>OZ005621.1:16165000-18665000 GCA_963930655.1 Myrica gale | reverse complement strand
GGAGAAAGAAGCAAGAAAGAATCGGAAGAGGAGAAAAATGCGAACCGTTGGGGTCGTTGATGAGTTTCTTCCCTTGGAACGCCATGTCGTCAACGAGAGTGAGCCCTAGAAGACCCTTTGCATGAAAATGTGAAAGAGAAGAGAGAGAGAGAGTTGGGTCGCTTGGGTTTGGTGGGCAGATTGTCAGTGCATAAATAGGAAGTCTCCACTCTCACACATGGCACCACCGGAGCAGCTTGGATTTTTTTCTCAAAGGTCAAGCGGAGAGAAGATGTTGCTTGTCCGAGTAAGCGAGATTTTGGTTCATGATTTACTGAAATGTCCTTATTTTCTTCAAGGAATTATGTCCGTGCCATCAAGGTGTCCTACTATTTTGATCATTTTTTTTTTCTACTAACCGTATCTCTATATCTGTTGGATAAATAATAAGAGCAAAGACAGAGCACTCCAATTCTCTAAAAAGCAAATAAACATAGCGTAGGTAAGTTAAGGGGTAGTTTGTTTTCTAATATTTTCATCCCTCAATATTTCTAAACAATCACAAAATAATTCATCTCTCCTCATTCAATTATAAAATTGATGAGTCATAAAAATGACTAGAATTGAGTTAAGGCCCAGTAGGCCCAATTAGCCCAAGGTAGCCCAGTGGGAGTTCGGGCAGACTTCAAAATGTTAAATAGATTGGTCATTGAAAGTAATCCGAGCCCATGAGAAGGAGTCCATTGGGGGAAGATTATCGGAGTCATTGGTGAATCAGTTGAAGACTTGGTATAATCCGAAATCCTCGGCACGACCGATGTCGTGAGATCGAGGTTTTCGTGTTATCAGTAAAGCACGCCCAACATCGAGGTCAAGTGAGTTAGCCGTTGAGCATCATCTTGTTAAAACCGTGGCAGTTAACGGGATATCCGCCCACTACACTTCACTCCACGACCAGATAGTGGGGCACGACCTTGAAAGGATAAGGACATGATCCCCAAGCAAAACAACTGGAGACCAATGATAATCTGAAAATAATATAAATACTCGAGGATATGTAAAGGAGAGGGGATTTTTCTGGAGAATACGAGTTACATACAGTTTAACTGCTTAATTTCTGAGCCTCACGCTATCGGATACTGACTTAAGCATCAGGGTCTTTCCTTCTTGGGAAGGATCGCCTTGATATTCTTCTGTTTTGCAGTTGAGGAGGTCGGGTTCAAGGACGCCGGGACAGTTTGGCACGAGCACTAAGGAATCATCATCCCGCTGATCTTTCAGTTGGCGCCGTTTGTGGGAACGACTGTTCTCAAAACAAATTAAAGGGAGATGGTTTCAACAAGAAGCAAAGGAGCTGGCCCGAGTACAATCCCGAATAACCAGCCCCATAATGAGCCACTTCGTGAAGAAGAAGGACACTTTGGAAGGAACAACCAGACCCCGCCTCGGCCCAACGACAGAATGACGGAGCAGTTGCTCTACGAGATACGAATGATGCAGGAAGAAAATCGTGTTGTGGGGGAAGAGAATCTTGCTGTGAGAGAAGAAGCTCGTCTGGCACGACAAGAGAACAGGGAGCTGAGGAACGAGCTGAGGCCCTCCACGGAGCTTCCCAAAGAAAGTCAATTCTCTACTGAGATAGAGGTCGTTGTTATGCCCCCCGACTTTAAGCTGCCTCATTTGGACAAGTTTAATGGAACTTCGGATCGAGCTGACCATGTCCATCACTATAAGACTCAGCTTAGGATATACAACATACCAGACGCAATCCTGTGCAAGGATTTCCAATCCACCCTGCAAGGCGCAACAGACTTGTGGTTCATCCACTTGAAACCACGCTCTATAGTGAGCTTCGATCAGTTTTTGAAGCTCTTCATTGAGCATTTCATTATTGGGAAGAAGACTAAGAAGTTCGTCGCCCACCTTATCAGCGTGAAACAACGAGCCAGAGAGACCCTCAAAGAGTATGTTGATCGTTTCCAAAATGAAATGGTCATCGTGGAAGACGTGGATGACAAGACGGCTCTATCAGCCGCCATAGCAGGCCTGTCTTCGAGCTCGTTCTCATTTTCGATTGACAGGAAGAATCCCAAAACCCTGTCGGAATTCATCGGCAAAGCCAAGGAGTTCATGGATGCAGAAGACATGGAGTGAACTCGCCGAGAGGACTACCTGCCTGAAAAACGAAGGCGAGAACCAGAAAAGCCCAGATCTAAGGGCACCACCACTCAAGAGATAGGAATGGCTTCCGAAGCCTTCTTATGACTTCACGCCTCTCAACGCCCCTACAGGTGAGACACCTTTCTTGCTTACCTATAGGACGGAAGCCGTTATCCCAGCGGAAATCGCCGTTCCCAGCCATCGCATTGCCGAAATCTCCCTCAAAGACAATGCGGAAGACCTAAGGATCAACCTCGACCTACTAGAGGAAACAAGGGATATCGCCGAAGAAAGGATGAGAGCGTACAGAAGGAAGATCGCGAAATACTACAATGCACGTGTGGTAAAACGAGCATTCGAGGTCGGGGACCTCGTACTTAAGAGGATCTTCCCTGGTATGCGTGACCCCCGGGAGGGAAAGATATATGCCAATTGGGAGGGGTCATATCGCGTCCTAGGTTTCAAAAGACCTGGAACCTACTACCTCGAAGATATGCGTGGTGAGAAGCTTCGTCACCCATGGAATGCGAAGCACCTGCGCAAGTTCTATGTTTAAACGTTTTAAAGTTAGTAATGTTTTTACTTAAGTTATTTTTTTATCCATACATTTCCTTGCACTTTGCAATATTTGATGTTCAATGAAGTTCCGTTGTTGAAGTCTCTGTGACCTTAGCTTCATCAAAGTCGACGAAACGAATGACTCTGTGGAATCATTAAAGTCTTGCCTTACCAGATATCATATTGGCAGTTGATTCTCACTTTGTTCATTTATGCGTCGCGAAGTCGATGAAACGGATTGCGTGAGTGACGTTAGCCACTCATCATCGTAATCTACGCGTCGCAATGAAATTCAATGAAACAGCTGATATGCATGGGATCGCTTCCCATCTTCCTGCTACGCGTTGCATAAAACCGAAGAAACGGACGGCATTGGCCAGCTATGTCATGTCGATCTACGTGTCGTACTCAAAGTCGATGAGACGGATGACATGCGTAAAGGATCGCTTCCCACCATGCCTATCTACACATCGCAAAGCCGATGAAACGGACGACATCTCCATGTCGATCTACGCGTCGCAACGAGTCAACAGAAAAAACGACCTATGCGACATTGGCTCCCAGCTTTGTCAAGTATCTCGCTGCAAATGAACTCGAGAAAGCGCAAGAATCGGTCTGCGCGGCCTCGAGAAAAATAAGCCTACGCACGACTCCGTATACGTAGCCTGTTTTATTTCCCGGAAGACGAATTCGAGAAAGCGCACGACTCAGTCTGCGCGGTCTCGAGAAAAATAAGCCTACGCACGACTCCGTCTGCGTAACTTGTTTTATTTTCCGGAAGTCGAATTCGAGAAAGCGCACGACCCGGTCTGCGCGACCTCGAGAAAAATAAGCCTACTCACGACTCCGTCTGCGTAAATTCGAGAAAAATAAGGCTATGTACGATTCGTCTGCATGACTTATAATATTTCGTGGGAAACGAATTCGTAAAAGCATATGGGCGCAGAACCCCGCCAACACAGTTCAGGAAATATTTTGTGGAAACAAAGTCATATAAAACATGCGAATTAATCAGCATGGATATGGTGTAAATGCAAAGGATGATCCATTATATGTACACACCAAGTTCTCTATGTGATAGCACGGCAGAAGCAAAAATACACCTAGTCTAAAACTGTAGCAGAATGTACGAGGAAGAGGAAGACTCTCTAAATGCGACCCGACAACATTCCTGCCCGATGTCAATCATGACCAAGTCGATGGCGAAGTTCGGCCACCTCCTCCTTCAAGGTAGCCTCGAAAGCCGACATGTTCACGACCCTCTACCTCAGTGTCTCCATTTCAGACACTTGCAGTAGGTGCTCTGCAGACTTCTTCATCAACTCGGTGATCTTCTGATTGGAGCCCCTCAACAGGTCGTTAAGCTCCGCATTTTCTCGGGTTAGCCGCTCTGACTTCGCTTGAGCCCTTTTCAGTTCTCTGTTCATAATGGCAAAATCTTTTTCCGCTTTCTCTATTTTTGCTTTATATGTATCTTGCACCACCAAGTCGATTTTGTCGACGACCTTCATGCAACAAAAAACTCATGTTAAGAATAAGGGTTAATCAAAAAACAGGAGTAAGGTTATAAGGTTGTACCTCTCGGATTTGTCCAGTAAGCGTAAAGACATCAGCTTCCAAGGGACCCGGGGCCGGGGAATTTACTGTCAACTCAACCAAGTCGACGGGGACACTTGACCCCCTTGGCAGGTCGCCGCCCTCCTCGAGGTCTGGAGGTTGCACAGGCTCTGGCGTAAATGACTCGATAGATGCCGAAGTAGCCATCGCGACCCCAGGTGCCTCCATAGCGAGTTCACATTGGTTGGATGTCGCCGCGCTCACCCTCGAGTCAGGCGTTGTCATCAGAACAACGACACCTACAGCCAGCTCCGCCTCGACCTCGAGATTTCCCTCAATAAGGGCGGGTGTCTCGACTGCTGGGGGAGAACTCGTAGGAGAGGTAGGGGCGACGACGGAAGGTTCAGGGGGAACGAAGATTTCACCTGCTAAAGCTCTGGTTGCGGCTGTAGAGACATCTCCGGTCAGAGAAGCTTCCCTTATTTCTGCGTCCGAAGTCTCAGGACGGGTGACTTCCTCTTCGCCACCTTTGGCAGCCTCCGCGTCCCCATTACCCCCAGTTGTTTCTAAGGAGTCGATGACCTCAACCGCATGTATAGGATCGATGTACTCGTACTCCTTGTCTTCGGCCTCAGGGTCGTCCTCCTCCCCTAAAACCTCAGCCTCGCCTCCATTCTCATCTTCGACCTCGATCACTTCCTCGGCTTCGCCTTAGGTTTCAGCCGCGCTTGTGAAGGCATCGGTGGCTTGAAGGTCGAGAACCTTCTCCATCGCCGCCCGATTTTGACTTGTCAAATTAGACAAAACATCGTCCTCGAGGATGGATGACGCTGTAGCCAATGCTCCACTAATGGTCTCCGCTGCAGAGGACGTAACCTTTAGCCTCAGAAGGTCGCGTTCCTCCTTTATCTTTCTCTCCTTCTCCATCTTTTTCACCCTTGATATTAGCTTAGCCGTTGTAGCTAACATTGCCAAGAAACAAAGTGGGCAAATCATTAAGGGCGACCTAGCTACCAAGTAATATAGGAAATGTTAAAGATATATGTTACCTTCAAGAGCTTCACGGGTGGACTCAGTAACATCGGCAAGATCTTCCGACGTAGATACTTCCTCGCTCCCACTCTCCGTCCATCGGGTGGTCTCCCCATCCCCGAGATTGATAACATCCGTCCTAACCACCAACCTCTTCTTCTTCGGAGCCGAAAAGCTCTTAGTCCTTGGACTTTTAGGAGCCGGTTCATCCTAGTGCGGCTCCGCCATACCTCTCTCGATGGTGATCCCCGGAGGCATCTTTTCAACCCTCTCTAGGGCAAGCTCGGCATGTTGCCCGAAGCGCCGCTCGATAACTACATCATCGATGAAAAGAGCCCAGTGATGGGACTTCTTCTGACGTAGAACGTGCAGAATCCTTTCATTTTGGCCCGAATCGAGATTGTTGTCGACTGTAGGTCATATCAAGCTCGCGGCCTGGTGCCCGAACTCCCTTTGCAGCGGGATGTCGTCGTAGATGGTGAACTCGACATGACGTCCAGAAAGGAAGAAATACTCCTTATGCCACCCATTATTGCTTGTCGAGAGACCCGTGATAAGAACGAAATTCAGCTTCCTCATTACCCCTTTTTTCTTGATGCGGGGACTAAGAGTCCACATGTCAAGACCCACTTTGCATACACCGTAGAAAGCGAGGAACTCGTAAGGCTCGATATTTACTTTGTGCTCCTGTAGCCACATAATGACACTCGAAAATAAAACCGCCCAAGCATTGGGGACGAGTTGAGTAGGCGAGATCCTCAGTGTCTGAAGGATTCTTTTTATGGGCTTAGGAATGGGAAACCTGAGCCTATAGTAAAAGCTCTTGGCGAAGACGCCTATCTCTCGACCGGTACCGATCCGAGTTCGGCTTCTCGTTTATACTAGGAATAAGGGCAGTGGCCGAAGGAGGGAAGTATTTCGACTCACGAAATTTCTCGATAGTGTTCTTTGTTATGGTGGATGGCTCCCAACTCGCTATCGACCTAATAAAACGCTTCTGAGGAGCGTTGGTCTCTCCCGCGATCTCGTCATCTTGAAGAACCGAGACGGCCTTCAAATTCTTTCGGGGGCTGTTCTTAACCATCTTGATGACGAACTTCGATAATGACGTCGGCGGGATAAGGAAGAAGGAAAGAATGAACTATGGAAAGAAGGAGAGATAAGAAGGAGGTCCGTAAGTGAAGATGCAAGAGCAAATCCTAGCCTGACGAGATATTTAGGGGCTACGACAAGGAGTGTTCAGCACGGCTCAGACCTAGGACTGCTTTCCGCGAGATTTAAGATTTGTATGAATGACGTGTCACGCTCTATTATGTTAATAAACTGAACCCGGCTGTGATCACGTGTCGCAAGAATCATTAAAACAGTAAGCGTATCTACTCAGCATCAAGAACCGCAGAGCATTTTATAGGGAATGTACAGCCGCCAGGGTTTAAATCGACTTGCCTAAAAAAGCGAAAGGTCTGGAATTCGAACGGAATCCCTCAAAGACACTCAACTATAAATATCATCTCCTTCCTTAGAATCATGCACCTTGAAAACCCTGAGCCTCTTAACTCTCATCCCCACGACCAGAACCGTCAATGACTTTCACGTTGTTTAACAAACTCCCCCTCAAACTACAAATCGAGGTTATGAAGAAAGCCACCGCCATTGACTACGAATTATGGCTCGACGTTGGGAGAACGTCGAGAACCATGAAGGAAATGGTGCTGGACCAAGAGGTCGTAAAAAACCTAAAGTATTGCGAGGGACTGCTGTGGACATTGCCCATTGAAGACAACCACAGGCTCCTAAACAAGTGCTATGGAGCCAGAAGCCTGCAAGCCCAGTTCGTAATAGGCTTGGGCAAGATCTGCTACGGGACAACCTTCGACGAAGGCATGGAAGACGTTCGTAAGTCGGAGACCTCTGGCTTCATACCGGCCAAATACGTACGACTGTTGGCCGCAACAACATTAGGAAGGAACCCGCCTTCAAGAAGGAATTCGGACAGGAGGAAATGACAACCCTCCGATACTACGTCCACAGATGGTCGGGGCAGCACCAGCTATGAGGGGACATCAAGTATGAATATGCCCCGCCTCTTTCTTGCCCAAAACTCTTGGTATGCACATACCCGACTCCAGAATGAGGACAATGGCATTCGGAGAGGCAGAAATGGCAGACCTTTGACCAGTACCTTTGCGAGGTCTGCAACATCAACAAGGAACTCGAGTTCACTCGAGTAGAGTTAGAAAAAATCGAAGTCTTCGAAAGGCTTAGGTTTATGTTTCATTAAGAAACTATGTAAACATACCTAGTTTAATCTTAATAAAGTTTGAGTATTATACCTAGTTTAATCTTAACAAAGTTTGAGTATTTTGAAATTCGAAGAAATCCTTATTTCTTGGGGCTTAAACTGATTACGAAATCATCACGAAAATTCAAACACAACGTTACTGAGGCCACTTCTCGAAAATATGGGGATAAGTTTATTTAAAAAGTATAACGTTGAGAGGACTATAATGTTATAGCCGAGATCCTCGCATAATTTTCCGACGGAAAAATTATGCGTTATTTAAAAGAGGACAAAAAACCCTTAAGTTGGACAAAGCCAGTGACAATGACTCCTTCAAAGCGAATTGCCAGAAATCCACACAAATCCTCCTCACTTTCTCAAAAAAAGCCCTTAGCTCTTGCTTCGGCCTTACTGTTGTCATTGCCAGAAGAAATATTGCAACACATTTCGATTTGAGTAGCTGAAAACAACGTCGAAGACTGGAAGAACCTTAAGGTCGTCTCGCGACGTATGTACAAGATAGCAACTACTCGATATGTTCATCGAGCCCTAGCCGTCCACAAATATGAGGCCCCATGGAGGCCAAAAGCAGCTTGGTTCGAGCTTTGCACTTGAATGTACATCGAAGGAAATCCTCATGTAGTTTATCAGAAGGTCTCGCAGGAATTGGCATCGAGGTCGATATCTCGAGATGCCATAGGACGACTTCGTCAAAACGCAGAATTAGGTCACCCTGAGTCCATGTTCTTGTTTTCCCTTTTTCATGCATATCAGTTTGGTCCTACGGGACCACAGGTGATGAAGTTTCACGAAAAATTACGAGCTCTTTCTATAAAGCGGATGGCTGAGGTCACGGAGAGGGTAGAGACCTGAGCAACGATCCAAAATTGGAAAGGAGATTATATTCTCGACCTCAGTTCGATGCCGGCATGTGCGAAGAACTTGCCATGTCAAAGTCCAACTTGAGCTTACGTCTTACTTCATGACGTTGGAGAAAACGAACTCGAGGTCACGTTGGATAACTACGTTAGCGTGATGAAGAGGAGATACGAGCAACATCTCGAGCAACAATATTGCCGTACACATGGGAGATGGGAGCTGAACCGAACTTTCCTCTGTCCATCTTGTCAAGTCGCAAAGGAGTTAATCAACATCAAAAATATACTTGAACATGGACGAGGAGCTTCATATGTTAATTGAATCCGTTTAGTTGCGTGTCGTTAGAGTGTTTGAAATCCATTTTATTCAAGTTTATTTAATTTCCTGTATTGAGTTACCGTCTAAAGTTGTTACTACTTTCTATAAGTTTATTATTGCATGGTGAACATCATTTTCATGACCCCGAGAACATTTCCGAATTAAGTCTCGAGCTGACTGAATTCGAAAATGGGAAGAATCTGATGAGTCATAAAAATGACTATAATTGAGTTAAGGCCCAGTAGGCCCAATAGGCCCAAGGTAGCCCAGTGGGGGTTCGGGCAGACTTCAAAATGTTAAATAGATTGGTCATTGAAAGTAATCCGAGCCCATGAGAATGAGTCCATTGAGGGAAGATTATCGGAGTCATTGGTGAATCAGTTGAAGACTCGGTATAAATACGAAATCCTCGGCACGACCGATGTCGTGAGATCGAGGTTTCCGTGTTATCAGTAAAGCACGCCTGACATCGAGGTCAAGTGGGTTAGCCGTTGAGCATCATCTTGTTAAAACCGTGGCAGTTAACGGGATATCCGCCCACTACACTTCACTCCACGACCAGATAGTGGGGCACGACCTTGAAAGGATAAGGACATGATCCCCAAGCAAAACAACTGGAGACCAATGATAATCTGAAAATAATATAAATACTCGGGGATATGTAAAGGAGAGGGGATTTTTCTGGAGAATACGAGTTACATACAGTTTAACTGCTTAATTTCTGAGCCTCACGCTATCGGATACTGACTTAAGCATCGGAGGGTCTTTCCTTCTTGGGAAGGATCGCCTTGATATTCTTCTGTTTTGCAGTTGAGGAGGTCGGGTTCAAGGACGTCAAGACAGTTTGGCACGAGCAGGAATCATCACCCAAGTATCAAATCATGCGGGATTCCGTATAAGCTGTACAGAAAAGCTAACGTAATTGTGATCTATATATCAAATCGTGGCTCATTCTCAAAGCCAGCCGGCTGCTGTTGTCTCAACTCTCGAACTTTCTATCTTTTGGTTGCATCAGGTGCACGCGGATGCATGGGTATTGATTGTTTGTTCCTCTTTGGATTTGGTTGGGTAGCATCTCTGTGCAAAATTCGGCCTGGGTCAAGCTCATCTGCCAGATGAGGAGTCTATTTAATCTTTAAAGAAATCTTGATTTTTCAGATAATTGAGCAATTCCTGCGTGTAGTGTCATCGTGTTTTAATGATTACCTTTTCTTTTCGTACATCAATGTGAAAAAACTACAGAGCGTCAATCATGGCTTGCAATGCTGTTGTCTGAAGTTACATGCTCTTCTGCCATGATGCATCGGAAACACTCAAGAAGCTAGAAGCCAAGGCACCCAACTAAAATTGAAGGAAAAAGACAAAAAAAATAAAGGACTTTTAACTTTTATTGTGAACCGAGAAGAAAGTTTAAGAGGCAAGGTAGAAAAAAAAAACACTCTTAAGAAGATAAATAGCTCAACAACGTGGATCAGAGCTGTTCGTTAGCACTGTTTAAGCAATTGAGCAACTCAGTTTTGTAGAAATAAAACCCCTATGTAGTACCAAGGCCTTATTCCCCTGATAGTTCCAGCGTTGCCCCATGCGCCCATGCCCTTTGCTCTTGTTTTCTTTCTATCTTGCCCTCTGCTGCGTGCAGTACTCTCACAGCTTTAAGAAGGGTGAAACGTGCTGATGATCCAACTTAAAAGTTTCTGAAACTGAATTTTCTAGAGCTTTCCGATGTCAAACGAGGACCAATGACCTGCTAAAAGAAATGGATTGCAAGCTCTTAAACATGAATGGAATTAGAACTCTGTGTTAAATTGACTTACTGTAGAATCACGCAACGCACGCTGCTGGTGTGCTTGCTGATGTGAAGAGCTCTCGCTTTTTGCTTTTTTTTTTTTTTCCTTCTTGAGCTCACCCCTTTGAGGTTGTTTTTGCTGTGAGGGAGCCTATCCCCCAAGTAAACATAAACTCTTCAGGAAAGTAACCACATCAAATGAATTGACTCTTCCATACCATTGGGTCAACCCTTGATGGAGAGACAATTGAATACCTGCTCAAAAAATACAACAAAAGTTACTGCTTCTAGCAAAATAAAAAATAAAATAATTGATAATTAGAAATGACAAGGATCAGTTCTGGATTTTGTGGGACGGGCAATAATGAAATTGTAAACTAAATGTCCCACTTTTGGTAGAAGCAATATAACCTTATACTGAGAAGAGGAGTTGAATGTCTCTCACAGGTTTGGAGGTTAGAAAACATTTCTTCCCTTAAGGTTAGAAAACAATTTTTCCCTTTCCAAGAGTAAGACTTGCATTAGTAAGTGTTTTCTATTTGTTTTACACATGACATAATCTCTAGCTATAGATCTATTCTTTGATTATGCCCGACCCATATCTACATGGGAATAAACATTGCAATTAGCACATTTCATTGCAATATCCGGCATACAAAAGAAAAATCTCAATGGTAGTTTCCTAAGCAATTTAGAATCACAGAAGAAGACAACATAATGGTAATAAAGTAAACAGGGCCACTGATTTGAGCCAAACATCATTGGCCAAACTCTTTGTCTTGGGCTCAAACATTTACCCTTTGTCCCATTGTTAAGGCTACAGTGCATCAGGAACCCTCAGAAAAGAAAACCACATTTTTTCCTATCCCTCCCTGTTTCTAGTGGAGGGAAGGATGGAGAAGCGCCAAGTGTTGTTTGTAGTATTTATCTTTCGTTGGCCCTCAAATCAACATGTCTTGTAAGAAGGAAATTTGACATAGCGTTTGTAGTATTTTTCTGCTGCCAGTCAATCCATTCAGGAAGATCATCCTTCAAAATCTCCTCCCTCACAAGACAACTTCCACATTGACAACAGCGGCCCAACAATAAAAGATCTGAGGGGAGCCTCCATGCATAAATGGTTTTCAAAAGTTCTGAAACTTCAGAAGCAAGGGTACCTGTCGGGGCTGGTAAAGTAGGTCCATAGCAGAAGAGACAAAAATCGCAATTCCGCCCAGTATAATGCAAAAACCCTATTCGGAAGCCCACTTATATGTATCCTTCCTTGATTTTGATCTCAATTCCGACAATTTGAACACATTAATGTACCAGGGTTTATCAAGACCATGAGCCCATTGCAACACTGGCATCATTGGCTTCCGCACATCACAACGAAGCAATAAACTATCCGAAGCCAAAACAAAATGAAAACCATCATACCCCACCCTAGTAAATGTAAGAAACCGTTCATTTTTAACGCATGCATACCTACTCAATATCTCTACCTTGATTAAACAACTCACAACACACTCATCAAACCTCAAATCAAGTAGAAAAACTGCATCAGATCGTGCAACAATCAGAATTCTAGGATGCCAACCAAACTCACAGCCCAACCATTTACGATTCCTTGAAGTACTCAAATCATCCTCCCAGGACACTCGCAACCTAGTCCCTCTAGAACGCACACTAGGTGAACCATTTCTCAAAAACGACTCCAAATCAAACAGGAACAAGGCACCATTCTCTAATAAAACCACACTCTCCTCAGGCAAATGCGGACTCCAACAAGCACACACAACAGAGCAACTCTTAAACACTTTACCACCTAAGCAAACCAAACTCGGCCTCTCAGACTTCAAATCACCTACTTTAATCTTTACAGTAAACCAATTCACAGAGTACAACGTAGAAGCAATCAAATACGATACCCCACAGTAACAGAGGAAATTCGAATTACCTGCCAGATATGAAGACCCTAAACCCGAATCGACCATTGGGTTCACCACAATCCTGAGAATCCGGTACTCGACCCCGGTTTTTTCTGTGGAAACGTTTCCGTTATTCTCAACTCCAACATCAAGCCGAGTCGGAATCCTTTACGGATACCACCAAGAACCCGACTTGGTCGGAGTTGGCACAGGTTGAAAAAAAAAACAGTGACGGAGTTAGAATTGGGGAGTTGAAGGAAGGAGAGGCGGTTGTGGGGGAGGTGGGAAGCCACGTCGTCTTGGTGAGAATGGGGCCCAAGGAGAGACGCGACAGAGGAAGTGGAGGGCGGAACAGAGGAAGTTACGAGGTATCTGGGGAGAGAGAGGTGAGGGGGAGGCGAGATAGAGTGGGGTAAGAGAGAAGGGGAGGAGGAAAGGCGGGTTATGGTTTGGGGCTATGGGTTGAACACCAGTGGACCCAGGATGGGTTTGGACGAAGGGCCTGACAGGAGGAGCGGAGGGGCAAAGACTGTCGAGACTGGGAAGAGGGACTTCTAATTAGAAGAGGCACTGAGCAAAATTGATGGTCACTGCCGCGATTAGCTTAAATACTTATTATCATCAAAAGACTGCAAACAAAGCCAGCATATAGAAATGATTAGGAGAGTCCACATTTGAGAAACCTCAATCCTCTTTTCCTCTCATTTTTACAGCTTGTGTTCCTTGGCTAAGATGCCTAATGATAGGCCTGTCCAAAAAACCGGCCGGACCGGACCGGACCGGCCAAACCGGACCGGCCCGGACCGGTTTTGACCCAAACCGGTTGACTAGTTGACTTTTAGTCAACCGGGTTGACCGGACCGGCAAACCGGTGTATTCCGGTCCGGTTCCGGGTTACCCTCATGAAAACCCGGGACCGGACCGGAGTATACCTCTCCAAACCGGCCCAAACCGGAAATTGGCCCAAAATGGCAAGGCCCAACCCAAAAACCGGCCCAAAATGGCATGACCCAACCCAAAACCGGCCCAAACCGACCCAGACCGGACTGGTCAAACCGGAAACCGGACCGGACCGGTCCAGTCATATAACCGGTCCGGTCCGGTCCGGTCTATATACTTTGAAAAAGTTCCGATTTGGCCGGCCAAACCGGACCGAACCGGACCGGACCGGCTGTTGGACACCCCTACCTAATGACATTCAGGCCTTACATTAAACACTTTTTCCCTCTGTTTTACAAACTGAAATCATCTTCATATTTCAAATTCTACCCTCCATTTTGCGATAGACACAGGAAAAGAGAGTGAGAAAACTACACGTCAGATATGTCATGGATAAGACCCATCATAATAGACTTCTCATCCACTATGTTCCTTTTCTTACAGCCTGAACAGCAAGTCCACCACAACAATAGATAAAAAATGTATGCAATAAAACTGGTTAGATGCATATTTCTCTAACAAGCATTGACTCTCAACGATAGAATACATTTAAAAGAAAAGGCATAAGGGGACATGTCACTACAGATGTTCCCAATGGAGCTAACAGATGCTTGCTTCATTCACATCGTCAGGAATCATTATTCTATCTTACATCAGAAAAACACTCTTTCACAACAGTTCTATCTTATTTGAGTGTGCAGATAGATTATGCGAAAGCTTGTCAAACTTGCTTTATGCTAATTTATCTCCACGTTGCAAAAGCACTAAACTTTTTCCCTCCACCCAATGGATATCAATGCCACTGAGATTTTCAGTTCACAAGACACAATATCGACATCACACGGCAGAAAAAAATTTGATTTATCAGTCTGAAAAGACTTGATTGCCAGCTATGGGAAGCTACGTCAGTCTCTAGAAAGTCTGTTTTATCCTGATGCAGCCTCAATTTGAAGAGTAGCAGGTTAGTCTTTTGTGTCAAAAAACGAATTGAAGTGTGGTTAGTTAGCCCAAAACAAGACAAAGCCACAACTTGGAGACTACATGATAATTGTCATCGCCTAATATATACCAGCTCGCACCTTCGAAGCTTTTGTCCTTGAATGTGCACAGAATCGATTTGAAGTGCTAGGAATGAATTTTTAAGCCCTAAATGTACCAGTATAAAGAAAAAGCTCTGCGTTCCAATTGTTTTGTAGTTTTTGAATGATAAGCCGAAATGAAATTTTCTTTTTGGGTCGTAAACCCATAATTTGTTCTTGTGAAATTGCCTTTTGTACCGAAATGATGATGCAGTGAGATTCTTTCACTCTTCATTTTATTTATTTCTTGATGCTCCTGCATCACTAGGAAATGGTTTTCTGGAGAACTACACATTGCACCCTACTATAGCTGCTGTAGAGGTTGCTCTAAGCCAAAAATTACAGTATATTCCAGTAAACATAAGCTCTCCATGAAAGGAACCACATCACGAGCTCTCGTGGGAGATCACTGAACTCAGCCATGCTGCTACTGAAAAAAACAGAGAAGAAAAAAAGAGTACTAGGGAATCAAGAATCGGTTGTGCTTTCTTGCTGCTTTGAAGCAGAGTGGTTGCTGTTGTACGTGATCGGGTAGAATTCCTATTTGGTTAATCCCATTCTTTTCTCTGATTGTAAAGAAACAAAACTCTTAACACTCCAAATTGGAGAACTGTGCAAGCGAATGGAGGGAAGGAAGAAGGAAGGTTTTTCTTCTCTCTGAACAGAAGGAAAGTTCTTTCTCTCGAGTAACGGAAATCGAGCACAGTGACGTTAAAATCGTGTCGTGGATGAATAGACGTCTCTTCACTGTCATATACGTGGGATACTGGTCCCATTGGACAAGCTAAAAAATATACGGTTGAGGGGCCAGAGATCCCAATGTAGGAAAAGGGAAGCGGATTGCATGGGAAGAACAATCTAACGGCAAAACTACCAATATGAAAATTCGAAAATCCAAACAAGTATGATTGTAATGTGGATAGAATGGAAACTATCCAGAGAATAGTACAGAGAGAACTTCTTGGTGAAACTAGTTGTCGATGCCATGGCAAAACAGAAAATATTTATACAACCTAAAATGTTGCAATAACTCCTAGAATCATAATCTACGTAGAAGGGAATGCATGTGTATAGAACCGGTCACAGGTCCTATCATCATAATCGACTTGGAGAAGGATTTAAACTACCTCTAATTGTACACTACTTTGGGAACTGAGAGGACCCATATAACCAAGCCATAAACCAACCAAGGCCAATAAATACAATAACATACTGTGCGCCAGACGGCAGGAGAGGAAGGGCCGAAAGGAACTGGGGACTCGGGAGCTGTTGCGTTAGGGGGCACTGGGCACTCGGCACTGTCGGGCGTCGGCAGTGGGCTGGCCGGCTGGGAATGGGAAAGGGAATGCAGTCTACGAAAATTCAATTCACTTAACACTTTCACAAAACCACAAAACCACAAAACGCGTGTTTCACACTTTCACGTTCGTTTCTTTGTTTTTTTTAATAAACCCGGTTTCCCGGGGTCCGGGTTCCCGATGTCGGGTAACCCGGGCTTTCAACAAAAATACAAACCGGCACTGGTGTCGGTGCCACCGAATTTTCCCGGTGGCACTGAACACCCCTAGTTGAGATCCTAAACTTATTAGAGGAATGAATAGTAAGTTAAAACTTATACACCCTATTATACTTCAATGCCGAAAACTTATACAAATCTTAGCATAAATAATTTATTAAACCTGATCTGAAAAATATCACACAGCCCTAAGTAATGACAGAAATCAATTTAATTAATCAATTTAAACAAATCTAAATTGCCTGCTTTAATGGCATCAACATAATCTACAATGTTGAAACTCTATTTCAATAATCTTATATATATTTTAATTTATTTTAAAAAATTATCTTGGAGGGCATTTTGGTTATTTTACATACATTTCCGTCTAACTTAACGGATAATTTGGACGGATTGATGATTTTCTAAAGTTAGAGGACATAAATCGTTGTTTCATAGTTAGAGAACGAGTTTGCAATTGGTCCATAGTTAGGGGCAAACAATAACATTATCCTAATTTTTTTACAAATTCACATAAAAGTCAAAACTCTCAATTTTTTAAAAAATTTTTTGTTTTCAGACGTCACATAATCTAACTTTCGCTAGTGATAGTATTTATCCATCCAAGTTCTGACGTCATTCTTATTTGGATTGACTCTTTCTTTGTTTCATTGAGAATCCTACTGTGCTAGCAAGGAAGGCAGGGAAGATTAGTCAGGAGCACTTGGATGCTTGGAGCTTGGTTGAAAAAAGAGGGAGTGGAAACTCGTTGGCATCCTCCCCCCACAAAATACGATTAAGATATGGCGGTGAGAAAGGATTTCATGGTTGCTGCGGTAGTTGCTCGTAATGCTTCTGGAGAGGTGATCCATGCAGCAACCGAAGTTTTGAAGGATAGTAATAGCACTCATATGAAGAGCCCCATTGAGAAACGCTCGAGTTTTATCAAATGCAAGACAAAAGAAAATCCGATCCAGGCCAATACGGAATAACTGATTCAACTCTACTCCAAGAATCTTCGTTCAGCGAGTATAATTCAATATAAGGCATTTTCTTACCATAGTAAGATTTCTCTTAGGAGTCGTAAAGGTAAACAATCACTACAAGAAATTTGGATTCTCCTTGCGCCAATTATGGTTGCCAAAAGTTGGCTAATTAGTTGTTAAAAAACTATCGCAACGGAAAGACGTCGCCATTTGCCTCGTGGGCAATGATATTTAACTACGAAATATGCAAGTCTTCACCAAAGTGCTCCTCCAATGACCAACACTTGCCGAGAAAAGCTTGAACAAATTCGGTGCCTCTTTTTCGTAGGGAAAGACCAGCAGATCTACCAATGACAAAGAATAGTTGCAAGAGAGGAGGGCGACGACTAGAGAGTCGCATATTCTCCGAACTAGTTCGTCAAAGAACCATCTTCGCATATGCACAAAAATAGCAAAACCAACTGCATAATTCATCTCAAACAAACAAACAACGAGACAACAATCGAAATTAATTTTGAATATTCATTAAACTTTGTACAGAGACTTCACAAAACAGGACACAAGAAAATAAACTAGAAAACAAACCCAAGAAATACATATCTACAACAAACCCAGCAAAGATCTTTACAGATAAAGATCTGCAACAAATACGCCCAAAAATAAATATCTACAACAAACCCAAGAAAGAAAAAGATCTTCAATACATAAAGGATTTCACAAAATGTGACAAGATCTCCATCACCATAGCTTTTGTTGTTCGTTCTTCACCCTTCGATGTTCGTTTGTTGACAGTGAAATAGAGGCTTCAAGGCGATTGCTTTCATCCATGAGAGAAGAGAAAAGATGAGTGAGAAAAAAGTTGAATCTCAGGCAGTGTTAGCAGTTAGATAGATCTATCGAAAAAATCGCAAATAGTGAAAAATATACGATGCTTTTTGTAGTTGTCGCAGCATCTGTGTGAGGAGAAAAGATTTGGGTAGTTGTCATAGCCTGTACGAGAAAGAGAGGAGAAGAAGAGTGATGAAAGTGAGAGGCGTACTGGAGTCTTCGAACTGTTAGGTTTTTTTCAAATTAACGGACAAAGATGCGACAGGTGTAAGGTGCGATAGAAGCTTTAAAGCAAAAGTGTCGAGAACTTTCTCATGGGTTATGTTCGTTTCCTACATTTTTTCAGGATTCAAATACATTCACAAAACTACCACCGAACATATTCAGAATTCAAACACAAACATCAAAACATTTTATACAATCTCCAACAACTTTTTACTTTTTTATTCAACATAAATTTTCTTTCTCTATACTTTTTCACATAACTCCAATACTTTTTTATTAAATAATTACATCAAATAATTTATCTCTCCACTTTACACAAACACCAATAAAATACTATTCAACATAAATATTCACAACTTCTCTAAAATTCTACATTTTTACTCAAACCGAACATTTCCTTGGTTTCTGCGGGGTTGCTTACGAGATACAACTGGCAAGCACGCACAATGCTTAGTCTAAAAGAGAGTAAAATAGAAAATTACACTAAGGGCCTTATTGTTTGTTGATATAACAACCATTGGTTTTTATAGGGAAATTTACAAATAACTCACTGAGTTTTAGCATTTTTCAAAAACTCATTGGGTTTTAAAAAATTTCAAAACGCTCACTGGGTTTACAATTTTAGAATCAAAACTCACTCGACCCAACGACGTTAGACCTATTTAATGGAAAATCTATATCGTCCAATCACAATGTGACACATGTCATACAATAAATAAAAAATATTTTTAAAGAATACAAAATAAAAAAAATTAATAAAAAAACGTAATTTAAAAAAGCAATTTACAAATAACTCATAAGTTTTAACGCCTTTTTAAAAACTCATTGGGTTTTAAAAAATTTCAAAACGCTCAGTGGTTTGTCATTGTAGTATCAAAACTCACTAGACACAACGCTGTTGTACCTATTTAACGGAAAATTCATATCGTTCAATCACAATGTGATACATGTCATTAAAAAAAATAAAAAAATAAATCTAAAATTAATAAAAAAACATAATTATTTTATTTTTTTTATAAAAAAAAAAAGATCGAGGACCCCTAATCCTTTCGCGGTGGAGTGGGAATCTTAGAACTGGGCGGCCAGAGGGAGGACTCCTCCACCCCGAGCAGGATAGGGGGTCCCCCAACCCCCACCCAGACGCTGATGGGTGGAGGGGGTCCACCCATGGCAGCCCATAACTGAAGGGGGTCCACCCAGAGTTTAAATTACGTTTTTTATTTATTTTTTTATTTTTTATTTATTTAATGACACGTGTCACATTGTGATTGGAAGATATGAATTTTTCGTTAAATAGGTTTAATGGTGTTGGGTCCAGTGAGTTTTGATTCTAAAATTGTAAACCCAATGAGCGTTTTGAAATTTTTTAAAACCGAATGAGTTTTTGAAAAAGACGCTAAAACTCAGTGAGTTATTTGTAAATTTCCCTTTTTATACGACATTATTCACTAATTTGGTCTACCACGCTTTGTGGTTTCTTCGGGTGGTATTTATAAACTAAAATTTTGGTAAATTGTGATTAAATGTGAGGTGAGAAATGAATATCAACGGTAAATTATTTTCCATAATATTTAATATCAAAGATATAGTGTACAAGTTAAATAAAAATAATTACTAGACGGTTAAATCACAGTCAAATGTTTATATCATATTTGTAATATATTTTAGCGACATGTTACATTTGTGGCAAAAAAATTGTGATTAAATTTTTTAGCGACAAAATATTATTTTTGTTACGACATAATTTTTGCAGCACAATTGGATTCATTAAAGCAACAATTTAGAATTTTGTCGCATAAAAAGTACTTTTAGCGACAAAATTGAATCTATCGCTAATGAATTCGTCGCTAAAGGCTATATTGGTTGTCATTGTTTAACTTTTAGCAACCAATCATCTGGTTGATAATATCCTATTTAGAGCCAAAAAAATATTAGTTGTCATTGTTTAACTTTTAGCAAACAATCATCTGATTGCTAATTTTCTATTTCGACCTAAAAAATATTGGTTGTCATTGTTTAACTTTTAGGAACAAATCATCTAGTTGTTAATATCCTATTTCGACCAAAAATTAGTTATCATCTTAAATTTTGCTGCTAAAAGTGTCAATAGGAGCAGTTTTAGAATTTGGTTGCTAAAAGTCAACTATTAGCAACCACATTTAGCTGGTGGCCAAAAATTTGGTTGTTATAGCCCATTTTTCTTATAGTTAATCCTCAGACATATAAAAAAGAAAAGAAAAAACAATCCTCATAACCAAGAAATCATTAGAGCAGCCTTAGAGAGATTCCATTAGCTGATCTTGCTATCTCGATGCCTAAGAAATACATAGGAGCACCAAGGTCTTTCAACTTAAACTTACTGTCAAAAAACAGGTTTAATGCAGCAACAACACTAAGATCATTTGAAGCAATAAAGCTGCGTTTGCGTAGAAAAAAATTGAGTGATTTGTAAAATTTTAGCACTTTTTGAGAAGAAAGAGGTGTATTGAAGTTTGTAAAAAGTGTTAAAATTTTAAGATGTGTTTGTGTAAATGTTAGAAAATTTTGTGATAGTAATAATTAAGAATGATTGGGTGTTTGTTTGATTGAGATTAGTGTATAGGAGAGAGAGTATTATTTATTCATTTAATATATAATAATAATATAAAAAGAATGGAAAGGGTAGGCGCCAACTTCTTCCCCCGCTGGCGTGCGGTCCCCCTCCCTTCTTTAAAGTGTTTTTTGTTATTCATGTAAACATGTAAAAAGAATGGAAGGTGTTACCATTTTTGTTTTATTTATTATAATATTTATAATATGATTTTTCCTCACGATTTTTACAGGCATTTGAGCACATGTAGGTCCTAAAGAAACCTCTACCGCCGTCAGCACGTTCCCCTTCACAATTGTTTTATGGTTTTTTTTTTCAAATTTTTTTCTTTTTCCTTTTTCTTTTATACGCAGCTGGTGAAGCAGGACCATTTTCTGTTCTCTTTATTTTTTCATAAATGATAATCAATTCCGAAGTATAATAGTAACGTATATAATCCGACATTTTCTACTTAAAAATGTCAACATCATCTCTGCTTATAACATAAAGTAATGCCATTGCAATCCTACCATTTCACCGCACCCAAATTTGATAGGACATTAGACGAACTAAAATGCCATTAAGCATCGATCATACAAGCCAAAACAACTAAGACATCGAAACAAAGATGTTCAACTGATTCAGAAAAAAGGTCAACAAAATATTTCACCTGCCCCCACTAGCAGTCCACATATTCTCAGCAATGTAGTCGTGCATCGCTAGCATTGAGGGTGTATTCTCACTATCATCAACATTTACGTCGCCCCCGTCGTCATCGTCGTCATTGCTGCTTGATGAAGAATCCAAGCCCACACCACGATTTGGGTTAGAATAACGATGAAAAATCCTATCGTCCACATCATTCAACCTTATAAAGTTGTGAATCACACAACTTGCCGTGACCAGCTGTGCTTGCCTATTCAATTCAAAATTACCCATTCTCTTCAAAACCTTGCACCGCTTTTTTAGCGCCCCAAAGCATCTTTCTATTACGTTTCGCAGTGAGTTATGGTTGCGGTTAAACAATTCCTTGGGTCCCCTTGGTGCTCCACCCCCAACGAATGAGCTCAAGTGATACCTCTCCACCTTGTATGGAGGGAGGAATCCTTCTTTGCATGGATAGCCTGAATCAACGACGTAAAAGTACCCTGCACAAAAACGCATTAAGAGGAGTTACGCTATAAGCTATTGTACTACTTTTGTACGTAAAGCTAAACGATGTTGAAGCGTTGTACCTGGTGGGGGGGACAGGAAATCCTAATTCTGGTCTGCTGAGGGCGTCTGTCAATACGCGGTTATCATGTGCAGACCCTCCCACTCTGGGTAGACATATGTGAATAGCATATTGAAATCACAAACTGCTACGACATTCTGTGACAAATACCTATTCCTATTACGAAATGCATTATGTAGTACCGGGGGTACCCCATCTGCTACCACATGTGTCCCATCAAGGGCCCCTATACAGTTTTGCACGTACGTAATGTTAATCAACACTTTCATGCAAATTCATTTTTCCCAATTGAAAGGTATTAGAGATAGGGGATGTAAAAATCACTTACCCTGAACCAAAGGTCATACTTTGGATTTCCATAAATGTGCGGGTCCACCACACCTATAATGTGTCGAGGTCGTATAATTATATGACCCACGTTCAACATTGCGTCAAGGATTCTATGGACACACTTGTTCACTGTTTGAAGCGAACGACAAAATCGATCCGAAATGTCTCGATGGGTGGTCCCGAATCCGATTACCTTCATACACATGGCCAAAGCCTCCTCTACAGTTACGCCTCAAGTAGGCTCGTATTGCCCTTCTTCTACGAGTGTATCGGCTAGTAGCTGAAATACACTCGGACCCATGCGAAACTGCCACCTGCAATTAGTTGGATTTGGGTTGTTAAGAACCTGCTCAATATATTCAGCACCCGATAATCCCACAGGCCACATACGCAACCTCCGTGAACACCTTCTCCTACGTTCTGTTCGGAGATAAAAGTCTGCAATAATCACTCGTTCTCTCAGATCGTCGTCCGAATCATCATTCCTTCAGTTTGATCTGCTTGAGTCATTATTTAATACATGATTTATAACTAGTGTAATAATTTTAATTAAAACAAGTTGATAGTAAAATTTTTGAAATAGAATTATTAATTATGATTAATAAAATATTTAATTACCATAACAACTATGACCAAAATATTAACTAAAATAGCTAAAACCATATTAATTACCATTTTAAACCACAAGCCGAGCTGAAATAGTTAAAGGAAAGAAAATCATAACTAAAAATAGGTTTTTGAGAGGGAAAACAGCGGATTTAGGGCTCGAAACGAGGCACACCGAAGCATGGCCTGGTGCCCACGACGTGCGCGCCGAAAAGAGCTTTCCGAATTGGGGTCATGGGCGCGAATCGGGTACTCGTAGCCAAAGTTATGACCAAAAAACCAACACGTGCGCGAAAATTGCTCCAATTAGGTTAGATTCCTATTTTCTTACCATCCTTGCACTGATGTATAATAAATAGTCAATAAAATAATTATTAACCTTAAGTAACACATAAAATTTTATTTTTCTATTTTTTTCATTTTTTTCAATTATTAACATATAAATAATAATTTTTTTAATTTTTTTTTCGCATATACCTATAGCAGCGGTTTTGACCGCTGCTATAGGTATATCTTTAGCAGCGTTTTTTAAAAAAAACGCTGCTAAAGGTACAGCCTACAGCGGCGGTCATGATGACCGCCGCTGTAGGCACCATATTTCTAGCGGCAGTCAAGTTGACCGCCGCGAGAGGTAGGACCTATAGCCGCGGTTTATTCGAAACCGCGGCTATAGGGTATCTATAGCGGCGGTCGGTGACCGCCGCTATATAGACCGCCACTAAAAGAGACCCTATAGTGGCGGTCTTTTTAGCGGCGGTCACCGACCGCCGCTACAGACCCCCTATAGCGGCGGTCAATGACCGCCGCTACAGTGACCGCCGCTACAGGATATTTTTACCCGCGCTTTTCCAAAAACGCGGCTAAAAAAACCTTGTAGCGGCGGTTTTAGCGACCGCCGCTACAGTGACCGCAGCTGGAAGTCCTTTTTTTAGTAGTGTACATTTTCCGTCACACGTGCATTTCACGTGAGCTGCCTCATATAAAAGATAAAATGACCCACAAACCCATTGGTTCGTTGAAAACCTCATTCGTGCAGCATAATGACTAGCCCTTCAAAGCTATTAGAAGTAAAGAAAAACACCACCCAGGTTGTCAAAAGTCCACGCAAGATCTGAGACTGTTAGGCATTGTCATTTTCTTCTCATATTAGCAAGATACTTCCTCTAATCCTTCCCTATTCCCCTCAATTTGTTTGCGAATAGGTTGTTATGAGATTAGGGCTTGCGAATAGGGTTGAAAGAGTGCGAAAACATTGTTGATTTCTGAAACCAAGCTTTGAAAATAAAACAGTGCGATCTTACTTGATCTTTGCCTCAATATAATGCCGATAGTAAAAAATTCTAATGCTGAGAGGGAATAAATAAACCCACATATTTTATTTCAATAAATAATAATAATATCCGTACATTTGATGCTTTAAATACGAAATATATAAGCACTGCCATAATTTCCTTCTTGTAAGAACTTTTTCTTTCTGTTCGATTGGATGCATGCCATTGTTCTGTTCTAAGTCATAATTCCACACCCCAAGTGTCTTCGGTAGATTGTCACCATTTTTGCATAATCTGTAACCTTCAAGAGCAAGTAAATCACATTGCCAGATGGTTGTTTTATGTATGTTTCTTGAAATTTTGTTGGGTTCTTTTAATGTTGCATACATGACATATTATCAAGAGTTAAGACCTTAAACAATTAAGCAATGGTCGCGGTTTCCTAGTTTAGGGGATCACTCCACTCTAGGACAAAATACCATTCGCAACCCCTACCCCACTCAACTTTTTATCAACTTTTTTCCCTACATAAACACAACTCATACCCCATTCCTTTACGTTTAATCCATTCGCAAGCAACCAATTCAAACTCGAACCCTAAATCGACTGATTTAGATGGAAAAAAACTTAAATCTATAACTGAGTAAGTGACTTATCTGATTCATGCGCCTATAACTAAGGAAGACGTTGAAATACAGTGAATGAGGAAGTGACGGTGAAGGATGAAATGCTTGGGATGAGGAAGACATCGAATACATAATACACACAAGAACAAGTGATTTTTTCCCTTTCTTGTAATGTCAACGAATAAATGGGTTTATGAGGGCATTTTGGTCTTTCAAAAATGAGGAAGCTCACGGGATACACACGTGTGACGGAAAACATAGTAAGACATCCTTAAAAATGAGTCAAAAATAAAAATGACACGTTTACGTAAGTTTAAAAGGGTGAATTGACACGAGTTAAAGATTATGGGGATATTGAGATAAGTGAGAAAGTTTGAAAGGGGAGTTTTTGTAATTAACCATTTTCTTTTTTAAATTACCCACCTTTATGTGTTTCTGCCTTGAAGCCAACTTTTGTCACGAAATTTTTAATTTTCTTTCAAACGTCCAATTTTTTATAACCAAACATAAAAATTTTTAACACTTACTCATTCTAATTTTAATACTTTTTTATAATTCGTAAAAATACTACTAAACCTTTTCTTTCTTTACTTTTTTAATAAATTAAAATATAAATTATTTTACAATAAAATATTATTAAATTATTTTATTATTATTTTTTACAAAATCACATAAAGTTGTCTTCTACAAATTTAAATTCTTAAAATTTATGCTTCCGATATATCATATACATTAACTTTCGCAAAGTGATGGTATTTATCCAACTTTCTTTACCCTTTTATGAGTATTTTAGGTTTCGTATAGAAGTGTCACATGCTTTGTGTGTCAAGTAGGGGTGTCCAAAGGCCGGTCCGATTCGATCTGGTCTGGGCCGGTTTGACTGGATATGTTGAGAAATATCAATCAACCGGACCGGACCAACCATGTTAATGAAACCGGACCGGTCAAGGGCCGGTCCAGTTTGGTTGGTTTGAGCCTTATTTTAGGTTACATTTTTTGTTCTTTTTTGACCATTTTATGGGTTTCTTTAAGCCAGTTTTTTGGTGTTTTTTTTACAACAATTATAACATTTCTTCTATAACAAACCAAATAGAATTCTATATCATACATTTAAAGAATATTACTATACAAATTACTAGGCTACTAATTAAAGAATTCTAAATCATAGTTTTTTAAGAATAATAAATCATACATCTTAAGACTTAAAGTATACATTTAAAGAATTCTAAATCAACAAATCAAATAGAAATTCCAAAATAAAGAATGTCTAAAATAAAAGGATAAAATAGAAATGTTACTGAAACTAATTAGTAATTAGTAATTACACTACTCTATTAAACATGGAAGATGTACAATAAAATTTGGAAATTACTGAAACAAAAACAAAACAAAATTTACTTTATTTTGCTAACATTTAAACATGGAAGACAATAAAATTTGGAAATTACTGAAATCCATAGTTAATCAAATTAAAGAAAACAATTAGGTGAAAATTAATCAGGGGCCAAACACGCGTAAAGTCAGAAAACTCGGCTGTCCTTGAATGGTCTTAACAAGTTGACAATGCAAATTAAAGACTGGAATTCAGCAACTTAGCACTTCAATCTTGGATGTAAGCTATAATGTCTATTTTAGTAATTTAATTAGCTTTAGAGAGCTCAGCAAAATTTCCAAATAAGTTTACAAAGCTTGCCAAGCAGTCAGAAGCATATACACCCAATTCCCAAAGCTCAATCTTATTTCCATCAATATTGTTTATCCCAATTTGATTCAAGGAAAATCCAACGTTTCCACGACTAAAAAGCAATTTCCTCAAACTTCAGGCTTAGGCTTTGGGATTTATAAGGTGTTTTTTTGACATGTTATGTCAAGATTTCTATAAGTCAGGATGTTTCTCAGCCCAGAGTGGTATGAGAGACCATGGTTAACAGGACGAGTGTTGGAGGCAAGGGCTATACCAATCGTAGATTGTGAACGAAGAGCATATATGTCTAATAACGGAATATACATTGTGCAAAGGGAAGTTTAATCAAATGTACTCTATTAGTTTGAATGGATATAACAATTTGTACACCACAAAGCACCGATTCGTAGAGATCAAATGTACTCTAATCTCATGAATAAACAGAGCACCAATTCCTCTAGAACCAATTTGCAAAAATCAAAAGAACTAAGAAGTTACTTGAGAGACGAGAGAGATACACGACAAATTTAAGAAGAAAGAGAGCGAGCCCTAAAATTAAGGAGAGGCGCCTTTGGCATGCCTAATGAATAGGAAAATGGGTGTGTGCTGGCTGATTTAGAGAGAGAAAAAATGAGGACAAAATATAATAAATCGAAAAGTATTGTTAAATGTGTAGGCAATTAGAGAGAAGTAAGGAAAGGAGAGAAAAAAAATGGGAAGAAGAAAAAGGAGAAAAAAGAGAGGAAATTATGTGTATGCATGTTGTTTGACAAACCAAAATTTTAACTCCTAAAATTTTATCATCATTACAAAAATTTCTATCTCCTCACTTTTTCACTTTTTCTACTCAATTTTTCATCAACTCCTATACCCAAAATTTTTGACAAAATTTTGTTTCCAAACGCCATTTAAGTTTTAATCGTAAATTCAAAATTTTATTTAGTAATTTAAAAGGGATTAAGTTCTTCTATATTTTTTTATCAAATTTTACTGTATAATTTAAAGAAAAATACACACAATCAGTAGATCCCAATAAATCTTATTGTAAGTTTTATACTGCCTGAAATTTTATATGAGCAATATTTGTACTATCTATCTATAATGTCTATCTCTCTAAATTACACATGTAATTTAAATAGAAAATTACAAAGAACTCCGATCTATTTAAAAGTGTCAGTTTATAATATGAGTTTATTAAGCATTGAAGTTAGAAAGAAATTCAAAAAAAGAGGAAATTCATTATTATTTTATCATTATTGATTTTTTAGTCCTCATTTGAGTTATTAATCGAATTAAATTATTACACGGCATTCATTGGAACTGTGTTTGGGAAAAAAAAATGAAGCGGATTGTGAAAAAGAAAATAAAGGTATATATATATTGAGAAAATAAAAGAATCCGATAGTATGTTGATAATTATTTTTTAGTTTACGCCATAAAAACTAGGATTAAAACTATATCTTCTTGCTCTTCATAAAAACTACATCCTAGGAAGCAAGAGTGTATAAAAGTACACACTACACCAGATTAAACTTTTAGCGACGAATTTTTCAGCGACGAATAAAATTTCGTCGCTGAAAGTAGAGTTTCCGCGACGCAATGTGAAGTTCGTCACTGATTTGGAGAACGAAACTCCTTCAGCGACGAACCAAGAAAAACCGTTGCCGAAACCTCCGTTCGAACGAATTACTTCCGTTCGAACTAGTAGAAAAGAAATTATATTAATAAATAATTACACGCAGATTAGTTCGAACAAAATAAGGCAGTTCGAACAAGAGATATTTTCTGTCACGAATTATTTTCGTCGCAAAACTAAAACGGACCGCTCGAACTGATTGGTCAGTTCGAACAAACTCTTTTCGTCGCCGAATCATAATCTATTCGAACAAAGTGTTCGGTTCGACCAAGAATTAGTAGTTCGAACGAGTTAGGAATATGTTCGAACGTGAGACTGGTGTCCATCTGTGATTGGTTAATATAAAGACGCGCCAATTATCATATACGTGTTCGAACAGACTCTCAGTTCGAACGAAGGTGAATCGTGATACTCTTTTATTGGTGACTGTGAGGCGTTGCAGGCAACGTCTTTTCTTTGCCTGCAACGTCTGATCTAGTTCGAACGAACGTAACGCGTTCGAACCAGCATACGAAACGTGTCCCTTTATTATTTGTTATTGATTGAGGCGTTGCAAGCAACCTCTTTTTTTTTTTGCAACGCCTATCCTTGTTCGAACGTATTGTCATAGTTCGAACGAAAATGCAGGATTCCGCCACATGGCAATTGTGTTCCTTTGATTTGTGCCATCTGTGCGTAGTTCGTTCGAATAATCGTTTCGTTCGAACGAATGCGAAACGTGGCCCTTTTTTACGCGTCATTGATTTAGGCGTTGCAGGCAACGTCTTTTCGTTTCCTGCAACGCCTGACGTCGTTCGAACTAGTGTCAAACGTAGTTCGAACGACAATGCAGGATTCCGCCACATGGCAATTGTGGACCTTTGATTTGTGTCATCTGTGCGGTATTCGTTCGAACTGAGAGGTGAGTTCGAACGAGTGTCCAATCGTCGTCCACCTCGCGAATCGTTCTGGTTTGTTTTAAAAGCTAACTGTTCGAACCAAGCAGGCGATACTCTTCATAAACTCTTCATAAAAACGGCAGTTTCGTAGCAAACATTTCATTCGATCGGTAGAGGCTTCCATTTTCTCCACTCCATTTTCTCATCTTCCTTCCTCAGGTACGTAGGATTTTATTTCATGGTTCGTTATTTTACATAGTGTTCGGTCTTCCACTTCTACTATGAGCATGCATTTTGCTTCCTTTCACACCGATAGCATTTCCTTTTGAAATGTTGTGGGTTTCATATACTAAATTGTATCTTTTTAAATTTCGGGTAAAGAATTAGAAAGAATTTCAATTGGATGAAAACTTTCTTAATTACGTAGTATTACATGAAATTTTGTAGAACTTCGGTTAATTAACATAATTTTTTTCCTGTTTTCCTCATTTTGGTCCTAAAAAATTATTTGTGTAATTGACTCCACTAGTGTCTAATTCTGATTTGGTCCATGATCATGTCCACTTGTCATAGTGCGAGACTAAGCCCATGTATATTGTCTATAAAAAGAAAATATATATGGGTATGTGTGATTAATGGGAGGATTGGATTATAAATAATACACTATCACGTTTGACCTAAAAATTCTTTAAAATCTTATCTGTAAAGAACTTGCGAGAAAGCCTAAAAAACATGCAGCCAAGCCTTGATTACGTGCATGGCATGATTATGCCTATATTTTGCGGGGAAGCAAGAGGGTCGGGTAAGACTATCGAACTCACTACTTAAATTTTGTTTAACTAATAAGTTATATCTTTCAATTGATACTGTTAACCCTAAAAGCTAACTGGTTTGTGTTTTTTGTTTTTTGTTTTATTATTTTAATCGAATTTTTGTTGTAAGGTAAAAGTCTCAATAGAATGCTGTTCGGGAGTGTAAGATAGAAGTCCCGATAGATGATAGTAAATTTGTGATTTCATTTCGAATTTATTAATTAATTAATTAATTTTTTAATTTAGAGTTTTAGTTTAATAAAATAATTACAAAAACTGTCTGCCCACCATTGAACTAGAATTTTGAAATTTATTTTGATTAAGAAGATATTTTTTTAAAAAGTTTTAACCCTATTTTAAAAATATTTTTTAAAAGCCCAAATGCCCCGGCACATCAAGGGTTTCATGTTATTTTTCAAATTGTTGTATGTTGTATGCTTTATTTTTTCTCTTTAGTTTGTTTAATTTTTATTTTTTAAAACTTTTATTTGATTTTATTTTAATATGGTAGTTTCTTTGTTAGTTCTTGTTTTTTAATTTCATTGTTTGTTCTTGTTATAAGTTCCTTATGGTTATTATTTACATGTATTTTGTTTTATTAATTGTCTCCTATGATTAATAACATATTGTAAGATAGTTTTAGATTCTCTATGATTTTATTTAGAAACTTGGTAGTTTTTCTATGATTATTTACGTAATCAATTTATTATTTATATACGAACTAATTTTAGTTTAAATTATTTTATAGCTTTCAAAATGGCACCAAGAAGACGTGTACCATCATCTTCACAAACGGCTCAATCTAGAGAGACGTTATCTATAGCTCAACATCAATCATTGATTTACAAGAGACCGGCTGTTATAGAGCGAGTTGTTCGTTTAAGGGATTTCAATGAGTTGGAGTATGAAGGTCAGAGCATACAGTCTAACTTTGAGGAAAGAGGATGGGCTCAGTTTCTCGAAACTACTGGTGACGTATACATCGATCTTGTGCGTGAGTTCTATGCACAAGTTATTACTGTTGATGCTAGTGTTGAAGAGTTGACTATCCAAGTGAGGGGAGTCTTTTTCACTCTATCAACTAATATTGTTGCTCAGTTTATTGGATTACTCAGACCCCAAGAGCCGACATACCTGACTTTTGGCCCTCCGTTTGACATGACACCGAAAGAAGTGTGGAAGGAAGTTACGGGTGAAGATATGATTGTGCCATCAACAGTTATATGTCACCGAGATCTGACACCATTCTTTCGGATGCTTCATCTTATCATAGTTTGGGACGTGGCGCCAAAACATCACCGGACCGATCTCAGTTTCGACCGCGGATTCCTTCTCATTATGGTTGCGCGTCGGACTCCAATTGATCTCCCAGCTCTTGTTGTGCAGTAGATACTTCGAGATGCACGGTATACATCCGAACGGGATAGTCTCCCACATGGGTTGCTGATCTCGCGCATGTTGGTAGCTGCTGGTGTTCCTATTTTGCCCGATGAGAAGATACGGTCTCCAATTGGGCCAATATGTCGTAGTACGTTCAGTCGCAGTGCAGCTCATCTTCCTCAGGCTGGAGCACATGCTGTTGGAGACATTGGTGCAGATGAGGATGCCATGGACGCCATAGATGCCGGACTGCCTCCTCGTACCCATCCTACACGACGTGGTAGATCATTCGCTTTCGAGGGTGGTCAAACTCTTTTCGTCGCCGAATCATAGTCTCCCACATGGGTTGCTGATCTCGCGCATGATGTCTTGAGGTGTTTAGATGAAGATATTGGTATGATCCTATGTAAGTTTGAGAGAATATTTCCACCTTCATTCTTTGATGTAATGGTTCATTTGGCTGTTCACCTACCTCGTGAAGCTATTCTCGCTGGTCCAGTACAATATCGGTGGATGTATCCAATGAAGCGATTTTTGGGGAGACTTAAAAGATTTGCACGCAATAAAGCACACGCAGAGGGGTCAATCGCTGAGGCATATGTGGATTACGAGTGTCTGACATTCTGTTCTATGTATCTTGGTGGTGTTGAAACACGTTTTAACAGAGGGGACATAAATATTGTTGGACGAAATGAGCATTCTGATAAGTTCAGTATTTTTTCACAAGATGTCAGGCCATTAGGAGCTGAAGCAGGGTATGATTTGTTTGGAGCAGAGTTTAAAAAAGCTAGATGGTACGTGTTGAACAATTGCTCTGAGATTGATTCATACCTGAAGTAAGTTTCATTTTTCATCTTTTATATTAGTATTTTTTCATTTTCAATTTCATTACGCACATTTTCATTGATTAATGGTATAACTATAGTGAGCATATTGACATTCTAAAGAGACAAACTTCTGGAAATGTCGAGAATCAGCATGAAGAGGAATTTCCGGAATGGTTCAAGAAACATGTATGAATTCTTAATTATTCTATTTATATTGATATTATTTCGTAAGGTTTGTTTGCCATGTACTTATGATAATGTTTTGATTTCATGATTATAGATTAACAACTTGCGTGATGAAAATCCCTCGAATGTGCACGATGATTTATATGCATTAGCATGTGGTCCTGATCAACGTGTTAAACGATTCTCTGGATGTATCGTCGGAGGGGTTAGGTATCACACTACGGACAGAGAACAATGCCGTAAAACTCAAAATAGTGGAGTAGTTGTTCCGGGGGATCATGATGGAAAAGATATTAATTTTTACGGTGTGGTGAATGATATCTTTGCGTTGCGCTATTTACGAGGGAATGTTGTATACTTATTCAAGTGTGACAGGTGGGATGTAGAAAAGCAGAATGTAGGTATATGCACAGATTCACACTTTATGATATCCCGCAAATGGTATCAAAATGATCCGTTCATACTTTGTAGTCAAGCTAATCAAGTGTTTTATTTACCTGATACTGACTTGGGTGGTCACTGGCTGGTGGTTCAAAAACTTGGTCATAGGAACATTTATGATATTCCTGAAGTGGTACAGAGTGGTGACAAAGAAATTGAAGAGGCAATACCGAATGAAGCATATCAAGAAACTGAGTCTTTTCAGCTGTTTGTAGATTTTGGGGATTATGATTTGATCCCGTTGCATAGAAATGATGTTGAACCCGAAACTGTAAATGCCTCAACCGAAGTAGAGGAAATGGTTGAAGAAGATGACTTTATAGATGATGAAAGCGACGAGGAAGAAGCCACCACCGATGAGGAAGAAAGTTTGTTCATTTCTACTGATGATGACTAGTCCGCCGATGATACAAATTGATTGTGTTTAAATTTGTCAGGTTAGCATCATGGCGATAGGTGGAAAATGTCACCGATCCGCTCTTACCATTTCATCAAGCAATGCGGAGTCTTCCCAACCTATGCAGTCGACACCAGGTACAACTCCAAGGGTGTCTGGTGATACACCTTTGAGCAGTGCTCCTCTAGCACAGAGTAGTGTGGCCTGTAAGTACTTTGTACTCTATACTATTTTTAAATAGATTAATTTAGACTATGGATGAACATAGGTTTTAAGCTGGTAATTTATCTTGTATTATACTACACCTGCCAAACGAGGACGTGGAAAGTCGAGAGGAGTAACTTTTGCTAAAGTGCGTGCGAGTGGTAAGATACCAGTCAGTATAGTCGATGGGCACCGCAGCACAGATGGTGATGAATCTAGTCGTCTTGCGACATTGATTGGAACACTTGTTCGAATGCATGCTCCATTTGGTATGCCGACCTGGGCAAAAGTTTCAAATTCTGTGAAAGAGTATATCAGAGAGCGCGTATTGGTATGTATTTAATTGTTTAATTACATCAATCTCATATATATTACTAATTTCTTTTTATGTTTTTCTTTTTACAGGATGACTTCGACCTCAATTATGATCGACAGGAAGATAGAGAAACTGTGAACTCTATAATGAATACGGCTTTCAAAAATCACAAGGCGAAACTACATAAACATTTTAAGAAGTTTGGGAGTAAGGATGAAGCTTTGCAACATCCTTATGTCGATATGTCTCAAGAAAACTGGATTGCATGTTGTGAGCTCTTCTCCCAACCTACTTATCAGGTAATTGTTTCATGAAAAGCAACGACATTTTTTTTAATGATAAGCAAATTATGGAGGTTATTTCATTTGCAGGAGCGTAGTCGAATTAATACCAATAATAGATCGAAATTGAAGGTGCACCACACTGGAGGTTGTAGACCATTTGTTTGGCATAGAAAGAAATTGGTAAGTATATTAAATAATTATTACCACATTTTATTTTCATTGATTTAATAAATTTTTTTTAACTTATGAATTGTACAGCAAGACTCTGAGGGTGGAACACCAACAGCTGCAGATTTATACAGTAAGACGCATCATTAAAAAATGGCGAAGGATGGGTCTCTGATGCTGCTAGAGAAAATTATGTAAGTAAATTTTGTCATATTATTTTCTAAAGTTAGTCTATTTAGATTAATACAATCCATAATTTAGTTTTATGATTGTAGGAGAAGATGGTTGAGATCCAATCCCAATCAACCATAGAGTCAGAAGCACCAAAAGATGTTGACGTTTTTACTCAAGTGCTTGGGAAAAAACCTTGAGAGGTTTAGGTCGCTCCGTTAAACCTATTATTGCCTCATCATCTACTATGTCCATACAAAGGGATCCCGAGCTTCTTCGTGAGTTAGAGGCAGCTAAAGCTACCATAGAAGAGTTGAAGTCAAGGCAGAGCGAGTATGATGACTTAAAAAACCAACAAGTAGAAATGCAGGAGGCGCAAAGGCAAATTCAAGAGCAACTTGAACTACTTAAGACACTATTTGCACAACGAGGATCATAGGTAGGACTTCATTGGCAAATGATGAGTTTTTGAGACATTTTGTGTTATTTTGAAACAGTTTATTACATCTTAATTTATGTTAACTAGATACACTTATTTTACTTCATCTTGGATTTGTGTATTGAAGTATTTGTAATTTGAGAATGATAAACATGTTGAAGAATGTATTACAAGCTTGTGTTGGTTGAGAGGTTGCTTAAATATTGGATTTGGTGTTTGTAAATTGAGAACATCAGGTTTATTGGGAGTTGCTGTAAAAAGATAACACGTTCGAACTGCATATCGAACGGGTAATTCGTTCGAACACACACAACTCGTTCGAACATCATAGACTTTTAGCGACGGGAAAATTTCTTAACGAAAGAATAACGAACTATTGTTCGAACAGTCATTCCTCGTTCGAACCATACTATTGTTCGAACGTGGAGTGGGTTGGAACGAACTTTGTGACGAATTACGAATTCGTCGTTGCACATGTCTGTAACTGCAACGATAATTGTCGTCGCAAAAACGTTTGTTCGAACGAAATGTCTCGTTCGAACATGAATCAGCGACGACATGTTCGTCACAAAAGGTTAATTGTGGTCACCTATCAGCGACGAAAATTTGCTTTAGCGACGAAAATTTGCTTTAGCGACGAAATTTTCTACTTATCCGCGACGAAAATGTTGGTCGCTGAAGGTTGTGTTTTTGCGTCGGGTGCACAATTCCGTCGTGGATAACTTTCAGCGACGACGTTTCAGCGACGACTTTGAGACGAAAAAAAGTCGTCGCTGAAGACCTTTAGCGACGAAGCAGGTACTTTCAGCGACGAAAAATTTCGCCACTAAAAGTAAAAAATGTTGTAGTGACATATGCAATTAACTCCAAGGGATTTGGCTTGGGTAGTTAAGATTTAGAAACTAGAGGTGTGCTTTTACTGCAAATAATTTTCTAGGGTCACCCCTGCAGTAAAGCTGGATTTACCTAACATATGTGACTTAAAGTTTGTCGTGACGTTGAACCCAACTCATGTGAATATATACTGGACTAGATCCGAATTCGATGCTAGTAAATTTTAAAATATTATTGATCCTATCAGTTGTGCTACAGCCTATTAATGTTAGATGACATAACATTATTATTATTTGGGTTAATTACAAAAAATCCCTCCAACTTTCACACGAATCTCATTATCCCCCATAATGTTTAACTCGTGTCAACCCGCCCCCTCCAACTTTCTTAAACCTTTCACTTTCGTTTTTTACTCGAATTTAACGGCGCCATACTTCTTTCTCCATCAAACGTGGTAAACACGTGAGCCCCTCATACGTAGAAGACCAAAATGCCCCCAGAAATCTACTTATGCGTTGATGTTCAAGTCAGACAAAGCAAAATTAGAAACTCATCGTTGTTCGAAGCGTAAAGACGTTGACCTCCATTGCAAATCCAGATTTTCCATCGAGGCTGTTGGCACTCAACGCAAGGTTTGATCAATCATTTTCCTTTGCAATACCTCCATTATTCCTTCCCTATTCCCTTGAATTTGTTTGCAAATAGGTTCTATTTATGTTAGGGTTTGCAAATCTGCTATCGAATATACGGAGCCGGTAATTTGTTTGCAAATGTACATGGAAAACTGATGATTTGCGAATGTATATGGGAAGCTGGTGATTTGTTTACGAATGGATATGGGGAGCTGGTGATTTTGTTGCGTATGGATATGGGGAGCTGATGATTTCCGTCACATTGAGTGCTTATTCATCTTCTACAATTTTTAGGGCTTATTCATCTTCTTTATACTTTATAAAATTTTGAACGTAAATCTTCAAATTTGTTGTAATTTCTATTACTCTTTTCCACTTTACATCGATATAACATGACATCAATTTTCTATTAATTGTTTGTACATTTGCTTCTACTTTGATTGTCTGTTGATTTTCTTGGTGCTACGTTGGCTGAAATGGTAGGGTCTGCTAGCTTAAATGCGGTATTCTAGTATACACGAATGAACAATGAATTTCATAGGTATTTGATATCTGAGATACTTGTTTTGTTATAATTTATGAAATATCTATCTGTTTGCCAGCTAAGGTTTTATTTTTTATTTTTTGCAATCAACAGATCTTTGTCATGTCTTCTTCCAGTAGTGTTTCGAGCTCTTGGGTTACAAAAAGCGGGGCAAGCTCTGGTGGCCCACAATGTTATTGTGGTGTCATAACCTACATGAAGACCTCATATGCGGAGCACAATTTTGGACGTCGATTCTATAGTTGTCTGAACTATAAGATTAAACGTTCGTGTGGATTTTTTGCTTGGGTTGATCCTCCAATGTGTGAGCATGGGAAAAGGGTATTGAAACGTATACAAGAGAGACAAGAACGTTTAAATGTTGATAAAAAAGAAGTGGAAATCCTAAAAGAGGAGGTTGAAAAACACAAGGAGGAGGTTGAGAAATATCGCAAGCTTATTAAGAAGTACAAGGTCACTTTGACAGCGTTGTCAATTGTTGTAGTATGTCTATTTTCTAGATTATTAGTTAGTTTGGAAAACTAAGATGGCATGTGTATTTGTAATCGCAAGTGGGTTTGTAAGTTGTAGTTTTAAATGTGATCCTTATTATGTTAAACTAGCACCTTTTGTATCAGAAAATATGTCAACCGTTATCATGGCCTTTTGTAGTTCTATTGTCATTTTGTATTTATTCCTCTTTAATTTTCTTTTTTTATTGCTCAAACTTGCCAATTCGAATTAAAAAATGCTCAAACTTCTCCACGACATTGAGAGAAGTTGCATCACTAGTCATTATCATGAGTTGAATGACGAAGCGACAGTGAATGAGGAATTGCTTAGGATGAGGAAGAAGTTGCAGCTTGCCCACCAGAGGAAGACGTTGTCGACTACACATGATACACACACTGCAATACGAGTTAAACGTTGTCTTTTTCCTTTGTTTTTTGTTCGACACATAAGTGGATTTCTGGGAGTATTTTGGTCTTCTACTTATGAGGGGCTCGCGTGTTTACCACGTTTGACGGAGAAAGAAGTACGACGTCGTTAAATTCGAGTAAAAAACTAAAGTGAAACGTTTAAGAAAGTTGGAGGGGGCGGGTTGACACGAGTTAAACATTAGGGGGATAATGAGATTCGTGTGACAGTTGGAGGAGGTTTTTTTGTAATTAACCCTTATTATTTTGTTAAACATGACATAAACTTATTAGCTAAAAACTGGTTAGGAAAAATTGTTATTTTAAAGCAACTAGGCCTTATATCTCCTGCAAGTAACTTTTTCTTTGCCTAAAATTATTTCTTTTAGATGACGAGAATATCCAAAACTTTCTCGGATTAATTCCTCAAGTTTGTAGTCTTTCTATTCCATACAAACCGTCTCAAACAAATTAATAGGGTGATGTTCGTTTTGAAGGTTTTTGTATGATTTGGAGAATTTTGTGAATTTTTAGGTGATATTAAAGTTGTGTTGGTGTTTGTGTAGAAGTTGGTGAGGTGTAAAAAAAATGAATGATGATGTTTATAGTTTTTTTGTTTTTTTTTCGAATTTATTATTATTTGTATTAAAATAATAATATTTTTAATAAAAATTAAAAAAAAAACGAAAAAATCATAAACCGACAATAAAGCCGTCGAGCCTGGCGCAAAAAGTAAGGGGGACATGTCAGGAGACATGTCAGCTGGCAAGCCGGCTGCAGGCAGAAATTTTAAAAATTCCAAATTTGTCCTTTGTTGTTTTTAGTTGTTAGGTTGTGGTGGAGGGTGTTTTAGTTATTCAATATCAACGGTTTCAGGGCAAAAAAGGAAAACAAATTCTGAATCCTTACTTTTTTCTCAACTTAGCCGAACATGATGCATTTTGGATTCAAATCCAACAAAAAGAAGGAAACGAAGATTACCTAGTACTATGGAGATTTTAAACTTAGAACCCGGAGAAGACATGCACAATAATTTGAAAATTGTACGGTTAGTAACGCAGCTGTAAAGCTTCTCGAGGTTCGTTACTTGTCATCACATCTGTTAGTTATGAGCTCAATTCCAAATCCAAATCCGAAAACCCCAAGCTGCCCAAAACCCAAAAGCCGATATCCCTTTCCTCGTATCTCACGCTGATATGCGATAACTCCCAACGGACAAATCACTTGCTTCGCATATCACACCGCCAATTCAGGTCCTCGTCTTTTCGTTGTTCTTTGCGTCCTTCGTGCTTTGTATAATGCCCGCTGCGGCTGTCTCTATTCTCGGATTTATATCTTTTCGTGTACCTCACTTGTTTGTTGAAATGGCCATTAGAATTATGTTTGTTGTGAACTTCAGATTGTTGGTTAAGTGCTATTGTCTGGCTGCAGCAGGTGCACGTGGATGCATGCTAGATGGCATGGGTATTGATTGTTAGTTCTCTGCTTTTGGCCTGGGTAGCATCTCTATGCAAAATTCTGCATGGATCAAGCTCATCTTCCTGGAATTCATTTTTGAACACTGGTGGGTTATTTATAAAAGCTTTAGTTCCTTCTTATCAAAGTATGTTTAGACTTTGTAAATGTTTAGCCGATACAGAAGTCCTATGTCTCAAATAATGCTCTTCTGCGATTGAAATTTAGGTGGAGCTCCTCACAAGAGAAATGTCTTACTGGTTGTTGCCCACCCAGATGATGAGTCTATGTAAGCTTTAACGATCTCTTAATTTTTAGCTGATTGAGCAATTCCTGGAGTAGATGTCATTGTGCGTTAATGATTACGTTTTATTTTTGCACATCAATGATTAAAAACTATAAAGTGACAGCATTAAAGTACTGTTAATCATGCCTTGCTATGTTGTTGTCTGAAGCTATGCTTTCAATTAAATACTGTCAATGATGTCACCACTACTTGTAATATTGCTTGATCAGTTCCTGTATTCCATCTTTACAAAGAAATTTTGACTGTCTCGTCAAAGTTCATACATTGATGGTTCATCTCTGGTTGTGTGATTTTAAGTTTCATTAAACCTTTTGAAACATTTCCGCAGGTTCTTCTCTCCAACAATAAGCTATCTGACTTCAAGAGGGCATAATCTGCACCTATTGTGCTTCTCAATTGGTAATACACATTCATCCACAAGTGATTCTTCTGTGGTGTTCTGTCATATTTTGATACACACACTTATGGTCAACTTGATAGGTTTAGGATTCACCTGTACACACACTTATGGCAACTTGATAGGTTTAGGATTCACCTGCCATAGTCGCATGACATAAAGAAATAGACATTTATGGCTTTTAAAAAGCATCTAAAAATAATATTTTAAGGAGTGAATATACTTTGCACTCTCCAACTATCCTCCAACTATAGGGGTCTTAACATATTGCACCCTCAACTTTTATTTTTATTGCATTGCACCCATCAACTATTACAATTTTCAGTTAATTTTGATGGAAATTGATTTTTTGACATCTAAAATTACAATTTTACCCTTATAAAATGGCCATTGTAAAAAAAGTTATAGGGATAAAATTGTCATTTTTCCGGCAAAAAATCATTTTCCATTCAAATTAATGGAAAATTTTAATTTTAACTGAGGGTGCAGAGTTACAATCATAATAGTTGGCAGTGCAAGTGTCAAGACTCTCATAGTTCGAGGATGCAAAATGTATTTATCCCATATTTTAATTCATCCAACCAAATGTCATTACATTTTAAGGCCATCCTAAGATTACTAGAACTTTCGAAAGGTTATAGCAGTTATCCATCTGCGTTCCCATGTCACTCTTAAATGCGAAAGTGGCCTTTTCAACTTTGAAATGACTGTTTCTTTGTTTAAATCTCAATCCAACTTTCTTGACCTTCTACGACCATTTTAGGAGGAGCTTTTATTAAAATGCGTGCAGTTGTGAACTTTTGCCTCTTGTGGGATGGAGAGAGATTAAGTCAATAGGTATTTGAAGTAGGCATCATTCCACAGCCACAAAAGCTTGTCAATTAGTTTGGGATTTAGATGTTGAACACATTAGAAAAGGTTGAAGCTCTCACTAAATAGATGGGTCTCTCGATGCTTCAAGAAAACTAGACTTTGCACTCACTAACTACCACTCATTGTGCAATATGCACTTTAAACTTTTAATTTCGGTATGTGTCACTCTCAAACTACTATGAATCTGTAATGTAGACTCTCACGGGCTTAAAATGTCCACAGTACCCTTGAAAAAAAAACGCTGGTAAAGGAGCTCTGGATATTTTTGTTTTAGGCGAAGACTTTTTAGATATTTTAGCTCTCAAAAGGTGCAAATGCAACTGCTTGATAGTATGAGGTAGCAAAAACTGATATTGAAAGTTTGAGGTGCACATTGTAGAAAGGGGGATGAGGGTCCAATATGTGATTTTTCCCTTTTTCTATATATTATCTTTTATTGCCCATTCGGTTAGATTCATTATTTTTAGCTAGTAGTATAATTGATTCTACTGCTTTCTTATTTGGCTCATTTCTATTTTTATATTTCTAGTGGTACTTTATAAAGAGGGGCTTTTTTGGGGCAGGATAAAACAAAAAGTTTTTTAGCCCATTTGACGCTTCTTTGCACAGTTGTGTAAGTTTATACCAGAAGTTGTTGAACAACAGGTGTAAACGTATACTGCTCCATTTATGATTGCTGCAGACTGTTAGGGTGAGGCACATTGGATCTTGTCCAATCATATTTATCCCTCTTTTTTTTAGCACTTTCTTCTGTTTATTTTCTTTTCTTTGTTTCTCTTTTTTTGTAGGTGATGCAGATGGCATGGGTAATATTAGAAAAGAAGAGCTTTATCAGGCTTGTGCAGTTCTCAAGGTGATCTGTTATGTGGGACATATAGATGTCATTCTGAAATTAACTTAGAATGGTGAATCAATGCCTACTCGAGACATGGAAGCTGCACTAGTATAAACTTTGCAATGAAAACCCAATCTTCTGTTCATGCGTGAAGTTAATTTTGAAATTATTTTGCTGCTGCCAACTTATTGTCGTTTTTATGATTCGTATTAAGGGTTACTGAGCAGAAAACTTGAGAATCCTTTCTTTTTCTCTAGTGGAAAGATTTTCACTGTTCAACAACTTTTATGTTGATTGTTGATCGTATGAAATCTTATACACAGGTTGCACTTCAACAAGTGAAGATTCTAGACCATCCAGATTTCCAGGTTCTACTCTTAACTGTGGGGGAAGAACTTATGATGTCTTGTTTGAAGCACTATTTGACATGGATCCCTTCTTAGGATGGTTTTGGCAAGGTTTGGAACCATACTTTACTGGCTAAGATTATTGAAGAGGAGATTAAGGGTCACGATATTGACTCGGTGAGATTGTTGTCCATATTACTGTTTTTCTTTGTAATGAGAAAGAGATGTTGATCACCTCTAATATCCCATTTTCCATGTGGGCTAATGTCAGATTATTACTTTTGATAACTATGGTGTCTCTGGTCAGTAATCACCGGGATGTCCATTACGGGGTCTGGTAAGTTGAAATCTGATTATTGCATTTTCAATTCTACTTTTATTTTCATAGCCACAAGAAAATATCCAATTGTGCCTTCAAGTACCTCTGATATTTACCACTTAAAAGCAAGTATCATAGTTCATTGGTAATCCTATTAGGAACTAGTGCCCAAAGTACATTTTCTGTAGGTGTGTTTTCTCTACCCTTTTTAATCATCCCCATTTCACAAATAGTTTTAGAAGTTGTACTGTGGTTATAATAGCAGATTCCTAGAGTATGGAAGAAACTTCTTGTTGTTTGGAACATGGAAGCTCTAGTAGGTTTACTAAACTCTTGCTTTGCTAGATTGATTGTGCTCTAGATAATTGCAGTGCCATCTCCTATTATGTATTTCAATCTCACGTGTGATCTTCTCAGAATACTTTCAACTTGAACCAAGCATTAGTTTCCACGCAGTACTTCTGAATATTCCACTTTCTGGTGCTTTCTTCTGCTATCATTGAGACCGTTAAAGGACATTAAATTTATATACTATAAAGATTAGTGCTCAAAAATGATTGTCGTAGAGTAAAATGAGGAATGTGGAATTCATCTAGCCCAAAATGATATCAAAACTTCTTGAAGTCTGTAACTAAATGCACTTGTAACCTGTGGTCTGAGTCATGATTGAGCTGTGGAACCTTTGCACCAACACCCAACTACAGTTTCTTGATCAAGACAGAGGTTTTACAGTGAAATTGGCACAATATCAACCATAACTATGATGAGAACCCTTCCAATTTTTATATTGTGATACTGACATGATGCTCAGATGAATTATGTACTTGGCCCCCATATAGGTTTTAAGATTTCCATTTTATTCCAAATATATTGTTAGCAGCAAGTTCTTGCATGATACTTCACACGGAAATATTGAGGCCTGGGAACTTGTACGTATTCTTTCCTTCAGTTCTTTTCTCAGAAATTAATTATCTGTGCATGCTCAGGCTTTCTTAGCTTTTCTTGTTTAACCTGATTTGAGATTTTTTTTTCTTGCCATCTTGCCCAAATATCACGAATCTTCTGGACTTTTTTCGTTGTCCTCAGGTCAGTACCAACATATTAAGGAAGTATAGTGGACCCCTTGATATCTGGTTGTCCATTTTACATGCCATGACACACTCACGTGAGGAGATGCATTGCTTGCTAACTGAGCATCCCCTGAAGAGTTTCCTCGCAATGGCACAGCACACAAGCCAATGGGTTTGGTACTTACCCTTTCCCTCATTTTCAATAGAAAATAACAAAAACCTTTCTTGTTATTAGATGCATTTGGTTGCCTTCTTTACTATAATACCTAGCTTTTATGTGAAGCTGATGCTACTTCCTTCGTTATTAGAAATCTAAGGGCTTAGACCTCTGGCTACTTAAATCCAACATACTACAAGATAAACACTCAAAATGACCATCTTTCTTTCATGATCTATTTATTTCTGCAGGTTCCGCAAGCTTTTTGTAACATTTTCCAGTTATACCTATGTGAACACTCTTAAGAAGATGTAGGGTATGGGAAGGACAGAGACCGGAGAAATTTTTGGGCTTTGATGTCTCTCTGTCATACTCTTATCAAGGTTACTGTTCCGTGTTCTTGAACAGACATAGTGCCTAATTGATACATGAGATTGGAATGTGCTCCAGTCACGTCTCATTGCTGACATAATTGCTGGACAGCCGAATAGTAGTCCTGCAGTCATGACTGGAAATCACAGTGCCAGCAACTGTGAAGTGTCAGCTTGTTTGAATTACTCGCATGAAAGAAAAGAACAAAAAAAGAAATTGAATGGTAGAAGAATTGTTTGAAACAAATTGTCTACTAGGTTAGGTTTCCTTGATAACAGTTTTCTGTGGGTTACTGATGGCCTTTGTGTTGGCATGCATACATGCATGTGATTTTTGCCTTGATGAGGGTTATGCGCTTAGTTTGATTTGGTTTTATTCTAAAGCCCACCTCCTTTCATATGGCTCCTTGAAGTAACCGGTTGCATCCATAATTTATCTTTTCGTCAGGATGTTTATCTTCCCTCCTTGGTAAGATCCCACGGCTCATGTGATTAGGTTTTGCTTTTGCATCTAAATGTGTGTAGAAGATTACGCCAGTTGTTTTCTGTTCACGGAAATACACATTGGGATTACAATATAAGAAGTAACCATATTCTTCGTACTTGGTAAAGGCAGGGGACTGAAAGAAGACCGAAAGAAGGAAAGAGAGAGAGAGAGGGGGTTAAACTGGTTGGCTGATTACTCTTTTATTTTTTCTGTTAAATACATTTTGCACCCATTATATTGGAACTGTTGACACATTGCATCCTAACGTTTTATTTTAGATATATTGAGCTCATTACGTTTTCTCCTCCAACAATTTACACATCTAAGTGAAATTTGGCGTCAAATTAGACGGTAATTGTTTTCATGTGCCTCTCACGTGACCTAAGTCCCTGTCAGATTACTATATTGCTCTTAAATCTTAAACAAATCACAATTAAATTAATGTTTTATTTTAGAGATATTGAACTCATTATGTTATCTCCTCCAACGATTTGCACACTTGAGTGAAATTTAACGTCAAATTAGACGGTAATTGTTTACATGTGTCTCTCATGTGACCTCAGTCCATGTCAGATTACTATATTACCCTTAAATCTTAAACAAATAACGATTAAATGAGCTTCAACAAATCGTGATTTTTGTTTATTGGGTTTTGAAGTTCATTTAATTGTGACTTGTTTGAGATTCAAAGACAATACAGTAATCTAATTGAGACTGAGGTCACGTGAGAGGCATATGTAAACGATTATCATCTAATTTGACATCAAATTTCACTTCAGGGTACAAATCGTTGGGGGAGATAACATAATGGGCTCAATGTCTCAAAAATAAAACATTGAAATTCAATGTGTCAACACTCTCAAACAAGGGTGCAAACTGTCTTTAACCTTTTTATTTCCTAAGCAAATGCTAGTAGTATCATTCAACCAGAAATGGAAACACTGGGGAAATCACAAAATGTAAGCGCAGAACACAAAGATCCCAAGGGGTAACTACAAGACCAAAGGGTCACATAGCCCAAAACATCACAGAAAAATGATCAAATGTCCACAGAAAATACACCTAAAAGAACCAAGAGCTACAAACGGATCCAAAGATCCGTATCTAAGTTGAAAATTGCCGCAAGAGGTGGAGTTGTTCGCTGGAGGAGAAGGTGCAAGTGTCGGCACCTCGATGCCACTTCCTCTGGGAGACTTCCATATCAGCGATGGCAAAAGAGGGAGTCGCACAGGAGAGGCTCCTGGCAAAAGACGGAGTTACAACTTACAACAAGCAGATCTCTCCAATGTGCTAGGCGCTTGAGATTCACTTGCTTTCTAAAGGGCGCGTGAAGCAGCATACACCGGCATCGAGCCTTCGAACAGGGGACGGTTGGAAGATTACTGGACGTTGAAGTCAGCGCTGAGGTGTCGGTTGGAGCTTTGTAAAAGTCGATAAAAATCGTTTGGACTTGTCAGAAAGATAACCCCGCATGCTAAGTTACTCCGTTAGTCTTTGAATTTTAACACATTTCTAGATCAGTCTCAAAGGTAATCGTGGTTTCTAACGTTTGTCAGATTAGTTATGTCTTCAGATAGGCCAATAGAATTTGCATACATGACTGACGATAACTATGTCAAATCCAATAACTATCTAACACGTCTTAAAAATTTCATCTCATATATAATAATAATAATAATAATAATAATAATAAGCGTGTAATATGTGACTTGATGGCTACGCAAAAGGCAAGACCCAAAATTGTAATTCCACGTTAAACTAACTACCCAAAATTGCTATGTATCAATCAAAACCAAAAAAGCCTCAAATTTCCCGTCCTAGCTTGAGAACAGATAGAACCCTAATCCTCGATCAAATTTTTTGCGAACCACTTAGTAACGAAGAAGGCGTGGAAGATACATATAACTCTTCTTGTTGTTTAACGAAGAAGGCGTGGACAACTGGGTCAATGAAGGGAGGAGATTGAGGAGATTTTGTCAATGCGTTGGCACCTTCTGCAACAAAGGTACTTTTCTTGTTTGTCATTGTGTTTCTAGAACGAAAGAATATTTTATGGGCACTAGTTTACGTGATGCTTATTTAAAGTAAAAGTGTATAGTGTATAGTGATTTTGGCTTTTAAAATGCATTGTGATAGTGTCCAAATGAGCTTGTTGAGGGACCACTATGTCATTGTCTGAATTTTCAGAAACAAGTGGTCCCTCTTGACTGGGTGTTTTGTTTATTTTCTTGTCATTTAAGATGAATTTAAAATCTGGTCAATATTAAAATGGTCCCTTCTTTGTCTAGATTCAGTTTGTTATTGGATATGCAATTATTTTTTTGGTTTGGTAACGTACTCATCCCTGTGGTTTGTAATCAGTGTTTTGACCCATACTTCAGTCCATGTGGGTTTGTAGAACAATGTGTTCAAGTCCATGTGGTTAACAAATAATCATGGGCAGATTGGAAGATAAGAAATCTCAAGGGTACTGGTAGAAGAAAAATTACCTTAGGGACCAATCTGAGAAAAGGTCTAAGCCTCAGGGACTGGTGGGATAATTTAATCTAAGTAGAAATACATAGAGATATGACAAAGAAAATTTGAATGAAGATAAATTATAAATACCATAATATAAGAGAGCACATCCCAAGCCTAGGAGTGCGGGAAGGAGGGGGACGGGTATTGCACTTGTAACTCTTCTCCAATTTAATTATACAATTTTTTGAATGGGCAAAAAATTTGTTAGAGTGTAAATTATTTTAGGATTGGTGACAAGGCATTAGAATTTGTCAAACAGTATTAAAGTTTGTAAAAATTTGTTGGAATTTGTAAAATAATTGTTAGAATTTATAAAAAAAAAAATTAATTGTAAAAAAATAGTTGCGTTGCCAAACACAGGCTAACAGCATCCAGAATTTTATTTCGGTCATATTCTTACTAGCCAAATCCATTGCCTTGTCTACTTTTATACGGCTAATCCGCTAGTTCTTCTGTACAAATTAATGCACTTTGCATCATCATCAACTGGATTGTCCAATATCATAATAGGGGGGAATGTTTCAAGCCAGCAATCAATCCTCAACTCTCTAAAGAAAACGAGAACTTTTGCTATTACGAGACTCATTGAGTTCCAGATCATGTAAGCAAAAATCAATCAGAAATACTGGAATTTAAATAAAGCCACGATTTTATATATATATTTTTTCCTCTAATTTATCAAAATGGTCCCCAAAATAAGAGTTTCAATTTCTTGCTTTCCATTGGTTAAACGACTCTACTGCACTGCACTTACCTAACCCCAAACTCTACAATTCAACCACTCCATTATGTCCTCCACAATGCCCTCTCGTTCCAGTTCAAAAAGGAGATCATGTAAGAATCCTTCGTACAATTTGATGGTTTTGTCAGTCGAGGAAGCTTCTTCATACAGTTTCTGAGAAGCTCCTGGGTCAGTTAGGGTATCAGCAGTGCCATGGAGAACTAGAAACGGAACTCTCAATTTGCTCAGGTTCTGCTGCAGGTAGGATGTGATTCGGAGAATCTCATTACCAGTTCTTAGCCTGATGGATCCAGTATAAACTAGTGGATCTGAATATTTGGCTATTAGTGCCTCTGGGTCCCGAGAAACTGGCCTGCCCTTCTTATTTGCACCACTAAATTGATATGTTGGTAACAAGAATGAGACAATTGGGGCCAGTACCTGCAATGAGGAAACAAGAAGTCAACTGATGAATCTACTGACATATATGAATATTCCACTTTAATGGTGTGTATTTTGATAATCAGCAAAATGACCCTCGATATAGGTTCTGAGGTTGTGAGCATTAGGAAATCAGATACAATAGAGATGGTGTTAAAAAGGATATCCTCACCACAAACACAGGATGGGTTGGCCGAACTCTTACTGCAGGTGATGTGAATACTGCACCAGATACACAGGCTTCCACATTTGGGTCAAGCATTGCCTAGAATTATTTACACGGAACAATCAAAACATTGTATAAATTCGAGGTCGATTAGATCAGGGAAAGGTTATTCACACAATCACAAGAATCACATCTTTCGACCAAACTTTACCTTCAAGACAATTGCTGCACCTGTCGAATGCCCAAAGCAAAAACATGGAAGCCCAGGATTCTCTGCTACGACCTTCTCAAGGAATGATTTCTGTACAGAAATAAAGAAAAATATTTAGGAAACAAGCAATTAAGTTGAACCCAATCCCTCCCCCAACCCAACTCTATGCCTTTACCAATGTGCCATGAAAGAAACCAAAGCTTTATGTTGATTATTTTGACTATGCTCTTGTCAACCTTTGAAATGGACCTCAAAACATACCATATCAGTAACAGCATCATCAAGAGAATGAACATAAGCATGCAGCCCGTCACTTCCACCATGACCTACATGAAAAGGAGCAGACAGACAGATTAGAACCAATAGACAACAAAAACTATGAACTTCTGAGTGGGGGAAAAAAGAAGGCACCAAGTCACAAGGACAGAGTTAAAGTCAGCCATGCCCTCCCTCCACTCCCCATTTTATGGTTCAAGATATTTCATGCATACTGGAGGCTCAAGCAGGTGTGCGGATAAAAATAATTGCCCAAATGCTTAGATTTAATTAAAAAAAAAAAGTAGAGCCCAAAACCAGAATTTGTAGCGAAAGCCACTGAATAGGAGTAAATATTACTGTTCAGCATATTTTAAGCTCAAAAAATTAACAGCACAAAAGAAGATTTCAAACAAAAAGAGACAGGAAAAAAAATTAAGAAAGAGACCTGAATACTAAAAAGCTACAGATAGAGTCGAGCAAAACCCTGCATATGTATCTTTTGATTCAAATATGCAGAGGTCAGATCACAATTCAGCTTTAGCGTACAACACCTAAAAAAGTATGAAACAGCGAGTTGTGGGCAAAAAGAATGCCTGACAGTGTGATATATAAAACTTGTGGAGGAAAAATGAGCATCCTTTCTCTACACCGGCACTGAAAGATGGATGGGAAATTTCCAAATGGATCTTCATTGTATAACTTTTTCTTTTTTTTTGATAAGTAAGAATAATTTATTAAAAGGAATAAAGAGTGAAAACAGTACAAAGATTGAACTAAAAACACTTAGAACATACAAACAAAGAAGCTAATGAAATCTGGAAAATCAAGAAAACGACCCCCCCGCATAACAACACCCTGCAAATGAAACACCAATGATGCTATGTGAGAAGATTGAGATAACTGAGGGAGGAGATAACGGTGGATTACAAATAATATGTGAGAAGATTGAGAGACCAAAAATAAGTGGCCATGTTCTACATCATAATACTAAGCTGCAACTGTAGCTGAATTGCAATAGATGGGTTAAGTGAAGACCTTAAGCCGTTGCTTTAACATTTAAGAACCTATAACCTTACAATTACGATTTTGTATGATCCCTGTTCGGCGGGGAGGGGGGGGGGGGTGAAAGGGCAATTCCAGTAAAACGAAGCTAAATTGATGATACTGTGTTTAAGTGGTGATCTTTTTGTCAGTATCCTAAGTCATTAATGGATGTGTAGATGCAAATTATGACAAATATTAAGGAAAAAACAGATAAACTAACCATTAATATGATTAACTGCAGGGCTTTCTTACTTATCAACAACTATACTCGATGGGCTCTCTTCTCATAAGAAAGAGAAGTGCTATTAAACTTAAGAAGCATATCCCATTCTTGATATCGTCAATATGTTGTCATGAAGCTGCTATGAGTCTAATCAATCAGATACCTCTCTGTGAGGCCTTATGCTCTGATTCTAGACCATAGCAAGGAACAGGGATCTCAGACTAAATGGGTGATGAACACAATATTTAACCCATAGCAGTCGAACAATTTTTGGATAGTAAGCCTGGCATTCTAAATATCATTGTAAATACAGCAATATATTTATAAACCTAGCATTACTTCTGATCCCATTTACCAAGATTCTGCTTGTTTAAGTTGTTGACCTTTAAGAGTTTTCTACAGCCTAAGCTCTTCTTTCACTGTTTGCATAGTGTATATGTTATTCCACTGCTTTACGAAAACTGTTCTAATGTAACATTCAAGTGCAATTGAAATAATACTGCGCAAATGATATATTGCCAATACTCAAGAACTGATAGCATCCCGAAGGACACACATTCAGATAATAACAATGGCTTTAATTAGAAGGTGAAAGGCACTTGTGAGCATGTGAAGATGGTTCTTGGACTTACCAATCCAATCCATTGCATAAGCCTTGTAGCCGTTAGCATTCAGCTGCTTCGCAAAATGGTTGTATCTGCCACTGTTTCCAATAATTGAAAATTCTTGAGAAACAAATCAGGGTTTAGAGTCTATAGAAAATGAATCGTAAAGACCATGCACAAATCACATACCTATGTTCATTCAAGCCATGCATAATAAGAACCACTCCCCTGCATAAAGTAGGCAGCAATTAGGACCTAGATACCATATGAAAGTTCAAAGCATAGGTGAACAGCTGTGGAAAATTAAGAACAGGAAGAACCAATCGAGGCAAATGCTGCAGAACTTAGCATAAGATTCTATATAGCACTCAATGGATATAGCAAAGCTCTGTTTAACTAACAAAAATATATATATTTCGACTCCTTGAAAGTGATGGAAAATATAATACAACAAACAACTCAAAAAAACTGATCGTAAGCCTCATGCTGGTTCACTCAGGATATATCTCCAAATAGTTCAATTTGACTGTTAATTGACTACATGCAACCTTGTGCATTCTGGTGCTACAATTCATGAAATGGACCACATTAGGATAAGAAGCCAAGAATGATTTGACCTTCCAATAATGACTTGTATTGGATGAAACAGAAGGCAATGTTGATTGTCTGAACACAACTTTCCGACACGTGAATTCTAGATGCATAAGTATCCTCTGTCATTGATTACTACAGGAACTCAGTGCAATGATACGCTTATATAGACATTGACCAGAATCCTAAAAGATGGAACAAACATTCAATCCTCATTTGTTCATCTTTTGTTTTCTTCTAGCATCTTTTTTCCTTTTCTTCCCTTGCCCTGAACAGAGGTACTCAGTTTCATGACAGGGTAGATGAGATAAAGGCCCTCAAACTAAATACCAATTTGGCAGAAATTAAACCTCTTGCAAATGGCAAAAGCTGATATATGATTTATTCCAACTCACAAGAATTAGACCAGGTTAAAAAAGGCCAGTGAATTTTTGCATATCTCCAACTAGTGATGTCCAACTTGGACCCACCAACCTGTTCAGGAAAAAGTTGATCGGGACTCACTCCTGAACCTGAACGGCCCAAATCCAGCCTCCTTAGTGCATGTTGTTGACAAACAGGAGAATCAGACATAAATTGATAAAGCAACTTCCACAAAGCAAGTGGTAAACCAGATTATACATATTTATTTAGAAAATACAAGCGATTGAGTGGTTAAAACTGTGTGATATAATATGTTTGATATAATACAATTATACAAGCAACTTTCACAAACTGAAACTTTTTTTCCTTGGGACGCTGATATAATAAAACTGTGTGCCAACTGAAGAGTGTCCAAAAAATGTTGCAAGGTACAGGTAACATTATTGGTTGCATAAAAATCACAACATGAAGTAAAAAATTGTTCTGACCCCAGTGGATTCTTTCATAATATAAGGCATGTAAGAGACCTGAAAGGGGACCCTAGAGAGCGGGGACCACGTGAAAGAGTGAAAGAGATAACGGCTTAAGAAAGAGAAAAGAGAATTGATGGCTGACTTCACTTGGATACCAAAATCCTTGGGGCACGGTCCTAATAATGGGAATTGCAGAGAAAACTACTGCAGACCCTATTATTTGTTGCAGATAAGCTACTAGCTTTCATAGGGTAAGTGACAGTAAGCGAGGATTTGCCTGCGGTATATTCAAATGTCGACCAAGATCCTCTGCAATTTCTCATTCAAATTGCATGATGCAATTTGGAGAGAAATAGACACAACAGGTGGAGCTCATGTTGTCCGAAACTTTACATTGACAATACTAAATAGTGTAAGGTCCACCTATTATGTCTATCTCTCTCCAAATTGCATCATGCAATTCATACAAGAAATTACAAAGGATCCTAATCCCTCAAGGGCAATCCTTCTAGTTTTATATTCAAAGCTGAAATGCAATCATTTTGCACAGTAGCATCAAGATATACAAGGACAAAGCATTCTCGTCCAGTACATTAATAAGCAGCAAATGTATCCAACAGAAATTTCAAATGGGTCCCCATGATACTCAAGTCTATAAACCAGCTATACAAACATGAATAAGCAAATTAGTTTCTAAACTGCAACAAAATATCCATGAAACTGAAGAACATTAAGTTTTGAATAGAAAAAGTGAACATCAATGGCCATTTCCGAGAGAATATGATATTAACACAGACAAGATGTTTGTTAGGTTATGTCATAATTGTCCGCATAACTTATTTCAAAAAGACAAAAACAGCAAAGACTTTGGTTGTTTTCAATTTATAAAAAAAAACTGAAAATTCAACATTGATATAGAGAATACTTTCGACAATAGTTTGCATATGAAAACTATTACTCAGAATCTACAGCGACGACATATGCTCTCTTTCTGAAATAAGAAAGGAAGTTTTTCAAGAACAAATAACAAAGGAAATTCCTGCTTATGCACAATTTATTCCCTTTCGCGTGCCCAAAAAGCAATATCGTTTCCAAAGTCCTAAAATTGCATTCCCAAAATTACAAAAAGTTATAATATAGTGTGTCCTGACAATAATATTGATAGCAATTACAGTATCAACTAAACCAATAATAACAAAATTGAACTGCAGAAAAGTCACAAGGTGAAATTGAAAGACCCAATGTTGGAAATGAACTCCAACTAAAACTAATGTGAAATTCAAGCATCCCTGAAATTCCAAGCAAATCACTAGAAATGAAAATAAATGGAGAAAAGGAAGAAGCATTTACCTAATCTTGACCGAAACCGGCGTCCACGCCTGCGTGAACATAGTATCCCCTCTCGCCGTAACAAACAGCGTGTACTCCCTTACCGAGTTGTCGTCACCACCATCATCCTGCGACACTCTCCTTATCGCCAGCGCTCTCCTCGTCGCGACCTCCTGCTCCACCACGCCGCGCTTCCTCCGCGGCACCATCTTCGCTGGGACCCGTACCACCGGGCCACCACCACTGCCGCTTTTTATGTGGTGGGTCCCACCGCTTTCCTCGTGCTTCTCGTCCTTTCTCGACGACGACGGTCCCTTCCTCCGAGCGCGGAACGGCAACATGAAGAGTAGGACGAACGCGTTGATCAGCATTAGAACACTTCTCCACACCCGCAAAGAGCAGAGCGCGTTCACCCTCCCGCTCGCCCCGGACGTGAGCATGACCGACGACGACGACGCATCGACAGCTTTCGCCATTTGCGGTGTGCTCCTCCTCAAAACCAACGAGTACTTTGGTACGTATCGGGTTAACTTCCCTGATGCTCTCCTTTTTCTGACCTCTAACTGAGGCCTAGGAAACCGGACCAGAACCTGATTTTCTCTGGGGATTACGACCGGAGTCTTGCTTAAACAGATCATAAGCCCAGAGAAAAACAAAACCTATCTCTGCGTCTCTGTTCCTGTTCGAAAATACTCGTTTTCCCGCTATATTTAGTTGAAGAATCTCCTGCCAAATTCAGAGCTGAGTGCCTGAACCAAAAATTATTTACCATTCAGATTCAACGATCGAAATCAGTTCGTTTCCTAGTCTAGACGAAACGAGCGGATTAAATTAGGGCATAAAAAATGGGGGTTACGAACGAACGAAGATGATTTTATCTGTGGATATTCCCTGTGTCCGTTTTGCGTGTGCGAGAGAGAGTAGGGAAAAATTTATTTTGTACATGAAGAAACGTCACAGTCAAGTAAACGTCCAAACGAGGTGGTTGCGGTAATCCCTTACTGGATCCCTTAGACTTGACACGTGTCAGATGAGTTCATAGAATAACGGAAAATATATGAAAAAACCGCAAAAAATGTGGCGTCGTGTGGCAGGAAGACAAGTGTCCTTTACGCGGCGAAATGGCGTTGGTGGTTGGAAAAGTCAAACCGTCTGGGCAGCTGAGAAAGCTAACAAATCCAACAGGATCGAGGCTCACGCGACTTACCAAAAACAATTAAAAAAATAAGTGCTCCGTTAATTGTACATAGACCGATTAGTTATTTCTGTGCTACTAATGTCACGGTGTATATATATATATACACGTTTTCAAGTTCAGTTAACATACTTTTACCTTTGTAAAATAAAAGAGAATTTTTTTTTTCTACTTAAAATGAAAGTACACGGTGACGTTATCATTATCATGGATGGACAGAGATAACAGCTCGCAACCTTGGTGTTGTTCGGTTATGTTGTATTTTGAAGATTTTTTATGTTTTGAGAATTTTTATGTGATGTTAATTTTATTTGTATGCGTGTTGTAGTTATTTTTATGTAGTGTTAAAAATGATGTTTGATTGTAGAATATTTTGTATTCTGAGAATTCAAAAAAATCCTGAGAATTTTGTTTGGCCGAACAGCCCCCTTGCTAAGTCAAATTTAACTGTGTTAAAATTTTAGTGAATTTCATTGAATAAAAAAATGAAAAGGTATATAATTTTTAATATTTATTATAATAAAAATAATAAAAATTTAATGAATGAGAGAGATAGATTATATTGTAATTACTAATTATTCTTTTATTAACTAATTAATAATTTTTGTAATTTTATACTCAAATTACATTATATAATTTTGAAAGAGATAAATATAATAGGTATATTTTACACTATTTAATATGGATTATGTAAAATTTTGCACCGTATAAATCTTATAATAAAATTTACAAATCTTATAATAAAATTTACTTGTTGTGTCGCTTTTTCTTGAATGTAATTCAAATCAATAAATTATAAATCATCGTGCTATTTCATCAATTCCCTTAATTTTATTATTTATATCCTTTTTTTCCCGAAGGTATATATACCCCAGTCCAAAGAAGCTCTTAATCCACCACAAATTGAGTGCTTATAAATGAAGCTCGGGAGTGACAAAATTCGAAGCAACGGTCGGCGTACTTGGGCCGGACCTCTTACACAACTTACTTTCGGCTATTTTAGAGCTTTAGCCCAGTCCATTCGGCTAATGATATTGAGCAAGCTGGGCCAGCCCGTTCTAATTTGAGGAGGCGTTTTATAAAAGGAAAATTAATTTTTTTTTTAAAAAAAAACTGATCCCACGTTATCAATATCCGTATCATATTTTCAATACACGTACCTTGTTGTCATACGAAACTTCTCTTATCTTTAAAATTCTTTCGGTGTCCTCTTCCCTTTAAGTCTGTTCGTTTACGGAGAATTTTCAGGATTTTTTGAATCCTCAGGATTCTATAACCAAACATTATTTTTCACACTACATAAATATAACTACAACACGCATATCAATAAAGTTAACATCACATAAAAATTCTCAAAACACAAAAAATCTTCACAAAACACATTAACCGAACATCACCTAAGAGTAAAATGAACCATGCAAGCCGACAGGGCTTTTGGAGTGGGATTTGTGGAACTCTTATTTGGAATCATTTGGCGGAAGAAAACAACTGAATTAACAATAATCGTTGGCTTACTAATCTTTCAAGTTTCAACAACTACAAAGTTATATATAGCAACCGTAGATCGATGACTTGTTATATCTCCAAGCTTCAAGCAATGAGGCCTTGTTTGGGTGGTTAACTTTGCATCATCCGATTTCAACTTTTGAGGTTTAGTTTGAACAATCCTAGTTGCAACACCTTCTGTAGTTTTTTTTTTTCTTTCAAAATCTTGGTGCATGCCTTTCTTCCCCGCACCATGTGGGTTGAAATTTGCATTGGAGTGTATGATTGCAGAAAAATACCCACTTCATATATATAAAAAAATTGTATATGAAATGCGCGTATTAGTGAAAAATTAAGGGAATCATCACTAAAACATGTTATTGTTTCTAACCCACTTGTCTATCTCAAGAGAAAAGGACTGAGAAAGTTAGTATGAGAAAGTTCTAGCGGTCCAAAATTAGGCAGAAACAAATTTATTGCTGCAAGATTATAATTTTGAGTGAGATCTCGCCTGGGTTGTCTTTTTTCCTTAAATTGGAAGGGAGCCAAATATTTGTGCTGGCACCACCAAAGTGTGACCAGCAGTGAAAGAGCAATGTGCCCGTAGCAAATTTGGATGATCAATCAAGGTCATGTCTGTACCTCGCGCCGGATACCATCCTGCATATATTTTTAAATAAAAAAACATATCTCAATATGCCAGTAGGAAAATGTCACTTGATTATAAATTAGCTCAGGCACTTGAAAGGTTTAAGATAGACACCACTATGATATGCGACTGGGGATGTGTGAGAAATGCGAAAAATTCTTTGACATGCGTAGATATTTATCACATGTGCCTTTTCAAGCATCTTCAATAGGAACGGACACATGTATGGTTATTGGTTAGCATGAAAGAGGTAAAGGTTTGATATGCCAAAAGTCATATGGAAGCAGCTAAGTTGAGGACTCTGTCATACCTGTGGCTAGGGCTGGTCGGAAAAATCAAGTTGTACCATGATGCCCTTGGACCAGTTAACTTTTGGTATTCCCCATTGAGTCTCCTTCGGGAAATGCGGTGTTTGAAATTCAAAGTGGCGTTGCCTATGCAGAATGCTGTTCATTTTAAACTTAATCAATTTTGTTGTTCCAGGTTTTGGATGCGATATTGAGGCAGTGGTCAATGTCCTTGCCCATCGGGTTGCAACTCAGCGTGCTCTCATCCAACAAGAGTATAGAGCAATGTATTCGGTTGACCTTGTTAAACGTTTGGTTTCAGAGCTTAGTGGCAAATTGGAGGTACCAATTTCATACCTACTTATGAATTCTTTTCGGCCGAAGTCTTTCGAGTATATATATATATATATATTTATATACTGTTGATGCTCTGATCCCTTTTTGCTTTGTTTTGTTTTTTCTTTTCTTCAATCAGCTACCAGAGAGAAAATTATTTATGATAGTATTTTGAAAAGAACTCTGACAAAGCATCTCGATCAACATCTTTTTTCTTTTATTTAGTTAATTAATTTATTTATTCATATATAATTCTTGTTCATCTTGTAATCGTCCATTTCACAGACAGCAGTTATTCTCTGGATGCATGATTCAGCAGGACGCGATGCAACAATTCACTACAAGAAATTATGCTTAGGTGACAAAATTTTGGGTGTCAAACCAAATTTTGTCACCTAAAGTGAATTTTTCATGAGAAAATATTAATTTTGTCACCCAAAACCATTAAGGAACTCCAAAACTGTCCGGATCTGTCACAACCATGTTCGGACGTATTGCTGGTGTGACGACATACACTTGTCGCGAATGAGTGAAGAAAAAAATCGTAAAAAAAACACGTCCGGACTCTCAAGATACACGTTCAGACTCGCTGCAGGGTGACAAATTCCACATCGTCGTAACTGAGTGACAATTAGAATTGTCACAATTTTTACAATATCGTCCGAACTCCGTTTATACACAGTCCGAACGGATATTACCTAACGAATAGTAATCGTCAGGCTAGAGTGACAAATTAAAAATCGTCATGAATACTCTATTCAGTCCGGACATTATAAACCACGTTCCAACGGAAAAAAAATACCCAAGTCCGGACAGTACAAAAAAAGGTCCGCATATTTAATGACGTTAAATTTGATAGGGCCACGTGTCAGAATAACCGTTGAAACCCGTCCGAACGCGAATACATACATATTGTCCAAATACATTCGGACCTGAATTTGCTATTTAAAATTTTCTAATAAAGTTAATTAAAAAAATGAAAAAATACATATTGTTCAAATACGTTCGGACCTGAATTTATCCGTCCGGACTATATAATGTAAAATCGAATGGTGTCGTATTATATAAAACAAATCGTCCGAACACATTTTTAGACGGTCGGGACTCCTGAAATTCAAAATACCGTCCGGAATCTTGTTTACTACCGTGCGGACGTGATTGTTTATTATCAGACGTTATGATGTTGGTATTTCCTAAACAGTATCGGGTAATGTAAGGTAGTGTTTGGACGGTATATGACTATTCGAAAGTATATGTCAATGAGCATACGCTGTCGTTTGAGAATTACTAAAAGGGTGTGTTGAACTTTAAGAGGGAGTGCAAATGGTTAAATAGTAGTTCGGACGTATATGAAAATTTTGGCGGCATGAATTCCCTCGAAAACTAATACACGTATGCATCAAAACGTCTTTTTATCGGTCCTAACTACATTCAAAAGTATGAAAGTTACAGATTCGTAGACAGTGGAGAAAAAATGCAGAAAAAAAGCAAAGGAGAGATTTGAGCACGAGGAGAAGCAGAGAGCTGATTTTGGGCGTTCAATCTCATTGAAGAGGGTGTGAAAAGAGCATATCTTTGAGAATTTGATGTTGGATTGCATTTGAGATTAGTGGTTTTTAAATTGAATTGTTTTAGGATGAATAACTTGTATTTTAATATATGAAAGCTTGTGTTTTTCGAAAATTTAGGTTCTAAAATGATAGTAATGGAGTTTGGGGTTGGTTGTGATGTGTTTATATTGAAGTGTTTGTGATTTGGGTTGATTTTGACAAGGTTTTTGGACTGAAATTTGAGTCTGTGCGTCGAAGTAATGTCTTGTTCTACAATCGCAGCCCTGACGGTTGATTTACCGTCCGGACTCTATTGGTTGGTTTGGACGCTTTGCAAAACACGTCCGAACGTAGTTGAATATGGTTCGGACCGTTATGTAACGTCCGAACGGCATTTGTTGAAACTTTATAGCGAGCACTTGGAAGAGATGAGGAGGAAATCACCAATAAATGTTGATAGGAAGCACGAAGAAGAATTTCAGTTATGGTTTAAAACTCGGGTATTTATTTAATTTTATCTCTATTATATATTTAATTTTAATCAGTCATTTTTTTAGATTAATACTTAATTAACACGTGTTTACTATTTTAGATTCAAACTATGCGCAACGAAAATCCGGGCTCGATCTCGGATGACTTGTGTGCATTAGCATCCGGTCCGGATCAACGGACACTTTGTTACTCTGGGTGTGTAGTGAATGGAGTTAAGTTTCACATGGTCTTTCGTGAACAGTTTCGTAACACTTAGAATAGTGGTGTGGTTGTTCCGGAGGACCATGATGGGGAAGATGTTGATTTTTACGACCAGGTCGTGGATATTTACGCGTTGCGTTATTTGCGGAGGAATTTAGTTTATTTACTAAAATGTGACTAGTTTGACTTGAGTACTCAAAATTTAGGTCTTGATAAAAGTGGTAGCTTTGTTAGTATTAACACATCCCGAAAGTGGTACAAAGATGACCTGGTCGTTTGATATGAAGTTGGGCGGCCACTCGAAGATTGTTCAAAAGATTACCCCTAGAAACACATATGATATTCCACCTATTGAAGAGGAAGCTAGTGAAGATGGAGAAGGTCCGTCGAACCGTGAAGCATACCAGGAGAATGAGTCTATTGAGCTTTTGTGGACTTTAGCTCATTTGACATGATCCCGTTGACTAGAAATAATGTCGAGGCTTATCTGTCGGTAACCGATGAGAGTGGTCCACAACAACGTGAAGTAGAAGGAAGCGATGATTCCTTGAAATCGTTTGGTGAAGGTTGTAGTGATTCTGAAGAATATTACTCCGAGAAATAAAGTAAATTTATCGTTTCAATTAAATTTGCAATCATATTTTTGCATTTTTATTTTTTATTCATTTTGAGTAACATAATTCATTGTGTTTTTTTCTCTAATATTGATTTATTTGGTCATAGGACGACGTCATGCCAGCGGGAGGGAAACATCTTCGCTGCGATTCATCAGTTCGAGCTGAAAGTAGTCCGGGTACACTAGTAGTGTCGGGTTCTTCGCTTAGGGATAGGAATGAATTATCGTCCCCTACCACAGCTAGTCCACTAGGCACCCAGAGTAGTTGTGCGTGTAAGTATCTTACCTCGTCAATCTTTATCAAATATTATGACTTTTAAATCTCTATGCTTAATTGAATTTTAAATTTTTTGTTTTTCATTTGTAGCGACGTCCGGAATTAGACACGTTCGAGGTAGTACGCGCGGGATTGCCTTACTCAAGGCTCGCACAGGAGGAAAGCTGACCGTAAATATCTCTGATGGACGTACGGGCGGTGATGACAAAGCATCCTCAATGCTCTCAAGCCATATTGGTGCGCTAGTTCGACTATATATCCCATTTGGAAAGAATAAGTGGAAAGAGGTCCCCGACAAGGTTAAATCGTATGTGATGAACCGAGTGTTGGTAAGTATAATTTATTAAATTTTAATTATTGAAATTTTTTTACGTTTCTAACTGTTATATATATGTTAAGAATGACTTCCAACTAGATTACGATCGAGCCGAGGATCGCATCACTGTGACGTCAACGATGAACACAGCGTACAGGATGCACAAAAATAGAATGTTTCAGCATTACTCGGTGTTCAATTCCAAAGAAGAGACGTTAGAGCATTCGTATCCCGATATGAACAAGGAAGAATGAACTTGTGTTTGTGATTTATTCGCGAGCGGGGAATTTCAGGTAAAACATTTTCTTTCCGATTTGAACGTTTAGTTTAGCCATATGTTTAATTGTGTTACCAATTGTAAATGTACAATGCAGAGGAGGAGTGCAACCAACAAGGAGAATAGAGCTATGCTGAAGATTGTACACACATTAGGAGCGAGGTCCTTCCAACGCGCTAGAGCGTTGTTAATAAGTAATAAATTTACATTTACATTTTTATTATTTATTATTTAAATAAATGACTTAGGTATTTTTATATACATGTTCTATATTTCTTTTGGTGTACAGAAAAATCCATAATCTAATGAAATTAGTCCTTCGTTGCCTTATAAAAAGACGCATACTCCTAAGGATGGCATGTGGACTTCAGAAGATGCACGAGAAAATTTTATAAGTTGTAAAATTAGTTTTAATGATGCATTCGTATGCGTTTATGTTTCATATGTAATATTTTAATCTATTTTTCTATTTTTTAGGAAAAAATAGAGGCGTTACAGCTGCAGCATGAGTCAGAGGGAAAGTCATACACCGAAGTGGAGATCTTCGCTGAGGTGTTGGGGACGAAAGCGGGTTAGGTGCGAGGTTTAGGCCGTTCAGTACGGTCTGTTGGATCATCTTCATCAGCATCGTCTGTTGATTTGTCTCGGAGATTGGAGGAGGCCAGATGACAGATTGAGAAGATGAGGGCCAGACAGTTGGAATATGAAGCGCTTCTGGTTAAGCGATCAGATATGGAGTAGACGATGCGAGAGCATCTGCAGATGATGGAGGAGCAGCAGTGGAAGAAAGACGAAGAGTTGATGAAGATGATGGCGGAGCAGCAACGGAAAAAAAACAAAGAGCACCAGAAGATGATGCAGGGGCAGCAAAAGAACCTAGTGGAACAACAAGAACGGAGGATGCAACTAATGGCAGAGCAAATGCGTGAGCAGCTGATGGAGCAGATGAGACAAATGCAATCTCGTTCGACACCCAAACAAAAATTTGGGTAAATTTATATATTTTTACTATTTTGTCAGTACTTATCCATTATGTATTTTATTTACTTTTAATAACGATTGCATATTTGTAGATATTTTATTATATTATGAGCAGTAAATATCTTCATATTTATATTATTTCATAAATTTTAATTAAATTAATTCAAATATATAGAAAACCATTCGAACGGGTGTTACATGTCGTTCGCACGGATATTTGTCGTTGCTAGCGTGCGCACGATACACCAAAACGTTCAAACGTGTGTAACGTACAACGAATCCGAACTGTATACATAAAGGTTCGAACGACGTTTTCAGATGACAAAATAACTTTCGTCATAATAAAACTACGATGCAGACATCTTCACAAATATGTCCGGACATATTCACATCTGCGTTCGGACGTTAATATACAACAATGTTGATGTTTATTGCGTGACAAAATGTATTTTCGTCGCATTGGATTAATCATTCACATGAGCTGTGCGAACGTTCAGAGAGCACGTTCACACAACTCATGTGAACGGATGGACTGTACTGGGCATTACGATTTTGAATTTCTTTAGTATGGCTTCAAACCATTTGGACATGTTTATAAACCGTCCGAACGGGTTTGGGTGACAGAACACTAAAATCGTCACCTAAAACATTCGCTGACGGGCTTTAGGTGACAAACCGGGTGACAACCCAGTTTTGTCACCCAAAACCTTAGGTGACGAAATTTGTACTTTGGGTGACAATTTTTTTTGTCACCCAAAGTGTTTTTTCTTATAGTGATTGTGATGCAAACATTAAGTGAAGGGCACCGGTTATTGTGTGAGTGGACGGATGAGATTAGAAGTTGAGAAATCTAATGGCTGAAAAAATGCCACGTCATTTAATGAATCCGGGTCGGTATCACGGGTCGGGTTTGTAGGTTGGGTTTATTAAATGACGTGACATTTTTTCAGCCATTAGATTTCTCAACTTTTAATCTCATCAGTCCACTCACGCACTCCCACAATAACCTCACTCACACAATAGTTTTTGAAGTGAACAGACAAAGAACCTGGAAGCTGCCACTGAAGTAATATGTTCTCGTACCCCATCCCAGATACAATATTTGAGACAATTATATCACTCGAAGTTCGGGGTTCCTCTTGCACATGTTATTGAAAGCTGCGGGTCTGGAGATCATAAAAAGGTAAATTTTGTTTGTGTTACTCAAGCTTGCTTTAGTGAAAGGTAAATCCTTTGGGCACATACGTCTTGTTTGCATTATTTATGGGTCTTTTGAAGTCACATTTACCTAACGCTCAGCAGTCCAAGCAGTGAGGTATCTTCTTTATGCTGTCATTTTAAATGTCGTCTACATGCCTTTCAGTCTGAAAAAAAAGAGAATTAATTTTTTCCCTTTTTTACATTTTTTTTGTTCTGGGGTTGGGAGTGTTCGTGATGTGTTGAAGAGATGTGGGCTTCAAATGGGTGATATGTGAGTCTGATCGTATAGACCTGCATGTAACAGAGGTTAAAGGAGCTTCATGTATTGTAAGGAAATGCTGAAGTGCGCTCTCTAAAATTGTTGAATATATACATGTTTGTGCTAGTACCAAATAGTGTTGGTTTATGACATGATGTTTCATAGAATCTGAAAACATATATCAAACACTGTAAAAACCCAGCAAATCTGCCAAATACAATGATCCAGTATCATGCCATGAGAGATGTGCAGTGCAATCCTAAGCAAGTGCTGTGTACATTGAAGATTAGGCTTTCAAAAGTCGGTGACTGTTTCATGGTAGTGTATGTCTGTAGTGCGGGGTGACTTGATGCGTGGTTTGTGATAACAAGATGGAGCCCAAACCTTTTCAACGGCTCCTTATTTTATAAATATTCATTTAGAAATATAAAAGAAAATGAAATCACTAATATCTTATCCACACCGCTTTGCGTAGCTCTTCACTACAAAAAAAAGCACCTATAGCGGCGGTCACGAAAACCGCCGCTACAATGTGGTTTTAGCGGCGCTTACGAAAAACCGTGGCTATATGATATTTTTAGCCGCGGTACGTACCGCGTCTACAGACCATCCTATAGCCGCGGTCATCGACAGCGGCTACAGAGACCGCAGCTAAAAATATCATATAGCCGCGGTACGTACCTCGGCTACGGACCCGCCTGTAGCCGCGGTTAATTTTTAACCGCGGCTATAGGTCCTACCTCTAGCGGCGGTCGTACTGACCGCCGCTAGAGGTATGGTGCCTACAGCGGCGGTCGTAGTGACCGCCGCTGTAGGTTGTACCTTTAGCAGCGTTTTTTTTTAAAACGCTGCTAAAGATATACCTATAGCAGCGGTTTTTAGACAACCGCTGCTATAGGTATATGTGCAAAAAAAAGAAAAAAAATTATTATTTATATGTTAATAATTATTTTATGGATTATTTTAAGTCTTTTAATACATAACTTTATGTTGTCATGTGTCTAACAAATTTTATTTTAAGAGACTTACTTGATAAAATGCATAATTAAACGCTGCTAAAGATATACCTATAGCAGCGGTTTTTAGACAACCGCTGCTATAGGTATATGTGCAAAAAAAAGAAAAAAAATTATTATTTATATGTTAATAATTATTTTATGGATTATTTTAAGTCTTTTAATACATAACTTTATGTTGTCATGTGTCTAACAAATTTTATTTTAAGAGACTTACTTGATAAAATGCATAATTAAAAGAAGTGTTATGAAAATTGAAGTTAGAGAGTGTTATGAAAATTGAAGTTAGAGAGTGTTATGAACATTAAAGTTGTGACATAATATATTTGAAAGTATAACAATATTTGTTATGGTAATATCATATTTATTGATTAGAACTAAGTAGTTATGAAAACTTATAGTATAGTATCATACTTATAATTAGCAATTATATTTGAATAATTTGTAATATAAGACTAATTATGACATATTATTTATTTCAAAAAAAGATATTGTAAATTTAACTTATGCAATTAAAATACATATCATGTATTAAATGACTAAAATACTTATAGTATTAAATGATTAAAATACTTATAGTATAGACTAATTAATTAGTACTTATTATTTATTTATAAAAAAAGATATTATTAATTTAACTTATACAATTAAAATACTTGTAATGTAATTTTATTACACTGGTTATAAAAAATATTAAAAAATATGATATGTATTTAATACTATATATAAATCTTTTCAAATATTATTATAATTTACAACTACTTTTGATTTATTAAAAATAATTAACTACAAAATATAAATTTTTTCTTAAAAAACTGTAATAAGAAAACACAGTGAAACGCGCGTTTCACCTCCCTTTAGTGAAACGCGCTCTTCACTGAAATCTCCTCCCCCCTTCGAAGTTCACGAAATTCGGCTCCCCCTTCACGAAAATCACTCCCATTCTCCCCCTTCGCAAAAACAAGACCTAACCAGTCCCCCCAAGCTGCCACTTGTCGTCGCCTTGCTCCTCCCCCCTCTGAATCCTTTGCACCGAAGCATCCTCTCTCTCTCTCTCTCTCTCTCTCACACTCTATCTCATACCCTCGCACTCTCTCTCTGACTCTCTCTCGCCCTCTCTCGCCCCCTCATTCTTTCTCGAGGCATGTCGCGAGTCGTCTTCGAACAGCGCCGGGAGAGGTAATGTGATTTGCGGAAATAGTAGGAACCGGGAGGAGATCCCCTGGACCGAGATTGGAGCTGAGGTCATTGTGGAGTCTACTGGGGTTTTCACCGAAAAGGACAAGGCTGCTGCCCAATTAAAGGTTTGTTACGTTCCTGAAGCTTTAATCGCACATGAGAAGCTTTTTCTGGAGTTGTGTGTTTTTGGTGTTTACTTGCATAGAAAAACCGGAGAAAATTGTCCTTATATCTCTAGGGTTTTGTTGTTGCCCTGAAATGTAATGCCGAGCAGAGGTTTAGAACATACGAGGGTTGAGTATGCTTATAATTTGGTTTCATTGAGTTCTAAGTTGTTTAATTGGGATACAGAGACGGGTTACTTCTAAGTTGATATTCTCCACCCTGTTGTGTTACTTGTAAGTCATGTATTAAATGACTAAAATACTTATAGTATTATGCTTACATCAGTACTGCACAATACTAAGCATTGAACTAATGAAGACGGCATGAAGCCTCTAGGAAAATACTTATAGTATTATGTTGTCACAAATTATGAGAAACTATAGCTCATTATGAGAAATGTAACAAATTAACTCACCTTGTTTAGATGCAAATGTTTTCTTTTAGATTACTTATTCTACGACTTCTAAGGTGTTCTGAGCATATACCTCAGGCTCATTTCGAGGTTGTACAAAAATGCTTGCAGAAAATGCTCAAAAAGTTCCCAGACATATTGCTTACCTTAGAAACTACAGTTCCATAAGCATATACCCGTATGAACTGGTGATAAAAGACCGGTGATGAAATGAGCACTGCACTAAAAACCTGTTTCAAGCAGCCACTCATTCAATTCCCATAGCCAAGTTGTTCTATACGATTCCTTCCAGTTAATAACCTTAATAAATTCTCGAAATTGTGAAAAACTCCTGGGAAACTGTAACTTACCCTATCTGAGGCTGAGTGTCTGGTATCTAGTTTCCATCGCCAAGATGCTCAAGCTCCTTCAGTCCAATTATGTTCTACTAAGACTGGAATTTGTGGAGAAAATTATTGGTTGCCACCAAAATAAAAAGAGAACATAGATATCATTCATCTCCTTTCTCTCAAAATTGCAATTCTTTCTATTAGTGAGTCAAGTCACTCCCTACAAATATTAGGTGGCATGCTGCAAATGTTCTGCCATTTTGCTATAGGATATTTCAGTCTGGCCTAATCTCCATTTGACAATTCGTTTTTTTTTGCTAATCCATTTGACAATTCTTTTGCTTGATTGGGATGTTTTCCCCTGTAGCTTCCTTTATCACCTATTAATTCTTCATATTCTGTCAGAGCTCTGACTGCAAGCAAAAGCTGTGTTTTGTTTCTCCCTTTACAATGCAGTCAAATAATTTGTAATTACACTTAAAAGTATACTAATTATATACATTTTTGTTTCAGGTTGCTGATAATGACTGGTATGCGTACTTGTTTTACACTGTGAATGTGGAAAAGTCATGGCCATCAGAAACAGGGCTTGATACATCATTAGCAGTAGTTCAGCTGCAGAACCAGAAAGAATATTCTCGAAGGTAGCTCTGGCTAAAAAATATAACTGGTCACTGGCTAAAAACTATAACTGGTCACATGCTTTTTAGTTTTTCTCTTTTCTCCTTCAGACCATCTTGTTACAGTAATATTTTGGTCAAAGAGTAAAGGAGTAAAGGATGTGCTCTGTTTCCATTGAAGGGAAGAAATTTAGCTGCTTTTTAGTTTTTCTCTTTTCTCCTTCAGGCCATCTTGTTACAGTAATATTTTGGTGAAAGAGTAAAGGAGTAAAGGATGTGCTCTGTTTCCATTGAAGGGAAGAAATTTAGCTGCTTTTTAGTTTTTCTCTTTTCTCCTTCAGGCCATCTTGTTACAGTAATATTTTGGTCAAAGAGTGAAGGAGTAAAGGATGTGCTCTGTTTCCATTGAAGGGAAGAAATTTAGCAAAAATATTATATCCTAATTTTGATGGAAATTATATTTTGTACCCTTTTGACTATTCTACTGTCTATCTGTCCTATGAACTATACGGGAAAAATTGGATGCAAAGTTTCATTTGATTTGGTGTTGCTCTGCCTTTACAAGTTCTTATCGAAGTGGGAAATTCAGGCTTAAAGACATTGACCAAGGGTAGAGAGAGGGCAATGCCTTCTATTGACCAAAAGCAAAACCTGAGTGCTACAAAGACCAAAAGAACTAAAGAAGTGTTTTTCTATAGTCATTTGATAATCATTCTAATGCATTTTTAACAGATAATTAAGAGAAGGATAGGAGTGAAAATAGTTTATTTAAGCATAATGGTGCATTTTTAATATACTCGTTAATACACCTTTTATTTATAGCAGGAAATCAATAATTTCTATGTCCAATAAATATAACCACTAAGGAGTACTAGCGAATGGTGTATACTGTAAACATTGAGTTGCCCATTTATAATGAAAGTCAAATCCTCGGAAGTGAATTTACGTTTTCCTATTAGATTACCTCTTATTTTTATCAACCCGGTCTCCAAATGCCCTTTTTTGCATTAAAAAAAAAATCATTGCAAAGGCATGTGACTTAACATTCTAGAACATTATCCTTTATGGAATTAGTTAGTGTGATTTGACTTTGAAGCATTTTAACTCGATTTGGACAATTGATTTCCTTCATTAATGTATTGATTTAATTGCAATCCCTATTACAACATGTTATCATTTTAACATGTTAGCTTTCTTCTTCTTCTTTTTACTGAGTGATATTTTGTAATAAATATCCGCACCCCATCGTATAATGCACAATTGGCAATGAGAATAATATCATGTCAACAGGAACGTTTCATGTTGTTTTCTTATTCGCATTCTAAAATATGTAAGTAGTGGCAGAAATTATCTGGTGCGTATGACATTGCTATTACTGAGAGTTTATGCTGGCAATCACATTTAGTGTGGATTTAATTTCCAGATAGTCCAATTACATTTAGTTTATGCTGGCAATCACATTATTAGGAATTTACATTTAGTTTATGCTGGCAATCACATAATTCGTCGCCTTTCCATTCTCGTTGTCACTAAACAGATGCTTTTAGGCTCCTAACATTTTCGTCTCGAACGTATGAATCTTTAGCAATCAGAAATTCACTTTATTAGGAATGAGATCATCAGTGTAATAGTACTTTTTGAAATAAATCTGTATAACTTTTCTTGGTTAATAAAAACTTAAAAGCATAAATTGTACTTCGTTTGTGTTTGTACATGTTTTTATATCTAATTTGAATTTATTAATAATTGCACTACTATACCAAGCCGCCTCATTAAATCCAGTGCTCCTCTGAAATTCTTATGCCTCAGTTCCATGTCTGCCCATTCACAATACAAAGTAGCCAGATGATCCACAGGCAATATCTTTGTGGTTCTCATACAGCCTGGCAAAATTAACCCATAATGTATGAGGCTTCCCCACAGCTTTCATTGGATCAATTGTCCTTACTGCCTCAGTGTGAGTCAATATCTGCTTTGTGGGGTTACCCTCAAACAGCTTCACCCTTCGGTGCCAATACCCTCAACATTTTCCAATTTGACTTCTCTGATGGAGTTGTGCATGCGTACATCTCTCGTATACTTTTCTTTCTATTTATTTTTTGGCATTTTGCAGATCTGTGAAGCTAACAATCTCGTGTTTGACATTGCTGTAGGAGACTAAGTGATGTGTCTAATGGAAGCTCTTCACTGACATTTATAAAGGATTTGAAATCTCTACTTTTCTTGTAAGGCAACATCAAAGGAACTTATAATTCAGATTCTCTTACTTGCCGATAAACATATTACTCTTTCACAGGTTAGTGGTATCTTGAATCTTTTCATCAATTACTATTGCTTGTTCTTTTGTCCTTATTTTTTGGAGATTGGAGTTTGTGGATTTTAGAAGGCGGAGGGTTTGGCTAACTATTAATTGCTTGTTGGTTCTGTGGAGTTTATTGGAGATGGTGGTGTTTGTGGATTTTGTTGGAAGGCGGAGGGTATGGCTAACTATTTTTTGTTGTTGGTTCTGTGGAGTTTATTGGAGATTGGAGGGGTAAGTGTTATATGATGTTGGTTATGTGTTTTTGTTGGAGATTGGAGGACTTCAGTTGTGTTATTCAATATTTAATGTTTGTTTCTTTTCATTTAAAGCATGGGTTTGTTTGTTAATTTATGTTAGTTTATAACAAAATCTTGATAAATGTGATGAACATTAAAATAATGCATAATTTTTTGTTGCATTTCATATAGTTATTACTAGCGCTCATGGACAAGAGTTGGATGAAAAAGAAACGCGGGACAAGAGAATATGTGTTGGGAGTCAATGAGTTTCTAGGTTTTGCATCTAAGAGTATGGGTAGTGATGAGAGAATTTGTTGCCCTTGTGTAAAGTGCGTCAATTACAAGAGGTATAACATCAGTACGGTACATGATCATTTGGTACAATATGGGATGTCCCCGGGTTACGATTATTGGTTTGCGCATGGAGAATTGCGAGATAGGGTAACATCTAGTAATCCATCTATTCCTGTTGGAGATAATCAAATGTGTGAACCATCATCTGGACTGCATGAACTATTACACGAGGTATTTCCATTAGTATCGGAAACACAATCCCATAATGTACGAGAACAAAGAGAACCGCATCCTACTGAAAATACTGCAAAGTTTTATGACATGCTTAAAGATGCAGACGATCCTTTGTATGAAGGGTGCACAAAATTTAGCAAGTTAACTGCTGTTGTACAGTTATACCATTTGAAGTGTATGGGAGGTTGGAGTAATACCTCTTTTACGTGGTTACTCCAAACACTGGTTGATATGCTCCCTGCGGGTGCTAAATTGCCAAAGGATACTTATGAAGCTAAAAAATATATGAAAGAGTTAGGACTTGGATATGAAAAGATCCCTGTTTGTCCAAACGGTTGTATGTTGTTTTGGAATGAGAATGAGAAGAATGACGTTTGTTCAAAGTGTGGAGCATCAAAATGGAAGAGCAATGGGGAGGGAAATATTTTGTCACAGAATGAAGGTGAATCATCCAAAAGATCCAAAAAAAAAAACCGGCGAAAGTTTTGCGGTGGTTTCCTTTAAAGCAACGCTTGCAGAGATTATTCATGTCCTCAAAAACTGCTTCTCATATGAAATGGCATCACAATGGACGTGTAAATGATGGGTTGTTAAGGCATCCGGCCGATGGTCAAGCTTGGAAAGCTTTTGATGCACAGTATGCTGATTTTGCTTCTGATCCTCGTAATGTTAGGCTTGGGTTAGCAGCGGATGGGTTTAATCCTTTTGGGAACATGAGCACTAGTCATAGCACATGGCCAGTGATATTAGTACCATATAACTTGCCTCCTTGGATGTGCATGAAACGTTCATCTTTAATGTTGTCATTACTAATTCCTGGACCGAAATCTCCTTCTTTCAAGATAGAAGTATATCTAGAGCCATTGATATTGGAGTTAAAAGAGTTGTGGGATCTTGGATTAGATACTTATGACATTGCTTCGAAAGATATGTTTAAGATGCGTGCGGCATTGATGTGGACAATTAACGATTTTCCTGCATATGGTGACCTCTCTGGATGGAGTACAAAAGGACGTCTTGCATGTCCATGTTGTATGTATCAAACTTGGTCACGATGGTTGGATAATGGTAGAAAATTCTGCTACATGGGGCATAGACGGTTCTTACCATTAAATCATAGGTGGAGAAGAGATCAAAGATCATTTGACGGTACTTATGAAATGGCTCCACCACCCAATTTTATGACCGGTGATGACATTTGGAGGGAAATACAGGGTAATTTACATTTTGAGTCAAGTGTATGGAAGAAGCAAAGTATTTTCTTTTCATTGCCTTATTGGAAGGATAATATGTTGCGTCATAATCTAGATGTTATGCATATTGAGAAAAACGTAGTGGACAATATCATTGGTACATTGCTAAATGTGGACGGGAAGACAAAAGATAACTATAAGGCACGTCTTAACTTACAAAGCATGGGAATAAGACATGATCTCCATCCAAAGATCACTGATGCAGGAAAGGTGCATTTGCCTGGTGCTTGTTACTCAATGACTCGCGAAGAGAAAGAAGGCTTCCTAAAAGTGATAAAGAATGTCAAAGTGCCGGATGGTTTTGCTTCGAACATATCACGTTGTGTCAAGCTTCAACAACGTAATATCATAGGTTTGAAGAGTCATGACTGTCACGTCTTGATGCAACATTTGATGCCTATTGCAATACGGAGATCGTTACCAAGCGTGGTTTGTTCTCCTTTGATCTCATTGTCATGTTTCTTTAGAGAAATTTGCTCCAAAACATTACGATTGGAGGACTTAGATCGACTTGAGGCTCAAATTCCTATAACATTGTGTCAACTTGAAAGGATATTTCCGCCTGGGTTCTTTACTGTTATGGTGCACTTGGTCGTACATCTAGTCGCAGAATGTAAGATGGGTGGACCGGTTCAACTTCGGTGGATGTATCCTATTGAAAGGTAATATTAATTATAGAGTTATGTTACAACTATGTCTTTGCACTAGGACTTATTTAATAAAGTGTAATATTGTTGGTGTAGGTGCATGCACCGTTTCAAATCTTATGTTCGCAACACGGCCGCACCTGAAGGCTCTATTGCTGAAGGATATATAGCAAATGAATGCTTAACTTTTTGTTCAAGATATTTAGAATCATTCCCAACGATCTTTAATAGATCACCAAGAAATGTAGACGATACTATGAGTGGAATATCTTTCGTTCGTCTTGATATGAAAACATGCATGCAGGCTCATCGATATATCCTTTTTAATTGCGATGAGTTAATTCAAATCCGCACGTAAGTGATGTTAGACTCCTGACTCTTTCATTGAGCATGAACTATAGTTAATAGTATTAATTTTTTTACTTCCATTGTCTATGTGTAGAATGCATAAAGATCGATTGAAGGCAAGAAACCGTGGTAGTCGACCAACAGATTATGTCATCGATAAGATGCATAGAGATGAATTTTGTGACTGGTTTCGAGACTATGTATGTGTTATGTTTAAAATGTTTTGCATTGGTCGATTACTTTAAATCTTACAACTAGTTTTAATCTTGAGTTGCTGTCCGAGGAAAATAGGTTCAAAATATGGACGAGACGATGAAGCGTCAACTTCCAAATAGAGTTCGATGGCTTGCTAAAGGTCCAAACCCCGAAGCTAGATCATTAAGTCGATATGTACGTAATGGTATGAAGTTTCGTACAAAAGACAATGAAATAGGCAGAACAACTCAAAATAGTGGAGTATGTGTGACTGTTGAAGGGGGCACCACATATTACGGGCGAATTAGAAGTATCATTGAGTTAAACTATTTTGATGAAGAATGTTTTGTACTATTCAAATGTGATTGGGTTGACACAACTATTGGTAGGGGATATAAAGTTGATGAGTTTGGATTCGAACTTGTTAATTTTTCGCGTTTGGTGCATACTGGAGATCGATTAAGCGATGATCCATTCATTTTGGCACCACAAGCATCTCAAGTATACTATGTAGCAGATGAAAGACATCCAAATTGGGAAGTAGTTGTCAAGACCAAACCAAGAGATGTATTTGATGCAGGCTCATCGATGTTAGAGGACGACATAGATGACTACTGTGAAAATGAACCTTACAATTTCAACGTTGAGCAAATCCTTGAGAATGTACAAGATGATTTGATCTGGTTTAGAAATGAGGTCGAGGAACAACACTAGATATACCTCAGAACTTTCCTATGGTATGTCAAGTTTCTCTCTGTTAATTGAGTTTTTTGTATGTATTGCGCATTACAATTATTCTCTGTGTTTTAGTTATATTGGCGTTGCTTTGTTTAAGCAAATGTTTTGTGTTGTTGAATTTTACATTGAAATCACTTTTATGCATGTTTAAATATTGTATAGGTACAATGACGAGGAAGAGGTTTAGAACTATATCTTCTTCATCATAGCAATCTATGCCCCCATCTCAAGAAGCAACACCGTCGCAGCCATCTGTGCCCCCATCTCAAGAAGTAACGCCGTCACAGCCACCCGAGCTGCCTTCAGAACAGGCTACGATGCCGTCCTTCGAAGATGATCAATCTTTGAATGATAATGAAATTATTGGTATGTTCATAACCACAATAGAGATAATCTTACTTATATTTTAGTGAATAATGTTTCACATACTAAATATGCAGGTGGTAGTGGACTTCGGAAAGTGTGTGGTGGCACGCGGATGACGGACGTCTGGAATCTGAAGGAAGACGAATTGATTCCAGTACAATTCAATGGCAATGGGCAGCCATTGGGTAATGAAGGGGGAATATTTAACAAATTCACGGGTTGTATTGCCTGTGTTGCGAATCAAATCCCATTAGATGCAGCGGATTGGCGTAAAGTCCCTATGTCAACAAAAGAGGACTGTTGGAGCCTCGTGACGGTATAATTTAATAATGCTGATTTTTCATATAAATTTAATAATTGACGCACCTAACTCTTGCGATTATATTTTGCAGAAACGATTTACAATCCCCGAGCCTCCCTTAGGGGATATTGTCAAGAGCTGGTTTCTCAAAGATTTAGGAGAGAAATGGAGGAACTATAAGTGTAGTTTAAAACAGAAATTTTTTGATGAGGCCTTTACGCCTCAGTATGTGAAAAATAATGCTCCAACAGACGTTAATTTGGAGCAATTTTGCAAATTAGTCGATTTTTGGTACTCTGATGCAGGACGGGTACGACATTATTTATTTTGTATTATAGTTTTCAAGAATGTAGTTTATTATTAATTTTAATTCTCTTGATGTTAATGTAGCGTCGAAGTGAATCTGGAAAACAAAATCGATCGCTTCAAACGTCGGTCCACACTGCAGGATCAAAAAGCTTCGCACGTTATGCTCACGAATTGGTATGTAGCACTTCATTAGTTTGTTTAATGGTATGATATGATATTTATCATTAACATTATTATTTTTGATTTACAAATCTCTTGACGAATTGGTGTTTGCGATGCAGGAAAAAGAGAAACAAATTCCAATCGACCGAGCGGAGTTATATAAAACCGTTCATATACGTTCTGATGGATCTCCAATAAATCCGGACGCAGCAGAGAAAATAGTAAGTCACAACCTTGATTTGAATGTGAGAATATTAATTCAAAATATAATTCTATGTTGTATTCTCTCAGAGGCGAATGGAGGAGATTGGACTGAATGATTCAGGAAGTTCCCAATCTTTAGGCCAATTTAGAGTGGATGGCAGCATCGGTTGGTCACCATCATGCACAAGTGATTGGGCCAGACAGACATGGTCGAGTTCGCGGCGTTGGATTAGGACCAACTCCGAAATCTCATCCTGACAACGCGAACTGCATATACAGTCAGCCTGCATCCACTACTAACGAGAGAGAGAAACACTTGGAAAATAGAGTTCAATCGTTGGAGTCAGAACTAGCATCGCTTAAATCTACACTACAGAGGATAACAGAAGTTTGGGTAAAAGTTTTATTTACTTATTCTCACATGTTATTATTGATTCTATTTATATATACTTCGTATTTAATTAATTTTGTATTACCGTTGTAGGATCAACGACAAAACCAAAGTGCTGACAATAACATTCAAGTTTCACCAGCAATTCATGGATCATCTCGTGCAAGCCGGAAAACGTTTATTGGTAAGATACTAACATAAATGAATACTGTCATTAATGTAATTTTAAGTGTGCACTAAGCTTATTGGTTCATGTCATTACTGTTTGTTAATTTTCAAATATTGTAACAGCAGATAATGCAAACGAAGCACAAAGCGCAGGATGTGCTGAACGTGCTGAAGGTGCTGAGGATTAATTTTTATCGTTATTTGTTCTTAAATGTCCAAACTTATTACTTTTTAGATTATTGACAGACTGTCCTTCAGTAATATTTTTTTTGGTGTAAGACTTGTACGATAGGATTATAATGAAATATATTTTGGTCGATTATACTTTTCTTTGAATGCATTAGTTAATTATAACAAAATTTGTATACCAGGAAAATACTAAAAAAAAATAATAATAATAATAAATAAATAAAAATAAAAAATTACCTGTAGCGGCGGTCATTGACCGCCGCTACAGGTAAAATAAATAAAAATTACAAAAATAATTACAAAAATTGCCTGTAGCGGCGGTCAAGGGCCGCCGCTACAGGTAAATCAAATAACAAAATTAAAAAAAAAATTACCTGTACCGGCGGTCATTGACCGCCGCTACAGGAAAATGTCTATAGCGGCGGTAATGAACGCCGCTATATGACCGCTGCTATAGCGCGGCGGTCTTCACCAGCGGTCAACGAAACTGCCGCTATATACCTATGCCGACGGGTATATAGCGGCGGTCGTGACCGCGGCTATATCCTATAGCAGCGGTTTAGATGCCTATAGCGGCGGTTTTTGACCGCCGCTATAGGCGTTTTTTTTTGTAGTGCTTGCTTGCATATGTAAGCACACCCCGTTACGAAGATCCAGAAGTCGACAGAGGGATGGTTCAGATGGATGCTAAGGCTCTTTTTAAAGCAGGGGAGAAGAGATTGGGAACAGACGAGAAGACCTACCTTTATCAGCATATTTAGCACGCGAAGCAGGGCACAATTGGCTGCTATTAGTTCTGCTTACCATGACATGTATGGAAATCCACTGATAAAGGTATATTTTCTTTCTATAATCTCATCTTTTTGCTTGTTACGTACTCTCTTTTTTTTTTCTTTCTTTTTTGTGCCACAGGAATAGAGGCTTATTCACTATTGAAATTTTTATTCTGACTCTAAGCCAAACCAAACTTTTCTCAGGCGGTAAAGCACGAAACATCCGGGCTTTTTGAGTATGCTCTCTTTACAATTTTACGCTGCGCAGAGAACCCTGCAAGACTAAAGGAAACGTTATTCTTGAAGAAACCAATAATTAACAAAGACCTAAATTTTTCGAGTCCCTAGCTTGCTGATCAGAAATCAGAATATGCTCCACTTAAGGTTACAGCTAGCTATCTTAATAGATTCCTCATATCATATCTGGCCACTGGGTTTGAAACAGTGTGATTCTTTTCTTTTCTTTTTTTTGAGTCGGCCAAAAGGGTCCAAAGAAGTGGGTCATAGTGCACCCCGCAATGGCAACATAACATCTTAATTGAGGTATCAAGCAACGTGGAAATCAGCTCCCAAAAGTATCAATGATCTGCTGCACTCCAATTAGAAAGCCGATTTTTTATCTAAATCTGATCATCATGAGAGGAGCACCAAACTTCCTTCATGTGAACATAAATTGTAATATTCCCCACGTCTTTACAGCCGGAGCTTACTTTTTTAATTAGCTTGTTCTCTTGGTGCAAATCTATGAACTTCAAATCAGACACGAATGTACTTGCAGATATAAAGAGGCGCAGAAAGTCAAGCTTTCAGACACTAATCACTTGAAATTACGACCCCACAAGAAGAAATAATTGAGAAGGATCTTGTACAGAGAGACGAGGGAAGAAAAAGGAGAGAATAAAAGGCAAATAATGCTCCATTAATTTGATTCCTTCTTTTCTTCTAGCTTTTTGCTTCATTCACGATAGTTAAGTAATGATTCACTACATCACCTCACAAGCAAGAGCAGCTTTAGCACCAGGAGTATGTACAGACATGCATGGACTTACAGAAGAAGACACCAAAAAAGTTGTAGAAGATGATTTTTTTTTTTTTAGTAGCTCACTAGCTGTACCTATATTTTTGTGTTTTCTCCCTTCTTTCCTACCATGGAAATACGGGAATAATCAGGCAATCATAAGTCAAATTAGTCGTGCTCTTTGCTGTGCCAGTTGGGTCTCCCCAAGGTGAACTCCAAGCTTGGATTCTTGGGGTCTAAACTTGGACGTTTGGAGTTAATCGATTGCTCGAAATCACCACTTACCTGCCACGAGGGTAGAAACTTTTCAATTAGATGGAAAAAGAATGAATGAAATTAAGAACACCACCGAGTGGTATATATACTCGTGAAAAGAGCAACTTGTTTAATTTCCAAATCTCAAATACTCAAAGCTTTCTTAAATTAAGAACACCACCGAGTGGTATATATATTTATACTCGTGAAAGAGCAACTTGTTTAATTTCCAAATCTCAAAGACTCAAAGCTTTACTTGATCTTTGTTTTTCAAATATCTTAAAATAAATTCTCCACGTAAAATGATTTGCTCATGTTAGCAGATATATTCCAAAAACGAAGGATTTCTGCAGCTTTTTTTTATTATGTTAAATAAGAAACAGCTGCTTATATATGTGGCATTAATACATGCATTTTCGCAGATACATTCATGAACATGCTTGCATCGATCATAAAATATTTTACATATTCAAGTCTAGTTAAAGCATATTCAGATGTTGTTGCACGCATGCAGATCATTAAGTTAATTGCCTTTCAAAGGTTTCACCAGCATTAGGTCTCTACCTCAAATTGGTCTCCAGATATTTGTTGAGATGGCAGCAGTACTTCTGGTCTTAGTTTAGCCAAATTCCTTGAACTGGTTTGCACCCATGATTCTCTACTGCAACAATGTCAAAAGAAACTTCAATTATTAATTAAGCTTAAAAATTCCCACTGTCTACCACTCTTTACACCAATAAAGATCATAAAAGAAGTGCAACATACCGTACCAAACAAGCAAATTCATATATAGTACTTCAGCCACAGGCCCATAAACCCACAATTTCATTTACAAAAAAGACATTGAGATTTGAGGTAGTAGATCGATCCTGTTCCCGGTCAGATATCATGCGTATACCTTCATTCTTAAAACCTCTTTCCCAGATTCACTCAAATTTGTATTGAGACCAGTTAGCAGACACCATTCATTGCTTGTGGTCTAGCTACAAGTTTTCTGGAGCAGAGCTAACTCCAAAAGGAAAGAGAGTACTCAATGCACTCGTGCCATGAATTTTCTAGCTTCATGGAGAGCTCCTATGGTCCGATATTGGCCTATCAAATGTTTTTCCTCTGCAGTATGAAATTAAAAATTGGGGTTTTAGCTTCTGCTCTGCTTCAAACAAAGAAGAAGGTTTTCTTCAAACAGTTTGTAATGCAAATATCATTAACCACGTCCCTGAATAAAATTGCAGACATTGCTGACGTTATTTCAGGATGGATTCGGGAGGCCTTAGTCATGATTTAGAATTTCTTGTTCTCTCTCTCTAGGTAATCACTGATCTGGTGGAAGAAACAAAAACCACAGAATACTGAGGTGGCCGGAAGCTGGTCGGTCATACTGAGTTAGAATTATCACTCGTTTCCTCCTCTCCAAGCTAGTCATAGAAACTCAGAGAACTTTAATGATTTTCATGATGTTGCAATCTCTGCAGTGCCCCTTCTAGAGCATTTTGAGGATAGGCTATCGCTAAGATGATGGGAAAGAGGATGGAAACTAAGTAGATCGAGAGCTAGCAAGGTATCACTGATTATCTGATAAATAGAAAAACCCATGGCGGAACAGGGACAATTATGGTTATCGAACTTTCGGATGAATTTCAAGTGCTTCCTACTGGTACTTGCTAAGTCAATAAATTTATAGAATCACATTAATGGTCATCAAATATATGAAATGAACGCTAAGGTCAATTAGCACTTTTCTAGAGTACTACTCCCCCATCACCAGTGGTAAGCAAGCCTGCTCGATTCCAGAAAGTACTAGGAAAAGCTAGTAGAAACGCGCACCAAGTCATTGAGTCAGAGAATCCACACAAGGGAAAGCAGTAAATATGCAGTCAGGGCAAATTCCAGCTCAGGCATGCATGTAACCACGTCTTGCCGTAAGATTCTAAAGTACGTTGAGGTAGTCTAGAGAACCATATGAGAGTTAGGGTAAGGAGATTCCTTAGGAGTTGGTGGATTCTAACAGTGATAGCTAATTTTTAGGAAAGGAACTTACCTAAGCAAAGGACAAAGCTGGAAAAGCAATCGATCAGAGGTCTGATGGACGCTGACCAAATAACTTGTATATAAAACATGCACGTTAGTTACATATATAGTCACATTTCACCAGGACATGTAGTTTACCAAACACTCTATGCCTATTACCTAAGAAAGAGCATCTGCCAACACACAATTAATGCTTGTTCTCTGATGATGATTTAAAATCGTATATAATTTGGAAGTGATTGTGAGACTAAATCCTAACTCTACCTTTTAGCCTCTATTGTTTAATATCTCTATGTAATAAACTCAATTCTCACATAACATAGTTCTATAAGAGTCAAATCTCAAATTAGTTCTTTGTTAGATTAAATCGAGTGGTATACTTATTGATCAAAGAAGATTAAAAAAATAACCTTAACTACTCATTTTGAAGTTAAAATGCAAACGTGATTAGCACTTCCTAAGAATTAATGTTACAAATGGTATCAAAGAGACTTGACAGCTTTCATGTGGGTTTTGAGGGCCTTGATGAGAACATCTGGGGCTTAAGGAGGGTTGAAGTAGGAAGTCGAAAAAACAAAAACAAAAACTGAGAACGAAATTCTATAAGAGCCAAATCTCTCTTTCCTTACTAAATATAATTTGAGTTTATAATAAGTCTAAAGATTTTTATTAGTCCCTCTGAAGTTAAAAGTGTCCATGATCTGTACCTCTAAGAAGGATCCCCAATTAGTTTGAAGAGAAAATCATGATCAATAGTTTTTAGAAACTTCACTTAATTCTAGGATTTTTTTTTGTTTGACATTAGTATTTGCTAAGTTGTCTATATGCTATTTGAATATGAATGATAGTCTTATGAAAACTAAAATTAAACTTTGCAGCTCTTAATTTTTACAAAATTACCAACTTTGACATATTGGATTGTCAAACTACCAATAACTTATAATGTGCACTCTTTGATAAGCTTTAAATGTTATTACTTATTACAAAACCTATTTTTAATTGATTTTAAGTTACTGATATTAATAAAGGGTGCAGGTCGAAACTTCTTGTTAATTTGGAGGTTGCAATATTTCAAGCGTGAAAGTTTGGAGGCACATTGCAAAACAGGTTATAGTTTAGGGTTACAAAGTCTAATTAACTCCTTATATAATATGCACCTCGGGTTTCTTGAGCTATACAAGAATGGAATTTTAGCTAAAAATTTGACTAATAAAACGAAAAGGCCTTCTTCTTAAACCTGCTTCCTTGCATAAAGGAAAAAAAGTTTCAGAGTTATAAAGATTAATAAGATATTGAACCTTCATACTAGTAATCTTATGTTGTAATGTTATTCTTGATCTTACACAGAAGGACATTATCTATCGGTCCATTAAGCTGTCATTCCTCTCAAAATCAATAGGTGTCAAGAAAACGTCACTTAAGTCTTTTATAATATTCGACATTGCACCTAGTGGACGTATTCTAAGAACGTTTACTAGGAGCGACATTGTGGAACTCCAACACTATCCTAAAAGAATTCTAGGTAAAGCGACTTTCATATTTCTAGGTCTTTTAGTAAAGGTAATTCGGACATTTCAGGTCTAATTAGATTAATACACATCACAATTGAAGCTCGAAATTAGGGTGTTAAGTAATTATCATAGTCTTTATAGATATATATTAGTTGGTAGAAATCCTTTTATTGGATTGTACTATATACTCAGCATAAAGCTGGCCACTCTTTCAGTGCTGGCGTACTAGAAGTTTCAAGGGGATTTGAATTGAAGCTCTAAGTCTGGCCCCCAACAAACAAGAAGTCTAGCTAGGCAGGTGGTATTTAATCAACTATGAATAACTCCAAATTGGACCACTAGGTTAATATTTATCCACAAGTACGGCAACGTACGCTAATGGGTTTAAGTACACTGCAATATGGATCGTGAGCGAATATGCCCATCCGCAGTCTAGAATATGATCTAGGTAGTTCTCCAATTTGTGTTGAAATGCTCATACCGAAGAGAAAATTTCAATGAATATCTAATTTATAGGCATATTATATACAGCAGCCTCTCCTCTGTATGACTAACTTTTGATGCATGGAAAAGAGATCGAAGGCTGATATGCTCACTTGGGAAGGTATTGGCTAGCTTTCACATTGACATATTTATTGCAGTTGATGGGGAATCATGCTATGTGCGGAAGTACACGATCTATGATCTTACTTGTTCGAAGTTGGCATGTTCTTATTATATGTCGATGGTCATAAAGTTCCAAAATGTACGTAAAATCTAATTTGAGCAAAGGTGGTAGAGGAAGTTGTATTCATACACATCTTAGTAAATAACTTTACCAGCTGGTACATAATTTATATAAATTTTCACGACCCACCCTTTACTGTAAAGCTGGGACACCAAAGTGGAAGATTTTTAGCAGTACTATTAAAGCGGACCGAATCAAACAGATGAAGTACGTAGTACAAGGGCTGACCACTGAATTTGTTATTAAAGATAGTGGGGAATTAAGCCTATATATATATATGTATCGCTACAGCTCACTGTATATATATATGTTTTATACTATGGTGATCTATGAGCATAGTTATATATGCACATGCATATATCATCTTCGTAGAATTTAAGTTTGCCTACTATATAATTCCATAATATTATTATTTTTCGTTTATTTATGACTTTCCATTAATGTTTTAGACATTAATCGCTATAACTCGTGCGTGCTCAAAATGGAAGAGAAGACCTTTTATAACCCTAGTTGGAATTGTGTTATACAGGTGAAAGTTGGAATTAAAGAGTGTAAAAGGGAAGGAAAATCTTGGTCAGATCACAGACGTCGATCACAGCTAGCTCAGACAATTAATGTAGCAGAAGGACGTCGTCGTATTACTAGGTCATCTAATTAATTCGGTCATGATGAAGTCAAAGACGGGCTTTGCCTGGCAAGATATGGAAATCCCTTGTGAGAGTAGAACTATAGGGATGGCTTTCTTAGGATAGAGGGTAAATTACGTACTAAAAAATCACTAACCAAGATAGTAACGGGAAAAAGAGGAGGAAACAGTTTTGAACTGTCGGAGTGGGAACTGTCATTTCCCGTACTAGCTAGTCACATTTAGCTTGAAATTTTCAAGTTCCAAGGATTTTTTCTCTTAAACTAAGAAAGTTGAAAGCAAGGGATCCGAACATAGATATGAAGGAGGAAAGAAAATGAAAGGAGAAAGCTGCAGAAACTCTTTTTAAGTTTCAGAGAAGGGACGACTACTGGTTTTGAGCTTTCCAAGCTAGAAGTACTGGTCATGCATTGAACAAAAACAGTGCGCCCACGAGAGTACAATCAAGTCAAACAATACCAATTAATGCAGACAGAGAGAGAGAGACAGAGAGAGAGAGTAGAGAGTTACCTGGAAGGGTTGCTCCACAGATTAGAAGGGAATCCTATTTCATGTTCTTCTAAAGCTGCATTTGAAGCTCGTCTGTGATTGAATAGGCGGTTCTCGTTTTGATGTGGAGATGGTGTTGTGTTTAAGAAATCTTCATCTTCAGATCCATCTGAACAAGACACCATCAAATTCAGATCAGTGCATAAAAAAGGAATACTTTTTCCTTTGGAGTTTTATTCTTTTTGATGAAGTTGACATGTTAATCACATGGGTTTGACAATATTAAAACCAATATGCAATTAACCCAAAGGGAAAAAATAAAGTATAAAGAAAAGCTTCAAATGTGGAAGTTCTAATATCTATGTTTTACCCTTTAGACTGTGCATTAATCTATTAGTTAGTTTTTTTCCGGAGCAAATATGCATTCTATTAGTTGCGTGCATTTTCATGATATACATATATCCAGAACACGTATATATATGCATTTATATGCAATTATATATGCACATTTCAATGCTTGTGGAACATATGTATGTGCACTGTAAGCATGTATATAGGTATAATAGATGATTAAATGGAAAGCATAAAGCAAAGTGATCAGAGAATCTCTAATAATTCAAATGTGTAGCGGAAATCAAGGTATATTAATAGGGGCAAAAGGAAGCCTAAAGAATATATATGGATTACCTGAGGAATTAGCAGCAGGTTTGTCAGTGTTCTTAACAGTTCGATACATCTGCAGGGAAACCAAATATACATAAAATAACCAAGAGACAAAATGAAGATGAAATTAAGGAAATCTACTTTTGAAATTGGAAGGAATTTAAAAACGAGATCCCGGTCAAAAGAAATCAAATCAGATGCTTCGCTTTCTGGATTTTTCTCAGTTTCTTTAATAACCACGAGGTTGATGTTTGGTAAGGTCAGTAATGGGTTCTATTATTGAGAAATGATGGCTACTTTTTCTCTCTTTCTTCTTCTCTCTATAAAAGTTGAAGTTGTCCTGTTTCATAAAGAACAGACTCAACTGTACATTCATTCATTCACTGCATTTATCGGCTCCTGTGCCACACGGATAGACAAAGTCTTCACCGCACCCCCACCCCCACAGTCCACAGACAGAGAGAGACAGAGAGAGAGAGACCTTTGATTAGGAGCGTGTTTGTTTTGGTTTTCTGTGATGCTTAAATGAGAGGAAGACGAGTGTTTTTCAGCTGTACCTGTAAATGGCTCTTGACGTGAGCAAGTGTAAGATCTTTGACATCCATCAGCTCTAAAACTGATTTTGGAGTAGCCCCTAGAAGCCAACAACACAAGCAGCTATTAAAGGAAAACCCGAGAAGAAAATCCAGCTAAAGATGTAAATAGCAGTTACAGAAATTGATGGGGGAGAGAGAGAAAGCGACGAAGGTATACTTTCATGGCCACCAAGAAGCTCCACGGCATGAACAAAACGGGCATGAAGGGAACTTGTCCAACGCATTCTTGGCGCCCTCATGTTCCTCCTACCCTGCAGCTTTGGCATAAACTTTGATCTCATAAAACCATTTGAGAAATCAGAGGCCCCAACCCCATATTGCTGCTGCTGTTGAATATGCTGAAACTGTTGGGGTCTTAGGGTCTCCATGGTTATGCCATTACACCTTAATATGGGTTCAAAACCCCCTATACCATAAGGCCTGAAGGAAGCTGAAGAACAAGTAGAAGCACGAGATGGGTATGCCATTTGGTTGAAAAAAAACTTAGGATCCCTCTCTTTGGAATGATCGAAAGGTGAAAACGGGAACGAACAGTTATTGTACACAGGAATTCCTTTGATGGCTCTGACTCCTTCAGGAACATCAAGCAGTGAAATCCCATGATGTATATGCCTTGCTGGAACTTCTTCCACATCACTGCCGAAATTTCTTCTCCATGGACTTTCAGCCTCCAAAGCACTTGTGGGCTTCGATAGAGAGAGCTCAGTGTCGGCTTGCGTACTGGCTCTGATGGAACTGTCGCTGTGAGATTTTAGGCTGTCATCTTTGAGCCAAAAATCGAAGCTCGAATCGCCTACGTTCGTACCAGTGCAAATTGAGGACGAGGCACTCTTTGGAGGGCTTATGTGCAGGGAAAGATCAGGAATCGGATGCAAAGAGGGTCTGTCAAAAATGTCTTTCCGAAACATTTTTATTCTTAGAAGTGCTCCCAAGCTGTTGTGGTCTCAAGGGAACGTGAAGCCTCCTCCACTTAAATTAGTAATCAAGCGGAAAAAGAACACAAACACCAATCGTTGTAACTTTCCAAAGTGGGTCTCTCTCTACTCCTTGAAAGGAAAAAGGAGAGAAGAGGCAAAAAAGAATATCCGAGCGATCTGTAGCATTCAAGTATGGATGTTAAGCGAAAGCAAAACCTTTCGCCAAGCTCAGAAAAAAGAGGGGAAAGGGAAAGAAGTTGGTGTAAAGAAGGATAAACGGAAAAGGAAGACTTTCTCTTCTTCAAGAAACAAACATCCTCAGCAGGAGGAGAGAGAGAGAAAGAGAGAGAGAAGGGGGAGGGGATGCGTGGTGTTGCAAATAAACGATGAAAATAGATGGAAAATATTGAGAAAGGAGAAAGATTTTGGTCTGTGTTCTTACTGCCTCGAGAGTATATATAGGAAAATGACACTCCAACAGAGGCCCTGTCTCACTCTCTCTCTCTCTCACTCCCCTCCCTTTTCTCTAGTCAATACACGGAAACCTACAAAATTTATTGGGCACTTTGTTTTACTTCCCCGGAGACGACGGGTTAAAAATACAAGAGAGAGAAGAGGGGCTAAAGCCTAATCTTGAATTGTTCTCTCTCCCCCCCCCCCCCCCCAACTATCTTCGACATTAGACTCTTGTTTATTAAGGGGTATACACAGCGCGGAGTAATGCATGGGCATGCACGGTGGATAATGCGACTGACAAATTTGCTGTTCTCACAAATGGAAGTTTTGTGAAAAATGCTCCCCCCCCCCCCCCCCCCCCTTTGTTTTTTGCCCATGATCTCGGAAAATAGGGTAATAGCGTAGGATTCTTTTGAAAGTGAGTGAGATTGATATTGGATCATATCTTCATACTTATTCCCAAATGGGAGGTAGGTGATCAAGGGTAGGATATGGAGTCACTTTCAAAGCACTATTTGTATTTTCAGGTTTTAGGACGTTTCTACAGAGCTTTTTTTGGAAAATCAGACAGATCTAAGTCCTCCACCTATGAGATCTAAGTCCTAAGGGTTAGCCTTAATCATACTTCCAATTCTACATTAGTTGGTATCAAAGCTCATGATTTGGATCCAATTACGGTAAATAAAAAAGGCCAACTACTTATTTACGCTGCAGTATCGTACGTTATACGCTCCAAGAGTGATCTGTACGTATCAAGTAATTAATTAGCTTCATAGTGATGCAACGAGTTTGTGAAATAGAATTAGATCACTGCCCTAGCCTGTATAAAAATCAGACATGGACCATATTAATAGAAGCAGATGATCAACTTGATCCATGTAGTTACAAGAAGGTAAGAACTATCAATTGTCCAATGCTTTTTGCTCCCAATATGCTATCCAAATGAGACCTGGAGCCTATGATCAGCAAGCTATGTGAGCAGAAAGACTGAAGAGGCATAACAGCCACCGACCAAAAGTACTAGTGAGAAGACAGGAGAGCTTATCGACTAGAATCAATTTCTTTTTTTAGTTTCTTAATATATATATATACGGATTAATTAGGGGACATAGAAGAGCATTTCAAAGATCATGAGGTGGACCGCTCCTAAAATTAATAATTAATATGCCTATTATATAAAGACCTTCTATGTTTATAATTAGCATCTACTTGTAGAACCTTGGGTTTCCTTTATTTTTCTGTTAATTAGCTATTGTAATTTTACAGCCCCGTAACAATGGAAATAAGTAGCTAGGTTTCCTCGTGGCACTCGTCACGCTTAATTAAGTACCATGGGGTCTTATAGGTGATTGTAGCATTCTTTTTACATGGGATGTGTGTGTGTGTGTGTGTGTATAATGGGTTGGTGTAATAGTCAAGAAATGCTGATTAATATATGGTGGACCCATTGACCTGAATGTGTGAGAGAACTCTAAAGGATTGTTTGTTTGTTTGCATCTGGTTGTCATTGTAAACCCTAATTCCACATACGGCTGTCAAGTTTATTATTCCTTTCGTCCTCCCAAATATTCCCTTCTAATCCTCAAACAACTTTGGCTAGCATTTAGCGCATATGATGTCATCCCCACATGACCTTCTCCTCGCCCCCCCCCCCCCCCCCCCATTGACTAAAACCTTCGCGAATTTCAAAGCCCAAGGCCAAATGAAGGATAAAACAACACATAAATCCTTCAACTTATTCTCGGGAGTTCCTCATTTTCTTTGTTTCTTTAATGCATTCAGTGGATGTATTTTAAACATGTCCTCGAGTACAACCCTCTGGAGGTCACAACAATTAAGATGATTAATGATGCTAACCTGTCTTCCGAGTTGCAAGGCCCTATGTCCAAATCTTCTTTCAATATCATTAAGATCCAAACCCAAGGGGGAAAAACACAAACAACCAGAGAGAGAGAGATGAGGTGAAAAGACCTTTTAAACTACCTTAAGCTATATCAGAATCCGCCTAACTGGCCGTACGTTCATCTAGAGCTACAGCGAATGGTCTGGCCGGATTAATGTTGATTATCAGCTTAGGCATGGTGTATAGCCTTGTGGGGTTTCTTTCTCCTTCAACTTTTCTTAATAACATCTCCTTATAATTGTCGGTACGATTCCCCACCTTTCTCTCGTACTAAATCCTCTTTCTCACCCTTGCATGTGACTTTTTGCAGTCCTCCTCGAGGAGGGAAAGCTCTGGCTTATCTCTTCCTTCCCTTCTCTTTTTTTTTCTTCTTCTTTCCTTTCTCTTATTTATTATTCGCACCCATACTACCAATCCATGTCTAATATTAGGACCACCCTAGAATATCTACCACGTAATTATATATTAACCGTGGCTCATACATCCTCCTCCTCCAACATGTTAAGAACATCTCACATAATTAGATTTATCATTTTCTATCAGTTTAAACTTCTAACATAATTAATATTTTAACATAACATAACCAGCCACCATTAATCCACCATTCTTGGCTAGCCGCCAATTCTTCATTTTGCTATATGCCACATGGTGCATTTGGGTTTCATGCATGTCTTGCTCCCTCTCATGGCATATCTTAGGCTATATATACTCATTTCTCTCTTCAGATCGAGTGCTCCTCCACCCATGACCCATTCAATAGAAGTGGGACTGAATTTCTCTTTTACTAAGAGTTGCCCTTGGGATTGGCCTCCATTATCAAAGGAGGATGGAGTGGAGATCTTCATTGGCTCCTTATTGTAATCGACAGCAGTACAGTACTCTTCCCTACTTCGGGGTTCTCTTGTAACAGATAATTACAAGCAGCACTCGGTTGGACTGCTTTTGCAACCTGCATCACCAATGGACCCTTTCATTGGCCTTATAAAATACTCTATGGGGGTATTTGTTGTGATCGATCCCTCACCCCCTTTTGTTTAGCTTATTACCACCAGCATGGTTAGATTAAAAGAAAAACGGCTTGCCGCAGGGAAGATATATGAAGAAAATTTAATTTCCTTCTTCTTTGGCCAAGGAATGTCAATATTTAACACCATGATGATTTAGTCAACTGGTGTCCATTTCCTCCCCGGCCCGTCGGTGAACTTGGTATAATATATTTAGTAGAACAGCAGTGATTTCATTGTCTTTACCTTTGGCCCCAGTAATCGAATTATTGAAACCTCAAAGCAGTGAGAAGTTATGCAGGTTATATATGGGCACATATAAGTGAAAGTAACTTGAGCAGAGTATTACTCGCCACTTGCTCTCTCTATATAAGACAATATATATAATTGTTAAAGGCTATTCTCGATCCACAAAACTTTACTGTTTTCTGAATTAATTAAGTTCCGGATTAGCTGGATGCCTTTGAGATGTTACATCCTTAACTTTAACCAAGTAGAAGCCCATATATAAATATAACTTGTTAAGGGTTTTATATATACAAATTAAAGATACATGCATGTTAGCAGCTTGTTGTCAAATTCCGGTGATTACTATGTGTTTAAGGGATTTAAATAATCAGACACAGAAAAGCAATTAATGAACTGTATATATATAGACTAAGTGCTAAGGCAGGAGAGGGAGTTGTACTGTATATATATATATGATTGAAGTTGAATCCAAGTCAAAGAAGCAATCTAATTAATGGCCTTTAAAATTAGGTCATATGAGTTTTGCTCAGAGTATCGTGAAGAGGAATGATCCATTGGACTCATTTAATAGACAACAGGTGAGAGAGCTCGCAATTACATATATATGGTTTTGGGACTACATAGGATCCTGATGAGACCCAGTATTCAATCCATTGTGACTGTCCTAACGAATAAATTTCATGAGTGTAAAAACATATGTAAGAGGAAAAGGGTATAGGATATGTTGAATCTGATCACTTAGAGCTAAGTACTTGGGAAGATGTTGCACCTGGCATATATAGTATATGCTGATTATTCTTAAATTCTCAAAACTGGATTTTTTTCCGATAAAAGAAGAATGGTTTAAGTTAAAAACTTTAAAATTCCTTACCTTTTGAATATTGCAGATCAGGTAATATTGTCTAGATTAAATAAGGGTTCTCGATGTCTTTGAGATTAAAGCTCTTAATACATTATTTGATTAGGAGAATGCAGTGGTCTAAACTCATTTGCAGTAAATCTCTTGGACCTGATCATATTCATCCGTCTCAGCTGCCAGGTTGGATTTCTAATCTTTATCCAAAAAAAAAACATATATCTTTTTGGTACAAGTTTGCAAGTCTCTAATATAGTTCCTTCACTTGATGTATCCTATAAGGTAGTAGATGTTTTAAACAGACCACCAATTTTCTCAAAATTGCAATAGCAAATGCAGAACTAGGCAAGGGATTGAAAAGTACTGTCAGATAAGATGTGCTCGTGAGAAATCGGGCCTATTCTGCAGATGTCTGTGCGTACCAGTGGTTTTCCTTTTCCAGCCTCCTCAGATCCACTCCCCATCCACTAGTGCTACTCCAGTTTTGTGTTTAATCGAGAGAAAAGAGAAGAGAGATAGAGATGGGGGAAATCCCAAGGTGATAGTGACGTAGTACAGGATGGAAGAGTGAGAAAATGATTTTGCAATCGAGTGCTTTATGATTGAAAGAGAATAGAGAGAAAGAAAAGCTTTTACGACAAATTCCAACCCCCTTTTTTTTTACACGAAAAAAGAAAAGGGCCAGTTGGGCTATGATGATAATGTAATGTCTTGCTTTATGGTGAAATTGGTGGTTTTGCTTTGCCTTTATTTGGAATTTATGTTGTTACTCACTTTTTTGTTACTTTTCCCCCTCTCAAACAGAGGCAAAAGAGCCACCGTCCATCGGGGAGTCAGAGTCAAGGAGAGAGAGAGAGAGGGGCAGGAAGAGAGTTTTTTTTTTTTTATGATCGCAGGAAGAGAGTTAAATGTAAACCCGTTGTGACTGAGCTTTCACATCATATAGGTTACAGAGACGGATAGGGACCAACCCTTTGTGTAAGGTTTTTTTATTGGAGGTCTCTTGCCTCCGCAGTTTTTCCCTTTTGCTCTGCCCTGCCCTCTGTTACAGAGCCTACATACATTTTTCAAAGATGAAAGTATTGTCAGCGAGAATTACGTGAAGTTTGTAGCATATAGCAGATCATGCATTTCTTTCCAGAATGGTGACTTGAAATCCACGTTTAGGCCAAGCTTGCCAGTTGCCAACAAACCCACACCTAAAGCACCACCATCGTCGAGATATCTGCTAATTTCAAGCTGTCTTTTTTTTTCTGACAAACTTTATCTATATCAACTCCATTTTGAGTACTGCCTGCAATTGAATGGATTAAAATGGATTTTCGTCTTGAATTTTGCGGATCAACAGACATATCTCTCTGTTAATTTTTCCCTGCTACGTAAATACTGTGGGTGAAGAATTAGCAGACGAACATAGAGCTCCAGCTACAAGGTCCCGATTAGGCAACCATGATTACTTTTAGCATGACATTGCTTAGTCAAAGTAATGGGAGACAACAAACAGGCAATTATAGATGGTTTTTGCCGTTCTTTTTGCCTTGGTTCAAGCGTCATAAAGGGTACAGCATTCAGGTCAGTGGGGGTCTTTTGCGTTCTCTGTTTACAAGACAGGGAGGGTAGTTCGAAGTGGGAATGCAACCTTTCCCCGAGGTTGGAAGCGGCCCAGCTAGCAAGATCCTGGGCTACTCTTTAAAGAATATTTCCAAATCTTCAAACCACTGAACTGTGCAAAATAGTGTCATGTCCAACACATCCACGGAGAAATTATGGAGTCTCTCATATGCAATGTTTTTGTGAAGGAAAGATTATTTTGCAAGGTGGAGATTCGAACTGGGGCAGTTAGGAAGGAGAGAGGCGCGCATCTTGACCACTGAGACGCTGTGTGTTTTTATATCTTATGGTGAATTTTAGTTTATATAAACTCATTTTGCTCGAATTTGATTTTTAAGTAAAACAGTGAGTTTTGATCTCCTTCTTCCCCAAACCCTAAAACACCCGAGTTTCAACCTATGACCGCCGATTTCAAGATCTGGACTTTCTCTCTCATCAATTCTCTCTCTCTCTTCATTTTCTCACTCATTTTAACTCATTTTTAAGCGTTTGTTTGGGCGTTTCATCTCTTCAACGATTTGCTTTAAATTCGTTTATGATTTTTATGTGATTAAAGTCAATAATGAGTGGTAATCAAAGGGACGTCGGTTAGATCTCAAATTAGAACGTTAGAGACTCATCATCTACCTTGTGATTAAGCCTCAACACCTATAAAAGGGAGTTTCGTTCAGATTGTAGTGCACACCACTCAATTTCGGGTTATTCTCCATTTTAAGTTTTCTCTCTCTCTCTCTAAGTCAATTTCGGTCATTGTTGAGTTTCTCGATTTTATTCTGTTCTTTTGGGTCGCTGCAATACGTGGATTTCAGGGCGGTTCGATTATCGAAGCAAAACGGGTAAGCAGAGCTACTATATTGTTTTCTTCAAAAATTATGAACATGTTTTCATAAACGATTTTGTGGAAAATATTTTATTGCAAGTTTATGTTATTCTGAAAACAAATGTGGAATTTTAAAAGACTTTCTGAGATTGTTTATATGACTGCTCTGAATTATTTCTCACAGATTCTGTATTCTGCTGAATATCATTTCTGATTTTAAATCTGAGTTCTCATATTATATATTATACTGTTTTCAAACCCCGAGGCGATGTTCTGATTACTGATTACTGCTGCTGTTGGTACCAACTCATTACTGATTACTGGTGTGCCCATTCTTCGGATTGGTTTCTGTGTGGGTTTCTCCCTAGTGCACACTTAGCGTACGTGGCTAAGTCTTAGTAGGGCAAACTCCACTTTCTGTTGGCTTAATTCGGTTTGGCCGCCGGTTAAGTCGTTGCACAACCCTGCCACAGGGGTCAATGTGGCTTACTGTTGATGTCAAGGGGATTTTCTGAAAAGCTATTTTATTTTCTGTGTTTCTGGTCACTGAATTGAGTATTATTTTCAAAAAAAAATATTTTTTTATTCTCTGCTTACTGAGTTGTCGAACTCACTCCGTTATTATTTTCCCCACTTTCAGAGATTTTTGAAGAACGTGACAAGGATGATACTTAGATGGCATGCGGGCGGGAGTAGTATTGTTTTGAAAATTGTACAAGTTTATGTTTTAAAGCATTGAAGTTTTGATGATGTTTTTATTTAGAATAAAGGAAATGATGTCTCAAAGTTGTTTTAATGAAAATTTCAAATGTTGATTTTTGGGGCGTGACAGTTTTGGCCTAGATCTGGTGACGTGACTTGATCCTTCCAGGCCATCAAATTCAATCCGGGCAAATCTAATCAGCCCAATCAGCCCCTCGGCTCAACTTTGAAGCATCAGAGAAAAAAAATCTAATCTGTATCAGGATCACAATGGGAGGATGTCCCAAATATGACAAGTTGGCTTTTGTCCGGCGTTTTCATATGGAAAATATGGAAGCTCCAGAATAGTATTAGGTTCATTAGCTTATAAATGGCAATAAACTGCTGGCTTTGGTCTGAATGGTTGGAGCTGTCGTGGAGGGATCAAAGAGAGATCAGTGCTTTGCCAGCACGAACGGTACTGAAGCTCTTCAAGTGAGACTTCTTGTGATCAGTATTTGAAGCGAAAGAAAACTAGAGGGTTAGAACTTAGACCAGAGACATAAATATAACCTCTTTGGATTTTGGGCTGGCGGGACTCGAGGTTCCTAGGCGCATATTGTCTAATGAGTCTGAGTCTCCTTAGCTAAATATGCATAAAAAAATAAAAGCTCAATTTTTCTAGTGGGCAGCCTAACAGTCAGTTTGGTGACTAATTTGAACATTGAGATTTATGGGAATATTTTGGGAACTCTGACACCATGCTTCCTAGCAAGAGTTTGAAAAAATTTAGAGACGCCTCAATGAAGTCCGTAACCTGTTAATCCCTATCGGGTTTGCAAGCATTAAATAAAAAAAAGTAAGGAGAGAGAATAAAAAAGTAAGTGAAAAAGTGAAAAAGTTGGTAAAAAGTAAAAAAATTAGTAAAAAAGTAAGATGGAAATTATTATCTTTGAATTTCGAAGTAGCATCTTCATGCTCTTTACAGATATACCTACTAGCGAGTCTTAAATCCACCAAATGAATAGATAAAGTTTGTATCCTTCTCCTTCATTCAATCCATTCCCTTTATTTTTTTCCATCCAAATGAATTACATAAGAATTTGTCGTCATAGGAAGTTCTAAAGGAGAAAGAATTGAAAATCCATAGGAGAGATGAAAAAAAAACTCTTACTTATCATTGAAATAAGTATCCTGATCAGCCACGAGATGATGGATCACAGGTATATCTACTGATAAGGATCCATCTACAGACCATAAAGCAGAGTGGCTGTCCACAAAAGAAAACTCTCAGAAAAAAAAGAAAGAAAGGTCAATCGAACTTCTTTATCATTAACAGGTCATTCAACATTTTCTCGATGGCTTCATCATCATAGGTTCGCCCTGCCATCTGTAAACCGATCAAGGAGATTCAATTAGCTTATGCCGACCACACAAATACAATGGTGGTGAACGACGAATATATGCATATTTGGCCAAAGTTTAATTTCATAGAGACCACAATGAAAGATCATACAGGGGGGGGGGGGGGGGGCTGTCAGATTCCTTGTTTCACAATTCAGGACGACTTTTGTCTCCGAAGATATTGCTATTGATTGTTTGAGCAATTTTTGTCCAGTAATAAGAAGTATCTTACCTCCTTTGGAGGATATTCTAAGCAACTACCAAGTGATTAGGAACTAGCATATGTGCTTTGAGGAATCTCTTATCCTTGGGAGTTTTATGAGATTATGCCATATGGTTGGAAATAGGATGTGTTACAGCTTGGGAACAAGCTAATATGTTTCCCGGAGTTCATATGTAATGGTAGAAACACACTTGCAGAAAGGCTGAAATAGAGGAGATAAATGTGTTTAACAAAGGATACCTTGAGAGATGGCACAATGGAAGTAGCTTCCTCCACAGTTTCAGGGCAAAGATTTCCAAGCACAGCAAGCTGCATAGCAGTAAATTGGCATTGGTATTCAGTTTATCACCTTGACAAGTTCATTATTCATTCCACTCAAGGGCCGGGTTCAGTACCTCAAATTCAGTCATCTGGTATCTGCTCAAGACCCTGCGTATTAATTAAGAGAAAATCACTCATGCTCATCAGACAAAGTGGTCGTGGAGGTGGAAGTGAGGCAGCACCTCAGGGATTCAAAATGAAGAGGGAAAAAGTGGGGAGGGGAAAGGGGGAAGTAAGAGGGCGGCCAAAGCAATGAGAGGGGTGAAAGTGGCGAGGAGGGAGAAGTAGGAGACTCTCCAAGGGAAGAGAAGAAATGGAGCTTTCCAGTTAAGCTCCACTACTTTGCTACATAATCATTAGTTAAGTTTTTTGTTTTTTTTTTAGAAAATTAAATCACGAGTTTAGGTAAAAATGTCCCAAATAGGTCACACAACCTGGTACAGTGGGATCAGAGTAGTAATCTGACAAAGCAAAGAAATTCTACCAAGTAGCTATAAACAAGAATATTGCCTGTCTAAAAATTAAAGGATACTCTCTAACTTGCTTGATAGAATCCTGATTTGTGAAGCGACTAAAGCGCTTAACATATTGCAAAGACATCTCCAACACTCTGGAAAGTAAAGATATCACGATTAGAACAATTGTGAGAAATTGACAAATCCAAGCTCCCAAATGGATTTTAACATAAGACCGTGTAAACTCAGATAATGTAAGAGCATGTAAACTCAGATCATGTTAATATACGTTAATAGCCTGTATACCGTCTTGCAATAATTGATTCCACAAAACTTTTGACAAAAACCGTATGGACAGAGGAAAAATCTTGTTACTTACTGCGGCAGTTTTGTTTTCTGATAAACCATACTTCATTGAAAACCCAAAGAGAACATAACAAAGTCAGGGAGGATCAGCTCCCACTTACCGCGGCAGTTGATTCGGGGAATCGCCAGCCATGTGCTTCAGCTGCTCAGATCGATGCTCAAGAAGAATGGCAACTTCACTGTTCATTAAACATTTAGACTTCAAAAAATCTGTAAAGCACACATCAATGTGAGGTGAACCATTAAGGTTAAGTGGCCAACGATAAGTGCCTAAGAATTGGAAATATGAACACCATGGAAAGCCAATTACAAGTCATTTTGATAGTACCAAGTCTTTACCAATTAGTTACAAGATCATCCCTTTTACCTCTCTTTACTTACAGTTGTAGATGATGATGAGATTTGAGCTCGGCGACAACTTTCTAGTTTAGCAATAATCAAAACAACAAGAAGACCAAAACAGAACACGACAACTAAAACAGCAACTAAATCTGCACACCAAACCACGATTCTGACTCTAATGTAGGCGAAGATGACACCAAGAAACACAGAGTGACAACCCGTTCTAATCCTCTGTATATTTTTACTTCAGCACACTGTATACTGTAGCATTATAGACAAGATTGGAACAACTGCATCAAATATTTTATTATAGTTTCTGTTTGGGCAAGATACTTCACGATTCGGACAAGTTGGGCTTGTACGTTCTTGCTAAAAATGAGTAACCCTAGCAAAAAAAATCATTTTTTACGATAATCCGATTAGCAGAAGATGTGATCTCTCTCTCTCACGCATAAAAATAACACGGAACACAAAGCTCTGCCTTTTCAACCCTGTTAGCGAACCTAGCAGTAGGCCAAAGGCAGTCGTTTCCGGTCTAGTAGAATGCACTTAAGCATGAAAGAATCACACCTCATTCTTGGTCCATGGACCTACAGGGCACCCTGAGGATGCCATCTATGGTTACTATAGTCTGAACACAAGCTAAAAAGAAAGAAAAACGAAAAGAATACTGATAAAGGAAATAGATAAACAAGTGCGTGCACGCAAACACGAGAGAGCAAATAAAAAATCTAAGAAGTTCGATTTTTCTAATATTCTCTTCATGGGACGACAATAATTAAGTTTCTAGGACGACAGAGGAGAACGATGGTAAGAGAATAATGATAAACAGACAGAGGACCCACTGAGATTCTCTCAAACAGTCAAAGACCCAAAACCGTACGCGTCCTCCCCTCCAATAACAAATTAGGAATAAAGAGAAAAGAACCCACCCACCGTCTCCAATTTTGAGCACTGAAGCGTCTTCTTCTTCAAGTCTCAGCATTGTGACCGACCGAGCTATTGATTTCGCTTTGGGTCAATTAATTTTTAGAGGGCTTTGATTAACACCAGTATGCCGCACCGATCGTTAAAAACGAAGTACAACCGCACCGTAATCATCTTCGGAGACAAAATTGATATCCAGTAAGAATTGAACACGTACTACTGGGCTTTCGTTTTCGGTCAGAAAATGGGCCAGAGATTCATGGGCCTTCATATGAAGTGGGATATATCAACCTACAACCGTGTCCTAATGGACCCCATTGGGTCAGATTTTAATGGCCTTAATCAATCGTGGGCCTGAGACTTGGCAATATGGCCCAAAATAACCGTCATTGTCTTGAAGTTGCTAAATGCCAAGGCAGAAATTTGAACCCGCCAACGGCAAAGAAGAATATTCTATGGAAATTATCCGACAGCATATTCGCATATCTTTTAGCATGGCGTGACGTCGTATTTGATAACCAGACGGTCCAGACCGCAGCCGAAGACGCTGGTCTGTATCAGTGGCCATCCCGCTGGCTTTGCTCCCTGAAAGCCCTTCTGTTGAGGAAACCGCCCAACCCCACCCTGCACTGCAGTCTGCAGTTACACTCAAGACCCGTGAAACAAGGCCGCTTATCCACAGTCTGCCAAAGCATTATTCCGAGACATCCAACCGGATCTTTTTCTGATGCTATTCATATTATTTACAGAAGAAACCATTAAGTTTATATTGCACAATCATACCATATATCTTTTTGTGACAAAATAAAAACTCCACAGAGATTGTACACATCAACCATATGCTACCTTAATTATCTCATTAATTTTTTTTTATGACCAAAGTATTTAAAGTTTGGTCCCGATTAATGTTCAGGCTTGTACAATGTACAGTCTTTCTTTCTCAAATCTTAAGTCTATACTGTCGGACCAACCTTTTAAAAATCATAACTCAGATACTATGACAATGTTAATATTCAAATTTCGACCTGCAGTGCCAATCCCTCAAATAATTGGTGCATTATAATATTTTTAAAAATAAATACGTACTTCATATTCACTTTAGTTCATTTTATTTTTTATTTAATTAAAGGATCCAATTAATTAATAAGTGATAATTGAAAAAAAAAAAGATTATTTGAATTGAATGATATCAAAATTTCCACTATAACATCCTCTAATTTAAACTCAGTCCAAAACACAAGTCATACTAGACATTATTGTCTTGCCTATAGGAACGTTTTAAAAAAAATATTGGATAAGTAATTTAGAATGGATAGAGTCTACAAAGTAATTTAGAATGGATGAGTAATTTAGGCGCGTTTGCTAACACAATATTACCCAAAATATTATCTATTTCTTAATAAAATATTACAATATAATCTCTCTTTCCCATCAAAAAATAAAATAAAAAATAAAAAATTACCTCTCTTCACTTATTCACTAAACCTAATATCAATACAAAACTTAATACCAAAAATATTTCAACAAAACACAACCTTACCACGGCGAATACAGCCGGCAAAACTCATTTAAGGATTAGAGAAGTCACTGTATACTTCGCGGTCAACAGACTCAACAGCTAGAGCTATCAAAACTCATACTAGCTAGTAGCTACCAAAGATGGGACCACAGTCAAAAGTCAATAGGCTGTTTCAAAATTTTATCGCGTTTTTTTTTTTTTGTTACCCTTCTGACCCACGAGTCCCAGCCTGTCCCCATCAACTACTCTTTCTCTGATTTTTTTTTTAATATTTTTTCTAGGCAAATACTCTTTCTCTGTTACCACAACTCGTCCTCGACAATCGACATTACCAAATTTTCCTTCTTCTAAAAAGCCAATAGCTTTGTCGTTGAGACTCATGGTGATCGCTCCATCTTTCTTAAGATTGTGTTTGTGTTGTAAAATTTTAGTGTTGTTAAAATTTTAGGTATTGGGTTTAGTGAAAAAGTGAAGAGAGAGGTAATTTTTTATATTTTTTTGTAGTAAATAATAATGATTTGATGGGGAGAGAGAGATTATAATGTAATATTTAATTGTGTTAAAATTTTAGAGGGAGTAAAATTTTGGTACACAAACGCACCCTAAGTCCTTTCACTCTTACAGACTTACAGTCCTTAGTTATTTGGTCTCTCTTCAATCTCCTCTTAAGTGCTACAAATGACAGTTCTCAGGAAAAGATCCATGGCTCGGTGCCTTCTGTTTGCCATTGCATTGGACCTCTGTTTCTTCTACACATCTGCAGAGCTTGAAAGATTTGACCACCTCGCTAAAAGTGATGGGTCGCTAAAAGTGATATTTCCCTTTCACCTGCACCCCATCTAATTGATCTGCTTCTCTTGATGCTTATCAAACTCCAGATTTTTAATAGGCCCTGTTGAATGATCGCCACCATCAGCGTACAGGAGACATTTTTTTAACTCATGGTTGGTTGTATTAAGGGAACAAAGCCGATGCGAGAGGATGATGGGTTTTTCATTTGATAAGACACCATGAACCCCATTGAAATCAATGGAGAATGCTTAATAACTTTCTGTTAATGGTAGTAGGGTTTTGTTGGCATATCTTACTGATAATGCTGGCTGTGTTGGTTATAGTTGTGGGGGTTACTTTTGGGACCTGCTGTGTAGGTATGTGTTGGGATTTCTGGTGTTGGACGATCTATACAGCTGCACCCTACAACTTTTAACGTGAGTGGTTGTGTTTTGTGTGGACAAATGGCAAGGTGGTGGTGCTGGTTTCTCTATATTCAGTTTCATCCTGTGATTGCAAATGCTCTGTAGTTTTGGGGCACGGTTCTACCCTTCTGGTATTACCAGGTGTTTGTATAGTTCTTGTCCACTCTTTTATAGTATCCTTTCCGGAATATTTTAACTTACTTACCCAAAAGAAAGGAAATGGAGAAATTAGAAAAGCCTCTATTGGACACGAGAAACCAATCCACAGCAAGAGACCCTAAAAGTTGGTCCATATTTGAAAACCTTTCTGCAATAACATATACCTTATGTTTCTGTTCTAAGCCATATTGTTTGTAAGGAAACATCGGTACGGACAAGAATCAAATTGGATTCCATAACTTTTAATTTGTCTAACTACTTCTAATAAATTTTAAAATAAATCAATCATAGCTTGATTTAATGGCCAAATGTAATGAAGGGTAATAATTGTTTTTTTTAAATAGTGTAAAAAAAGAAACTAAAAAGTTATGAGATCTAATTTGATTTTTACCCATAAAATATAGAGCAATGTTTTCCCTTTTTTCTATCAGAAATTTGATTAGCTTTCATTAGAACCTCTAAATATGTCAATTTTTCAACTGTGAGAATATTTAGTTTAAGCTATAGTTTTCTTTTGATAAATGGGTGTCCGGACCAAAATGTAGTTCATATATAATGATGTAACTCGAGACCAACTTGTGGGTTAAAGTAGTTCATATACATCTTTTGTGTTATAAGTATTCTTGGACCAATACCATCGGATTTGAATCTGCAAGAACACTAGCAAAGATGTATAATCATCAACTCAGGCCCTTTCCATGCATGTACATTCAAACTAAATTAGATGCAAAAGCAAAAAATCATGAACCACTCTTTGGCTCACACAATATACCTGCCCTATTGTATATTATATATATAATGTAGAAATCATCCTCGTAAACAGTACTTTTTGGGTTCTCTGATATCTATTTTTCCCTTTTATGGGAACTTTTCAATCCGAAGAGCGGAATTGGTGAGTCTCAGAATTTCGTTAGTTTCTTTTTCTTATCTTCTCTAAACAATCTATTTCTATCATTTAGCTGTCAAGAAAATATATATAAACGAAAATTTTCAAGCAAATTGTATTTGCTGTTCTTCACCTAATTAACAAACCGAATAAGTTGAAGCTCTTCTCAATGTTTAGGCTGCACTTTGTTCTAATGTCTTTTCGATGCTGTATTAGCGGTTAAAGTGGATAATTTTGTTGCTCTTTGTATTGTTATTGGAATGGATGGTCATAATCACTTAAAATTCATGGGGGTTGAACTTTTAAACGCAAAATGACAAGAAATTTTATTTCCTTCGTAATGCAAAAAATTGCCTTAGAGTTACAATATCGAAAATTAAAGACTAAAAACATTAAAAATATTAGAATACATTATACATGTACCGTAATGTACTATGACTAAAAGGTGACAATTGCATCCTACGTTTTGCATCTTCTGCAAAATATTGCAAAATGAATTTGTTCTCAATAGTTTTAAAAACTTCTTGCTCGATGTACACTATCATGCAATCATTCATCCAGTCATCTCTCATCTCATTACGTAAATCACTCTTGATGATCTTCATCGGAGAAAATACCCTTTCAACGGTTGCAATCGCAACTGGTAAGATCAATGTCAACTCAATAAGTCGATAAATTAATGAAAATACAGTATTCTTTTTTGTCTCAACCATCTTCATAGCAAGACCTCCAATATCTTGAAGCACAGAAAAATCATCATTTCTTCTAACATCTCTAATATAGGTATTAAGCTTATTTGTAAGTATCAAATAATCATCTACTATGAAATCTTCTAGATAAAGCTTAGCAAGACGACATAACTTATCATGATCAAATGCTGGAAATGAATTTTTTTAGATCAAGACATGCTATGCAAAGAAGTAACTTCGTACTTACTTCTGTGAACTGATTATTCATCTCCTCAATGATTAAATCAATAACCTGTCAAAACACTTTCACGCGAAAGTGATGGAAATAAGTAATAGTTTGCCCTCCACACCTCGAACGACTACGAGTTGGTATAATATCTTCCATATTTGGCACACTAATAGAGTTATCCACACAAAAAGTTTTGTCTTCTTCCAAAAATCCATCTCATTCTATATATCTCATTTCTTGCAATTGTTCATTCACAACTTCAACCAAACTCATAACATTAACAATGTCTTGATCTTTTCACTGTAAGGCTTGTGACAATTCGTTTGTAATTCTCATTATATTCCTCATCAGATGCATAGTTAATACAAACTCAAAACTTTTCGTCTTATCCTTCAAACTCATAGCCATGGATCTTTGTTCTGAGAGAGTACCATCATCTTTAAATGATTTTTTAGCATCCAGTCATCTCCCAAACAAATCCTAAATCATTTTTAGCATACTAAATAAATGATTTTTTCTATTAAATTGTAGAGAGAGAATCTTGGATAGAGAGACATACTAGGGGTCAGAGGTTCAACAATTTTCAAGTGTAAAATCTCGAGGATCCTGCAAAAAATAAAGTCGTGAAAAATCAAAATAATGAGATTGAGAGAGAGCTGAGAGTCCAGAGAGAGGCAAAGACCGAGAGTTGAGATTTGAGAGAGAGAGGGAGGCAGAGAGCAAAAGAGAGACTGAGAGGGAAAGAGAGGCTTAGACCAAGGCAGCACACAACAATCGTGTGGACTGTGGACATTGGCGGATTACTGGGCTCTGGGTGTGGTGTGGATGATGGACCGTGGTAGAGAGAGAGAGACTGAGAGAGGTGAGAGCACCGAGCACGCACGGGCAACTTCAAGTTGCAGTAGGTTGCTGTTGGCAACGGCTGGAAGCTGGTGTAGCAGCAGTGGGCGGTGCCGCAGTGGACAACAGGGTAGTGTTCACGGTAGTGTGGTAGCGGGCAAGAAAGAGAGGGAGATAAAATTTGAAGAGAAAGAGAGAGGGATAAACGTGACTGTGAGAATAGAGAGAGAGGTCGACTGTCGAGAGAAGAGACTTTTGGCGGTGCAATGGGTCGCGGTCGCCCAGGACCGCCACCCCTTGGATTCGCCACTGGCCATCTTAGAAATAGAAATGGGTTGGTTTTGATGCATTTCGTACAATGTTCCAACAATTGGAATGTACAGGGAATAAGCTGTGTTATAATATTGGTGATTGAATAATCAGGTGAATATTGATGAATTTTGATAGGTTTGGAGCTATATGTGATGCATTTGATAGTTTATGGGTTGTCCTCTAATTTATATTGCATCTATATTTAGGGTTTGAATCATGCCTCCCCTTTTGCATTAAGAGTGAGTGTTTTTTTTTTAAAAAAAAATCGACAAACTTTATCGAGTGAGTGCGAATCCTATCCCTTACGAACAATTCATTTACTTAATTGATAATTAGAGTTTGTCGTCGATTTGAGTATTTAGAAATTTTCTATTATGCTCTCAGCCTGATTATTGTGTTTCTCAATTGGGTAGATCCATTCAAACCCGGTACATAAAAAATTGGACGATACGTATTTTTCTCTTTTTATCTTCAAAAAACATTTGAAATATGAGTGATCTCATCAGAACATATTATAGGGCATGCTAACTTCACCATTAGATGCACACAAGGAAACTAAAAAATTATAAGTCACATAATTTTAGTTTTGAGTAACACGTGTCAATTTATTATTGAAGTTGACGTGTGAATCATTAACTTTGAAAAATGAATACTTAACCCTATATTTTATGATGTCACACTACTTAGATTATTTTATGATGTCACCCTACTTCGATATAATGGAATTTGGTTGAACTCTCCCGTGGACGGAAGCACACCGGCGAACTCCGTAAGTCTCGTGTCACTTTTCTTTTGCTCTAATGTTGTTCATCACCAGTGTATACGCTGACAACACGGTTGACTTGTGCCATTGCAAAAACTGCACAGCTCACGGCTGGAGAATGGAGCAGAAGTGGAGCAATTGGATTTGCAATGAGAGGCAAGTCTTTATTTATGGCAGTTGAAGTTAAGCAGACCGAAGCAAAGACTGATGCACAAGGTAAAAATTCCCACATGCCAACAGCGACAGCAAGATTGGGAGCGGATGAAGCACGTAAAAGAATATACCAGGTGGTTAAAGCTGTCAGAAATTCCCTTTGAAGCTGTGAATGGAAGATCAATGACATAGTGCGAGACACAAGGAAGGAACTGGAGAAGATTGGCAAATGGAAGTTCCAACAGGCCAACAGCAGTGCAAATGGGATGGCGCACAAACTCGCTGGTCTGCTTTCACAACTTTTTCGGGCATCTACCCTGCTGTAAAATAGCAACTAATGGATTTAATTTGGCTTCATGAGGGTATTGACCCACCATGAACTTCCTGCGCTGTTTTATCAAGTGCGCATTGAAGTAAATTTAATCAGGAAAACTGTGTAGCTGCAAAATTCTGAAATCTAAATATCTTTGTTCCTCAAGGAAGATTGGAATAACATTTGATATATACAGAACAATTAGCACCAAGTTACTTGAAACTCATCACTGAAGTTACACGAAATGATAACACACTAATGCTGGTCAGTTGTGGCTACCAATTTTCTTTAGCAGAGAGGGATATAAGAGGGACATATCTCAATTCATAACAAAATGGTACCTCGAATCCACATAGCTCTCAACATCCCAGAGGAAAGTACCAAAGGTCACTGCCTCCAGTACGAGTCTCTTCAAACCACCAAAGCTGATCTTGATGAGCTCATCCTTAGAAGTATCCACTGTCCCCTGAGGTGTTACAACAATTTCAGGTCTTCCAAACAATGCCTCTGTGTGCTTCTCGATGATGCTAACAGCCTCTTTTGAGCTTATTGTGGCATATCTCTGAAGCGTCTCACCATCAAAAGACATCACATAAGTTCTTAATCGGGATGCCTTTATCCCATTACCAAATCCCCCAGGACTGATGTTTCCAGACCAGGCAGCAACTTCAGGATGGGTTGTAACAGCTTGGGAAGAGACCTCCTCACCAATTGGTCCCATGTTCCCCCCCACAGCTCGCTGAATATCACTCTCTTTCTCATCCAACACATTTGGAAGGATTTTCATTGTCTTTTCAAGCTGAAACCTCTGGTCTACCCGCTTAAGGAAGTATCCATACATCATAGATGCTGCATAGACCTGCCCAACCCTGAGTTTGCTTATCTGTGCTACAGATGTTGCATCAGCTATGCGGTTTCCCAGAATCAGAGATAGATGGTTCTGTATCATCTCATATGCTTCAGGAGAGTGAAGCTCCTCGAGCTCCTCATCTTGGCTAGGCCATGCATCAACTTGGCCAGAAGGATCCAAGGAAGAGGCGGCTATGGTAGGTATCAAAGAAACATTGGCGTCCATGAATTTCTGCACAACCAATGCATATAAAATTTCTTCCAAAGCCTTTCTCCTTTCACTGGCTTTAACCTCAGCAATTCTCCTGATTATTTCATAAAGCCAATGAAATGATTGATAATTATCAAATTTTCTATTTGAGTTCTCAAGCTAATGAATAGAGAGAAACAAAAGGCATGTCAAAACCTTCCATTTTGTATTTAATTTTCTATGCTTTCCAATGTCCACTTTGGGAACAAACTTCAGTAAATTCCACATAAGAATTGGAAAATCTTGATAATTTTGTAATCAAAAGGTAGGTAATTCTAAGTAGTGGTTTTATTTTTGGCTTTAGTCCGTTTACCTTATGGCGGCCATCCGGCTTTAGTACCGGCAACCATCCGGCATCAGTATCGGTGACCTCCCGGCATCAATACCGTCAATCATCCGGCATCAATACTGGCAACCATCCGGCATCGGACCGGACCTTTGTTATTATTATTTTTCTTGTGATTATTTTTTTTGTAACTCCAAACTCAAGGTGTGTCCACCTTGAGTGTGCGGGGGAGTGTTGAAATGTGTAGTCCCACATTGCTTAAGCAATGTGGGCAAGTGAGTTTAGTGGCTTATAAATAAGCTGTAACATTTTAAATATAAGTGAAAAAAAATAATAAGCCTAATTGGCTATTCCTATAGTGGATATCTCTATTATCAGTGATGTCTCACTTATCAAAGTATAAATTTTTTTATTTCTAACATTAGCTGATTGTGAAATTTTACACCAACCTGTACAGAACTAATTCAGTCCCAGAAGCAGAGGTTTCTTCCTTCTTTTTTTCAGCTTCACGATCAGTTTGAAGCTGTTCGAGCTGCTGCTCAACTGCAGCAGGCAGAAGATGCGGGTGGCTTACCAGGATCTGTGACAGAAACTGCCCGACTGGAGACTCCAGCCGAAGAGGAGCAATTGGAGCAGTCGATCGTGCTGAGTCTGGGGATGATGACGCCCTAACCACCACGCATCTCCTACTTCCAAAACCCACTCTCCTATGTCCCAACTTTGGGTGAGAAATTGAAGTGTAATTCTGCAATGAATCCATCACATGGGAAAATAATCAAATATAGGGTGTAGAGAAAAACTAACAAAGAGTACAGTAGGTTTGTATGTTTGTGGGGGTGGCTAAGTTGTTAGGCAGCCAGGGGGTGGGGGAAACCAACTATTATATACAGCAAACGCCCATATGTACCAGTACTGCACATGTTTCACGGGAAAAGTGGAAAACAAATAGCAACCTCAAACCTTTTCTCTTTTCAGAATATCTAAACATTACTCATGCAATCACAAGGGAATGCAAATGTGACCACACCCTTCAACCCCTATGTGTACTAACTGTCATGTTTGATTCCAAACGAGGGAAGAAGAAAATGTTGAAACTTTACAGTTTCCTAGGATAGGTAAACATTACTGATGCCCACGTTTCATCCCCTGGGATGGGGGGAGAGGGAGGGAGTGGTAATCAAAATGTCTTGTTTCCTTGATAGGTGGATTTTACCGACAATCCGTATAAGGTTTAATACATCACTTCACGCTTCAGCTCTCGTTCCTATTCTCTAATAGTCACATGCACGACCTATGTTTTTGAATGCCTTGACGAGTCTTTATAGACCTTTTGAGGAGTTTCAGATATGTTTCTGAAGGATGCTTGTAAGTAAGCTGCTGAACAAATAAGATTGATTGATTTTTGTTCAAGAAAGAAAAAGGTAAGGAAAATTGACCGACCAAAATTAAAGTTTCAATCAAAATGAATGAAAAATACATATCCCCACTTTAAAGCCCAAAAACGTACAGAGCAAGCCACACGAAGAAAAAACATATAAAATGCGAATAAAACTGTCACAGGACCATGCGAAGGGGAAGGAGAAAAAGGGAATTCGGGGAGTTTCAGATCTGGAGAGTTCTCTGGGAGATGTTCGTTTTGAATAAAAATGTAGGATTTTAGAGAAGTTGTGAATATTTATGTTGAATATTTTAGAAAAGTGGAGAGAGAAATGATTTGATATAATTGTTTAATAAAAAAGTATTGAAGTTATGTGAAAAAATATAGAGAGAAAATTTATGTTAAATAAAAAAGTAAAAAGTTGTTGGAGATTGTGTAAAATGTATTGGTGTTTGTGTTTGAATTCTGAATATATTCGGTGCTAGTTTTGTGAATGTATTTGAATCCTGAAGGAATTTAGAAAACGAACATGACCCTGGAGTTTGCTTGATTTGTCGTTGACTAGCTTGTCTTTGGTCGACATGGGCCAATGGGCTGGTTTTACTTGATTATTACTGTTTTTTGCATTAGACGCCCAGTGGGCTAGTATTTAGTTTACACGCCTTGGTCCGTTTCGGGGCCAGCTGCCTAGTTGTATAAGAGTCCTTGTTACGTAAAGAAAAGGATGAAAAATTGGAGTTGTTAAGCTAAAGGAGGCCGACTACCTAGAACCAAGTCTCAACGTCTCATTTTCTCTCTTGCCAAACAAACACTGTTACATTCATTTACACTATTAACCTCGTCATCAACGAAATCCATTACAAAAATTTCCCCAAAAAGCAATCAGAAACCCATGCAAAAACAGAACTTTGAGCCATTTTTCGCGTTTCTTCGAACAGGGATCAAAACGTTCATAGTATGTCATGCAAAAGCTTTAAACCATAACAACCAAGAGAGAAAAAGAAGAAATTCGAAACAAACACATCCAAAATCAGTACTTTGACCAATTTTCGCGTTTCCTTGAACAGGGATCAAAATTTTCGGAGTGTAGTATGCATAAACCTTAAACCCATAGAAACACAAAAAGAATAAAGGAAATCAGAAACTAAAACAACGATCCCGTACCTTAATTGAGGGCTGGAACTTAGCTCTGAAGCGCACAAAATCGGGCCCGTTCTTAGTCACAATACCCGATCTGCCGCTAGAATTGGAGGTTATCGATGTGCCGAATGGAGATCGGACGATAGCCGCTGCCCCTGCTTCCATTGTCACACCTACAAAGCCCATAAAAAACGAACAATAAACATAAACCCTAAACGAACTTCAGAAACCCAAGGAGCAAAATAAGGCACAGCATGCAACAGATCAAATTGGAAAGCCCAATACCTAGGCAGGCAGATAAACCCTTGAAAGAAAGACAGAGAGAGCTGGATAAAGAGTTTAGAGGTATTGAACAGGATATCGTCTGCGTATCGCCTGAGACGGTATTTTCAAAGAGTTTTCTGTGGGCTGATGGAAAAACTCTTTTATACTGTGTTGCATGTTGTAGTTGTACGATGCGAGAAACAGATGCCCCCGCTGTTGAATTTAATTACGGTAATACCTTGGGCCTGGTCCGTCCAGAAATTTATTTATTTATTTCCCATTTTTATGCAAAATGTTACTAATAAACAATAATCACATTTGAAGTTGTTGGGACTATGCATAAATTATATTTCTTTAATTTCACTCAGAAAAATGTGTTAAAAAAAGCTTATATTAAAGTGTTTTCATACGACATCTTATAGAAAGTTCAGCACCCTTTTCCACCCACTACCACAGCATAGTCTGTATTATTATATTATTATCAATAGTGGATAAGGGGTTGTTTTGGTCATTGAAGCCTGCACGTGGAAGGACAATCTTCGCGAGTAGTGGGACCCAGCTGGGGTTACTTTTGAACTGGGTGGCGAAATGCATGTCTGAGCCCTTGGCGCTTGTGGTGGACTCATTTTGGTCTCTCCTGTTTACGCGCCTCATTTTGAAGGGGACGATCTTTCTCGTGGCTTTGGGTTTTTTGGGGATTAGGAGGTGGTTTGGGGCAGATGGATATGGACCAGACAATTGGGTCATAGCCTGCGTGGCTCAATTCATAGCCGGTCAAAATCAGACAGCGAATCTTACCGAATTTGTGTTCCGATTCGGTTTTAACTGCGTAATTCGATTCGGTCCAGAATTTTTTAAAATTTATCGGGATTGGATTGAATTTATTAATATAAATAATTTTAATTTAAATTACAAACTTAGAAATTTAATTTTAACCTAAATTAAAATTCTGCATTTTGATATGTCATTTCTCGTCAAAATTAATCTTAAAAAATTTTAAAAAAATTGAAACTGATTTAAGGGGCTCAGATCGGACCACTTTGGATCGGACCAGACCACTTATCTTTCCATATAAGCATAACCGAAAATCTAATCTGACAGAATTTTGATCCTAAAATCGGACCGAATAGCCCTAATCCATACCATCATACCTATAGAAGACAAATTAATGACATTTCAACAACTATTATTATATTGACTTATTCATGTCGGCCATGAATGTTTGTTTGAAATTTTAGGTAATTATTTTTATTAGAGTAATTTTTACTTAAGTCCACCGTTTGCTTCTCAATTTTATTAGTATTTTTTTTTTATAATGGTGAAAATTCAGGCACTCATTCATGTGCATCGAACTCAGACGAATCTGGTCTATTATACACACGAATTGGGTTCAAAGTCATGATTAACTCTAGGTCGTATAGCCATCTCAAACCACACATGTTGAGATTTGAGACCCAGATGTGAAACCAGTGCGTCCAAAGCTCATGCCTATTTTTCTCGAAATCGGTAATGTAAAGTTTTCAACTTTTTATATTTTTATATTTTTTTAAAGTTAATATTTTTACAACCAAAATAAAATGTTAAAATTTTTACATTAATTTCTTAACAACTTTTTACACCAAATTCAATTTTTTATATAAAAAAATATTATCTCTCAACAAAATTTCATTACTTTTTTATTAATAAATATAAAAATATTTTTTTCTTTATTCATCAATCATAATTTTTTATTATAAAAAATTCATTCAAATCATTTTCCTATTCACTTTTACTGACCCTAACATTCTAAAATTTTAACCACTCCATAATTTTAACGCTCAATTATTACCACCATAACTTCACTAGCGAGGGAGCTGAGAGTGGCTAATTTAAAGAGGTTGCATGTATTAAAAGGGATAGCACCGATTTTCCCATCCCTATTGAAAAAAATAAAAAGAAAGGAGATATTGTGGCTGTGTTTCAGGCAATCCACTATGATAATCTTGTGGTGAATCTATGACTATCACACTGCAACTTCTTTTGTAATCTTTTTCTTACTTATTAATTTTGTATGTAACATTGCAAGCTAGCAACAATGTGCAATGGGGTGCTAAAATTAGGCCTGTTTCTAACAAGATCAAATATATTTCTAACTAAATCAGTCTATCCGATTATTATGCACAGGATCATATATATCTCTAACTGAATTAGGGTTGTGTTTGTGTTAAAAAAATTTTGGTATTGGATTTTGTGTTGGTATTGGGTTTAGTGAAAAAGTGAAGAGATGTAATTTTTTATATTTTTTGTAATTTTTTGTAATTTTTTTTATATTTTTATAGGAGAGAGAGATTATATTGTAATATTTTATTGTAAATTGATGAAAAATATTGTGATATTTTTGGTGCAAACGCACCCAAGGTCCATTCTAGTAGTGTGCAAAAACTGGAATGAATTTATTTGGTTATTAATAAAAAAAAAAGGAAGAATACTTATTACACGTTATACACACTTGATCTAGGGGTCTTGATGTATCCTGTTTTTTAATTTTGACACATTTTATCACGTAATTCTGACTTATTTCAATTGCACAATCTCATCAATTTTGTTATTATTTGATGTCTTAAATCACGTGGGTGTAAAATGTAATTAATTATTTTTTAATATCAAAATCAAAATAAACAAGTGTACTTGTGGAAAACATGTGATTAAAATTTCGGTTTGTTTCAACTTATAAATATGTGTAAAGTATTAATATTTTGAACTAAATTGGTGCAAAATGTAATAAATAAAAAATTATGTAAATTCTCCCGAAAAAGAAAAAAAACATGCTGATAAATGAAAATAGAGACGACTACTGAAGTAACCAGCGACGGAGCACCGGATCTTTTCTCGTTCTAGAGTGAGAGGCAGCGCCGGAGCGGAGATAGATTACCGGGAGTTTGTCCTTCCCAAGATTAGTCCATATCGATCACTTAATTGAGAATCCGACGAAAACCCTCCCTGACAGTGACAGTAAACCCTAATACCAAGCAGCATGAAGTTCCGGTACGCCATGGTGTGCTCATCGAACCAGAACCGGAGCATGGAGGCGCATTCCCTCCTAAAGAGAGAGGGCTTCGAGGTGTCCTCCTACGGAACCGGGACTCATGTTAAGCTCCCTGGTCCCTCCCTCAGAGAACCCAACGTCTACGATTTCGGTACGCCGTACAAGCAGATGTACGAAGATCTCAGGCGCAAAGATTCCGAACTGTATCCTCTTTTCTTTCCTCCTCTCTTTAATCTCGCCATTTTTTCTCTGTTTGTTTGGTTGCTGACACTTCAAAGAAAGTAAAGTTTATTTTTTGTACTTGGGGCTGGTAAGCTTGAAAGATGGGAAATTTCAAGGAACGATGACTCTTTTTTTGTTTGAACTTATTGTTACTGGATTGCCTCGGCAACAAGCAGAGCTTGGTTAGGTATGTGCTAGTTTTTGAAAATCGTACTCAATTTTGGTGTTGTAATGCTTTGCTTAGAACTTCTTAGACTGTCAATGATCTTAATTTGTGCGAATGCTGGGGCTTGTTCAGTGGACAAAGGCGCAGTTAGGTCATTCTTTTATGAATTTTAAAACTTGGTGGGACCATTGAGTCAGTAACTGATATGTGTCATGGAGATTGGATTGGAACTTTTCTTAATTATCTTATTTAGCTATGAGAAATTTTGATGGGCCGTTGTTAGTATAAACCTTTATTTTTCTATGGCTTTCAAATCCTAAACTTGAAACGAGTGCAACGGACTCATAAAGCTTTTTTGTATTCTGACCTAGCAAGTAATTGAAATTGTGCCGAAACCTTATCTGTGATGATCTTACTTATGGAATTTGATTTTGACCAATTTAACATATTTATGGGAGCTAAAGCATTGTTCACTACTTTCTTGCTTTAGCTCTGATTCAGATGCTTCTAGTTTTAGCATGCTTTGAGAACAGTGCTTCGGTTGTAGGACCAATGAACTGAACTGTGTTTGCTTGTTCTGCATTCCACACTGTTTAGGGTGTGTTTGTGTTGTAAAATTTTAGTGTTGTTAAAATTTTAGGTATTGGGTTTAGTGAAAAAGTGAAGAGAGAGGTAATTTTTTATATTTTTGTAGTGAATAGTAGTGATTTGATGGGGGAGAGAGAGATTATATTGTAATTTTTTATTGTGTTAAAATTTTAGAGTGTGTAAAATTTTAGGACGCAAACGTAGCCTTAATGGTCACCAACAAAGTGAGACCTTAATAAGAATACAGCTACAAGCGTAATGGCATCTTGCCAATGCTAAAAAGAAATTCAGCAGTCAAATTGGCTCCACAGCGTTGGCAAGAGAATGCTGCTGACGGTTACTTTGATGTAGTTTTCGCATTCGAAGAAAAGGTTTTCGATATGGTTGTTGAAGGTTGGTACATTCCTTTTTTATTTTGTTACTTGGATATTATGCATCAATGGAATGAGAATGGAAATCATGAAATTATTAAAGCATTGTCTACTGCTTCTTCCTCCCCCCCCCCCCAAATCTGTTTCTGGCATTTAATCCAGAGCTGTGGGAATACTGGTTGCAGCTGTAGTTGTAATCACTTTCCTCTGCATATTTATACAAGAATGAATATTGCTGTACCCTAGAACAAAGACTGCATGGTAGAGTTTCGAAGTTAATTTTAGCCTCTAAATTCAGAGGCATTCCAAATGTATCAGTTTGGTATCTATAGGAGATACTGAAGAACTGAAAATGCATTTGAAATTGGCTGTGAAAATTTTGTAAAAAGGAAATTGGAAATCTGCATGTCTTGTTATGATCAACCCAAGCCAAATAGCAATCAGGCATATTCATAGGTATCAGGCCTAGATTCCTCCACGGATCAAACAAATTCTCAATCGTGCCACACTATCCTCTAGAGGATAAATTGCCGGATAAGTTCTCAATTGTGCCACACTGAGGATAAATTGCAGTCTCTTTTTTTTTTTATGGGCAAATGGGTTGTTGGGTTTTCCTTTTTCGGGCTATCCAGATTTTCTTAGCTTCTTAGCTTGTATGGTTTAGGTGTTTTCAATATAGTCTTTTGTACTGTTAACACGTCTCTTTCTTTAATAAAATTTACCTTATCAAAAAAAGAAAAAAACTTGCTCTCATTTTGTGAAAAGATTTGCACTGATTCATGTGGGTCTCTACCGTTCCTCATTGATTGGGTTCCAAATATTGATACTGTATAGTTTGAGATCTTCTGATTCCTGAAACTAGCTTTAGAACTACTGGAGACCTGAGAAAGTCTCAAGAACATAAGTATATCCAAATAAGAGCCTTGGACCCCAAATGCTGCCGATTTGTTGGAATCATGCAACTTACACAGTACACTTGACTCTAAACTTTAGAGCAATTAAACAAAACCATTGGCTTATAACATAGAGATGATTGAGAGTTTTCTCTCTAGGGTTTCATGTAGCTCTGGGTCTGAGTTCAACTTGTGGAAAACATTCTGGTTTCAAATCTTTCTTAAATGATCTTTTGTCATTCTCTGTATCAATTTTTCTCTAATTTCTTTTCAAATGATGTAAGCTATATTGTTATGGTCACTTTGTTGAAGTGTTTCTATTTGGAAAGAGCAATAAGAGCAACCAGATGGTGTTCATAAGCAATGTCTGCTTGCAGTGTGATAGCTTTATGGATTCTAACCCAAGAACAACCTGCCTAGAAAAAAGAAAAAAAACCCAACAACAACTCTATTGTGATTATCTACGTAAGGGAAGAATAAAAAGGAACTTTAACCTGTGGGTGGAAGAGCTTGGACCTTGGAATGGGGTGGGCTAGTCAGCTTCATAGAGCTAACTAAAAGTTATATACAATACTATTATGTGCTTTGATTGACTTCCATAAATGCTTTTGGCTGGAATTTTTTGGCTCAGAAAAGTTGGGTACCTATACACATCCAAATAATAATTCTTCTTACACTGGTCCGACTACTACGTGACACTGTGCAGATCTTCACAACCGGGATCATGTTCTTATGAAACCTGTTCTAGTAATCAACTTGGAGGTAAAAGATAACCATGAGGAGGCAGCCATAGGAGCACGGCTTACTTTAGATCTGTGCCTAGAGGTATGTGTCTGCGATGCTTTATGCCAGTTGCATAGGGTTTGTTGTTTATAACATTGATGAACTTTCTGTGTTTCTTTTGTCCATAGATCGAAGCATCAGAATCATGGGAAGACTCAATTGATGATATAGTGGCTGCTTTTGAGAAACAGAACCGGCGGAAGCTATTGTATAGTATCTCGTTCTATTAAAAGATGTGAATCCACTAATTTAAGTATACCTGCATCAATTCTTTTAACCTCCAATTCCATCTTGCTGATAACATTGTCATAAACCTTAAATTTTTCGCAATGGAACATCATGCATGTTCTGTGTGGGATGAAACTCAGGTTATGATCTTGGTCTGCTCGTGCCCATTAGAGGCATATAGCAATATGGGATTTGTTCTCCAGCATAGGTGCATTGTAATTTGTTAGTGATTATTATGGAGTATGGTCGCTTCCTTGGCTAGTTGAATGTGTGTTTCCCCCTTGACCTCTGGTCACAAAATAGGCAAATATTTGGAAGAAGTTCTTGAGAAGTGCTAACTTTCATTAAATCCTTAAAAATCTCACAACCTTATAATTGAAGTTCAACGAGCCTAAATTAGAATGAGTGAGAAATTGTCATTCTGAATGCATGTATATTTGCTACAAAAGTCACAGTTCCATTATCTGCTTCTTCGTTTTTGGCAAGAAACTTTACTCATTACTAATAAACATATTAGAAGGGGGTCCTTTCCACTATGAATAGGAGGGCAGTGTGTTTGTGAGTCCTGACTCTGGTTGAATCTTAAGAAAATGCCAAGCCATTAGGGAAGGGAGGTCTTCCCTTAATTTTTTAATACATGCGACTCCACAACATGTACAAGGACGAGTTAGGACTCATTCTAATAGCGGTGGGATTAAACTCGCGCCTCGTCTTGAAAGACCTTTCAATCTCACGCTTCGTCTTAAAAGAGCCGGTGTTTTTCTTTTAGCCAAGAGATGATACCTCTAATTTTTATTAAATATAGTTGGCAACTGGACTAAAATCTAATGTTAGCAAAGCTTAGCTTGTCCATATACAGAATACTTACCTCTCATAATATAAGAAAATGAATCTAACCTACACATTGAATATGATGATCACCAACTGTTTGCATAACATAATTATCCCTTGCTGCCTCCAAAGTTTGCATACCATAATTATCTCTTGCCGCTACCAAAGTTCACATTCCTTTCCAAAAGCCTGTTCTTTAGCTAATAAATTTGTCGTCATATCATTCTCTCTCAATGCATGAGATATCTAAAAATTAAACCAAGGGAGCAACTTTAGAATTTCAACCTAATAATCCGACAAATACCACAATGTACAAAAACCATGTTTGAGACAAAGTCACCACCAAACTAGAATCATATTTCCACTACTAAATTCACAATCCTCATTGCTTTACACAAAATTAATCTATCAAGCACAACATGAAGTTCTACACAATTATGAATACCCATATCATAATACAAAGCATACCAAAAAATGATATCACCTTTAGTATTACGAATTACACCGTCACCCTCACTCATATCAAGATTACTAAAACTAATTCCATCAAAATTGAGTTTGTAAAAATGATTCCTAGATTTAATCTAGGGCACAAACCAACGCGAAACTCTTTTCTAAATTGAAACAGGACGATTGAGATTTTGAAGAATGCTCTTGTCAATACTTGACAAGTGAGAAATTGAATTTAGCTGCTGAGAAATATCGATAATGATACCTGAATAATATGGATAAGGATAACAACTATAATATTGAATATCTCACCCTCCATTCTAACAAGACTGTGTCGACGCCAAAACGCCCAAGTAATAATAGAAAGAAAGATCTCGACAAGAATACCAACTTGAGAACTATTTTTGCCTTTATGCCACCAAGAAGAAATTCTATACCACCCAGAACTATTAGCCTCAAAGTAAACACTAAGAGCATTAGAAAAAAGGGGAAATTATACTTTCCACCCTCAAACTACCACGTCTTTTTCACTTTGCATCCTCAAACTACCATGACCCAACAGTTTGCACCCTCCGTCCATAATTTTCGTCAATTTAGACGGAAAACCCATTATGTGCTTCTCACGTGAGTATTCGCCACTTACTACAAAGGTAACATTCAGGGGTCGACCGGTTCATGTAGTGGTCGACCGCACGTTTTTCGTCTAAATTGACGGAAATTATGGACGGAGGGACTGTTGAGTCATGGTAGTTTGAGGGTGCAATCTGACAAAAATGGTACTTTGGGGTGCAAAGTGAAAAAGGCGTGCTAGTTTGAGGGTGAAAAGTGTAATTTTCCTAGAAAAAAATTCTCTAAGTTGAGCATAACTAAGAACATGATCTCTATCTTCAACGTGGCCTTAACACAACAATTTCGTTTAGTGATAGGGACATGATCCCTGTCCTCCAGGTCGATCTTAACCATTCCCTATATCTCAAAGTCCCCACTCGGCCTACTTAACAAAAAATTGTCCTCTTTCCACTTCCTTTTTTTTCAAGCATGTCCCCTCTACACATGCTTCTTAATTGGATTCGTTACCTAGTGTTTTGTTCTTGTCTGGCAGAAAATTTTCAAGTGTCATTGTGTCAGTTTAGTGTCCTCTGGTTTCTTTGTGGTAGATAATTTGGGGTATCAGTTTTGTGTCCCCTCACGGTGGATATATTCTTCATTATAAAGGGACGAGTTATTTTCATCAGGATTCTAAAACCCATTTTGACGGGTTTACCCTCAAAGTGAAAGGTAAAATAAAGAACAAAATTGTCATTCCAATCAAAATAGCTTCTCAAATACGCAGGTCGAACATCCTGGGAAAAGTTTGGGCCCTAAAACTTCAGTAACATCCTGACCGTCTTCTTCTATCAGCAGTTGTCTGTATCGTTCCTAGCCCCGAAGGCCTCTCATTCTCCTGTTCTTTTTGGCTGTCAACCAACTGCACTGGGAGAGAAATGGTAGGCGATTCGATGGTGTAAATGCAATTTGAAAGCTGATCCGGAGATTCACCCTCCATAGTCGCCAAGGCCTCGTTACTGAAGCACACCAAACAACTCAACGTATTTCCTTTACTTGCCTGACTCCCACTCTCTTGCCGTGCTTTACACAACCAATATATATCAATCATATCTGTCTCTAAATGTTTGGTCCACTGGTTTAGGATTTTGTCAACTTTCGTGATCGTAGCTCCGAGGCCAAAGAAAACCTGCATCGAATTTTCTTATAGATAGCACGTGCTTGGTTCAGCTTTAAACCTTAAAGCATTTCTTGGACTGCCATATACTCACCTTGCTCGAAATGGATCAGAATCTGAATAATGCTGCTGAGGAAGGAAACATTGAGGCCTTGTACTCATCGTTGGGAAAAGATGCGTCAGTGTTGAACAAGGTCGATGACATTCCATTTGTCCAGACTCCTTTACACGCAGCTGCATCAGTAGGACAGACCGTCTTTGTAATGGAGATCATGATGTTGAAGCCGTCATTTGCTAGGGAGCTTAACCTAAAGGGCTTCACCCCCATGCATCTAGCTCTGCAAAACAACCAAACCCAAGTGGTGCTCCGGCTTCTTGAAGTTGATAAAGACCTTGTCCGCGTCCAAGGAAAGGGGGTGTGACTCCTTTGCATTTTCCATCTGAAACAGGAAACCTCCATCTTCTGGTTGAATTTCTAACCTGCCCGAAGTCTATTGAGGACGTGACAACTCGAAGAGAGACTGCTCTCCATATTGTCCTGAAAAACAACAAGTTCGATGCTTTGCTGGTCCTGCTGGGATGGCTTCGGCGGGCCTGGTTTTTAGATGCCTTCTCGTGGGAAAAGAAATTGCTCAACTGGAAAGATGAAGAGGGCAACACTTTGTTGCACATTGCAGTATCAAAAGACTTACCACAGGCAAGTTCTATCCACCCTTATGGCCTCGGCGACATGCTAAAAGTTGTCACATTTCCATATATTTTGTTAGTTCCTAGTTTTTTTTTGGATTTCTGTTTGTTGTTTTTTCTCTTTGGGTGGAGGAGGGCAGACCGTAGTGAAGGCCTTTCCCCTGTGGTGGGATCGATAATTATATCTTCATAAATTCATAATGCAGGTCGTGAGGTGGTTATTGAATCGCAGAGTTGATGTAAACTCCAAGAATTTAATAGATTTTACAGTTCTGGATATCTTGCAACGTGGTACTCGAAGTCCAAGGCCAGTCGCCGAAGAAATCAAGAACATGCTATGTAACGCTAGAGCTTCAACTGGTTCTTGTCTTCCTAGAGACGTTGCATCTCTTACAGACTACTTGAGATCTCCTGTTGCAATTGATGAGAAGATCTACATATTCTTCCTCCGTCAGAAAACAAAAATGACAGAGGGCGCGCGCAATGCACTATTGGTGGTTGCTGTACTGCTTGTTACAGTTTGCTACCAGGCAGCAGTCAGCCCTCCTGGTGGAGTTTGGCAAGATAACTACAATCCCGGAACAAATCTGTTCCATAGCACAGCCACGAGCAGCAATAGTAGCACAGAGATCAGTCAACCCCCACACTTTGCAGGGACCGTAGTCATGAGCAGAGTCCCTGCATATGTCTTCTTGGCAATTAACAGTCTGAACATTCTATTTAACAACCATGATAATAATCTTCCTCCTCCCTTTTGGCTTTATAACTAGATTCTTACTCTATATACTCCTTATCCCTCTTTCTCTGCTACTACTTTCAATGGCAGTCATAATTCCTTCAGGTACCTGGCTTCTCCGTTCAGCCTTCCTCTTTGTCCTACTTCTGTTTCAGTGTTTGCCCATGTATCTTGCCAGTACGAGGAGAAGAGTACTTTTATAAGCTTTTCTCCCAATTGCGAGTGTATGACCCAACTTTTACATAATAGTATTGGTGCATATTAATCCAGGCTTGTGGACTTCAAATTTATTCCTGATCTGAAGTAGTGTACGTGTTCTTTGTCATCTTGTGTTGAAGGGCCTCACAGGGACTACCAATGTAATCTATAAAATGTATTAGTTATTGCTCATATACTAGGAAATTACAGCATTATTGTTGCAAATCTTTCCAAATAATTTCACCCAACGAGACCCAATTGATCTTTTTTTTTTTTGAGAAGAAATTAATCTTTCTTCCACCCATGTGTATTGCCAACATATGCTAAGGTAAGATGGTCGAGAACTTGTAACACCTCTCACCTAAATCAGGTGCTTAAAGGAAATTAGGTAAGGATTAAATTTTGGAGAGATTAATTTTGTTTTTGGAAGCAATGAGGAGTTAAAAAAGCATAAGAGAAAAACACTAATGATTTTATGGGCTTGGGCTGTTGGGCCCAATAGTGCGATGGAATTTTATTTTCAGGGCTTGAGTTGTTCAATTGGGCCTAGGATCTTGATAAAAAATATAGAAGAAGAAAGCGAAAATAAGACCTAGCCCATTTAATTTAATTGAAGAGGAAGTTGGATTTAATTGAAGAGAAAAATTGGATTTGAGGGGAAATTGGCTATGTGACAGCAGGCCATTCCCTCCCCATGCACGCAACAATGGCAAACTCAAGCAATGATGAAGGAGAGTTAGCTACTTAATTAACCTTAGGTTACCGAATATAAGAGAAGGAGACCACCGATTGAGTAAGTGAGAGAGTTGATTTGCCCCGCAAGTTAGAATTAGAGAGAGAGAGGAAAAGCTTCGAGTGAAGGGAAAGAGAGGCTGAGCAGACATAGAAGAAGAAGAAGCAGCAGCCGCATGATGCAGAAGGTTGAGGTTGGAGTGGAAATTTTTCTTTTGCATCTTCCATTTGATTTTGGCAGCTATGTATAACAGAAGTTTTTTCTTGTCTCTCTTAGAATTAAACGCAGCGGAAATAATAATAGGATCAATATATCTCTAGCTATATTTGTTCAAGTACAACACAATATAGTTCTGGAGATCTGTATACGGAGATCTGAGAGATCTTCTAACCTTTCCTAATCGGAAAGCAGTATTGATGGAATAAATATGTATTGAAATTTAGAACTTCATTACTAGAATTTTTATTGAAATAAATCTCTAACTACACAATCTAATTAAAAAATTTTACAACATGTGATGTGTGAGCCACACTTTAGTGGATATTTAAATAATATCTTACAATCAGCTTCCTTTGTTGAGAATTGTGTAGTCCCACATTGCTTAGGCAATGTGGGCATGTGAGACTTTTGAGTTATAAATAACCTTCCTTATGTAAAATTTTTAATATAAGTGAGTTAACAAAATTAATCCAATTGGGTATTCTCCTAATGGATGTCTCACTTATCAAGTATAAATAATTTTATACTTAACTCTAGGTTACATTGAAGCACATAATGAGCTAGCTAGGGAAAAAGGTAAGGGAATCGTATATGGGTCCAAGCAATTGAGTGTTCCCTAGCCCTAGCAATTTTATTCACCTAGAAGCCAAGCGAATTGGATTAAAAGATTTTTCTTTGTGAACAGGTGTATTGCGAGCTACCCAGACCAGAACAATAGGAATTAAGTCAAAGAGTTGAAAGTTCCGTTCCTCATTGGAGTCCAAACCAAGATGGATGTGGCGCCGGTTCCATAAGGATTTTGATCCATTCTGCCATTGTTAGGTGTTCAAAAGTGTTAAGACTAAAATAAAAGAGAATAAAAATTTAGACTAAGAGAGAGAGAGAGGAGAAGTGAGACACAAGATTTAAGTGGTTCGGTCCATAGACCTACATCCACTGTGGGAAGGCCCAAATGGGCAGATGTGTGTACTCCCTGGTGTAAGGATGAGATTACAGAGAGGCTTTATTTATAAGCCTTTGATTGCAATAGCCCACATTGCTTTAGCAATGTGGGACTAACTCTAATAAAAAGAGTCATGAATGTTGAGGGACCATCTTCCTTCTTTCCAAATTATTCTCGCAAAGAAACACTAAAGGAATAGGTGTTCCAGCGTTTCTTCGGTCACATTGCATAGAGGATATACATAGTTCATCAGAGGCTCTCGATGTGATTTGAGCAAGTTTTGCTATATGTAGGTAATAATCCCCATGCAATCTTCCAAGCAAGCAGCTTCAGGCGGTCTTGGATTTGAAGCTTTCAGAGTCGACGCCAGTCCGAAGGTTGAAGGGGGCACGTGTTGAAAAGAGCTTTGAGGATTCTGAAGTACTTTTTAGGCCGATTTAACACTAAAATCTACAGGAAGCTTCAAGTGTCCAAATTTGGATATCCTGAGCGGTTTGAGGCGAGAAGGCACCCCGGAGGAGTTGGATCGAGATTCCACCTTTGAGGATTGAGTTGAATAAAATCGGAAACTGATCCAGGCTTGCATAATTGCCAGCTTTAATGAGCGTACCCAGAGGAGCCCACCAGAAACACAATGATGTTGCAAACGCATTGAAGGCATATATACGAGCTTAAGTCCTCCTTTGGTCCTGGCACCTAATAGAAAGGACTATAGCTCATGCGTCTTAAAGGCCCTAAGCCATTCCGTTAGTATGAGATCCGTCGTATATTAATATTATGGGATGTTAACGTAGAGTTTATATGCATTGAATTCCTTCTCCTTTAAACAAATGATATCAAAACCTACATCATGCCTTCGATTATAATTATGCGACTCGAGGGTAAAATGTTAGAAAAAGTCCGGTGCACAGTCAATCTGTGTGGAAGCATAGCATGATGGAATATTATAAACCATTTGAGTATAAGTTTGATTATGATCCGTTGGGAAGGGACCGAGCAATACACTCCAAACTTTTAGCCGTATTGAGTTTCGTCAACTCCCTTTGATCACCAATATCGATCCACTTCGTTCCTTCCTCCCTTGCCAAACCTTTCTAAATCCATGAAATTTTGGTTCGTAGGTAACAAACAAGATTCCGGAGTTAATTATATATACTAACAACCCCTTAAGTTTAATTTAGATACAATTCGATAGAAATATGAAAGGATAAATTTGAGTTTCGCCTCCGTTTTGTAACGGACAGCTGTAAGACTAGTAACAAGTAACAAAGCTTTTGCGACTGCATAATATCGGAAGGAATTAAGAGACTATATGATGGTGGACTTTTAAACCACATAAAGATTTTCAACGGAACACCAAAAAAAAAATATTATCATAAAAAATAACAATAGTTAATTGATAAGTCCATTTATCACTATTTCATACCAATTAAAAAATTAATTTAATAAATAAAAGAAATGCTCTAATAAACAACCCCATTAAGCAATGTCAACTTATGCACTAATATCCTATTCAAATATTTAGCATCAAGATAATCTAGCCTTAATCTTTTGTTATGTGGATTTTATTTTGAAAAGATTTAGCATGTATGCAATGAGGTCCAATATATGGTATAGTTTTGACCAGCCACGTTTAATATATATATATGTGGTTATTTTGCCTTTAAAAATATCATCTTAAAAGAATATGCGGAATGAAATAGTTATTTCACGTGTCAAATAATTACTTAATGGATAATTTGGACCGAGTGTGAAAAGTTTCGTCATGTTTTAAAGTTGGAAACTGGAAAGTATTAATTATATTATATTAGTTAATCTTTTTTTTTCAAGCAAATGTGGATATCGTTACACAGGGAACGAGAATACAAATACATAGTTCAGAACCATCCATGGCCGGAAATGTACAGATAGGATACAAAGGCTCATTACATTTTCAAGGGCCCAAAGGGCCATAAACCGAACGACCGTAAAGGCCATAAACCAGCAAGCCAGAAAGGCTGCAACCAACCGGGTCAACAGACCCACAAAACTAACCCGGATCCAAAGACCTGAAACACAACATCACCACACCGGGAACGACAGATACAGTCGGAACCAGACCAACACCTACAATAAAAGCACCCACAAAGGAGAAATTCGGCTAAAAGGAAAGCAGAAGCACCCTGGCGCGTCAGATCCACACGCCTCAAGAGGGGCACATGGAGGGGCGTAAGCTGGAGGTGCGCTGCCGGAGATGGATGACGTTGAAGAGTCGGAGCCACAACAGCCAACCAAGGTGCTCGTGCTTGCCTGAAAGCACCCGGTCATCGCCGAAAATTCACTATTGGAGAGAATCATTTGAAACGAAACCGCCACTGTTATTTGAAACATAAAAGCACAAAGAAACTTATGACCAGTTGACGGCAGCTAAGAGGGGGCAGACGGGAGGAGGGTCACCCAGATGAAGGGGAACGTAGAAACGAGGGAAGAGAAAAGAGGTAAAAATCTAGAGAGAAAGAGGACCTCTCTCTCGACTTTTCGATAGGGGTTCTTGTTGTTTCTGACTCTCTTTTTCCAATTATATTAGTTCATCGATAGAGTATTGATTACTTTTTTGTATGATGATAGACTTTTACACCGGTTATTGTCGAAAAGATCTACACAGCCTTGTTAGGGTTCATATTCTTCTCAGGTTGTATCTAAAATGTAAATTTATACCATCAAAAATATGAAGTATTACACGTAACTCGCAGTTGATCTGCTTAGAAAAAAAATATAGATAAATATAATTTTTCACCCTTTAATTATTGAGGATCTGGCTAATTGTACATATAACTTTGAATTTTTAGATATTTTACCTCTGAATTTGATTGGTCTGGAACGTGAGTTTTTTGGTGTGAAATTTTATATTTCACACCAAAAAACAAATAAAATAATAATTTAAATTATGCACTAATTTAAAAAATAAATAAAATATTATAATAAACAACCCAAGCAATATTAACTTATGCACTAATTTCCTATTCAAATATTTAGCAATTAGCATCATATAAGATACTACCTTTACCTTTTGAGTGAGATTTTCCTTAATGGTGCTTACTTTGTTTCTAATTGGTTTGCAAGCGTTTACTAATTGAAAAAGAAAACCCATTAGGTTTGACATTTTCCTTTTAAAAATGTAGGAGGCAGTTAGAACTTGTCGCTTTTGGGGAGAACCTCCTTTGGGAGAAGAGAAAAAAAGAAACAAAAATAAAAAATAAAAATAAAAATAAAATCCCTTACAAGCTGTCACGTTGAGCTCCATTGTACGAAATCTTCGTGCACCCGTCAAGGACCTGAGAGAGAGTGAGTCAGAGACTCCCTCCTTATCTTAAAAATTCTCCAAACTATCGCGTCAAATCTAACGGAATCCCAGCAGTCCGGGTTTGTCTGACGCCTCTGTTTATCTGTCAACGCCGTGTACTTTTCCGCCAACTTCTTGCTAAGCAGTAAGCACACACTGCAGCTCGGCTCCCCAACTCAACTGCCCCCGACTCTCCCTCTCTCAGAAAGAAGAAGAGCTTTCCATTGATTTTCTTTGGTTTCTTTTTCTCGCTCTCTCCCGACGTTTTTTTTTTCTGGAAGCAAAGAGGGAAGAGGAAATCCAGGATGGCGTCAGAGCCAGCTGCAGATAGAGAAAAATCTTGGGAAGAGGCTCTCAGAAAGATGCTACCTGCAGGTGCGCCATTGCCAGACGAAGAGCACCTTGATTACTCAATCGCAGTTGAGTATCAAGGCCCTCCGATTACCTACGAAGTACCCAAGGTCGATCCCCTGTATATGGAATCCGTTCCGGTTCGCACTTCTTCGCTAGCTTCGGTTTCGGACCTCTCCTCTATTCCGGTCGTCATGCCTATCAATTCGAAGGCCACGAGGTTTAATCGTCTCAGAAACGGTGACTATGACAGCAAAGAGCTGAGCACTCCCGTGGAGAGCCAGATATCCTGTTCGGCTTCAAGAACTCAACTTGAGCTACAGAATACCGTAGAAATGGAATTCACGAACGGAGCTGGAGAGTCGTACTTTGATTCTGCTCGAAGAACTGAAGCAATCGATGCGAATCGAGCTCCGGTGGTGACCTTCGCAACGCCGAGGGACTCGGAGAACGAAGAGGACGAATCGGACGCGTACTCCAGCGCCGCTGAATTCTCGGCCGGATCTCCAATTTCGGCTGTGAGGAATGGGCAGAAATCGGGGAAGAAGCCAGGGGTGTGCACTAGGTGTGGGAGAGGGAATAGGTTGAAGGAGAGGGAGGCTTGTATCGTGTGCGAGGCGAGGTATTGTAGCAACTGTGTGCTGAAGGCGATGGGGTCGATGCCCGAGGGAAGGAAATGCGTGAGCTGCATTGGGCGACCAATCGACGAGGCGAGGCGCTCCGTTTTGGGCAAGAGTTCAAGGATCTTGGCAAGAGTTTGCAGCCCCTTGGAGGTGAAGCAGATAATGAAGGCGGAGAAGGAGTGTGCTGCGAACCAGCTGAGGCCGGAACAGTTGGTTGTCAACGGGAAGCAGTTGCGGCAGGAGGAGTTGGCGGAGCTTCTCGGGTGTTCCGTTCCACCGAAGAAGTTGAAGCCTGGGCGGTATTGGTACGATAAGGATTCTGGGCTTTGGGGAAAGGTGAAACAAAATGGAAGGTTTGGTTTTTCATTAATTGTTTTGTTGTATTTATTTAGCTTTGAGTGTTTGGATTGAAGGAGGGAGAGAAGCCTGATACAATAATCGGTTCAAAATTGAATGTTGGGGGCAAGCTTCTGCAGGATGCTAGTAAGGGGAACACAAAAGTTCACATGAATGGCCGCGAGATCACAAAGATTGAGCTCAGAGTGCTGAAGGTAGGTGTGTTTTTCTTTGTACGCGGACATTAGACTCATGATATTCATCATGGTTAACTTCATTGTCGTGGTACTTTTATAGATGGCTTATATATGCATCACGAGTTGTATAAATGGTTCCATACGAGGACATGCTAGATGAAAGAAAGTGATTGGTGAAGGCTTGAAACGCCTTTTGTAGGTGTTATATTTTGTATCTTTTCAAAGAGGTTAGACATGGTAAAATGGAACAACCATGCATAACTAAGATATTTTTTTCTGCCAAAATTTTTATTGATTTGAAGGCATTCAATTCACTTAATACATGAAGTTGTTTACTAATGCAATATAAGAAGTTCGGCTGAAACTTGCCTCCAGGCACTACCTAGTCATTCTGGAATCCATACCTCTTTGATGCAGTCCTACCCCTGAATAGTTGTTCCTTTTTTGTCACCACTGCGAGCTGGTTTACCTTTTTGGGAATTAATTGCAACTTCTAAGTAGTTATGGACGGGTATATATATATGAATGGCCAAAGTTTCTCAAAAGAAAGTAGAGACAATTTGAGGTAGATACATTAGTGCAATACCTAGATCCAAATCAAACATGATATCAAAGGTTTAGGATCAAGGCATGCAGAAGATTGAAAAGTCAATGCTGATTCCCTGTGACCTGGTCCAGTTAAGTCTTCTAATGATGTCTTTGGAGTCAGGATGATGTCCTTAAGCTTACATTCACCATTGAGTCCTTTCTCGGTTGACAAGCTTGACACTGCCTGCTTGTTTTCTTGACTTCCACTTTTCAGCAGGCCATTTGAACTCCGTTAGATCAAGATTTCTATTAGTGTTTACTTCTTCCTTGAATCAATCTGCTACACTTCCTGTTGAAAGGGATGATTCACAAACAACTATAGCTGAGTTTCTGCATGGAAAATATATATGTTTCTGTGATCATTTAATCCAACAAAGACTTTCCAATGGATGTGCTGGTGTGGTAAAGCCATGTTCATTAAATAAGGGGCAAACCCGTCTTCTTGAGAGTATCCCACAACAATTAAAACTTCTTACCAATTGCGGACAGGAAGTCAAAGACAGGGCACTGTCTGTTTTTGCAGAATTCAAAATCTTATGACATTCTTTTCTCTCCTTCTGTCTATTCTATTTCCTTTCTATTGTTGTATTCTGTTCTGTCAAGCTTCTTTTATTGTCTTTATGTAAATTTAAAAGTTGTGAGTGCATATTCTCTCACTTGGAAGTTATGGTTCTACGTATTGGCTTTTTAATTTATCCTACTTCCAACTGCCACTTCTCTCTCCCTGCTCTCTTTCAATTACATAGTTGATTTTTAGCTCTTAAATTTGTATTCCTCTCTTCCAGTATATATCGTACATATTGTAAATAACTGACTTAGAGGCCTGATACTCATATTTCCAAAGTTGTGAACCTCTCAAAGCTGATTATACAGTACTTCTAACGCGACCCCCCCCCCCCCTTTTCTGTCCCCTATATGAGAGATTCAATTGCAAAGATTAGAAGAAGTTGCTTCAAATTTTTAGGTGACTACACTTTTTTTTTTCTTGGTTCCCATTGGAACAAGTGGAACTTGATCTGTGTATTATTGACTTTCATTTCAGCTGGCCAAGGTACAGTGTCCCCAGGATACTCATTTTTGGGTGTATGATGATGGATCTTACGAGGAAGAAGGTCAAAATAACATAAAAGGAAATATCTGGGGAAAGGTTCTCTCGTATCTGTGAATAAGATATTTCTCTTTTCAGGTTCAAGTTTCAAATTCACAAATGGATTTGAGTTGGTTTTTTTATACGGTTGCAGTTTGGTTTTTGGTAGGCAGGCGTCCACTCGTTTCATTTGTTCATTACTTTCGTTGCCCTTTCCACCTGGTAATCCTCATGGGGCCAAAGAAGATCCAACTATTTTTTCAGGTAGGTCTATGCCTGAGTATTTGGAGCAGGGAAGAATCCAAAAACTTCTGTTATTTGGGTTGGAAGGATCTGGAACTAGCACCATTTTCAAGCAGGTATATATCACATATTTTGCTTCTTTTGTGGAATCAACAAAAGAATTACTCTCTTTCTTTTCTTTTCTTTTTCTTTTTTTTTTTGTGGTAGCTAAGATTGCACATAACCCAGAATTGTTGTTAGTGTGGCATGTTTCTTCATGTTTACCCCTCCCCCTCCCCGCCTGTGCCAAACATGGCTGCCAATTAGTCAAGAATTCCATGTCTTTAAATTACATTGAAAGCATTTTTTACATGGGCTGACTTATCAAAAAAAATAAAATTACATGGGCTGCAATTTGGGATCCAAATGTATTTCTGTGTCGCTGATGGTGGTCTACTATAGTTTCATATTGCATTGGGTAAGTGTGGGTCTTTTCTTCTATATGACTTTTTTCGGTGGAAAACTATGTAGATGTAGGTAATTCAAAAGAGTGGTAGTAGGAATGGAGATGGGAAGGGAGAGGGAGAAGCTTTGAGAAGTGAGAGGATCTCCTCATGTTGTTTGGTAGTGCTGAAAGAAAAGAGGAAGTGAAGGTAACTATAGTGTTTTACCCTCCTATAATTTGTTAAAAATGAGGACAAACAAAGATTTTGTTAACAAGTTTTTCTCCCTTCTTGGTCCACCTACTTATGGGCAGATTGGGTTTGGTGGGCCCATAGGGGTTTCTTCTTCCCTTCCCTTCCCCGCCCTCTGTTTTTTCCCTCTTCTAGATGGAGGGATTCTACCAGCCCCTTCCTCCAAACATAACATTAGAATCCAGGAAGAGCCAAGCATATGGTGGATGGTTTAAAATTAAATGTACTGACAATAAATTAGTTCTTTCCCTTTTAAGCAGGATATTGTTTTGCCTTTGCTATCAAGATACGTGTTTTTTACCTCAGTAGGATGATTTCTGTGCATGGCCTATCATGTTTTTGAATTTTATCAAATTTGTTTTCATGAACAGGCCAAGTTCTTGTACGGGAACAGGTTCACTGCAGATGAGCTGCAGAATATCAAGCTTATGATTCAAAGCAATTTGTATAAGTATCTTAGTATATTACTTGAGGGCCGAGAGCAGTTTGAAGAGGAATCATTGATGGAGAAAAAAGCTACTGCTTTGGATGCTGAAGCGTCTGCAACAGGTATAAATGCAACTTAAATAATTAATTCAAATTATTGAATCTGGAGAAAAATAAGAACAAATGAGCTATCCCCGATTAGTGTCAAAATGATATTGAGTTCTATTATATGGTAGTTTGGGGAACAAGGGAACAATCTCTAATATGTTTTTATCTAATAGCAAAGCTCCAAGAGAGGGTTAAAAGATGGTACGATGAGTAAATTTGTTGATGTTGCACTCATGAAGTATGGAAAGTGCCAAACATTTTGAGAACTGAGGCACTTGTGATGACTCAAAACCTTACTTAATTGCAAAAGGGGGAAGGAAGAGGAATCAAATCTCTACTTCATAAAATGAAGATCTATTATTGTAGTCTTTTGAAATTAGATTCCTCTGGAAACTTACCAGTGGATACATGATTTGTCCCATTGCCTACTGGATACTGAGAAAACATTTGTGCAGGGTGTTTTTAGAAGAGGTTCACGTGTAGCAATCTCTTGAGTAATAGGAATCCATATCTGGTCTCTAGGTTGAAGAGCCTGTCTACTGGATGAACTCTTAAAACAATGACATGGTTCATGAGTTTAATGCCACGCGAGTATGGATTCTAATACAAGGCACTGCGTGAAATCACACAATATATGGGTATGGAGCTAGAGTGGGTATTATAATGTTGACATTCTACATGGAGGATATTGCTGTTTCTGGAAGACATTGGCATGTTTAGGTGCAAAATAAAGCGAGACAGAGATGCTAGTGTCAGGTTAGTAAATACAGTTGGTGAGGTCCTAACTGACCCATGGCAAAAGGGGGCTGAAAGGAAATGATTTCTCAGTGTACCTTGGACATAATGATCGAGACTGGCATGTTAGGTGCAAAATTAAGAGACAAAGTTAAATTTTTCTTACTTTCACACTCTCAACCTCCATGTAGAATTGAGTTTGAGTTTTATGGCCTCAATTTTGTCTAATATGTAACACATTTACTGGGATTTCTTGAAACTTTCCTTATAAAAAGGGTAAAAGTGTAACTAGATGCTTGTTTCAGGAAACAACAGTTACATTTTTTTATTTTTTGTGCTATAGCAAGAATAAGCTAGACAGTTGACTGTGACATTGATTTAATTGAAACAGGACTTGATGAAAGCAAGCAATGTGTCTATTCTATCAACCAAAGGTTCAAGCATTTTTCTGACTGGTTGCTGGATATTGTTGCTACGGGAGACTTAGATGCTTTTTTTCCTGCTGCTACACGTGAATATGCTCCAAAAGTAGATGAAGTTTGGAGGGATCCCGCCATTCAGGAAACATACAAGAGAAGAGAGGAATTGCATTGTCTTCCTGATGTTGCCAAATTTTTCTTAGATCGGGTATGCCCCAACTCAATTTTGTGCTCCATTTTCAGATACTTCGGCAGCCTCTTATTTTATCCTTTTCTACGTTAGTTTTGCACGTATTTGATCACTGTATGCTTTTCCTTTTTCATTTTGATGTAGTCATCTTTTCTTTCTGTTTTGAAACCTGCTTGCAGATCTCACTGCATCATTCTAGGTCACAGCTTTCCTGATATATTTTTTCTCCTGATACTTTTTACCCTCTCTCTGATGTGATGCAAATAATGAACTTGCTAATTCTAATCCAAGATATAAGAAAGAAGAAAGTCACGATGGCAGTCTATGATTTACTATTCAAGACCAGGATGTCCTGGACTGTTATAGAATTCCAAAGATGAAGTGAGAAACAAGTTAACTAGTTCTGTTTGAGACCGAGAACCTTTCGAAATTATGACATGCATGATGCATGTGGTGGAATTGCAATGATGTATCTACTTAGTTTTGTCGGAATCTCACATTTTTGTATATGATATTAGATTTTCGCATCTGTCTTAACCTGGACAATCCAAGCCTCTTATAGGTTTAATATTTTACATCATTTATTGATGGATTTCTTGGCATTCATCTTCCTTAGAGTTGGAAGAAAAAAGATTGAAACAGTAGTGTAACAAGGACACATATCATTGTAATCCGACTAGACTGTATAATCAGGTTACATCTGTCATGACATTTAGATATGAGTTTAGAATATCAAAGGATCAAAAAATTGGAAAAGAATCTTCCCATCATGGTTCCAGATTTGGTTATTGCTTTTGGTCTGTTCCGCATTCTCTTATCTGTGTTGTAGCAATGTCCTAGGCATGATGCAAATTTTCTCACCCATAGAAACAGGGGATTTACTGAAGGTGTGGAGTACGCTTGAATTGCCTTCCTCCCCCTCATGATAAATGTTGGTATCATGCTCTGTACAGGTTATAGAGGTATCAAGCAATGAGTATGAACCGTCAGACCAGGACATATTATATGCAGAGGGAGTCACTCAGAGCAATGGTCTTGCCTTCATGGAATTCTCATTTGATGATAGAAGCCCCATGTCTGAGATATACAATGAGAACTTTGAGTGCCAGCCTCCCTTGACCAAGTAAAAATTTTCATTTCTTTTCACTTATTACATAGAATCTCAAATTTTTTCTGGCATCTTTCTTGCAATGCTAAGATTAACCTTCCGTTTTTATTTTTATTTTTTTCTATCTTCGTTTTTTTGTGGCTTATAGATACCAATTGATTCGCATAAATTCCAAGGGACTGCATGATGGTTGCAAATGGCTGGAAATGTTTGAAGATGTGAGGGCAGTGATATTTTGTGTTGCCTTGAGTGACTATGATCAGATGTGGGCTCATGGTACTGGACCTCTTCGAAATAAAATGCTGGCAAGCAGAGATTTGTTTGAGAGTTTGGTGAGACACCCCTGTTTCAAAGACACCCCTTTTGTCCTCCTTCTGAACAAATATGACGCCTTCGAAGACAAGATAACACAGGTTCCTTTGTCGACTTGCGAGTGGTTTGGGGACTTCAGCCCTGTGAGAGCCAATCACACTAATCAGTCTCTGGCACAACAAGCATACTTCTATGTGGCAGTCAAATTCAAGGAGTTATATTTGTCCATTAGCGGACAAAAGTTATTCGTGTGGCAGACGCGAGCTCGGGAGCGAACATCAATTGATGAGGCATTCAAGTACATAAGGGAGGTCCTCAAGTGGGAGGAAGAGAAGGATGAAAATATGTATGGAATCACTGGGGATGATTCGTTTTACAGTACAGAAATGAGTTCTTCTCCATATATTAGGCAGGAATAAGTCTCATGTTGTGTTTAGCTGGGGCGTGCTGGCATTTTGAAATGAAAGGTTGAAGACCTCTGATTGGAATTCAAATTCTTTCTTTGCTAAGAAAATTTGGTGGATCTTATGCTTTCCACGGACTGACCGGGTAAAGGAAATGAGGTCAGTTTGGCTGTAAAGGAGCCGTCTTAAACTGGCAACTACAGGATCGCCGGTTGATGTAAAAGTGCGCTCATTCTGATTCAGAAGATTGTAATTTTGTTGGCATAATTTGCTTTCTTGTATAGTTTCACCTTGTTTACATGAATAAGGGACTTTCCTGCATTAATTTGTTAGATTTGCTGCAAAGAATGAAGGAAATCATTTCTGTAATGGCACTTCCATTGTGGGGCTCTCCAATTCTAATTGATTTCCATATTCTGCTTGGGAACTCACCCTAGAGTTCTTATCAAGTGGACTGATAATTTGATTTGAGAATGGTAAAAATGTTGTTAACCAGAAATTTGAATTGATACTGAGGATAGAATAGAAAGTTGTCTTTTCTCTTCATCTGATTTGAGAAAGGTACAAATTTTGCTAACCAAAACTTTGAGATTTTGTTGTTTGGCAATCAAAACTATCAAAATTAAATTTTTTTTTTCTAAAAAGTAAAAGAAGTTGTATTGCCAAACATAGGAATTTGCAGAGTTTAGTCGCTTAAAAGAAATCTTTAACGCAATAATATGCAGGAACCTTAGATTAGCTACTTCTCTAATTCTGTACCAGTGCCAAATTACAGGTTCAATTCTTAGTTTCATACTATCCCGTCAAGGAATGAAGTGAAAGTGAGCAATCATGAAGGTGAAACCTTGTATATTTTTTTTTAGTTTTCCAAGTATTTCGGGAGAGGAGTAAATATCATTTATAAAGAACAATCACAAGACGTCTAACTCCATCTGGAAAAGCAAATCAAGTCGAGCATGAGCCAGAATAAGTTAGGTATGGCTTTCCAGTGCAAAGGTCTTCGTAATAAGTTGGGTACTGTTGGTGTGGTATTCGAAGGCATCCGAGGTCGATATTGAAAATTGGAGTGGGTATGGCGTTTTTTTTTCTTGGCCGGAGTAGGTACGGCATACCTGTGAAATTTGAAGGTTTGCCGTATGCAGTCGTGTTCTTGCTGGTGGGCGTCAGGTCTCACTTCTCTGAGACGCTTGCCTCGCTATTCTTTTTCTTGACAGGAGTTCATCAACGCTTAACTCTCTTCATAGAACTCAATGAGGAATTGAGATCAACTTCGATCGGTTCTTCATAGAAACAGAAACTGATCTTGTCACCACCAATTTACCCTGGGAGAGCCCCCATCACCATCCTCTAAATTTTCCGCTATCAATACTTGCGTCTGTTACTGGTTGGGTATCTGTACGAAAACTTCTCTTTTACTCAGAGAGTATGTAAGGTGACACAGGTCAAGATATATTTAACCGGGAAGTTGGTAGGAGCCTTAGATTGTGACCTTGTAATGGGCTTGTGGATGGGTAGCGTCCTTGCGTTTTCTGTGATGGTAAATTTGTAGGATACTTTGAGCCATCCTAGGTCTCCTTAGGTAGGTTTAATTCGAGGAAAACCACGAGTACTCCTAACCAACTCAAGGTTGAGGGTAATAATCATGTGATACTTTTATTCATGGCCTCAAGATGTTATATAGCCAACAACTCTTGATGGAATAGGCAATTAATAACCTATTCTTTAGGGAAGAAAGGAAAATTACACGTGCATAACTCTAGACAAATTCGCCCACTTGGAAATGCCTCCCCATGGGCTTCTCTTCGTAATATTTCCTCATTCTATCTTGTGCAATTTTCAAATTGGCCCTCACATCCCTAATCACCACTTCCCTTTCAAGTAGGAATTTGTCAATGGACACCAGGTGCTAGGTACCATGAACATAGGCAAGTAGAGTGGGAGGCTCGCGACCATAAACAATTTCGAAGGGTGTCTTCTTGGTGGAAGAGCGGATGCTCGTGTTGTAATAATATTCCTTCCACAGAAGCCAAACTCCCACTCCTTGGACTTAGAACTTACGAAACACCTCAAATATATTTACAGTGTCTTGTTGACCACCTCGGTTTGACCATTGATTTGTGGGTGATAAACGGAGCTAAAATTGACTTTAATTCCATTTAATAGGAATAAATTCTTCCAAAATGAACCTATGAACACTGGGTCTCGATCACATGCAATAAACTCAGGAATGCCATGAAGCTTGAATATGTGGTCAAAAAATATTTAAGCAATGGTGGTGGCAGTGTAAGGGTGTTTAATGGGAATAAAATGACTATATTCGAATAATTGGTCAACTACCACAAAAATTGTAGAATTACCTTTAGATGTTGACAAGCCATCTACAAAATCCATGGAGATATCCGTTCGCACAAGGCGTGGAATTGGGAGAGGGCTGAGTAAACCAGCAGGCTTAGTTTGTTCCACCTTTTTTTTACACACATCACACTCTTGGATAAATCTCCGTACATGCCCCTTCATGCCTTTCCAATAAAAATAATAATTTGATTCTGCGGAGAGATTTGTGAAGCCCTTAATGGTGTTGGCGTGAAACTCTCCGATTATAGGAATAATTAACTCTGACATTGGTAGGAGATTAATGCGATCCTTAAAGAAAATCAATCCACCCTTGAATACCCACGGTCCCAAAGCTTCTCCTTAGTTGATTTTCTCCACCAAATCCTACAAGTGAAGGGTTAGCCAAAATTTTAGATTTTATGGGATCCACCCAATTAGGAATAGGAGAAGATATTAAACATGTTTGAATTTCAAATTTTCAGGATAAGGCATCTGCGACCGAATTCTCCTTGCTTGAATTGAATTTACCAACCATTTTTGTTGAGTGGTTGTAGTAATTGTTTGTCCCAATAGAAATTGAAAGTTTTTTTATCAGTCCAAACAATAAATTTGGCTCCCAAAAGATATGGACGTCATTTTTGGAACGAGCCCTTTGTGGTTACTGCATTAGGAACGTTGTATATTATACCCCACCACAAGTTAATCCTATCGCTAAAAGCCCAATTATATATTTGTGACCACGTATTGTCACCTTAAAGCGAATTACAAATAGTCACCAAGATATTTTTTTTGTTCTTCTTGATGTGATGATTAGGACGGACAAAAAAAATAATACTAATTTTAACCTTTTAACTACCACCTTATTTGTAATTTATCTTTAAACTCACGAGCGGCTTAAACTAGTCTATATATAGGCAGCTTAGGCGCCTTTATTCTCAACCAATAAAATAGCTTTGATTGAAGTTATATTTTTATCCAAACAATATGGGCCATAAAATCTTCATTTGTGACCATCTTTAATTGCTAGCTATTTATACCATAACTACCACCTATCTATTTTTTTTTCCAAATTAAAAGTGCTTAATGTGAGAAACTACTCTTTTTTTAAGTAATAATATCATAATCAATAATCATATCAAATGAACAAATATCATAATATATTCAAACATAATATCATAATCATTAATAATTATAACAAATATAATAAGTTGTCCAAAAGTCCAACATAATATCTTATTCAAACATAAATACTAAAATCTAATAAAAGTGTCCAACAATGTGACATAAACCAACTAACATAAACCAACTAACATATTCCAACAAAATTCCAATAAAAGTATGTCACATAATCAATAATCATCTCAAATCTCAACTAGGGGTGGTTAAAGGTAGTGTATATGACGGTTTGGCAAAAATTGTCACCGCATTTGACGGAATCACGCATTTTATACCGCCACCGCATAGCTAAGACATAATAATCGCCCTTACCGGTTACGGTACCGATAACAGTGACGGTTTTAGCGGTTAAAACGGTCATCGCCTGTACAAATGAACACACATAGCTTAAACTATCACCTTGTAATTAATGCTTAAACGGAAGGCCGGTTTCTTGAAATAAAAAATCGACCACCGAGCTGCTGAGACTCTCAAAGGCCAGTCGAAGTCGGCTCTCGATGCCTAATTCGGTCAGTTTCGCTCGGTCTGGCCACCATTTGCACATATCAAAGTGAAATTATATCTTAAAGTTAGCTTTACAATAACTGGTAGAAGTGCCATGATTGTGCAATAATCAGGGTTCCAAAGTTTCGAATGGGCAACTTGAAAATCTATGAAAATTAACCAGTTATTGTAAAGTCGGTTGTCCGGACATTAATTTAATTCATAAATGCATGTGGGATCTTGGATTAAATGTATCATGATATCCCTAAAACTTACTAAGACAAAAAGAAAGTGAATTATTATTGGACGTTCAACTACTTGGAGTATAAAAACAGACAATTAGCTGAAGAAATAACTTGGACAAAAAACAAAAAAGAAAATTAAAAATATATATAATTCCTAAAGATGAAAAATTCTTACAGCTTCTATTGGATGATTCAGACAAAGGGGATTCTTAATCTTCTGCTCAAATATTAAACTTTAAACGCTAGCAAGACTTCTCGCAATAGTGAACAAGAAAGTTTTGAGCTCTTCAAAAATGGAATCTTGTGTGTGTTGGGCTACTCCAAGTTACAATTCGTCAGCTATATGATCAGTACTTGGCTCATCTGGAACAACAGTCCCATTCTGAGGCAGGAGAAGAAGCCGCAATTGCCACCCGTAGTGCTCTTCAATCTGCTCTTCGGCAAGAAGAATTATTTTGGAAATCTAAGTCTTGCGTACAGTGGCTCACCTCGACTGATTTGAAGGATGTTGTAGGCATGTGGCACTCGAATAGGGCAGTAGTTGGAAATCTGTTGGAGACTCATTTTTCTAAACTCTACTCTACCACTGATCTGGAGCTTGCTATTATGGCGGAGGAGTTGATTACTCCGATGGTGACTGTTGCTGAAAATGCAGCTTTATGTGCTATTCCATTTGATATGGAAACAGGGTCAGGTCCAGTTATAGCCAGGATAGGTGGTTGACTAAGGCCCCCAAATTATGGAGGCTCCCAATTAAAAATTTTCTTTAATAAATATATTTAAAAAATATTTAATGATAAGGCCTTAAAAAGTTAAGGTTAAAAATATTTAATGATAAGGCCTTAAAAATTTAACGTTAAAAATATTTGTATAGAATTTTAGGTAATTAATTTTTATTCTTTAAAGATGCCTATTAAATCTTCTTGATTGAAGGAACCATTAATTCTTCATCTTTTTATAAAAGTCTCTTGCATTAAGGCCTCTTTATTTAAAAGATATTAATAGCAAATTGATTCAAAAGAATTTTCATAAAATAAATATCCTATAAAAACTTTTTAAGATTAGTTGACAATTGATTAGAGAAATCCTATAAAATCTCACACCTAATTCATTAATTTTTTTGCGGTTACTTGACAAGCAAAAATAATTCCTAGTCGTTTATACCATCTAATCTATTTAATAATTTTACAGTTGTATGCATTAATTAACAATTAAAAATCTATCTTTACGTAAAAGGACTTAATATATAAACCATTTCACAATTAAGTGAGATAATATTTCGATTGGTTGTTCAGTACAGAAACTACTTAAAACTTTTTAAGATCATCACTAAAGTTCAGGTGCTATTATTCTAAAAAATTTATTTTTATTTTTTGTAGTTATCATTATCTGTATTGTGTTTTTGGTTTTTTATTTAATTTGAAAAAAGTTGAAATCTTTGGATGAGGATGACTTGAAAAAATATTGTCTAAGCTTGTACTTAAAAATATTTTAAAACACGAAGATCATGTTGATATTGATAGTTTAGATTTGTTTTCAAAATTGAAAGTGTTAAAAGAGATTTTAAAAATACAGATTTACACTCTAATTGAAACATTAAACAACATAAAAAGATTAGAATCTATTTCAAATGCAAGTATTGCTTATAGAATATTATTGACAATACCTATTGCTTTTGTAAAAGATGTTTTTCAAAATTAAAACTAATAAAATCCTACTTAAGATCAACTATGACACAAGAAAGATTAAATTGATTAGTCATGTTATCAATTGAAAATGATATATTAAAAAATTAAGAATATAAAACTTTAATAAGTGACTTTGCATCGTAAAAAACTAGAAAAATATGTTTTAACAAAATTTTATTAATATTTTATTCTATAAATTATTATAAAATGCCTCACTTTGAAGTTTCACCTGAGGCCTCAATTACCTTAGAGTCGCCCCTGTGTGGAAATTCATCGGGCTTTGAAGTGCATGAGACTAGCTCAGGCACCTTGGCCAGATGGGATGACTGCTTCTATTTACCAGTAGTATTGGCCAATTGTAGCTCCGGTCGTAACTCGTATGGTAAAAACCTTTTTTCTCCTCTGGTTTTCTTTTAAAGCAACTTAATCATACTTTTGTTGCTTTGGTGCCTAAGAACACTAATCCGGATGTGGTTGAACATTTCGGCGTATAAGCTCATGTAATGTAAGCTACAAGGTGATTTCAAAGATCTTAGCTGATCGTTTGAAAATTCTATTATCCAAGCTCATCTCTACCAATCAATCGGCTTTTGTCCCTGGCCGTGTAATTAAAGAAAATTCTGTTTGTGCTATGAAACTTTTTCATTCCATGAATCGCAAGTCTGGAAAGGGTGGATTCATGGCAGTAAAACTCGATATGGCACAAGCATATGACCGATTAGAATGGAAGTTTGTTCTTCATGTTTTGAAGTGTTTTGGGTTTAATCGCCAATGGATTCAACTGATTTTGAAATGCATCACTACTGTGACCTACTCTTTGCTTATTAACGATAGTCCTCAGGGTTTGATCTCTCCTAGTAGAGGATTGCGGCAGGGTGATCCATTGCTTCTGAAGTTATGATTAGACAGTTTCAAAGATAGATAGGGTATGATACTCTTTTATTTGCTGATGACTTAATTGTTTTTTGTCATGCTAATCTTCAAGAACCCCGAACTGTTGACAAGATTCTATCTTCCAATTGTCGGTGGTCTGTCCAACTCATTAATCGCAATAAATTCTCTATTTTGTTTAGTACCAATTCTCACCCGAAAGTCATGACAGCTTTATGTAATGAGTTCCAGTTGCGAGTCATGCCAAATGATTGTAAATATCTTGGTCTACCGATCTATTGGGGTAGGTAAAAAATAAGCATTTTGAGGCTTTGCAGGAGCGTGTTACTTCCAAGTTGGCTGGCTAGAAGTCAAAAACTCTATCCCAATCAGGGAGGACGACACTGATTAAATATGTTGATACGTCTTTACCTCATTATTATATGCAATCAGTGCTACTTCCTCTAGGTTGGTGTCGAAAAGTGGATAGGAGCCTCAAGGATTTTTGGTGGGGCTTTCTTATAGGGAAGACTCGTAATTATATTCTCAAGGCTTGGTGTGTGCTTGGTATTCGCAGATTGGAGGAAATAAACAGAGCTTTCACTTTCAAGTTGGCCTGGGGTTTATTTAAGTAACCAAACTCGGTGTGTGCTCAGATGATGAAGACCAAATATTTTCCATCACTCTCAATTGTGGAAGCAAGGGCTAAAGTTGGGCCTTCACTTATCTGGCAAGGAATCAGCCAAGTTCTTGGTTCTCTAAAGGGGAGTGCTTGTATTTTACCTCGTAAATGGCTCCTCTGTGAGCATTTTTGAAGACCCTTGGATCCCCTCTTTACCTGGTTTCAAACCTGCTAGCTTGGTGAGTTCCTTTTACTTTCGTTGGGTGACAGAGCTTGTTGATCAAGATTTGAGGGAGTGGAATTTATTAGCGTTACATTCTTTGTTCATTGCGGATACTGTTTCTCACATCTTGTGTATGTCTCCACCTTACCCGCGTCACAAAGATTCTTTTATTTGGCACCCCAACCCTCTAGGCTCTTTCTCTTTGAAAGAAGTTTTTCTTCATGAGTAATCGGCTCTTCGGGCCCAACAATGTTTTTTATCTGAACATGACTGGACTCTGCTATGGAAACTTCCTCTACAGGACCGACTTAAGCTTTTGCTGTGGAAAATGGCGTCTGAAGCTCTTCCAGTTCGAGCTCCCTCTTATCTTCTTGTTTTGGGGGTAGTTTGCCGCTTCAGGTTTGTGCTAATTGTGAAGCTCATTATGATTCTATCCTACATATTTTTCATGACTGTTTGGCAGCCCGGTATCTCTGAAACTCTTTTGTTTGGCCTCTGGATATTGCTCGTATACCAGTTTCTTCTCCTACGACATGGGTTGGACTATTACTCCATGTCGATTCCACCTTGGGGATACCTCGGTCATGTATCAACAAGTTCATTCTCCATGCAGCTTTGCTTTTTGATGTTTTGTGGTTTTCTCGCAATCAAGCCTTTCATGAAGATAAGGTGGTGGTGCATCCAGATCTTAGATCATCACTTGCCCGTAGATTCTCAGATCATCAGTCGGCTTGGTTGGTATGTTCTCCCTCTCTCTCTCTCATTCTTGGTCGCCCCAGAATACGGGATGGATTAAGATCAACTTTGATGTTGTTAGACTTCATAATGGATCATACGTAGTCGTCTATTGTCGAGACTCCTCTAGTTCTTTCTGTAGCGCTTACATGGAACGTATTCAGGCTACGGACCCTTTGGTGGGTGAAGCTATGGCAGTTGTTCGTGCAGTGGAGATTGCGCTGCAGTATAACTGGTCTTTCGTTGTTTTTAAATCGGACTATCGCCTCATGTGTGAAGATATTGAGCAGGATGGTTGCTCCTCTTTGTTGGAAAATTGCATATCTTGTTTTCTCGCTTAGACGTTTATTCAAGGTATAGTCGGCTTGGAAAATTTATTGGGTTCCTCGGAGACTCAATCTTCAAGCTCATTTGCTTGCTCACTGGGCAACTCTCTTTGGTATGTCTGGTTATTTGGATTCTGTTTGTATTCATTTTTCTATTCTTTATTGCGACTCTGATTAAAATGCATTTCAAACCGGCCTCTTCTCCAGCTAGCGTTGAAGGCCAAATTATTAATTAATACTCAAACGAATATGTATTAATCTTTAATAGTCCCAGATATATATATATATATTCATGATCCCATGACGTTGTATAGCACTTTAATTACAGTCAATATTTCAATGTGCATGTTTGTGGAATTCTTCTTCCTTCGTTGATAAGTTGATATCATCATCAATATAAAATATATTCGAAGAAAGTTACCATAAAAGTCATATACAGGGACCCTCGCTAAGACGGCTATGGCTTTGATCGGCACAAATTATAGGCATAGGGTTTACATGTTGGACTCAGATTATGGAGTCTACGTCAACAGGCCAAAACTTTCAAAACCCAGTACAGGCGTTAAAGTGCGTGCCTTCGTTCTCTTGGTGCCTTTGAAGGGCATATTTGAAGGGATTACTTTTACCCTTTCCCCTTTGACGGATGGATTAGTATTTTCAAACCTTCAACGGTCAATATTCAAACTTTCCCTAATACTAAATAAACCCTTTCTCTGTGTATATGCGTGGGTGTTTTCAATTTGAACGTTTCTATTGAATTTTGTCTTTGTAAATTAAGAAGTCTGAACTTTGAATACCGTGTAGAGCCCTCAAAGCTTTATTCTGTAGAAGATGTTTATAAAGCAAGGAGAAAACCCGTCAGCTCGATCCCTCATATTTTTCGTGAACGAGAAAGGAAATTAAGAACATACACGTATAGATTCTCTTAGTCCTTCACTTTGGTTTCATCGGATTTGTTCTAATGGTTTTGGGTTGGAGGAGGAGGAGAATCGCCCGCCTTGCTGGCAAAAAGCTACCAGCCGTCGACGCCGACGTGGAGCTCGTGATCCCAAATCATTTCCGATGCCCGATATCCCTCGACTTAATGAAAGATCCTGTCACATTGTCTTCTGGGATTACATATGATCGTGAAAACATTGAAACCTGGCTTGAAGCTGGCAATTTTACGTGCCCGGTAACGAATCAGATGCTGAGGAGCTTTGATCAGATTCCTAACCACACACTTCGGAAAATGGTCCAAGATTGGTGCGTGGAGAATGTAAACTATGGAGTTGAACGCATCCCAACACCGAGAATTCCAGTCACTCCAGATGAGGTCTCGGAGGTTCTTTTGGGAGTTTCAGCTTCAGCAAGACGTGTGGATCAATACCGGTGCTTAGAATATGTGCAGAAAATTCAGAGATGGAGTGCTGAGAGTGAGCGTAATAGGCGGTGTATCCTCGAAAATGGAACGGCTGCTTTACTAGCTGCTGCATTTGAAGTATTTGCAAATGACTCAATCGAGAGAAATGCCACAGTGTTGGAAGAGCTACTGTCTACACTGAATTGGATGTTTCCACTTGAAGTAGAAGCCCAGAATTCCTTGGCATCTCAAGCTTCTTTACGTTGCATGGTCTGGTTTTTGAGTTGCAAAGATCTTTCACCAAAGCAAAACTCCATTGTAGCTCTGCAAGAGATTCTTGCTTGTGATCAACAGCTTGTGGAAAAGCTATCAGACATCGAAGGAATGCATGAAATACTAGTTGAATTCATTAGAAAGCAAATCTGTCCAACGATTACAAAAGCCTCGCTCAAGGTAGTGTTTTACTTGGTTTCTTCTGCTTCTTCCTCCAGCGAGAAGATCAAATTAGCATTCGTTAAGATGGGTCTTGTTTCTTTACTGCTGGCGATTATTGTTGACTCAGAGAAAAGCATATGTGAAAGGGCTTTGGGTGTTTTCGACTCACTTTGCAGCTGCAAAGAAGGGAGAGAAGAGGCTCTAAATAATGCCTTAACTGTACCTGTTTTGGTGAAAAAAATATTGCGGGTGTCGGACCTGGCAACTGAGTTTTCTCTTTGCACTATTTTGAAGCTCAGCAAATATGGAAGAAGGGACGAAGGAAGAGTTCTGGTGGAGGCTCTTCAAGTTGGCGCCTTTCAGAAGCTCTTGTTAGTCTTACAGGTTGGTTGTCGTGATGAGACAAAGGGGAACGTAACTGAGCTTATGAAACTGTTGAATCCTTACAGGGCTGGGTTGGAATGCATCGAGTCTGTAGATTTCAAGCATCTGAAAAGGTCGTTCTGAATTGGGAAGCGAAACTCTTCAATATTTGTGTATTTGCTGATTAATTACTATCCAGTTTTTTCAAGTAATTATATATAATAATTTTGCTGTGTACAATGTACCAAAGCGGGCATGCACACGCACACGATGCACAAGAAGTGATATTGTCTTAATTTTTCCAGCCTCTTATATATATTTGGGTTTTGAAACTTTGGTAAAACTAGTGAAAACTGTTGGGAGTCTTGGAGATTTTTCATCATCATGTATTGGACCAACATAGAATCATGTTCCCGTAATCCTGTTCCCATCAGATATTATTATTATTATTATTATTATTATATATATAATATAACCAAAATATTCATGAGTATCTTAGACAAATCTCTAAATACAAGATAAGGGCTCGTTAAATATGAAAAAAAAAACAAAAGAGAATATGAATGGCTACAAAAACTTATTATAAAACCTTAATTATTTGAGAAAATTAAAATCTAGAGTGAATCTTCACTTCTAGTCCCTAAACTACCACATAAATCTGTTTATTGTTCTGGACTACGAACTTCATCACAATTAGTTATAAAATTACCAAAATACATTGATGTTCGCTCTTTAGTAAGATACAACTGTCGAAATATGAAGAATATAGGCAACGTGCATGTATGGCACAATATTGTCGATGGGATCCTATAATGATACGATGAAATTTGATGAATTAATTTTGATAGTTTAAGGACTCGATGTGACATTTGGCTTATTGGTAGGGGCAAAAAGTGATATTTCTCCCAAAAATATTTGAAAGACCCAAAGAAGCCTCATCAGTTGATTTTTTTTTGTTCACCCAAGATCAGAGACGCTAGCCGGAGGATCTAGGAAAAATGACAAGAATCTACCAAAATAGATTTTTTTTATTGATAAACTAATGTCAGTTAATATATATCAACTTAGTTGTCAATTATGACGAGTTTTTTATGGGGGGTAAATATGACGAGTTATTTCAATTACTAACAATATTAGTCAGAAAATTATGGGGTCACGTTTATCTCGATTGAAATCGACCTTGCTTCCAAATTATATATAAAGTTGTAATAATTAATAGCACACCACATCGACATGCAATATGCATATTGCTCCGATTGATTTGAGTTTCTAACTAACGTGGCTTGAAGAGGATGTGTGAGGGAGGCAACAAATGTGAGCCCTCTCTCAGAAAAACATGAACATGAAATTATTTAAACCCGTACACTTCAACTCAATATTTCAGGTGGGCTTGTTTAATTTGATTGGACACTAATTAATACATCACCTTATTTATTTAGCTCCAAACTCCTTTTATCATGTTAGACCATTAATGGATGGTGCATGGTGGCGCTTTAATCTTCCATATATCCATAGGAGTCACCATGCATCATCATGACAGTACCCCATCCTCAACATCAAAGGTTAGAATATAAATTGTCTAAGTCTCACTTTGGTTAAGAATGTTAGTTCTTTGTGAGTTGGGTTCTATAAAAAGATCTTTCTATGTACAAGTTAAATACAATTTGAAAAATAAAGATGTAGCGCTTTCGGCGAACCACCTTAAGTCTTTCTCTCTCTTTTTTTCAACAATCAATATGGGACTTAAGACAATTTATATTCTAACAAAACCAATGAAATCTACAACTGATAATCAAACTGATCATCTCGTCCGATAACCAGTAAGTCGAATCTGTAGTTTTTCTTTCTCGTGTCTAGCACTTTCAAAACAATGTTCGTCGACTCAGATAGAATGATAAATTGTGAGTGTGTCGCACGTTTTCAAATATGTCAACACGTTAGAGGCATGATATCACTATATAAATAAATCACCAGTGCTTCAAATGAGAGCGAGACACTCTTTTGTAGAAAAAAAAAGGAAGCCTTCAATTACGTACCAAGAAAGGAGCAGATCGAATGAATGTGATAGCTCCTGCTCTATATATAGATAAAGGTAAATTAAACGGCTTTTTTCTCTTTTAAAAATGGTGTTGGCTCTTTAAATTTTAAAATGAAACTGCTCACCGAGTAGCATGCACCATGTCTTGGTGAGTGTTTTTTATTATACCAAGGAAAATTGCCGCAAAGGTCTATCCTAGTTAGTAGTAAGGGGTGTTCTCTAAGGTGAGCCGTATACTCCAATGTCTTAGGTTTAAATTCCAAATAGGATGTCCTCACTTAAATTGTGCTAGTTTTTTTGTAAGCATGTGTGCGCTCCCCACCTCTAAGGTGATATTGTCCTTGTCCTAGTTAGGACACTATATTGATGCATGAGTTTCAAATAGAGATCTAAACTATCAATCTTGACACATTGAACCCTCCAACTTTCACAATTAATCAAATTACACATTGAAATGAAATTTGAAGGTCAAAATCATGTCACATGGCAGAGTTTGATCGTTAGATCTTTTTTAGGAACACAAATTGATGAAATTTAGTAATTTGTGAGCTCAATGTGTCAAAGTTAGTAGTTTAGATCCCTATTTGAAATTGCATTGATAGTTAAAGGGCTCAAAGTGATATTTTCCCTAAAATTATTCTAAGTTCCCTTCAATGGAAGTATAATATTGTCACTCTTAAACTTTTCGAGGGTAGGAGGAATAATTGAGCTTTCCCGATCCTAAACTGTTAGGGGGTTTTTTTTTGTGGTTTAGAAATGTTAGGTTATTGTTGACCAAAGTCGACCACTAATTCAATTGTAATGTCCTTGTTAGCTAAGATAATTCAGGACCCCATCAGCCGACGTTTCTAAACTGATTGAACATGGCAGTTGTGGTTTACAGTCCTTCTCGATCAACTATTTATTTCTCTAGCTATTTTTCTTGCAGCTTTCATAGAAGTAACCTGCCCTTTCCAAGCCTGTTGTGCTGAAGCCAGCCCATTGCCGTTCCAGACACGACCATCATTAAGGCCACCTTAATCGAGGGAGTGAATTACGAAATCTCAGCACTTTTAAAAGACTTTGTAGGATATAACCTCATGCAAGGCCTCAACCTTTGATCCAAAGTTCGATACCTTCTGGTAAAACAAAATTCCTAACAGCTCACGAGGGTGGACTAATAACTCGCTTCGCAGATAACTAATGAAAAGTCATGTTTAACCATCAACTCGAAAGAAAAGGCAGCTTCAAGCTACAAAAAGAACATGGCACAAGCACATAGCCAACGGCTGCAGCTGGAAAATACATTAAGTTAACAGCATTGTAGCAGAATTAGAGGCAGGGTCATTTCTTGATTCAGCTAATTTAATAGCAGAGGGCACAGATAACAAAGCTACTGTTCCTTGGACCTCTTCTCCACTTCCTCCATGCTCTTAATCTCCTTGTGATAGTGACAAATGCGGTACACAGACCTGCACCCACATTTGAAGACATATAAATCCATATAAAACAATGAATTGCACTCTTAAATACAGCATCCCAATGACACCTGGACAATTACCAATAGAGAAGGATCGATGCAGCACACAAAATCACATTCCTTTGAGCTTTGTAGATCTGCACAACACAACTCGAATATCAGTCTATGAAAGACTACAGATGTTCAGATCAGTCATGCAGCCATGAATTTGGCGCCATCAACTTCACATTTAGAGCTTGGTGACTCATTAGTTGGTGTTAGCAACGGGTCTCCGACAAAGCATTACGTGAGAAATACAGAAACACATCACGTAGTACTCGAAGGTTTATGTAAGCATGGTTGCCTGCAGCAGCCCCATTATGGCTCGAACAAAATTATGCAACTAATAATAACTCATAAGATTCTCATATTCTGTCTTAAATTAAAATTGTGCACTTTTCACCCTAAAACAAATTCCACAATCTCCCTGTCCACATCTGTGTGTTTGCTGCAGTCACTTGAAATCACATAGATACACTTAAAAGCACATGCTGCAGAAAAATTAATACAACTCATTTTTTTGAGCTGCTTGAAGAGCATTTCATCAGGTACAGATTAAGCCCAATGGCAGATGCTTTCGCGAAGCATGAAACTGTGCAGTTTGTGGTAACTACAACAATAACATCCTATAGGCTCTCTGCTTACCACACTACTAGTGGCTCCGTTTCTTTTCTTTTTTTCACTTATCAAACTACTAGTGGCTCCGTGTCTTGTTACCTGTTATATCTTGTATAATTACACGTGGAGTGCTCAATAAAATGGTCGAAATGCAAAATGATGATTGATAATTCTAGCAGATTGCAGCTTTACCCAGGCCACCGCTTTTACAAGAAGGCCCTCTTTACATGTGTAATAACTCAAATCTTGCATGGATGACCTTACAATCATGCAAAAATGACAGCCGGAATTTGATAAGAGTTGATTGCAATGACTGAGAGATATCTTTAACCAATATTCTTTCAGATCAATATTCCATAGATATAAGGCGTACCGTATTAGTTTACTTAGCAAGTTTTGCTATTAATTTAGGAAAACAAAGAAGGATGTACAATCCCCTGTTGGAGTGCAAATACTGCACAGGATCATGCAAGGGTCTATTTCTTGCTGAAATCAAAGAAACTAACAATGACAACTCTAATCCTGCATCTGTAGCATTTTCTTCCTGAAACATGGCCAAGATAAAAGGAAAACCTATTGCTCTCTAGCAATAGTTTAACCAACTAATGAATCAATGTTGCCCAGTCCATAATAACCAATTACTTCCTGCCAGAATTACTATATGGCTTTGGCCCCATACGTGACCTCGATGTTCAAACGAGCATGAACTTTTTACAACAATCAAAACAAGTACATCAAATCAATACAAAATGATCAAGTACCGCATCTCCAATTCTCACATAAAAATCTAAAAGCGTAAAGCAAAGTTGAAACATCCTTCATGCCAAGATTGTCATTCTCAAGCACGTCGTTTCTTTTTTCTTTTCTTAAAAGCATAATATCCCAAATTCACAGGATGACACCAAGATGCATTTGAATCACAACTAAAGATTCATTCTACATCAGCAAGATAAATCTTTCATAGAATTTCAGGCAATTAAGGGAAGCACACCCTTAGAAAAAAAATAAAAATAAGGGAAGTACACCAAGAAAGCTGCAATACAATTTGGTCAGGCTCTTCACGTCGCTAACGTGTTCATGTTTTTTTTTCAGTTCAAAAGACTACCAATTCTTTTGTGGAAAGATCCATCATCCAGGGTTGGGTTTTCTCCCTACGTCACCAATATGGGCACTTTAAACTTTTTGTTCTACTATCTAACAGGATACAGCCCTATATTTAGTATGGTTCCTAATCCAATAAAAACATGAATATGAATTCTTGGCACCATTATAGGCCAGTGAGAAACGTAAGCCTAATTCTCAATACATGTAGGAAAATGACCTCGCAGAGTGTCCACAATGGAAGATAAGCAGATTATAGTTATGTGCAGTTGGTGGAAATTATTGACACTCTTTTTTCTATTCTGTCAGTTATGTGCTGTTATATTGAAGTCTGTGCCGTGGCTAGTTTCTGACCTTAAGTGAAACAATTGTATTGAATTATGTGATTTTGTTCCCTGTTGTGACTCTGTTTCCAGCAAATAATAGAGTCTTGCGACTCCATTCATCCATTACTCAGGCAAAAAGACTCAAGACTTATTTCATTTTGTGTCATGAAAGTAAGTAAATTCACATAATTAAAGATTATGTCATGTCAATTTCACAAATTTTTTAGAAACCTTAACACAATAATTGTAGGTCAAAAAATGAAAACGAAAGAAAACAGGAGAAAGCGAAACTATAGCGATTATCCACTTCCCACAAGAAAGAAACATAGAATCTATACAAGCAATTGCATTCCCAAACTTTGGAAAGAACGAGAAAAGGAAGAAAAATATAGAAAACTCATACGGATTTCTCATAGCGATCTCTTTCAGCAGCAGTGCAGATCTCAGACGTGCACATTAAGCGATGCTCGTTCTTCCAATAGATATCTACGATTCGAACAAAACAAAGACAAAATTCCAAATCTTCAGAAGACATTTCAAACTCCCTTTGATGAACCCCGAAAAAGTACCAAAAATGAAGAGCAAAACAATGTCAAATTCCCATAGAGCAAGCCCGTTAAAAGATCCGAAATTCCATTGCATTTCCCAAGAAAATAAAGGAGAGGGGCGAAATAAAGAAGGAAGGAAACCTACCGAGGAGCTGGAATCCGGCGAAGGGGACGATGAAGAGAGCCGGTTGCAGAATAAGCGAAACCAAAGAGACCAGACGATTCTTGAGGACCTTGGGTGAAGGCAGGGTCAATAAAATAGCTATGACAGCCTCCGCTGCCGCCACGTACCCCAGTATCATCCACTGCAACCCCATTTCTGTCTCTGACTCTTTCTCCTTCTTCTTCTTCTTCTTCTGAGCCTCGTACTCTGGGTTTGGGTTTTCGTAGTTATGCTTGGCTTAACGACTAAGGCAATTTGACTGAAATTGTTCGCAAGTTTCTGTAAGATTCAGGAGATGTGATACACTCTACTCTTGTGTGTCGCTTTGTAGGCCGTTCGATCCCAGAGAAGCTTTACGAGGATCTAATCCCTTTGCGAGGATCTCGTTAGAGTACAATTTTTTATTTTTTTATTTTTTTACTGTTTAAAAAATTGTGAGGCGGTAGCCGTGGGAAGCCAGTTGTGAAAAGGAGATTTGAATTTTGAGTTATTATATTTGATATGTTCTTGTAAAAAAAATTGTAGGATTTTTGTGGAATTGTGAATATTTATGTGAAATAATATTTTATAGTTGTTTGTGAAAAGGATATAGAGAGATGATTTGATGTAATTGTTTAATAAAAAAGTATTGAAATTAGGTAAAAAAATATAGAGAGAATTTGTGATAATTTTTTTAAAAAAATGTATTAAAGTTTGTGTAAAAAGTTATTGGAGATTATGTTAAATGTATTGGTGTTTGTGTTTTTCTTAAAATATTTAGTGATAATTTTGTGAATGAATTTGAATCCTAGAAAAAACTTGAAAACTTAAGTTACCCTTAACATAAAATTAATATATAAACTCACGATGCTTAACGTTCGGTTTGAGCCAAAGTTATTTCTCTATAAACGAGCCCGTCACCATAACACTAGCCCATCCACCATAGAGTCATTAAAAATCATATGATTTGAGTGCACCGTATTGTACACGATCAAACTGATGACTTAAGTAAAAAGTGCATTTTTGTGCTAGCTTTTTTATGGACTTTGGACCTTAAAGCGATGTTCGAGTAGCGCTAGGCTGGAGCCGATGAGATGGTCTAGAATAGTAGAATCCGTCGACTATATGTCGTGTAATCCAAAGGCTTTAAGAGATATCTTTGTAGAACATAATGTTTTATTTCCTCTTTGCTAGAGATTCTCGAAATTACATGGGATTGAACACTCAAACATCACTGATCATATATATATTAGTCACCCCTTTGGGACTCGATCAATAAGAGGGGTCAAAATTTATTCTGCATTGATCCAAACTTCACACATTCTCGTATCTCTATCTTCTGAATTTGGTGTATTGTACTACTCCATATCTCATTTTCGATAGCATTATTATTATCAAGGAAAAGGGGGGCAATACAGTAAGCTTTTTAAAATATTATTCACAATTTGTATTGGAGGTCCTGCGCATAGATTTGGATAGAACTGAGCTTTGGCTCTTTACAGTTTTCATATACTTTTCCATCACAAAATTATACAAGAGAAGTACTGATCATGTTGTTTGGAAGGGGAAAGAATAATAGCTAACCAAATTGACAAAAGAATTACTTTGACACTCAATTCATCACTCAGATTTCTTATTTGCCCAGCTAAACATCTTCATAGACTCCTTCCAAATCAGTGCTTCTCTCTATGGCATCAGAAAACCAAATTATACTTTCCTTGTGGCATAATGAATCAAGGTAAACTCTTGGTGAAGGAAACTAGGTGACATTACTTTCCTTCTCTTTAAAGCAAGTCAAAAAGATTTAAGAGAGTTTCAACAGCTACACTATGTAAAATCCGAAGAGGTCCTCTTGCTTCAATGAGGAAGGGGGGAGGGGAAATGGGCAGTATTCAATGGCACAAGAGGCTGTAAGAGACACGATGCACGCGAAGTACCCTCTCGACACGCACCTATGAGCAAGGCTCTCTTGAGAGTGATTATGCAGGAGAAGAGATTATTCGTATTACACAGCATATAAGCTACCAGAATCATGAAAAGGGAACTATGAGTTGCACAATAAAGGTTTATTTTGCCAAGCAAGGAATTGGACTATTTGTCTCACAGGTTCTAGAGCCTCCTGCGTATGTTTGAGGAGACAGAGAAAGAATTTCACCTGGGATATATGCAATCTTGATGCGAAAAGAATATGGTAGAGAAAGAGAGGGTAGTGAGGGGAATGAAGCCTGGTCCGAGAAGCTCTCTCAAAACTCATACAGTATATCAGTGGCCTCGAGCCAGGCTACATTCCCCACACCTTCGCTTTTCAACCTCCTCCATGGATAAAATCTTCTTGCTCCAAAAGGGCACCAGAATTTCCTCGCAGGAATGGCAGAAAGTTCTGTAGATCATCTTCTTAGGAACAGTAGGAGTGCATTGTCCACTGACTATAAATTGGAAGCGGTCTTCATTGGCTTGTTGACTTTAAAATTCGCCATGTGAGAGTAGGTAGCCGCTCTCTTTGTCGTCAAGGCTTGCCAAAATTGAGTTATATTGCTTGAGAATACGGCTATTCCATTCAGATTGATCATAAAATATTGACAAATAATATCTGCCAAGATAGCAGGCATTAAGCTGGTTCAACTTTTAGAAGCCTCTGTTTACCCTTCTCAAAGCTCAAAGACCCTACGTGTTTGCTTAAAAATGATTTGACAACATATTCCGAAGACTATTAACAATGATATTTAACAAAATTATTGGCCTACTAACCATTGTAAAATATGAATTTAAACAAATATGAGGTTTGGTTAATAATATTAATAATAATAAAAATACATATTCTAATTTTTTTTATATGCCTTAATTTAGGCACGGCCACTATAAGATAGAAATCATAATTGCAAAAGAGGGAAAATTGACTAAATTAACGAAATAGAAAGAACATTTCTGAATGCTTTTGGAACCAAGCTGCCAAGGAAGCATGGGTAAGTTTAGACTAGTACTGTGTAGGGGCAACAATCAACTTTCATTTGATTTTCTTTTGGGTACAAAATTATTGCCATTAGCATTATAAGCAGTATTACTACTCGAGCGTTGCTCTGACAATTATATTCTTACATGTTTTTCCATTTGTGTGTTTTATTTGTGTATCTGGGGTTCACAAAGAGGGGCTATTGTTTAGTGCCACCACTAATTACATAAGATAAATGTAAGCAGTCTCCAGATCACTAGGTAACCTCTAGCCACCCGAATTATTCCTCTTGTGCTTCACAAGCCAAGTATAGCTTCTGATTGTCGGTAACCATGTTTATGTCGAGAATTTTAGCCCCGCTTTCAGACAAAAGACAAGAGCCACCTGAAGATTTCAGCTGCTCCTTTGCTGCTTCGATAAGCTCTTCAATGTTTTGTGGAATCCACAACACAACTCCCTCCCTTCTCTCCTCTTTGGGATCCCATGGGTGAAAGGGAAAGACTGCACATTTCTTCTGTACTGTGTCATCTGTTATTGCCAGTGGAAATGTTGTCATCTCACAGAAATAGTAGGGTAAACTTCTGACATACAACTTATGCAAGAACTCACATTTGCTCTGGAAATAAAAAACAAAAACACCTTAATGCTTGTGACTGACAGTTACCGCTGGTCCTCTGTAGTCACCAGATAGATCCATACTAATGGTGGTTTCCATAAAACCTTAGTTGTAACTAAGTATTGGGCACTTTAATGACAAGGTGATGTATTAAGCGGGCCTGTGACTGCTAGTATACATAAGCTTGAATCACATTATTCAGCCCGTCTCCTAAGAGATTATGCTTTTGGGGCAATCAGTTCTCCGACATACAGAATCACTACTGTATTTTTCAAGAGATCTTGGTTCAAAGAGAAACAACATAATAATTCCTACTATATTGTTTTTTTTTATAAGTTCCTACTATATTGTTTATAAGAAAAAGAAAAAAAATGTTTTCAAACCTAATTAAGTACCACAAAGAAGATGGCATGTAGCACAGGAAAGAGTCAAGGTATACACACCTCTGACTTGCATCGCACATATTGCTTATTATCATATTCCACACTTGCAAGAGGAAAGTGGAAACACCTAACTTCAAGCTTAATTTCGTTAGACGAGATAACCCTTTGGTATTCCTAGAAAAATTAGATGAGGATCCCACAAACTCTGCTTGCACTTCAAATGCTCAATTCAGGCTTTCTGCTTCCAGAAATAAACATACAGTGTCTTTCCTTTTATTTTTCTACATTGGAAAAGAAAGCCATGCCCTGACACCATTCTTTTGCCAGTCCATAAATCAGTTCAATTTTGTAAATCTTGAAAAACTGGAACCTCACCAATGGAAAGGGCAAGAACTGACTTAATTTACATTGTCGACACAACTATATTGTTTATAGCAGTTTTCTCCTCTCCTCTATCTACTTCTCATTTTATGGTTGCAATGTTTTATTTGTTGGGCATAAGCCAATTGTTTTATCTTCTAATGGATGGTTGCACTTGTAAGATGATAATTTATTGGCTAAGTATAGCAGAAGAGACATTACCATTTCCTATTCTTTAAAGATTGTGAAAAAAATTCAACAACCACACCATGTCCATTACAATCCGAAAGGACCTCTTGCTTCCACCAGCAAAGGGGAGGGGGGAAAGGGCAGTATGCAATGGCACAAGCTATAAGCGATATGATGCATGCAAATATTCTCTAGGCACGCATTTATGAGCGGTCTCTCTTGAGAGTGATTACACAGGATAAGAGATTATTCGGTTCACATGGCATATGAGCTACCAGAATGGAAAAGGGAATACAATATAATTGCCAAGATAGAAATTTGACTCATATATCACCCACAGCTTCTGTAATCTGAAGTTTCCCCAACCCATGATAAAGCCTTGTGTATATATTGAGGAGAGAGAGATAAAGCGAGAGAGAGAGAGAATTTCACCTGCAATGCAATCTTATTGAAAAAACAAATATATATATGGTAGAGAAAGAGAAGGTAGTGAGGGGAATGAAGCCTCTGTTTAAGGATGGAATGCACATGTGAGACGTATAAATTTGTTTGTACCTCGCATTTCCTGAGAACAATGTGACAACTGGCTTGTTCTCGCAACTTCGAGCAGCCTGATCAAATTCTTATTTCCATCTAAATAGGCATCATCAACTGGAGTATTTCCCAATCTGCAAGGCAGAATATAGGCTGACAAAGGTTACTCTAGGTGGAATGTTCTGTAGTAAAAAACAGAGGCATGAGCAGCTTATTCCGCATAAACTGACGCACTTTCTTCCTTTCCCTTAAAAGTAAGTGCAGGCTAAAAGAGTGTCCCCTTTTGTCCCTTCCAAACTAATTTTTGGAAGCTTATGAAAATAAGAACCATAATTTGAAATTTTACTGTGAGGATAAGCTTCAGTTAGGCCAGAAGCTGGACTGCAGTGAAAGATGATATTGGAAATATAATCTTATGGTCATGTTATTGCATAGAAGTTATAAAGTCACCATCAACCTTTCGAGTACAATTAATTTCAACCTTTGAAGATGTATTTCTGACTTTCATCATACAGAGAGATCCTAACAATGAAACAATGAATTATTGAATATCTATGTGATTGGAATATGCTAAAATTGCCGTATTTCATGTCCTAACGCATCCAAAGAAAATACAAATAAGAAACTCAAAGCGACTGGAAAAAATTATGCTTGGTCAGAAGTGATTAACCAAGCTTAACTCTGGACATGATGCCTGAAGATATTATTTTGAGTTCTGAACACTTTGGAAGAGATCCGAAGTTCCCATTTACATCTGTAATGGTCATTGAATTTTTTTCAGGGAAATATCCATTGTAGCCATAAACTCAGCCCTCCTCAACAGTAACTTAGACTGAGAGATGGAAATCATGCAAGGCATGGCAGAAAGAGGAAAAACTTCCTTCTCGAGCTAGCTGTTTGGTATAAAATGACAGGAAGGAGACAGGTTGCCAGTGCTTGAGTAGGATTGAGCAAGATAGCATCTCTCAGTTACAGACAACTCCCAAAACAAAAGTCTAAAGTCTGAGCGGAAAAAACTGAAATGGGAAATCTGAGACAAAAACTCAAGTGCAGGGGCAAAGGCTGATATGTGGTGACATGAAAACTGAAAGGATCCAAGATATCTTACTTTGAACTGAGACCAATAACTTCAAAAATAAAATTAGGGCGAAAAGGGAAAAAAAAAGTTACAAGTTTTCTTATAGCATTCAATTGCCAAAGAGCTACACTAGAGGTCTGTAATTCTCTCTGACGGAAGGATCAATCATGCTAACCCTTTTCATAGACTAGTGTAAACCATTCAGATAAAAGGTATCATGCTTCAGCTTTGTCTTAAGAAACTCAGATAAGCATTCAGATCATACCTGTCCTTTGACAAAACACTTGCTCCTGCTTCTAGAAGCAACTCTGCTACTGAATGTAAACCTTCCGAGGCAGCTATGTGAAGTGGTGTTCTACTATCATAATTTTTGGCATTTGGATTAATACCAATGGACAAAAGTCTTTTCAGGAGGTCCAAATCCCTTCTTGCAACAGTCGCACATAGAAAACCGCCAGAGTCATCAACAGTAAGTGCTGCCCCTGCCTTAATGAGTACAGAAGCTACTTGATCTTGCCCATTCTTGATGGCTTCAAGCAAGGGAGTGTTCCCAAACTTATCTAATGCACATGGTTAATCAACATTTATTAATTATTACTAGATTTATTTGATTATTCAGTTAAATATATGTTGAAAACTTGCAATGAACACCAATCACATGCCAACCAAAATTCGGGGGGTGTGGCTGGGGGGCAAACAATGTCCGCTGGATACCTTCGAGCAAAAATAAGGGATAGGAGCAGAAACAAAGACATGGAAAAATCTAACACGAAAGTTTATACCATTCCATAATGGCTAAGGAAAATGGTTCTACAATCGAACTTTTAAATCTTGATAAAGTCTGTAACATTTCCAGTTGATGAACAAAGATAGAGAGAAGGGGAAAAGAGGTCTACTGAAAAGTGATTTGGCAGGCCTTTTACACATTTGATGGTGAGTAGATCTTTTATTCGATAATATCTATTGCATCCATCTATTCATAATTTTCAAAACAAAGCAATCTGTTTTTCTACTTTCTTAAGTTGGTTGACTTTGTACACTGTTACCTCTATCTTGGCAAATAAAGCAAGATTTAGACATGGGTAAACATTTTAGAATTTTGACAGCATTGGAAACTGAATGCGAACAAAAATTTAAATCAAATGAGCTGTATTCACGACAAAGAACTCATAAAGAAGTTAGTTTTGAAAGAAAATAATCTACTTAACATTTAGTCCCAAGGAACTTGACCCCATATGCCCTTGAAATTAATCTCAGTCTTAGGAGAGGCTATGTGGCATGGTTCCAGCAAAAATACAAAAAACCTGCATGCCCAAAACCCTTAACAAAGCAATGAAGTAGTTAAAAAGCCTACCTGAAATGTTGACATCCACTCCTTGTTCAATAAGGTAAAGAGAAATATCTTCATATCCTTTGGATGCAGCTATATGCTGTAAAAATAATAATACATATTAGCAGGAGCCATACATGAATCTGCTTCATTCTTAATAAATTGGCTAAGATTGGGGTGGGGGTGCACCAAACACCACACTAAAGATTATTCAGTAAAAATTGCATATCTAACAACAATGCCATAAAACTCCTTGCACATGAAATCAGCATTAGTTTACACTTTCTGGCTGCAAGTGATAGAATACTAAGTACAAAACCATCTCATTGGGCTATATCACCCAGCATAAAGAACCAACATGGATAGATACATCTTAGCCAGTGTTTCTGGAATTAGGCTCTACTTTAATTACAAGGGTTTGCAAGAGCAACGAGCAAGAGAAAAATAACTATCTAGAAGAACATGTGATAGATAAGAATATCTGAGATTAAACTTGTCTAAGTTTTGGAGTAATCTTTATCTTGCAAGAGTCTTGTCGTTATCTTGTTAATAGCATTACAATGTGAGAATTACATGTGGCACCAAACTCTCTATCTTCACACTATACAAATGAAGACAAGCCTCAGTTGGATATCAGAGCCAGGTTCTGATCCTGGGACATGTAGTTTATGGGCACTTTGACAGGATGCCCCTCTACCTACGTTCCTTTGCCAAAGCTTCAAAACTTGGCTCACATATTATGATGTGGATGATAGTGAACCAGCCTATGTGATGGGTGTTAACGGAGATATATTGAGGATTTTTAGGATATTTATTTTTAGCAATTTTATTCTCGATTGTTTCATTTCTTATAGGTTAGCTGTACATATGGAATGGGGTAGTGTATTTCCTTGTATAGCTTATTTCCTTATCAAGCAATCCTTGTACATTTGTTTCTATAAATAGAGAAGACTCAACGAGGGAAAGGCATTCAGACCAAATTTGTCAATGGGTACAACTTACGGGTCCTCCATTCCAACCAGTTTGTCATTGTCATAAAGCAAGGAGGAAAAGTTACGAAGTAGCTAAATTTTTGGAAAGGAAAGGTGAGGGTATTCTAGCTCTCTGTTATCAAAGAGAATAAGAATGACTCTCAGCTTTCAAGAATCCATACCAAAGGTGATCTTCCGTCATAATCCACGTTCTTGGGATCTGCTCCTGCTCTGATCAAACGTTTTAGTCTATAAGAATCTCCATCATAGACAGCACAATTAACTCTCATAGCCAAATCTGATTCACGCTGTCCAATATAAAGTGTGACATCTGATTCCAAAATCTTCCTCCGAAGATTGGGTTGCTTTCCCTGATCAATGACCAGTGTTAGAATGATATTTCCTGAATCATTTACGCATATTTCTAGAATTGACAAAAAAAAAACATTGACAGTATTTTCAGTGAATAAAGAGATTCTGCCAGCATCAGGACACAACTGATTTGATACGGTAGAAAACGGCAAAGGAATTGACAATTATATCTGGGGGACCATATTTTTAGCAGAACAGAGATCAAATGGAAGGAGGAGAAAGAATATCGATTAACCTCGAGGAGGTTGTTCAAGATCATCCGCCCATCGGAAAAACATATATCTAGGATTTCTGTAAAGCATTGTTTATCAAGTCGCAAGATCCTACATAGCCCACAAGCTCGAACTGTACGAGTCTGACAAGAGTTGCAAAGAAAAGAAACTTCGCCAAATGAGCTATAGGCTTGCAAAAGCGTTATACATTCTGCTGTTTCCTCATCTTCCAAATTCCCTATCTCCTCCTGTAGGTAATATCACACCTATCAAGACCACAGTTCAAGAATACATACACACCCACACAAGAAAAACAGAGGCAAGCATCCAGAAATTATGTATCTAAAATTTAAAAAGAGTGCAAATAAGAAAACAAGATATCCAAAATATGAGTTCCATCGGTACATAACACATACAGCCACAGGATTCATATAATCCAGTATATTGGTTTTTGGTCATATATGCTGATGCATCCAAAAGAAAATATATCGATTCTCAAGCCAAGAAGGAATAAAACTAATTAAAAATTTAAACATCACCTCCTGTGCTTAGAGTCATTTCTAATCATACACCTTCCGTTTTCAATTTTTATAATCACATTTTATGATTCTCCAAAGTCTAAGTCAAGATTTCCATCCTAACTTCCATTTGTTTAAATGTCAATCTCATAGAAGGTGCACGTGGTGTCTTCCTAGAAGGCCATGTCACAAACTTCTCTTCATTGAAGCTATACCAGTGTAGTCCTATGCCAGAGTACAATTCAATGATTGAATTTTCTATCAACTTAAGCTCTTGGGGCAATTGATGATTAAATACAATATCATAGTAGTGTTCATAAGTTCAAACCCTGATTCTACACTATACCTTCACCTCTAAATATTTTTTGTACCCCCACCTATTGAGAGCAAATTTCAACCCCCATAAAAGGAGGAGCTTACAACATCATTAAATAATTTAATTCATCATTTCACGTTAGTTAAAGTTTGTGGAAATTGATGAATTTTGTGGTCCCACTCTAGCCTGGACTGTCAGACCACCCCTTGGGCACCCTCATCATCTTGTTCTCCTTTGTGGACGCAGAGACCAAAGAGGAAATTGACAAGCCAATGGCCTGTACTTGTCCACCAATCAGCTCAAACTCTCACCAGTTATAGAAATCCAAACCCCCTCCATCTTCTCTCCAACAGAAACAATGTTCACACCATTAATGAGACAAAACCACTAAGGCTAAGTTTATCATTGGTATCAAGGTTTTGGGTTAACTTATTTTATACAAAAAGTTAATATACTCGTGTTCCTATTATCATTTGAGAATGAGTTTGATTGATGGCGACAGTGGTAGTCTGAACAAAAGTAGGAGGGGCAAGCCAAAGATGTGGAAGTCAATGTCAAGGATGTAGAAGGCAGGGTTTCAGTATATTATGGAAGGAGGAGAGGTTTCTCAAGGCTGGAAGGTAGGGCAAGCGTATAGGTGCTGAGTTCCCATCTACCTCTCTGTTGTGCTCGAGCACCAAGCTGCCCAATCAATTTCTTCATTTTTGCTTTGAAGTTGGGCAAATAGGAGAAGGAATTTGGTGGTCTTTTTCATATGAGGATTTAATCTAGCTCGGGTTATTTGTGTGGTGTTTATTTTTTAGACACAAATGGGGTTCTCTTTTGATTTTTTGATTTGTTGAAGCTAGTTTCTTTTCTTTTTTTCTTTTTCTTTTTTAGATTTGTTGGTTTTGATTGCATAAATATCTGTTGGTATAATGCTATGTGAGTGGAGTTGGGCATCAACAATGAGATCAGCTAGCTTGTGGGATGAATCATGTCTACGCAATGATCTTCCATGTGTGTGGGCCTATTTCTATATGACGGTTTTTAGTGTGGCCTGTGGAAAATGGAGACTGAACTGCAGGGAATTCCTTGTGATATAGCTTGAGGCTCTTTTGACACGATTCTGGTTGATAAAAGACAGAAATGGAATGGAGAGAGTTTATTAGAACTGCCAATCACTACAGGGTCATGATTAGAGACGTTGAGAACCAAGAGGATGTCCTAACAAGAGAGGGAGAGAGAGAGAGGAAGTGTAGAGGCTTATTGCAGAACTTTTACTGATGGCCAGTTTGTGTACTTGAGACATTATTCTTCCACCAATACTTACTGTTGCTTCTGGGTAACATCTTGTCACGCAGTACATGGGCTTCACTCAACTTAAGTTCATTTTACTTCTAAAAATTCATGCGTTATCATGGAATAAAAATTGGTAAAATATCTTGAGGTGGTCATACTATCAGATGCCTTTTATATATTCCACAGATGCTGCAGAGTACACAAAACTAGTAAAAAGATGACATATTGAAGATGAAACTGTCCAGACAAAAAAAAAATCATACCACTTCACCATGGCATAGGATATAAAGTTGATCGATTGTGGCTCCCCGTTCTATAATCACTTCTCCTGGGAGGAAAAACTCCTCATGAACCCTGCTTGCCTGATAAAGCATCAAATGAATAAGAGCCATTTGCACAGAAAGAAGCTATGTTTCTAATGTTATCCCTTTTGTTTTGTACGATCAAATGTTATGAAGAAATATCAGAAACAACATTATACTACAGAGAGCAAACAAGTAAGGGAAAACAATAAGAGGTTATATAATTGAAACTATTCCATCAAACAATCAGATACGGAACACTGCAAAAGGCAATTTGCATGCTTTCGACCAACAGGAAAAAGAAACATTGTATGCCACCAAGTAAATTTATTCGTTCACAGCTAATAGAATTTGAAATTTTGATGGCACCATCTGGAGTGCTTGTTTATTTGAAGAGCAGTATAGTTGCTGCCAACAGTCAGATTTTCCCAGGCTTGAACGTTTTTCTCATAGGAACCAGTTCATAGAATGTTATCAAAAAACAAAGAGGAGAAAGAACAACACTCCCAGAGGTGCAAGCCTCAGCATAAGCTCACAAGAACTTCTCTCTCTAAGGGATTTAATTTTACTTCAAATCAAAATCAGTCCGCAGGTTCAAAACTAACCATCATTGCCATCAGTCACAGCAACAGGGAATAAGTCAGCAGATAAACACTGCAAAGATGCATCCAAAACTTGAAACATCACAAAGGTACTCGACTCCTCTCCCCTCCATTCCCACTAAACCTCTGTCTGCAAATACAATTTCACTCTCTCCCTCCTTACCCATTTCCACCCCATCTCTCTTTCCAAAGCTAACCATCCCAGCAATTGCCTTTGAAGATCCTCCATTTTCTCACTCCCAACTTATGGATAGTGTTAGAAAAAACAAAAACCATATCCCATTATACTGAGTGATACTTAAATGCTTCATGTTTCATTCTGTAAAGAGCTCATCCTCCAAGTTTCTCAGCTATCTAGATCAATATATGGGAAAGAACATAAATGAGTAAAACAAACATTTTTTCCTATTTCATTTTTACCACTAAACAAGGGTCAGAAAACTAAAGAGTTTATTCTTAATCAGAGTCTCTTCTCCCAGCTTTTGACAAGTATGACTCCTTAAACAAAACAAACTCTTCGCAATTCATAACAATAGGACCAGGTACAGAAAAACCATTGAAAGTTAACCAGAGTCCTCTCCATGCTTTCGACCATACGACCACTTAGAGAAAGCAACCTCTTCATGATCCATACTAATAGGGCCAGGTACAGAAAAAAAAAAAACCCATTAAAAGGAACCAGCGAGGAGCCCTGGTATGACATAGGCTGGGAACCGCCACTACGTGATACACTACTTATGCTTCACAACCATACTAGTCATGCCTTCCTATACTAATAACTGTCTAACGCTACTGGGATTACAGAGAGCAGTCCTCTGAAATAAATTCCAAATGACCACTGAAACCAGGAGTAGTATGCCATTCGAGACGAATTTGTGCAGAGAGCTAAGCATGCTAGAAAACCCTTAACTTTCAACATCCAAAATGGGAATCCCACGTAATGAAATCCAAAACCAGCATAGCACATCAAGATCGGGTGTTTTGGTAATGGTTTAGCCTTGAAATGGGTGAGTAAACAATTCCTAACAAGTCAAGATGAATTTAGCATGCATTAAGTCCAAGTGGGTTTGTCAGCAGTCTACCAAGGAAATTGAATACTTAGCCGTTAGGGAAAATAAAAAATAAAGTCAATGGATATGATCAAGCTCAAGATAACACATGAATTTCCACTTTAGAAACAGAAAAAGTGTAAAATGTATGTAGTTACCCATTCTTTTGAATTCAATTATACCTTTTTTTTCAGCATAATCACATTCTACTTAATTCGTGTAGGATGATGGCTTACAATCTGCTTGAAGAATCCGAGAGAGCACCCCTTGAAAAGAGAAACTTCTTTAATATGTGGCTCGTATAAGCTCTGTGAAATCTGCAAACAAGAAAAAAAAAATTGTAGTACAGACATACCAAGCGTACCCAAAATGTGAGTGTGGGTGAAGTCAACACCTAGAAAGCTGCTGCATGAATTCTTTTCTAACTATACTAGTCTGGCACTTTTCTTCTAACTCCCCAATTCCCAAGAGCAGGCCATTGTAGAAAAAAGCACCCCCCCCGCGCAGAGGGGAGGGAGAGAGATGGTTCCCCGAGTAACCGTAGTATATGGAGAACTTGGATTTCTTTGGTCATCTCTAATCTTCAAAACCTATTTCGATTTCATTTAATATATCCGTTAAAATAAGCATACGATTTTGTATCCACACACATATCATGGGAATCCACAATTAAGGCTGAAAAGAAACTGCCCTCATCCTTGGACAGAAAAATAGCCAATATTTAATGGCATAGCTGCGGCTGGTTTAACAAAAGATGTTAAGTTTATGTTTCTGTGTTTGTAAATCACCCACAGAAACCGGATCTACCTAAAACACCCCACCCTCCACCCCTTTACTATGAGAAGAAAAAAGTTTGAGCTAGATCTCATTGGCACTTACCCATTAATTTGTAAGAAATAGTGAGCTAAACTTTACAAACTGACGGCAAGTTTTCCTCTTCAAAGCAAAGCCACCCCTATTCTAACTTCTGCACAAACAGAGAATGAAATCTTTTGAGGCGTTGACAATGTTGGCTGTCCAGCAAACCAAAAAATCCCGAAAATCAGGTCTCGTATGTTGAGCCTGACATGGCTATTGGTGGGTTCATTCAAATTGCAGCATCTATCAATAGCTTCCACAGTTCGGAATAGTTGAATTCACTAATGAACTCTATATCCAATGACCAGAATCTTGACTATGCGTGCAAATGTTCTAACAGCCTTCTAGCATAAGAAAATAAGCAAATTTTCCAAGAACCATTCAACCATAATCTGTTTAGGGCTATATGAATTTTTCTAATACAGAAGGATAAACTTTTTTATTAAAAAGGGTTGGCAAGAGTCGAGCATTAGATAAACTCATGAAGCCTGAGTGGATAGAACTTTGAGCATGGTAACCTTCACAAACTCTATTATCCATCCTATGAAAAATTGCAAGAAATGTCAGACTGTCATCGACCTTCAGAAATTTTAAAGTCCCTTACTTCACAATTGAAACCATCAAGTCCCTTTGTTGGTCTAATACTCCTCACCATCTAATGTCCAAAAATTGTAACTGGAAGTATGGTTGAGGGAAGATCATTCAAAATCAGTCGGAAGCAACATCAGAAACATCCCATATTACTTCCCTTTGTGCCAGATTGCATACATACATATAAGAATTCTGAACCAAACTATGGGGTCAAAAATTACACACTTCTTAGACAATCAAGAATCATTGAAAAGTTTGGAATTGTTAGGAAGTTGGCCCACAATATATATGACATATACTGACACCCCCAGCCCCCTTTATCTCTGTTTCTTCAGGTCTTGATTACTCTGAACTAAATACGAGACCTGTACTTGCAGAACAGAAGAAATTACATTGAACCAAAATCTCATAGAGAATAACTGGCCTCTTATCATGCCAACAAAGAATTAATCCCAAAACCTTAAGCTATTGGCAAGTGGCGCAACAATCTATATCAAACATTCCACATGACAAGAAGAATAAGTTAAACAACTGATTTACAGGTACAAGGAAATTCATCAATAATTCAATACCTTAGTCCGAATAGAGGCTGGAACATCCTGAAGTAAAGCAACTTCTGTGTTGCTGCGCTCATATTGCAGTCGTAGATGACCTTTGATCTCCTTTTTTAAATGCCTATCAAGTTTGTTTTTATTCATATATTTGATAAGGTCAGCACTTCTATCCCTAAATTTTTCTGTCTTTGATCCTTTTACTATGAGTGCTGCCATGTTACCAAGCAGATAAGAACCAAGAATCATGTCAAATGATACATAGACCATGATGAATATCATTTCCCTCACATTGACTGCATGTATCTCTCCATAACCTGCAAAGTAAAGCATATTGTTGGTTCGTACAGGGAGGCATGCCAAATCTTCTATAAGAAACTCATACAAAAATTAGCACATATTCGTATGGTAATATAAAGGGACCATTATCAACTTATAAGAATTAATGTACGGGCTAGATCCAATTAAAAAAAAAACTCACTTCAGACTGCTTCATATGAAAAAAGAGCAGGGATCATGATCAACATTTGCTGATAATAGATGTGAATGTTGGATACGCTCATGAGAAAAAAAGATGAAAATAAAGCAAGAGCCGGCACAGAAGTGCAGTAATTTTGGGGTATTGCTTGTACAAATTATCATTTTTCTAAGCTCGACATATAATCAATTACAATTCACATATTGATTACATTTTTATAACTCAAGATAGAAATATAGACAACTTACCAACATTCGCCATGGTGACAATGGAAAAATATAGAGATGTCGCGTAACGCTTCCAAAGATCAATTTCTCTGAAGTGTGAGTAGCTGTATTCACCCATCTTCAAACTTCCTATCCATGTGTAGCCTTCCTTGGATGGAGGAACGGTAGTAGCAAGATAGTAAAAGATGCATGCAGCTGTATGGGTGCAATAGAGTTCGACGACAAAAAGCTTCACAATTCTTGTGCAGAGGTAATTTAGCCTGATATCTTTCTCCAACTTATCAAAGAACTCTGTCACTCTGAGTGCTCGACTTAGCCTAATCCACAATAGGTACCTGACTAGCTCTTGTTTACCAGAAGCCTGATCAGGGTGGTTAAGTTCAGATTGCCGTATAAGAGCTACTGAGCTAAGTTTTCTATATCAGACTCAAAACAATGCATCCAAATATGAAGTAAAGATGCCATAAGCATAACTATTTAAATTGAATAGGCATTGCCATAAGCATCATTTAAACTTAAAAGTAAAACAAATTGTGCCATCGTAATCAACTACAAACCAAAGGAACAATTTAATGTTGCTGGTGACAACACAACTTAAAGCCCTGAATTGACCATCTTATTCCTAACATATCATCATCATGTACCTGTTCCTATTTCTTTTCTCTATTTCTTTTCTCTTTTTACTTTTGTGCATCCAGAGATTGTAAAGACTAATGAGATTCATTCAAGTTAATGCATGCTAAAAGCTCTCATTGTGCGATATGTATATTGTATGACATATAAAATCCAAGAAAGTGTTTCTCCTATTGGAGCTTATTTGCAGACACAGGTTAGAACTTTGCGCAGTCTAAGGCCTCCCCATTGAAGCCACTCAAATGGAGACATCTCTTTGAGAGCTTGGATATTGGGGGACACACAATTGTATCACGAAGCATGTTGTACTCCCCCCATAGTCACAATGCATTTGTTCTGTCTGCACCAACATTTGTTGGACAAATACTCTTATCCGCCAATCTATTCAATGCTGTGCTTCTGAATAAAGGTTAGAAAAAAAAAACATAGCAAGTGGAATAAACAAAGAAACTGTAGGAAACTTGATGAATCTGAAAATAAAGCTGATATATAAATTGGGAAAATCAATACGAGATTATTCTATTTTCCGGACATTGTAGCTGAATTGCTTTCGTTTTTAGGACAGATCGGAAATAAGGAGCTTCAATCGCTATTCCCGTCAGGAGGGGACATGCCTTATGTCCACTTAGTCTGCTGTTAGTACAGTATAGGAAGTCCTTGTTTTAGTGAAGCGTCCAGAATGCCGTTCATTTTTCAATAAGCAACTTTTCCAGCTAGAATGAAAAGATGTACCCACTGCCGGATAAATTAGAAAGAAGCAGACAAGGGATACCTAATCAAACAAAAGAAAAAGAACTGTCAAGACCAGGGTAGTACCTTGTAAATAGCATCCCAGGGCATGCAACCCAGTAAATCAACCCAGAACCGAGACTTCAAGTACCTATATTTAAGCAAATTAAAAAAAAATTACCAAATTCCATCTGAAACCAGTAGATAGAGAAAGCAAAAAAAAAAAAAACAGAATTGAACGGGTTAGGTTACCGAAGGGCGATGAGATTGTGGTCGTAGACCATGCAGTAGGAGTGAGGGTCGCGGTAGGCGACGAAGAAACGGACGACGATGTCGATGAGGAAGGCGAACTGGCCAGCAATGTCGAGGAGGAACAGGTTCTCGGGGAGTCCTCTGAAGAACCCGAACTCCAGTGGGGTGAAGAAGGAGGAGTACACGGCCCATAGCAGAATGAAATGCGTCCACAACACGTACCACCTGCATTCCCCCAATCCATCAATCCAAATTTCCAAACTTCTTCCTTTCTCTCATTCAATACTCCAATCTGATCGAGAAACATCAAAGGCGAAGAGAAGAGAAGAGGACAGTGGGTGGAGGTAGCTGGTAAAGCATCTGAGGTAACTGAAGCTTTTGCGTGATCACAAATGGTCCTTGATTGAACCACCCAATTCAAAACGATGAGGCTTCTGAATATGGATTATGTAACAGGCCAACATTCAAATATTTCACAACATTTCTTAAATATTTTATTTGAGATTCTAATGTTCGTTTATCTTTTCTTTTTTTTTTGGCTCTGCATCCAATGTTTTTTCATACCATCCAAACATAAAAAGAAAATACACATTTTAATATAATATTTTATTATTTTTTTAATCACATCTTTTTTAAATATTCTACCCATTAACTCGCTGAATATTCATAATATTCATAATTAAATATTCTACCGATTAAGGCTGCGTTTGCCTCGTAAAATTTTAACACAATAAAATATTATAATATAATATTTCTCTCCCATCAAATCATTACTTTTCACTAAAAAAATATAAAAAATTATCTTTCTCTTTATTTTTTATTAAATTTAATATCTAAAATTTTACAAAAATAAATTCATCCAAACTCACTTATCTCTAATCGAGAGAATAAGAATGGAAAAAAGTTAAAATTTTAGTAAAATTTTTTTTAAAGTTTGAGTATAAACAAACTAAATAAATTTCTTTCGCACGGACCTCCCAGGCCGACATTCAAAAAGTTGTTATTGACGCGTTGCATTCTGTACAGAAGAGTTGTACGGCACTGGCCCTAGAGAGATAAAGACGCACGCGCACACGCGCAGAGAGAGAAGATGAGAGAAATCGAGATTGCATGGTGTACCTGTTTTCAGGATGAATGGTAAAGCGCTGCCATCTGCCTCCAGACGGCCCCTCGCGGTCTCTTCTAGCTCCAAAACTCCTAGAGCTCACCTCTCTTTTCAACGACGACAAGTTCCTCTTCCAAGACATTCTCCTCTCTCTAAGCTCATACTGGCCTTCATCTTCCGACTCATCGCCTCCTCCTGATCCTCCTTTCCTTCCTCCTTCAGTAGTCCTCATGCTCATCTTCCGAAGGAGATCAAGTTTTTCGTACGTGAAGCAAGAAAACCTTTGAAAACTTGTTTGAGTACTCGCAGTGCTGGACACTCGTTGGAGAAGTTCTCTTTATAATTACTCTGCTAACTTTGTTGGATGCTAATTGTAAGATTTCGGAATTTAGGGGGTGTTTGTTTGTGGAAATTTTAAGGAATATTCTCGAAATTTTGGGAATCTTTACTTTATTGAGATTTATTGGGGTTTGTGAAAAGTAAAGTGTATGTGTGTAAAAGTTAAAAATTTTAGAGTGTATTTGTTTTGTTGGAAATTTCGAACCCCAAAATTTTAGAAAAACAAACACCAGATTATGGGGACAGACATAATGGAATGTATAAGTCAGTGACCAGGACTTCAAGTCAGATCTGTCAAGCCTGAGAGGGCTGTGTTTTGTTCCTACCCTTTCAAGTAAAGTAGTATGTATATATATATACACGTCCAACATGAGTTAGTAGTACTGATTAAATGAAACCCACAAGAATAAGATGTTTATCATATATTGCCGGGAAAAATCACGTATATATATAGGTTACGTTTGTTTAACGAAATTTTTGAGAATATTTTCAAAATTTTGAGAATCTTTTGAACGTTGAAGTTTATTGAAATTTGTGAAAAGTTTGAAGTATATGTATAAAAGTTAGAAATTTTGAAGTATGTTTATCTTATTAGAAATTTTGAACCCAAAATTTTAGGCAAACAAACATGTCCTGTAACAGTGTTTTTCCAGTTCGTCATAGTGGGGACAAAACTACAAAAAGTGCGAACAAATATTTTTAGAAATAATTGTTTGACCTATTTTTTAAGCTGACTTTTGGGGCTGAAAAAACTTCTGAGAGTGTGAAAGCAACCAGGTTTAGCGATAGATACTCCAATAAATAGATGGGACACCCATGGGCGGAACCAAGCCATGGCGAACCATGGCGGCCGCCATGGTTGGCTCCGCCCAAAATAATTTTTTACATGTGTTATTTTTTTTATAAATAGATTGGCTTGGACCCGCCATGGTTGAGCTTGGGCCTGTCATGTTTTGTGTTTTTGTTTCCATGTTAAGGTAGCCTTTCCATATATAAATAGTGGCTTCTTATATTAGTCATTAATTGCATCACAAATATTTATTTTGGTCAGCGTCTAAGAATAAGTCCTACTTTTAATTTTTATATGTCACAAATCTATAAATTTGTTTAATTTGTATGAATTTTATTTTGTTCTGTTTTGTTTATATAATGAAAAGGTTTTTCACAAAAAAACCACGAAGTGTGGAGTCGTCTAATACTCCTAATGTGGCTACAAGTTCTGAAATTGATACTAGTTTGAAAATACCTCGTATTGAATTTAGTCCAGATGATATTGTTGCTGATCTAGGGATACGTAAATCCATTGAAGAATATGACCTCATTCTCAACATTTGATCGTGAAAGGTTATGTCGTTTTGCTGAGTTTTATCTAGAAGATTTCTCAACAACTGAAAAATTGTTTCTTAGAGATCAGTTTGACACCTACATTAGAAATGTTAGATTGCATGATGTTTCTTCTGGGCTTCAAGATATTGAAGGTCTTGTTGTGAAGATGGTTGAGACAAAAAAGAATATTTTGTATCCACTAGTTTATCAACTTATTGAGTTGGCATTGGTCTTACCAGTTGCAACTGCAAACTGTTGAGAGAGTGTTCTCTGCGATGAAGATTATCAAGAGTGATTTGCGTAATAGAATGAGAGATAATTGGATGAATGATTGCATGATAGTGTACATTGAGCGGGAAATTTTTGAAACTATAGAGAACGAAGTCGTTTTGCAATATTTTCATAAGATGCACAAACGCATAATCTAATTGCTCCCTCTCAGTCGTAGTACATAGTACGATATGTGTATTTCAATATTTTTATTATTTTTAGTCTTTAATTTTTTATATTGTAATTCTAAGACAATTTTTAGTATTACGTATGAAAAAAAATTCAGTCATTTCGCTTTAAAAATTCGTCATGGTTGACTTATTATCCTGGTTCCGCCACTGGGGACACCACTTAATAAGTTGCGACACCTTCAATGTCGATCCTTTGCTTATAAACTGTTAGAAAGATTGAAAAACCAAAACTCCTCTTTTGAAGAAGATATATAAATAAAAAGAAATAATTATGATTATAAAAATTACTATTAAATATACACATTTGAGATGGTAAACAAGTTGAATCTCGCATTACAAAATAAATTAGAAGTGTGGGTGTCCCTATGAACTCATTAAAAGTCTGCAATTGCAATATCTTATAAATTACATATCACTTTATTCTTAGGGCCAAGGCTTTTCCCATTTCACCTAAATATTTGTCTTTTTGATATTATTTTTTAGGTTATTTCTCTTAAAAATATTAAAAAATATATATTTTTACACTTTGCACCTTAAATTACCACGTTTGAAATATTGGACTCACAAACTATCAATCTATAATATATTACATCCACCGTTTATTTTTCCGTCAAATTAGACCGAAATCAACTTTTTTAGTTAAATATATTAAATGTGGTAATTTATTGTACAGTGCAAAATCTAGGCTATTATTGAGTGAAAAGTGTATTTTTTTTTTCTTTTTAAAAAAAACACTCAAACGGACAACTAAGGGCTCTTCCAAAACTCTTTTTTCTTAACGCAAGTTTTTCGAACCTCACAACTTCAAAATCCGTCGTAATTACAGGGTCTTCCTCAGAAGCAGTACCTGAAATTTCCTCCCAAGATCACGATGTTTAGTTGGACTTGGTTTTCTTGGTGGGTGCCTGGGTGGGTTTAACCAGCAGGACAGGCCTACCTGATGTTGGATTGGACCATAAGGACCTATAGGCCCACGAAGACAAGATGCTGATACATCTCATCGAATCCCCCTTCTCACCCAAGGCCTAAAATAACCAAAAAAATATATATTCTGCTTATATTACTACATCCCCGCTATAATGAGAAAAAAAATACATTTTTTCGCTCAATAATTATTAGGATGCTGACACTATAAATTATCGACTTCGTTATTTTTTTGGTATTCGACTATTAATGGTGTATACTTTGCACCCTTTTGATACTAATTTGAACAAAAATTCATATTTTTATTAGTAAAATGATAACTTAATCCCTATATAAAATATAATGATAACAAAGTAGGGTAAAATTGTCATTTCACCGATCAAATATCAATTTTCTTTCAAATCAATTACGATCTGTTTGTTTGCTTGTAATTTGTTTTACTTGTTTTCAAATATTTGGTAAGCACCTGAAAATAAAGTCAATGTAACAAGTTTTCAAGTCAACTTTAAAAAATTTATTATTTTACAAAAAAAAAAAAACTAAGCTCAAATTTTTCGTAAACCAAAAATATTTTCTTGAGGGAACATTATACTAAGCTCTATATCTATGAACAAAAATTAGTAAGTCTCCATCAAGTTCTAAAATATTTTATTCCGCTACATATTTTTCAAAAACAATCAATTTTTCCAAAAATGGCCCACTAATACAAAATTATTACAATATTAATAAATATATATAATTAAAAAAATAATGTTTTTTAAATAAAAAATGAATTTGAAGGTTGCATATGATAGTTTTATATTATTCTCTTTTTCAGGCCACATGGATATTTCTCCCTCAGTTGGCTAACGACAATAGAACTGCGGGACCAAAAGTGTACCTCAATGACCTTCACATAGAAATTAGTACCTTATGGATTACATATTAAAATTTTGAGAAAAAATTTAATGTCACGGGCCAGCCTACAATTGACATTGAGATGACATCTAAAATTTAAGTAAGCGTCATTTCGTATGTTGGCTAATAGCCATTGGACGGGGGATAGATTTGTCTAAAAGGCTTATCTCATGTAGGGTTGAAAACCGGAAATGCGGTCCGGTTTTCGGACAGCGTTTTCGGTTCCCTTATATTAAAGGACCGGACCACTTAAGTGGTCCCGACCGGATTTAATTTTTTTAAAAAAAATATTCACAAAAGTCGTCTGCACTGCGCAGTGCAGAGCTTACTTTTCTAATATATTAAAAAAAATTATTAAATGTGGTCTGGTTCGGTCCGGACCACATATCAGAAATTTATCAACCGGACCGGACCGCATAAATCTTGTCTGGACTATACTTGAGTGACTAAAATGTCATGAGCCTGACGATTGAAAACTATATTTGAGGGACTAAAATGTCAAAAGTATAAACTACATAGATTTGTACGGTAATTAAGCTTTTTTTGTAAATATGTAAACGTGTCAAACATTAAAAAAATTATTTTAACCAAACACTGAAAATGAATTTTTTTTCTTGAAAACATTTCTATGAAAAATATTTTTACGTAAACTAATTATTTTACAAGCAAACGAACGAACCTAGAGTGTAAAGTATACACAATTAATAGTTGCAATAGAAATTATAATGAAATCAATACTTTTAAATGCCAAGTGTACGTAACTTTAATGTTAATTTGCAACAAGTATATTTAATATGAAAAAAGAGAAATACATTTTACATCCCAAGTATGACTTATTGATACTTTGTACCATCTTCTTTTATGTTTGAGGGAGAAAATTTTAGGTATTGGGGTTTGAGAAATATTATAAAGTAAAGATATGTTATGAGAGTTTGTGAAAAAGTGAAGAGAGAGAAGATTTTTAATAAATATTATAATAATAATAAATTATGTGATGAATTTTTTATTATTAAACCTCAATTTTTGGACCCAAATTATTTTGGCTCAAACAATATCTTAATTTTGTGACATTGAATCCCTCAAATTTTAATTTTCGGCGATCTGTATCTCCGGCTAAGTTTGACCTTTTACAATAATGAGAAAACAATATTTTTGCCCTCAATCCGGCCAAATTTAGGAAGAGTGTAAATTTTTTAAAATCAAAACTCGAGGGCTCACTGTCATGAAAATGAAAGATATAATATAAAGTGTTACGACCCTCATACTTGGGCGTAAAGTGTACTCTAAAAAAAACAAATTATCAACCAATTTGCCAAGAAAAAAAAATCGTTGAACCTTAAATCTTGTGATTAGCCACAAAGTCAAGAATCCCCAAGGTCGGCAAGTTTCTCTCTCAAATATCCGGTGAGACATCTCTCGAGTTTCTCTCTCTGTCTTGTCATTTTCTTGTCTCTTTCTCTTTTCTATTGGAGTGGCGGGCTGTTAGCGGCGTGTGGTTACACAGAGAAAAAGACACCGCAGGGTACAGTATGTAACGAAATTTTTTATGATTTTTGGAAGCCTCCACGAAACATTCAATAAAAAAAAAATCATAATAATATCTCCTCTTTCCCGTTTGGCGGTTGCTTTCGCAAACTCAAGCACTGACGTCACCTCTTAGATAAGATGCCCGTGGATTTGCCGTCATCTCCCTCGTCCCTTTCCCACCACGTATTCATTAGCTTTTGCCACCTACTACTTGTATCAGTTTGTGTTAAGATCAGATTTAAATCAAAAGATATATATATATATATATATATATATTGTATTTTTTATAATATTATATCCACTGGACTAATCTTTTGAGACCATCTCACTTCTCAACCGTATAGATTTCATGGTGACGTTCGTTTTGAGAAAAAATGTATGATGTACCCTGCGTTTAATGCGGCTTATCCAGTTTCCCAAAGTTGATGTACCCTCGTTATACTTCTTCAATTCGACCCCGATTACTGCGACTTGAGCAGCAACAACATAGTTAGAGCAATCCTATCAAACCAGGAGGGCCGCTTTTAATAAAGTAACGAGAATGATACATAATAATGTAATTTTTTTAAAGTATTCATTTTTAATAAATCAGTTTATATAATTTAATTATGAATGAATTTATTTTTATTAAGTATTTTTTAGGTATATAGGTTATTTTATTAAAAAAATTAACATATAGAGATAGAATATAGGTTACTAATTAAAATAATTAATATATCTAAAAATTAAATCACATGATCAGTCGTACCTCAAAAACTAATTTGTTAATAATAGAGATTGTAACAACAATTAAGCTTTTAACAAATATAAACCAACATTAATAAATTAGATTGCCTCCCCCAACTACTCTATTAATAACTCGATTTTCAGTTATTATGGGGGCGAAAATCCTTATTTTGCTGGCAATTTTTTTATCAAACAAAATTAAACTAAATCCTCAAATCACTTAAAATACTTTTACTAAAAATTCCCTTCCTCATCCAATTAAAGGATTGTTCTCCTAGATATTTAGGCCTAATTTGTTATATATTAGTTATTAACAATAAATAATTTTGTAAATTCTTTAATTGATTTAAAAAAAAACATATTTCAAGGAGCAAAACAAAGATTCGTCCGTTTGTCCTCTTATGTTGGTCTCACTAGCTAAAAATCACTGTCGAAAATCGTGATATCTTGTTAGCTATCTCTAACGTCCTGGACTCTTCGTTTAACCGGATGGCTCTTGCTTCCGATTTTGAGAAGGGGGCAGAAATTAGGAAAAAGAAAAAAAAGAATTCCAAACAAATAAAACATCGAAAAAGAGTTGTGCTTTGGCTCTACTCTAATTACCTGACAAAAATTTCGACTCCGACACTCAGCCATCGTCATCCATAATTTCATTTCAAAAATTATAGGGACAATCTTGTAAATACAACACTTTCATTGCTTTAATGTACAATTTGGGATATAAATACGACCAAAATTTGGCTCATACTCAGAAATAAATATATAAATCAGTCCACTTGGTTATTTTTTAGATTATTGTACATATTTCTTGTCCCGGTTTGCATATTTTATTTGGTTAATAACATAATAAAAATAAGTATTTTTCCCATAAAACACTTGCCCTATTTAGGTTGGTTGTTTTAGTATAAAAAAATAAAGATAATAATATTAAGGGTTAAATACATTTTGCTCCCCTAATCAGAACTTGGATTATTTACACTTTGCACCCTGATGTATTATTTTTGAAATATTTGACCCATAAAGTTACACATTTTTACAATTTGAACCCGTACGCAAATTGCCCGTCAATTTAGGCGGATTTTGTCAAAACTTTATACATTGCCCCTTCATCTTTGGAGGTATTTACACATTGTCCATTTATCATTGAAAATTTTTACTCATTGCATCTCACGTTTTGACGGAATCTGTCTAAATTGACAAATAATTTGGATACTGGCCTAAATTAAAAAAAATATAAATTAAAGAGTCGAATGTATCAAAAATAATATATCAAAATTTAAAATATAAATTACTACAAAAATGACAAAATATATTTAACACTTACTCTTAATTAAAGGTGGCAGCCGGCACTCCATTTAGGCACGTGCTTATAACAAAAAGTTGCCACAAATAATGGACAGACCACACATACTTCCCCTCCTATCTTCTACAAACTGGACCCCACACATCTCCCCTATCCTTCCACCTTCCTCATGCCCCTCTCTCTCTCTCCCCCTCCCACTAACCACGTGCTTTTCTCCTCCTACTTATAGTAACTACTTGTCCGTCTCAGTACTCCAAATCTCGAATCCAAAAGACCCACTCACACGCACCAAGACGCCATGGCTGTAGTCCGAGACCGTCGCCACCTCAACCTCCGCCTCCCCATACCCGATATCTCCGATCGCCGCTCTCGCTTCCCTCTACCTCTTCCTCCCAATACCACCACTACCACTGCCTCCTCCGCTGCTACCATATCGGCCGCTGACATCGAGAAGCTTCACGTCCTTGGACATGGTAACGGTGGCACCGTCTACCAGGTTCGACACAAGCGCACCAACACCATTTACGCTCTCAAGGTCGTTCACGGCGACTCCGACCCCACCGTCCGCCGCCAGGTCTTCCGAGAGATGGAGATCCTCCGCCGCACCGACTCCCCCCACGTCGTCCGCTGCCACGGTATATTCGAGAAACCGTCCGGCGATATCGCGATTCTCATGGAGTACATGAACCTAGGCACCCTCGACGCGTTGCTCAAGACCCAAGGTACTTTCTCCGAACCGCGGCTCGCCGACGTTGCGCGCCAGGTTCTCAACGGGCTTAACTACCTCCATGGGCACAAGATCATTCACCGGGACCTGAAACCCTCCAACCTGTTGGTGAACGACAAGATGGAGGTGAAGATCGCGGATTTCGGAGTCAGCAAGATCATGTGCCGCACGTTAGACGCGTGTAACTCGTACGTTGGCACGTGCGCGTACATGAGCCCCGAACGTTTCGACCCTGACTCCTACGGCGGGAACTACAATGGATACGCGGGCGATATATGGAGCTTGGGCCTGACCTTGTTGGAGCTGTATATGGGTCATTTCCCTTTCCTGCCGGCCGGTCAGAGACCCGACTGGGCGACCTTGATGTGTGCGATTTGTTTCGGAGATCCACCGAGCTTGCCGGAGAGCGCTTCGGAGGAGTTCCGGAGCTTTGTCCACTGTTGTTTGCAGAAGGAGTCCAGTAAGAGGTGGACGGTGGCCCAGCTCTTGACCCACCCGTTTGTGTGCACAGATCCGAGATGAATTAAGTTGGGGTGGTTTAGGTATCTTGTTGCCGGATCTGACAATTTTGTGTATAGGGGTTGGATCCGACAATTTCCTTCTATTTCTTTTTCCAACGTTACCTCTCTGTACATTCTTTGAGCTCTTCTCAGCCTCCATGGCTTTCAGCAGTAAAAATCTGCTTTTTTAAATAGAAGGAATTAATTTCTTAAATTTATATTAGCCCCTTAACTCTTAATTAGCAGGAAGAGGTTTCCCGGCTTTATTTACGCAAACACCCCTCTCCCGGGCATAGTAATGATCAGAATCTCTAATTTGATCACTGTTTTCTATAAGTAAAGTTTTTATCATGGGATAATGGTAATAGTTTTTATTGACACGTGTCCTGAAAACATAACGAACCTTTTACACTAGAAGGGTTTCACGTTGTTTATTCGGTGAAACAACTCGGGCTACATAGTTGAGTAGACGGAAATATTTAGAAAATTATTTTTTCTAATTATGTGTTTGGGCTAATTATTAGGTTAAAAGTCTTGAAAGCGACTTCAAATGGTAAGTAATATCTATGAGATTTTGAACTTGAGACTTTAAAGAGAACATATTAGAATGACTCAAAATATTAACCACTAGATCAACTCTTTAGAATTTAAAAACTTATTCATCAGTATGTCGCACGATTCTAGTTATTGATGTACATTTCTCTAGGGCCTAATTATATACCAAGTTTCAAATCCTTTAGGAATTAGCACAAATTTTATACTATCAACTAGGGGTGCCCAAGTTGCTGGTCGGACCGGTCAACCCGGACCAAAACCGGTGTACTCCTTTCCGATTTCGGGTTACCTATATGGAAAACCGGAACTGAATCGGAGTATACCACTCCAAACCAGTAAAAAAAATTCCTAAAAAAGGCCTAAAAAAAGTAAAAATGCAAAGAGACCCAAACAAAAAAAGGGCTCAAAATGTCATGGTCCAAACCGGTCAATTCGAACCAGTAAAACCGGGGATCAAACCGGACCGGTTCTATTAGAATGACTGGTCCGGTCCGGTATGTTCACTCTACAAAAATACTGATTTGACAGACAGGACCGGACGGAATCGGACCAGACCGGCCATTGGACAACCCTACAGTATCAACCTAAGCTACCAATATCTCTACCTAACCCTTCAAAACGACCATTTGCTGCTCTAGAAAAATATGGCTTCTGGCGTTTGAGGTGTCAAAGTTGGCATTTTCTGCTCAAGGTACGTTTAGATCAGGGCCACAATCAATCGTTTTAAAGAGGCACCTATCTGCCTCACTTAAAAGGATTTGTCAGGATTTCATGTTAATTGAATATCAAGCCTGCTAATTATTTGTTAAAGCTACGAGTCAGTAACGGGGCCCAAAGGTCCATGACCCAAAAAATGACGCAATTAGCCATAAAAGATTCAATTGATTACTCATTTCCCATATGCTTTTAAAGTCACCATCTCATGTCCCACTTGCCTTTTTTTTTTCCTTCTAAAAAATAGTGGCTAAAAGTGGCTCGCCCCTTTCTTCAAAACCATATATAAAAATCGTTTTGTAGATTTTCTTGATTCGACATAAAATGGGACTTAGGTCCAGAAACCAAAGGCCCAACATCTACAATTGGGCCCAAAGGCAGTTAAAACCGTCGATGGCTGGGGGAGAGTCCGGTAACACTTCAATCCCACTTGCCTAGAGAGACAGAGACTCTTATGCCCGTGCCGACATCTAAACGCAGAAAGCTAGTCTCGGTGTCACGCGCGTGAGATGAGCCATGAGGATTGAGGAGGGATACAAAAGCAATATTGTGATCCACGTTCTACGATTATATTTTTGGATTGTGCATTATACTAACTTATCATATTGGACCCATGAGTGCATTTTATCGAATACTTTAGTGGATCCCACGATGCTATCTCGATTACAAACATCGATATTAAAAGAAGGAAAACATAAAATACAAACAAAAAAAACGGGAGAAAAGTTATTTACAACTCCAAACTGGTGCAGGGACTGATTCGTGACGCGATAGATGATTTGTTGCTTGTTTTTTCTGTTAATTTTGGGCATGTCACAAACAATGTTATTGAGTTGCGACGTGTTTTACAGTGGTTGAAAATGTGTTGTCAGCTTGGTATTGATGTGGTAGATGCAAAAACTAACTCTCATATGATTGTTAATTGACTTAGTCAAAAGAGATGTGGAGTCCGAAACTTGGAAGATTATTGTGATGAGATTACCTTTGGTATTATGAACTAGGGCTGTACAACCCCGGTGTAGGTGTCAGTTTTGGCCAAAACCGGCACCTACACCGGGTAGGCCGGTTTTTCAAATATGGGCCACCTACACCTACACCGTTAAGGGCAAAAACCGGCCCTTAACGGTGACGGTTTTAGCGGTGGCGGTTATCCTACATTCATATTAGGCCATTTTTTTTAGCATTTTATGCACTTTGTCTAATGTATTTTTTTTTATTTTTTCCTTTGGTCTATTGATCACATATTAATAAAATTGCATAGCGAAATACCAATGAATTTACACTTAACCCCCCATGTTAAGATCTACTGTTAAAATCAAGGAAAAATGCACCACATGGCAAAATCTTCGTCAGTTTATCAAGTAACAACCGTGCCAAACAATAACAATAGATTTCAGAATGGTAGAGAATTGAGCTAAAAAAGATAAAAATTACCTGCTTCAGTGGCACTAACATGGTAGAGAATTGAGCTGAAAAGGAAAGCAGTAAGTGTGAGCCACTGACGTAGTATATGGGTCTCACCTCAAACAACCTAGCCACTAACATGCAGGAGCATCCATCATCAAAATGCTAGATACTCAACAGATTCATATTCCAGTAATAGGGAGGTTTAGTTCCTTATCAACTAAAATCTTACCAACTGAAGTTCTTAGACAAATGGTAGTTATAACCTCATAGTATATCATACCTTCCACCTGACCAGCCTGTGTTAACAAGCCATCCTGTAGCTCCATGCTTTTGCATTTTTCAGCTAGCATCGCTGCATATTTTGTGGGGTGCAGCATTATAAATGCAGCACCAAAGCAGGCTGAGAATGTAGCTTGTGGCTCCTTCACAGCATCCTCTGTTCCAGCCACCTATATTCACATACAAAATCTTATCAATATGATGATGTTTTGAGTCCCATATATTGGCAGCCGTGACATCCTTTTCAAATAACCAAAAACGATGATAAATGCTATACTCTTGAGGGTGTCGAAGGAAAATAACAGGTTTTTAAAGTACCAGAGCAGTGTAGCCGCTGATAAAATGGTACATGGTCTGAGCCAAGCTCAACTTGCTCACTGGTGGGAGAACACCAAAAGCATCGCATGCTAGAAGGATGACATTCTTCGGATGGGGTCCAACACAAGGTAATTTGGCATTGGGGATGTACTCTATAGGATATGCTGCACGAGTGTTCTCTGAAACAAACACAGGTCAAATCCACACTATCCAAGTAAGTTTGCTGCATAAAGAATTATACATAATTGGGTTACAGTTTCGAATATAATAGTTCAACATATCAGTGCATACATCTTCAAAGGCTTCAAAAGATATGATTTTACCTGTATCAAAATGCTAGATACTCAGCATCATCCTATGTATAGCAGGTCAGTTATTGAGTTATAATCTCACAACTTTAATTTTTGGTGTTTGTAGAAAATATGTGCCTGTTTGTGTTATCATCAATTGTTTTGGTTGGATTAGAAAATGCTGTAGTTTTACAGAATCAGAGGCCATGTTTGCGGATCTACAAGCAGGATGCCTCCTGCAAACAAAATCTATGCATTCAAGCAACATTATGCACAAATCATCCATATAGCAGTACTCCGAGGACCTCGAAGAAAACTTTAAGAGATTACAAAAACATTGAAGAATCTTGTCATGAAGCGGTAACAATATTAAACTTGCTTCAGCATATAAAAAATTGGATGCTAAAAGTCAGAAAACAACATTTTTAGGAATCCAAAAGAAACCAATTCATCGGATAAATGAAAACTCCCAAGAAACTTTCCAATAACCAAACTATCTCTCAAGTATGTCAAGTATCACACCTTGTTCAGCCCATGAAGAAGATTCAAAAAGAGCTTTGACAATTTCAAGAATGGATGCTTCAGCAATTGCTAGAGGAGTACGCAAACCAGCTTTGTAGAGTGCTCTTGCTCGAGAACACTAAAAGTTGAATAAAAGAAACAGTAATCCCTCACTGTTTACAGAAAGCCCACACTAAAAACCAGAAACAAAAACAACAAATGTTAGATTATTACAGAAGCCACTGGTGAGGTTCTCCTCAACACGTCAATGACAAGGCATTTGAAAACATAGGAGTACCTTAACATGCAGAATTGAAGTAAGCTCTACAATCTCTGCTCTCACTCCAAATGAAACCCGATTTTGGAACTTGGCAACTAAACCTTCTAGATCATGCCGTCGGTGACTCGGCAGTGGGCAGGGGGCAGGGGCACGTCGGCGACTCGGCAGTGGGCACTGGCAGGGGCTTAGATTTTAGACTTAGGGCTGGGAAATTGGGAATGGCCGAATGGATTCGGCAGGGGCTTAGATTTTAATAATCCCGGTTTCCCGGGGTCCGGGTTCCCGGTAACCCGGGAACCGGGATTACCCCCGGGATTTCAAAGAAAAGGCAAACCGGCACCGAATTTTCCCGGTGGCACTGAACACCCCTAGTATGAACTTTGATTATGGTATGCATTACGTTTTTAGAGAGAGGAATGCTCCTCCTCACTATTTAGCAAAACTAGGCGCTCAAAAGAATTTCAAGATCTTGAAATTACAAGATAGATGTCCAATGAGTTTGCCTTCAAACTGATAAACTCAGTTTACCTTATTTGAGAATTTTCTAGTTCCTTCCTTTTTGCTTGTTGTTTTATTTGGTTTTATTTTGTTGAGTTATTGGTTAGGCTTTTTTCGAAATCGGAATCGGAATAGGGCATTCCAGTTCTATCTGTTCTTAATATTATAAATGAGTCTTAAGGCACGATTTTGACTGTAAAATTTTATTATAAATTATAAATGAATTGATTTTAAAAATTTTGACCTTTAATATAATAAAGATAGTAATCGAGACAGATGTTTAAGATTGTTTGTTAGTTTTTTTTTCTACTTAGATTGTTTTGTTAGTCCGTGTGCAAATTCATGGCGTACATGTTTGTCCACTATTCTAGTACTGCTTTTTTTTGTTAGTCTTTGTGTAAAAATTGTGTGTTGTAATCATTGAAATAGATGTTTTCACTATTCTAGTACTGCTTTTTTTTGTTCTTTTACCTTTTATGTTGGACTTGGTTGAGAATTTGGATATCGCAAATACTGAGAAAGGGGGTGGTGTGCTCTTGTTGGATAAGTGATAATTCAATTATTCAAGTGTGCTGCGTGTCCATCTTTACTTACTAGAGAATCATTGGTTATATCATTTTATTGTCACTATCATCATCTAATTTTACATGTCTGACTTCTCCACAATTTATGAAAATCCAAAGTTGAAGTAAGACTCATTTTCATCTATCTTTTGTTTGTTTAGGTCTGATTTTTCATAACCCATGAGATTAACTTGTTTTTAATTGTCTGTCTCTAAAGGTGAAACTTCTTTTCCATTGTAATTTGTGACGTTTGGATCAAGTTATAAATCTATTTCTTCAAAATTTTAGCCATTAATTTAGCCAGGTAATGAGCACTTTGAACTACGATTTTTCTGTTTTCTCATTTTGTAAGGGGAGTAGAATAGTTATTTGGATGTTAAAATTGAACTTTTTGTCCAAATTTTTTTTCTATTATCATTTACCAAGTATGTATTTCCTCCTTGCAATTTCAGGTTATTTTATTGTTGATAGAGATTCCACTCTTGAGAAGCCCGTGTTGAATAGTACTGTCACACTAAAAAAAACTATAGCAAGGGTGAGAAGTATTTTTATGCCATTGGAACCTGGATTCTTTTTGAACTTTGGATAATTTGACTTCTTTTTCCAATATGTTTCGTTTTGCTATTGTTTCTTTCAAGAATAATAGAAATACAATAATTGTTTATTTTTCTCATTTATGTGTTATGTTTTCTTTTTACATATCCTAACAAATTCAGCAGGACTTATTGAGCATAAGACACATCCTTTCTAGCAACAAAAATAAGTACTTCATTTATGAAAGTAAAAAATTATATTGCTGAAAATATTTTATTTACAAAGAATATATATAAATACTTTTGTTTGTGCGATTAGTTGGTGCTCTATTGGTGTCTTGAACAACAATAATTTAATCTTTAATGTCACCTCTCAGTATCAGCAAATAGTACGGTACGTGTATTTCAATATTTTTAGTGTTTTTAGTCCTTAATTTTTTATTTATTTATACTCTTAAGACTTTTTTTGCATTAAGTAGTAAATTTTTTTTTTATCATTTTTCCTTAAAAAGTTTGCCTCCATTAATTGAGTTTCTGACTCCGCCACTGCTTAGGCCGAGCTTGAGATATAGATCGAGTTAAAACAAAAGCTGATAGAGAGAGAGATGGGGAAGAAAGAGAGCAAGCTGCGTATGCGTGTAAAGTGTAAAGTTGGTGCGGACTGCTGTGGACAGTGGTGGCATGGAGAGAGATTTAAAAACGTGGCCACATCAACATTCGGACAGATTCGGAAAAAAAATTCGAGACGCCTAGCATTTCTCTTCACCAACTAACCGCTTTACTCTAATCAAATCCACGTCACTAGCCCCTGGTCAAGCCCAACGCGATAATAGAAATATAAATCCAAACTAATCTACAAATGCTAAAAGACGCAATTTTTTTTAAGCACCTAAAGACGCAATCGATTACCATAATTTCACGTTATCTGAAATCCTGAAGAATATTATTACGAGTTTTACAACTCAGATTCAACATCCGCTTATGCAATTTTTTTTAAGCACCAAAAGACGCAATCAATTACCATAATTTCACGTTATCTGAGATCCTGAAGAATATTATTACGAGTTTTACAACCCAGATTCAACATCCGCTTCTTCTTCTTCTTTATCATTGTTATCAGCTTCAGCCAGCCCAATCCTTCATTGAGAGCTTTTGATTCATGGCGTCCCTTAGTTTGTCTCAGCTCAGGGGAACGAACTCGGTCGCCAGGGCTCGTCCGAGGACGACCTGGGCTCGGCCGAATACAGTTAGCTTCAAGGTGTTTGCGTCGTCGAAGGCTCAGGCGGAGCCCGATCTTAGCGTTACTGTAAACGGGTTGCGCATGCCCAACCCGTTCGTTATTGGGTCGGGCCCACCGGGGACTAACTATACCGTTATGAAGAGGGCCTTTGATGAGGGCTGGGGTGCTGTGATTGCAAAAACTGTAAGTTCTTCTTTTGCTTTGTTTGGTGTCAGCTCTATTCCGTGTCTGGTCTCCGAGAAAAAGGTGAGAAAAAGAGAAAATTTAATTGAGTTGCGGTCATGTATCACTTTTGAAGCAAATATGGAATGAAGTTTAAAGTACTTGCATTCTTGACACTTTTAGTGTTTTTGTCTCCTTTCGAAGTTGTTGAAACACTTGCTACAAATTCTCGATCCAGTTAACAATAGCATTATTAATTAATGGTGTTAGCGTGCTGGCAAATAGAATAGAGGTAGTTGTTCTTCACAGCCCACTAACGTAAGTTATTTTAGTGGCTTCGCGTAAAGTTGGAAGTTCAGCAGATTTTTATCCATAACTGACACGGGCTAAGGCTCTTTAGTTAACGTTGTAAAGTACTCACTGTCCTACGGCCCGTGCAATGGATCCTATTATACCAATTATGTGACATTTGGTAATTGCAAAGACAAATCATGGTGATTTAATTTGTAACCCAATATGTTGAAACTGCTTGCTTTTCCCAATTTCAAGCGCTCAACGTTATGGCTGGAGGTATGTTCTGTATTCAATTTCCTGATTCTGTTCTGCACCAAATTTATCACGAAATAAACAGTATTACCCGTCTCACAATCCTCCTTCCATTCTTCAATTGCTGTCTTAGTATGGAACTGAGACAGGAGATTACGTAGTGGATCTCGGAGGGTAAACAACTGAGAGCTAGTGTGAGACCTATCGCCTTAACAATTCTCACATAAGTTGGCTCCGGTATATTCATGTGAGCAATTGAACTTGGGACGGTGTGCGTTCTCCACACATGCCCAGGTTTGCCTTAGTCACTTAGGCAACCTGGTGATAGGTAGGACATGAATTTTTTTTCATTGACAACATGGGTTGTATCTGGCTGTATTTCTGATCATTAATTTAGAAATGTCTGCTTAACAATCTTCAAGAGTACAATTGAATTATGTGATAATTAGGAATGACACAGAATGAAGAGTTTCCCTTAAGTTTCCATAAGTTGTTGTAGTTGGAGTTGCAAAAAGTCTATGTTTGCATATGAAATGAATAATTAGCAGTTGCCAGGGTGACATTAAATTAGGTGATGTTATAGATGTAATTAGGAGAGGACTGGATGCTTAGAACCATTTAACACATAAAGATCATTTGAAGGTCTCATAAAACTCCAGAATTGTAAAGCAAAATACTAGGAATGCTATAAGGGACAGAGAAAGTGCAATGTCGGAGGTATCCTAAATATTAGACTTCAATAGGTCCCTTGCTACATTGAAAAGGAAGACTGAAAGAAAACACAATGTATCTGTATTATTCGATAGGTCTCTGTTGCATTTTGCTTTTCAAGTTTGTTTTGATTGGGCACAAGATCATAGATGATGCTTCTTTCCAAGTTTCAGTAGTGCAAACTAAATACATTATAAAACTATACTATTGACATATAGTGTTTTAATTTCAGCATTGTAAATTTGAAACTTAAAGCCCCGTGTATGATGTCAAGGTTTTTAGGGTTGGCAATAGTGCCTAGGTTTGCTCCAACAAGCAAGTTAGATATGTGATTTATGAAGAAGGTAAAATGCCTTTGTAATAGTGCTTAGGTTTCATAAGCACATCTGAAAAGAAAGACAGTCAGAAGAAGCTTAAGAGGCACTGAAAGTTCTTTGCATTGAACTCTGAATGGTTTCACCAATTATAGAATCTTTCTATAAGCTGCTTGCTTTTTTTTTTTTGTATCGACTATCTTATTGAGTTATTGAAAGTATCTTATGTGAGAATGTTTTAAATACTCAAAAACATAAAATATAGAATCTCAAAACAAATGGATCTCTAAGATTATCATTAGCCATCCTGGTATAGGGCTTTGGATTATGCCATCTTTGATATTCCCTAATATCCAATAGAAGGAATATCTAAGAGATTGACAACCTTCTTGCTTAGATACATAAATTTGATTATAAAAAGAAAAGCTTAGGAAAGTTTGTAGCTGTCTGCTGTGGAGACCAATTGATTGCACCAAGTAGTAGTGGTTTATTCAAGAGGAAACATGCTCCGGGGATAGGTACGGGCAAATTTGACATGGTCAGTCTGGTTGTCAAAGGCCTTATGTCCTCGATATAGAAGAAAATTGGCCCTATCTTGGAGTGGAGTTTTGAAATGTGATACTGTGGTAACTGCCAAATAGTGTAGATAGATAAAACAGATATAAATTAGAGAAGGATGATGTAAGTGTTTGCTTGGGCAATACATGCCTGCAATGTGTTCTCTCTTAAGGAATATTCTGTAGCATGATGTGAAAACTTAAAAAGCTTTGTGAGATTTTGCATGTATTTGGGGGAAGTCTACGTTATTTGTTCCATTATTATCCTCAATATGAATGGGGATGTCTAATCTTTATGCTGTATTGGAATATTTTTTTTTGAATTGGAACTTTGCTGTTGATGTGTCCCTTTTGAAAATTTAGCCCTAGATCTGAATTTATTGTTTCACTAGGTGTCACTAGATGCTGCAAAAGTTATAAATGTGACGCCTCGATATGCCCGTCTACGAGCAGGCGCCAATGGCTCAGCCAAAGGACAGATTATTGGGTGGGAGAACATAGAACTCATTAGTGACCGGCCTCTTGAAACTATGTTGAAAGAACTCAAGCAATTAAAAGAAGAGTATCCAGATAGGATTCTCATTGCTTCAATTATGGAGGAGTATGAAAAAGCTGCCTGGGAGGAGCTCATTGACAGAGTTGAGCAAACTGGAATTGTAAGCTTTAGTCATTGCCTAATTTTATTTGGCACATACTTCTTTCAATAGAAACTTTTGTCACCTAAAAATTTCTGACATCTTCTTTAGGATGCCCTAGAAATCAACTTCTCATGTCCCCATGGTATGCCAGAGCGCAAAATGGGTGCTGCAGTTGGGCAAGATTGCGCCCTTTTAGAAGAGGTGTGTGGATGGATAAATGCGAAAGCTACAGTTCCTGTTTGGGCAAAGATGACTCCTAACATCACCGATATAACACAGGTTGGGCTGCTATTTAAATGTTTTGTTCCGTAGTTGTCTCCTAAGGTATCACTGCATGAAGAGCTTGTTTTCATTTCACATTTTTGAATGACATTTTGCAAATTTGTGGCACCTATCTTGGGCGTATTGAGCTTTCTCCAAGTGTGTTGATCATCTCAATCAATAGCAGTGATCCATCAGTTTAGCCATTTGATTTGCAGTTGGCACCTTTCCGTAGACTTGGTAAAAGTAGCAGACAAAAATTTTATTGTTATCTCCCTCTTTCTGTAGGTCTCAAAACTTGTTGATTTTATCTTTTTGACATAAATATTTGGTTCTGTGGTCACTATATTATTGTTGATTTTCCACTTGAGTCAAGCATAGAGGCATCACATCTGTTGTTCACATTTTACCTTGCTCTTCTTTATGGGTCAAAATAAATGAGTTCATCACATTGTACTACCAAGCAATTTCCTTCTCTCCCTCTTTCATATATTTATCTCCCCAGATGTATGTTACTTAATGTTTGTTCTCTATTTTCATAAACAGTAACATTTCGGTTGGGTTCTTACTCTCAAGTGATGCCACTCCTGCTTTTGTTTATAGCCATCCAGGGTAGCTCTTGCATCAGGATGCGAGGGGATAGCTGCTATCAACACCATCATGAGTGTGATGGGAATAAATCTAGACAGCTTGCGGCCAGAGCCTTGTGTTGAGGGGTTTGCAATCTCAAATTGAGCAATATGACACTTTTGCATTTACTTGTCATTGACCATAGGAAAATTGATGTGCTTAAATTTGTTCACAGATACTCAACTCCTGGGGGATACTCTTCAAAGGCAGTCCATCCTATTGCTCTTGCAAAAGTGATGAGTATTTCAAAAATGATGAAGGCAGAATTTGGTGATAAGGACTTGTCGCTTTCTGGTATTGGAGGTGTTGAGACTGGCGGTGATGCTGCAGAATTTATTCTTCTTGGTGCAAATACTGTTCAGGTACAAGGAAATAACTTTGATTACAGAAAATAAATTAATTCCATGTAATCAACTTGGTGTTTGGACATACAAATGACACATTTGGCATAAAGAGGTCTGTCAAATTGACCTAATGCTCTTAGTTTACTATAAAACACCAGTGATTTTTTGTCCTTAAATGTTTCAGAGGAGTATAGACATACGGGCATGTTCGTTTTGAAAAGTATTCTAGGATATAAAAAAATACAACAAATTTACAAAACAACATCCAAAACATCAAAAAATCCTATACAAACACCAATACCTTCAACACAAACCTCAACAACTTTTCACATAAATTTCAATATTTTTTTTAAAAAAAATTCTAACAAAATCTTCTCTCTCCATACTTTTTCACCAAACTCCAATACTTTTTATTAAAAAATTATATCAATCATATATCTCTACACCTTTTCATAAACTCCAATAAAAAATAAATATTTTTAAAACTTTTCACTAATTTTTACATAAAAACCTATAAAACTCCAATCTATATAAATATTCACAATTCTATCAAAAATCCTAAAAATCTTACAATTTTTTTTAAAAATGAACATTAGATAATTCATCCGTTCACTTATGTACTTTTTGAATTTTTTGTCAATCCTGATCCAATACAGTTGGAACTTGAAAACTGGCATTAGAATCTGCAAAATTTGGGTTTAGGCCTGGTCGATAAAATTCGCAACCCCCTTAGCATCAAATTCTAAAGAGGTATATTGAATTGCATTGTTCTTGATCACTGTTGAAACATACAAACAAGGGGCCTGATGTCATGTCTATGCTAAAATCAGGGAGCAAAGGACATTTTCAATTTCAGTCAAATTTTAAAAATCTGTATTCGAGTTTCGATGGTCATTGCTCCGACAGTAATAAAGCTTAGGTGATAAAGTTGAAATGTGATTACTCAATAACAATAGTGAATAAACAAGAATTTTCCACCACCTAGATAGATAGAAACAATAGTTCTACAAGAGGAAGATCTGGCTTAAATGTGTTAAATTGCTTGAAAAATCTGGTTCTGTATATGTGGAATGCTCAGTGAAAGGAGATAAGGTCCTTCTTCTCTCACAATTGGTGTGGTCTTAGACACTCAGTTTTTTCTGACTTGTAAAATTTAAAGATATATTTGATGAAACTAGTGCATGCAATATGATCCGCTGCAGATCACGTGCTTTAATACTATTGGCAGCAATCTTTAGACACTGTAGACATGTCTGTTTTGAACAAGTTGTTTATATTTTTTGATTTCTGTGTGATCATGAAAACAGATTACTTAAGAAAATCAGATACGATATTTGCAAGTTTCTGAGATGCTTCGATTTCTTTTGTAGGTCTGTACTGGGGTCATGATGCATGGGTATGGCCTTGTGAAGAAACTATGTGATGAGCTGAAGGATTTCATGAAAGCACACAATTTCTCATCAATAGAAGATTTCAGAGGGTATCCACTTTATTTGAAAAATGAAAACTAATTTTCATGAATGGCAACAGCAATCAGAATGAAATAATTTCTGGCATGTGAACATTTGCTCTTTCTCATCTTTTCTTGTTTTTGTCTGGTCTCCCAGGGCTTCTCTGCCGTATTTCACAACTCACATGGATTTGGTACAAAGGCAGCAAGAAGCAATCAGACAGAGGAAAGCTATAAAGAGGGGTTTACAGTCTGACAAAGATTGGACGGGAGATGGCTTTGTCAAAGAGACGGAGAGCATGGTTTCCAATTGAATTGTTGTAAACTGGCCAAAACACCTTCTTCGTGTATGATTAAAAAATAAACTGGGCGGTCCTCTCATGTGATCTCTTGACAACTGTTCATACTTTTCTTCAGATTTGAGAAAGGAACGGCCCTGTATAAACAGTTGAGTTGCTTGTAAGATCAGCTTTTCTTGTATAAACAGTTTAGTTACTCATAAGATCAGCTTTTCTTGTATAAACAGTTTAGTTGCTTATAAGATCAGCTTTTCTTGTATAAAGAACTGTGGGGAGAACTAAATGCAGGTAAATAAGAAATTTTTGGCTGTTGTTTGGTTGAAGAGGAAGAGGTAAACTTGAATTCTGAGCCATGGTGATACCAAATTATTGGCAAAGGGAATCCAACAAATTTTGGTTAATTGCTTAGCACTATCTTCACTGAAATACATTATGCATAGATGGTGTCCCTATTTTTGTGCTGAATGGGTAGACCGTAGAGTAGTCTCAGTACCTTCAGCTTGTGTTATGGCGTCGGTCGGAGAATCATGGAGCATTGGTCTGAGCCCAAATCCTTACTTCGGCAGTTTGTTAAGAGTGCTTCATGCGCAGGTGTGAAGCTCGGGTGAATATGCCAATGAAGTTTGGAGGAAGTGTTCTCTAATTTTTGGTGCGCCTTTCTATAATCTACAACCATGGCGAGATAGGTGGCCTTATGGTTTAATTTGGCGAAAAATCCCACACAACGGTGTTGTGTGGAATTTTAATTCGACTCTTACCATTGGTTATTTCTTGGGAATTATGGGGTCGGCGATGTGCTGCTAGAACGTGTGATATTATGAGACGGTGGGTTCTTGTTTGGCTTTCAATAAGATTTTGGATGGGAAATATGTAACGCCCCGGGTCCAAACTCCACATGGATAGATTTTCGTATATAATATTTTTTTTTCACCATGTATAATCATTTATCTAGGCCCCAATATTTCAAAACTAATTTTGTACAACCTCAGCAAAATATTCATAAACTTAACAAGAACCAAAAATATCAATCTCAGCCCTAAAATTTACATAAACATATCCGATATTTCCAATATCGATGAAAATCTCCCAAAAGAATTCTCCAATATTAATCTCCAAAAGTATTCTTGCTAAACACGTCTTCGAAACACAATTCTATTTGAAGCTTCTCGAACTTCTCTAATTCTGCCAACTCTGAAAAATATGAGAATAAAGGGTGAGCTACGACCAGCTCAGTAAGTAGTAAGTCAATGAGGGTTGAGAAAAATAGAGATCAAGAAAAATAGTGAGCAATACTAATTGAAAACAAAATTTATAACAAAATATCTTATGCCAAACAACGTAGTGAAATTATCAATGGTTAATAAATGGTTGCAGAGAATGTTTAATGGAGACCAAAATTTGGATTGAGGTGGTGCTACTAGGTTCCAAGAGATTGTTCGACAATTATTGGAGAAACTTTTAAGGATTGGTTAAGCGTTCGAGGTAAGTGGTTCTTCAATGATATTTTTAAAATGTGTATCGTATTTTATATGGTTTTGATGTATTATTTGGTGAACTGAACAAATTTTGGGTAAAATGAGATTGTCGAGATTTTGTGAAACACAATTGAAATATTTATAACTTGTTTTGGTCAGCATACTGTGAAAATTGTCCTTGCGCTGATGATATATCTTTGTGGTCTGTGTGGCCAATTTGGAGGTCTTTGTGGCTTGGAGATCTGTGTGACCATTGGTGATTTCTCTATATTGCGTGTTCTTGGATATTTTTGTTATAAACTTGTATTTTTGAGTTCGGTATGACTCACAGTGTTTTATTTTGGATTTCGGTTATTGTGATAAATTTTTCTTTTCCCCAACCCCCATTGACTTGTTACTTACTGAGCTAGTCGTAGCTCACCCCTTATTCTCATATTTTTCAGAGTTGACAGAATTAGAGAAGTTCGAGGAGATTCAGATAGATTTGTATTTCGAATGCGTGTTTTTAAAGAGTATTTTTAGAGATTAATGTTAAGAAATTCGATATTGTATTATTTTGGGAAATCCTTATCGATATTGGAAATATTAGATATGCTATTGTAAATTTTAGGGTTCGGATTGATATCTTTGGGTCTTTTTACGGTTTATGAATATTTTGATGAGGTTGTACAAAATAGTTTTGAAATATTAGGACCTAGATAAATGAGCATCCGTGGTGAAAAAAAAATTTATTTTATATAAAAATCTATCCATATGAAATTTAGGCCATAGCGTTACAACTCTCTCTCGCTCTCCAGAATTGGAGGTAGATGGAAGGCAAAAAGTATCCCTGCGTACGGGATTCCGAAGTCACTCACCTGACCTGCATCACTATTCTCTCTCCCCCCCCCCCCCCCCCGCGAAAAGAAGTTACTGTTCTATTGAGTCTGACTAACTGTTTTTGTTTCGAATATTTGCGAAATATATGCTTGAAGTTTTTTTGAGCTCAATCTGCATTTATGGTGCGTGATCCATATCCTGTTATTAATTCGGTTCTGGACCAGGATAGGTACTGTGAGGCTTATGTCGATTAGATGTGCCCATCTCGCATCCTTGTGCATTGTTAGTTCATTGCATAAGAAACCCCAAAATGACGTGAAGGTGGATTTTCGTGAAATCCTTTTTTGGTCGTTATTCCCAAGCAATGCATAAAATATCCAAAAGTTGCCAAGGAAAACAAAAAGCACGTGGAAATGTCTCCAAATTGTTTAGATGGCATATCTGAATAATATGATTCCAATGATGGGCATTGAGATGAAAGAGCTACTTGTTAGGTCAACAAGACAGTGAAGCAAGTTCAACTGTTCAAGTACATGCAATATCACTAGTCATAAGATTAAGGCCACCTGAGGAATATGGTACAGATATTTGGGGATACTGGATATAAATTATGTCCCAGCAGTTGACATGAAATTGCTAAACTGTCATCTTGATGCTATTTCTTTGCTCCGAATTCATGTCCCTAAAAGCATCTGAAGTAGCCAAAGAAGTGCAGATATAGCAGAATATTCTTTTAAGTTCATTCAGCAGAAGAATTAGCTGTAGCAGGTTCAGCAGGCGCCAGCTCGGTGCTCGTGAGCTCCTCTAGTTCTGAATGTATGCTATTGATAAAAGCCATCGATTTTTGTTGAGGTTCCTCCATTGCTTCTTTCAGCTTGCGTAAAGCTAAGCAATATGCTTCCTGCCCATTTGAATCGAAACCATGAGTAAATCACGTCTGAGAACATAAAGCACACCATCATTATAGAAGCTTATTGACATAGTTTTTGAACCAATCATGAGTTAGCTGCATCATATGTCATACTTATCATAAGCACTTGAGCTTAACTGATAATCGAGTGAAAGAAGAAATAGGTTTTCAATATTATAGAGTAAATGTCTCTTCTTATTTTAGTCTATGGACAATGAGGAGACCGGTTATTGTGTGACTGAAGCTATTGTGTGAGTGTGTGAGTAGATGGGTGAGATTAGAATTTGAGAAATCTAACGGCTGACAAAATGCCACGTCAATTAATGAAACCGGGTCGGTTGTGCAGGTCGGGATTGTGGGTCGGATTCATTAATTGACGTGGCATTTTGTCAGCCGTTAGATTTCTCAACTTCTAATCTCATCCGTCCAATCACACACTCACACAATAGCTTCACTCACACAATAACTTTTGCCGGACAATGAGTACTTGAGCTTTATACAAAAATGTTTTCCAAACAGGTGGAAGCTTGAATGAGAGACGTTGCATCGTATGACCAACTCAAATGACTCTCAAATAGAAGAAATCAGTAAGAGCGAGAAGAAAGCAACGAACGAAGACATGCAACAACATCATTGTAAAAAGTAGTTCTTCGAAAGCTTAGAAAAAAAGAAAAAAAACTAACCCTTCATAAAATATAGATATTAATTAACTCAACCCATGTAGATTGACTGAAAATTGTAAGATTTTTGTTAATGATCTATCGCTATCAATTTGCTGTCTCAAAATTTAGGATTCAAAGTTCAAATAGAAAGTGTTTCGTCACACATTAATACGTGATATATATATATATGGTACTCTTTTATGACCGCTTGATATCACAGGGGGAAAGAGAATCCACAAAGTTAACTGCATGACCTACAAATGCCACTCTTTCTGATTGTTTATCAGTTGATCACGAAGTGAACTGCAAACGTTATTAATTAACTATGTTTTTTTCGCACAGAAACACATGTTTCTGTACCATATGGACGTAAAACATTTTAAAATCCATATTTTGATCTATTCCAGACAGCGATTACCATGCTGAAAAAACTGAAAGCAGATCTTTTGTTTACTAAAATCAGGTTATTCTACTGGTTCCTAGTTTTTTTTTTCTCGGCTACTGGTTCCTAATTACTTTACGAAGCATATGACATTTTTCATTCTGTCGAGACGCATGCCTATATTAGATTTGCGAAGGAGCTTCCTAAAGATCTTCTATAGGAAACTCCCCTAGCTAAAACACTTCCATATGATCAAGAATCGAGCTTACAAGGGCATACAAGCTGTTAACACGAATTTAGATAGCAAGATGTTAGGTCTCTAGTAATCTAAGCCTATAAATAACATATAAGAGCTAGCTAGCTAGCATCCATATATACATCATGATCTGGTAGGAATCTAGGCCATTAACGTGTAAAATAGACCTCTAATTTTTGATGTCCGGTCTTAGTTAACTCGTGCGTTGTGTAAGAGATCGGACTTCATCTATTCTGGAAATTAAGACTAACAACTAAAAAGCATTAATGGCAATATATATATATGTGTGTGTGTGTACATGTGTGCGTGTGTGCGTGTTTGTGGGTATATATATATATGTATATGCGTAAAGCAATTAAGTGGTGAGATGCTACCCTAGCTACTAGGTTTGACTGAAGCAAGTTCTAAAAGATTTGCTCCTAATCCTTATAATTCGATACTTCGTAAATTAAAAGCTCCTCGAGAAACTTCCTTATGCCTATTTGTGCATATGAGCGAGTGTAAGGCGTGAATATGCTAGAGGGATAATAGAGAGAGGGTTTGATTAAGCATCGAGTGTAATTGTAATTCTACCATAAAGTGATCTAGCTCAGATCGACTGCCCATGCTGCTAAAGCTGGCCGGATCGTTTTCTTGTTGCTTCTGATGATCTCTAATTTGATCTCGGCCAAGTTCCCCTATGTCACCGACCTGCACAAACAGAAGTACATCAATGAGCAGGCATGATCCATCATCAGAGCAAACATGCATGATCCATCATCAGAGCAAACAGGCACTCTGACAATGGCTCTTGGGCATTCGAATAAAGCCGAGAAAGAGTCTGGCTTCCTCTTTCAAGGATAGCTAGGTCAGCACTGGGTTGACAACAGGAACAAAGGAATTCATGCTACAGTAATATACCGTAGCCGTCCAAATTAGAGAATTAGTTCTATCAAGCACAAAAGAATGAACATTAATTAATTTCGAAGTGGATGGTAATGTTGCGTATCCACTGGTAGTGAACTCTTTAGAAACCCAATATTTTCTCGACACTCACGTCTCTCCCTCCCATCTCACCCCCTTCCCCCCCGCCCCCACAAAAAATGAAGAGAAGAAAACAGGAGGAAGAAGATCAAGAAAGTAATGAAAAGGGAAAAGTAGCAGCTCTAGACCATCATGAAGTTTAAGGATGACTTAATAGTCACCTTTCTCAGTCAGAAAGATTTATAAGGAAAAAAAATGTTGGTAGCATCTTCATAGTGCCGTCTATCTGGGGGTTTATATACCATTTAATAGAGGACAGAGCAGAAGCCAAAAAATGGGGTTAAAACTGCATTATACTCACAAATGAAAGCGTCTATGCACTATTTATGTAGTGTTTCATGAGAAGGGAGAGAGAGATCAAGACCTTCAAACAGCCCAAGTGAGCCTCAACCAACAGCCCGTAAGAAGGATGACTAGAGATTATTCTCTTGAGGATCTCGTCCTCTCCTTTCGCTTCTTCCTTCTCCATACAGTTAGTCGTGACCTCCATCAATCTTTCTTTTCTTCAGTTCTTCTTTCTATATATATTTGATCACATAGAAAGTGCTCAAATGTACCTGGTTAGAATTAGGTCAGACAGACGATCCGGCCCATTTATGGAAGTGAAACAGATTGACTCATGCATGCAAATGGTTCAAGGAATGGTATCAGTCAAAACACTAATGGAGGTGGGAGAGCCTTTCTGCTTCCACTCTTTTCTCTCTTTTTACATCCCGAAAGCAACACTTCAGGGGGGGTCTCGATCAATGGGAAGCTTTGTTAGTACCGTACTCTCCAGCTATTTAGACAGTCGCTCGCTCCCTGTCCTTACCTTTCCCATTTTACTAGTCATTAGCTCACTTTTTACGATCAGAAGGTCCAAATTCGAAACTGTTCATTGTGGGTAATTTATATTCTATGCTTCGTTTCTCGCACATGGTGGGAAGTCCATTCTCTTCAACAATGACGCTTCAGGAGAAATATTTGGGTTTGCGTGTGCGGCCTGGAACTTTCATCCAACTTTTGCCGAGTGCAGGGCCGTCTCAAACCAAATGGGGGCTAAGTCGCTAGAAATTAATAGGCCTTTTATATAAATATTTTTAATTTAAAATATTTGAAATTATTAAATTTAATATAAAATATTTAAAGGTTCTATTAATTACTTTTTATGTGGCTCTCATACATGACATCAAGAAAATTTATTGGGCATTTTTTTTCACTTTAAATAAAGTTTAGAAATCTGAAAAAGGATTAGAAGGCAGCCGGCTTCAGAGAAACATATCCCTCAATGCGGGGCAAAAATACAATCCACTCATTATAAAAAATGAAAAGAGTACTGCATCTTGCTATTTCTTTTTTTTCTTAGTTCAATTGTCTTTTTATTTCTTAGGTCATGTACAACACAAATTTTTTTGGGTTAATAACCATTTTAATCTATGAGTTTTATGCCCTTTATCAATTTGATCCATGGATTTCAAATTTGGTCACATAAGTCCTTAGGTTATCTTCATTTATCGATTTAGACATTTCATCCAATTATGTCTCCTCAGTGTACAGTCATCTAACGGTAGACACTTCACCACAATAATATCACGACATGTGGACGAATTTGAAAAAAAAATGAAATTCAAATCATAATGTTTATAATGAGTTAGTGTGAAAGCTAAAACATAAATTATTAGTTCAACTTTAATGGCACCTATGACATACAAATTATTTTTTAGATATATATATATGATGCACCAAAAAATTCACAAACTTTTTAGTGATAGATCAATAGTGTTGTCGGAGGCCGACTATGAACCTTGGGGGCTAGGGTAAGATATATATATATATATATATATATTTGTTTATTGTGCCTTGGAAGTTTTAGTGATCATGTGATCTATTTTTGGATGAATTTGATGTTGCAGTGCTAGCTGTATTCATGCTAATTTCCGGTCTTGGCTACTCGTTTCACCTGCTGGTGATCAAAGTAGTGAAGAATGATGAGTATTGGGATCAATATCTCTATCTAAAGGAGGCCGAATGATGCTTGTCTTTAACCTGTATATTTTGAACTACTCACATGATACATATTTTTTTTCTTCATTTTATTCTAATTCCATGATACAGGAGTTTGCACGTTGTATCCTTCCACGTTTAGAAACCCACCCATGCTGAGAGGGAAAAGAACTCATAGAGAATAAAAAAGTAACTGCGTGAAAATTCCCTAGATTCCCTCAACTGGCATAACTAGCTTAAATAAAGACAAGCGAGGAATGACAAAAAGATATATAGGCATACGCATAGCATAGATAGTTTAAACGAGGACACTGACTTCCCCGTAAAAGGACTTCTGGTGGAACTGACATAAAAAGAAAAAGTTTGATAGATCAGGACTGAGGAAAAGTTAGCGTAAATGATGTTAGGCTTTGAAAATGGTCCTGAAACTTATGGGAGTACAGTAGGATTGAGGCTCCCAGGATTGATTTTAAAAATATTTGTTTGTGTTTCTTTTAAGGATGCTGTATTTTTTTTATTGATAAAAATTTTGTTAAAAATTATTAGGATTTATAAAAAATTATTAGAATTTATAAAAGATATTAGAATTGATAAAAAATAATTGTGAAAAGTTTTTAGAAATTTTGTTGATACCACACCAAACATAGTAATAGCCAACAGATCGCGGAACTAAGTCATGTCTTTAATGATAATAAACAAACGATCAAATATAGTCAATAAAGGCAATGCAACCAAATATAGCCAATATAATGATCGACAAAAAATTCCTTCCATTCCATTTTTCTCTTTTGCTTTTCTCTCTCTCTGTTTTTTGTTCTTCTTCTTTTTTTTGTTCTTTTTCTTTCACTCACCTCATTTTTTTTTCCTAACACCCACCTTGAATAATAGAAATCTATGGGATTAATGAAAGATATGAAATTAATGTGTCAGATTTAAGAAATAGAGATTCACCAGAATGCTTATTGAAAGTGCAAGATGCAGAAACTTGGAGCTGCTAGACCCAACTTATGGCTGCAGGATCATAGCTCCGATACCATGATAGAATTTGATAAACCTTGAATAATTGAAACATAATAGAGAGAGGAGAAAGAATAAGGAGAGATAGAGATTTAAGTGATTATGTTTAGAAGATCTACATCCACTGTAAAAACACTCTATGTCTGTTTTTATATTATAAATTCATACAAATTACAAAGATGAATTTTCTATTTATAGATACAATACAAAATATGATAGATGAATATTCTTATATTTAAAATTTAAATATTTAAATTTTGATAACGATGATATGGTGGTAACCAAAATATAATATCAAATTATCTCTAACAAAAGCTACATGTTTCTGTAGTTGGCAAAAGAGTTGTTCTCTCTGAGCTGAAAACCAAACCCTGTATTCAAATCACGTGCTGGATCGATCAAGTGAAGATGTGCCCTGACAACCATTAATCACGGTACGTACCAGAACTTGACTCTGATGGCCGGCCAGCTTCTTATCGTAGTTAAAGCAATCGAAGTTTTGCAAGGAAATGGACAATGGGCTAGGTGTCGTCTCTCTCTAGTAATTAAACGTGTAGTACTACTGTCACTAATGTTAGAATCCACATCGGATTAATACAGAAGTATACATATGGATGATTCATCTGATATAATTGGATCCAAACTCGATAGACATATTTCTAGATTTTTGTGAAGTGAAAGAAAAAGAAAAAAATATAACAACAGGTAAGAGTCATGTACACCTGAGTCCTTCTTAATTTCTGGTTTCCTTCCTCCCAAAAATGATCAGAGATAAGAGGATTAATTATTGAGCTCCAAAGTCTCACATCTAATATATGAGTTCAAAATCTTCACAGGCACCCACAGTACACGTACACATATGTTACGAAGGAGATCACTTGGGATTGAAGTTGTTTAGATGTGAAATTGTCCCACACCTCACAAAAACTAGCTTTTCATTCTGTGAAGAGAAGTGCCATCAATCTCCACAAAAATCTTGTGTTTTTTTTGGGTAATTGGTAAGTTTGGTAATGCGGAAACAAAATACACAAGGGAAGGGGTTATTCGCAATTTTATGGATTCTCATCCTCACTGGAGCATCAATTGGCCGGGTACCAAGGAGACAAAGCCAAATGGCTCACCAGATTGCCCACTGAGAGTCCAGGATACATTTCCACGGTCACATTACTTCTACGTACGCAGCGCTTGCAATGGACTGAGCCAGAGACGAGCGAGCTCGTGTAACGGACTGAGCGAGTTCGACCAAAGTTTCTCGTGAACAAGATTAGTAGACTACTCGTATATATACATGAACATATCGTCACGTGGATTAGAGATGGGGACGGCACCAGGGGCTGGGGGGTGGGCTGGGCTGAACTAGAATTGTGCAGGATGAAAAAAATGTCTTGAGAAATTTTGTTATTTACGTACGTCCATTGATAAGGAAACTTTCCTAGGGATTTGATCAACAACTATTTATACATATAGATAGTCGACCCATAGATTCACATGTTGGATATTCTATATATATTAGTTCTTCAAATCGTTCATTTGAAAAAAAAAAATCTACAAGTAGTACAATGGTATCGACCCACATGTGCCCATGTTCTATTCTGCAAGATAAACACCTGTATATATGAACCAACCACTTGAAGGTTGTGTCAAATTTTAATTAGAAACAATATCTGTAAACTACTCATGCAAGTGTTCTGTTGTATTAGCGAATACATAATCTTCAAAGGCTTGAAGTTGTATTCTTACACCCTAAGCACTAATCAATTGTTAGGAACTTAAATATCAATCAACAAATTCAACAGCCCATTTCATCTCTCTAATGGAATTTAGTTCATCAAATTTCAATTTTCTCTTTGAACACTACACTTGCTGGCAAATCTAGCCAACAAAATTGTTGAATTAAGGTGCATATATGTGTTAGTCTTTGGAGGAATGAGTACTACTTACTGTAGGGAAGGCTAGCTAGCCTCCTATGACAATTTATTTATTTTGACAGACCCTATATGCACTACTTAGAAACATATCTTCAGAGGATAATATGAAAGCAAATTTTTTGTCCAAGTAAAATCTTTCTTCTTTATTCTCAAACACATAATTGGCATCAATGTACAAAACCATCAATCCGGCCTGTTTCCCCACATTGCTTAACAGTATCTGCCCTTGGACATGAATTGATTACGCTTCAAGTACTATATAACAGACAAAACGTTCTGACTTTGTTGCATATGTCTATGTTTATGTAGTACCAATTAGATAGCTAGGTTACCCCGCATATACTTCCAAGCACCAAGACACCTAGCTAGGTATTTGTATAATAGAAGAAGATAAGGAGGCTGGAGACGTGTAGTAACAGGTAACAAACAAAAGTTCCCGGAGCTTTTGATTGAGTAGACGCGATGGCTTTGGTTCCATACAAGCATGTTGCTCTGGTTGCATTCTAGCGCTGTTCTTCATTATCTTAGTCACCATGGCCGCGGGTAAGCGAGTAATTAATTCTTCGAAATTTTTTTCTGTTATTCGTGTCTTGAGTTTGATGGGCTTCTTGTTCTTTGTGCATGAAAAGCAAAAAGATATCCAACTGAGTTTCATTCTCTCTATCTTCTTCAAATTTCAGCCTATTGGTTCCCAAAACCCTGCATCGACCGATGTGGTCTTCGCCTTAGTGCATTTGAAGCTGGTAATTATGGAAAGTTACTTAAGACAAACAAAGACTATCAGAGCGGGTAAGGGTGAAACCGGAACCGGATGGAACCGGAATGGGTCATTCCGGTTCCGGTACTCACCGGAATGGAATTTTCCATTCCGGTTCCATTCCGGAATTTACCGGAACGGAACCGGAATTGGAACCGGAATTTCCGGAACCGGAACCGGAAATTCCGGTTCCTTATATGGGCTTAAAAAAATATATTTAGTTTAGGCCCAACTTTTTTTAAAAGCCCAAAGCCAAAATTTGGCTGTTTTTTTTCCTGAACAAATGTCTCTTTAATTATTTTTTCCAAAATATATAAATACAATCATGTATAAACGAAGCTAGAGTTAATTGAAATAGGATACCAGCCACTAAAATACTAAATAGATCATTGTGCTTGTCCAACTGATATCCTCAAGTTCTCCATCTCTACAAAAGAAAAACAAAACAATTATAAGAGAAATACTAAGAGAACCAAATAATCAATTAACAAAGCAAAAAATTTAACAAAATAAAAAGTATACCCATATCTAGTTTGTAACTCAATGAATCATCTCCACCATCAATGTCGGCATCATCTTCATCAAGTATAGGAGTATCATGCAACCAATTTTGTGCACATATGAGGCCCTCCACGGTACCAGGCGCCAAAGAAGAGCGAAAAGCATCCAACACTCTGCCGGAAGTGCTAAAAGCGGACTCAGATGACACGGTAGTAATTGGGATAGCTAACACATCATTTGCAATGCGAGAAAGAATTTGAAACTTCTGAGAATTCACCTTCCACCACAACAAAATATCAAAATGCGCCACCCTTGGTTCCACATCTTCAATCAAGTATCTCTCCACCTCAGACTTACTATCTAGCAAGTTTTGTTGCTGTCGATAAGTAGGAAGACCTCCCCATAAATGCTGATCAATATTCATCAATTCATCCATATTTGCAGAACTGTGACTTCCACTTGGCTGCTCTGATTGGGCTATGAAACCTCCACTATACTCCTCAAACATATTTTCTAGAGTACCTCGCACCATAGCAGTGAAATCCATGCCCTTATCCTTCCCAAAATTGTTGATAGCCCAATACTCTAAAGTGATGAGTTTAAAGCGAGGATCTAATACCGCAGCTACAAATAAAAGTCTATTCACCTTCCTCAAATCCCCCCAATACTTATCATACTTACTTTGCATCTTTTTAGCCATGTCACGAAGTGAGATATCAGAACAATTAACAAAGGTCTCCAAATGAAACTTAATTCTTGCTAACTCCTCAAAAAATGCATTTGAAGTTACATATGAAGATCCTGATATGCGTAGGGTGACCTCATAGAACACTTTCAAAAACTTCACAAACAGTTTAATGTGCTCCCAATCCTCAAATACCGGTGACCCCAATCCCTTCCTCCCATGACTATCTTCATTCAAATACATCACTAAGTTCCCATCTCCATCCAACATATCCTCAAAAACCTCCCGAAATTTTTCAGCCCTTTCTAACATTATATAAGTGGAGTTCCATCGAGTTGGTACGTCCATTTGCAAGAAATTGCTATCAGACAACAATCTATTTGCAGCGGCCTTCTTGAACCCAGCAAGCCTTTGAGGACTAGATTTCACAAATTTCACAATATTCCGTATCTTTGCAACGGAATCATCCAACTCCTTCAAACCCTCCTGAACTATAAGATTCAAAATATGCGCAGCACATCGCATATGAATGAAATCATGCTTACACACAACATTTGACCCACCTCCTAATTGTTTTCTTTTCACTTGCTCAATTGCAACATCATTGTTGGTTGCATTATCAACCGTGATTGTGAGAATTTTGTCAATCCCCCAAATATTCATACATCCCTCTATCTCTTTCCCAATACTAGCCCCCTTATGATCAATTATACGGCGAAAGTAAATAATCCTCTTATGTAAACACCACCTCCTATCAATAAAGTGGGCTGTCACGCACATATAGTTCACATTTTGAACTGAAGTCCACGTATCAGTGGTAAAACAAACTCTAGGACTTTCTATGACAATCGCCTCTTTCAGCTTAGTCCTTTCTTCTATATACAACTCCATACAATCCTTCATGATCGTTAATCTACTGGGCATCTTAAAGCGGGGCTCAAGTCTCTCCACCAATTTTCTAAACCCTAACCTCTGCACAGTCCTAAAAGGCATCTCATCCATTATCAAATATTCAGCAATCCACCTCCTCACCTCCTTTTCACTATAAGTATCCAACTTCAAAACACCCTTATCACTCCCTGTTGCTTTCGAAGCATCCATTGTCAACCTAGATTGAGTCTTGTCTAATTGACCTTGTTGCTTCTTATATGGCAAACAACGTCTCAAATGAGCTCTCATACCCGAAGTCCCATGGCGTTCAGGGTGGCACCCAACCTTGGCCTTACAATGATGACATTTGGCTTCAGGGTGTTCAGGTTTGACAACTGGCAAAATTTTAGTAAAGTGATCCCACACAAAACTCTTGCGAGTATTCTTTCTCTTTTTACTTGGTTGTTCTTCTGACTGATTGGTAATATCCTCATCACCATCAGATTGAGGACTACTAACTGACTCATCAGGTATTGGACCACAACCACTAGGGCAAGACCCTACATTTGTAGTATGTGTAATACTAATCTCATCCATCTGACATTAAAAATATTTGATTTTCAATTCATTTGAATAACAAAAAATAAATGTAAAATGACTCAATCTATCTAAATGTAAAAATAAATATAAAATTTCCAGTCTAAGTATCGATAGTGTCGACACATAATACCATGGTGTCGACACATTGGTCACACACCAGAAGACATGTCCCAGGCCAATATGATGGTGTCGACACATTGTACAAAGGTGTCGACACATTGCACTATCAACAGAAAGCAGGTTTCCAAGCCAAGCTGATGGTGTCGACACCTTTGTCCAATGTGTCGACACCATCATATTGGCCTGGAAACCTGCTTTCTGTTGATAGTGCAATGTGTCGACACCTTTGTACAATGTGTCGACACCATCATATTGGCCTGGGACATGTCTTCTGGTGTGTGACCAATGTGTCGACACCATGGTATTATGTGTCGACACTATCGACACTTAGACTGAAAATTTTACATTTATATCTTCTGGTGTGTGGCCAAACTTCACAAATTATTCTCATGAGCAATCAAACAATCAGCAAACAATCAACAATCTATATAAAGTAACTCATATTATAGTTGAGAAATTAACAAACCCTAAAATCAAATTAAGTAATTAACAAAAACAAGCCCTAACTATGTGATTTAAATAATCACAAATCACAAATTCACATAATCACAAATCACAAATCACAAATTCACATAATCACAAATCACAAATTCACATAATCACAATCAATCAATAATTAGCTGAGAGGGAGTTGAGAGAGGGATACGTACTGGCGGCTGCTGCCCTACACAACTGGAAGAGCACCGGATCACAGCGGGCCGGCAGCAATCGATGGTGGAAAGTGCACTGGAGTCGGCGATGAGAGAGATCTCTAGAGAGAGAAAGAGAAACTGAGAGAGTGAGAGGGAGTGAGCCGGAGAGTGAGAGAGAGAGAGATGAGATATCTGTGAGAGTGAGAGAGAGAGAGAGATGAAGATTTCGGCAGGGAAGGCTGGGAGGGACGGAGGCTAGACTCACAAGTGTGGGGCGGGGGGGCCGGGGGGCTGTTGCTGGCGGCACCGCGGCTGAGAGATCTCTGGGGTGAGCGAGAGAGAGAGAGTGTCGAGCGAGAGGGGGGGAGATTTCGGCTGAGACTTGAGAGATGACGAAAATTGGATGGAGTCGGCTGAGACTCCAGTTTTTTGTTTTAAACAAGGGCTCAAATGGCACCGTTTGAGCCCTTCATTTAAAAAAAAAAAAAAAAACCGGAACCGGAAATTCCGGTTTCCGGCGGATGATTTCATCACCCTTAAGAGCGGGGCAGACTCACTTGTCATGGATTATACTTCACCAAGAACGAAGGCACCGATTCATAAATAATATGTACCCTACAACAACATGGAAGAAATATACTTCTTTTTCTAGCTCCACTCCACTCCGCTTCGTAAACTGCGCACTGCTCCATTCGCTCCGCTAGGCAAAATTCAAGACTAATTTCTAAATCTTATACTTTGTTGAGCTCTTAATAATCAATGCTAACATTACTATCTTGATTACATGCAATTTACTTGAGTTCTATGTTTATATCAATTTTGACTTTTTTGATTGTGTTTCTTGTCAATTGGGAAAATAAAAGGTTTTATCCTTTAATAGCAGTGCATCTTTATCCTCTGCCCCTTTTGATCTTGTTCATTCTGATGTTTGGGGACCTGCCCCTGTTCCTAGTCAGGGGGTCTTGTTACTTTGTTATCCTTATCGATGATTATTCTCGCTACACGTGGCTTTATCTTTTACATGATCGAGCTGAGTTGTTACGTGTTTTTCGTGACTTTAAACATATGATAAAAACTCAGTTCGACCGCAAAATCAAATTTTTTTCGTTCTGATAATGGCATGAGTACACATCTGTCTCCTTTCTTAACACACTCAAAGAGGATGATACTTTTTCTCATCGGTCTTGTCCTTATACTTCCTAGCAGAATGAGCGTACTGAATGTAAGCATCTCCATATTCTCAACACTGTAAGATCTCTTCTCATCTCTACCACTCTCCCTGAATCGTTCTGGGGAGAAGTTGCTCTTACCGCTGTTCATACCATTAATCGAGTTCCTTCTCCTACCACTCCAAAATAGTTTCTTTCTGAGCTTCTTCATGATATGGTACCAAATTATTCTCTCTTGAAAGTTTTTGGTTGTGCTTGCTTTGTCTTATTGCCACCTCATAAGCGTACCAAACTTGAATCTCATTCTCGTTTATGTTGTTTCCTTGGTTATGGTATTACACAAAAGGGTTATCGATGTTATGATCCTATAACCAAGCATTTTTGTGTATCCCTTCATGTTCAGTTTTGGGAACACAAGTTCTTCACTAGTATGTCTCAATTCCCAGACACCTCTTTATCTTTCTCTCCAGTTTTTACTAATTGTAGTATAGACATTTCTTTAGATTTTGATGCAGGTGATGAAAGCTCCTTAAGTGACTACCCAGCGCCTGTTCCTTCTGAGTCTGGACCGTCACCTAATCCCATCAGCACACCTAAATTCTCCTCCACTATAGATATTCATCATTCTACTCGAGTAAGAGCCCTTCCATCACATCTTAATAATTTCCATTATTTTTCTGCTATTGTCACTCTTCATGAACCTCGCAGTTATTGTGAAGTTAGTTCTGACCCTCTTTGGCAAAAAGCTATGTCCGACGAACTTCAAGCTCTTCATAAAACTCGTACATGGGACTTGGTCGATTTTGCCTCCTGGTAAGTATGCAATAGGATTTAAGTGAGTGTACAATATTAAGACACGAGCTGATGGGTCGGTTAAATGCTACAAAACTCATCTTGTGGCATGCGAATTTACTCAGGAATACTGTATTGACTATGAGGAGACTTTTGCACCTGTTGCATGTCATACTTCTTTTAGATCTTTACTTGCAGTTGCATTCATTCGCCAGTGGAGCCTATTCCAAATGGATATGAATAATGTGTTACTATCTCAAGCCTCCTCAAGGTTTTGAGCATTTACCTCAGAAGGTATGCCGCCTTCGTAAGACTATTTACGGTCTCAAGTAGCCTCCTCGTACTTTATTTTCCAAGTTCAGTTCAGTTATGGCTCAACAGGGTTTTACTTCCAGTGCAGATAATTATCCTTCAGTCTAAGAATTGATATTTTTCTCCTTTTATTTTATGTTGATGACATGGTTATTACATGTGATGATCTTTCTACCATTCAGGCACTTCAGCAGTTTGAGATGAAAGATTCGGGTTCTTTAAGTGATTTCTTGGGTCTTGAGTTATCATCATGTTCAGATGGATATTATCTTTCTCAAACTAAGTATGTATCTGAGCTCTTGTCTTGTGCTGGAATGACTGATAGTAAGACTGTTTATAGTTCTTTGAAAACGAATGTCAAATTCCTTCCCAACAAGGGTCCCCTCTTAAATGATGTCACACTCTATTGACAATTGGTTGGTAGTCTCATCTACCTCAAGGTGACTCGTCCTGACATTTCCTATGCAGTCACCTTGATCAGCCAGTTTATGCATTTCCCTCACTTTACTCACTATGTCGTTGTTCTCCGGATTCTTCGGTATGTTAAGGGGCATATTTTTCATGGGCTTCATTTTTTTGCTCACTCCTCGTTGGATCTTCAGGCATACTTTGATGCTGATTGGGCAGGAGATCCCACTGATCATCGCTTCACCACTGAATATTGTTTCTTGCTTGGCATAACTCTTATCTCATGGAAAACTAAGAAACAGATTGTTGTCTCTCGTTCCAGTACAAAAGCTAAATATCGTGTATTGGCCGATACTACCTCTGAACTCTTGTGACATCGGTGGTTATTGCACGATATGAGTGTTCCTTTTTTCTGATAGTTCTCCTCTTCATTGTGACAACACGAGTGCTGTTCAGATTGCTCACAATGATGTTTTTCATGAGCTCACAAAACATATTGAAATTGACTGTCATGTCATTCATCATCATATCAAGCAATTACATCGTGTTTCTTCTGCTGATTAGCTTGCTGATATCTTCACCAAGGCCCATCCTCCTGGACGTCATCAAGATTTAATTGACAAACTCGAGTTAGCATCTTCGCTCCCACCTTGAGTTTGGGGGGGTGTACATATATGGCCTATATCTTCCTGATTTAAGAAGATCATGGAAATATATCTTCCTCAATCATGAGGATATTCTCAAATCAAGAAGATTATGATTTGTGATCTGATTGCAATTTGTGATTAATTACAGGATTCTGATTACTCTGTATAGGTTACTCTCTCCTCCTATAAAAGGACGAGTCATTGTACAGTTTATATACACTTTAGAATATACAACGTATTCTTCATTTTCTCTGTTTATTCTCTTATTTCAAGACACAGGAAGAAAATGCTAAATTTATGGTACTCTTTTATGACCACTTGATATCACAAGGGGAAATAGAATCCACAAAGTTAAGTGCAAGACCTACAAATTCTTTAGTTCACGAAGTTAACTGCAAACGGTATAAATTAACTATATTTTTTCGCATAGAAACACATGTTTCTGCACCATATGGGGTACCGTAAAACATTTTAAAATTCATATATTCTATTCCAGACAGCGATTAGTACCATCTGCTGAAAAAAATGAAAGCAGATCTTTTGTTTACTAAAATCAGGTTTATTCTAGTACTGGTTCCTAGCTAGTTACTTTACGAAGCATAGGACAATTTTCATTTTGTCGAGACGCATGCCTATATAAGGTTTGTGAAGGAGCTTCCTAAAGATCTTCTATAGGAAACTATCCCTTGCTTAAACAGTTCCTTATGATCATGAATCGAGCTTACAAGGTCTACAAGCTGTTAACATGCATTAGTTTAGATAGCAAGTTGTTAGGTCTCTAGTAATCTAAGCCAATAAATAACATATAAGAGCTAGCTAGCATCCATATATACATGATCAAGTAGGAATCTTAAATCTAGGACATTATCGTGTAAGATAGAACTCTAATTTTTTATGTCCTTAGTTAACTCGTGCGTTGTGTAAGAGATCGGAGTACTTCATCTATCCTGGCCATTAAGACTAACAACTAAAATGCAATGGCATGCAATATATGCGTGTGTGTGTGTGTGTGTGTATTATGGACTAGTCATCAACTAAGAAACGTTATTAATTTGAAGATAATCCTCTTGTGCTGTCCTTTTCAAAGAGATGCTGCTTTCATCACCTGAGATGTACATAAAGCAATTAAGTGGTGAGATGCTACCCTAGCTACTAGGTTTGACTGAAGAAAGTTCTAAAAGATTTGCTCCTAATCCTTATAATTCGATACTTCGTAAATTAAAAGCTCCTCGAGAAACTTCCTTATGCCTATTTGTGCATATGAGCGAGTGTAAGGCGTGAATATGCGAGAGAGATAATAAAGAGAGGGTTTGATTAAGCATCGAGTGTAATTGTAATTCTACCATAACGTGATCTAGCTCAAATTGACTGCCCATGCTGCTAAAGCTGGCCGGATCGTTTTCTTGTTGCTTCTGATTATCTCTAATTTGATCTTGGCCAAGTTCCCCTATGTCACCGACCTGCACAAACAGAAGTACATCAATGAGCAGGCATGATCCATCATCAGAGCAGCACTCTGACAATGGTTTTTGGCCATTCAAATAAAGCTGACTCCGCTTTGAGATTAAGTTGAGTATTGTATACACGTTGAGAATTTGAGATTAAGTTGAGTATTGTATTGTTTTATTTTAAATTTTTGTGCTAATTTTAGTTATTATTTTTTAATTTAGGACAATTTTAAGATATCTAATATGTCTAACGGAAAATAGGAATCAGGATATACAAAGTAAAAAATAAATAATTTTTTTCAAAATTAAAACTAATAAAATCATATCTTAGATCTACTATGACGCAAGAAATATTAAATGTATTAGCTATATTATCAATTGAAAATTATCTATTGAGAAATCTTGAATACAAAACTTGGATAAGTAATTTTGCATCTCAGAAACATAATTTTTAACTAAAATTTATTGATATTTTATATTTTAATATAATATTTTATAATTTATTATAAAATGTCTATTTTTATGGTTTTGCCTAAGACCCCATTTATGTTAGAGATGGCCCTGGTGAAAGGATCCAGAGAATAGAAAGGATACTTCTTTTATACTCTTGTTCTTATATATTAGAGGCTTGTTTGTTTGCGGGTTCGAGTTCTGGTTCAGGGTCAAGATTTTAGTTTTGGTTCTATAAGTTAGACTCGGACTCATAAGGGGTTTTCCTGCCGCTCGCCCTGGCAAATGGTACACAGTCCTGCCCGACAGATTCATTAATTCATCTAACATCAACCAAAAATTTTCTTGAAACTTGTTAACATAAGGCAAACTTTTACTCTCTCTCTCTCTCTCTCTCTCTCCTTTTTTTTCATTTGCCTCATCGAGCAGCCACCCACGCAAGTTCGCCATTTACCAGTGTTCCTTCAAATTTGCTCTGACTCATTTTGTATCAAATCTTAATCTGTGCATCTATGTTTTAATTTGTTTCCACAACATGTTTCCCTTTTTCATCCTTGGTGGCTGATTTTCTCAGATGTTACTAGATCGAATTCGAAGCGCTAGAAACCCATGAAAATGATCTATAACCCCACCTTGCCAATCCATTCAATAGTATGACTTCCAACGCCGGACAACCAAAACGGGATTTATCCAACCTACTCAAATGTTTTGGATAAAATCCCAAAAATCACAAAAAAAAAAAAAGAATGGGAATGAGAATATTGCTAATATCGTAAAGGGAACAACTTGTCTGCAGTACCCAGCTCAAAGGTAAACATTGTCAATGAAAAGACAAAATATGAGAAACAAAGTACCCAAGCCAGAATGCTCATGGACGTATAGACTATTCATTCACAGATCAAAGAGGCAAGAAGAGATCGAGTCCGAAACGGTAGAAACACATGAAAATGAGCCATAACCCCACCTTTACGATCCACTCAATAGTCTGTCTTCTAGCACCCAAGTCCAACTCCCTGGCTCACAGTCTCTTCAATTAATCAGTAGCAAGCAAGTTCTGGGATTCCTTTTCAACTATCGAAGCCAAACACTCGCCACTCTGCGATGGTAGCATATCGCAACCACCAACGCCTAGGTCTTGGTGATGGTTTCGATGATCCCAGTGACACCATGTGAGGGTAGTGAGGTGGAGAAGGAGATCTCAAAATTCATAAGCAGTTATGGTGGAAGTGGTGGACGGCAGGGCAGAGAGGTGGAAACAGGAGAGTGAGATCAGACCGAAAGCTTTTACTTGAAGAGTAACAGCAGACCATCGTCGTCTTATAAAAGGCGTGAAGATATTGGTTTTCTGTCTGTATTATGTCATATTGCAGATTACGATGACTTGTTTTTTTGTCGGAATAGCAGGTACAGTTAAAGTTGGTTATGTGCCGACCAACCCAATTTTTTTTTTAGGCAATGCAGGCCATAGCTTGCCAGGGGAGGGGGTGGGGATATTCGAATCCCAGATCAGGCCATAGCCGACCAACCCAATTAACAGAAGACATGTGCGTGTCACAATAACCCTTAATCCAACCAAACGTTGGTTCAAAAATCGAGTTCAAACCAGGTTTTGAACCTCATAACCTGAAACCACAACCAAACAAGTCCTAGGTGACTATTACTTTTTTTTTTAGGCAATGCAGGCCTAAGCCTACCGGGGGAAGGGGATGGGAGGAATCGAACCACAATTCGAGACCCTCCTAAGAGGAGGACGTGTCAACTGAGCCATAGCTCATTGGCCTATGTGACTATTACTTAATATGTAACATAGTGGGAACTGGGGCTGACAGTGACACCAAATAAGTAACAGAGGGAATGCCGAACTGACACTGGCACCTAAAAGAGAGAAAACCAAAACATGAAAAGAATAACCAAAAGATAGAAAGAACAAAAAGAGAACGAAAAGACACAACATATGACTGATATCACTAACACCACAAGCCAGAGCTCTGAGGTTCACTTCTACCTAAATAATACAGCTTGCCAAGCCTCCTGTTTTGTTTTGGTGGGGGTGGAAGTAGGAGCGGTGCACATGTAATGTGTTTACTCTTGTGGTTTTGCATGATTTTGACCAGTTCTAGCATCTTTCTTACGGTTTGCGTTTTGTTATATAACAAACCAGATCACAGCAAATCAGATCTCATGCCCTTACGTAAATAATATAATTTAGCATCATCTCTCACCCTATTTCTTTTATCATATTTTCGTCTCCCTCTTTATCCTATCGTGCTTGTCTGTAGGCGAACCCAAACACACAAACCGAGCGTGTACATAACGAGTGAACATATCCCAAAGTATTGAAGAATCCCTACTTTCAACCCTGCACTAGACTGATTTTTCAAACCTTATCACCAATAAAGATAGTAACAAGAACAAAAGAAATACTGAAAATCACAGTACCTAAACCATAAGGGGAATGAAAAATAAGAAGCATTTCATTATCCATCTGGACATCATCTACAACCAAGATCAATTACGTACATTCTTAAATCGCTTAGTTCTTTTTTTTCCTGAAAAACCTGTCTTATTAGAGGAAAAACCAACAACTAAGGATAGTCATGCATATCACAACACCGGATATGCTCGGGAACGTCGGACTCACAAGAAAAGTCAAGCCGACCACTGCTAGCGGCCCACAAGCCCAAGCGGTGAGCCAATTACACCGATGCGACACCCAAGCGATCTTCCAAACTTTGAAGTCCCTGAGCCCCTACCGGATAACATCCACAGAGGAAGAAATAGCCCAACAAAGAGGTTGGGGTTGAGAGAGGATGTCATTACACAAGGTAAAGGAGTCGCTCTCAAACACCACCGATGTCCAATTTTGTCGTCGAGCCAAACATGCTGCTTCCGCCAAAGCAAAAGCCTCACCCACCAGGGGGTCCATAGCAGCTAATTGTTCAGTGTAAACCATACAGAGGGAACTGGAAGAATCTCGCACTGAGATTGCTATGTACGACCCATACGAACGTATAGCCAAGTCCGTGTTAATCTTCAAACAACCTGTTGGGGGTGGGATCCATCGAAGGCCAGCCTGCCTCTCCACCCCCAGCCAAGCAGACCATTGTTCAGAATATCGCCGGCGGATAGAGCGTATCATCTCATTAGTGTCCACGGGGATGTCCTGATGCACTAACATATTTCGAAACTGCCATACCATGTCCAACACTATTGCCGCATTGAGAGAGAGCCTGTGCCGCATCACTTGGTAAATTCAGCCTAGACCCAGCTTCTAGAATGAAAGCAACTAAAGCTGAAGCCGAGGCAAACCCGATCTGATCTATAGGAACTGCCCACGGGGATTCACGCCAAGCAATAATGGCCACGGGACAGTTTGCCAAAAGATGCACCGTGTCCTCAGGAGCTTCATGACACAAGGGACAAAGAAAGGTATCTTCAAACTCACACCCCAATAATCTGCCAAGTTTCCCCCGGGTTTTAAGAGCGCCGGACGCCACCTTCCATAACAGCATCTTGAGGAACGTGTACAAATCAATGTTGTGCGGAAAGTTTCCTATATTTTTTGTTAACGTAACTGGAAGAGTAGGGAAAAGAGCTTCAACAAACACCCATTGGTTGAGGGGTTATATAACCCAAAAATTAAAGCACCCCAGGAGTTTGGTCTGGTGGTAAGACAACGGCTTAAGTTCTCATACGTCCCAAGTTCAAGCCCCAACACTGCCATTATAGCCCCTGACTTATCTAGAGTGTGTTGGGCAAGGTCTTGACACATGCCCCCAAGTTGGCTTGTAAAGCCGGGTACACGAAGTGACCCGACCTTGGGAGCTCCTGGGTCATAAAAAAAAACCCAAAAATTAAAGCAGGATAAAAAATTACTTCAACTTTGGCCCCCAACAAGACAAAAATATAATAAAAAGGGCAAGTAGGCCATATAACACCCATCTTCCAGACTACGGGTCGTAAGCCTTCTCCCAGTCATCCACCACCTCAGACATTTCTGTTCCACTACAATTATGTTGATGCTGCCCTGATGAACTCGAACCACTTGCTTCCAATTCCAACCGTGAACCTGAATGACTTGCTAGCTGTTTTCCAGGATCCTCAACTCTGCAAGATGACGCAGATGAACTCAAAGATGATTCAGAATCTAGGACATTCCACCGGTTCAATGAAGCAGCAATTGGAGCTTCTTTTTTCCACACAGAAGCCTGCATCTCTGCAAGACCACCAGACCACTCTTCTCCACCCCATAAATCTTCCTTCCACCCAGACTCCTGAACGACAGCCTTATTCCATGGGTTACCCTTCCGAGTGCCAATTGCTACACCTTCCTTGGCCATCCCTGCTCCTCCCCAGGCACTAGTACCTGATGATGCTACTGCTGCCCCACCATTCAGGAGAACCACAACAGCTCCATGATACACTGACCCATGATCCAATCTCCTCATAGCGGTGGCTGCTCGAGCAGGATCACTAAATACAGCCAATGCATTCTTGTCATTCAGCCAAACTAGTTCACATTCCCCGCCAAACCTCAAGACCAATGCACTTATATCTGCATCTCTTGGCAAATCAAGAAACGAAACAACAAGCCTGGGATCCATGTCCACCAAAGGATCCAGAGCTGGAGGATGGGGTGCATTTAAGGAGGTGGATCCCTTAACTCCAATCACACGAGAAGGGGCTTTCGATTTGGGTGTAACATGAACTACGATAAACCGCTTTGGCTCCCACCCAGCAGACTGAACAGCAAGCTTCCATCTCCCAGCGATCAGCCTTATTGCATCTCTCTTATCCTTCTGCATTGGACAGAACACATGAACCTTAAGACCACTTGTTGTTCCTCTGCTCTTGCCAAGAACCAAGAACTTGCACCTCTCCTCCACAGACAACACCCATTTTGGATCACGTCTATAGAGATCTGCAAGCACTTCAGTTACAGCAGAACTCTCCCCAAAATGAAGCGCATCCAAGTTTGGAGGAGAAATATCAAAAGCATCTGCTAGAACCCTTTTCCGTTCCAACTTAGCACATTCGTCATCACACATAAGCTTCCTCTGTCCAAGTGGAATTTTCTTGCCAGTCGCATCCACTGGTTGAAGTGGCACTGGCAACTTTTGGACAATGGAAGCTTCATACAAAGAATCAGCACTAAAATTTCCATTACCACCTCTAGCCTCACAGGGAACAGTTGCTGTTATCCGGCCACAAGAACATGCGATTGTCACAGGGGAATCACATCTTACCTCAGGACAAGGAGCAGAAGGATGACAAGGAGCTTTACATGTATGCCTACAATCTCTCCTAGGAGCACCACATGTCTGACCACAAGTTATTTTCAAACCTGGAAGAGGTGCAGGTGAAGTATCACAAGGCGGTTGGTGACAAGTTCTGCCACAAGCATGCATGCCACACTGCCTGGTCTTCCCACAAAGTTTGTTACATCTGATCTCCTTTGAACCACAAGGAATGTTCCTAAGGATAACATGTCCACCAATGCATTCCTTTGCTATAGGCACAGAACAAGGAGGGCAGTCCCCAAAATGACAGATGTGAGAAGATGAATGGCCACAAGGCTGAGGAACCGAACATGGGAGATGACATGAAGGAGGAGGTGTACCACAAGGCTGTGGAGGAGGGATTGAAGTCCTCCCACATGCACACATCAAATCAGTGAATATAGTTTCAAGGCAAGGAGGGCAATGGCCACTGTGACACAGTGATTCACAAGCATGTTGCCCACACCTCAGCTTCTTCCCACATGGCATTGAGCAAAAGTGTGGATCCCAATCCCCAACATGGAGATTATTTGAATTAGAGAGTGGACAGCACCGCTCACTGCACCTGTGCCTTCCACAATTCTTCTTCTGCCCACAAGGCTTATCACAAGTAAATTTCTCCTCCAATGTAGTTTTGTAGCATTCCACAGTTCGAGAATTAGACCCACAACGGCATTTTTGAGAGACTTGAAGCAAACATGGTGGACAATCTCCAGCATGGCAAAACTCTGTGCAATGATGCATCCCACAAGGAAGTGACTTCCCACATTTTTTAGAACAGGTTGGAATTGGGTCCAAACAGCTCTGACGTTCCTCCTGCAAGCTTGATTTCCCACAATGGCATGTCTTAACCCTGCTTGGCATTAAGTCACACTCCCCACAAGATCCTGGATGGCAAATTTCACAGCAGAAGTGATTCCCACACGCAAGCTTCTTTTCACACCTAGAATTACAAGAAAAGACACCGTCCTCAACTTTCACTTCTCCCTTCAAAGCCATTTCTCCACAAAGAACAACCTCCACCTTCTTCTTGCAGAAACAAGAGGCGTTGACTGGAACCTCACAAGGATCACAGGGACCCAGATGGCAAATCTGATCACACCTGTGACGCATACAATCAAGAAGCCTGTCACAGCGCTGACCACAAGTAATAACAGACTTGCGATCAGAGCACCGCGTGGTAATTGTTTTCTTCCCACAGGGGCATTGTCGTGGTGGGGCAAAAGCCTTACAAGGAGGGCAGGGACCCGGGTGGCATTGCAAAACACAAGCATGAGGGCAAAGATCCTCCCTACTCTGGCCAGCAAGTGGGACCTCCCTTTCGAGTGGCTTCCCACATGGTTCTCCACATGAATGCGGAGTCAAATACAGATCAGAAGGTGGGTCTGGCCTCTCTCCACAAAAGCAAACATACCGTATCTCCTTCGATGATGTAAGTTGCACTGATTGACATCCAGGACACCGCCAATTAAATCCCTGACTCTTCTCTGCAGACAAGTCAACAGAACTAGGCGCCCGAGCCCATCTCTTGATACAATTCAGATGGAAAATAGAGTAACAGCTTGAGCAAGACCAAATGGGTGCTGACCTTCGCACCATATCATAACAAATCATGCACTCGACAGTGCCCTTCATCAGCTTCTCCTGAATTTCTTGTACAAGCTGAGGTACCTTGCAGTCCTTCAATCCCTTCCCCCCCTGGCTCTCCCTTTCCCTCTTCCTCTCCTTCTCCTTCTCTTTCTCCTTCTCCCAGTTCCTCTCCCTATCCCTCCTCTGATTTGCAGGCTCACCTACGTAACCGCTTGGACCATTAGTACCTCTAGGACGACTCTCGGGTGGAGTAGAACCATAATTTGAGGCCCCACCATTCTGGTGGTTCGAATTGGAGCTCAATGGCAGGTTTGGGGTTGGGTTTGGGTTTTGGCTTGGGTTGACGGCTGTGACAGTGAAACCTCTTGGGACCCACTGATGACGAACACCCTGGGCCGGAAATCTAGTCCTATCTCTTCGATCATTAGGAGCTTGAGAGCTCATATTACCCGACACCAAACACCCAAAGCTTGTTGTATCCACCTGCTCCAAACTTAACTAACCCCACCCAACCGCAAAACCAGCACCTGGATTATAACTGCAACAAAAAAAGACAAGGGCAACAATGAGCGTTTATCCAAGGCGGTTAATCCAATCAGACGTCCATATGATTTTTTGTTCTTCCGTTTCGTTCTTTCTTCTAACGCCCAAAATACTAATCCCCAAACCAAGAGCATCAGAGTAAAATGGAATGAAGCTACTTCCACGAAAGAAACGATCATAATGAGTCAGGAAAAAGAACAAAATCCCTCTTTTTCAATCAATCCCCAAACCAAGAGCATCAGAGAAAAATGGAATGAAGCTACTTCCACAATAGAAACGATCATAATGAGTCAAGAAAAAAGAACAAAATCCCACTTTTCCAAACCCTTACTATTTTTGGGCAACCAAACCGTACACTCACCCGAATTTTCTCGACAACCACACAGAATATGCAATCAAAAACCTAAAAGCAAGCCGAAACCCGCAAATGAATTGGAAACTAAAGACTATATACGAAATTTACGAATCTAAGTACGCACAAAGGAAATCTAATTGAAACAAAGAATACAAAGGGAAACCCACCGATCAGTACCTGCTCTAAGATTTCTGTGTTTTTTTTTTTTGTTCTTCTCTGCTTCTCACTCTTTCTTCCTGGCCGACTTTCTTGGACTTTCACTTCTTGGGGAGAAGACAAATATGTGGGTGTTCTTTTTCCCAGGTAAAATGGATTACTCGTGGATTTCTCAAGGAGCAAACCGACCCGACCAGACAGCGTCGGTGAAATGGCAGCGTTTCGAGTATATATAGGAGGAGAGCGAGTGGCTTGACTTGCGGCCTAAGTTTTGGGGATTTTTTTTTGTCCCTTGGCCTTGGTGAGGAAAGTCGACGGGTCTCGCTTCTAGTCCGGCGTGCTGAACTTTCGCGTGACAGCGTGGGTGTGCTGCGTGGTGGGCACTCTTCCGCCAAAACATGAAGGAGTGGCCCGGTATATTGGACTTGGGCTTCAATGGGCTTTGACATTGAATCTAGGTCCGACATATCATGGCCTGAGGCCGATGTTGAGGCTGTTGAGGCTCCAACATATAGGACCCCGATTAGAGTATATAAACATTAACTTATGGGAAAAATATCGTAAAGAAAAAATATAACAAATAGGCACAAGTAATTGTTTCAAAAAACCAAAGACAAACCATATTTTTGTGAAAATATTAGTTAAATTATCTTTAATGCGATGTATGCGTTGTTTGACGTGGCACACAATATGCTAGCAATGTTGAAAGGTAGATAGAACGGCTTAAACTTTGCATGTGCATCCAAAAAAAAACTAAAATTATTTTTTCAAATTTTCAAAATAAATTTTACAAATTCCAACACATTTTACACAAATTTTAACAATTTTATACAAACTCCAGTAGACAATCCCGAATAAAAAAAACTAAAATTTTAAATTTTCAACGGTGACTAGAAATTAGCTTCTTTTGTTTTCTTTCTTTAAATCATATTGATCAAGTAGATGATTGTTTAGGTTGTGTGTTTTATGTGGCTCAACAGATGTGAAGTGGCACAATTAGTTAATAACTCATTCGAACTCATGTGCCCCTCTAAACACAGTTCATTCAGTTAGTGAAAATCTGTCATTCCAATTATTAAACTCTTACCTTTGGAGATGTAATTAATGGAAGTCTTAGTTAATTTCATCTTACGAGATATACAATAGGATCCAAATTAGTGAGAAATGAGAGGACAAACCTTTATCATTACATATTAGGGTTTCACAACCTGAAATTCGATCCAATTTTTGGACCGAAATCTGGTTGGACCGGATTTTCGGTTGTGTCTAAATTAAAGGACCGGACCGGACTACTTATAAGTGGTTTAGACCAATTTTTTTTCCTAAGCTTTTATTTTTTATTAATAAATTCGATCCGATTCAGACCAGGTCCCAAAAGGCCTGGACCGGACTGAACCAGATATAACTGATTTTTAAAATCCGATTTTGTCCGATCTGCAATCCGATTGTATGCAGCTCTATTACATATTGAAGATTAAAAAAAGCATGTCAAACTTCAAACTTATACCCATATAAGAATAGATCGAAATTTCTCAAGATTTTGTCAAAAAGTAAAAAAAGTAAACATTGTATTCCTTGAATTTTACACAGTTTCATAAATAGGTCCTTCTAGAAAAAAAAAATATTTTATCAGTCCTATCCAAAAAGTCTATCTGCCTTGTAAAACAGTGCGCATTGAGCTAGGAGAGGCTAGAATAGCACGGGTAGGAACCTAGGGCATGTTTGGTTGAGTGGTTTTTTAGAATTTGTATCATACTTTTATATTTAAATGTCAAATATCACAAAATAAAAGTATTCTAATATAACATTTTATTACTTTTTTTTACAAACATCAATTCCTTTTAACAACTTCTGTACGCATGTCAATACGACTTTAACATCGTCTAAATATTCACAATTTTATCATAATCTTACAAATTTATTCAAATCGAACATCACCTTAATAAAAACAGAGCGCATTGAGTGAGGAGAGGCTGAAATAGCGCAGGTAGGAATGGGGTATCAAAGGTGGCCAATATATATTAATGGACATGCGTCTATATAACGTATTATAACTGACAAGGCCTTTGTTTAGGTGGATTTTTCTATAAGGAGTAAATTCTCAAGAAGGCAAAATGTGAGGACTAAAATTTTAGTTTAAAAATTTCATAGACATACTTTGATTAAAATTTTCAATTTAAAAACTCAATTAAATAACCTGAAAACAGTGTAAAAACTCTGAGGAGTACTAAAAAAATTGATTTTTCTAGAAGGTTGTTTGGGTAACAATTTGTGTTTTGCTTTATTGCATTTTTTTACTCTGTTTTTTTTTTGTTTATATATTGAAAAAAACCAAAATGAAAGGAATTACAAACACAAGGAAACACCAGGCAAACTACAGTACACCAGCAGACCAAACCCAAAAACAACAAACAAATGTCTATAATCTGTGGGTCAAGATGTCTAATCTGTGGATCCCATTTGTCCCACTTAGGGTGCGTTTGCACCCAAAATATTACCAATATTTTTCTCTCTCCTAATAAAATACTACAATATAATCTCTTTTTCTCCTATAAAAAATATAAAAAATATAAAAAAATATAAAAAAATTACCTCTCTCTTCACTTTTTCACTAAACCCAATACCAACACAAAACCCAATACCAAAAATATTTCAACACAAACACAACCTTATTCATCCAACAATTGTAGTGGGCCGGAATGATGCTCTCCACCATGATTCAAGTCTGACAAGAGAAACAAGTCCAACTATTAGTTTCAAGTCAAGTAGTATTGTGGAACCATTATATATTTATATTTGTACAATATATTATGGTGGTGTTCGGGGTGAAAATTAATTATATATACAATAATTAATTATATGGAGTTCAAATCCTTTCCCATCATATAATAAGTTAGATGAATATATTCTACAAGAATTAATTTCTTATTTAGCTTATTCTAATTACAAAGAATATTACGAAATGCAAAAATAAAACAAAGGTACACTTTCCTCTAGTTCAAAACACATATCCCAATTCGAGAAACATTTATTTCTTTTAATTTATCTATAACATTTAGTTTGCCATAAAAATATATACACAGGTCTATTTTTGTATCACAAATCTTTGTACTTTTTAAATTATTAATTATTTATGGTTTTCATAGATAGATCATTAAATATTAAAGGGTTATTTTTTTGTTAATAAATTATGAAATTTACATTAGATGATTAGGGTAGTTGTAGTAAATTACATTCTCTCAATAGGAAGTAAGAATTATTGAATGTGGATCAGAATTTGGCAATATCAACTTTCTTACACTATTATTTATTATTTTTATTACATTGCATCACCAATGAATCATTTTAGATATTTTTATCATTTATTAAAAAATTTCGTTAATTTAGATAGAAATTTATTTTTTGATCTCTAATTACAATTTTAACCTTATAAAATGTTCAATGCTCAAAAAAATATTATAGAGATAAAATTATCATTTTGTACGTCAAAAATTATATGTATAATAAGATAAAAATAATAGATTATAGTGTAAGATGTTGTGAGGTGTATTTAACCTTAGGAACTTAAAAATGGCCATCAAAATTCAACTCGGTTATAAGTTATAACTAGTAACTTTCGAGTTTCAACAGCAAGACCGCTACGAAGAGGGGTACAACTCATTGAACTCAGCGCAAGGCTTGGATCTCCGCGTATCTCGCTATCTGCACATTTCGGAGTATGACTATCATATAAATATATAGTCTTCGTGATTGTCGTCTCTCTTCGGTGCCATCATCTTTCCCTTAAGTTTCTCTTCTTCTTGCCGAAATGTCTCTGCTTTCAGATCTCATCAACCTCGACCTCTCTGGGACCACTGAGAAGGTGATCGCCGAGTACATATGGTGAGGCTTTTCACTTCTTCGTGCAGCTTTCTCTTTCCTATATGTTTTTTGTTATGCCTTTTCATTTCGTCTTGCGCAAAACGTATATCAATCACGGCAGTGTGTTTTGCATTGATGTCGGAGTCTTTCTGCCTCTGGGTATATCTTATTTTTGTGATGTAGTTGATTTGTTTTTCGACTTATTCTCAAATCATTTTTCTCAGTGATATCTCTCTCTTGCTGTTAGTGGGTATTTCTGTCTGTCTGTCCTCCTCCTCCTCTCTCTCTCTCTCTCTCTGCTCTCTGCTCTCTGCTCTCTGTTTTCCCCCCCTCTGTTTTCATAAGGTGGCGATTGTCCTGTTAATATATTTGATCTGTTCTTTTTTTTTTTTCATGTGGGTTAAAATTGATCTTAATACCTGTGCTTTTAATTGATGAACAGGATCGGTGGATCTGGTATGGACCTTAGAAGCAAGGGCAGAGTATATTTCTTTCCTCTGTTTAATTATTTCTCTAATATGGTTTTCTGCTATGGTTCATGTTTAACTTCTTTAATTTTTTATTGTCGAACAGACTCTTCCTAGACTAGTTCGTGATCCTGCGAAGCTTCCAAAGTGGAACTATGATGGTTCCAGCACAGGCCAAGCTCCCGGCGACGACAGTGAAGTCATCTTATAGTATGTTCTGTCACTCTCCGTCTCTCTCTCTCTGCATCTTTTTTTTTTTACATATTCTTAATTCTTTTTTATTGTTGGATTTTTTTTTTATATACATGTCTTGAACTAGTCCCCAAGCAATTTTCAGAGACCCATTTAGGAGGGGCAATAATATTCTCGTAAGTCCCTTTCACTTAATCATTGCTTCGTTTTGTTGAGCTAAAAAATTGGAATTTATATTTTGTTTAAATCGAACCTGCAGACTTGGTTTTTTTGTAAGCGAAGTTTAATTTTTTAGCATTAAATTTCGACCAGGTCATGTGTGATGCCTACACCCCGGTTGGAGAGCCAATTCCAACGAATAAGAGGTACAATGCTGCCAAAGTTTTCAGCCATCCTGACGTCGTCGCTGAAGAACCTTGGTACGCTTTAACTTTTGGATTTTCAAGTTCCTATTGAACAAGTTCTATCCTCTTTTATTTGTTTTTGTTTGTTCGTAAATGAGTTTTGCATTAAACTTTTCCACAATTCTGTTTATAGTTTCTCAAGTTTAATGTAAACAAACAGGTATGGTATAGAGCAGGAGTACACCTTGCTGCAAAAAGATGTAAAATGGCCAATGGGTTGGCCTTCTGGTGGTTATCCTGGACCACAGGTGACATTACTCTCCTTCCAAGTTAGCAGTTTATGCTTGTATAATATGTCTGTATCTTTCACTATATATTATAGTGTCCATTTTTCTGGATTTCCATCTTCCCAAACTTCTGTTGAAATCAGAAATCCTGACCTCTTGTTGGTTATCCTGGGTCTTGCCTCACTTGGAAACTAGTAACAGAACCAGCTAGGTCCTGTTAGGGCCACATCTTATTTGTGGAATATACATTAGTTAGCATGCTGCTGACACTCTATTTTATCTGAATTTGGGTGATCCTTTTTCTAATTGCTACTTTAGACTCCTTATCTCTATTCATATAAGCCTGCGCTACCATGGCCTAACAGGAAATCTTTGCTTGATAACAGGGACCATATTACTGTGGTATTGGTGCTGACAAGGCCTTTGGCCGTGATATTGTGGATTCTCATTACAAAGCCTGTCTTTATGCTGGCATCAACATCAGTGGCATCAATGGAGAAGTGATGCCTGGACAGGTAAAAATTCTCCTCATTTTTTGTTTTTTTAAACAGTCCTGCTGTTTTGATCTTTTTCAATCTTATTGGCTCCCATTATTGCTGTGTTTATAGTTCAGCTTCCCCCATACACTTACTTTCTTCATCTGTTTTTGTAGTGGGAATTCCAAGTTGGCCCTGCTGTCGGAATCTCTGCTGGAGATGAGCTCTGGGTTGCTCGTTACATTCTAGAAGTAATTTAATCTTACTTTCCTCATCAATTAAACCTTATCATACCATGATCATAATTTTTTATTTTGAACTTCATAGTCAAGAAACGTTCCTCATGATGTTTTTGCTGTAATACAGAGGATTACGGAGATAGCTGGTGTAACCGTTTCCTTTGATCCCAAACCTATTGAGGTTATTTTTTCTCTGAATCTCCCGTTTTGTGGAGTATACCCAGTTTTTTCGTTAGCTTCTTGTGATTTAATTTTTGAATACTGAATTGATTGGAAGTATTGTGTGACCAGGGCGACTGGAATGGGGCTGGTGCTCACACTAACTATAGGTAATATATAATAGCATTTTCTTTTTGATATTTCGTTTAATGCAGTACATTTGATTTGAGGTCGGTTATTGTGTGAGTGGAGAGTGTGTGTGAGTGTGCGAGTACACGGCTGAGATTAAATTGTGTGAAATTTAATGGCTGAAATAATGTCACGTCAATTAATGAAACCGGGTCGGTTTTGCGGGTCGGATTCATTAATTGACGTGTCATTGTTTCAGTCATTAGATTTCACACAATCTAATCACAGCCGTGTACTCACACACTCACACACACTCTCCAATCACACAATAACTTTTGCCGATTTGAGGGTATCTCCCTTGTAGTTGTGCAAAATTCCTCTTTTAGTTCAAAATGTTACTGGGAGTGGGACATTTTTAACTGTGACTTGTGGTGAATTCAGCACCAAGTCTATGAGAGAAGATGGAGGGATCGAAGTTATCAAAAAAGCTATTGAAAACCTTGGATTGAGGCACCAGGAGCACATTTCAGCTTATGGAGAAGGCAATGAGCGCCGTCTCACTGGAAAGCATGAAACAGCAGACATCAACAAATTCTCATGGGTAAGTAATTCTCTCTGTATCTAACAACTGGAACACCGTTGGCGAATGTGGTGTGAGGATTGACAATGAATGATCAATTGGTGATTCATACATCTTTATTTTCTGAAATTTTTCTGGTGGAGATTATTATTAATTGGGAATCAGGAAACAGAAAGTTTGGAATTTGAATGAGGAAAGATAGAAGAATGGACGCAGCATGAAAGGGAATTTACTGGCAGAGAAACAATTTCCATAAACTTATCACAATGCTCAATAACTTTTACACCTGGTTAATTGACAGGGAGTAGCAAACCGTGGAGCCTCCGTCAGAGTTGGCAGGGAGACAGAGAAAGATGGAAAAGGTTACTTTGAGGACCGGAGGCCTGCTTCTAACATGGATCCATATGTGGTCACTTCATTGATCGCAGAGACCACCATCCTCGGACATCCATGAGAAGATTGTTCAACCATTCCATTGTTCTTTGATCATTTCGTTTATTTAGTGTTGTTGGCACTACGGTTGCCCATCCTTCTTGTCTATTTGTCTTAATTTGAATTTCTGGGAACTGAGACTTCAATATGCGTTGGTATCCAATGCGTAATTCCTCTCTGGTGCCGAGCTGCCTTGCCGGCCTGTGATGGTTATGTTGGTTTGGGGTCACTTTTGTGTTTCGGGGGCTGGAGTCTTTGTTTTCTGAACTGTGTATTGCTTTGCAGTTTGAATGAAAGTTTGCTTATAAAAATAAAAGAAAAGAAAAAGAAAAACTCTTCCGACTCCTTGCTTGTTCTATGGAATTTAGGTTAAGAGCCTAGGTCCATGGGAGTGGAGAGAACCTTCCCTATGGGAGGGTAGCCAGTTGACCCTTCCCATTTTCCAAGTTTATAAGGAACTTCAACTTCTGTTTTGATCTTTTAATGGGAATGAGAAGGTTTTGATGGAGTGGAGTTCCGTTCTTCCTCATTTAGGAGGCCAAACCCAAAGGGAGAGGACCTAGCAGAATAGTGAAGACCTGGGCTCTAAAATAGGCCATGGCCCGTATAGCGCCCAAGGGACTGAAGAGAAAGGGAAGGGCCTGATAAAGAAGTATAAAGGGAAGGGACATCTCTTTATGACGGGTCCCATCTACTCTGCAGAAGTGTAAGGGAGTTAACAATTATCTTTCTCACTGAATATATAAAGGAGGATCTCGTAAGAAAAAGAGAATTATCACAAAATATATATATCCTTTCCTTCTTTAAATTTGCATTTTTTCCATTGTTTTTCGTTCTGAGTTTAGCTCAGCTCCTTCAGACCGCTTGTCCGGTAGATCTAGATCTTGTGATAAGTCGAATATTTTTTATTTCATTAGGTTTGATTAAAGTCCACGTCTCGTGAGGAAATCTCATCAACTCATGGGTTGTATATATTAAGAGAATCAATCCCTTTTGATTCACGCACGACAGAACAGAATTCAGTCAATAGAACCAATGACGGAGTGAGGAACTCAATTAAGTGAGGAACTCAATTAACAGGGGGCAAATTCTTAAGGAAAAATGATAAAAAAATTTTTTATTATGTAATGCAAAAAAATGTTTAAAGAGTATAAATATAAAAAATTAAGGACTAAAAATACTAAAAATATTGAAATACACGTACCGTAGTATTTGCTGATAATGAGAAGTGACATTATAGATTAAATTCTTGTTGTTCAAGATACCAATGAAACACCAACTAATCACACAAACAAATTATATATATATAATATTCTTAGAAAAAACAAAACACATAAATGAAGCAAAGAATTTCAAAAGCATTTTTAGCACTATAACTCTTCAATTTCATAAATGAAGTGCTTACTTTTGCTGCCATAAAGGATGTGCCCTATGTTTAATAAGTCCTGCTGAATTTGTTGGGATCTGCAAAAAGAAAACATAACACATAAATGAGAAAAACAAACAATTATCGTGTTTCTATTATTCTTGAAAGAAACAAGAGCAAAACAAAGCATATTGGAAAAAGAAGCCAAAGGATCCGAAGTTCAAAAAGAATCCAAAGGTTCCAAGGGCGTAAAGCTACTTCCCACGCTTGCTATAGCTGTCTTTTAGTGTGACAATACTATTGAACACGAGCTTATCAGGAGTGAAATCTCTATCAATCACAAAATAACTTGAAATTGCAAGGAAAAAATACATACTTGGTAAATGATAATAGAAAAAGAATTTGAACAAAAAGCTCAATTTTAACATCCAAATAACTATTCTACTCCCCTTACAAAATGAGAAAACAGAAAATTGTAGTTCAAAGTGTCCATTACCTGACTAAATTAATGACTAATTTTTTTAAGAAATATATATGTAACCTAATCCAAATATCACAAATTACAAAGGAAAACAAGTTCCATCTTTAGAGAAAGAAAATTAAAAACAACTCAATCTCATGGGCTAGGCTGCTTGGGCCTTAAGGGGGCGGGCTTAATTTTTAGTGGGCCAAGGGGCAGTCCTAGTAAAAAAAATATATTACATGCAAAAAAACACTTTTGGGGAGCCAACCGGGGCGGTGACCCCTTTTCGCCCCCTTCCCTCTGCGTGTGAATAGAACCCAACAATATTTGAATTTGTCTTTTATTAGGATTTGTATGGCAGGTGGGCAAGGCACCTTTGTCTGTTTCAACAACTAGAAAACGTTGTCTTGGTCATGAGAATTTATATCTGAATGATGGCGCACCCTCTCTGTTTTTCTAGGGTAACAAAATATGTCCAACTGAGACACCCACCCACCCACTAAAAGGGACTACCCACTCCTTTCTCCCAACGGTTGGACATGGCCCTCTTGCTTCCTCCCGACGGTTAGAAAAGAATTTTGTCCTTTTCTTGTTTGTTTTTTTTTCCACACTAAGAATTGCACATTCAATCATGACATTGCCTTTCATTTTATATTGCATAAGGTCGGTAAGTGAACTTTTCGGAAGCAGTAGATTGTCAGTGTCGAATCTCCAAACCATGAATGAGGTTTAAGTGAGAAAAAAAAAGTGTGAGACTAAGACATCTACATGTAATAATAAGAGAAGGAAGCAACTAGCGAAACAACTTTTCTGGACATGATTATAAGAGCATCTTTTACAGCAGAATATCCAATTTGAGTCATAGCTCTATTGGACAAGATCATCATCACACCACTAACAAGACCACTAACCAGTCTCAACACATCCATAAGGCCAAAGGTCAGTCACTCACCACAACACCATCTTTCAACAAGTTTTATGAGTTGCATGTTTGATTCAAGAACGCTTTGTCTGAAGTGATTATGGGTACAGTGATTGAATTTGCCATGGGCAGACTGTGCATCTCAGATGGAAGCATGGGCGGAACCAAGCCATGGCGAACCATGGCGGCCGCCATGGTTGGCTTCGCCCAAAATATTTTTTTACATGTAAATTTTTTTGATTATTTTTTTTATAAATAGGTTGGCCTGGGCCCGCCATGGTTGAGCCCAGGGCCCAAGCCAAAATAAATTTTTACATCTGTTTGCTGTTTTTTTATAGCCTCCACGCACCGTTTTTTTCTCTCACACTACTGAAGACAGAAAGACAGTTTCAATTTTTTTAACCTTCTAAAATTCTATTCGTGCCTCTCTCAAGTCTCAGCGTCTCTCTCTCACAAACACACGACAACGACGTTAACGTACTAGTACCAATGCGGCAGTGCCTCTCTCGCTCTCTCTCAAGTCTCAGCACTACCAGAGCTACCGCCTACCGTCTAGGTATGGCTTTCAGCCTTTCCTTCCTTTCTTCTCACTTCTCTAAATATGTTTCTCTCTATCCCTTAGGCCTCACTTCTCAGATTTTCTCTGCCCCACCGTGCAACCACTGTTGTCTGTCACGCCACAGACCTCTTGGCTCTTGTCCACTCCTAAGAGGTAATAAAATTATAAATTATGTTGGCTTTGATAATTTTGATTTTGAAGGGCTGGTCAATGTCCAATTCCTGAATGATTTTTTTGGGTGAAATTGTGAATTTAAGTGCATTTTTTGTGAATTAATTTATCCTTATATTTTGAAATTGTTTAGTTTATGATTATCTTGTATTGTGAAATTAATTTGTATGAATGTATAATTGAAATTTGAGAATTTGAGATTGAGAATTTGTAATTATCTTGCATTATGTTTTGATTCCAAATTAGGGCACGTTAGGCAGAATTAATTATATATAAATAGAATTATTGCATTTTAATTTTTCACCAACATCTTTTTTTTTAATATCTAGGAATAGTTGCAGGTTCTCTCTTTAATTTTTTCTTGTTCGGTATACTTGATTGATTTAGCTATATATCTTAGACAGCTAATAATTTGAGAGAAACTATTTGATTGATTTAGCTATATATCTTCCAAATGCATTGTCACTAGCTTTACAGCGAAAAGATCAAGACATTGTTAATGCTATGATTTTGGTTAGAGTTGTGAGAGAACGGTTGCAGGAGTTGAGGGAGATAGGATGAGATGAATTTTTAGAACAAGTCAAAACATTTTGTCTGAATAAGTCTATCAATGTGCTCAATATGGAAGATATTATACCAACTCGCGGTTGTTCGAGGCGTGGAGGACAAACAATTACTTATTTGCATTATTTTTGTGTGGAAGTGTTTTGTCAGGTTATTGGTTTAATTGTTCAAGAGATGAATGATCATTTCACAGAAGCAAGTACGTAGTTACTTCCTTGCATAACACGTCTTGATCCAAGAGATTCATTTTCAACATTTGCCCTTAATAAGTTATGTCATCTTGCTGAGTTTTCTTCAGAAGATTTCTCAACAACTGAGAAGTTGTTTCTTAGAGATCAGCTTGACACTTACATTAGAGATGTTAGATTGCATGATGTTTTCTAGGCTTCAAGATATTGGAGGTCTTGCTGTGAAGATGGTTGAGACCAGAAAGAATATTTTGTATCCACTAGTTTATCAACTTATTGAGTTGGCATTGATCTTACCAGTTGCGACTGCAACTGTTGAGAGAGTGCTCTCTGCGATGAAGACTATCAATATTGATTTGCGCAATAGGATGAGAGATGACTGGATGAATAATTGTATGATAATGTACATCGAGCGGGAAATTGTCGAAACTATAGAGAACGAAGTCATTTTGCAACATTTTCAGAAGATACAGAAACTCAGGATGCCCCCTCTTAGTTGTAGTATATAGTACGATATGTGTATTTCAATATTTTAAAATTTTTAGTCTTTAATTTTTGATATTGTAATTCTAAGATAGTTTTTAGCATTACGTATAAAAAAAATTCAGTCATTTTGCTTTAAAAGTTCGTCATAGTTAGCCTCTAATCCTGGTTCCGCCATTGGATGGAAGTGTAATCGAGCATGGTGGGTCAGAATTGGGAAAGGAAACATACTGCAGCATATTCATTCATTAACTTTGGAAAAGAAGAAAGGAAAGAAAGGATAATCGATATACATAGGTCCCAGTGTTTTTGCAACCTTAATTAAAGGGCACACAAGTGGAAACATACTATGCTTTAATGTACCCTGAGGAAGCCAAGAGGCAGCGGTGTTGTATATAACTCTGAATCTGGGATTATACCAAGAAATGGGGGGAAATACAGTCATTAGAATATCAGGATTAGAATGACCGGAATGTATAGGAGTGAAGAAGGGTGAAAATACGGTTTAGACCCAAATGACATCTAGAGATGGGTGAATAGATGTTCTTCCTTAATTAATATTCAAAGAGATAATTTATTAACACTTTCAAAATCCATCAAGTCTAGATCAGGACAAATATCAACACACTCAACAACATCATAAGCGGAAATATAAATCAAATTTTATTCACACAAAGACGAGATTTTTGTTGAAGATAGTGGAAAATTTTTGAAGAACTCTTCAAAAGAAAAATTACACCAAACTATTAGCCTAAGAAGAAATCCTCGCAAAATTCAGACACAACCAAATCTTTACATACTTTAACACCCTTTTGTAATAATACGAATGACTTATTCATTCTGCAGGAAAAGAACCTTGTGGCCTCCCACCCACCATTCTGGAGTTAATGGGCCAGATTTATCATCAATTTTGTACCATAATTCAAATAGAGAACGTAGTCAATTAAAGGTATCTTACCCAGATGAAATATATGAGGATAAGAGAAGACAGAGATCTGGAAAATTCTCTCTGTGCGCGAACAAAGGAATGAAATATAACACACACGAGGAAAAAAAAACTGACTGAAGCAATCAAAACCGAGAGATCATGGGAACTGTAAGCAGGAGAAGGAAGGAACCCATCATCCTCGAAAGCAGTCTGTCTATACGTGAATACTAGCATGTCGTATATCCCAGAAAAGTATGTACAGGGGGGAAAGACAGCTAGAACAGTAGAACTACAACACCAAACAGAGGACCTAAAAACAGAGGAAACAGAGAAACTCATCCTCTGTTTTATACATATGTCAAGGGCGCCCATCTTCAAGTCAATTCCAAGTTCAGCATGAGATTCCCAAGGGTGATCGAGAGTGGTGCCTAGTGATCTCCCGGAGCACGGGTCTCATCTCGGACTGCCCTGGAGACCAGTCAATGATCTTCGTAGATTCTTGCTTAATCTTCCTCACTTGGCTGTGAACTGGAGAACCCATGTGCTCAATCCCCTGATCTTCCTTTTCAATCATCTTGTTGTTGTTGCTGCTGCTGATTTTCTTCGCGTTCTCCATCTCTTGTGGACTAAAAAATCCTGCACAAAACTTCCCTAGCGCTATCCCTTTCTGTGTTTCTATGTATGCCTATCTATCTACCTAGCTATAACACTGCAACTGCAAGCGCTAATTAGAACGAAAAGAACTATGTGAATGTGTATGTTTATATAGATGAAAACGAGAAAGCAAGAGGCCTACGTTGAGACGTAGGAGGGAAGGAAAGTTTGGTGGGAAAGTTCTATAACTTTGGATCTGCTTGAGAAGACTGTTTCAGACCGTGTTGAAATATCAGTCCTGATTCCGTGTAATACCATCATACCGTAGATAATTGGTTGTGACAGTCCAATTAAGAGAACAAGCAATTGGTAAATGATCATGTGAACCGAATTGGATGCTATTTCCAGTGGAATGGCCCACACAAATTTGTGTTGGAATTTGACTGTATCAAGTGTCCTAGAATACCCATTATGATTTGCCTTTTGTTTTGGGTGTGAACACTGAAACGAACAACCTTTAAATAAAGTCAAAGTTTGAGAGTTTTCAGGCTTCGCATTTTGCCTAGAGGTTTACAAAATACCGACCATTCTGGCCCAAAAGTTTCTTTCATTTGACTAGTCCTGAATTCGTTATGAACTAAAAAAATAACAAAAATTGATTTAAGGTAGCAAAGCCCTGAGGTTGGAAGTTCCAAATTTCCTCCTCCAAATTTCAAGTAGAGATAAGCTCTAAGATGTATGGAGTTTCTCCAAACACAAACTTCAGGACTTTAGTTCAGATTGACCCCAATTGATTATTAACCAAAAACACTTATTTTGGAGAAGACTAATGGGTCTTTACCAATTCAAGCCGTTTTTTATTCCTTTCCACCAATGTCCAGCGTTCAAACCTCGAAAGCTACCCCGAGCAGAGCTCAAAACAGAGTAGACTTACTTCATTTTTTTTTCTCTCAAAACAGAGTCAAAAGAGAAGTTTCGGTATTTTGGCAAGAAGGGTCGGCTTCTTCGTTCCAATCCACATTACGCATGCGTGCATTACGTGGGCGGTTGAGGCCCTCACCTATCTGCGAGAGCAATGACGTGGCGTTTACGTGGTCGTTGAGGTAGTTAAGTTTGTTAAATTGGCAAGTCCGTCGTCGTAATCGTTAAAAGCTAAGTACGTAATATGAGCCTCAATTATCAATTTTAACAAATTGAGCCATAAAATTAGCAATTTTAATCAATTTAGTTCCTTTAAAGAAGATTTCAACAGTTAAAATCGTGCCACATTTATTATTAAGGAGTCACGTGACACAGTTTTGACGGTTGAATTTTATCTCAGTAGTTGAAATTCTATTGTTTTGATAATTTGGAGATGCAAAATGATTTTTTTTACTAAATTTTTCTTGCTTATATTATATATATATATACATAACCAAACACATATTTCTTTTTTCTACCCCGCAATCAAGTAAACGTATTGGTGAAGGGAGCTAAGAAATGGCTAAATTAAAAAGCAAGGTATTGCTTCCAATTGAAAAAAGCATTATGGCAATTGAATTCAACAAAAGCCCGGACCCCCACAAACTCTTTTGGCCTCTCTAGATAGGTTTCGACGCACGCTAATTAAGAACATAGATTTTAAGCACTAACTAATTAATATATATATATAACGAACATTCAGCTGTGTTGGGATAAGGCCTAAGGGTAGAAACATGATGTACATGTGCCAATATCAACAAAGAAACTCATAACTTCGTGGGCGGTGATATTTTAAAGCTAGAGTGAAATAATTGTTCCCAAGTGCTCTGATCAGCAAGTAATTGTTCCAAGGTTGAGCAGCCACATATATGGTCTCTGAGTCTGGGACTTAGATTCCTCTCACGTTTATAAGTAAAACTTGGTAGACTGGCCAAGGTCCAAGCTAGCCCCACGAGTAAGACATGAATCTTATGTGTGCGCGCGCGCGCGCGGGGATGCGGTTAGCTAGCTAGTGGGACTTATGGGCATGCATCCAACCTGTGGATTTGCAGGATTTGTTCCTATTTGATCCGAAATCATGCGGTAGGCCAACCCCAAAAGAAGCTAAACTGAACCTCACCTAACTCTGTATCAGTTGGTTCTGAGGATTTCCTTGAAGTACCTTTAGTTTTTCAATTGTTTTTGTCACGGTGGGTGAAGTTTGGTTACAAGCTGGTTTTTCAAATCAGTCAATATCGTTCTATCTGGTCTTAAACATGACTTGTATATAATATTGGGGCTTGGGCCAATATCAATCCTTCTCAACAGTTTGGAGGTTTGTCATGTGGTGTTTGCATTTAGAAATTTTTTAAAAAATTAGGTCGTCTCGTGAAAATTGAAGTAATTGAATTTTTATCAGATTTTGTGAAAAAAGTGAAAAATTTAAATATATTCAAAAAAATATATTATTTTTTTTAAAAGTCAGTGAAAAAGTAAAAGTAAAGATAATTTGATTGAATTTTTTATATTTATTTTAATAAAAAATAATTTGATTGAAATAAGATATTGTTTATTTTTTATTATTATTTTGAAATTTTGAAATTAAAATAAAAAAAAAATTATTGTCAACTGTTCATTAATAATTGACATGAAATCGAAAAAATTATGCCTCCATGTGGTCAAAGTACATATTGATCCGTTATTATCTCTCTTGATGATTGTATAAAGGGCACCTTCGTTTGGCTAAAAATTTTAGAATTTGAATTCAACTTTATAAATGTATACTTCTAACATTACTCCTAGACACATACCAATACAATTTAACATTACCTTTTTTACACACATCGATACAACTCAACAACTTTTACACGCATGTCAGTAAAACTCAAACATCACCTAAATATTCACATTATTCTTATAATTCAACAAATTTTCTCAAAACGAACATGCCCAAAGTGGTTCCGGCTGGTCAATAGTTTATGATAATATTATAGTCTATATTTTAATCAAGAGACATATTTTGGATTACTAAATGCTCGATTGTGTGATATTTAACTAAAGACGAAAACAAACACATGTATTTCCATAAAATATGAGTACATTTTGGGTGACAAATTTTTGACTGTCAAATTAAATTTTGTCACTTAAGATTACCTCCCCTAATAAATACTACATTTTGTTACTCAAAATGTTCTCGTAAGGTCATTTCCATCCGGACACCTCAAAAAAACGTCCGGACGCTTGTTTGGGTTATGAACTACCAATCTTTATAATATGTGACGATTAATTACGTCACAAATTTTTTAATACAGTCTAGACCATTTAAACCACGTCCAAACTTACTTTAAATAACGTTTCTAATCGTCACCAATTAATGGTTGATTGGATATATATATAATAGAACAATATTTTATTCTATGTTAATATTATTAGCAAATGAGTCTTCGGTTAAATGACATTTATTTCCTTCGAAAAAGCGTAAAACCAAAGGGCTTAGATTTTGTTTCCTAAAATTATTTAGAATAGCAAAAAAATATTGCCAATTATATTCTATTGTATCGTCGGTCCGCAGTAATATTTCGTCACATTGATCATGTTGATCAGAGATTAATTAATTTGGTGAACGGGATGAAACCTACAATTCAATATGAGTTATATTGAAAATATTACGAACTAATTGAGATATTATAATAATCCAAGAAAATAATAATGGAACATGAGCACCATGATCTTCTCCTTATTTTAGATTACAACTTGTAGTAAAGCTACAAGCCCAAAGAGTGTTGAACTTGCATGTAGGTTTCCTTATGTAATGCCAGTCCAACTGAAAAGAAAATTAATCAGAACAACAGTAAGAAACTTTTATTTAAAGCATTTGGTACGTAGCTTATCCTTATCGACTGCAACGTTGAAAGAAGAGCTCGCATATAACGTCGGGACGAGAATGCAGGCCAGGGGCATATGGATATTGAAGTCTCAAGCCGCAAGAACAAACACTACCACAACAAAATTAGCAATTGCTCCCACCGCACTCTGAACTATGTTGAGAAGGACGATTGGCGCACGGAGGGTTCCGGTGGGTGGAAAAACGTTACAAGTGACGTCAGCGAGGTTGACAGACACAACGCATGTAGATGCATCAAAGACAACACCGTCCGCAAGCATAACAACAAAATCGAAAAATCCCGTGGAATTTGTGAGAACCTGGCCGAGGTTAGTTCTGCCGCCATTGCAAATCAACATTTGGCAAGCCCTGGCTGTTGGTGCCTGTTCCTCCGATGGTGCAAGCTAGGCGGCCAGCAACATTTAGTTCGGCTATTTGAAGGCCATTGATGATGGACCATGGGCCACTGAGGCTGCCGAGATAATAAGAGCTAAGAGGAGCAGGGCATTGGGATAAGCCATGTTATAGCTAGTTGCTTGAGTTTGTATATATATATATGTGTGCACTATGCAGAGGCTAGAACTCGGTACCCGCTCAAATCTTGTGAAGAAGCCCGTATTTATAGGCTCTTGTTCTGAAGAGTCCAGTTTCAGAAGAGTATAATTTGGGGAGGGGGTAAAATGCATAAATACAAGAATATCTTGCAAAAGGATACTTTTTCCCCAGGAATTAAATTTCGGTTGCTGCATTTTATTAGGCTTTCTAAACAATCAAAAGTATAAAAAATACTCTACATAAAGTAAAATACAGAGAAAAAAAGGAGCCTTAATCTTGTAATACGCGTCTGTCTTTCTTCTGTAATATTTATGTTCTTGCTTATATCTCTTGTAATTTCGTTTCTGCAAACTATATATATTACTAATTACTTTCTTCAATATGATGATGATATTTTCTGCAGTATTTCTTTATACCGCCAGCTGGTTTTATCTACTTTCTGTTTGTTTAAATATTGATCCTGTTTATATATATATTTCTATAGGGATTGCGGAAGGAGCGGAGTAAGTTCTTGTGACATTTAAAAGTTGGGAGTAGTTTTAAGAGATAACAGCATGAATTTTCGATGAGAGACAGGCCAGAAATTGATAAACAATGAAAGCGCGCGGGACTCGTGGTTGATTTCTGAACGCTCCCGCACCCACTGGCCTGCACGGCAAAGGTTACGGCTGAGTTTCTATAAGCTACGCTCCCGAGAGCTAGCTTGTTGGCTGCTTATGCATAGGATGATCAACGGTGGGGTTTCAGCCCCCGTCTATTCTTGGGCATGTGACGATTGAGCCCTCCCGATGTCCTTCCAGCCATCCAGTCGGACATCTAACGGTCGGGACTGGGGAAGAGTGTGGGTCCCGCCTGGGACCCACACCTGCCCGGGCAGCCCGAACAGGACACTACCCGGGCATTCCGACCGTTGGATGTCCGACTGGATGACTTCCAGCCGTCCAGTCAGACATCGGGAGAGGATTGCCTTCGGAAGCAATCCCCTCTCGTGACGATTATAGAAAGTGAAGAAATTGGTCTACGCGCATGATATGTGCATGATCTCATCTAAAGCAATGTTCTTTAAGGTGCTAAATGAAGTTGAATGCCTATCAATATTCTGAAAAAAAAACCGCTCTCGTTTGTAGAGCCTTCTGAGAGATGATTCTCTCTATCCCTTCTCCCACCTTCCCCTTTCCGTACCCATGAAACACCATGACCCCACGTCCACCACTGTACGCCTATGGTCATCCATCTGTTACCTGCATCTTGTTCCCTTTTCCCTATCTTATCGTCTTCCTCTTGTCTTTTATCCAGCTCTATTCTGGTTATTTTTCTTTTATCTTCTGATAACCTTCGTTTCATCTGATTCTCAGATTCTCCTTTTCTCTTTTTCTTTTCTGTGATTGTTCTTTACTTTCTTAAGATCCTGATCTTCTACTATATGGAGTCTTCGTTTGAGCAGGAAATTTTTGAGAGTGCTTCCTGTACTCTTGTTCGACGATTGGTTTCAGATCGTCCTATGAATAAGATGGCGGTACGTCCTGCCATGGCGGTACGTCCTGCCATTTTTCGTTCTTGGCATTTTGTTCCACAGCTTGAGATTGAGGAGATGGAGGATTCTCGGTTTAGTTTTGGATTTCCTTTGACACATTTTCGTAATCGTTTATTATCCCAGAGCCCTTGGAATATTAAAGGCTGTTTGTTGGTCCTTAAGGGCTGGGAGAGCGAAGATTTGGTTGAAGAGATTGATCTGGTGACTACTCCTCTTTGGGTGCAAGTGGATGGTTTGGCACTTGAATTTTCAACTCGCGAGGATGCGGGATTAGCGGCTAGTAAGTTGGGCACAGTGCTGAAAGTTGATTTTCGTTCCAAAAAGCACATATCAAATTCATCCGGATAAGAGTTCTGGTGGATACTTCAGTACCTCTTCAACCGGGGTTTTTCCAGGACATGAAGGAACGAATGTCGCGTTGGGTTCAATTTCGATTTGAGAGGATTTCTTAGTCTTGTTTTAATTGTGGATGCCTTGGTCATTCGACAAATTTTTGTTCGAAGTCTCTTGAGCATCGTTTGGCTCCAGATCATTTCAGTTCGGTGATGAAAACGGAGGTAGTTGACTATCGTATTTTTACAGGACCTGAAGAATTACTGCAAAAAATTCAAGAACTCAATATTGGAGTGCCTCCGGATACTAGTAGTCCAAGTGGTGGATCTGCTAAGGAAGGGCCGGATAAGGAGAAGTCTACGGTGGTTGAAGGTGGTTCGGTGAAGGCCAATATGAAACCATCGACTTCCTCCACCAAGGGGTACAGTGAGGGTGAGCAGGTTCAGGTTGTTACTCCTGGATGCATGGGTATACCAGAATCACATCGGTATTCGATGTCTGTTATGCCTCCAATTATTACCGTACCACTAGTGTCAATGACATCCACAATTCCTATAGAGTCAGGCGTATTGATGGACAGTTTGTTGAAAGTAGGTGGTCTTAAACATAGATTTTGGTAAAGCTTCATTCGCAGGATCGCGCGTCCTGAGACACTGAATTTTTTAAGGCCTTTCAGGCCCAGGTGGACTTTTTACTTAACAAAAGAAAGGCCACACGTCCAGAAGTTCAGATGTGGAGCCCTTTTAACTTTAGAGGGGAGGAGTTTTCTAAAAGGGAATGGGCTAGATGAGTTTTGAGTAGTGGATTTGTTGATGGTTTGGAAGGCCATGGTGTAACTATCAATGGGTCCCCCTGTGAAGAGTCGTTGGATGGCTTTCTTGTTGATGGTAAAAATTATTCAGAGGGGACTGGACCTTTATCTGGATGGGCTGGGGCTGCCTCTTTGTCTCTTATTGATGAAGTGGAGGATACTGACGAATCCAACACTGAGCGTATTAGAGGTTTCATATTAGTCCGCGTGCTCAGTCTTCTAGGCATAGTTGGAGAAGTGTTCGTCGCGATAGAAGAACAGTGTCTCCATCTTTATCCCATTTCTTCTATTCTTGGGATACCAAGAGACAGGTGAGACCGTGGGAGGAATCAGGCCAAGAAAATGAGGGGGCTTGGGCTGATGATCTTCCTCTGGTAGAATGGTGATATCATCATAAGAAATCCTGTAAGATGGCTTCGGGTTCTTTTATTTTGGGTGAATCTAGTAATCAGAATGTTGTGGAAAATGATGTTACAATGGCTGAGGAGGCGAGCATGTCCATGCCCCTCCCCCATTTCCATGATTCTCATGTATTGGAATTGTCGTGTCTTAGCCCGGGTCACGGCAATAAGAAGGCTACGGGCATTGATCAAGCAATCTAATCCGGATTGTCTGTGTTTGGCGGATACAAAGTCTCAAGATGCTACATCTATTTTGAATCGTTTGGGTTTTTCTTTGGTTTATAATATTCGGCTAGAGGTAGTAGAGGTGATTTTGCATTGGCTTGGAGAGTGGGCGTTGATATTGAGATTCAACATTCTAATTCTAATCTTTTTCATATTGGAGTTCTTTCTGACCCCCCATATCAACCATGGATGCTTTCGATGATATAAGGTCCTCCGTATTGGCATCAAAATGCGTCATTTTGGGAAAAATTGAGTAGTGAAGGGGAGAAGTTTCAGGGACCATGGGCTATTATGGGGATTTTAATTGTATTTCTAGTCAAGTTGATAAAAGATGAGGGAGACCTTGAGCTTCTTCATCTGTGGATGGTTTGTATCAGTTAACTATGTCACATGGTTTATTGGATATTGATTTTGTTGGTAATTCTTACACTTGGACAAATGGTCGTGACGGTGGGCATGCTATTTTTGAACGTTTAGATCGTGATATGGCTAATGGTCCATGGAGATTACTGTTTCTTAGAGCATTGATGAGCCATTTGCCTCGATATGCTTCGGACCATGCACCAATTGTGCTCAATACAGTGGGAGGTTTGGGTGCAGGGCCGAGACCGTTTCGTTTTGAGCCGTTTTAGGAAACAGATAGACAAAGCTTTGGGTGGTGGAAAGGGCATGGCAGAGTCATTGTCATGGTTCACCTAGGTTCATATTATGTAACAAGATTCGTTATACCCATAAAGCTTTAAAAATCTAGAATCATGAAGAGTTTGGGAGCATTCAACAGAGACTTAGAATGATGGAATATCAGTTGGATTATTTCCAACAGAGGGAGAAGTTGTTTGTGGGTGAGGATTAAGAGAATGCTTTGAAGATGGCTCTTATGGAGTTAAACATGCAGGAAGAATAATTATGGCACACTATGTCTAAGGTCACATGGCTCTCTACATCGGATCTGAACACTCATTTTTTTCCATCTCTCCACCATTATACGTAGAAGGTGAAATTTTATTGAAGCAATGAAAGATGGAAATGGGCGTTGGCTCCATGAGAGGGGGGAAATTGGTAACCATATAGTTGGTTATTTTCAGCAGTTGTTTGCAGCATCTATCACTAAAGAAAAGGAGTCTTTATCTGATATTATTTCGTCACTGGTGGATTTGAATGATGATCTCATGCTCTGTTCTATTCAAGATGAAGGGGAAATATATACTGCAATGCGCACTATTGGGCCAAAGAAAGCTTCGGGAGCTGACGATATGTCGAGGCTTTTCTTTCGCACCTATTGGTCTACGGTAAAAGTTGAGGTAATTAATATGATTCAGACATTTTTTTCAGTTAGGCTTTATGCCCAAATAGTTGAATCATACGCTGATCGTTCTTATTCCTAAGCAAGCAAATCCTACAATGATAACTCACTACAGACCAATTAGTCTTTGTAATATGGCTTACAAAATTATTACAAAGATAATGGCTGATCGGTTGAGAAGGGTAATGGGAAAACTGATCTCATTTCCCCAAGCAACTTTTGTACCAAGAAGATCAAAACAGGAAAATACAGAGATAGCTCAGGAGATTTTCCGCTCTATGAAAATTAAACAGGGGCGGAAGGGGTTGGCTGCAATCAAGATTGATATGGAGCGTGCTTACGATCGTCTTGAGTGGCCATTTATAATAGGGATGTTACGAGCATTTGGCTTTGACTCACGTTGGATTCAGTGGATACATTAGTGTCTTTCCACATTTTCTTTTTCAGTCTTATTGAATGGTTCTCCTTTTCTGGTTTTTTCGTCCTCAACAGGGTGTTAGGCAGGGTGATCCCTTATCGCCTTTTATTTTCATACTTTGTGTTGAAGCTATTACTCAGGTGGCTTTGAAGGAGGAGCAAGAAGGACAATTATTGGGGGTGAAGGTGGCTAGACAGGCGCCGACAATTTCCCATCATATGTTTGCTGATGACTTAATTTTTTTCACTCGAGCAAACTTAAGGGAAGTCAAAGCTGTCAAGGATATTTTGGACCCTTATTCACGCTGGTCAGGACAAAAGGTTAATATGTTGAAGTCGTCTATGGCTTTTAGTAGGAATACTGTAAGTCTGGTTCAAGATGCTATTTGTACAACAATGGGTCTTCATAAGGTGCAGGCATTTCAAGAGCTTAAGGACAGGGTGTGTCAAAAGCTGGCAGGGTGGAAGACTAAGGTTTTGTCACAAGCTGGGCTTGAGAGCTACAACTACTGCATTACCACAATACCATATGTCATCTTTTCTTATTCCAAAAACTTGGTGTAACAAGTTGGACAAGTTATTGAAAAACTTTTGGTGGGGTTTTGGCGATGTTTCTACACATAGGTTCACAACTATGGCCTGGAGTAGGATTTGTCATCCAAAAGATTGGGGAGGTGCAGGTTTGAGGTGTATGTTTGACATTAATCAAGTTTTACTTGCTCGGTTAGGTTAGAGGCTTTTGCAGAATCCAACTCAGTTATGGGCTAAAATTTTGCAAGCAAAATATTTTCATAAGAGCACTTTTATGTCAGCTAGTGAGAGTAACAATTCTTCATGGACTTGGGAAGGTCTTAGCCAGGTTAGATCTCTTATTCAAAGTGGTGTGGGTTTTATACCTTGGAATGGACGAACTATTGATATTGTCAATGATTTTTGGATCCCTGGGGTGGAGAATGTTCAACCCACATGGCGTATTAATTCAGAAGAGATACCAACTGGTTTAATGGTGGCTGATCTGTTTAACTTTGAGTCTCAATATTCTTGGAATTAGCCTCTTATTTACTCTCTCTATGAAGAGCACTCAGCGGCAACCATTTGTAATCTTCGACCTCTGTGTGATGACCATGAAGATAGCAGAATATGGACTCCGGATCCTCGAGGTTTATTTTCAGTCCATTCGGCTTATCGTTTGCTGAAAGAAGCTTCTAGACCTCCCTAATTATTGGAGAGAAAGATTGGAATGTCATCTGGAAGCTCAAGATCCAGGAGACGTTGAAAATATTTCTTTGGCGTTTTTGTAATAAAGCATTCCCTTTTCGTTGACATATTGTTGAGTTTATACTGAATGGACAAGAGGAGTTTGGCTTATGCTCGCTATGTATGAGGGGAAGCTGTGGCGAAGGAAGGGTGGACCAATACAAAATGTTTATTTTTTTTTTGTTTATAACTACTATGTCTCATGTAGTTGGCTCCCCTTAAAGTCTAGTGGATTGATTTGTGATCAAAGTGATTGATTTCCTAAAATAGAATCTCATTTTGATGTTAACTCTCACTGATTTAAGTTTACATATACACAATATATGAATACGTGCTGATTTTATATTAAAATCGCTAGTGCTTTTATTATGATGTTGTTTTTTGTGGACTGAAAAATACGCTTGAGGTAATTGAAATTTTTAAGAGGACATATTCAATCTTTTGATATTCTATTGGATCCGCAATTTGTACCATCTTGGAGGTCAAATGTTTGAATATGTCCTCTCTTTTTATTCACTTGTCAAACGAAAAGTAAATATCAGAGCTTAAGGCTATGTTTGTTTCATATCTTAAAAATTTTTCAAAAACTTCTCATTCACTTTTTCATCAATTTCAATACCTTTTCACCAATCCCAATAATTTTTTTCATCAATTTCAATACCTTTTCAACAATCCAAATAACTTTTTACAAATTCCAACAACTTTTAACACACTTTTCACCAATCCCAAGAGAATCTACACTACTTCCAAAAAGAGCAAAAAACAAAAACTGTTTTGAGATCTAAACCAAACATAGCCTAAGTGTTCTTCCTTCCAATAACAAGAGAGAAGACAAGTTGTAGAGGCTAAACAGCTCTGCTCTAAGATTTATACATAGTTAACATTAATAGTGTAAACTAATTGTTGCATCTTTTCAAGTAACTCTGCCTACTAACATAAAAGCATCATTATTATCCAAAAACATATACCGCCATTATCATTGTGTCTTTACCACAATTCAGTTGGGCTGACTGACCAAATATATTATCTGTAATGTGAGAAACTCACTTTTCTGTCCTGGAGTATTTTCATATCAGCTCCCTCATTATTTGTAATACCAAATGAATTTAATTTTACTCCTTAATTTTCAATATTTTAACTCTAAGACATTTTTTTTTGCATTACGTAGTAAAAAAAAATATGTCATTTTTCTTTAGGAGTTGACCCCCTTCAAATTCATTCATGGCTCCGCCACTGAGGTGAAGGGTGGGTGCTTCTCCTTCGGGATTCTATGGCCACTAAGGGGAAGGGAGGAGCTTTGGCGAGAATCTGCTTGGCCGTTTGATTCGATGCTTCTCCTTCGGGATTCTATGGCTGAGATTGTTAAATGTTTAACGCACCCCTCTCTTTATCTGCATATACCTAAGGAAAATCAACGGTTCTTTACCCTTAATGCTACGTTAGTTTTGGAGAAACAAGGTTGTGCATCAAAATTATGAACTGAATATTGAAGATTTGATCAGAATGATCCATAAAAGATATTCTGAACATGTTCAAGTGCTACGTTACTCGGCTTCTGATGCAGTCCATGGATGGTGTCCTCTGCAAGAAGGGCACTGGAGATGTTTTACAAATGTAGCTGTCTCTTTTATAGGCTCGGGAGGCTCCCTCTATCATGTATACATGGAGCAAATTCCCAGCATTAATTCTCTTGTTGGAGAATGTTTGCCGCTTGTTACTGCTTCGAATATTGTTGTGGAGAAAGGATGGTTGCATTGGTTGTTGAGTTTGAAACTGATTGCTTGATGCTTAGCCGTTTGGTTTCTACGCCATTTGGTTTCTACTATGAATCTTAATCAGGGACCTCTTTTGGACGATCAGGTGTTAAAGCTTAGTAATTTCTTCTCCTCCTATCACGAGTGTTCTATATCGTGGATTCCGAGAGAAAGGAATATGTTATCCCATTTTATAGCCAAGTGGGCTAGCTGCGGATGGTCAGCATTTTGGCTCTGTTGATGTTTTTTGTCTCCCTGCCCATCTGTTAGGGCGGGTTTGGACTTCGTTTTTGTAGCTGTTTTCATTCCAGTAAACTTTACCAAGAAAAAAAAAACTATCAATATTTTGTCCCGATCTCATCCCACCCACTGTTGGACGTTGTTAAATGTAATCTGGATATTTGCTACTCGCATTCCAAAATGTTGTCATTTGCCCGTTGACAACGTAAATTGCACAAGGTTCCAACGAACATGATGATCGATACCTACCAACCCCAGGTCCCAAATCTCCCCCCTTCTATCCCAACCTATATTTAGCAAAGTGGACAGAATGAAAAATGAATAAATTGATCGATCCTTCCATATATAAAGCTGTCAAACAAACTTTAATGCCTAGCAATCCAACATACACTATATATAGCCCTCTCTCCTCTCTCTGATCTTCTCCAAAAAACTGAGTTCGACACGCATGTCTTTAGTTGCCTGCAGGTTGTCAATACATTAATCCAACCAATCATCTAACCCACATATGTAACTTTACGAATTAATTTGTATGAAATGAGAAACGGTACTATTTGGTTTGAATGACAATGCAGCTTTCTGATCATTTCTTTTGGAACTTGTTACTTCTTTAGAAGTTCCTAATTCCTCTCAAACCATAGAATTGGTGAGGTTATAGCGCTTAAAGTAACAAAATGCATACGGTTGGCCTGTGGCTCTTGTGATCGAGGTGAGCATAATTCGCTTCAGTACTACACTTCTTATAGCCTCATCATGAATCATGATTGCATGCATGCGTGTAAAGTGCTAGCTGTAATTCTCTCGATCGGGATCTCTGGACTGGTCCACGTTCACTTTGATCGGGATGGACCAAAAACAGGATTCCATTTCAGAAACCCGTTTCTCGAGAATGCGCGACACAAGCAAGTGCCATGATCAGGTCCATTATAAATCTCGCGTGCAATAGAGTAAAGAAGCAAAAGATATTCTTACTCTGACTACCTAGTACGTACATGAGGAATGGACCATTGATAATCATAGATATATAGTGAGAGCTAGCCTTTGTGGTTAGTAGTTCATTCCAGTTACCATGGATATGCCCGTCGACTTTGAGTTATTCCAATCTCTAACAACTACATAGGGTGTGTTTGTGTTGTAAAATTTTAGTGTTGTTAAAATTTTAGGTATTGAGTTTAGTGAAAAAGTGAAGAGAGAGGTAATTTTTTATATTTTTTGTAGTGAATAGTAGTGATTTGATGGGGGAGAGAGATTATATTGTAATTTTTTATTGTGTTAAAATTTTAGAGTGTGTAAAATTTTAGGACGCAAACGCAGCCACAATAGCTTTTAGAAGTGGTCCCTGTAAGCAGCGATCTACTTCGTGGCTGAAGATCTTTGGCAAATCTTCAAAACCTGGATTGTTGACAAATATGTAATATTTAAAAATTAGTTTATTAATTTTCTTTTTTTTAAAAAAAAAACACATCCTAAACACTAGCACTAGAGTCTCTTTTCAAAATAATAGCACTACAAGTCATTTTTTTTAAATAATAATCATTCACAATAAATTATTGGCTCCTAGAACCACAATTGTCTCACAGCTACTTTATTGCTAATTAAATTTTAACTTAATTTTTTTAACGGTACAGTCACACACCAATGTCTAATTAATCTAATAAAAGATTAATGTATTTTTGGAATTAAAAGTTTTAAAAGACATACAAAAATAGAAATTAATACTCCACTTGAAATAATTAATCTAATAAAAAATTATATGGTTTTTTTAATTTTGTTTATTGCATATAGAATACTATTTACCATACCTGTTACAGTTGTATCTACAAAAAAAAAAGAAAATTTTCAAAACTAAAGATAATAAAAAATTATTTACTAACAAATATGTAAGATAGATTAAGATGTTTAACAATTTTATCTATCCAAACTGATTTATTGAGTAAACTTGATTTTAAAATTTGTTGATTTTTAAAAAAATTAAAAGACCTAATTTTTATGACTTGCCTAATGCTACTAAAAATGTTAAGAAGCACTGGATAATCATAGATGTATAGTGAAAGCTAGCCTTCGTGTGATTAGTAGATCATTCCAGTTATGGATATGCCGGTCGACTTTGAGCTATTCCAAGTTCTAACAGCTACACAATAGCTTTTAGAAGTTGTCCCCGTAGCAACATGCAACTTCGTGGCTGAAGATCTTTGGGCAAATCTTCAAAACTAGGATTGTTGTTAAATAAGGATTGTGATTCAGTGCTAATAGTAAGATCCTAATATCTCCTAATAAAATATTTCAATCCGCCACACCATTAGTGAGTTCTATTTACTGTCCGGATCGAGATTTTTTTTTTTAAAAAAAAAAATCATAGAAAAGGGCCGGGCAGTTAAACCCGTAATGCTCTAACTAACTTGATTCGGACCATTGATATAACTCTCTAGCTAATGTGATGGCCGGAAAATCCGTTTTAAAGGCTTGTTAGGTTCTTACTATATATTATGAGTAAATTTGAATCAAGTAGCATTAGTTGTCAGGTAGATCACATGACAGGGCCTGGTCATAAGCAGCATATACGGCTGCCTAAGACCCCAACATAGGGTGCCAAGACAAAAAAAAAAAAAAAAAAAAAAGACCCCAACGTAGGGAGGTCCCAAAAAATTTGTGTTTTCAATATTACCTATATATAATCACTAAAATATAATAATTTAAACTATGGAATCTCTTGCTTCATGTAGAGGTTTCATTAGTTTTTTTATTTAAAAAATAGGGTTAAATACATTTTGCCCCCTTATCTTTGGGTTCATTTACACTTTGCTCTCCGATGTTTTATTTTTGAGACATTAGAACCCTTAACTTACACTTTTTTTTTTAATTTAGACCATGTACCCAAATTGCCCCTCAATTTAGACAGATTCCGTCAAAACATGGGGTGCAATTTGTAAATACCCTCAAAGATAAGATGGGCAATGTGTAAAATTCCTCAAAGATAAGGGGCAATGTGTAAAAACTCCCAAAGATAAGGGGGCAATGAGTAAAAATTTTGACGAAATCCGTCTAAATTGACTGGCAATTTGGGTACGGGGTCCAAATTGAAATAATGTGTAACTTTATTAGTCCAATATCTTAAAAATAATACATTGGGGTGCAAAGTGTAAATGACCTCAAAGATAAGGAGGGGAAAGTGGATTTAACCCTAAAAAATATGGCCTATGAAATATTGCATCTCTAAAAAAATGAAATCAAGGACACGCTTTCAATTGATAAGTAATGTTGCAACTCTAAAAGTTAAAAGAATGGTTTCTAACTAAAGTTTATAATTAACATTTTAATAAAATATTTAGTACTTTTTTATGAAAGGCTTCATTTAAGGTCTCGCCTAATTAAGGCTCAACTAACATAAAGCCGCCCTGGGTAGACGTATACTATATACAGCCAGGGCACCTACTTCGGCAGTTTTATGCTAGAGAGTACCAGTACAGTTCTAGAACACGACGGCCAGACTAGCTCGATGAGAATATTACCCACGCCGGCCCATTGTCAAAACAGACAAGCACAAGCTGAAATTCTACTTCATACCAGCTACCTAAAGAAAACTGATCAGAACAATACGAGACATGAGACAGCAGAAATAATTGGACCTAATTTTTGAACTAGATAGTGATCTGCCAGCATTGTTGGAGCTGGACCTTTTGAACAAGGTGGGCTAGATTGGGCTGTCTGGCCTATGGCTTTCTGTCGAAGAAAAACTAGATTGGGCTAGAATATTGTTTAAGAGCTAGCTTCTCATCGATTCTCGGGTTCTTCTCCTGCAGTTTCTATTATGTTTTCTTCCTCTTCTGCTTGGCTTTTTAATTTTTCCCTCTTCCTCTTTATATATCCCTTTAATTTCAACCACGCTATCCACATAACTTTGCTTCAAATCCTTCGTACCATAGCAAAAGATCCTACCTCTTCGGCTAATTAAATCATAGTTATAAGGCTCAACTGAAAAGTCGATTCTGAAAACTCTTCAAAGAAATAATAGAACCATTCAAGTGGTTCCAAGCACGGCATGTACGCTCTGTGGGTTTAGATTTTTTTTGTTATCCACTTAAGAAGAGGACGAAAAAGATAGAAAGAACAAAGAACAAAGACATTGGTCGTGCAGAATCCTATTCCCCCTTTGATAATTGTATGGAACAAATTACGCAATAGACAGATTTTCCAATGTGAAAGAAGCACCACTTCTTTTCATTCCACAAAAGAAGCAAAGGTGTACAAGCTATCATGTAATGTCCTATTGGGTGGGTTTGTTTTGTAAAATTTTAGTGTTAGTTAAAATTTTAGGTATTGATTTTAGTGAAAAAATGAAGAGATAGGTAATTTTTTATATTTTTTGTAGTGAAAAGTAATAATTTGATGGGAAGAGAGAAATTATATTATAATATTTTATTATGTTAAAATTTTAGAGAGTATAAAATTTTACCACACAAACGCAGCCTTAAAACTTATGGCAGATCAATCAACTGTCCTATGGGCAAGATGACGTTCCTAGGATGTTATCTTTGAAAGAGTCACCAGACGACTAACCAGTGACCAATATCGTACGTTTTCTTTTCATCAATCCTTCCACTCGGTCAACCCCGGAAATTAATTTGCATGTTCTCATTTTGAACGAGTTCGTGCAAATCTTTATAAGTCATGGTCGTAGCCATATATGCAATCTAGCTAGCTAGTTTTATGATCTTGCCTCTTTTTCCTCCCCGCAACATTTTTTAATCCGAGTTTGAAACTAAGCTTTAGACTCAATTCTATACTCAGAATAGGGGTGAGTAGGTATTTAAAAATAAGTAACCCTTTTTATTTTCACGGAAAAATAGCTCTACAAGTTTCAGTCAATCGACAAAAGAAAATCTGTAAAATATTCAACCTACAGCAACTATATTTCAAGTCTACAAGAATTTTACAGCAATTATAATATCAAGACTATAACAATTTTACAGTAATTATAATATCCCCAAATCTAATGAGGTAAACTTTCTCAAAAGACAAATAATACTCCAGACGTAGATCACACCAATTACTCCACTAAGAACAGTGATCTAAGCAAAACATCATTCACTTCAAGATCCCCCACTTTTCGAAAAGTCACTCAATCTTTCTTCTTGGGTTGGTGCCCAGCACACATGCAACAACTATCAACTTCGGTCTTGTCAGAGACGAAGCCAGAATTTGCCTTTAGGGGGGCCAAATATAACTTTAAATTGCTTGACATTTTTTTTCTACTTGGGTGTTGAGGTCATCTTACGTGTACCTCGACTAATCTAATAACCTTCAAATTTTTATTATGATCAAAATAAGCATAGTCAAACATATTCTAAAACTTAAGAAAGAAAAAACATTATAAACTTTAACTTAATTGTTAAAGCCAAATTTTCATCAATTATGCTATTTGAATTAGACGTTCGAGTAAAAATCGTCAATTATAATATTAGCATTAAACGGTCGAATGCAATCAAAATTTTAAAATTTTCAGAATAAATAGCTCATAAATTATTGACAAAGCCACAAAGTAATGTTAAATTTTAGCCAAAATAACATAGACACACACAAATAATAGAGTAATAATATTTTAATTAAACAATAATAATTAAATGTAATAACATTTAGAATTCTAACTTTGGGGAGGATTTTTTTTGTGTGCAAAGCAAAAATTAATTTGTTGTACTCCAAGAGTTAAGTATGAATTTTGTTATTTTCTATATATGAGATAAAATAGTGGGAGAGAGAAAAAAGAGGTCATTGAGAGAAAATCTGAAAAATCTGGAGTGGCCATTGAGAGGCAAGAATTGAGAGAAAGAGAAAAAAGGAGAAAAATACACACTGTAGAAAGAGTTAGGGAGAGAAATTTTGGAAAAAAAAATGGAGGGAGAGAAAAGTAAAAAAAATAAACTCTTAGTATTTTTTTAAAAATAATTATTGGAGAGCCCACTTATAAAGTAATTATTTACTCTCATGTTTATTTCTCCAAAAAAAATTGGGGGCCATTACACTACCAATTTTGTTCGTATATCGAAAAAAGTTGTAAAAATTTAAAATTTTGACTATGTATAAAAAACTATTGCAAAAAGTTTTGTAGCTTCGTCTCTGGGTCTTGTTCTTCCATGGATAAAGTAATTTGATATTTTGAAATAGCACTAAAATTTTAGTACATAATTTGCATTTGCAAGGGATTTATAAATGTTTCTGAACAGTAGTTAGATCTGTAAGGGACCGTCTCTACTCTATCAATCCCCAGATATGAGGTCCACCTAACCTGATAGTCCATCAAACTGTTTCTTTCCTCTTGTATCCAATAACCCCACATGCAATCACACCCCCCACTTGCATATTATCTTCCATATTGCAGCACCGTTTGGGTCATGCATGTTGTTGGGAAGGATCCACACAATAGGCAGTTTATAGTGTGTTATATATCGTATAATATTTAAAAACACCAACCAATTTGAATTATGTTAGTGTACTTTTGTATATGAGCAAAATTTCGTGTCAAGCTAAATTTAAATTGAGTTATAATTTGTTAGTCTTATATTTAGTCAAAATATTTAAGAGATGAAAAATTTTGATGAATAACAAGATGTGTGGATAAAGTGGGCGAATCCACGAATGAGTGAACTTTGTGAAAAAACCTCAGTGTTTCCTCTCTCAGCTGACATATTGTCAAACAACATAAATATCTGTCAATTTTTCTTGCTCTCTTTCCAATTTGGTATAGTGTTGATTCTCGGGTTAATTATTTCGAGCTCGTTTAATATTTAATGAGCCGAGTTCGAATAAGAATTTTTAAACTTTAATCGAGTTGGAGTTCAACTCGAACTTTTATGTGTTAAACGATTCGAACTCAACATATGTGTCACTACTCGGCTCAGCACCTTTACAGTAATACTGTTGTGCTAGTCGGTCTTCCTGGGACTCAAAGCGCGTGCACCGCGCAAGGCAATTCATTTGGTGTTCTTTCAGACTAATCAATCTCTGGCTAGCATTGGAAAGCGTAATCGACTCCTTTCTAGAGAGAGAAAGAGTATGTCCTCTCTCTAGAACCTACCTTAGCCCTCGTCTAACCCCCCTTCTATATAGCCATCTCCGTCGACGGGAGGAGACTCTGCTCCTCCCATCTCCCCCTTCTCCTTCCCTCCCTTCTCTTTTTGTTTCCTCCTTGGCAGGTCGACTTCTCCTCCCCTTCCTTTCCATCTCTATTTGTTTTCTCTTGTGACTTTGTCTCATGGCTAGATCTAGGCTGTCTGGAGGTTTTTTGGTAGCCACGTTCGACACGATAGCGCTCCTCAGCTCCCCGCGATCCTCTCCTCACCCTTCCGGAGCTGGTGCGGCGGCGCGTGTAGAGCCACGTACCGACCCTTTTTGTGTTGTGTCTGGGTTGTTTGTGGTTGTTTTCATTGGCTATGGGTTCTCGTCAGCAGACGCTAAGTCACGGGGGTTCTTTGTTATGTGATGTGTCTTTTTCTTGTTGTTTTTAATAACTTCATTTCTCTGATTTTTTGGGGGAAAGAGGATCTCACGGATTCCTAATGGTTGAGGCGATTCCCTGCAGCCACGTATCAGTTTGATCTTGCTGGTTGTCTTGTGCAATGGCTGGTTCGCAATATTTGTTCTTTCGCGTTTTCCTCTATTTTGGTGGTGCTATTTTAGACAAACTTTCGGGGACTCAGGTGGCCGCTAGTGACGGCGTTTACTTTTAATTTTTTGATCCTTTTTAAATCTATGAGTCTTTTGACCTATCTGTGTATGAGACCTTTATGAACCTCTAAATCCAAGCCTTCGAGACCATTACTTGTATAGCTCTCCGGACACTTGAGCTGTTATAGGTTTTCAACCAACCCTTATTTGCTTAGGAAAGAAAAACTATAACCAGCAGTGACCTGTAGCTTGACACCCCCATTTGGAAAGAGCTAGATCCGAAGGTCAAATCTCCTGCCCCGCATGGTAGGTCCTGTTTCTCAAATTTGTCTCTGGCTAGCTATTAATTATGAATTTGACATTCTCAACAGATGGGTGATTGAAAATGCTGCCGTACTTCGGAATGCACTCAGGAAACTGTCTTTTTACAGCTACCTGATCACGTTATTCTGTTTTCTACGCCTGATGTGAAGTGTGAACTGTCAATATTAATTGACTGGTGGAAGACATTGGTTCTCCAACATTAGATGATCCCATAGGAAAGAGTCGATAGCATCAAATCATCAGGAATAAAAAGAAAAATCAAGAAGATATTCTTAATGTGCTGATAAGGAGAAACAAAAGTAAAGTATTATAAAGATATGCTTGATTAATAATAACTTGGCACAAAGAAGAGTGGACGAGGGATGATAAGATTCTACAGTGAGGACCTGAAATGGGATGTGACGTTTTCCCACTGCATCTCTGGCTAGCTATTAATTATGAATTTGACATTCTCAACAGATGGGTGATTGAAAATGCTGCCGTACTTCGGAATGCACTCAGAGAAAGCTGTCTTTTTACAGCTACTAGATTGTGAGGACCCTGATCACGTTATTCTGTTTTCTACGCCTGATGTGAAGTGTGAACTGTCAATATTAATTGACTGGTGGAAGACATTGGTTCTCCAACATTAGATGATCCCAGAGGAAAGAGTCGATAGCATCAAATCATCAGGAATAAAAAGAAAAATCAAGAAGATATTCTTAATGTGCTGATCAGGAGAAACAAAAGTAAAGTATTATAAAGATATGCTTGATTAATAATAACTTGGCACAAAGAAGAGTGGACGAGTGATGATAAGATTCTACAGTGAGGGACCTGAAATGGGATGTGACGTTTTCCCACTGCTTAATAATTCGTGGATGGATAATTTTACCGTACGCCGTTTGCAATGTCTTCCTTCAGATCAAAATACGAAGAGAAGCTCTTGTGGGATGAAGATCCTGTTTAACATGTTAGGAGCACTGGAGCAGGATTCAGGAACATCATTTCATGTCATTAGCAAGCGAAAAGATGTTAAAGAGGGAGAATCGGGGAAGGGAGAGAGACTCGTCGGTACGCTTTTGAGTTCTGACCCAGCATGAGCCGATAATATCGATGATGCTGGTTTTTTTAGACCCTTATCGCGTACAGTGATACCGACCCATCCATTTGCCAATAAATCATCTCAATATACGCTGTTTCGTGGAGTTGGTTTTTAAAAAAATTTCAAAATATTATATAATATATATATATATATATATAATATTTTGAGTTTTTTCTTTAAGAAAAGAGTCATGAAAAATACAATAAGATAACTACCGTCCATTTCCGAATGTAAAAATACCGTCCGCACGTGTGTAAAAAGTCATCCGAACGTATTTCGATGAATACCATCAAAACAACGTGATTTGATAGACATAAACAACACAACAAACTAAACAATGAACGATATTGAATCGAAATGCAAGAAAATTGAGAAGCAAATTCATAAAGGAAGTTTTATCTAAAGTTACTTGAGAGGTCTAAAATGGATAGTGAAAACGTTTGGAAGAAAAGTTTGAGAGAAGTGAGTGAGTTTGTAATTTTGACAAAGTCTGGTGAGTTTAATGTGCTCAATCACCGTCCGAACGCTAAGACGCTTGCGATTAGCGTTCGGACTCTTCTCAGCGGTTATATTCACACGTGACCTTATCAAATTTAACCTCATTAAATATTTCTGTTTCGAAAATGTTCTAGAACTTATACGGTCTGGACTCTAATTATTGGTCCGAACAGTATCGATGTCACGTGTCTGAAGTTTTGCAACGTGGAACTACACAATTCGTGGAAGAAGCATTGATAATTGTGCAAAACCTTTTTTTGTACCTTCCGGACGATGTAATATTTTTCGTTGGAATGTTGTTGATAATGTCTGGACGTAATAAAGTGTTCATGACTATTTTTAATTTCTCACTATATCCTGATGATGATTATTATTCGTCAAGCAATGTCCGTTCGGACGTGTTACAAAAAGATTTCGTACGATATTGTAAAAATTGTGACGATTCTAATTGTCACTCAGTTACGACGATTTGGAATTTGTCACTCTGCATAGAGTCCAAACAGGTTATTGTTCGTCCGAACTTAATTTTGTTTTTGTGACGAGTTTTTTCGTCACTCATTCGCAACGTGTGTATGTCATCACACCATAAATACGTTCGAACGTGCTTTTGACCGGTCCAGAAGGTTTTAGCGTTCCTGGATGGTTTTGGGTGACGAAATTAATATTTTGTCATAGAAAGTTCACTTTAGGTGACAAAAATTGGTTTGACACCCAAAAGTTTGTCACCTAAAACTATATTTATTGTAGTGTAAATTACGGAATCTACTTGGGGACATAGCACACTGTGGTTAGTGTTGACTAATATATGTCATTAGTGAAAGAGACGAGGATAGATGGAAAGACATATTTTTAATGAAAAATTTACCGCATGGACTAATTTACAATTTTCTTTACTTTAGGGATTAATTTGAAATTTTCTTATATCACAGGAACTGTGGATGCATTTAAGTCCTATTTTTTTAGATAAATTATTTGAATTTTTCTACTCGGATGACAAGGTGCAATTCGGAGATAGATAGACACAGTAAGTAGACTATGCACAGTGGCGGAGCCATGAATGAATTTGAAAGGGGTCAATTCCTAAGGAAAAATGATATAATTTTTTTAATACGTAATGCAAAAAAATGTCTTAAAAGTTAAAATATTAAAAATTAATAACTAAAACTAAATTCATTTGGTATTACAAATAATGAAAGAGATGATATGAAAATACACCATGAAAGAAAATGAGTTTCTCACATGACATGTAGTTTATTTGGTCAACCAACCCAACTGAATTGCGGTAAAGGCACAATGATAATGACGGTATATGTTTTTGGATAATAATTGTGCTTTATGTTAGTAGGCAAAGTTATTTGAAAAGATGCAACAATAAGTTTGTACTATTAATGTTAACTATGTTTAAATCTTAAAGCATAGCTGCTTAGCCTATGCAGCTTGCCTCATCTATTGTTATTGGAATGAAGAACACTCAAGCTCTGATATTTATTTTTCGTATAACAAGTGAATAAAAAGATAGGACATGTTCAAACATTCGACCTCCAATATGGTACAAAATGCGGATTCATTAGAATAGCAAAAGATTGAACATGTTCTTTTAAAAATTTCAATTTCCTCAAGCTTTTTCAGTTCACAAATAACATCCTAACAAAAAGCAACATCAAGATCTTATAAGCACTAGAGATCTTAATCTAAAATCAGCACGTATTCATATATTGTGTGTATATAAATTTAAATTGGTGAGAGTTTAACATCAAAATGTGATTATATTTAAGGAAATCAATCACTTTGATCGCAAAATCAATCCACTAAATTTTAAGGAGGGCCAACTGCAGGAGATATAATAGTTATATATATAAAAAAATCAACTTTTTGCATTAGTCCAACGGGGCCATGTTGGACCCTTCGCTCTCTCTGCCACTGACTCTGCACCATTTAATACTATCTATGCCAAATTTTAAACACCATAAACTTTATAAGTATATCTATTGTATCTGTATGTTTTTTCAAATTTCACTTTACGACAGAAATTGCATACAATTCAAATCCGTAGTTTTTTAATCTCCTCTGACTTGCGGATGATCATGGACGGCAAGCTTCACGGCGTTCTGATCTTTACTGGCCCTTTTGACCTGCTCTACTGTTTCAAGGTGGGGGGCACTTTCTTTGAAATTACGAGGAAAATCTCCTGTAGAGTTGTAGTTGTCCCTCTCTATACGTAATACGTCCTTTTCTTATTAAAAAAAAAAAAGAAAGTAGATGGTTTTTTCCTCGACACAAAAGAAACGTTTTGTTTTTGTTTTTTTTCAGCCTCGCTGAGTCGCTACCCAACCCGAGTCTGAACTGAAAACGCGTCCCTCGGCGTTGATTCAGTTTCAACAACACCGAGTTGGATTCTCACGCTTCAACACCCGTGAAACCGAGTGCTGACTCTACACTGTCCAACGCGTCAGACACGCGCCCTCGCGGAAACTCTCCAAAAGGTACGAAAGACATCCCTCTCCACGCTTCTTATACGCGGGTGACACGCACGTTCCTCTTATCTAACCCTGTTCTCTCCACCCGCAACGTTCGTACGTGGCTTTGATGTGGCCTTAGTCTCCTATCCTTGCCAAGATTAGACGTATATAGTTGAGGCTTTTGGGAGATGGTCTTCTCTCAAAATCACAGTCGCATTTTGGTTCTCGAGTCAGAAATTTTTGTGTCGGGTGAAGATGGGTATCTTTCTCTCTAGAAGGTGTCTCTGCCAGAGAAGTCCCCTCGTGTCTCTGCAATTTGAAAGCGTGATCTCCCCGAAGGAAAGGACTTTCCAGCGTTACGATAGCAAAGGCTATCGCCAAGTTGTAGGGTATATATAATTTTTCGTTTTCCCTCTGTATATCTTTTTCTTCTTCTTTTAGTTGCTGGACATTCAACTTTCTACTACTTCCAATTTCTTCTATTTAGATGTATTGAAATCGGTAATGGAGTGATAAAAAGTAAAGATAAATTAAAATGCATTCGATAAAAGTAAAATTTTGTTACTTACAGACGCTATGTTAAAGTGCGATACCTTGTTCCATGGAAGAAAACATTTTTTTAATTGTTTAGTTTTACCAGCGTTTCCGATCTCTCTCCTTTTGTCACTTCCTTCAAACTCTGTTCAAATTTCCCTGTTTCTGCAAAATAGACTTCAGAAGACTTCTTTACTTTATGATCTTTCTTCTTGTTGAGTGTAAAAATTTTGTGGTTACTCTTATAGTAATGTTTCAAATTGTGCAGATGCATTCCCTACAGATACAGAGAAACCAACCAATCTTCTTCCATTGAGGAATTAGAAGTGCTTTTGATTAGTTCCCAGAATGGTCACGGAATGTTGTTCCCGAAGGTACTATTCAAGCTTCCCATCTGCAGTCTTATGTGCCCGTGACACCCTTTTGGGTCCTATAATATTTTATCATTTAATTTTTCATCTTCCATTAACATGATGTGCTTTATAACTACAGGGAGGTTGGGAAAAGGGCGAGTCTATGGAAGACGCGGCCAGGCGTGAGACACGAGAGGAAGCCGGTGTTCTTGGCAAACTTCAAGTGAGTATCTTCAAAGCAAATCTTGCATCCAGTCTCTACTTAATCTGTTGCAACATTTTGTTCTGATACGAATTTTGTGATGTAATTTGCAGAATAGATTGGGCCAGTGGAATTATAAGAGCAAGAGACATAGCATAATGCATGAGGGCCATATGTTCTCTTTTCTTGTCGAGAAGCAGCTGGATAAATGGGACGAGAAAAATATCAGAGAACGCAAGTGGGTAAGTGTCTGAGAGCTCAACTCAAAAGATACTGACTACAACCATCTGCCATGCTATTGTGTGTTCTGAATTTCCTTTTTGTCTCGTTGTGCAGATGACAGTGGCAGAAGCAAGGAAAGTATGTCATCAGGAGTGGATGATGAACGCTTTAGACAAGTTAGTTAGTCAATTGCAACCACAGCGGGAAGAGGAAGCTGAGGAAACAACTTATACATAGAACACTGACAGAGGCCATTGGGTTGTTTGGTCAATTTTGCCACAACAGGCTGAAACTGGCCGTCGGCATGCTGACTGAATGACCGGACCAAGAACGTGTTGGGGGCGAAAGATATCAAGCGGCACCAAAAGTTGAAATTTCAAACAATTCAAGAGAGGAGTTGAAAGAATTTTATGTCGTTTCCCTTGCAAATTCTTGGCCTTTCATCTTTGAGTTTTGTGCCCGTTGCGATTGAAAACACCAGATTGAAATATGACCGATTTAGTTTTAAGGTTTAGCAACAAGATTCTTTTAGATGTAAAAACGTTCGTTCATTCTTTCATTGATGTAGCTTCCATTCTTTCATGTATAATGATTGCAGTTGCACCCATATTGCTAGTTCTTGAAGAACGAATATATATAATGTACGACTATGTTGTCGATTATGGTTTGGACTGAATTGGATACTGAGACTATGTCAAGATCTGCAGGCAAGAACAGAGTGAATGTAGTTTTTCTTCTGTTTCAACGGTTCGCTAGTCAGTTTAAACATCCTCCCATTACACCTTCTCTGTTGAACACTGGTTTGTACAGACAGCACATGAAGGATAGACTTGAACTACTGATGTTTCTTCAGTGTAGTACAATGGATGCAATAGATTGTGTCAAATGAATCATCGGTTTAGTGCTTTTGCAGTGCGGAGTAAGATGAAAACGAAAAACCTCTGTAGACATTTAGATAAACTTGTATGGTTAAGAGTAACAGAGTTTATTATAGGAAGAAGAAAGAGGCTTAGCACTTGTAAATCCATGAGGGAGAAACTCTTGGATAGAATCGCGGGTTTAATGAGATCAAAATCATATATTTTTTCAGCAAGTCACCCAACTCTGCTTCTTGAGACGTTAAGAACCATACAAAGACAGATAAGCTACTGTGAGTAATATCTCTTGCTTGATTAAAAAAGAATATGCTTTTGCTCGATAGTGATTAGTAGCTTGATTATTGAGAAAAAAGATTAGTAGCTTGATTGAGAAGAATATTCTTCTGCTTCATGGTGCTTACGTGTATAAACTGATGGACTTCGTTGCTGGTACAAAAACAGTGAAAATAGTTATTTTTAGTTTGTGAAACAAGCGGGGGATGGACAGCCGTAGCCCGTAGGTGTAGCAATCAGTTTGCTTTTTGCCTCGAGTCCTGTCATGGCAAGGAGGCCAACGTTAATCATAGAGAAATCAATTGAGCCATGGCATTCCATCGTCTTGCTCCTGTTTGTAATGGAAGATGATTGGGATATAACACCTTTGAATGAAAAGCTGCTAAACAAATAAAATTCGAGGATTTCGTTGAAAATTAACAAGCAGTGGTTTCAGATCTCCCTCAGAATGATTCGTTTGTAACATCATGTGCCTGTTCGAAAGATGCAACCTGGGGTGAAACTAAACAAATGAGATTGAATTGTGCTGAAAAATTAGCAAGAGTTGAACAGTTCAAGCTGGGGAGAAAATACTCCACTTGTTTGTGGCGCCGAATGCTTTTTCATTCAGACAGAAAACACTATTTTGTGAGAATTTTATTGAAGCTGCTGCTGGGATAAGGTTTGGAGCATGCGTATCCGACCGATTAGGTTGAGGTGAGGGACTTTTATGTTATCTTTAGGGCGCATGCAGGATTAATTAGTTTGTCCTTGTCACTGCATTGTAATTCTTTTTATCTATAAAAGATTTCTCTACTGAGATCTCCAAGGCACAAAGCGAGGAAACATCTCATGGGGACCAAACTTTTTTCATTTGGAGGCAGGTAGAGAACTTCTGGTTTTTTGGGGTTGGCTTTGTCAAAAACAAGTACCCAACTCCCCTAGAATTTTGAACAAGACACGAGACAAAGACCTCACGGGTAAGGGTCCTTTTTTTGGGCTTGCCGCTCTCCTGCCTTTGTCCCTAGTAAACCCCTTTTGGTTTGGGAAGCTTCTTCCCCGGAAAGATAACATAAACAAAGCCACTTACTCCAAGAAAAATAACAGATTTAAGCTTGTTTGATTTAGAAGATGGAAGTCCCCTTTATGATCGAAGTGAATTCCTGGTATAACAATAATATCATATCAAATATTAATCTTAAATATTTATCGCTAATTCTGCCCGTGTGAGGTAACTTCTACCAAGCCTCTCATAGGATGTTTCACAATCCCTCCGTTAAGGCGCATTGGATGACCCATACATTACCACACGAAGGTTTACCTCCAAAACAATGAGATGATGTTGATTTCTTCAAAAGAAACAACAAAATCCTTAAAGATAAGTTTAAATCAAAGAAAACTAATCTCCCACATATTAAACAAATACAATTTTTTCTCCTTTTCATTGTCATTTAAGCATGGGCTGAGCTTGGCATTACATAAGCTTTGAAAAATAATTAGATAAACTCAACTACTTCTAGCAGGGTTCTAAAATAATACAACAATAACGACAATGTGATAAACATCAACGCCCACTTTATTCTCAACTAACGGATGAAGCAGTGACCTAAAACTTATAATTATCAAATCGATCAGGATCTTATGCAATTATTTGTCCAAATTATATGGGCAAAATCACGTAAAATCTCCAACAGCTTACGTCGTCCTTATCTGCGAGGGCAAAAAAAAGTAAGGGATTTGAGAGTAAAAGTTTGACTCCAAAAGCAAATGCAACCAAAAAAGAATATATATATCTGCGTCAGAGATATGGTAAGACAGAAATATGGTGCATAGCTCAAGGCTTTGAACAGTGGACACATTATTTGGGGGGGGGGGGGGAAACGATAGAGAAAGGTTGACTTCGTGGACTTCAAAGTTATACCAGGTCTCCCTCTTCTTCTACGTCGTAACCTCCTGTGTCTGCAAATTCGTGGTCTTAACAGCATCTTATCTTACCATCAGATTTGCTGCCAATTGATTCAAAGAAGGTGCTAATGATTTGAAAAATATCTTGGTATGTGATGATGCCAAAAAAAATCTGGCCCACCTTATGAGTTCCCTAGGTAGAGAAACTGCAAGACAAAAGAGAGAGTGAACAGAGCTTCCCGTGGAGCCAGTCTCCCATAATCAAGTCAGTATCTATGAGAATTGAATTCAAGATTGTGTTATGGGGATGTTTGAGGGTGAAAATTTTGAGTATTGGAGTTTGGGAAATATTATAAAGTAAAGATATGTTATGGGAGTTGGTGAAAAAGTAAAGAGAGAGAAGATTTTTAATAAGTATTATAATAATAAAAAATTATGTAGTAAATTTTTTATGATTAAACTCAAATATTTGGGCACCAAACATACCCTATATAAAGAAGAGATTTGCTGATTGATCTCGAAAGGGTCATTTACACGTGTAATCGAGAGCTTTTTTTTTTTTTTTTTCAGTGGCCTCCCTCAACTTCAGTAGCTTAGGAGAAGATGTCTCTTGTTCTCTAGACGCGTTGCGTACGGAAGGTGCTGGTTGGACGTCAGTGGAGGAGATGTCTCATGTTCTCTAGACACGTTGCATACGGAAGGTGCTTATTGGATGTCAGTGAAGATAGGCTCCTATGGGCCTTATTTTAGTATGTTGGGCCGAGTCTGCAAGGTGGGCTGAAAATTTCATACACCATCAATTTGACTCATAGTTTTTCTTAAGGCTGAACAGAATCGGACCGGAAAATCGGATCGAATTTGCGGTCCGGTCCGGTCTCAATTTTAAAAATACGATCCGGTTCGGATCGGATTGAAAGACCGAATTTATCCGGTCCGGTCCGGTCTATACATATTTGAAATGCGGTCCGGACCGGACCGAACCGCATTTCATAATTTTTTTTTTAATTTTTTAAAAATTAATACCGCACTCAGTGCGCCTATTGCGCAGTGCTATATGCTCTGCGCAGTGCAGAGCCGCACCTCTGCTGCACAGAGCGCCTACTGCTCTGCGCAGTGCAAAGATGCACTGCGCGAATTTTTTTTTAAAAAAAATATTTTTTTTTATAAAGAATTTAAATTCGGACCGGACCACTTAAGTGGTCCGGTCCGGTCCTTTAATATTGCAGGACCGGAAATGCGGTCCGAAAACCGGACCGCATTTCTGGTTTTCACCCCTAGAACTTTTTCTATTTTGAGGATTTATTGCCCCAAACTTCTTCCGACAATCTAAAGCTACCTTGGTCTTCTATAACTTCCTTTGATATCAGTTTGATTCCGTGACTTTATTTTTTCTAGGCAAATACCTATGAAAGGAAAAACATACATTAGGGCGCCAACCACTATGGCTGCACAACCAGAAAATTAGATCCAATTTTTGGATCGGAATCCGGTTGGACCGGATTTTTTATTGTTCCTAAAATAAAGGACTAAACCGGTCCAAAACGGGATCACTTAAATGGTTCATACCAATTTTTTTTCTAACTTTTTTTTTATATAAATCAGGAGAAAAATGAGGACTTAATTTTGAAGGGGAAGGCCGAAAGGGACTCAAGGGACTTGGGAGGGCGTCAAAACGCATAATTTTCACTTGAAAATTGTTTTTTAAAAGTTTAAATTTTTTATTAAAAAAAAATATTTTTTATTTAAATTAATAAATCTGGTCAGGTCCCGTCTAGACCAAATCTCAAAAGTCCTAGATTAGACCGGATTGGATATAACCTGCTTACGAAATAAAACAAGCCTTATTTAAAAAAAAGTTAGTTACAGTCATTAGAATAGTCTAATAAGAAAATTTGCAGATAACTTTTGTTATCCCAATTCCACTGGAATAAATATTTTTGTATAAACGAAAATCGCTCCATAATTTATATTATTTTTAAATTTATATATAAGGGACTAATTTGTAACTTAGCCTTCGGCCTCAATTTTTTATTGAGCCGGCCCTGCCTTAAACCCCTGCAAAAACCCCAGCCACTGAACCCCCTCGCCAGCACCAAACCGGATATATACCCTGCATTCCCGTGCAGCCCGAGTCCTCCCAGTCCCAGCCATGCCCCTAATACACAGTGCCTCCTCCTATGCCAATCTAGTAAACCCAATCTCCAACTTCCCTCCAGTTCCCAATTCTGCGGGTCGGCCCAATTCCTTTTCCGCGTCCCTAACCCTTAACCGCTGGTGTCTGAGCTCCAGCGCTTCCAGATTCTTCAACAAAAGCGATCAAATTTCGAATCCTAGTGGTGGTTTCGGCCAAAGGAGGTCACTCTTATCTTCAATCAGGGCCGCCGGGACCGATTACTACTCGACTTTGGACGTCCGTCGCAATGCCACGTTGCAAGAAATCAAGAGCGCTTACAGAAAGCTCGCTCGTAAGGTATGTGATTTCGTGATTGGTTTTTGAACGTTTAAAGCCAAATATTGGTCCTCCTGTTGCTGTGTAAATGGAAGGAGATAGAAAAAGAAACATGATTTGACAACGTGTTCCGACGACAATATCCTTGTGCTTTCCATAATATTTTAGGTCGACTCCTTTTGTCATTTCGTTCTTCGGATAGGTCAACGTGGGAAAAACACTTAGCAGATGCAGAATGTGGCGTTGGAGATTTTGTTGGACTCCAATTATAATCCATAAGCCATGAATATTCACAATCACATATTTCATCTTTTTCTCCTGCTCTTGTCGCTGGTTTAGGATTTATCAAATTTGTTTTTCTTTCGTGTTTAAATAAGGAATTCAATTGATTGTCAACATAGGACAGGTCATCCAATGTCTTTGTTTTTGTTCTTGTTGATGTTATCTACGCCGTGACTGCTAAGTCTCTATGTCGTTCTCCGTAGCAAAGTTGAAATTTCCAAGCAAGAAGTTGAGGTTATATCTATTTATTTACTCTTCATGGACGAGGTGTTTTTTCTAATTTATGTTAAGCATGCAAAAACTGTGCGTTGACATATCATTTGTACAAGCTCTGAACATTAATCCGGGATAGTATATATCTCGATTTGCTGCTAGTCAAGTTTCATCTTACTGGATAATTTATCTCTCCTATGGAACAGTACCATCCAGATCTGAATAAGGGCGCTGGGGCAGAAGACAAGTTCAAGGAGATAAGTTCTGCGTACGAGGTAATTCTTCTTCAATGATTTATTAGCATAATTTATATTTGCTCATCACAGGACTAACTTTTTGTACTTAATCAAGTGCTTAGTGGGCTTCTTGTATTCTTCTTGAGATTTGATTTCTCTAGTTCCTTCAATTCACTATTCATTAATTATCTTAGGCTGTGCATCAGGTGTTAATATCAATAAATTCTCTCCTTATGGGAGTTTATGGCTTGATGTTGAATCAAGTAGGTTAAAGACTTTTTTTTGGAGGAAGTTAGATGATTATATGCAAAAAGATTTTTTCTTCAGTTTTCATTCTTGTTTTAATAAAGCATCTCTGTAGGTCCTATCAGATGATGAGAAGAGATCTTTATATGATCGCTTTGGTGAGGCAGGTTTACGAGAAAATGGTGGTCCAAGCAGTGGTTCAGAGGGGGTAGGTTCATAATCTACCCTATTCCAATTCTACAATGTCCACATAAGCAAATCTGCTGGTCACTTCAATATAGTTCTTTGATATTTGTTCCTTCTGACATTCCTGATTCGGGGTACTTGTGGGTGATTTCTGGCTTCTTTTTTCGTGGGGGGTTTTGTTCTGTGTGTGTGTGTGTTGGGTTGGGGGTCATCCCAACTAACTTCCTGGTGTGTCTTTGCTTATCATTTGATTAAAATTTTAGGTGGATCCATCCGAATTATTTGACCAACTCTTTGGTGGGTTGAATGGGCTTTTTGAAGGAATGGGTGAATCAGGAGGCATCAATTTCAACTTGCGGAACAAGCGAAACCAGGCTCTTGACATTCGGTAACTATCCCTGGGCAACATTAATCTGAGTTACTCTAGGATCCATAGAAGTAGTTCCTGCGCTGTGTACTAAGATCAGTCAGTTAAAGAAAAAGGAACTCAATGGTAGAACTTAATACTTTTCATGTCTTTAAAATGAAATTGTTTACTTTTTCAGAAATACATGCCCAACCATAGAGATGCACTAGCCATAGAGATGCAAAAGAATTTTTCCACACAGCATAAGTTATCTTAAGTATTTTTCCTGCTAAATGTCGGTTTGGGCTTGAGGAATTTTTTGCAATCAGCTTGTGGATTGTTGGGTTCCTTTCTATGATCGCCAACCATATTTTTGAGTAGTTCAAGTAGTAAGTGACAATTCTACATTTTTTATCTTTATGATCATGACTTTGTGGAATTTATCATGCCATAGACATAAACCTGCATTTAGATGCTAAAACTAAACTACCTTTTTTATTTCAGGTATGACCTTTGTATGAGCTTTGAGGAATCTATTTTCGGTGGACAGCGTGAAATAGCATTTCCTTGTTCTGAGACATGCAATAAGTGTGATGGAACAGGAGCTAAATCTAATAGTTCCATAGAATCATGTACTGATTGTGGTGGCAGAGGAGGGGTAATGAGAAGTCAGAGAACGCCATTCGGGATAATGTCGCAGGTAATATGACCTATTAAAACAGAAAGCAATGATGACATGATACATGATGCATGTGCTAATCAATAAACTATCAAATGCATATTATTTTCTGTTATAAGCATGTGTAAAACTTCTCTCCCCTCTTGAGCTCTAAAAACAATCGCTCATTTTAAAATTATTCTTACTTTAAAATCCTTGTAAGTGATCATTGAATCCATATGATGGGTGCCTACACCAGATCTGGCATTTGGGCCCCTGTTAACTCCGTATATAGAAGGCTGAAAGATATAAGCGGCAGCCTTCCCTTTCCTTGTTCCTCATTGTTTGCATCTAACACATACATCAATTACCCCCACTTCAAACTGTTACTATCCTTTGTACAGTCAAAGAACCAAATACATAAAGCTCATGCTCTGGACTACATTGGCTTAATTCTGCTTTTCTCTTATGTGAACTATGTTCTGCCCTGAGTATATGTCATCAAATATAGGTGCAAAAGATGGTTGACCATATAATCTTTCTCCTGCCATCAGTTCTTTTGGATTTCTCTTCGACCCTTTGACTTAAACTGCATGGATTTTACTGTTCGGTTATTAGGTATCGACATGCTTAAAATGTGGTGGTGATGGCAATCTAGTTACTGATCACTGCCAAAGGTGTGGTGGCAGTGGTCAGGTACCGTCAATGCGAAACATGAAAGTTGTCATTTCACCTGGTATTACCGATGGAGCCACAATGCAAATTCAAGGAGAGGGGAATCTTGATAGGAAAAGGTATGTAATCAACTGAAGATTTTTTTTGTTATTGGATTGTATTAGTGTTTTATTGGATATTCGAAGCTTTGCTAAGGTAATGTTTGGCAAGCAATATTTATAAGAATTTTAAATTTCTAGGAGAAAATTTTATGAATTTTGACTTTTATGGGGGTTTGTAAAAAGTTGGTGAAAAAGTTTAAGAATGTTTGATTGTAGAATGATTTTTATTAGAGTTTGTTAAAAAGTAAGAAGACAGAAGATTTGATGTAGTTTTTTTTAATTAAAAAATATTGAAGTTTATGTGAAAATGTCTTGGAATTTGTGGGAAATATTTGAGATTTTGTAATTTGGTTATGAAAATTTTTATTTTTGAAAAATTTCTTTAAAAAGTGAATATTTTGATTGTACCAAACATCACCTAAGTGATTCTAAGAAATTGGCTATGTGCTCGTGTATGGTGCTGTGTCAGCACCTCCAGAAACTGATTACGATCAACCTGAAGAAGGATATGGGAGAAGAAACACTAATGAAAATGAAGCAGGCCTTGAAGGGCATAATTCATGGTAGGTTTTAAACTCCTAATAAGCGTTTTGTTGGTGGAGTGTTGCTTAAGTCCGTGGGGATTGGGGGAAGATATACTACAAGATAAGTCCAGACTGCAAGTTATATGCAATGAACTAGAATAGGGTTGGAGAAAGGGTCATTTGAGCGTATCCAAATATGTACAATCTTAACCTGATTTCGCTTTGGTCCATGGTATGGTTTTGAACTCTTAATAAGAATTTTGTTAGGGGAGGGTTGCTTAAGTCCATGGGATTGGAGGTCATCACCCTGCAAGATAAGTCCAGATTGCGAGATATATGCAAGGAACCAGAATAGGGTTGGAGAAGGGTCACTCGAGCTTGTCTAAATAGGCGCTATGTTTACATGTGGATCCCTATATCTTTACATTCCATTAATAATATGGTATCATCAAAGGGACGGCATAAACTTTGGTGCCTCTTTGTTTTATTTTTCTTGCACTTTTCTTTCTATCTTTTTTTCTTCCGGCAGGGGCATAGCTGGTGATCTCTATTTGATCGTCCATGTAGATGAAAAGCCTGGGGTTTGGAGGGAAGGTCTACATCTCTACTCAAAGATTAATATTGACTTCACTGAGGCCATCCTAGGGACTGTAGTGAAGGTAATAATAGTCACTTGTGTTAGATAAGGAACAAGTTGTTGTCAGTCTTTGCCATTTGCCTTCTTAGTTCTACTTCCCTTGATGTGATTGATTTTCCCTTTCACAATGTTTTTTTTTATGTTGACTTTGTCAATGTAAACCTATGTTACCAGCTAAAGAAGATAATGTGATACAAGTAAGAGATTAAAGAGGTGTAAGCTGGAAACGTGGACCACATTGTCCAGAAAAAAATTGGAAATTATAGTGTGAAACAATATAAGATCTACTAGAATGGGAACGCCACCACACTTCAACTTCTAGATAACTTCAATGTAATACTCTGTAGGAGCAATTCTAACTATACAGTTTTCACCTAAACCAAATTTGATGAAATGGTTGCAAGACAGATGAAGTTTGGCAAGAATTGTTTTTAAGAATTTTGAGTTTCTAGGAGAAAATTTTGAGAGTTTGACTTTTAGTCAGAGTTTGTAAAAACAATTGGTAAAAAAAGTTTAAGAATGTTTGATTGTAGATTGATTTTTATTGGAGTTTGTAAAAAAATTGTAGAGATAGATGATTTGATGGAATTTTTTAATGAAAAAATATTGGGGTTTGTTAAAAAGTTAGGAAAGAGAATATTTGATGCATTTTTTTTAAAAAAAAGGTATTAGAGTTGGTGTAAAAAGGTGTTGGGATTTGAGTGAAAATTTTGAGATTTTGTTGTTTGGCTATGAAAAAATTTACTTTTTGAAAAATTTCTTTAAAAAGTGAAGATTTTGATTCTGCCAAACATCACCTTAATATCATCAATGTTACCTCTGTTTCATGATGTCAAGTGGTCTCTAACTTGGAAAGATGCAAATACATGAATACAAGAATTCTATTCTAAGGGAGTTTAAAGCTTGTTAATAAGTTTCTCCGACCATGGGAGAATATTCGATGCTGTCAGCAGAAAGCTATCATAAAAACAAGGTTAAATGATTTGAAAATTTGGTCTACCCTTTGTATGGAACCTAATCATCACCTTTCCTAAGCTACTTTAGTTAGTATTTGAGTCCTCTATTTAAGGTTTATTTTCCTTTCATGAGAGGAGCTACTGATATGGTATTGCTGGGTATAATTTCTTCAGTTCCAATCATGTTTGCTAATTTAGTGGTAGTCTGAAGGTTTTTAGATTTTCGTTAGTGGGTTGCACCAGAAGCCCATGAGTCTTCTTTCATGATTTATGTTTTAGTTTCTTTTGTTTTAATAGTTTCCAAGTTGGATTAGAAGTGCTTCTACTTTATGAAGGAATCCAAATTCATGGGAGGAGGCCTTTGTGTGGTCTAAGAAAATATTAGGGAGGATACTTTTAAGAATTTTGCAAGAAGTACGGGTTTAATTTGTTTTTTCTAACATAATCTTTCTTCAAAAATGTGTTGCTCAGAAAATCCTGTGTGATACTTAGGAAAAGTGGGGGTGATGCATTAATCTATCTTCTTCTTTTTTCTTTTCTTGTTGATTTCAATCGATTTTATTGCTGAATGTGAGATTATTCTGCTGCCATTTCAATGTCTTGAATATTCTATCTGGCTTCTATTTGACAACATATTGCTTTTCCTACTTTCTGCCTTTCTGACATCTTTGAATTATTTGATGGGTCTCATATTCATGAGTCTTTACAACATTCTCCAACACACTATGGCTAGTTATATTGGTTGACGTAGGTATCTTAAAGTAACTTCAGGTAGAAACTGTGGAGGGTTTGAAAGATCTTCAAATTCCTCCTGGGATTCAGCCGGGACAGACGGTCAAAATGTCACGCATGGGTGTTCCAAACATCAAGAAACCTTCTGTTAGAGGTGATCATCACTTCATTGTGAATGTTCTGATCCCGAAAGACATAAGGTATGTGTCATTTTTACTATTTAAATTCCGTCCTAGAGGTTAGTTTGACTTTGGCAGCTTTTAACTTGTATTCCTTGTTGTGTAGATTGACCCAAATGTTTATTATGTCACTATGGTATTCCTATAGCTCGAGTGACTATAAAATTGGCTGATAGTCCATATGTGTGACTTGGTCATGGCAGACATTATTAAACTATATCTTTCAAACAAATACCTTCACTTGGGAGGATGTTCCACCTAGTACAACTACCAGCCGGTTTTTCAGTGATCAAGTGGTCAAACTATACAAGGGTGGCCATAATGAACTTCTTAGTTTCTTATGGAGTGTTTGAATCACCATGGTTGATGTAAGAACTGTTGGAAAGAATAGGGAGAGAATGTAAAATTAACGCAAGTAGGTCAATGACTCAGTGAAATGTGACCGGATGACCTTATTGGCAGAGTAAACTAAATATGACCACTGAGGTTGACTTAGGAGAATCTTCAGGATAATATGAACGTAAGATGTATATGATGGCTAATGGAAGTATAAAATGGCTGTTTATATTTTTGGTGATAGTTTCATTTCATGTAATTGTTTTATTCTGCTATCTTGTGAACATGTTTAAATGCAATTGCAATTTGGTGTGATTGTAATGGCAGTGATACAGAACGTGAAGTTGTTGAAAAATTGGCATCACTTAGGGCATCCAGTGGACTCCATTCCGATACTGCCAATAAAACTGGTAATGTCCGCCCTTTCTCACAAATTACTACCTTCTGATTGAGACAAATTATAGGTTAACATTATGTTGGAAAATCAATTATATCTCCGTTTAATTCTCTCTCCAGGAGCACTGGGAGGCGTCTTTGATAAACATAAAAGAAGAGACCAAAAAAGCCATACCTCCAGCTCGGGGATCAAATATGTTACATCTTTGTGGAATTCAATTACGGATTTCTTAGGGTAAGTATCTACTGGCACTTCATATCATGTGTTTTTAGTTTGACTTGACAGACAATATGTAGAAAAGTTGAAAATAAAGCATGGAATTGAGAAAATCAGGAAGTCCTCAATTATTTTGGCGGGGAGGAATCAATTAATAGAATAATTAACTTTGTTGAAGCCATGTTTTCAAGCGGGAACAATTATGACAGCGCCCAGGCTAGATTGGTCGACAATTACCCATTCATTCGCCCCATTGAGATACAGATTAAGTCAAGATGAAAAAGTTGTGGTTGGGGCGAGCTTCTAGTTTTTTATGCTCCACTTTGTAGTCCTGATAGTTAAAATTGAGGTTCTAGTGAGGTCTAATTTTGGATTTAAATTTGGTTTCTTCAAGATTGTTTTGTGCTTTTCAAATTCATGTTCAGAGGGGTCTTTGCTTTACTATCTCAGAATTTTTTTTTAAGAGAACATCAGTGTCATCTTTCAAACTACTCAGTGTTATAAGGATACTTGTATGAACCCCCTCTCTCTAAATTTGACTGCTTTTGCACAATTGTGATGGCGTGACAAGACCCCTTTCATTGTTTTTAACTTTTTTCGTCTTTACCACACACAGCTGTTAGAGATGGAGGAAACTTATTCCCTTAAGTGGTATATGTTATTGTCATTTTATGTCATACTGTGAGTGGTCTATGTTTTTAATATACTAAGGGCTTCTTGGATATGAGGAATGAAGGGATACTGATTTCAACCATTAATTGCCTGAAGGAAGAGTTAGTTACACACGAAGGGATACTTGTTTCAATCACAGCTGTTTTTAGGAAAGTGAGACTGATGAGCCATGAGTAGTACTTCGTTTAAATTCAGGACTAATCATGGAAGGATTCATATGGGCTAATATAAGATTTTCTGGAAACAAGTCTTGAATTTGCTTGCTTGTCATCTGTTATGCTTGAACTCTGGCCCATGGATCTCTATCTTTTGGTCATTTACAGGCGAAGATGGTCTCAAGAAGGGTTTTCGTCCATCAGCATGGAGTCATCCACCTCATTGTGGAGGTGCAGCAAGCCAAATTCCTCATTCACAGTGTCAATTTATGTATTGCTTGTTATAACTTGTATATTTACCTTGATTGGAAAGATCAGAGATAGCACTTCAGTACAAAAAAGAATCAAGACCACCAGAACCTGGAGAAAACGAAAAGACCCAAATGAGATTTTAGGTAGATGATTTGAGGTATACGTGTCTTCAGCTGTAGTGAGTGGACATTGGGATTGGATGTAATAGATCAGTTTTGCCTGCACCCTTTCCCTTCTTACCCGTAGAATAACCAGGAAAAGTTACATAATCTTGTTCTGGCTTTTCCCTGTTTGCTACTGCTAGTACAATCTTTGACATTGATGCTGAACTATGGATCTCCCAGAACTGCTTATTGCATATCTTACACAGTTCCGATGATTGTGAAACCAAGTATTCTTGATAGTCTTGTTCTGTCCAAAACAATGTATTTTTGCTGTGGAAGTGTTCGATTTTTTTTCCGTTTGCGGTTTAACAGATTGGAATTTGGTAGGCCATGATTGAAGCCGTTGATTCTCCATTTTTGGTTTCTTTGGCCTAAAATTATATGGCTTAATAGGATCTCGAAAAAAAATCTATTGTTTGAGGCTAAACATGTCGATATATGCGTGATTCAAGTGCCTATGACATATTCGAATTTTCTGTTAATTAAGTGAATTGGAATAGATGGAAAGACTTAGTATAAAAGTAGTTAAATATAAAGGATTTATTTTAAGCTTGAATTATTTAGGGACTAATTTGATTTTGAGTCGAGTCATACGGACTATTTTATATTTATCTCAAAAAATAATAATTAAATAATTTTAAAATAATCTCTTTTTCCTATCAAATCTTTCTTTTTACATTACAATAAATATAAAATAATTTACTCTTTTCATTTTTCAATAACTCTCACAGGTTATATTTGTTAACTACAGACACGGGACTTTGATCTCGATGATATACCGTTGAATATTGTAACTTGTGATGGCATGGCAGAGTAGTTTCGTAATGAAAATATCATTTTCCGTAGAAAAAAAACTTCTTTATCTTAAAATTTAATACAAATTTAAAATATTCTTAGATATTTTGCACTTGTGACTGTTTCCTTACTACGTGTTAGTTCAGAGGTCTCCAAGCTAGAAGTTAGAATTCCCAACGGTAAGTGTTTAGTGTTTAATAGGAGGGATAAATATAATTTTGGGCTCTTAATACTTCGCACTCAGATCTATTATTTTTGTCGTATTGCATCCACAAACTATTGATTTAAGACACTCTTTACTCTTTAAAATTTTCGGTTAATTTAGATGAAAAATAATATTTTGGCGTGAGAAATAACAATTTTGTCCCTATTTTTTTGCAGTGACTATTTTATAAGGGTAAAATTATAATTTTCGGGACAAAAATATGTTTCCATCCAAATTGACGAAATTTTTTAATAAAGAGTGCAAATTGTCTTAAATAAATAGTTAGTGGGTGCAATGTGATAAAAATAATAGATTGAGATACAAAGTCATAAGTGGAGGATGTAAAAGCATATTTAACCTTTAGGCTGCGTTTGCAAACCCAATTATCCCCAACATTTTATCTCTCTCCTAATAAAATACTCCAATATAATCTCTCTCTCTCCCATAAAAAAATATAAAAAATTACAAAAATTATAAAAATTACCTCTCTCTTCACCTTTTCACTAAACCCAATACCAACACATATTCTCATACCCAACATTTTACAACACAAACACAACCTAGGACTTGGAGAAAGGGATAGCAGAGAGTTTTTCAAGCGATAAGAGAATGGCTCAAAAACACAATTATGTCACGTCTCTGAATATTTATATCCTCCGTCCTATAAGAATACGAGTCGACGATTCAGTTTGGAAATTCAGAAGCTCCCCTCTTCCTCGTTCACGTTACACACCTAAAAAATTGTCGAGAACAAGGCAATTCCAACTACTCTCAATTCCGGCCTGTAATAAACAATGCAGCCCACTATACCCGTCCAAAAATAGTTTTTTTTTTCTGAAAATCTCCTATATATTTCTTCTCTCTTTTCGCATTTCTCTGCCCCCAAACACCCAAAGAATGGCACTTCCTGAATTGGGTTTGGTAGAATATGTGGCGGCAGCAGAGGCCGTAATGCTCCTCCTGCTGACCCTCCCACACCTGGACCATCTCCGCAACAGCATTCTCTCCTTCATCAAAGAAATCATCGGATTGTTCTTGTGGGTCGTGATAATTACCTGCTTCTTCTCTCTCCTGGACATCAACAAGAAGTACATGGGAAGACCCCCATGTATGCTGCACTTCAACGATTGCACTCAGACGGAGGATCTTCGCTACCGCCTGTTGGTCGAGAAGGGCCAGAAGAAACAGATTATGATCGCTTGGACGATATTCTCCTCCTGGCTTTTATACAAGGTGACGGACCTGGCGGGTCAGGTAGAGGAGTTAGGCTGCAACTGAGCCGCCGACCTTAGCTAGAAGCATCGACTGAACTAAAGTTCGTGAGAAACATGGCATAGATGGATTCAGAAGGGATTATGTCTAAAAATAAATTGTACAAAGTCATGTAAAATGACTACTACGATTTAAAGAAACAAATCTGACGTTTCAAGACTAGTCATGTTATTTAATGAGGCGAGAAGACATGCACAATGATATAATTGAGCCTTGACTTGACTCATTAAATAATGTAGCCAACCTTGGAACGCTGGATTTTTTTTTAATTAGTCTTCATTTTGTATGGTTTTGCATAATTTGTCTTTACACAAAATAATTTCTTGGCTTGGAAGATCTCTCTTCTCGCCGCTTTCATTCGTCCTCTCGGAGCTTGTTCTTATGTTGTTGTTTGTCATTGTACTTTTTCTTTTTTCTTTGTCTACTTTGATTGTTTTTTTTATGTACTACTTTGATTGTTTTTTTTTATGTAAGAAAAGGGCCGGGAGAAAATTATAATATTATTTTGTTGAAGTTTGTGAGAAAAGGAGTTGGAATTTGTGTGAAAATTTAAGATTTTGATGTTTGATTGTAAAAATTTAGGCAAATTATACTAACTCTCCATGAACTATGACCATTTTTCTCACTTACCTTCTAAACTATTACTCGTTGCAACTCACCCCTTCAACTATGTACTTGTCGCGATTCCACCTCCCAACCGATTTTGAGTGTCAATTTGAACAAAATCTATCCCACATGGGTTGCACGTGACTCTCAACCCACGTTAAAAGACCATTATGACTCTCTTAATTACAATAATCTCCACGAACTATCATCATTTTCTCATTTATCCCCTAAACTATTATTCGTTGCAACTAACCCGCTAACCTGTGTCCTTGTCGAGGTTCAATCCCCAGCCGATATGGAGCGTCAATTTGAAAAAAATCTATTTCACATGTGTTGCTTGTGACCTTAACCCACACTGACTGCAAAATAAGGGAATTTCTTGCAACAACTAACCTGGCGAATTGGGTTTCCCGTGTGTGCTCTTAGCTTCTCATGCGCAGACCAAATGAGTTAGCCCTAACTACTATAGTACTTCGTGCGAATCGGGTATGTGTGCTAATGACGAAGGCTTCAAAACGAAGGAAGTCAAAGCATGCATTGAGGGTCTTTTTCTTTTCCCTTGCATTTTCTTTTCTTTTTAATTAAGAAGGGCATAATTGAGGCGATGAGTTGCAACGAGTGATAGCTTAGAGAGTAGGTAAGAAAAGAGTGATAGTCCGTGAGGTTATTGTAGGGCCCATGTTGCTCGAATCTTTACATGGGAAACATTGAATGATGTGGGGTCCACTTAGTGTGTCTATTTCTCTTCAAATTGTACATGCAATTCAATCATTAAATTACAGGGGATTCTAATCCTAGAATACTCCACTTTTTTGTGGCGTGGAATGCTAACCTTCTGATTTAGATAGAAAGGAACCGACACTATTTTATGAGAATGTATTGAAACTACTAGGATTAGGGTTGAACAAAAATGGGTCGTAACCGACTAGCGCGATAAAAATCGACCGAACCTGATAGGCTAAGGCACGATTTCCATAAGGGTCAGTTCAGTTCTCATCCCATTTTTGTTGAAAATCAGGGAGTCGGTTCGACCCTCAGTTTTCGGGGGTTCGGCCCACCGACACCGACATCGAATCGACTAATATATATAATTTTGTTTTTATTTTTTTAATGTTTAAATCTGTCAAACTTATTTTGTCGTGCCCCAGACCCTTAGCCTCATTTTTACTCCCTCTTGTCCTTCCTTCGAGGCTCCAGTGCTGTTCTCAGCGCCTCCAGCGGCGTTCTCCCCATTCGCTCTCCTAACTCCAACAAAGATCCCAGTCTAGGAAGTCTCGACCCGAGCCACTACGTCTCTCGATCTCTTTTTGCGTCTTCCTGTCTCTCACATCTCTCTCCCTCTCCCTGTCACTCTATACGATTCTCTAATATTCAAAGCTTTTTAGGTGTTTTGTTTCCTAGTGGTAATTTTTTCGCAATTTGTTTTCTCTTGGACATGGCGTAGATCCTTGTTTTTCTTGGTGTCAAATTCTTAGTTTCATTTCATTTTAGATTTTTTTTTATCTCAGTAGTGTTTGATTTGTTAGTTTAGAATATTTACATCTAGTGTAAAAGTCCAATCAAAATGAGTTCCATGTATAACAATAATATCATATCAAATCTTAAATATTTATCTCTAATTCTACCCGTGTCAGGTACCTTCTATCAAGCCTCTCATAGGGTGGTTCACAGTCACTCCATAAAGGTTGCATTGGATTACCCATCCCTTACCACCAAAACAAAGAGATGATGTAGATTTTTTTTAAAAGAAACCAGCAAAGTCCTTAAAGATAAGTTAAATCAAAGAAAACTAATCTCTCACGTACTATTCAAATACAATTTTTTCTCTCTCTCTTTCATTTTCATTTACGCATGGGCTGAGCTGGGCATTACATGAACTAATCAGACTTTATTCTACATGCATAAACTGGCAGAATCATGTTCCATACTGTGAAACAAAAACAATGGTTTCAAACATTACTCCAAATCCACACGTTTCAGTGCCTTTTAGATTAAACTTTCAGGAAATAGGATGCAGTAAATATTACTCAATCGAACCATATTTGAGACAAATTGTTTGCATTACGCGAAGAAGCAAATGGACAACTATGGCACCTACAATTAAACAATCTAGTGCAGTTTCTGCATGGCCTTGACTCTAAAATTCATGGTATCGGTCATGTCTCCCTACAGGAAGCATTGCAAATAAAGAGAGAGAGACGCACCAATATTTACTCTCAGCTTATAGTCCTCGTCGGCTGTAGTGGGATTTGAGTAATTCTGCCTTTTGCCAGTGGTGTCATTTCCATATATCAAAAACAAATCGTTGAAATTTGGAAGAGTACTATTGCGATATGTTTGTGCATCTGGGTGTTCCTGCAGAAACTCTCTGTAAGATGCTCGGGCCAAACAGAACTTTGATGTAAGGTGAATTCAAGAAAGAGGATCACCTTGACATAAGCATCCCATATAATATTTTCAGCAGTAATCATCTGCCGCATTTCATCCCAAGAAAATCCACTATGGTCAAGTAGAGTCTTCATGTCATTGAATCGCTTCCTCAAATTCACAAAATGACTCTTCAGGACATCATTGTAGTACCGAGATCCAAATTCCGCACTAAATTTTGCAATTATATTATTCCAGGCTAGTTTGTTGAACCTATGATCCACAATACTTCTGCTGCGTACTTGCTCTAACATTAGGTCAATAAAATATCGGTCCATTGGCGGTGTCCAATCGATTCTCCACTGAGAGCTATTGTTACATCTGGGACCTTCAGAAAATTCTAAAATGTAATATGGCAAAAAAATCGCTACATACTTACGTACAGACATATTGACATATTGAGCACCTAAAATTACTTTTTTTTTTTATAAGTAAGAAATTTTATTAAAAAAGATAAACAGTACAAAGATTGTACTGAAGATACATCAGAGCAGAAATTACAGCATACAAACGAAAAAGCTCAAGAAGTCATGAAAATCTAGAAAAGGGCCATCCAACATCACATTTGACCAGAAAAAAAGTTCACTCATCAGACCACCCATCAAGCTTGCCATAGACAGAGACGAGTCCTCAAAACACCGCCTATTCCGCTCCTTCCAAAGACACCACCAGATGCAATAAGGAACCATCATCCAAATGAACTTAGCTCTAGGATCTTTAAACTGCCGCCCCCAACAAAGCAAGACATCCCCAACCCCCTCCGGCATAACCCAAGGAAGATCTACCATAGAAAAGACATGGTTCCACAAACCTCTTGCCACCGAACAATGTAATAAAACATGGTGAATCGATTCTCCATCCCCCTTGCATAAATAAGGCCACTCAACCACATAAATCCCTCTACGCCTGAGATTATCCGTAGTCAAAATCCGACCACGCAAAGCCTCCCAAGCAAAGAAGGACACCCTAGTAGGGACATTAGGGGGATGTTTGTTTGCCAAAATATTGGGGAATATTTTCAAAATTTTGGGAATCTTTACTTTATTGAGATTTATTGGGGTTTGGAAAAAGTGAAGTGTATAGGTGTAAAAGTTAAAAATTTTGAAGTTTGTTTGGTTTGTCCGATTTGTTGAGACCCCAAATATTTGGGGTCTCAAACATGCCCTAGATCTCCAAACCCGACGCCAGAGAAGCATAGAGCGACCTAACAGAGAAAATAAGCGAAGCATAGAACGACTTACCACCAATAAGCGAAGCATAGAGCGACCTAACAGAGAAAATACCATCCTTGCTATCCATCCAACACAACTTGTCCTCGTGCCCCCTGTGAAGCTTCATCTCATAAAGAGTGGAGAAGAAAGAAGAAAACTCTTCCAACTCCCAATCATTAGCACTTCTTAAGAACTGAACATTCCAAACAACAGAGTGAACATCCGCCGCCATACAATCCACCACCAATCCATCGGGATACCTAGACAAGGAAAAAAGTGTTGGGAAAGAACAATGCAAAGGAAGATCCCCGCACCACACATCGTGCCAAAACCTCGTCCGTCGCCCATCACCCACCACAACTCGAGAATGCCCTCGGAACAACTCCCAGTCCTTGCCGATATGCTTCTAAAGCGTGACCCCGTAAGGACCAGCAGTAGGTAAAGTGCACCACTCTCCCACAATGGTGCCATATTTCTCCTTAATAAGACTCCTCCACATAGAATTTCTCTCCGAAGCAAACCTCCATAACCACTTTCCCAACAGGGCTTTATTGAACGAAGAAAGACCCCTGATACCCAAACCACCACAAGCGATAGGGGAGCAAACCGTTTTCCAATTTAGAAGATGAAACCTATGAGTCTCACCAGCACTACCCCACAAAAAATCTCGTTGCAACTTCTCCATTCTCGAAGCAATCTTATGAGGAAGAGGGAAAAGAGACAGAAAGTACGTAGGAAGACACGAAAGAGTAGATTTTATCAAAGTAACACGGCCTCCCTTGGATAAGTACATTCTCTTCCACCCAGCCAACCTTCTTTCCATCCGTTCCAAAATCCCATCCCAAATATGAACACTTTTAAAATGAGCACCCAATGGAAGCCCCAAATACGTCATAGGCAAAGCGGAGACCCTACAACCCAAAATAGAAGCCAAGTCCTCCACATTGCTAACCGCCCCAAACAGGAATCACTTCAGACTTAGCCAGATTAATCTTCAATCCAGAAACTGCCTCAAAGTATAGAAACAAGCACCGGAGGCTACGGAATTGATACTCCTCAGCCCCACAAAATATTAACGTATCATCAGCAAACAGCAAGTGAGAAACACAAACTCCTTCCCGATTAACCCCAGAAGCCCTGAAGCCCTTAATAATATCAACCAATACCAACTTAGACATCATACGAAAGAGAGCTTCCATAATAATGACAAATAACAAAGGAGATAAAGGATCACCTTGCCTCAAACCACGATTACTACCAAAAAAGCCCTCAGGAGAACCATTCACAAGCACTGAAAACTTAACCGTGGATATACAAAAAGAAATCCACAAACACCACTTCTCCCCAAACCCACATCTCCTTAAAAGGTATAATAGGAAATCCCAATTCACATGATCGTAAGCTTTATGAATGTCCAACTTACACAACATTCCCGGCTCACCTGAACATAAACGAGAATCAATACATTCATTGGCAATCAGCACGGAATCCAGAATTTGTCGACCAGTCACAAACGCATTTTGCGAAGGGGAGATAATCTTACTCAACACTGACTTCAACCTATTAGCTAAAACTTTGGCCAGAATCTTATAGATCCCCCCAACAAGGCTAATAGGCCTGAAATCTTTCAACTCAACAGCACCAACCTTTTTAGGGATGAGGACAAGAAATGAGGCATTCAGACTACGAACGAATTTACTAGATTGAGCAAATTCAGTAAACATCCGCAACACATCTCCTTTAATAACATCCCAACAAGATTGATAAAAAGCTAAAGTGAACCCATCTGGACCTGGAGCTTTATCACCATTCATAGCATACACCACAGACGTCACCTCGTCCTCCTCAAAAGGACGCTCCAACCAAGCTGACTCCTTCGCAGAAACCGAATCAAACTCTAGACCGTCAAGAGACGGCCTCCATGAAAAAGGTTCAACATATAACGAGGTATAGAACTGAACAATATGAGCTGAAATATCCCTTGGATCCTCCACAACCTCACCATCAATCGTAAATTGGGATATAGAATTAAATTTGCGATTAGAGTTTGCCACTCTATGAAAAAACTTGGTGCATCTATCCCCATCCTTCAACCATAAGGCTCGGGATTTTTGTCTCCAACTCACCTCCTCCAAATCGATAATATGATCTAACTCCTGAATAACCGCCAATCTTCTATTCATACCCTCATTAATTAGAAGGCCTTCTTCATCCAAACCATCCAAAAAAGCTAACTCACTCATTAACACATACTTACGAGCACTAATATTGCCAAAATCAGCTTTATTCCAAGCAATCAGATCGCGTTTCAGCATCTTGAGCTTAGAATTCAACACAAAACTAGGATAACCCGAGACCTCATAGTTCCCCCACCACCCCCTAACCATCTCCACAAACCCCTCCACCTTAAGCCACATATTTTCAAATCTAAAAGGTCTCTTACCCCCCCCCCCCCCGCCAAAGCACCCATCCTCCAACAGAATGGGGAAATGATCAGAAAACATACGGGGCAACCTACGCTGAATACTATTTGGGAACAAAGCCTCCCAATCGGCACTAAGGAGAAAACGATCAATCCGCGACCAAGCTTGGGATAATCTGTTATTGGACCATGTGAACGTCCCACCAACCAACGGCAAATCCACCAAACCGAACTCAGAAACAAAATCCGAAAACTCCTCCATACCTCTTCCCCCCACTCTCATCCCCGACCGCTCACTAAGGAACCTCGTAGCATTGAAGTCCCCCCCAATGCACCACGAAACATCCCACCAAGCAATTACACCCGCCATCTCATCACATAAGAGCCTCCTCCCTATAGCATCATTAGGGCCATAGACCCCCGAGAAGACCCACTTCGCACCCCCTTCGAAATTCTGAAACATAACAGACAGAGAACACCACCCCACACAAACATCCACTGATTCTAATACTCGAGAGTCCCAAAGAAGCAAAATACCACCCGAAGAACCATCTGCAGGTAGACTACTCCATTGCACATGGGGACCTCCCCATAAACTCCTCACCACAGCCCTCGAAACCAATGCCAATTTAGTCTCCTGAAGACAGACTAAGACTGGTTTCCAACCCCTGATTAAGTTCCCAATCTTTCTACATTTCCCTCTAACATTAAGGCCCCTCACATTCCAGCTAACAAACCGTGGCTGCATTAACAATTTAAGAGAGCCAACCAACCCCTCCATCATAATTAATACTAGATTTTAGGCCTTTCAATTCCCTCATCATCTTTCCTGCTGACCTATTAGGAGATTTGCTAACCACATAACCACTATCTCTCTCCAAGGCAGCAAACAAGTCCATCAATTCGCACTCGTAGCCGTCACAAGATACCCCCACCATATGACGGAAAGAGGAAACCATCCGCAACACCCAACTAGAGGGAACTCCCTTTGCAGAGACAGGATACCGAATCTTCAAAGGAGCCCATACCGAATCCCCGCTCCCACTGCCCGAGCTCAACAAGGCCCCTCCCAACCCTTGATCATGAAGAATTTCGTCCTCTATACGAAAATCAGAAGCAGCCTGCACTGGAACACAAGCCAACCCAATATCGCCCCTAGCACCAGGAAATGAAGCACAAGCCAAACCGTTACCACCCTGAACAACATTTATTTCCAAAGCCCCAGAACAACCATCCATCCCTAAGTCCATACGATTTCCACAAGCACCTTCAATCGGTCGTATGGTCGGTGAAGCACCAGAAGGCATCACCTCTAAGACTGGCGACGAGACAGAGAGAACAAGAGAAGAAGGCTCCCCAGCAGAGGTAGCCCCGGCGAAGACAGAAGACGGCTGAGACATCTCCGGCGAAGAAGCTAACACAAGCGACAGAGGGAGAGAGAGTTGAGTAGCGGGTGTCGGCGAAACCGCAGGTGGGACTACAGCCGACGAACCAACCGACGGGTCAGCAGAAGTCGCCGCCGATGATGTCTCAGGTAAAGACACAGCGTCGCTGGACGGAAGCTCTTTCGTCGACATCAACGCACACTTTGAAGGACTCACCCGACCCTCAACATCATCGAAAGGCTCCCGACCCAACCCACCGACAGCCTGACCCATTTCTCCCATAGAAGTACTCGGCCCACCACCACCTACATGGCCCAGCCCACCACTGTCTGACCCTCTCACAGCAACCGACGAAAGGGCTACTCCTTTTTGGGTTGATAAATGAAACCCACACACTAAGCATTTCAGGTCGTGCATCGCTGGCCCACCCGGAAAATGTTTTTTTTAAAATTCTTCAAGCTGCTCCAACTCACGTTTCAAGCCCCCCACGTGATTCCACAACTCGGCTGCATTAAATGATTTCAGATCCTCTCCCGACACAGCCGCCATAATTTTATCTGCAGAAACGGCTCTCTGCGGAGCAATGATGGATTTAAAAGGAGAAGTCGAAACGTGCGCCACCCCATCCTCCTGCAGCTTTTTTGACGTTTCGTTTGCCGCTGGATGGCGAACCCCGCCGGCAATAGTAGAGTTAGAGACTTCCCTCCTTCCACCACCGGAGACCTCCATTGAATGTTGCAAAGCCTTAGCAAAAGAAAGATCCGGACGAAGCCCAGAGAAACCCGAAGCTTTCACAACCATACTTCTAGCACGCCAAAACGCCACCACCTCGCTAAAAATGCGGTGCAAAATCTGCCAACCGTGACCATTTCTGCCCTCCGGCACCATCACCACACCCACCTTCCTATGCCCTCCATACTCAACAACTGCTACATATCGACCACCCTTATTGGAACAACGTTGAGCCAGAAAACTGCGCCGAGATTCATTGAACTTGGAAGCGAAATCAACCGCAGGAGAAGACACCAACAACTTGTCGACCATGGCTACCATCCACACAGCACCAGACTTCCCCATGTGGATCGAATTCACGACATTGTGACTCCATTCAGAAATCTTAAGAACCCCTTGCTCACCGATCGAAACTATGAATTCCTTAGACTCAACGCGAAAATTACGACTAAAAAGCGACATCGGAACTTACACTCAGACACTGTCGCTCTCAGGGCAAGTGGCACCTTGCCAATTGTACAATGAGCTTGAAGAGGTTGGCCTCTTTAGGAGGCAGCGAGGCACCCATTGTTTCGCAGCAAGGGAGAGAGAGAGAAGTCTCAGTGATTTGAGGTTTTTCTTTTACTTTAAGGACTGCGATGAGCGAGAGAGAGACAGAGTGGTAGCGTTTATCTGCTGCAACTTTAACCCTACTGCGAAGTGCGAACAATATGAAGAGCCAAGGATGTGGCTTGCAGTTCTTTTCTTCCTACTTCCTTTTCTTTCGGGGGCGGTCAATGACGTACCTAAAATTACTTGCTCGCAGTTACAGCAAAATAGTAAGAGCAAAGGGAAAAAACAACAGGTGATGCAGATGCTTATAAGCTCGCTAAAAAAATAATAAATAAAATAAAATAAAATCTTACCAACACCATTACAGCCAATATCTGGACCTGCTTGGTTACATCCTCGATCAGAAGCTCGATTTCTATATATCACACACAAATCATTATAGTTTGGCTTCGGCTTGTTTCTGTACAATTTTGCATCTGGGTTTTCCTACATAAACAAAGTGTTAGCAACATCAAATTGAGACTGACACACGGGAATAAAACAAGTCGACCATTCACCTTCAAATAAGCGTCCCAAACATCATCATAAGCTGTGACCATTTGCCGAGATTCATTCCATGAAAATCCTCTCTGGTCAAGAATATTTTTCATATCATTGTACTGCTTTTCTAAACTTCTATAATGGCTCTTCAGAAAATCTTTGTCACACTGTAGGGAGAATCTTTCCTGGAACAAGATAAACATATCCATACATGCTTGATTGTTGAAACTGTGATCAATCTTCTTCCCCTTATGCACTTCCTCTAGCATAACATCAATGAGATAACGGTCCATCGGTGGTGTCCAATCTGTTCCTGAAAAGTCACTGTTTGCATGGCCTTGGACGTCCTCTCCTTTACAGACCATAAATTTTATAAATTAATGCAAAAGGAAACATGTAGTTTAGAGATGACAAGTTCAATAATAGGTGATCAAATTTTTTTGAGTTAAAGCTGGGTTCCACAATCCCTTTAACAAGAGTTACATAGATCAGCATCATTAAGCCCATGTCAAGAAACATACTTGGGTTAGGAATTATTCAGGTTCTGCTACATCGACTTGGGGATAGCAATAAACAGAAAAGAAGACAATCAAACTGAACTTTGAAGGATATTGTAGCTTAAGAAGAACGTAATGCAAATAAGATGGAAAGATATCATATGTTATGCATTACATAATGGCAATAAGAAGCAGATGATAACATTCTTAAATTATTTTGGAGTGTCTACCCTCTGCTGAAACAGGAAACATACCAATCATCAAATCTGGGTCTTCACTGTCAAGATCTACATTGCATGCCGAAAGGTTGTATCTGCCATTAGAAACTTCTTCCCCATATATAACACATAATTTGGGACAGAGTGATTTTTATACAACCAAGCATCAGGATGCACCTGTATATAACATAAGTAAGGCACAAATAAAACAACTGTCCAAATGACACAGGAATAGGTTAATAGCAACTCACCTTCGTATAAGAATCCCAAACATAATCCTCGGCAGTTACCATTTCTCCTGTTTCATCCCAAGAAAACCCACTTTGTTCAAGAAGAACCTTTATGTCATTGTATTGATGCCTAAAATGTTTGTATCTATTCTTTAGAGCATCTTTGTGATAGCAAGTTCCAAAGTTTGCATTGAACAATCCGACCATTTCAAACCAAGCATCAGTTACAAATCCATGACCAATTTTATTTCCTCTAAGCACCTGGTCTTGCAACAATTCAATGAGGTAACGATCCATTGGCGATGTCCAATTCACTCTTAGACAATCAGTACCCACAGAGGGATGGCCCACCTTTTCTTCGCCTACACGAATGATAAGACTGATAAATGGGAATACATATTCATTGAACAAAACAGTTCGGAGTTTCAAACGTAGATTATACTCAATAAATCTCTGATGCCAATAGAAAATTTAAAGAAGATATAAACTGACTAATAATAACCTAATGCATCTTAATGAGCTGGCCATACCTACAGCAATGAAATGAAAAGACTAGAACGTTAATCCGATTCCACTTAATGAAATCAAATATAATGAGCGAATATAACCGTAGAACAGCATACACATCTCTCTAATTGAATACCTGCTGGACACCATGGTGTTATGTCAAAGTCTAAATACTCATGCTCTAATCATCGCAAATGGAAACATAAAGACAACCATACAATGTTTTTATGTTTAATAACTGAAAAAAAACAAAAAAAAATGTCAACAAATTCAAGAGGAGGTTCCTCAGGGATACAGGTTGTATAGCAAAGGTATACAAGAGATTACACTGAAAAATGAACCTCACCAGTCTTGATCTGTATGCTGTCTTCTTCAAAGGTTTTACCTTGCTGAAAAACACTGCAATATCCATTGCTGACTGCATTTCCAAATATCAATTCCAAATCTCTACAGTTTAGCAAGGTCTTCTTCCTATATTGATGTGCATCTGGGTGTGCCTACATCAGCAATTTTGAGTGGAACATAGAGTGAAAGTGAATTACAATAAAACAAATGGATATATCAGCCTACCTTGATGTAATTATCCCAAACATAATCATCCGCTGCTATCGTTTGCTGCTTTTCATCCCAACAAAATCCTTTCACCTCAAGTAGTCTATTCATACCAGTATAGTACTTCCATAGTTTCTTATAACGGTGTTTTAAGAAACTTTTGCTATATTTAGAACAAAATTTTCTATTGAACGAGGTGAGCATAACTTTACATGCTTGTTTTTTGAATGCGTTATGTAGCTTATTGCCCTTTTTAAGTTGGTGCAACATGAGCTTGACAAAATATCGGTCCATGGCAGGGGTCCAATCCCTTTTTGAACACTCTTTACTTGCCGGGACAAGGCTATTCATTCCATCACCTGCAATAATTAAGCAATCAGGAGGATGAGTTTTATTCACCAAGAACAGGTACATATACATTACTATAAAGCAAGCAGCGAGCAAAGGTTATTGAGTCCCATCTTACTGCGTTTAGTTCCTGGTTGGTCGATGAAGAAAGAAATTAAATAGTTTATAACTCTCTAGAAAATGAACTATCATAAGCAGTCCGAGCACATATTCGAAAAGCGAAGCATCTTGAGCTAATTTCTAACACATTTTCCTTCTTTTCTTTTTTGGCCACCCTGTAATATTTATTTATGCCACCATAAGGCAAGTTTGTGAATACATCAACATGCACTATCACTAGGTAACACTACTGAGGTCATATTGGCTCAGCTTACAACCAGCTGTGACCATATTTGGTTTCTAGTAACAACCAGACCATCATTGACTGTCCCAAGATTGGCTGAAACCAGGATCAGGGCAAATATGATTTGGAGATGGTGTAAATGGCCCATTTTATTCAGATTTATGAAATCTAACGAGTATAAAGTTCCTTCTATTATTGTTTTTTTGTGGTGGTCTGGGGGGTGGGTTAGCGTGGGAGGAAGACTTGCTTATGACTCTTTGACTCTTTGTCGCTCTTCACATACTCTCTACAATAAACAACAACAATAGCATAAGTAAAGATTTAGATCTTTGCATCACAAAATTAATCACTACCCAAACCAGTTAACTATAATGACAGTACAGATTGGATACTTTTAACATCAGTGAGAAACACAACATTTCTTCAGATCCATGATAAAACATGAAAACACACCAATATTCACTCCTTGGATGTCATCGTCAAAGTCTACATCATGACTTGATCGGCTATATCTTCCATCCGCTGTTGTATGTGCATATATCAAGCACAAATCATTGAAGTTCATCAAAGCTTTATTCCTGTAGGACTGTGCCTCTAGATGAGCCTGCATTTGTAGTATGTCAATTAACTTTCAGCCCCAAAGATAGAGATCAGAACAAAAAATTACCAGAAAAACTAATGTACCATGATGTAGGCATCCCATACATGATGACTGGCAACCATCATTTGTCTATTATAGTCCCAAGAGAATCCATTCTGGTCAAGAAGATTCTTTATGTCATTGAATTGCGTCCACAAAATAGTGTAATGACTTTTCAAGACCTTTTCATCATATGGAGATCCAAAATAGGCATTGAACATGGTCAGCATATCAGTCCAAGCTTGTTTGTTGAAGGTATGGCCCATCCTATTCCCCCTATGCACTTGATCTAACAAAAGCTCAATAAAATAGCGTTCCATTGCTGGGGTCCAATTTGTCCTTGTACGATCACTGCTCATGGGCATTTGGGTGCCCATTCCTCCTCCTACAATATCAAGAACTTCATTCTAATCATAAGGCCATTAATTGTGTTTCCTCAGTAAAACTAAACGTATAATCGATATTGCCTTTAGTAATGGTGAGTATATATGTCCAGAAAAAGCTTCCCTAAAGCCCACTAACAAGGTTTGCATGCTATCTTGACACGTTTAACATGCTAAATGTGAAAGTTAAAAGACCAAAAGTTAAACTCTAATCAGCGATCATAGGAATCATAGGAAGCAAATGTAAGGATACACACCAAACTTGTAGTATTAACCCTCTGTTTGGTTGCTGAGGAAACACAAGGAAAATTAAAGACGCCTCTTTTTGATTCTTTATTTTTTTGTTTTTTTCCTTTTTTTTTTTGGGGGGGGGGCAAGGCTCTCCTAAAAATAAAAATAAAAACATGAGATTTTCACTAACAAAGCTTGTTCTGTTTTGTTTATCTACTGCTAAATTAGCGTTAGTAGAATCCCAAAAATTACGACTCAAACTCATATCAGGGAAAAGGGCAGAAAGGAAAGGGGAAATGTTAAACTTTATGCTACTAAATTGTGGGCTTCTATAACATGAAAATCCCACCTCAAATAGACCAAAGCAGTTTGGGTTTAGAGTCAGTTTAGTTCAATTTCAGCGTCCAAATGTATCACAACGACGATAATGTTAGTATTCAAAGTTTTAGCTCCTCCGTTTCCTACACTTGCTCAGTAGCCAAACGGCATTAGCTAATTTCATAGATTCACTTTAACAAATAATTATAGATATACATACCTATACGCACATTAGGTAGAGGGCGAGAGAGAGAGTTTGATTTAGTACCTTGGATTTGGGAGGAGGAGAAGGAGAAGGAGAAGGAGAAGGCAAAGAGAGAATGTGTTGAAAAAGGCCTTCGAGGCACTCTGGTTTGACGGGCCTCTTCGGGCTTGCAGTAGAGAACGCTGTAGAAGGCTTGTTTGGATCTTCAGATGTTGTACTCTCCTCCGGGGAGAGAGGAACATCCTGCTCCGATTTAAGATTTTATCAGCTCTTCATCTTTTGGGTTTGGGAGAAGCCAGTGTGTTTTAGAGCTGTGCAAAATGACTTCGCACTCGACTACGACCCGATGTTAGATGCGTTTGTGTACCAAAATTTTACCCCCTCTAAAATTTTAACACAATTAAATATTACAATATAATATCTCTCTCCCCATCAAATCATTACTATTTACTACAAAAAATATAAAAAATTACCTCTCTCTTCACTTTTTCACTAAACTCAATACCTAAAATTTTAACAACACTAAAATTTTACAACACAAACATAACCTCGGGTTGGTCAAAGTTAAAATCGTAAGACTCCGATTTGTATTTAAAAATTTATATTTGTCATCTTTAAATGACATGTTATTTGGACCTCTTGGGTTTAAAGACAAAAAAAAAAATCTATTAAAAAAAAATTAGTTTTCAATCACAAACTATCAGGGTAGTGATACATTGCACTCAAAACTATCATCTTTAAGACATTGCACTCAGGGCCGGCTCAAACAAAATCGAGGCCTAAGGTAAAATAAATTAATACTTTTTATATAAAATTTAATATAAAATATTAAAGGCCTCATTAATTATTTTTTATGAAGCCTTCATACATGACATCAAGGCACCATGACTAGATCAATTAAGAAATTTATAAAATATTTTTTTCTCTTTGAGCAAAGTTCAGAAATATTTAAAAAAATTAGGAATTCTGGAAGAAATATATGTCCACTCATGAAAAAAAAATGAAAAGATTGTATTTTGTCTTTTTTTTATTAACTCAGTTGTCTTTTTATTTTTGAGTCATTTACAACACAAAAAAAAAATATAAAAAAAATATTTTTAATCTTTACGGGGCCTTGCTCAGGGTGAGGCCTTAGGCCACCGCCTAACTTGCCTTACCCTTGAGCCGGCCCTGATTGCATCCTCAAACTACCAATACTAAACACTTTACACCCTAAACTATTCACTTTGACACATTACACTCTTAAACTATTAATATTAAACATTTTGCGTCACCCATTTGATAAAAATACCCTTAATAAATTAATGAATTGACAACAATATCTTTAATATATGCAAAATGAGTCTAGAGTATTATTGTCATTTTAGTGTACAAATTTTACGTAGGGTGTAAAGTGTAAAAAATTGATAGTTAGATGATGAAATATATTAAAATTGATAGTCTAAGATGAAAAATATAAACCCTGTAACAATTTGTGATAGAAAAATTGTATCTTTCCCCAAAAAAAAATTATTATCTGGTCTGGTGGTGTAGCAAGAATTTTGGGCTACGTAGGCCCAGACAGCCGACTTCAATGAGTCAGGCGTCTTCTTACACTGATTCAGAGTCTTAGGTGGTGTTTGTTTGTGGAAATATTGAGGTTTTGGAAATTTTGGGTATTGGAGTTTGTGAAAAAGTATAGTATTTTATGGAAAAGTGAGGAAAGAGAAGATTTAATTGAATAGTATAATATTATTTTATAATTTAATGAGGAGAGAAGAATTATTTTATGATTGTTTGGAAATATTGAGGGGTAGAATAATTGGGAAACAAACACCCTCTAAGAGGCAAAATCTGAACTCTGGGCCAGAGGTTGAATATTACCTTTCTGACTGCTTAAGCCGGTGAACACCCTAAAATATTTCGTAGCATAATAGTATTTCTCAACGCGAAATAGTGAGTTATCACAACAGACTTTAGTCATAAGAGTACTGTTAACATGCTCTATGAGTCACTTTTTGAAGTTATGTTTCTGTCTTTCACAAATATTTAACATGTGCATCAGCTACACAATTTGCACAATTGACAATTTTTAAATGCATTCAAAGAGTTGAAACGGCGACTTGTGTCGCTGTAAAAATGGACTTGATATGAAATGCAGGCGTTTATGCGAACATTGAATGGGGACACTGATGAATTCGAGGAGCTCATCCTCTCATGATGTTCATACGTAGGATGTGTGAAAAAGATGATTTGAACCTAAACAGAACATAAAAAATGGTGTCTATGATTAATGGGCTGCCTTAGAGTTCTCAGCAAATCGTTGATGATTCAATTGCAGAGCACTTACTTTGATCTGAACTTTTTACTACAGACTTTGGCAAAGATTCCTAACTTCTAGGCAAAAAGCTCATGAAACGTGTGTAAAACTACTGGTCCTTTTCTCCAAATTATTCCCCCACAACAAACAGGGCCTAAGGCCTTCAAGCCCTCTAAGAATTAATATTCCACGTTAGTGAAAGGGTAATGCAGCTGAGTTACCCTGATAGTTTAAACTACTCTTTCTCTACTTAACAAACATCTTCCTCTGCTTTCATCCCACTTCAAATTAACACGAGAAAAATTTAAGAACAAAAAGGTTTCTTTGTTTTTTTGATGTAAAAACAAAGGGGAATTGATGAGTAGGGTGGAGACTAATACTCCATATTTGAAGAGGTAGCTGGCGTTGGGTCTACTGACAAGCAGAACGGCACCTTTTTCCTCAAATTTCAACGAACAATAATGTGAATAAACCCCACTTATTGCCTACATAATGGAACGTTGTCGTTTGCCCGCTCTCATGCAATCAATATTGGCTGCAATTATAAAAACTTGGTCAATCCATTACATATGAAACTGTGAATAGATGAGAGTGTACAAGGATTTGCTGCACAGAAACTACGATGCGGCTGCATAATTAGCCCAATTATTTTGTCACCCATCTTATGAACTTTTTTTTGTGTGTGTTTTCTCTTTCTTTCTTTTTTCTTTCCTGGTTTTCTGGCCATGAGGGAAATTTTAATGAAAAAACTGATAGCTCTTCTTTTTCTTCTCATTTTATTTTGTTTATAGTTGAAGAGATTAATGTATGAAGATTAGTTCACGGTTAACGCTAAAAAAATTGTAGTTTAACAATACCCAATGTAAATATCTGCTTTTGTTCCCATATATGTGGCCCAGAAGTGTGAAATATATAACTATAAACTAGCTAGCCCAATGGTCTCATCTTTCAAACTTTTTTCTGTTAGAGTATGCACGTCTCATAGGATAAAAAGATTGTACCATATTGAAAAGAAGTAACAAGTGTGGGTAGTTAATATAGCATAGTTGAATATACTTAAGATTTTACTCAATGAGGAGTGTGCCTGTGTATTATGATCCACAAAGAGGATCTATAAAACAAGCTGTTAAAAAAAACAACAAAGGCTTCTCAAGTGGATTAATGTGGTAACAGACTCACATTAGAAATAAGCTTTTAGGTTGAGTGGTGTCTCTATATACTATACTACGAGTCCATTAGGAGACTACTCATATACATATCTCCCTAACATTCTCTCCCTTTTTTTCTTCCTTTTTTTCTATGTTTTCTTTCGTTCCTTGGTGCTAGGAATGAAATTTTAAGGTAACATATATAGGGGAGCAAAAATACCACCGACGTGTGTGAACGTCAGTTCGCATGCCTCAAGGGTAAGAATTTTATCTGGTTCATACCGAAAAGGCTAAAATGCTTCGTACGTCCCTAGGGTATGACCATTTCCCAATTTAGTCCTTAGGGTATGATTTTCCCTTAAAAAACCCCGGGGGTTGGGTCCTATTCCCAGATGAGTCCTGCCGTCAACTTATTGGACGGAAGTGCTGACTTGGCTAACAAAAAATACGTGTTTACTGACATGACACGTTTAAAAATTAGAAAAAAAAATAACAGCAAGGCACGTGTATAATTGGAAGCTGAAAACCCGAAAATGCCCCAAAATCCCCAATTTAATTTTCCCTGCAAGTCCGAACCACCCCCCTAAATTACTTCCCCAAACCCAAATCCTCAGCGGTATTCTTACCAAGAACTAAAGAAAGCAACCAACGGTTTTAAGGACAAAGAGCTACTTGGGCAAATGAACGATATTATCATTGAGCTTTATTCTTTCTGTTTGGTTGGTCAGAAAACGTGGAAAATGAACGATATTGTCATTGAGCTTTATTCTTTCTGTTTGGTTGGTCAGAAAACGTGGAAAATGAACGATATTATCATTGAAACTCAATTTTTCCTTCTCGTTTATTTTGACGAGCCTGACCTGCGATAGCGGCGCAAACAAAAAATAGTCCTGCAGTCCTCTGTATTTGGCACAGGGTACAAAGTTATACAGCTCAAGGTACAAATACTTTACAGCGTGCCTTGGTCTTCGTTGAACATCAAGTCCGCTGTTCCACAATCAAGCCATCAAGATTTGAAGTGGCTGCTCCTTGGATCTTTTTACGGGAAAGAGTGCTCTTTCGGTTTCTCTATTTTCATGAGAAAGAGAGGGTTATGGGGGAGAGAGAGAGGGTTCTGGCTAGAGGTGGAGGGAGCCTCCTCCACCGTGATCCCTCCACGGTGGATCGGAACAGTTCCGATCCTTTTTTTTTAAGTTTAATTAAGTTTTTTATTACTTTTTGATTTATTTTTTTATCTTTTTAAAAGATTTTTTATTTTTATTTATTTTCTAACACGTGTCATAATGTAATTGGACCAAATTTTTTAAAAAAACTTACCTGTCACTGCCACGTGTAAGCCGTTATCCACGTGTGTATTTCGGTCCATTAAATTCACGGCAGGACTAACTTGGGATTGAGTTCAAACCCTGGGGTTATCTGTAGGGAAAATCGAACCCTAAGGACGAATCTGGGAAAAGGCCAAACCCCAAGGACGTACGAAATAATTTAGCCTACCGAAAATTTAGGTACCAGTTTCGACTTATTCCGGTACCATAACCGAATCTCAAATATGGTAATTTTCAGAACCGAAAATTCCGGCGGAAATGCTGGAATTTTCCAGTTTCTAATATTTTTTTTTTACTTTTTAAGGTTTTTTTAAAAATAAAATAAAATAGGTGACCTGAGTCATTTGTCGCGAGACAGATAGTCTCTGTCGCTCTTCTTCTTCTTCAAAATGTGACAGGCTTCCAGTAGCCAGCGCCCAGCCAGCCAGCCACCACCCTCTGGCCTCGTCCCTCCTAAAATCTCTCTCACTCTCACTCTCTCAGTTCTCTGAGCTCCCTCTCCCCCAAAATCTATCTATCTCTCCCTCTCTCTTGCATGTAATGGGTTGGTGCCATCAATTGAGTTTTGGATGATGAAAACAACAGGGTTTGGTGCCCCTGGTCGGTTCTAACAAAGAATCGTGGTATCAAGGTCTTGATGGCCTTCCTTTTCACACAGCTGCTTACTACCAGCAAGGGGCTCATTTCCCCAAATGGTATTGATCTGAGCCCCTGTTTTTGAAATACGCTCTCATACGTTAATGACAATGAAATGTTTGTGAGCATTTCCAATGGTCCATCTGCCCTGGCACTTGGCAGTGAAGGAAGCAGATGTAGATAGCCTTTAAGAAAATCCTTTTGGTTGCTTTTGCCTCTTATAGCAATAGAAATGCTATCATATGCCAATGAATTGTGTTGATCTCGTAGGACAATGGGTTGGTTCCAATTGTGGAGCCAGAAATCCTGCTTGATGGCGAGCACGACATCGACGAGACTTTTGAAGTTGTTCAGAAGGTGTGGGCTGAGGTTTTCTTTTACCTTGCCGAGAACAATGTCATGTTCGAGGCCTGTTTACTCCTCAAACCTAGCACGATCACTCCTGGAGCTGCATGCAAGGAGAGGGCCACCCCTCAGCAGGTTGCCGAATACAGCCCATTTTCTGCAAAATCTATGGAACTGGAAATTTCGATTTCAGTTCGGAATAGAACCGAAATAGTTTTTTTGTTCCGGTGAGTATCGGAACGGAATGAATTTTTTGATTTCAGTGAGTATCGGAACGGAATAGCTCATTCCGATTCTATCCATTTCGGAATTCACCCTTACACGCCTGATGTGCAAAATGAATATAAAATTTCAAAGATACAACTTTACACAAACTTCTTGTCGGCGTGGTTACCGGATTCCATCCTAAACTGTTTTTGGTTTCCCTCTTTTTTTCGTTCTTCCCTTACTCTCTTTCCGTTTTTTCTGGGTGGCGAGGATTAGAACCTAATTTCAATCGTGCTCCGCTTTTGGTCAACTTTGTCTATCTAACTTCAGAAACTACGCAATCTCTCTTCTTTAATAGTCATTGTATCCTACTTGTATTGCAAATCTCCGTGGCATATTTCTTGGTATACTTCTGTTCCCGACTCTAGTTTTTGTTTTTTGGTATAGGAGGAGAGGTGGTGGGCCCCTCTTTGCCTATTCTTAGAGCAATACTATACTATATAGCGACCATGGCTCCATACCTTAAGTATAGCCGAGTTGAGTTAGAATTCTAATAGATCCTGATAAACTGCGGCTATCATGTTAACATTGTATTAATGAATTATATCGCAGTTCAAATTAGGGGTGGTCAACGGTAGTCTAGGTGACGATTTGGTAAAAACCGTCACCGCAATTGACGGAATCACATATTTGATACTGTCACTGCACCGCTAAGGCACAATAATCGTTCTTACCGATGACGGTATTAACAATAACGGTTAGACGATAACCGCTTAAACCGTGTAAGCGTTAGACCAAAAAAATAGTTTTTTTTTTACATTTCATTTTTTTCACTGTTTTGAGCTCTTTTTATTAGGCTTTTTTTGAACCATTAAGACCATTTGATGTCCATATATAAACAATAAATTTAATAACCTATTTAAATTTTGCAACATAATATCATAATTAATAATCATATTAAATGGACAAATATCATAACTTATTCAAACATAATATCATAATCATTAATACTCATAACAAATATAACAAGTTGTCCAAAAGTCCAACATAATATCAAATTCAAACATAAAGACTAAAGTCTAATAAAAGTGTCCAACAATGTGACACAAATCAGCTAACATATTCCAACAAAAACTCAATAAAAGTATGTCACATAATCAATAATCATCTAAATTCTAAACTAGGGGTTGTTAACGGTAGTGTAGGTGACGGAATCACATATTTGACACCGCCACCGCAAATTGACGGAATCACATATTTGACACCGCCACCGCACCGCTAAGGCACAATAACCGCTCTTACCAATTACAGTACCGGTAACGGTGACGGTTAAATCGCCACCGCCTGTGAAAATGAACACCCCTAATTCAAATTGGGTTAATTATCTCACTAAAGATTCATTCACTCTATTTTTTTCTCTTTTTTTAAAAAATAATTTAATCTAGACCGTCTATAAAGTCATTATTGCAATAGTTGAATGTGAACTATTTGTTAGAACTCCTCGAGATCCTAATCGAGCCCAAGTATAACCTTAATCCTACTTTCACTTTCTTCATAATAAGATGGGATGCGAATTCTTTTGATAATTTTTGCATCCATAAAACCATGTATAGTTGGATATTATCTCGAAGGTTCTCTTTTTTTTTTTCTGAAGTAAAACATGCCAAAACCAATCTGGCCGACAGGCCCGACGACACAAGTTTTAGCTACAACACTCCCTAGTTTGGAATTCTATGGACCGGTGTCCTCTGCAATTCGGTCGGAAATCCCCGTCCGGAATTCTATGAAACCCACCTTTTACATGGTCCCATCCACTACCTTCCTCGTGCAAATTCGGTTTCGCGTTCCGAAATATCTGTTTTTATCTTTAGCATCAGTTTTGTTATGATAACTAAAAAAAACTATGAGATTTTATTATATACCTAAGAAGTTAGACGTATCAACAACCGTTAGCAAAGGCAGCACTTGTGGTGACCAGAAGCCAGGACGTATGGATCTTCAAACAGTTCATTTTCAGAAGACATTCTCATTCAAATCATCGAGTACTCACCAGCAACCTCCAGACCGGTGAGAATTTTGTAAAAGACAGATCTTTCATTTCTAGCTTCCGAATTATCACTCAAATATTATTTACCGATTTAAAGTACATACGAATTCCATCACATTTAGCTAACAAACTATCATAGTGCATCACTATCTCGCTCTCTAATAAGATATTACAGTTGAAATGTGCAGAAAATAAGCACAATGTATCAGCTTAATTGGTTCCTATGGGCTTCCTTTGTGATCTAGTGCTAATTGTTTCGATCTTGTTCCTGAAAAGTGTACTTCTATTCTAATTTCTAGCTCATTTTGTGGGCTCTAAGCAAAACAGAAAGGTTTTTTCGATTAAATAAAGGATGCAAATTGCCTTCGAAAAATTAGGTTTCCGTATCAGCTGCCTACCGGTTATTTTCAGTCCGATGTAGAAATATACCTAGGACTTTTGTGTTTTTGTGTTGGTGTACGTTAGCTTTTGGCTTTCTTTTCTTGTAAATTATCCTTGCCTAGCTAATAGCCTATGATTGTGGAGTGAAAGGAATACGGACCATTAGGTCAATAACTCTTCCAACCCAACTCAACTCAACTAAGCTTTGATTTTCAGCAATACTACGGACCTATAAGGCTAGAAACAGTTGCAAGGGTGCAAGAAATGAAAATTTACAAAGATAAATTATACAATGGTTAGTTACACTTTTCTCACTCGAACCAGCACTCCAATCTCAAAAACCCTCCTAGATTATAATTCATTACAATTCATCCCTTCAATCTATGTTTACCAGAGGCGGAGCCAGGGGGTGCGGGTGGGGGCAGCCGCCCCCACTGACTCCAAACATCACTTGTAAAAAAAAAAATTTTTGTTATTACAAAGTAGGCCTGCCCCCACTGGACCTGGAAGGCCTGGGCCAGTGGGGGCGGGACTGGGCCAGCGGGGGCACACCCACTGGCCCAGTCCCGTGTGGCCTGATTCTTTAATCATTTCACTCAGCCCAGTGGGGGCGGCCTGTGTCCACAACCGTTCCGAGCTCTTCCTCGCCGAAATGTGGCCCCCTGTTGTTCGCATTCTGGAAGCCTACCATCTCTTGCTGCACGTCCGGCCCGTGTCTTCTTTTTTAAAAGTCCTGAATCCTCTTTCCCAGCCTCTCCGACGTCTCTCTCGTTTCTCCGACATTTACCGCACATACTCCTTCCTCCTAATCACTGGACTGTTTCTCGCACTCCTTCCTCCTGATCTCACTCTCTCTCCATATAGCCTCACTCATTCGACATTTTGAAGTCTTGAATCTAAACGTTTGAGCACATGTTCAGGTAATCGAGCAAATCCTTCTGTTAGATTCGATTTTGGCTTCTTTATGGCTTCAATTTTTTGTCGTGCTTTGGTTTGTTGGAACTTTGGATTTGTGAGCTATTGTTGGGGAGCAGATCCTCCTTGAGTATCCGTTTGAGCAGGACAAAACTTTTAACACTCAAGTGAGATCGGTTTGTTTGATTCTGGAAGCGGATACGGTGCTTTGTGCTGTTTGGAAGTGGGAGAGATTAGGGTTTAAATTATAAGTTTAGTGCTTTTGTGGGTGGAGGGAATTTGGTAAAGTTTCATTGTTTTGCGCTTTATCTCAGGAAGCAGACAAGAGAAAGCTCTGCTTGTGAAGTGGGGTACTTGAAAGTGCTTCTAGATTTGTTCATTCTAATGTATGTTTTCTATAACTTTTGTTTTACGGATAACAAATCTAATGAGCTGATGATCTTCTTTGTCTTAGGTGTAAGGTTTGGTTTTGTTGTAAATTTTGTGTTCTTTAATTTCCCCCTTTGGGTAATGAGGAAATATTGTGCATAATCCGAGAAGAATTTTCTCCAGTCTCTTTTCTTTCTCCTAAGCCGATGCAAGCCAGGAGACCATGTTGTAGCTTTGTTTAAGAAGAAGCTTCTCCTTGTATCGATGTCGGCCTTTTCTACATGTAATTTTAAAATCCATATTCCATACGCTTCTTTTGCACCAAAGTAGAAAGCTAGAGTGATGGTCACATGAGAGCAGGTAGCGCAGAGCATTTTGCCTCGATAAGACTGGAGACCAAACTCTTAGCAGGAGATGCATACCCAGAATAAGACTATTTGCAAGTAAGGCTCATTTGTTATTACATTTTGTTCAATTCGTTTTTTCTCCTCCTTTTTTTTGTCCTATTTCAATAATGTGATTTATGGACTTAGAGTCTGGTAAAACTCATGGTGGGTGGTGTGATTTTGTTAGGAAGTCGACAATTATGATGATTTTGCAATATGCTTGATCTAACAGATGAACCATCTATGGTGTTCTTCCACTGATAACTGGACATTTTCTTATTTGGAACCTGGCAACATGTGATAATGTTTTTAGTTCTTAATTTGCGATATTGTAATTTTAAGACACTTTTTACATTACATGGAATTTATTTTTTGATAATTTTGCCTTAAAAACTCGACCCCCCTCATTTTATATCCTATATACGCCACTGATGTTTACTATTACGATTCAATCTATGCAACGTTTTTAATCCCACGTGAACAACACCTGAGACCTTCTTTGCGCAAAAATATCAAATCGTCCACGTCTGTTGTTTTTTCAAATTCATCATCATTCCGAAACAAAATATCGGATTTGGGCAAATTTGTGTTGGGAGGCAAAATTACAGTTTTCTTGGACCAGATGGGAAAGGGAATGAGGGGCTAAATGGTAACGAATCATAGTTTAGGGGGGTTTTGAGAATGAGATGCTAGTTCAAGTGGATAAATTGTAATTAACTCATGATACAAAGTCATGTAAAGATACAATTGTTATTTAAGGAAACTAATCCAATGTTCTAAGAATGTACACGTCATCTAATAATGCGACGAGATCACAAAATGGGTCAATTGCTTTTAATTATTTTTATTAAATGACATTGTCATTCTTGAAATATTAATAGATTAGTTTCTTTAAATAACAACGATCTCTTTCATGACTTTGCGAACACAAATCTTACCTCATGCCCTAAGAGACCCCTTTGATTGCCATGTTTCCATATTTTCGATTAAGGTCTTGAGGAAGCCCGTAGCTAGGTAGGTCCTGGTGGAGGACCAAATCAGGAACAGAGCTGGCCTATAAAACATCTACCCAGTTTTACAAGAAATTAAACTGGAACATCTCATGATTTAGGGTAACCGAATTAAGATCCTATAGGAAAAAAGTCACCATCTTTCTTCTTTCAAAGATGGGAGGACTTTAAGGTTTACTGGACAAAGGGATATAATGATATTCGATATCTTGCTGGAAAGAAAGAAGGAAAGTTTTATGAATTTGTACCAACCAAGGAAGAGAGATGTGGACAGAGAGAGAGAGCCGACAGGCCAGGTAAAGCAAGAAGTGGCTTTCCCGACTAGAGCCCTACACAATTCACAGCTACGTGGTGTCATCATTGTACGAATTGCGCGGTTTGGCAAACTTTATATATATCTTAGGGTTAATGACCAAAATAGTCCTTGCGTTTTATGCTTTTTATCAATTTGGTCCTTGGATTTTCAATTTGGTCACATAAGTCCTTAGGTTATCCTCATTTATCATTTGGTCCTTGGGTTTCCAATTTGGTCACATAAGTTCTTAGGTTGTCCTCATTTATCAATTTGGTCCTTGGGTTTCCAATTTGGTCATATAAGTCCTTAGGTTATCCTCATCTGTCGATTTGATCCTTCCATCCAATTCCGTCTCCTCTGTGCACAGTCAGCTAACGGTGGGCCACGTCACCACCAATAACATTGCGACACGTGTATGTTTTTTTTATTATTTAAAAAAAAGCTCACGTCCACCTGACATATTCGTAAAAAAAAAATCGAACGGGGGAGACCCCTTATTCGATCGACGAAGGGAGCCCAGATCCATGTTTTACCAAAAATCAGTCATGCTGATCATCTATTTTTCACAGAGCGAAGAGATATCCAATCTGAAGCCGTTGGTGATCTTTGAGATTTGAATCGTGTCGTGAATTTTCTATTTGTTGCTCTCTGTTTGCATATTGATTTGGGGGTAGTGGCTCATTTTGATGAGACGTCAAAGTATAAATTGGACGGATGGAGCAAATCGATAAATGAGGATAACCTAAGTACTTATGTGACCAAATTGGAAACCCAAGGATCAAATCGATAAATGAGAATAACCTAAGGATTTATTTGACCAAATTGGAAATCCAGGGACCAAATTGATAAATGAGGATAACCTAAGGACTTATGTGACCAAATTAGAAACTCAGGGACCAAATCGATAAAGGACACAAAACTCAGGGACTATTTTAGTCATTAACCCTATATCTTAACGCCCTAAACAAACCTGTCCTCAGATTCCCACCTAGGAGTCTCTTTCCGCTGTTTAACACCTTGTTTGGGCTGGAAAACCAAGTACTTTATTCTTCCTATCTAATCATTCGGTTGCATAAAATTTGATCTTGAAATATCATACACCTCCTGCTACTAGCAGTACCTGCTAAGCTTGAAGCTGATGTTTTTTTCCCCTTTCCTATCAAATCTGTCAGCAATCATTCCCATCAGATTGGTCTGTTTGAGGGCTACTATATGAACATATTAGTGGGTGATTGAAACAACCCTTTTCCCACGATTGTCGTCGTGTCTTAAAATGCAGTCACTGGTTGGTGTTGTGATAAATCAATTTTCTGGAAAACTGATTCTGAAATGACTCGTAAGTCTCGTATGGTAGGATTAAGACAAAGATCTAACATTCAGCTTTACGTGAAGTTTCCCTCTTCAACAAGATTAACTAGAGAAAGGAAAATTAATGGGGACTTCTTTCTAATACTAAAACTTGTCTGATGAAAGGTCAAAACTTAGTGAAGAAGAAAGAAATACTCGTGACCAAGAGAATCTGAGCTGGACATTGATATTCTTGCAAGAAATCCCGAAAGAAGTTAATCCAAACATTAAATATCACAGTTGTAACCTCCACAACAATTATTAACTATTCAAGGGAATGACCCAAGGAAAATCTTTCTTCTTAGTTTTTTAAAGAATGTCTTCCTATTAACTTAAGTTTAATTAACAATCCGTCACAATAGAAGTTTCATAGCGACCTTTAAGCAAGCAGGACATGAAGCAACCCATCCACTGCACGTGAGAGTGAGAGAGACCAATCAAAGATAGGACCCACCCAACGACAACGCAACATGACTCCCAACCTCCGTGTACTACTACTGGTCGGTGGGTGCGCCGATTTTAACCCCCAAGATTTAGTATTTATTAAAGACCGCGTTTGGTTTGATTAATTCGTTCCGCCTTTGTAAGAGAATTGTTTTCCCTTTTCCTCGAACATATAAAATTCTCAACCGGCAAATGTGTCCAAACAACTTGTGCATATTTTTTTTCTTTTAACTACTATATAATATATATATATATATATATATATATATATATATATATATATATATATATATATATATATATATTATATAGATAAAGACGAAGTCATGGTCTAAGATAAGGCTATGACACTATGGGTGCGTTTGTACTAAAAATACCACAATATTTTTCACCAACTTATAATAAAATATTACAATATAATCTCTCTCTCCTATAAAAAATATAAAAAAATTATCTCTCTTCACTTTTTTACTAAACCCAATATCAAAACAAAAACTCAATACAAAAAAATTATTCAACACAAACACAACCTACGTTGTTTGCACTGCATTTTTAAGATTTGTATATTACTTTTATATTTACAATTTAAACATCACAACCAAACGTATTTTAATACAACACTTTATTACTTTTTAAAAAACATCAATATATTTTAACATATGCAGACATACTAATACAACTTTAACATCAGATAAATATTCACAATTTTCTTTCGAACTAACGTCCCCAAATTGTGCTTTTTATTGTTGCGTGTTCCAAAAAGAAATATACCTCTGGCCATCATTAACCAACGAAATATTTTTTTCACTTTCTTTCTTTCCTATTAATAACAATTCCACCTTCGTTGTATTGTATCAGGTATTCGCAGTCCGGAGTACGAATAACGCCTTCCCCGCTGAGATTAGTGTGTTCTTGTGGCTTTACGGAAGGCACGTGTTGGATCCCTTGTGTGTCTCACTACTGTCTTGGAGTCCTTACCCCATGTAATTAATCTAAATTTAAGTAAACTGGACTATAATACCACCATGAACTCCTTTTTTAATTCAGGAAAAAAGCTCTTTTAAACAGAATAATAAAGGCAAGAAGGTTTGTAGAAGGGAGATTCGAAGATGTACCTCTGTCTGATCGCTCACCATAGCAACATTATTACATGTTTGAATATTTGTTAGGAAGAACCTAGACAAACATGGTTCCAACGATACTTAAAAAAGGGACAATTGAGCTCCAAATAATGTTGAGGATGCATGTTTACTGCAATTACCTTAGATTTAGCTTAAAACGAGGAAGAATTAAGCACCAAGTAAGCAAACTCCTGTCGACCATTTTGAAATGGACATTCCGTCACCAACTCTTTCGGTTTTCGAAGAGAGGGGACCGTACGTTATTAATTTAAATTTAAATATAAGAATATTTTTTTATTATATTTTGTATTGTAAGTTCCTATAAATAGAGACCTTCAACTTATAATTTATATACACTCTTAATATAAAATAGTGTCAAAATGTAAAAATAATTGAATTTGTTAAAAAGTAAGAGAATTATCAATTTATTGCCCACGTTATTAGAGATATTTTGTTCATAAATTATCAAATATTTAAAAAGTCAGAAGTTTCTTCCTTTGACATATATATGTCTTAGGATATATATATATAAACACGTGAGATGAACCCTTTTGTAAAGAGATTTCTCAAACAATGAAGGACGCTGAAATTATCAAATATTTAAATCGTTAAATAGTTGATAAAACTATATTAATTCGATCTATAATATTAATTAATAGCTTTGAGACTCTTTTGAAAATTACTATCATTCTATATTAAATAGGTCCAAATTAAGGGATTTAAAATGCATCTGTCTGTGGAGTCAATGCATGGTGGATACAGGGGATCAGATTTCGTTTTTACTAAAAATAGAGAGTTTTAAATAAAAGAATTAAATGTAAATACTTTTTTCCCAATCTATAATCTTAAATTCATTCCATAAGGCCAATATTCAGGTCTGAAGAGATGTCTAATATATTAACATAATATACATTAAATATTAATTAGTAAAGTTTAAGAAACGTCATGTACAAGTCAAAAGCTTGAGCTTTTACGACCAACAGAAACTTTGAATTTGTACGGTCAATCTATTTATCTGATGATTATTTGTCTATAAAAATGTTTTAACTTATTTATTTCGTATAACAGCTCGTGGGTCTACGTAGCTGCTTGCTAAAGTTCCTACCTGCCAAGGAAGACCTTTTTTTCAAAATGCAATGAGTTTTATGCCACAAAAATTTATATTAGATTAATATCATAGGGTTAGGTTATGTTTGTGTTGTAAAATTTTTTGTATTGGGTTTAGTGAAAAAATGAAGAGAGAAGTAATTTTTTATATTTTTTGTAATTTTTTATATTTTTATGGGAGAGAGAAAGATTATATTGTAGTATTTTATTGAAAATTGGTGAAATATTTTGTGAAATATTTGGTGCAAACGCAGCCTTAGTATGTGGTATGGATCTCAAAATTTAAGGGTGTGCTCCCTTAAAAGTCTCGGTCGGACTTATCCGACCTTTATGATTTAGGGACTACATCTGTTTGAGTTTATCAGCTCATTAGGTGAGTCTCACTCAATAGGCCTGCTAAGCTAGATTATCGGGATGTTTGAGTATGAAAATTTTGAGTATTGAGATTTGAGAAATATTATAAATTAAAGATATGTTATTGGAGTTGGCGAAAAAGTGAAGGGAGATAATATTTTTAATAAATATTATAATAATAAAAAATTATGTGATGAATTTTTTATTATTATACCCAAATAATTAGGGCTCAAACAAGTCACTTGTATTTGTTTTGAATTACATTTAAAGATGTTATATGCTCAATTTTTGAGTTTAAAATGAGAAGTATAGATTATTGGAATTATATGGTTACCAAAAGAAAGCAATTACGACTAGGTAGTCAGAAGGAGAAAATTAAGGGTGCGTTTGCATCAAAAATATCACAATATTTTTCATCAACTTATAATAAAATATTATAATATAATATTTCTCTCTCCTATAAAAAATTATTTCTCTTCACTTTTTCACTAAACTCAATACCAACACAAAACTCAATACCAAAAATTTTTCAACACAAACACAACCTAAGACTATTTAACAGGATCAGGTTTTCTTTTTTTTTTTAATTTTGAGGCCCTTATTATTTTATTTTTCTGAAAGCCTAAAATTGCTGGAACGTGGTACTCTCTTTATTTTATATTACAGAAAAGAAAAAAATTAAATTCAGAAAAAAATAGGAGGACAAAGAAAAGGAAAAGGAAAAGGAAACGACAGAGACTATTCGTAAAGAAAGAAAAAAAAAAAAAAAGAGTGGAAGAAGAGTTGCTCCGCAATACGTCGTGTGGAGTATACAACTATAGGGTTTCTTACTTTACCACCTTCCCGCTGCTTTTCTTACTGGCATACATCACAGACTGTCTCTCTTCCCCTCTGTCTTTACTCTCTCTCTCTCCTGACCTTTTCATATCCACAGACGAACATGCAGCTTCTCTAACTCACTGTCTACTCCCAGAAACTCACCAATGCCTAGAAATAAAACATTGCTTGAGAACCCACAGGACTCATTTCCTTCTTGTGCTGCCTTTTAGGAATCTGGGTTTTCTTTTAGAGAAAACCCGCCAAAACACCAGAATGCAGCCTCAAATGCTTACCATTTTGCTTTTCACATTTCTCTTTGTGCTCCCCTTGGCAAGACCAGATCTGGGTTCGGACCGATCTGCACTCTTGGCCCTCCGGTCAGCGGTCGGCGGCCGGACACTTTTCTGGAACGCCACGGAAGCCAGTCCATGCTCTTGGGTTGGAGTGAACTGCGAGGGCAACCGCGTCACCGAGCTCCGCTTCCCCGCAATGGCCCTCTCAGGCCAACTACCCACCGGCGTTTTCGGCAACCTGACCCGTGTGCGCACTATCAGTCTGCGCTTCAACGCTCTCACTGGTCAACTCCCTATTGATCTCGCTTCCTGTGTGAACCTTCGAAACCTCTACTTGCAAGGTAACTTCTTTTCTGGTGAAATCCCCGACTTCTTGTTCACTCTTCGTGACCTCGTTCGGCTCAACCTTGCTTCCAACAATTTTTCCGGTGGCATCTCTCTCGGTTTCAACAATCTGACCAGGTTGAGGACGTTGTTCCTCGAAAACAACCATCTGACTGGGACGTTTCCTCCCCAGTTCGATGTCCCAAAGCTCGAGCAGTTCAATGTGTCCAACAATTTGCTCAATGGGTCAGTCCCAGTGAAGCTCCAGTCTTTTACGAAGGATTCGTTTCTGGGGAATTCACTCTGCGGGCGTCCCTTTGAATCTTGTTTCGGAAATGTTACTATTCCCGAAGAGAACGGGAACGGCGGAAAGAAGTTGTCTGGCGGTGCAATTGCCGGTATTGTGATTGGATCTGTATTGGCTTTTCTGTTAATCCTCGTAGTGTTGTGCCGGAAGAAGAATAGCAACAAGAAGACGAGTGCGGTTGACATTGCGACGGTGAAGCACCCGGAGATGGAGATTCCGGGCGAGAAAACTGGGGAGATCGAGAACGGCGGGTACGGGAATGGGTATTCGGTGGCCGCAGCCGCTGCCGCGGCAATGGCTGGAAATGGGAAGGTAGAAGCGAACGGTGCTGGTGGAGGGGCTAAGAAATTGGTGTTTTTCGGGAATGCTGCGAGGGTGTTTGATTTGGAGGATTTGTTGAGGGCCTCGGCGGAGGTTTTGGGGAAGGGGACGTTCGGTACTGCGTATAAGGCAGTTTTGGAGATGGGGACGGTGGTGGCGGTGAAAAGGTTGAAGGATGTGACAATTTCGGAGAGGGAGTTCAATGAGAAGATTGAGGCGGTGGGAGCAATGGATCACGAGAATCTGGTCCCTCTGAGAGCTTATTATTATAGCAGGGACGAGAAGTTGCTTGTGCATGATTACATGACCATGGGAAGCTTGTCTGCGCTCTTGCATGGTGAGCTTTTCGTGTGTTGCTGTGCTTTTCGGGCTTACGGTTTGGTGATTTTATTAGGATTCTGTTTGTGCATAATTTTAGGAGATGATACCTTTGGTCTCAATTTTGTTTAAGCTTTTGTGTTTTTTTTTAATGGGTTATTGTTATAAATAATCTCCTTTCCACTCAAGAAAGAAACGGGAATTACAATCTAGTATGCTTTTGTTTGCTTTGAATTGTCTCGAGGATTTTGTAGGCTGTTTTTCCATCTCCAAGAGGGCTATCAGGCCATTGGTTAGATTCCCCCATCTCCCCCTATTGGTCGTGCTGTTGTGCTGGCTTAACTTTGACTTCCCTGAAGCCCTTAGTTGATAATTTAAATTATGATGGAGATATATACACGCGGTTTGCTTTCATCCCACTATTGTGATGTTTGCTTAGACTTTCGCATCCAAGGAGTGATGCATTATTTGGGTCATTATTGTTTGAGTTTCACATATTCATGTTCAGGAATTCAGATTTGAGTTATGCATCATAGAGAGTGATAGCATTTGTAGAACTCCTCTTGGAACTTTTCCTGCATCTCATTGTAAATGTGTTTAATACCTGAACCTCCTAAAGAAATCTAAGACCTAATGAGAAATACTTCAATGACTTGTCAGTTTTATCTTTACTACCTTACTGTCTCTTATTCTATACTGCAGGAAACAAAGGAGCAGGAAGAACTCCATTGAATTGGGAAATCAGATCAGCCATTGCTCTTGGAGCTGCTCGTGGAGTTGAATATTTGCACTCTCAAGGCCCCAATGTCTCTCATGGAAATATCAAATCATCCAACATCCTGCTCACCAAATCCTACGATGCCCGAGTTTCTGATTTTGGCTTAGCACACCTTGTCGGGCCCTCCACTCCCAACCGTGTTGCTGGATATCGAGCCCCTGAGGTCACTGACCCTCGGAAAGTATCCCAGAAGGCAGATGTCTACAGCTTTGGTGTATTGCTCCTGGAACTGCTAACTGGGAAGGCCCCCACTCACGCTCTTTTGAATGAGGAAGGGGTTGACCTACCCAGATGGGTGCAGTCCATTGTTAGAGAGGAGTGGACGTCTGAGGTTTTTGATCTTGAGCTCCTAAGGTACCAGAATGTTGAGGAGGAGATGGTTCAGCTCTTGCAGCTTGCAGTAGATTGTGCTGCTCCATATCCCGACAAGCGCCCTTCAATGGCTGAGGTGGTAATGCGCATTGAAGAGCTGCGCCGTTCTAGCTTGCGTGAGGATCATGACCCACAACCTGATCTCATCAATGATACAGAAGGTATATCTTCACGGTGAGCAGTTTCAATGCATGCCATCATCCTTCCTGATGGATTGTACAAGGAACTTAGGTTTATTATGCGCAAATCTTGCGTGTTAATTCTGGTGTTTTGGTTGTATGTTGAATCTGGGTCTCATCTTCTTTCCTTAGGACTTAGGAGCCAACTGTCAATTTTTTAATTCCCTTTTTATTTCTTTTTTCTCCTCTCGCACTCCCCCATTGTACTAGTTCTTTTTCTCATTTCTCGGTAATACTTTGGGGTGGATACCTGTTCCATTTCTTATTGTTGGATGATGGTGGTTGTAATTATTACTTTTGCTTTTGATTTTGTTGCTACTTGCATTCATATCTAATCCTACCTTGGTAAAGATGTATTGATGCCTACCTAAACCCAACTTAATCGGTTTTAAATTCTTCTAAAAAGTCAGTAACACTCACAAGGTGGCTGGTAACAGTGGGGGCTTCTTTCTATAACTCCTGACAGCTATATGTGTCATTGTTTGCTGGGCAGAATTTCTTATGGATTGGTGGCCAGATTCTATATCCAGAGAATGAGCATTTGATTTTCTCCTGTTCATTCTAATTGGTAATCAGAACAACTCCATGGCTAGGCAACTATTAAGAAACTATCAAAGGTCAATGATATAATCCTTGTTGCAGCAACATGATTTGCAGATTGAAATTTCAAAATATCAAACAGTGGCGGATAAAATGATGCTGTCCTGGAAAAGGCCAAAAGTCTGGATGCCTTTGAAAAGATGACAATCATGATAGGTTTTGTGGTGGACCAAACTATTGCTATGTAAATGGAGGCTCAGCTGTAAAAAGTCAGCAATCAGTCTGATATATGCGCCATGCGGTCCTACTTGTTGGCTTACGGTTAATTTTTGTTTGGCATCCAAAGCCGCAGGAATTCAAGAGATGTCTTTTAGGGTCCTATTTTTTTCCTTTTCCCTCTTTCCTCAGGCTCAGATGGGTTTCTAAAGAAAAAAGAGCAAGAAAAAAAAACTGTAGGGAAAGAAGCAAAGATAGACCTTCCATTTTTCCAACATGGATTGTGTTTGTCTCCTTGCTATTGGTGTCATACTGTCGTTTGCTTTGCTGAAGAATCAAAACGGCTCTGCAGTAGGATGAGAACAAAACCCTTCACCAAATAATACAAAAAATAGAAACTCCTAGTCCCATACCCCAAATGGAGAAACCTTTCCGGACAAACAGCAATTACCAATCTTGCCTGCGGCCGGATTGTCCAACAATTGTTTTTGTCGCTGAAGTAAGACTGATAGAAATATGAAGATCGTGATGTGTCAAACTGTGCCATGTGAGGAGATTAGTCAAGGCATTTATTCTGTGGACCTACTTGCAAATAAGATATTAGGCATGATATAGCTCCTGTTGGCAACGTCAGTGGACCATTAAAAAAATGCATTATTTCAATTTAATAATTTAGTTGGAAGCACCTCAGATTAGGTATACCATGTTAACCAACCATACAGCCCCATACTGCCCACCAAAAACTCATGCGCAGTGAGTCACTGCCCACCAAAAACTCATGCGCAGAGGCATGTTGCACTGCCTTCTGCTCCACGCCACCCCCAGGCCCCTCAACGCTTGTCACAGCTAACACGCTGCTCCCAAAGCTCTCCCCCTTCAACCCGCCCTTAGCAACTTCAACGAAAGAAACCTCCTTGCAACCATGAGAGCCAAAAGTGCCACCACCACCATTTTTAAGCTGACCAAGGTAAGAAACCACACCCTGAAACACAGAGGCGAGTTCCAACCACCCTGACGCCCCCGTACCTTCCGGTACCATTACCACCCCTTTTCGTCGCCCCCCACCAAACTCTGCTAAGGCAAGATATCTGCCTGCCTTGTTGCAACACCTCTGTGCCATAAAAGCCCTAGAAACTTCATTAAATTGCACGACAAACTCTCTATTCACATCCTCCAGCAATCTAGTAACCATGTTAACCAACCATACAGCCCCATACTTCCCGATGAAGATAGAACTCATAACCTTCCGACTCCACTCTGAGAGTTTCACAACACCATCGCCTAAGACTGTAACCTGAAAGATCTTAGCTTCAACACAGAATATGCAGGAGAAAGACATCGAGACCTCCGAGCAAACACCAATAGCTATAGAGCACTTAATCGAAAAAATCTAACCAGGAAACTAACAACCGAAGCAAAAAGGGGAGAAGAGGGAAGAGAGAGAACGGAGAAAACCCCATGGGTTTCTTAGGCGGGAAGGCTCACATTAGTTCAAAAAGTAGTTAACATGTAGCATACAACAAACGCCAACAAATTTGATGAATCTAAGCCCTTTATATTTTGCAATCCATTGAAGCCTGATCAAAGCAAGCAAACAAGATCTGACAGTCAATGATGTTTGGTTGTGACACTATCACATTTTGCCACTGATTCATCACTGTAGGAAAAACATACAAAGATAACACATGACTAAATGATAAAGACATGCACCAGTCACTTCGAATCACACATGACACCATCACCAACACTTTTAGACCGTCATGCATTACTGAGAGCTGAAATAGGTTTACTATAAAACTGTAATCAGTAGACAAGTTTCATATTTCATGTCCACCAAACCTTTAGTTTATTGCTAATCCTTGCCACCTTTTTTTCTCTCGTTTTGGCTAAGTACTGACAATTTGTCCAGACTGTAATGTTTAAATTCCAAATTCGAGTCCATGCATACAACTGGTACAGTTAAAATTTTCAGTTGGTTTTCACAGAACATCTCATTGCATCCCACACGTACCCATTCCAATCAGCAATGACAATCAACAGATAGTAAAATCCTGTAACATAACTGGTAAGATATTATCTAGCCCAAGTATTTATAGGATAGACATATTAACTTCCTCATATAGTAGATTTTGCCAGTTCAAACCAAATATAATTACAATCAGATATTGATCTTACCGATCAATTAGATCTCGTGCTTGAGGGCTCATTTCTTCTGGCACCCGGGGCCAAGGTAAATTACAATTGAGAATATTATCGAATATTGTCTATAACAAAGAAAAAAAAAACAAAAAACCCAGAGATGAGGACTCAATCTATGACACTCAACACAGGATCAATATAAACAGAAATCTAGTTTGATGCTTTTAGAAGGTTACTTCACATCAATTGTATTCCAGAAACATGCAGAAAATCAACATACTTATTTCCCTTCCTAAAAAGAAACATTATTTATCATCTACATATTATGAGCAAAACCATGTGTTGCAAATAATAACTAGCTTATTACATATAACTATAAGTAGAACACAACAATCGGTGCACACCGCATTCCACAGTAAGTAGCCTAATGCTTAGAGAATGTTCGTTTGCAAAAGTATTCTAGGCTACAATGAATGCAACATAATTCACAAAGGAACGTCCAAAATCTCAAAATATCCTACACAAACACCAATACCTTTACCACAAATGCCAACAACTTTTCACACAAACTCCAATACCTTTTCAAAAAAAAATCTAACAAATACTTTTTTATTAAAAAATTACATCAAATCATCTCTTTACACCTTTTTACAAACTCTAATAAAAAATAAATATCTTTAAAATTTTACACCAACTTTTTCATAAAAACCTATAAAACTCTAAGCTACATACATATTCACAATTCTATCAAAAAACCTAAAAATCTTATAATTCTTTATAAAACGAACAACCCCTTAGTGCAGTAATGGATCAATAACTTGCAATTTAATGCATCTTCATTGCACCAATTGGCAAACTTAAACATCAAAAGCATTTGGTCAACAACTTCAAAAACCCAACTAGTAATTCCTGTCTTAAACATACACATTTATGTCATAAACAACTCTAACAACCAAAGCTTGCCTATGTGTTTTACACTTTATTGTCACGATGAAATCACCCAATCCCACACATTGTATAGAAGATTTAAAAGAAATAAATAACTGCAACATAGTAAATGATATTTTCACCGAGGGGTCAGCAGAATAAGCAACATGTTAACCTGAGGATGCTCTGCATTGAAGGGAGGAATCCCAACAATCAATTCAAATAATATGACACCCACAGACCACCAATCAGCAGTTGCACCTGCAAGAAAAAGGTTTTATTATATACTATTAGTCTTGAAATTTAATCAAAGAGAAGAGAGGAGGAGAGAGGGGGGATACAGAGAAAGGGAGAGGGATTAATCTGTGCTTCTACAAAGTAAATTGATGTGTTAATTTTGTCATGTCACTTCAAACAATGTGACACTCAACCATCATCCCTCTCCCTTTCGGAACCTCTTTGTGGCGTTGGAACACAATCGGGTGCCGCTTAGTTCGCAAAAGTTTAGAAAAATAGGGGGGAGGATGATCAGGGAGTTGAAGGGCTTGAAGTCTTCGGTTAACTATGAAGGGTCTTCTTCGATCGCTAAGAAGGCAAAAAGCTATGGGCTGGACTGATAGGGGTGGCACGGCTGCCCGCGTTTGGGTGGGTATAGGGTTGAGGGAGGGTGGGGGTTCTTGGGTGTCTTGTTTGCTTGTGGGTTGAGGGTGCCCTTGTTTCTTGGGTGAGTAGGAGTTGTTGGTGTTCTTTGGGCCTTTGTGTTCCCTTAGTTGTTTAGTTTGCTTGTGTTAGGATTCTTCAGTATATTCTCTTGTACTGGTGACTCCGTTGTTGCGTGTTTTTAATAAAATTGACTTACTTATCAAAAAAAAAAGTAGAAGCACAGTTAATCAGAACTGGGTTTGAAAATGATGGAGCCTATAACTAATAAGCCACCTTGCTTAAGTTTCATTCTTTCAAGATGACCAAAGTTGAAGTTGAAGTTTAAGGAGAATCAAATAAGACATTAATAGCACCTTAAACTAAGAAAAGGCTATACGAACCATGTCCTGTTCCCAAAAGTATTTCTGGTGCCAAATAATCAGGTGTACCTACAGCAGAACGTTTCTTCCGCCTTTCTTGCTGATGCTCAGATGCAGAGAACTGAGGTTCATCTTCCCCAAGTAGGGACGTCCCACTACCTGCTAGACCAGACAAGTCATCGGTGCTGTTGATGAGACCAACCTTAGAAAGCCCGAAGTCCGTCAACTGCAAAGATGGAACGGATGAAGTTCTTTTAAGTTTGAAAAGGAAGATATCTATAAAAAATGCAAGCAATAAAAATACATTCTAAACAGACAGTCTCAAGGTCATGTGAGCCTCATATGATTAAAGAAAGAGGTCCACTCAAAACCAGCCAAGGGGACAAGTTTCTCTTCCTTAAAACAAATATCTTTTAGAGAATCTTCCCCAAGTAGGAACGGATAATGTAATGCCCCGAACCCCGGCGGTTAGGGGGTTACTTCTATGAGTAAAATTAGTGAAAATCAGCAAATTAGGGGGTCGATATCAGTTATCACAAAATAAACAATCTTGATAATAAATTCAAGTTTAAAACTTTGAAACTATTGAATAAAAACACTTCGTTTAAAACTCTTTAAAAACCGGAAAATAACAAAGAAAACTCTTAATCTAATTGAAACTCTAAGCTTTCTCTCAGCTACCCACTCAGGCGTCATCTAACACGACTTTCAACATGCTCCTAAATATCATCTGAAAAGAGAGGACGGAAAAGGAGGTGAGTTCAACAACTCAGTAAGCAAAATCATTATACTAAGTTGCACTATAGGAGCCACATTTAATAAGTAAAAATCAATAGAAGACTGTAAATCCCAATCCATATAACTATAACTATAAAACAACTTTTATCTTTAATAGTAATACTATAGAAAATCTCTTTGGCAATAACTGTGGGTCACGTTTACCCCCATGACATGGTTGTGCAGTTGCTACCTAATTTGGGGATCAGCCAAACTAAGTCAATACTATAGGTAGAATTTTTCCTTACTTTGCTTGGCCAAGTCCAAGTGTGCACTCGGTAAGAAGCTACAAAATAAACCACTATGTATCCAGAATGGATGCACTCAATGGGTTGCAATTGGTACAAATACATTGTCTCTATAACTCTGTAACTCTAGGCATCATGGTTAGAAAATACATAACGTATCATAAAATAAACATCACTTTGAACTTTGCATCTTTCTCTTCTTTTCATGAAATACCATGGACAAATCTTGAATAACAATAAATATAAAAAAAAAACTTTGATTTAAACACTGAAAACATCATGAAATATCATTGGACATAAAAATATGCTCATGTTTACACATTTCATGTTATAATCTTTAACGTAATCGACATAAACTCCAAGGGTTTTCAATAAATCATGAAATTTCTCAAATATCACCTCGGTCTTTTAGGAAAATCTAGCGTAATAACTCCGCTTACATCGTCATTCATAACACTTGAACTCTTTATCAATTAACCTATAAGAACTTAAGAAACTAGACTAAAACCTTCGAAAAGACGCTTGATTTCTCATTCTCCCAATCAATACACAATATCGTGGAGACTAACAAAGTATTTATAAAAGACTAACTGCAACCATATTTAGGGGATGTTTGACGGTGGAAATTTTGAGTATTGGGGTTTGGGAAATACTATAAAAAGATATGTTATGAGAGTTGGTGAAAAAGTGAAGAGGGAGAAGATTTTTAATAAATATTATAATAATAAAAAATTATGTGATGAATTTTTTATTATTAAACCTAAATTTTGGTGCCAAATTATTGGGGCTCAAACAAGACCTTAAAGGACTCTAAATTTGAAAAGATGATAAGAATGACTTGCTTTCCATTTTAAAATTCAAACATATTCTAGAAGTATTCAAATTCAAAATTTTAAAATCTAAAGAGATAAAGATGAAACATCTCTCCTTCGCATTTCAAACACTTAAAAAGATAACCTTTTCAAATCAAATAAATATTTCAAACTTTAAACACTTTTAAAACAGGATAACTTTTTCAAATAATTCGAAATTCAATAAAAATAATAAGAAAATTTGGGGTGCTACAGATACTATAAACATCTAATGAGTAAAAAAATAAGTACTGACAATCTAAGCATTCTAACTTCCAAATAAAAATTAATCAAAGTTATTCACTCTGTCTACTAAATGAGCCAACCATAGCCAAGCATTTGGACGCTATAAATCAGTCACCTTAATATGACCATCGTGTGCAATTAACAGATTATCAGGCTTCAAATCACGATGGACAATGCGCAGAGAATGTAGATATTCCAAAGCAAGCACCTGCAGAACACCCCCCCCCCCCCCCACACCCCACAACAAGGAAGAAAACAAATAGACAGGGTCCACAGATGTTAGAATTGCACTATATAAGAATCAATAAGCTTTCAAAAGGAGGACAGAAGGAAAAAAGAAAAAAAAGAACATATACTTACAACTTCTGCTATATATACACGAGCAACATCCTCATCTAAGCAGCCCAAGTTTCTCAATAATGAATACAAATCTCCTCCATTCAGATACTCCATCACGAGATATAAGTTTTCACGGCATGTAAAAGAATAGAAGAACCGAACCTGATAATGACCCATTCCTGTTAAAGGGAATTAAAATTTTCTCAGTAAAGGGAAATGTCATACTATCTGGACCTGCTCACCACAAAAGGATTGCGGACTGAAATTAGAATATCGCGTTCCGCTAATATACTTTCAACAGCATTCTTTCGAATCATATCTGCCTTTTTAAGAACCTGTTGCAAATGAGACAAACATCACATGCAATTACAACCTAAGATCCTTCACAGCTCATTGAAAACATACAACACATGGAATGAAAATGTGACAAGGAGGCGCTTCCATGGGCTACAAAAACAAAGAACAAAGTTGTGAAGGAAGATATTGCTATAAACCACTGCAAAAAGTGGATATAATATTCCTTATCTGATGCAAAGAAAACCCAAAAAAAATGTCTCACTTCAAGCATAGAAAAAAGAAAAAGATTATAACAAGATTGATTAGGCTATGCAAGAAAGAAAAAGTAGGGAAGATAAACCATAAAATGAAATTTGAAAACATAAATCAAACAACAAGACAAACTGATTGAAAGAAGCTTTAGCAAACTAATCCAGAGGGAGAGGCATAAATCAAATAACAAATACACAGTTCTAACTTCGAAGAAGTCAGAGAAGCAGCATTTTAAAAGGTACCTTTATCGCAAATAGGTCCCCTGTTGTTCTCTTTTTAGCCAAGAAAACTCGTCCAAATGCTCCACGACTGATAGGTTTTATAATCTCAAAGTCATCTATAGAGGTACGATCCTTCGATGGATGTATTGGGCTTGTTCTCAAACTGCGAACCGCATCATCCTCCAAAGGAACATCTTCATCAATTACAGTACCGGTAATATCAATCTTTTCATCCTCCACCATCTCACAAAGCTGCAAATACTTCTCCCTGGAAAATCAAAATCCGTTACATTTCACAAATATCCCTTGTAAAGTCCCATTAAAACCGTCAAATCTGAAGTGATGCGTATGGATGCTCCAATAGAACAAAATGCCAAACAAAATTTTCAGTACAACAATGCCTAGTAAATCCAATACTCTCTGTGGTTTTAAATTGACACACCCAAGAAATACAATCACAAAATACACACCGAATTAGCTTCTCAATGCGTGCCCCAAATGTCTCTACTGTAAGTGCATCAAACTTCCTGCGGTCAATGACAACCCTCAGGTCTTCAAGACAAGTTAATAGATATGACATAGAGCGATCATCATCCAAAGATGTATTTGCTACACATCGTGCAATATCGGCGAGTTCATTCATCTGCATGACCCATTTGAAATTTTAACTTGACAAGATAAAACACCAAACTTGAGCAAAAACTAACAGCAGGGTACGAGCAAGGACACGCTAAGGCACCAAAGAGCAAATTCTAACAAATATTAAGTGAAATGAACTATAAATATGCCTGGAACCCCACGAAGTTGCAGTACCATTAAATATAGTAATGTAATATTGATTGTCTCCGTCCCTAAGTTGCAGACCAAACAATCCAATGTTCTGCAAATTCAAACTACATAAATGTTCTACTAATATAAGAAATAAGATATCACTACAGCAGCAACACCACTGCCTTGCCAGCCTTTTACCCTTCTCCATTCAGGCAGAAGGATATATTTCAGGCCTCTTCAGCCTGTGCTTGGTGTTGGGACTTCGATCCACTTTCCACACACTTGTATTGGTATTTTTTCACAATCCCTGCTGCTTGTTGTATTGGCCTTCCTCTGTTTATTGTATGTCTGACTGGATCCCTATTCCCCACCCTTGTACTATTCTGTGTCTTTTACTAAATATTTGACTTGCCTACCAATTTATTAGCACGTTGCTACAGACACGCAACAATCTAAAACACATTTCTCCAGAATGCCATTTTAGACAGAAAGGTGTAATCCCATAAGTGACAAATGTCTACACTTGAGATGTAACCAATATTTAAAATCTCATCTTCCATCCATAATTGTGATGCAATGTTACTTTCAAAAATTCTTTTTCCTTTCTTCATGGGCTTGGGTTGGAGCTGATATCTTATGGGTAGAAGCAAAGTTGCTAGGTTATAATAGAACAGCAAGTAGCATGCACAGGTTTGTAAGGGTCCATCAATGCAGGCTTTTTTGTATTGTCTGGTAATAGCAGTGTTTTTTCTTCAGTAATCCATTTTATTTATATCTTCTCTTTTTCTTTTTAATGTTTCTTTGTAACAACTAACATATGTAACACCAAACTACTAGAGGGCATGAACCTTCAACCTTGAGGTTACCAACCAGATGCTCCCCTGAATGAAGATCGATGCAACAGGGAACTGGAACAACTACGCAGTCCCAAAGCAGAATAAGATCAGATACTTTTTTCTACCAGATAAAGATTATTTATCTCAGAAAAACTGATGATTAGAGAATTAAATGTTAATTTATCTACACTTAACAATATTTGATTCTGTAGTACTCACTTCCTTTCCTCCAACGAAATAGGATCCAAAAAACTCAAAAGGTTCAGGTTTGAAAGCTTAAATTGTAACTCGAATAAATATCAGTTTTTTTGTCTCTGGGCTTGGCCATTATTAACTCACACATCTGGTGGGACTTGAACCCGCAACCTTAACCACCACCACCCGCTTATGGGATATTAAGATGCTTTTAAGTCCAAAACTCATTGCGAACTAGAGACCAGCACATCACATACATCTCCATTTATTGTAATAAGTGGTACCGCAACTCCCAGATAGGGAACTTAATATGAGAAACGAAGTACCTGTGGAACATCATCATGCTCCGAGTAAGCGCCCTTTCCTGCCAAGAGCAAGTCAATCTGACTGGTCCTTGGTGTCAATAATGGAGACCTAGGAGTCATGCTACCAGCGGATGACGTCGTCATTCCCTGATCAGATTTTGGACCAAATCGAGTTTTACATGTCATAGAAGGTAAACCTTTCAGGTCATCCATAAACATTGAATTATCAGCCTCAGGAAAACAATCAAGCATGTCCTCTGAGCCTCGACGGGACCAGTCACTGAGTTTCGGAGAGAGAAGATCAGATTCTTCTGTCACACTCGAATTTGATACTTTTGCAACATCTGGACTTCCTACTACATGTTGAACATCCTTCTGAGCAAATGATTCCATCAACTTCTCAAGAGTCTCAGCAATTCTAACAAGACGCTCAATGACATTTAGACCCTTCTGATCACATCGATCAGCCACAGCACAAATTCTTGAATGATCTTCCACTTTTAAAGTGGGGACCTGTTCCTCACAAATGCGACATATTATCGAACTATCGTCAGAAATATTTTGCTGATCTCCCCAGTAACCCCAAGAAACTTTGTGCTGGTGCTTGGAAGAATGTTCATGAGAATCTTTTACAGCAGGAAGTTCGGGAGGCTTAGCCAAAGCCAAATCAGCATCAGAAATCCCTCTCCTGTTGTTTAATGTCTTCAAAGACTCAACATTACCCTCATTTTGCTCCTTTGACAGAGCAACTTCTTTGGTGCTTTTTGCCGGAGATGGGAGTTTTTTCCAAGAAGACATCCGGTCCCTGCCTGAGGGAGACTCCAAGTTCTTTGAACTGTCATCTGCAGGAGGGGAGAGAAAATTTCCTGGCTTTTTAACATCACCTCTCTTCCAATCGAAGCCCCGCTGCTCTTGACTGTAAGATTTCCTAGCTGAAGCTGCCTTTGAGGGCTTTTCAACACTAGAGCTCTTTAAATCTCTTGGCACGCCTGGAACAATTCTTTTCTCTGCAGAATACAGGATTCTAGGTTTTCGAAGATTTAAAACCTGTGCCTCCTCAGACAAACTTTCTTTGTGGAACTGCAACAATCTGGAACACCTTGTGAGAATGAAAAGCATTTTGGTATGAAGCTGCTTCAGCATACCTGGCGGAAGTTCTTGACGCCTATCATCTAATTCCTGAACTATGCCTTCACACTGAAGCCAAAACTCTCCAGGAGTTGTGATGGCACAACTCCGAGCCAAAACCAGCAAGTCCTCAATAGTTTCCTGCCACTCTGGATGGCTATCTGCATCGCTTTCAAGAATTCCGACTAGATCTGCCGCAAAAACAGCCAGATCATTGTTCACTTCTTCCTTTGCTTTGTCAAATTTTCCCCGTATGACACCTAATATTTCCTGCATGACACAAAGGAAATCAAGAACAAATAAAATTTCCTAAAGAACTTTCATCAGATGCAAGGAAATCTAATTTCAATTGAAACTTATGTACCTCCAAGTTATTTAAACCTCGAGGCTTCCAAAATGGGAAAGGCCGAACACCTTTGGAATTTAGCTCATGAGAAAAACTTTTGATATCAGCAGGCCTCTTTCTCGGTGCACTCGTAACACGTAGTATAGCTTGAAAGCGAGGAGACTCAGATTCCTTCGGGTTGTCACAATCATATGTAGTCTAGAAGCAAATAGTCAAGTCATGAAAACTGCATTAGGAAAAGTAACTAATATATACAAATATAAGTCAGATACAAGTGATTGCATGGTTGTCATCAATGAAAATATTTTCAGAGCTACCTCTGGTGTACAAACATCTGAACTTCTTAAACCTCCAGACTGACTCCATGATGATTCAAATTGCCCTGCTAGGTGATTCAAAATATCAAAAGCAAAATTATTTGGAGAAAAGCATCACCAATATGCAAGGCATCTCAAATTAATGAAATTTCACAACTTAATCCTTTCACGAAGTCAATCCAGTGTCGTGGATAGCCAAGTTTGAAGATGATCCCAAAATCCTAATCTTGCATACACCAGGACAAGAATGGCAATATATATAGTCAAAAAGAAAAAAAAAAAAAAAAGAGATGTGAAGCAGAAGAAAGAAGGTTTTCAGTGAACTGTGCAAAGCAAAGGATGGTCCACCAGAGAAGGTTTGTTACAAATGTTTGTGATTGTAAACTGCAATCTCCTTTGTATTCAAATTACTGAATGAACATAACAAGAACGCCAATTCGAGGTGGCTAGCCTCCTTGCTAAGAAAACAATCTTCACAGATTCGATGCCCTCTCCAAGGCGACTAACTGCCCTATATTCTGATCTCCCCACAACGGGCTGGACCAGGTAAGAAGCTACTAATGGGATAAAGGCCCATTCAACAATTAACTACTAACATGGCCTAAGGCCCAACACTGGCCCAACAAATAGAAAAGAGGCACAAGGAACATCACCCTTGGCCACGTGGGATGCCCACTTGATTTCTAGAATCACCGAACCACTAAACTCAACTCCTTCCCAACTTACGCAAGATGCCGACTTTAACTTCTTCAGCCGCAAGACTCCACCTTTCTTCTTCAGCCTTCTTCAACCTTCTTCAATCGTACCAAGACCTCTTTCCTCAAAACACCTTGCCCGCAAGGTGGGGAAAATCTTTCTGAAGCTGGAATAACTTCTCCCAAGTGGCGTCATCTGTTGTCTGCCCGTGCCATTGAATGAGCACTTCGGTGACTGCGCGAGATCCGGACTTCATAAGGCGGCGATCAAGGACGACAATGGGCTCAGGGTGGAGATCTCCATGAGAATCAGTTGGTGGTAAAGCTGGAAGGGGTGTCACGCGACTGCCGATGTGGAGTTTCAGCTGTGAGACGTGGAAGACCGGGTGAATCGACGATCCCGGTGGCAATTCGAGGCGGTACGGGACAGCACCCACCCGCTGAAGGACCAGAAAGGGCCCAAAATAACGAGGGGACAGCTTCTGATTATGGCGTTGTTTCACAGAGAGTTGTCGATAGGGCTGCAAATGGAGGTAGACTAGATCTCCAACACTGAACTCTCTTTCACTTCTTTTCAAGTCAGCATATTTTTTCATCCTATTTTGCGCTTTTTGTAGGTTTTCCCGAAGCAATGAGAGGAGCTGGTCTCGGGTTCGAAGACTCTCATCTACAGCTGCCACTGCAGTAGTTCCCGGTTCATAGATCGGAAACCGGGGAGGTAAGTAGCCATAAACTGCTTCAAATGGTGTCAATTTGGATGAAAAATTCATGCTTGTGTTGTGGTGCCACTCGGCCAGTGCTAACCAATGAATCCAACCCTTAGGTTTGTCCCCAATCATACACCTTAAGTACCCTTCTATGCACTTGTTGATAGCCTCTGTTTGCCCATCAGTTTGGGGGTGGTATGAGGTACTGTAGTTGAGTCTAACATCATGCATGCGAAATAATTCCTGCCAAAAGTGGTTGGTGAACATCGGGTCTCTATCAGAGACTATGGTCTGAGGTAACCCGTGTAGCCTGAAGATATGTTGCATGAATGTTTGGGCTACTGTCTTCGCAGTGTAAGGGTGTTTGAGAGGTGCAAAGTGACTGTACTTAGTGAGTCGGTCTACTACCACGAGAATAACACTGAACCCTTGTGAAGTGGGTAAACCCTCAATGAAATCAAGTGATATATCTGTCCAAGGAGTAAGAGGGATTGGCAGTGGCTGTAGTAACCCAGCAGGCAACATTGTTTCATACTTGTTTTGCTGGCATACTCGACACTGTTTGATGTAGGCCTTAATTTCTTTTTCATGCCCTTCCAATAGAAATCCATTTTTGCTCGCTGGTACGTTTTTTCATACCCTGCATGGCCCCCAACTAGGCTGTCATGAGTCATGTGTAGAACCTGCTCCTTAAGAGCCAAGTTCTCCCCTATATACAATCTACCCTTATAATGGAGTAATCCATTTACTAGGGTGTACTTCAAGGAATCCAGCTTCCCTTCGTGGAGCTTAGTGATAAGATCTTGCAGGTTGCTATCAGTAGAGTAGGTAGACCTTAAGTCATCCAACCATGAGGCAATTGGGAATGAAATCACCTTCAATTCCCTTGTTCCTCTCCTTGCAGCTCTTCAAACTTCCTGGAAAGGGCGCCAGCTACCTTGTTGTCGCGTACTTGCTTGTACTCTACTAGAAAATCATACCCTAAGAGCTTAGTGACCCATTTTTGTTGCAAGGGTGTGCCCACTTTTTGCTCTAAAAGGTGTTTTAGACTTTGTTGATCAGTGCGAATCTTCAAAGTTTGTCCCAGTATTTAAGGCCTCCATTTTATGACTGCACTTACTAAAGCCAGTAATTCTCGTTCATAGGTTGACATAGACAACATTCTCCCCTTCAAAGCTTTGCTGAAAAATGCTAGAGGTCGACCCACTTGCATGAGAACTGCTCCCACTCCACTGCCTGAAGCGTCACAGTCAATCACAAAAGACTTAGTGAAATCTGGTAGTGCCAATACGGGTGGATTGGTCACTGCTTGCTTGAGTTGATTAAAGGCCATGAGAGCCTCATCATTCCATTGGAACCCATTCTTCTTAAGTAAGTTGGTTAAGGGGGCTGCAATCATTCCATACCCTTTAATGAACTTGCGGTAATATCCCGTGAGACCTAGAAATCCCCTCAAAGCCTTAAGAGATTTTGGAAGTGGCCAATCAAGCATAGCTTGCAGCTTGGAAGGATCTGCCCGAACCCCTTGGGCAGAGATTATATGACCCAAATAATCCACTTCTCCACAAGCAAACCTACACTTAGAGTCCTTAGCAAAGAGTTGATGCTCCTGCAACACCTTAAGTGTAATCTCTAGGTGCTGTAAATGTTCCTTCATACTCTTGCTATATACTAAAATATCATAAAAAAAAACCAGAATGAATTTTCGCAAGGCTTAAAAACCTCATTCATTAGTGACTGAAAGGTAGAGGGTGCGTTTGTTAGCCCAAATGGCATCACAAGAAACTCATAGTGCCCTTCGTGAGTTCGAAACGCTGTTTTGGGTACATCCTCCTCTCGGACCCTGATTTGATGATAACCCGAGCGCAAATTCAGCTTTGAGAATACCCTTGCTCAATAGAGTTCATCCAGCAGTTCGTCAATGACTGGTATTGGAAATTTGTCTTTGATTGTAGCACTATTTAGGGCCCGATAGTCTACACATAGTCGCCAACTCCCATCCGCCTTACGAACCAATAATACGGGGGAAGAAAAAGGGCTTTGGGAAACTCTAATAACCCCAGATCTCAGTAACTCCTGCACTATCTTCTCAATCTCATCCTTTTGAAAGTAAGCGTAGCGATAGGGTCGTACACTAACCGGTTGAGCTCCTTCATGCAGTACAATAGCATGATCACAGGACCTATTAGGAGGCAGCCCTTGAGGTTCCCCGAAAACCATAGGAAAACGCCTCAACAATTCTGACACTTCAGCATTGTTATTTTGATTCTCTCAGTCACAATTATCCTCCACTACCATCTGTAAAATCAACCCTCTCCGCTCTCCTTTGATCATCTTGAGTTTAACTGTATCTTGCATAAATTGCGAGGCCACCAACCCTCTCAATTGAATCTCTTGCAAGTCCTTCACAAATCTCATGCTCAGATCATTAAAGTTCCAGGCTATAGTTCCTAATGTTTTCAACCATTGGACCCCCAAAACCATGTCACAACCTCCCAACACTAACACATATGCATCCACAGTAAATGCATGTCCCTGCAATTTTACTTTAATGTCACATATCCCCCCTTCACTTCGTATTTTTTCCCCATTTGCTATAGTTACATTCAGCTGGTGCTTCGGGTCTATGGATAATAGAGTCTTCCTCACTACTGCAGGATCCACAAAATTGCGGGTACTGCCACTGTCAACCAACACTACAATATCCTGGTTGTAGAACCTGCCCATAATTCTCATTGTTCTAGAAGTGACTGAACCTGTAAGAGCGTGGATAGATATATTGGGTTTGTCTTCACACGACTCCACCTCCACCACCTCTTCCACCATGGCTAGCTCTTCACTTCCTTCTTCATCAAACTCCTCACTGCCCTCCACCATAAATAACTTCAGATTGGGACACTTATGCCCTGGGTTCCACTTGGAATCACAGTGATAACAGAGGCCCTTATCCCGCCTCTCCTTCATTTGTTGAGGAGAAATCCTCTGAATTCGCACATTCTGTTTGGCAGCAACATTAGTTGGTTGTCCTCCCCCAATTGGTGCTGAAAAATTACTAGGACCAGGGCGCATTCCCCTCTTTGCCACTGATAAATATTCTTCTTGCATCCTTGCCAATGCAAAGGCTCTTTGTATGCTTGTTGGATTAAGCATCTTAATAGAAAGCCTAATCTCATCCTTGAGACCACTTAAGTAACAGCTCATTTTGTAGACTTCATCAAGCCCCCCCAGTCGGTTAGCCAACACCTCAAACTGACTTGTATAATCCTCAACAGTGCCAGTTTGTTTTAACTTCACTAACCCTTCCATAGGATCATCATAAGCTTGTGGCCCAAATCGAATCAACAATGTTCTTTCAAATACCTCCCAACTAATGATTGCTCCTGATCTTTCCACTTCCCGGAACCAGATCAGAGCCTTCCCTTCCATATGAAAGATGCCATGAACAACTTGTGTTGAGGGGCTGTTTGATTAAAGATAAAAAACTGATTGACTCTATATAACCAACCTGTAGGGTCTTCCCCATCAAATCTGGGAAAATCCAAACGAACTGACCTCATTTGAACACCTCCAATTGCTTGATTGTAGTTGTTGCGATGCTGTCTAGGTGGGGGTGTTTCTTCATGGTTCTGATCTAAGGTCTGCACCACCGCCTGCAAGCCCATGGTCAGATTTCCAAGTTGCTGCATCAACTCCTCCAGCCGAAGCCTCTGGGCCTCCTGCTCCTGCCTGACCTCCTCCAGTCCTTCGCTCAACTTCACAACACGAGTACCTTCCGCCATCCAGAAACTACTGCTCCGATGCCACTTGTTACAAATGTTTGTGATTGTAAACTGAAATCTCCTTTGTATTCAAATTACTGAATGAACATAACAAGAACGCCAATTCGAGGTGGCTAGCTTCCTTGCTAAGAAAACAATCTTCACAGATTCGATGCCCTCTCCAAGGCGACTAACTGCCCTATATTCTGATCTCCCCACAACTGGCTGGACCAGGTAAGAAGCTACTAATGGGATAAAGGCCCATTCAACAATTAACTACTAACATGGCCTAAGGCCCAACACTGACCCAACAAATAGAAAAGAGGCACAAGGAACATCACCCTTGGCCACGTGGGATGCCCACTTGATTTCTAGAATCACCGAACCACTAAACTCAACTCCTTCCCAACTTACGCAAGATGCCGACTTTAACTTCTTCAGCCGCAAGACTCCACCTTTCTTCTTCAGCCTTCTTCAATCGTAACAAGGTTCACAGTAAGGCTGCACAACCGGAAATCCGGTCCGGTTTTCGGACAGGATTTCCAGTTGTGCTTATATGGAGGACCGGACCGGACCGAACAACTTATAAGTGGTCCGGTCCAGTCAAATGCAGTCCGGACCGATTTCATTTTTTTCATTTTTTTAAAAAAAAAAATTAGGTAAATTTCGAAGGGGGAAGTGCATATAAAAATGTAGTTTTAGGTTAAAACTAAACTTTTTAAGTTTGTAATTTGTATTAAAATATATATATATATATAATATTTATATTAATAAATCCGATTCGGTCCGGTTTTTCAAAAGGAATGGACCGGATTTAATAAATAAACAAGACCGGACTGCAAATGCAGTCCAGTTTTGTGGTCCGGTCCGCAATCCGGTTTTGTTCAGCCCTAGTTCACAGCACCTCAGTCCCTTTTTCTTCCATTAAACAGGCAAAAGAAAATGTAGTTCAAACATTTCTATGCCATAACAGAAGTGCCATAGAAGAATTAGGACGAGTTATGCTCCAATAAGGACTGCAGCATACACACCATGGTGGTGATGGCACTCTAATTGTTTTTGTAACGGGAAAAAGAACAAGACTTTACATTTCCCAAAAATTTCAATTGTAGTTAAGGAACATTGCAGAAGAAGTGGGAAGATACGGGAAGCAGAGATGTAAATATCCAAGATATAAGAAAAGAAAAAGGGCCCCAAAACTCCTTTAAAATTATCTTCCATGGCATCAAAATAGCTCTCCTAGTATGTAAAAATGCCTGAGCCCCATAACAGTTCCCTAATATCTGAAATAATCTCCCTTTGTCCTCAAATAAGTTATAAACAAATCCTCCTTGTTCTCCCTTAAAGATTCTTAACAAGCACCAAGGCCCCAAAAATCTAAAAAACTCCATTATACCATTATGTGTTCCAAAAAATGGAAAATATATTTATTTAGCTTTTTGCTAAAGACAAAAAATTAGACTCCAATCTAAAAAAAGAAAAAAACAAATTCTTCTAAAACCCAAAAGATTGGTTTCAAAAAGTTTCTAAAAGTCAAAACATAGTTTTTCTAAAACTCATAACGTGTGATTTTCCTCCATCGGTCTATCCTTTATTGGGGGTCCTTCGACCCCTCCTTTCATTTCCTGGTTTGTCTCTTGCCACAACTTCAAAGTTTCTGATTGAAGAGAGAAGGCCATTGTGTACCATATATGAGCATCACACATTTTTAGTTAAATGAACATTTATCAACATCTACTTCAAATATTTACATTTTCTTGTAGCATTTCCAACCTCTATTTCTTTGGCGACTACGCGTTTACACCATCTCACTCATATCAACTTTGGTTACAATTGTATGATTTCATTTCATGTTTTCAAGAGTTTCGCTTTTCCTTCCTTAGTTCTTGTTCAAAAGCCTTAACAGCTTGATACTCTATGGGGAATATCTTTAAACTACACACATTGTCCTTTGCTTGACTAAATGAAAGGAAAAACCACTTTTCTGAAAGTGCTTAGAAAGTTGACATATCCTTCCACCATTCATTCTTGAAGATACCTAAATATCCTGATAAAATTCCACAAAATCCTTATCCACATGTGTCGTATAGAGGACTTTGGTTTTTCCTTCAGCAGATTGTATTTCAGTTAGATCCTTTATTGATAAGCAAGATAATTTTATTAAAAGGCGATAACAGTACAAGGGACTATACCGAAATCACTATTCCAAACAAGCTATAAAACTAAGGAAATTCTGAAAATCAACAAATGGGCAACCTAACACCGCATCAGCCCAACAACAAAGAGTAAACATAAGAAAGCCCTGCAACATAAGTAGAGGCAAAGAACTATCCTCAAAACAGCGTGTTATGCTCCCTCCAAAGACACCACCAAAACAATATGATGTTTTAGGATTAGGAATAGGTGTATGGTTTGTTCAATAAATTCCTAACTCTCTTCTAGAATCTATTTCTTAGTTTAAAATCCCTCTTACCTAACTGGAATCAAAATTCTACTTTCACACAATTCACAGGGTTCACCATATCTTAAGAAATTTAGTAAAGATATATTTCAACAAAATTATTCCAGTCAATATGCAGTGGCATTTTGCTATTTTTTAGAAAGTAAACATTAATATAATCGAGTATAACATTTATTTCTACCAATTGACTTTTGTTTCTCCTAAATACAAGCGTATGACAAATTAAAATTCAAAGCACATCCAATCAACGCAGATGCTATGTTGGACTTTTAACCTTCCAAGTTCAAACTTTAAACAACAATTAATGTCATCATTTATATCCAAGAGACCAAGGGCTCAATACTGAATCTCGGTAGGGAGAAAATGAACAAGTGGAAGAAGACAAGGGACTGCTGAGATCAATCAACGAGTAGACCAAGTAGCCCAAAATCAATGGCTTTTATAGCATCTAACAGAACCTGCCCCTCAAAACCATCCAAGGAAGATGCAACTATCTAGACTACTGGGCTGTTGGAAGAAGTGCTTAATTTTCCAAACTGGGTGCATATATCACTTCAGAGAGTTGGTACTCACTTCTTTCCCTACCAAAAGCTGAATTCTCAATTGAACATAATACCTACGTGAACATTCTCCAAACAGCAAAGTTCTAGCTTCCCAATTAAACATGGACGACGAAGATATTTCTAGTTGTATGCACGCTTTCACTAAATACTATGAAATACAAGCTAAATGAAAGAACCAATGCATTCTTAGTTCTACTTTTCTTTCTCCTCTTCCCTTAATTATTTTCTTTTTAAATTTTCCAAAAGAAAGAAAGACAAAAATCATCATGTACAGCAATTCCACCAAAGAGAATTGAACCATAAATAAAGGAAAAAGTGCACATAATGAAAGAATATGAAGAGTTGTCTACTCCATTTGATCTCCCCTGCCTTCCACTTGAAGAGAATTCTAAGGAGTTGTAAACCCTCGAGATCCCTAAGTAACCATTGAACCTTCCAGCAGCTTGAAGGCAAATCCAGAGAGCACCGCACACTCTCTCTGATCCAGGAAATGGCTCTCGGAGATCCTTTTTCCTTTTGGAAGATACAGGAGCGAAACAATCAACCTATAGATATTGGAAGAGCCAAAAGATTCTTCTAATGTATCATTTCTGAGTCCAATGAAATTCCTAGGTATAGAAAAAAGTCCTGTCAAATAGAGATTTTTTCTTTCTACCATTTTTCAAGTGCTTGTACGATCGAAATGAAAGAACGAACGGATAACTACACATGAAAAACCTTGGCAATCCAACTGAATATACGAACAACAATCTCACAGTCACTTTATTCAATTTGAAGTACATTTGTGCACAACCAGCGAGTACGTGTTGCTCATTCAAACAAGTAATATGAAAGTGGCGGAATAAAAACCCACCTGGCTGAGAGGAGGACTCCCCATTCTGTAACCTTGAGCGCGTAATCACATTGGGACTCTGATCCCTAGACTGCGCACTCCCTGTGGACATACTATCGGAGTTGCTCCCGTTATCAACCCAATGCTCTTGGAAACCCAACATCCTACTTGGACCCACCACCTCCTTCTTCTTCCCCTCACTTCCCGAACCCCCAGTACCCGAGCCTGAACAAGACTCAGCGTCAACGTTGACGGGCCTGGATAAATTACTAGCGCCGATAGCCGAGCTCTTGTCGCTGCCTCTAAACCCAAAAAAGCTCTCCTGAGGCAACGGCCCCGATCGCGTCTTTATCCTATTCAGTCCCAGGGAAGACGGCAGTATCGGCGACACCGCCGACGGGGCCTCCGCAGCCGTCGCATCCTTCTTTGTCTTCAAGCCTGAACCCGAACCAGAACTTGAAACAGCAGTAGAGCGGAGCTTTGACGGGGTTTGACTTGGGGTCACAGTTACAGTTTCAGTTTGTTTAGCTTTGGACTCTTTCTTATTGGCTACATCTTTAACTTGAGTTTGGCGGGAAGCAGCAGCGGCAGCGTAGCCACTGGTACTGGACGGGTCCTCCTTGGATGTGGATGAGGAGGATTTGGACTTTTTCTTGTCGGATCGGAGTGGGGAGTTGGAGGCAACGGATCGTGGGGAGTTGGAGTGGGATCCATCGGGGCTGGAGGAGTCGGATTTCTTGGAAGAGGAGAAGAAACGCCCTTTGAACACCATTTTTCGGTTATACAGTCTGGGTGATCGACCGGTGCTGTGGCTCTATAGTGTCGCAGCCCTAACATAGGTGCAGTACTGCCGAGATTGACATTGAAGTCGAGGGAAAAGGAAGAGGAAAGAAAGGGGAATCCAATTCTAGAGAGAGAAAGTGAAGCAATTCAATCCGAGAGAGAGATGGTGGCTTGTCTTGGTTGAAGGTTTGGACTTTGAGTAGATAAACAGGTCTTGGGAGTTGGGAGTAACTTTAGGAGAGAGAGAGAGAGATGGTGGTCCGCGAGAGTAATAGAATATTATTCGAAGAGGAAAACAGTACCTGAAATTTGTTTGGAGATAAAAATGTTGTTTTAATTATTTAATAATCCATATAAAATTCGGTAATGGACGTCCCACTTAAACATATATCCAATCTAAAAACAAAAATACCCCAAACATACCTAAATCATAATAAATTCGAAAGGTTTAGCATTATCCATAGTTAGAAAGTCGTTTTTTTTTAATTTAAGCCTTAAGGGTCTAACTATCACGTTTTACTTGATTTCAAAGACAATTTTTATCCACCAAATGTCTTTTAAGGATATCTTTTTATTTGATAAAATTAACATTTCAAAGGTGAAAACTCACCTATTCCTATACCTATATGGATAAAGAGTGCAGCCTGGAGTTGGATTCTCCGTATCAATTATATTGGAGTCTACTTAAGTGAGAGTCGTGGAAGTAACGAGTCTGAGCTAGCTCTTTAAAGTTTGTCCGAGTTCATTTAAACCTAGTCGGCGCGAATGTCTCACATTACTACAAAAAAATTTGCAAGGTATACAATTTTGATAATTAGTGGGTGAAATGTGAATAAAAGTGATAATTATACGGTGCAAAGTGTACTTATCCGTTATTTTTAAATGCGTGCATTTTGGTTGTTAGATGAATATTATTTAAAGACTGAGAATTAAGATTTGAGTTTCTTGTGATTTATAGATTGAAAATGAATATTCTTCAATCTATAAAATAAGAGTAGTACCAAATAAAGCTTAAAAATGTTCAAACTGTTTCATATGTTTGGGTCTCAAGAGGGGGAGAAAGAGAGAGAGAGAGAGAGAGGGGTCTAGATTTTGATCTAAAGTGCAATTAGGCTTAATTTAATTGTCTACTGCCATGGAAGCAAAGTCGTCGTTTGCTTTCTTTATCTTGGACCGTCTCAACAAAGACTCATCTTTGGCTATTTCCTCTTCCCTTTTATGGCATTTTGTGCTGAACAAAATGGCATTGAGAATATGATTTTTCAAACACAATTTCCGATTCGGAGAGTTTGATTTTCCGAGATTGAAAATGATAAGGCAATGTATTGAAAATCGTGTTTTGACTCGCTCTCATGGACGAAATGGCAAAGGTATGAGCCTTTCAAAAGAGAAGTCTTTGGTTTCAATCCTCGAAACAACAACAATATTGCTACTAATAATAATAACACTTGTGATGAGAGCTCGTTGTACATATTCGAGAATTGCTACGATTAAATTGGGCTAAATTCATTCGAACTCCTTATGTTCGAGGATTGCTATGACTTTAAACTTTCAAGTACAATCAAATTGGATTAAATTCATTTGAAAGTGATGTGAATTGTCCTTTGTTATAAATATATATATTGTATTTGACTTGTCAAGATTAAAATTATTTGACTTTGCAACATTTAAAACTTACTATAGAATTGAATAGTGATCACATCCGATTTGATTGATTAAATTGATCTTAAAGGTAAGATTTGGATTTGATTTTCCGGCAGCCATGCATAAATAAGGGAGTCTGCTGATTTGCTGCTGAATGCGCTCGTCGAATATCATCATGGGTACCATTTTTTTTTTTATCTAAAAGGAGAAAACGATATTCATTTAAAGGATAAAAAAATAGATGACCAAAATTTTTATATAATTTGTTAGAAATAATTACAATTATATTAACTGCATGTTAATGGCATCCTCTCTCTTTTAAGAAATATATCTGTCTTGAGGTCATATCCTGGCATCCCTAAATCTCTAGACCCGAGTCTCAAACTCCCGCGTGAGTGTGTACTTCGGCCATGAAGCATGGGGTGGACCAACAGAGAAGCACTTGCCTTCCAACTCCGTTTCCAAAAGGTCTATCTCCGACAAATTCCTCAGAAAAAAACTTAAAAGCTAAGAAATGCTTCCCAAATTGCTTATTCTCCATTTTTTTTTCAAAAAAATAATGTTGTGGAATCAAAAGTTAGAACAATATAACACCTATGACCTAACTCTAACCTAGTTATAATTAGGGTTGTTCAAAACCGGCACCTACACCGAATATGCCGGTTTTTAAAAAAATGTCACCTACACCGTTAAGGGCAAAAACCGGCCCGTAGCGGTGGCGGTTTCCGGTAATCCTACATTCATATTGAATCATTTTTTTAACATATTAGGTACATAAAAAAATATAAACTCTACACTAATACAATCAAATCCAAAATCAATAATATAATCTAAACTAATACAATACAATCCAATCCAAAATCAATAATCTAATCCAAACTAATACAATCCAACCAAGCACAGACTAGTTAATGTGCTGCCATCTATTAAACAATAATATATATTCAGATACAGAGATGGTTAAAGAGAAAGTATCCTTGTTACAATTTCTAATAAACAATACCTGAACTCTCTACTATCTTAAAACAATTTTTTGCAGTCCTCCCACTTTGAAGATGCAGTTAATTCCTACAAAAATGCAGTTAGATGACAAAATACTGCTTCTCAGTAGAAGAGATGACAAATAATTACCAAACCTTCCTAAATCCACTATGAGAGAATGTAATAAAACACATATGTCTAAGACTCTGTCTCCTGTCCTTTCAAGCAAGTTACAATATGTCTAGGACCTGAGATTATTGATATTCAGTTTTAAAACAAGTTACAATTGTAGCTTTAAGCCAGAAAAGGAGAGGAGTCTCATTTTACAAGTTACAATTGATACCTGGCGAAACAAAAATCTTCTTGGGCCTGCAAAGGAGAGGAGTCTCATAAGGATCAGTTCAAGTGAAACTTTGGAGACAACAATAGTGAATGTTACTAATTTGAAGTATGAAAGGTATGTCTAAAGCAATTAAAAGATTGGTTAATGAGTTGGAGATGCAGGGAACCAGACATTATCCTAATTCTTCTGCAACTTGCATACGGGCATCTAAAATCTTTTCCATAGTGACACTAACGGATTTACGAGGAGGCCCAAAAGTTAATAGAAGTGATACCTGGCAAAAGAAGGAAAGTGGCGGTTCCAGCCACCCCAAGAGTGGCAGCCGAATGTTCCCTCACAATTATCAACTTCTCTAAAACAGAATAAAACTTGTTGCATTACAGACGTCTCCACCCCCAACAAAACTTCATAGAAACAATATATAAATAAATCCCCCAACCCTCACGATCTGAAAATGCTTATTTTTTTCCATATCCCAAACAAGCCCAGTTTTATATGCCCGCACCTCTTTAATCCAATTTAAAACTTAAACCAAACCTGCAGAACCTACATGCAGGTTGACTCTAATGGTTCAACCAGTAGTTAATTCTCGTACAAAAGAGCATATTCATTGTTATGTGGCAATGCAAACACACAAGCACTTGCAAGCTGACAACAGAGAATTGCCCAAAATAGGCACTAGAATTATTTGCCTACTGGAATGATCCTCACTCCTACCAAGTGTCAACCTCCATGAACTATTGATACCCTCTTTTATTAAAGTTTAAAATTTACCAATTAGGTAAGGACGCAACATGAAACAGCCCGATCCACCGGAGTAAAAAGGCTAATTTAACCAGAATGCTTGCAAGAAGAGGTTGCACCTCATCTGGACATTAAATCTAGTGGCACAATTGAGCAACATGTCCAATTACAATCTACAATTTTGCTGCCTTGCTCATAATTGAACATCCCTTCGAGTCCTGCAGTCCCCGAAAATATCTTCCTTAAGCCAATAGCACCCCTTCGCCAGTAATGGCTACTACTACACATACACGCCTAATACAGAACTCGGACCTTCATATTCTTAACAATGACATCCATAAAAAAATTGGGAAAAAAAAGGAAAGTGCTTGTGAATCTCAGAATAGAAGTCCAGACAAACAACTATCACACACCTCTAAATCGACGCCCATAGTCTTGGCGACGTGGCGCATAATCGAGTGGACGAACATGCACTTGTTGTACCTTTCCTTGCAGGCCTCTATGTCCTCCTCGGAAAACCTTTGTTTGCTGAGGACGATGTAGCCCTTCTCCTTAACGACATGGAGGCGGCGGAGCACCATCACGGGCTCTATCTGACCCACCTTGATCAGACTGCGATTACGACGGCGATTGAACAGAATCATTCCCTCGATTGATCACGAAACAAAAACAGAAAAAGAAAAGAGTGAATCCCACTTACTTGAAGAGGTTTTCAGCAGACTTCGATGGGCGCAAATACAAACTTGCTCTTGGCTAGGAAGATTCCAAACATGGAGAGGGAGGGGAGGGGGAGAGAGATGCTCGCCGGGGGGAGGGGGTGACGTAGAGCAAATTTAGATTTTAGGGTATGAATGGGGAAAGGAAAATGGGGAGTGGGGGGAGGGGGTGACGCGGGCGGGGGGTATTTGCTGCTGCTGGAAGATGGTTTTATTAAAAAAAAAGGGTGGAAAACCCGGTTCCCGGTCCCCGGGTTCCCGGTGCCGGAGAACCCGGGAACCGGGAATACCACCGGGTTTCCCCCAAATTTCTGCACCGGCACCTACACCGGGGTGCCGGGGCACCGGTAACCCGGTGCAGGTGCCTGTGCCGGGGCCGGTGCCACCGAAATTTTCCGGTGGCACTGAACAGCCCTAGTTATAATAGAAACTAGCGGGATTCTATAAAGATATAATGAGAAGCATTGAATGTTTTATGCTAAATAGATGACACTTGTGGACATAACTACCTAGACTTATATGGACTAATAATAAAGCAACAACCTGGGTACAGTGGCGGACGCATGAGATAGCAAGCTCGGACGACTGCCCCTGTTGATCCCTCAGTTGTCATTTTTATTTTACATGTATTTGCCCTTAGGCGGGCCGGGCCCACCCCAACATCTAAAACTCAGCACTTCTGCGTAGTAAATTAAAATTTGTTCAAGTTTTCTTCTGCGTAGCCCATCTCAGAAAGTTATTTACAACTGAATTTATGACTCGAGAATAAAGAAAGTCAATAGATTTATACCACAATAAGAAGAAGATAACTGTTGTAGAAAGATTTTAAGGGTTCTTTTCAATTGATTTAGCTGCTTTATTCTGAGTATGACATTGGCGGAGCTTCTTAATTTTCGTTAATTTGTGATTTGCGAATGTGATTAGGGCTTGAACATACATAATGATGTTGTTTTTCACGTTAATTTTGAGCACGAATTTTGCTTAGCGGTTGGCTTATTCAGATAATTTGTATCGTAAAACCTTATAAGAAATTTAGAAAATGATCCAGTAGATTGTTGGTTGATGTTAGAAGCTGATTTTTGTAAATTGTTAGAGATTGTATGTCAGAGCATATGTTGATACGTGTATTTTAATATTTTTAATATATTTAGTCCTTAATTTTCGATATTTTTAACTCTAAAATATTTTTTAAAATTACGTAGAATTTTTTTTTTGTTATTTCACCTTAAAAATTTGCCTCCTCAACTTGAGTCCTAATTCTGAAACAGCTTGAACATAACAAAGCCCATAAAAGAGACCAAAAAGATCAGCAAAGAACCAAAATAAGCCCACCAGAGAGCCCAAACAACGAAAACAACTAAAGCCAACAAGCAAGAAAAATGCTTCCCAATTGATTATATGCTCAAGAGAACGGTACCAGTATATGCACCTGAACCATCATAAAACTTAAGCTAAGAAATGCTTCCCAATTGGTTCTATTCTCGAGAGAACTCCACCTGCTTAGCCACCAAACCAAAGCGGACACGGATCACCAGATCCGGAGCCAAAGCAAACACGGATCTTCTCCGCCCAGTGTTTTCCCTTCGGCCATTCCATTGCTTCGAGTATAAAATATTAAAAAAGCTTAAGTGGCATGAATAATATCTAATAGCTAGGATCTTTCAAGATTATACCAAACCTAATTAAAATTAAACCCAAACCCAATTTTTAGGATCCGTGAAGATTATACCAACCCAATTTAAACTCATTTTTTGCCCATCCCACTTGTAATTTTTAAACCCATCCCACTTGTATATCTGATAGCGCTAAATGTGACAAAATTAATACTATTGGTTGTTTGGGAAGTGATTTATAATTTTAACTTTACTCTCACAACAAATAAGAAAAAACCGTGAGCCTCTTTTATTTTATTTTCTCTTTTTTACGAAAATATCTCCACCAATTTGACACTTAATGCTTCATTCATAAGTGTAATAGGACACTTTATTATATTTTTTTATAAACATTAATTAAATTCTGTAACAACTTTAACATTATTTAAATAGAAAACTAGTCGGAGATGCGCGTATAGGGATTAAAAAAAAAAAAGCTTACATGCCACGGACGGAACTACGTTCTTATTGCTTGAAAAGAACGAAAACGAAAAATTGCAGCCTTTCAGCTCATTGATCGAAATAAGAGGTGATAAAGATATTTTTCAAACGAGTAAAAGAGTGCTCCATATGAGACTTGTTCCGGTTCAATTTCTTTGCAATAGTCAGAGCTTCAGCTCTGCATGCGTGACTGGGCACCACCCGCGGTTACCATTTCAATAAAAAAAAGTACATGTACCAAACAAGACGATAACTCTTAAAACTTTTGTCCAATTATTGTAAATTTAAACACTTTCTACAGAGAAAGTTGCCCAAGGCATCCATATGTTGCTTACGTCTCATAAGACATCGACCTCGACCTCGACATACCTCCTACTAATTAACAAACAAACAGATGTCTTGCATCAACCTCGTCATGCTATCCTACTAGCACGTAAAGGGCATATATGATTCCCGGTATGTATCCCAATATGGTCAGCAGCAAATCTATCCAGAACTCCACCTGCATTTCAGAAAATTAGAAGAAGAAGAAGAAAAAAAAAGCCCGGTTCAAGAAAAAATTAAGAAGATCTTTGGTAAGAAAATTTAAAGTTTGTGTTAGAAGAATTACTCCACAGCCATAACGCAGGAAGACCCCAACAGGTGGTAGGAGGATTGCCAAAATCACTTCCAGGAAAGTTTCTGAGCCCATGGATTCCTGCTTGCAGAACTTGATTGTAAGTGGGGTTTTGAGTTGAAAACGAAATGTGCTGGAGAGTACGGTTTTGCGTTGGATTTGGTAAAAAGGGTTCGTCTATAGGAGAAGAAGGAAGAACAACGAAGCTAAATAAGTCAGTTGGGACAGATGTCATAGCGAAGGGGTTTAAGAGTGCCACGTTAGTGAGTCGGTTTGCTACGTGTGAAGTTTTTAAGAGATTTCGTGGGTTTCCTCTTGACTCGTATAAAGAAATGTCAGACCTGATCCACATATATCCTTGTGCTGCACCACGTCGCCGTAACGTACCTAATCATGATTCATGCCCGTCATTGGAATGTGGGTTTGGCTTCTCACATATTAATTTCTCTTGTTTTTCAGCCTTAAAGCAGCAGCAGTAGATCACGGTTTGTTCCAACTTTCTGATGCACATAGTGGCCTGAAGGGGAAGTGCAAAACCATCTTAGCTTGCTTTCTTCGTAATGTCTCTCTTTTCTGAAAAAACGATCCTCGATAGTCTATGGATGATCGAGAAGGATACAACTATTTATCTCTTCGTCGAAGATAAACATGGTTGTTTGCACATGATGAATCATATATTTAAGAACATGGTCTTAGACTCTTAGGAGACTGAAATAGAACGCAATGGGCCTTCAATAGGGAAAGAGGGAAAAAAGAAATGCCTCAATAGATAGTGAAGCCTCTTGGGGTGACAGCTCAGTGATTTGGGGGACAAGACCTCTAAATACTTGACGAACCGTATCAAATGTTTGGATGTGTATTCGAGTCACCATGTTGTTTGGCAAGTCCTCGACTTACAGTATATGGGGGGATGTATATTCGAGTTACCATATTGTTAGGTAAGTCCTTGACTTATAACATAGGGTTGAGAACCGTATCAAATATTTGGATGTATGTTCGAGTCACCATATTATTAGGCAAGTCCTTGACTTACAACATATGGGTTGAGAGACCAGTTCCATATATAACACCTATGGAGATCAATCTTCTCATGGGGTTATAACGGTCAACTCAGCTTGGTTCTCATATGTCCCAAGTTCGAGCCCCAACACCGCCATTATCGCTCCTAACTTATCTAGGGTGTATTGGGTGGGGTCCTGACACATGCCCCAGGTTGGCTTATAGGGTTGGGTACACGAAGTGGCCCGACCTTGGGAGCTCCTGGGTTATAAAAAAAATAACGGTCGACTCGGAAGGTAGCTCTCCTCGGTGGTCACAGTAATAGATAGTGACAGCTACTTCATTAGACAAGCCGAGTTGCAATGTAAGGAACACATCGGAGGATTTCTTATTAGCACTTGCACAAAGATTCAAATTCCTCCATAAGCACATCACGCCACTAACCTCAGACGGGCACCATCAGTTACCAAGCATGACACTCGTGTCCACCAAACTACATCACGCCACTAACCTCAGACGGGCACCATCAGTTACCAAGCATGACACTCGTGTCCACCAAACTAAAAGCTGGCATTTTCGCATGCTATGCATGGTTCTCCTTAATACAGGCAGTTAACTAATTGTCACCGACCTACAATCAAGACAAGGAGAACCAAGCCCGTGGCTGCCCTAGTCGTCCTGCAATTTTACCGATCTTACTCAAAGCCAAGTCAATTCTACAATTAGTTTAAATCTTCCTTAGAGGAACAAACACCATGATCCAATTCTGGTTTGCCTGAAAACGTAAAGTTGGGCCTTTGCCTACCTAGCAAACATCTAAAGCCATACTCTATATCTGGTTTGCTATTCCATTGTTTCTCAATTCTCGTGCTGGGAATAAAATCCCATCACATTCAAATTCAAGATGACATTATACTCTTCCATATTCTAAAATCAATGATTCTCATTATTACACTGGACTGGAGTCCGATAAACACGAATATTACAGAATGAGACTGGACATAATTTACTAGGAATTTAAAACAGCTTAAATACATTGAGATTGCTTCAACTATTGTGATGTCAAAGAAGACAGTGGTCTGTCTGTGCCTTGGAGGCACCTATATAAAGCAGTTATATGTTACCTACGGCAATCCTGAGAACCCTAAACATTTACTGATTCAGCTCCACCAGATACTGTCATTTGCAGAATATACGTTCCCGAAAGTATGTTTACTAAGGCTATGCATAACTATTTGGTGGTATGTTATGATAAACTTCTTCCTCAGTGTTTAATCTATTGAGAAATGAAAGAGAAATGGAAAACAAGCAGACAGAAATGACAACAAAAGGGACTCACAAGTTTGAACAGATACCTTGACTCTAAAGGTGTGCTGCTCTAATTGCAGGCTCCCTGCATAACTACAGGTTAGAAAAAAATTTATTCCTGGAAGCACAAGATGGCCCCCTCACTCGAAAAGTTAAGCCGCATTCATGGGTTACTATAGATCTATTGATAGATGCAAAAACAAAACATCAGGGTATAATAGTTTCTTCCAATATGACCTTCAAGAATAATTATTTCTTCATTTCTTAAACATATAAAATGTATGGTTGGAAAACTGAGCTTCTTTGTATCAAGATCAGAATACAGCGTATAAAACCTTACGTTTTACTTGGTTGGTAGCAAAGTGAGTTCAACATAAATGGAAATCTGGTGTGACCAAGTAGTCATAGTACACAAAAGTGACTATCTCTCCACAAAAAGATTCAAGACGAAAGGCAACAAAATGAGACAAAATAAGATAGAAACCAACCATCAAGGCTGATAAACCTCTGGAAGCTGAAGGCCGACGCTTGCAGCAGATTTTCCCAGTACTCTGTTCATTTCTTCCGATCTATCCACAGCAATGTTATATGAGAACAGTAGGTCCTGCCACAATCGTTTTAATTCCAATACAACATTACAGTCCATAAGAACAGAATATATCACACTTTGTTCTACAACAAAGCTGTAACACCGAATAAACAAAAAGAGACTTTTATGCGGTAAAAGAAGGGAACTGTTACACTGTACACCATATACAATAGAAGAAGTACATCACATTCACACAAACAGTAAGACTGGCCCACATTCACCAGCCTCTTCAAAGAGTATTTACATTTGATTCACTGATAATTTGATTCATCACGACTCTCGTCGCAACAATAATATATGAACTATTCAATCTTGTGATTGCTATCTCCGAATTTATCCACGTGTGCCTCAATCCTCTAACCAGATCAAAGTTTTTAACTTCTCGAAAAGGCATAAAACTGAAGAATTAAAAGTTATACTCGAGAGATGAAAGGGAGCACCTTGTGATGGTGGACGCCATTGAGCAGAAAGGTGTAGTCTTCGGCAAGCTTGATTTTCGGCAGAATAGAAGAGGGGTCCGACAGCGTGCAGTTCTTGCGGAACTCCTCGGTTACATATTCCTTGAAGCGCCTCTTGCTGTCTTCGTTGGGAATGTGCTTCTTCACAGCTTTGAGAAGCTGCCGATACACATTTGCAGCCCGCAATGCTTCAGAGCTCATCTCCAACAGCCCTCACTTCCCCGTCCTGCATCACAGTTCGCACTTTCATGGATGTTCACACGACAACTAGAAAACGACCAGAAATTGAATTCGGATTCGTCTAGTCTTCCATCGATTCGTACCTGAGGAAATCAAACACCTCTGTTCAATTAAAGCGGCAAACAAAATGATTCCTTGAGAGCTCCTTCTCGGGGAGGGACTGGAGAGAGAACAAAGAACGGGATCGGACGGAATGGCGTTACTGAGCCGAGCCGGGGCGGAATAGAGGTTTAGCCCGTCTAAAAGCCAATCTTGTCGGACTCGACTTCTGAGCACAAAAGAGGAGGGCGGATTAAACCAAGTTGGGAAATTGGGCTTAATCTTTCGCCTCTCTGAGCCTTGAGGTTGCCGGCCCAATACTTTTGTAGACTCGTCTTTTTTATGTTCCTTCAGTCTATTATGATATTATCATTATTGTATTGTCCTGGCCGCTTGTCCAAAGGTTCATAGATAAATCACATGGACGTTGGGTTGATGTTCCTATCACATGGAAGTTGGGTTGATCTTCCTATTATTAGTTAAAATTCTCAAACTAACAGCATATAAAGGGCTATGGAGTCGGAATATGCGCACCACTCAAGGAGAATTACTATGCGGGCAGGTTTAGACCAGTGTAGCTCTATGCATGGTTTAGACCTTTTTATTATCCTAGGTCATGTTCGGTTACCACTTTTTTTTAGGATTTGCATCATATTTTTATATTTACAATCCAAAAATCACAAAACACAAAACACAAGTATTCCAATACAATATTTTATTACATTTTTTACAAACATCAATCTCTATTAACAACTTCTGCACGCATGTCAATACAACTTTAACATCCTCTAAATATTCACAATTTTATCACAATCCTACAAATTTCTTCCATACGAACATAACCCTAGTATTCTTATTTATATTCATAATTTTGAATGGTAAGCTATGTTATAGTTTTTAAATTAACAATATATTTGGGAAAAATTCATAGTTAGTCCCCTATTTATGGTGCAAAATCACATTGGTACCCGTTATTTCAAAAATGACGATTTAAGACCTTTAAATTTCAAATCTCATCAATTATCGTCCTCGTTAAAAAGTACCGTAAAAATCAAACAGAATAACCTCATGTGCGTCCCACGTGCCTGTCGTACATACGGAAAGACTGAAATGCCCTTGTTAAGTGACATTACAATTATGCGAGTTGCCCTTGTAAAATTCGACCACTTTTGGGGATAGCGTGAATTAGGGCTTTTTGTGTGAAATCAGTTAGACTCCATTTATATACAATTTTTTCCCGTGTGTTCTAGAGAGAGAGGCTCTGCCTTCTCTCTAGAACTTTCTCCATCTCCCCCTTAGAGTTCGTTTCCAGTCCGCTGCCAGCGGTGGGAGGAGCTCCGGCTCCTCCCACCGGTCCCCCGTCCCCCATCCTCCTCCCCTATTTCTCCTTCTTCCTCTCTTCCTCCATTTTTTGTCCGGAATCTTTGCGGTCAGATCCCGGTGTTTTCGTCGATCACTGGTGGGCACTGCCTAGCTAGACGCCGCCATCTCCTCCTGACGAGTCCAACCGTCTCAGTCCGTTTCAAAATGGTCAGCGCGTGACGTCTCACGCACCCCACACGCGGCGCGTGGATCTCACGCGCCAAACTCTGTGCTTCACGCCCGGTCCGTTTTTCGGCGATTTTGACGGTCACGCACCTCCTGGATGTCCCCCTCTCCGTTTGGCGAGCTCTGTGCATCTCTGTCGCCGACTTCCGGCGGCGCGTGGTTTCCACGCGCCGGCGGTGTCTTTGCGCCTCCCAACGCGCCGCCGTCCTTTTGCATCTCCACTCGCCTTGTGGTCTTCTGATTCAGCTTTGCTACTATTGTTGTTTGCTGTTGTTGTGTTGTTTTGGTTTTGTTATGGTTGTCTGTGTTGTTTTATTTTGTTCTGTGTTGTATTGTTTCCGGCCCCTACGTGGGCTTTTCCGATCCCTTGTGAATCTTTTGCTGCCCTTGTTTGGGCTTACTGTATCGGGTTGTCGTGCATATTTGTTGGCAAGCTTAGGTCCTGGTAGTTTATCTACCGTGTCTGGTCACCGCTCCCACTGTCTAGCATATAGCATATAGTGACTTATTCCGATCCTGTTTTGGATCCCGCCGGCGTTTTCGCCTGGTCAGTGTATTTCGGTTCCTTGTTTGGAACTTGACCTAGAAAAAAAAAGTTAGACTCTATTTGCTTGTCCAAGCTGTGGAAGAAGACACAAGATCCGCCATTCTCGTTGCCCAGATTCCATTAACCCTTCATTTGCACCGAACGCGACCTAGACGAACAACAAACAGAAGCTTTGTGGGCTGAAATGCCAGAGACGGTAAGCCATCTCCCTTTGATATTTCATTTCCTTTGTTAAATATGCTTTTTATGCATCTGGATTGGTTGGGTACAATGTGTACTGTGATTTGGTGGGTTGTTATTTTATATGCGTAAGGTGGTCTCGAACCTGTAATTTAAAGTATAGGATATTATTGGAAATTGATGATGGTGGCCGACAACATGTGGTCCCGAGGTGTTGTTTAATTTTTAATCTGAAATTGTCATGTTATGTGGCCTTAGCACCTGTTTCTTTCATCACCATACTCGACACATTGAGTGCCCTGTTTTTAATTAATTATTGTTTTGTCTTTAGTATACTTTTAGGGCTTGTGCCCTACTTTATATTATGTTATGCTTTATGTTGTCTGCCTTGCTGTATAGATAATAATTTACTATATAGAACAGAGGACTGGCATTAAGATTTGAGGCTTTGTACCAATGTTCCACACTACAAGTTACATAAAACACATGGGGTGAACCAAACAAATTTAGTTTGTAAAATGTTAAACTGAAAAAATAATTCCAAAGCATTCAAATTTAGAGATGCTTTTGTTTACTGAAGTATAGTCATGAAAAGATTTGTGGCTTGCTGAGCTTTACAAGATGTGTTACTATTTATAAAATTTTCAAATATAATCAAAGACTTTCTATATATGTTCTGATGACAATTATGCCGATTGTGATAGGTTTGTCCCATAATGGCATTAGCTTCCTTGCTCTTTAAGGTCCATTACCGGGGGGGGGGGGGGAAGTTTGACAGGTCCGGCGAGTTTAAATACTTCGGTAGGAAGGTGGCAGTGCAAAATGACCCCTACGACGCTGACTGACTATCATTCATAAAGGTCGAAGGTGTTGTGAAGGAGTATGAGTATAAGTCCGACGACCTAGTATTCTACTTGGAGCCAGATAAGACCCTCACTGACGACCTTCAGATTATCTCCGGTGACCCTGATGTGCTTCAGATGGTGGCTGCACACGAGAGGAAGGACATAATTGTGCTCTTCAGTGTTGGGTTTGAAGTTGCACCCCTGGTTGAACCGATTGATGAGGTTGACAAAGAAATTGAGAGGCCCCGACTTGGAATCAGTATTAAGGGGTGGGATAATGCTTTGAGTAGTGACTATGATCTCTATGATGTTGACGTCAATTGCCATGATGAGAATATTGATCGAGACAATGCTAATGACATTGGTGGGACTTCAGCTACTGAGGGTGGGCATCCATTTGATATGGGTGGGTCTGCTTTCGGCATTGGTGGTCCATCATTCGAGGTGGGTGGTCCATCATTCAAGCATGGTGGTCCTTCAAATTATGCTAACCTGTCCTTTAGGTTGGTGGTCCTTCACAAGGGCCTTCTGGTGAGCCATTAGATGGCACGCACGGTGAACATGTTGCGGCTGAATATATTGATGATAACCTCATTTGAATATGTTGATTCTATGTCTCATTTGACATATTATAAACTTGTTTCATTTTGAAACTGAAGGTTATTTGTCAGACATAGTGAAGTCTCATTTACTGAACTCCCTTCCAGATAGTAAAGACGAGGTTGGTGGGCTACTGGGCTTAGACGATTTGCCCCCGAATTTCACTAGTGTGACTTAGGCTCCGTAGGACTTGTTAAAGGGATGAAGTTCCCCTATGTTGCTCTGTTTAAAACAGTTGTTAAGAAGGCTAACATTGTCTTGGGGAATGACGTTTGTTTTAAAAAAATAGCGGTGATAAGGTCGTGATCGTGTGCAGAACCGATAAGTGCAAGTATAGAATATACAAATAGAAGATTCCAGGGGAACGAAGCTTTGAGATAAGATATATTCAAGGAAAGCATAAGTGTTTAAGATGGTATCGCCTTTCCCAGATCAGCTTCTGTTGGATTGCGAACAAGATGTTGAAGCAGATTAAAAGCCAGCCTAATATGACAGTCTCGACCATATATGATAGGGTTAAGCGAAAGTGGCAATGCGAGAACATTCGACAAAAATGCTATCGGGCAAAGAAGAGGGCCTTAAAGAAGATTTTTGGGTCTCATAAGGACCAATATGGAAGAGTTTGGGATTATTATGCCATTGTTAGGGAAACTAATCGGGGCTCTTGTTTGATAGTAATGACAGACCGGATAACGCTGGATCTGCCCCTGTTGTTCTAAAGGTTGTACGTCTCCTTCAATGCCATGAAGACGAGATTCAGGGATGGATGTAGACCCCTGATTTGTTTGGTTGGATGTTTTTTGAAGGGTGAATTCAAAGGGCAGCTTCTAAGTGTGGACCCAAGGGATCCAAACAACATGTATCACGTCACTTTTGCAGTGGTCGAAGCCGAGTTAAAGGACAGTTGGGTGTGGTTTTTGGAGACACTATTGGGCGATCTCGGGGTTGGAATGGTGGGTGGTTGGACCTTCATGTCTGATCAACATGTTTAGTTATCCCATCTGCATCATACAGTGGTTTAAGCATAAATGTAAAACAGATTGTATTGTATGTATGCAGGTCTTGTACCAGCATTCTATCAAGTTATCCCATTTGCAGACCACCACTTCTGTATCCGTCATTTATGCGAACTTTATAGATGTTGGGCATATTCAGGCTTGTGATATGCCTCAGTTCCTCGACTCTTTATTTCCAATAATACTTCGTTTGCTTAGCAAAAAAAGAAAAAAAAAAGAAAAGAATTGAGGCTCGCTTACTTGAGATACAATTTTGATTCCAACCGATCTTGGTGTTGTTTGTTTCCCAACAATTCGACACCTCAACATTTCAGCCCTTATTAAAAAATGATAAGATAATATTTTTTTCCATCGAATAATTTTTTTTTCATTATAATATTCACTCAAATCTTCACTCTCCTCACTTTTTCACCAACTCCCACAAAAATATCTTTATTTTTTCACGAACCCTAATACACAAAAATTTCCACAAACAATTTTATTTTTTCAGAAAAACAATCGAATATCGTTTTTCTTTTTGGGAAATTTAAAAATCAATCCAATCATTTCAGTTTACTCTATTTCATTTTTGGTTCTTTGGCTGAAGTTGTGGGTCGAGGAGCGTAAGCGTGTGCTTTTCTCTGTCATTTACCCCTCTGAACTTTGATCCTCATCGAGACCGAATCAAACAGATCTCTTCCCCCAACGAAGACAGCAAGAAAGAGTATCTCGCGCTACTGTCATGTCACGGGAGAGACCCAGGAGAGGCATACTACCTCCGGCTCAAGAGGTACCTACTTCCACACTATATGTCGGTTTTTGTTCTCCGTTTTTGGTTGCTGGGAATTTAATGGAAGAATCATTAAAGCTCAACATTTGATTATTTCTCACGTTTCCTCTTGTTTTTACTATTAATTAAGCTAAAAGGTTATATGCAATTTCGTTGATTTGTGGCCTTTGGTTCATAAATCCTATTTGTTTTTTTTTTTTCTAGCAACTTTCTTGTCGTCAAAAGCAGTACTATATTCAAAATTATGTTTCTTTTAGCTAAGTTGTGTAGAAAGAATTGCTTGTTTCTTTCCCCTAGTGGCATCTGGAGCTAATGCGTAGTGATTGTAGCTATGCGTGTTTTAACCGAAAAAAAAAAAGATTTGTATTATAGGCTGTGAAAGTTTGTCTGAAACGAAATGCAGTCTAAGGTTTGTTGATCATATTGAAAGCAGACCATTAGAGTCTGTATTTTATATGCCAGGTAAATAATCAGATTTTGTTGTGCAAGTCCGATCATCTATATCGCTTAGAAACAGTTGACAGCAAAATTCTTGGACTACTAATCCTGTTCCACTATGTACTCGGACGTTTATTTGAGGAATGTCGACTCTGCGGGTATTTGAAGGGGTTGTTCAAAGTTTCGTTCAAAGAATTCTAGATAACGAGTTCTGATTATGCTACCTTCTTTTGTTGTTATATGCAGAATATCGAGAAATTAGAGAAAGTTGTGGAAGAGGGTAATTATTATGGAGCTCAACAAGTGTACAAATCAACTTGTGCAAGGTAGGTGCATTATTCCACTTCCTGCCAACCATATCAGACAAATATTTGTGTACTCAAGTGCTTTGTTGTTTAAGGGTCATTGTTCTCACTAATCACTTCTTATAGCACACAAGTGAACTGCTTCTGATTTCAATATAAGGTATGCACACTCAGGAAAATTTCATGCTTTGTTCACAGATATGCATCTGCCCAGAGGCATTCTGAAGCCTTGGATATCCTTCAAGCTGGTGCATGCATCCAATTAAAACATGGGCAGGTTATTTATCTTTGAAGTCCTTTGTTCCTATGTTTTTTATTTGACCTTTCTCTCTTCTAGCTGTGTTTATAAATATTCATGTCGGATGGGGGTTTTGATGATTGATATGCAAACACATTTGATGACAACCGGGTGCTAATATTCTGGTTTTACATGTATTTAGATCTAGTGCGATGAAGAGTAGTACTATAGGTCACTTGGTAGAGATCTCACAAATTTATCCTTTTGCCCAATATTCGCATAATTGGTATTATCAATTAGATGTTTCAAGTTTTGTTGCTGGTTACATATATATCTTCTCCTTAGTTAATGCACAACTTTAGATATCATAGATATGGGATTAGTAGTACTATAGGTCACTTGGTAGAGATCTCACAAATTTATCCTTTTGCCCAATATTCGCATAATTGGTATTATCAATTAGATGTTTCAAGTTTTGTTGCTGGTTACATATATATCTTCTCCTTAGTTAATGCACAACTTTAGATATCATAGATATGGGATTGCAAATGACTGGGCCTAACATTAGGATATAACAACCTCGGATGAGCCAAGACTGAAGTGCAATCTTTCCCCATCAATGTATGCCTGTGGATGGCTCATGGGGTGCATGTTTTCAAATTTGAAATCCTTGTTAATAGCAGATTCTTCTAATGATATTCCAAGAGATTTGATATACAAGGAATTTTCATGAACGTAGTATGATTTGTTAGAAGCTGATTGTTGTGGTTCTTATCTTTTCAAATCTACTCCATTGATATACTGGAAAAACATTGCAGGTTACTTGCGGGGCAGAGCTAGCAGTTTTGTTTGTGGAGACCCTTCTTAAAGGGAAGATTCCTTATGAGAGTGAAACCCTTGGTCAGTTGGTTCATGCTTTCCTTGTAATGTTTTTTTTAGTGCTCAAGAACACTCTCTTGGCTATATCTTACTTCTAAGTGTCTTGTTTGCTTATTGACTATCCTGGATGAGCTAACTTGGTCATCATTCTCCGTGTGATAGCTTAGGGACTTATGTACGTCAATGGGGATTTATAGTTACTTCACTTGTATACATGGCCACTCTGGTTTTCTGGTCTTGTTATTGTTGCATTGCGTGTCTTTCTTTGTGATTATGACAAAATATATCTGTTAGACCATGTCAGGAAAATTTATGAAGCGTTTCCTCAGATTCCTCTGCCACAGCACTTGCCAGATGATGATGAAATGCAACAAATTTCTGAAGCTCTTGGGGCAGCAAAAATGCGTGTAGAGGGCTGTTCGTCATTCTTAAAAGCTGCTATAAAGTGAGACATGGTAACCTTGTTTTCTGGGTTGAAAAAGATATTTGTGGTTGTATTTACTCTAGGAGTTATTCTCTTCCTTTTCGGCAGATGTTAAGATGTCCGTTTATCTTCCAAATCTCTTTGTTGGTGGAACAGTTAAAGCTACTTGAAATTCATACGTTTTTAGCTGCTAATGTTCTAGTTCATAGTGCCACGTGTCTCTGGCAAAATCTGTCAGATAAAAACACAATTGAAGGACCAATAGGATGTATTTGAGAACCTATTGCTTTTGTACCCAGCTGTTCATACTATGATCCCAAAAATTCTGTGTTTGTCATTCAACATGGCAAATGGATTATAACTTCTATGAAATTATGTTTTTCAGGTGGTCTGTGGAGTTTGGAGCACATCGAAATGGATCTCCTGAACTACATGTTATGCTAGCTGAATATATATATTCTGAATCGCCTGATGTGGTAGGTTTGTCGGCAAAATTGTAGGCCTGGAGAAGTATTATGTTATCCATCTCTTTAGCTCATGAGCCCTTGTTTTTCTTTTGAGAAATCTTATTTTTTAGCCCTCAACTTTCAATCAAATGTCAATTACGGGTCTAAACTATGAAAATCATCACATATAGTCCCCAAACTATCAAAATTCATCAATTTCTACCCTCTAGTAAGATCCTACATTTGAAATACGCAGAAAATAGGCAACTTGGCACAATGTTAACAGTTGGATCCTTTGACAAAGCGACCATTGATGAATTTTGATAGTTTTGGGCTAAATGTGACGATTTTCTTAGTTTAGACCTGTAATTAACATTTGTTTGAAAGTTGGGGGGCTAAAAGTAAAGACTCCCTTTTTCCTGTTGTCTATTTTTGAGGTTCTAACTATGAGCCTTACAGTTTATTGCCGGCTTTTTCCTGACTAAGTTACATTCAGATTTCCTGAAATCCTATTACTAGGTAAAGGGAAAGGCAAATTTGCAAATATTGTCAACTTCTCTAGTGCGTTTACCAGAATAAGTCCACCCAAATATGATTCTTTATTTCAGTTGCTGGATGCAAACAAACTTATTGAAAAGGGGAGGGAAAAAGAAAAGAGGGTATATGAAGCATAATTCAACATCGTAGCGGTCTCCGGGATTTCTTGGACTTGCTGTTTGTATACCAGATAAATATTTGCTCAACTGTAATGGTGTCTTGGTCCAATGCGGTTGATGATTTGGACAGATCTTCATTCTGTCAATTTCTTACTATTATTTTGGTGACAGCTTCATTGTTCCTCAAACCTCTTATGATTGGGATATTGTTATGACCTATACTTTAGAAAATTGATAGAGTGATTTTGTTTCCATGGGCCCACCTGCCCTTTTATTTGGTACATATTGTACTTCTAAATGATCCAGTGAAACGTTAAAGTCCATTTAGTCTGTGGATACCCTTGACCTTAATTTCAGTGCTTACTATTTAGTGATGCACTGCTTTGCTTCTTTGCAGGACATGGCTAGAGTATCATCTCATTTTATCAGAGGAAACAACCCAAAGAAGTTTGCTTCTGTTCTGGTAAATTTTATGGGAAAGGTTAGCCTCCTTACTCCATATGTCTCATCTTCACGAATTCGCTTATTAAGATGCTGGGGTACAAAAGATTTCATGGTTGAAACACAGCGCAGCATTTGATTCATATCATTTAGCTTCACTTTTCTAAAGACTACGACTTTATCAAGGAAAACTTTATGCAAGTTCTTAATAATATGACAATGGTTATCATATATTTTGTCTGCTATTTCAAGGACTAATTTGCAACTTTCTTTACTTTATGGACTAATTTGTAACTTTCTTATATTAGAGAGGTGATGCTTGATTGTAAAAATATTGGGGTGTTAGAGTTACTGAAAAAGTGAAGAGATAGATTATTTAAATGAATTTTTTTATATTTATTTGGAGTGAAAAGTGATGATTTGATTGGGAGAGAGAATTTTAGGGAGTTATTTTATTGGGGTGGAAATTTTGGAGGGTGACATTTTTGGGTGTCAAACATCCCCAGAGATTGTGAGTGCATTTATGCCTCTCTTTTTTTTTGATGGAATTCCGCATTAACGTTATGAGGTTTGAGACTTGTTTAGCATTTTTGTGTTTCCCATTGTAGGTATATCTCTTTGGGCAATCTGAGAGATGCTAACTGTCTCATGGATGAGATAAAGAAACAAGTGGAATCTAAGCAGCTTGACTTTTCCCAATCAGAGCTGATCCAGTTCATCCTTTATCTTTTGCAAACGTAAGTTGTGTTTCCTTTTTCAATAGCCACGATCTGTTTTTTTGTTCCCAAAAATTATTCCTATATTTACGTAAAAGTTTCAGAAACCGTTGCCATGCAAGCTTTAAGTGAAACATTTGTTGCTCAATGTTCAGCATTACTTCGTGTTAGATATTATCCTTTTCCAAGGTAGGTTGCGTCATTCTTGAAAGTTTTTCGTACAAGGATCATGGATTAATCTAGAAGTCTTCCAAATGCAGATTGCAGAGAGATGCTTTGCCTCTTTTTAATATGTTGAGAGCGAACTACAAGACAAGTATAGAAAGGGAACCTGCCTTTAATGAGGTGTGCAATTTTTGCTGTTGATTCAGCATTCTTAATTGTTTGAGAATGCATCTCCAACTGCACATAACAAAGTTTTGCTCCATTATGCTATCTGTCAATAATATATCCTTGCAGTTCTAAATGCATGGAACTATTGGTATTTTCAGTTGATTTTATAATTAGTTCTTTTGGCCTTTGTGCCAAGTCTAACATGAAGATTATGTTTTAGTTGCTAGATGAAATTGCAGAGAAATACTATGGAGTGCGACGTAGAAACCCCATGCAAGGGATGTTTGGGGATATCATCAAGGTAACTCATTGCCCTCCAGTTTTTTGGTTATTGCATTTTTTTCCACCCTGAAACATAGGTAAGTTGCAATGTCACAGTGAAGTACAAAAGTTTCCACTCAATCCCTCATTTTAGAACATTTACAGTCTCCACACTATTTTTCAAAGTAACATTGGACTCAAACTAGGGGGGCAAAACTTTTGTAGTTTAGGGGTTTTTTATGCGCTCTTTATTTCTTTTTGAAGATGTTAAAAGAGGAATGAAAGACAATATAGTCTCTTGTACTGTCAACTTTCTTTTTCTTTAATAAATAATGACTTACTTGTAAAAAAAACTGAGGACTGAAAGAAGGCATATGAAATGTTCTTGCAGAATTTTTCTTGAAATGTTGACATTTATTGTGCAGATGATGGGAGGTGAATAGCAATTTAACACAAATTCAATCCCTCTCTATCTTTATGGATCTAGTAATGCTGCGTTTGCTGTGCATTCGAAAGGCTAATGGATTTGTTTGGTGAATGTTACCCATTTTCACAGTGTTGCTTCTGATAATGTAGTTATTTTTGTCAGACTGGGAACACTGCCCCCTACTTTTGATCCCAATTGTAGACTCATGCTCACTACACGAAGTCTTTGGTTTTGGGCTTTCTTTATTGGAAAAAAGATTGTTTTTTTTTGTTAAACGAAAAAAATTGTTTAAATTAAATGACTAGGCACTTGTTTCATTAAATGGCGCCTCACAGTAACCAGCCTGTGGTCCTTGTACATCAGCTTGATATTCTAGGAAATGTGTTTCGGCCAGGTTCTAGAACCCATACCTCCCGATCATACTTTTGGTACCCAAAAGTGATACCTCTTTCCTATTTTCCCCGAATCCCGCCTATAATGATTTTGAGGAGCTTCAAAAGTTATATTTAACCGCTTCATAACATAACAGTAAACAACGAACGCTACGAATCTGAGCCTCCTCAGCCCCACACAGAATCAATGTATCATCCGCAAAAAGCAAATGGGAAACGCTGAGAGTCACCCCACTCGCCCCACCAACCTGAAAACCATCAATAGCACCATGTGATACACACAGCGTCAACATACGAGAAAGAGCCTCCATAACAATGAAGAACAAAAAAGGTGAGAGGGGGTCTCCTTGCCTCAAGCCCCGAGAACTACTAAAAAAACCTTCCGGGGATCCATTCACTAGAACAGAAAAACGGACGGAAGAAATGCAAAAACCAACCCAGCTGCACCACCTATCACCGAAGCCACATCTGCGCAATAAATACAGAAGAAAACTCCAATTGACATGGTCATAGACTTTGTGAATATCCAACTTACACAATAAGCCCGGGGCTCCCATTTTCAACCGAGAATCAATACATTCGTTGGCTATCAAGACGGAATCCAGAATCTGTCGGCCCTTCACGAAAGCACTCTGAGTAGGTGAAATAATCTTGTTCAGCATACACTTCAATCTGTTTGCCAAGACCTTAGCTAGAATCTTATAGATTCCTCCCACGAGGCTGATGAGACGAAAATCTTTCAATTAAACAGCTCCTGGTTTTTTCGGGATGAGAACAAGAAAAGTAGAATTCAGACTTCGGACAAACCTACCTTCCCGGTAAAATTCATTGAAAACATAAATAACATCCTCCTTTATCACCTCCCAACAAGTCTGATAGAACGCGAGCGAAAAACCATCCGGCCCAGGAGCTTTATCTCCATTGAAACCTCTAACCACCCCAGACACCTCCTCCTCCTCGAAGGGTCTTTCTAACCACTCCGCCTCCTCCCCCGAAATCATATCGAAAGCCAGCCCATCCAACGAAGGCCTCCACTGATAAGGCTCGGTATACAAAGAAGAATAGAAGCTAACAATCCTCATAGAAATATCCACAGGGTCTTCCACCAACTCCCCATCCACCTCAAGGCTAGAGATAGCATTAGTCTTTCTATGAGAATTGACAACTCGATGAAAAAACTTCGTACACCTATCCCCCTCCTTGAGCCACAAAGCCCGAGATTTCTGCCTCCAACTCACTTCCTCCAAATCAAGCAGCTGATCCATCTCCCTCCTGATATCCAACTTCCTAGCAACACCCCTAAAATCCAGAGAACCCTCCTCATCCAGCTCATCCAGCGAAGATAACTCCCTCAGCAAAGATGTCTTCCGAGAAGAGATATCACCAAAGACATTGGTATTCCAATCTTTTAAATCTTGTTTCAGAGCCTTCAACTTCGAACTGAGTACAAAACTAGGAGACCCCGTGAAATCGTAACTACTCCACCAATCCCGAATGCGATCTACAAACCCATCCACCTTTAACCACATATTTTCAAATCTGAACGGTTTTTTACCACCCCCAACTGACGCACCCTCCAACATAATTGGAAAGTGATCAAAATACAGACGAGGCAACCATCGTTGGATAATCCTCGGGAACAAACTCTCCCACTCTGGACTAAAAATGAATCGATCAATCCTGGACCAACAACGATTATTCGACCAAGTGAAGACACCTCCTACCAACGGCGCGTCAACCAGCCCAATCTCAGAGATAAAATCTGAAAATTTAGTCATCGGTCTCCCAAAACCACCCAGGCCGGACCTCTCACCCGGAAAACGTGTGACATTAAAATCCCCACCAATACACCACGGTGCGTTCCACCAATAGAAAACACCAGCCAACTCATCCCATAATAATCTACGAAGGGAATCACCATTAGGACCATACACCCCAGAGAATGCCCAAGCATACCCATCCTCCACATTCTTAAAGAGAACAGACAAAGAGTAAGTCCCCATACAAGCATTTACCATCTCCAAAACATGAGAATCCCATAGAATTAAAATCCCACCTGAGGCACCCTCCGCTGGCAAACTACTCCACCTCACATGAGGTCCCCCCCACAAACGCCTCACCAGAGCCCTCGAAACATTCTCAACTTTAGTCTCCTGTAAGCACACAAGAACCGGCTTCCAACTACGAACTAAATTTCCAATCCTAGAGCACTTAACCGATTCATTAAGGCCCCGAACGTTCCAACTCATGATTCTAGGCTGCATTGACAACCGTATTAGCCCTCCCTCCTGACCTGCTCCTCCTAGAATCCGCCATATTTCCTCCGTAATTAATGGAGGACACCAAAGCTTTCATTTCCCTTACTAACTTTCCCCCCGATCGACAAGGAGATACCCTACCCTTGATGTCAACCCTATTTTGCTCCAACTCTTCAAACAACTCCATCAATTTGTCGTCATACCCCTCACAAGACACTCCCACCATTTTTCGAAAAGAGGACACCATCTTCAATACCCACTTAGACTTCGGATAATGAACCTACAAGGGTGCCCAAAGAAGCTCAGAAGACCCTTCTCCCCCTCCCTCTTCGAGACCCGAAACAACCACCCCATCACCCACTGGATAAGTAGATTGAGTCACAGTACCACCCTCGTGGGCTACTAACTGCCCAGCCTCTGGACCACCCGAGTCAAAATTGAAAGCACATAACCCTTCTACATCAGTGTGTTTCAAAGGAGCCACAACACCCCCCTCAAACCTTACCAACTGCATGGCCTTTGTACCATCCGTTAAATCCTTCTATGAGTATCTTGCTGGTTATGCGAGTTCTGCCTCTTTCCCTTGGAAAGGGGTTTGGAAGGCGAAGGTCCCTATGCGAGTGTCCTTTTTTGTCTGGGAGGCTACCCATGGGCGCATTATGACTATAGATAACCTCAGGCGAAAGGGTGGTTATGTCACAGAGTGGTGTTATATGTGTAAGGGCGATGGAGAATCAGTTAATCACTTATTATTGCATTGTAAGGTTGCTCGAGATCTTTGGATGTCGATCCTTGGGATCGTCAATGTTCATTGGGTCATGCCTGAAAAGGTCGAGGATGCCTTTTCGTGTTGGGGTAGGAAGTTTAAGGTTCCGATTGCCAAGGCCATTTGGGGGATGATACCTGCGTGTGTGTGGTGGTGCCTTTGGAGGGAGAGGAATAGGAGATGTTTCGAAGATGCTGCCCGTTCTGTTAGGAGCATGCAGGGGGATGTTTTTCTTTCTCTTTTTTTGTGGGCTAATGCTCTTTTGGGGGGATGTTTTGAGGACTATGTCGATTTCCTTAGTTTCTTTATCTGTATGTTTTGAGTGACTTTAGTACAATCTTTGTACTAATTTCGTCTCAGGTCTTTTCCCTTCAATAGAACTTCTTCTTACTTATAAAAAAAAAAGTTATATTGGCTATATATATATATATATATATGACTAGTGCTTTCTCGAGTCATTACAGCTTATGTGGCCAAATCCTAATTCTCAACCTTTGGCAAAGCATGCGTTGTAAGGGTGATCTAGTACTCTAGTTATCATGAAGTAAGAGGAAAACTCAGTTTGAGTCATCAAACTATCAATACAATATCAAATAAGTGTTTAAACTATCAATCTTGACAAATTGAGCCTTCCAATTTTCATAATTAATTAATAGTGTGTTTGTGTTGTAAAATTTTTGGTATTGAGTTTAGTGTTGGTATTGGGTTTAGTGAAAAAGTGAAGAGAGGTAATATTTTATATTTTTTGTAATTTTTTATATTTTTTGATGGGAGAGAGAGATTATATTAGAGTATTTTATTAGGAGAGATAAAATTTTGTGTAAAATTTTTGTTGCAAACGCAGCCTAAATTGCGTCTTGAAATAAAATCTTATGGTTAAAATAGTGCCACGTGGCTTAATTACAACCCACGTGACACGAGTTTGATTGTTGAATCTTTTTTAGGGGTGTAAATTGATGAAATTTGGTACTTCGTTGACTCAATGTGTTAAAGGTGTAGTTTAGACTTATATTTAAAATTGTATTGGTAATTAGAGAGTTCAAAAAACATTTTCCCCAAAAAGTAACTACAATCGAAGCAGTTTGTAAGCATGAAAAGGAAGTTCGAACCTTGAGGAGATAGACTTAGGACAACACAAGAGATTTGATGGGAGGAAGGACATATAATCTTGAAATTAAGACTACCAATATTAGATATTTTGCATCCTCCGTCAAATTAAATAGAAATTAAGTTTTTTACACTTAAAATGACAATAATGTCCAGGTTAATTTAATAAATTGACAAAAATGCCCTTAATCGAATATGAACATATGCAAAGTAGGTTAGGAGCATTATTATTATTTTATTCTAGTTTAATGATTTTTTTTACTGAAGATGTAAATTGTATAAAATTGATAGTTGGATGATGCAATGTGTTAATGTGGATAAAAATAATGTGGGGGCAGAAATTAGATATAGCTTAAGTTTGGAGCAAAAATGAATAAGCAGCCCAAAAAAAAAAGGACATGTCATAGGAGGGACTGGCAGTTGGCACTTACCTATTAAGAAGATTAGGCAACGACCAATCCAAAAATATTTACCTTTTTTTCTCAAGTGAATGAATATCTCATAAAATCTTAAACTAATAATATTGTTAAAATCAAAATTCTAGTCAGAGTAATTTAACAAATATTTGACTTCTCTCACTTGTTTTTTCAAATGTCATATCTTCATGATTCCTCTGTGCAATACTATAATATAGAAAATAAAAATTAATAATTTATACAAAAAATTTCTCGTTCAAACAAAAGAAAACTATCAGATAATGTATTGGACTATGTGCCAGAACATGGTACAAAAAAGTGTTTGAAAGGTGACTAAGGGTGCGTTTGCGTCCTAAAATTTTACACACTCTAAAATTTTAACAAAATAAAAAATTACAATATAATCTCTCTCTCCCCTATCATATCACTACTATTCACTACAAAAAATATAAAAAATTACCTCTCTTTTCACTTTTTCACTAAACCCAATACCTAAAATTTTAACAATACTAAAATTTTACAACACAAACACACCCTAAGACCAAACTATAAATAAAGAAAGAAGACTGAAAAGACTTCACGTTGCAAATTGGCAAAAGCTAGGTGGGCCTGTGGGGAACGCCATTGGTATTAACCAGGAAGATATATTTTTTTTTGGGAGCTATTAACTAGTAAGATAAATATTAGATGAGTTGAGTAAGGCTGTACAACTGAAAATTCGATTCGGTTTTAATAGACGTAACCTTAATTTTGAAACAGAAGATCGAAATAGACTCAAGAGACAAAGAGGACATTAAAATGCATAATTTTGGAAGTAGTGTAGATTCTCTTGGGATTGGTGAAAAGTTAGTTAAAAGTTGTTGAAATTTATAAAAAGTTATTGAGATTGGTGAGGCTGAGGCTGCCAAACTTGGTCTAGAACTTGTTCTTAGTCAGGGGTATAGTGAGGTGATACTTGAAGGGGATTCTGAAAAGGTTATAAAATCCATTCGATGCTGGCCAAAGATATCTGAGTGGCGTATTCGGTTGTTAGTTCAGGAGATCCATGATTTGGGTAGGTTGTTACGTTGTTGGAAGAAAAATCATGTCTACAGAGGTGCTAATTCTTTGGTGCACCAATTAGCTCGTTGGGCCGCTACTGAGTATAATTCAGTTGGCATTCCCCGTTCTTGTGAGCACTCTCTAGATTTAACTTGGTTGTATGCTAGTATTGAACCTCCTTAATGTTTGGTTTGGAGGTCTCAGTTTTTATTGTTTGAATAAAATGTGGTGATGATTACAAAAAAAAAAGAAAAAAAAGAAAGACAAATTATGTTAGTGTTTAGAACGTGATTAAACTCATCTTTTTATAATTTAATGTTATTAAAATTAATAAATTATTATAATAGAAAAAAATAATTTGAAAAAAAGAGAGAAATGATTTAAAAATATTATTATTTTAATTAAATTATATTTACATTCAAAAAATTTTGAATGAATAAAAAATTTTCTGCAAATTTGAAACATTACCCAAAACATAATTTGAATATAAACGTGGAAATAATTCTCCAATTGCAGCAGACGGCTCTTCGCCACGCGGCGGAGTCTTGATTAGGCATTCTCTTTGCCGCATCACCAGTCAAGCTCAGCCCACGGAGAGTCCAAAGCGCAAGAATCTCTTCGCAGCACCCAATAATAGCAGATAATTTAAAATCCTCCACGGGTTTCCCACCGTCACTTTCATCAACCTTCGTTGGCAGTCTAGCTTCGCTCGCGCACGTGGTCGATGACCGACGCCACCCGCCACCCGGTCTGCCACACCGGACCAACCGGTCACCATCCACTCCGTTCAAAAAACGTATCTTTTCCATCGGACGGTCCCGATTTCCCATTCACTGCATGTCACAGCCTGCACTTCTCTCTCTATCTCTCTCTCGCTTCCTTTTCTTTCTCCGGCAGAAGAATTTTCTTACGTGGTCTAGAAGCTTCGCTTTTTTATTTCTTTTTTCATTGGGCTGCAATTGTTTTGGGAAACTATTTTGGCGGTAATATTGTTGGGTTTGAGAGGGAGAAAAAGAGAGATATAATAGACATGGAGAGGGACTTTCTGGGTTTGAGCTCGAAAAATATTTCGGTTGCGGTGAAGGAGGAGCCCGATGATGATCCTAATAGCTCAGGTAAGCTTTCTGGTTTTCTTTTCAGATTATCCTCTACACTTTTTTTTCAGTTTTGGTGTTTGTTATAGCAGCTCGTTTGAGTTTGCAGAGAGTTGTTGAGCTTTATTCTTTCTGTTTGGTTGGTCGAAAACGTGGAAAATGAACGATATTATCATTGAAACTCAGTTTTTCCTTCTCGTTTATTATGTCGAGCCTGAGATAGTTTGAAAAAAAGATAAGATTTTTATTGAGAAATCCTGCAGTCCTCTGTATTTGATACGGTACAAAGTTATACAGCTCAAGGTACAAATCCTTTACAGCGGGCCTTGGTCTTCGTTGAACATCATAGATAGTTAATTTGTTTTTTTTCCCAAAAAAAGAAAGCTCCTGTTACAATATTCTGGGCACATGGTACCAGCACATAAGATACAAGTGATTGGTACTGGGTTGTCTTTGGCCAAGAGAAATGTATATATTTTATTGTCCTTATTACTTATGGGTCTTAAATTCTTACCCTTGAATAATGAACGCTTTGGTTTAGGTTTTTACCTGTGGGTCAGCCAGTTAGAAAAGTAAGCAGCTGCAGAGTTGGTTGGTTTTGGAACGTCTTTTTGTTCTGAATTAATGTTCATTTTTTGTTGTTGAAAAAAGGTTGTTTTGTTTGTAAATCTTACTCTTTGAAAATTGCTTTGGTTTGTCGCGTTGTGGATAGGTCATGTATATTTATAGTAACATGCGCATGAGGTGCTAAATAGATATATTAAACTAATCTCTCACGTTGAGTTGCCTAAACAGTAGTGCCTGGCAGCTTGCTACAACATTTTTAATCAAGTGCTTACATTATGAAGAAAACTCTGATTAAAATATTCTAAAGTGTAATTATTGGTGTTCTTTTAAATGATAGAAATGGGATTTTAAATATTGCTTCTACTCACAAGGAGTTGATAATACTTTGTTTTATAGTTCTTAAATTTGCTCTTGTGAAATAAGTAATGCCCGGCCAGGTGTCACTGGCATGCACAGTATAATACTCCCTAAAGAAACGTTTGTTATAAGCTATAAATATAGTACGGTATTCACCTTACAGTCTATGCTTCTTAAACAAAGCGTGAAGCTCAATGGTCTTGTAACCAATTCTCAAAAATATATTGGCTGATCTTGAGATTGATTAGGATTGATCCTAGTCTTTGAGGTCATAATTTTTTCTTGAGCTGTTTTTCCTCTGAGTGATTTAAAGTAGGTTGACAATGTGCTGTATTCGTTCTTGTTTGTGGTGAACTTTTCTTGTTAAAGATTTGTTAGGTTACAGATTTTTTTAATCTCACTATGAATACTTTTACCGAGGAAACATGTTGAGAATATTTGACTCTATTAGTTATACTTACCTTGTAAGAGAGTCGTGTTTCCAATTGGTTAATACTTTTTTAGATGCCTTTAATTTTCTGTTCTTTTGTGGACATAAAGTATATCAAGTTGCTGCTTTTTTTAATTTGGAGGTATTTAAGGAATTTTTATTTACATAATAAAAAATTGGAAAGGCGAGCTTTATTTGGCTATTTATACTATGTTAGTTCAGTGGGGAGAGTTAATCATTCGCGTACTTATTAGGGCATCACGTTGCATTTTCTTTGATTTTTCCAGCACAGCTGAGAGGTTCAGGGATGCAGTGGTCATTCTCAAACAAGATTTCTGCTGTACCTCAGTTCTTGTCTTTCAGGGCTGCTCAAGAAGATCGGCCCAGAAAGACTGTGCATGATCCACTGGCATCATCTGGATATATGGCTATTTCAACTGCTGATGTTTACGACTCTAACCAGAAACCATACTCTGGCATAATCCAGGTTTGTTTTCGGATTTTTCTTTTAGATAATCTCCCTCATGTATTTTTGGCTTGAAATAGGTAGTTACAATTATTTCCCCTCTTAAGACAAGTGCAGATAATCTTGGAAGTACAAAAGGAATGTTTATACTTCTTTGTCTCAGTTTCATATGTTAGGACTTTTGAATATCTTTGTTACTCTTGTTGAATGCTGATGATCTTAGTTGGAGTGTTTGGACATTTTCCTGGTTAGATATCTACTCTATATGGTTTGGTTCTGTATGAACTGATCCCTTCTTGTCTTGTTCTTTTTGTTTTTTCTAAGCCCCTTGTTGTCTTGTTCAATTTTAGAAGCATTTGACTATTGATAAGCAAGCGGGGAACCATTATGCAATGACAGTCTATCCTCTACAACACCGAGATATCCATTCAGTTCATCGCCCCCATGAAGCAAAAATATTCCCAGTCTCTAATCAGCAGCATCAAACAACTACAGTTGCTTTGGGGACTACTGTGTTTCAATCCCATCATATTCCCCCAGGCCTGAATGTGGTTCGTTCTACTGTAAAACCACAACCTCTTAAAGGTGTCATGGCTCCTGTGTCTGTTCTTCCATGTACAAGTTCCGTCGTTGGTACCACTGATCTCAGGTATGTAAATATCCAGAACATTTGGCTACCATATGAGAATTTCATCAGAAATAAATTGAATCAGAGCTATTCTTTAAGGAGGATATGGAGAAGCTCAATTGATATTAGTCTTTTGCAGGAATGTTTCCAAATCCTCTGCCACACCTGCTCAGCTGACCATCTTTTATACTGGTTCGGTGAGTGTTTATGATGATGTTACTCCCGAGAAGGTACCTATCACTCAAGGGCTTCTCTGATGTCTCTGTTAAAGTCTGTGTGGTTTGTTTTTCTTAATTTCTTGTTTTCTCTACTCAGGCTCAAGCGATTATGTTACTGGCTGGAAAAGGGTCTTTTCCAACCCATAATAAGACATTTTCAACAGCTCAAGAGCCTTCTCCAAGTGGTCCTTTTTCTAAAAATCAGCCGCATACAACAACACTGTTCCCAGGGCTTCCTAACCCTCTTTCTCATGCATCCCAAGCTTGTTCTCAGTCTGGCGCAGGAGCAAGTAGTGCCGGTGAATTAGGGACAATAAAACCAACCGAAGCTTCATCATTTCCTACAACCCATTCAGAGCCTCCTAAAGTAGTCAGTCTGGCAGAACGTGCTGGTAAAACCTTAGTTCCAACAGATACAACTGCGTATATGTGTGTTTTGTGCACAGTATATACCTTGACATCTTGCTTCACTGCCAAAATTATTAACGATGTCATTGATACCAGCAAAACGAAGTATATTTTGTGATGATATGATTGATACCCAGTTTAAGAAAACCATTGTTTTGTGTTTGCAGGCGGTTTGCCTCAAGCACGCAAAGCATCCTTGGCTCGATTTTTAGAGAAGCGCAAGGAAAGGTGATTACTCCACTTTTCGTTTTCATACTGAATTTATACTTTAATTTCTTCATGGTCAGATCTATTCTACAAGAAACTCGCTTTGCCATTGTTGGTTGCTCCAAGTGCATTATGTGAGTAGGTGTCATATGTTTAGCAACTACATCTTTGAGAATCGATTTGGAAATTCTGACATGTAGGACGTTCAGGTTTGTCCTTAAGGTTCTACCGATCCTCGCGAAGTGATATAGAGATAAATCTTGATAAACGTAGTTACTAATTGAAGTCGTTGACTAAAAACTCGGTGTCTATAGGTACAGTTGTTAACTTGCAGTCTATGCCGTGTTAAGAAACAGAGCTCCTAAGTTGTAAAGTTTACAATTTTTCAGGGTGATGCACAGTTCACCATACAATGTCACGATGAAATCCCCCGAGTGCGGCTCTCAGATCTGATGGTACGGGCTTGTCTCCTCTCACAACAATCAATTAACCAGAAAGAGACGAGCAAAGAAGAGTTGCAAACAAGCTTAGCAACTGAAGAAGAGGTCTTCGTTGACTGTGATTTTTTGTTGTTTATTTTTAGTTATTTTTTTTTCAGGCCAATTCTTTTTCTCAGCAAATTTAGATTAGTTTATCAGATGTACACTGTTTTTGTATTTATTTTTCCAAGTTATTAAAACAATGAACGATGTTATTCTATCCTGGGATCTTCATGATCCCCTTCTTACTTGTTATCACATTCAATATATGTTGTAAAAATTATTAATGATTTTAAATTGGAAACTACATTATTTGACTTCCCCCTCATATTCTACATCCAATGACTTCCAAATGGATCAGACTTATAAGTTTGTGAAAGTGATGTTACGTAGAAAAATTTATTAATATATGTGAGATCTCGATATTTTGCACATGATATGGTCAGGGTCAGATATGCATAATCTTCTAAAGTAATCCAAAATGATGTTACAGAAATCTTGAGATTATGAGCACCTGTATAATTTAATCATATTCAGTCCATTATTGTTGATTTTATCATTACATTCCAGATATCACACACAAACACACACACACACACACATATATATATATGCATTTCAAAACTATGTAAGTTATATTACATTGCACGACTAGAATATAGGCACCAATTTGGAATGTCAATGTATTGCTTTATATATATTGAGCAATTGATCTAGAGATATATTTAGCCGGCTATAATTCATAGTAGAAGAGATTTCATTTTGCACTCGTGAAACTACGAAGTCAAATGTCACTTTGAAGTCAAAAATCATTAAATTCGTCCGAAAATTCATCAATATGAGATGTGATCGTGAAAATCGTGTAACGTCTGTTATAAGCGCTCGTTGATAAATTTTAGTCAAATGTCACTTTGACGTGCAAAAAATCATTAAATTTGTTCGAAAATTCATTAATGTGAGATTGATTGTCAAAATCGTGCCACATTACTTATATTATAATACATGTTGCAGGATTTTACAACCAGATCGCAAATGAAACCGTTTATCGATGAGTTTTAGTTGTTCAATGACTTAAAAAGTTATTACTTTCGACCTTCGAAATGACATTGACCCATAGTTTGAGAGGGTAAAGCTATTTTCCGCTCTATATTAGTATAATAGTATTTATGTTTGGATTGATCATCAGACAAATGGGGTTAAGTTTGCAGTGACACTGATATTGCTCGATAATCTAGTAGCGTGATATTTGTTCCATATGAGTCGGAGCGATACCATACGGTGGTATTTTGTTGCCCGTGGTTTGTGTGCTGCACTGCACTGCACTGCACGCCCGTGTATTAAACATGTGGTTTGACAGCTCATGAACTCAATTATACACTAATTAACTATCCATTTGTTTTAAAAAAAAATTTCAGTACGCTAATCATTTTTCTTCTACTAAATAAACGTGATTACGCAACCCTATGGAAAAACCAGAAAAAGTCCAAAAATACCATGATAGAATTATTATACTTTCCTTCACGTGAAGCAAAAATGTTTTTATAAAATTGCGTCTAAAGATACGTAAATCAGAAGAAGTTTGAGCAATGAATCGTGTGGTGCATGAAGGAGAACGGTGTGAGGAGTTAGCAAACCGTGTAAGTTAGATGAGTTGGGAATATTAAGCTATCTGGAAACAAAAGTTTAATGACGCTGGTAGTCAAGCCTGGAAGCCTCCGCCTAAGGAAAGTGTGAGGAGTTAGCAAACCGTGTAAGTAAGTTGAGTTGGGAATATTAAGTTGCCTGGAAACAAAAGTTTAATGATGCTGGTAGTCAAGCCTAGAAGTCTCAGCCTAAGGAAACTATTAAGGTGAATGTGGATGTTGATCTTAAGGAGGAGTTTGCTGTCATAGCTCTTGTTATTTGAGATTACCAACGAGTTGTCAAAGTTACTTCTTTTGCCAAAATTGAAGTTGTACAACCGTTGGAAGGTGAAGCAGTTGCGGCGAAGTTTGAAGTGGAGTTTGCTAGGCAGATGGAATTTCGTGATATTATTCTTGAAGGAGATTCTGCGTTGGTTATTAAGGCAATACGAAAGTATCCTACCCGGACTGAGTGGAGGATTCATCATATTGTGATGGATATTGTTGATGTGTGCAGACAGATGCAAAGTTGGAGAACGAATCATGTCTTTCAAGGTGCTAATGAGGCAGTACACTACTGTTAGAGAATATTTTAGTTGGCTATACTTTATATGTAACCTAGTTTATTTCTTGAGATATTAAAATGTTTCAAAGCGTCTATGAAGAATTGAAGATAGCAGTGAAAACATAGATTTTCCTCAAAAATTTTAAGTCAGCTGGAAGTCAGATGCAAGTCAGACAGAAACGCGAATTGAAGCACGGTTGCAACAGAATTTAATTAGTTCATTTATAACTAAATTAATGACGTCATGAAAGACCAAAAAAGCCTAGAACCTTCCACTTTAACCGTGAGTCACCCTCAGCTTATAGCTCATTTATTCTATCTTTTCATAGAGAAAGAAGAGAGCTTAGAAAAATCCAGAAAAACGTGCGTTCAACATGAAACTCATTCTTAAAACTTTCTGCCCCTTTTTCTAAGCTTTCGTATGTATGAACTAAGAATGGAGCCTTGAAGATTAAACCCCTTTCTTTAGTATTCTTAGTTCTATATCTAATCACCATAGTTATTTCCCCAAAAGAGATTCAAGATTTTCGGAGATTGCTGAAATCTTGAAGGTCCAAGTGTCAAGTTCGTGCGTTTGCTGTTGTTGCAAGTTTGCAATGGAGGACGAAAATGTATGAATAGCTAGGTAAAGATAGTTAGCTTTTTGAATGGATGAGAGGTTCTCAATCCTTGCAATGGAGCATATCCAAATGATGTTTTTCGGATAAGAAAACAAGTGTGTTAGACTAAGATTTGGGTATTCTTGAGTCTATGAATCACCTTGTATTTCGAGTTTAAAAAGCTAGTGAAATCGTTACTTGGCCTACGGGCCCGCAGAGTTTTTTCTCTTGGAATTTGTTTCCAAGAGATTTTAGATTTGTGTCTTTTTATGGTGATTTATCTGTTAATATTGTTCTTGATTAAAGTGATAATAATCGTGAACTACAAGCTGATTTTTAGATGTTCTTGGTTTTAGAATCTTGGATATAGATTCAAAATTATAGAATAATCGTGAACTACAAGCTAATTTGGTGTAGCTTGTGCAGGAAAACGCATAGTTAAATTTGAATAGTTTTAAAGTTTAAATTGTAGAACCTATTCACCTCCCTTTATGTTCGATTAGTGTTGGGTTGAGTCTTAAATAATTCCGTTCAACTACCTTGCTCATTGGGCCACCGCCAAGTTTAGCTTAGATAGTAATTCTTGTAGTTGTGAGCATTTTCTTGATTTATCCTGGATGTATACTTGTACTGATCCTCCTTAAGGTGTTTTTGTTTGTTTTAGTGTTTTGTGGAAGCAGATGAAGTTTTGATTATAAAAAAAGTGTATACGATTATTTCAATGGAAAATGTTCAGTACATGTCACTTAAACTTTTGAATTCTATTTTTTATAGGCAAAAGAGTTCACTAATTAAATCAATCAAGATACATATTTTTTTTAATTTTCATTTAACTGAAAATGAGACAATACGAGTGCAACTTTAGAGACTTATTAGTGAATAAAATTTATTTTTAGGATAAATATACTTTTCACTCATCCATGTCAACGTGACACATGGTATCATAAACTATAGAAATGTCAATAATACCCCTGAACATTTAACATATTCATTTAGTGTCATTACCCTATACTTGGAGGTACAAAGTGTACTTCATAACATTTTAATATAATAAATGTTAGTTTTTTTATTAAATTTTAATAATATAATAGAAGTAATATGATCTTTCATCATTTGGACAAAGTAATACCCTTAAATTTTATGGTTCTATAGTAATATTTTTAATATGGGTAGATTCCAAATGGGAGGTGGTGGGCACTCAATACGCAAAAGAGCTCGGTTTCACTTCCCCTCGTGGGCCGAGAGAATACGAATATCGGACAAAAGGTGCCCGCGAACCGTCGGAACTTATTCAAAGGGATGTATGTACCCAAAAAATAATTCGGTAGATCAGGTTCATCAGTGCACTGTACTCTTCCCTGTTACAAACCGTACAATCCGGATCCATTGTAACTACCACAATGTAACGGTGATCAACGGTAAGGTCTATCGAAGCTGACAGTGGTCACCCACATTGAAGTTCCAATTCGAGAAGGCTCTCCAGAGTCGGAGAGCTTTTCCGCATAGAGAGAGAGAGGGGCAACCGACTCACCGTCGTACCGAATGGATGCAGAAAAGATAGCGGAGTTGAAGCAATTCGTGAACCAATGCAAGTCAAATCCATCGCTTCTCCACGACCCCTCTCTTGGCTTCTTCAAGTCCTACCTTCAAAGGTACCTTATAATTATCCTATCATCGAGATTTTAATTTAGATTTGCAATTCTTTATCAGTCACCTGGAAACTCTGTTTGATTTTTTTAAAGCTTGGGAGCTCGAATTCCGCTACAACCGAAAACGGTGAGTCTCAATTTTACTGGTACCTTCAGTCAGCTTGGCGTTTCCCAATCCTGGAAACTTAGAATTTACTTGTCTGTTTTCGTTGCTTTGATTTCTCATGTGGGGAGGGGGAGGAGAAGGGGGTTTGAGGTAGTTTGGGGGGGATACGGTTTTGTTCAAAGCCGTATTCTTCATTTCTCTTTTTGAATTCTGAAAATTGGAAAACAGAGCAAACGCTTGCTGCCAAGTACATTTGATAAACTAACCCTTGTTCAGAGAACATCTAGATGGTGTTTTAGTTGTCCTAGAATGAGGTTCTTAAAATAAAATTATGTTTATTTTATTTCTGTCCGTTCTTGAATTTTTTTTTAAGGGATATATATACGCTGCATCCTCCAACTACTAGAGTCTTACACTTTGCACTCCATCCTCCAACTACGAGTCGTACACTTTATCTATTATTCTTATCACACTTTGCACACTCTGTTTTTTTTTTAAATGATTTTTGGGCCTTAAAATTATGATTTTACTTTCCCCATAAAATGGTCGCTACTAAAAAAAACTATGGGGAAAAAATATCGTTTCACTTGCCAAAAAATCATTTTCCATTAATTGCTTCATTCCATTTGAAAGTGAAAGGATAGGCCTTTTATCCTCAGTTGCACCTCCTTTTCAAGCCAAGATGCTGAAGGAATGAATAGGAGCGATTGCTGGCCAGAGAGCAAAGAAGCTAATTAGTGTTTGGCTCCCAAAATTTTGGGGGTTTAAAAACTTTGGTGTATGTGAATTGGTGAAAAGTGACGAGAGATGATTTGATTGAATTTGTTATATTTATTTTGATAAAAATATGATTTAATGGAGAGAGAAGTATTATTTTGGAGTTATTTTATTAGGCCAAATATTTGGGATTACCAAAATTTTGGGAGCCAAACACCTCTGAAGGCGCACTGGTTTGCCTAGCTAAGCTTGACAAGGAGGTGCAAGTGAGGATGAAGATAGATGAAACACTGGAGTTTACCAAATTAAGCTTGTTAAAGAATAAAAAAAAATCATTCACTACACCCTGGAGCTGTCCTCTCTCGGCTGGATGTTGGTCCAGCCTACTACAAGGATCCCATATCCAGCAACCCAACCTAAAAAAGGGGCATAAAAGCGCCTTGTGTAGGTGGGAGCTATGGACCTTATTATTTTGCATAGGGGAAGAGGCTTTTTCAGAGGGTGCGCAGGAGTGCACAAAAAAATTTAATGGGGGGTGCGAAGTGTCTGAAAACAATAGTTGGTGGGTGCGATGTGACAAAAATAATAGATGGAGGTGCAAAGTGTCAAAACCTCCATACTTGGAGGGTGCAAAATGTATTTATCCGATTTTTTAATAATTGTTATCTGAAAACACGAAAAATCAGGCACTCAACCTTTCGCTCCAATCAAATATTTGTGCGGTTCATTTTGCTTGCGATTGTGGTAATGCATGGTCTGATTATCAGAATACGTGCAGGAAAAAGGTGGTAACAAAATGTCAGACACTAAGGAAGATTTTGATGCCAAAAATGCTTATACTTCAACTTGGGAGGACGTTGACATTGTGGAGTCTGATGTTGAGTTGGATGTTACTGATGTTGTAGGGCCTGATCATGACCCTCCCCAAAAGGTGGGTGATGTAAAAACTTGGTGCAGATGCTTGCTCCTAGTCTGTCTTTTTTATTTGCCCTTGGATTATATGCGGGTTCTTCAAATTTGTAGATCTGCTTAATATTTAATGGCAGATGGGAGATCCTTCAGTTGAAGTTACGGAAGAGAACTGGGAAGCTGCTCAAATAGAAAAATCAAAAGCAGTGGATGCTATTTCTGAAGGCATGACATCAGCTATTATGATAGATCTTGATGGCTCCTTTTCTGTAAGTTAAGTAGATTGTGTATTTCAGGTAAGCTGGATGAAGCCATGGATCATCTAACTGCAGCCATCATGCTGAACCCAGCTTCTGCAATATTATATTCAACTAGAGGTGATTTCTCTAGATGGAAGTCATTTGATTTTATTGTGGTCACCTTTTTGGCCTTTATTTTCTGGCCTTTTCTCATCATGGTTTACAATTGGAATCCTGAAATTCATGCTTTCAGCCAGTGCCTTTGTAAAATTGAACAAACCAAATGCTGCGATCCGAGATGCTGATGCAGCTTTAGAGGTTGGTTAATGTCCTTTCTCATACCTATGCCTTTGCAGAATGCACAAGAAATTTCACTTCAAACTAGAAATGTGTTGACGATTTATCTGAAAATTTCGTTTGCCGTGTTGCACACTAGTAAGATGCAGAAAGGATGTATATATTCTAAAGACGATAACTTATTTGTTTCAGATCAACCCTGACTCAGCAAAAGGATATAAAGTACGAGGACTGGCAAGGGCCAAGTTGGGCCAGTGGGAAGAAGCAGCAAGTGATCTGCATCAAGCATCAAAGCTGGACTATGATGAGGAGATTGGTTCAGTGCTTAAAAAGGTAAAATGTCTTCTTTTGCCAGGAGAAGTCGTCACCACGAACTTGTTGCTTGATTATTTGTTGAATTGCTAGGTTGAACCCAATGCCCACCGAATTGAAGAGCATCGCAGAAAATATGAACGCTTGCGAAAAGAAAAGGAGGTTAAAAAGGCTGAACGGGAGAGGCAACGGCAGCGAGCTCAAGCACAGGTGGGTGGAGTTCCTATCGTGTAAATTTGTTGATTCCCTTTCCTTTCCTGTGTTAAGAAATGTTGTATCAAATATATACTTGGGTTTTTTTTGTGAGTGACATATGGTTGGCATGAGACGAATGAAGATGAATTTTATTTTGAAATACAGCTTTCCTAAATCTTACAATGTTGGATTGATGCTTTCTGTCTTTACCGGAGTTCCTTTTTGTCAAGTGCTTAGTTCACTTGTATCCATCATCATCATATTAATCGGGTTGCTAGTGAACCTGCCTAACTCTATGGTTATGGCCGTTGGCAATGTTGGTATCAATTAGATTGCATGAGTATGTATGATGCCTACACCTGGCCTGAAATAAGATGTTTGGTGTCAGGATTTGTTTTTCCTTTTACTGTTTGGTATTTAAAGGAGTAGGGGAGATGGTTGGGGTGGGGAGTATTATGCTGAGGTCAGACCTCCCAAGTAATTCGATGTCACTCCCCTGTTCATCCCCTGCTTGCTGAATATTTCCTCTGTCAAATATTGATAACCTTTATCTTATATCTCTTTTCAATATGTGCAGGATCCAGATGTATTATCTGCTTTAAAGGATGGTAAGGCTGTTTGTTCCTTTCTCCATCCATTGTACAGAAGTCTTCAAATTTATTCAGGATTGAAGTATCTGCTTAATTGTCATAAGATGACCCTAACTATGACAACCAATTTCCTAAAATTGTTTCCCTATAGTTTCATCCTATATGCATGCTCGTATCCTTTGAGAAAAGCAGAAACACACGCATACGCACATTCGCGCATATGTGCATAATTTGGTAATTATGTCATGTGTAACTTGTAATTTCTGTTTGTCATGCATGCTAAAAAGATGAGAAATAATTGTCAATTCTATTCTGATGGTCCTTTATTCATTACTTTTTCAAAATAATGCGTACCTACCTATTATTTTTAACGATGGTTAGAATTTAACTCCTTAAGCTTCCCTCCTTTTCAGATGCCACGCCTCCACATTAATGCATCAATGCCTTTGAATAATGTTTAAGAAGTCAAATAGACTACGTACAACTGCCTTCTATTAATGAAAAACCACTTGTAAGATAGTTTCGTTCTTATTATTGAATCTGTATTTGTATTGTTTTGTGTGGTTGCTACCTCTGAAATTTCCCTGATATAGAGTTTGATGCTCAAAAATCGTTCTTCAGCAATCCTGATATCTATAGATAACTGATTTTATTGACTTTTTGTTGATTACTTTTATGGAGTTCCCAAAGGCAAAGCCCGCGGACATGTTTTCGTGCACTGGATTAGATTTGACACCACATTAATCTGTTTCTTTGATATGCAATCTCTCTCGCGAACACTTCTTTCTGTTGCATAAGAACATACCAAGGAGGATTATATAGAAAAACTTGCATGCAAGTTATGTGGAAGCTATTAGATCTAGGTGGATGAGTATGGTGACAGACAGTGCGTTTAGCTATTTTTCAGTCATCTGGGTTGGAGAGACTGAACAAGAGTTTTTTTGGAATATCTTAGCTGATAAGGGAGATGTCGGAGCCCCATTCATTTGCACTGATAGTACCTAAAAATGTCTTGAGGTATGAAGTTGTGCGGTAGTTTGTTTGGACATTTTTTCCTTTTTCCAGTCACTGTTATATGAAAAGAGAGTAACATGAAATGGTTTTTTTGGGGCAAAGTGTGCTGTAGATTATCTTATCATGCTTTTGGTTTTAAACAGGGGAAGTCATTGCTATTCACTCTGTTAGTGAATTGGAAACAAAGTTGAATGCTGCTTCGAAGACATCTCGCCTGGCCATCCTGTACTTTACTGCAACATGGTGTGGTCCCTGCCTATACATTTCACCCCTATACACAAGCTTAGCTGCGAAGTACCCGAAAGCTGATTTCTTAAAAGTTGACATAGATGAGGCCAGGGACGTGGCTGCACGCTGGAATATTAGCAGCGTTCCGACGGTTTTCTTTTTGAAGAATGGCAAGGAGGTGGACAAGGTTGTTGGGGCGGACAAGAGTGCACTTGAAAAGAAGATTGCTCAGCATGCAGGCTAGATGTGAGCTAAAAGTTGATGAAATGTGAACTCCACTGTTTTCTTCAAGCTGTGTTTGATTTTGTGTTACTATGTTGTGCATAGAAAAGATACGTCTGAGATAGTGCTGGTCCCTGGGAAATGAGTTGCTGAATTGTCTTACTATAGTAATCTAAATAATAAATTTGCGCTCGTTTCTGGTGAATATAAGTTGTTTTTCTATTCAAAAAGTGGGTACCCAGTTTACTTATGAGATTTTGGTGGGGTTTTATGGAGGAGAAGAAACATAATTGGACTCCCAAAGCGTGGAGTGAGATTTGCACCCCCAAGGAAAATGGTAGGCTAGGCCTCCGACGCATGGGTGATATTAACCGCGCTTTAGTTTTGAAATTAGGTTGGCAGCTTCATTCCCAGCCTGACAAGCTTTGGACCACTACTCTTCGGACAAAATACATGTCTTCCAAATTCTGTTGGGAGGTCGGTTGCAACCCCACTTCATTGTGGTTATGGAAGGGTATCATGAAGATTGGGCAAGATTTGAAGCGTGGAATGTGTGTCCAGATTCGGGGTGGCAATTCTACTAGGCTATGGCAGGACCTGTGGGTGCCTAGCCTAGCTTCCTTTTCACCTAGACCGCGTATTCCTCTTGATCCCAACACCCCCTCTCTGGTGGCTGATCTATTGTGCCCAACACCCGCTTGTGGAATGAGGAGGTAATTCAGTACCTGGTGCATGCTGAGGATGTTGACGCCATCCTCCATATATTTCTTCCCTCTTCCCTGGAAGAGGATCGCCTTCTCTGGTTGGCCAATGATAAAGGGAAAGGCCAAGCCATTTTCAACTCCTATTATTAAATGATGCGGCGAAAATGTGGACGTTAGATTGGAACTTTTAAATCTGAACCGGTTCTTTGAATTCCCCTTCTTTGGATGGTATCTTTTCCCGTGTCAAGTAAGTCTCACGATAAGCTGAGACAAATCCCAGAGACTTTTTAAAAACCTTTAGTTCTTCTGAAGAAAGGACGATACTGAAACCATGACGGACATTATCATATACATATAAAAGGAAACGCAAAGAGTTATATATGTCGAGAGAAGCAGGCTTAAGGCATATTTGAGACGACCTTAAGGCCGGATTCCACGACAGAAACATACCATTTCTGGTGGTTGATGAAGGCCTTGGGCATAAGGGACTTGTTCATGTGAACAATATTTGTGGACCTCTCTGTTCAGATTGCCTAATTATCATGGAGAATTAACAAAACCAATGCAAGAAAGAGTGAGTGTCGAAACCAAAGCACACTAAGGGAAGTCATAATTTCTTTGACTATATATAGAACTTTTTTTTCGAAGCTAATTATATATACTGAGTCTCTCTCTCTCTCTCTCTCTCTCTCTCTATATATATATATATATATATATATATATATACTGGAAATTGTTGAGCAAGATATGGGCAAAGGGAAAAAGAACGAATTAAAGAATGAGTAGTGATATATATAGCATGTGGAAATATTGTCATGAAAATTTAGAGGAATACAGGATTATTGTGACCTAATAAATTCCCTTACTATATATACGTAGGTACGTGTGAAGAAAGGTGATCATACGCTCAAGAATGTACATGATTACCATTAATTAGTATCAGATAAGATTAGATTGGGTTAGTTAATTTCTTTGTTAGTCGTTATTGTTATCATCTTTAGTCAGCACTTGTTATCTTTATTTATTAATTTTAATTTGTAACTAACAATTATTATCTCGTGGCTTCCAGAAGGTACGGAAGCCGAAAACGTGTTCGTTGCTTCGAATTCGAAAGGGTTCCACGCTTTCCTCACTCTTCGGAAAGAAGACAGTTTAGACATCTCACAAACAATCATCCCTGCATGCAGCCTTCTCTCGTTTCATAACTGATCACATCATGCAGTGGATGATCCCCTGGACTCTCGGCGTATAGTTAGAGAAAGCAGGCCTTGTGGCGAAGCTACAGCAATTTGTAATTTTAGAACAGAATATCTTGCTCCAAATGCTGGCAATATCCATATAACCTATGGTTTTATATATATGTGGATATAGTTTCACAGGGAGTAGCCCAGGCCGGGCGGCAGAAAGTTCCTCATGATCTCTTTCTATTCTGTCTAAAGAACCCTAGGAAGGAAATGCTACAAATCTGTGATATATATACACTATAACATGGTATACTGCATGCTTCTTAACTTTTTAGAAGTCGACTTCCTTAAACCTGATGCAAAGATGAATTAGCTTACGGATTTTTACTAGTATTTCAACAATTAAAAAGGAAGAGCTGATCAGGTTTAGTTCCATTTAATTAGAATTCATGATTATCATAAGTACTTTTTACTATTAAAAAAAACTCACTATCTTCGGAAAAATAGATAGCATTGAGAGATTTTCGTGGAGTTAAGAAAAGTAAGGGTCCGTTTAAGTATTTGAACTTGTCAAGTTAGTTCGAGTCTCGTGCAGACAGACTGGATACAACGATTTCTTTTTCTCGTTATTAAAAAAGCATTTAACTAATAAAAGAAAAACATACTTAAATAAATCAAAATCTAGGATAACACGGAAAAATGATCTGTAACAACCGAGATAAGTGGGCTTTCAGAGGAGAGAGAGACAAGGAACAACTTCTAGAAGACAGAAGTTAACGAATACCACACACAAGACAAATAGATTCATATTTCTTTATGAAATAAGCCAGGAGAAGTTAAAGAAAGAAAGAAAAAACCCTCCCTTGTTTAATCTGTTTTTCTTCTTAATCCCTTACAAAAAGTGTTTTCTCCACTGATTTCTATGGCTTCCAAGAAATTTTTTACGTTGTTCTTTTTGCTTTCTTCATGGGTTTTGGTGGGTTACTCGGAGTTAGATCTCACCACCACTATTCTTAAGGGGGATTCAGGGAGTGGGGGTTCATTGGCGCCATGCATAAAGAAACTCATTCCATGTCAAGCCTACTTGAAGCCACCCTCCAACCCCCCGGCGTCCTGCTGCTTGACACTGAAGGAGATGATAGCAGATGATCCCACTTGCCTCTGCCGCGTATTCGACGACGCCGACTTCCTCAGATCGCTCAACCTTACCCAGGACGAAGCTCAGAAGCTTCCAAAGGCGTGCGGTGCCAATGTCGACGTATCAGAATGCAAGAAACTAGGTGTCGCACATTTTCTTTTCCTTAATTAGGATATCCGATTTGCATTTTTATTTTGAATTGCGCATCAATATTAGTCTTCGGTTTCAGAATTACCTCTGCTTGTATTTGAATTGAAAGTTCATATGCTTCCTGGTTTCATGGCTGGAAATTGATTTATGGGCAAAGAAAGAGCGATTCGTTTTTTCTCAGAATATAAAAAATTCAATAGCTTTTCATTTTGGGTATTTCTTTAACAATCAAGCACTAGTTATAATCATTGTTGTTTCTTATTCTGTTTGTCGTTTTAGGAACATTTGTCATTTTCAGGCTTAGTGCATCTGCAATGGTTGAAGGTTCATCTTCTTTGTATCTGGAGAATTGAATTAACGTTTTGATAGAAGTCAAATTTCATTTTTCTCTGACGTCTCCCCATCTGGGTAATTCAGTTTCCTGATTTTCATCCACTAGTTTGAGGATATGATATGGTCAGTTTCATCTTATTTGGGGCGTCTCTGCCTTGTGCCATTCTTTCTGCCATTTTTATCTGTCCTAATATTGCCAACCGATCACTGTAATTGCACTCATCGTTGCCGGAGAGTTCATGAAAGGCCTGATTTTAAATAAGATCATTTCAGATTATCTTGTTCGTTCTAACTGTAATCTGATGAGCATGATCTGAGGGTTGATCGGCTCTTCTCCCTATTGCAGCAGCGTCCCCTCCAGCCAATTCAGGATCTTCCTCTCTTCCAAATTCCACCAACAGTAAGTACCTATATTTTGCTGTGTTTCTATTTTTTCCTGTCGAGGAAATTTGGATTTTCCGGCAACTTTCAGATTTGAACACAAAGTTGGATCTGAAAGTTGAAATTTTTGTAAATTAAATCTTATCAATAGTTTTCTTCCTCAGGTAACTCTGTAATTTCCAGCGGTTCAAAAAGTGCTGCAGCATATGGGATCTCTAGCTTTGTTGGATCAGGTTTCGCAGCTCTCTCTGTGATTCTGCTTATTTCAGCAATCCAGGCTTGATGTATTAAATAGATTCTCCTAGAGCCAAAGCCTCTTCGGTTACAGTCCGGAAGAGCTTGCTGTGTGAACGATCTAATTCGAACAGGGAGAAACGCAGATTAATTTGTTGTCCGAACTAGATCTAATTTGAATTATCTATCTAATTCAGACACTAGATTGAACAAAATATCAATCTAAAATTTTCAATATTGTAGTTAATCCCTTTGGGTATTCAATTTTTCCATTCAAGTTCTAATTAGCCCAAAGAAATAATCTCCAAAGAAAATCATTCCTGCTAGGAAAGGCGATACTCGAGGACAAGAATGCAAACCATAAAACAAAGATTTTTCCTAAAAAAGAAAAAAGAAAACTCAAAATTAAGGGGAAGAGTCAGCAGCATGGAGTCGAGAAAATCTGAGAGAACCAAAAAGAATGAGAGAGAAAGAGGAGGAAATAATATTTGAGAAAAAAAAATGTACGAGCAGCTGAATGCAAAAGCCGTATAGAGAGAGGTAAAACGGCAACTGCAAGCATAGTTGCTCGCGCTCATTGATTTCGGCAACGAAAAGGGCTGAATGCGCTATTTATTTGCATAAGCGCATCACTCTGACTGATTGCCTTCTTTTACCCCTTTCCCCCAACAAACAACGCTGAACGCTTCTCAGTATATCAATCTGTATATATATACATATATAACTACTAAATCTGATCAGAGGAGGCCACTTACAAAGAAGAAAAGATAATCCTCGAAATGACGAAGAACATAGACCAGAGCTCGATTAGTTAACGAAGGAGGGCGTCCCCTCTCCTTACCTGGTGCGAAACATGAAGTAGGTTAGACCTGTATATATAGGGGGGTTTTAGGAGTCCCCGCTTGGAGAAAAACCCTAGTTAGAGAAATGGGCTTTGTGCGCTTCAAGGACCCGACCTGACTCGATATGGCTCACATTTCCAAGCCCAAGGAAAAGCCCTGCATAAACCCCTCAGAAAGATGAGGGAGTGGAAGGGGAACGCTAGTCAGAAATGAATCAGGATCTTGTTGATCGAATATGGCTTCAGCTTCAATTTCCAGAACTCTGAACAGAAAGCTCCGTGAGAGCCACCCCTCCAACTACCTGGCGTCGTGATGCTTGCCACTGAAGGAGATGATCGCAGATGATGCCAATTGCCTCTGATCCTCAGGCCTCTCAACATTACCGATGATGCCCTGAAGCTTCCAGAGACCTGCTGCAGCAGCTGCACCAATGCAGCTGAAGGAGATGATCACTGATTATGCCAATTAGCTCTCTATCCTCAGGTCGCTCAACATTACCCAGGACGATGCCCTGTGCAGTGCCAACGCCCACTTACAAGTATGCAAGAAAGGTGTTGCACATTTTTTTTATAAGTGAGAGCACTATTATGACTACCATTTATTTTCCTTAATTAGGATCCGGTTTACTCTTTATTTTGAACTGTGCATCAATTGGTCTTCGGTTCCAGGGTTACCTTTGCCTGCATTTGAATTGAAGTGTATATGCTTTTTGGCTTCATCTCTGGACATGGACATGGGTTTATTGCAATTAAAGTAATTTCCTTTTGTCACTTGAAAATTGAATACTTCTTTATTATTAGTACAATTATTTGCTGAAGTACACCACAAATTTTTATATATCTTGGTGCGAGTGCAGTGTACTATCAATGTCTAGTGTCTTGTTAGCTAAAAACAAAGTAGACCTATGAATGCCAATCTGAAGCCATCAGGTGGGGAGACCGGCCTCACACAATCCCCCCCCACTGGGGAAGATTTCGCCCATAACAACGGCAGAGGAGATGGAGTCATGTACTTGTTTTCTTACCTCGAGCATGATTGAGGGGAGTGAGATGAGCGACTAGAGAGATCAATTTGGTCATTTGGGTATCCATTTCTTACCGAAGCTGACTTCATTGTTTGAAGTTCTTATTTTGGTGAAGGGATCTTTTGGATTCTTAAAGTTGTTGATCGAAGCTCAAATTATGAAAAGGCACAATCCTATGTTCGGATGTGGACAACTCAAGTACTCGCAAATTGCAAGGATTTGTTGAACGAGCTCCTCGTATTACCCAAACCTGAAAACACTTTGGCTGAGATATTGACTGAGACGAAGGCAATGACAGAGATCATACAATGCCCTATAACGCTAGTGTGAAGAAAAATTTGATATGTGAAACCAGAAACATGGTGGAATCTTAGTTTTGGAAGGGAAAACAAAAATGAGTTGAGTTGTACAAAGCTAAGATGCCAGGAAAAAAAAACACTGTTGGTATACAAAAGTTGGGACATATCCGACCAGCACATGCTTGGCAACGCAGGTACTATATTGATCGTTCAGAAATCATAACACTGAACATGATCCTTTGGCTACCATCGTGACTGAACAATATATTCGTGAAAAAAAAAACTTGAACAGTATATTAACTAAGAATTGACGGGAATAACTATGGGGTGATGATAATCTCTAATATGTTATGCCAAGGAAAAGGAAAGAACGGACACACACAACACAATAAATGTCGGAGACCAAAATGCAACTGAATCTTAGAATCATGCAATAGAAAAAGAAATTAAAGGCAACATCTTTAGGAAAGAGTTAGTAAAATCAGCAAGTTACCATTTCAGATATGTCATCAATGGAGCAACATGAATCAAGCAAGAAATATGGAGGCAAAGATGAATCCATCGAAAGGGAGCTGAACTGCACAAGGTCCTCCATGCACAGAAGAAGATGCCTTCCAATCACAAATAGTGATCTTGAAAGCCATTTTTCCTCTGCTGCACAATGAACCATTAACCATCATCAATATAAAAAATTTATGTCCAGTTCAAAGAAATCATATAATTATAACTGATCAAATAATGAAAAAGTAAGAGTTGACTCTCAAACTTGAGTGAAAAATGAACACCTCAGCTTTTTTATGTAGAACTGTCTATTCCTACACATTTATGCAAAACTAGTCGAGCCCATTATTGAATTATGTAAGTCGCTGAGAATCAATCCGATCAATTACATTCGCACTAGAAATTATGACCAGCCAATTTTTTTTTTCAGCACAATACTGAAATCTCTCACAACAGTCTCAGAGACATTAACATAGAAATTATGACCAGGATGAACTAGAGAGAACTAAACCTTCATTGTTGTTCCGCCAGAATAGTACCATAGAGTACTGAAATATTTTATGGAAATCCATTCGTCCAAGCACCACTTGCCGATGGTTTAATAACTTAGTACCAAAAGAGGAATTTCATTTTTGTTATAACTTGCAGGAGCCAGAAAAAACTCATATCACCCGTGCATTTTCTAGCATTTATTGTCAAAGATAAATATTCACCTTTCTCTATATTTGGAGTCTGGCTCAAGTACCCAACAACACAAATAACACTGACAAGTTTCATGAATGCTGGAAACTCATTCAGGAAGGATGTGCAGCCAAAAGAGCCTCTGTTTGCAGACAAACAGGAAGGATGTGCAGTCAGAGTTGCCAATCTATGGGGGTAGTACCCATTTGCTCCAGAATCTGGTTTGTGCGAGAAAAATGCCTACAGCCAAAAAAGCCTCTGTTTGCAGACAAACCAGAAGGATGTGCAGCTTTAAGAATGTGATGCTTAGTGTCATCAATCAACCTCAATTTCGCTTGAGCAGAGTTTCCCCAAAGGAGAAAAATGACTCCTTGCTTCTTCTGTGAAATTGTTTTAATGACAGCATCAGTGAAGTTCTCCCATCCTTTCTTTGCATGAGAGTTCGCCTGGTGTTTCCTAACGGTGAGAACAGCATTGAGCAATAGAACGCCCTGAAAAGCCCATTTCTGTAGATTCCCATGAGACGGGATTGAACAGCCAAGGTCTTGGTGCAGTTCCTTGAAAATATTGAGCAGACTAGAAGGGAGCTTCACTCCCTCAGGGACAGAGAAGGAAAGACCCATAGCTTGGCCAGGTCCATGATAAGGATCCTGCCCAAGAATAACAGCCTTGACGGCGTCGAAAGGAGTAGAGTTGAGAGCATTGAATATCAAATGGGGAGGTGGGTATATAGGCAAACCGGTGCCAGAGCACATTTCGGTCTGGAGAAACCTGCAGAGGTTCAGGGCATAGGGCTTTTGAAGCTCCCCCGGAAGAGCTTCCAACCACGTCTCCTCCACCAACAGATCCCCCAATTTCACACAATCCCCTTCACCTTCACTCTTACCTTTGTTCTTGGAGACTTCCTCGGAACAGATTTTGAGATTGCCTTTCGCTTTGGCGCGCGATCTGTTCAATTCCATGCGGGCTTTTTGGTGGGGATTGACGGAGCCATTATCGTCTGCGGAGCACTGGTGGCCATGGGAGTCGGATTTGGGCTCACAATGGGTGCTGACTGATTTATAGACAGGTAAATCAGCTGATAAGGATGACAATTTGACGCGCTTTGCACCTGCTGCTGGTTTGAAGAAATCCATTAGGGCTCTGGAGGAACCGGAAGCCATGATTTTTTTACACCTTTCCCATTCCCAATAGATAGACATAAACTACATGTCTGAAACTTGACCAAAGAGCGAAATTCACAAAAATAGAAAATAGAATCTTCGAAACAAAGAAGAAAATTACCCAGAACTCGATTGTGAAGGGCAGAGAGCGCCTCTTCACTCTTCCTGTAACTGGTGCAAAGCGAAAGGTAAAGTGAGACATATATAAAACCCTAGTTAGAGAATGGGCTTAAATAGCCCATTAAGACTAATGGGTTTGGGGTTTTCAACTCAACTGGGGCAATTATGACCCGAACCGACCCACGTTTCCAAGCCCAAGGAAAGCCCTGCATAAACCCCTCGGAAAGAAGAGGGAGGGAAGGGGAACGTTGGTCAGAGATGAATGCAGGATCTTGTTGATCGAATATGGCTGCAGCTTCCATTTCCAGAACTCTGACCAGAAAGCTCCGTGAGAGTACTGTTACTGCTGGTATTGGTAGTAGTACTTGTGGTCGTCCACCACTCCCTTCGCTGCCCAGGTCCTTTGTCCCCCTGTCTCCACAACCATGCTCTTCTTCCTTCTCTACCTCCGCCGTCTCCTCTGCTCCCGAGTCCCAATCTGCATCCTCTTCCCAAGTTCACGGTATGTGGTTTTGTTGTTTTGTATGTGAGGGCATTTTGAAGGTTCATTGCGTGAACGAGATCTGAATTGTTGAGTATTTCTCCTTTCAGGAAATGAAAGAAGGTCGGGATGGTCGAAACTGCTCCTTTTCCTCCCTGGAGCTATCACTTTTGACCTTGGAACTTGGCAAATTTTTAGAAGACAAGACAAGGTAACATATATAAGCAATAAATTTACGTAATATACCCGCTTTAGTTATTTTCGCCAAAATAGCCTATTTTTCTCTCTTTATTAATGTTTAAAATATGCTCATTACCTTATATACAGCCTATGCTTCTTTTTCGTTTTACATTACGATATTTGTTTCTTTTGGGATTTTACGGCTGAGTTCCGACTCAGATATGTGTTGGACATTGACAGCAGTTCCTCTAATGTTGGAGAATCCTTGAAACAAGAAGTTTCATAGATGATGTCAGACCACCTAATTGATTCTTAGCTATGTGAATGTTCCTGTCAACTGTAACAGGTTAAAAAAAGAAAAAAAATACAACACTAAAGACAAATTTCTTTGTAAAAATTTGCTGTAAATAGATGATTTTAATTAGTGAGAATTCCTTAATGTCTTTGCACAATATGATGGATTGCCTCATTCTTATTGCATCAAATTATTTTTGCCTCTGTGGTAGTGGTGTCCATGTAACTTAGGTAAGCCGTTAGTAGCTTTTGTGTAAGTGAACTCTTATCTTTGAAGATATTCATATTTTGTAGATAAAAATGCTGGAATATAGACAGAAAAGGCTCGAAATGGAACCCCTGATGATTAACAGCATATCTCCCTTGGACAGAGAATTTGATCCCTTGGAGTTTAGGAGGGTGAAATGCAGAGGAGTTTTTGATGAGAAAAGGTCAATCTATGTGGGCCCACGTTCAAGAAGCATTTCAGGAATAACTGAAAATGGCTACTATGTCATCACACCCCTCATGCCGATCCCCAACAGCACAGAGAGGTAGAGCAGCAATAGTTTTATTGGCCTTATCAAAACTAGCTTTCTACGATTTCTCACGCTTGGTTAGCTTTCTACGATTTCTCACGCTTGGTTTTCTCTCCCTCTTGGAAGACAGTTAAGAGGCTGTTGGAGAGTGATTTCCTCTATTTCCACTAGTTTAGAATATAATTCCTTCCTCTTTCCCGGGGATAATATCTGATATTGGATTGTAGGTTTTTCAGGAAAAAAACAAGGAGCTGGTGAATTCTATTGGGCCTTGAATAGAGTAGCTGATGCTTGAAATATGTGTGATAAAACTGTTGATTTTTTCTTTTTGCGTTTTGGGAGGAGAGATATTACTTCCCTCCTTTTTTCTGATTTGAAGTTCTTTCTGAGATCATTTTTGTGTGTAGATGCTTTATCCTATAAAGCGCTGCCAAATTATCAACCATATTCATGGAGTTGTATAGGCCTTATAGATTTTCCAGGTTCAGATATTGTTCAATGGAATGTCTATATCTTAACTAAAATGTCTAATTTAAAGCTAGGCCAGATTGGTTAAACCTGCCAACCTCCCGACTGTTTTTGCCCATGCTTTTTTCATATTTGCACTTTGTAACTCATGGTGTTCTGGGAACCCACATGATTGATATTTTTTAATGCTGCTATAGGGTCTCACATGAGTGTATATTGTAATGCAGTTACATGGATTGTTAGTTTTATTGGCATGTTAAAAATATTGTGTGAACAATGTAAAAGGTTTTGTTGGATTTTCAACAAGTCTTTTGCACCTTAGAGGGTACCAGTTGGGCTCTAATATCTTAAAGGAAGTGTTTCAACATGTCATGCTTCCTTCAAATCAGGTGGTTGGTCACATTTTGAATTGATTTGGAAAAGTAGTCTTTCAATTTTATTGTCGTGACTTATGGATGGATTGCGGTGCTACAGATGCCTTTTTCGGCTAATAATATCTTGAATATGATTCTTCCAGCATGCAGTCGCCAATTTTGGTCAACAGAGGATGGGTTCCTCGAAGCTGGAAAGACCAGTTTTTGGATGATTTGAAATCTAGCCAACAGCCTCCAAATATGGCACCCCCCTCGGTCCAGGACAATAAAAGAAGCTCTTGGTGGAGGTTTTGGTCCAAGAAGCAAAAAGACGATGAGGTTATTTTTTGTCATCACTTGATGCCTTCTTTGCGGTGAGACATATTGAACCATCTTACCTTCTTGCAACTTACAGGTCAGTGTCCCTGCTGTTAATATTACAGAAGTTATTGGAGTAGTTCGTGAAAGTGAGAAGCCTAGCATATTTGTCCCAGCAAATGATCCAAATACCTGTCAGTGGTTCTATGTTGATGTTCCTGCAATTTCTCGTGCTGCTGGACTTACTGATAATACCATCTGCATTGAAGACATAAATGAAAATGTCAACCCCAGTAACCCTTATCCTCTTCCAAAGGACGTAAATACATTGATTCACAGTTCAGTCATGCCACAGGACCATCTCAATTATACATTCACATGGTATGCTTTTTTGGTTCTTTTGATATTTAAATTGTGCATGAACTTGGAATCCTTCCTGAGATATTTTTTTTTTTGATAAGTAAGCCAATCTTATTAAAGACAAGAAAAACAAAGAACAGAAAACGACATGGTTGACAGTACAAGAGACTATACTGAAAACCCCTAACACAAACAAACAAGAAAGCTAAGAAAATCCAGAAAAATCAGAAAAGGGAAAACCCAACATCACATTGGCCCAAAGAAAAAGCGACTGCAAAACAAGACCCCTTAAACTATCCAAAGACCGCGCATAATATTCAAAGCATCCGTTGTTCCTCTCCCTCCACAAGATCCACCAAACAGCAAGAGGAATCATTCTCCACACTTTACTAATGATAGATACATCTATGCTTTCATCTTTATTTGTATTGTCCATAATCATTCCAACACTTGGAGGACTTTAATCCTCGAATTGTTGCTGAAAGATTTCTTTGTTATTTTTTTGACCAATATTATTGGCCAGTAGTTTCCAGGATGAGATTTCCCAGGCCACTTAGGATAGAGATAGCGTGATTTTGATCAGGTAGCTCAATATATAAAGAAAACTTATCTATGAATTGGTTGTAAAAATGTCCATGCGACATTGAAAAGAACAGTTAAAAGTCCATAGGATTTCTGCTGGTTGCTTGTTAGTGTCTCAGAGGAATAGGCTCTATATGCTTATTCTGAAGGACAATATCCTTTCTCATGGATGAACGAAGGTCTGATAACATCTAAAATTCTAGATCCTGCAGAAACATTAGTGTACAGCAGAAGCTGTTGTCACTTCACAGGTCATTTTATTCATCAAAATGCCCAGAACATTTCCGCTGCTTATTTAGTTCACACGTCAATGTGGTTGAGATGGAAACTGTATCAGCTGTGGAAGTTGATTACGAGGGAAAAAAACATGAGGCTGGATTTCAGACAATAGTTTTTTTTGCTAATCATATTTCAGACATTTAAACGGAATCAATCATGTGGTGATCTTGACTAAACCCTGGAAGAGTCAATGAAGGCTTTTATGCTGCACCGTCTGTCTGTCTCCCTCCCTCCCAACCTCCATCCCTCTCTGTCTCTCTCTGTGCGGAATGCGCTTAATACAATGTGAATACTCTGGAAGACTTATCAAATGAATGTCATGCAAGTGATGTTTATGGATATTATTTTGTGACTTTCAGATCTTTGGTTAACAGCTTAGTCTTATAGAAATTTGATATTCCTGGTAAAAATATGGGGATGCGTCACTTGTAAGAAAAAAGAAATCACATAGAATAATATTCTGGTACAACAAATTAATTGATGATCTGAAAATATAGTGGTCAAAATTGAGGAAACGTTATGTAAACTTTCATAAAACCAGTCCCAAGCTCAGTCAAAGGGGCCATTTGTTGTGGGTTCAGGACTATGTCAAACAGTATAAAGATGAAATGTAAAGATCTATAACGCATTCTCAAATTTGGTGCAACTGATGTTCTTTAATGGCTGATGGATGTAATATGAGAGAAATAAGCAAACTTGGGTTGGATATTTCCTAGATGCCTCTCTCCTAATTGGAATGTGAAAATGGTGATGTTTTGGTGCCTATGACATAACGACCTTCCTCAGTTCAGTTTGATCATGGATGAACTCCAACCTGCTTAAAATTAGGGAGCGAAAAAAGAAAAGGGCAAGAAGTTAAAATGAAGGGAGAAGAAAACATGTTGGATCTTAAGCATAAAAGGTCAAAAAGCTTCTATCAAGATGGTCTGTCATATTCATTGACTTGTACAATTAATTCCTTAAGTTTTGGATGACAAGTTTGAGTGGTGAGGACGATCTTAATATTAGCTGCATCAGTGTCCTCAATTCCATTCTTGTTGAAATGGATCAGTAGTTCAGTAAGTTATACAAATATGACAGGTATCAAGAAATAATCAACAAAATACAGGAGTTTACTTTTATTATTCTTCTATCTCAAGGGGCCCCTTTATATTTGGAGCAGTGCTTTGACTATTGTGCTTCAATGAAAAAGAAAAACGTGCATCTTATTTTGGTTCAGTTGTGGTTTACATGCTTATAGGTTTCAACAAAGAAATGAAATCTGCTTATAAAAAAAACAAAGAAATGAAATCTTACTCTCCAATTGAATTAAAGGGCAACTTCATTGGCTTGTCCAACAATTTTTTTTGAAAAAAGAGATCAAAGAGAATTTCACATCCATAGCAGCATCAATGAGACGTGAAAATTGAAATCACTAGGACCTACTACAATATTTTTCTCTGATATTGGTTTTATTTTGAGCAGGTATACTCTATCTGCTGCTGTCACATTCATGGCCTTCCAGAGACTGAGGACCAAAAAGAGTCGGAGATAGCATTGCTTGTAAGCAAGAACTTTTGGAGATCAAATATCTTCCTTTAGATCACTTGCATCTATTTGATATACAAGAACATGGAATTGTTAAACCCCTCTTGTGTACTCTGTATCAACGTGAGCCAAATCTTACTTGTTAGTTGACAAGTTCTCAGTTTGACTGCAAGAGATTTTCCGGATCAGCTTCTTTCCTCATTGAGCAACTATAATATACGTGATGACAGTCGAGTCATCAGAGAATAATGTTCTATTTTTTGTTTTAGACAGCTAAGTGTGTTAATAAAACACTTTTTCAAATGTTTCGATTTTTTTTTCTCTATTTTTGATTTTTTGGTAAGCGTAATAATGTTGTAATTTCTGATTTGACAAGGAAATGGCCCATTGGCACTTTCTAGAGCTGATTTATGAGAAAGTTGTGTAATTGTCCTGACTATTGGAGTCAAGACTTCATTTGAGTGGAAAGGTGTGCTATTATTTGCTTTGCTGTTAGGTCAAGATTTACTAGCAGCTCATGAAATTGTTATGTACTTCTCTTTCCTCTACTTTTAACTTTTTCCCCTTGCAGTTCCAATATTAGTGTAATGAAGCTCGCCAGCTGGGATGGAGAAGTAAGGGAGTAAAGGTAAGGCAACGCTTTTGTAATTTATTACCTCTCTGAAAGTTAGATAGCGTTAAGAGGCCAAAAAAAAAAAGGCCTCAATGAACCAGCTATAACATTCTTGGTAAAGAGAACGGACATGGGGTGAGGTCTGGATATTGTTACACTCCAAATAACAGAGTCCTAAATATTGTCATGATCTTCAGTTAAGGTGGGGAAATCAGAAACTTTGAGATGAAAGTATTTTTCTATGTTGAATCTTTGCTTCTCCTCCCAAATCGACTTCAGAATTCCTTTTGTAGCATGTATGAACTTCTATGTCGATGCTCAGAGTCTTCTCATCTGGTATGCTTCAACCTGTGTACCCATTGATCCAAGTAACATTCAGGTTACTTTAGTGCGTCTTTATTTGCGGGTAGGTGGGATTTTCTAATATGGTTTGAAGGATTTGTTATATGAATATCTGAGAAGAAGTTTCTAACATGCCAACCAAGTTTAGCAGTCTCTGGTAGATGACTTCTGAGGCCCTTCCGTTTCTGCTAACCTATCTTGACCAATACAAGTATGTGAAAGACTGTTAGATGCCTTGGCCGGTTATTTGGTAATTGAAGCATGTCAAGTTTCGTTGTTGAGACAGAAGGGTGCCACCCTTGTACCCATTTCTTAGGTTTATCATTGGAAAAACCAGATAAACAAATTAGCTGATGGGTAATATAATGCGGAAAATTATAAATAAATAAATAAAAATTAGTTTCCTAGCTTGCTTGTTGTAGCTGGTTCAGTACAGTCTTTGTACTGTTTAGTTTCCTTTTCTTTTAATAAAGTTTTTCCTACTTATCAAAAATAAATAAATAAAAATGCAGGGGAACCTCACTTTGGAATCAGAGTCATCTAGGCTTTTTTTTTTTAATAAGTAAGCCAATCTCATTAAAAAAAACAAGGAACACACAACAGCGGAGTCAACAGTACAAGATAATATACTGAAGAGCCCAAACTCAAACAAACTAGAAAACTAAGAAAAACAAAGACAAAGAACGTCAAGAACACCCACCCACTCTCAACCCCCTAGGCCCTAGCCAACGAGATTCTCCCAAGAACTCCCGCCCAACAAGACACTCCCAAAAAACAAAAGCACCCTCAACCCACTGCCAACTCCCAAGAACTTCCACCCACCCTCAACCCGATAGCCACCCAAACGCGGCCAACAAGACGCTCTTTTCTTATCCTTCTATAAATTCTAATTTGGACGGACCCGTCTGCATAATAATCCACTAAAATCAGGTCAACTTTGTGTTAGAATCAACCGTCCGCAATGCATTTCAATCAATTTATTTGAATACATTCTTTTAAGTAAATTTTTATCGGGGAGTTTATTCCATCGTCTGTCTAAAAGAGGAGAAAATGAAGATCTGGTTTAGAAAACATTATGCTTAGATTACATTTTTATTTATTTATTGGAGATTAGTTAGCTTAATCTCACCATCCCATTAAGTCAGGCAACAACAAATGGGCAGTTGTTGTGAAGTCAATTTTCAATACGTTTTTCACATGCTACAATTTTTTACATTCTCAAAAGTATCGTCTATGAAAAAATCTCTCAAGGCTTCCGATATGAATCACTGAAGCATCTGGAAACCTAGAAAGAAGTTGCAGATATTAGAGAGAGAGAGAGTAGACAGAGAAATTTGAAAAGCAAAAACTGATGGGGTTTCACCTTGCCTTGCCTTGCCTTTCTTTTATTTTATTTACTTATTTTTTGGTAAGAAACTCATGCTCGCAACATCCTCAGCCAGTCTCAACTTGCAAAATTTAAAACCTCAATCGAATTGGGATTAAGTTACGAAGGTTAGGACGATGAGACAGTACCACGATAGATCAACTTAAGTGAGACGTAACATATATATGCATTCCGCGTTGCCATCACCATCTGTTGAAATCAGCGCCACTATTTTCTCGCGAGCCCATGGAAGAGACTTACAACTATTGAAGCAAAAATCACAAGAACATGCCATGCCAGCTAGAAAGATAATAAGGCTATATAATACCAAGATCCTCTACAATTCCCTTTCCAAATTAAAGTGTTCCCTTCCAGAGAAACAGTTACAATATGCAGTCAATAGTGTAAGACTCACACCACCTAGAGCTTCACGCAAGCAATTTAGTGTAAGACTCGCAACAACTAGAATTGAAGTGTGCCATTCAAAGAGAAACATATATAATATGCAGTAAATAATGCAAGACTCAGAATTAAAGTATTCCATTCCAAAGAAACAGATACAATAGGCAGTAAATAGTGTAAGACTCACACCACCAGGAGCTTCACGCAAACAATTTAGTGTAAGACTTACAATACCTAGAATTGAAGTGTGCCATTCAAAAGAAACAAATATAATATGCAGTAACACCACATAGAATTGAAGTGTGCCATTCAAAGAGAAACAGATACAATATGCAGTAAATAGTGTAAGACTCACACCTCCTAGAGCTTCACGCAAACAATTAAATACTATGGTCCGCATATTGTATTCGTCTCTTTGGTATAATGCAGGAGTAAATTTTCTTTTTGGGTAGAGAGGAAATTGCAGGGATTCTCATCAGGCCACATGAACTTGGATTCTTGTGCAGTGAGATGTCATTCTGTAGTCACATATTTTCTTAAATACGGACCCAAAGTTCCACACATTAATCTTCCAAAATGCACTGAAAAACATACATTCATCAAATTCTCATGTCTTCAAAATTTGACAAAGCTCTTACAGCAATGAACCAACTAGAATTAAATACTACTAAAGCTCATAGCCAATTTTTTTACATTCTTGAGATCCAAGAAACTAGCATTTACCGTATAATTTCCCAAATATAAGAGGGGAGAGAGAGAGAGAGAGAGCTGTGCCATAGAATGGAAAACTATCAACTTGCTTTGATGTTGTAGGCTGTACAAAATGTACATGATGGAATGCTAAACGAATGCAAATCAAAGAACACAAACGGAAGCAATTGACTCACCACACTTTAGGCTTCTAAGAGAACTAAGTTGAGAAAGAGAAAAAAATAATCGAAGACCAGATCAAATGAATGAAATGAATAGCAAACAAACAAAAAAAATTCACGAGATACATCTTACAAGCAAAGGAGACATGGATATTCCTGCACGGATTGCCTTTCACAATGCGACAAAATTGAACAGACTTTCTTCACAGAACCACTTGATCTTCCATGTAACAGAGACTGAAGCTCTCTTTTCATCACTGATTGCTACAACCTCCTTGTCAGCTTCAGCAGAGGGGTGAAACTCTGATGTGGCACATTTAAGAGCTAAGATCACACACCATGCCTCTCTAGCTTCAATGACCTGGTAATGGAGTTCAGATATAAACCGACGTACTTTCACACCTCCACAACTTAAAAGACATAATAAGAGAAGATAGAAAAGAATTCTTTAAGTAACAAAACCACTGAAGCAAGGAACACAACACTACACAGTTAGCTTGAAGTATATGCCCTAATAAATCCCATCAGTTAAGAGAACATCGTCACAGTGATGACCAAGCATGGTATGCATGAACCATTGGCTACCATATGTTAAAAATTCACTATTCCATTAAAGGCTTAACGAGATATTGACTGAGACGAAGGCAATGACAGAGATTATACAATGCCTTATAACGCTGGTGGGAAGAAAAATTTGATATGTGAAACCAGAAACATGGTGGAATCTTAGTTTTGGAAGGGAAAACAAAAATGAGTTGAGTTGTACAAAGCTAAGATGCCACGGAAAAAAAACACTGTTGGTATACAAAAGTTGGGACATATCCGACCAGCACATGCTTGGCAACGCAGGTACTATATTGATCGTTCAGAAATCATAACACTGAACATGATCCTTTGGCTACCATCGTGACTGAACAATATATTCGTGAAAAAAAAAACTTGAACAGTATATTAACTAAGAATTGACGGGAATAACTATGGGGTGATGATAATCTCTAATATGTTATGCCAAGGAAAAGGAAAGAACGGACACACAACACAATAAATGTCGGAGACCAAAATGCAACTGAATCTTAGAATCATGCAATAGAAAAAAAAAATTAAAGGCAACATCTTTAGGAAAGAGTTAGTAAAATCAGCAAGTTACCATTTCAGATATGTCATCAATGGAGCAACATGAATCAAGCAAGAAATATGGAGGCAAAGATGAATCCATCGAAAGGGAGCTGAACTGCACAAGGTCCTCCATGCACAGAAGAAGATGCCTTCCAATCACAAATAGTGATCTTGAAAGCCATTTATCCTCTGCTGCACAATGAACGATTAACCATCATCAATATAAAAAATTTATGTCCAGTTCAAAGAAATCATATAATTATAACTGATCAAATAATGAAAAAGTAAGAGTTGACTCTCAAACTTGAGTGAAAAATGAACACCTCAGCTTTTTTATGTAGAACTGTCTATTCCTACACATTTATGCAAAACTAGTCGAGCCCATTATTGAATTATGTAAGTCGCTGAGAATCAATCCGATCAATTACATTCGCACTAGAAATTATGACCAGCCAATTTTTTTTTCAGCACAATACTGAAATCTCTCACAACAGTCTCAGAGACATTAACATAGAAATTATGACCAGGATGAACTAGAGAGAACTAAACCTTCATTGTTGTTCCGCCAGAATAGTACCATAGAGTACTGAAATATGCTCACTTTTGAAGCTCCACATATTTGCTTCTCAAACAATTCAACCTGAACCTGCTCCAAACTGCCATTTAAATTTCCAAAACCAGTCTATCATAACACAGAGAAGGAAAGAAGTAGCAGCTAACCTAATGATTTTGAAACTAAATAGATTCAGTAGAAATAGTAGTGACACAGTAATACTATAAAAAAGTATACGTTTCAGACACGTAAGTCACCTTAGTAATGGAGGATCGTTTGCCAGAAATGAATCCTCAACTTTCAAGTTCCTCAGTAATTCTCTTGATTTCTCAATACTTCTAGTTATAAACACGTATTCGAAACCCCTGTCAATGTACAACCTAAACCAAGCATAAAAAGAGACTATTTTAGGAAAATGGTCGACTCTGTCATTGTGAAAAGTACCAAAAATCACTAACCTCACAACCTGAAGTCCTAAACCAACGGACACATCTCTAACATCTTCCACTTTGTGACAGCCAAGCAAACGCATGACAGTTCCTGTATCAAGCCAGATCAATAGTCATTAACCTGAAGGCTCAGTGCAAGAAGGCTCCAACTAATAAACTTAAATTAAAGAACCAATGCAAATTATGTCTCCTGTAAAGACTTTGTAACCGGACCTGATCCATCACTGCTGATGCCAATAAGCAGCACATACAACTTGATTTCACTGCTGAGTACCAGAGCCACTTCTCTGTATCTGAAACAATGGAAATCAATAAAACATCATACCAACTTTTTCTGGGAAACTAACATCATGCCAACTTCAGTTTACAAAACAATTACATATTTCAGCATATTGTTTAATTACTTGGAGAGTCCAGAAGAACAAATATAAAAAGTTGTACAAATAACCTTCACAGAGATAATATTTTAGAGAACATAATCAAAATATGCATGAAGAAAAGCAAAGAGATATCAAATTCGTTCAGTGTAGGTTAGAGATTCCAAAGCTCAGAATGCAGCTATATCTGTCAGATTCTTAGAACTTAACATAGTCGTCGGGGAAAACATAGCAACTGTATCACCCCCATGAAGTACATAAATAAAAGGGGTGATTCTTCAGTTGCAAAATTCCATAACAAAAATCCATTCACTTGTAACATTGAAGCAAAAAATAGAATTACCCATAAAACCGATCTAACATAATCAGGAAGAAGAAAAAATACTAGCTTCTTGACATATGAAGAACTTCCGGAGGATGTCAATCGCCAAACTATAGTACAGACGTGTGTTACTGTGGTCACTAGCACAAACTCCGTGCACCATTATAAATATTCAGCAAAGGCTAGCTAAGAAAAACACAGGTCCCACAAACAGGAAGAAGATTGGAATAGGAACAGGAAAGTCATTTTCTCCCAAAAACTGTAAATTCCTCGCAGGACAGGCAGAGGACAACAGAAAACAACCACATCTACGGAAATATTTTATGGAAATCCATTCGTCCAAGCACCACTTGCCGATGGTTTAATAACTTAGTACCAAAAGAGGAATTTCATTTTTGTTATAACTTGCAGGAGCCAGAAAAAACTCATATCGCCCGTGCATTTTCTAGCATTTATTGTCAAAGATAAATATTCACCTTTCTCTATATTTGGAGTCTGGCTCAAGTACCCAACAACACAAATAACACTGACAAGTTTCATGAATGCTGGAATCTGCAACATATGTGTTAAAGTAGCTCTCAATGAATTCCTCACTTCTGGCAGATGAGCACCTATACCCAGAAAATGTACGAGCAACGTCAATTAGTGGGGCTACAATTGTGTTTGCCTGCATTCACCCTTCGCAATAACTTCCTGAATTTCTCCTGGACACGAAAATTGTTTCACTTGCTCATTGTCTATGTCAGCTCCATGAGTATCTATATTGCCACCTGAATTAAGTGATGATTCTGTTGTGCAAACCACGTTATTGTCTCCCACAAGTGAAATTACTCTCTTCTTTAGATTTCTTTTGGTTTTCCTCTTCTCCAAATAATCCACATCTTGGGTGACCAAACTAGAAATTTCATCATCATCAGCAGCAGCAGCAGGAGGACAATCATCCCGTTGTGATTGCTGAAACTGTTCTAAAGTTCGAAGTTTCTGCATACTAGACATTTTATAAGAACACCAATAAGATATGCCATTTTGTCTTACATGGGAACTTTCACTTCTTTGGTCAAAATCCTTACTCTCCAATTCTATTGAAGATAGGTGCCCTTCAACACTCCTAGGATACTTCTCATTCAGTGACTTGTCAACTTCAGGTACTGATTCAGAGAAATCATCATCACTACAGCTTGTGTTACTGTCTGATGATGCAACTGAATAAGACTCTGCAGATAGCTGCAAAATTTCTTCGACTAAGTTGTGGCGGCGATGGAGAATGTCCTCTTGATAATAAGGGGGAGATCCAGTGCAAGCACAGGAAGAAGGAGGCTGTGATACATCATCAATGGCTGATAATCGTGGTATCATGACATTGTCAACCACCTTATGACAGCCTTGGATGGCATAGATAACAGGCAGCGAGCTTTTAGCTTGCATAGAAAAAGTATCAACCCTGTCTTGTGAATCAGATTTTACATTCTCCTGTTTTTTATCGATCCTCAAAATGTCAGCCAGAGAAACCGCACTATTCCTGCCCAGAGAACCAACTTCGCTAAAGTATGGATTAGCAGGCAGACCAGTAGATATATCTGCAAAAGAATTATCAGAATCTAAAATATTTGTACTACTCTCATCTCCAGAAGCTTGAACACAGTCTGAGATATATCTCAAACTTTCACCAAGATTTCTTTTGCTTGACTTTCTTTTCATATAGTTTTCTTTCTCATCATGCAGCATTTCCCCAATTGATTTAGTTCCATCCCCAAAATTCTCAGAAGCATGATCCATCCACTCCCTAAACTCACGTAACCAAAGAACGGAATGCTCTTTCTTCATGAGTTCAACTCTATTCATCAGATCAACAACTTCATCTTCTTCATCACACATGACAGTCCCGTCTCTGCTCTGAATGTCAATATCACATGATACAGACTCTTGGTCAGAACATGTGCTCTCTTCCTCATTCTGAATAGATGCAAGACGAGATACCTTTCTCTGTAAAACATTAAAGCATAAGACGACTGCCTAAATCAATGTTAATGAAGAGCATAAGTAGCATATATCCATAGATATGTGTATATGTATCTAAATGCGAGCACTCAAACATAAAGTGTTACTTTTTTGTTTTGACCAACATAAAGTGTTACTTATAAATGAATGCCTAGCTCCACATTAATCAAACGATTGCATACCCTATTTTGATTAATACTCCCCTCTTCTTTAGCTTCGTCTTTTGCAGGAGAATAAAATCCAAAGGTGGCAGGTCGCTTCTGCCTGCTGGCAATAATAATTTGCCGCTTCCAGAACTCTCTGGTGCTGACGTGTGTGTCATCTAACTTCAACTAATCAGCATACACCAAAAGAGTGAAAATTGTCAGCTCAGCAGGGGCACAAAATTGAGAAAAGAATAATGAAATGCTTGCTTAAATACTCTGACTCAATAACTCGTCCAAACCTAACCATGAAGAACATTAAATGTTCAAAAACAGAACAGACAGGAGAGTTAGAGACACAAATCATGGCTTACTTTCTCTGGATAAGTGAAATAGCTGAAAACTTGTGCTCTGTACCATCGGGCACAACATAATGGATTTCCTTCCAACCACAAGCTTCGTAGAGAGGGAAGGCATGCAAGGAATTCTATCTCTAAGAAATTGGAAATGATATTGTAGGAAACATCAAGCCCTTCAAGTGACTTCAAGTTCTCAATCCCGTGCAATGTTGATAGAGCATTGTTCCTCAAAACAAGTTTAACAATAGGACAAGAGACCTGCACAGTTCAACAACATCAGTATGTTGATCCAAAGCTAATTCCTAGATTAAAAGTTGAAAGCAAAATGCAAACTCACCCTATAAAGCATGCAACATAATGTCCAATGTCAGTAGTTTGCCAAGGTACATTTTGAAAACCAGGGAAAAAGATTCTATATAGATATTCGGATAACCAAGATAATGTCCCATATCAGAATTTCTCAGCATTTCAAGATAGAAGTTGCAAATCTAATACCACAGAAACAGCACTTTGGTTCTAGATCATGCATCAAGAAAGTATGAAGATCTTTAAATGTGACGGTAAAACATCTTTATCAAAATGAAGCTTGTACATGTTGTCTTATGGTGTATGTGAAACTTTTCCTCCGTAAACGACTTCCACCAGGGCTGGTGATACATAGGGACAACACATGCGTCAATACTCTGAGATAATGCTCTCTGACATCAGATGAAATTCATGAGTGAAGGCGGATGCCATGAAGGAAGGTCTGAATTAGGCCTGGACTTCCAACTTAGATTGCGAAATGATCTAAAACATTCACAAAACTACTACCACATAAGTTAGTGTGGCGAAGCTGAGAAAAAGCAGGTTTTAGGAAAACATGAAGTGCTCTATCAGGGCATGATGCTGCAACTGGGGGTGATTATTTAACAGGGCATCGTATGATGCTGCAGCTGTGGTTGATTACTTAACAGGGCATCATATGATGCTGCAACTGTGGATGGTAATTAACACAGCAGCAGACACAAAATGCAGATAGTGTCTATCCAAGAAACCACAACAAGCCTAATTTGGTTCAAGCTGCACTTGCTATGTATACCAATGCTAGAGCTTGAAGTATAGACTGCTCACTAATTCCTGAGATAATCTGAAAAGGCCTTTTTATCCTTCTCTTTATTTTAAATGGGAAGAAAGAACTTCTTAGTCAAGAATCCGGTGTTGTCCACAAATCATTTTTCCAATTGCAACCATAACATTGAATAATTTGCTGTAAGTAATCCGGAAAACTAAACCCTGAAGATGAGATAGAAATGTGCTAGAACCTTTTTTTTTTATAAGTGCAAACATTCATCACCTTGTTAACTTTAAACAGCACATATAGATATAATACATCCGTCACAAGAACTCTCTGATCAAAAATCTTACAAAGACCCAAAAATATACTTCAAGACAATTAATTTTAACATGAGTCAACTACTACAAGTGAATACCTCGGTGAAATACGCAATTGATCTTAGTTGATTAAAACCAAGATCCAGGTGCTTCAATTTTGTAGACTTGCGGAGATTATCCACTTTTGCAAACTTGTTCCGGCTCAGATCAAGCGTTTCAACAGCAGGAAGAAGTTGCAAAGACTCATCCATGAGAACCATGCCATTGCATGCACACGAACTGAAGGACAAGCGCTTCCATTGTGGAGAGTCCTTTACCTCAGCAATTCTACTCGCAAAAATATGTCGTAGAGCGTCCTTAATTATACCCAATAACAAAGGGGAAAAAAAGCTAGTTAGCTCTAATAGCAAACTGATTGATCATATCATTAAATACACCTAACAACAAAAGGGAGAAAAATAGAAAGTTCGAAAAGTGAGATTCTGATTCGAGATGTATGACTCGAAGTCTATGGGTGGTGAGAAATTCAAGAACCATAAGGGAGTCGTTATATTTCTGATGAAATTAGAAAAAGAGCGGCATTCAAAATTTAAGAATCTAATACTTCCCACTTACCAATAAGCAAAGTAGGAGTCGAAAATATTAATTTTTATTCAAAAACCAAGCTCCAAAGGCATTCCTACGAATAATTTATAGTACGTGGAAATACTAATTTTCAAATCCAAATCCAAATACAAATCCCACTCATCTGTTTTCCATTCCCTAAGCTTCTCAGCAAGAAAGCAAACAAACTCACCGTAGAGTTGTGGCATATGATCTTTTCCAAAGTGTACGTCAGCTCCAACAGCCCTCGGGCCGCCGAGGTGGACAAATCGCAGCCTCTGAGCTCCAGAACTCTCAGCCTCCCAAACGGGCGCAACGACAGAGGCGTGGGGTCCCGCGACGGCGGTGGCAGCGCCGAGACAACCTTGAGCGAGTGCAGCAAGCGCAGAATCCGGCGAAGATTCTCGAGCGCGCGGTGGTCCCCGAGGTCCGACACGTAGGAGCGGAGGTAGTCGACGGGCGCACCTGCCAGCAGGCTCTCGAGCTCGTTCAGCGCCTCCAGACGGGACTGCACGTAGTGCAACCCGGCCGGGTTCAGCTTCAGGACTGTGGCACCGTCCAGCAACACACCGGCTTGCCCGTCAATGAATTTCACCAGCTTCTCCAGGTACCGATCCCCGGTCACAATCGCCATTTCCTCGGCGATCTTCTTTGTAGCTACTAGAATTTCAATCGAGAAAAAGACATGAGGTCAATTTTTTGATAGAGAGAGGGAGTTCAGAGACTGCGGAATTTGAGAGACAGAGAGTTCAGAGACTGCGGAATTTTTAGAGAGAGCGGGAAAGGAGGTTCGGGGGCATTGGGGAAAGAGAAACGGCCATGGCTCTCTGTGAGATAGAGAGAGAGAGAGAGAGAGAGCGACGGTTTATTTTTTTTAATAATTGTTTATTTTTATATTACGTGTGTTTGGATCCATGAGGTGTGAAATTATTGACAGGAGTGGTATAATGATTGGGCAAGACCTTGTCGTTTTGGGATGTTCACACTTCACAGTGGAAAATTCGTATTTTTAAATATAAAAAATGAACGAAAAATGCTACGAAGGCATATGATGAAGTTACTTGGGACACCTGACATCCATGCAGTCTACGTTGGGACCCAACGCGTTCTCGCTGGATATTACAGTTCAGGCAAAACCGCTAGCCTTTCCGGTTCGAACGGGCCAGACCGGAAGACTGCAAATGGTTTTTGTTGACCATATTTCATTTTTGAAAAATATGATATTTGATTACTAGGATTACATCATTTTTACGATTTAGTCATTAGGTTTCATTTTTTTATTAAATGATCACTGAGAATATATAGTTGTGACGATTTGGTCTTTTCGTCAAACCTCCGTTAAATTTTTAACCGGAATAACAATTGACTGGTTTGTTTACTGTTGCGGCAACGGTAAATTATAGCGATCGACCGCTACATGAAGCGTTCGATCGCTTCATTTTTATGATTTAGTCACTAGGTTTCATTTTTTTACTAAATGATCACTGAGAATATATAGTTGTGACGATTTGGTCTTTCCGTCAAACCTCCGTTAAATTTTTAACCAGAATAGCAATCGACTGGTTTGTTTACTGTTGTGGCAACGGTAAATTATAGCGATCGACTGCTATATGAAGCGTTTGACCGCTTCATGAAGAGATCGGTCGCATCATGTAGCGGTCGACCGCATTTTATTCCATTAAAAATTAACGGATGTTCGACGGAAATATCAAATTGTCACAACTATATATTCTCAGTGACCATTTAGTAAAAAAATTAAACTTAGTGACTACATCGTAAAAGTGATGTAAATCTAGTGATCAAATATCATATTTTCCTTAATTTTTTTAATAAAAAAATAGTAAACTGGACCATAATAGCAAATGAAGTGACACCAATCTGAATCGGTCTCATGTAGGGCTTTGAATTTTTTTTCCTAATATTGAGGAGAGAAAAGAAAAGGACGTTTCGTTTATTTATTGAATCCACTGACTCGCAGCTTGAGTTAATAGAAAAATAAATAAATCTCAAAGGTTAATTTGGAATGTCGAGAGACTCAACAGTTGGAATTTAAGAGTTTACTCTCTCTTTAACATGCTGTTTGTTTTTAAAATTTTAATAAAATATTGTGTTAATGTTAAAAACGAAGTGGTATTGGAATTGATGAATGTGATATAAATAAAAGTAAAATTTTAAAGCAGTTTTATAAAAGTAAAATTTTAATATAATTTTGAAAAACAAACCGGTTGTAAGTTTTAAAATCAAATCTCTATAAATAATTTTTTGGAGTCATTCTCTTGATAAAGATAAACAATCTAATTTGTGTTGTTTGTGAGAATTGCACCAGTCTTGAGTTTACTGACTTGTTAAGTGGGTTCATTCTGATAGACATATCGAATCGGTTTCTCCTCCTTACTCAAAAAAAAAAATATTAAAACTTGAGATTTGAATAGGCAATTTCACTGTCCAAGAAAGTATCAAAGCGTTTGAGCTGCAGTAGATCATGATCATTAGCTTGGGACGTCACATTTTGACCATCTATATTTGGGATCGGGATCCTTTGCAATTCGGGTGACCGAATTATAAAGCTATCCAGAGAGAGATGAGTGAGTCTCGACCGGGACCCACATCTACCCGAACAAGAGAACCCTATTCGGGCAGGTGTAAGTCCTGCTTGCCCCGACAGGTATGGGTCCCGGGCGAGACTCACCTCTCTATCTCACTCTCTCTCATCAATTGCTCTACAATTCGATGCAAAGGATCTCATCCCTATATTTGAATGCCTAAATTCTTTGCACATCCAAGATCAACCCTCTTTTCAAAAGTGCTTTTTTTGTTTTGTTTTTTCTTTCGATTTTGCTATCTAGAACTTAAAGTAATAATTTCTATGAGTTTTCTTATGACTATAAAGCTCCATTAAAAGTGGCTTATGAAAGAACAACAAAATACAATAAAGTCCAAAGGTGGAGGATTGCGTATTAACCACTAAATTGCAACTACATATAAAAGGGTTAGTGAATGTTGTATCTTTGATACATCTCAAATGATCAATTTTATTATATTTCATCTCTCAAGTATTAATCTTGTACACTTTGCATCCTCTTCCTTCAATTTTAATAGAAGTTAATATTTTTGGTAAGAGGAATGACAACTTTAACCTCGTAAAATATTACGGTCTAAAAATTGTGGAGATAAACTAATACAAAGTATTAGGACTCCACTAATTACTGATCTAAAAGTGTATTTAACTCAACAATAACTTGATTCAAACTCTTCCCCGCTGTTACATATTGCGTGAAGCAATGTTCAATTAACTCTTCCCGGCTGTTACATGTTGCGTGAATATTGCTTCTAGTAAGGGATCCAACTTCGTTAATTGGAACATATTGTCAATTCACACGTTTGATGTAGCTCTGTTCATTTTTACTATTTTTTGAAATATTTAATATTTAGTTTAAAGTTATATATTCTACATGTTGTTACATGTACTGACATGGAGATTGTTTAATTTAAAAATGACATGATCTAGAAATTTGAAAAACAAAACAGTAAAAATGCTAAGAAATTAAGAAAATATTATAGTAAATAACTAAATATATAAGCAAACACAAGTATGACCAAATGTTTGTCCAACACTCAAGTGGTTTACAAAAGATGGGTACAAATGAATCACAAAGAATCACTATTTAAGCCGAATAAACAAGTGGAAAGTACAAAACATGTGAAATGACTCTCTAAACCGAATCAGTAAATGAAAAACTCAATAGAGTGCAAGAAGACAAGATTCTCAAAGAAAAACTAAAGTTTGGCAGGTGAGAGCACAAACTTTCTTGATTGGTGCGTTCTTCGCTCTTATTCAAGGCATTTTCTCTCTAGAAGTAGAGCAAAGAGAGAATATAAAATATAAAAGACTTCAAAACTTAGAATTTTTGTTATCATCAAAATCAATTATGAATTGTTTGCAAAACAACCTAGGGCTAACAGATTTTTATGAGCTTTTTTTGAAAAGTAAGAAGAGAGAATATTTGATGGAATTTTTTAATGAAAAAGTCATGAGTTTGTTAAAAAGTGAGAAGAAAAAAAAAGATTTTTTATAATTTTTTTTGCAAAAAAATATTAAAGTTAGTGTGAAAAAGTATTGGAATCTGTATGAAAATTTTGAGATTTTGGTGTTTGGTTCTAAAATTTTGAGCATTTAAAAAAAAAATTCCTTTAAAAAAATTTGAGATTTTGGTGTTTGATATTGCATCTGACATGTTCGAGAGTTTTCCCGTGTTTGGAACCCCCACAACATGGTTGAGACGTGAGTTCAGATGAAAGCCCTCCAAAACCTTATCCAATTCGAGTACTCGATGTAGAAAGTGTTCACATCTATTTCTGCAGAGAAAACAAAAGCCGGACAGAAACAAACAATGTACATGCAATTAATCAGCCATTGCCTTCACGTAAAAGGGAGCGTCACATTGGTTTCTGCAGAGCAGAGAACATCCTCGAATGGACTTCTGCAGTGCAATAACTTTGGCTCTACTGTCACATGCAATCGGCCATTCTCTGCTTATCCCTTTTTATGTACGTGGAAAGGGATATATGAGGCTTCCAGTTTGATTCCGGAAACAGTTTTCTGCAAGCCATCATAAATTCTTGTGGGTGCAAGTTCGCATAGTCACTTGTCAACGAGCTTTTGGCTTACCGTAAGTGTCCTCCCTCCTAACCATGGGTGGAAGGGTCTGAACCGGCCGGGGGTTCATTCTCCAGACCCGCATGCCTCGAGCGTATGCAACGAAAACTGTTTCAAGAAAAGTGTTCACATGAGTTTTCGGCAAAAGGTAGCACTAAATACACTCTTTTCCACTAGCAAACAGGGCAAGTGTTGTCAGCTGAAATTCATACGAGTCCTCCTCATTAGGACTTCAAATTATAAAACAAAGTGAATCCTGATTAGGCTTCTCATAATTGGGTTTTTTACTTTGCTATTCAACTCAACCCAAATCAAAGCTTGTTCCTAGCTACAAGAAAAAAAAGGAGTTTTTAGTGACGGAGCTAAATAATTAAATGAATTGAATATACTTTTCAACCTTCGACTATGAGAATTCTAACAATTTGCATCTTATATTACCAATTTCGTTAGATTTTTCCTATAATTAACTATTAATCGTTTACACTTCGCACCTCCAACCGTTAATTTGGACGAAAATTACTATTTTAGTTTAGTAAAATTACGATTTTACCTTCATAATTTTTTTAATAATTATATTTTTATAGGGGTACATTTGTCATTTCATTGAACTAAAATAGTAATTTCCATCTAAATTTAATAGTTAAGGGTGATTCTAAGTGTAAAGATTGATAGTTGAAGGACGAAATGTAACCAAATTAATAATTTGGGTAAGTGTCAGGACTCTAATAGTCAAGAAGCGAAAAATATATTTTTCTCTAATTAAATATCGTCGCTAAAAACCCTTCTATTGGCATGAGATCGACATGTTCGTGTGTATTTCAAAAATGAGTTTCAACTATGCTCATCATATTTATGGAGTTGGTCAAGTACAGTAGCATCACCTTTTAGGGTAGGCGATGGTTTTGTCTCCTAAAGTCAAAAGTAAGCATACAATGTCCTAATTTAGCTCAAAATTTGGATCCGTCCCTATCATTCTAATTGCCACGAAATTAGGAGTAAATTGACAGGTAAACTGGACAGAGGCATATGGGAACTTCCATTTCTAGATAGATTTTTTCAAAGTTCAATGGACAGCGAAAAACATACCAATTAGTTGGCTCTTATTTTGACGGATTGTCCATTTTCAAACATATGGGGTGGATTATGACAATTTGCCTGCCCTTTCTGTCCTGGCCAGTGGCGGAACCAGGATTAGAAGTCAACCATGACGAATTTTTAAAGTGAAATGACTGAATTTTTTTTCATACGTAATGCTAAAAATTGTCTAAGAATTACAATATTAAAAATTAAAGACTAAAAATATTGAATACACATATCGTACTATGTACAATATCAACCATGGATCCTGCGTTTCTGCATCTTCTGAAAATGTTGCAAAACGACTTCGTTCTCTATAGTTTCAAAAATTTCCCGCTCGATGTACACTACCATGGAATCATTCATCTAGTCATCTCTCATCCTATTACGCAAATCAATCTTGATAATCTTCATCGCAGATAACACTCTCTCAACGGTTGCGGTCACAACTGGTAAGACCAATGCTAACTCAATAAGCTGATAAACTAGTGGATACAAAATATTCTTTATAGTCTCAACCATCTTTACAGCAAGACCTCCAATATCTTGAAGTCCAGAAAAAACATCATGAAATCTAACATCTCTAATGTAGGTTTCAAGCTGATCTCTAAGAAACAACTTCTCAGTTGTTGAGAAATCTTCTGGATAAAACTCAGCAAGACGACATAACTTATCAAGATCAAATGTTGAGAATGAGTCTCTTGGATTAAGACATGCTATGCAAAGAAGTAACTCTGTACTTGCTTCTGTAAAACGATCATTCATCCCTCAACTTCTGCAACCGTTCCTTCTCAACTCCAACCAAACTCATAGCATTAACAATATCTTGATCCTTTCGCTGTAAAGCTTCTGACAATGCATTTGTAATTCCCATTATTTTTCTCAACAAATGAAGAACAAATACAAATTCATAACTTTGCATCTTACCCATCAAGCTCATAGCCATTTATTAGAATGTCAGCGATCAGAAAGCAACAGACTACAGTTGATCTTACCGAACATATTGGTTAGTTTTATAAGGTTAAGCTGTAAGCACAATTGACAAACCAACTACAAAGTTCTCTTTTTTTACTCTGTACAGTGTACTTGCCACTATCACCTGGACTATGAAAGTTGAAACCATTTTAAAAACCATTTGAATTCACTGCAACTTTCTCCCGATAAGAATAACTTTCATGTTATGATATAATTTATTTATATTTTTATTACCTCTTAGGAGTGGACAAGAGAAGAGCTAAAGAGCCAAGAGGTGGCACTGGCGCCGATGTTGGAGGAGAAAATCTGAAAAGTGAGCTTAGTGAGACCTGAGGGATAGAGAGAATCAAATTTAGAGAACTGAGAAGAAAAGTACCCGAAACCGGAAGGAAAGACTGAATTTGAAAGGAATACCTGTGAGGGCTGGAGGCTGGGCGGCACGCACTGTTGCGTGTTTGTGAATTGTGAGAGAAATTTTGAGAGAGAGGTCAGAGGAGGCGCTGAGGCACGAATAAGGTTAAAAAAAATTGATTCAAGATTGAATGGTATGGCCGTATCACATATGGGCTGTGCAATTTGTGGGTTTGGGGCTTTTGGGCTCAAAAATTAAAATCATGGACTCTCGAGGTATTTTGACTAGGAAGCTTTAGTTGGCGTGGGCCTTAGGCTCAACCATGACGGACCCATGCCAACTTATTTTAAAAAAAACAAGTGATTTTTTTTTTGGGGCAGAGCCAATCATGGTGGCCGCCATGGTTCGCCATGGCTTGGTTCCGCCTATGGTCCTGGCTACCTAAGTAAGCTTTGCTTCCTAGTTTTCACTGAATAAACTTATCTTTGTCCTTCGTTAATTCATACAAGTCATCTCTAATATTTCCTCCTCCTCTGTCAATATGCTGCATTCAGTAATAATAATTTCTCCAAGACAAGCAGCCAAGTGCTGATTCTTGACAAATTCTTCTCAAAATTTGAAAATGAACAGATATCATCTTCAGCCACCGAATAAGTTTGAGCTTGGGTTATTCGAGCTTAATGCGTTCAAGTAATTAAGCTGTAAACTTGAGCTCTAGTTTGATGCCCTAGTTAATGAATGAGCACGAGCTGACATCTTTATGAACCAAATCTGAGCTATTTGCAAATAACTTGGTTCATTTTATATCTTTGAACATAATTCAGAAAACTTGGAAGTAAGAAACAAGCAGCCTTATCATAGATAAGTTGCATTGAAAGGGAAGGGAAAAAAGTCAACGTAAACTGAAACTGATGGATAACTTTCTATCTTAATTTTGAATAATAATTTATGATCTCACAAACCCACTTCTTATGTTACAATACTTCTAATTTAATGTGAGTTTTCACTTTAACCTTAGGTTGAGTGGTTTGTTAGTTAAAATGATACATAGTTTGCTTCTAAGCAATTTTGGGAGGCCGTTTCCTATTTGGGGATCAAACCTCAATCAAGGAAGAGGATCAACTCCTGCAAACTGCAACTGACATCATAACACGAACAATTTCAGGGCAGGACTAGCAGGGAACGACCTTGATACAATATGTCTGAAACCAATGTCATGGAAGCAGAATATTAATTATGATAATATTCTGCAACCAACCTATTAACGGGCAGAATATTAATTATGCTAATATTCTGCAACCGGCCAATTAACTCTATTGACCAAAGTGATAGGCGTGTAATAGTTGGCCTGCTGTAAAGTTATTAGGAGTATATAGTTTTCCTTAAATAGCTATGTAATTATAGAGAACAACTAGAAATAAGGGGTGCGCTCCTCCCTTGGTAAGCTTTCCTTGTATAGCCTGTTTTTTGAATTCTCTACTTAATGGAATGAGAGCAAAGGAACAACAAGCTCCATTTTATTTTTCTAACTTGACATGGTATAAGAGTCGGCTCTCGATTCATAGCATCATTTTTTTTTTCAACCCTTGTTCTGATAGTTTTAGTGATTCTCGGGTGGTATCTTGGATTTTTTAGTCTCTTGGCTCTTGTTGCCACATCTTGGTCCTTGTCTGAATTTTTTTTCTTTGTTCCCTTTCCTTCGACGTTTCTGTCCTCATGGACAAGCATGAAGCTGACCGCATCAAGAGGTTGTTCGTTTTGGTGAGATTTTTAGAATTTAAAGTGTTTTGAGAATTTTTAGGTAATGTTGGAGTTTATTGATATTCATGTAAAAGTTGTTGATTTGTATTAGTATTTGAACATGTTCGGTTTGTAAATTCTGAATTTATGTGTATCCTAGAATACTTGTCAAAACTAATAGCTAGAAATAAGGGATGACACTCCTCCCTTGATACACTTTCCTTGTATAGCCTGTTTTTTAATTCTCTACTTAATGGAATGAGAGCAAAGGAATAGCAAGCTCGATTTTATTCTTCCAACTTGACAACCAATACCAAATATTGCAATAGAGATAGCCAAATGAATGTAAATGAATCATGCGTGGCATCATTGTGGAAATTTTTTTGTAAGCTAGTTCATAGGATAATATGCAGAACACATCAAGGGTAACAAAAAGTTGAAAAATGATCATATAAGAGAGCTGGATACCTCTAATCCACTTTTCAAGCCAATGCCAATGACGGTAACTCCAAGTCCAATCAGTAAAACATCCTTCCTCGTGTAACCGAAAGGTGCCTGCAGAAGAAACAAGAAAAAAGTCATGAAAGAAACTACTATAGTGCCTTCTTCTTTGTTTTGTTCTTCTTTCAGCTTCCAAATTCACAACATTGAAACCCGGAATCATAACTTCTATCTTTCACTTAATGCACCTTATCATTTGAACTAGCAACACTCCTCTGCAGACAAGACAAGGACAAACAATACTCAGCATTTACCGAAATTTACAGCTTTTCTCTCAAACAGCCTCTCTCTCTCTCTCTCTCTCTCTCTCTCTTGTCTGTGTGTGCCCCCTGAACTATACGAGATATTACCACCTATCACACGGCCTGTTTCAAAGCCTTTTGCTCTAAGGTATGTTTCATTAAAATTCAAAGAACATAGAAAATCTAGCATTAATCGATTCCTACATCGATTAATCAATTCCATCATCGCTCAACCCCCCAAACCGAGAACTACATTACACACAAATAACAAAAAGAAGTCGACGCCTGAATACCCAGATAACAGAACAAAGGAACAAATTTGGAGTTTTATACGGTCTTGTTGTTTCTACAAGGTGTTATAACCTTTGGGTTTAACCAATTGCATGACACATGAAGATGCATAGCTCCTCGTTAGGTATCAATGAGTAAAGTTTACACCGGAGGCCAGAATCACGAATAAAAGGCCTATATACTATCAGTGCAAATACTTCTTAGAGGAACATCTTTCATGCTTACAACAGAAGCTAGTGGATAACTTCATTGTACAGAACCTGATCAGAAGCTTCATTGTCACTACCATTGGTGTTTGAAGGAGGGGTACTTCTGGGGACGGTAAATATCACTTTCCTTGCCGGCATGCCTTTAGATCTTTTGCCGGCAAAAAGTGCTTTCTTTCTATATAAGCTTTGAGTCATACCTTGTCCTTAAAAATTCAATAAAAAATTGTAACACCATCATATAAATTTATTGTTGTTATAAAAGCAATGATAATGAATATAACTGTAAGTGGTAATTAACAAGAAGATGTCTAACATTCTCATACACCTGGTGAAGTCAGCAGATTCTAATGATAGTACTTGAGCGTTTGCATAAAAGCATTGTTTATCTTATGGTATTACATTATGGTCATTGATTAAGAATTAGATTGGGTAAAAGAACAATTTGGTGAGATACACAGGCCACAAACATTTCCCTGTGTCTGATCTTTGTCTAAGCCAGACCAAATCCTTTTGTTGCCTAATTCCAGCTAAATATACAGAGCATAGGTGCACCTTAGAAAATTTCCATTACAAGCCATTTAAACATCCAATAATGATATGGTTGCTTATGCATCATTTGAATCCATGGGACATTAGACAGTATTACAAATGCTGCCAGAATTCATCCCAGGTAACACCGCGGATGGTATAAAGGAGACACTTAAACTAAAAGCATCAACAACTGGGCAACTGGCAGCGGTGACGATTGGAGGAGGGACATAGAACCTATAGTATAGAACATAGACCAGGTTCTAACTATAACAACTCACAGAGCAGCTATTGGAAGCTATAAAAATTCATCATTCCCAGGATTCCTGTTGAACAAAACAAAAGTCCAATAGTTTGTTAAATTATACAAGAGGAACAGCAAAACAACGCTCCATCTAGGTCCCCAGGGATATTTGCTGGATTCCCATTGTACACAAAGGGTTTGCTTAATTGCAGGGACAGGGAAGCTCCTAAAGTTTAACTCTTCTATGATCCTAAAAGCGAACGTCTTCCAGGTAAAGCAATCCCAAATAATCAATGAAAAGACAGAAAAACCACATATTTTGTTAATCCCAGTTATAACCATTAAAAAAGACATGTGTAGTTGTGTTAGTTACCATGTACAAAAATTTCAATCCAGAGAAAATTTAATATCCAATCATCGGATAGGTCACAGAATTGTACCCTGTGCAATGACTAGGAATTGCAGACGATATCCTTCTTGGCCTTGTCGAATATAGAGGCGAGCGTAATCAAACCAAAAAAAATATGAAACTAAGCTGAGTTGGAACCGCCACGTGGGTTTGTGGGTCCACTCAGGAAAGGAATGGCCAAAAACTCGAAAATAGCAAATCGAAACTTGAAGGCACATAGCCTAGAAAATTTAAAGGACTCGTACTGCAGGTTTGCTTGCTCGATTCGGAGACGGAGAGTGAAGCGTAGAACATGGGGCTTCTCAGTATAATACGGAAAATCAAGAGGAAAGAGAAAGAAATGCGTTTGCTCATGGTGTGTGTATTTCTCCATTCTCTCTCATTCTCCCTCTCTCACAGATACATAATTGCATTCTCTTCGTTTACTTACTATGTCATGTACGTAATTGTCTGATACTTCGCAGTGGGCTTGATAATTCTGGGAAGACTACGATTGTGTTTAAGATCAATGGGGAGGACACCAGCGTAATCAGTCCCACGCTCGGCTTCAACATCAAGACCATCACCAACCAAAAGTAAGATTTTTGAACAGATGAAATTCCGTTCATCTATCTGTCATGTGCTTGATGTTGTTGCAAAATACAGATATTTTTTAGATTGGCCAAGGGGCAATTTATCATACAGGTATGGGGCTCTCAATAAGGCGTACTCTGCCATCTATCGTTGCTCATAGATCTCAATGATTACTCATGGCATTCTTTTTTTTTTTTTTAAGAAACGTAGGAGTTTTATATTCTGATTGTTTAAATTTTGACTGGGTTGTCTAAACCTCTCGCAAAATATATATTCATCTCAAATATATATGTGTTTGTTGGCTGTTTACTTGAAATCTGGAGAATTATTTTGTTCTTGTCTGTGAGTTGTCAAGTTTTTGAATTTCTTTCATTGACTGCTATAATGGCGTACTGCTTCATTCTCTACGTTGATTAAAACTTCCTTTGACAGGACTCTGAAAATCTTGGTCTTTCATTCTTCTTTTGTCATATACTACATTTAGATATGCTTACTTGAAATCCAGTTAATATGACTTTCGCAGGTATACTCTTAACATATGGGATGTTGGTGGTCAGAAAACTATAAGATCTTACTGGAGAAACTACTTTGATCAAACTGAATGACGTGTCACTCTTTCTGGCTTGCTGCCTTACGTGGTCTCTGTATATTACTTGATGGGTGTCTGTGTTTTTGGTGCCCCGGAGAAAGAGGGGGGGGGGGGGGGGGGGGGCGGGGGGGTGGGGGGCCCTCATGTGTGACCATGAGGCATTGTTGGGATTATTTTTGGTTATGTTTTGCTGATGGCTCTTACCCTGATGGACTGAACTAGCAGAATGCGCCAGTACAATTTTTTTGAGGCTCCAAAGTTGTCTTCGTTATTTTGGCTGGACTAATGGACCCTTGACCCATGAGCCAACGATTAAGTATGCTTAACTTTAAAGTTTATCTAATTAGAGGATTAAATGAGTGCTTTAATGCTCTGTAATTTGTCTTTATGCTGCATATTTGAAATTTTGTAGTATGCTTAAAAAAACCATGATTGCAAGCTTCTGGGATGCTGAAATGAAAATTTGCAAGAAAGGTTGTAGTTTCTCACCTCCTCCCCCCCCTCCCCCCCCCAAACCAAAAAAAGAAAAAAACCGGTTTGGCCTTTAGATGCTAACTTATATTCATTTAACGGAGGTTGTCAGGAGCATCTTTACTGATACTAGCAAATAAGCAGGATATAAAAGGTGCCCTTACCCCAGAGGAAATTGCTAAAGTAAGGCTTCTGGCTTAAAAAAAGTCCTTGTGTAACTCAGTGGCGTATCTAGGATATAGAATGAGTGGGGTCGAATTTTTAAGAGAAAATGATCAAAAAATAATTTTCACATAATGTAAAAAATGTCTTAAAATTACAATATCACAAATTAAGAACTAAAAATATTAAAGATAATGAAATACACTTATCCATACGAAGAAACAATTTATAACTCGTGCCTTGCAAACAATTTATCTATAGCAGTTTTTAAAGACTGGTAGCATGTGTCAGTAACATGTTCCACACCAAGAAACCGTTCAATCACCTATTCACTTTTGTTCACATATCTCAAAACCACTGACATTTGCTCCTTCACCGAACTATCTCGAGACTCATCAATCATAAGACAAAAAAATTAATCTCTCATGTCTTTAATGATAGCAAGTGTGGTCTGTGCTGCACAAATCAACAGATTTACGCAACCCTAGGTCAGAAATAATATCATCGGAACTCAACAAAGGGCGAAATCTTTTTGAACTAGAATCCTCATTAGAAGTAGTAGCCACATTAGGAGTATTAGACGACTCCATGCTTTGTGGCTTTTTTTTTTATCAAAAATCTATCCATTATCTTAAAAGAAAAAAACAAAACAAAATGTCCATCAGCATATGAGGAAGACAATTTTTAACACCCATCAATAATTATGGAGTTTGACGCCTGTATGAAGATAAGGAATCTTCTTCTGTCAAAAAGTATTGGTGCACTCAGCTATTTCTCGTTAAAAAATAACCTGAGTAATAAATTAGATTAATAAAAAATAATATTTCTGTGCTTTCCTTTTTAATTGGCAAATGATAAATTTTGAGGACCTACATAATTTATGTATTAGTGCAGTTAAAGTGATAATGGACCAGTGAGAGGGACTATTGAGGCGTGAGGGAGAAACGAAGAGATCGCAGAGTGAGAGAGAGAGGCGTGAGTAATTTTTTTTTAAAAAAAATCAGAGGGTGAAACAGCGTAATTTCACCCTCTGATTTTTTTTAAAAAAAAATTAAGCAATTAGGTCACACGGACTGGGCCAGTGGGTGTGCCCCCGCTGGCCCAGTCTCGCCCCCACTGGCCTTGGAAGCAGGCCGGGGCGGCTGGGCCTGTGGGGGCGGGCCTGCTTCTTAATAACAATTTTTTTTACAAAGAATGTTTGGAGCCAGTGGGGGCGACCGCCCCTGCCCGCACCCCCTTGGATCCGCCCATGCTTGTGTTCTTATTTTAGGACAGGACTATAGCCATCTATTGCAGATAATTTTTTTTTTCTTTTGGCATCTATAAAATTACATTGCATTAGTGTATAGATACTTCTATACATTGACTCCTGAGATTCTGAAGATGGTGTAATCGTACTTTTTCATGTACTGAACTTGGAAGCAATGGACAGAACCCGGCACTGGAAGATTGTTGGCTGCAGTGCATATACTGGTGAGGGGCTGCTTGAGGGGTTTGATTGGTTGGTCCAGGACATAGCCTCTCGAATTTATGTGCTTGACTAATGCCTAGTTGAGTCTGTTTTCATTGCAAGACAATTGCTCTCGGCCAATTTTCAGTTGAATGAGCGTTTTGCCAGATCCATCTTAAAATGCACAAGGCAGATTTCCAAATGCCACTAGGGCATCAATGCAAAGTGCAATCTTGAGGCCCTTTTCAGATTTGACATTTTACCTTGAGCTCATTGAAGCAAGATTGCGCTTAATGAACTCGTAACATTGGTGTCTGTTGTTCAATTGTCGTTAGACAACTATCGAAGAAGTGCCTATGTGGCCTGGAAAGAGAAAAATATAAAACTATCATATGCAACTTTTAAATTTAATTTTTATTTTAAAAAATATTACTTTTTTTTATATGTCATTTTTAATATTTTTAATAATTTTGTTTTTGAGGGACATTTCAGTCATTTTGCATGTGGTTTAACGGCTAAATCAAATGAAAGGCAAGAATTGATTGTTTTTTAAACATATGAGACGGAATAAAATATTTTGGAATTTGAGAGAGACTTATTGATTTTTGCTCATAGATATAGGAGGTACTATAATATTCCCAAAAAAATAAAAATTAATTTACGAAAATTTTTAGCTTGGTTTATTTTCTGAAAAATAATATAACTTTTATAGTTGAGTTGAAAACTTTTTATTTTGACCTCATTTTCAAGTACTTGCCAAATACCAGAAAATAAGTAAAACAAATTACAGATTTTGTTTGACAAGTAAACAAACTGACCCTAAATCTTTACTTTTGATTAACAATAATAATGTTATATAACTGCAATTAACCATTTAATAAAAAGTCAGCTTTCTAAAATAATTATTGTTGTCTTGTCTTAGAGTGTTTTCTTACATGCTCATAAAATGCTATTAAATTTAGAGGAAAATATCATTTTAGTCCTTGAATTTTCATCATTTTTATTTTTAGTCCTTGAATTTTATTTTTTCAGATTTTAGTTATTTGATTTGCATTTTTTGACGAAAAAGTCATTCCATTAGGGATTCGTCTGTTTCCCTAATGGAGGGCCACATCACATAGGGGTGAAAACCGGAAATGCGGTCCGGACCGCATTTCCGGTCCTCTAATATTAAAAGACCGGACCAGACCACTTATATGTGGTCCGGTCCGGTCCGGGTTTTAAAAATGCGGTCCGGTCTGGACCACTTATGTGGTCCAGACCGGATTTCAATTATTTTTAAACCGCATTTCCGGTCCTCTAATATTAAAAGAGCGGACCGGACCACATATATGTGGTCCGGTCCGGTCCGGATTTTAAAAATGCGGTCCGGTCTGGACCACTTGGACCGGACCACATATAAACCACATATATGTGGTCCGGTCCGGTCCGGATTTTAAAAATGCGGTCCGGTCTGGACCACTTAAGTGGTCCAGACCGGATTTCAATTATTTTTTTAAAAAAATTTCGCAGAGCGTAGAGCTCTGCGCAGTAGGCGCAGTGCTATGAGGCGCACTGCAGATAGCACTGCACTTCACTCTAACATCACATCAGCAGCCGGTTGTCAGTGGTCAATGGTATATGCACGGTGTAGTTCATGAATTCACCACTTCCAAGCTCACTATCAAGATCATCCCTATTCCCTTGAGTAGTTGATGTGGCGACCCGAGAAAGTTCTCCTACTAAATGCCACGGTCTGAGGCAATGGTGGTTTGTTAAGTCCCTCAGAAGGTGCATCAGATGTTGATGAGAGATTTGACCGGCTTGCCTTGAAGTACTTGGACACCATATTCAAAAGCTACGATGCAACTGCCTGGGATTCTGCAATTTTACAAACCCTACAAAGTACACCTGCATCAGCATAACTTCATATCACCATAAGAAAACCAATACAAGATCTTAAAGATGTATAGCTAAAACCAAAGTTTACACAATGATCTACAAAGAAACCAAACTTCCCAGACACAACGATCCATAAAAAAAATTGTTCCTTAGATGATCAGTTTTCTTTTTATTTTTCTTTTCAAAAGTAAAGACCATCTCTTTACAACTTTTACTATGCCCCCATAACGCAGGGTTCCCAACATTCTGCAGAATTTTGTAGAAGATTATAGATGCTTGAAACGTGAAAATAAAGACTGAATTTAGTAGCATAAAATGTCCTGAGTAAGCTTACTTATAAGTTGTCTTCTTTTTTCTGCTGCAGCACTCTTTGTCCTCAAAGAGTGGGTATTTCAAGAAAAGATTAGACGACTCAACTGATGTTGAGCTACCAGAAGGTTTCCCTGGAGGACCACCTTTGAGATGATTGCACTATTCATCTATGACTCCTCCACATTAGTTGACCCTTTCAACGTAGCACCACTGCGATGTGCAACAAAGTTTCTTGAGATAACAGAAGAATACTTCTCCAGTAACCTCTATGGATGAAGGCAATCCATCTCCGAAGCCTCTCGAATAGCTCGACCTTTTTCCTCTCTCTATGGTAGTCCCTGGAAACTTTCGGAACGTTTTGGACGGAGATTCCGTTGATTGAAGCTGATTTCGGGCGGCGGTAAAAGAACGCGACGACCAGGGGAAAGCAAGGATTGGGAGTAGAGAGGCGGAGTCCAGTTTTCGTTTCCGCATGGAGGCGTCTGTGGTGAATTATGAAGAGAGGGGGTTTGGGGTGTATATTGAATAGTAATAGAGCCATAGATGTTAGGTGGCTGGCAGAGTTACACAAATGGAACAAGGCAGAGGAGGAGGAGAGTTGAGAAACGTATAGAGCTATGTCGTCGCGCTTTTTAATTTCAGGTACTATGTGAGGCGGAAACGAAGAGGAATAGGTTAGAAGCCACTCCAGTCACGTTTACCAATTCGAGGGTATGTACACGAAACACTTGGTCAAACATGGAAAATAAGTGGCTTTCGATGTGGCGGCCCCTCTGTTAGGGAACTGACGGATTCCTGACGGATGAGTTTTTTCGTAAAAAAAAAATACAAATCAAAGGATTAAAATATGAAAAAATGAAATGGAGTGAAAATCCAAACACTAAAGTGTCATTCTCTTAAAGGATCGACCCGATTAAACTCGCCTACAGGCTTCACCCGCTGATAGGGAGAGGTTGCAATCCTACCTCTCCCAGGATATTTATAATAGTATGTGAGCCCCATTACCTCTCATTTGGAAAGAACACAACTATCTATCCATTAACGGTCTCCCGCTCCCAGGTATCCTGCTTCTTTTCTTTCTTGCAAATATCGTTTTTTCTTCCTCTGTTTTTGGTTTTCTTAGATTAGATATGGGTAATGCTTATCTTTATGGTTGGGGGACAATGAACGACAGAAAACTCTGGGCATGCCCAGAATGTTTTGGTGAAATTAGTGGTCTGGCATCTGGGCCATCCTTGTGCTTGTTCTTTATAGAATCGTTCCTTGTAAAGCTAATTACTAGTTAACTCTTTCACTTGAAACACTTAGTAGTTTCCTTCCATCGCCCCACCCCCACGTGTCTAACTTGGCTTGTGTGTGTTATGCGAAGAATATATGCTAGGATGGCTACTCTTCCACATGGGAATATGAATTGCAGCATTTCATGCGAAAGGGGAGCGATTTCCCTCATGCGCTTTGCCTCTCTTCCACTTCTGTCGCCGAGGGCTAGAGCTTTAGAAGGTTTGTTGAGAGGTCAGTTAGTTATTTGTTTGCTTTACTTGAATTTTGTTTTGTTTGCATATTATGCAGAAGTTGGGACTGTTATAATTGGATTATGTGGTCTTGAAAGTGACATATCCGATGATTGGATAATAAATTTTCTCCGGATTGAAATATTTTTACATGGTAACACAAGTCCTTTTTTAATGGTAGATTTATGAATGGGATTAACAAAATATGTGGTTTTTCTGCTTTTCTTTGATCGTTTGGGTTGCTTTACCTGGAAGATGTTCACTTTTGTGGTGATAGAAGAGTTAAACTTATGGAGCTTCCCCTACCCCAAGAACAAAGAAACAAAACAAAGAGCTTCCAGTTTGGATGAATGAAGATAGAGATAATTTAAGTTTTCTCATTTCTTTTACTGTATCTTCTTCAAGCCTCTCCAAGTATCAGTTCACTTATGGCAAAGCGTTGGCCTTTTTTTCTTTCTTTAGCTTTCAATTTGAATCTAGCTGTCTCTTCCTATGTACATATTGTTGGCATCTTCCTGTAGAAGGTGCTTGATGGAAAAACAAAAAGAATCATACTTACTTTCTTTAGCTGTATGGTTATTGCACCTTATGACATGCCTCCCATATGGTCAGGGCCACCCATGATTGATAGTTCATCGAATTGAAATTAACCAGGTTGCATAAGTGAAATCTAGGCATTGATATGTTAAATATTTTCGAAATAAAATAAAGCTTGTCAAGAGATCTTTCTCACTACACAAGTTTCTATCCAACTGCCAAATAGATTAATGCTATTTTCAGCTTATCTGCAATTTTTAAAGTCTGCTGCTGAATTAGGAGTCATCTGCCGGGCTGTGGTTGGGCATAATTAATCAGACATCCATTCCGACAACAATAAAGAATAGATTGTGATATCTATTGTATGCATGTTTGTCTATTTATTCTTAAAGTTTGAGTCTATTCTTATGGTTCTTCCTCCCTCTAGTTCAGCCAGCAAATATCCTTGGGGACCTAGATGAAGCATTGTTTTGTTGTTCCTTTTGTACACTTTAACAAACTATTGGGCTTTTGTTTTGTTCACAGGAATCCTGGGAATTATGAGTTTTTATAGCTTCCAATAGCTGCTCTGTTTGTTGTTGTACTTAGAACCTGATCTATGTGCTATACTATTGCTCTGTGTCCCTCCTTCAATCGTCGCTACTGCCAGTTATAATACTATTGAGATTTTTAGTTTAAGTGTCTCTTTTCTACCATCCGTGGCGTTACCTGGGATGAATTCTGGCAGCATTTGTAATACTATCTAATGTCCTATGGATTCAAATGGTGCACAAGCAACCAAATCACTATTGATTGTTTAAATGGCTTGTAATTGCAATTCTCTAAGGTGCAGCGATGCTCTGTATATTTAGCTGGAATTAGGAAACAAAAGGATTTGGTATGGCTTAGACAAAGATCAGACACATGGAAATGTTTGTGGCCTTTGTCTCACCAAATTGGTCTTTTACCCAATCTAATTCTTAATCAATGAGCATAATGTAATACAATAAAATAAATAATGTGTTTATGCATCACGCTCAAGTACTATAATTAGAATCTGCTAACTCCACCAGGTATATGAGAATGTTAGACATTTCTTGTTAATTACTACTTGTAGTTATATTCATTATCATTGCTCTCATAACACCAATAAATTGTTATGATGGTGTTTCAATTTTTATTGAATTTTCTAGGACAAGGTATGACTCAAAGCTTGTATAGAAAGGAAGCACTTTTTCCTGGCCAAAGATCGAAAGATATGCCGGCAAGGAAAGTGATCCTTACCATCCCCAGAAGTACCCTTCTTCAAACTCCAATGGTAGTGACAATGAAGCTTCTGATCAGGGCAAGGTATGTATAAGCAACAACTACATTTACTGAATGAGGCTCCCTTCATGTCTTTTTTCTGTACAATAAAGTTATCCACTAGCTTCTGTTGTAAGCGTGAAAGATATTCCTCTAAGAAGTATTTGCACTGATAGTATATAGGCCTTTTATTCGTGATTCTGGCCTCCGGTGTAAACTTTACTCATTGATACCTAACGAGGAGCTATGCATCTTCATGTGTCATGCAATTGGTTAAACCCAAAGGTTATAACACCTTGTAGAAACAAGACCGTATAAAACTCCAAATTTGTTCCTTTGTTCTGTTATCTGGGTATTCAGGCGTCGACTTCTTTTTGTTATTTGTGTGTAATGTAGTTCTGGGGGTTGAGCGATGATGGAATTGATTAATCAATGTAGGAATCGATTAATGCTAGATTTTCTGTGTTCTTTGAATTTTAATGAAACATAACTCAGAGCAAAAGACTTTGAAACAGGCCGTGTGATAGGTGGTAATATCTTGTATAGTTCAGGGGGCACACACACACAAGAGAGAGAGGCAGTTTGAGAGAACAAGGTGTAAATGTCGGTAAATGCTGAGTATTGTTTGTCCTTGTCTTGTCTGCAGAGGAGTGTTGCTAATTCAAATGATAAGGTGCATTAAGTGAAAGATAGAAGTTATGATTCCAGGTTTGAATGTTGTGAATTTGGAAGCTGAAAGAAGAACAAAACAAGAAGGCACTATAATAGTTTCTTTCATGAATTTTTTCTTGTTTCTTCTGAAGGCACCTTTCGGTTACACGAGGAAGGATGTTTTACTGGTTGGACTCGGAGTTACTGTCATTGGCATTGGCTTGAAAAGTGGATTAGAGGTATCCAGCTCTCTTATATGATCATTTTTCAACTTTTTGTTACCCTTGATATGTTTTGCATATTATCCTATACACTAGCTTACAATAAATTTTCCACAATGATGCCACGCATGATTCATTTACATTCATTTGGCTATCTCTATTGCAATATTTGGTATTGGTTTCATACAAATTGTATCAAGGTCGTTCCCTGCTAGTCCAGCCCTGAAATTGTTGATGTTATGAATTATGATGTCACTTGCAGTTTGCAGGAGTTGATCCTCTGCAAGCAGGGAATGTAGTTCAGCTGGTAATGGTGTTGGGCCTAAGTGCCTAACAGTTGGTTGGATTTTTACATATATATTTCGAGTTTCAAACAAAGAAATGACATATGCTCAACAATTACGTGACTATGAAAACAAAGTCATGGAGGTACGGTTTTGTGTCTTCCTACTTTCCATTTTACTTTTTCCAGATACTAAGCTCAGGCCTAATTCTGAACTTGCAGAAGCGGTTAGAGGGCCTGACAGAAGCAGAGCTTGAAGCATTGCTCGAACAAGTCGAGGAAGAGAAGAGACACCTAGCTAGTGGTGAGCAGGTCAATTAATTTGATTACCACAGTGCTCGATGTACAACTCTTATGTATATAGAGTAGCATTAGTTCACAGAATTTTTTTTATGTTTGCTTGTTTGGATTTGTGGACGGACAACACAATGAAATTGCAAAGTCGATTTTACCATTGCAAGTTTTCGTGTTTTTCCACATGCAAGAAACCTAGCCATTAAAGTAGTTAAATGAGTACTTTTATAAAGTTCACCTAAAATCGGGTCAAGTTCTAATTGTTCAAATTAACTCTATAGTAATAAGATCAGCTAAACCTTATTTGGCCACTCTGGGAGCAACTGTTCATTTGTTCCAAAGGGCCCTTGGGGTAGGTTGAGGGTCAATCTTGGGCTGCGTTTGGATGTAAAATTTTCCCCAAAATTTTATCTCTCTCCTAATAAAATATTCCAATATAATCTCTCTCTCTTCCATAAAAAAATATAAAAAATTACAAAAACTATAAACTATTACCTCTCTCTTCACTTTTTCACTAAACCCAATACCAACACTAAACCCAATACCAAAAATTTTACCACACAAGGAGTTATTATTACTACTGTTACCTTTTCCAAGTGCTCACTTGGCTAGCTCTCTGGACAGAACACGGCACTGGACGATTGTTGGCAGCAGTGCATATACTGGTGAGGGGCTGCTTGAGGGGTTTGATTGGTTGGTCCAGGACAGCCTCTCGAATTTATGTGCTTGACTAATGCCCAGTTGAGTCTGTTTTCATTGCAAGACAATAACTATATGGCTGAAATATTGAAATTGCTCTCGGCCAATTTTCTGTTGAATGAGCGTTTTACCAGAGCCATCTTAAAATGCACAAGGCAGATTTCCAAATGCCACTAGGGCATCAATGCAAAGTGCAATCTTGACCCTTTTCAGATTTGACATTTTACTGTGAACTCATTGAAGCAAGATTGCGACTTAATGAACTTGACTATCTAGTGGTGCAGAAAACATCTATAGATTAGCCATTCCTGTAGCCTCAAGGCAACCTTCTCATATAGAAAAATGGGCCAAATTTTTGTTCTCTGATTGACATTCACAAACCCAATTCACGGTTGTCTTATGTTCCGGTTTTAACTTCCTTCAGCTTTGATGAATTCCTAACTCCCTCCTGACTCCTCCGTTGAGCAACGGAGGAGACGTTGGTTCCACAATCTCCCAGATGACAACAGAATCAATCATTTTGAAAACGCTTCCCATGAAGTGAGATGAAGAAGTCTTGGAATCTCATAAAAGCAATAACAATAATAGTACGGTCCAGGTAAAGCAAAACTTCCAAAGTGATTCCGGGAAAATTGGGGAAATATTGCAAAGCTTTACGAACTAGTTTGAAGAACACAATGCTGCAAGAATTCTCTGATTCGAACTCAGAGGCCAAACTCATCTTGGAACAAATGAGGCTTAGAATGTCCATCCCCGAATTGGTTTAAAACATTATGCAACGATAAATATCCTCTTTGCAATCATTTTGATTTCTTTCCTTGCTTCTTCTTGATAACTTCGTCAACGTACATGATACCCTTGCCTTTGTAGACTTCAGGGGGCTTGCAGCTACGAACAGCAGCTGCAAACTGGTGCACTCTTTGCTTGTCTATTCCAGTGCAGCAAACTACGTTGTTCTTAAAGCAGAAAACACGGACAGCTGGAGGAACAGTCAGTTCAACCTCATGACTGTATCCCAATTTGAGAAACAAGAGGCGTCCTTCAGCTTCAGCTCTGGCTTTGTACCCAACACCCACAATCTTAAGAAAGCGAAAAAATTTGGCTTCCATTGGGGATAAAGCAGCAAAGGACCACCACAATTCTTCTGACATAAACAAGTAGCAGCAGTGAACAAAACTTAAAACAGGAAACATAAACCAAGAGAACCACAAATTATCTTTGAAGATGCAATACTTCTAACTTGCATTTAAAAAGTTGGGTTCCTTAATATTGTCACTGGGGAAATAGGAGGTACAGATATAGAACGCCGACTGCTTATAGCCATAATCTTCTAAAGGAAAAATTATTGGGTTCTGGTAGGGACATTATACATTCAACTCGCCCACAGCAGATTTTGCCAAATTTTACTTCAAGAATTAAGTGTGGGAGTTATTTGGCCCTTGTTGCCGCTATTAGGGTTTGGCCACCCTTAGTTCCCCAAACACACTCCAAACCTCAACATAATTTCATGTGACAACATCTCGTGGCAATATTGAAGCTTAAGAGTAAATAATTCAACAATAGGGCTGTTCAAAGGTGGCATTGCTGGTTGTGGCCACCAGATGGGCCAGTTTTCAAATATTGGCCACCGCCACCACCACCAGTAAGGGCAATAACCGGCCCTTTGCGGTGCGGTTCAAGGTATTTATATTGGACTATTTTTAAAAGCATTTTCCACACTTGGCCCAATGGACCGCCCAAATAATTCTTTACAAATGTACAACCATTGGTACAACAATTCTTTACACTCCAACTCCAACAAAATGAATTCAACAAAATTACAAACAGCAAAATAAATCCCAGCAATGTGCCAATGTCAAACAAATTCCAGAAGTCCACAAAAAACGTACAAATGAATTCAAAAAACAGCAATGTCAAACAAATTTTAAAGTCCACATATTCATCAAACGTAGATAAAAAAAAATCCAGCAGTCACTCAGGCACAAGTTCAGACTTTTGAGAAGAGCTTTGATAAGAATTACCAGAAGGGTAGTAGAAATCTCAGCCCTATTTTCTTCCCTTTTCTCTCTTTTCTACTGGAACCCCAAAATTAAATTCCAAAAACCCTTAAAATCGCAAACAAAGGGTGAAAAGTTAAGCAATAATATATGTCCCCGATACTTCAATAGAACATATTAAAATCAACAAACCCATTGATTTTTAACAACATACCTAAATGAATAAGTGAGACTTGAGAGAGAGATGTGGCAGAGGAGATGAGAAGAGATTGACGCGTGAAGGAGGGAAGAAGAGGAGAGGAGCTGTGGTAGTGTGGTGGTCGGCGAAGGGCGCGGCCGGTGTGGGGAGAGCCTGGAGGTGGCTGGGCTGTCACTGTGCGTTGGAGAGGGAGGGGAGAGGCGGAGGAAATTCAGAAAAGCGTAACAGTAAGGTGGGGAGTGGGGGGAATCGGGGGAGAAGGCCGACGAAGAGGGCGGGGTAACTCTTTCAAAACGGCGTAGTTTCTCATTAAGAGAAGCTACGCTTTTTTTTTTTTTTCTTTGGCCAAGTTATTTAGGAGAAGCTACGCGGTTTAGGGTTTTTTTTTCACGGGCGGGGGGGGGGGGGGGGGGGTTCGACAAAGAGGGGGACTCTTTCAAATGGCTTAATTTCTTACTACCCTGTTTAGTATTTTTTTTTTTAAAATAATCCGGTTTTATCAGTACCCGGGAACCGGTAAAACTTTCGGATTTTTGCAAAAAAAAAAAATCACCGGAACCGGTTAGCCAGATACTAGAAAGCAATTTTACGGTTTTATTTTTCAAAATTCTAGATATCTTTTTTAAATTAAACAATCTCCATTTCAGTACATGTACCACATGTGTGGGATATATAACTTTAAACTAAATATTAAATATTTCAACTATTGGTAATTTTTGTCACTAATACTTGGTGGAGCGGCATTTTTCTTGTTCGAACGAAATACTTTACTATTCAGCGATGAAATAGTAATTTTAATTAAAGAGACATTTTTAACGACAAAATTAATTTTGTAAGTTTGCCACTAAAGAGCCAATTTATTTTAGTGCTGATTAAGAACTCGTTAACTAACTAATTAAACTACTACGACTCTTATTATGCACTAGGGAATTATTTTGATCATACATATCACGTATAAATCATATATATATATATATAGAGAGAGAGAGGGGGAGAGAAAAGAAGTGGTTGCTTAAGTTGCGCACCAAAGCTAGGAAGGCCTCACAAAGACAAAGTCTTTTCTCAAATTTGAAAATAAAAATAATAAAAAGAGAGATCGTTCTAGAAATTATACATAACAAAATATTTAAAAGAAAATGCTGCTAATATTTTCTATTGCACTTTTTGCAAAACGCCACTAAAAATCATTGCAATTTAAAATAAATAATCTATTGCAGCGTTTTTCTTAAAGGGCGGATAAATTTTAGGCTTTTTGGCAGCGTTTTCCCTCGAAGGCTGCTAAAAACCTCCACTTTTTGCAGCGGTTAACAAAAAAAAAACGCTGTTACATGTATAGGATATTGTAGCGGTTAAACAAAATGTACCTTGTAGCACCGCTAAAAGTCTCTTTTTGTTGTTGTTGTTGTAGCGACGAAGATGGCCCAATGCCATACCACTAATTTTAGCAAAACATTCGGGGCATGCCCAGAATACCTGGTAGCGGGAGACCGTTAATGAATAGATGGTTCTGTTCTTTCCAAATGAGAGGTAATGGACTCACTTATTAGTATAAATATTCTGTTGAAGACGTCAGGCTGGCCAAGACGGGTCTATACGAGTTTACGGATCCTTTAATCGGGTCGATCTATGACCTTAATTACTCTGAGCTCACCAAACTTATTTCAAGTCTGAGCAAGATATGAAGAGCAATTAAATAAGAAGAAGATCCATTCCTACACTTGTGGATGGGTCAGGCCCAATAAAGTTCATAGCATCTTTTGAGACAGGAAAACAATTATTATTTTAGAAAGCTGTAAATTAGTGTTAAAAAACTTATTTCAGATAATTTAATGTTGGGTTGGAGAACTTGCTTCAAACTACATAACCTTTTTTTTCCCATAAGGCACGAATCATTCATTTCGAGTTTAATCTCTTGGTTAAAGGCTTTGTAATGAAAAAACCATAGATGTAGCTCATTGGATAAGCTTTTAGATGAGAGAATCTCCGATTGTGTAGGGGAGGTGAGCGAGAGAATTGAACTACTCTAAAATGGAAGTGGAACACAGAAATCATCAATGTTGATTCCTCCGTTTAATGCCGCAAACTAACAACAGGCCTCTAATTAAATTAAGCCAAAGCAGGACATACCTCATGCGAAAAAGTTCAACCATTTACGCCGAGTATGAGGTCCAATGAATGACCATTGACCCCAAGAAGCAATCATCCAAAAAGTCATGTAAACGTTCCCATTACATCTATCTGGAATGTTTCGTCTCTACAAAAAAAAGAAAAAAGAAAATGGAAAAATACATTTTCCACCCTTAAACTATCGGGATAGTGACACATTGCACCCCAAACTACTATCTTTGAGGCATTGCACCCTCAAACTACCAATGTTAGACACTTTGCACCTTAAACTACTAATTTTGACACATTATACTCTCCAACTACTAATATTAAACATTTTGCACCTTCCATTTGACAATAATATCATTGAGAAATTAATAAATTGACAACAGTATCTTTACTATATACAAAATGGGTCAAGGGCATTATCGTCATTTAGTCTCAAATTTTGAAAAAGGGTGCAAAGTGTCAAAAATTGGTAGTTAAAGGGTGTAATGTATCAAAATTGGTAGTTTAGGGTGCAAAGTGCAAAACCTATGGTAGTTTGTGGGTGAAAAATGTATTTTTCCCAAAGAAAAAAAAAAGGACCTCCAGCAGGGTCAAATACATTTGTTGATTATAGTAAAGTTCTACTATGTTTTTGTTTTGTAGTTGTAATATACATTTGTTGTAACATGTGTTATGAATTGGTTAATTTGAAATCGAAGTTGATTTTTGTTTATTAGATGGTTAATCTAAGTGCAGTAGATATAGCATTACTATCGCTAATCAAAAGTAAGGATTTAGTACTGTTGATAATATACATATATGGAGAAACATCGCAGTAGGTTTTTATGTTTATGAAAAAAAAAATTAAATTAGACCCCATAACTCCTATTTGTCTATTGCGGCCTATAAATTTTAAAAAATATAAATCTTCACCCTCTATTCTATTTGTTCATTAGTTTCTGTAATTATGGTATAAACTAAGTGTGCGTTTGTTTGCTGTACAAAATTTGTTTTACTTGTTTTCAGGTATTTGAAAAGCACCTGAAAATAACGTCAAAGTAACAAAAATTTCAAGTAAACTGTAAAGTTCTATTACTTTTCAAAAAACAAACTAGGCTCAAATTTTCCGTAACCTAATTTATTTATTTATTTTGGGAACATTATAGTAAGTCCTATATCTATAGGCAAAAATCAGTAAATCTCCCTCAAGTGCACCTCTGAAGACACAACATCTCTTCAATCTTCTGAACCCAATTCTCTGCAGCAGCTATGTCCACATTTCCTTCAAGCGTAGGGGTGCAAGCGGCTGAACTGTTCAAATGTCGAGCCTTCTGTATTAACACACTGGTTCCTACCCTCAGCATTCCGAGCAATTTCCACCATAACCAGTTGCGCTACCTCACGTAACACTCCAGCAGTGTTCTGACCTGAGTTTTCATTGTTATTCAGATTATTCGGATTCGGATAGTTACAACGTGGGGTCATCCTAAAATATTAACTAATGTTCAAAATTTCTTATCAAAATATAGTTAAACAATTATAGCAAGCAATTTCAAATAACAAACAATTTCAAACAAACAACCTAGTCTACCCGATCTTATCCTCAAAACTCTCAATCCAATCCTATTTCTCTTTTATTGTCTACAGAACCTAATAACCCAGTTGCTTTGATACCAAACTGTCATGCCCCAAATTTCAAAGGCTAGATAGTGACTTACCAACAATAAATAAATAAATAGACTTTTGATTTAAAAAATATATCTATTAAACAAATGCAGAATAAACTTTATTTAAAAACATTAATAAATCTATTTAATAAAACTTAAAGACTCTTCCAGGACACAAAGAAAAATCTAAACATAATGAGACTCATACTAGATTCAAACATTTATTCTAATAATCTTTCAGCTACCCGCCCACGTGCCTTCTAATCTTGACTATCGACACGCTCCAGATCAACATCTGAACATAAAGAAAACAATAGCGGGTGAGTTCGACAACTCAGTAAGCAAAATCATTATGATAATATGTATCCCATGAGCCACACTGTAACAGAAAGAGATAGAATATTTAAAATCTTTCTAAACTATTGAAAGTTATTTTTGGCAATTTCAATAAAACAGTTTTATCTATATAACATAATACTATAGAAAATCGAAATAGTTTTCTCTATATAACATAATACTATAGAAAATCTCTTTGGCAATAACTGTGGGTCACGTTTGCCCCCGTGATAGGGTTGTGCAATGAGTTATATAAATACTCATAAAATTTCATGCCGAAATTAGAATCCTAGCTATGTCATCTGGGTCAAAACGCCAATCTGTATCAAATGATCTTTCTCAGCAATTCCGATTTCTCTAAGCCTAACTTCCGGATTTTCAAAACCATACCAATACATCTCCAAAAATTACAAAACTTTAACTAGATCCTCCTGTAGATGTCTATTACGCAATATATAAAAATCATAAATTTTTAGACGTCTAAAGTCAGCTATAAAATATAATTCGATCTACTACTCGGATCAAGAACCTGAATTTTTCTCAACAAATCTTGAACCCAAATTTCAATTACTCCAATAAACCCATTAAAACTTTTTCGAAAATCTTGAAATAATTAGGGCTAGATATAGACACACTGTGGTTTGATCTCTGATAAAAGAATACAAATATAATATCAAGAAATTTGAAATACCTGAATTTCTTCGAGAAATTTTGTCTACATTGTTGAAAGCAAGAAAATCCTTCTTTTTCCTCTTGTTGGCGTAAAATCGACGTGTGTAAAAATTAAAACCATTGTGTAAATCTATATATAGACTCACACTAGTAATAAATTTCGTTTTGAACTCTAAAACTTTTAATTTTAAATAATCAAAAAATCTTTCAAATTTTAAAAAGGTTTGACTAGGTCAAAGATAAAAATTCAACTATTTTAAATGAATTAAACTCAAATTTCAAATTTAAAGAAGACATTTCAAATATAAAATAACAAATTTGAATAAATTTTAAAATAGAAATCTCGGGTGTTACAAGTTATCCATCATGCACACAACCCAACATGTCCGAATATAGTCCTGAATGAACATCACCGGTTGACAATGTGAAAGTATGTGTACATAATACATAAATAAATACAAATCTGTCTAAGGACAATACCGAATTGTGATAGAACAACCTTTAACCTGACAGTGATCATTCCAAAAGACGTTCTTAATCGGAGCATGTTCAGTGTATGTACTTGTTGCATGACACCCACTTGTCTGCTTAAGGTCATCCCTAAATGATGGAATGAATCATTCTCTGCACAACAAGTGTAGAATTTATGGTACAAAAGTGTAGAAAAATTTTAGGCTTACTAGAAACTGAAAAATCATTATTCCATGCCTTTGATTCATTAATCTCTAGCATGATTTTTCTATAATGTTACCTGAACAAATTTACATATATCATGTTACGTATAAACTCATAACAACAATAATATATGTAAAAAATAAATAAACTTTTGTTATCAAATAATAACGGAAAAAAACGTCAAACTCAATCATACATATATCTCAAACTCATATCCTTAATATGTTTCTCAAACACTTTTTGAGATAAAGACTTTATAAATTGATCAGCTAAATTATCAGCTGATGCAACCTTCACCATTGTGACATCACCTCTGGATATGATTTCACGTATTAGGTGAAAATGACGTTTTATGTGTTTTGTCCTTTGATGAAACCTTGATTTCACTGTCTGTGCAATTGCACCATTGTTATCGCAGTATAAGATAATAGACGCCTCAATCGAATGGACAACTTCAAGTTCTTGAATGAACTTGTGAATCCACATAGTTTCCTTTGTTGCTTCACTTGTAGCAACATATTCTGTCTCAGTTGTAGAATCAGCAGTAGTACTTTGCTTGAAACTTCTCCAATTGAATGCTCCGTTGCCAAGAAGGAGCACAAGTCCTGATGTTGATCTTCTATCATCAATGTCTGATTGAAAATCTGAATCTGTATATCCCTGGACAGTCAGATCCTCACTGTCATACACTAAGAAATAATGTTTCGTATTTCTCAAATACCTGAGGATATGTTTCACTGCTTACCAATGTTCTGAACCTGGATTGGATTGATATCTACTCACAACCCTAATTGCGTGACTTATATCAGGTCTAGTACAAAGCATAACATACATGAGACTGCCTACAACTGAAGCATAGTGTCAGTTACTCATCTTCTCTCTTTCTTCAAGTGTTTGTGGACACATTTGTCTAGAGAGATGAATTCCATGTCTAAAGGGTAGAAACTTTTTCTTAGAATTTACCTTGTTAAATCTAGCCAATATCCTATCAATATAATTGACCTATGAGAGACCAAATATTCTATTATTTCGGTCTCTTAACACTTTAATCCCGAGTATGTAGGATGCTTCCCAAGGTCTTTCATTGAAAATTGGTTAGACAACCACATTTTCACTGATGACAAAACCCCTACATCATTATCAATGAGTAGTATGTCATCCACATAAAGAACAAAAAAAGTGATAAAACTCCCACTAACCTTCTTGTAGACACAAGGTTTATCTATGTTTTGTGAGAAATCAAACGATTTGATTGACTCATCAAAACGGATGTTCCAACAACGTGATGCTTGTTTTAGGCCATAAATGGATTTCTCCAATTTGCACACTTTTGATTCATTTTTCTGATATATGAAACCTTCTGGCTGGTCCATATAAATTTCTTCATGGATGTGCTCATTCAATAATGCGGTTTTCACATCCCTCTGACATATATCATAATCATAGTACGCTGCAATTGTCAATAGAATCCTTATAGACTTTAGCATGGCTACCGGTGAAAAGGCTTCCTCATAATCAATACCAGCCTTTTGAGTATGTCCTTTTGCCACCAGCCTAGCTTTAAAGGTCTCTACTTTTCCTATTGGTCCAAGTTTCCTTTTGTAGACCCATTTGCAACCTATAGGCTTAATGCCTTCTGGTTTGTCTACCAAGGTTCATACCTTGTTGGATTACATGGAGTCCATCTCTGATTCTATGGTCACATGTCAATGCTTAGCATCTCTGTCTTTCACAGCCTCAGTATAACCATAAGGATCAATCTTCAGTCCCTTAGATTCCGATTGATAAATCTCATTTAACAAATTGAATTTTACTTGAGGTTTTATAATCCTTTTACTACGACGAGGCTCATGTGTCTCAACAGTTTCAATTTGATCAGTGAGAATAATCATTTAATCCTTATTATTCTCATTCTGCTCAGTCACTGTACTATCTCTTTGCTCCTCAAGAGCACTCTACTCTTAGTTTTATTCAAACTATAATCCACTCCAAGAAAAGTAGCATTATTGCCAACAAACACTTTGTTTTCATTGAGATTATAGAAGTAGAAACCAGTAGTCATTTTGGGATGGCCTACAAATAGGCACCTATCAGTCCTTGGTTCCAGCTTATTCACATTAAACCTTTTAACATGAGCTGGACAACTCTATAACTTAAAATGATTTAGGCTTGACATCTTGTCAGTCTATAACTCATATAGGGTATTAGGAACTGATTTTGTAGGGATCCTGTATAACAAGTAAACAACGATCTCCAAAGCATGTCCTAAAAAATGATATGGACAATTCAGATATACTCATCATGGAACGAACCATATCCAATAAGGTTCTATTCCTTCTCTCTGCAACACCATTTTGTTGTGGTGTCCCTGATGGTGTGAGTTGAGATATGATTCCATGATCTTTAAGATAAACTTTAAAATAATCCAAGAGTTATTCGCCTCCCCTATAGGAGCAAATCATTTTAATGAGTTTTTCAATCTGTTTCTCAACTTCATTGAGGAATTCCTTGAACTTTTTAAAGGATTCCGATTTATGCTTCATCAGGTATAGATAACCATACCTAAAATAATCAACAATTAAAGTAATGAAATAAGAGAAACCTTCTCTTGTCATGTGGTTGAAATGACCACAAACATCAATATGTATTAATCCTAATACTTTTGTGGCTCTAATTCTCTCTCCTGTAAAAGGGCTTTTGGTCATCTTTCCTTGTAAGCAGGGCTCACAGATTAGATATGTCTCAATTTTCAGAAATTGCAATGGCTCATCCCTTACCAATCTATTGATCCTATCAATATTGGCATGACCAAGTCTTATATGCCACAAGTAAGTTGGATTAACATCCATTTGCCTCTTAAGGGATAACACCCTAGAATCATCGTCCTCAACATTATTCAAAAAATCATCAACATTCAAAAGATAAAAACCATCATAAATAATTCCAGAAGCAACAAATTTATTTTGAAACTTAATAACAAGCTTGGAATTGAAAAGAAATGAATATCTAGATAAACCAAGTTTCGATACAGAAATCAAATTTTTACGAACTTTTGGAGCATAAAAACTGTCTTCTAGAATCAAAATTTTATTATTAGATAATTCTAAACTAAAAAACTTCGATTGCGATCACTGCAACAGTTACACCCGCCCCCATCTTAAGGATCAACTCTTCTTCATTGAGCCTTCTGGTCTCCTTGAACCCCTGCAACATATTGCAGATGTGAAATGTAGAATCAAAATCCACACACCATGAATTAAATGGTCATCCATTAAATTCAATTCAATTACAAGTATATTAGACATACCTTCAAAAGGTTTGCCCTTTTTTAAGAGAACCTAAGTAAACTCAGCAATTTCTCTTCCAGTGACCGGGCTTGTTGTAATGGAAACAATTTCAAAGATGTCTGTTTTATAAACTTGATCAATTTATTGAAATTATCAAAATATCGATTGTGTGCAAAAACCAACAATCTCCCCCATTTTTTATTTTGACAATAAATTGATAATTTTGGGATGACTCCCCTATCTTTTGCAATTGGACAAATATTTAAAACTTGAGATAAAACATTAGTAATAGCCATTTGGATTCATAAAGAGCAATACAATCAAAACATAATTCAATTCAAAGGGAGAATATATAGTCATCAAAACTATTAGCACATTTCTCCTCGTTTGTCACATCAAAAAGACATGACACATTTTTCACCCAAATATGCATTCTAAAATAAAATATCAGATGATCAAAGAGAATACAAACATATAGACATTTAACAATTCTCCCCTTTTGTCAAAGTAAGAGAGAATGCATGGATAGAACTAAAAAATAAACAGTTAGAAGAGATAATCCAAAAGAATAACTTGTAGTTTTAAATAACAATCTCATTGAAATGGTATAGAGGATGATTGAAGGGGACTCAAGAGTTCATCGCTATTATGATAGTAGTCCACCGAGTGGGTTTATATCAACCTCTTAGCTACCAATGACAATTTAAAAGGTCATTCTCAACCAAAAAATTTAAGCACACAAAAACTCATCAAAGTTCATGATTTTTGTAAAAGTGTTAGCTCATAGATGTTCCATTTTGATAAATGCAAGAAATATATAAAAGATAAATACATTTGCATTTATAACATTAAGACATAAGAAATCATCATCAACCAATACTTTTAAAGAATTACTTCTCATAAGTATATGAAAAGTTTGAGACTTTGATTGAGGTATTTTGAAACCGTTAAAAATATTTTAATATTTCAAACAAAATGTAAAACAGTTTATGCACGTTTTGAAAGATGCAAGTGTGATTCATAATCCTTGTCAAAATTCATGATTTTTGTAAAAGTGTTAGCTCATAGATGTTCCATTTTGATAAATGCAAGAAATATGTCAAAGATAAATACATTTGCATTTATAGCATTACGACATAAGAAATCATCATCAACCAATACTTTTAAAGAATTACTTCCCATAAGTAAATGAAAAGTTTGGGAGTTTGATTGAGGTGTTTTAAAACCATTAAAAATATTTTAATCTTTCAAACAAAAGGTAAAATAGTTTATGCATGTTTTGAAAGATGCAAGTGTGATTCATAATCCTTGTCAAAAGTGAAATAAAGAGTTGCAAGCATTATACCCTAAAGTTTTAAATCTATACTTTTGAGCTTCTTGCATCTTCCTAACCTTTTTTCTTAAAGTATTTGGCTCTTTCATCAAAACATCAACAAAATGTGAAAGAGACATTCTACCATTTCTGCGTAGAGTAGTCTTTTGTCAAAATGAACGGCCATTGACCCCAATAAGCAATCCTCCAGAAAGTCCTATAAACATTCCCATTACATCTAGCAGGAACGTTCCGCTTGCTCTCCGCTAAATTTCCCTCTAGCTACTTTCGTTGAAGGTAGGGGAAAGGAGCTGAAAAGGTTAAAGGGGGCAAATGATAGAGATCATCCGTTACTAGTGTCTGGAAAAATAGGAGATAAGGGAGCGACGTTTATAGCGAAGGGAATTGAATGGGAGCGAAGAAGCTGCTTGCCTCTTGGATAGATCGTTTGTCAAGACTAGATCCTGAAAAGAGCCGGAGAGAGAAAGAAAGAGAGAGGGCATTTCAAGAGAATGGAAGCAGGGTACTGGAGGCGCTAATTGTCTCTTGTAATGGCAGGCCTATTCCCATCCGTACCTTCTCCTATGAAGAGCTTAGGCGGGCAACCAATAACTATGACCAAGGTCGTCTCCTAGATCACTCCTGGTATTACGAGTTTTATGAAGGTTCTTTTGACGGCCGAACCATTTTAGTTAAGACTTGTACGAAAGCAACTCGGTCGGTGTATGCCGTCACCGATTTAGCTACTTCGGCAAAGGTGAGTGCTCACAGGAATGTTTTGAAGCTAGTTGGGTGCTGCCTCGAGAATCCATTGCCAACTTTAGTGTTTGAATCCGTTCAGCATGGAACTCTTGCCGATCGAATTGATGAGTTTGGTGGACACGGCAGTCCATTCATGGCATGGAAGAGCAGGTTAAAGGTTGCAAGAGACATTGCTCATGCAATTACTTATCTCCACATCGCCTTCTCTAGACCCATCATCCATAGGTATATAAATCCTTCTAATATCTTCTTTGACCAGCATGAAATTCCCAAATTGTCTGGATTTTCGCTTTCCATATCAATCCCCGAGGGTGAAACTCATGTAGAAGATTTAGTACGGGGGACGAAAGGGTACATATGTCCAAATTATGTTGATACGGGTTGCATAACTGAAAAAGTCGATGTGTACAGTTTTGGTATGCTTCTGCTAGTCCTTTTAACAGGACCACGTGCTTATCGAGACCTTGCAAAAGCATGGGATGGATCTTACTTGATAGAAAATGTAAGGGAACTGGAAATAAATGACATCGTGGATCCTGTACTCTTGGCACGGGAAACACCAGACGCACGTATGGAGCAACAACTACAAGGTGTGTTGCAACTTGCTTTCATATGTGTGGACAAGGATCCAGAGAGAAGGCCGGCTATGATAGATATTACAAAAGAACTCCAGCGGATTGGGAGATTGGTTTGCTAAAGATTTCCTCTGTTGTATCAATTCTGTTTTGTAAACATCAGTTATATACAAGTGCAATTCCATCCAAGTTCTCCTTGGTTGCTTGAGACGCTTATTTTCTCATAGCTCTTCACTTCTCCCCGCCCCGAACCCCGGCCCATCATTTCAGAAAAAACAAAAGCAAGAGAGACACGACATGTTCTTCACCGAATGTTTTTTTTAAGAAAATTAAAAATTTCTGGGCTTCGGCCTATTGAGCAAGATTCCCTCCTAGTTTTCACCATTTTTTCAGGATTCTAAGTATATTCACAATTCTATCACCGAACATATTCAAAATTCAAACACAAAAACCAATACATTTTACACAATCTCCAACAACTTTTTAATTTTTTATTCAACATAAATTTTCTCTCTCTATACTTTTTCACATAACTCCAATACTTTTTTATTAAACAATTACATCAAATCATTTCTCTCTCCACTTTACACAAACACCAATAAAACACTATTCAACATAAAAATTCACAACTTCTCTAAAATCCTACAATTTTTTCTCAAAACGAACATCACCCTAGATTCTTATTAATGGGCCTTAACTCTATCTGAGACCTCGAATGGTCAATAAGCCCACAGGTCCTTGGGCTACTTATACAATTCCAGGGGCCCACTACTTATAATAGATAAATGTATTTATTTTTAATAACTCCATTTCATTAATATCCATTATTATTTATTGTCTGACCTGCATTTTTTTTCTTATTATCTCTTACTACCAAGTTTTCCCGTGTGTCCATAGAACTTCAAAAACAGTCAACGCTCTAGACATGGAGGTTCGATGTGCATGTGCCAACCAAGTTATAAACCTGTTAAATTTACTCTAAATTGACAGGGACTTATAGAAAATTAGGACGAAATTAGGACTTTTAGTTTAATTTCTAGTTGGTTAGTTGTGTACAACTAAATTGTGTTAAAGTGAACACTTTTAATTTGTTAATAGATAATAAATATTCTTCGGATTAGGATCTCCTACCATTGCTGTGTTGCCTTAACCCCCAATATATGTTACTCGGTTTGTTAAGAATTGGGACAGATCCAAAGAATTTTAAAGACAGCTTGAGCATGAACGCTCTGAGTCTCTGAAGGACCAAGTCTTCTGTACAAGTTGAGTATATATAGCATGATCTCTTTACTATATGATAAAGTATTTACATCTTACAATATTAATAAGTAAATCAGAAATAATCTTTCTCTTGTCTTGGTAAGATCTCGAATAAAATATTTTGTAATAAGGTAATTAAGTAAAGTACTATACCATTATAATTAACAGAGTCAGGGATAGGTTTATTACGAACATGTAAAATAATGTCACTTTCTTTATCTTGGTCTAATTAATTACTGTGAGAACACCCGGTGATCGGTCCTTTGGGTATTTGTCATGAGATAGTGATCCCACGTTGATATATTAATTAGTTTTAAGACAACGTAAAAACGTTGACACAGACAGTACTTTTTTTTTTCCTACGCAACATGAGATATATACAAAGAACTAGGGGCCATCCCCACTGGGGCAAGCAGAGCCATTGCAATACAAAATCGAGTGAGGCACGTACAGCCTCCAAATCCGAAATTAAAAACGAAGAGATGGTTGTTAAAAACACTTGAAACGCAAGTCATGAACGAATTAATTCTTTATCTCTTTCGCTCCCTTAAGCCTCTTTAATAGTAAAAACAATCACAGACAACCTTGAATTACGAAATTGCAATTTCAAATCCTACAAACGTGGCATATTTGGAGATTGGTTCACGATGGAAAGCCAATCTCGAAATTTACTCTATGGGTCGAGCATTTTAGTGGCTACATGCATTTATAGTTAACGCGTTAAACACTACTATATATTTTGAATAAATGCATTTACTTTTCCTTACTCATCTAGTTGAACCTGCTCTTACCAAACAAATCGAAAGCCATAAGAGATCCACCAAAGTATTTATTCTAGTTGGCTGGCAAGATATGTGCAATCTGATAAACGGAACAACTTGGCTAGCTTATTGTCAAAAGAACATAAGAAAGAAGAAGAAGACCATTATTGAAGACCTACTGATCTTATTAGCTAGAACCGTAGGTCGGGATCGATAAAGATGTATGATGTATCTATCCAAGAAGGGTACTGAAGCGCTGTGGTGCCCGCACGACATAATTTAATGTGTTGTTGTCCCTTTTTCCTCTGCTTTTTTCTTTCTTGTTAGGAAATATTTTAGTTGGCTATATTTCATATGTAACCTAGTTTATTTCCTTAGATATTAAGATGGGTCAAAGCGTCTATGAAGAAGTGAATATGGCAGTGAAAACATAATATTTCTTCAGAAATGTCAAATCAGCTGGAAGTCAGATGCAAGTCAGACAAAAACGTGAATTAAAGAACGGCTGCAACAGAATTTAGTTAGTCCATTTCTAACTAAATTGATGATGTCATGAAAGACCCAAAAATCCCATAATCTTCCACTTTAACTATGAGTCACCCTCAGGCCTCAGCTTATAACTCCTTCATTCTCTTTTCGAAGAGAACTTGGAGAGCTTAGAAAAATGCAGATTGTGCGTTCAACATAAAATTCCCTCTCGAAACTTTCTGCCCATTTTCTCTAAGTCTTCGCGTGTATGAACTAAGAATGGAGCCTTGAAGATAAAACCCCTCTCTTTAGGATTCTTAGTTCGATATTTTGATCACCACTGTTATTTCCCCAAAAAGAAATTCAAGACTTTCGAAGGTTGCTGAAATCTTGAAAGTCCAAGTGTCAAGTTCGTGCGGTTGCTGTTGTTGCTGGTTTGCAATGGAGAATGAAAAGGCATGAATAGCTAGGTAAAGATAGTTAGCTTTTCGAATGGATGAGAGGTTTTCAATCCCTGCAATGGAGCAGATCCGAACGGTGTATTTCGGGTAAGAAAACAAGTGTGTTAGACTAGGATTGTGGGTATTCTTGAGTCTATGGATCACCTTGTATTTCGAGTTTGAAAAGCTAGTGAAATCATTACCTAGCCTACGGGCCCGAAAAGTTTTTATCTCTTGGAATTTGTTTCCAAGAGATTTTCTCTTTGTCACTAGATTTCTGTCTCTGAGTGGTGATTGTTCTTTTAATTGTGTTCTTGTTTAAAGTGCTTCTTAGTATAAATTCCAAGCAAAATTTCCAGATGTTCTTGATTCGAGAATCTTGGATATAGAATCTAAATATTATGATATGATGTTTGTGTGATTATTCGCTTTGATTAAATATGTTTGTACTGTAGTAATTATGTGTGTTGAAATTACTAATCTGATTTGGTGTAGCTTGTGCAAAAACTTATGTTAAAGTGAAAATAGTTATAAGAAAAAGTTGTATAACCTATTCACCCCCCTCTAGGTTATGTTAGTATCGTATTTAATTGAGTCTTAAATCATTCCCTTCATTTCCTATTCTTGGGCTTTACAAACTTTACTTGACTTCACTTTGAGAGGAGCTTGTTTCCTAGTACAAATAGGGAGAGGGAGCGGAGGTCAAATAGGCAAAACAACAGGTTTTTCCACAGGAGCTTGCAAAGGCCCGTGCAACGTTTCCCGGCCGATTGCTGGGGAGGTAAAACAAACTTACTTTCAGATACCATTTGGGCAATGTTCTGTTTCTCGTGCATTGGTTAGGCCTTTCTAAGATCTCATATTGCTTAGGTCTTTATACGTTAACATATCTGGAGCCCTTTCTGTAAAAGATCGAGCATTTAGTACTCTCTTTTATTTAATACGCTGCCCTTTCTCGTTGTACTTGTGCTACTACTAACAGGTGAGAAAAAAAAAGTTTGAGATAAAAATACAAGATGATGTGAGAGCTCCCAGCTAGCACTCTAGAAAAATTGATTTGGTTTTGGAATGGTCGGGATTCTAAAAATTGTATAGCTTTTAGCACCTCGTGAATGTTTCGTGATAAATTCGATGTTTCTGTTCATATATAGAATTTTCCTTGTATTCTTAACAACACTAAAGTGAAGGACTTGTTACTAATTGTGTTGTTGTCAATGATCATTATCCGGAATCTAAATGATCGCACCAATGGAATCTGATGGCTCTGATCAAAAGCAAACCAACATAACCTATCATACATCATCAGACATAGAAAATCCTTGTACTCCACTCGTACATTCAATGAAAGAAGAGTTGGAAAGGTTGTCACCCTTATCCTCAGATTGTGGCATCTGTAGAGTTAGAGAGCGACTGTGTCATGGCCATGAAAGAGTCTACACACCTCACATAGTCTCCATTGGCCCACTTCACCATGGTGAGGAAACTTTAAAAGACATGGGGGACATAAAATGTGGTACCTTAAAGCTTTTATTGGGAGGACCAAGGAAAGCATGAGGTTCTATATATGTTAGAACTTGTAAAGGAGAAAGAACCAAGACTGCGTGGTTGTTACTCATAAAAGATTAGTGTAGCAGTGCGCAATTTATCAAAATCATTCTAGTGGATACTGCATCCATCATTGAAGTCTTGTTCAGATTCTATTTCAAGGAGATGAATGGTGAAAACGAACACATATTTGGGTGATGTTTGATTGTAAAAATATTAGGGTGTTAAAAATGTTAGGGTATTAGAGTTGGTGAAAAAGTGAACAGAGAGATAGTTTAAATAAATTTTTTATACTTATTTGGAGTGAATTGTGATGATTTGATGGAAAGAGAGAATTTTGGGTAGTTATTTTATTAGAGTGAAAATTTTGGAGAGTATAATTATTGGGTGTCAAACATACCCTTAATAGACCATGGATGCGCCTAGATATATGGCGTGACATGATAATGCATGCTTGAAAATCAGCTTCCATTTTTCATCCTTGAAGATCTCTATAATTCAAGCAAAAAAATGGCTCAATCCTCTTAGAATGAGGAGAAACCTTCGATCCTCAAGTTATCACATTTCTTTATTACAAAAATGGTGCCAGGTTGGAAAGGAACAGAAGATAACAAATTGGAGGTAATTCTTTCCTCCAAAATTGAACATTTTGTTGATCTCCTAAGACAACTCACAACTATATATACCTTTTAAGAAGCCGGATAAAAGGTGATTTGAAACAGTAACAACCCTCTCTGTGACAGAACAACACCAAGCTGGAGTCAAATTTAAGGTTAGGTCAAGTAGGAACTTATTTGGTATACATTTCGAGAGTGGGATTCTTGAAATACCAAAATTTAATGTAGGTTCTATTTCAGAAGTCATAATTCGAAACATTGTTGCTTTTGAACAATAGTACTACTGGTAACTTCCACTTTGTGAGCCTATTTGAAGACCTGAACACTTATTGCAGACAATTCTGGCATGAGTGGAAGACAAACTTAAAACAAAATTATTTCAACACGCCATGGGCCATAATTTCTTTTATTGCAGCTGTTGTTCTCCTTTTCCTCACTCTAATACAGACGGTGAGTTCTGTTATTTCCATAAGCTAGGCCAAAGCAACATTAAAATGTGACTGTTTCACCATTCCATGCATGTCTGTTTCCAGTGTTGCTGCAGCTGTACCTTTTCTTGTATATGTATTCGTGGGTGTGGATTATTGAAAAATATGTTTAGACCCTAAAGAACACCTAGAGGGGGTGAATATGTGTTAGTAATTTAGAACAAGTCCTAAAAGAGTCTCATCTACATCTGAAAATTATTTAACAATCAACAAATATGCAGCGGGATATTAAAACAAATATCAAAGAAAGATATCAATCAGAAATAATAAATCAATCACACACCAAGACACGAGATTTGATGATGAAGTGGAAAACCTTATCAAAGGAAAAAATCACTCTGAGCTAGCAGCCACCAAAAATTCACTAGAAGATAAACCTTACACCGGTGACTCAGACACGGGCAACATCCAGTTGTTTGACTCTGACAACCCCGAAGTAATAATCTAGGTAATCCAACCTAAACCCGCTCCCTTGCAGTTAACCCTCAATCTTCTGAGGTTCTTCTTGTAAATTTATTCAACACCGGTAACTGCGGCTGCCAATCTCCTTAAGCTCTCTGAAGGCTTCTCATAGGAGGTTGGTTTCAATGGTGATTCAGGTGATTAATGTAGGAGAGAGAAAATATAAACAATTTAGGTGCACAGGTCTCAAAGAATATTTCTCTCCAACATAAGACGCTAAGGAATGAAGGAAATAACTTGGGTAAATCTCTTGGACGAATTTCTCACGGTTTAAATAGAAAAAGAAAAGAAAATTTGAAATCAGGAGATTTCGCTCAAGCTAAGCTAGGGCGAATAAAAATGCAGGAATTTAGCTCGAGCGAAGGTAGGGCAAAGCTTGGGCGAAATGATTCCGGAGATAATTGTGAGAGATTTTAGGAATGGATTCTGGTTCGTGAATTTGAACTTCTTCTTCAAATTTTAAACACTCTTCAACTTTATCTTCTTCAGCAACCCTCTTTAAAGATATCCTCATCTTTTTTCAAATTTGAAATCCTCTTATCCTCTTGAAAGATATCCTCATATATTTTCATATGAATGACTCTTATCCTCTTGAACACTTTAAACAACACTAATTCAAAAAAACAACTCAACTTAAAATTGACACGAAACCTTGCCAACATTCAAAACACTAACAATTATAATATCTCATGATAGTTTTGTTTTGTGGACGATTGTTTTGCAAGATGAAAATCATGCTCTTTTTGTACTGACATTCATAGCTACCATTCACCACTTCAATAATTTTACCCGAGTGCCATCCGAACAAAATCTACTTCACCACTCATGCCAGACATTGAGCAAAACTGTTTAATTTTATGACTTTTCCAGAAGAGTTATAGTTAATTATGGAGGGCTTGTTACTTATGTTGTCAGTGATCATTATCTAGAATTTGGATCTTGCATAATCGACCAATGGAATCTGTTCGAACGAGACATTTTGCGACGACTATTGGCGTCGCCATTACGGACGAATGCAACGACGAACTAGTAGTTCGTCACAACTTGAATTTGAACGATATGCTCGTTCGAACAGCAAACAGTTCGAACTGTTATATGTTGTTCGAACAGGGTTTTGTTGTACTTTCGTAACGAAATACTTCTGTCGCTAAAAGCCATATCATTTCGAACAAGTGATGTGTGTTCGATATGTTGTTCGAACGTGTTATCTTTTTACAGTAGCTCCCAAAAAACATAATGTTCTCAAATTACAAATGCAAAAACCAATATTGGAGCAACCTCTTAACCAACACAAACTTGTAATACATTCTTCAACCATTTATCATTCTCGAATTACAAATATCTCAATACACAAATGCAAGATGAAGTAAAACAAGTGTATCTGGTTAACATAAATTCAAATGTAATAAACTATTTCAAAATAATACCAAATCTCTCAAAATCTTATCATTTGCCAATGAAGTCCTACCTATGATCCTCGTTGTGCAAATTGTGTCTTAAGTAGTTGAAGTTGCTCTTGAATTTGCCTTTGCGCCTCCTGCATTTCTGCTTGTTGGTTTTTAGGTCATCATACTCGCTCTGCCTTGACTTCAACTCTTCTATTATAGCTTTAGCTGCCTCTAACTCACGAAGAAGCTTGGGATCCCTTTGTATGGACATAGTAGAGGATGAGGCAGTAATAGGTTTAACGGAGCGACCTAAACCTCTCATATAGCCAGATCTTTTTCCAAGCACCTGAGTGAAAACGTCAACGTCTTTTGGTGCTCCTGACTCTATGGTTGATTGGGATTGGATATCAACCATCTTCACCTACAATCAAAAAACTAAAGACGGTAGTTTTGGAACTGATTTTATGTGTTTCGTCGTTGAAGGTGTTTCGTTCTCCTAATCAACGACGAAATGTGCTTATCGTCGCGAAAAGTGGACTTTCAGAGACGAAATGTATTTCGACGCGGAAAATTTCGCCGCTGAAAGTCCAATCTGTTGTAGTGAGGTTATTTTGCAAGTGTCATAATCCGAAACATCATGACATTTGAGCATTATTACTTTTGCGTGAAGCGTTACATCAATAATTATATTGCCCTCTTGAGTCACCTTGTTAGCACTAGTAAGGATATAGACTTATTGATCAAATATGGATTTATGGACAGGCAAAGCCACATGAATGAAGCGGTAGATCGCATTCAAAGCCTCGCTCAAGGGTTTTGTTTTACCGATAATGACTTTTACTTTGCAAGCCTTTTGTGAAGACCTGAACTCTTACCTCAGAGCATCCTGGCACAGGTGAACTTGAAACAATATTACTTCAACACACCGTGGATGATCATTTGTTTTATTGCACCTGTTGTTCTCCTTATACTCACTCTAATATAAACGGTGAGTTCAGTTATCTCCATAATACCTAGGGGAAAGCAACACTGAAATGTGAATGTTTCAATAGTCCATGCGTGGCAATTGTTTGTGGTATCGCGGTAGGCAGTAGCTTGTAGTTTACAGTGCCATATAATTTGCTTGTATACGTATCTGTGAAGAACAACTTTCTTAATTCTCTGATGCTTTTGATTAGATGGGACTGTTGTTGCTTGAATGTTCTTCCTAATTGAGCCCCATGGTCATGAATCTGCTTGAAAATAGATAATATATTGCTCTCTCTATATTAATTCAGGTATCTACACGTTGTTGTTTATTATATATTTGTTATAGAAGTAAATTCTATTTATTTTATTTTCTCGTTTATATCGTTAGAATTATTGCATTTGTACGGAGCCAATCCATAAATTAGGGCTTCTTAACTTTTAGTGGGACACCATCATTTCACAACTAGCTAAAATTATATCACTATCATCTAGCATATGCTTCCTTCCTTCCTTATTCTTTCCATTTTGTTTTTGTTTCTTTTTTCTTTTTCTTGCTACTTAGGATGATCATCTTGAGCTAGTTCCTCTAATGCATTCTCGGTGATGGATCCACAGTCCATATTCACATCTCAAAAACCAACAAAAGGTCCACTAATACATTGGGCTTGTTACATATTTCGATGGCCCGATGAGAACATAAAAGATTAAAAAAAGAATAAAATAAAAAAGAAAAATTAGCATTTTTGTCCTTAGGATTCACCACTCTTAGCACTTCGGTCCTTACGTTTTTAACCCTAACAAAATAATCCTTAAATTTTCAACTTTTGACAAAACGTCATACCGTCAGGGTTCGTGTGCTTGAGTAACGGCAGACGACAAATATTGCACGGCACAAGCCAAGTTAGCTGTCATTATGTCTTCATTTTTCATTCTGAAACAATAGTCATTTCGACAGCAAGATAAGAAAACATACAACTTGTTCTTCATTCTCATCCCCGTTGCCGCTACTTTCCTCTTCTTCCACCCGAAGCTTCTCACTTTCCCTCTTTACTCCCTAACCTTCCACACGATCTTCGTTCTATACACCAGCTTCTCACTCTTCCACACCCCGAAACTCATATCGATCACCGTCACCTTACTCTCGAATATCCAACTAGCTCTCTCATCTCCTCCTTCTCCTTGTCCTCCTCCATCTCTGCTTCCTCCTCTTCCATATTCCCCACTTTCGTTTGTTTCATACTGTTATCGGAATTGGGCGATAATACAACAGGCAATCCACCAAAGCAGAAGAACCATATTCTTTAAGAAACATATCGAACAAAAATCCATTAATAATAGCTAGCTAGCTCCATTACCATATATATTGACATGCTCAAGGCCATCTTGCTTTCTCTTATCTCCTCTCTTCCACTCATACACCTTCCAGAAATCTCCCAACATTTTATCTAATTTAGTCCAAGCTGTTTTAGTGTCCCTACTTACCCCATATCTTTGAAGAAAATCAACAACTTCTCTATCTGTATCAGCTTTTTTAACCTCGAGTTTGACCACTTTCCAATTGCTCTGCCCTTGAAGATGACCCTGACCCATCAGACCCGCCTGAGTATTGAATTCTCCAAGCTCTAGAGTGTGAAGTGGACCATAAGCATAGCGGAGGAGTGGTTGCAAGCTCGATGAGGTGGAAGGTGAAGACTGTGGGAAAGAACTGTTTTTTTTTTTGTTTCTTTTATTCTGAGGAACTTGGGTTGTGATAAACAACTGGTATGGATTAGTTAAATGCCACCTTGACCTCTTGCTTACATGTCAATAGTTGCCCTTAAACAAGTATATAGAAGAACCGTGACGAAATGATGATTTTTTCAAAAGATGATAGTTTGAGTATTATTTTATTAGGACAAAACTTAGGGATTAAAATGTCAATTTCCCTAAAAACATAATCCGATGCCGGGATTTAATCCCAGATTCTATTATGATTTAGAATTGCCAGTGTGCTACAGTAGATTTGTTGTTATGGTTTTGCTAATTAATGAACTAATTAACAGCCATCCAAAAGGAAAAGGAATAAATATTATCGTCAATAATGTCCATTAGGATCCAATCTCTTACTAAAATTAGTTTAGGAAAACCTATCTAGAGATAGTAATTTCCGCATGAACTATAAATAGATGTCTTTTTGCTATTGAATGGTTTAAAGCATTATCAAATATATAATTGCCTGAAAAAATTAATGTTTTAAATCATTTTCAAGAAAGAAACAAAAATAGTAAAAGCTATATATTTATGTACTTATCATATTAAGAATAAATTTTCCATAGAAAGAATGTTAAATGTGATGACCTCTCTATTTTTAATTATTTAATTAGCTTCATATCATGATCATTTATCAAGTCTATATGACATTAATACCCTTATTCTCTCTCTCATGCCTGAGTGACAAACATGAAGGAGTGGGGGAAAAAACAATCAAATGCCTCAGAAACATTTTCCCCTAAATGTATAGGAAGAATATTTTAAGATAATGTATTCGAGTTTAAAATGCATGCCTAAAATATTCCAACAGCAAAATAATTCCAAACATAAATTAATTATCATTTCTTATAAACTAATTACAAGAAAAAGTAGAACGCGATCACAAAAGTGGAAACAGTCCTTTGATTCAGCCGAGTGATAGCATAAGCCCAATTCATATCATGGTTTGATCCAGTTGTTGGAATCTTCAGCTGCTATTTAATTTATCATTTTTAAAATCAAAAGAGTACAATACAATTTGAATGGCAGTTTAGAATATATCCAGCTATTATCAGCTGCAATTTAATTTATTTATTTTTTGTTGTTCACATAAGCCTCTTGAACTAAAAAAAAAAAAAAAAAACTAGAGAACACCAGAACCCAGGACTACACCTCTGTACTTTTGCATTGTGGGCTGCATGGGTCACTGTGCCTTCATATCTTACTTAGCTTTTCCAATTAGGCCCGGGACCGCTCAGGCCACTTACAACTGAGCCCAGGCCTATAGACTAACACTGCAAAGCTCTTCCAAGCTGTTCTTGTCTCGGCTCGGACGAACGGTGTGCAGTACAACGATCTGCTTCTTGAATATAGAACTCGGTTTCAAATCACAATGAACCATGTCGAAGGAATGCATAGAACAGAGACCTCCAAGGATCATACGCGTGTAACGGCGCACGTCCCCCTCCTGCAAGCCTTTCCCTTTCTGGATCACTTCCGCCAAGGTTCCACCAGCGGCATATTCAAGAAGCAGATAGTAGTACTAGGGCTGCAGGATAGGAAATTCGGTCCGGTTTTTAGATCGGAATGCGGTCGGACCGGATTTTCACTCCTACTAACATAGAAGACCGGACCAGACCAAATACACTTAAGTGGTCCACACCAGTTTTATTTTTTTCAAATAATAAAAAAACTTTTTTTTTTAATTCTGCGCACGTCAGCTTTGTGCATAGCCTGTGCTCTGCACTGAGGCACTTTACCCAGAGCTTCTGCGCAGAGTACTACGCAGAAACACTGCGCAAGCTACTGCACAGAGTACTGCGCAGAAGCTCTGCGCACTGCACAGGCTACTGCGCACTATACGTTTATTTATTTTAAAAAAAAAATGAAATGCGGTCCGGTCCGGCCCCGACCGGTTTCTAAATATATTAGACCGGAACGGATCGCATTAATCCGGTTTTATGCATCAGGTCCAGACCGAACCGGATTCATCTGATAAAAACCACAAAATCGGTCAGGTCCGGTCCGATTTTGTGGTCCGATTCGGTATGCGGTCCGGTTCTGCTCAGCCCTACGTAGTACTGCGCTCCGTTCTTTATGTTGGTGGTGCTCCCAAACGACTGGACAATCCCTGGAAGGCCCCGCAATTGTGTCAAAACCCTAACCTTTAACCGGAGCGAGGACGATCGATGAAGAAGACACGATTTAACGGTGATCGGTGGCGCGTCGAGGTAAGTGGATTCCGCCAAAAATACCGAGTGTGCACAATGAGTTTTATAAGTTCAGAAATCCTAAAAGGAACAAGATACAACTTTCAATATAAACGAACAACAAATTCGGAAACATCAAACACATAATTTATGCGGAATTAAACTAAAACAAATATGCTTTTATCAAAATATCAATCAGACCTATTATTGCAATTGCGTTTTCGAGTACCCAAAGGGATTTATGTCACTCTTTCTTTTTGAGATTTCTCTAATAGGTTCTGATGATCAACCCATTGAATATAACAGTAATATTTTTATAGGCCTTGTGAAATCCTAGAGAGAGCACGAGACACAACATCCTTAGGGATTTAAAATTCCAGCGGTAGGATTAAATTGAAGAACTACTCTTCTAATAAAATTAGAGCTTCTACTAATTACAATCAAGTTCATCAACATATTGTAATCGACCCATAAATTTGAGATTATTATAAATATGTCCATTTACATACAATTAATTCCTTGCACCAAACTATATAGAACTAGATTAATTATTTGGTTATCGAGGGCACATAATTGCATCAATAAAACTTGGAATGTGGTTGAATGAGCCACAAACATCAGTATGTATTAATCATGAATAAAAAGTAATGAAATAAGATAAACCTCATCTTGCCATGTGGTTGGATTAACATCCTTTTTCTTCCTAAGGGATAACACACTGGAATCATCATTCTCAACTGATGACCAACCTCTTAAACAACGTTGATTATTTCGATACATACAGACACAGTAAAACACAAGTAATATGTTTATTCGATGTGGTTATTAAATATGAGATAACATGTATATAATATATATAGAAGCAAACAACGAAAAAGAAAAATAGAGAGTTAATTAAAGTGATTAAACTCTAGAAGATTTATGTTCGCTATTCCAAAGAGTCCAATTATGAAGAACTACATCTCTATTATGAGAATTTATTTTTATCTTAAGGGAAATGTACAAATTACACACTAGATTTTAACACTTTTTTAAAAAATTTCACTGGATTTTAAAAATGCTCACTGAGTTTGTAATTTTGGTATCAAAACTCACTCGATCTAACGCCGTTAGACATACTGAACTGAAAATTCATACTGCTCAATCCCATTGCAACAAGCGTCATTAAAATAATAAAAATAAAAAATATTATTTAAAAAATAAAAAATAAGACAAATTAATAAAAAAACATGACTAATTTAATATTTTAAAAAACAAAAAACAAAAACAAGGATCGGGGAACCCCGATCCTTCGTTGAAATTGTTCCTTTGGAAATTTCCCGAAAAGCTAATCATAGGTTCTTCTCTCCATCGGAACAATAGGGCCGTTATGCTCATTACTAAACTTGTTGAAGAAATGAAATATAACCAAGGTATATCTTTTTTATCAGAGGTTAAATCGATCATCAGAAGAAGAATTAGGCCAAAAATTAGGATACATTCTGGGAAAATCAAACTTCCATCGAAGAGAAGCAAATGAAAGGCTTTCATAAAAATTCTCGTAGAATCGAGAATGAAGTTTTCATTCTGTACATGCCAGATCATGAATTAGTAACTGCATCCAATCTCCAAAAAAAATCCAAATTGTTTCGAACTTTCTATTTTTGGAATGGAATATTTACGGAATCCCCATGAATAGGATCAAACCTTATTCCATGGTATTTACATGGGATTCCTTTTTCTTCTTCTTAAGCAGGTCCCTGAGAGACGGGTCTTGATCCTCCTTTTTTTTTAGATTATATATATATATATATATATATTAATGACACGTGTCATATTGCGATTGAGCTTGATGAATTTTTCGTTAAGTATGTCTAACGGTATTAGGTCGAGTGAGTTTGGATACCAAAATGACAAATCCAGTAGTAGGAGTTTTTAAATTTTTTAAAATTCAGTGAGTTTTTAAAAAGGCGTTAAAACCTAGTGTATAATTTGTTATTAATCCTTTAACTTATATACAAAACAAAAAATTATAATACCAATAAATAAAACCTATTATCACTGAAAAATCACTTTGGATGTCAAAAAAAAAATTTAATCCAAAATGCCAATTTTATCTCCCGGTGCGCCGCCGTGCCCGCGCGCACTGCATGTATAATTGAACGTGGGACCGAGAACTCCTTTAATCTGTGGTGCGCACTGCACAGTAATGGAATTGTCCTTTGTTAGTTTGTTTATTTGTTTCCTTTTGCTGTTCTTTAAAAAATAGACTTGACTTTGCTTTGAGAGGAGCTTGTTTCAATTCCTGCAAATTAAGGAGCTCAGATCTCTTGTCGCACAGCAAAATTGCATTTTGTTCCACCTGAGCAAAGGTCTCTACAACAATTTCCCGGTCGACTACAGAAGGTAAAACAAAAACCTACTTTCCTATACCATTTATGGTTGGTTATGCCTTTCTAAAATCTGACACTGCTTATATGCGTTAACATATCCTGAGCCCTCTCTGTACAAGATCATGTCTCTATTTCTCTCTCTTTGAGAGCTCTCGTTGTACTAATTATGCTGCTTTCCCGTTGTACTTATATCTCATTGTAATATACTGCCTAATAGGAACTTTTTCCTGAGATCGTAGGATTTAATTTCCACCATTGAGATACGTATAATGTATAGCAACCGAAAAGGAGCATTAGGAAAGCACCAATAGGTGAGAAAAAAAAAAACAAGAAAGCACAGAGAAAAGTACAGGATGATATGAGAGCTCCCCAAATCTAAAAACTGCATACCTTTTAGAACTGTAAATTTTTGTGTTCATGGAGTTTTTCTTTCAATCTTAACATTACTGAAGGAATTTTGTGATGAGTTCAAGATGAATTACTCTTTTGCCATTTTGCTTACAATATTTGACTTCACCGCTAAAAAAAACAGGATAGAAAATATCGAGAACAATCCATACTTAGATTGTATTTCCTGTGAGAACTATACTGTTATTTTCTTCATTCCATGTTTTTCACATGAATTTGAAGAAAAGCCGAATACAGTAGATCACTGTCCAAAGTGGTTAAGCCATTCATGAATTTGAAGGATTTCTGGTCCTACTAAATGCGGTCCGGTTCGGACCACTTAAGGGGTCCGGACCGGTTTCAATTTTTTTAAAAAAAATTTAAATTTTTTTAGGTTAATTTCAAAAGGGGAAGGACATATAAAAATGTAGAGTTTTAGTTTAGATTAAAATTAAACGTTTTAAGTTTGTAATTTATATTAAAAATATAAAAAATTATATATTTTTTTATTTATATTAATAAATGGGGTCCGGTCCGGTCCGAACCGCATTTAAAAAAAATAGGACCGGACCGAATTGCAAATCCGATCCGATTTTACGGTCTGGTCCGGTCCGCGGTTCGGTTTTGTTCAGCCCTAGCATTTACTTTACCTTACTCCTCTAGTTGAACCAGTCCCTTCACAAATGAAAATCGACTAGACATCCACCAAAATATTTATTGCATTACTTGGCTGGAAAGATAAACATGATTGAAAACAGATCAAAGGAAGTAAGATGAGGAAGAACATTAAACAACAATACGAGTATGTGTTGCTTAATGCTTAATGTTCCTCTTACTCGATCGTATTAGCGTACCTATAATTTAGCAAGAAGGGTAGGTAGTGATCATATATATATGTATGAGGCATCTATCAAAGGAGGGTACTTGAGAACCAATATTCAGTTCTCTGGCTGTACTGAAAGCGCTGTGGTGCCCGCGCGCAATGCATAATAATATTGTGTAGTTGTCCGTTTTTCCTTTGTTTCTTTCTTTCCTATTCTTGGGCATTATAAACTTGACTTGACTAATTCACTTTGAGAGGAGCTTGTTACCTGCAAATTATAGGGAGAGGGAGCTCAGATCTCTTGTCCCTCAGCAAAACTGCATTTTGTTCCACCGGAGCAAAGGTCCGTGAAAATTAACGTTTCCCGGCCGAGTACTGCAGGAGGTAAAAAAAAAACTTGCTTTCCTATTCCTTTTAGCACCTCGTAAATGGTTCGTGATAAATTTGCTGTTTGTGTTCATATATAGAGTTTTCCTTCTAATCTTAACAACACTAAAGTAAAGGACTTCTCATGTGCTGAGTTCGAAATGTCAAAATTGTTTAATTTCAGGGCGCTTTTATAGAGAAAGTTATTGTTAATTGTGGAGGGCTTGTTACTTGTGTTGTCAGTGATCATTATCTGGAATCTCGATCTTGAATGGAATCTGACATAAGCCATCATAAATCATTATACATAGAAAACCCATGTACTCCACTCGTACATGCAATGGAAGAAGAGTTGGAAAGGTTGTCACCGTTATCCTCAGATTGTGGCATCTATAGAGTTAGAGAGCGACTGCGTCATGGCCTTGAAAGAGTCTACACACCTCACACAGTCTCCATTGGCCCACTTCACCATGGTAAGGAAACCTTGAAAGACATGGAGGAACATAAAATGTGGTACCTGAAAGCTTTTATTGGAAGGACCAAGGAAAGCATGAGGTTCTATGTTGAACTTGTAAAGGAGAAAGAAACAAGATTGCGTCGTTGTTACTCAGAAAAGATTCAGTGTAGCAGTGAGGAATTTATCAAAATCATTCTAATGGATGCTGCATTCATCATTGAAGTCTTATTAAGGTTCTATTTCAAGGAGTTGAATGATGAAAATGACAGCATATTTAATAGACCATGGATGAGACGGGATATATGGCGTGACATGATATTGCTTGAAAATCAGCCTCCATTTTTCATCCTTGAAGATCTCTATAATGCAAGCAAAAAAACGTTCCAATCCTTCCAGAATGAGGAGAAACCTTCCATCCTCAAGCTATCACATTTCTTCTTTAAAAAAGTGGTGCAAAGTTTGAAAGGAACAGATGAACACAAAGTGGAGGTAATTCGTTCCTCCAGAATTGAACATTTTGTTGATCTACTAAGACAACTATATCTACCTTTTAAGAAGCCGGATAAAAGGAGACTTGAAACACTAACAGCCCCTTCTGTGACAGAATTACACCAAGCTGGAGTCAAGTTTAAGGTTGGATCAAGTAAGAACTTATTTGATATACATTTCGAGAGCGGTATTCTTGAAATCCCAAGATTTAATGTAGGTCCTGATTCAGATGTCATAATCCGGAACATGTGGCCTTTGAACAATATCACTGTGTGGATAATTACATGAATGATTATTTTGTCCTCTTAAGTTGCCTTGTTATTACTCCTAAAGATGTAGACTTACTAGTCAAATATGGAATTATGGAGAAACGAAGCAACATCAATTTAGGGGCAAATCATATTCAGAACTTCTCTCGAGGGGCTGTTTTTAGCTCTGGTAACTTCCATTTTGCGAGCCTTTGTGAAGACTTGAACACTCACTGCAGAGTATCATGGCACAACTGGAAGGCAAACTTAAAACAAAATTACTTCAACACGCCATAGGCCATCATTTCTTCTATTGCAGCTGTTGTTCTCCTTCTCCTCACTCTAATACAGGCGACGAGTTTAGTGATTTCCATAAGCTATAGGCCATAGGAACACTAAAATGTGACTGTTTCACCACTCCATGCATGCCAATTGTTTTCGGTGTTGCTGCAGCTCTACCTTTTCTTGTTCATGTATCCGTGGGTGTGTGGATTATAATATCTCATGCCTATTTTCTTCTGTGGACGACTGTTTTTGCAAGACAAAAATTATGCTCTGTTTGTACTGGTATTCCCACCATTCACCACTTCAATAATCTTACCCGATCATGAGTGACATCCTAACAAAATATAATTTAATCAAGTTAAGCTACCATTAATTCGATGCTGTAAAAAAGTATACATTACAATAATCACTTGAATGAAAAAGCGAAGCTACATATAGGAATACTTTTATTCTTTAGGGAAAATTAATTTATGTTCCTTAAGTTTTACACCATTTTCATAAAAGCTCTGAAAAAAGGAGGTTTAAGACTCAATATACAAGGACCCGAACATAGAGGAGGCGTGAATAGGTTCTTCCAAATTTTTTTGTTCTCAAAAACTATACTGTACACTCTCACAAGATAATCAGGAATTTCAAGAACATTAAATCTTAACCAAGATTATTTGCGGATTAAAACAGTATACTATGAAGAGATAAAACAATTTATCTATGCTTCAAGATATCCAAGATAGTTTTCTTAAACAAAGAATGTAATGAACATATTAACAATCAATCTACAATTAAGAACAGTAATTGAACAATCACATGCACAAAGAGAATACCAAGAATGGTTACGAAGAGAAACCTCTTGAAGACAAATTTCAAGTGGAAAACTCTACATGCCTGATATGGCCAGGAAAAGGCTTTAACTATAAATCGAACTTGGAGTACAAGTGATCTAACACACTGACTCCTTACCCAAACATCCAATCTTGATCTGCACACTGCAGGCAATGAGACCCAGTCTCTTTCGTTCAATCAAACTAGACACCTTCACCTTTCTGTTCTTGCAACTAGTCTTCACTGTGAAACATCACACCAACTGCTTCACGAACAGGGCCGCCCAAACCATCTAGGTTACCAGCAACTCTGGAATAACAATTAGATCCATTGGGTAATCTTTCATTGATCAAAACTCTAACTAAAGATAAGATATGAAATCTTTTTGGTTCGACTTTAGTTCATACAGAGCAAACTATGAAAAAGTTTACAAAGAGTATTTGAGTGGATGACACTAGAACGCTTAGGCTCTGAAAACTATCAAGGAACGTTATGAATGGAATGAGAGAAAAGAGTATTTATATTCTAAAGGTTCTGAGAGAAGAATCACGAAGGTACAAATCATCTTGAACTTCACTCAAGCGGTTAAAATCATCATAACAAACTTTCATTATTTCTAATCAAACATTAAGAGAACTCTGAGTGAACTTCAGATACCTTCAGAAAACATCACCGTTCTGACTTCGCGTTATCGAACTCCAAGAGTACTACGATTAACTTCAGTCTCTCTCAAACAAACTTAAAATCTGTTGACACACTGAAACCATGCAGTGCTTCAAAAGACTTGGATCTCAAGAATATACAAGACACAACATATCATAAAGTTTTATGTCGACTAAATAACATCTGCCGTTCTCTAGGTTCTAAACTTATAAATTCTAGTTCTTAAGTTTTGGACTTTTAAAAAGAAAATCATGTGAGCTTTTCGTTCAGCCCACTTACTAGAGAAGATCCGCCTCATCAGACATCAAAGTTTACTGCTCCCATAAAGTGGAACCACCCGAACCAGCCATTTGATTTAGAGGGTGATAGCCTTTATATACGCGCGCCCAATTAACATCAACATCGTGCTTGGACCCTGCTGTTGGACTGGAGCTCCTATATTATGTTGCATTTAAAAAAAAACCGGGCTAATTCTTTGTATATCTATAGCAACTTCTGGGGAAAATTGTCAAGAATAGCATTCACTTCATGTCTGGTTGAAAATGTTATAGGAATTAATAGCTTTGTTCATTAAAAACTGGGATAAACTGTAATAATACCGGATACCCTAATGCTTAAAATTGGACAACCAGGACCATAATTCCCCGTAAAATCCAAATAGTCTCTACTGTTTCCATATCCTTCAATATAATAGATAATTAATTAAATTAATATTTGAGATAATATCATAGCAACCCTTAACTATGAGTAAAAATCAATCACATCCCCTCAAGTTTTAAAAAGTTTTCTTTTGCCCCTTATATTTTAGACATGATCAATACTCGTATGCCGTTTGATTTGACCGTAAATCACATGTAAAATAATTGAAATGTACTTGCAAGACAAAAAGATGTTTGGTTATCTTCAAACCGAATCATCTGAAATCTTGTCTCTTTTTCTCTCCTCTTATTTCAACACCTTTTATATGTTAATTCTTATTTCCCTTTGGATCACAAGACAACCTTGAATTACGAAATTACAATTTGGTTTAAGCATGTTCATGAGGGCAAAGCCAAATTGGTAATTTATGATATCCGTTTGAGCCTGTTAATCGCTACATAATTTTAATGATAGCAGAGGCTCTCAAATTAATTACCATATATTGGGCCCGATAAACATTTCGATGGCCCGATGAGAAAATAAAAGTTTAGGAAAACAAAAATTTATTCGGCTGCCAGGATTTGAACCCGGATTCTATGGTCATTAGAATTGTCTCATTTACTGAAAATCAGAATGCACAAAATAAAAAAGAAATCGACGTCAAAGAAAAGGGAGAGCGGGCCAAGGCGTAGGAAGTTCTGGCCTAAAAAGGAAAGAGAAATAATAAATAGAGTGGGAAATAAAAGAAAAGAGGTACGCACAATTCTCCCTCAAACTTTCTCACCGATTACAAAAATCAGAAAAGAAAAGATATTAGATAATGATGACTGACAATAGCATCGGAAAAACCCCATACACAAAGGATTATGAGTTCTAGCGTGTTTATTTTGCTTGTAGGAGGAAGAAATGAGAACTTGTATCTTTCAACTCATTTCAAGTACTAGATTTTAAGTCTAACTCCCTCAAGCTCTTGGCTCTGTAAACTTTGTGATAGGCCGGTTAAAAATAGTATCATCAGAGAGTAATTATTTCTGCATGAACTAAAAAGAGATGTCTTCCTGTATATAATTGGACTATAATCTTAACCCATTGAATGTTTTAAATCATTGTCAAATATATCAATGCCTGAAAAAAAATCCATATCATTTCAAGAAAGAAATAAAAATTATAACATCTATTTATGTCATATTGAGGATAAATTTTTCCTTTGTAATTTCACTTTATGGTCTCTTATATAATAATATCAGGGAATTTTAACATATTGAACGATTTAAGTTATTTTCCTTTGTCCCATTGCATAGAAAGAATGTTAAATGTGATGACTTTTTTGCATTTGTGTACCAAAATTTTATCCCCTCTAAAATTTTAACACAATTAAATATTACAATATAATCTCTTTCTCCCCATCAAATCATTACTATTTACTACAAAAAATATAAAAAATTACCTCTCTCTTCACTTTTTCACTAAACCCAATACCTAAAATTTTAACAACACTAAAATTTTACCACACAAAAACAACTATTTAGTTTAATGAATGAATTAAGTTATCTCGAAAGATGTTAACAGACCCAGAGTCCACATTGACATCTCAAAAGGAACAATATAACAATAGGCCCTCTAAACATTATATCTTTTATAATTATTTTTCATTAAAGAATACAGTAAATAATTTCTCTCTTCCAAATCTCGCATCAGCCTTTTGAAATATTTAGGAGCAAAAAATTTATTTTCTGCTGCCGGCCGGATTTGAACTTTGATTCTTCAATAATTTGAGTAGGATTGTGTTTCACCCACCCGAACCCGACTCAATCGGGGCAAAAAAAATGAAACCCGACTCTAACCGAATGACTCCTGAACCCAAGCCGCCCCAAGTAGATGGGTGCTCAGCTTGGGGCCGAGTTTTGTTGGACTTTTTTAATTTCATTATATTATAAGCTAAAAACGTTCTGTGCTAATTTTTTTTATGCTAAATACATTATGGGCTATATTTTTTTTTAGCCCAAGACTATATCTTTTGAGAAATCATGCAAAGACTTAGAATATTCCTAATCAGGTTTTTCGGGTTGGAACGGGTCGGTTCCAAGTTCGGCGTCAGGATTTTTGCCCAACCCTAAATTTGAGAATTGCCATTGTGCTACATAGGATATTTTGGAGAGAGCTCTTAGGATTTTATATTTGAGTCTTTGACATACTATTAGACGATTATATCCAATGCATTGATATTCACTCTTTCTTTCTCACGATCGATAGGCATTAATGAACGTTCCATTTCTTGTAATTTAATTTTAATAGTCAATTTCAAAACATTTTTTCCAAAATCTATATGAGAACGATTTAAGAAAAATGATTCTAATTTAAAATGCCTTAGATATTCCAACCATAAAGTGTTCGATCGAAACATATAAATGTTATCATTTGTTTAGGACTAATTAATTACAAGAAAAAGGAGAACGTGACAAAAGATCACCTATATTATTTTTTTAAGAATACAAGAAGAACTATATTATTATTTAAGAATACATGAAGTTAATTTATAGCGTCACTACAAAAAAAATGGCCTATAGGCCAAAAAACCGCTGGTATAGGTCATTTTGGCCTATATCAGCGTTTTTTAGCGACGGTCACGACTTCGTCGGGATAGGTCTATAGCGACGGTTTTCGGAACCGCTGGTGAAGACCTCGGGTCTATAGCGGCGGTCACGACTGCCGCTATAGACCCGAAAATAATTTTGTCTTTCCCGCGGCGTTTCACAAAAAACGCTGGCATAGACTTTTAGCGGCGGTCGCGATTTGTGCCAGCGTTTTTTTTTTTTTTTTTGCTTTTTTTTTTACTAGCATTTTAATACATTACTAATGTTTTCCTATATTTTCATATGGAAGCTTTTTTAATCGGTAATACAAATTTATTTTAATAATTATAATTTATTGGATGTAAAAACTTAAAGATCAAGAATAATAAAACAAAATATACTTCATTATGGATTAATATCGTTTTACAACAAATACAATAATCTCTACAATTACATTACTGAAATCTTCAAACCGTAAAACAATTTCAGATAAAAAAATGAAGAACCAATTACATTACTGAAATCTTCACAAGCTGTTTCAAGCTCCAATCTCTTGAGCTTTGGCACACCTGCAATGCAAATAACCAATCATATATGAGATGATCTATTCAGGGCAGATTTTTTTTATTGTTTTCTCTTGATTGATTTGTCACATATCGTCTTTCAATTTTTGTGGTTAAAAGTGAAACTTGTCACTTGTCCACTCATGTTCAGCTTGCTTCTCTGAAATGAGCTAGGCATGGCCATTGTGAAAATGACAAACGAGGTGGTAAACCAAATAAAAAAGATGTTCTAACATCCATCTTTTGTCCTTTCGTCACAGTGAGAGAGAAGAATTACCTGTTACAAATGCTTTCTGAAGCTGTCCACTTAAACCAGTGGCCCAAGGCTTAACAGTAGCTACCTTATTGCTTTTACACAGATATACGCCAACCACTAAAATTAGGAGGATACCCCCTATCGTTCCAGCCAATATTGCTGCTAGAAACAGGGGAAATGATTATTAGACAACTTGTTAACTTGTAAATGATTACATTGACTTTATCTGGACTAGCTTTGCAAGCTCGGGTGCCATTGTTCCTCTCAAACAAAGGTCTTTCAAGTTCCTGCACATTAAATATATTCAAGTCACTCCTTCATTACAATATTAAACTGTAATTCACAAACTCATAGTTTTGAATCACGAGTTTTGAATAGCCAATATGACCAGATGAATAAATTGAGCTCCAAACAACATAATAAATAGCTTAATTTCAAATCAACATTTATATAGCTTAATTTCAAATCTGATGCAGCGGTAAATTAGTTGAAGCTCTAAATTCTTTCTACAACCTAAAAGCCACAGCAAGTGATTTGATATACCCAAACAAAGCACCCCTTAGATAGCGATTTGATATACACCTAATTCTACCCAATGTATTAGGATGGTTTTTGCTGTTTCAGCAGTATATAATGTACTAGTGTTGTGCCTAAAAATGCAAAGAGCACAAACAACATAATGTACTTCTGGAAATTGCATTGATTACCTCATTAGCAATGTTGGCCCCCATCAGGACGCAACAATTAATGGGGGGTCACAAAAACCAACATGTCTGCATCCTTCACTGGATAATGCCCCCATCATAACAACAAACCAGGCAATTACATGTAAACCAAAAATCAAACTGAACACTTATATAGGGGAAACTAACAAAGGACACTCGGCAAAAAAGTGAGGTTGAGGTACGTACGTTGAGGTGCTATTTTGTCTTTTTTTTAAATAATAATAATAATAATAAAAGAAATCAAAAGATGATAATTTGAATATAACGGAATTCTCGTTATCCCGAAATTTAATGTAGGCCCAATTTCAAGACTTCCAATTCGAAATATGATCGCCTTTGAGCAATGCACTCCGAAGCATTACATTAATGATTATATTGTGCTATTAAGTCACCTTGTTAGTATTCCTAAAAATGTGGACTTACTAGTAAAACGTGGAATTATTGAGAAGCGAGGCGACTTTAATGAAGAGACAAATTATATTCACAACATCTCCCGATTGGCTTTTTACTACACTAATGACTTCTACTTTGCTAGGTAATTTTGTGAAAACCTAAATGCTTACTACGGATCATCGTGGTACGAGTGGAAGACAGACATGAAATAAAATTACTTCAACACACCATGTGCCATCATTTCTTTTATTGCAGCTGTCGTTCTCTTTTTACTCACTCCAATACAGACGGTGAGTTCAGTTATGTCTTCTCAACTCTCAAAAAGTTAGCTCAAGAGATGAGACGTTCCCTCATATTTATAAACTGATCATCAACCTCTTCCACTACAGATGTGGGACTAACCCCAACAATCTCTCCCCTTACACATTGAGCCTTAGGTCGGAGAGACGACAACCCATTTCACCAGAGACTTGTTGGTAAAACTGACTCTGATACTAGTGTTGGGTGGTTTTGGACCTTCTCAACTCCAAAAGCTAGCTTAAGAGATGAGGTTTTCCCTCACAATTATAAACTGATCGCTAACTCCTTCCACGATCGATGTGGGACTAACCTTAATAGTTGTCAGTGCGAATTCTCTTATGTCATGCTTCCTAGCTAGTTCTGTGAGTGAAAAACCAATTCTCTTTTGTGATGCTTTTTATTAGAAAGGAGTGCTATTGTGTTTTTAATCTTATGTGATCTATGCTTTTAATTAGATACGAGTATTGTTGTTTCAACCACTCCAAACGAGTCAAGAATTTTTAATAAAACTCGGAATCATGAATTTGTTGGGATAAATTCATCTCCCTCTCTTCTAAAAATGTTGCAAAATGACTTCGTTCTCAATAGTTTTAAAAACTTCTTGCTTATTGTACACTGTCATGCAATCATTCATTCAATCATCTCTCATCCTATTACACAAATCACTCTTGATGATCTTCATCGTAAAAAATATTCTTTTAATGGTTGCAGTCGCAACTGGTAAGACTAATGCCAACTCAATAAGTCAATAAACTAATGGAAATATAGTGAAAAAAGTTTGGGTGAGAACCAAGTCTTTAAACAAAATTTCCTGCACTTTTTTTTGGGAATATAATTTGTGCTGTGGAATTCTATCTTCCTTTTAGCTGTCGTGGGGTATGGAAGACTAGTAAGTGTCCAGAGTGTACATGTGAAGCCTTGGGTGAGGGCAGGGAATGGACCCCTCCATAAATTAAAGCATCAGTAGCTTTCGCAATTGACATTTGATACATAGCGCCAAACCTTCCAAGGATTCCCTTCTATTGTCATTTAATTATTCATCTCAAACAATTTTTAGTTTCATTTAAACTTCATTGTTAGATTTCTTTTATAGGAGTAAACTTCTAATCACCCAAAAATAAATTTGTTTAATAGATATTCGAAATTATCTTAGAGGTGAATTTAGAACAACGCTATCGACTCAATCGAGAATCGCCCTGCATCCATTTGTTTGGGTCAAAAGTTCAAAACCCTGTGCCACGGGCTCTTTAGACTTCCCATTGCTCATTATCAATGGCCTAGAAAAAGACGTGTCATTGGTCATGCCCATTTTTGGTCCCAAGGTCGAAATGTCTATTAGATTGTCTAGCACTGCAGCCTGCCAACATTTCAACCAGTTGGGCTAATCTAAGCCATGAGCGTTGCATTCGAAGCCCATTCTTGGCCCCATGGGTAAGTTTATCAAAGCTGCTATTGTCACACGTGGGTTCACAGGTGATGATGGATCATAGAGCATCACAGCGAATCAGCTTCCCAGCAGTCCGGAATGGCCGTGCAGAATATGCGGATGGTTGGCCTGGGCCAATGGGGTCGGCCCCAGGCCCAGGCCAACTTATAAATAAAAAATAAAAATAAAGATGCAATGGGTGGCGGCGGCACATGGCCCCACCCCTGCATCCGCCACTGGAAGCGTTTCAATATATGATCCTATCAAACAAAATGGGCATCCACCAAATTTTTGTTACTTATTCATAATAGATATTATAGAACCAATTTCAGTTTCATATATCTACACTTAGGGTGCGTCTGTGTACCAAAATTTTACCCCCTCTAAAATTTTAACATAATTAAATATTACAATATAACCTCTCTCTCCCCATCAAATCATTACTATTTACTACAAAAAAATATGAAAAATTATCTCTCTTTTCACTTTTTCACTAAACCCAATACCTAAAATTTTAACAACACTAAAATTTTACAACACAAACACAACCTTAGACGGATGATGGATCCAAAGTCCATATTCACATCTAGAAAAGTACCAAAAGGCTCACTAATATATGGGGCCCCTTATACATTTCGATGGCCCCACGAGAAAATAAAAGTTCAGAAAAAAAATAATTATTCCGCTGCCGGGATTTGAACCCGGATTCTATTAGAATTGCCATTGTGCTACAGGAAATACATATTTGGATTTTCACCCGGAAATCAAAGAGGAATTACGATTATACCATTCAGCTACAGCGGACTGCTGTCGCACTTTGCTTTTTTATGTATTTTATCTATTTCATTCTCAGGCATGTAACAATTCCGCCATCACAAGGCAACGAAAATTTGAATGCACTTGTGTTAAGCACATTGTACCTTTTCCCCTCCCACGCAATATTATTCTCTCTTTGAATATCTTTTGTGAAGTATATCACTTTGGAAACCAATTAATTATCAAGAAAAAGCTTTTTTGAAAGACTACCACAAGAGTACCAGAGCCAGTACTGCAACTTGTTCATTGCGTGTTTGGGAAGGAAATGAAATTCACCATCCTTTTATGGCCGATGTCCCACAAAAAGTGTGCAAGACAAAATCACCTAAAGAAGAAGAGAGTGGAATAAAAGTAAAGTATTTATCATTTGCCTGTTTTTTGAAAGTAATACTATTGCACATATTCGAGATAAAAAGAGATCCAAGTTAGATGACAAAAGCACAAAATTATTCTTCCTAAGCTATAATTCAAGATTCAAAGGTTACAGATTGTACAATCCAACAGCTATAAATGGTGGCACTGCAAAACTGCATTTTATCCGCTGGAGTTAAGGTCTGAGCAACACTTCTCGGACAACTTCAAGACGCAAAACAAACTTTCTTTCCTATACCAGAAGGTGCATGCAAAATTAAACTCTTATTTTTTGTTTGACATTCCTTAGGACGTTTATTTGTGTTAAAGCGTATACTGAGCTCCCTCTGTAAAAGATCGAGTCACTTTTGTTTAACATGCTGCCTATATCGAGCTATGTCATATATAACCTGTTGGGATTTTGACCCAGGAGGTGTACTCATCCATATGGCATTTTTTACTTGGAGAGTTCTGATTGTAGTTATGCTACCTACTACTTAGAAAAAAATTTCTTGAGATGGTTGGATTTTAATTCTTGGATTGAGATATGTATAGCAACCGATCGAAAAGAGCATAGTTATAAGAAACCTTCAATTTCTAGCTAGAGAGAGTGATTTTGTCAATATATGTGTCTCTATATATTGTTAATTGCACTGGAGGCATTTTGATTGTATTGTAAGCGATTATCAGGATCTTGTTTCCGCACCAATGGAATTTACTTTCCTATACCATTTGGGCGATGTCCTGTTTTGTCGTTGGCTATGCCTTTCTAAGATCTGACATTGCTTAGGTTTATATGCTTTAACAAATCCTGAGCCCTTTCTGTAAAAGATCATGTATCTTTTATTTAATATATTACTGCATGCCTATTTATGTCTCTTTGAGACCTCTCGTTGTACTTGTGCTACTAGTAATTGAAACTTTTTCCCGAGATAGTAGGATTTAAGTTCCAGGATTAGGAAAGCACCAATAGGTCGTGAGAAAAAAAACATGAAAGCACACAGAAAAATACACTAATACAGGATTATATGGTAGCTCTCCAAAACTAGAAACTGCTTACCTTTTAGCTAGCGCCGTTAATGTTTCAGGATCAATTCGGTGTTTGTGTTCAGGGAATTGTCCGTTCAATATTAACAATATTAAAGTAAATGACTTCTGTCACGAATTCAAAATGAATTACTCTTTTGCCATTTTGCTTACAATATTAGACTTACCCACTACAAACATGACAAATCGATTGTATTTCCATTGAGAACAATACTGTTATTTTCTTCATTTCGTTGTTTTCACATGAATTTGAATAAAAGCTAAATAACCAGACTCGATCGCCAGAGTGGTTAAACCACACATGAAAAACAATGAGTAGAACTGTTTAGTTTCAGGGCTTTTCTAGAAGAGTTATGGTTAATTGTGGAAGGCCTGTCACTTGTGTTGTCAATGATCGTTATCTGGAATTTGGATATTGTTTAATCGCACCAATGGAATCCGATGGCACAGATCAAAATCAAATTACCAACGGAAGCCATCATACTCCATTCGACATGGGAAACCCTTGTCCTGCACTGGTAAATTCAATGGAAAAAGAGCTAGAAAGGTTGTCTCCGTTATCCTCAGATTGTGGCATCTATAAAGTTCATGAACTAGTACGACATGGCCATGAAAGAGTCTACACACCGCACATGGTCTCCATTGGCCCATTTCACCATGGTAAGGAAACCTTAAAAGACATGGAGGAACAAAAAATGTGGTACCTTAAAGCTTTTATTGAAAGGACCAAGGAAAGCATTGGGTTCTATGTTAAACTTGTGAAGGAGAAGGAAGCAAGACTTCGTCGTTGTTACTCAGAAAAGATTCCGTTTATTGATGAGGAATTTGTCAAAATCATTTTGGTGGATGCTGCCTTCATCATTGAAGTCTTATTAAGGTACTATTTGGGCGAGCAGAATGAAAATGACCACATATATAGTAAACCATTGATGATATGTGGTGTATTGCGTGATATGATATTGCTTGAAAATCAACTTTCATTCTTCATCCTTGAAGATCTGTTTGATGCAAGCAAAACAATTGTCCACTCCATTCCGTATGACCGGAGACCCATCCTCAAGCTATCACATTACTTCTTCACAGATATGGTAGATACTTTGTCAGGAAGAGAATATCGAAATTTGGAGGTAATTCGTTGCTCCAAAATCGAACATTTTGTTGATCTTATAAGACAATTATATATTCCTTTTGAGAAGGTGGATAAAAGGCGACTTCAAACAAGATTGAGCCCCTCTGTGACAGAACTATACCAAGCTGGAGTGAAGTTTAAGGTCGGGTCAAGTAGGAACTTATTTGATATAAATTTCGAGAAAGGGATTCTCGAAATCCCAAGATTTAATGTAGGTCCTACTTCAAAAGTCATAATCCGAAACATTATGGCCTTTGAGCAATGTCATTGTTGGGATAATTACATGAATGATTATGTTTGCCTCTTGAGTTGCCTTGTTAGCACTCCCAAGGATGTGAACTTACTAGTTAAATATGAAATTATGGAGAAACGAAGCGAGATCAACGAAGCGGCAAATCATATTCAAAACCTCTCTACAATTAGGGATGTTCAATCCCGGTGTAGGTGCCGGTTTTGGCCAAAACCGGCACCTACACCGGATATGCCGGTTTTTAAAAAAATGTCACCTACACCTACACCGTCAAGAGCAAAAATCGGCCATTAACGGTGGCGGTTTAGACCCGTCATAAAAGCTCATCTATTAGTTTTACGAATATAACAAGTTTGTTTTCTTTTTAGCTTCCAAAAGTGGAACCGGTCCTTTGATTCAGCAGAGTGATAGCAAAAGCCCAATTCATATCATGGTCGGACCCAGTTGATGAAATGTTGTGCTGCCATTTAATTTATCTCTTTTAAAATCAAAAGATGCCATTTCATTTTGGGAATATATCGAGCTTATTATCAAAATCATCCATAATATCGACCAACTAGATGTCCGGTTATGGACCATGCCTTTTGTTATATACATAAGAAAGTTTATTTAGATCACAACTACACGCTAGCTGTTTGGTTAACGTGAAAAAATAAAAATAAAAAGAAGGAAAAGGGGAAGATCTGCAGTAAGAAGAAATAAAAAGAATCATTTCTTTGTTCTAATCATTAAGCTCTCCTACTCAAAATTATTCATTCACAAGCAAATTTAAAATTCCGCTGTCAGTTACACCCACCGATTCCATAAAACATTTCAATTAATTCCTTTTGACTTGGCAATTAAACGGAAGTAATCTAAGTGTAATATTCCTTTGTAGTGGATTAAACAAGTTTGTCAGTAAATCTGAAGGAAAATTATCACTGCCTGCACCTATTTATCATTGAAAAAAAAACCATGTCAGTTTTATAAGAAACCCTAAAATTCCCCTCGATCTTAATTTCCAATCCTTAATCGTTCTGGCTAAAGAGTTAATCTTAAAGGGCCCAAAATAAATGGACCATTAATTGATTAAAGTTCTGAATTATAAATATATATATATATATATATATATATATATATATATATATATATATATATTTATTAATTGAACGAAAAGATCATTATAAACACAGGTTCAAATAAGTACGGCAAAACTTTTTAATGGGTTAAGGATTCAGCCATAGAGATGTCTTTTTTGGATTATACTAATATTTTTAGTAAAAATAAAATTGAGAGATAATAATTCTTGTTATATATATATACACACACAATTGAAGCCTTCATGACCAAAAATGCAGCTCCAATTCTTTATCCTTACCGACAGAGCAGAAACTTGACAAATCTGAAGTGAATCAGTCAAGCAGCTACTTGTTTGTTTGGCCAGGCAGGAGAAATAGGTAGCTAGCTGGAAGCTTTTATTTTAGCATTAATCATGGAAGTTGAATGAGGGAAACATATATACTTTGAAGTCATCTAATGCGTGGGAATATTGGTATGCTGGTAATGTAGCATATATTGGACAATGACCCACAGCCTAGCAAAGATTTGCAAATGAGTACTTCGGTTAGATTTCCCTTCAAATCTTATAAAATACGGAAAAATGGAATAAGTTTAAATTTTAAAGGCTTAATTCTTGATACAGTCAATGTGGCATTCATTTTTAATTAATCAGTCTATGGAGTATAACTTTGAACGGACTAGCCATTTTGGTCTATTTTTTAGACATATAATTTTCTTGTTTATCAAAAGTAACCCACTAACGAGAACAAAATCCAATATAGACTATCCGACCTCAAAAATCGACATCTCAACCTCAAACTCATGTCAACCTTCTGTTAATCGAGTAACTTTTGGTGAACAAAATAACTCATAATTCTGAAAAATTGACCACAAGGATTGACCCGTTCAAAAGTGCACTCCAAGGATTATAGTGGTAATTAAACTAATTTTAAAATCTATAAAATTTAAAATCCATCAAAACTTGACTTCTTCTACTACTCTTCAAACGTGAAAGATTTTAAAATTTATCGATTTGTATGATCTTCTCACCGAATACAAAGACAAAAACTTTGTATTTACCCTATAAAATATATGCATGAATATATCTGCTAATTTTAATTTTTACTCTCTCTCTGTCTGGTTTGGATAGTTTATTAGGTTAGGTGACTCTCTTAGTGGAAAAGAATCAAAGGAGTTGCTTGTTACCATTACCAATCATTAGTTAGGTGGTGTCCTTAGTGAGAGCTCTGCTACATTTTCCAAGCTCTCCTTCCATGTCTCACCATGTGCTTGCAGTAATAAACAAATCGGATATTCTGAATAATAAGGAATATAAAATGTTAGGAAAATTGGAAGCACATTACTAGGGTGACTGATGAATGTATTGGCTTTCCATGAATTGAAGTGGCAGGTTGGAAAACAAGTTAGAAGGGGTCTATTTTTTTTAAACTAACGAGAGAAATTTAGGATCACGTGTATTGAAGATAAATCTGACTCAATATCCGTACGAGTTGGGTTCAACATCACGACAAATCTCGGGTCGTGTAGCCTTCCAAATCACACATTTCAAGTAAGTTCAGTTTTACTTTGAATATAATCCTAAAGAATTGTTTGTACTTGAGAGTATTCAAACTTGAGATCTCAGTGAACATATTCCTAAACCTCGTGTATTGACCATCCAAACCAACCCCTTAGAGTTAGAAGGGGTTCTACTTTCCTTATCACATCATAGGTTAATTTCTTTTTAACGAACTTATGCCCCACCCACCCGAACGAGAAGATATTTTACCTTTGCAGAAGATGCACCGAATTAGTATGCCTTCCTGGTCATGACTCTGTTACACGCATTGTTTTTACCTCGTTTCTGCATGAAAATCCTTTCACCCGCTGCCTACCCACTCACTCTCTCTATCTTCTATCTCCCTTTCACAACCACTGATATCTTGTTGGATAAATTCATTCATATACAAAGAGACTACAATATCACCCTCGACGTTCCATGTGCCCAATCTCGACTCCTTAGAGAAATATATAGATACCCAGTTCCCTAACCCCCCCTCTCCCTCTCTCTCTCTCTCTCTCTCTCTCTCTTAAAAATGGGGAATGTGACATCTTGTGCTCCTTCCACAATCTCAAGTGGAGCAGTGAAGGTCTTATTCAGCGATGGCAGATTGGGAACCTACACGAGGCCAGTAAGAGTGGCAGAATTGATGCTAGAGAACCTGGGACAATTTATATGCGAATCCTGCAGTCTCAAAGTTGGCCATCGTATTCAGGGACTTCTAGCAGATGAAGAGTTACAGCTGCGACAGTTCTACTTTCTCCTCCCCATGGAACTGCTCTACTCGGTACTAACACTTGAGGAAATGAGTTCTCTCTCTTATAAGGCAACCAAGGCTTTAAAGCGGGCAAGTTTCAACAACTTGGGGAAGATCTTCCCGGTCCTGAGTGAGTTTTGCATGTTTCCTTCTGAAACCAAGACATCAACTACTACTCCAGCTGAGAGTGAGCAGGAACCAGTAAAGAGGTTCTCAAAGCAGAGATCATGGAAGCCTGCGTTAGAAACCATTGTTGAAACACCGTGTAGATCACACTGATCAGGTGATAGCTGCATCTTTTTTTTCCCTTTATCTTTGATTTCCTTTCCCCTCAAGGCGTCTGCGTTGTTTATTGAAATTGTGAGAAATAATAAATCATGGTAAAGCTAAACCTCGATTCCATCACATTTCGGTCTCATATCGGTCTTGGTTACTTCTGGCGATTCGAGTAGATCATTGTCTCAACCGAGGTAACAGTAACTGTCAAATTATAGTAATCTATTGCACTTGATCATCCATTGTAGTCGATCTCTTATTTTAGTTCTTTCAATCTTCTAGAAAACCCAAAAAAGAAATCCAATCCTTCTTTCTATTCCCACGGGTCCCCCAAAAACGAATAAACGAAGAAATTAACTGAGCAGGGGTTAAGTTATAATGTGCCAATTTACCTGAACAGTAAGCTGGTCCTTCTAACTTTCCTGCAAGTCGGAAACCTGAAAAACTGTGGCCTTTGTTTCTGCGGTGTTTATCTTGAAGAAATAATATATTAATTAAGATAGTCTTTTTTAATCGTCGAAGAGAATTAGAGGCAATGTCAGAGTTTAGTTTTGATAGTAGCTAGCTAGCCAACTTCACCAAACGAACAACCAAGAGATATTGCGATTCCAGCTCCGTTAAAGAGTTTGATCTGGTGGTTCAAAATTAATTTAATGGGTATAGTTGATGAAAATTATTAAAGTTTGTATTAAAATTTTTGGCTAACAATTTTGAATTGCATGAAATATATACCATTTAATATTATCTATAATGAAATTCATATATTATGTCTATCTCTTTATGAATTAATTACATAAGACAGCACAATATTAACTTCGTACGAGGAGATAGAGAGTGTGTTCGGTTAAGTGTGTTGTGAGGATTTTTTATATTTTGAAAATTTTTAGGTGATTTTAATTTTATTGGTATGCGTGTTGTAGTTATTTTTATGTGAAGTTAGAATGATGTTTGGTTGTAAAAATTTTGTGTTGTGAGAATACAAAAAAATTCTGAGAATACTGCATAAGCGAACAGCCCAGAGTGAAATCTGCTGTAAGGTTTGACTTCACCTTCTAGCCAAATTGGAACCAAGTAAATGACGTGGATTGCCTCGGCTTGGCTGAAAGAGCTATACTTAACCATTGTAAAAGTGAGATTTTTAGATCATATTCGAAATAAAGAGATCACTTAAGGGTTAATTGTAATTTTTATAAATAAAAAAATTGAAAGAGTTACCCGTTGGAAAATGTTTTTTTTGGATAAATAAGCTAAAGGCAAAGGGCAAAAAGATTACTAAAAAATAACTGCTGTCTGATCGTAGCTTCATGAAAAATTAATCTAGTTTCATAATTAAACTAGTATTTTACTTGTATTTATTTTATATATGTATCTATATATTAAGGTTGTGTTTGTGTTGTAATATTTTTGGTATGAGAATATTTGTTGGTATTGGGTTTAGTGAAAATGTGAAGATGTAATTTTTTACATTTTTTTATATTTTTTATGAGAGAAAGAGATTATATTTCAATATTTTATTAGAAGAGAGATAAAATTTTAAAAAAGATTTTGGTTGCAAACGCAGAGGGCAATACGTCCGATTTGAGCAGCTGTACTTTAGTACTATACTAGTACTGACATATTGCAATCACTGTTTCTTTTCTTGTCTTGGAATTCGGTAACGGGGACCAGGATCCCCCGACTTTTGCTTTTGTGTTGTGTTGTGATGTTTTCGGACAACACCATGCCTTTATGCTATCTCATTAAAATCTTTATTATCCTCACTTATGTATAGTTTGTTGGTCAAAATTTTGAAAATATTTTTGAAATTTAGAAAAATTTTATTTTATTAAGATTTATTAGAATTTGTGAAAAGTATAGTGTATAGGTGTAAAAATTAAAAATTCTGGAGTGTGTTTGACTTGCCCAAATTGTTGAGACCCCAAATTATTAGCTCAACAAACATGTCAATAATCAGCAAACTATTTTGCTATATATATAACCCAGGTGGATCAAAAAGGATGAAACTATCAGAGTAACATCAGAGCACTTTGTACCAAGTTAAGAAATATAGCACACTAATTACAAAAATAAAGGAAAAATATATATATTTATTATCCATAAATTGTTGTAAGTTTTACACTTTATATAATAAACTATTATGTTTGAAAAATTACACTCATAAATTATCAATTTTTAACATATTATATCATTCTTCCATTTATTTTTTTATCAAATTGAATAGAAATTGATTTTTTTTTCTAGGTGAAATAGCGATTATATCTTTAATTATAACTTGCTATTTCTGCTAATTGATTTTTTAAAATCATAATTAACATTTTATATTAAATAAAAATACTTGGTAATTTGTAGATGAAAAATATGGTTTTCCTAAAAAATAAATTATCCATTTGACGGTCGACTGCCAACTCAATTAACCTCTCAAATTGGATATTGCTCAATTTCTCCCAAGACCGAATACAGGCAATATCCGATGTTACCCGATCCCTACTGAGGTGATGTTTGAGCATGCATCCTCTTTACATTTTCTCAGTTATAATCTTCATATAAAAAGTTGCATCTCTTCTCTTTGACATACGTCCTCTGCAGAATATGTTCTGTTTTTTCAATTGGGAGGAGGATTCTTAAGTCGCGTGGGGATGTGGCAAGAGAGAAATTGCACATAACGAAATGCTCAAGTCATGAAGCTAGCTTAGCCCAGAGGAATCGATTTGACATTATTAGTGCTGGTGATGGGAAAATGGCATCAGCTGTTCATTTAAAGCTAGAAACTCGTACAAATCAATAAAGTGCAAAGGGGAATAGCAGAGTATTATTGCTCTCTGAAGGCCTTCTTCCCAGGGCCAGCACCTCGTGCTCCAAATAATAATTCGTTTACGTGCCAAATGTGTGATAGCAGAGAGTAAAATGACTATTCTTTGCTGCAGAAAAAGGACTTTCTCCTCTGTCTCTTTTGGTGCTACGTTAGAATGATTGCCGACCCAGAAAAAATGCTGTCAGCAAAATTGTCTATAATTAGAAATAATTGCACGTACGGAAAACATAGTGTTAGAGATAATATCATAATCAAATCTTAAAGGTTTGATATGATATTATGATTATCACAATATCAAATTTTTGATATTGTTATAAAGATTCAAATTCAAATTCGAATGTAGAGATTTAAATTTAAATATAGGATATTCTCCTATTATGCTTTGTATTATCTCTATAAATAGAGATCTTCAATTGTAATATGCATGGACTAATAATACAAAATACAGTCATAGAGGGTTTTCACAGTGGATGTAGGTCTTCTAGACCGAACCACATAAAATCTCGTCTCTTGTTATTATTTCTCTCTCCTCTTCATTTTCACCTTTTTCTTCTCACAGTACTACTGAGAGGATGGTGATTTTTAAATTGTTAGAGAAGTTTTTTCCTCATGTAAATAAATTTCCGTGGTCTGCAAGATAACAACAGAGACAGGAAACAGAGAAGCACCTCAGGCGCATAGAGGAGTAGGGCTGAACAGCCGGATTTCTAGTCCGGTTTTCGGACTGGATATCCGGTCCTCTTAAAATAGAAGATCGGACCGGACCATTTAAGTGGTTCGGGTCGGTTTCAATTTTTTTAAAAAAAATTAAAACTTTTTAAGGTTAATTTCAAAGGGGAAGGGCATATAAAAATGTATAGTTTTAGTTTAGATTAAAATTAAACGTTTTAAGTTTATAATTTGTATTAAAAAATATAAAAATATATTTTTTTATTTATATTAATAAATGTGGTCCGGTCCGGTCCGCATTTTAAAAAAAGAGAGGACCGGATCGCATTTTAAAAATTAGGACCGGATCGGACCGCAAATCTAATCCGGTCCGCGGTCCGATTTTGTTCAGCCCTAGAGAGGAGAACAGAGAAGCACCAGCAACTGCTGTTTTCGTGTCAAAATGGAGGAGTTGTCTCCAGTGGCGGAAGGAAGGGGTAGCGGTCCTGGGCGGCCGCTACCCCTCACGCCACCAAAAAAAACTTGTATTACTTTTTTTAAAAAAATAAGTTGGCCTGGGCCCGATACCCTTGAGGCTCAGGCTCAGGCTCAGGCCAACTACATACATATTTTATACATACAGCCGAGGCCCGATACCCTTGCGCAAACCTTTTTTTTTAAACAGCAGAGGGTGAAACGACGTCGTTTCACCCTCTGCAGAATTAAAAAATATATAAAATATTAATTTAAAAAAAAAACAGAAACGCGTTACGCGTGGCGTCCCGCGTCCCCCCTCTGCAGAATTAAAAAAATAAAAAAAAACTTTTTGCTTTTTTTTCTTTATTTATAAGTTTATAATTCCTATAATATTGCAGGTGACACTTGTTGGGGTTTGTACCGCCTTACAATAATCTTTCTCTTTACTATGTGGTCATCAGTATTGAAAGTGCTTGAACACATAAAAAATTATGGTACTCTCCACGAAAATAGGTCCAATACTATGAGTTTGATGGATAAGATGCTAAGTTATGAGTTTGTATTCACAATGCATTTATTGAGGAATATAATGAGAATTACAAACGAACTGTCACAGGCCTTACTACGAAAGGATCAAGACATAGTTAATGTTATGAGTTTGGCTAAAGTTGTGAAGGAACAGTTGCAAGAATTTAGAGAAAGAGAATGAGATATACTTTTGGAAGAAGTCAATACTTTTTGTATGGATAATTCTGTTAGTGTGTCCAACATGGAAAACATTGTACTAACTCGTAGTCGAAAGAGGCATGGAGGGCAAACTATTACTTATTTCCATTTTTTTCGTGTGAAAGTGTTTTGCCAGGTTATTGATTTGATCAGTCAAGAGTTGGATAATCGTTTCACAGAAGCTGGTACGGAGTTACTTCTTTACTTAGCATGTCTTAATCCAAAAAACTCATTCTCGGCGTTTGATCATGCTTACTACGTCTTGTTGAGCTTTATCTAGAAGATTTCAGAGCAGATGACAAGTTGATATTTAAAAATCAGCTTAATACTTATATTAGAGATGTTAGAAGAAATGTTGTCTTTTTTGGGCTTCAAGATATTGAAAGTCTTGCTATAAAGATGGTTGAGACCAAAAAGAATAATCTATTTCCATTAGTTTATCGACTTGTTGAGTTGGCATTGATGTTACCAGTTGCGCCTGCAACCGTTGAAAGGACATTTTCTGCCATTAACATTATCAAAAGTGATTTGCGTAATAGCATGAGAGATGAATTGATGAATTATTGCATGGTAGTGTACATCGAGCATGATATTTTTATAGATATTGAGAACGAAGTCGTTTTGCAACATTTTAAGAAGATGCAAAATCGTAGGATGCAATTGTCACCTCTCAGTCGCAGTACATAGCACGATACATGTATTGTAATATTTTGGGTTAATGGCAAAAATAGTCCCTGGGTTTTATATCCTTTGTCGATTTGTATATGAGCTCGGGCAAGTCGGGTTTAGAATATTGAAACCCACTTATCTTCGGTCGGGCTGAGGATCGACCCGTCAGTTTCACTTCAGCCCGACCGAACCCGCCAATTTTTCCTAAATGCCTCGAAGGAGAACCCTAAGCAACAATATCCTTTTTCTTCTCCTTGAGCGGTCGTGCCTCAAGCACTGCCTCCTTCAGTCCTTCAAGCTTCAACACGATAGAGCGAGGAGCTGCTTGGCAATCTGTCACAATCTTCCCGATTATGTCTGAGAACGTGCTGATCTGGAGGTATTGAGCTAGATAGAAGACGATGAGCTGGAGGAGATAACTGTTGGACGTATTGTGGGAGCAGAGATTGAAGTTCGGTGTGTTAGGAGTTCGGAAGCAAAGGGAAGCTCTGGAAGATTGAGAAGACTTGGGAAGATTCGAGATAAAAGTAGTAAGTGGATTAGGAGGATGGGTCGGGTTTGTTAGAAGGTTAATGGGCTGTAAATGAGCCTAATTAGCCAAACCGATAGAATTGTTGTAACAGCCGGTTGTTGGCTTAAGTCTTCTTTTCATATAAAAGCATTGTAAAAGACAAAGGGAAATAAGAAAATTGCAAGTGAATTCTTTTCATTACGGAGAGTAGCTTCTCGAAATAGCTAACCATTCATTCAACAAAAGTTAGTTACAAACTGAGTGTTACAAATGGGTATCAGAGGGCGTTCGATCTTGAAATGGCGGAAGGCACAAGAATGAACCAAATGTTGGAGGCGATTGCTACTTTGACTTCCAGACAGGATCGATTTGAGCAGCTGATGGAGAACGTGGCTGCAAGATTGGAGCAGATTGATATGTCCCAGCAAGGCCGCCATGGCCAGCCTAATGGTCAACCCAATAGCCAATCCAATGAGAATGGAGAGGCACAAAGGGAGGCTGTTGGATTTTCTCTTCCCCGAGGCGTGAAGTTGGAGTTTCCCAAGTTCTTTGGAGAAAATCCAAGTGGGTGGCTTTTCAAGGCTAACCATTATTTTCAGGTTTATCAAATTCCATCTTCCTTAATGATTCTTACTGCATCTTTCTATATGGAGGGTGAGGCGTTGGTTTGGTTTCAAGATGCTGAAGATTCTGGAATCTTCACTAGCTGGGACTCCTTTGTCAAAGCTTTATTGCTTCGATTTGGAGATTCCCCTTATGATGACCCTATGGAATCTATGCAAAAGCTTAGGCAAACTGGCTCAGTAGCTGAATATAAGAGTCAATTTGAGTCTCTGTCCAATAGACTGAGAGAGGTGTCTGATAAGATCAAACTAAGCTGTTTTATTGGGGGTTTGAAAGATGAGATTCGTTACCCAATAAGGTTTCTAAATCCAACCAAGTTGCATCAAGCCTTTGGATTAGCAAAGATTCAGGAGGAATATATAATGAGTAGTAAAAGGAGGGGGCAATCAACTGCAGGGGTGCCACTGGTACAGCTACTTCCAGTGGGGTGGTAGGACCTGCAAAACCAAAATTCAATATTCCAGTGCAAAGAATATCTCCTGCTCAAATGAAGGAAAGAAGGGAGAGGGGGTTATGTTACAATTGTGATGAGAAATGGAACCCGGGACATAAATGTAAAACTACTAAGTTGTTTCTAATGGAAGTAGAAGAAGAGGATATTACCCATGAAGTTGTTGTCTCTGATTCTTTTCAAGAAAATCAACTTGATGCTGAAATGGTGGAGGTGGATTTTGCTCAGATATCATTACATGCTATCACAGGTCATCCTCATGCAAATACAATGAGATTGTTGGGGAAAATGAAGAATGTGGAGGTGGTGATTTTGGTGGATTCCGGCAGCACTCACAATTTTGTGGATCCATATGTTGTGCAAAAGATTGGTCGTGTTCAGGTCAAGGTGGCTAATGGGGAGAATATGCTGGTACAAGGAACTTGTGAACAGATTCCTTTTGGCATTCAAGGTACTGTTTTCAATGCTGATTTATTTGTATTACCCCTGGCAGGGTGTGATGTAGTTTTGGGGGTCCACTGGTTGGTGAATTTTGGGCCTATTATATGGGATTTTTTACAACTTAGTATGCAGTTTGAATTCAACAAAAAAACTGTAATACTAAAGGGGTTGGTTCCTAAGGAGAATTCTGTAGTGGACAGTAAAGACTTAAGGAAGGGAAAGTATGGGCAGATTAAGGGGATGATTTTACAAGTGATGTCTGGGGTGGTAATGTCCCAAAATGATAGCTGCCCTGAGGAGATTAAACAACTAATAGAAGAGTATACTGTGGTTTTCAATGAACCTACAGGTCTACCTCCTATTAGGCAACATGAGCATCAAATCATAGTCAAGGACAGTTTCAAACCTATTTCAGTAAGGCCTTACCGTTACCCCTTTTATCAAAAATCTGAAATAGAGAAGATTGTGGAAGAGTTATTGTCTTCCGGTCTTATAAGATACAGTCAAAGTCCTTATTCCTCTCCAGTTTTATTGGTTAGGAAGGCTGACGGGAGCTGGAGGATGTGTATTGACTACAGGGCCCTAAATAGTGAGACTATTAAAGACAAATACCCAATACCAGTCATTGATGAGCTATTGGATGAGCTGTCAGGGGCAAGGGTTTTCTCCAAGCTTGATTTACGGTCTGGTTACCACCAGATTAGGATGAAGGAAGAAGATATTCCCAAAACTGCCTTCAGAACTCATCAAGGGCACTATGAATTCCTAGTTATGCCTTTTGGTTTAACTAATGCACCAGCAACTTTCCAAGGGCTAATGAATGAAGTATTCATACCATTTTTAAGGAAGTTTGTGCTAGTGTTTTTTGATGACATATTGGATTATAGCAAAAATCTCAAAGAACATATGGGTCATTTGAGCATGGTTTTGAAAGTGTTACAACAGAATCAGCTATTTGCTAAGAAGAATAAATGTAAATTTGCATGTGATAAGATTGAATATTTGGGTCACCTAATCTCTAATGGAGGGGTGCGGGCAGATCCAGCAAAATTGGAGGCTATGCAGAATTGGGATTTTCCTAATACTATCAAGTCGCTAAGAGGGTTTTTAGGACTTACTGGGTATTACAGAAAGTTCATAAGAAACTATGGACTAGTGGCAGCTCCTTTAACAACTCTCCTCAGGAATGACTCCTTCCATTGGACACTAGAAGCTAAACAAGCTTTTTTAGCACTCAAGGAGGCTGTTTCTAAACCTCCTGTCCTAACATTACCTGATTTCTCTAAGACATTCACCATTGAATGTGATGCTTCTGGAAAAGGAGTAGGAGCTATTCTGATGCAGGATCAGCAACCAATTGCCTTTCTTAGTCAAGCCCTGAAAGGAAGAGCATTGAATCTATCAACATATGAGAAAGTGTTGCTGGCTTTAGTCATGGCAGTAAGAAAGTGGCGTCCGTATTTGTTGGGTCAGAAGTTCATTGTAAAAACTGACCAACAGAGTTTAAAATTTCTTCTTGAGCAAAAAGTGGGAACTCCTTCTCAGCAAAAGTGGGTTTCTAAGCTCCTTGGTTATGATTTCCAAATTGAATATAAACAGGGCAAGGAAATAAAGTAGCCGATGCACTGTCAAGAAAATTTGAAGAGCAACATGAAGATGGGGTATGCATGGCTATTTATGCTCCTAATCAAGTTTGGGTGGAATCTCTAAAGGCTAGTTATCCTCAAAACTCTTTTATTCAAACAATCATTTCTCAGTTACAAGTTGATGCTTCTAAAGTGCCTGAATTTGTGTTAGTAAATGGGCTATTGTTGAAAAAAGGGAAGATTGTTGTAAGTTCTGATCTACAATTGAGAGGACAGATCTTAGCACATATCCACTCTAGTCCCTTCGGGGGCCATTCTGGGTATGAAAAGACCCTACATCGTGCTAAGGCTAAGTTCTTTTGGAAGGGAATGAGGAAGGAGATTAAAGCCTACATTCGAGAATGTGATGTTTGTCAGAGGGTTAAGGTTAATACCCATAAACCTTATGGTTTTTTACAGCCTTTACCTATTCCTGAAGTACCCTGGGCAGAAATATCCATGGATTTTATTGAGGGGTTACCTTACTCTTTGGGGTATAATTGCATTTTAGTGGTGGTTGATAGACTCACTAAATATGCTCATTTCATTCCCATATCACACCCTTATACTGCCCCTAAGCTAGCTTACATTTTTCTAAACAACATTGTCAAGTTACATGGTTTTCCAAAATCATTGTATCTGATCGTGATGCTGCTTTCCAAAGCTCTTTTTGGAAAGAATTGTTTAAGCTACAGGGAACTCAATTGGCTTTTAGTACTGCTTATCACCCTCAATCGGATGGTCAGAAAAAAGTGGTAAACAAGTGTTTGGAGCAGTATCTGAGATGTTATGTTGGTGACAAGCCAAGTGGGTGGAGTAGGTGGTTGTCTTTAGCTGAATGGTGGTATAATACTAACTATCACTCAGCTACAAAACTCACTCCTTTTGAAGCTGTGTATGGAAGGTCTCCTCCTAAAATGGTACAATATGTTGTTGGTACTACTATGAATGAAGCCGTGGATGAGTCTTTAAAGTCCAGAGATCAGATTTCAGCATTACTCAAGCAGAATTTACAGCATGCCCAAGCTAGAATGAAATCTCAATATGACAAGCACCGATTAGACAAGGAATTTCAAATTGGGGATATGGTGTATCTAAGGCTACAGCCATACAGACAAGGATCAGTATCGTTCAGAAGACACATTAAGCTTGCGCCTAGATTCTATGGACCATTCAAGATAATTGAAAGGATAGGGAACTTAGCTTATAAGCTGGAACTTCCTTCGGCGGCCCGAATCCATCCTGTTTTTCATGTGTCTTGTTTGAAAAAGCGAGTGGGTGACGTGGCGCAGGTTTTGCAAACTTTACCTCCAGTCACTAGTTCGGGAGAGATCCAGCCGGAGCCAGAAGAGATTCTTGCACGACGAAGCAAAAAATTAGGAAGACATGTTGTAACTGAAGTTTTGGTTAAATGGAAAGGAGTTTCGGAAGAAGATAGTACCTGGCAGCAGGTTTATCATCTTCAGCAACAATATCCTCACCTTGTGGGCAAGGTGCTTTGACAGTGGGGCTTTGTCACAATCTTCCCGATTATGTCTGAGAACGTGCTGATCTGGAGGTATTGAGCTAGATAGAAGACGATGAGCTGGAGGAGATAACTGTTGGACGTATTGTGAGAGCAGAGATTAAAGTTCGGTGTGTTAGGAGTTCGGAAGCAAAGGGAAGCTCTGGAAGATTGAGAAGACTTGGGAAGATTCGAGATAAAAGTAGTAAGTGGATTAGGAGGATGGGCCGGGTTTGTTAGAAGGTTAATGGGCTGTAAATGGGCCTAATTAGCCAAACCGATAGAATTGTTGTAACAGCCGGTTGTTGGCTTAAGTCTTCTTTTCATATAAAAGCATTGTAAAAGACAAAGGGAAATAAGAAAATTGCAAGTGAATTCTTTTTATTACGGAGAGTAGCTTCTCGAAATAGCTAACCATTCATTCAACAAAAGTTAGTTACAAACTGAGTGTTACACAATCGTCGTCGTCGCCTCATGGGGTCCACAGATCTAGGGTCTAGTGGAAACCTATACACCCAATGACGATGAAACGAGCACCGGCAATTGGAATGGTCAGAGCTCCATACCCACAAAAAAATCTCAATACACGTGAGTTTTTATTTCAATCTCATGTGCTTTGAACGTAAAGCAATTTCTTTTCTTTTCTGGGTGCGACAGGTAGGAAACTTTCCTTTTCTCTGTTTGTTTTGAAAGTGTAAGACATAAATGGCTCTCTACGGTACCGTCCCAGCTGATTTTTGTTTGTTTAAGTTCGTGTATTTTCTGGGTTTTATATAGTGTTTGGTTTTTGCATCCACATTTGCATTCGAATGTGTGTTGGCGAGTGCGCTTTTTTGAGTTGTTGTACCAGTTTGTATCGATTAAAGTGAATATTTGGCTGAAAATTTGTGATTTGCGTTTACTTTATATTGGGTTATAGATATCTAGGGAACACACATTTGCTTGGATTCTGCTCTATTTTAGTGTTCGACTTCAGTTTATAATAGGAAAAAGGTAAGTGAATATTTCAGTTATATCTCCACTTTTGAAAAACATAAGCCTTTACTTAACTGCGCTAAAAAATCTATTAGAATTCAGAGTCAAACAGGACATGAGTTGAATCAGATCTTTTCTTTTTAATGGTTTCATTTCTCGATAAAAAACAGTTCTGTTACTAGAACATAAATGAAATCTCTAATTCATGGCCTATGATTTTTGGGTGCAGAACAGAAAACATGGCAAAGGATGCAATTGCTTTGTTGGATCGTTTGGGTTGGAAAAATGCCCATGTTTTTGGACATTCAATGTGTGTCTATGATCCTAAGTTTTCATGTTTAGATTCTGACAATGTTTTCCTACAGGAAAACTTTGCATTTCAGGAGTCACTTTGATTTTTTTTTCTAGTCACTCTGAGTTTTCATTTTTACAGTCTGACTAGCTTTAACGTACAATTTCCCTTGAATTGGAATCTTGCATTTTGGATAACTTAAATTGAGCTCGTACACTCACTAGATTATGTAGTGAGGAGATAAAAAGAAAATGTTCAGGATTAAATTTGTTTAAACATTTGAAATTCAACTTATAATTCCTTAAATGGTTTGTAACAGCAAGACCAATATTGAATTGATTCATGAAGAAATTGTGCTTGTGATTCCAAAGAGTATCTTGATGCAGCAAGAGTCAAAGATGGTTCGAAAATTATGCTTGTTGAGGACATTTTGCAAGCAGAGAAAAAAGGTGCCTTAAGCTATTAAAAAATGCAAAGAATGAAAAGGTCTCGAAATTCTTAGCAAAAATCGGCTTGGAAATGGACAAACTTGGTGGGCAGGTACATTCTACGTAAGAACAATATTGAATTGATTCATGAAGAAATTAAGTTATAGAGTTTAATAAACTGTTCACTTACTGCAACTTGCTAGGTCACTGCTTTGGAAGCAACAGCCTGATCTAGAGGTGGGGAAGTCTCGGAGATGGATGTGGACAATTTAACTGAACTGCTCATGGCAACTAAAATTGCAGAGAAGGATGCAGGTACTTTTGGCTTTGTAACTACCCTTCAGCCTTAGTCACACATTGCAATGATTTATATTTCTGTATAAGCCAATCACCTAATAAATACTGGAAAGGTCATCTTAAAGGTAACGAGACTTCAGAAGCACATTGAACCTCTTGACGCATTGAAGTTGCAAAATTCCAAACCCAGTAGCAAAGGAGGCAAAATCCCATGGCAGATACAAACACATTCATCCGGGCAAATATATGTACCAATGCAAAAGCAGCAGGTTCAGCTGAGGCAGAGGGAGCCTACAGGGCAAACGCCAGTGCCGCAGCAACCTTCATGGCATTCTGACTCAGTTGTGGTTACAACAAAATGGGAAACCTTTGAGTGATAAATAGAACTTCAAATTGGGAGCTAAGCACAGATTTGGAACTGTTGCAACAGATGTTATTATTGACTGTGTGCGCGCGTGTTGTTGGGGCTTGGTATAAGGCCAAATGATAGCTCAAGCTCAAAAAGAACCCGAGCCCGACCCGTACGGATCGGGTTCGGGCGGGTCCAATAAAACAGTTATTTTGGTTCGGGTTTTCGGTTCGGGTGATCTGACCCGAAAGATCAGACCGAACCCGACCCGATCCATGAACAGCACTAGGAGGAAGAGATGCTGAGCAGCTGAAGTATCATCATATAGGACGAACTATTAGCAGATTCAAGTGGCGTTTGTTTGCCTAAACTTCGAAGAATATTTCTAAAATTTTGAGAATTTTTTTACTATTAAATTTAATTTTATTAGAATTTGTAAAAAAATTTAAAGTGTATTTAACGCACCCTGAGGAGGCCTTTGTTGCCCCCCAACATTTCGGGCATACGTTAAAATTATAAATTAATAATTTTGTTTCCATCAAATAATTTTTTATTATTATAATATTCACTTAATTTACACCCAATATTTCTGCAAACAAATACTATCCCAAAATTTCTACACCCCAATATTTCCGAAAACAAATAACACCTGTGATCTCGACTGAGATTGGGAGCCGTATAGAAGAAAAATTGTCAAGAGAACTTCTGTATGCCCTCAGCCAAAACTTAATAAACAATTTGCGTCCTTTGTACTCATGCTGCTCCACATGGGTGGCTATTAATTCAAGCAGGAAAAATTGCACCTCTAGGATTCTCACTAGGGAAGATGCTTGGGGCTAAAGCCAATTGCCTTGAAAGTGTTGCTTAGCTCTTCAGTGGCAATTAGCTGCAACTAAAAAAAAAAAACTTCCATAAGCCCTATATTTAGACCCTACAAGGAAACCAATCGCTTGACATTGTCCATATGTTGAAAGGATAACATGACACCAAATATTCTGTCTAGCCGAATAGAAGGATTAAAGGGGATAAAAGCAGAAAAAAAAAATCCCAAAAGCCAAAACCATGCTTTTTATTTTGGCAAATAAAACAAGCGGCTCTAGACAAACTAAGAGAATATCAAATGGTGAATACAATCGAGAACGTCATCCATAAAGAAAATGGAAAAACGGAAGGAAATTCTATCCCACAGCCCCACTACAGATCCCAGTGAGTGAAACCGGGAATCTACAGAGCGCCCCAGCCGTTGACGCCCCCTCATCGACATCAGTGGCCGGTGGAAGCACCCTCCCATCGGCGAACAACAGCCGTCCGTTCCCGCTCCTCTGCTGCTGCTGCACCACCATGCCTTCAAGCTCCGCCGCTGCACCCAAAAAAGCGCCGTCCCCGAACCGCCTCTCCACCTCGAGAAACTCGCCGAGCGAGGCCGGCCTCGCCTCGTCGTCCCTGCACAGCTGCCACCACCTCCGTCTCCTTTCCGCCACCATCGGATGCGGCGGAGCGCTGTTCTTGTTCTTCCTGGACTTTTTGGTCCTCCGGCGTGTCAAGCCGGACAAGGACGACACCGACGGGTGGGGTTCTCGGTGTTGAGACGGCGCTCTGAAGGTAATGGCAGGGAAGCTCACGCCCATCAAAGTTCCCAGAGTTGTGCTTCTATCATGGAAAAAAGACCCTGTAGACTGCAGTAGTTTCCCGAGAGTAAATAAAATAACAAAACTACAAAACAAAAAATGGCAATTTGAGAAAGAAGAAATAAGCAATTTTTAAAGAATTTGAAAACTTTTGGAAAATGGATACCTCGGTGTCGAGATCGGAGGACGAAACGGAGGAGATGGTGGGAGAGGAGGGTGGGTGAAGCATGTAATCTGCTGGATCGAACATCTGATTACTCCTATTTAGGACAAAGCAGCAATAGAGTGATGTCAGAAGCAAAGGTGTAGTGCAGGAGTATCCTGGTTCAAGTATTCACAAAGGAGAGGAGTTGTAAAGGCCATAGGCGGGTTTTATTTTGGTAAGAAGATTGTGTTTGAAATGATTAATGCGATTGTCCCCGTATTTGCCTTTTGGTTATGAAATATCGAAAATGTCCCTTATTCTTTTTGCATTCGTCCTGGGATCTGTATAATTTCACGCAACTGTCAAACTCTCCGGCAAGGCTGTAGCCTGCCTGCTAGTTTTATTTGTTTGAATTTATTTAGGCTGCGTTTGTGTTTTAAAATTTTACACTCTCTAAAATTTTATCACAATATAAATATAATTTCTCTCTCTCATCAAATCATTACTTTTCACTACAAAAAATATAAAAAACTATCTCTCTCTTCACTTTTTCACTAAACTCAATACTTAAAATTTTAACAACACTAAAATTTTACAAAACAAACCCACCTTTAGAATTTTCTTTGTATGGTTATACTATTGCAATGCAAGCCTAACTGTATTATATTTTGAACTTATTTAAAATTTTTTTTATATGGTTATACTATTGCAATGCAAGCCTAACTGTATTATTCAGAGAAAAAAAAGATTGTAGGCTGTAGCCCAGATGATATAACTCTGTATGCATTAGCATCCAAGTTAAGAATTTGAGTAATATAAATTGAAATCACTTAATAAAAGTAAAATCTAATTTTAAATTTAGTGGATGGATTGAGATTAATTGATGCTCAGGTTGATGCTATAGTGACAGATTCGTCCAAAAAACAATTAATGATAACTATAATTCAAACCGGACATTTTAACTTATGTTACAAATAATCCTATTATTTTATATATTTTAACAATGACATCTATATACATGTATAGACATATGCAAGTGGGAATTAGGAGGCACAACATTTCGGATTATTATTTTTTAATATTGTCCCTTCAAACAATTTCAATATCGTATTTTAATATCGTAAAAGTCAAATTCTGGCTTCACCCTGCACATATTTTATTTTCATATATAGTTTATATCAGCTCAAAGAAAAAAAAAAATACATGCATTCATCTATTTTATTTCCCTTTTGTTTTTCCTTCCCTTATGATCAAGTCATATAAGATTATCGTAAATCCTATGATATTTCCCTTAAGAAGAGGCAACTGCCGACAGCGCTTGCTGGAAGGGTCATCAATAGTGTTCTCTTTAATTAGGCGGTCAAATCTAGTAAGTCTTTTGATTGGTCTTAATTGAGAGCTAATAGGCCCCTCTGTCTCTTGCAGCGTGCATATTACTCGCGTTCCCCCCTGGACACCGAGCTAGGCCCCTCTGAAAACTTGAAAATTTTAAAATATTTAAAAAAATATTATGAAAATAAGAGATATTAGAGTTTTATTGTGTTTGGTGAGAGATTAGAGGAAAAAGTATAATTTTATAAAAATTAGTAAAAAGGTTAAAAAATAATAATTAAAGTGAATTTTTTAAATTTATTATGATAGAAAGAGAGAATTTTGAATTTTATTATTTAAAAAAAATCAGAATAAAATAAAAGAGAAATAATATCTTCCTGACCCCATATATGCTCCATGCGACGCAGAGGGAGCGATGGCCGGACTCGGTAGACAAAACTACCATGACCTATACTAGCCAGTACAGACAGCACCACAACCTGATACATCAAGCCCTAATAAGGGCAGAAAAGATCCACAACGGATCGGAGAGGCCCCAAAAGAGCCGGCTACAACAGAAAAACAAAAACAACTACCACTGGCCATGCAAGGCCAACCCAACCAACAACAAGACAACAAAAAACAAAACCAAAAATGGAAGCAACAAAACATCCAAGCAAGCAGAGAGACCAATAGCCGACGACCCACGCACCGCCAGAAGCCGCTAAAAAACAAGCCGGAACAGATGAAGAAACTGGTCGTCGCTGGGCCTCACGCGCGGCCCGTGAGGCGCAACGCGCAGCCTAAAGACTGCCGGACCCGAGCGGCTAAGGACACCTGGAGGAGTAGAAGGCATTGGGCAAGGTTGTGTCCACCGGAGATGAGCAGGACCACCAGGATCTGACCTTCAACTTCCGGACAAAAGGAGAGAGCAGTCAGGAAGAGGGAAAGAAAGAACCAGAGAAGGAGGGGAAAGAGAGAGGAGAGAGGGGAACCATTTTCAAAAGGAATTTTGTTTAATTACTCAAGATTTGACTGCCACTAATATATTTGATTTTCCCTGCCCTGTAAGCTCAGATACAGGGCCACACTTCCATGTTTTGGCGTAGAGGCCGCGACCACCATTAACTGGGAATTTGTCGCAGCCTTTTTCTTCTTCTCCCCTTATTTAAGTCCTGAAGAGTGTGGGGGTTTCCTATTAGAGCTGTACAATGGACCAGCTAGTGACTAATCAGTAATCCCCACGAGTCTTTCAATCAATATAAATGGTGTTGTCCTCAGTCCTGGACCACTTCAAAGGATAGAGGGAACGTCTTAGTCAGGGATCCTATCAATATACTGTTACCTATTAGGCCGTGTCTTTCTTCTTCTTTTCTGAGGTATGCCGTATCTATTGGTACCAAATATAGCTAAATTGGTAGCAGCTAAATTTCGAAGTTCTAAAATATCAAAATGTCAAGTACAAAATAATTATTTTTAATTAAAGTGGAATTTCGCTAAAGCTACTGTTTGCTCATTTACCGTCGGAACGCCTGTGCAGTATTTTCTTGAACTCCCTTGGCCGCCTCAAGCGTATGCCTACCATCACATTGCTGGTGGTGTGGCGTGTGCGGTGTACCCACCCACAGTGAGGACTAAACTCTAGCCTTAAAACCAAAAAAAAAATCCTAATATAATAATTGTATAAAAATTTTAAAATTTTATTTTAATTTTTTACATTGGCCCTTCAAAAAAATTTAATATTGTATTTGATGTTGTAAAAGTCAAATTCTGGCTCGGCCCTGCACATATGTGTGTGAACTGTTCATATATAGTTTATTTCAGCTCAAAGAAAGAAAGAAAAAATACAGGCATTCGTCTATGATGTAGACTAATTTTGCTCAACGAAAATGCAAGATTTAAGAGAGGAACTGAAGTGCAAAAGATGAAACTTGTACAAAAGAAAGATATCTGTGGAAGTTCAAGAATTCATGATATCGTTGCGTTATCCTGATTGATTTAAATGAGAACCCTTGGTAGTTAAGCCACTTTCTCGTGGTAGAAAGGTGCATTATTCATCACACATGGGCGGCCCCAATGCGTCCACTTTATTTAAGAATGTTCTTTTTATTCAATGGCGTCCGTCCCTATGGACATTGGACACAGCAAGTCTGTACTGAAAGACTGCTTGTATTCGCTGACAGAAGAACCATTGAGAGACGCACACAACAATGAGTCAAGACGGATTTCACATGGTTTCACCATTTCTAGAGGTGCTGGCTCATCCTGTTGGTCCAACTCTGCCACAAAAGTTAGGTTTCCCTCCTGCAGTGGGTCCAATACAAACCTTTCGGTTCATGCACAGATTCAGCAGTTTAGACACGCAACTCAGTGAGCCACATCTCGCCCAACTCCATCCTGGTAATTTAGAACATCAGTAAAATGGATTTGAGAATTACAGGCTCATCAGTTTGTGAGATTAGTAGTTTGGCATAATCCATTGATCTAAACATTCTGCTTGATTCAATAGAGTAGGATAGAACTCATGTTCAGCCGCCACCTGAAGCGGTTGATTTGGCCAAAACCTAAAGCCTCCAGTGGCCCAGACAACAGAAATTTCTATCCCACAAAAGAGCTGTTTGTAAAAGGTCCAAAGGAACGTTCAAGGTGCGATGTTTGAAATGTATGATCATCTACCAATATATCTCCTTTTGTATAAACAGATGGGCAAATGTACAGCATGATCTCCCCAATCAAAATCTTTCATCCTTAAAAGATATATTTTTTTTAATCCTAGCCTGCAACAGTAACCAAAAGTAAGTCCCATTTACATGGCTGAAAAATCACGGATATAGTCATTCCACATTTCAGTAGCAATAGCATCTCGCAGTTGTGAAGAAATCTCTAGCTCTTCAGTCTCAATACCGATGTCCAAAGCCTGGGCGTCAATATGCATCAGGGGCTGTTCTATCTCGAAAGAGGGCAATGAATCTTCAATTCCTAGTACAGTACTGTCCTGTTCATACATTCTAAAAATCCAATCGTCTGGTTTCTCAGCACGGATGTAATTGTGTATAGCACATGCTGCCACAACCAACTTCACCTGCGTTTGTAATGGGTATGGAGGGGCAGATATCAATATTGGGAATCGTGCCTTCAAAGCGCCAAATATATGATCCGTGGCATTTCGTAACAATGAGTGCCGGTGATTAAATAGCTCTCTGGCATCTTGCGGATGATAACCAGTAGGATATTCCTTTAAGTAATAGGGAACACCAGGATATGGAGCAATGAAACCTGGAATATTTGCATACTTCTTGTCTACAAGGTAATATTTACCTGCCATCACCAAATGTGATATCCAGCAACGGTAGTAAGAACACTTCAGATGGAGTTCAGACAAAAAGTGTAAATCAGCTACATTTCTTAAAATACTATAAGGATAGCATACACAATGTAGAGATGCTTCTAGAATTAAAACAGATTCTACTACGCTGTTTTAGAAGAATGTTAAAACATCTGAGTGAGAATGAGAATGACTTTCCAAATATACACCATACCTTCAGGGACCTGCAGTTTGTTCCGCCTCTTTAGTGCAGAATTTAGGACTTGGAAATCTGAGGCTGAGCCTTCCCAGCCAGCTAGAACATAATGAAACTTGAGATCGAATGAGCAAGCTGCCAGAACATTTTGTGAAAGCATTCCATTCTTATTGCGGAAAGGTCCTTGCTCATCTACACCTACCATCACTGGAATATGGATACCATCAACTGCTCCGACACAATCCTAGCATAAAATGACTAAAAATGAGCGAAAAAAATTATCCAGGAAAGAGATATCAATTAAACCTAAATAGCAAGGTTACCTGAAAGTATGGATAGAATCTAGGATCTTCCAAGATCTCAGGTGGAACATATGATCCTGGAGGCTGAAAGAAATCTAATGAAATTGCCATTATTGCATTCAGAACATTATTGAAATGGCGACTGATGGTTTCTCCTGAATATCGGAATAACTCTTGAACAGCTCTTGTCCGTAGATTATGGCCAATTATGAACATGAAAATGGCTAATTGCTCCTCTATCTTGATTCGATTGGTGTGACGTAGCAAGCCTTTCGCTTGCAAAATATCGCACAACTTGTAAAAGACATGCTTATCCATGCGAAAATTTTCCAAACAACGTTCATTTTGACCATTGAGTACTTCATCTATGAATTTTGCTCCGTTAGATGCCAAACCATGGGTCAGTTCTTTTGGAATGTAATTCCCCAGGACTCCATCCTTTTCATCATCAGAGCTCTCCATGGCAAAACTCCACTGCACCCAACAACCCATCCTTATATCAGCACAAGAAGGTGACAATCAGAACTGTGTATCTAAGAGCATACAAGTACAAAAAAAACCAGATACTTTTACAACAGGGAAATGGGGATGCAGAAGTATAGTGGGAGGAGAATGGAGAATTGCAGTACTAACTTACTCTTAACAAAATACGTGCAAGGCAGAACCAATGGAAAAGCGATTATGAGCAGTTGAAGCTACATTACTTCTGAAGCAGTATAAGCTGATGCTACTCACTGGACCGTTGGCCTCAAAATCAGCCAATGGATGAATCCACTAACGGAAATTCTCAAGTTATCCAAAATCTAGCCACAATCCCTTGTCCAATGAGTACCATAAAAACTTCCCCTTAGAAAAACGAAGAGGTTTTGCATGAATAATGGGACTACAACCTCGTGCCTCTGATCCCATATACAGAGACAATAGCGTCTATAATAAGAATTCATGCGCCTATCAGAATGTGGGCAGACCTGACTTTAGGATTTGAAATCCGATACTGAAAGATTTCAAAACCTTCATGCTTCACATAAATAATACACGGCCGCAGTTAACAAGGAGTAAGAAGCTAAGATGAACGAGGAAAAGCAACCAATTTAGCAGCCCAGGACAGCAAACACATTAGATCTAACCGATAACCTAAAAGCTATATCAATTATATTTATCCACAGTCCAATAATTCTGAAACACAAGGTTTTATTTCTAAGGCACCAATATGGGGCATAACCATAGACCGGAGGAGGTAGACATTCCCCAAATTCCACTGTTCATTTTCAACATTTGAATGCTTCGCTCCAATAACCAAACAGAAGTTTAGTCACCCTAAGAAGCATTCTGAAAACATGAGCCTCCAAAGGTCAGAAGCTTAGACTTCATGAAAGAAGTGGCAACCAACACCAGCACCCAAAAGAAGACCAAGCAGCTCTGGGCCCTCCAGCACCCAACTCACTCACCATTCTTCGCAGCAAGTACAAGGATTGTCAAGTATTATTTTACCACTCAGAACAACGTCACGGCAAAAAAGATTAGCGATCCACGGAGCTTCATGTTATACCATATAGAATATTATATCTATTATATCAGTCTTGTTCACAACTTCTAGCTACTCGTTGTATCATCTGTGCAAACATAGATCAAGCAATTACAATTATCAAGTTCTCAATTGCTTGAGCAACAAAAGCCCCATGTACAGTCTCTTGAGCTACAGAAGACAAGGCAAAAACCGTATAGAACTATGAACTGAGCTCATAAATAACTATCCATATAAAGAAAAATGACTCTCAACGAGAACCACTAACTAAGAACCAAATCGATCCTTTTTTGGAGTCTACAAAGGGAAAAGGGGGGTAGGGGGGAGAAGGACTCACCAGAGACAAAACTATTCCCTGAGAATCCATCACAATTTTGAAACCTCCAACTCTAGCATCTTACCTTCGGAAAAAAAAAATTAAAAAATTCTCACTATTAATTTTCTAGGCTAGGATAACAGCAAAAACTAAAGTGAAATCATTTCTCCATAGTTAAATCTGATTTCATTTTAGAAGTGCACTCGTAATGGAAGTGTAAGTAGCTATTTCCAGTGGAAGTGTTCATCGTTGAGGCCTACAATAGATTCAAAAATAATACTGTTTACAGTTTCTTGGGTGTAGGCTAATTAATGCGAACTTGGAAAATTCTTTTGACCATATGCTTGGTTACTCATTATACTCGCACTAACTTCAAAAAGAGCCTACTGGCTTAGTAAGAAACATGAGAATGCAACAACAGATTTTACCCTCCAATTGAAAGGCTCAAAAATGATTCCCGTGGAAAGACAACCCCAAATTATTGATTACTTCTTTTATTTATTAATGAAAATAATTGCTCAGAAGCAATTTCGTTCGCCCACACTGTAGTCCAACCAACATTTCTCATCTCCATCAAGCCAAGGATTTGAAGTGTACCAAAGCCGGCTTTGACCATATGCACTACAAGAAGTACGAGTGAAAATTTAAGAATGACAAGAACCCCAGGACTCTGATAAATAAGAAGGAAAATTCTGGGTATGTTTGAGGGTAAAAATTTTGGGTATTGGGGTTTGGGATATATTATTAAGGAAAGAAATGTTGTGGGAGTTGGTGAAAAAGTGAAGAGAGAGAAGATTTTTAATAAATATTATAATAATAAAAAATTATGTGGTGAATTTTTTAGCAGTAAACCTAAAATTTTGAGCCCAATTAACTGTCTTTGACAATGTGAACAGAATCTTGCATCGCCGCCATTGTTTTCCGTTGGAAGTCAAATTACAAGACCAAGCACCATTTTAAGCACCCAACAAGAAAGTAAGAAAGAATGCATAAATCAAATGGCAGTGAGAGAAGCATTGACAAAGCAAAGAATCTATTTCACATGAACAGATCCTCATCAGTTTAATATCAACTAAATTCTTTTGAACAACAAAAAGAAAGATAGAAACAACAACAACAAAAACAAACAAAAAGAGATAGATAGAGATAAGGCCTTCAATATGATCAAGAATTACATCCCACTGTGCTATCATCCAATTTTCTTCTTAAAGATAAAAATCCAACCCTCCTCTTGGAGCCCGAGAAAAACATGAAAGTATCGGAAAGCAACACTTGGCCACATTTTAGAAAACCGAATAGCAAGTTCATTATTGTTCTCCGGAGTCCCAGACAAAGAAAGAATTTACGAATTAAAATCCCGATTTATCATTCTTTTCCCCACATTTTCTCGGAAGCAAAACGGGGCTCCGAAAAACTCCTTAAACCCCATACCTGTAAAGCCACCCGGAGTGTTGATCAGCCGCTGTGGTAGCTAGGAGATGACCACGACGTCGTTTGAGAAAATTCCTTCCGAAAAACCGAGGCAGAGTGCCAAGAGGAAGTACTAAATACCAATAGGGTTTCTGGGATCAAAGAGACTAGTAGAGGCAATAAAATGAATGGCGTCCTAGTCGCAGCAGTAACGTTTCCACTGCACACAGAACTGACTGGGTTTTTCTTCTCTCTTTTTCCCCTCATTTTCAACACTAAAAAACTCCATATTTATATTGTAAGTGGGAAGGTGACTGACCGGGAGAGCGAGCGAGCGTGCCGATATGTTGGGTTTTTAAAAAGGCCCATCGGCACAAAAGGAAGCCCACTCTCTTAAGCAGTACGAGTAAAAGTAGCCCAATATGTGGGGCTTATGCTTTCGGGTAAGGATAATAAAACCCACTCGCCAGCAATTGGGGCCGGACCTGACGCTGGGTTCAGCTCTACAGGCCCATCTCTCGCGTCCCCCCGCTCCCTCTCTGTTCTGATAAATCTATCTTTTTGTGTCCTGTTTTCAATGGTCTTTCAGAGAAATGGAGTGGTTCCTTTTTCATGGCTTTAGCTATTTGTTAAGCGAAAGGTGAAGTATATGATCTGACATTCAATGCGAGTAAAGTCCCAAACAGATGCTCATTGTAATTTCTCAGTATGTGTCTGCATATATTCTAGCTTCCTACTTGATAGTTAAATTGGGTTTCTAACTATGATTGTGTTTGATTCCGAAAAAAAATACAGAAACAATTATCCATCCTTCCATTTCCCTCAACAACCAAACGCAGGATTTTAGTCCTTCTAATGTTTTGAAGGTTGGTTTATGGGTTTGCATGAAAGTTTTTTGAAGATTTGGTTACGGGTTTTTGAAGGGGCTGCAATATGACCGAATAGGGTGCTGCTCAAAATGAAAATGTAAATGAGCAGGGTTATGTATATTTTAGGTCATGCGGATGAAGAAGTTAGGTAACTTTTAGATGGTTTGGAGGAAGCCCAAATGACAAGAGGAATATGAACCTGAAAATAACTGACAGTGAGGATTTGGGAAACAAGAAGAAGAAGAACTCGTAAAATACATGCTTATCCATTCGAAAATTTTCCAAACAACGTTTATTTTGATCATTAAGTACTTCATCCATGAATTTTTCCCTGTTCTATGCCGAACCAAGAGACAGTTCTTTTGGAATGTAATTCCCAAGAATTCCATCCTTCTCAACATCAGAGCTCTCCAAGGCAAAACTCCACTGCACCGGTGCACCCAACAACCCATTCTTATATCAGCATAAGGTGATAATCAGAACTGCATATTTTAGAGCAAAGAAATAGAAAAAAAAAAAAAAAAAAAGCAAGATACTACTACGATAGGAAATGGGGCTGAAGACGTAAAGTAGGAGGAGGGTTGCTGTACTAACTAATTTGGAACAAAATAAAGGCCAGAAAGAACCAATGGAAACACGATTACGAGAACAAGTCGATGCTACATTAATACATTTCTTCGAAAGCAGTATATGAGCTGATGTTAGGCTTCTGGTTGGCCTCAAAATCAGCCAATGGATGTAGACATGTTCAATGCCACTGGAAAATTATGGTGCCACCGGTACCAATGCCGGTTTAAGATTTTGCATAAAAACTCAGTGCTATTCTCGGTTCCCGAGTTGCCCGCATCGGGTTCCCGAGTACTGAGACATCGGAGTTTTTTATAACAAAACGAATCGTTTTATTTAAATCTTTCTCCCTCATTTGTTCGCAGACACCCCCCCCCCCCCCCGCGTCCCCCCTCTGGCCCTCTCGCCTCTGTGCATTTTGCCCATCCCACCCGTGCCTCTCTCTCTATCTCCCTCCCTTCCCTCTCCTGCCGACCACCACGCTTGCAGCTGCGTTGCCTCTCGTCGTCGACCACAGGTCCCCTCTTCCATTACGCGTTAAGCTCACATCTCTTATGTTGTCTGCCACATCTCTCTCAAGTGCCAAGGATTGAGATTCGTATAGGTATGTTAAAAATCAATGGATTTGCTAATTTTAATTTGTTCTGTTGAAAATATTACGACATATATTATTGCTGAAAGTTTTTTCCATTGTTTTTTTTAGGGTTTGTAATTTAATAAATTTGGGAAGTTTAAGAAAACAACAAAGTGAAATTCTAAAATTTTCAAGAGGCACTTCCTTTGACTACTATCCAAGAACTTTTGAGAAGTCTTGCACCTTGTGTGTATATGGAAACGGGTGCTTGTAGAATGAACATGCCTTGTAAGTCGAACAATTAAAAAAAGAATCTATAAACTCATGTGGTTGTTTTTACTTTTGGGTAAAGCTTACCTACTCCAAAGACAATTGATATTTTGATGATTTCAATAAATGGATTTAGTTTAAAAATTGGACATCTTCAAAGACAGAGACGTTTTCATCAAAGAGTCAAAGATAAGAAGGTTGAAGATCTAGAAGATGCAATGAGCTCAAAAGCGAAGATTCAAGACCTTAGGGTATTACCTTGTAACTCTTAGTTTCACTTTTGACAAGGATTTGAATCATACACTTGCATATCTTTCAAAACGTGCATAAACCGTTTTACCTCTTGCTTAAGATCAAAACATTTTAAATGGTTTTAAAACACCTCAATCAAACTCTCAAACCTTTTATATACTTATGGGAAATTAGTTTTTAAAATTGAGTGTTTCAAAGAGGTTGACCAGCTGGACCGACCTTCGACCGCTTGATATAGCGGTCAACCGATTGTTTTTGAAAATATAACCGTTCTGATTTCTGACATTATGATCATTGGGTAAATGTAACTTTAAGCGGTCGACCGGCTCGTTTTGACAGACGACTCCAACAACTAGTTTTCATATGTGACCTATATAAAGACCTTTCTAACGTCCAAAATAAGTGAAGAATGACTGCATATCATTTTACATAGGTTGAGAAATAGTTTAAACCTTTGGGATAAATGCAAAATCAGTCCATGTGCTATACGCAAAAATCGATTTAGTCCTTGTGATATGAAAAACTTAAATTTAGTCCCTGTGATTACAGAAAATGATAAAATCAATCACTGATGGAGGAACAATAACAAATGAAAATAGAATCATAGGGACTAAATTTATGTTTTTCATATCACGGGGACTAAATCGATTTTTGCGTATAGAACATAGACCAATTTTGCATTTATCTCTAAACCTTTCTATTCCATATTTTTCATATCATTAACACAAATTACACTTTCTTATCATTTTCATTACGTGAATCAAATAGATAGAGCTTTCCATTTTCATATCAACTCTTTGAGAGAGTTTATTCTTATATCTTCATATTCAAGAAATGTATTCATTTACTGAGGTTGTTCACTAAAGAATGACTTAGAGAGGATATATCTTAAGTTTGGTTAGGTTGTGAGTGGTGCACCCGAAAAACCATTTGGCTTGTGAGTGTTGAGCCTAGGAAAGCACTTATACGGTTCTCTAGCACCCGGAAGCTAGAGTGTATACTATTTGGAGAATGGTGGGAAAACTTCAAGGCACGGTAAAGGAGCTTGAGGGGTGGATGTAGGCGAGTTTTCCGAACCACTTAAAAATCACGTGTTTGCTTCTCTAAACCCTACTCTTTACATATAACACTTGTTGCATTTATATAGTTGTGTTAAATTATCATTTACTTTGCAAACACGAATTTTGGGGTTAAAAGCGAAATAATTTGAAATCTCAATTCACCCCCTCTGGAGTTGCCTTAATCCTAGGACTTACAATTGGTATTCGGAGTTTGATGCTCGTTATACAAGATTTCACAGTATTGTGTTAAAATGGCAACTTCAAGCTTACTCATGTTGAGGGACTTTCTATACTTAGATCATCATTCTTTAATGGTAATGATTATGCATATTGCAAAATTAGGATGATAATTTATTTTGAATCTATTGATTATAATTTGTGGTTATGCATTTTGAATGACCCTTATGTGCCTACAAAAAAATTGGAGAAGTGGAGTCTCCTAAAAGCGAAAATGAATATGATGCTAATGAAAAAATGAAAATCTCTCTAGATGCAAGAGTCATTGACATATTATATTGTGCATTAGATAGAGGAGAGTTTAATAGAATTTCATCTTACACAAATGCTAGAGATATATGACATAGTTTAGAAATTACTCATGAAGGACCAAGTGAAGCCAAAGAGTCAAAAATCAACATGTTTGTTCATAACTTTGAGGAATCAATTAATGACATGTATACTAGATTTACTAACATTATAAATGCTTTGAATTCTCTTGGTAAATCTTAAACTAACTCCAATTTGGTGAGAAAAATCTTTTGGTCACTACAAAGACATGGGGGCCAAAGTGACCGTCATACAAGAAGTCAAGGACCTCACCAAGCTTCCTCTAGTGAGCTCATTGGATCCCTCATGACCCATGAGATCCAAATGCTCGAAAATAAAGATGAGAGCAAGAAGAAGATGATGATCGATCTCATATCTTCTATAATTGAAGACGAGGATGACGATGAGGAAGACATAGTCTTGATTACAAGAAAATTCAAGAATTTCCTCAAAAGAACGAAAGAGAATAGAAACCTCAAATACAAGAAGACATCATGGAATGTTTACTATGAAAGCTCATCTTCCGAAGAAGAAGATTGAGAAATCGCTAACATGTGTTTCATGGTATTTGAGGATGATGATGATGTATACTCTTCGGATAATGAGCCTAAACTTTTGTATATTGAACTTCAAAATGTTTTGATGAACTTCTTTGTCAATTTGAAAAACTTGGTTCAAAATATGCATCATTGGAAAAGAAACTCATTTTGATTTCAAAAGAAATTGATTTATTAAAAAATGAGCGAAATACTCTAAAGCTTGAAAATTATTTACTCCAACAAAAAGTTTTAGAATTTGAAAATGAGAAAGTTGCTTTGAACAACAAAATAGTTTTTCAAAGAAAAATCCTTGAGAAATTTACTTAAGGAAAGAAATCTTTAGATTTGATTATTGGTAGTCAAATATGTGTCTTTGACAAAAGCAGCTTAGGTTACAAACCTTCTATTCACCAAAAATATTTTAAGAATTACTTTGTGAAGGCTAAGTCCTTTTGTGCACATACTTAAACATGTCATTTTTGCAACAAAGATGGATATCTAATTTTTTATTATGCATTAGAGAAAATTGGGAACAAGACTCTCAAGAAGGCATGGGTCCCAAAACGAACCAAGGCTAACACCGAAGGATCCAAGAAAGCTTGGGTACCAAAAATGGTTTCTTGATTTCCTTATAGGATGGAGCAATAAAAAGTCACTACAAAAAAGTGCTTTGGCAGCGATCTTCGGACCGCTGTTATAGGCAAAAAAAAGCTGTTATAGGATTTAGCGACAATTTTTTAGACCGCTGGCGAAGACTGTGGTCTATAGACCCGAAGCGCAAATTGTGTTTTTTTAGCGTTTCTTGAAACACTACTACAAGTATTTATCGGCGTTTTACAAACGCCGCTATAGACTAATCTACTGCGGCGTTTGTTAAAAACGTTGTTGTAGGTCAATTTTTTCCTGATTTTAAACATTTACAGAAGGCTAAAGGTCTGTCCTAGAGTTTTTTTTTGTATGTGCTAGCATTTTTAACAAGAAACTTAGACTTTTTGACTTGCTTTGACTACGGTCTTTTACCAGAAATAACGTAATTAAATTGACCATCTATATAATAAAAAAACGTAATTAAATTGCCTAGATTAATTATGCCACTCACATTATAATAACTTGGTTGGCAAGTGGTTGGAATGAGCGGTCAAACTTATAATAAATTTCCTCATTATTTAGTTAAAGCAGCATCATATGGTTGACAACAAAAAATAATACATTATTGAGCGGTTCAAATAGAGAATGCCTAACAAATTTGGTGAAAGTAACATAACAAAGTTGTAGAAAAAAAGCTAATTAGATAAAATAGTACGAATTTTAAGTTTATCACTTTTTTTCTCTTTTAAGAAAATGCTAGTTATTTCCAGCAACATTATTTACTTCAAAATTTTAGCATAACAAAATAATTATAAAATAATCTTTTTCTCCCTAATCAAATCATCCATTTTCATTATAATAAATACAAAAAATTTATTCAAATCATCTCTTTTCACTTTTTGATTAATTCTCATACCTCAAAATTTTAACCATCCCAAAATTTTGACATACAAAAATGGATTAAGATATTCTATAATTTTCTGTCTGAATTGCACGGTGCAATACGGAGAGAGATAAACACAGTAGGTGAATTCCATTGTAGAATCTAGGGGTGAATAGCGGACTAGTCGGAAGCGGAATTTGACATTCCGACATCCGGTCCGCTAAATAGCGGATGACCAAAATAGAGTCCGCTTCCGACTCTTAGCAGACTTAGCGGACTTAGCGGAAGCGGATAGCAGAATTCCAACAACTTTTTGGTCCATATTTTTCTGCCCATTTAAGCAATTTTTCAATAAAAAAAATCACACTCACATGCAGTACACACATTCATGTGTAATGTATGCATGCATACATATACAAACACGAAGCAGAAAATAGTTTGGCACATTATGTACTCAACTTAGAGTGACCTACAAGACTAACCATCTTCACTCCTTGTCATGGAACAAAATGCAGTAAAACATGTAGCTTTTAGAAAACTTCAAGTATGGTTGTAAGAAAATTCCATAGTCACAGACAATTTCTTTCATTTAATTTACTAAATGAGGTATAATACAGGTATTTTACAATGTGTAAGTTTGATACTAGTCTTTTCAAATTTGGGCTGCACTTTTACAATAGAGCAAAAAGGTGGACACCTCAAATTGAAACACTTGATACATCAAGCACCCCTTAAGTGGTTAATCCAAAAACATTAAATAACAAAAAAGCAATCAAATTCACAGAAAAACTAAACAAATGACAATTTTGCAAACCAAGTATGTATATTCAGTCCTAAAGCACAATTGCCCCGAGGTTATCCAACACAATTTTTAGACAGTCCATGTCTGTTACATTTTGAAAAAGACTGCTCTGCCAACAATCAAACCAAACAATGTAATGGATACTAATAAAAAAGCATGCTTGTTAACCAACCTTACTAGAAAAAGGGTCCTGTTTCAGAACACTTTCAAAACATAATAAATTCAAGTTTTTAAAAGTAATCAACATTTGACAAGAGATAGAATGCAGTTCCATATTACCAACTGCAATTGGCTCTGTTGACGCAGAAAGAAACTAATTGACAAAACTAATCTCAATCAAACAGATTTATGGCTCAGATCAAACTAATTGACATAATTAAACTAATTGACAACAGGTTCACAACTATTCTAACAAATTCGCAACAATTCACAACAGATTCACAACTATTCACAACAGATTCACAAAAATTCACAAAGATCTGCTAACAATTTGAAATTGAGAGAGAGAGAGAGAGAGATGGCGACAGAGAGAGAGACAGAGAGATAGAGAGTGGAGACAGAGACTAGAGAGAGAGAGAGAGACATACAGAGTAGAGCGAGCTCAGAGACCGTTGCACTAGCCGCCCGCCGGAGAATAGAGAGAGAGAGAGACTAGTGGCAGATGAACACGACGAACAGAGAGAGGGAGCTGAGGGAGTGGCTCACTGACTGTGAGGAGGAGAGCTGGAGACTCGGAGAGGACTTAGGGCAGAGGGGGGTCGCGAAGGAGAGGGTGGGGGGGGAGAGGACTTAGCCTCTTAGGGTTTTCTCTTATCGCGGTTCAAAACGGCACGTTTTGATCCGCGGTATTATATATATATATTTTTAAAAAACTACTAAACGACGTCGTTCTATTTTAAATAAAACGACGTCATTTTACTATTCAGTTAATTATAAATAAAAAATTGGAACCGATTTTTCTGCTAAACCGGCGGAAAATTCCAGTTCCGGTTCCGGGAAATCTCTAAATTGACTATCGGTTTCGATTCCTGGAAGGGTCGGACCTCATCTTCCCGGAACCAGAGATCCGCCGGAGGCCGGACCGGACTTACACCCCTAGTAGAATCCATGTTGCACGAAACTTTACATAGATCTTCTTCCCACAAATACCACCCTGGTTTCCTGAAATTCGGTTCCATAATTACTAAATTCAGTATTATATCTCAGGCTCTCACTAAGACGCCATGTTAACTTGAAAAAACATGTAGTGCTAAAAGGTATTTGAAGAACTTTGACAATACCAAAGAATGTGGCAGTGGACAGTATTTTAACTAAAATCTTTCTCAAATTTGCTGACTTTCAGAACACTAATATGTATAGAGTTTGGCATATCTCCAACATGTTCATGTGTAGACACGAATATTTGAAAACAAACTGCTTGGACTAGGCAATCTATATTGGCAGAACACCGGAAATACCACTGGTCAAAAGATGATCGACGTTGGTGTCCATTCTATATAAAGTATTTACAACCTCTTATAGCAATATTTTTACTTTTATTTTTTCTTCAAAGCAAATTGTCCGTGCATTCAATTTACAACAACCCGCACCAAACCATTTCGGCCCATTCCCAATAGTAGGTTAAGGGGCAACCTTGTAGTGGGCTTAGTTTATTTTGATACACTCTAGCAAGGACCAAAAACCGTCCAAAATATTTGGTCATCAGAGGCCCAAACATGTGCGTGAAGTGTGGAACAGAGAACCCAAAATGCGCCCAACAGAATCATGCCCTGCCCGTGCAGGTTGGATAAACCAATACGTACCTTGAATCTTTATCAATGCTGCCAACCTATAAAGCTAAAGCCTATGTTTCTTTTTCGCCACCATTCATTTACCCAATTAGCCTAAGGACATGATAGTTGATTAAGAGGTGAAGCCCTGATAGCTTAGATAAACTTGGACTTCTCCTCCATTGGAGTTTGCAACTCAATTTAAGGTCATGTTTATAGATCAAAATTTTGACAGATCTATTCCAAAATTTTAGTTTACAAACATAAATAACTCAAACTTTTGTTAAAAATAAAATAAAATAACATAAAAATAATCTTTTTCTATTACAATAATATAAAATATTGACTCAAAATATCTATCTCTTCACTTTTTCACCAACTCCTATAATATTGTACTTTTTTCATTACTTTCTCTCAAAATTCAATAAAAACTCTACTCCACCTCAATTTTTATAATATTTCCAAAATTTCCATAAAACTTTAGTAATTTGCAAATTAGTTTCAGGTTGTCAAATAAGGCTTTGCAGTAGGTTCACTAAAAGCAGAAGCACTATTAGATGATCGCCATCTTTTAACTTCGTAAAGTGCTGTGTTTTTAGCAGAGCTATCTCAATCATTCCCCGGTATCTTCCTTAAAGTGTTATTTGAGCAAAGCTATCGCAATTTTTGCTTTCTATCCGTCTAATTATTGAAAACTATCATTCCTATCCTATTTAAAACCATGGAAATTAAATGTAAGCCTTTTTCATACTACAATTATGCACACTCTCCATGTCCTCACACGCAACTAAACTGCTTAAATAGTTAAAGGGTGATTCCCGTGAATGTGGGTCTATCGAATATTGTTTATGTCGAGGAAAGATCTGTCATGATTCGTGCTACATTAAATTTTAATAGTATCGTTAAATGTTTTGCAAGTGGCAACTTTTAGACTACCAATGGCCAATGGGCCTACAAGCAGCAAAAATCTTGCGCGTTATTCCAGGTGATGTGCCCCAGCCGTACGGACCAAATTACTAGTGCGTCAAGAAAGGAAAGCGCAGATGAAAGCGAAGCGTTCAGTTTTGTCAAGTAAGGAAAGTGCAGATGAAAGGGAAAGAGTTCAGTTTTGCCGATGCGCATCGCGTGGCTTCCATAATTGCTTCTTATTCTCGTCGCCTGGCTGCTCTGTAGTGCATTTTTCATGTGCGCGGCTGCTCAAGGACACAGGGCCTTGATTAACCCAGACGAGGACATCGCCACGAGTCTTTTTTAATTTTTGTTTTCTTTAAGTATCCCCACATGAGTCTCCGTAGTACCGACACTGTCCCTGACTCTTTTAACTCTTTTATTCCCTTCACTTGCATAGTTGCGTTAAATTGCGTTTGATTTCAAATGAGACAGTATTGAATGGGTGAATAAAAGATAAAATAAAAATAAAATTTTGAGTTGCCAAATGACATGTAAGAAAAAGTACATCCGGGCCCCCGCTTTTGATAAAACAAAAAAACAAAATTGTGCCGTCGGTCCATTGTATTTATCCTGGATCATATGAGTATCATACCTTCTACTTTTGGCTCAAAAAACGGGACCAGGATATCCTGCAATTGAAAAGGGCAGTGTAGGTCCCACCGTGGGACCCACACTTTGCATTCATCTTTCTCCTAATTGCACTCCTGCAATACCCTAGGAATTGCAGGGGAGCCGGATCCCAAAGAACGAGCATGGTAGTATAGAATCTCGCAATTCGGTCACTATTAATAAAATAAATTTAATTGTCAAAATTAGGTCAGTGTCTCGTTTAATCAGATAAAATTGATTTGACTTAATGATGATATATCTTCATTAAATGGTATGGTCACTTTTAAACCCTAGATTTGATTCTTTAAATATTAATTTGATATTTATAAAACTTTAGAATTTCACTTTTACAACGAAGTCTTTTCCAAATATTTGGCGTTTGAAATATGAAGGTCAACTATACCTTGTATCAATGGCATATGTTTGATCAATGAATAAAGCCTTAAAATTTAAATTGCCTTATAATATGTGGGATACTGGTTAAATCTTTTACATCTGTTATTATTATTATTGAACAAAATTAACTTTCAAATATTAGCCGTCTAATTTATATTGCCTCGTCATTGCCACACATACATCTATAAAGAGAATTATCTCCCAGCTGTGCGCACGTGCAAGTTCATCTCCCAAGTCAATGTTTTCCTTAATTTTGTGGATTTATGCTTAAAGATGTGTCCGGTAACAAAAATGTGTAAATTACCCTTAATCGAATTTATTATTTTAGGAATACAAGTGTTATAGAATGTAATTAAAATAATAAAATTATCTATTTTTATTAGTTTAAATTTTTTAAATAAATAATAAATTTATATGATATTAGAGTCAAATATTTAGTACGTATATATAATTAATTAAATATATATTTGATAGTATGTAAGTATAACCTTAAGAACGTCAACCGTATTTCTCAGATGTCATACTCCAAAACCTAGGAGATTATTTTTGAGCAATTTACTTAAAAATATTATATGTTTTATCAAGATTAGACGAACGAGGATACTGGTTCACGTTATTTCTTTATACCTGAGAGCCATTATTTTTTTATTTAAAAAAAACGACAAAGAAGAAGTAGGAAAAAGGTTGAAGCCCAGGCCTAAAATAGTTATAAAGCGAGTTTCGATGTTTTATATAGTCGCGAGAGAGTGCCTCCAACTGGCGGCGTTTGAGACGCGTCTGACTAAACTCTAAAGTATTTATCCAAGTGCTCGATGCATTCAGTCCTTAGTCAGCAAAAATCAGAGTGCAGGGAGAAGAGCAAGATTGAAGGATAAAGCAAAGCAAAAGCAAAAGCAAAGAGAGGTCCATTTGCAATGGCGTTGCAAGGAGTCGTTGGGTTCGTAGGCTTGGACGACCTGAGCCTGGACTTGGCCGCTTCTCTCCTCCGCTCTGGCTACGCTGTTCAAGCATTCGAGGTTCCTTTCTCTTTCAGTATCCTTTTCATTTCATCTTTGGTGAATGGACTAATGCTCGGCTCTTTTGAATTGCCTGGAAACAGTTCAGGAAAAGTGATTCCGAATCCGTTTTCTTCTTAACTTCTAGATATATAGATTAAATATGTGTGTGCATGTGTTTGTATTCTTGGCTTCCGTTGTAATGTAAGAAACGGGGGAGTCGGGAAAACGGATGGAAATTTCCTTCACCGGAGATTTTTTATCTGGAAAAAAATTATATCTTTTAGAAGATGCGTGACGTGTGCATTCATGTCCCTGACGTGGAGGACATGCTCTGCAATGGGGAATGACATTATTACGCCCATGAGTTATGACACGGGAAAGCCGGTAGAGCGCTAACAATCGCATTTCCTTCTTTCGAAACGACTCCGTTCTGCGTACATAATGAAAAGTCGGAAATGTTTATTTTCTTTTGTAACAAGATGCTTGGAATAGGAGGAGTTTTGTTTTTGGGGGTGTGTGTCAGTGTGTGTGCTTCCCTTCGTAGTATTTCCGAAAGCCGAACCGGAAAATCATTCGATAGTACGTTACCAAGCGACAAGAGATTTTGTGGGGTTGGAGGTCCACATGTGGGCGAATAGCGCGTGCTCCAGTTAGTGCACAAATCACACACGTCTGTCTTCCCCAATTCTGGAGCCTGGAGGTTGCTAATGGTGCTCTTGTAGTGTCAGTGCTCTATGATTTGGCCCTCTGCCCTGGTCCCTGAAACTGAAAAAAGAAAAGGGAAAAAGATGACTAAGTTGACTAGATAACAGAAACTTTGTAGTTCAGACTTATTTCTGGTCTTGGTCCCAAATAACTAAATCATAGTACACGTTAGAGATGTCAAATGCAGTGGAGATGCCACGGTTCAACCTGTTGAACTGACTGGTTTGATCTAATTTTTCCAGATGTTGATTAGCTTGTTGTGTGTTTCCCCTTATAGGGATTGTAAAGTTGGCCTAATGTTTCTTTTACAGGAAATCTTTCGGGACACGTAATCTATGAATGGTATTAAGAAAATAAGACCCCCCAAGTTAATAAAGCAAGAGAATCAGCTTAATGTGTGTGCAATGATCACAACTCTTGTGCTAGAAATTATAGATTTGATTTTTATTTTTCTTCTGTTTCCTGATAAATTACGTTATTGGTACATTTTTTCGCATAAAATCTTCAACTTATGTAACATGCAAGTCTTCAGTTGCAAAACTTGGTGCCAATCAACTATCAAATGTATGAACTAATTCTTGCTCTGCTTGGATTTTACGAAAAATGTCACTTATTTTTTCCCCAATTCATCTTATGTTCCCTTTCCTGTTTGGGCTGGGCTTTGTGGTAAGTGGATGCAAAAGAAGGGAAAGGTCGAAGTCTTTTGCTTAAAATAGGAATAGATATGTGATTTTCTCTTTGGTTGAGATAGATGGTTTTGCTACTACTGGGAGTGGTCTTACGCATCTCTATCGGCATTGTGTCTTATGAATAGGTGATTCTAATCACATATAGTGAGTTAAATAGACTTCTGAAATTGTAAATATTTCAACCAAATGGAGATAACCTGTCCTTGAAGCACGTGATAATTACTTGATTTGGGGCATGTTTGCCATCCCAAAATTTTGGAAACTTTTGATGGTGGCGTGAAAATTTAGGTAGATTGAAGTTTTATTGGAGTTAATGAAAAAGAAGTGAAATTTTTTTATATTTGGTAGATGTTGAAATTTTTTAGAGTTTTATGGGAGTTGGTAAAAAGTGAGGAGAGAGATGATTTGATTGAATTTTTTATGTTTATTTTGATGGAGAGACAAAGAGATGATTTTGAAGTTTTTTTTTTTAAATTTCAGAATTAAAAAAATTAAAAGAGGGAAAGAAAAATGTTGTGGGTCCTTGCTTTTGTGTCAAAATGGAAAAGTTGAAAATTTCCAGTTGGCTATGTTTGGCATGGAGAATTTTTGAACACGGAAATTTTCTGTTTCGCAAACATGACCCAAGACTCTTAGTCGAGTATTTAATGACTACATGCTTGATTCCTTTTAGAACTGAACTCTTTAATCTGAAAATAAAAGTCTTCCATGAAGGAGGGAGGAACTGTAGGCTAAAATATCTTATTTGCTCTCACCAACTTCGGTTTCAACATCATGCTTAAATGGCTGACTTTCCATACTAAACTTCTGTTCAGATCTTTCAAATAATTAACATGAAAGAAAAGTTTAAAAATGCTAGACTAGCTTTCCTAATTTTAAGCAAGTTAATGATGCTGTTACCTTTTTCTTGCAATTTATATAATTGAAGTAAAAATGTAGTTCTTTCTTATTTATGAGCTTATGTAAACAAAATACATGGAATCGTGTATTGGAGGTATGTGTTTTCCTGAACTACATAAATTGGGTGGCATTGTAGTTGACGCTATCTTCAATGATTAAAAAAAAACATTGAAATTCTATATGTTTGTAGAAATGAAAGATAATGTCCTTGATCCTTTTTTGTCAGTAAACAATGCCTTGTTTCCCAAGGCTTCGTTACGGGTGTGGATTCCGTTCTTGAGAGTTTCCACTTCATGCGAAAAATGTTCTGCAATCAGATATCCCCACCTAGGACCTAGCTTTAGTAAGACCAATACTTGGTGATGTCCATTTCTCCAAGAAGAAATGAGGAAATGGCATGTTAAATGTGAATTTTTTTTTCTTGGACAAAACTCGACATTTCTGAGTAATATAAATAAAAGGTATGTAGTGTTTGTCTCTTTTTTTGCACCATTTGTGTTCTTTGTAACCAGTTCAATATTCCCTCCTGTGAGGAAATAATTTAATGTTGGGAAGTCACTTCAGTTCGATAATTTCATTCAATTTCTCCATTTGCAGATACATGAGCCTTTTGTAAGTGAAATTTTGAGGCTTGGGGGAACTAGATGTGCTAGTCCTATGGAGGCAGGGAAAGGTAACACATGCTTAGACTCTTATCTATTTAATGGTTTTATATGATATTATGTTTTGGGGGCTTATGCTAGGCTAGATGCTTAGTCTCCTTGGGTAGTAGGAAGCCAATGAACAGCAGATTCCCAACAATACCTGTAATTAGTTATTTATTTATCTATTTCTCTTTTTTTTGTTATAAATAAGACAGTTTTATTAAAAAGAAAAAACAAAATACACAACGGAGTCAACAGTACAAGAGAAAATACTGAAGAGACCAAAACACCAACAGGAAAACCCAACCTCCCCCAACGCACTGGCCTACAACACTTTCCCAAAAAAAAAACAAAAAAACAGCACACCCACCCGCGTCCCAAACGAGACCCCTAACAGTCCAATCCAAAGATCACAATCTTCCTAGCGGTCGAAGAAGACCCTTCATAATTAACCGAAGACTTCAAGCCCTTCAACTCCCTGAGCATCCTCCCCCTGATTTTCTAGATGTTTTCGACCGAATCGGCACCCGATCACGTTCCAACGCTGCAAAGAGCTCCCTCATCTTTTCCTCTTGGCCACCACAAGACACCCCAACCATCTCACCCACAGAGGAAACCATGTCCAGGACCCACGCCGAAGATTCTCCCCCCAAAGCTTTATGAGGGAAACTAAACCGCCAAGGGTACGGTCGAGGTAAAACTTCCATCCTTCGTCACTAAAGACCCAACAACACTATTGTCAACACAAACAACAGCCCCTTGGAGTTCAACCTCCATTTCTAGAGCTGTCTTGGAGTTCCCAACACAAGACCGGGTCTTAGACAACCCCCGGGCACACTCCTCCACCTCCATCCCACCTGAGAGAGCCCCAGGACACCACACGGGAGCTTCCCAACCTCATTATCGGCCCGGTCTGTCTCCAAAAGGCATAAAGTCGACGTCCCCAGCAAGCCAGAAGGGAAGTGGGCAGAAACAACCCCGACATCGATCGACTGTTCCGGCGCCGACGAGTCATTGGAACCCATCCCTGCCACCACAGACGTCGTCGACGAGGGCCTTTCGTCCACCGGCAGAGTGTTCCGGTCAGCACCCGAGTTCATCTCCAGCGGATCGGAGATGACGCAGTTATCGGGTTCAAACGGGGTTCTCGGGTCATCCATCCCCTCCTGCCCATCGCCCGGATCTGCAAGCCCACCCGGCCCAGAACCAAGCCCACCCAAGAACTTCACCGTATATGCAACCAACTGGACCCCCTGCCCATTCTGCCCAACACCCAGCTCGATACCCACTGGGTCCACCACTCTGCATTCCATCCCTTCCGAATCAGAAGAGCTCACGTCCTTGGGCCCACTTGAAGCGATATCCAGCCCAGCCCTTACGGAAGCCACAGCTTGGCTTAACTGAACTGGACCCCTACAATCTTTACAAGCAATGCCCGAATCAAGAAAGGCAACCTCACCCATCAAGCAAAAGGCCTGAATAAGGGCCTCCAGTTCCGTTTGTAGGCCCATTAGCCTAGTTTGAAAGTGATCCGAACAGAAAGCCACGCTCGAATTCGCCAACTACGTCGCACTAAAACACCCCCCCTTGGGACCTGAACTGTCAGCTGCCACAACGGCAGGCGCCGTCCTTTTCGCCGCATTCGCAGATGTAGCACTAGACCCCATTGCAGCTTTCGGCTTGGCTTCAAAATTTGAAAGAAGCATGCCGGAGACTGGTGGAGAATCCCTCTTAACGGCATCGGAAAATGATACACCTACCCTCCAACTCGTAGCATTCGAAGATGAACCTCCTCGCCTAGAAACGCCCAGAAAATCGACGACCGCCTGAAAACAATCAGCCAACAAAATCTAGCCGCTCCCATCGACACCTTCTGGGATCATAACCACCCCTCTACGTCGACCTTGTCCATACTCAATGATAGAGACAAAACACCCTGCCTTATTCCCACACCTCTGAGCCAGATATGCTCTGGAAGCTTCATTGAATAAATGCTGCGTGGGAAACTAAAGGCACAAAATTATAATTTAGGAATCAATTAATCGTAGACGTATGATGGGTGGTTGGCAAGCAACTTTGGTCCTCCTTTAATTCTTCTTCATCTTTTTTCCTTTCTTATCTTCTTATTGGTCATTTATTGAAGGAGTACGGCCTTGTCTTTATTTCTATGAGCAACTAAGTTCCCAAAAAAAGCTACGTATGGAAAATGAGAAAAAAGATTTTACTCTTTTCCCATCCTTTTGGGCATCAAACCACTAACCAGTGAGGTTACACACTTCCACACGCTTCCATTAGAGCGCGTCACGTGCATCTCACGCATGTAGGATCTCAACTGTTTGCAAGCGTTTCTTTTGGGCCGAAATTAGGTTTTGGACCTGGGTTTCGGTCTTGGACCTCGAGTCCATTCTGTATCATGTAACGGGTTTTTATCCCCCTTTGTCTACTAAGTGGGCTTTTGAGTTCTTTTTATAGGTAATTAGGCCCATTGATTTCCTACTTGTAAAGGCTTGTCTATACACTCTTTTTCTCCAAAATGGACGTTTTCTAGGGAAATGATACACCTCCCGAATTCGGTCCCGAAACTTGTCCCGAATGCCGACGTGGCAATTTTTTTAAAGAGAACTCCGGTTTGACGAACCCGATTGCATGACCGGGTTTTTAAGAAATGCAAAACAAGCCTCCGCAAATTGGTTCGCAGCTCAGCACATGAAATCAAAAGAAAAGCAGAAGGCAGGAAAGCCATCATATTTCTCCAGAGGAGACCGAGAGGGGAAGCCAAAAAATGGCATCGTTTTTGCAGGCATTTCTCGTCCCCAAGAAGAACTGGTTCACAGCTCAGCACATGAAATCCCTCACCCATCGCCTCCGCAAATACGGTCCGGCACTTCTCCGAAACCCTAGTGTTTCTTGATTTGTATATTTCTCGTATATGCTGTGTGTTGATTTTGCTGTAATTTCACCCGAGATTAGGGCTTCCACGAGTCAATCCCAGGCCCCGATGTAGAAGATCTCTTCAAATCTCGCTAGGGATGGAGTTCGAACAGACAGGGTAGGACTGTAGCTAGGACATTTGTTGATAGTGTGCATTTTTGCATTAATAGTGCAAACTCTGTTTATGTTTTTATGAAACCACTGCCACTTTGACTTCATGAACTTTGCTTCTTTGTAGAGTGGTATACCGAAAGTATGGTGAAGCAATGAAGGACGTAGCGCTTGCAATCATGGAGCTATTAGCAATCAGCTTGGGGGTATTTTCAAGTTCATTGATCCGCGTTATTTTATGGTTTGGCTGAAAATAGGTGGTGGGATGGGAAGTGCAGAATAACAGCGTAAAAGAATATGACATAATTCTCCACATTATATTGCACTGTGTGCTGTACAGTTTATATAACACTTGTACAAGAGCCGAGAATCTCGGTAACAGAAATATTACAGCATAATGAAAATATACGCATAACAGAATGCATAACAGAATAGTATTCTAGAAGATCCTAGAATAGACTAGGCTGACGTGATAACATCCACAATAGGTGATGAGCTGGGTGGTGTACGTGGAGCTGATGGTGATGCGTTAACAGCCCCCCGCGAGTCCAGCGGTGAGGGCAAGACGGTGAGACTCGAGCGAAGACGATAGAAACGATCAGCAACAAGTGGTTTGGTAAACACGTCAGCCAATTGATCCTTGCTGGAGATAAACGCCACAGTGAGAGTTTTAGCAGCCACTCGGTCTCTAACAAAGTGAAAATCAATCTCAACGTGTTTAGTACGAGAGTGAAAAACAGGATTGGCCGATAGATACGTGGCCCCTAGGTTATCACACCACAACGTAGGAGGCTTGGGAAGAAAAACCCGTAGTTCACACAGTAAGGACTGAACCCAGAGAAGTTCGGCCGTGGTGTTAGCCAAGGCCTTGTACTCAGCTTCGGTGCTAGATCTGGCAACTGTGTGTTGCTTACGAGAGGACCAACAGATCAGATTAGGCCCGAAGAAGAGACAAAAACCGCCTGTGGAGCGACGATCATCAGGACTGCCTGCCCAGTCAGCATCGGTGAAAGCAGTAAGGGTGGAGAGGGGAGACCGAGTGATATGGAGACCAAAATGAGCTGTGTGCTTCAGGTAGCGTAAGATACGCTTGACAGCTTGCCAATGGGGCTCACGGGGAGCATGCATAAACTGGCAAACCTTATTCACCGCAAAGGAAACATCAGGCCGAGTGAAGGAGAGGTACTGTAGACTGCCAACCGTGCTGCGATAGAGAGTGGGGTCAGAAAACAGAGCACCATCAAACGCCGAGAGGCGAAGGGAGGCAGCCATAGGAGATGATACAGGCTTGGCAAGAAGCATGTTAGTCTTGCGAAGAAGCTCATGAATGTACTTCTGCTGAGACAGACAGAGACCCGAGGGAGACTGATGAACTTCAATACCCAGAAAGTAATGCAGAGGTGTAGTAGAGCGAGAGACAGAAGAGAAGTAGGGAAGTCGGTGGGTCTTGGCTTGAGCACACGCAGAGCAGACGACAGGGGCGGAAGAGACGGAGGAAGGAAGCTGCTGGGAAGCAAGAACTTGACGAACAACTCTGAAAGCGGGATGACCAAGGCGAGCATGCCACTCTGTAATGGAGGTGTGGTGAGCTTGGAGGGAAGGTGAAGGCGGAAAGACATACAACCCATCACTGGTGCTGCCTTGGAGAAGGGTGAGATCCGTTTTGGCATCCTTGACAAAAAAGGTATGTGAGTGAAATTGAAAATAAACGTTATTATCCTCACAAAATTGTCGAACGGAAATCAGATTTTTGGTAATAGCAGGCACATGTAAGAGACGATGTAATATAAAACGAGTGTCAGAGGGAGTGAAAACAGAAGAGCCAATGTGATGTATGGGAAGGAGCTTACCATCACCTACCCGAAGCTGCTCGTCACCCGAATATTCATGAGACTGAAGATTCAGATGAGAGAGTTCAGAGGTGATATGATTAGTGGCGGCAGTGTCGGGGTACCAGGCAGCATCAGAGGACGAACCCGATGAACTGTAAAAGGCCATATGAGGAGGAGGATCCTGTTGATAAGCTTGGTTAAAGCGATTGTGGCAAGTGAGGGCAGTGTGGCCGATCTTAAAGCAAACTTGACAAGTGGGGCGACTGTCTGGTGTAGGAAAAATGCCTGAGGAAGGACCACGTCCATAGCCACGCCCACGGTAGCCACCACCACGTTGGTTGAAGAAGCGACCACTCTTTCCAGGAGAACGACCACCACGACCACCTCGGTTGGGAGAAGGAGACTTAGTAGTGAGATTGGCAGAGAGCTCCAACGAAGCTGAAGTGGAAGAGTGATGCTTCAGGCGTGATTCTTGAGATAGTAAATGACCAAATAGTTGATCAAGAGAGAGAGGAGCAAGTTGAGTAGTCACAGAGGTCACAAAGGAGTCGTAATCAGGACCCAGACCAGCAAGAAGATAAGTGACCAATTCACTGGAACTAAGAACTTTCCCGGCTGCAGCAAGGGTATCACGAAGAGTTTTGAGCTTGCAAAAATAATCTGTAGCAGAATCTGAACCCTTCTTAAGAGTTGCCAATTGATATTGAAGTTGAACCAACCGAGCTTGAGATTGAGATTGAAACAGACTCTCAAGAGTCAGCCAAACCTCACGGGCAGTGGATAGGCTAACAACCTGAGCGATGAGAGGCTCAGTGAGAGAAGAGATGAGAGCACTAAGAATCATTTGATCTTGCTGAACCCAAGTGGAGTATTCAAGATTGGGTGTGGATTTGGAAAGCATGGGAGCAGGAGCAGTGGAGGTGCCATCTACAAAGTGAAACAAGCATTGGCCGCGTAGATAGGGGGTCATCTGTGCACGCCATAGCAGGTAATTGTCATGGGTCAGTTTGACCGTAACAAGATGAGGGAGAGAGGTAAGGGTGGAGGAGGAGGCTGGTGTATTGGTCACAGGTGATTCAGGATCTGCCATTGGAAAAAGAAAGAACGCTGAGGATGATGTGAATCATACAAGGCTTTGATACCATAACAGCGTAAAAGAATATGACATAATTCTCCACATTATATTGCACTGTGTGCTGTACAGTTTATATAACACTTGTACAAGAGCCGAGAATCTCGGTAACAGAAATATTACAGCATAATGAAAATATACGCATAACAGAATGCATAACAGAATAGTATTCTAGAAGATCCTAGAATAGACTAGGCTGACGTGATAACATCCACAATAGGTGATGAGCTGGGTGGTGTACGTGGAGCTGATGGTGATGCGTTAACACAGAACACTCTGTTCTGCTTTTGGGATGAAGAGAAATTATATGGCAAAGACATGAAATGGATATTTGCGTTTGTTTTACACAGATTGCAAGGATTATCATTTGATTAAGGCATCCCTTTTTGCTTTTTTTATGAGAGCATCTAATGGCGAGTTAATACGTCAAAATGGCAAGCAAAGAAGCTGTACTTCAATGAAAGTGAATTCATCTTCAACTTTTGATCTTATGCCATATGGTATTGAGGATTTGCAACCAATCCGAGAACAGGGTACTACCTGTATGTTGCATCAAGCGATTTGTAAGGGAAACCTAAGATACTAACATTGAAACATGGCAACAGTACAGGACTGAATCCGGTTTGCCTGTGGAAATGTACGTAAAGAAAGCAGTTTTGAGGACTGAATCCAACACATGCATTCCTGAATAAAAAGCAATACATATATATACAGCTTGCTATCAATACAGGACCAAACCAAGAAACCTCAGTCCAATACACATCGTCGTAATGTAAAGACATCAAAAGTTTGGGAGACATGTCTATGGAGGAGCAGCCTTGTAATGATATTGTCGAATCGATAGAGTTTAACAATCGAGGCAGCCAAACAACATCCCTTGCTTCAACATGTTAGAAACCACGCCTTCCTTTTTCATAGGGAAACTGTATCTTTATGAACCATTATACATTTCCATTTACCATTCATCAATCTGAGTCAACAATACATTGTGCAATGGAAGAGAAGGTTCTTAAATGTTTCCATATCATCCTGCTTCGTAGTTATTTCCCACCAGCAACTCATCACAGAATCATCAGAGCTTGTACAAGGGTGGATTTCCCAGCTTTCATAGTGAAAGCAACGAGCTCCAGCCACGACCATCTCCTTCTGGTGCAAAGTTGAGTCATACAAACCATTGGAGTAAATCTGCATTATTCCAGAATTCAGTAGAATTCCAAATAACTTTGAAAAAGGTATACAGAGTCGGCACACGAAGTCCTGTACCTTTAGCATGTCACCAATGTTGCATACAAATGTCCCAGGAATTGGAGGAGCTGAAATCCATTCGCCTGACAGGTTTCTTACCTTCAAACAACTTATCCAATTAATGTGGTGGAAACTGAAGCAGCAGAATTGAAAGCGGTACAATGAAGCAGAAAAAACAAAAAAACTTCCTTTAAAAGCCTGTCCCTACCTATGAGGATGCCAAGAGAATTTTCAAGGTACTAAGACCACATACTTGACAAAAGAATTAATTAATTTTAAAGAGAATAACTAAAGAATGCAAATTCAAATTTATAAACACTGCATACTTGCTGAGTATGAAAAACAAAAGGAGACTCCTATTATAGAAGACTATAGAGATAATTGTACCTGTAGTGCAGTCATACCATCATCCTGATTAACCAACGTCAACAAACCTACGCAACATTCCTAAACAAATCAGATTGATAACTAAGATTTTGCAGCCATCGATCATCTAGAGGACATTAAGCCTACCATAGTCAGTGTGAGCTCCACTGGATTCGTTTGAATGTTAGACATGGACATCTTGATTCCTCTAGCAAACCTGAACCCACTTGCAGCAGACATCTTGATTTTAACTTTTTCTTCATATGGAAGTTCGAAAAAATTGTGCGCCACACTTTTTACCTCTCTGACGAGGGAGTCCGGTATACCATGGCCCTTCTATACAACCACAATGATCTTCACATTAGAAATGTTCAGCAACGCGTGTCATTAAGAAGAAAAGAAAATTGCACACAAAGCTTTAATTGATTTCTCCATTTTGTTAATGCATCAATCGATTCCTTGAATTTCTGTTCACTTCTTCACACAAAAGCATTTTAGGTACTTTATATCTTTCCTATACAATGGATTTTCCGATCCGATTGGCATTACCCTGTCTTTAACTGACTTCTCTCTTATAATTTCTTGAACTCGTAACCTCACCCACCGCCCTAATACCCTATATTGTGATAAGTAGCGGAAGTGCCATTTAACGAGAATGATAGCTACTAGTAAGACTACTCTGTTTTAGAAGAAAACACATGCTTTTAGAGATAGATACCACGTAGAAGAACCCCGCCTCTCTGCAAGCCTGGTCTAATTTTCTGACAACTGCATATACGCCCGGGTCCTCCGCCATTTTAGGATCATCACACTTGGCTAAAATAGGACTTATATCTGCATGAGAAACGACCAAGCCAATCAAACGTAAATAGGGAGAAGAGGAGTCTTACCGGCCGATCGGGATGAGGAGCTCACCGGATAGAGAAAGGGGGTCGGGAGCTTCGGTCTGATAGAGGGGTTGTCGTGGGAGAGAGAGTAGGGATTTCAAAATTGAAATCCCTATTTGGGCATGACGAAGAAAAATGGGGGAGAGGGAGAATGAACCGGAAGGAAGGAGAGGAGAGAACCGGGAGGGAAGGAGAGAACCGGGATCCCCATTTAAAAATTTGACACGTCACTTTCGGGACCGAATTCGGGACAACTTTTGGGAGCGATGTGGCACAGAAATTTTTTTAAAAAAATTCCACGTATTTATCTCTTCAACAAAGCTGATGTGGCACAGAGGATAAAGCGATAAAATTAATTGACAGTAATGACAACTCAGCCGTCGAAAGATGATGTCATCTTTCCACCTCTGTCGCTTATATATAGAATCTTATTCGGTATACACCCGTAACCGAAGTGAAAATCTCTGGCTTCGCTATCTGAACTCACAGCTCAGAATTGGAATTCCTCAAAGTGACTCTTCTCTGAAAGAAAATCCAATGGCAGATCAGAATTCGCACCCAGAGCTCTTCGAACTCAACAATGGAACCATGCGTGTCCTGATCACCAACCTGGGCTGCACCATCACTTCCTTGTCTGTACCTGACAAAGATGGTATGTATGTTTTGCCGTGCCTTTTGCATTTTTGTCTTGTTTAACGAGCATTTGATAATTTTTTTTGGGTAATAATTCTGATGTTTGGTTATGTGGATTTTGAAGGGAAGTTGGCTGATGTTGTTCTTGGATTCGACTCTCTTGAATCATATCTGGTAAAATTTTGTAAACCCATTTGGTTCAGTCATGTCATAGCGATCTCATGATGACGAGTTTAATTCTGTATGCGATGATTTCTGTTTGAATTGGTTTTTAGTACTTTTATAAATTATGGAGGTGGGAAGCCAATTTATTTTGTTGAGGATTGCAATTTGAGGTTGATGTGAATTATATCTACCTTCGTCTCGCCAATGTTATTTATAGTTGTATATCTTGTTGAGCTGGGGTGATCTCCCGAGAATTTTTCCTGGGCATATGATATCTGCATTGATCAGATTCTTAGTTGACTTTTGCTTTTTTTTTTTGGGGGGGGGGGGGGGGGGAAGCAAAGGTATTAATTTGACAAAGTTTTTTACTTCGTCTTGAATGTCACTTGATTCTGGACCGATTTGCTAAATTCTTTTATTTGGTTTCCCTGTCTATATTCTGGATTGATGAGCATTATTTCCATCTCAAATCTTTCTGGGTAAATGTATTTATATGATCAGAAAGGTGCTGCACCCTATTTTGGCTGCATTGTTGGTCGAGTCGCAATCAGAATCAAGGATGGAAATTTGCACTTAATGGGGTGGACTACTCTTTGCCCATCAACAAGCCCCCAAACAGTCTCCATGGTAAGACGATTTTGAACCCATCTTTCCTTAATGCTAGTTTTTGTCAAGTTTTTCTCTGCAGCATGGAATAAAAACGTGATTCTAGATGTATGCAGGATTAATTAATTAAGCCATAGTTTCTGTAAGTCGTGGTGTAATGTGGAAAGTCTGCTGCTGCTTGTCTAAAACCTGATCATTCAACATAGGGTATAAATATGAAAAACTGTTTTTTATTTTTCTTTTGTGTGGTGGTGGGGGGGGTTGGGTATCAGGATACTTGCAGGTTTAAAAGTTAATTCTTCTGTCTCTTTTGTTAATTTTACAAATTATATGGATGGTTTAGATCCTTCCTTCTTATTAATATCATTTGCCTTTTAATAAAGGTTGCAATGTGTACATGTATATTAGGATCTGTGATTATGTTGTGCCTCTGCTATTGATCATTTGGCATACATCCTGGCTTGAAGCAGGCTTAAGAGTTTATCGAACTTGAATGTTTGTTGTTGCTTGTATGCATCACCAGAACTAGGTGTTTGATAAAAAGTGCATGGTAAGAATTCCAAGCTGCTCAAAGGATTAGTACTCAAGATTTTGCATTTGTCCATAAGCAACTTCGTGTACACTGTAACACTATACAAACTGGATACTGATTGGGGCTTTAAGTTAGTGGAAACAATCGGGCTGTTGCTCCATAATTCCTCCAAGTATGTATCAATTAGATAAATGAACATCGGAAACAAAACAAGCTCCTAATTTTGTTAGTTTTTTTTTTGTTGGAATTCCCTTTTAAGCCAACTGAAAATTCACAAGCACAATGTTCATGGTGAATGAATTTATGTGATTTCTGTTCCTTGTTTTTTCTATCAACTTCTGTTGTTTTTTTTCCCCTTCAACTTTTTTGGGCCTTTCTTTAGGTGGGCACAAAGGGTTTGATAAGCAGGTATGGGAGGTAACCGAACATAGAAAAGACAAGAACCCTTCAATCACTTTTAAATATCACTCTTGTGATGGGGAGGAAGGTACAACTCTCTCTCTCTCTCTCCTGCCCCTCTCTTCCATGATTTTTTTCCATATCTGTTTTTTCTTGCACTAGGTTACCCAGGTGATGTATCTGTGACTGCAACTTACACGCTTACTCCAAGCACAACAATGAGGCTTGTCATGGAAGCTGTGCCACAGAACAAGCCCACTCCAATCAGCTTAGCTCAACACACCTACTGGAACTTAGCTGGCCACAATTCCGGGAACATACTTGACCATTCAATCCAGATATGGGCGAATCACGTTACTCCTGTGGATCAGAACACGATCCCTACTGGTGAGATCATGCCAGTTAAAGGTACCCCCTTTGATTTCACTACTCAAAAGAGGGTAGGAGAGTCGATTCATGAGGTTGGTATAGGGTACGACCACAACTACGTGCTAGACTGTGGGGAAGATAAATCAGGTTTAAAACATGCTGCAAAAGTGAAGGACCCATCGAGTTCCAGGGTCCTTAATCTGTGGACCAATGCGCCTGGTATGCAGTTTTATACAGGAAACTACGTGAGTGAGGTTGTTGGTAAAGAAAGTGCTGTTTAGGGAAAGCATGCTGGGCTATGTTTGGAGACGCAGGGATTTCCAAATGCTATACAAACACACAATGTTGTTTGAGTTTTCCGCTGAGTGAAGATGCGTAGATATCAGAATAAGGTTAACTTTGGTTTGGTTGCTATCACGTTGTGTTTGAACCTAAATCATAACCCCTCAACAAAAGAATATGACGAGATACTTACTTGATTAGAAAATTCTATTTTCGTAGAATTTTGAGGCTATTCTTCGAGATTGAATACCAGGGAAAGGTCGTCGATGTGATTTTGAGTGTTCACTCTCTGAAATAATTTCGAGGTGATATATTTGTATTTTGATAGTTTTTCCCTTCTTTTATTTATCTTTTATGTTATCAAAGGCGGCTGAAAGGGGTAGACAGGTGAGACAATCGACTAAGACTCTCTAATGCCTAATTAGGAAGGCCTCCTATTATGAAAGTCATGTATTATAGTAAAATTAAAATTTTTAAATTATGAAAATCCTATATTATAGCAAAATTCAAATTAAGAGAAAGAAAAAAAGTCTAATTTTTTTCAAATAAAACTTAATAAAAGGCCTACAAAATAGAACTATTTAAAAATTAATTTATAAAATTAAAAAACTTCTCTGTCAACTTCAATTTTTAAAATAATCATAATTCACAATAAATTATTTGCACCTAAAATCTAGATACTTTATTATTAATTAAATTTAAAGTAATTTTTTAACGGTACATTCTCACACCATTTTTTTTAATTAGATTATTATAAAATAATAATATACAATAAATTTTAACTACAAAACCAAAAACACAATTAAATTCTAACGTCATTTTTTTCTTAGCGGGTATAAACCACTGTTTTTTCTTCAGTCGATGGACATTCTAGTGCAAATAATTGCTTTTCTGTATGTGAAATAAAATCAAAATTGCCAGTCAAATCGAGTCACGATTTGCTGTAAATTTCATTTCCTCCGAATAAATCAGGTTAGATTTGAGGATCATGTGTAATGGACCCACATAAGCTTGGAGATTCACACCTTGGAAAACCGGCTTGCCAAGTGGAGGTGCCTTCAAGCTTATATAAAGTCATATAGATATTTTCCTAACCAATGTGTGATTGTTACATATCCCACCCTTTTAAGACAAACGCCCACGTTGGTCGAGCACCATGGAGCTTCTATTCACCTGGCTAGAGTCGTGGCCGTACCACCGGATCCATGGCCGGCCACTCCATAGGCGTGGCGGCGGGGTAGCACAAGAGCTCATAACCAGCTTTGATACCATTTGTAATGGACCCACATAAACTTGAAGATTCACACCTTGAAAAACCGGCTTGCCAAGTGGAGGTGCCTCCAAGCTTATATAAAGTCATATAGATACTTTCCTAACCAATGTGAGATTGTACATACCCCCACCCTTTTAAGACCAACACTCACGTTGATCGAGCACCATGAAGCTTCTATTCACCGGGCTGGGGCCGTGCCCGTACCATCGTGCTACCTCGCCGGCTACTCCATAGGAGTGGCGGCGAGGTAGCACAAGAGCCCATAACCAGCTCTGATACCATTTGTAATGGACTCACATAAGCTTGAAGATTCACACCTTGGAAAACCGGTTTGCCAAGTGGAGGTGCCTCCAAGCTTATATAAAGTCATATAGATACTTTACTAACCAATGTGGAATTGTTACATCATGTCTAGAATTATTCGAGTTTGCATGTTGGCCTTACCTTGAAACTTCGCCAGCCATTTGCTTAGCCCGAAAAGAAAAATAAAGCCAATTTCGCAAACAATGTTAGAAGCAAGCTACTTTTTATCTTGGAAACTGGAAAATCCTTGTGTCCACAGGATGTGTACAAAAGCGTCTCCTGCATTTCAACCTAAAATTCATAAGATCTTGAGTTCTAAAATATTGCTACAACCAATCAAGAACTCAATTGTAGGAAGCTCAACATCATTGAAAGTTTTGAGTGTTCCTCCTCTCTTTCCCTGTAACGAGGCCGCTCTCTGAAATGAAACTTTTCTATCTTTTCAAAAAAGAAAAAAGAAAAAAATATACGTAGATTTATCCGCCAATACCATAAAAATTGATATATTAATATAAAAGTAAGCTTTTTACAACTGTTACATACCCAAAGGGGTTGAGAACAAGTTTTCTTTATAATGAAAAATGAAAATGGGCTTGATGGATATGAGGCTGTTCATCTTGATCAAACTGTGTCTCCATGCAAATTGTTCTATCTTGTTCGAACCAGTTCAAGTGGCAAAGTTTCCATTGCCATCTGAAATATCAAGCGTTATTTTAGTACCCAGAAAAGATATTTGCCCGAAGAAAGAGGAGAAAAAAAAAGCAACTGCCACCTCTTTTATTAACGAGAAATGATGCTTACCCAAAGTCTAGGGGCTGTTGGATCAGATATTGAATGCAATTTGGATAACTCTGAATGAAAGCTTATGGATATGGAAACTTTGTACTCGATGGAAAATGGACTGCAGATATAATTAAATGGAATTAACACAAATAGTTTATTTTTATTGTCCATGCAAATGACATTAGCAATAACAGACAAAAAAAAACAATAACAAAAAAAAAACAAATACACTAGAATTTGAGGGAAAGGCAGCTCTGGGTAGCCATCAACTGAAAAAGCTATTACAAATACCAACGAACTTGGTCACATGTGAAAGTTTAAGGGCACGGAAGCAACTAAAATCATTGGAGAGGAGAAGTTCTCATGCATTAGTTGCAGGGAAATCATAATGCTGAACTTTAAACAAAACGTGCTTGAAATTTAAGCTCAGGGAGACCAATTGCGACTAGGCAAAGGGAGACCAAAGATATCGGACTAGCTAGTATCTCCACAGGCATTTCCTGTCAACAGTACACTCCTTTCTCTTCAGCAACATCCTTATTAGATGGCTGAGTTATCTTCAGTTTATCATGGGTCAGATCAGACTTCTTCCAGATGTGTCAATAAGCAATATGATGCCATCATATCGTTTGACTTCCAAGAATAAAGAGTTCTTCACTCCCTTATATAAGCTAATAACCAACATCATTGCATAAAATCTAGTTATAGAATTCATAGATAGTTATGTTATTGGAAGATCTGAACAACAGAAAATAGGTATCTCAATAGTCCGTTTGATAGGTCGATTTGTAGCTAACGGTGGAAAAAGAGATTAGGTTCTAGGGTCTAGAAAAATGCAAGAAAAGAGAGATAATTCACACTACATAGAAGCAAGAGAAGGGAAGTTTACGGGGCTACTTGTGAAGGGATGAATAACCAGTGAACAGAGCCAGCATTTAGCATTTTAGCTGGTTAGGGTTTTTCCTTTGTTGGCAAAAAGGGTTGGGCTTGGTAAGGATACGTTTTATGATGTCCAGGAGTAGTCGATGAAGGAATACACAAAAGCAATTAACAAGAGGAAGGAGTCGCAGTATTTTTTGATGACGAGGAAATTCCCCAAAGCCGGACCCTTTTGGCCCAACCCTGAAGTACAAACCCAGGCCCCCTGGACCAACCCCACAACCCAGGGAGCAAGTAAGTCAAGGGCGAGGAGTCGCAGTATTACACATTAAACAAAGTAAAGTTGTAAATCTCAGTTCACATCGAGCACTAATCCAATAAGACCGAGTCATGACCCTTTTCAACTAAAATGTAAACTAGGCTAACCCATAAATTATAAATGTTAATTGTCATATATAACAGTCACTACAACAATAAGACTCCAACCAATAAGGCCAACATCGACCCCAGGCTGAAAAGATTCTTGTTTGGTGCGAGTCACTCAATTGACAGTTACAGAAAGGAAATATTTTCTTCAAAAGACAAGAACCAAATTCTGCACTTATTATGTTTAAGGGTGTTCACACATTGCACCCTAATGTTTTATTTTTAAAACATTGAGCCCATTATGTTATTTCCCCCAACGATGTGCACCCTGGAGTGAAATTTGGCGACAAATTAGATGGTAGTCGTTTACACGTGCCTCTCACGTGATCTAGTCCCTGTTAGATTACCGTATTGCCTTTGAATCTTAAACAAATCACGATTAAATGAATTTCAAACAAGTCACGATTTTCTCCTATTGGGTTTTGAAGCTTAATCGTGATTTGTTTAAGATTCAAGGACAATACGGTAATCTGACACGGACTGAGGTCATGTGTAAACGATTACCATCTAATTTTTCACCAAATTTCACTCTGGGTGCAAATCGTTGGAGGAGATAACATAATGGGCTCAATGTCTCAAAAATATAACATTGGGGTGCAATGTGTCAACACCCCCAAACAAAAGGGGTGCAAAGTATATTTAACCCTAAAACTAAAAAGCTTTCTAAGAGGCAAATAAGAGAAGCTCAGTCAACCAATATGAGTGGGCAATCACACTTAAAAGTGCAATACTTTTGGCTTTCGCTATCAGATACTCTCTTACAGAAATAAAATTCTTTTTAAGGAGGATAATGTGTAATTGGCAACTCACCCAGCAAAGATTGTTGGACAAGTCAAAAGTCGCGGAAGTATAACATATATGGAGAGAGTCACATTGCGACAGACATCTCCATCTGCAATCTGCAAAATGAAAAGGAATTATATGGTGTGAAACATGTATGAACTGAGCTAATTTATTAACATTCTATGAAATGTTACATGCCTGGGTAGTCTGAATCAGAGATGTTTCAGTAACAATTCTCTCCCCCAGAAGAACTGACTCTACACGAAGCAAGTGAATGTCAATGGAGCAAATGGGAACCGCAGATGCTTCTACAGTTAGTTCACCAGTGATGGGATCTGATAAAGAACATTGTGTGGACATCTTTCCTGTCACCCGGAATCCACCTATTTAGAATAACTCTCATTAGAAGTGGGATCATTCAATTAACAGATACACTCGTTCTTTAAAGAATACAAGAAGAGGCCCCTTAAGTAAGAAATGAAATAAAAAATGCAGGTAGAGTTTCAAATGAAGCAGCCATTAAGAAGAAGGAAACAATCCAAGATCCCAAGCTTGAAGTGCAAAAGAAAAGGGCAGAGGGGGGGGGGGGGCACATGACAGAGGATGGTGATAAGGACACCTGATTTTAGTTCAGCAAGCAGTGGATGTCTTTGAGTATCTTGAGTAATGTAAAAGAGTACCATCTCAGGAGAAACTGGGCGCTCAATAAGCTCAGCTGAAAATATGAAAGCAATAAAAGGAAACTTTAGTAATTATCTAGAAGATTACACAATGAAAGACAGAGATCAAGTCACAGTCATACCTTTATCACTTTCAACTATGAACTCCAATGTTGCAGATAACGTTTTATGCAGGTATCCTCTCATTATATCTACAGCAACCAAATACTATCCAATCATTTATTAATTATTCTGCACCAAACACCTTATAGGAGGAACATGGGAGCCAAAATTACAGAGTTTTTTCCTAACACAAAAATATTCACCTGAGTGTTGATGTTGGCTCCGTGGAAGGTTTCATAAAATCTTTCTAAATTCTCTTCTCCTGGCTGTCTCAGAATCAAGGAAAATGGTATCTGCCACATTACACGAACAAATAGGAATTGTGGAATATAAATAGGAGTTTTCTATTGATAATAAGGTAAAGATCAAAAACCAAAAAAGAAAAAAAAAAGCGTCCAATATGATTGTCTCGCTTGGAAAGAAAATTGAGAAAATAAAATCAGTAGTAAATGGGAAAGAATAACATATGAATAAATGGGGAATCTGCCGCCCAGACAGGAGTAGAAATGTAGATCCATGCTAAAAGATAAAGAGCTAATTCTTCATTCAACTATAAGATAGAGGAAGAATTATTCTCATCTCTTCTCTAAACTCGTTAAGGTCACCCCTTATCCTATTCATTCTGAATAGCAGGGCAGAAACGGGAGAAAAGCCTCTTCAGTTCACCCACGGGCGTCTTATAAACGAACTCCCCTCATTCGGCTCAGAAGCTGTACCCAAGCTTGCTTATGCCTCCTTCTCCCTCGGGGAGCACCTACAGCTGGATCGCTTCACTTGCTTGCATTTTTCTTTTGGAAGACTCACGATATTTATGGGGGGAACACCAGTCCCGAATCTCCCCAAACAGCCACCAAAGCGATAGCAGAGCAATCAAGCAGTTCATGCATTTGCTTAACACAACTGCTAGTTGTTCTTTGGGTGGGGGAGGGCGTATATTAGAACACCAATGGAAATATCATAGTTAGGAAAGCAACATTGCCCAGATATACTACCTCGGTTGTACCCGAACCAATCTTTCCTGAAGGTCTAACCTCTATGCTCTTTTTTCTGGGTCCAAGCAAGAAAAACAAGTAATTAGTACAAATCTCCAAATGTGATAAAAATAAGGACAAACTATCATAAGTGACAAAGTTGGATTCCAATTAATCTTTGCAAAACCTGCATAAGTCAAAACTGATTTAATAGCAGTCATAAAGATAATAGTAACAGTGACTAAACATAGCTATACAATTGAAAGAACAGCCTCCCCCAAACAAACGTCCCACCCAAGGTTCTAGTACAAATTTGATTAGTTCAATCTGCAATGGAATATTTGATTAGTTCAAAGCTTCACTATGGATGTAGAAAATATGTTTCTTAAGAACACAACAAAGAGTTCACCATTCTAATGTATTGACTGTTGACCTCTTTTATTACCAATTGCTGTTGTTACTGCCTGACTAGATATAATGGATAGTTACCCATAAATAAGCAATCATAGACCCACTTGAAATGGTAATTTGACCTACCATGTGGGGTGATGGCCACTAAAATTGGTCTAATCAGAGTCTCTCATGAAAGTAAAAACGGATCTAAATTTTTAAGATCACAATTTTTTGGACTTAAAAAGGTAATGTCCCTCGAGTGCATTAAGGCGCTACATTCTCTCAATACATAGAAAGTTATTTAGCCACTTCTGAAGATATGTGCAACTCTTGCAACCAACCTTCCACAAATGCTTTTCTTGAGTACTTTCACCCTATGATATACCATGCACCTAAGTTGCCACAATATTTTACTCTTGAGCAGTAATTAACTCATTCAAAGACTTAAATGCTTGTGATTATCTTTTGACTTTTTCATGAGCAGAACAAACTAAAACTAGACAAGTTCATAGAGTCAAGAGAATAGTACCGGCATGTCTGTTGCAATATCTAAACACTCTGCATTACAACTAAATGCCATTGAGGATGCAAAAAACTGATTTGCTAAGCACAAACTGGCTGGTTCAAAAAACGGAAATAGCAGTCCATATATCCCCAACATAAGACCACAATCACCAATTCCTGGCTTCCATGTGATCTAACCAGCCCAGCCCTGGTACATAGGGCTATACAATTTTTTAAAATGTCTAAAAGAAGCAACAAACCTAGAATAAAATTAGGTTGATCTCAAAATATTTTGAACTTAAAGGGAGTAGCTATAAAAACTTTTAGATCATCACAAACATAATACCGGAGAGTAAAATACATGTGGAAACTGCAATTACACACAAATAGGAATCAGAATTTCACTGAACTTATGGTATTGAATTGCCTGAGGTTTACAAAGAGATGGCAAAAACAGGATTCTCAAAAGCTTAATATTCCATACTTCAGCAACGGAAACGAAAACTGCAGCAAAAACTAACTTACAATATGGGAATAGGCCTTAAAACGCCATAAAAGGACTCGATAACTCCAGCCGATCCTCCACGAACCTTTAAACAAAGAAAAAGAAGCATCTTACTATGTAGCATCAAAAAGCAGACAGGTATCAAAGAGAACACAGAATTAGCTTGGGAAATTGAGGTTGCTAAGAATACATTTTCCGTAACCTCTTAGGAAGCAAACAGAGGCTCAATTCAAACCTGCAAGTTGACGGATCCGCTGACGCTAAGGCGAATTCCATAGTGAGAAAACGAAGAAGGAGATTTTACAATAATTTTACCATCCAAAGCTTCCTGAAATTCCAGCAGTCATCTTTCCTACAGATTATCCACATATACATACTATATATGTAATGTATAGCCAAGTAACGACTTACATTGGCGCGATAGATACGGCTCGCACGGGAAAGTCTGAGCTCGACTGACATCGAAACGACAACGGAGGGAGGTGCGAGAAAAGGGGAACCGCCCGAGGAACCCAACTGAAAGAGTTCACAGAAAGTCTGAAGTCTGTATTTTTGTCGACGACAACAAATTTCAATTACATGATTCCGATTCGTTAAATTTTTTGAGAGATCAGAATTTTAAGTGCGTAAGTGTAGAAATTAAAAATGTTGAAATATGTTTATTTTTTTCGTCTGTCAGATAATTTGAGAACAAAATGAAAAGCACTTTTGTATCTGACATGGCAAGGTCTGGTTGGCTAAGTGAACATAATTGACGTGGCAACCAAACATGCCTATGTTTCGTGAAAAGCCATTACTACCCCTTCTCAACGTTCATCTTTACCGATTTTCCCAATCCGTCAGCACCTAAATCCATTTCTTCCTGTTCTTGTTCTTCTGCATCAACACCAAAACGATGCGTATTGCCACACTGAAGCTCTTAGTCTCTGTCCTCATTCTCTGTCTCTACCCTATCTCTCTCACCGCCCGCCCCTTCATCCTCATTCTGTCGGAAGAGGACCTCAAAGAGACCACAATCTCTTCAGACGACTCGCCCAATCCCACTCACCATGACTCGCCCGAGTGGGACGAATTCGGCGAGCCTGACTCACCGCACAAGTCCGAGGACGAGCTTGACCCCGGCACCTGGCGCCCTATCTTGGAGCGGAGCTCCTCTTCAGCCGCGAGGTCGGCCGATCCAGGCACGGGCCTGGAGGCTCTGTACAACTCGAGCGTGTCGAAGATGCTCTCGGCGGTGAGCTCGGGCCACGTGCGGGTGATGGAGGACGCGGCGGCGGATATCGAGGCGGCAGCCAGCGAGGGCCACGCGCACGCCAGGTCGGTGCTGGGGTTTCTGCACGCGATGGGGATGATGAGGGAGAGAAACAAGGCCAGGGCTTTTCTATACCATCATTTTGCTGCCGAGGGAGGCAACATGCAGTCCAAGATGGCCCTTGCCTATACCTACTCCCGCCAAGATGTGAGTACTCCTTAGCTCTTGAAATTTCGTGTTACTGTTTCAAATTGTGAATTTTTGGGACTGTACAATGGTGTAGGTATAGTGACTAGTTGAAAGTTCGATTCTTTTACGAATGGAAGCCGTAGGTTTCAGAAATCGTGCTCGGTTTGGTTGCAGGGAAAAGCTAGTACCTCCACTTAACTGTGTTCAATGCAACTAAATTAGCCTTGGGTGAGCTTAGTATTTCAATTCAAGGATAATATAGAAACGATTTCTTGTTCTCTTTCATGTTTTTCACATTTATCATCTACCAGGGTATATTGGAAACGATGTAAAGACATTGGCTCTTGATATTATTGAGACGGATTACTGAAACGCTTCAAATATAGCAGATTCTTTGATGCGTATGTATGCTTAGTCTTAGGATTAAAAAATGCTAAAAGAAACTTGATTGCTAGATTTGTAATTAGTTACAATGATGAACATAAGTGTCCATGTCTATTGTTTCTAAACTTAATTGAAGACAACTATATCCTGTGATGTGGGGCTTTTGAGCTCTAGAGATGCTTTTTTAAGTACTTTTGGTTGTGCTATTCGTGTCTACTCATTAAGTCTTTTTTCTTGAGTATTTGCAGATGAATGAAAAAGCAGTTAAACTCTATGCTGAGTTAGCAGAAGTAGCTGTTAATAGTTTCTTGATTTCAAAAGATTCACCAGTGATTGAACCAGTGAGGATCCACAATGGGGCTGAGGAGAATAAGGAGGCCTTGAGGAAGTCCAAAGGGGAGGACGATGAGGACTTCCAGATTTTGGAATATCAGGCACTAAAAGGGAATGCTGGAGCCATGTACAAGATTGGGCTGTTTTACTACTTTGGGTTGAGAGGATTGAGGCGTGATCATGCCAAAGCAATGTCGTGGTTTTTGAAGGCTGTGGAGAAGGGGGAGCCGAGGTCAATGGAACTTCTTGGAGAGATATATGCTCGGGGTGCTGGGGTTGAGAGAAACTACACAAAAGCACTTGAATGGCTTAGCCTTGCATCCAGACAGCAACTTTATTCAGCTTATAATGGGATGGGGTATTTGTATGTGAAGGGCTATGGAGTTGACAAGAAGAACTACACCAAAGTAACATTACCTAGGTTTACTGCATATTTATATCCTGAATATTTGTAGTACTATGGATTATGGAGTGACTTGCTTAACCTGCTGCACCCACCCCCTTTTTACTCTACTTTGGTTACATCTTCCTCTTTATTGGCATGTTTCTCTTCAAAAGCTATTTTTCGCTTTATTTGCTATACGAATACCATTATGTGATTTACATAACTGACCTCAATTCTTCTCATTCGTGGTAATCTGTGATCTCCATTAGCATCAGTCAGTGATGCTTGAAAGTGAATAACAAGAATTACCGAGGGAACTGGTTTTGAATGGTTGATGTGTTTACCTTGTCAACCCTGTCAAAAGAGTTCAGATTACCATATTGTTAATGTTAGCATGAAAATCATTTTTTCAGCCTTGAAAGAGAGTTGAGAGACAAAATAATAGTGTCTTCTTTATCTGTATATGAACAACTAATGCGAATGTTATAATGTAAACTTAGATTGTAGTCATCTGCATGAATATATGTACCAGTTAAGCTTTGGAGATATTCCGAACTGTATTTATTTGAATGAAATTATTTGAATTTTCATCGGAGCAACAAAACTACTGTATGACTATCACTTTAAGCACTTTCTTACTTTCTCAGCAATTGACCAATGTTTCATTTCTTTGTTCTCTCACCTCTCCGTACTCAAAAGTGTTTTTGATCTACTGATAATTTTGGTTTCTCCATCACAGGCGAAAGAGTACTTTGAGAAGGCTGCTAATAATGATGATGCTGGTGGCCACTATAATCTAGGAGTAATGTATCTAAAAGGGATTGGGGTAAAGAAGGATGTGAAGAAGGCATGCAACTTTTTTATAGTGGCTGCTAATGCAGGACAGCCAAAGGCATTCTACCAGCTGGCAAAGATGTTCCATACTGGTGTGGGGCTTAAGAAGAACATTCCTATGGTAAATTTAGTTTGATTATGTTAAATTTGCCGTTATTTGGTTGATGTTTATGTTTTACAATCTTCATAAGTTATGTACATTTGAACTAAGCTTTCTTTCTTTCTCTCTTTTTTTAAAATTCTTTTTTTTTTATCTCTTTTAATTCTTGTAGCAATTCTTTCCTTCAGTTTGGTGATTTTACAGCTATATTGGCCAACTTCATGCTTGTGTCAAGGCTATTTATTTGTTGTAGAGCGATCTTCAGATAGTAAATGTAGAAACTGACTTTGACTTAATATTGGTTATAAGATTAAAATTTTGAAGAAGCAATAACTCGTGTATTGTGGAACATCCAGTAAAGCTCATGGTGATTGTGTAATTCAAATAGTATTTCTGTGGAATGATCTGATTGTCTTACATGTTATATTGTGCAAGTGACTTGTAAGCTTAGATTGGTAACAAAATATTCATAGAAACGAATTTCTTAATGTAGTTGTGCCCTTTGTACTTTTTTTTTTCTGTGAAAACAAAATTATGGATTCACCGCTGGAGTTGGTTTGATAAGGTGTGCTCAGAACTTTTTTGACTCTTTGGTAGTTAGAGACAAAAAGCTGATGCTTGAGTTTATATAATAGAGCTTTCATGAATGCTATTAGTTTTAGAATGTGAGGGTTTTTTCTCCGTTCTCTCTCCTCTCAACTATCATGTCCCTGTTGGGTGCTGGGGTTGGTAGGATGATCCTCTAGTCTGTTTTTTCTAGTTGTTCGTTGTCATAGGCTGGTGAGGTGTTGCCAGTAGTTCAGTCAGGTGGTTATGTTGTCTTTTTCCCGTCGATTCTGTGTTGAAGCAAAGGAGTTTCAGGTTACCATTTTAGGCAACGGTGTTGTGAAATTTTCGGAGTGGAGCCGGAAGGCTTTGAGCTCTATTTTCCTCGGGAGGTTTGGAGCCGTGTGGTTGGTGAACATGGCGAGTAGACTGCTGGCGGATGCCAATAAGGAGTTTGTCGTTAAATTTAACGAAGCTTCCCGGGCCTTTTTGGTGCAGCGATGTAGTAACAAGGTAGGGAGGTATGTTGCCATAGCGGAGTTTGGTGGTGGGCGCAAGAAGGGGGTGGTGATAATACCGGAAGGTAAAGGGGGATCCGGATGGAAGGATCTGGCCGCTGTGTTTCAGGAGGTGGTCTCACACCTTGGTAAGCTCAAGAGTGGACGAGGGGGTTTTACTGGTTCTAGAGTTCATACTGAGGTTTCTTTTGTCGAAGTTGCTAAGCGAGGGACAACAGTGGAGAGCTCTGGGGGTGGGGGTGTGACCGTGAAAGGAGTCACGGAGGTTGATGGTGGCGTGGTGCAGAAGACAAAGATGCTTGCATCTTCGTATGAGATTATAGGGGGTGATGTTTCAGTTTCCAACGTGATGGCATTAAATGCTAAGACTGCGGGCGGCAAGGTGATTGACGTGATATTTTGGAAAAGCAAGTTTGGGGTTCAAAAAAGAGATCGACATGCTTTTAAATCTTTTGGGGAAGGACGATGGGCCGGACTTTTTGTGTGCTAATTCCCTAGGCCCTGGGGTGGAGGTTGAGAATGCGTGGGACAGGCAGGAGCCTTCCTCCCCGCAGGCTCTGTTGAAGGCAGATGGGTTGGGCCCAGTTTCTTCTGCTCCTGGTCACTTGGTTATGACCTAGTTGGGCTCTTCGGACTCGACAAATGCGGTTGGGCTGGAGTCTCTCGGCCTGTTGGATGGTTGTAGCCATATGGGGGCCGATCTTCATCGCGACCCGTCGTTGGTGAGTGGGTTCGGCAACGTTTTGGTTGCTGCAGTGGCAGGCAATCCTGACCAGCCCGTGCCGGCGGAAGGCTCATCGTCGGCGCCTTCTGCGGCGAGGGATATCTGCCCGGTGGTAATTCCGCGCCGGAGCTGTCGCCGACATCAAGTCCTGTGCCTGCCAATGAAGCTTCTTCCCCGGGGGTGCGTTGTCTGCCGACTCTTCTTCCTGAAGGCTCAGATGGGGTTCCGGCGCCGGAACGGTCGCCGAGTTTTGGTCCTGTGCATGCCGACGTGGCTGTTTCTTCCCAGGGGGTGTTATTTCGGCCGAATTTCCTTCTTGAAGGCCCAGATGGGGTCAACGGCTCTTCCTTAGTGGCTTTTCAAGAGGTTGAGTGGGTGGGTATAGATGAGAGGTTGTGTGTTGCCCCTGTCGTGGGCCCGTGCAAGGGTAATGTTGATTGGGTAGATAGGGTTGGTCTAGAGGAGTTCGGAGTCAAGTCTGGAGGAGATGGGCTGGGCGTTGTCCCTAGTGGGGATATTCTGTCTCATGGGCAGTGCACTGGGCTTGCTGAGGGGGTGGTCTTGTCTGATTGTGTTGATGTTGGGTGCCCTGTGGACGTGCTCACAAGGGCGGGAGAGGTAGGAGGGGAGTTGTCTAAGGCCCTTGTTTATGTTGAGAGCTCAGTTGGTCAAGTTCTTGAGTCACATTCTCTCGAGATGGAGGATGGAGAGTTTCTTCGAGATACCGAGAGGGAACTGGTGCATGTTGACCCCTTGGCGGTTAGTTTCCCTAGTAACGCTTTGGAGTGGAAATCTCCGACGTTTGGTGATTCGGGATGGGTCTTAGACATGGTTTCCTCTGTGGGACAGTTGGTTGAGGTGTCGAGTGAAGGTCACGAGGAGGAGCTGAGGAGTCTCTTTGCAGCTTTGGAAAGAGATAGGGTGCAGTTTAGTTCAAAAAAATCTAGAAAATCAGGAGGAAAGTTGCTAAGGGAATTGAAGGGGTTGAACTCTTCGGTTAACTATGAAGGATCTTCTTCGTTTGCTAGGAAGACTAAGAACAACGGCTTTGGCTTTATTTAATTGCTGCCAAGAATCTTGAGTTGGGATGGTGGGGAGGGGCTCTCGTTTGTTGGCTTTGTTTGGCGGCGGTTGGGGCTTTTTTTTCTCTCTCTCTGGGATAATAGGGCGTTTTTTATAAGGTTGGAATGTTAGGGTGGGGAGGGGCTCTCGTTTGTTGGCTTTTGGGGTTTTCAGTATAGTCTCTTGTTCTGTTGATTCCGTTGTTTTGTGTTCTTTGTTTTTCTTCTCTTTAATAAGATTGGCTTACTTATCAAAAAAAAAGAATGCTATTAGTTTTCATGAATGCTGCAGTGGCCTACCTCTATTTCCTACCAATATATAATAGGGCTTAATTGATTTCAGGCAACGGCATTATACAAATTAGTTGCGGAACGGGGACCATGGAGTTCCTTGTCTAGATGGGCGCTTGAATCATACTTAAAAGGTGATGTGGGTAAGGCATTCCTCTTATATGCAAGGATGGCTGAGCTAGGTTATGAGGTGGCACAGAGTAATGCTGCGTGGATACTTGATAAATTTGGGGAACGTAGCATGTGCATGGGAGAATCTGAGTTCTGCACTGATGCAGAAAGACATCAACGTGCACATTCTTTGCGGTGGCAAGCTTCTGAGCAGGGTCATGAACATGCGGCATTGCTGATTGGTGATGCATATTACTACGGTCGGGTATGTGTATCTTGGGAGGAAATAGGCCTCTGGTTCTCATGGGTCAGGATCCTTATTTCAAGTCATGCACATGGATCTCCCACTTCATATTTTCCTTGACTGGGCATCTTTTATCTATTCTTTGCTTAGGGTACTGAGAGGGATTATCAACGTGCAGCAAAGGCATACATGCGTGCCAAATCCCAATCCAATGCACAAGCCATGTTCAATCTCGGTTACATGCATGAGCATGGACAAGGACTTCCATTTGATCTCCATCTTGCCAAGCGTTACTATGATCAGGCCCTAGGGATTGATCGTGCAGCAAAATTGCCCGTTTCACTCGCCCTCACAAGCTTGTGGATGCGAAAGAACTATGCCAACAGTTATCTGGTGAGTTGCATATTCTGGTTTACAAGCTCGTTCTAAAAGCTGTAATTGCTAAAATAGTTTAAATTTTGATGTTGCACAAGCATAATGCTGTTTAATTGTCCAAAATGCCAGCTATGAGTTACCGAAAAAGAAAATACAAAACAAAACAAAACACCTGCTATGCTCAACTGCTAGACCTAGCTTCTTTTTTATCTGGTGCCTATAAACCTATAAAACTCTCTGATGATGTGGGGAAGGTTTTAAGACCTTGGATTTTTTTCCCAACTTCCCCAACACTTTATTGGGTGGAGCTACTTGACTGAAATCTAACCCAAAAACAAATGGGTCAAAATGCATCTCAGTATATCATAACTGATGTGCATTCTGCCCTAATTTGGCCTCTTCTAGTGTAGCGCATTTGAACATTTCATTTATTGAATTTTATATATTCCTACTTTTTCGGCCTTTCCTTCTGCAGTGCATTTACATGTTTCTTACCCAGAATTTAACATTGCTAGAAGTTGCAATATTAGGGTGCAATCAAGTTCTATATTCCAGTTGAAGGGAATAGGACCCCCTCTTATAAGTGGAAGGAACATGACAGTTATATGACAGATGCTATTCACAGTATCGATATGCATTCCCACTAGTTGTGGAGGGTGAAGCAGCAATTTCCCAACTATTGTGGCTAGTGCTCTGTTTTGGAAGTTGTGCACTTGTTTCCTGTTTCAGACATGTTCTTGATGAGTCTGAAGAGGTTTTTGACTGAACAATATAGAGTGATCACTGACCCTCTCCGGTTGGCGCCAACCAGAAACCTTTGACCAAACCTCCGGCCACTATCCCCTACTCAACCACCCATACTCCTAAAATGACATGGTCGCTGGTTTCGGTTGGCTGATCGATTTTGGGTTTAGGCCACACCAAAATGCCAACCCCAACTGAACTACCAAAATTACCACCGCCTGCTGATCAGGCAGCCAGCAGAAGAAACGGGGATGAAGAAGACAGAGAAAGTGAGAACATTGGATATGCATATCACTGTTAAGCTGAATCTTCAAAGCCTGGGGGTTAGGCTGCTTGTTCAGTGTTGGTATAGTGTCTACTGATTTAGGCTTGTTTTCAGTGTTGTTGTAGTGTCTACTGACCAGAGCCTTTCCATTGGAAAATCTGCCTACCAATGGCAAACCGCCCTGGTTGGTGACCAGTCCCAATCAGTCAGTAGATGTTGGGGTGTTTGGGGTTGGGCGGTTCAGCCGCGCCGATGCTCAGCCCAATTCCAAATCCTTCTTCCTCAAGGAAAGCAATGAGAGTAGAAAAAGTGGAAATTTTAGATCTTTTCACTGTGAGTTCAACCCTGAGAGCTTGCTAATGTTTGAACTCTTTTTTGAGCTAACTTAATTTGCAATTGTTTTGTGGATAAACTCAAAATTTCTCCTTTGTGTTTGGTCTTGTCAATCATTGAAAGTAATCAATAAGTTTTTTCAGCCAGTATTTTTTTCTGAGACAGAACTGAGGAGATTGTTTTGTGTATATCTAGGTCCATTTGATTGATTCGTTGCCTTCAGTCTATCCTAAAGTAGAAGCATGGGTGGAGGATGTGCTCTTGGAGGAAGGGAATGCTACTATACTCACTCTTTTTGTTTGTCTTCTCACTGCCCTTTATCTTCGCAAGCGGCATCGTAGGCATGCTGTTCCTGCAGCTGCTGAGGTGGCTGTTGCTGTGCCGCAAAATCCTAATGAGCATGCTGCACCTGTACTCAATTAATCGTGTCACTGGTGGCCTTCAGAAACTACGCCATTCTGTTGTCTGACTGTTTTTTTGGATAATACGATGTTCAGGTATTGTTTTAGGGAATATTCTACCATAAGAGTCTCATGAAGCGTGTACAATATTCAAGGTCCAATCATAGAACTCAAATCTGGGCTATACACAAATGAAGTTTTTTGAAACTACTGTTTATTTTTGTCCCCACTACTGCCAGTAAAGGACATGGCAGCAGTCCTCCATTGTTATAATCATCTGGCATGATGAGCTTTTCTTGAGAATGGACACTTCTTAGGCTTTCAGGTTACTTAATTGGTAAATTTCTTTTTTGTACGCGTCCATTTTGCTTACTGACTGCTGTAAATTGCATATTGGGAGCAGAAGTCTTTTGTGGCAGCTGGGCTTCATTGTTTTTCGTTTAGGTACCAAAACCCAATCCGGTCAAAAGATCATCAGTTTGCGGATGATCGAGGTTAGGATCAGTATGGTTCTTAGATAATTTCAATGTGGAGTTCTTAAAATCGTAAATAGATAATCGTGGCAGTGAAGTTACGATTGCCAATTGCTTGAAAGTTGTCGTGTTCCTAATCCTAGATAAATGGTAGGTCTATGGCATGTTTGAGACCCCAAATATTTGGGGTCTCAACAAAACAAACTCCAAAATTTTTAACTTTTACACCTACACACTTCACCTTTCACAAACTCCAATAAATCTCAATAAAATAAAGATTCCCAAAATTTCGGGAATATTCCCCAATTGTTTTGGCAAACAAACATATAATATCCTCATTTGATGACATTTGCATTGTATCCATACAAATGCTACTATACCATGTTCCTCCACTACGCCTTTCTCGCTCGCTGTTTTTTCTTATCTCTTCTCCGTATTAAGCTTTAACGGGTGGCATCCCATGTCAAGAGGCTTGCAATGATATAATCACTCCGCCTGTTTACAATAATAGTTAACAAATGATTGTTAGACTTGTCTTCCAAAACATGCCCATGTCAAAAAAAAAGTCAAAGTTCACTTCATCTCACTTGGGATGCCGAATTTGATGCACCTTTTCACTGCTCAATGTTAAAGGTTATGAATGTAAAGTAGTGGGTAAAAGACACGCTTAAACTGACATACGTGCATTCGTAGTGAAGTGCACGGCCACAAAAGCGCAGAGAAATATATCTGACTTGCTTACAAATTACCATGTAAACAATGAAAAGACATCTTGAATCAGTCTGGCAGGAAAGAGATGCATCGCCCCCAGTTTATGTACAGAATTATTAACAGGACAGTTGTATATAATCAATGCTAGTTCAACAGCATTTACAAGGCATAATGTAAGGGTTCAAAAACGAGTAGAAGCGAAGAACATCTCGTATTGCTTGTCAAACTCTTACTGGAGCTTGGTGACAAAGATTCGATACTGTCGACTTCCCCAAACTTCATTTTTTGAGAGGTAATAAGATTTCAGGCAAAACTGGGCCCAAGGTGGATTTCTTGAAGCATTCCTTATCTTCTCTGCCCCAGGTGAATTTTTTCCGGGAGCATTTTTCATCTCCTTGCTATTATCACTTATAGTTAGACCAAGCAATTTGTTCAGCTTCCTTGTCAACACATCAGATGCGGGATAGCCACCAACAAATTTCTCCTATCATGGATGAAGATGACAAAATCAACCGAACCATGCAAGAGGATGGATCAAAGATAGTAGCGCATGAAACTGGTTGATTTCAGGGCATTGAACTCTAATATATTTGTTCAGCATATGAATAAGGATACCCAGTAGAAGATTTGAATATATGAATTATCACCCAAACTTTGGAACATGTAGTCTAGATACCTGATTTATCCTTACATATGGTTTAAGACATCAACACTCCACGTATCTACAGGCTTAAATATAGGAAGAAACTCAAGCATCAGCTCTTTATATATAGGCACAATTGGTCGGTATAACAGTTTGAGGGAAAATTGTGGCTAGTAGTAACCCATATTACCAGCATTCATCAATAACACAAATCTGTTGGTACAACAACATCATAGGGTGCAATCTTACGTACCAAAAAAGTACTCTGGAACTCAATACTGCTAGTCAGGAATTACAGAAGCAAAGACCAGGAAGAAACTGTCTAGTTTGTTTAGAATAGACAAACCTCATGAAAAAGCAAAATGCAAGGCAGATAGATGTGAAGTCTGACACATAACAAAAGGACTTACATAAGATGTTCAAGGACATGTTACAAGGAAATCCACATCAACAGGGTTGGGAGGGGGGTGGAACACAGCTACATCTTATAATGAAATTTGGATTGGATTATTTTAAGTCAAGTTGTGGAAATATGTTCTTACCCCATCTTCCCCGTACAAAAGAGCATGGATTCTTGCTGTTGGATCTTCTAGGGTGAGTCTGATCCGGTAAGTCCCAAGGGGAGAGCGGAAGTCCTCAGCCCACCATGGAAGTGCTGCTACAACTCGAGCTACACACTTGAATTTAGCTGTTACCTAGAAGACATAGAATTCACTCAGCAAGAACTGAGATTAAGCTGTATGGCCCCTCCATTATTAATATAGTTCAGTGAATCCCAAACTCATCACTTCAGGTGGAAAATAAGATCCCCAACAGTCACTAAAAAAGATAAAACACCAGTTTTACAGTCAGTCGCAAGGTCCTAGCACTGCAGTTCCGTCTTTTAGAGCTTCAACTCCACCGACAAAATTGCTCTCTTGCGCTCTTGCACATGCTCGTGCAGAAACCCACTCTCACAGACAAAATTTGTCTTTATTTTCATTTGAATTTTAGATTTTAGCCATCGAAAAGGTTCTACCCAATTGAGGACTCTGACCGCAAAAAAAATGAAATCAATCATAAGTTTTGCATTATTTGTTACCCTAACAATAATATATCTTTAATCTATTACTGCTGTCTATTGGCACTTAACAAGTTTTATATTGACCATAAGAATCATTACGAGCCCGTGCACTCACTACTCATTGAACTTAGAAAGCTTCTATGATATGAGGAGCTTCTGCAATACTTGCCAATATGATTTTAGAAAAAAGGCGATTAATTAAAACCAATAATATCCTCCACATGAACAATACCAGAATCAACTGCCTTTCACAAAATGTAGAAAAAATGAGGCTAGTAAATTCCCACGCAAATTATGCATAAACTCTTCATATAGGAGAATCATTACACAACAATTAAAAGAGAGATACATCAAAATCAGCAGATGAAATGTGCTTCACAACCCCAGGTTTGAGGGGAAGCAATGGCATGGCTTCTTTTTAGTAGAAATGGAAAAAATGCAATTCCCCAAACTTCAGAAGCGCCAATAAGAAATAATCATCGAAAAGGTCATAGTTTCAAATAAAAGAGCTTAGACGTTACCTATGGAAGCATTAAAAAAAAGTTAGGCTTGGAATGGATATGCTACCTCAGGATAAGTAAGAACATCCATAAGCGTTACAAATGGCACATGGTCATGATCTACCTCTGCATGGGTTGAGGATATACCTGATCAGAAGACTTCCAGAACACAAAGACATCTCAAAAAGGAGAAACACAAAAAGCCAATGTGAAATGGCACATGGTCATGATCTACCTCTGCATGGGTTGAGGATATACCTGATCAGAAGACTTCCAGAACACAAAGACATCTCAAAAAGGAGAAACACAAAAAGCCAATGCGAAAAACCTGTAATATGTGACCAAGGAAAGCACCAGTATGGAACCCTTCCAAATTCCGCTGGCAACCGCTCGTTGTATAACCTGACATGAATAACCATATTGTTACATTCCCTTGGCAAAAGTTTGTGCAATATCCATTTTCCCACTTTAAAATGAACAATGGCATCTCAAAGAAACAAGAGAATACAGATTTTATTATTCATGTCTCAATCCAAAGGAACAATAACCTTTGGCGCTCTGCTATGAGATGGTCCTCATTTGACGTACAACGGAGCTTTGTGAATTGTGTCAACACACCAAGCCATAATCCTCAACGTACTTCACAGAGTATATTTACAAATTTTACCCATGTCCAGCAAGTGAAGATGATGCTTCTGAATTGTTTGGTCAAAGGTCACCCTTAATATGGTCCCAACTGTGGGGAATGTACACAATAGATCTCTTGGCAGGAGCAGGGATTCCAATTGTAAAGGAAGCGGGTCATTGAGTTCATCTTCTAGCCTGCAGTCCATAGTTAAAAGCTTTAGACTTCTATCTCAAAGAGCCAGAAATATGATACTGTGAATCCACACATATTCATGAAATTAATTTCAGACCTAGAAGATATTGTCAACAAAACGAAATAGTAACATGAAGACAACACATGATATTATGTGTATATCAAATATCTGCAGCATAAATCTTCTTCCAGCCATGTCTAGTGGTTTTAACACCTTTGAAATGAGATAAACACCTCACTTCAGCAAAATTGCAGGCTATAATTACTCGAGTAGAATGGACAGGCAGAGTGAAGCTCCTACATCACATAAGTGTTTAATACAGAGATTGAGATGACATTCAGAGGTCAGACCAACAACCTGCAAGTGCTGCATGTAAATAGATATACACAGCATATATAGAACTACAATACTACTTCATCTTTAAGCTCTTAGTTACAGACTACCTTACAGAATTATACTAAATACAAGTTCAATTGCAATCCAACTGCTTTATAATCAGAAAATTGAACATAAACAGCAACAAATACTAGTCAACTCACTTTGTGGGAAGACTAGTTGGTGCAGCATCAGTTCCATCCCAAACATATGCCATCCACTCATCTTTAGCGACCTCATAGACCAAAATAGACGAAACCAAGATTCAAGGATTTTGCCAACATTTAGAAGTAGATGTGCCACGAGGGTTCAAGAAACTGAAAGTTCAGGAAATACAATGGGGCAAGCAAACCATGTCATCACTTGCCATCTTTCGGAGGGGATTGCAAGGCCTGGATTCCATGTCAAGGTTATTGATTCACCTTTTATTTTGTTTTTATAAGTTAAACTTTATTAGAAAAAAGAGATGTGTTAACAGTACAAAAGACTATACTGAAAACACCTAATCCATACAAGCTAAGTAGCTAAGAAAATCCGAAAAGCCCGAGAAAGGAAAACCCAACAATCCATTTGCACTCTAGTGGAACTCATCTCTCCCTCTTGATGCTCTACATGGTTTTGACAATTTGATTGACAGATTCACTGGCCAGTACTTGCACTAGGTGGAACATCCCCCTATCTCTGTAATATGGTGAATGAAAAAATTCAACCCAATCTCTCCCCCTTGATGCTCTACATGGTTTTGACAATGTGATTGAGAGATTCACTAGCCAATACTTGCACTAGGTGGGGACATCCCCTGATCTCTGTAATCTGGTGAATGAAAAAATTCAGCCTGGTTTTGAGTTCACTACCTTTGTTAACCAATGGAGAAATTTAGCAACAATTCAAAAATTGCTCCTTTATTTTCAATAACTTGTGAGTTGGGAAATTTTCAGTATTGATAGCTCACGATCGCATTGACTTTTAGTCATTACTCGTATCCCTCTAATTTCAGGTGGAAATAGAGCTGGCCAGATGTGGATTTCTAACTCTGAACTCCTTTCCTGCAATTTCCATCGCATCCTCTCCGACCAATTTTCAGTACTGATAACTAATTGTCACACTGACTTTTACTCGTCACTCATATCCCTCCAATTTCAGGTGGAAATAGAGCTGGCCAGTTGTGGGTTTCTTACTCTGAGCTCCTTAATACATTTCCAGAGGAGAGGAGAAGGGAAATAATGAACTGTTTTGCTTCCATCTATCTGGATGCTTTCTTTCTTTTTTACGAATGTGTGATGTTGGGAAATTATAATAAGTTATGTGAATTTTCCTATGCTTTCCCTTCATTTTAGTAACCTTAATAATTAGTCAATATTCCAATATCATCCCAAATAACCCTTACCCCTTTTTATCTCTTTGTGACTAATTTACACAGTAATTTATCATTTTGAATCACTTCTGCTCTTTCAACCAAACAGAGAATGACATCTACTATCCTATGTATGCTTCTCTCTAAGGATGAAGAACGTTACAGATCCCACCTCTTACCAAGTACACAGTTATTGATTATAACTTGATGGACTAGACTTTATCCCAGACCTGGATAGCAATTCTAACAGGGAGGAGTTCGTGCAGGTTTGTACCAGGGGCTTGCAACTGGAAGTTGTTCTCCCTTGCCAACCCTTTTCACACCTCCAGAGGAAAAACTACCTTTATCCATGGAGGAGTTTCACGGAATCCAAGCCAAGGAACAGATAACTTTTAACCTTCTCTCATCTCTTCTCCCCCCTTCTTGTTTCTTTTGTTGGGTTGATAATCCCCTTATCCTCCCCAATCCTCTCACTCCAAACTCCAATCTACTGGAGTGTTCAAAATACGAAGATTTCGCAACCATTTTTACCTCAACTTAGTAGTGAATTTTGTTTCTCTAATTTTAGATTCCAGCAAAGGCAACATAGATTAAGTATTAATCCTCCAAAGATCTCATACGAAAATCTCACAAGCATTTTCAAACTCGGAAAATTAAAAGTAACAGTCGCAACGCCTTCTATTTCCATGCAAGTAATTTGTACCACAGTAGCCAAAGTAATAAACTCTAAATATGTATTTTTGTCTAAATCAATCGATCTCGCCCTTTAACATATAGATGCAATTAGACCATGTGAGGATGGTTTGTTTGCTTAGTGATCTCAATGTGCTTGTAAGAATACCTTCATCAAGCTGAAAATTAACCAACCACTTTCGCAGGCCTTCTATGAACTTTTTGTCTAGGTCTCTTGGGCGAAAATTTGAAGAAACTTGATAAGGACGGAAGTCTTCGCTTTCTTTTCCTTCATACAGAGCAATAGAAGAAAACCTCTTGTTGAAAACGGCATGAGCCTCCCAACAATGAGGTTTCATCTGCAAGATTATACACTGCAACTTTTAGCACAATTCACAATATTAATTTTCATCAAATATAACAATAAATGCAAGCCTTCAAAATCCTATAGGCAGTATAAAGTACAAAGTCATTTTTGAAAATAAAATTATGAGATGCACAGCATCTCAGCTATATTTGTTTGAAAGGGAAGTTTCCCGCTGACCATGTATACAATACAAAAAGAAAATAAAGGTGGAAGGCGTAATGTTATCCAAGGCTAATCCAAGACAGATGGAATAATTTCTGTCTTTTCTTCCTTTCACCTTTTTTTTTCTTCATATTAAGTAATCCATAACCGACTTTAAGAGTTTTAACTTGTGAACATTTTCACCCATCATTCCACTCTTTCTTAATGACTATAGGCTATTTTAAGCTTACCACTCTTTTGTAGTACTTTCTTTCCTTCTGCCTCGCTTTCTTCCAACACGGTTTCACAAGAAAAATATTGCAATACAAGCATAGTGGAAACCATATTTTGAAGGAATCCATGATTAGGATGTACCACAACACAAGAAATCTGAATTATATCCCCAGCTGACATGATATGGGGAACCTTTTCCATACTTTCCACGAAAATATTAACCGAAAACCCATGTTTTGTATACGACTCATCAATGATCTTCAGTGTACAACACCAGTCTGCAACAAATAATAACTATGGCTAATAGCAATAAAACAGGTGAATATCTCCCACAGTAGCTTTAAAAGAGCACTGAAGCTGAATGAAAACAGACAGAAAGTCACTTTTCAAATAACAATTGACCAGGTGACATGATTATAAACTTTAAAATACATCCAATAGGAAATACAACCATGCAGTTTAGGGCAAATCAGATTCAAAGGTTAAGCACTGCCAACAAACATGCACCCCAGTCTACAAGAATGGATTATTTTTCCACAGAAAAATTTTCCTCTAAGATCATTGGAGAAACATTTCTTTTTGCTAAGACTTGCATGAGGTTTTTAATCAGAACGACAAGCAGATGCATCTGAGATAATCATGGTTGATCCAGCATTTCCCATGCAGTTATTTAGTATACTCTGGACAAAAAATGAATTTCAAAAGCTTGAAATTTAAACTGAGCTCAGGATCTGTGTTTTCTCATTTACCAATGTATTTTGGATTTGAGTATTTGCCCAAAACATGGCAGAAGAAATGACGAAGTCAAATAAATGCTCATCTTGATATGCAGATCCAGAAAACGAAAAAGCAAATAGATCAAAAGATTCTTTAATTTCCAGTATTCTATGAACTGGCTCAGAACAGACACCTTACAGCACTTTCATCACTCTACTACCAACCAACCAAAGTGATAGCAGCCGTGAGTCCGGCCTTTGTGTCACCATCGCCAGAAGAAATACATTTCAGCCAAAATGTCTTTTTTGTTTCAATTAATCTAATGAAATAAATGAACCTAACAAGCAGTGACAAAAAACAGAGGCCTCATTTAACTTGAGGGAAACCAAAACTAGTACGATGCACCTGAGGGGAAAACTAAATCAATAGCACAAATTTGAGATTTTGAGACAGACCAACAATCGCAGTTAGTTCTAGGAAATGCAGAACTGGTAAAGACTAAAGACTGCCAGTATTCTATGAACTGGCTCAGAACAGACACCTTACAGCACTTTTCATCACTCTACTACCGACCGACCAAAGTGATAGCAGCCGTGAGTCCGGCCTTTGTGTCATCATCGCCAGAAGAATACATTTCAGCCAAAATGTCTTTTTTGTTTCCATTAATCTTATGAAATAATCGAACCTAACACAGTGACAAAAACAGAGGCCTCATTTAACTTGAGGGAAACTAAAATTAGTACGATGAACCTGAGGGGAAAACTAAATCAATAGCACACATTTGAGATTTTGAGACAGACCAACAATCGCAGGTAGTTCTAGGAAATGCAGAACTGGTAAAGACTAAAGACTCTCTGCCAGTATTCTATGAACTGGCTCAGAACAGACACCTTACAGCACTTTTCATCACTCTACTACCGACCAACCAAAGTGATAGCAGCCGTGAGTCCGGCCTTTGTGTCATCATTGCCAGAAAAAATACAGTTCAGCCAAAACGTCTTTTTTGTTTCCATTAATCTCATGAAATAAACGCACCTAACACACTTGACATATAACAGAGGCCTCGTTTAACTTGCGGGAAACTAAAATTAGTACGAGGAACCTGAGGGGAAACTAAACCAATAGAACATATTTGAGATTTTGAGACAGAACCACAATCGCAGTTAGTTCTAGGAAATGCAGAACTGGAAAAGACTGGTAGATAGGTACTACTATGCTAGAAGCTCTCCAAAAATCATGATGAGAGAGAGAGAGAGCGAGGACCAGTTCCCTTCGTTCTCCTCGTTGCACCGAACTGGATGAAGACGCCGATGAGGTTCACCTTCTGATTGACGGCAGCAATGGCGTCCTGTATCTGAAGGAACTTGTAGTCGTCTCTGTACCCCATCTCTCTCTCCTTTTCCAAAATCCTCTTACTAGGGTTTTGTCTTAACAGTATTTTTCCCCTACGTCCAGTCACGGCATTCCAGTGGAGGCCGCTTCAGTTGAGTGAGATTTGTGTTTCCCGCTCTCTTACAAGTTCCGTATTCCACTAATATATATATATATATATATATATATATATATATATTAAGAATTAAAAAGACAGATAAATAAAAGGAAAAAGATTCATTCTCATTGTATTTAGAAAAATTGGATAAATACAAAATCAGGAAAAGATTTTAGAAGTTGGGAGAGTAACGCAAGGTGTGTGGAGGTTTGTTAGTAGATGTCCACGGACCACGACAGTAGGCCGTAGGGGTTTATGTCTGGGCTGGGAGGTACAAAGGTCGGATGAGAGGGTTTAGGAGCGAGAGCAGATATTGGTTTAGCAATTCTTATCTTTTTCTTTCTTCTACTTCTTTATGACCGAAGAAAAAAGTCCCAACCAAATTACATAATTCTGTCGTATAGGATGGCTCATGTACCGGATGGGATGGCTAATAAAACCCATTTGAAGGAAAAGTCCAACCCAAATTACATAATTCCTTGGTCACTGTTTTTTTTTAAATAGGCAAATGAAATAGTAATTTATATGAGAATGATACCGTCAATACAAAACATAGCTAAAAATCTAAACGGACCCAAAAGTCTTACAATAAACCGGATCCAAAGATCCAGTATCTAATCTAGACTTAAGTGTCGGAACCACCAACAACTAGGTATCCAATTCCTTCGTCACTATAAGATACTTGCAAAACCCTTTTGAAGCTAATGTGGAATGAGATAATACCGGATATGTTGGCTCATAAAACTTACTCAAAACATAACTCTAACACCAAGGAGCTAATGTGGAATAAGATAATATCGAACACAGAAGACATAGAAGAAAAAGAACAAAACAGAGAGTAGAGTATGAACGGACCGATATAAAACATAACAGACATTCGGTCCCCAATCCCCACATCTGACCAAGCATTGAGGCATTAAACTTTGGCTTAATTACCTTACAGGTCCCTGTGGTATCCGACTTTTACAAAATAGTCCATGTGATATGACTTTCAACAAATGGTCCTTGTGGTATAGTTTTGAGACAAATTAATCTCTGTGGTATGAATTTCAACAAAATAGTCCATGTGGTATAGTTTTGAGACAAATTAGTCCCTCTGTCTAACTGTCGGGAGAGTGTTGTACATGTCACGTCAGCGTCATTCATGCGTTGACACGTGTTTTTAACATTAGTATCCAAATCACGAGTGATATACTTTTTTTAGCTCGTAGAATTAGTCTGAGTCTCAACCTCATACTTGATTGGTTCGATCCAGGACGGTTGCTGACGCGTCAACGCATGAATGGAAAGTGACATATACAACACTCTCTAGTTAAGTGGGTAACGACAGTTGGACGGAGGGACTAATTTGTCTCAAAACTATACCACAAAGACTATTTTGTTGAAAGTCATACCACAGAGACTAATTTGTTTCAAAACTATACCACAAAGACCATTTTGTTGAAAGTCATACCACATGGACTATTTTGTAAAAGTCGGATACCACAGGGACCTGTAAAGTAATTAAGCCTTAAACTTTAAAGCTCTCTCTTTTAGCATTGTTTTATTGTGAGAGTTGAGCGGGTCATATTCTCTCTGTGTAACTCAATGGGTAATGCCAAAGAACAAGATTTGGAAGGAAAGAAAATAAAAAATAGAAGTGGAAATGGAAATGGTAACTCGTGAATATAGGAAAATCAAATTAAAGGCAAGAGTCATTGTTCATCGAGGTCGAAAAATAAGTTAATTAGTGTTGACATCATTCTCTTCAGGTGACCAAATTACAAGGAAAACTAAAAGTATTACGTTACAAGTGATGAAGCCAAATTTTACTGGCCTATCACAAAGTCTACTGGGTTGAAGGGCTCGAGAGAGCTGGGTCAGAGACTAGGGGTGTTCATTTGCACCGGCGGTTACCGTTTTAAGCGCTAAAATCGCTACCGCTACCGTTAACGGTAAGGGCGGTTATTGTGACTTAGCGGTGCGGTGACGGTGTCAAATATGTGATTCCGTCAATTGCGGTGACGGTTTTCGCTAAACCGTCAACTGCACTACCGTTAACCACCCCTAGTTGAGACTTGAGATGATTATTAGTTATGTGACATACTTTTGTTGGGCTTTTGTTGGAATATGTTAGTTGGTTTATGTCACATTGTTGGACACTTTTATTAGACTTTAGTCTTTATGTTTGAATATGATATTATGTTATACTTTTGGACAACTTTATATTTGTTATGATTGTTAATTATTATGATATTATATTGGAATATGTTATGATATTTGTCCATTTGATATGATTATTGATTATTGAACAACCCGATTTAGACCCAAATGTGCGGAAAATACCTAGACGGGGTGGATAGGTATATTAAAAAAAATATTCAATAACAATTTTCTTTTTTTTAATCAACAAACTATTCTCTGAATTTTAAACACAATCACTCTTTAACAATATTCAAATACCTAATTACCAATCAGATATAAACATAGTACAAATACACAGTAAAAACACAAATCTGAAAAACAGGGAAAACTGAAGAAACTTCAAGTGACTCCGAAGAAACTGCACTTGGCAGAAACAAGATTTTTCAAATTAACTTCATACAACCGAACCACAATCAATTGATTATTTAAACCTTAAATCAGAAAATCACAAAGAACACTTACCAACCGGATCAGTGAGTATGTTTACCAAATATCAAGGTTGAATACTCACAACACAAAGAACACACTTGGTTAGTAAAATAGTGATTAATCAAAGCAAGAAACAATGATAGAAATATAAAACCGAAAATGGTTACGAAGAGAAACTCCCTAAGAAACGTCCTTAAGGAGAAAAACTCTCCGGGCCCGTAGGCCGTTCGAATCCACTAGCTTTCAAAGATTACAAGGTGATCTATTGAAGACTAACCTGGCCTAACAACAACCCTTGAATCAAACTCGGTTTACCAAACCGAATCACCACTTGAACATAGAACCTCTATGTTCAACAAGGAAGTCACGATCAATGAACGGCAATAGATCTCACAGCACAAACCTTGTGCAATCTAGGGCCAAGACTGAAACCTTAGGCCTCACTGATTCAGAACCTCTGAATCTCTAACTTCACGAAGTCGAAATGGGGGAACTCCGGTGATCTTCTCTAAATCTTTATCTTCAACTTCAATCAACAAAGAAAGTTCTTCACGAAATCAGCACTCCATCATCAAGAAGAAGGCGAATCAGATCACTACACACGAGCTCTCTCAATCTTGGAGCTAACCGAATCTTGAATGCCTAATATCTGAAAATATCGCGTGAAAAGTCCTCGCACTCTGTTTTTCCGATATGTTTTTATCTTCGTGAACTGCAAAACAAACTTAGCTTCCTTCAACAATCTTCTAGAAATCATAGGACAATGACCAGATTGCCCTTAATGAAAACTTCTTGATGTCTAGCGGTACAACACTCCATTTCCCTCTTCTAGAAGCATTACAAAGTACAACACTACCCCTTTGACCAATATTCACGTGATGTCAATTCATTGCCGTAACAATTATGATATTATGTTGGAAATATAAACAGCCTAAAACAGTGAAAAAAATGAAAAAAACTCAAGAAAAAAACTTATTTTTTTTTGCATAACGGTTCTACGGTTTAAGCGGTTATCGTATAACCGTTACCGCTAATACCGTCACCGGTAAAGGCGGTTATTGTGACTTAGTGGTGCGGTGACGGTTCATGCTAATTGTTAACTTTCATATGATACTGTGCAGTGAGTGTTTTTTTGAGATAAAATTACTATCTTCTTCATGTAGTCCAGTAACCAATTCATTTCTTTTGTGCAATTTTCTACCTTGGAGTAGTTTCTAGAAAAGTTGGCATAACCGGGTTAATGTATTCGTCGTTGGTCGATTGGATCTTAAATTTGTAACTTTTCTTTTCTTTTCATTTGGATTGGTTAAGGCGTGGAAGTGTTGGGCCTCTGATGGGGTCCTTTCTTTAGCCTTGATTTTGCCAATAACTATTTTATAAATAAAAAATTGAGTTCAAAACAAATCGAAAAGGAAAACTGTGACTTAAAGCATAAATGGTAGCCATATCCATCCGTAACTTACAGAGAAAAATTTCAAAGAGACATATATGTGGCTGTGTCGCTTTTAGGAGGTGGAAAGAGTAAGAAGAATGATGCGGCAGATTGGAGAGGGAGAGAGTAAAGTAGAGAAGAATGGTGTGGCAGATTGAAGATGGAGAGAGTAAAATAAAGAAGAATATCGTTTTGTCGTTTTGGAGAGAGAATAGACTAACCGCGTTTCAACTTTTTGTGAGCATCTTTTATTTTAAAAAAAATTGATGATGCCACGTAGGCTGAGAGTCGGGTAAAAGTAGGTCTACAGTCCTTCATCTATCATTACTCTGAAGACACTGTGGGGACCGGCGAAATTTACAATGGAGGTGAGCCGATCCCCGAGCACCGAAGAAACAAGCTCACGAGAATTTCATAGCTGCGTAAGATGATCACGATGGACCAAGAACTCTATGGGGAAAGGGACAACGTGTTTCATTAAACATATTATGGGAACAAAAATACTTACAAACACATAATACTAAGTTGTTTTCTTCCCAAAATCGCTCATTCCAAAATTACTCATTCCAGCTTTCTGCAATGCGCCTGGGTACGCCATTTTGCCATCCAGCAAACGCATCCAGGATGCCCGGAAGCCGGAAGGGCAACGGAAAGTGCGTGAATCATTAAGCAAGGAAAATAATGGCATTTCACTATTTATCTACTTTTTGTTGGGGCTTTTTTCTAACTCTGGTACTGGTAGTGAGGCGCAACCATGTCGATGAATATATGAAAAGCCAATACGCTGGCCACCCCAAGCATGAAATAGAAAAAAACCCCGTGTATTCTAGAGAGAGACTCTAGAATTTTCCTCTCTTCCCCCTTAACAACCCCCTCTTCCCGATTGTAGCCAGCGGTGGGAGGAGCCGAAGGCCCCCTTCTTCTTCTTCCTCCTCTCCTTCTCTTTCTTCCTCCTCTCTTTCTCCTTCTTCCTTCTCTCTTTCTCTTTTGTTCGGATGGCTGGTTAGATCTCGGGCCTTCTCTTTGTCAGCGGTGGTCACCGCCCCGCTCATCGCCGTCTACTCCTCCAGCCGACTTCAATCGCACCGGTCCGACATCAGTTGGTCGTCGCGTATAGCCCCACGCGGCCCACACGCAGTGTCTCTTCCAACCCACCCGCGCACATGGATCTCACGCGCGACTTTGGGCTCCTTTTTCGGCTGTCCTGGTTGCTGTTTCGGCTTTGTGGTTGTGCTGCTTCCGTCTTGTTGTTGTTTGTTGTGTTTTGGCTGTTTTCTATTTGCTGTTTTTAGGTTGTTTTTTTTGTTGGTTTTCCGACCCCTGCCTGGGTTTTTGTCTGATCCCTTGTGGATCTTTCTAGCCCTTGTGTGGGCTTGGGTACCGAGCTGTTGTGCTGTATTTCCTGGCTTGTTAGGTACTGGTAGCTGCGTCTACCTAGTCCGACCGCCGCTCCCTCTACTTTGCATGGAGCATATAGCGGTTGTTACCGATCATTTGTTTGGATCTTGCCGGTGTATTCTCGCCTGGTTTTAGTCGGCTCCTTTTTGGAGCATGATCTAGAAAAAAAAAAAAAACAAAAAAAACAATACGCTGGCCACCCCGTAAAAAAACAGTCCTGCTCAAGACTGAAACAAAACATGGGCAGCTTTTAACAGCGAGTTGAGGTGACGTGATTTTCCGACTGCGACTGACCGTTCGATAAAGTCGTTTGGCAGCAGGCTGTTGCATTATTTCTTACTTTACCTGCTTGTATTAAGCAGGTGTAAAAAACAAATACGAAAGAGAACAGTAACAGACTATTAGCTTTTTACAACGAGGGATGTATATGCCAATTGACCGAAAAATCAATGGCAGTTCAGTAACATATATGACATAATATTATCGATCATCTTTTATTTGAGAACACATTGATTAATTTTAATATTTTGAAGCTTCATCCCATAATTCAAAAGGCACAAAATAATACATTTCTTTGCGTAATTGCCTCAGTTTCCTTCTATGGTCCTGTGAAGTTTTGTTAGGGCCCCGGCCCCCAGCTTTCAACTTTAAACATTCGTGCTTTCGGCTTTAAACTTTGTTGCAGAATTGAGTTAACCGCAGACTAGCATAGACGAGATGGGGTGGAAGAAGGGGAGTGAGAGCAATAAACAAATAATCGGCGTAAGTAGTGACAAAAAGTTGATTCCACAAGATGTTATTCTGCAAGCTATACTCGACAATAAGCATTAAACCTCACCTCTCGACTGAAAATGCAACCTGAATGCAAAACTGCAGAATAAACAAAATTGCACTATGCTTTCACAATCTAGATTAAACCAACAAAAATCGTTCCGGACCTCAAAACAGAGCTTTTGGTATTTTCTTTTCCTTTTTCACAAGTAAAGATGCTCTCGTAGAAAAGACCCCAAACATCTTATTGTCAATGTGGTTGTTGAGACATACGGCAATCATCAACCATCCCAAGGGGTCTAGGGCGTTGATGGGTGAGAACCAATTCTTGAGCCTCCGAGAGGTTTGCTTAATCTTCAATAACCTACTGAAACAGCTTCCTTAACCGTTCAACAGATTGTGCAGCTCTTTTATTGGTTGGCTCAAGGACAAGTGCATATCTAAAATCTGCAAGGTGAAAATGCAATTAACCAAATGTCTCAAAAAATGAAACCAAGATAAATTAACAAGACATCCCATATACTACTAGGTTACTAAAATGTTGGCTCATTGTTATTCACCATTCTTAGGTATTCACTGAAATAACTCAATGATTTCTCAATGAACATAACATTTCTTTTTGTGGTTAAAAGGAGGGGGGGGGGGGGGGGGGGGGTAACGTAGCAACCCTCCTTGGGCATTACCATAAAACATCCTTGCTACAAAATGTCTGGTTTGAGCCATAGCTACTGCTCAAAAAATAGAGCTGACTCTTACTGAGCAAAAGATGGCATATATTTACTTGGGACGTTTCGGTTTAATCTTCTGAGTGGAGATTGATCAGTGACTGGTAAGAAAAAAGTGAGATTCTAGTCGAAATAGTGAAACAAGGTAGAGGACGTTTCAGTTTAATCTTCTGAGTGGAGATTGATCAGTGACTGGTAAGAAAAAGTGAGATTCTAGTCGAAATAGTGAAACAAGGTAGAGGCCAGAGAGAGGCTCCAAGTAGCATGCGTAGAGGTAGTAGATTAGGATATATAATAAATAAGACCATGGAGAGAATGGTTTCACATAGCAACTAGTTGAAAATAATACATGGTGACTGACGCTGATTAATTGATGAGGATCTCTAATAAACTCCCGTATCATATTAAGGTTTAGTTAGGTTGAGCTGAGTTTCATTCTCTAGCTTACGATTATTCTCTACAAAGTAACCTTCCTAACTAAGCCATCAACGACCACTGGGCATTCCAGACATTGGTAATTATTTCTTCTGAGCTCTTCCCATAGGTAATAGCTAATGTACAGATGATGACTTATTGCTCTTCCTAAACCTATTTAAAAAGACAACATATCAAATGACAAAACCAAAAGAACAGTGATTTACCTTCAATTGCTTCCTTATAATAGCCAAGCATCTCTCTTGCTGTGGCTCTACGCAAGTAGGCCTTTACATTCTGCAGAAGAAAAGGCAGAAAACAAATGTTCAGTGGGCCCAAATAACCAAAAACACTCAAAAAATGGAAAATTCCCCAGTAGATTCAACCATATCATGCATTCTAAAATGGATCGTGGAGACAACGTTTCAAAGATATGCCACGGTTGCTACAAAGATCACTCATTTGTCCTGCAACATATGGTTTGAACACGGAAAATTATGCAAGCACTATGTCCTTAAATCTGTCGTAATGCCATAATTGCCCATAGTACATTATTATTAGGCGACATGACAGAATAGACAGAATTATCTTTAGTCATATCAAGCCTATAGGGAGTATGGTACTTTCAGACTATGTTTACAACCCCCCTAGAGTCATCTTTACTGTGGTTCCGAATATGCTGTATATCTTCAGTCCATCACCTATCTCAATAGCTGCCTTAGAAACATCATCATATATGTGAACTTTACTTTAGTATAGAGTAAACACAAGGCAAAAATACATACACAATTTATTTTTTTTATAAGTAAAAATATATACACAATTTAAAAGTGGGATAAATCTTGGCCGAGGTAAGACTTGTATACTAATAATGGTCAATCTATTATATAACAGTGGTGAATTTAGTTCATGCTATTGACTGGTTTGTATATCATTCAACCAGATTTAAGTCAATTCAAAATATTCATTTTGTTTTCCACGGGACAAGTTGATTCCATACACCCCCCAGTATTCTATCTACCTCGATGATGTGAACCCCAGAAGATGCATTCACAAGCAACGTATCTACATGAACCGACAACTACATTTGCAGACTACATTTTTTTTTTTTACTTTGGTCTCTCCCTTATGCTGACTTTATCATGAAACTGCTACCCTGGATCTGGAAACTCAAATTCAGAGGTCTCTAACACCAGTTCTAGACTGACTTTTTGGTATTGTTGACTAAAAAAATAGAGGCAAAATTACTCAAATACATGGCAGCACAATCTAGTTTACAATGCCTATTAAGAAACACCATGTGTGGCACATAGTTCATTGCTCAATTCACACTTATTCGTGTGCAAAAAATTCCTAACCCACCACCCCTTTGCCTAAAATCATTCTTGGAATTAATCACTTTTCTAAACAACCTTTGATACTATGCAAAATGACGAAGTAACTGAATAAGTAACCAACGATATTATGCAAAAAAATAATGAACTCCGTAAGACAAAACCGGATTTCCTATCGACATATCAATTTTCACAAATCTATCTCATCCTTCACTCAAAAACACGTTTTATATATTTTGGCAATATAGCTTTAAAAAATTCTTGAAAAAGCATGTTGATCTCAATCGATTTAACGTACGAACTCTGGTATCAAGTTTCCTCTCTCTCCCTCTTTAAGCCCAATATTGACACATGTTCTTCCAGTGATTGATTTTGCACATAACTGCTTTAAAAGTTAACCCATCCAGCCCCCCCCCCCCCCCACACACACACTTTCCTAGTATCCTAGTAGGTAGAGTACTAGTATGTCATGATCGACCTTGTGCTTTTACACCCTCAAACAGGCAGACTAGGCAAGAAATAGGAAGTATGCATGACCAACAGAAAATCAGCAGCTACAGAACTTACCCTTATCGAAATGTATACATTTGTCTCATAACCTATGGGGATGGTGAGAAAATATATATTTTACATCCCAGAGACATGGCTAATTGACAGAGCTCTCATGAGTTCATTGAACACTACCATTCCATTTACAAACGATTACCGGTACCAAACAATAATAGGAGTCTATATCAAGTTAAATCAATTTTAAACGCAAGTCAATGACAAAACAGCCCAAATTAGCAACACACTATAAAAGCCAGCACATATTATGTGTAAACCATTTTGAAAGAAGCTGGCATTGAGAAACAATATAGCTCCTTATAATTGCACCAAAACGTTTTTCAGGACAAAGAAGTCACCTTTTTATCAAGAGTGATAGCTTGAGTACAATCTGCTTCAGCTTGGAGGTAACTGTATGGGCAACAAGAAGTTGGTTAAGCACATTTAACAATAAGACGTTGATTGAGGACTTCAAATCCCAAGCATATTATAATACCTTCCCATTTCGAGATATGCTAAAGCCCTGTTACTGTAATATGTTGCATTAGTGCTACTAAGTTTGATAGCTTCTGTATAAAAGCCAATAGCCTTCTGCCACTGTTTATCTTTGAATGCTTGGTTGCCCTAATTTACAGAAACCAAAAACACATACGAATTAGGATAAGTAAATGCATAAAGCACATACAAACACCAGCAGAAACAATAATATGAAGAAGATCAAACAAGTTTCTTAATGAGGAAACAGAACCCCTAAGAAGGAAAATATACAAGGGCTGAAGATGCAGGTAAATTACAACAACTCACTGGCACATCAAGTTCTGGTCAAAACTGAAAAAATATATTAAAAATGAACTCCAAAGAGCTGGAAGCTCCTGATATTACATGAGAAAGATATTAAAAAATAATCATCAGCTATACAAGATAGGCAAATGAGAACAATGCCCAAGATAGGGCTGAGCTTCCCTTATTACTCAGGGGTCACCCTCGTTCTGTACATATGAGTTCTTTCCAGTTTCTAGCATCTCGAGGATTAAGGCTCAGTAAATTCAATCATCCTTTACCTTTTCTTTAGCAATCTCAGCAGACTCCTCCTTGCTGATGGCATTCCTTGATAATTTGGTTTTGGAAGCAATATCAGCCTGCTCCTGAAGAGATGTATACATGTTCTGCACTGTATCTAGTAAAAAGCGATCACCCCCATGCCTGGCTATCAAGGATACTGAAACAGGACACTTGTCGTGAAGTCCTAGAGGAATTGAGACCTGAAAGGAGAATCAGCAGGACACAGATGATTTATAAGCAGTATACACAAGTATCCAAGAAAAACCTAAGAACAGCAAGCAAATAACGTTCAATGTTAAAGATTCAGGATAGGAAAATAATTTTATTAAACCTTTTGTGAAAGAGAGAGAGAGAGTCACCTGACAGCAGCCTGATATGCTAGCAATACTCAACAAACTACATGCACAGCTCTGAAAATCCTCTGATAGGATCTCCTTCCCTCCAAGTTTTGGAGGAGGATCCGCAATGGTAGGGAGTACCAGAACTCCATCATCCTACAGAAAACATCAAACATAAAACCAAGTATAATTAAAAAGGGTCCTGGAGAACAAATTACAAAAATAGTACTAACAAAAGTGATCTGCCAGTTGTTTACATGCAGAAAGGAAATGGAACACAAAATATGAGACGGCCTCATCTGCTACCACTGAGGTGCACACAAGATCTCATATTCACGTGCTTATCATGAAGACTATTTTCTCTGGTACATATGACGAAGATAATAGTTGCAGGCTTGCAGCTTATAAAAATCTCTCTTATCACAAAAATTAAGAGGAGATTGGATGCATTTGATGTAGTAGGAAAATCAAACATACAAGATTCCAGTCGGAAGAAATAGTAGAGACAACAATGTCAGAGTCAATCCATGGGATACGAAAAGAAAAAGTTACAACCATAATAATGACTCCAATAAGGAGCAAGAGGAGACCAGATTAGGGGAAATAAATCTATGAGACATGTCAGCTAATCCATGAATGGGGACATGACTAATACGACATGCTCTGTGCGAGATGCAGTGGGTATGCTCTGTGAATTCCATAACTGCTTTCCAGTTGCCCATTTCTTTCATTTTATATACTTGCTTCCTTTTCCTTCACTGTTAAAGAACTTCCAAAATAGAAGGGTTTAATCAGGCAAGACCCTAAAACAGATGTTATTTTGTTATAGGATGGATCAAATCAACTTAAAACATGCCATATATGTATCTCCCACTTAATTGGTGCAAACCAATTCCTGAAAGATTTCTACAAAAACCAGCTCCAGTCTTCTCAATAAAGACCAAACATACAATAGATTCACTCTTCATACATTGAAACTAGAAAGTTGCTACCATCTTAAATTCATGGTGACGCATAAAACTGGAACCATAGATGAACAAACACAACTTAAACCGCCATAGAGCATTACCTTCAAAAGAGAGTTGATAGCTGAACGCATTTCATCCCTGATTGATTTGTAGTCTTCAATAACCACATCTAGTGCCTCCACTGTTTCGTATATTTGTGCTGAGATAGCAGGATCTAAAACAGGCTTTACCAAACCAATCCATTCCCCATGATTATGTTTGAACTCATGTCTGGATTAACAGGGGTCAAGATGAACCTCAATCAGCTAATTGCCAGGGGAAAAGTACTGACAGGGAAAAAACAGCTTGAATCCTAGATCATAAGATATATAGGAAATCACGCAAAGTGAAAAGATGCCCACAAAAACCAATATACTCTGTTGCATTAATAAAAGGCATAATTGCACCCAAAGTCGCGGTGGTATTGAAAAGTTGCAAATAAACCCCCAAAGTAAGAAAAACGACAACTATCTCCCTGATGTTGGCATTCCTCCAAAAACAGGCCCCACCTTAATAATCAATATTGATTAAAGAAACTTCACATCATCAATTTTTTTCCCGAGAAGTGTATCCAAGGACAGACATCATTGAATTAGCTACCTTGGTTTTTTTTCGTTTGTGAATTACACATGATAAGAGTATCGAGAAAGAAATCCACTGTACAACTTGATGGAAGACATTGCCTGCTGCCTTCGAAAACATATTAAGGCATGCAAAGGCCAATTCACAAGACATGCATGATTTGGCATACAATAGATGACGCCAATGCTACTTGCGGCTTCCAATAGGCTTGTATAATTGATTGAGACTTTTTCTTTTCTTTTCCATTTGCTGCAGGATTAGGTTATCTCAGTTTTTTTTTAAAAAAATGGATAGCAATATTGCTGAAATTTCCCTAACTTCTGAATGAGCCTCAATAATGGTGCATGGATCATCTCATGCTATTAGAACCATTACTTCTCGTTTTTTCATAAATGAAAGATCTTCTAAGCAATAGTTCATGTCATTGGGCTTCCCTAAGTTCCCTTTACTTCTACTAAGGGACTTATGGTAAGGTCTATCCAGCCCAAATTCTAGGAGTGCTACTCTTATAAATATAGGCATAATAGGTCTAATTCAGTGGAGATTTTATAACTATTAGCTCTTCCCTAAAAATTATCTCATGCGATCAAACCCCAAAAGTGATTCCAAAGAGAAACAAGGCATGCTGACTCTTCTTCTTCTTTGGAAATCATTGATGCAATAAAAAATCCTACACTAAGTGGATTTTCTGCAACTTATCCCACTGCCCAAGCCTCGCGACTAAGTGCTGATTTCTGTTCTTATAGCCCTAACATCTCCAGCATAAAAACATGAAATCAAGAAGCATCTGGATCCAACCAAGAGGCAAGTTACAATTCTCAACTTGGATTTCTTTCTTGCTCATTTTGATTCCCAAGAGAAGACATTTCATGTCAGCATAAACTACCACCATAATTTTCCAACCTCTTCCCATCAGAAAAACCTAACTTACAAGTAGTTTCCAATTCCTGCACCTTTAACCTCAGTTCAAAGGAAATAAACACCATCAAACTGAAGTTCATCAAGCCTCCATCACCATTCCAAACCACCATACCCAAGTCCTCCCATCCTTTTTAAGCTTTTAGCTGCTGAAATATCTCAAGATGACAGATTTTAAGCCTTTTGATCCAACTGTCTCGTATTACAACGACATGAGATTACCAAAGCCCAACTTTAAAGCAACAAAGGTGACAGTTAGAGTCTAGACATAGCCTATGGATTAGGCATAGGTGTACTACACTCATATAGCAGAAGAATATCATGCCGTTCTTCCCATATCCCTGGGCCCTTATTCCTCAGCACCACTATCTACTCACCACAAGCTTATTGTACTATTTTCTGACCATTAACAATTATCTCTCTTCAGTTCCGTTTTCTGTCTGATGGTCATCACTCTCCTTAATCCCCTACTTCGCCTTAATGTTATCACACAGCACAAACATATCTCTCTTCTTCCCACTTAAGAAGACAAGGACAAAAATAGGAAAAACAAAAAAAACACTATATTTACCACTAAGCAATAGTACAAAGCTCACAAAAAGTAGGCCTCATAAAAGCTTTACAAAAAGGGCAAAAGATGATAACAAAGAAATGATTAAATAAAAATTCCATAACAGGAGTGACATACAAAAAAAAAAGTAGTGATATGTCACATAAAAGGAATATTCAGCTTTTGTTCTTCTACAAAGAGAAGTAGCGTTAAGAGTAGTTTTTCTCATCTTTGATACAATATAATTATCTTCTGTGTAATAAAGAAGTAGGCCCACCTTTGAAGATACTGCATAACATTCGCAAGCACTCTTGTTGAAGAAGGTTTCAATTCACCATTTGATTTCTTGCTGTGAAACTCTTTCAGGCTAGGAACTTTAGACTTGAGATAGTCCTCAATATTTTCATGCTTCAATGCTTGTCCTGAAAAAGTTAAATTATACAAAATTTGGAGAAATTCAAGCATAGAAAGCAAAACAATCTAAAAGCAGGTTTTTGACAAATTGGGATATTTTAAGGTAACCGCAGCAAAGACAACAATGACAGCAGCAGCAGCAGCAGTAACAACAAGAATAAGAGCAAGCGGCACACAGCAAAATTGACATACTTCCAAAAAGCTTCTCGGTGGATTTGATGACCACCTGAGCAACTCTGTCAACAGGAATCTTTAGGAGTTGAAAGCAATCATCAGCAATTATAATTTGCTTGGGACTAGGTTGAACTGCATATGGAAGTTGCAGCAGCACATGGCCAACACGACGTAGAATATTAGGATCCTTAGCAAAGCATCCTGCCAAAGCAATTGCACAGGTTAATTGCAATAAAGTTAGAGGGCACTAGACAGCGAAATGACAGGTTTCCAACTGTAGAAACCAATTCCCAACCAATTCAGAAAAAACTTGCTGCATGTCAACCAGAGAGGGTTAAGATCCTATGGTTGTTGAAACAAGAGGACCCCCCCCCCCCCCAGGACAGGAATACAGCACCAAATATGACATCCACTCAGCACATGGTGACTGCACACCCGAGCTGTATGTGATGACTCGGTAATAAAATTTTATGTAGAATAAACACTCTGAAGGGTTAAGACCCTATGGTTGTTGAAACAAGAAGACCCCCCAGAACAGGAATACAGCACCAAATATGACATCCACTCAGGACAAGGTGACTGCACACCCAAGCTGTATGTGATGACTCAGTAATAAAATTTTATGTAGAATAAACACTCTGAAGGGTTAAGAACCTATGGTTGTTGAAACAAGAAGATCCCCCAGAACAGGAATACAGTACCAAATATGACATCGACTCAGGACATGGTGACTGCACAGCCAAGCTGTATGTGATGACTCAGTAATAAAATTTTATGTAGAATAAACACTCCGAAGGGTGCAGCCGCTTGTCTCCACCACGAAGACTCTACAATGCACATAACTTCTAACAAACACTTCTAAACTGAGATGGTGCAGAGCATAACTGATAGGAACTCGGCATATTTCAATTTCAGAGAATTTAGTGGCACATGACACAGTAAATGATCTTCATCTATAAAAGGTGCAAAAGAGACATGCAACCTTTTAGTATCCAACTCCAACCAAGGCTTGTTTAAAATGAAAGTAGAAATTCATGATTCATGGCATTTCATATGGGCTAATAACATCATTCACAACGGACGCTTACTACAGCTCCAATTATACACAAAGTGGTAGCAAGTAAACTTAACTTCAAGAAGATAGGGAGCAAATCACATGAACTCCATTGTGAAACAAATCCTTCTCATCCAACCCAAATGTAAGATAACTTAAGCAAACTAACTCAAAATTTATACATAATACCTGTTACTCGCTGAGCAAAACCAAAAGGAAACCAGGAATAGATCTAAGCTACCATTATTTCATAGCCAGAATCATGTGCAAACAGTAAAGTAGACACATATGGTTCACTACTTCTCCCAAAAAGCAAAAGGAAACACAGAAAGAAGGAAAGAAGTTTGAAAATGTTAATCACTTACATAAATCACCTGAACCCACCGGCAAATAAATCTAACCTCATATCAAATCAACAAAACCTCAAAGCAAAACAGGAGAAGAGAAGAGAAGAGATACACGGTACATATCTCCCGAAGATTGCTAAAGCAATTATATAGAGGCTACAAACCATGAAGGATGCATACAGAATTCTGGCATACTTACCAACTGTGTCAAGGCTTGTTGAAATAGGTATAATTCCCACATGAGAAACAGCCCCATGTGAGGGCCGGAAGCCTAAAATGCCACAAAATCCAGCAGGTATTCTCACACCACCAACAGTATCGATACCTGCTACAGACTGTTAGTACGAAAGGTGTAATGATAAGTTAAAACAACTAGCTTGCTCAGAAATTATTATAAGCTCAAGCATTCCACCAATTACATCAATAATTTTAAACGTTTTTCTCCATAGTTAAAAGTAAATCATAATAAATGCCAAATGGAAGCAAAAACTTCTGTCCTTGAGAAGCATACGAGAGAAAAACCAAAAAAGGAAAACGAGAAAGAAGGCAAAAAAAAACCTAAAGCCTAAAATTCAATGTATGGACCGAGTCCAAAAGGGAACTGCACTCACAAGATTTTAAGAAGTCAAATAACCACGAATAACAAGGTCAATCTTGAATCCGCTAAAGTTGTATATAGGTTCCACCCTAAACCTGAACAGTTTCAAGTAAATTAAGTACCTTAGTATTAACTTTAGAATTTTAAATCATAAGTACAACTCTTCATCACTAATTCTGTTAGCCACCACCACCATTACCCAAACATAGAAAAATTCCTGCAGAAGTGCATATCAAAATCGAATTTCAAGGGAAGATGCATACAATATAATATTTCATATTTGTCATGCTCCAAAATACCTTTCAGCAAGAAAATAATACTTTAAACATTTTTCACTATAAAGACGGATTTTTTATTGTAGTATTTGTTGTTTAGTCATCACAAGCAACATATTGTACTTCCTAAGGAGCAGAACACATTTTTTTAGTATTCAAAAAGCATAAATCATATTTTTCTAGTGGGTTGAGCATAATAGCAAGCTGTGCCAGCACAGATAAAATTTGTATTCAATTAAACAAGCAAAATACTTGGGGAAGTAAAACAAAAGAAAGGATATAAACATCACCACATGGCTAACTCCGACTACAGCTATATTGAAAACTACTGCAACAACTCTACCTACAATTTATCTTTGGAGTGATTAGAAAAAAAAGCAGCCTAAGACAGGACAGGAAAACACACAACAAAAGCACCAGAGATTGAACCTGATAGCCTTAAATTATAAATCAAACAAGCAAAGACTACCCAAAGGGAAGGGAAATAAGCTGTTGAAAGTTAATATGAAGCTCACCTAATGAGAAGTCAACAAGATCGGCAGCCACAGCCACAGCAGCTCCACTAGAAGATCCACCTGATACTCTTGCGGGTACTGCAGGGTTGGTGGGTGTACCATAATGCCTATTTTCTCCAGTGATACTGAAAATAAGACAGGCCAAAAGAAGTTGACATTGTTTAGACTCAAACAACAGCCAGAGTGAGAGAGACTGGAACTGTAATCTTTATGCCTTTTTTTTCTTTTGCATTCAACTCATACTTGATACTACTACACCTGGAAAATAAAATAGAGAAAGAAGAAAAAACCAAAACAAAAAGGGTTTAAAAGAAAAAAGAAAATAGACAGGTGTAACTTTGTGTGCACCAAATTGTATAATGAAAAGTGTGCAGCCCAAGGTATTATTGCAACAAAGTGAGTACTAGGCGGATACCCATATGCTAGTTCATCCACAACAGTTTTTCCAAAGCAAGTGGCGCCTCCTTCGACAAGAGAAAAAACCACAGGGGATGTCCAAGAAGCTTTTTCATGTGTCTTCACCCACTCTGGATGGCCAAATCCAGTTACATGTCCATCAATATCAAATCTGGTAATCATAATAACAACTCGATTCAGAATAAAATCCAAACCAAAGAAGAAAAATAAGTGTACTTTAAATCCCAGAAACAGCATAAACTTCTGGCACATCTTCCTATACTATTTTTTTCTTCCCCAAATTTTACAGGGAAAAGAACCAAAAAGTCAAGCCAAAAACAAAAATAAGAACAAAATAAGTGTTAAGGTTTGAAGGAAATGGGGTTACACGTCGGAAACGGCGAAGGTGAGGCCGGTGAGAGGGTGAGGAGCTTTAGGAGGAGCAGGCGGAGGAGGAGGAAGCAGCTGAAGCTTCTCGATAAACGCGCCAAAGTCTTCCCTGATGACCTTCTTGAGCTTTCTCGTCACAAGCAGAATTCCGGCCAATCCCAATCCCAGCAGCACCCACAGATTGGCCGATTGAGAAGCCATGTGTTTCGAAATAGGAAATGATACTCCCAAAACCCTAAAACTGAAATTGGCACAGAGAAAAAGGGTTTTAGGGGGGGAGAGGAATAGTGAGAGAGGGTGAAGGGGAGGGATGGCGGAGGATGAGTATATCAGGATAACGCAGAGAGAGAGAGAGAGAGAGAGAGGAGGGACGGAAACTATCAAACTTGATATACGGGCTTAGAAAACAAAAAACAAAAACTTTATATACGGATTTTACTCCAAACTGCATTTTATAATTTTCACCATACAATTTCGCATTTTGTGTCACGTAATTAGACATTTAATATTGTCTCCTTGAATTTATTTATTTATTAATTTTAAATATAATATCTTTAAAATATTAATATAAATTTTTGAAAAACTTATTTAAATGTTCCATGTGGTTTTACTTTGCTAGAAATTAATCTCCATAATTCCAAGTTGAACGATTCACCAATATAATATACTAAGGGTGGGTTTGTTTTGTAAAATTTTAGTGTTGTTAAAATTTTAGATATTGGGTTTAGTGAAAAAATGAAGAGAGAGGTAATTTTTTATATTTTTTGTAGTGAAAAGTAATGATTTGATGGGGGAGAGAGAGACTATATTGTAATATTTTATTGTGTTAAAATTTTAGAGGGTGTAAAATTTTAGAACACAAACGCAGCCTAAGTCCTATTGTCCACACCTTTATTAATCCATATATCAAATTTAGTAATTTATATTTAGCACTATAGTGTAATACAAATTTAATCATTAATATTGTGTCCCATAATTTCATATTTAATATTATAATTATAACTGTGAGATCTTAAGAATATAAATATAAATATACATTAATATTTTATTCCGCGACGCAAAATGATAATTAAAAGATGCAAATATAATTTTCGTTTAATATAATCTTAATACACACTCACTCATACGAAGATGGTGCTTGTGCAATGTGCACCAGCATTTCATGAATAATAATAATAATCATAATATTACTTTAAAGCTTTGCTTCATGATTCCTCAAGTATTGCTGTACAGATCTGGGATCGAGTTCAGTATTTTTTTTTAATGTTTGAAAAAAATATCCAATATTTTAAAAATATTCAAATTTAATTCGCTTAGTTGAGTTTTTCTTTTTTTCAATGTTGATTATAAATAATACTTGAAACAAATTTAGTTAAAAAACAATTTGGTGATTACGTTTTTAAACAAAACACTTTTTCCATTGCCCTTCAGCCCCTACCGCCAACCGATCCGTCGGTTGCTAGAAAACATGGACCGACAACCGCGTCGGGGGAGAAAGAGACAAGCCGGACCGACGGCATTCGGCTTCGGTCAGTTTTTTGGTCGGCCCGAGAGAGAGAGAGGAAAATTCAAAGCAACAACACAGAGAGAGGGGCAAGAGGCTCGGGAAAGACGAAGAAAAAGAAGTTGGAATGGGTAGGGAGATGACGTCGTCTCTTTAGGGAGGGATATTAGAATATTTTAGTTTAAAAAAATAATATGAAAGTCCCAAAATACCCCTCGGTTCGATTCTCCCCACGATTTTGGGTACCCAGAACCTTGGGTCGAACCGACTCATTTGGTTCTCTCATATTTTTGACCGACAGCCGAATCGAGCTGGCCCAAAACTGATCGACCCAGTCGGTTTTCGGGCCGATTTGGGTCGGTTCGATCGGTTTTCGGCCCAAATATGATCACCCCTACTAAAAACTACTGCATTCAAAATCAAACTACTATATAATCATTTAAGGAACAATCTATATTTTTTGCATTGGATTATTCTCCTCATTTAGCTACCAATAAAAGTGCAAAAATATCTGCAAAAAATAAAATATAAATGAAGTAAAACTTAACTGAAGGTTATACATCAAAAGAAAATTTTATTGAATATTAATTTTTTTTTGAAAAAAATCAATGTTTGGATTGGAAAAAATATTTTTTTTAAAAAAAAAAAGTTTTTAAAATCATTAGCAAAACATAGCCTAATAAACTCACACCAAGAATACATAATGTGCAAACTCATATGCAGCTCATAATAACGCGATACTGCAAGACAGCCTAATAAACTCACGTTTTCTCGCTGAATCCAATTTCGATTTAGGCTTAAATGCATCTCATGCCCATGTGGTATGGTCGAGTTGCAAATATACCCCTGAGGTAAACAAAGTCATTTTTATACCCCTGAGGTATACTTAAAGGTCATAATATGACCCTTCGTAGATGTGCCGTTTGAAACCCTAACGGGGTGCTGACGTGGACAAAATGGACACGTCAGCAACATTCAAATGATGACACGTGTTTCGTATACCCACAATTGCCACGTCGCAAAGCTCGGTCACATGCCACGTCACAAAGCTCGGTCACATGCCACGTCATGCATCCTTGACACGTCAGCGACACGTCATTTTTAAAATTTTTTAATTTTTTAATTTTTTTTAAAAAAACTGGGGCTAAGCTGGACCGTTCAGCTTAGCCCCATTTTTCTTTAAAATATTATAAATGCAACTACTGCTTCGTGTGTGGACAAAATAGAAATGGGGCTAAGCTGAACGGCGTTGTCCAGCTTAGCCTCATTTCAAAAGCTTACGTCAGCAACATTCAAATGATGACACGTGTTTCGTATACCCACAATTGCCACGTCACAAAGCTCGGTCACATGCCACGTCATGCATCCTTGACACGTCAGCGACACGTCATTTTTAAAATTTTTTTAATTTTTTTTAAAAAAAACTGGGGCTAAGCTGGACCGTTCAGCTTAGCCCCATTTTTCTTTAAAATATTATAAATGCAACTACTGCTTCGTGTGTGGACAAAATAGAAATGGGGCTAAGCTGAACGGCGTTGTCCAGCTTAGCCTCATTTCAAAAGCTTACGTCTTTTTTTTAACATATAAATTTGTATATAAAAATATTTTAAACGTGAAATGTGACTAAGATGGACGACGTCGTCCAGCTTAATCCATTTCACGTTCTCCTATATATAAAATTAAACTTTTTATTCCTTTATTTTTTAATATATATTTTTATTTTATAATATTTTAAAAAAGAAATTGGGCTAAGCTGAACAATGTCGTCCAGCTTAGCCTCATTTCACGGTGCTTTTTATGTTTTTGCCTTTAATTTATTTTTTAAAATAATATATATTTTAAAAGAAAAATGGAGTAAGCTGAACGATGTCGTTCTAGCTTAGCCCCAGTTTTTTTAAAAAAAATTATTTTAAAAAAAAAAATTAAAAATGACGTGTCGCTGACGTGTCAAGGATGCATGACGTGGCATGTGACCGAGCTTGTGACGTGGTAATTGTGGGTATACGAAACACGTGTCATCATTTGAATGGTGCTGACGTATCCATTTTGGCCACGTCAGCACCCGCCGTTAGGCTTTCAAATGACACATCTACGAAGGGTCATATTATGACCTTTAAGTATACCTCAGAGGTATAAAAATGACTTTGTTTACCTCAGGGGTATATTTGCAACTCGACTATACCACAGGGGCATGGGATGCATTTAAGCCTTCGATTTATGTACATTAATTTTTCTCTATTTTGTCTGTGCCAAGAAATTATTGTGTCGTTAATTACCTTGAATAGTCCCCGAGTAACATGAGCTGATCCATATAGGTACAATTTCGAGAATGCAGTCTGATATCAAAGATACGATCCCAAAGGCTCGGATCACTAATAAGCAAAAGTAATTCTCAGGACATAGTGCAAACATCCATGGACTCCTACAGGTCCCACCATTTATTCTTTTTTTTTTCTAAGTGTCCCACCATTTATTCTATTGTGTGTTGTGTCAATCCCTTATAGGCCTGTTTTATATGTGGCGTGCCTGATTTCCATCCCAGATGCAGACTCATCTGGTTCAATTTACTCCTGGAGTTCATCATCCAAGCTAAAACATCAAAAAAGTGGACGACCTGGGGGGTGGCAGTTCTTCAATAATTCAATCCACGACTTAACAATTTTGTTGTAAATATATCCTAATCAGATTCAACTAGCTGCCACTCTGTTTGAATACCAAAAAGACAATTCTTTTATTTCTTGTTAATGGGTAGCATACAGGAATAAATATCGTTTCACTTTCACATTAATTCCATGATCATAGCAGCATTTGGCTTAAAGAATCATTTTTAAAAAACAGCAAAATCTGCTGATTGAAAAGAACCAAGAATGTTTGTTATAAAATCTTTTGATTGTTTGTGTGTATTGCATATACTCAGGTAGTGAGAGGAAAGGCAGAGAACAGCAATTAACCAACAGTTTACGCTTTAATCCTCGAAGACTCACCCACAGCACTCTCCATTCTCGTGTACCAATCCCCAATGCGAGTGTGCTCCACCATATCTTTACCAGACCTCAAGTAGCGGATGGGTCTTAATACCCCAAAGACAGCAAGGTCACCTAGATTAGGCTTGGAGCCCCCTGACACAATGAGAAACAAGAACAAATCAACAATATGGTTGTAGTGAGAAAAAAAAAAATAGCAGCTCAGGGGGGAAAAGAAAAGGAGAGAGAAAAGTAACAGATTTCACTCCTGTATCTCATTATAAGGGAGCAGCAGTGCGCACATACGTAGTCCATAGAGTTGATATAGATATACATTTTTACCAAAACAACATTTTTACAATGTGATGAAAGTATCAATCTTCGGAGTTCGGACACAATTTAAACAGTGCTGGACTCTGCAAAATGGTCAATAGCAAATGTCACCTCATAGATCAGTGACAATTGCAACCAGAATAGTGAAGTCATATTATTAGGACAAAATTAAGAGTGAACTTTTTAATTGTATGGTACACAGGTATCCACTGCATTATGTATCCCATGATCTCATGCTTCCCCACGTTCTTACAGGAACATTTTGGAACTTCAACTTCTATTAACTTCATTGAAAAGCGATCATGCCATAGTTATACCCTTTTCAACAGAAATCAGAGAACAATGCCAGAGTTAACACTCTTTACAACAGAAATCGGAAAAAAAAACCCGCTTCAATTGTACTCCCATAATAATAAAAACTTCAAAAACAATTAGTTCTTATATCTGCCATTAAAATCAAACCCGGAATTTAAGTTACAAACATGCCAACAATCCAACCATCTGCTTGTATTTATTCAAGATCGAAATGTTTCATACAGATGATGATGAACCTTCAGATTTTCATCAAACGATGGATGGGTCTGACTAATTGCAACTCCAACTCTCTGCTCTTTGTAATTAACATCCTTTTAAGAATGGCCTAAGAATATCAGATGGGGATTCCTGTGAGTCTTCTCTCTTTTCTTAATTACAATATACAAGCATTCCTCAATTTCCGTTGCAAATGAGAGCACTACAGCTATATGGACCTGCAGCTACACAAATGTAAACTTCATAGTTGTATTCCAACTATACTTTGTCTAAGTACTATTTTGGTTCCTCAAATTGCAGTTAATCCGTGAAATCCAGAGCCTTTAAATGGAACCCCTCCATTTTTCTTTTTAAATTGGGGAACAAAGGTATATTAGTGTTACACTAGCATTGGCTGATGCAGACAAAATTTTATTCAGGTGACACATAATTGGCTACTTGGCATAGCTAGTTCAGTCACCTAAAGTGAATATAAAAGAAGTTTAATCCTTCTTTTTCCTCATTTTAATAGCAGAAAAGTTTTGGGGAAAAGTTCAACAACCCTCCTCTATAAGATATTACCACCATCAGATACCCATTAAAGCAACACAGCCTACAGTCTTTGCAGCATCTCAAACCAAATTGTTGCGCTAAACCATTTTCTCTGCCTCTCTCTCTCAAACCTACCTTCTTAAACGATGATAACAAGGAAGTGCGATGGCCTCCCAAAGTCACCACTTGTAACAATCCTTCTGGAACTTGATGATTTGACCAAACTGAAACCAAACACCCTCCTAGCTGCGGCAATCTACTTTAAAACACCATTTTCTCCCCAAAGTTCTAGAGAAAGTGCACCAAATTTATAGGGAGAGCCAGAATTAAAACTCCCCAAAATGAATGGAAGGATCTCCAGCCCTAACCCTCATAACTCCAATTTGATGTACTAGATCTGCCCATATATTGGTGAGCTTGAGCGAAGATGCTTTATAAAGTGCAAGGGAAAGGGTTGATCACGGGGTGTGATCAAATATTTGATTTGTGGGTGTAATGAACCTCATTGTTGAAGAGATATTGGCCATCTACATATCATTGGTGCTGGTGATAGCTCAGCAGGTGGTTACAAAGGAGGAAGAAGATCGAGTTTGGACTCTTTCCTCCCGTTTTTTTTCGTTGTAATAATATAGTTTCCTTGATGTCGAGAAATGTATCAAGCTCACTGCACCTGAGAAAATGGGCAGAGAGGGGAAGGGCAATGCGTAAATCTCTAGTTGCTTCCTTATCTACTGCTAAAGCCCATTGGCCCATTTTCTTTGTTCAGGACTGAGTGGACAATGCCTACAGCTTTGGCAGAATTGTTGCGAAGTTGGACATGGCATCTGGTAGGCATTGAGTACAAGATGTGGAAGAAAATTCCTTTTATCTTATGGAATGCATGTGGATGGTGAGAAAGGGATTTGAGGTTTGTGAATTATCTCAGAGTTTAATCTTCAGGTTTTACCTTCTATATATTGGACATCCCTACTTACAAACAGAGACACAGTCAAAGCGTAACTATTAACCTAAATGGAAACATCCAAAGCATTTGACTGAATGCTTTTATAGTTATGCATGTGTTTGAATCCATATCATGCAGGAAATCCATTGCATGTCAATGAGCTGGAGCTCAAAAAGCACTTCCAAACTAAAGATTGTGATGAAGGGAGAAGATCCAGCAAGCAAATATGCTAATCAAAATCCAATGAAAAGAAAAATAGAATGCAGTCCATTGTCATAGCTTGAACAAATCTATGTACTGGATGCTAACGTGTTTGTAACATGTGCATACCAAGGAACTCCCTGCCATCTAGAGCATCCACCCACGTTTCTGCAGCTTCATAAAGGGCTGAACGTTCATCAGTGATGTTATATTTCTTCTTCAATTTCTTGGACACAAAATACATAGCAGCAGCTCCAGCATATTTAACAGTGATTTTCTCTGTAAAGCCAAAATTACCTACAATAATAGGACACATTTATGTCAGAATGACAGTTATGAGCTCTTGATCATTCACTGGAGAATGTAAGAACAGGAGAAGAAGAACTGGTAAAAGAATTAAGAACATAAGATGAACCATAACTGAAAACATTCACCTGATGCTCTCCGGGTCAGGATTCCATCATCAGGTTTCTATACAAAGATGTTATAAGTAGGGGTCAAGATTTTAAAAAATAAATCCAAAGGTTTGAGCCAAATCAAACTAAGCCCTCTTTATCTCATCTCATTAAATGAAGTGGTCAAATTCAGGCCCTTAGATTTATTTTTTAAAATCCTGACGGTGCTTATAATAACTTAGGTTGTGTTTGTGTTGTAATATTTTTGGTATGAGAATATGTGTTGGTATTGGGTTTAGTGAAAAGGTAAAGAGAGGTAATTTTTTATATTTTTTGATAGGAGAGAGAGAGATTATATTGGATTATTTTATTAGGAGTGAGATAATATTTTGGGGATAATTAAGTTGGCAAACGCAGCCTTAGAACAAACAACCTTATGATGGAATCCTTTCCCGATGCTCTCCTCCTCACCCCCCCCCCCCCACCAATAAAAAAGCTGACACACAGAGATCCACGAGTCTGAATTAATCACAGAACAGTAGAGACCAGATGGACTGAAATACAGCACACCACCAAACACTATAATAGTTCATGTTTGAGCAAATAAAGAGACAGAAGAGGACCTTCAACCTCTGCCATAAATCCCACATCCGCGCTTAACCTCTCTTCGAATAATATTAGTAGAACAATTCACTTCTGATAACAGACACAAGATGCATCACCACTTCTTATTATGATAACCAGGATTCAAGAAGCGCGACTATCAAAGTTGTGATGTATTAATAAACTCTAACCAACTCCAATTATCAATCATTCATCAATTCGAATCAAGAAAGATGAGATGATGGATGGCCCAAAACCACCTACAGAATGAATTTGTAACATACCACTATAGAGAAAACTTAAATGCATCAACAACCACATTTTTTTTAGCTGCAAAAGAAATTAAACCACTAACCAAAAAAACCAACCAATTTTTTTAACACAATTAGAGTAGTTCATTACTTTTTTTTTATAAGTACAATTATAGTAGTTCATTACTAAAAGAGGCACTTAAGAATATGCAAAATTCACACAATCAATAAATTCAAGACAATAGGAAGCGGACGAAATGCTGCCTGCTGACTATAACCAACATCCAATCATACAAAATTCTGAAGCCCCTTCGATAAAAAACATGTAAAACACCTCGTTTTGTTGTCTGAAGTACGAACTGAGAATCTGGTACATTAATTCTGAAATGACACACAAATCCTTAGAAGTCTTACCATTGCTTGTAATATAGTCAAAGGACTCAAGCGCCTCGGAAGTATTTCGATATATATTTGGTGATAAGATATGCACCAAGTGATTGTCAACCCACCTATATGAAGACAGAAAATTACCACACCAGATTTGCCAAAAGCCATCATTGTCCTAGAAGTATCTGGCTAAATCATATGATCAAGGCAATAAATGTTGAAGAATGAAGCCAACTAAGCAATAGTTTGCCCCTCAACTCCTTTGGAAGCTAAGAAATAACAGCACAGGGCTGGAGGAAGAGAGCATTTTTCCAGAATAATGTATTCAAAAATCAAAGGTGCTTATATTTTCTGATAGATTTTGTGCTTACACTTATGTACATACAAACGTACATAGGAATGCATTATGCAGATATTTTTTTTTTTGATAAGTAAGGAAATTTTATTAAATCAAGCGAGAACAGTACAAGGGACTATACCGAAAGCGCTTAAGACAAACAAGCAACAAAACTAATGAAATCATCAGAGTCGACAAAAATGCCCCCTAAAACCGCATTAGCCCAACAAAACAAGGAGAACAACATAAACCCTTGCAAATCCACTAGGGACAACGAGACATCCTCAAAACATCTATTATTTCGCTCCTTCCAAAGGCACCACTAGGGGTGAACAAGACCAGACCGCAGACCGGACCGGACCGGATTTCCGGTCCGGTCCGGTTCTTTTTCTTAAAATGCGGTTATCCGGTCCGGTCCGGTCCTCCTTTTTAATAAATGCGGTCCGGACCGAACCGGACAACATTTATTAAAAAAATAAAAAAAATATTTTTTTTTTATTATTTTTAATACAAATTATAAACATAAAATGTTTAATTTTAATGTAAACTAAAACTTAACATTTTTATATACACTTCCCATTTGAAATTAACCTAAAAAAAATTTTGAAAAAATTTTAAAAAATTAAAAAATAAAAAATAAAAAATAAAAAATAAAACCGGACCGGACCGGACCGGACCACTTATAAGTGGTACGGTCCGGTCCTCTATTTTAAGAGGACCGGAATGCTGTCCGAAAAACCGGACCGCATTCCGGTTTTTCAGCCCTAGGCACCACCAAACACACGAGGGAATCATTCTCCAAATAACCTTAGCAACGGGGTTAGAAAGTCTCCTATTCCAACTCCAAAGCACATCCACCGCCTTCTCCGGCATCACCCAATGAAAATTCGCAATGCTAAGAACATGACTCCACAACCCACGCGCCAAGGAACAATGAAGAAGCACATGGTTAACCGACTCCCCATCTCCACGGCATAGATAACACCAATCAGCCATGTAGACCCCTTTTCTCCGAAGATTGTCAATCGTAAGACTTCTCTCGTGCATGGCCTCCCAAACGAAGAAGGAGATCCTTGGAGGGCAACGGGACCTCCACACCCCTTTCCAAGGAAGAGCGACGCTATTCCTTCAGGCAAAGAAATGATACATGGACCTTACCGAGAAAACACCATTCGCGGAGCCTTGCCAAGACAACTGATCGTCCTCCCCGCGCCGGATCTTCACACGGTACAAGAGAGTATAAAAGGCAGAAAACTCCGGAACCACCCAATCGTTCGTAGCTCTCATAAAGGGAACATTCCACACAACACTGCCCTCCCTTTCTTCCAAACATTCTGCCACCATAGCCTTCTTGCACCTGGATAACGAAAACACAACCGGGAAGACCACAGACAAAGGACGGTCACCACACCACCACTCATGCCAAAAGCGTGTCCTTAAGCCACTGCCCACAGTGTACTTGATGTGCGGATGAAAATCGGCCCAGCCCTTGGAGATGAACCGCCACAAACTCATCCCATAAGACCCCCTGCTTGGGCAAGATCTCCACTGACCCTCAGTGCACCCATATTTTGCCACAATAACGACCCTCCAAAGCCGATCACGCTCGTGAGCAAAGCGCCACAACCATTTGCACAGAAGAGCCCTATTGAACAACTTAAGGCTACGAAGCCCCAACCCCCCACTAGAGAATGGGGAACACACTACCTCCCACTTCACAAGATGATACTTGGGCACACCCCTCACACTCCCCCAAAGGAAGTCCCTTTGACGCTTCTCCAACCTGTTAGCGACCACAACCGGGATAGGAAATAAGGAGAGGAAATAGGTGGGGAGGCAAGAGAGAGTAGACTTAATGAGGGTAAGCCGACCACCCTTAGAAAGATACATACGCTGCCATCCCGCCAACCTGTGCTCCATCCGCTCGAGGATCCCATCCCAAATATGAACACTCTTAAAACGAGCACCCAACGGAAGCCCAAGATAAGTCATCGGCAGGGACGACACTCGACAGCCCAAAATACACGCCAACTCCTGCACTGAAGCAACACCACCAATAGGAATAACCTCGAACTTCGACCAATTTATTCTAAGGCCCGAGACCGCCTCAAAACACAAAAGGAGACATCTGAGACTCCGAAGCTGACTCACCTCTGCCCCACACAACACCAAGGTATCATCAGCGAAAAGCAGGTGAGAAATGCTCACACTACCATCCCCAACAGCAAAACCCTCTAAATCACCGTGCTCCACAACTTTCCTCATCATACGACTGAAGGCTTCCATAACAATCACAAACAGAAGAGGAGAAAAAGGGTCCCCTTGCCTTAAACCACGCGAGCTACTGAAAAAACCATTCGGGCCTCCATTGATGATAACAGAGAACTTCACCGTCGAGATACAAAAGGAGATCCAACGACACCATTTGTTACCGAAGCCGCAGCGACGAAGAAGATATAAAAGAAACTTCCAATTCACATGATCATAGGCCTTCTAGACATCCAACTTACAAAGCATCCCCGGCATCCCCGACCTCAACCTGGAATCAATGCATTCATTGGCAATGAGCACAGAGTCCAAAATCTGTCTACCACGAACAAAGGCATTCTGAGATGGGGAAATAAGTTTATCCACAACAAACTTCAACCGATTAGCCAACACCTTGGCTAGAATCTTAAAAACACTCCCCACAAGGCTAATGGGACGGAAATCTTTGAGCTCCACAGCTCCCGTCTTCTTGGGAATAAGGACAATGAAGAAGGAGTTCAAGCTCCGAACAAACTTGTCATCTCTCGCGAACTCATTAAACATCTGCATCACATCATCCTTAACAAAGTCCCAACAGGCATGAAAGAATGCCAAGGAGAAGCCATCCGGGCCCGAGACCTTGTCCCCATTGAGACTACGCACCACCTCAAACACCTCCTCCACGTCAAAGGGTCTTTCGATCCATTCAGCCTCATCTCCCGTAATGCTATCAAACTCAAGACCGTCCACCGAAGGACGCCACTGAAACGGCTCCTCGTAAAGGGAGGAGTAATAATCCACAATCTCCGTAGCAATCCTTTCAGGGACCTCCACCACTTCTCCCTCCACCTCTAAGCGAGAAATACAATTCGCCCTCTGGTTATAATTAGCAATGCGGTGAAAGAACTTAGTACAACGATCCCCCTCCTTCAGCCACAATGCCCTGGACTTCTGCCTCCAGCTAACCTCCTCTAATAAAATCAGCTTTTCCAGCTCCCGAGCGACCTCCAACCGCCTAACCTTCCCCTCCTCGTCTAGGTAACCCCCCTCATCCAAGGCATCAAGAGACTCAAGCTCGCGCAAAAGAGTGGCTTTTCGAACACTCACATTTCCAAATACATCCCGATTCCACTCCACCAGTTTGCATTTCAGCGCCTTCAGTTTAGAGTAAAGCACAAAGCTCGGAGAGCCCCCAAAGTCAAAACCAAGCCACCACTCCTTTACCAACTCCACAAACCCGTCCACCCTAAGCTACATATTTTCGAAACGGAACGGCCTCTTACTACCCCCGAACCTACCACTTTCCAACAAAATAGGGAAATGATCTGAGAGCAAACGAGGCAACCTTCTCTGAATGAGCTCAGGGTACAACGACTCCCATGCCGGGCACACAAGGAAGAGATCAATCCTCAACCAAGACGAAGCGGCTCTACCACTGGACCAAGTGTACACACCACCAACCAAGTCAAGGTCCACCAACCCGAGATCAGACACAAACTCCGAGAAATCCAACATGGCTCTCCTCGAGCCCTCACCACCCGAACGCTCACTAGGAAAATGAGTCACATTAAAGTCGCCCCCAATACACCAAGGTAAGTTCCACCAAGTATGCACCCCCACCAACTCATCCCATAAGGTCTTCCTACTGCCAGCATCATTAGGGCTATACACTCCCGAAAAGAGCCACTGGATACCATCCTCCACGTTTCGAAAACTCAACGAAATAGAGAACGATCCCACACAAGACTCAATCAACTCCAACGAACGAGTATCCCACATACACAATACCACCCGAAGCACCAACAGAGTCAAGACAGCACCAGTTAACATGGGCCCCCCCACAACCGTCGCACCAACGCACGAGATATCTCAACAACTTTAGTTTCTTGAAGACACACTAAATCACCCTTCCACCCTCGTAACAGATTCCCTATACTCTTGCATTTCTCCCGATCATTCAACCCCCTCACATTCCAACTAATAATTCGAGGCTTCATAAAGACATAACTAGAGCCTTCCCCCCTTCCGACCCCTCCGAGAGCCAGACGAACTCCCATCGTAATTCACCGAACACTTCAAAGACTTAACTCACGACGTAACTTACCGCCCGGCCTGCCTAACGTGTCTCTGCCCATCTCCCTTTCCAGCTCCAATGCAGCAAAGAGTTGTAATAAATCAGCTTCATATCCGTCACATGACACTCCCACCAGATGCCTAAAAGACGAAACCATATCCAACACCCACGTAGACGGGACGAACGGCCCCACACCAGTTACCCTGGCATCCCCCGGATGTACTGACTGAAGAGGTACAGTGCAGGCATCTACACTCTCAGTACCGAAAACCACCAACTCCCCCCCATCTCCAACCTCCACCCCCGGATCTGAGTTACCAACACGGAAGACCCACAACCCTCTCAACCTCCAGGCGACCCCCCAAATGACCCACCAGGCCGAGAGAGACATACCCCTCAACTGACTCAGGCCGAATATGCAACTTCCGAGCAGAACCAAGCGCGACAACACCCTCTTCCGAGTCGCCGGTGACAGCCACCACCATCGCCGGAGACGAGACTCCCGTCACCGAGACACCCGCGTCGTCACCGGCAAGGCTCTGGCCGACGACGCCCAGCACAGGCGAGGAGGGCGCCGTGACGTCGTGTCTAATCTCAGGTGCTGGTTGGGTAAACATCTCGGAAGGGTGACCCGACCCACAGCCCACTGCGGAAAGGCCCACCCCCAACTACCCAGGACCAGAGCCAGCCCCAACATACTAGACCTCCTCACCCACGACACAACCCATATTCTGGGCCTTCACCGTTGTATGTTGTGGAGCCGATGCCTCCTCACCAAGACGTTGGGCCTGCTCCTTTGATTGCTTAGGTTGCTGGGCCGCCAGCGTAAATCCACACACGCGGCATCTCATAGGTAACGACGCAGAAACGTGCTTGGGTTGCTCCGAGAGTTGCAGCTTGTTTTTAACCCGCCCCATCACCCATTCCACCTCAGCCTGCAGACGCAATAAATGTTGCCAGAGAGCTCTGTCGGCCTTAGCCCCCATCACAGCATGCTCCAAAGCTTGGGGAAGCACAACTTCCTCATTTGGGACTACATGCTGCGTCGAAGGAAAGCCCTGCGTCAGTTGCTGTTGCTGCCTGCCCGCACCTTTCATAAACCTACGCAGATCCCCCTCCTCCCAAACCTTCTTCTCCGGCAAGCCAAGCTTCACCGAATCAGCAAAGGACCAGCCTTCTCTGACCGGAACAGCCTTCGACCATCTCCGCTTACTTTGAAGCTGACCTATGACCGAGATGAGCTCCTCGCAGGTCTTCGCAAAGGCTTGCCACCCAACCTTCGCCTTCCCTTCCGGAACCATTACAGCCCCCCTTAGGCGTCTCGCCCCAAACTCAGCAAGAGCAGCATACCTACCACCTCTATTCGAACACAACTGGGCTAGAAAGGCACGGGAGGACTCGTTAAACCTCTCCAAAAGATCACACGGGACCTGGGACTGCGCCAGTTTGCCAAACAAGCTCGCCAACCATACCACCCCATGTCTCCCAAAACGAATGGCACTCTGAGAATTTCGGCTCTGTTTTTGTTAACGTGACCAGACCAAACGCACTCACCGAAAACTGAAATAACTTCGCTTCAATCGCTAAGCTACGAAAAAAAGCCATCTGTAAAATTGGTTGGAAACTCAAGAAGAAAATCTACTCCGAATCCCTTGCGGGGAATCAAAAATTTTAGATCAAGCAGACTTCTTTGTTGGGAATTCTGGCATAGTTATGCCTGCCAATGCTCCTTTGCTTAAAGCGGACCTTCAAAAAAAACTCAAACCACTGAAAGGGACAACCATTCATTGTGATTCCTACCATCGGTGGTGGTTAAAAGTGATGATCTAGAGTGCATTGTTTGATGGCTGAGTGGCTTTATTTGTCTAGTTATTTTGTCATATTATGCAGATATTATTTCATACCGAGCATATTTTCATCAACTCTTGAACATCTAAATACACCATGTGCTACAAATGAATCAGAAACTAAGTTCCAACAGCTTGCTTGTGTATAAAAATGGAAACTTGCATTAAAGATGCAGAAATTAATTCTTCACCAAACTAATAGGTCAAGGTATACTGGCAACAAGATTTATTTCAGGCACCACGTAGAAGTAATCAGATCATTATCATACACTGAGCCAAGGAAAATTAAAGAATAAGAAAATAATCATGAACATAAGTTAGTGAAAGAAAACTGTACCCGCGCCACTTTGTCTCTTCATCATCATCCGAAGCTGAATCAACCCTTTTGTCAGGATGAACCTTCTGGTCCAACTGGTCAATGATAGCTGCAACATGCCACGCACGAATTTAATGGACACTTGAAATGGAACTGATCAACTAAAAACAAGCCTATTTTCACAGCAAGGCAATTACCCGATGAATCAATCAGCTGCTCCCCATCAACCATCAATATAGGCACCTTTTTATACTCACTCCATTTGATTTCCTTCTTGCTGAGCGGGTTGACCTCCACAACTTTGTATGGTATGTCATAGTAGTCGAGAAAGGCTAAGATGGCAAGAAATATCATCACCAACTTGTGAAAAACAAACACAAACAACTCCAACACATCAAGAGGTAACCGGCAGAATAGCTATCACTATCATTCAGATTATTTACCTCAAGGGATAAAACAGAGAGTAAAAAGTAATTTCCTCAAGAATAATCCACTAATCACCCGAATTATCATCAATTTTGTATGACTTTTCACCTTCATATGTGAAATGCACTCGAACAAACACTTTTTGGGAGCAAAGAAAATGCAGGAGACGAAAAGAAAACATTTATGAATTCTTCTTTACACAAAAAGAACAGATCCCCATTCCCCAACCCAAACAAAAAAGAAGAAGAAGATCTTCCTTCTTCAATGTCCTGCGTCGTCCTATTCTTAACACACTCACTATGCCTTTCTATACACGAAAACATAAAGCCTCGGTTTTCCTACTCTCGCAAAACAATCGCCAATCAACCGATAAGAATTTGAACTTCAATTTGGATGCAACAAAACTCAACTTTCCCAGATCAGGAAACATAGGAACAAAAAATATCTTTACCTTTAACTTTATTGCAAAAGGGGCAAGCCTCGTACTGGTAAAGAACGACGTCCTTGGGGACGAGTTCAGTCGGTGGTGGCTCCTTCGCGTGGACCTCATGGGAGAGTGACGTAGCGGTGGCGACGGAGACCAGGGCCCCGGCTACACCGAGAGACACTGCTCGCGCGGAAGAACCGGTAAAGGAAGAGAACCATCTCCCGCGGGTGTATGAACCGCCCGTGCTGCTGTTGCTTCCAAAGAGCGCCACCTGGAGGAGACGGCTGTGCGCGGCGGCTGAATTGCCCCCACCGTGGGCAGTAGTGAGGGTTCGGGAGAGGGCGGAGGATGCGAGAGTAGACGCTCTTCTCATGGTGACAGAGAAAGAGAAAGCGAGTCGAATCGGCTCAGTCGGATCTCTCTCGAGGGATCACGTCGTAGCTGGAAGATTTCGAGAAGGGTTTAATGGGGTTTTGGCTGAGTAGTGATTTAGTTACAGGAGGGTGGACCATTACTTCGTATTACTGCAAAATGTCACCTCTCGAATCTTGACATCTGGGACATTGCAGTCCCCTTAGATATCAAGACACGTCATCTCTATATATACGGCTACAAAACTTACACGAACCGGTCCTCACTCCCAGCGCGAGGGGCTCTGTGGCCGTCTTCTATCCTCCTGATTTTAAAAGGAAGAATCTAATTTTGAATATACCACTTCTGTCCTTAGTATCCACCGCCTCCATTCCAGCCCCGCCCGGGCGGAGAGGAGGGGCGCTGTCTCTCTTCTCTTCATCTCTCTGCCTTGTCGGAGAATGATAAAGTACTCCTTGCTTTTTCGAATGAGCTGGTTATTTGATAGTCATTTATGCGCTTGGGTGTGAAGAGTATAATCCAAATTCTGACTTATATACAATGTCAATCTTTTTTTAAATTAAACCATATAATTCAGACAATAAATTAGAAAGTAATTTTTATTAATTTTGACTATTATGAGCAATAATTTTTAAGAGATAAATAATTTTGACTGAATTTGAATAACTTATAGTTGAGAACATTTATATTTGATAAAATATCCCACGCATCCTATGATAGACCATGATTCCAACTTCTTTAAGTGGAGTACAAGGAGAGAAGTACTGGGTTGTTGAAGACTTGGTCATAGTGATTGTTGACTGTTTTGCATGTGTTAGCTAATATTTTGCAGTCAGTTATTGTGTCTTTATTTTAAGAAGTTGTGATCTTAAGTTTAGGAAAAGTTGTTAGTAGTTATTTATTTAAATTCTGTTTAAAGACTTAATAAAATTAAGCATATTTTTATCCAAATAACTTGAGGTTTGTTCTTACCTGAAGAGAACTCTATTAACTTTGCATATGCTCTTACCGGGACTTATCACCCTATGACACCCCAACTAAGAAAATGTGGGTTTCTACTAGTTTAAAATGAAAAAACTGAATATGAATTATGAGGGGTTAAAAAGTCGTTTGGCATCCTTTGAGGGCAAGAACACACCTATAATTGACTACTTTGACACACTTGCAGAGAAATATTGTTATACTCATAATAAAGAATAAAGAAACGAAAAACATTAGATTCAGGTAAGCATTTATCATCCCTTAATGAAATATCCAATCTGATTGTTTAACATTTGTGACTAAAGAAAGAAAAAGAGTGTAATTTCCGACTTCATACCCAACATTCAGAAACAATTAGTATTATCGATGGTTAAAAAAATCCCGTTATGTGATATATACAAGCATTTGAGATCAATTTTCACCTTCACAGATTAGGATTGTGACGAACTAAACAGCCGCATTTGAGACGCATCACCTCAGTCAAATTCCATAAGCATATCCAGCTGCTCATCTGTCCACTCTGGGAGGGAAGTTCTTCAAATAACTGGGTGCCTCTTCTCATCAACTCCACTTGTCCTATTACTCTCTTGATCATCAGGAATATCAACCAAGCTTGCTGCATTACTAATGCCTTGGCTGTCGCAAGATGGGTTACATCCTTCAGCCTCTCTACGAGGGTTGGGCTCCTGATGCATCACCATTTCCCTGGTCAACCTGAATGGTGTTCTTTCTAGAAGCCACTTCAGTGATTCCATTCCCCATACCTAGTCTCGTTAACAATGATTCTCTCTCTTCAAAGGCATTTTGGTTTCTGCTGTTTCCATTGCCAAGGAAGACACTTTGGGGTACTGCATTCTCTTTCTCTACATCCCTATTGTTATCTGCACCTGCTCTTAGACGTTTTTCTGAGGCTATTCATAATTCCTTCAGTTCTTTGCCGGTATGAATGACACGTCCTCTGCAGCATCCAGGACTTTTAACTTGTTTCTGTAATGTAAAGAAAGGGGTCTAACAGACAGTAAGTACAAAACGCTTCTTCTTTGCCTCTAACAATGAGAAATCAAGAGTGCTAGGTGAATGGCAAGTACTGGAAGCAGCATATAACACTCCTACACTGTCTGAATCATAGAACCAGAAACCGGAACAAAGAATAACATCACTTACCAAGCGCAGTAGTACATCTGGTTGATGTTGCAGGCCATTTTTGTTTTACTGGAGGTCCACTATCCTTTGAGATGACCTGTAAACTTTAACATTATGAATCAGGGTAAAGAATGCACACAAGTTTTTACTGCGTTAAGTAGACTGAAGATAGATGTTGCTTAGATATTAGGTATGGAATAAACATAAAAAAAAAAATTCAAAATGTGGGATAGAATGAGAACAGAAGAAGTCCTCGGTTTTGCAAGGTTTTGTGTGCTCTCTCAGTCATCACAGCCGAAACTAAGGTCCTCAGCTTCAGCTTGCTATGACACCTATGCCGCAAGAAATAACGAAGTCTCATAATTTTTGCCAGACTTTGATGCAGTATATAAAATGCATACATAGCGAAGACTGAGGGTGACGATGTATTTCCAAGGAATAATGCTTGCCATCCAAATTTATTGTCATGTATGATCATATAGTATTTAAACCTCTCTTGTTCATACAGCAGAAGCTACAGTCGGGGGATGTGGACAAGCAGAACATACATTCTGCACAATCAAAGTTTTAGGATATAAAGAATCAGGTACTAACATCGTCTACTGCATCAAAGAAACCGGAAAAAGAAATGGATGTCGCCAAGCCATAATTCCATATCCTCGTAAAGTCTCATTTTTCTTTTATTTCTTCTCTCATTGTAGATACCCATAATGACTTGGCTCATTGTAATAGCAGAAAGAACATGTACCTTGACCACATTGCTTGGTGTTATATTCAGGTAATGTGCAGAACGTGAAGGGGAGAATACAGCAACCTGACAATAATACAAATAGATATATAAAAATTCAAACACAGCATTTAATGAATTACGCAGTATGAAAACACCATCAAACATAGCATTAAACTTGACACTCTTTCTAATCCAAAAAAGATAGAAACATTGATTTACACAAATTCATGGAATTAAATACTTTTGAGTTTCCTGAAAGCACAATTTTTTTTTTATAACGTGGAAATCCCCCAAAGCCGGACCCGTTTGGCCCAACCCTGAAGTAGAAACCAAAGCCCACTGGACCGACCCCACAATCCAAGGAGTAGATAAGTTAAGAACTCGTCCAGCAGCAGGAAAATCCATCCCACACCCTTGAGACTTACTTGGTACGTCGAGCCCCAAGGAGGATGTCTTCTAACCACTGAGCTATCGCCCTTGGGGTCCTGAAAGCAAAAAATCAAAACCTTCCGGAATACTAAAACTGCGCCAACAGATATGCTATTCCCAAACTTGGCATTAGTAAAAACTTTTTTGGTGGATGCTGGCACACATGGTACCTGTAGAATCCTGAAATCAAAATATGGGTCACATCCCTACGCGCGTCTACCATAGCAGCAGAAAGTCATAAACTACAGGCAAAAGATATACGCACTAGGATTAAGACAATGTTTTAGTAATTTTACCTTCAGAGTCACCATCACGTCACCAAGACCCTTTGTGCACGATTTGATAATGGCAACAACCTAATTACAAGCAGCCAAAAATTAGCATTTTGCATGCAAGCACCAATTATTTCCTCATGAGTTTCTAATAAATTAATCGCACATGTCATAGACTGTGAGAACCCAGCTAAAAAAAAAGAAAAAAAAAGGTTTTGGCAAAGGAGGAGTCGAACTCCAAACCTGGGGTTTTAAGAGAGGAAGACCACTGGGCTAGGCGCAGGTTTGTTGGTTATGGTGCGGTGTAGTTTATTTATATGTATAGTAATTTTTGTGCGGAAAAAATGGAATGCGAGGATTCGAACCTGCGCTTTAAAGGAGAGAGATCCGTAGTTCAACCACTGGGGCGCTTCACGCGTTTGGTTGGCATTGCTGAGGTTTTATTTTATTTAAACATGTTTTGGTTAGCTTGGATTTTTAAGTGAAACGGTGCGTTTCACCCATCTTCTTCCCCAAATCTGAAACTCACGTTTTCTTTGCCCTAGCCGCCGTTTTCGACGTTACAGCCTCTCTCTCATCAATTCTCTCTCTCTCTCTGGGGTTTCTCATCCGTTTTAGCATCCTTTCGTCTAATTTTCGAGGTTTTTCATTCCAAACGTTCATTTCTCGAAGTTTCTATGTATTTTGGCAACTAATGGCAATAATGTGAGATGTGTGAAGAGACACCTAATGGCTTTCCATGGGGGACGGTTTTCACTAAGAATTCAAGACTCTTCCGCCTATAAAAGGGACCTCTTGCTCAGAGATTCTTCACACCTCTCAAACGTGATTTTTCATCAAATTTTGAGATCTCTCTCTCTCTCTCTCTATATATTCGGTCATTGTTGGGTATTTACATTTTTCTTCGGTTCTTGAGGATCGTTGCAATACGTGTTTTCTAGGGCGATTCGATTATCGAAGCTAATTAGGTAAGCAGAGCTACTATATTGTTTTTCTTCAAAAATTATGAAAATGTTTTCATAAACGATTTTGTGGAAAATATTTTATTGCAAGTTTATGTTATTCTGAAAACAAATGTGGAATTTTAAAAGACCTACTGAGATTGTTTATATGACTGTTCTGAATTATTTATCACAGATTCTGTATTCAGTTGAACATCATTTCTGATTTTAAATCTGAGTTCTGATATTATATATTATACTGTTTTCAAACCCCGAGGCGATGTTCTGATTACTGATTACTTCTGCTGTTGGTACCAACTCATTACTGATTAATGGTGCGCCCATTCTTCGGATTGGTTTCTGTGTGGGTTTCTCCCTAGTGCACACTTAGCGTACGTGGCTAAGTCTTAGTAGGGCAAACTCCACTTTCTGTTGGCTTAATTCGGTTTGGCCGCCGGTTAAGTCATTGCACAACCCTGCCACAGGGGGTCAATGTGGCTTACTGTTGATGCCAAAAGGGATTTTCTGAAAAAGCTATTTTATTTTCTGTATTTCTGATCACTGAATTGAGTATTATTTTCAAAGAAAAGAATATATGTTTTTATTCTCTGCTTACTGAGTTGTCGAACTCACTCCGTTTTATTTTTCTTATTTTCAGAGATTGCTCAGAGATTGAGCCTAGAGAGCATGTGGGCGGGATAGATGAGAGCATCATTATAGATTTTAATTTGTTCAAGTTTATGTTTGAAAACAATATCATTATAATTTGTTTTGTTTCGAATAAATGAGATAAATTTCTTTTATTTATTTATGCTGCTTTTTGGGGCGTGACATAGACTCAGGCAGCCCATAATTGATACAAATTCAGCAAAAATCTAATACAATTATTTTCATTCAGAAGAGGCATTCATACAACCATCTGTGTTAGAAAATATTATACGTCAGTCCCTAAAATTTCTGCAGTTAGAATCGATTAATCTCATTTTCCGGTGTCTTCTTGGAAACAAACAAATCTAAAGTCTCCTAATTCAGGCTCATGATGAAATCACAATCAACAGTACCTGAGCCAGTCTCTCAGTATCAATCCCATTCTTGATCGAGTTCAAAGGCGTTCCAATCTCTTCCGTGAAACATTCTCCTAAAAAAGAAAACATCGAACTAACTCGATAACCACCAATTCACATTTTCCAATCCAACTAAGGGTGCGTTTGCATGAAAAATTTTACAAAATTTTTCACCCTCTCACAATAAAATACTACAATATAATCTCTCTCTCATCAAATCATAACTTTTCACTACAAAAATATAAAAAATTACATCCCTCTTCACTTTTTCACTAAACTCAATACCAAAAATTTTAACAACACAAAAATCTTACAACACAAACCCACCCTTAAGAAAGAATAAGAAAATCTCAAAATCGAATTTAAAGCTTCACGGCTGTGGAAATCCAGACCGCAAAGCCACGGATTGCTAGCGAAGTCTTCCTCGTCATCATGGTTGTCATTCTCTACAACTCTTCTTATATACTCTTGAGTTGGGATGAGTTCCTCTTCCTGGTCCAATGAGGTCTGCTTGTGCAGGTTTATTCTGCGCATCGCGGACTGAACCGCTCTGGCAGGACCCGGAATGAGTCTGGGAGAGGGGGACTTGGATAGTTGGGATTGGGAAGTTAGGGTTTGAGAGAGAGGGGGCGAGAACAACGTTGGAGTAAGGGTTGCTGGGAAGAAGTAAAGGTGGAATTGAGGTATCTGGGTAGTGGGCTTTGAGGAGATTATTGCAAGGGCTGAGGAGAGAGGAGAGGTCCGAGTCGTCTATGTCCAGCGCTTCCCACGGCTGTTGTTCATGTTCCATGTTGCTTTCTTTCGTTGGAATCTTCTAAGCGCGGGAACGCGGATATTTGAGAAGGGAATTAATTGCATAACTGTTCTCGTCATAGTAGACTGGGCCTGAAATTCAATGGGCCAGCAAGTTGTCAAGAGCTTCCAATTGTTGGAGTTTAATTTTATTTTTCTCTTTGTTCTCCTTGGGCTTATCCTTTTGTCTATGATATTTGGTTATTTTCTTTCGAGAGAAGGTCAAGCTTTCTATAATTAAATGAATATTTATCAATTTAGTCTTTAAGTTTTACACGTTTTTACGTTTTAATCTTTGAGTTTTATTTTTTAAAATAGGGAAATTGGTATTTTAGTCCCTAAGTTTATACCCCTTTGGCAAAATGATCCCTCAGTTTCAAAATTCAAATCTAAGGCCCTTAAACTTAATGCTTTTGACATAGAAGCCCTTTCGTTAGGCTTCCGTCCATCACCTTAAAGGAAGGGCAATCCACGTCAGCCGAAAAGTCTACCTTGCACGAAATCTTCGTTTAAAACACACGTGTCTTTTGTCAAAACGATGTCGCACATGAATTTAAGTTTTTACTTCACATTAAGAACGTGATTTCATTTCCCCAAATCATCTAATTTTTCTTGAACCCTATCACTTCCTCTGTTTGCAGCGGTGGTGGAGCGAAGTGGTTGCCTAAAAGTGGTTCTGTGTCGAAATGTCGGAGAAAAGGTACACTTTCTCGCAACAACTTGGAAATGTAGGTATTGGGTTTTCTTTGATTTAGTTGCTTCTGATTTTGAGTTACTGCGATCTGGTACTAGGATCTCAAAACGAACTTCTCTGATATTGTGATGGAGAGTCGAAAGCTGGAGATCCTAATTTGTCTTACCTTGTGGGCAATAGGGATTTCTATTAATTACTTTAATACTGCTAAACTAGAATTTGTCATATCCATGGAACTTGGAAGCTTGGAATAGGGAGCCATAAAAAATTACTTGGACTTTTCTTCAGAGGGAATAGGTCTGAGCTAGGACCATACACTATAATTCGTCGTATCTAGGTTCGGTTCAATGTTTTTGTTATATGTGTAATTTTTTCTTTTCCAATATCAAAATTTGTTGCTGCCTGTTAGTATCAAAATCTGCTGCTTTTGTGGATTGATTCATAAACATAGGAGCGTTATGGTAATGGCTCTATAATAACGTCTATATATTAAATTGTAAACATGTTTTCTTCATTATTTGGTTATTTGGTTTCCAACTCCTATAAAATGTAATATCAAAAAACTCGTATAAAATGTAGTTGGCTCTCTTCCGATATACTTCGGTGCGAATGTGGATTGACAGCCCCTTTTAAAACTTCATTGACGGATGATAATCCGGGTAGGCGTTTCTTCAGGTGTGCATCGTACGACAGTAATAAGGTATCTTCATTCCATATTCTTTGATTACAACTGCTATGTTATTGTTACTCGTAACTGACTTAAAAAAAATTGTTGCAGAAACAGTGTGGTTACTTTTGCTGGTTTGATCCTCCCACCTGCCCTCGTGGAATGGAAGTCGGACCATATTTAATAAAGCAGATAAGAGATATGAAATCTGAGGTAGTATCGCTTAAGAGTTCTAGGACAATGCTTAAATGCATTGTGGGGGGATTGTTGGCTGTCATTGCAATTATGGGAGCAATGTTGCTGCACTTATGGAAGTGATTTGTCCCAAGACCCAAAGAACCATTTTGTTGTGCAATTGTACGGTGTAGGTAAAAATGTAGTTTGTAGTGCTACTTTTGTGAATGTAACAGTTAATGGCAGTTATGGAAGTGATTGTAAACATTCAGTTTGTAGTGCCACTTTTGTAGTTTATAGGTAAAATTGTTGTTTGTAGTGCCACTTATGGAAGTGATTTGTGTAATTGTTGTAAGTGGAAGTATAAGACTTTTGTTGTAATGAAATGGAATTGAGATGTTTAAACTTATGATTTCTGTATTGATATTCCACTTATTCGGTTTAATGTCATTCTGAATCACAAAACAACAACATATCACAATTAGACACCTCCAAGTACAAAATAATGCCAAGTACAAAATACCATAATACAAATCTGGATATCATAATACCAACAACATATCCATAGTACGTAAGACATATGGATAGTACGAAATACATATCCATTATACCAAAACACATTTCCAAAATATCAATTACATATCCTCATATCATACTACCCAATACATAATCTGAAATACCAAATACATATCAAAATATCAAATACACAGTTCTTTAATTTTGTCACCAATACACTAGAAAGTTGATGACAATGCAAAAAAACAGCTGCCGGAGGGTCCCTTCAAGTTCGGTCAGTGACTCCACCACACATCTCTGGTGGATCTTGTGTAGTTGCTGACTGAGTATCCTGCAATACACAACGATATGTTGATTTTTTCTTCAAATATCCAACATTTATACAAATGAAAGCCACTAAGGTCGTACCAATCCACTGCTTCTATCCTGAGGTTGATTCCCTCTAGGTCCTCTTCCTCTTCCCCTTCCCCTTCCCCTTCCCTTCCCTTCCCTCTCCAGGACATTTTGCCACCACGGTTCTATCACGTATTTAATTGATAAAGTAATTTAGCACTTACGCAATAATTAAATTAGCAAATAACCAAACTATAGACATGTTCTTACCGTGCTTCCACCACTATTGTCAACTCCTGCATCCCCATCAGTGGGGACCTTCTTTGTCTTTTTTTCCATACTTTCTTATTGGGGTTCTCGGGGTGAGGGCAAGCACGTGCATTGTGCCCTTTGGTACCGCAGTTTCCACATTTCACCACGTACCCGCTACGGCTGATCTTATAAGCACCTGTTGGTTCATCTGGCTCCCTTCTCCTGGCCTTCCTCAGTCGTCCAGGTTGCACCCTCACATGTGGGGGCAAAATCACTTCATTCCCATTCTCAGGCCATTCCTTAGGATCTGGCATAGCATGTATACCTTGCTCGTACGACCTTAGATAAGTCTTCAAGCGATAGCAATCATGGACGTAGTCCTCCGGGCACTGTCTACTATGACATATCACAGAGATTGCATGGATGCATGGAATGCCAGTAAGCTGCCACTTTCCACAGGTACATGTCAACGCATTCAGATCAACAACCCGACGTGGCATATGGATGGTCAACTTCAAACTCAAAACCGCTTTGCCATTGACATACACAAAGCCGAGAATCACTCTTTGTCTTCTCAAATAATTTGGAAATCTTTCGACACAACGCATTTGGAGTTTGTGCCACTACTGCTTCTGCTCCTACTCGCTTCTTGTGAAACCTCACAAGGAGTTGACGTCGAATCATTTCCAGCATTGTGATTATGGGCTTGTCGCGTGCATCTTTTATCCAAGATTTAAAAGATTCAGCTATGTTATTCAGCAACATATCAGTTTTGCCCTGTAAACTGAAAGCATGTCTCGACCATATTGCAGGATCGATTGTCGCAAGCTCTTGATGCATACTCGGGCACATTAACTCCAGCCCCTTCATTACACCAACGAAATCAGATTGGTTTGATGAAGTAGCAGCCTGCCATAACGAATCCTTCAAAGTTTTCCCCTTGAATCCTTTTGACTTCATGTTCGCATGTATATGACGTAGGCAACATCGATGGGCCATCTCTGGGTACTCATGTTGGAAAACCAATCCCAACCCCTGCAATATATTTCAATAGTTTAATGTTTAGTACCGATATTAAATGCAGAACAATAGATTAAATTTAGATTTGTATACCTTCTGCCTATCGCTCATGAATGTCCAGTTACGATCTTCAATATCTCCAATGTCGTTCAACAAAAGGTGCAAAAATCAACTCCAGGAATCCCTCGTCTCTGCCTCAACCACCGCATATGCAATAGGGAACATATCGTTGTTCCCATCTAGTCCAATGGCACATAACAGTTGGCCTCCAAAATCCCCTTTCAAATTACATCTGTCAACACAGATAAATGGTCTACAGTGTCTGAACCCATCTTGGCACGCCTTCAAGCAAACATAAATCCGTTTGAAGTGATCTCCAGACTTGCAAAGAAACACAGTTGCACCGGGATTCCACCTCTCCAAGGCTAATGCGTACCTTGCAACGAACTTGTATTGTTCACTTTGATTCCCAAAGACCATCCTACATGCTAGTCTCTTTGCTCTGTAACAATGGTGCAATGGCACGTCAATGTTGAATTCTCGGCGAATTTGACCCCTCATTGCAGCCACAGACCAATGAGGTGAATCTCTGAAGTTCGGAAGGTAGTGGTGCGCCAAGAACTGCACATTGCATTTTGAATTTTCATAATGGGCCTCGCAATTATGCTCAGATATAAAGGATCTGATCTGAATCCCGTCGTAGTCCCTCGTCTTAGATGCAAAAATGTAGAAGTCGCATCCTTGAATTTGACAACGAGCTTGTACTCTGATCCTATCATTCTTCAGATACATGTAGTCAAACTGTTTTTGGATTGAATATTTCCTTAATGCCTTTCGTAAGACATTTGTCGTAGGAAATATCAGTCCTTTACAAAGTGTAACATCCCCTTGCATGTCTGTCTTCTCATTAAACTCATGTCTCCTTATACGTGGGGCCTGATCAATATCAGACCCATCCCAACTTCTAAATTCTTCAAAGTCCTCATAATTTGACTCAACACCTTGACCCTCCTCACCCCCCGAGGTTCTTGGAAAGGCCCCAAACCAATCCACATCATGTGTCTCTTGGCATACATCTTCTGGACCTCCAATATCGTCAAACGCTTCAGTTTCATCAACGTCTTTTCCAGAAAAATCGCTCAGATCAGTCCCATAGTCGGATCCTTCTTCCTCTTCTTCCTCTTCTTCATCGTCACCTTTATTACTTTCAGCCCCTTTCCTACTTGTACCACTTGTAGTATTTTCAACATCATCCTCATCATCAAGACCTAAATCGTTGAAGTCAAACACGGGCTCGAGGTCCACTTGAATATCCTCTTCACTATCACCACCCTCGTATGGTTCAAAACCAATTTGTGCTAATGGAGAGTTTAAATTAATTAACTCAGCCTCATCAATAACATGTTCCACGTAGATGTTTAGAAACATCATTTTTTCTTCCCGTGCCCTATTCAACATACAGACGACATCTTTGTCGCTTTTAAAAGTTTTTACTTTCAGCCACTCTTCATCATCAAAAGTGTACCAAAGATCACCCGTTTGCTGGTACCCACGAGTAAGGATCGCTTCATGAATTTCTCCTATCGATATATAGTCGAGATCCAACTTGCCAATCACTTCAGCCTTCCCTCCAACATAAAGCTCCCCCCGATAGAGAACTATATTCAGCGCACCTATAACCAAAAAATAAATCAATTAATTTTGTTACACTAGCTGATTTATAATGTAAAATAAATGAAACGAAGGTAATAAATCTAAGAAAGGCAAAAGTAAATAGATTAGTAAATTCATCTTATTAACATGTGTTTAGGTGTACTAACAACTATATTATGTAAGATTAACACGTGTATAAGTGAGTTATTATCGGGGGTTGACTGAATCTATACTTTCTTGTCCAAAAATTACAGAGAATTTTCTCTTAATGCATATCCACCTTTTAAAATAAATAAAAGCAATAAAATAACTAAAAAGAAATCGACAATAAAATAGCTAAGACATGGTATCAAGACTTTCAATTAAGTCATAACAATGAGCCTTGTTAAGAAGTAATTTAGGTGCCAACAATTGCTGCTAGAAAGTGAGCCATAAATATCTCATTTCTTTTCACTTGTTCGTTTAGTCCACCGTGACCACTGCGAATTAATCTACTACGAATTAACCAGTTTAGGACCACTTAGACACTATACATGTACGTTATATGCGAGAATAAGAAAACCCAGGGACCATGTTTCAGGGACCACACGTTGTTGTTTCTATATGCAAAAAGGACAAACTTTCACCCATTTCTACGAAAGTGACTTCCAACAACACACACTTCACTAAAGGACATCACATAGCACATAAAAAATTCACTCCATATACGCACAAAACAACGAAACAAAAGTAATTTTCCAGACGACAAACACTGACCCAGAAGACATAGAGAGGCAAAATTAGTACATACCTGGCGACATCTCAAAGACAACAAACCACAGCAAAGCAACTCACTTTCGACGCACTTTTCTTCACTAAAATCCAAACAGCAAGCTAATTGAAAAGGAGTAAAAATCCAAAGGTCAACCTCTTCTTTCTCTCAACTAATTAGGGTTCTCTCAACTTTACTCTCTTGCGAATTTTGGGGGACGACTCTTGAAGTTGAAAACACTTAAACGAATATGGGGGACGACAACTGAGTGAAAAAATCCAACTAAAAACGATGTCGTAGCGAAATTGTTTTAAACGAAGTGTGAGCTGGCAAGATTTCGTGCCAGGTGGATTTTTTGGCTGACGTGGATTGCCCTTCCGTTAAGGTGATGGACGGAAGCCTAACGGAAGGGCTTATACGTCAAAAACATTAAGTTTAAGGGCCTTAGATTTGAATTTTGAAACTGAGGGATCATTTTGCCAAAGGGGTATAAACTTAGGGACTAAAATGCCAATTTCCCTTTAAAATATTAGTCCTTGGATTTACATTTTTTTACAAAATGATCATTTCGTCAGTCTGTCGTTCATAAACTTAACGGATCATGTAGCGGTTGACCGGGTATATATTTTGAACGTGAGCGATCGACCGGCATATGTAGCGATCAACCGCTTCAAATTACTGACGTGTCAGAGAGCTCCGTTAAGCATATGGACGACATACTGATGGAAGGATCATTTTGTAAAAAAATGTAAACCCAAGGACTAAAACGTAAAAGCGTGTAAAACCTAAGGACTAAAATTTTAAATTCCCTAATTAAATATCAAAATCTTAAATTTTTTACAAATTTCAACAAATTTACACATCAACTTCAATACTCTTTTATAAAAAAATAACTACATCAAATTCCCTCTTTATTTTATTTTTTAACAAACTATATTATTTTTTATTAAAAAAGCTATTAAATCTTCTAACTTTCATATTATTTAACAAATTTCAATAAAAAATCATTTCACAATCAAATATTATTAATTTTTTTTACCAATTTTTTACAAACTAAAAAAACTCAAACCCTTAAATTTTCTCCTTCAAACTCATTTTTTAGGGTAAATTACTCCAGCAGTCCCTGGGTATAGTCAATTCCCATATTGATCCCTGTGGAAAACTTTCTCCTACGGAGATCCCTGGGGTTTGATAAGTCTCCCAAATTAGTCATCCGTCACATGAGCTAACGAAATCTGCCTACGTGGCTAACAGAGAACACGTCAGAACCAGTTAAGTGGCGACACATGTCAGATTCGGTCTCTATCTCATCGTCTCCGGTAATGGTGTAAAGCCTTAAAGTACTGCCACAACTTCACTTTAGTCCAAATCTCCTCTCTCTCTCTCTCTCTCTGTCGCGCGCTTGCTTGCTTGCTCTAAGTCTACGCTGCAATGACCGAGAACCACGTCAAGATGGAGAAACGCATGGGGGCTCCTTTGAACAACATGCAGAGAGATGAGCACTGGAGGCGCTTCGAAAACTCGGTCAATGCCATTTCTTTCGGCTTCGTTGCTACAGCCATTCTCATCTCCATGTTCTTGGTCATGGCCACCTTCGTGAGATTCCTCAGATCCACCTCGTCGACCCTCTCGCCGTCCAGCGGCCTCTACCATTTACAAATTTTGTTGGTCAAATGGTTCCGGGTTTTTACAGCGATTCTATTTCCAAATGTACTTACCCATCAAGCTGTTGTTTCTGAGAAATTTCCCACTTCTGTCCTCAGCAATTGCTTCCTTTCCTTCAGCTAATTGTGATGGTGGTTTGGTTTTCAGATTGGAGTATGTCTCATGTGATCGGTTTTGTGGGAAAAGAGTGAATTGAGCGATAGAGGTTTAGTACGGGATCAATGGGTGGGAAGAGATCTGGTATGAAGTTCGAGGATTTGAATAAACTATGCACAGGTTTTAGTATGGTTCTCGTTGATCTGCGGGGCTCCGGTTTTGTGTGGGGAAACTAATCCAACTGATGGTAAGGGATTTTGTTGAATTTGTTGCCTCGATATCTTCAGCATTGTGATTCTTTTGTCTGTTTGCGTGCTGTGACAATGCGTCGAGATATATGGAAATCAAAGATAAATAACTTATTTATGCTTACTTCATCTTCTGCGATTGTAAAAGTTCACGAAGAGTTTGGCCAGATAGCTCAGTTTAGCTCAGCTGAGTCGAGGTTTTGTTTTCGTAGGTTGCCATAAGTGGGCTAGGATGGAGAAGGAGAGAGGGAAGATGAGTGAGTTGGCTGTGGGACCCAAAATTTCAGTTTGTGTCGAATGACGTGGCAAAAAAATGACACGTGTCGCTACTTAACTGGTTATGACGTGTTCTCTGTCAGCCACGTAGGCAGATTCCGTCAGCTCATGTGACGGAGGACTAATTTGGGAGACGTATCAAACCCCAGGGATCCCCGTAGGAGAAAGTTTTCCACAAGGACCAATATGAGAATTGACTATACCCCAAGGACTGCTGGAGTAATTTACCCATTTTTAAAAAAAAAATTATTTTTGAATAAATCTCTATTTTGATTGGTTTAAAATGTTTCCTAAATGATATACTTATATTCTATTTATAGAGCTTTAGGAGATGGAACCATAAATAGTTGCTCTTCGAGAAGCTTATATATTCTATTTATAGAATTTTAGGGGAATGATTTATTCATAATTTTTTAATAAAAAATATTAGAGTGTAGTGAAAAAGGATGAAGATAATATTTATTATAATTTTTTTTAAAAATTATTAAAATTTATGTAAAAAGTTCTTGAAATTTGAGTAAAAAATATTAATGTTTATGTATGATTTTACGAGAATTTAGATATTTTGTGTGTGTGAATTTTGTTAAATTTATATATATATTTGCAAACAAGGTGCCAGCAAATATACCAAGAAAACAAGAAACTAAAAGCGCGAGAGAGAAAAAATATTTGTATATGATTTTTTGAGGATTTAGATATTCTTTATGTGAATTTTGTTAAATTTATATCCCAAAATATTTTTTTTTTGTTTGCAAACAAGGTGCCGGCAAATATACCAAGAAAACAAGAAACTGAGAGAGAGAAAAAAAAAACTGTTAGTTGGGTGGCTGGAGTGCAAGAACCCAACGTGTGAAAGAAAGAATTAGTGGTAAAAAAGAACAGCCGCAGGCGAACGTGCCGACTTCATGGCCCACCTCGAAAAACATTAACCATTGTACTATGACACAACGACATGGCCCACAGGCCCAGTGAGTCGCTTCCACGTGGCTCTTCTTCCGACAGACAAAGCGCCATTTACGGCTCACATCGTTCAGTCAACGCCCACAAACCATTCGCGTCCAACTGTTCTCCTTCCGGCTACCGGATTTCCCGGTCACCTCCTCTGTTCAAAACCTCCCAAATTCTTAAACCCGAGAGATCCTCTCCCTCGGTCTCTCCGTTCCTTCCAGTTCCCTCCGTCCCCAGCCGACCACATCAATCGCTCGCAAAAAGAAGACCGGCTTCCATCGTTCAATTCCGTAGAAGCTTTCAGAGAGAGCGACGACTTTATTCAGTTTCTGGTGGGTGGGGACCATGATCTTTTTTGCTTTTCCCTGAAATTTATGTCCGCATCTTGTTAAAATTTTGTTCCTTTTGTTCTCTCTTGTATATAACCCATCAATGAATTTTTTTTTCGTTATTAAAAAACAGTATCTTTGTTGGATAAAAGACTACAGAACTGAATTGGATCGGAGTGGTTGGTTGGCTTCATATAAAGGGAGGAGGGAGATCGACGGAAATGACGGATTCGCCACCAACTCAAGCAAGCGCTGGCAGGTCGTCGTCCCTAATGGATAATCTGCTCGGACTCCTTAGAATCCGCGTCAAGCGCGGCATCAATCTCGCCGTCCGTGACGTTCGTAGCAGCGATCCGTACGTCGTCGTCAAGATGGGCAAACAGGTTTTCCTCCCTTCTCTGAGCTGTTTACCGTCGATATCTTCTTCTTCATCTTACAGTTGGCTTCTTTTTATGGTTTGTTTTTGTTGTTTCCTTCGCTTTTTAGGTTATTAATCTCGCTAGATTTGGCTGCGTTTACAATATGATATATGTCTTTAATAACTATTAAATTACGCAGTATACCTTTTCGCTCTGTTATCTAGAAAATATATATATTTCCATAAAGAGAGAAAGTATATGAGCAGAATCGTATTTGTAAGGCGTGAAGTACCTTGTGTTTGTTTGATGATGTGTTCATTGTTTCTTGGAATGGTCTCATTCGAAACGGATGTGTTCTGGCTGGTGAGGCACACCGACGCTGATAAAATGACAACAACTGTCTGTATGGTCATTTTGCCGTTGGGAATCTGAAAAAAGATGATCTTGGTGGCACTCCCCTTAACTTGTGATGCTGACAAGGGCTTTTCTTTTTACCTTTTAATCTTTTTCCCATTTCCTTTCCTTTTCAGTGCTTTTAGATACAAGGGGAACCGTAATTCCTTTGTCTAGTTGTGAATAAGGGGTCTGAATAATTTTATCGCCTTTTGAAATTCAGGGAATATAAGATGTCTCCATGCAATTTGATATTTCCTCCAGATCCTAGGAAGGTTTGAGTGGATGCTGTTTTTTCAACAAAAATGATGTCAGTTATGGCCATTTTTCTTCCCTTCATCTTGTTGGCCACATGGTTACCCCGATTGCTCTTCAGCTTGAAGTAGGATGCTGACAGTGACACAGTGTTCCTAGTGAATATAATATTAGAACCTATGCCGCTTGAAAATGCACTCCATCTTTTGTATGCAAAATATATTGTTCCTTCCCTTTTGTGAGTCAGTCGAGTAAGATGTGTAGTAGGCTAACAATGCTGTTTTTTTTTTATAATATTCGGCTTGTAAGTTCTTTTTTTTTATGTAGTAATTTCCAACTATTTTCTGTTCGGTCTCCCATTTACACGTGTCAACATTGGATGCAGAAACTGAAGACGCGTGTCATTAAAAAGGATGTTAATCCTGTGTGGAATGAAGATCTAACTCTTTCTATTACAGACAGTCATCTTCCAATAGACCTGGTGAGTGCTTTATTCACTGACCTGATGTATGAAAATGACAATAGAATGAATAATGATTTGTCTAGTTTTCCACATGCCAATACCAGTGTGCAAAGGTTTGGAAACATCTACAAGAATTTATGAAATGTAGCGATGGTTTTCCAGATGCTATCCCTAACAAAAAGTACTTTTATATGGCGGCGCTATTTTTTTATGCTATTTTTATGGTGCGCTTGAAATTTTTGTTAACTTAGGAGCAAATACTGGAGCTTGACTTCGGCCTTACATATATATGTCTATTATCTAACTTGGCTCTGTTATTTCCTTGAATGTGGCAAAACAACTGAATAGACCACTGGAGGATCTTCCTCTGTTTCTATTGTTATTGTTATCACCTGTCACCATGCTACCTCAGTAACTGGGAAACTTCTTTCCATCTCTTGCAAACCTTTTATGACGAAATCAGTTCTACAAAGCTTTGCTATAGAACTAGAAGGAAATAAAAAAATTATCAGGTTCACTAACCTGCCTTGATGTGATTGCCTTTTAGGAATAAATGACTTTGTAATTTGTAGAGTAATATAGATGAGGAGCCAATGTCCTGTACAGTAATGCTCTAGATGATGACAAATATGGCAAAGCCACATGATGGAACACTTCATTGTCTTTGGCATCTCTCTCTCTCTCTCAATCCTCCTTCTTTTGCTATGTTGATACTTTTGCTTTAAGCCTGTATGTATGCTGGTGGACATTGTTTCTTGCTGCAGACGGTTTTTGATCATGACACGTTTACCAGAGATGACAAAATGGGGGATGCTGAGTTTGACATCAAAGCATATATAGATGCCTTGAGGATGAATTTGCAAGGCCTCCCAAATGGCACCATAATCACAAGAGTACAGCCAAGCAGACAGAACTGCCTGGCTGAAGAGAGCTGCATTATGTGGAACGAAGGCAAGGTGGTCCAAGATCTCTGCCTCAGATTGAGAAATGTCGAATGTGGGGAACTTGAAATCCAATTGCAATGGATCGATCTTCCTGGTTCGAAGGGTTTATAAAAAGCATGTGAATGCTCCTTTATTTGCTTTCCTTCCTGCATAATGTATGGGGCTGGCATCAAGTTTTTACAACCGTGCGTCATATGAGCTTCACAGCTCCTAGATATATAATGAAGTGGACCTTGTATGCTTTTGTATTTTCCTCTGTATCCAGCTTGTAGTTCACTGTATAGGGTTGGACAAATTTTCGGTCTCACCGAAAGTACTACTATGTGCTATGCCGTGGTTTGCTGTGAATATCATCAGGTGTGTGGCCGGTTAGCATGTATGTCAATGATAAACGTGAGTTGCAGGTCAGAGTTTTCTTCGGTTTTTTTTTTTTTATGATGGCCCTCTGCTTCTGGGAACTTCTGAACTATTTCACATCATCCTATTTTAAGGACCCAAATTGGAGGCCATAGTGTAGGCTCTTTCTCTTTTCTTTTTTTTTTGGTTAAACGTGTAGGCTCTTTCTCACTTGCGTTGTTGTGAGGAAAACTCAATTCTCCCGGCCCACCATCGATTCAAATTGCCTGTAGGCCTGGGAACTTCTGAACTATTTCACATCATCCTATTTTAAGGACCCAAATTGGAGGCCATAGTGTAGGCTCTTTCTCTTTTTTTTTTTGGTTAAACGTGTAGGCTTTTTCTCACTTGCGTTGTTGTGAGGAAAACTCAATTCTCCCGGCCCACCATCGATTCAAATTGCCTGTAGGCCCGCAAACCACCTAATATCGAGGCTCCTTTTGCTCCACTAAAACCACTGACCTCCCAATCAAACTTTTTAGTCCATTATTGATATTTATTGGATTAAAATTACAACTCAAGCAGAATCTGTTCCCTGACAAATACGGGGGGACCAGGGGAATTTTCATGAAGAAATTGGTTAGCCACAGATTTGGCTAAACCGTGCTGCAGTAGGTTTCAGTATCAATCTTCCAATCAGAAAAGCTTGTGTAGGAGACTTGGAATATCTCTGATCAATGTTTGTTGATGATATTCCACGCAACAGGAAAATTTGAGTCCTGAAAGTATGAACGCCAACTTCTTATTTCTTGGATATTCTGCATTACAAATTTTTCCAATGGGTAACAAGCACAAGAAGCTTTTCCTAATACATATAAAAGTAATCTGAGTGCTGGCAATTGTCAAAGGAAAGGTCCTCCCATGCGCAGCAGGTTCGAACAAGCCTGCCACAAGTTCCATTCCCCCAGAGCTGCTTTTCCTAAAGTAAAGAAGGGTGGTGCGGATTAGTACCAATTACCCTGAATATTGAAGTAAATTATGGAGGTTTGCTGTTGTAGAATTTGGAGAGTTTTGGACATAGGAAGCCATTATTTTCTCTTGTGTATTCCCTCCTCCTGGTGGGTTGGTGGAAGCCCCCACTAGATTATGGTGCTGGGCTTGTGCCTTGCAGGCCATGGAAGTGTTTCTGCTTACCTAAGGGAAAAGGCTTCATTAAGGAAACTGCAAAAGTTTTCAACCCCTTTGAGATTTTCCATCTAAAATGAACCATGCAATGTAAACTATGTAGTTCAAATGGATCTTTGCCTCTAATCCCTCTCTCTTGGTGGTTAAGCTATAAACTTTGAGTAAACATTGGGTCATGGAGATGTCAAAGCAACTTTGACAACAAGATTGAGCCCTTTTTTTGGGCTAATAAATTTTCTCGTAAAAGAAAAGAAACGAAACAGTAATTTTCTTACGGCCTCTGAAAAGCCATGGTCCCCTCGGCTCCCACTAAATCCGCCACTAAATTGAACAACCTTTGTGTTTCCCAGGTAAACTCATGAACTTCTTTTCTCCTCCCCCTCCTCTTCTCCCTTCACTTGGAGCTTTCTTGAGACAATAATGTATTAATTAATACTAACAATTGGTTTTCTATATTAAATGAATAATAATTTCAAAGAAAAGTTGGATTCTATGGCAACATTCTGCAGCTGGGTAAATTGTTTTATTGCAAACTTATCTTTTATATATTATTAAGTTTTATTTATTATTATTATTTGGGTTGTAAAATTTATAAAGAATGCGATAATTCTGTTTTGCATAGAAAAGTATACCATTAATTAAATCAAAATGATGTTATTTTTCCGCACTACTTTTATTAATTAGGGCTTTTGTGATCAGAACGGAGATCAAGTCCTTTGTTTCGTAGGAGCCCTAAAACAGTACCCAAAATTGATTGCCTAGACTTTTAGCCGGCCTGGAGGCAACTATGCGCATCCTAGATTGGTCACATCCCTATTGATAAAGGGGTTAAGGGCACCTTTCCCTGATTTGAGGGCCACTGAAGTTCACCCACACCTTGCTCCACAAAAACACATGCGTGTGATATTGAAAAATTTGCCAATTTCTATACGCTGAAAGTATATATAAAACTATCCACATTAATTATCCTCTTACGAGTTCCTAAGCGAAGTCAAATATTTTGATCTTTTGGGATTCAATGTGCTTTCCACACACACACACACACTGCTCCGTTCTCCAATAAAGCAAATAGTTTTTTTTCTTCTAAGCACAATAAAGCAAATAGTTGATACGCTTTAGACCAGGAACATTATTAATACCAATGCAAAATAACATCCTTTCCAAACATTTAAGAGACCCTTTTGCACACCCCTTCTTTATATTTCAATTAATCAATTAATTGCGTTTTAAATCATTATATTCCTTTGAAATGGTTTCCCTTATACCAACGGGGACCTGATCATTCAGCCATTGCATGTGTGCCAAGAGGCAGTCAATTAGATGAGTTTTTTGTGCTTCTTTGTCTCCATTAAAAAAGGTGGGTTCCCCGACCCGACACAATGTTCAATATTCTCAACTAAGTAATATTAAATTTTGAGCAAGAAATATTATATATATAATATCGGATGGAATCAGAAAAAGGCAGAATTATTTATGTCTTCCTACTCATAAAAAATATTTGACAGATGAAATTAAAAATTGATCTCTTGCAATTATTCGAAAATGTGCTATTTTTTTCCTTGATATAAAGAGAAAAATCAGGGCCAATTAGTACTGGATAGGGAAATGAGAAGGGGGTTTTCTGCAACTTGCAAAGAAGATAGCATCAATTTTTTTTTCTGGCTCTGTTAGAAAGAAAGGTTCGATCTGCATTATAACTCTGAAGAAAGATCTTTTTTTCTGGGCTACATCTTTCAAGTGATGTTCAATCACAATCAGGGTGTTTTTGGGGACGTTCATGAGCTGATCCCTTTACGTATTAGATGCCGAAAGCTTTGCTTATCTCAGTAAAATTTCAATCTTCGATCCCCATTAGAATATTTGGTCAATTAGGGTATATTAATGTTTGTAGTGCTTTTCATGCAGAAAAAAAGCTTTTGTTTGTGCCAGCTCTCGTTAAAAGAACTTGTGGAGATAGCGCCACCACTCCCCCATTCTTTATGGAGGGGAGAAACGAAAACTCTGAGAAATCCAAGTGATATATACGACAAAATCTGAACAAAAAAGAGGCTGGAACTTAAACAAATATCAAGTGCATTTTTTTTTCTTGGTAAACAAATATCAAGTGCATGCATTGATCCCTTTATACTCTTAGGAAACACACAAACCCTATTGCAGTGCGTGCAATGAAGAATGGTGTTTATGGTTTTGAATTCCAAGCGACCTGTGTGACTGACACTTTAATCACTGTCCCCGTTCACTTTTATACTTTGCCACCCCAGAACCTCCATTGGCATCTGGCCACCCCCCATCGTTTACTTCAACGCATGCTTCTGTGGTTTTAGCATTTCTAGGAGGGATTTAATTATTTTATCTCCTTCCCATTGAACAAAACTCCACCATTATAGTTTATTTTCTCACCAGCCAATCATATGTTGGCGTGTCAATACCTACACATAATTGTGTCCCTCTTGCGAGGCATTGAGAGGATTCGTTTTTATTTATTTATATTTTAATTTATATCTAATCCCATATCTTAATTCAAATATATGCCACTATATTTTGTTTGTAGTACTATATATATATATACACACATGCTTTTTGTTCACATACTCTGCACGTGACAGACTTTTCTTTCCATATACTTTTATATTTATCATTTCCTCATCTTTTTGGTTACCTTTCCCTGGATTTAAAATTCATTTTTGGGAGCCATTTCCGGCCACCTCTCAAATAATTCATCAAACAGCTACGAAAAAAAAAATTATCAAACAAATATTCTTCTAGTTAAAGGCTACATATCACCATATCAAATTCTAACCTATCGGCTCAAAATGTAAATCTTTAACTAGATATCTAGCTACAAATTAGACGAAGAATTAGAGTTTAATGAAGCTCACTCGATTCATGATAGATGAAATAATCACTCCACGATAATATTATATAATATATAGTTATATTATTATTATTATCACTATCACTCTTATCGCTTTCATTATTATTCTATTTTGCACTTAGATTGTGTCTTTTCATTAAATATATTTCTAAAAGTAATTTTTATTTTACAATTTTATGTTACTATTAAAATCTATATTGATTAGTGAAACTGAGAAGTCCTTTTAATCTTTTCCTCTACATCTTGATTTCTTCTTCTTTTCTTTTATTTTTTGTCACCTAAGATATTTTCTAACTTTTTCAATATCTTTTGTTTATGTAGATTTTAGAATCACTTTTATGATCCCTTTCATCAGCTTGAAGCATTAGAAACTTTTTTAATTTATTTTTTCTTTTTTTCATTCCACCACATATCAGGTTATCAGGCATCAATCTTAATTTGTTCTTAATTAAAACGCACAATATGGAGCCATGGATAGCATTGGTGAGAAGAAAATACTCCACCTTTTAATTTATTTAATATAAATATGACGTACTGCTCAAACAAAGACTATATATATATATATATATATGCAATCATCGATCTTCTACTGCTAATCATAGCTATTACTATTTTCACTCTTTCTATATTTAGCATGATTTATATTATGTTACACAAAATGTTGTACCAGCGTTTTCACGAAATGTTGCGGAAAGAGCAAATTTGTGCTCGGGTCTATAGCGGCGGTCGCAACCGCCGCTATAGACTCGAGGTCTTCACCAACGGTCGCGCAAACCGCCGCTATAGATCTACTGTGACGAACCTATAGACTGCCGCTAAAAAACCGCTGCTAAAACTATAGTAGCGGTTTTTTGACCTCCGACCGCTTTTTGTAGTGAAGATAAGCTAATCAATAAAGGACCAAGATATCTAAAATTAGATAGAAATCTCAAAAACAAAATAAAAAAGGACCCAACGTACCGAAAAATAAAATAGCAAACAATCTAATTTCTGAGACTCAATTCAATAGCAAACAATACTAATTTCTGAGACCAATACTAATTTATTTATTATATGACATGACAATCAAATATTTGTTATAGTGGTGATGTCAAAAGGATACTAATTTTAAAACGTGATTAAAGTATATAAATTTAACGAAAAGAAATTGGTCTCTAAATTAATTTGTACACAATTTAGATCGCGGCTATCTCTCTTGAAAAAAAAAATCAAATCGGTCATTCAGTTTTCAGAATTTTAAGAATTTTTTTTTGTTTTTTTCTCAAGGTTCGCTGTAAAAGATTTATAGAATATTGGTTATGTAACTAATTTACTTAGTTATAATGTATATGCGCCATGCCGATTGCCACATATATATACCTCATTGAGGATGCATATGGGGAGGGCTGGGGACTTTCCCTTCCTCCCCTGTCGTGAAGTGTGGCGAGGGGAGCTGACCTCCTTGCTCCCTTTTCCCTCACTCTCCACACGGGACCTTTGGGGTGATCTCGTCCCTCCAACCCGCGAGGTGAGGGCAGAGGGGAGGGGATGAAAGGACATTTCCTCCACGCCCATCGCTTGGTGGTGGGAGGGAATTTGGGTTGCCCCCATACAGGGGCGGATCCAGGCCCGGCGAATCTGGGCAGCCGCCCGGGCTCCGCCCTTAAAAAAAATATTTTTTCATGTATATTTTTTTAAAAAAAATAAGTTGGCCCAGGCCGCCCGGTGCATAGAATTAGTTGTTATTTTCATCTACCAGCAACCATGCGTACCCAAAAAATGGAAGCCCCAAGACAATTTTTTTTGTTTCTGTTTCCTGCTGCCTCCATCCATGCATGATCCCACCATCCCCGCTTGGCTCTCCCCTACTCCGCCATGCAGCATGTGCTCTAGTCTGATTCGGGGAATTACTGGGGGAATGGAAGTCATAGGACATTACATTGATCCAGTCTAAGCTACGAAAAATCTCATGATTCGGATATTGGAAAGGCTGGGGCGCGTAAAATACTTGTGCTGTCAAAAGCAACGGCACATTGTTTGCTAGCATTTGCCTCGGCATTAATAGCATCACGCCATTCCTTGAGGAGTGTGCCAAAGTCACCACTTTCGTCGTCTGTAGACGGGTACAGCCAGCTGAGGCAAGGGCATGGAAGTTATTTGTTCTGGCAAGCCGTATGGATGAACTTATGAATAATGCACAGTTGCTTCCTGTTGTGTGGAGGGATACAGCCAGCTGAGGTCAAGTCCATGGAAGTTGTTTGTTCTGGTAAGCTGTATGGAGGAAGTTATGAATGCTGCACGGTTGCTTCTCTGGTTCGCCATTTGAGCGAAGGCAGAAGGATCCGAGTCTGGTCCACCGATAGATAAAAGGGTCTTAACATTGGAGTTTCTTCGCTGCACGGTTTGGGTGAAAGTTGAGAACGGAAAAGCAGGAAAATCGACTTTGTAGGTAATGGGGTCAAGATTGGCGAAGGCACAAAAGAGATGGGTGAAGTGGGCGCTGGATTCTATACTAGCCACCGGGAATCCACTAGTGGAAGACCAGTACCCGGCTTTCACATCTTCAGTAGTCATGATTAATGTTGTAGGGAAAAGTAGGCCGCAAGACGTAGTAGTACTCTAATTTCTTGCAAGATATGAGATATAATTCCTTGGAGGCTTGGACGCCTTGTGGATAGGAGGTGTACGAATATATAGATCCTTTCCCCCACATACACTCAAATATCTGCCCATTAATTAATGAAGCTTAATGTTCCAAACTTCACCCGTCCTCTGATTACTCATTTAGATCACGACAAATCCGTAGTTGTTGTACATATTATACAGTGATTCTTAATTTGGGGCAAGGCCACGTCGACATATATCATGAGCTGGATAATAACAACAAAAAATAATCTTGGTTTCTTTTGTGTTTAAATATAGCCAAGATAGATATTCTTTCTCGAAATCATTTATAGCCAGGATTGTGCCACTACAAAGTCTACTTACGTACCTCAGGACCATCATTTAGAGACAACCTTGTGCTTATTAGGGTCATTATTAATTCATTTTTTTTATGGGAAAATCGAGATTTTGAAGCCATTTTCACAGGACCTAGCTATCTAGTTTTTTAAGGCATGGAAGTTAAGAAAAGTAACAACTAATTAGGACATAGAGATGGTTGGAATGCGAAGATGTATATGTAGACGAAAACATATGACCCACGATTTGTGCAAGCCTCAAAATTTTACCAAAATGGAAGACTAAAATTTAGGGGACACTATATACGTGATTATTTTTTAAATTGGAATTTATATTTTATTTTTTAAATTTTATTTTTTCTTTCTTTGGGATGACGAGTGTATCCGGAGTTTCACCCCGACTAATCTCCGAACTTGTTTCTAATTACTATAAATTAATGTAGCTTCATATATAATGAAGCGATCGTGAACCTATTAACAAGTAAACAACATTGAGTTTGTGGGTTTCGTAAACTTATGCTTCCGACATCTTGCCTTTTATCTCTTGGATGGAAAACACAAACATGGATGACCGATGGCATATCACATACAATAGGATGACACCACGTGTTCCCATTTACCGACTCAAACTGACACATGATTAATTAGAGACAACATTGAGTTGTTCAATCTTCAATTTGGCGGGCTGGGTCTTAGTAGTATAGATTAATGAGACGAATATTTCTCAACAATTGATCACGTGGTATTTAGAGATCAGCTTGACACCTATATTAAAGATATTGCGTAATAGGATAGGAGATGATTGGATGAATGATTGCATGGTAGTGTACATTGAGCGGGAAATTTTTGAAACTATTGAGAACGAAGTCATTTTGCAACGTTTTCAGAAGATGCAGAACCGTAGGATCCAATTGTCCCCTCTCAGTCGTAGTATATAGTACGTCATGTGTAATTCAATATTTTTAGTCTTTAATGTTTTGATATTGTAACTCTAAGACAATTTTTTACATTAAGTATGAAAAAAAAAATCAGTCATTTTATTTTAAAAATTCGTCCGGGTTGGTTTTCATTCCTGGTTCCGCCACTGCCCTCATACAAGTTCTTCTTTTGGATTTAGGGGTTTTTTTTTTGTTTTTTTAAGGAAGGAGGATAAGTCTATTAAATAGGTCTCACTTGTGTTAGAGGAATACTATAGTAGTTGATTAAGTCAAATTTAACCGGCCCATCACAAAATTCACTGGGCTAAGAACCCGAGGGAACTAGGCCAAAAACCTAGCACATGAGACAGGCTGAAAAGTTGTTCCGATCCTTCCTTCCTTCTTCATTAAGCAGAAAACAATCTAGGACATGGGGTCCTCCACGTAAGGGGATATCTCCGATGCCTATGTCAGTGGTCATCTTTTGTTTTTCTTGTTCTTTCAGAAGGAAAATTGCTTTCTCGGATCAGAAGAAGTAACCTCTTTCCTTTGCATCTTGCTTTTATAACCCTTGCCTATCTCTACCAGGGCTGGGCCTGTCTCCTTGCTCCTTCTTCATTGGGGAGGGAGTGATGGTAATGTACTGGGCTTCCTCTGCCTCACATTTATTAAGTGAACCAATATTATCCTCACGTTACCGCTTTTGTCAGGGAATCAGAATGATTATTTCCTCTACAGGCTCCTTTGGCGACTCTGATGCGACCTGCCATAAAGGGCCAAAGGGGGTTGTCTCCTCCTTTCTTTCTGGCACTCAAGCGATGTGGGCCTTCTTATGCCAAGATGGGCCTTAGCCCGTCTCTGCTCATCTCGCTCTTCTTCCACCGAACCCATTCCTTTTGACGTTGGGCCTTTGTAGCAGTGATCTCTTCGGAAGGTCGAAAAGCCTGCTCCATCAGTAACAAACATCAAATAGACACAAAATAAGATAAAAATAAAATAAAGAGAACAAAACATGAAACCCTATTTTCTTCTTGAATATAAACCTGCAAGAAACTACTAATACATAAAAAAACACATTGAAAATAAAGTCATCATAATTTTCATCATTATAGACGTAAATATAACTAAAAATATCATATATGAAATAGATGCTAATATAAGAAAAAAAATGAAGTGTTGAGAGAATTTTAGGTCTAGATTGTTTTTTAATTGATAAGGAGGAAAATCCCTTGTACCCAACTTTGTGCACTACTTACTCGGGTTGAGAAATGCACAGAACGAATTGGAAGTCAAATTGAAGTATCAAGGTTGAGTCACTTGGGTGGTGTGAGTTTGATGCTCCTATTATTTGACCAGTCCAGACTTACGGTGCACTCTAGTTTCGATATCTTGCACACCACTTAAGAAGAGCTACCACATGCAGGAGCAGGTGTAGGACAGCGATCTAACCCACCTCTTTGCAAACTGTCTACGGATTCTCCTTATTACTCGAAAGGGAAAAAAATCTAAGGGTACAAAGACCATTGACATGAGTGTAGGTTGACACGATGGAATGTGTGGTGTTACCCTGCAGTGTCCCCAATTAAACCTTCGAGTTAGAGCTTCGATTCTTGCGTCTGGTTGTCGCCTAATGCATTGAGTTAGGGTCTTTGCAAGGGCCGAGCATTAAGATATAGCTGGAACTGGACAATTCAGGGTCCACGTGAAGGGTATCATCTTTGAGCCATCACTGCTCCCTAGAATGATAATTTCACAGATCAAGTAAAACTCGCCCCCAGAGAAATAGCAAGAAAGCTTGGAAAATTCTCTCTTTTTTAAGTTATTATTAGCAGCATTTTGGATATGTAACCCAGACGCGAAAAGAAAACCAAAAGAATAAAACATAGACGTTGAGCCACAGCCCATCTAGTACAACCCATGAGCAGAAAAGCGAATCCAAGAAGAAAGAGGGGGAGGCTTTTTACAAAGCCTAAAATTAGAAGGCTCTACAAACAAGTACTTGGAGACACCCCCAACCAATATGCCTTTTCTACTCTTTATGCAACCAGTAGTCCCATAGAAGATAGAGCCATACGCCAACTTACCAAGTTATCAAATACACCTCCGCACCCTCTCTCCTCAGAACCCAAATCCAAACACGACTCAAAACAAAAGGGAAAGAAACAAAGCAAAATAAAAAAGCAAAAACCCTGTGCGCGCTTTGGGGACAGTAAGTGAAAGCTTGTTCGCAACTCTCAAAGCGAAAAATATTGCTGTATTCTGCTTATTACCCACTACCCCAAAAACCAAAACACATGCTCTCCCATTTCCCCAACTCTTTTCATCATCACCACCACCACCACCGCCGTGTCCTTCTTCTTCTTCGGCCTCCTCTTCAACTTTCATCAAATCTTTTTGAACTTAACCTTCTTCCCTAGAGCTTATAGGTTTCTTCTTGAATCGGGTAGTACAAGAAGTTCGCAAATATGATCACACTAACAGATTTTTACCATGTTATGACTGCAATGGTGCCACTATACGTGGCCATGATCTTAGCCTATGGCTCAGTGAAATGGTGGAAGATCTTCAGCCCAGACCAGTGCTCAGGTATCAACCGGTTTGTGGCCCTCTTTGCAGTACCTCTCCTCTCCTTCCACTTCATCTCCACTAATGATCCCTACACCATGAATATGAAGTTCATTGCTGCCGATACTCTCCAAAAGGTCATCGTCTTAATTGCTCTTGTCGTTTGGACAAAGGTGAGCAAAAAGGGTTGCTTGGAATGGACAATCACTCTATTCTCACTCTCAACTCTGCCAAACACTTTGGTCATGGGCATCCCTTTGCTGAAAGGAATGTACGGCGAATTTTCTGGAAGCCTGATGGTCCAAATTGTGGTCCTTCAGTGCATCATTTGGTACACTTTGATGCTTTTCTTGTTTGAATTCAGAGGTGCCAGAATGCTCATCTCTGAGCAGTTCCCAGACACTGCGGGCTCCATTGTCTCAATCCATGTTGACTCTGACATCATGTCACTGGATGGAAGGCAGCCTCTAGAAACCGAAGCTGAAATCAAAGAAGATGGCAAGCTTCATGTCACGGTAAGAAAATCCAATGCTTCAAGATCAGATATATTCTCAAGAAGGTCGCTGGGTTTGTCTTCAACAACTCCCAGACCCTCCAATCTAACCAATGCAGAGATATATTCCTTGCAATCTTCAAGAAACCCAACTCCAAGAGGGTCTAGCTTCAACCACACAGATTTCTACTCCATGATGGCTGGTGGGAGGAACTCAAACTTCGGTGCCTCTGATGTTTATGGTCTCTCAGCCTCACGAGGGCCAACACCAAGGCCTTCGAACTATGAGGAAGATGGTGGAGTCGCTGGCAAACCAAGGTTCCATTACCATGCTGGAGCTGGTGGGGCTGGGCACTACCCAGCACCAAACCCTGGAATGTTTTCACCTACGGGATCAAAAAATGTTACTGCTAATGCAAATGCTAAGAAGCCTAATGGCCAAGCTCAGCAGAAACCAGAGGATGGTGGAAAGGACCTTCATATGTTTGTTTGGAGCTCTAGTGCTTCGCCTGTTTCAGATGTCTTTGGAGGGCAAGAATACGGAGCTCATGATCAGAAAGACGTGAGATTGGCCGTTTCTCCTGGAAAAGGTAGATTTTTATTTTCACTTGTAATTCATTTGGTGTTTTTTTTCTCCCTAAGCAATCCATTTGGTGTTTTGCTTTTGTATGGTTCATTGTGTTTTTGTTTTTTCCTTTCTGTCTTCTCTTAATGGAGATTTTAATCGTTGTTGTGCTGCGGATTCTGATTCTTAGTGGAGGGCCAGAGAGAGAATCAAGAGTACTTAGAGAGAGATGATTTCAGCTTTGGGAAGAGAGGTTTAGAAGGAGAGATGAACAACCATGAAGCTGAGAAAGTGGGAGATGGCAAACCCAAAACCATGCCTCCAGCAAGTGTCATGACTAGGCTTATACTCATCATGGTTTGGAGAAAGCTTATTAGAAATCCCAACACCTACTCAAGCTTAATAGGCCTCACTTGGTCTCTAGTCTCATTCAGGTATCTGTCGTCTTCTCAGTCTAAACCCCTGAAAATTTTACTCTTTTTAAAATTTCCTGTTAAGGAATTTGTTTCGCTTATAGATTTTCTAATTTGATCGTTTTGGCTTGTGGGGCTTCCTTGCAGGTGGCATATTGAGATGCCTGCCATCATAGCAAAGTCCATTTCCATACTGTCAGATGCAGGGCTTGGCATGGCCATGTTCAGTCTTGGTCAGTACAACCAGCCTTCCTTTGTTACAGATTTACAGGCTTTAGAGTTTAGACAAAATTCTCTCCTACAATTTCTTTACCATAAATCTTTTCCTGATTCTGTTTCTCATGTTTCAGTATTAAAAGTATAAAGAAAGCAAGCAAATCAGTAACAAAAGCAAATTAAAGAAAACAGTGGTTATGATAATGTCCTGGTTTCTTTATGAATATGGCCGGCTATATTTCTTTCACTTTTTAGTTTTTGCCATGTTTATGTTGGGTTCGATATAATGGACGGTGATGGGTAGTGGTCGTGGTGATGATGAAAGGTCTCTCAAAAGAGTGACTGAGTGGACAGACAGTGGAGGGGATGTGATGGTGGTGATGGGCATGCTGATGCTTTTGATGTGAATGACAGGTCTGTTCATGGCTTTGCAACCGAGGATCATAGCATGTGGAAATTCCATAGCATCTTTTGCTATGGCTGTGAGATTCCTTGCAGGTCCAGCTGTCATGGCAGCCGCTTCCTTTGCTGTTGGCCTTAAGGGCGTTCTCTTACACGTTGCCATTGTCCAGGTCACCCTCTTTCTCTGTGCTCGTTTTTGCTCTTTCTCTCTCTTCTGCCTCCTCCTGACAAAACAATCCTACGTAACTGCATAAGCTCAAAAACTTCACATTAAAGCATATAAATATATTTTCTTCGAGCTATCCCCAGATAAGATTTTTTATTATTTTCGATTAAAAGTGATTTAATATACGATATTATCACCACAGCATGATCAGCATCTAATTTGGGTCTTCAAAAACTATTTTTTATCCTTTCTAGAGAGAGCAAAATATGGGCTGAATAAGCGCAGTGACGTAATGCAAAGCAGTGAGCTTAGTAAACAGTCCAACCCTCACTAAGGACCTGTTTGCGGGGATATTAATGAAGAACAAACATCTGTACCATTCATTATCTAACATGTTTTTTTGCCCCTCATGTGACCTGGATTGCCAAACAAAATGACAGGCAGCTCTACCACAAGGAATTGTCCCCTTTGTCTTTGCCAAGGAGTACAATGTGCACCCTGATATTCTCAGCACAGCGTGAGTGTATTCTTCTAGCATATTATAAAATTATTTACACCTTTCTGCAGCTACATTTCTTTGTGTACACTAACGGATGTCTTTTATTTGCAGAGTTATATTCGGGATGCTCATTGCGTTGCCCATAACTCTCGTCTACTACATTTTGTTGGGATTATGAATGGGTGGAAGTCATAAAAGAGCATGCAAGGCATCCATGCAAAAGCTCAAGCAGGCCATTGACGCATTTGAGAAGTCAGTCGACTTTGAAATCAAAAGGCATGACGAGAAATAGGGTCGGATCAGAATGACATCTTTTTTGTTTTATTATTATTTCTTCCTGAATTGTCTTCGCTAGTAAAATTGTAAAATCCTTGTTTGTAGTCAATTTATATATGAAAAATGTTTCTCTAGTTAACTATAAACCAGAAAGTACTCTATTTCTTTTCCTAAAATTTATGCTTTCAAGAAAGCAACAGAAACAAGGAAGAAAAGGAAAAGGAAAAAGGAAAGGAAGAGATCAAAGCCGAAGATGTGGAGGATACCCTTTCATTGTCCTCCAACATTCTACTTGAATGGCGGAGGGTGTAAAGCTTTATCTAACTTCTGGTTCTGTTCGCTCACAATTGCAGGAGATAACCAATAAACTTGGGACCAGCTTAGAATCAAAAGGCCAAGTCATTTACCAAAACTGGGCAGTGAGCTTGAGAAAGTTTAGCTAGCTAGTGATCGGATTGCAGAATTGAGGTGCACATTTGGGGGTCAGGGGGGGCTATGGGGGTTGTTTAGCAGGTTTGCAGTTAGTGCAAAGAGGGACCCTCCATTACAAGATGGGGGTTCGAGCTGATTTAGACCGCTTTCGAATATTGGGAGACAATAGTCACAATCCAAAGTTTCTCCGATCCTTTTCTCCTCAGTACTGCTTTCTTCGTCCCCTTATTCTTTTGGTTAAACACAACACCTTTTCTTGACACCTTTCCTTTTCACTGTTGGGTCGATGTATGGTGCTTTGTATAACATCCTTTTGAACTCTTATGGACCAAAATGAAGAAGGCTATAGGAGCTGGAGGGTCTCTGCCGGTTGGCCATTCAATAGATATTATCTTGGTCTTAAAGTTTACATTCATTTTCTGTTCATCTCTTTTTCTCCGTACAGTTTAGAAATTCTAGCGCCATATAGGTAAGTAAAGGGGAAAGGGGGCAGGGTTTGGTACGAAGTCTATCTTATTCATCATTAGATTACTGTGATGAATTAGGGGATAAAATTTCGTTGGATCCACATGATCTATAATTTCCAGTCTACTATTTCATGTGATTATTGTGTTATATATACTTAATCAAGTGCATATCCCATATCCAAGAATTGGGCATGAAGCCGTGTTGACCAAAACTAGGCTTATTTTTTCCTCTTCATTCCCCCCGGCCAGTTGTGGTCATAATAATTATCTTTCCATTAGACCTGAGAAAATTAATAAAGAATTGTGTAAAAAAAAATCGTATCTGACTGAGTGAATACATGTCAATATATCTATTTCAGCTTCCTCTGCTTTGATTGGATTTTCTAACTTCGAACTCATTGTTTTAACGTGCTTGTTTCGATACACGATATATTTTATTGTGCAGAAATGTATTTTAAGGAGAAGTTCCCAGCTAATTTTCTTTGAGCTTTTCTAGTAGGACCAAGAGTCATTTGTAGACCAACTACCATCGGGAAGCCATAGCAAAAACTACCCCTAAAACTCACCTGATTAGCTCAAGTGGCAGCAGGAGGCCTTGAGAGTGTGGTTTAAGTGCATACTCTCAAGTTCGAAACACCACTTGCATTAATGATAAAAAAAACTCGCGACTTAAATGAGAGCTGGTCAGTGGGCCGGTTAATCTTTCAAGAATTTTTCGTGTCATTGAATCCAACTCATATAGATACTAGAACAGGTGCTTCCGAATCTGGTGCATATGAATGGGTAGCCGAATTTTTTCTTCATTGCCCAAAAATAACCACCTCTGAAACCTCTCACAACCACAGCCTAACCCATGGTTACCTCCCACCACTGACTGGCTCATGACTGCCATACTGTTTCTGACTTCTGAGCTCTTATCCTCCCAGACCCATGGAGAAGCCTGATCCCACTCTCCAGCGTACTCTCACAAACACCTAATAGAACAACCCCAGAATACCCTTTGATGGCTGTAACCTCCACTGCATGCCCATGGTCAAATACCCCATGGACAACCCCCGAAAGTTGAAACTCACTACAAAAAAATAGGTCTTTAGCGGCAGTTGCCAAAGACGCTGCTATAGGGTGACTTTAGAGGCGTTTGTCCACAAACGCCGCTAAAAATGGCATATAGCGTCGGTCACAGACCCCATTAGCGGTGTTTGCGCTCAAACGTTGCTAAAACTTTTGCCTATAGCGGCAGTCTTTTTAGCAGCGGTCTCTAACGGCCGCTATATACCCCTTATAGCGGTGGTCGTCTATAGACCCCTTGTAACGGAAATGTTACAAACGCTGCTATAAATCAGGTATCTACAGCTGCAGTCATAGTGACCGCCGCTCTAGCTTACACCTTTAGCAGCGTTTTGCGTTTTTGTAAAAAAACGCTGTTAAAGGTGTATCTATAGCAGCGTTTGTTGCCACAAACGCTGCTATAGATATAAGTGCAAAAACAATTTTTATTTATTAATTATAAGTTATTTAATGTTAATAATTATTTTATATATTTTTATTCTTTTAATATATAATTTTATTTTGTCATTTATTTGAAAAAAATTATTTTAAGGGACATACTGAATAAAATATGGAATTATAATGAATGTTATGAAAATTGAAGTTATTATATGATATATTGTAAATTATACCTATGATTGTTATGGTAATTGCATACTTATTAACTAAATCTAAGTAGTTTAAAAAAACATCTATTATCCTACTTATAATGAGCATATATATTTTTTAATAATTAGTAATATAATACCATTAATTAGGACATTGTTTAATTTCAAACAAAAATATATTGTGAGATTAGCTTATGCAATTAATGTACATGACTTAATATATAGTTTTAGAGGCTACGTTTTAGTCATTAGGTAGGTAAGTGCATATAAAATACTTAGGTTAATTAGTACATATCATGTATATGATAAATACATAAAACAAATCATGCAATGTTATATAAAAGGCATTATGCTTTTAAATTATAAGTATTATATATTATTACTATCAACTTATTTTAATTAAGATTATTATACTATACTAATTATAAAAAAGGGTGTAAAATAATAATGTGTATATCTTTATACACAGTACAAAGTCAATATTAGAGAATAATTAAAATAATTAATTTTGTAAATGATGGCTAAAAAGTTTCAGTTAGAGTGTAATAATATAATGAATTTTATATTATGATATAATATTGATTGACAACTTTTAGACAAAGAAAAAATAAAAGACAAGGGCGAGGGAAATTTTCATAATTTTCACTTAGCGCCAACGGGCGGGTTACCTTTCTAATTTAAATTCACTTTCATCGTCTCTCTGCTCTCTACCCACGCCATGCTTCTCTCATCTCTGTGCTTTGTGCTCTCTCCTCTCTTTATCAGTCACCGCACCTCTCTCCCCCTCTCTTGGTAGCCGCGCTCTCTCCTCTCACTCTATGGCAGCGCCGTTGGGCACGATTGGGCACGGGGAGGAGGGATTTCGCGGTTTGCCTCAATGGGGTTGCTCAATGCGATTAGGCGCGGTTGGACTCTGTCCCGCGCATCCCTCGCTCAAGGCCCCGTGCAAGCGGGGATTTGAACTCTGTAGAGTCTCCAGCTGAGTTTCTCTCTCTCTCTAAATATTTGTATGTATATTTGCATATCTGGAATGATTGTTTTTTCGTTTGTTGTATGCAGAGTCTCCAGCTGAGTTTTTTGCAGAGAACAAAAACATTGTTGGGTTTGATAATCTAGGTTTCATTTACTTTTCTTTTTTAATAGATTAGACCTCTTTCTTTTCTCAGTGAAAACTAAGGGAAAGTTAGGTGAAAGAGTTTCAATTCTGCAACTATCTTTGATTGTTTCACATCAAATTGGTTGGAACTCTAAAGTTCCAGCGAAAAGGAAGTATAGAAATCAAAGTTGTATATATCTTCAGATTGTAGTCCATTAAGCATTTGAGCCTTTAGCGATCTTGGCAAACTAATTGGATGAGGTTCTGTAAATTATTTAGTGCATGAAGTGTTAGAGGGCTTCAAATGTGCAATATTTGCATATGGTCAAACTGGTACATGGAAGACTTACACGATGGAAGGTGAATGCAAGATGTCAAAGGTTACAATATTTGGGTATTCAATTATAAGGTAACAATATTTGTACTTATTTTATTTTTCTGCAAGTTATCCAGCACTTGCCTCCTTTATCTTTTCTGACAAATGATTAAATCCTTTATCTTTTCTGTCGTGAAGTCTTTCGAGTGCTCTCTCTTATTGGTTTGGCATTTAGTTTCCTATGTGATTGAAAGAACTATTGTTTCTGCCATTATTTGAGTCCTACTTGTGACTTCCAGATTGTAACAACAAAATGATAAACTCTATTAGTCTCCTTGAAAAGGATGATTTTAATTTGAGGTAATATCTCCTTTGCCTTATATGTTGTTCCTGGTTAAAGTTTTGCTGATGGTCTTATATGTTCTTTGCTGATGGATAGTCTAATGCCAGAGTATTTATTCTAGTAGAGCTTGAACATGGGGTAGAGATGTCCTCTGGGCAGACTTTTGCATGCAAGTTCTTGGTTCTGGACTCAGTAACTTAGATGTCTTTATAGGGTTTGGTGAGAATGGGCTTGCTGCACGCATTTACTTTTGTTTTCTTTTTCCTGTGTTGTCACTGTGAACTGTGTTATTTTTTTTTCTAATTGAAGATGATACCTTGTATGGTCGAAGTAGTTCATACTTATTGTATTATTTCTCTAGGCAATTCATTCTTTGATTTTGTTAAAGGTTAACCAAAAGATGATGAAGTCAACTCTCATCGAGGATCTTTATGGTGAGATTGAACGTTTGAAGGCAGGTGAGATGCATATGACTAGTGGATTTTTTGAAATTGGTTTGAATTTAGTAGTTTCAAACCTTGCCTAGCTGGAAAGATGCAGTAGAAAGGAAATGCAATTGTTCTTTTTTTGTTGGCACAATTCATACTTCAGGAAGCAGAAATTTTTGGTAGTGCATTAAACAGCTCTTTATTCTGTTGGCTTGATTGGAATTGATGACTTGTGGAGGAAACTTCGTGGTTTTCTTTTGGTGGTATAGGTGTTTGAAGTTATAAAGAAGAAGGAAGAGACAAGGCAAGCAGAGATGGAAGCAAAGGCTGCAGAGTTCAAGGTAATGCAGGCTCAAGCTGAAACCGTAAGACACTCTTTTCTTTTTTTTCCTTCCTGATTACTGTGCTTGTAGCTAAATAAGAGCTCCAACTGAGCTGCACATGTATCCTATATTCTGCATGTATAGGCATTTTGCCTGTATTCTGTATGTATGAAGTTTTTATTTCTTCAGTACAAAACAAAATCCCAAATGACTTGCTATATATGAGGATGAATTGGCCAGGAAGAGAATGCAAGCAAGTTCTTTCATCTTGGGTTCTTGCAAGGTTATTTATGGTGGAGAACTAAATCTTCATTGTTGTGGTGGCACACAGAAAATGAATATATACCAGAGAGCAAGGAATCAAGAGCTTGTAAAACTGCAAACACAAGAGTCAATTAGGCAGGAGCAAGCTCGACAAGCAACATAAGATGGTGTTGGTGCTGATGGTGTACTGAAGCTGCTTTTGTTAATACTAGGATTAAAGTTATTTTTATTTTATGTTAGAAACTCGTATAGACTATTGTGTTATAAAATTTGTACGACTTATTATTTAATCAATGATGAATTATATTTGTTTTATTATATTTGTTCTTAGCTTTTTACATCAATCAATTATGGTTTAAAATTAAAAATGCAGGTGTTTTTATAAATACAGTTTTTGCAACGTTTTTCTTAAAAAAACACGCTGGTTCTATAGCGATATTTTCTAAAACGCTGCTAAAGACATGTAGCAACGTTTTAAGGAAACACTGCTAAAAAAATAAATAAATAAAGCACTTCGGGGACTGCCGCTGTAGGTCAAGGTTTTCTCCAGCGGTCGCGAAAACCGCCGCTAAAACCTATCCCGACGGAGATATAGCGGCGATCGCGACCGCAGCTAAAAAGTGCTGCTATAGATCTTTTTGGCCTATAGCAACGTTTTTTTGGGCTATAGCCCTATTTTTTTGTAGTGGCTCTTACCTACATATGCTTAAAACTAACTTTCAAGTTCTACATCCATCGTGCATGCGAGGTGTGGTCTAGTAGTAAAGCTGACTCCTTGTACTTCGGTGAATACCAGATCATTAACTTTAATCGTATTGGTGGTAGATATCAGAGATCGATACCTATTCTTATTCTACAGATGCGAATTATATGAGAACTTGTTGTATGAGAACTTGTGTGCTTAGGGATCTTTCAGTTTTCATAAATAATAAAAAAAAAGTAAATAAGAAGAAGAAGAAGAAGAAACAAGGTGAAATGACAGTTTTGAATGGTAGCCCTTCTTATTTATACCTAGATAGAAGAGATAGGTATAAAGAGTGTGGATCATGACCAGCAATATAACTAGAGTCATTTAAACAAATAACTTTAAGGGGAACCTGATTCAAAACCTATTCCTTTGCATTCTGGTTCTTAATGGCGTAGGAATACTAAGTGAGATCTTACTGACCAAACACAAAGAACAAAATAGTAGTATTTATGAAAACTGCCTGTAGTCCATGCATTGCCTCCAACCAAGTTCCTCTGTCAAAGGATATGTTTCCTACTGCTTGAACATCACATAGTAAGCGCACGTGCCCCACAAGGTGCAAGAGCTAAACTTCGGGAGGTTGATTATTCGTTTGCCAGAGTATGGGGTTTTAGGCCTACTGCGCATGGCACCATAGCAAGTTGTCAGCATGTATTATGCACTTGTCAGTTCATTATTGTGCCCATTGGCTGTACTTAAGACTTTCTCCATCTTTGGCCGGCATGGTAATCAGCGCATTCAAGAGGATGAGGTCAACCTGCCTCTCCATTAATGCTGTTCAGAAACTAGGCATTTGTTTGTATTTTTGTCTTGCAGCACGGGCCTGAGAAAAAAGTGGCATTTTTGCAGTGAAGTTCTTTCCCCTAAGATTGTCGATGAATTTTGGTTCAAAAATTAACACTTTCTGGGGAAATGGAACAAAGGGTGAGTTTTTGGATTTAAGAACATGCTATATGCGTGCTCCAACTTTCCTTCGTATTCATGATGTTCTTTTTTTTTTTACAAAAAAAAAGTATTCATGATGTTCGATCGAACTCTTTTTGTTTTCTTCTGTAACAGCTTCCTTTAATATTGAACAGATATTTCAGTCTCCACTGGCGTTTTGAATGTCTTTTAGCTGTGAAAGCTTCAAAAGGTAATTAGGGCTCAAACAGCTATATATATATATATATATATATATGCTTCTCCATATGAGAATTGAGTGGAGCATTTCGAAGTTTAATTCATAGTCTTCTACTTTAAGCTAGCCACTGGGATCCCATTAATTAGTAATTTTTTAATGTCCATTCAAGAATATGGTTTTCTGGGCACATTAATCCATTATATATGGTCCTGCATCCTGAAATATTTGAGCAAACAGGCTTAGTTGGGGAATCTCTAGGGATAGGTTACGTTAGCTTTTCAGGTACCAGTCCTTCCCGCATATATATGTTCGAATTATCTCACGCTTAACCACAAATGTAATGGCTAATCCATTTTCTTTCTTTCCTGTATACTCTAATGATCATTTTGTGATATTGTAATATTAAAACTAGCATGCGTAGAACCAAGCATCTATTTAATGATTAAGCAGTACGTACGGTGATGCAAAACTCCAAAGATAAGTCATCTATATTTGTTCTTGATAAAAAGGGTAAGAGAGGGCTACCAGAGGTCAAAACGGATATGGCTCAAAGAAAGATTGTATAAAGAGATTCAAAGTCACGACTGTGATTTTAAAATGAATGAACATTCAAAGACCAGGATTTAACCATCTCATTTGATGAAATATGTGAGACAAAATAACTAATCGACTTAGTAACCAAATCCTGACCTTTGAATTTTCATTTTAAAATTAAAATCATGAATTTGAATCACTTCACACAATCTTTAGCAGACACTCCGTAAGAAAGGGCTGAGCCATAACTTGACGCTGACCCACTAAGGATTCAATATAGACGCATCCATCCACTCTTAAATAGCTTGCTATATACCCAAGCGCCTCCGTGTGACTTTATGTGCCCTAACCACTAAGTCACTATCCTCAGTGATGATAGGTCATTTATTTTATTTGCAAGCTAGGTGACATGCATTAATTGGTACGCAGAAGTTTAGTCCAAAATCGTTGAAGAAATTAACGTAATGGCAACTTTCTTTGCTAATTCGCTGGCAAAATTTTGAAAACTTTTTTAGGTCTTGTTGTCATTTGAAAAAATCACGAAGATAATGCCGTATTGGTAGCTAGAATATCTGCTTCTGGTCACATCGAATGGGGGAAAACAGGTGCAATAAGTTTCATCCATTTCGATCTGCTCCCCAAACTCATATTGCAATTGACTTAATGGCCTATCAGATCGTTACACAACCAAAAGAGAGGGCCTGAGGAAAAAGTTCAACCCACTCAATCAAATAGTATTAGACTATAGTATGGCTCCTAGGGTCATGCCTGATGGATATGTATCAATAGTTAACTCAATAGTGGTTCGAAACTAACATATTCACATGCTCATGATCAGCTTGCTGCAAGAGAACAAGAGCATGCAAAATTTTATTCCTGTCAATCATCCCCATCAATCAAATCAAGCGTATATTATCGCATAATGAAGACATGCAAGTTGATCCAAAGGAAAAGCAATGGTCGTGATCTTAACCATTTCCTGCATAACGCATCTTGCACTAATCACTGATCTCCTAATTAATGAACCAAGAAGAAGAGAAAGTGTGGGAAAAGGATTCTTCTTAAGCCCTTTAGAGATAAGTAATTGGGGGGGGGGGGGGGGGTTCCAGCAACTTTAGACAAAAAGTATTAACAATAGATTAAAAGGAGGACGTGAGCACGTTAAGGGGTCAACAATTGGAAAAGCATATCTCTAATGATACAACCATGGTAGCACCTCAATTACTTTCTTTATGATTATCTTCAAGAATCATTAACAATAATTGTCAGCATGAATCACGTCGAAAGCTGAAGCTTATTTACTATTCGTGATTAGGTAGCTTTCTTATTGTGCTTCCACGATAAACGAACATCATCAAATCGATCGAAGATCCCTTCGTTTCTGCCTTCTCAAGATCCCATTGAAAGCAAGAGATATTAGAGTCGATCGTTGATATAATTTTCCACTCGATCGAGTTGACCTAAGCGCAAAACCTCACGAGCATAATTATTGTTGGGGTTGTCGCATAAATATTTGAGTACCCGAGATCGTCGCCTATAATATTGAATCTAATACCGTGGGTAGGTGAATTATGAAGGTTCTACTTGATTGTATACCATCGACAACAGTTCTAGCTTGGAAGTATTCGTGTATAGTGCAGATGTAATTAGCTTCGTAGGACGTCGTAATATATATATATTAAGTATGGCTTTTCCTAAAACCCCAAGCACCAAAACCTATTGAAAGATAAAAACTAAAAGGATAAATACACTCCTGAACTCTAGAAGTTTGGCACATTACACCATGCATGTGAGTTTTGTCATGCGATTTTATATTATACCCCCAGCTTGTCCTTTTACATTGTCCCCTGTTAAAAATCATTAGGGGAAAAATTGAGTTAGACGTAAAATTTTACGGCAAGGTGCAATATGCCAAATCTTTCAAAGTTTAAGAATTAAATATTTCAAAATTCAAGTTTAAGGTACAATATGAAAAATACATTTATCTTGAAATTAAGTTTGAAATTGATCCAACAGAAAGTTATATCCGTTGGTTAATTTGAAAGGTTGTCTATAAAGTCATTCAATAGAATGACCATGGATGAACTTTTCCATGAGGTGGAAATTTGAAGGAAAATCGACAGAGATTGCCAAAGAATGAAAGAGATTGAATGGATTAAAATTAATCATTCCAAGCTTATTTATATCTTTCTTTGTAATACTTCACCAAGCACTACAACCTTACGAAAAGTCTCTGCGTGTCAAATTGATAACCACCTGCATGGAAGTTCCATCAACATCCCCGCGCCGGGGGAGGGGGATGGGGATGCAAAATATGGGGATATGATGTGATCACCTCAAATTCCAACAATATTGCTCTAAGTGGGAATGTACAAATGCTTAGTTTTTTCTTCAGACAAATCGTTTAGATAAGACAAAAGGCTATTAATTATTTCCACTATGCTTGAGATTAGATAAGTGACAATAAATACATATTAATTAAGATGAATGCTCAGGAAAAAAAATTAAGATGAATGCTCTTGTCAATACGTACATGATCCCTTTCATCATGATGGGATGATGCTAATCGATGTAACTCAACTGAGATTTATATATATGAGACGCCTTGGGAAACTCACAAGCGTACAGTTGTCTTTAAGAATATGAAATAGTAAAGCAACTCAATAGTATTCGAAGGACTGGAGAGGCATAAACTAGGACTTTCTTTAACAGTGAAGATTGACAATGGTAATCACTTTCGCACAATATTGTCGATGAATAATTAGTGTTATCCTTGAATGGAAGGACCACAAAATGTTAAGGTTGCCAGCCCTTAACTTCCTTAATGCATGGTTACAACATTTGTTCCTCCTCCACTATGGCCTGATATATATATGCATCTGCCACTGGAATTAATTTCGTCATTAATCCGTAATGGACTAGAACAAAGTTGGAGTGCCAGTAGAAGAAGGATGTAAGCGGTGGTGAGCAAGGGGAAGCAACAAACACTAACGTTGCAAGAAGGTTCTATTGATGAGAGCCTAGGATACACTCAACCGAAAGATGTCAGAAACGATTTCTTCCCTTATGGGTATGGAGGGGCATAATTGTTGAGGTCCACACTCATATAAGATAGACTTGGAATAGAAGTAGACTTGGAGAAGAAGTTTACTTTCTCCCCACTCCAAGTTTAGGGTTTTCTCTTAGGATTTCTCTTCGTATATTTTTCTATAAATAGAGGTTTATGTTATATAAGTAAATTGTATGTGAGCATTGGGCAGAGAGAGAGCATGGTGTGGCTATTGTATTGGGTGGGTAGAGTGATTTTTTTAAGCGTTCTTAATAAAATTGCTATGGGTGGACGTTGGTCGGATTGGGGGCCGAACCACATAAATTCATGGTGTTCTTTTTTTTTTAATTTTTGTGCCAGTTTCCCAACACGCTAAAGGAGGTTGGCCTAGCAAGGACTACCACTTGACCCTATCATGTGTAATAGGAAAATGATGATATTGTATAAACAACAATATAATAATTAATGTGCTTAGAAAAACAAAAGCAATGGGAATTTATTAATATAATTCAAATAATAAAATTTATCTCCTCTTAACAACTTAATCTTTTAGGATATAATTGGTGTTTTCGTATGAGATCAAAACAAACCTTCTGTGTTTGATTAACCCAGACTCTACACTTAATGTTTTAGGAGTTACATGTTTAGGATCTGCGATCGACTTTGACAAGAAACTCCCCAATATGTTTTCGACTAGCTGAGCCTTATTGTACTGCTTATTATAAGCTAGGCCCCGGCCATAATTTTGCAAGTCAAAGGTTTTCTGAATGTGCTAGCTAGTCATGGGCGGATCTAGGGGTGCGGGTGGGGGCGGCCGCCCCTACTGGCTCCAAAAATCCTTTGTAATTTTTTTTAGTTATTAAGAAGCAGGCCCGCCCCCACTGGCCCAACCGCTCCGGCCTGCTTCCAAGGCCAGTGGGGGCGGGACTGGGCCAGCGGGGGAACACCCACTGACCTAGTTCGTGTGGCCTAATTACTTTTTTTTAAAAAAAATCAAAGGGTGAAATTATGCCGTTTCACCCTCTAATTTTTTTTTTAAAATTATTCACGCCTCTCTCTCTCATTCTGCGATCTCTCCGTTTCTCCCTCAGCCCTCACGCCTTAGCAGTCCCTATCACTGGTCCATTATCACTTTAACTGCACTAATACATAAATTATGTAGGTCCTCACTAATTTATCATTTGCCAATTAGAAAGCAAAGCACATAAATATTGTTTTTGATTAATCTAATTTATTACTGAGGTTATTTGTTAACGAGAAATAGCTGAGTGCACCAATACTTTTTGACAGAAGAAGATTCTTTATCTTCATATAGACATCAAACTCCATAATTATTGATGAGTGTTAAGAATTGTCTTCCTCATATGTTGATGAACATTTTGTTTTATTTTGTTCTTTTTAGATAATAGATAGATTTTTGATAAAAAAAAGTCACGAAGCATGGAGTCGTCTAATACTCCTAATGTGACTACTACTTCTAATGAGGATTCTAGTTCAAAAAGATATCGTCTTTTGTTGAGTTCGGATGATATTATTTCTGACGTAGGATTGCGTAAATCTATTGACTTGTGCAGCACAGACCACACTTGCTATCATTAAATACATTGGGGATGAATTTTTTTGTCTTATGGTTGATGAGTCTCGAGATAGTTCAGTGAATGAGCAAATGACAGTAGTTTTGAGATATGTGAACAAAAGTGGATAGGCGATTGAACGGTTTCTTGGTGTGGAACATGTTACTGACACATGCTACCAGTCTTTAAAAATTGTTATAGATAAATTGTTTGCAAGACACGGATTATAAATTGTTTCTTGGTATGGATAAGTGTATTTCATTATTTTTAATATTTTTAGTTCTTAATTCGACCCCACTCATTCTATATCCTAGATACGCCACTGTAGCTAGTCATCACTATTGGTACTAAAACAAAGAAATCCTTTAAATATTATATAAATGGCAAAGTGAAAGTTCTGTTCCCCTTGACCGTCATGTGTACTGCATTCAGTCAAAAGATTAGTACACGGTACATTGATCTTTTTGAGGACCATCTCTATGCTCGAAAAAAGCTTTTCCCCTCAAACTCTTCTGATCTGTAAGCATAATAAGGGATAAGCGGGTTGTAGTGCCTAAAACGAAGTGAAAGAGCACTTTTCCCTTTGCTTCGAATTGACATCGGGAGAGAGAGTAATCCACCCTCGATCGGTTGGCTAGACTTATAACCCGCAGTACGATCGAGTTCCAAAAGGAAAGAAGCGCTGACAGCAGAGTCCGGCTTCCGAGCCCTAATGCCACATCTTCCTCAAAATGGCTCTTGAAGGCTGATCTTTGGCATTCAAAGAATTCCATATTTTCTTCATCACTCCGATAAGCCAGGAGCTGTACTTCTTTCACAAGCCTCTGGCCATAGTCTAATATATACTTTGTGTCATTTACCTCTGGCTTTCAGAAACTCGCTAGCTACATATATATAAAATATCCTCAATATTCTATACCAATTATTGACCACGGTGATGCATGAAAATTGACAACTTTCTACTTTGAACGCCCATCTCTTGGATTTATACCCCCGAAAGAACATAACTATGCACGCAATTGTATGGGAGGAGCAAGTTGTTCTTATGCGTTGGTTAGGGGATACTAATGTAAGTATAGGGGAGAGAGAGAGAGAGAGAGAGAGAGAGAGAGAGAGAGAGAGAGAAGGGGGGGACGCATTATGCAAAACAAAGAACTAAATTTTGCAAAAGAAAAGGCAACCAACGTCAGTGTTGTCTTTTTTCAGTGGATGCAAAGCTTTTGTGCGAGGAAGAGAGATCAGTTGTGGGTAACGTCTAGATTGTCTCCCACTAACTTGTGCTGGGTCGGCCGTCATCGAGACAATGCTTTGTGGGTTTGTCACGTCTGTATTAGGGCTTGCTCTGTCAACCCCTCTCTTTCTCTGTGATGTTTTTGTTATATTCCTTACATGCACAGAAAAATAAGAAAAGTGTGCGTACCTCTGTGCTTGTTTTATTCCCCGCTCTGGATTCCAGTGGAGAAATTTTTTCTTTTTGTAAACGGGTCCATCATAACGCTGATCAGTCCCTCCATCATTTTATCTTTTCCACACTTGTTTTCATCCCTTCACTAACCTCTGCTCTCTCACTGCTCTGATCTCTCTCTCTCAGATCAAGATTGTCCACTGCACGTGAAAAGTGAATAGATTTAATGAGTTGTTTTAATAATCATTTGGGGTCTTCTTATGGATTGATATCAAAAGTTTTGTCTGGATCACCTGTTACTTAATTCAAATATTTCAAATTGTTCTTTTGTGTTAATTTATTATTGAAGTATAGCTAGTTTGTTTTGAAATAACCTAGAAATAAGTAAAGCTTGTATTAGGGTTTTTACTAAGTTGAGCTGCAATTTTAATTCCTTAAAACTAGCAATTTAAGGAAATTAATCCACATTTTCCAATAGTTATGTGATTTTAAAACTAGAAAAAATTTGCACGGCCCTATTTATTTTAACTCATAATTATGCCTCCCTCCATAAAACTCTCAACAATTCATTAGTTAGCCGTCATCATAATCGTTAAACCGTCACTTATAGTTATCTTAATTCCACAGTTTTCTATAAGTGAAGGACAAGATATAGATCCTCTTCAATCTGTTGTTCCAGATAAATACATCATGCATTGAATGTTATAAGGTTCTCACTATCCAAAATTTAATACATGCAATATTGAACTGTAGATTATGCTATATGATTATATTAAAAACCGTACCCTTTTTCATAAAATTCATCAGAGATAATACCATGAGAATCATCAGGAAGCTTGAGAACTAGTTTTGATAATTTCCTTTGTTATCTGAAGATAAAGCATCTTAGGGGATGGAACATTCCACCACCTGTATGATTCAAAATCATTTCTTTTATCTGGTCAATAGTAGGGTTGTTCAAAAATGGGCCGAAACCGACCGGGCCCACCAAACCGGCCCGAAACCGACTGTGCCGGTCGATTTTGGGCCCATTTTTTAACAGAATCGATGGCATTTTAGTAATTTTCACATTATATATATAATATATTTGTTAAGAAAACTTAAATTATATGTTTACATAGAGACGACGTCGTCTCCCCCCCAAAAAAAATTACGTCATCTCCACTCTCCCCCCCCCACATCCTCTCTCTCTCTCCCTCCCCTGCTCGTCTCCCTCCCCCACTGCTCCCATGAGTCCCATCTCGGCAGCTCCCACGTCCTCTCTCCCTCCCCCTCCCACGTCCTCTCTCTCTCTCCCCCCACAGCCCACTGCTCATCGTCTCTCCCTGAGGCCACGTCCTCTCTCTCTCTCTCCCTCCCCTGCTCGTCTCCCTCCCCCACTGCTCCCAGCTCTCATGTCGTCTCTCCCTCCCCCTCCCACGACGTCCTTCCCTCTCTCTCTCACGCGGCCTCCTTCCTCTCTCTCTCTCTCTCTCTCTCACGCCGACCATCGAACCTGGTCGGCCCGGCTGGTTCTCCCAACCCCCTCTGTTCGGTTCTCGGTTGGGGCTGAAAACCGAACCGAGGGGTCAGTTTTCACCCCTAGTCAATAGCACTGCAAACGGAAATGATTACTCGAATGGTCCATCGAAAGAAAGAAGGGACCATAGTAATTCCCCATTATATGTAATCTGCACACATTAATCTGTACTGTAGGACAGATTTTCCTATTTCTTTTTTTTTTTGTTTATTAATTTTTACATTTCAAGTTTAATAAAACGTAATATAAAACCTTTCAATAGGCTTAAGAGACATCATAACGTAATTATAAATGGGGAGGAGTGGGGGTGGAAAAAGGAAACAGAGACAAAAGAACCATTCCAAATTATGTAGAAGATCAGGCCGTCCAGATAAGCCCTAGCTAGCTAGCTGCTACATGGAAGCTGCTGTAATGTAGATAACTCCAAAAACAGTTAATTAATTAGTTGTTCAGATTGAAAAGGATGGTCAACTATCTCCTTCAAAAAGTTGTTGATGTTTATGACACAGCGACAACTGATCATCTACTTTCGAGTTTACTAGCTAGCTTAGTGGGGGAGTTCATCATGGCTAAACACAAAACTAAAGGGTCAATCGCTTTTTCTTGTTCTTCTTCATTTGTGTAGACTTTAATGGATACCTTCCACGTAGTCGAGTTAGTGGAAGATCGATAAAAATTAGCCCTAAAGTAGTACGTCTTCTGCAGCGTCATGCGCTAGCTAGCGTTAGAAAAATTGAAGCACTCCAGAAAGTCATGCTTTTCATGATGCCCAATTTTTCTACTGTCAGCTAACTCATCTTCAAAGAATCGAACTTATATTGTTAGTCCCCAGGACATCTTTTTAATTTCTTTCCCTTTCCCATAATGTGTGTCTTGCTACCGCAGAGGATCGATGCTATTCTTTCTCCATTTTTAAGCTTCTCAAGCTCCAAAGTCCAGTAACAAAGTAGTACTGCACTGATCAGGAGATACTTATACGGTTATACCAGTCGAGAGTATTATACTCACAGTTGTCCTTCTGAGTTGTGATTTAAGTTTTGCTTTTTCTGTGGGCAAGACCATATGATGATGATGATCTTCTGGAGATTCACAAAAACCTAGCTAGGTCATTTTCTTGGAAGCTACTTATTCTTCCCAGCAGTTAATTTGCCTGTCCTATCGGAAACATTTTCAACCTGAAATATCTGCCTGATGGGTACTATTTATGATCAGGCCGCGTCGAGAGTATTCTTCTTCTCCCCAGTAGTCTTGATCATCAATTACTATAATGCACGCAAAAGGGTAGTTGGATCGGCTGTTGAAAATATGATTTTTCTCAATTATGAAGCGTGCGGGGATGGGTTAAGTAATGAGAGAAACAAAGAGGTCCAAACGGAATTAAGAATGCAAGTGCATGCATTGACACCTTATAGGAAGCAGCTTTGGCCAGAGATATCCATATGATGTGCTTCACATGAAATTATGTTTATGTCCCCTACGGAAAGCTTTAATTATGAAGGCCTTAATTATAATTCACGGAAAGGAAGCTAAATTTAATTTGCCTTATTTTTGCTTCAATTAATTAATGGTAGATTATTTTTCGTGTATTTTTCTATTTTTTTGGCTTAGTTTTACTATTAATTATAGATAATGTGACTCTTGTTTACGGTATCCCTAGATCCGTCCTCTTTCATTAAAAAAAAAAAGCTACCCAGTTGAAACGATATAGGGAAATATAAAAAGGATCTCCTGTGACCTTTTCGTTAGAATTAATGGGCCGAAAATAGACCCACAAGAGGTTTCGAATTGGGCTGTAGTAAATTAATCTCGCATACATTTTCAGCCCAGAATGTGCGCCTGTTCTACATTTAGGCTCTTACGTCTGCAGGTGGGCTTGAGCTGAAAGCTCCGTAACCGCTTCGTGCCTATAGGAGTTGTTTTAGGGCCCAAACAATTGAAAACATCTTAAATTGGATCAACGGTGCCAATTTGTACTTAAAAAACAATCAACATACTTCAACGAAAATCTATATAAAAAAAATCCCATAACTTTTTTTTTTCGATGATATATGTTGTACAGTGTGGGAAATATTTTCATGACATTGATAGGAGCAAGGCGAATTCAATTTAGTGTTAATGATCATTTTCGTTCCTGAATTTTGATCAATTTTAAAAATTCATCTTTGGATGTTCGAGTTTATCACATAGTTTAAGATTTATGATTTTGTCAAAATGTCCTTCAGTCAGCGAATTACCTAATCAACTAATAAACTTAAACGTGATAACCAAATAGAAATGACACGTAACAAAAATTTTAAAAAAAATGTCATGTTATTTTTATTGCGTTACATCAGTAAAATAAAAAACAAAGTTATAAAAAAATCAATTAAATTTATATACATATAAAAAAAACTAACAAACCATGGGTTGCTCGCGGCCACCCCTTCTCCAAGGAAGCTGAGAGGTGGCTCCTGGAGAAAGGAGTGGCTCGATCACAGATCAGCAGAACAAGCTTGCTGTTAAATTGGTGGGATATATAAAAAATAACAAAATATTGAATATCGTGTAGTATTTTCAATAATAATAATAATAAAAGGTAACTTCAGGTGATGACTGTGATCGTTTCAAAAGACGAGACTACCCACTTCGACCCAGTTGTTAGAGAAGGAAAATTAAACCGTTTTGAAGAAGTTTCTTTTATTGGTAGCGATTTCATGTAGGACGATGAAGAACATAACGCATCCTCGACAATCTTATACATATCACGAAAAAAGAAACAAGGAGAACCACATTAACCAACAACTAACTTAGCCTATTAATATTAAAGATTTACTCACAGACCACAGGATTCAAACTAATAGAGTTTGTCCAATGAAGAAGATCATCTTTCCAATCATTGAGATATCCCCTTTAGAGAGATAATGCACCAAGCGAACTGGACGAAGCTAAGGGGGCTAGTGGGGGCCATGGCACCCCAAAGTTTTTGCAATTTTTTATACATGGCCAAAATTTTAATTTTGTGCAAATTTTTTCAATATAAGGGCAAAATTGGTAGTTATCTTTGTAATGACCCTCCAATTTTTTTTGAAGAAATCAGAATGAAAAAATTTGAGAAAAAGAATAATTATTTTATCAGTGGGCCTCCAATTTTAAAAAAAAAAAAAATACTAAAAGTTTACTTTTCTCTCTCCCTTCCTTTTTTCCTAAAATTAATTAATCCCTCATTTTTTTTCTTCTTCTAAAATTCCTCTCTCAATGCCTTTTTATAGTGTGTTTTTCTCTCTCCCTCTTTTCTAAAGTGTTTTTTTTTATCTCTCTTTTTTTCTAAAATTCATTTTTCTTTCTCTCTCACTTCCTGCTCTCAATAGCCTCTCCAATTTTTTTAGACTTTCGCTCAATGACCATTTTTTCTCTCTCTCTCCCGCTATTTTATCTCATATAGAGAGAATAACAAAATTCATACTCAACTCTTGGAATGCAATAAACTTTTTGCTTTGCACTAAAAAAAAAATGTCCTCTTTAAAGTTATAATTATAAATGTTATTACATTTAATTATTAGTCTTTTAAAAAAACATATTCATTTCATTATTATTGTTTAATTAAAATATTATTGCTCTATTATTTGTGTGTGTCTATGCTATTTTTACTAGATTTTAACATTATTTTGTGCCTTTGTCAATAATTTATGAGTAATTTATTCTGAATATTTTAAATTTTTTATTACATTAGGCCGCATAAGATTTTAGTACTAATATAATAATTTATGATTTTTACTCGAACTTTCAGTTCAATTAGCATAATTGATGTGAATTTGGCTTTAACAATTATGTTAAAGTTTATATATATTTTTTTAAGTTTTAGAATATGTTATTACATTTTTATTATGCTTATTTTGATTATAATGAAAATTTGAAGGTCATAAGATTAGTCAAAGTAGCCTCGACACGGGACACCTATTAGAAAAAACATTTCAAGCAAAAATTATATTTGGCTCCCCTAAAGACACTTTGCACCCTCCATTTGAAAATAATGCCCTTGTTAAATTAATAAATTTACAGTCATATCTTTACTATATACAAAATGGGTCAAGGGCATTATCGTCATTTTAGTCTCAAAATTTTAAAAATGGTACAAAATGTCAAAAATTTGTAGTTAGAGGGTGTAATGTATCAAAACTGGTAGTTTAGGGTGCAAAGTGTCAAAACTATACTAGTTTGTGGGTGAAAAATGTATTTTACCCAATTTAAAATGAAAAATTTTTAATCCTTAAATTTTAAGTTCTTTAAATAAAAGTCATTCAATCAATTTTCACTAACGGTAAAAAGATCAACTCTAATAAAAATTTAAGGGAAATTGACATTTTAGTCCTTCAGTTTAAACTTTCAAATTTTTAATCTTTGAGTTTTCTTTTTTTGACAAAATGGTTCTTCCGTCAGTATGTCGTCCATATGCTTAACAGCACATGTAGCGATCGACCGGGTATATGTGTTAAAAATGAGCGGTCGACCGAGTCAAAATTGCTGATGTGTCAGATAGCTCAGTTAAGTATATGAACGACAGACTGACGGAAGGACCATTTCGTCAAACAATGAAAACTCAAGGACTAAAAATTTGAAAGTTAAAACTGAAGGACTAGAATAAAAAGAGTCCAAAACCTAGAGACTAAAAAGTGAAATTCCTAAAATTTAAATCAATCGCTGATGTGATACACTCACCTGTGCAATAAATCACGATTACTGCTGATTGTAGTTCACCCATTATCCTAAATAGTACTGATTTAGATTTTTGTTGAGTTAAACGTTCTACCGTTAGTTAGCTAGACAAAGAGGACTGCCTTTTTTTAGAAGAAATGACAAGTTAAAAAACTAAAAGTTTTAATTTTAAAATCTAAATAACTCTAGAAAGCCGTGTAAATTTCAGAAAAACAAAAATGATATTTTCTTTTTAATTTATAATGCATTAGCGTCCCATTCCGCATTATTGCGCTGGTCTCTGGTGACAAGTGAGTGACAATATACACGTGATCCTGTAAGGTTGGCTAATGTGACAATATACACGTGGTCCTGTAAGGTTGGCTAATATGGGTGACAATATCTATCTCTTCAAATTATATATACAATCAAATCAAAGAATGAAACTAGGTGATCATTGTTTCTCCGATATTTTGAGATATTAAAATTTCTAGTAATACAACTACTTTCTAAAATTTTTAATTTTTATTTATATACATTTTACTTTTTATAAATCTCAATAAATTTTAATAAAATAAAGATTTTCAAAATTTTAACAAACAAACATACCCTTAAGATTTGTCTAGGAGCCAAATATAACTTTTATTTTAATTTTTTTTCTAACCATATATTTGTACCAGTTTATGTGCACTTCTGACTAATTCCAAAATTTTCAAATTTTTATTATAATCAAAATAAGCATAGTAAAAACGTAGAATATATTCTAAAACTTAAAAAAGAAAAAATAATCAATTATCATATTGATGCTAAAACAATGTGCATGCTTAATTCAATCGAAAGTTTAAAATCTTCCTAATAAAAAATACATAAATTATTGACAAAGACACAAAATAATATTAAAATCTAACCAAAATAACACATGTAATAACAAAGCATTAATATTTTAATTATATAATAATAATTAAATGTAATAATATTTAGAATTCTAACGTTAATATCTGATATGGCTCATCCCGCTGCAAGGGCCACCGCGTGACCGTGATCCGATCAGTGATCACTTTACGGAAACCGACAAAACGACATTGTTTTCTGTGTTTTGTACTTTTCGATTAAAGTTTAAGCAGATCCCGTGATAGCTGTTGTGCTTGTATTATTGCGTGGTTCTTCGTGATGTCAATATTCAATAAGACCCTTCCAGTTATGGCGAAACTACCGCTAACTTAAGGGTAGAATCGACTTTTCATTGTGATAGATAATTATTGCGGGAATATGTCAGTGATGCACGGACGTGCAGCCGAGGGTCTGGGATACCATTATAATATACGGGCCTTTTTAAAACTCTCCCTCGAGATGGACAATCTTGAGAGGCACTACCAAATAAAATTATAAACATACTAAACAAATAGACGATCAATAGATAAATAAAACTAATTTTTACTGATTACTAACGTTTCGAGCAACTCTATAAGATCAGCACTAATTCCATTTTCGTAAGCACAAAGACCCAAAAAAAATAAAGAAAATCATAGGAAATATTTTTTTATTTTTATTTTTAGTAAAAATAGCTTGGAGAAAAGAGTCGAAGAACTTTTTTAAAAAGGTTGTCCTGTCCAGCTTGCAAACAATGAAACAAGTGTTGCGGTACAAGTACAACAACCTCTTCTCTCCACCTCTACTACTTGCCAGGGGAATGTTGGGCGTCCCGTCCCACGTTCCGCCAGCATCCCGTGGGACACGTTAGCCAGCGAAATGCTGGCGGAACGTGGGGCGGGACGCCAAACATTTTCCCACTTGCCAAATGTTAGCAGGAGAAGAGAATCTTTTATTTTCTGTTTGCATAACAAGGTGAAATCGTAGCTCTTCGAGAAAAAATAATCGAGTCAGTAATACTGGGAAGGTGAACGATCAGAAGACGACAACCTCGACAAAAGAAGAGATAAAAAAAAAACATAGACATGAAGCCGACAAATTTTTCTTTAGGTAAGGAGTGAACTTCGTTGGTAGGGCTGCACAACCGCAACGACAGATTTTTCGCTGCGGTCCCGTTCGGATCAGTATCAATTTTTTTATTTATTTTTTAAGATTAATTTCGAATGAGAATGACATATAAAATATAAAGTTTTAATTTAAGTTAAAACTAAACTTTTTAAGTTTATAATTATATTAAAAATATAAAAAATATATTTTTTATTTATATTAATAAATCCGGTCCGCTCCGATTTTGACCGATTTGTCAAAAGGTATGGACCGGACCGGATTTACGTAAACAAGATCGGAACGGACCGCAAATCCGGTCCGATTTTGAGATCCCGTCCGGTTCGCGGTCCGGTTTTGTTCAGCCATATTAGTTGAGAAAAAAATATAAATTAGTAAAACTAAACTGCAGAACTGTGTATATCTTTTTGTCTCACAGAAATCTTTAGATTTAAGCTTAAAAATTACAGTAATGTATTGATAATTTAACCTTAACCTTAAAAACTACAACATCTCAATAACAATTAACTATTTCAGACAAGGTTGACCCATATTCAAAATGACTGACTTGATTACCGCCAGTAAGTTTGTAGTTCAGTTGGCGCCTCCTCTTTGTTGAGAGGGTCTGATCTGGAGTCAAATCTCCCAACCCCCTTTCCCCCAAATTTCCCAGAAAAAAAAAGATTGAGAGCGTAACATATAAAACTCAAAGCCTTAGAAACGACCCCCACATACCAAGTATCAATAAAGTCAAAATCTCACTAGTAACTAATAGAATTTGAACACACGGGTGCCCACTAAATACGATGACACGAGATTCTTCTTGTGGGATTTTCAATCATAAGAAAACTTTTTATATTGCCTTTTATATAAAACGGAAATTTCTATTTTATTCTACAATGTTAGCAACCATCGTTACTAATGAATCTCTGTCACATCGAAATGGAATATATGATCTCATGCAGGTAAGTAATAATATATCCATGTAAATTTGAGCACCGTGTATGTGTTTTTTTTAAAGATTATTACAATACGTTGTATAGAAAAATTGCATATGCTGAACCACTCCACAAATTGACTTAAATTTATTCATAGAAATAAACGAAAAACAAGTGCTGGACAAACTGTTTCGGTAATTTGTTAGATGCTGATCATTTTTTTTTTAATTCTCTTTCTTTTTCTATGGTTTTTCTTCTTCTTTTTTGTTTTTTTTTATGGCAAATATTGTCTCCACCTCTGCAATATGACTACAACCCTGCACGGCTGCACATGGCTAACAAACACTAGTGCGATGAGGCCCCCCACTAGACGGACGACCCTAAGGGAGTTTTTTTAACCATATTTATATATTTTTTAAACTTAATTATCTCTACAGTACATGTGGTATTAATTTTTAACGAATCAATTTTTGGGATTCAGCTTTGAATGAGATGATTTTATGGTCTATTTTTTATACATGCAAGTCATTTATTCACAAAAAATTAGTCGACTAACGGAAAGATCGACCAAAATAGGTTAAGGGTTGAAATATTCATTTTTGGGGTCAGGTAGCTTATCATGTACTCTATTATTTAGTTGACTAACTTTTGATGGACGAAATGACTTTTCTATCTAAAAAAACAGACCACAAGGACTTGCCTCATTCAAAATTATATCTCATATACTGATTTTTTAAAAGTTAATACCACATAAACTGTATTAGTAATTAAGCTTTTTTTTATAACTAAATATTTGAGTTAATTTATGCCCATTTTGACTAATTCGCGATATGTGCAATCTTCTCATTTCATACAAGCTAAGTAATTACCGGGTCAATGACCTTGAAAGTAATCCCAAAGAGGTAATACCACTTAATAGATTTTAAACTTAAGACTTTAGAGAAATTAGAACATCTAAGTTAGAAGTCTAAAGCCAATTTTTTTTTTTAATTTTCATCACAGGCAGTAATTTTCCCCAAAACAACTGTAACCATTATAATAGCTTGGCTATGAAATTAGTCTAGTTTAATGGATTAGATCAACCATACTTTATCAGCTTTAAATTTATGCCCATTAGATGTATGGAAACTGAACCAAAACGGACCTGAAAGTTTATATACGTTAAAAAGTAACATTTTTTTAAAGTTCTAGTCTTAGATATCTTTCAATTAAATAATACTATTAATTTCTTCCCCGATAAACGAGGTGTGAAGAACAAACACCACCAAAATTTGCCGTCTGCACTCTGCTGAGCATAAAAAGAAAAAGAAACACGTCGGTCGAAGAATCGGGAAAATTTGCTCAAAAGGGACAAAAGGAGGTAGCCTGGTGGGAGCCAGCGAATGACGTGGCCAGGGCTAATTGGGCTAAAGTGGAAAATGCTAGATTCAGCTAGATTCTTTCTCTTCAACTTGGCCGTTCGCAGCTTCCCAGCTCTTTCTTTTTTAAAAAAGCGATAAAAAAAAACGAGAAGAAAAAAAAGTAAAACGCAGCCAGCTGCCAGCCAAGACTGGCGTTCTCTTCTATAAAATAGCCTGCATGCACCCGGCATGAGTCCCATTCGCGTTACATGAACTATAACGCACATTAGAGCGCCGAACGGAGAGAGAGAGAGAGAGACGTGGTCGAATGAAGCAGAGAGGGAGAGCAGACAACCGCAGATCGAGGAGCTTTTCCAGATCCCGCCTCGCAATTGAGGGTTGTTAGCCCCCCAATTCCTCGCCTTTTCTCTCATTTCTACCTCACAGATCCCTCATTTACCTCTCGTATTTCGCCTCGCGTTTTTGGTCCTCTCCATTGCAATTCCACAATGGCTGCTATTCAAGGTACACCTTCTGATTCTTTATCGTTTTGTTTTCAGAATTTTTTTTTTGGATTCGGCCTGTCGAATCGGATTGGATTTAAAAAACGGTTCATTTTGTAGGGCAAGAGCGAGAGATGCAGAAGAGCTACTGGATCGAGCACTCTGTGGATTTGACCGTCGAGGCTATGATGCTCGACTCCCAAGCCTCCGATCTTGACAAAGAAGAACGACCTGAAGTAAACTCTCTCTCTCTCTGATATTGCGCTCGGCATCTACATCTTTTATGGCAATGCTGTGCATTCTTTTTCTTTTGAATTATGGGAGTTTTGGATAATTTGATTTATATGTTTGTGAATAAAAAAAATTGAAAATTGGAGGAGACTCGTATGTCTAATAAACGAACATTCTAGATTTTCAAGGCATAGTGGCGTTTGAAAGTGAAATGAGCAAGCACTTCAGCCAGTTGCGACTTTGTACTCTTACGGCAACATTTCATTCCAATTTCGATTCTCAGTCGCAACTTTTCAAAATAGTCGGACGCATGATTGCGACACTCCGTCTGACTAATTCTTTTCGCCTAAGCAGTGTTTTTTAACATGCTTTCTGTAACAAGGCATTCAACAACGGAGCGGGATACAGTATGGATCCGGATACGTCCGGACCCACGGTCGGGATCGAATCCGAACCCACAACTTCAACAACCCCGTATTACTGTTGACTTTGATAGATGGACTTGACAACTTTGGTATGATCGGCACATTCAATATGAGGGTTTAGCAAGGGAGTTTGTAAAATTCTCCCTAGCCGCTTGACTAAAAATTAAGAAGTTCTCCGTATTATCGGCCGTGATGGAAGGCAGTTTTTACCTTGTGCTACTGAATTCTCATTTCAATATACAAACTCTCCCTTTTCTTGGCTCTCTCTCTCTGGACTTGATAATGTGCTAGTCAATTATCGAGAGAGATATTTAGAAAAAAAAAATTATCGAGGGAGATCAATTGGTTATGTACTTGCCACGGAAATCCAAAAATATGTATATATAAAGGCGAAAAGGTATTAACAAATATAAAATAATGGAACTGTACAACTTTGCTAGTAGGTGCCAACTTCTTACTTGTTTCAAACCTTAGATTTGTTCCCACCAGCGGTACTTTGCCACTCCTTTTAATCTCTCGAAAAAATGCCGTTCATTTTTTACAGTCTGGGTTTTCTTTTATTCGTTGAAATGTTAATGACATTTGGCAATATATCAGCGGGGACCGGTTATTATGTTCAACACCTAAGGTGCTGAGGATGCTGAGCAATGGTGATGACATGCCACCTTATTTAATGAGTATGACCCGCGGATTTGATCCGTTTTATTGCTGACCCGCGAACGAGAGCCGGTCGACCGTTTCACGTAGCGGTCGATCGCTACCTGAACAGGCCGATCGCTACATGAACAGGTCGACCACTACATGATTCGGTCGACCACTACGTGAAGCGGGTCAGCATTAAAATGTGTCAAATCCGCGGGTCATATTCATTAAATGAAGTGATGTGTTTTGAGCCTTTGGATCTTGAAAATTTAATCCTCACCATTGCTCAGTATGCTCAGCACCTAATGTGCTCAGCATAATAACACGTTCCTATATCAGCGTCCCTATTCTTATTGTTTCGTGTTTTTGTGTGCCTAAACCCCAAGTTTCGACATCTGGAGACTTTGTTAACATTATCAAGGAAACTATTTTTTTTTTAGGGGAAAATAAACTTTCCACCCACAAACTACCAGGGTAGTGACACATTAAACCCTAAACTACTATCTTTAAGACATTGCACCCTCAAACTACCAATGTTTGACACTTTACACCCTAAAATACCCATTTTGACATATTACACCCTCAAACTATTAATATTAAACACTTTTCACCCTCCATTTGACAATAATACTCTTAATAAATTAATGAATTGACAACAATATCTTTAATACATGCAAAATGGGTCAAGGGTATTATCGTTAGTCTACAAATTTGATATAGGGTGCAAAGTGTCAAAAATTGGTATTCAGAGGGTGCAATGTATCAAAATTGGCAGTTTAAGATGCAAAGTGTAAAACCTATGGTATTTTGTGAGTGAAAAATGTATTTTCCCTTTTTTTATTACTTTTATTTTCTTTTCTTCGATGAAATTTTGCAAACAGTCTGGTACTAAAATTAAATAACAGCCGTGGCCAACTACAAAGTGCAATTTGGGATGACCAAGATCTTGAGACTTTTTTACACCTTGTTCTGCACTGTGTAAAGGCGTAATACCATTGTTATGGTAATACGTCATCAGATTTTCTAGTGCTAATAATCTTGTTTTCTTGCCCTCGCCGCAATTCCATTTATTGATTATGAATATCCAGAGCTGAATTAACTGTGTTACAAATAGGTACTTTCACTCCTCCCGCTGTATGAAGGGAAATCAGTTCTAGAACTTGGAGCAGGCATTGGTCGTTTTACTGGTGAATTAGCTCAGAAGGCTGGTCAGGTTCTTGCTTTGGACTTCATTGACAGTGTTATAAAGAAGGTAACTGTGGTTTGACCCCTTGCTGAAGATTATTGGATTAAGAAATTGTTATTCATGTGGGGCTTGTCTGACTATTCTCTTTCCAATCGCCTCCATGCAGAATGAAAACATTAACGGACACTACAAGAATGTCAAGTTTATGTGTGCAGACGTGACATCCGCGGACTTGAAAATATCTGAAGAATCAGTAGACTTGATATTCTCCAATTGGTTACTGATGTATCTTTCAGATAAAGAGGTCAGTAATATTGGGTTCAGTGGCTAGCTGCTTCAATAAAGGCTTGTTGCCTTTTAGAGTGGTTACTTCTGAAGCCAGTGGGGACTGTATAGACTACAAAGAACGATCTTATGCATTGTGGTTACAAGTGCTTAAGATCAATAACTTGGTTGTTGGTATAATGCTAGAAGTTTAGAAACTGAAATTTCACCCATCTCAGTAAGACAATACAAAAATAATAAAAAAAACTATGACGTAGGCCTCATGCAATTATTTAGTGCCGCACTCCCACTTGTTGTCCTGCTATCTTGTTGCCACTATCTTGTTCCAAATGAACTGATTTGTAAATGCAGACTAGCCGCTTGTATCATAGTTCACACGGCAATGTAAAGTTGAAGGAGGTCAAGACAGGCTCAGAATTAGACATATTAGACCAGAAAAAACAATGACATTTTTCTTGCTTGCCACCATAGATCTTCTAATATCCACTTGAGCTTCAGAACTTCCTTACAATGCTATTTTCTTCCTTTGTGGTTCTGCGTGTGCTACTGGACTGCTGAAGTTAGCAAACATTCTCATTAGATTGGGTGATCCGTTTCATTTGAATGTGTAATTGGTCCTACTTACGGATGATTTCACATAAAACATGATTTTCACAGGATTTGTGATTTCTTGGGAATTAGCTTGTTGTCTGACTGTCCATGTATGTTCTTTCTTTCCATGCATTTCAGGTGGAGGATTTGGCAGAAAGAATGGTCAAGTGGTTGAAGGTTGGTGGATATATTTTCTTCAGGGAGTCTTGTTTCCACCAATCTGGAGACAGCAAGCGAAAGTACAACCCAACTCACTACCGGGAACCCAGATTCTACACGAAGGTTGGCCTTCTTTTGAAATTTTGGCTTGTCTTCCAATGAATTTGTTTATCCAGTACATGCAAAGGACCTGGTCAAGTTTGCATGCATTTTTGGCTCTAATGTCATTTATCAAAGTTCTATATTGTTCGAGCTTGTGGTGAGAAAATGTATAATTAAGCTCTTACATTGTTTTTCCTTTTGCATAGTTGTCGTATATGTTGAACATAATATGGTATATATGTATAGTTTCCTAAATGGCCTTTTGTGCAAAATGTTGCAGGACAGGGTTAACCTATAGTGAGATTATGTCTGTAAATCAAAATGTTTTTTTTGTACCGAGGATTCAGTCTCTAATCATGTTGTACTGCAGGTATTCAAAGAAAGCCAATTGCGGGACGGTTCTGGAAATTCCTTTGAACTCTCTCTTGTTGGCTGCAAATGTATTGGAGCTTATGTGCGAAACAAGAAGAATCAAAACCAGGTAATAAAATGGCGAATTTATGACTTGGTCCCTTTAATTTAACTAGCTAGCCGGAAAAATGTGCATTTAAATGTTTTGGACATGCAGATTTGCTGGATATGGCAAAAAGTGGATTCCCTGGATGATAAAGGGTTCCAGCGGTTCTTGGACAACGTTCAATATAAACCTACTGGCATATTACGTTATGAGCGTGTCTTTGGACAAGGTTTTGTGAGCACAGGAGGGATAGGTATGCCTTACTGACCGCACTCGCACCGTTTTTCCTGTCTTGTAGTCAAGATGAAATGGTAGAAAACAAGAATATAATCACACAAAATTGAAGAATTGAGTAGCACATTATTGTCCATAAATTCTTAAAGATGATTCTCTGACAAAATCTTTCGTTGGACTTGCTCTTTTAATCAGCCCGTTGAGTCCGAAATTACAATACATGTACAAATGGCAAGACGCGTTTTACTAAAACTTTCGTACTGAAAAGGCAGAACATTATTGTTGGCACTTCTTACAGTATCTTCAGTTCCCCATGTTATAGCAAAATGAACGTTTATCTTTTTCTTTGGTTTTAAAATTTTATTTATGTTGTTTAGTACTCGTTGTCAACATCTTGCGACCTTTGTCTTTGAACAGATACGACAAAAGAGTTTGTTCAGAAGTTGGAACTAGAGCCTGGCCAGAAGGTCCTTGATGTTGGGTGTGGCATTGGGGGAGGTGACTTTTACATGGCCGAGAATTTTGATGTTGAGGTGGTTGGGATTGACCTCTCCATAAATATGATTTCTTTTGCACTTGAACGTGCTATTGGACTGAAATGCTCAGTCGAATTTGAAGTTGCTGATTGCACTAAGAAAACATATCCTGAGAACACATTTGATGTAATATACAGCCGTGACACCATTTTGCATATTCAAGTAAGGCAGCTCTCTTTTCTCAGCCAGATTCCTGTTTGAACATTTGTGAGTCTTTTAGAGTTGTTGTTTACATGTACAAAGTTGAAACTGATAGTACTGTAACTCATTTTAGGAGTAATTATATCCATTGTATCAACTAGGTTTTAAGGTCCTTTCTGTGTTTGAAGGCTCTCTCTCTCCATCTCTACGATGTTCAAATGGTTGCCGGTTAATTTTCAGGACAAACCTGCATTATTTAGATCCTTCTACAAGTGGTTGAAGCCAGGAGGTAAAGTTCTTATCAGTGATTACTGCAAGAGTGCTGGAACTCCATCTACAGAATTCGCCGAATATATTAAGCAAAGAGGATATGATCTCCACCACGTTAAAGCGTATGGTCAGGTATGAATTTGCACTTAAAACCGGCTCTCTCATTTAATGATTTTAGTGCCTCTTTTCATGGTGCTTCACTTCTTATTTCCTTGACATTGCGAACTCTTTTGGCAGATGCTTAGGGATGCTGGTTTTGCCGAGGTCATTGCAGAGGATCGCACTGATCAGGTTTGTGTATATCTGTGCTTTTCCATGTTGTAAACGCGAAATATGTTGTGCTTACTGATTTAAGACAATAGTTTACTTGTGCATCAGTTCATGGAAGTTCTGGAGCGTGAACTAAAGGCCCTTGAGAAGGACAAGGAGGCATTCATCGAAGACTTTTCGGAAGTGCGTTTTTCCTCCAATCTTTTTTCAACGTCTTCTTTGTTGATGCGGTCTTTAGATTTTGTATTAATTCTCGACTTCCTCTCTTCCCCCCCCCCCCCCTTTTGCTTAATTTTCCTCCTGTCTTGGGATGATATGCAGGAAGACTATAATGAAATAGTTGGTGGATGGAAGGCAAAGCTGACCAGGACTTCGTCTGGCGAGCAAAGATGGGGCCTTTTCATTGCCAAGAAGTGATTCCGATTCCCAGCATTTGTCCTATCTAAATATCTATTGCAGTGTGTTTCGAATAATCTGTGTGGTGATTTTGATATTGTAGCTTATGGTTGATGTTTTGATACCATCCTGTTTTGTTGATCTCAACTGATGAACTTGCCGTTTAAAATAAAAAGCAAAATAGTAAAGCATTTGGAGTTCTATCTTTGATTGATGTAATGATATCAATTACATGTTTATGTTGGAGATTGAGTTTTGAGTTTGATCCACAAGCACAATGTTTGCTAATGTTTGTGTCTATGAAAGCGAAATTCGAATAGAATTTCGAATCTCATGAACAAGTTGATTTATGTTGACCACTTCAAACAGCTTATCACTCAGAATAACTCAATCACCTCACCACAGTCGATCTGCACAAACATTCACAAGGTTGCCCATTTTTAATTCCAGGGTTTCTCTGAATTTGAAAGTTCACTTGTAGGTTTTCAGATCAAGGTTCAATCCGATTAAGTCTGTAGCGTAGGAGGGAACTTCCGATGCTTAAATTAGTTTTTGTATAAACAAATTACGTACCTCTTCTCCTATTCTCTTCTTTTATATTCATCGAACTATCTTTTTAACTATTATGCACTTTATGGTTAGCGGTGGTTTATTAACGTGGGTGGTTCTCCTTTCGTGTTCGGTTTAGTGGGTTTCCCTTGTTTGCTCACCAAATAGAAATGTTAGGCCCATTGAGTTTTACCAATGTGAGCTTAACGAGTTGAATGGATCTAAATTTGGTATCACCAGAACCGATCGGCATACTTTAATGAGTTCCATTTTAGAGAATCTGACTCCCATTGTTCTGGCTAAACTAGTTGTTAGTTCATACCAGATTAGAACTCATCAGACAGGTGATCCTTTGGAAGAAATACTTTTTTGTCCAAAACAATTAAACTTTATGTCCCAGGACCCTCTGGAGTCTGGGCAAACATTTTCGTTAAGATACTCGGTGTACATTTATAACGGGGAAGAAAACAAAACAGAAGATATTTAACAAGATGATATCTAGATGTAGACTGAAGGATATATAAACATTTGAAGATCACTTGAAAAAATCCATAACATCTTTCCTTACAACGACGGGGGAAGTAGAGAGACCATTTTGCAATTTTTTCTTGTACGGAGCTCGCAGGAGATCCACTTTGTGAGTGGTCTCTTCAGCTTCAGTAGTTTTATTTTGTGATAAAGATCCTAATACCTGTACCCTTAAGCTTCCACCTGCCATAAAATCTAGCTCAGTCAGTTTGTACCATTAAGCTTTAATAGTTTTGCTCATAGGTATGTTCGACAAGAGAAGGAAGCCAAATGAGAAGAGACCAAACATGTCTTGAATGCGTTAGACATTTACCAAGCACAAGAGCAGCTCCAATCCACCCCATCGTACCCCACCTTTCACCAAGGAGAAACCAAGCAAAACCCGCACCCCAGAGTGGCTCCAGCCCATAAATTACGGCTGTTTCTGTTGCTGAAACATCACGCAAGGCTGCAATCTGTAGAAACAAAATCACATCGCATGCAGTTTTTATCAGAGAATGTTGTCGAACAAAATGGTATGCAGAACTACTTACCCTCTAAGCATATAGGGCATCACAGGCAGGTCCATTAGGAAGTCATGCACAGAGTCCTAAGTCACTTTATAAAGCTAGTAAGTAAGAAATAAGAAATAATACCTCTACCAACAAGCATAATCCAGTTGAGAAAACGCCAGTACAAAGAGCAGGTATCCACGGGAACGTGACAATCCAATCATATAGCTCTGTCCATGTCCATGGCGCTTGGTTTAGATCATGGGTACCTTCCAACCATCCTCCAATTAAAACCCAGATTGTGGATACCAGAGCAACGACACCCACCTATGTGGATCCATAGACTTGGGTCACATTCTTACTTTGAGAATAGACATTTCTAAGTGCGGTTGAAGTGGGTACATTCAGGGGAAAGGAACCGACGAACCTCGTATCCAATAAGAGCTAAGAAGTTGTCTTTCTTTGTACTCCTTGATATATGCTCTGTTCGAAGCATGTGAATTCCAAAAAATATTGCACTCAGAAAGCTCAAAAGATCTCCAACCTGAAAATATTAGGATTTTATGAAATTAGGATAAAATCATCCCCTATGCAACAAATAACAGTGGCTTGAGTGTTGTGAAGAGCATGTTGTATTGATGTCTCCATTTTGTCTTTGTTTTAATTTGTTTTTTTTCTCGTTTTCCATGTCAGATGGTTTCCTTTATAATGTTTCAACTCTAAAATTACAAGCAATATGATATCTGATTAAGGAGCATGCAGTGCTTACACTTGGAGGAGATCCACTGCATTCCAACATAGCCACCCCAAGAGAAGACATGAGAACTCCAAACCAGGTACATGCAGGTATAATTGCTCCAAAAATGCCATCAAGCAAAGGAACCACAATAACCTATCCAATTATCAGCATGAACTTCTCAAAACTGTTATAAACAAAGTAATGCATGGGGAGATGCTCGAGAAAACCTAGTTTGCATATCTGTTTTCTTGTTTCCTTTTGATCTTGGGGGAAAAATAGCTGTTTCAAGTGAATGCAAAAAGATTAAGAAGATACCTTTGGGACTAAGATCAATAGAAGTTAATTATTTGCTAAAAAGTAATAAATCTTGTTACCATCAGGGAGACTTTTATGAAAATTTCTCCGCAAAAGTATTCAATGATCTACTTTTCCTTTTGTGATAGATCCACAGCCAATGCCTGAAGGTAAAAGAAATGTTTGACGAGTTTGAGCTTACTGTAAACAAAGAAATGAATGATGCACGCCCAGCATCAGCTGTGAGAAGCCCAATTGCCTCGATAATGTACCCCAAACTCACCCACAATCCCAACTCCATCCCTGCATTGCGGGTCTTAGTATCATCTCGAGCCCGAAAGACAAATGGCATAAGGGGGATGGCAGACACAACAAATCGCACTGCAGCGAAGGTTGCTGGGTCCAAGCTAGTTTCAACACCTTTCACAACCGCAATGTCACTTGCTGCAATTTGAAACCAACATAATCCTTAACAAGTCACAATTATAGTCTTTTAGTTCCAAATTTTGATTTACCAAGATAGGGAAAGGGAAGTACGAGTCTTTATTCACCCAAAAAACGTAAGAGTCCTTATATTCAACTATTTAGGCTGTGTTTGCAAAACTCAACATTTCCAACATTTTATCTCTCTCCTAATAAAATACTCCAATATAATCTCTCTCTCTCCCATAAAAAAATATAAAAAATTACAAAAACTATAAAAAATTACCTCTCTCTTCACCTTTTCACTAAACCCAATACCAACACATATTCTCATACCCAACATTTTACAACACAAACACAACCTAAATATAACAAAAAGTTTTGTGCTAAAGGTTCGGATATGCGGCCAAGTGCACATTATTGTATTGGTGTTCCTGAAGATTGTAATACTTAGCTTAAGGTAACAATCTCGAATACAAAAATGTTAAAAAGGGATTATGTCCAGTATTGAGGCTTTGGCCTCATGAGCTACAAAAGGACTGTGCTGAAGGGGTTTGCCATCAATATTGGGACAGGCAAAGAGGCATGTTCCTTGCACGTTTTGGCTGTAAATTATCAGTGAACCACTGTTAACAGTAGACAATCATGGTTATGCTAATTCCAGAACATTTCCTGGCAATTGATGTTTCTGAACATGCCCTAAAATTTAAGAGAGAGACACCGAGTAGTACTTTTGAGATAGCAGAGGCCGTTCTACCAAAACCTCATAAACGTCCTCTCACCATGTCAAATTTTACGTGAAAAGACTCATCACCTAGTTCTCTTGGGAGGTGGAGTTGCTTCTTTGTTGATTGTATCAAGAAATTACAAATTATTATCAATACTAATCGAATTGCTTAAAGCAAAGATATGCGCTATTAAGTTCTCAAGGGAGATGAAGAGAACAAATTTGAATACCATAAACAACAGTAATGACATTGAGCAAGACTCGTATTCAGAGGACTCTGTGCCGTCGCCTTCTTTGTCTTCTGTTTAAATGCATTGGAATCATCCGTGTGTACAATTGAGGAAGTCACATCACTGTCTTTTCATTCTGTGCAGATTTCTTGCTCCTTAGGTATCCAAACGTAGCTGCTTAAGAAGTAGAACAAGACGACGAAGATGATAAACTAGAAGGGGTAGATGATGCTGATGTTGTAGGAGGAGGAGGAGGAGGATGGCGTTAGTGATGAGGAGGGGTATGACGAGCAAACAGTGAAAGAGTGTAGTTTATTATGTTGGTTGGACATGGTGGATGAGAAGAGGAACAAAGAGGAGGGTTTACTAAAGGGGCATGAGATTTTGGAAGCAGAATGACATCTTGTTTTTATCTTCCATGTTGCCGTTGATGGTGATGGGGAAGCCATGGTTGAGGCAGAGAGCTTTAGAGCTCATTCACGCCACCATATATTGGGAACCACGGAGGGAGGAGGGCTTGATGTTTTCATCAGAAATCTTCATAATAAGGGGAAAAAAGAGGTAGTAAAAACGTCAAAAGAATGGGATCAGGGTGGAAACTTTGGAGTTGGACCATGGAAGTGAGAGGACGAAGATATTTTCTCTCAAACAGGAACAGGGCGTTAACAAAACGTGTGGCACATGGCGTCTTCTTTTTATGTTTTCGGATGACTATCGGAATTCTCCGATGTCGTTTTTCATAATACAAACATTCTCCACATGTACGAAATGCCGAAGTACCGAACTGCGAAGTGGTCGTTTGCAATTATCATTTTGCTTTATTTATTTTTTGTGATTTTTTTTCGCCTTAACAAACAACCATCGACATTATTCATAATTTTTTTGTCCGACGGCATAATTCATAATCTACTTTCAGCGAAACTTCATGGATTTGACTCTCTCTCTCTCTCTCTCTTCAAGTTAATTTTTCTTTAAATAATTTCTTAATCAAAAAGATAATTTCAAGACTAAATAATTTGGTTTTCATAAAATTCGACTTCTCAAACTTAAAAAAGACATAATTCAAGGGAATTTTAATATTAACTTTTAAATATGCTCATTTGGTCACCTTATTCCCTAATAGAACAAGCCACTTGATCCAAGGTGAATACAATTGAAAAGAATAATATAATAAAGAGATAAATTCACTTTGTATTTTGAGAGTCTTGACACTAGCACTCAAAACTATTAGTTTTATAATATTACATAAACCAACTACTTATTTAAGACATTTTGCACATTTTATTAAAAATTTTCATCAATTACTTTTTTACGCACCAAAAATTATTTTCTATCAAAATTGACAGAAAATTCTAATGAATGATATAAAGTGTTTAGAACCGGCACTTTGTAAATGAAATGTAATAAAACTACTAATTTAGAGTATAAAGTATCAAAATTCTTATAATTGAACTCCTTATTATATTACTTAATATTACTTACTGGTAGAAAATATGTTAAGAGCGAGGATCCAATGACTCGACAAACATGCATATTTTTGTGGTCCCAAAAAAAAATCTTTTGGTGCAATATGGCTGCTTTAAATATGATAGGTTCGTTCCTACCCATTCAGGTTGTTCATATAGAAACAGCCAGAAGCGATCCCCAGAGGGTTGATGTCCATCCTTAGTTCAAAGCCATGCGTGGGCCGTAGAGAATTTTTAGGACATTCATCATATATGCATCATGTCAAGAGTTTATTGAGTAAATAACCTAATTATAAACTCGAGTGATCATATGGCATAAGCTGCAATATCATGTCGAGAGTAAATTGAGCCATCACATAAATTCAAAGCTTGCTCTTCATACTAGACAAACACCCAACTTTCCAAGGGAGGAAAACAGGGGACACAATTACTATACTATACTATTGTACTCATAAGTCATAAGTCATAGTTTCGAAGAGGGGGATGAAAACCTTATTGATTAAGCACTGCTCGTATCAGTTATCACCCAGGCCAACACCTTCAATTCTCAGTGCCATCTTCTTCTTCAACTTCATAATTACCATCTTCCTCAGTCGCTGCATCCTGGTACTGCTGATATTCTGCAACAAGATCATTCATGTTGCTCTCCGCTTCAGTAAACTCCATCTCGTCCATTCCTTCTCCGGTATACCAGTGCAAGAAAGCTTTCCTCCTAAACATGGCTGTGAACTGCTCACTCACTCTCCTGAACATCTCCTGTATAGAGGTCGAGTTCCCAATGAAAGTTGAAGACATTGAAAGCCCCTTTGGTGGGATGTCACAGACACTAGACTTCACATTGTTGGGGATCCATTCCACGAAGTAGGCTGAATTCTTGTTCTGCACATTCAACATCTGTTCATCAACTTCTTTCGTGCTCATTTTGCCTCGGAATAAGGCTGATGCTGTGAGGTACCGGCCATGTCTTGGATCAGCTGCACACATCATGTTCTTGGCATCCCACATTTGCACCGTCAGTTCAGGGACGGTAAGTGCACGGTACTGCTGAGATCCCAGAGATGTGAGAGGAGCAAACCCCACCATAAAGAAGTGAAGACGCGGAAATGGGATCAAGTTCACTGCTAGCTTCCGGAGATCTGCGTTCAACTGACCCGGGAATCGCAAACAACAAGTCACTCCACTCATTGTTCCGGAAATGAGGTGATTCAAGTCCCCAACTGGCATAAAAATGAGGTTAATCATGTATTATGTGATCAATGATTTTTAGTTCGTAGTGAGTGGTGTGGAAGATTTGAAACAAGAAGTAGAATTAGAAAAATTAACATCAGGTCAACTCCGTGGGTTCTGCCTTGAGCTGAGCTTTAAACAAATACCAATCTTCAAAAATAACGAATTGGTTTATTGGAACTGATTTAAAAAACTCCGTGTTGCTTTGAAGTTTACTTACAGCTTGGGGTGGATAGCTTAAGAGTCCTCAGGCAAATATCATAGAGTGCTTCATTGTCAAGAACCATGCACTCATCAGCATTCTCTACAAGTTGATGAACTGAAAGAGTGGCATTGTAAGGCTCCACGACAGTGTCTGAGACCTTAGGAGACGGGAAAACAGAGAATGTCAGCATCATTCTATCTGGGAATTCTTCTCTGATCTTTGAAATGAGCAGAGTACCCATTCCAGATCCAGTTCCACCTCCTAGTGAATGACAGAATTGAAATCCTGCATCAAATAAGAGTTATAAGGTCAAAATTTTGAAAAAAGAAATACTTGTAAAGACTTCCAAGTGATTTACAGTCAAGACTAATTGGGGAATTCAGTGGTTCATTCTGGGTAGCGGCACTGATATCTCTTCAAAACTCTTAAACTAGGCTACGCGCAGTAAAACAACGGGATAATTAGAACTTTCGAACCAAAATACTAGTTAGTCAAGCCTATATCTTTATTTCTTTGTTTGGGAAGATTACTGGTTGTATCATCATGGCCGTCCCTGCCTTCGCAAGATCAATTTGTCATTACACCACGGATGGTTGGTGAAGCACAAATACTATAATTTCCATTAATGTATGATCACATATCAATAAGTGCAAAGAAAAAAAAAATGATCTGCACCTGAATTCACAAAAGAACATCGCTTACATACCTTGCAAGCAATCGCAGTTCTCGACTTCTTTCCTGACAACATCAAGCACGGAATCGATAAGCTCGGCGCCTTCCGTGTAATGCCCCTTAGCCCAATTGTTGCCGGCACCGGACTGCCCGAAAACAATGTTATCAGGCCTAAAAATTTGGCCGTAAGGACCAGACCTGATGCTATCCATGGTGCCTGGCTCAAGGTCCATGAGCACCGCCCGCGGCACGTACCGGCCACCTCTCGCCTCGTTGTAATAAACATTCACCCTTTCAAGCTGAAGCTTGGAGTTTCCGATGTATTGGCCGATCTGATCAATCCCATGCTCGTCGCAAATCATCTCCCAGAACTTGGATCCGATTTGGTTCCCGCATTGCCCTCCTTGAATGTGGAGAATCTCACGCATTTTGGCTTGGTAGGAAACAAACTGCCTAGGTGCAAAATAGGTAATGCAGGATACTTTTGTAACTGCCACTGGCTCTCTCCTTTGGGGTGGACCGAGGCAACGGTTATATATAGAGAGGCATGGCGACGATCCAATGGTGGGAGATTGATCTAGTAAGGTGTTGAAGTTGACGCGATTACCCATCATGTAGAAGTAAGATGGAGGGTCGGAGAGTGGGGTGGGGGATTAGATCGGACGGCGGAGGAGTGTCCGTCCAGCGAGAGAAGAGAACGGTGCGTTCCTTAGCGTGGTGGTTTCTTGTAAGAGAAATGCCATTTGGGGCCTTCTCATTCAGCATCGCCGGCCTAACAGTAACATCGCTGCTGATTACTCGTATATTTTGGGATTAGTACAGGCCGGCCCAATAAGATAGAGGATCACGAATCTAGCCACAGTTTCTACTTTCTAGCAATTGGGTCCATCTTTGTTTTTTTTCCTCGATAAAAAAGAAAGACCTTCTCTAGGTGTCATTATAGGAGTCACTCCTCGCAAAATGTCTGATTTGAATCAAAACTACTGTCCACTGGGCCCGTCACCAAAGCACTGACAAGATCATGAGTCAGTCAGAATTTCATCTACTAGGCCCAAAATCAGACTTTACTTTCACAAGCGATTTCAACTTATGTCATGACTTGAACTCCTGAACTTTAAGCTAGTGAATTAATGGGTTAATTTCTTCTCTAAAATAATCATTTTATAAGATACTTCAACCTTGGCATTCCGTAATCATTATCTCCTATTACCTCTTTACTTTATATAAAATATGCGAAATTATTGTAGATTGACAGGGATAATAGTATCTGAAGGAGCATTACTTATCTTCGAATAAAGCTATATATTATAGTATTAGTGGGCGGCATTTGGAGTATTAATTGTTTTATTTAACTTTGGTAAGTCTAAAGGGTTTCTAGAAAGATAAATAATATATCTACGCTACCCTATGAGACAAAGTTTTGAATCTAAAACAGTTGTCCGTTGATTGTCTGAATGAGGGTTCCAAAAATTTCACTGAAGAGACACCTTTATATATATATATATATATATATATATATATATATATATATATAAGTATATGTTACTATTAATCCACGTATCTCATTAAGATAATCATGTATTTTTTAAAAAAAAAAATTAAAGAAGTTACAAGTTTCACCCCTATTCCAACAAACATTGTTTTCAACCCAACTTGCCAATATCTCTGTTCTTTTGGTAATTTTAGCTTTCTCATATTGTGTATGCCTGTATATATATGTGATTGCATTACACACAGCTGTTGAGAAAACTAGACTGCATCCCTATAAGCTTCTACCTCATTTACAATGTCTCCCAAACTACTATCCTTAGTAGATTGACTACCTTGAACTACTAACTTTTTGCAATTTGAAAGGGTAGGAAACTAGAGAGAGGAGACAGCTTCTTTTTCTAGGAATTAGATTAGAATAGACTGTTTCGGTAAGAGGTGAGAAGTGATTTACTACAATGGCTTAGAAAAAAAAGAAAAAGAGTGGTGATTTACTAGTACTTGCCTTCCTCCTGGAAACCACTTGTATTTTCGAGAATAAACATAAGTTTGAATATCGGATTTCTAAACTATACATCATTTGTCTTCCAATTAGGGCCATATCTTCCTGTTCCATTCCTTGCATCGGCCGGATACATGTTTAATTAGGAGCGTGATATGATAATCTCACCGCATTTCGATCAGCGGAACAATGCTCTTTATCCTTGAAGTTCGATGATGCTGGAAGGAGAAGCATTGGTTGTCATCTGCAATGAATGAAATATAAATCTCTCTCAGCATGGGATGAATTACGGCTCAAGTTACCACATCCCCTGCAAATAAAAGGTCACAAATCTTTTCCTCCAGAGGGAGGGATGCCTGAGTATGTCTGTTTAACTGCAGCCTCCTCTTTTCCTTCCTGTAGACCTCTGCTTCAGAAATTCTACCACTGTTTTCAAGACCAGCTAAAAGGACATTGTATGTGCCTAATGCAGGATAAATTCCTTTCTCTAGCATGGTTTTGAATATTTCAAGTCCCCTGTCAGCATTGCCAACAGTGAAATAAACACCAACCAAAGCAGTGAAAGTAGCTATGCTTTTATGATCATCAGGCAATAGATCAAATATGTTTGCAGCATAACCAGGCCTTCTAGCACAACCGAGCTTGTAGATTAAAAGTGCACTTAGATACGTTCCAAGACATTGTCCAGCTCCAATCATAGCCTCAAAAATCTGCACTACCTTTGAAAATGAATTTGATCTGATCAAGATGCCTATCAAGGAAAGATAGGCATTTCTCTCAATAGTTATGCCCATCCTTACACTATACTTAAAGGCCAATAAAGCACCAGTTCGTCTGCTACGATCACAATTTGCCTCAACTATGATTGAGATGATCGCAGGATCCACTTGTATGTTCTTATCGATCATTCCATTAAGCAGGCGGTCAATTGCGACAAGATTTCTCTTTTTCAAGAAAATCAGTAGAAGCCCTCTGTCTATGCTAAAAGGAAAATCAGCAGCCATTAGACTAAATTCATCTGCCTCATCCTTGCCGTCATCTTCTATAGAAAAATGCGGATTAACTTGCTCGAGAAGGGCAATACTATCACCAGCAGTTTTTAAGGATTTTAGTGCTTCCAAAAATACAGGTAACGAAGAACAAGGCGGCTTTCTTTCATGTACTGAAGGATTGCAATTAAAGCTTTTGCTTCCCCCGCTTTGGAGCATTTCTCAATCAATATATTACATGCAGCTTTGTCAGGTTGTACCCCAGCTTCTTGCATTTTACTAAAAATCTCAAGAGCTTCATCATATTTTCCTGAAACCATTACAATAGGGTATAACTATCCTCAGACGTTGTGTTGAAATCAGAAACTTTATGTATCTGATGCTTCTAATGAAGATAACACAAAGTTTTGCAGTAAAAAGAGCAAACTAATTATCTCGCATCACCTTTCAGAAGTGCTAGAAGAACATCCAACATCGATTTCGTCATTGATTATATGTGCCACAGAACATCTGACCTTATTTCATTGGATTACTGTGAGTTGTCAAACTAAAGACTTAAAAGATTGATTCGCTAAACAAAAAAATGAGTTCAGAATTCAATGAACAAATATTGACAACATTTACCTATAGCCTTGTGACTATAAGAAAGTGAAAACTGCTTTATCAAATAGCAAATAAAAACTACAAAATAAGGCCTGATAATGGCAACATGAAAACTATGAGAGAAACACACTATAAATGCCGAGGCTATCTTTTAAACTGAAAGCATGAAAATTTGTTTGGACGATGGATTTGAGGATAAGTCTTTGAGAGACTTGATACCATGTAACTGAGTCGAAGCATAGTAACCCATGCATGTCAGAACAACAAAGAGTGTCTGGTTTCAGTAAATGGATGTCAACAAATACTCTCCAACATGCAATAGATCAACACCTATCAATTAAAATAGGGGGTGGCGGCACATACTGTATATAAGCAGACTGGGAAACAGAGAGACAAGCAATCCAAGTACAGAATATGCTTTCATTTGAGATTGTTTGGAGCAGAATGTCCATTAAATATGTTCCCCTAGTCTATTATTATAGAGAAACTAGAGGATCAAAGAAATGAAAAAATTAACCATATATGAAGCAATAACACATCAATGCAGTTGCAATGAGAAGCATGATACTGGATAGCAACTACCTACATATCACAAGAAAGCAGACCCAGGAAGCATGTGACCTAGAAACTACGGAAAGAACCAAATAAATGAATAAGGTATGTACAGAATATCAGAATTTTTTCATGAAGTATGTCAATAAGGTTCGGTGAGCACTCCATTAACTAGAGATATAAGGTGATAGTCATGGATCACGCTCCACTATATACCTGGCATCACATCCTTAAAAGGCCTAATAGCACAGTTCCTACTTATCTTTGTGTCAGTTATTAAACATAAAGAAGAAATTACATGGACTTCATGAATGGATATATTAAAATAGCCATTGCTGAAATAGCAACATAAATTTTACTCTTTTTTGGACAATGGCTCATGATCATTAACAAATAGCAAGTTTCACAAACTTCAAAGGAGACAAATAAGATGGTTCCGTAAAAATGTCCACTTAAGAAATTGCTGCAACAAGACCTCTACCGAATGGAAACAGGACTCTTGGATCACACCAAATATCACAGGCCCAAAAAGCGCTAAATTTTAAGATACATACTCTTGATATTTTCTATTGGTCCTAGACAAGGGTCAGCGCTAAAAATCTTCACCCTAAGTACACTTTTGGTTTATTTTTTTTGGTGTGGGGGGGGGGGACAGAAGAAGATACTAGGATACTGAGATGAGTTTTTTTTTATAACAAAAAAAAAAACCTTGAAACATTCATGACAAGAATAAATACCAACCGACTGCAATTGTACTACTACAGCAGAGTAGATATCACAAACAAGTATTCTCAGGATAAAATAAACCGTGAAACATTCAGAAGAATGGTCTATTACAACTATAAGCATCTATATAGCTGGGAGAATTGAATCGACTTACAACCCGTTCTCACAAATAATTTCTGAAAGTCTAAAGCATTAATGTCTTCCTCTTCTACGTTGTGACAACAAACAAGGAATTTAATGGGAAATAGATAGGGACAACCTTATTGATTGAGAAATGTTTGGTGCTCTTCTTAGGTTCTTCTGGGAAGAATCTGATGGCTCATGATTCATTTTAGAAGTGGACCCTACACACTCAGAGATCCTGAGCCGTCAGATTCTTCCCAAGAAGAACTTGGAAAGAACCCAGGAAGTACACTAAGCATTTATCTTATTGATTACTAGCAAAATTGACCCTCAGCGTGGTCACAAAAAGCCTTTGCCCCATGCTAAAGTGTGGTGAGTTTGATTTACGATGCTGACCCGCTTCTTGGTGGCTGAATCTTAAGGTGCTGATAGTTTTTAACATGGAATCACACCCTACAGGCCTGCTGGTTTAATTTTATTGGACGGGCATCTTGACATTTATTGATGACCCCCTTTTGGTAGCCTGAACTATGCACATGGGAGAAACAGTTGATTTTCTTAATAAGATACACGCAGAGCAACGAACAGCAGGATCATTGGCCAATAGTGATCTAGAACACTATATTCATAACCACCAAATATAGCAAGCACATATTGAACAGCCACCAACTTAGACAATTTCACAAACAACAAAAGGGCACGGGCACAGGCATACATGTGCTGCACTCACCAGAACCGACGAGATACTCCATTAAGACAGTGTAAGTGTGACAAGTTGGAGAAACCCAGATTGAAACATCTCCTTGTAAATGTCAGAAGCATCCTTTGCTCTTCCATTATCAAACAGAATCTTCATATAGGCAGTATACGAAACAACGGTGGGACAGCTGCCACTATCCTTCATTTCTTCCCACACCTTCATGGCCTCATCAACATTCCCAGAACTAGAAAGCCAATGCATTAGCGAAGTGTAAGCTGCAGCATCAGTCTTCAACCCCTTCTCCTGCATCTGCTTGAAAACATACTTCATCGACGAAATCCTCCCAGCCTCTCCAAAAATATTCAGCATCGTCGTGTAAGTAAACTGGTCGTGCTTGAACCCTTTCAGACTTGAAACCCAATTGAAAAACAACCAAGCCTTCTCCATTGGTGGATGGGTTTTAAGAACTTTATTGACGGTGTAAGAATCCCATCTGATACAGAACCTCTCTAGCTCTTCTTCAGCAGAATCCCAGGAGGAATACTTGAGGAGTCCGTAAATTTTTCCCACAGTATCCCTCATATACACATTGGGTTCAGTATCTTCCTTCTTAACTGATTTGACACTTTTCTTCATCTTTCTCTGGTTGAAATCGATGAGTTTATTTTGTTTATGTTGGTGAAGGGAATGCACGTGTTTAATTGAGCTCTTCCAATAACGAAAAGGCTGAATAGCATTGATAGCCCAAAAGAAAGCAAATTTTGGGAGAAATCCATGGGTATCATACACGATGCGCATGGATATCACTGAAAGCTCTTCACAGTGAGTGTTGCTACCATGACTAAGCAAGCACCAGCCGCGACAACGTTTAGATCCAGCAACCTGTGCAACAAAACAAGCATATAAAACGCCAACAGGGGACCCCAGATGTCAGCGCGATTCGAATTCAAGATGCCCAAATTTACAGCGTCTCATTCTAAAGTCTTTCTTGACCACTAGATTATCCTTGTTGAGATTAAAATTGTCCCAATTTGAGATACTCAAATCGTGTGATATTTAATGTTACCAAAGTAGAAATCTTAAATGAATTCATCTCAAAGCATAATTCAAAATTAACATATAATGTTAGAAATAAAAATTTTACTTTACGTGAGACATCCAATTATGAGAACACTCAATTGGATTTGTTATGTTAACTTACTTAAATATAAAATATTATATAAAGGGGGTTATTTATAACCCAAAAGTCTCACATGCCCACATTACCTAAACAATGTGGGACTACACAATTCTCAACATATAAGATTGTATTATTCTGCTAGCTTCTATGAAACTTGGCCTGTTATATAGCTAGGTAACATATGATGATGTATACTTTGGCGTATTTTATATTGATCCTTTTTTTTATACTTACTACAAACTGAATTTTACCTCCAAAACCATACCAGATTGATGTTTAGCATTAAAAATTAGATACAAATATTTTGCACCTCCAAATTAAATATGTATAAAGAGCTTTTGTCCTAAACTGCCAATATTTGAGCTACAATATTTTTTTTAATCAAGAAATTAAAGTAAAGAAAACAAAGGCTGATTATAAGTAACATGGATATGAAACATTAACGTACTTAAGTATCGAAAACCCCACCTACGTTATAAAACATTAATACACAAAATTTCCGGGGGTTTTTTTTATAATAGAAAAGATTAGAGATAATCTTTTAATTTGTTCACAGAAAATTAGTATGGGATGAATTTCATATATTCAAGAGTTGATGAATTTAGGGGCTAGAAAGTATATGCGTTAAACATGATCAAACCATATAAGAATCAAATTATTATGGTGACTTTTGTAGCAGTCAGAAAAATTCTTTGGAAAGGACTGCAATATTATAATATTTGGGTAATGGTTTTTTAAATAAAACTGATATTATTTATTGAATAATATCATAAAGAAGTTCTGACAGGCAGAGGATTTGAGTAAAAAGGCTCGCAAAATTTGAGGCACTCAATTTTATTATTCTGAGAATTTTCTGCCAATTGTCTGGAAAAGGAAAGGGCGCAGAATATAAATCTTTTTTATTTTTCTTTTCCCTTGATGAAAGGAAAACAGCATTTTTTTTTGTATATAATATCTGTCTCACACACACACACATATATACATATATATATATATATATATATATATATATATATATATAAGAAAATTCAACAACTGATATATATGGACAAAATACAAAAATTACGTACAGTGGGCCTAGTCATTTTTGAACAGTCCAGCTAACCCAAACCCAAAATTAGGTCGAACAACTCCAACAGAGAAAACAAAAGCAACATATATATTATGTGCATGCATGGGGGTACTGGTGGTGACAACTGACAAGTAGGTGGTGCCGTACGTACTGGTAGCCTGCAGCTTTCGTTCAACCAGTTACAAAATGACAATTAATTCACTCCAGATGAGAAAGAAACTGGGTAGGAATATTTAGCAGTTTTTGAGTAATTTAAGACAAATCAGATCTAAATAGACGAGCTCGATCCTTTTAACATTAATTAAATTTCATCTGAAATTAGGATCATAAATTTTGGAACTTGTTCTTCTTCACAAGACGTACGTACGTCCGTGGTTTTGTTCATCACTATCAAATTCATCATATATATGGTGATAATATAATGAATTAAGGATCAAGTGGGTGATCTTATTTCGTACTAAAGTTTGATGCTTTTAGGTTCAGCCATCAGTTTTTTCATTAATTTTCTACATGTTTTCTTTCAACTTCATGCTTTGACGAGGAACGTGTAGCTACTTTCCGGGAAGCTACATGCAGGGATGGAAATCCGCCGCATGCACCAGTACTGCAAAGACACGATTCTCGAATCTAAAGGCTATCAATTACAAGAGGTCAAACATTTCGGGTCCCTAGCTAGATAAAAATGTGGGCGGAGCTAGCCACTCACGGCCAGCAGCTGCAGTCAAGATTCCTATATATATATTCTGAAGTACGTTTTGATCTTTCGTGCCCTGCAGCCTTTGCTCGAAAGTATTGGAAACTCCCAATCTGCCTTATAAAGCATTTAACAATCTAGGCTGCAATATATAGCCATGGAGACAATATTCCTCTAGGGTACTGCAAAACTTGACGGCCAATGGATCAGAAAATCAAAATATCTCCACAAACGCCTGCTTAATGACCTGCATATATTGCAGCTCATTCATGGTGCAGTCTATAATGCTATTGGTGAAATGGGACCACAACAGGAATCTAAAGGATGTGTGAAGCCCAGCTACGAAGCAGGATTATTAATTATTGTTGTTTTTCTCTATATAGTAATTCTGTAGATTCTATTAGTGGCTTCTCTGATAAATAGAGTGCTTCCCAATTGAATGTGAATACAACGTAAGTTCCTCCATGGCATGAGCTCTCCTCTTTCCTCTGTTATTCATTGTTTCATTGAATTTGCAGTTGCAATTTGTTGAAATATTTGTAGTCCCACATTGCCTAAGCATGTGAGATTTTAGGCTTATAAATATAAGCCCTCTTGTAACAATTTTTTTTTATAAGTGAGTTAACATAATAAATCCAATTGGGTATTCCCATAATCTAATGTCTCATTTATCAAGTATAAAAGTTTTTATTTCTAACATGGTATCATAGCAAGGTTTTCGGCTTTAGTCTGGTTACCTTCTGGCGACCATTCGGCTTAGTACCGGTAACTTTTCCGGCTCAGTACCGGCAACCTCCCGGCTCAGTACCGGCAATCTTTATTGTTATTTTTTTCCTGTAATTATTATTTTTGTAACTCCAAACTCAAGGTCTGTCGGTTTGTCCACCTTGAATTTGCGAGAGAGTGTTGAAATATTTGTAGTCCCACATTGCATAGACACTGTGGGCATGTGAGATTTTAGGCTTATAAATATAAGCCCCTTATAACATTTTTTTCATAAGTGAGTTAATATAACAAATCCAATTGGGTGTTTTAATAATTGGATGTCTCACTTATCAAAATTAAAAAATTTTATTTCTAACACAATTTCTTACAGCATAGCCAGCTGTGGACCATAAAGCTGGTTGATGTTGTTTGCTAGCTTCCTGGGCTTCAAATCATTGGCACTAATACCATGGATATTATTTTTCTCTGGGCGTCTAGATATCTTTGATTTGCTTATATAAGGATTGACCATTAACATCAGTGTCTTCAGTGTACAGCTGGCTTCAGTGTACAGTTCTTTTTAGGCCCTCTATCCAACAAAGATATAATTAAACAATTATGGCATTCAAATTCTCGACTGGACCCAGGTACACAAACTCGAGAATGGAGTCATTCCATCGTAATGACCAAAGGATTACACCTTGGGGGGGGGGGGGGGGGGTGGGGGGAGTACTGAGATAGCTGCATGACCCGCGGCCAGGACATGGACAAAAAATAAGAGGCTAAAAAAAATCAATTTTATCAAATGGGAAAGAGCAGGGAAAGTAGATTCCAAAAGAGACAGAAATTTTAATAACACATAAAGGTGTTATATCGTTCTACCACACATAGCAACCTAAAAGGACAATGCAGGAGCAACGTAAAGGGATGCATATTCTGTTTTGATTGGACAAGAAAGAGTAGATGGTACTGGATCAATCTAACGGATATGTTAGGGTAAAAGCAGAATGTGAGAAGCTACAGATCCATACAGGTAATTTCTACGTTTTATATATGTACGACCGAGAAAGGAGAGAGAGAGAGAGCGCGAGAGGGTGCAATGCAAGTGTGCATGGACAGTATGTGCAGACAAAGGAAAGGGCAAGGAAGGGCAGAGGGATGGAGAGGGGCAGTTCGGATTGAGAATAAGTGTGAAAGGCACGGGACGTGAGGTGAACAATAAATGAGATGGGAGGTAAAGAGAGGGTGATGAGGCTTATGATAACCCTCATGATCGTCACGTCGTTTTTCATTCGCTACTCCCGAAAACCTCCCAGAATTCCACGCTTCCTCTTCTTTCTCACTGCCCCCTCTCAGCACCGTCTTAGCCCTTTTTTTTCCTTTGTCTCTCTCTCTCTCTCTAACTAGTAACTAGCCTAGTCAACCTCACGTCTTCCTCACTTTGTTCCATATTAAACCAGCACCAGTCTCTCTTTCTTTCGGCCTCTGTCTCTTCCTCTCTCTCCTTTTAGAGTGATCAATCCACATCTCTGAATGTCTGAAACTCAAATACTCACTATTTCAGCTCAACTAACCCAGTTTCAACATTAGCTCTTTACAAGCATCAATACATACTATATATAAACCATGTCTACTTCCCTAGGGATAACAGGCTGATCTTCCCCGAGAGCCCTCCGTCACCCCAAATTGATTGAAAGGGGTGATCTCTATGTGCAGGAGGTGACCATTCCTATCTCATAGTCCACTTCCATGCCATTCCCTTGCATGCTATCTTCCCATATTTACTACTCCGACACCATTCTTCAACGCATCATTTCAAAACTCCCCTGCGTCTCGCTCCATTACACAGCTCTTCATCTATAAACTCGTTTCATTCAGCCTTGCCTAAAGCGAGAGAGGGAGAAACCCTACCCTTCTTTTGGTCTATCGACATGTGGATGATGGGGTATAGTGATGCTGGGGAGTTGAACATGCCTGACTCATTTAATGGCCGGAAACTTCGGCCTCTAATTCCAAGGCCTCTGTTGGCTGCCAACAACAATTCAGCGACAACCCCTCCTTGCTTAAGCCGTCTTCATGGCACCGATTTTCTTTCGCAGTATCATCATCTGAGTATGTGCTGTTCCTGTACTGTTTGAGCAAATTAACTTTTATGTGTGGGAGAAGCTTTTCCCTAGGGTGGCTGCGTGTGTCTGAAACGGTGTACCTGTGTTTCATATGGCTGTTTGTTGCAGCAGCGGTGGCAGAGCAGAACAAGAGAGAGTTCAGTACTCCACCGGTTGTGGTGAGCTCAAGGTGGAATCCGACACCGGAGCAGTTAAGGGCGCTTGAAGAATTATATCGACGTGGGACACGGACACCGTCGGCTGAGCAAATTCAACATATCACCGCACAGCTTCGTAGATACGGTAAAATCGAAGGGAAGAATGTTTTCTACTGGTTCCAAAACCATAAGGCAAGAGAGAGGCAGAAACGCCGTCGTCAAATGGAATCGGCATCCGACGAGCACCACCGCGATACTGAAGCCTTAGAGAGGAAAGAATTAGGTAAAACCTGCGGAGAAAGTTAACTTTAATCTATTTTTGTTTTCCGTTATTACCACAATAACCTGCAGTTCATGTTGTGGAGCATATGGAAAGAGAGGTGATTTGTATGGCTTCTCCCACAACATTTGTTGTTAGAGATGTTTGATCTGTATTGATTTTTTCTATTCCTTTGAGTACTATGCGGTATAAAGTTGTATTCTTTTTGTTTTTCTTTTTGTCTACAGGGGCAAGTAGGACAGTCTTTGAAGTTGAACAGACCAAGAACTGGGCACCCTATACAAACTGCAGTACTCCTGCAGAGGTCTATTTCTGCCTCCCTTTGTCTCTATCTTTCTACGATGTCTAGCCCGCCCTTTTAGAACTTGGAATTCCTTTAGTCTCTTAAAAGTCAGTAAGAAACAATTAAGCTGGGATAATTTGCGTATGATTACAAACTAGATCATGTTGTGTTTATGTCAAAAGGTGGTATGCCAAGATATGCACTAGGGAACCAACAAAAGCTTTGTTTGTTGGAAACGAAAAGGATCCAAAAGCTGAATTCCTTCCTTTCTGTCGGGGCTGCTGGTATGAAACCTAGCTGCGATTTTGGTTCCTGTGCTTGTTCATGTCGTTTAGGCCAGTTTTAGGGCACCCACTTGAAATTCTATAGAAATGAGCACCTTGATACTGAAAGGACAATGCTAACCCTATCACAGTGGTACTGTGTCTATGTTGTTGGCACTTCTCATGCTTCATGACCTGGTCCTGAGTAGTAACTTAACTTATTAAGAAAATAAGCTAGGGAACCCAAGCAAGCAAAATTGTTTTGCTCATCTTAACAATATCAGATTTTTGGAAAACCATGTGATGCGTGTCTTTAATGTTTTCCAGGAATCTGTTTCAATGCAAAAGGCATCAAAAGCAGCGGTGGCAGAATGTTGGACAGATGGATGGCTCCAAATCGACGAAGGAGAATTACAGCAAAGAAGAAACTTCGTGGAAATGAATGCCACGTGGCAGATGATGCAGTTGTCGCATTGTGCTCCACAGACCCACCTCATAAACACCCCTACTTTATCTGTTGCTGCTGCTGCTACTACTACTGCAACTCCAGCAACAGCAAGAACAATTGACCAAAAGTTCATTAAGACTCGTGACCTCAACATCTTCATAGCGCCCTACAGAGAAAATGGGATGAACCACTTGAACATTGTCGGCAATGAACAAGATGGCCGCTGTGGGGAATCTCAAACCCTCGAACTCTTTCCTCTTCGAAGCAGCAGGGATGGCAACGATGACAATAACCTAAAAGAGTCGGAGATATCAATTTCAGACATGAATTCCAACTTCAGTATTCCCTCCCAGTTTTTTGAGTTCCTTCCATTGAAAAACTAAACCAAGGAATGTATGGAAGATGGTAGGTTGGGATGGGAACTTGTAAACTTGTTGGAAAATGGGAGGTGTTTTTATTGCCAATGATGTAACATTTCATGGATCTTCAATAGCAAAGGTGTGGGTATGAAATAAGGTTGCCTTAAAATGCATTTGGACCATGTTACGTAGAACCAACGAAAACAAACATTTCAGACAATATTACATAGGGTAAATGTTGACAGTTATAGGCCTTGTTTAAGCAACTGGATGTGTCATGTGCTTGTAACATTCGTGAGAGAGAGAGAGATCAGAGAGAGACGGGTCCTCGACTGAAGGAATCTGAAATGGCACCAGATATGAGAGGTTGACGCTGAAATAAGGTATCTAAAATGGAATTTCGATGTGAAAGACTTTGACGTTGAGCTAACTAAGCATTTGGCTTAAAAATATGAGTGGTTTTGTTCTTTTCTTACTTATTTAGAACAAAAGGGGATGGTACTGGCGTTGGCATACTCTATCTAAAAACTCTGGTCTGGAAATCAATAAGCGTACAATGAAGTGCAGAAGTACTTCGTAGGCATTAAAACCTTAACAGGTAGAACTATTTTTTACACCATCAATAGAAGACCATTCATGAGGTTTTGTCGAAGATGGGGTCTATATATATATATACACGATGGAAACCAGAATATCTTCACAGATTCGAATTGCGATATATAGACGACTTTTGTACGTTTCCTAACATGAATGATCATCAGAACCTAACTTCCATTCATTCGAAAGTTAATCCCATATTAATGTGGAGACTGATTACTCCCTTTTGTACATCTTACCCATATATGGATTAATATAAAAAAGTTCTCAATTACTTGTGCATGATCATCAAAAGCTTTATAAATCGAAGTTTTCCTAATTTTTCAAAAAAATTCTCGCGCAATTGCCAAAGATCAGAACTAAGCAAAAATGACTTTGGAGGGCAGAAGGAAAGGAAAGCCTAATAGCAATGATAGGAACATATATAGCAAGTCTACAATCTTAGCCGGTGTGGAAATATCTAAACACGTACAACTACTACTAGTGTGGCAGGTACCTTCACAGTTCTAAGATTAAACCCTTAATTTTGTTTTCTAATACATTTATTCTTAGGAAATATCGTTCTCACTGGAACTTAAGGCAGTCCCAATCCCATTTCATTTGTTTTCATGTCTCATTGAACTCTGTTCAGAGCAGCCAAAATGCAATTATATATATATATATAGGAAACGACTGTCATCAGAAATCGTCTACCAGTACTATGGCTAAAATGCTTTAAGGGTATATTGACATATTGTCTATTGGATTCAAGCCTATAGCGGATTGAATTGCAAAATTTTTGGGTCAGATCTTTTGCCTTGGTTTGCGTTGAATTTTTCCCAGTCGGTAGAGGGTGTATTAAATATTGTTTGCATTACAAATATAATATATATATATGCATGCAATAGTACAGCTAGAAAAGTAAGCAGTATCTTTTCTTATGGGTCTGGTATCTAACAATTAATCTGCCGATTGGCTTTTAGGGGAAGGCATTAATAAGGAAGGAAAGGACAGAAGTCTGGGGTTTGAAAGACGACATAGAAGCTTGTGAAGGTTCTCTATTGTTAGGGCCGGCCATTGTACGTGAATTGGGGTTTAATGGGGACACTGATATGAAAGGATCGGTCGATTACTCCTTGGGCTTTAATGGAAGTAATGGTCTGCAAGTGTATGTTGTTCTCCTTTGATTTTATTTAATACGACCATAAACTGAATGCCGTCAGACGCATCCATGAAGTTTCATCTTAGAGATGGCGCACCATTAAATTCTGACGCACAAACCTCTGAAGAGGTTCCATATTCATTGACTATAGGAAATAATCAGTCAAGCTAATGTTCTCAGGGAAGTTGCAGACTTGCAGTATATAACAGGGTTCTCAAATTCATGGTTGAGAGATATTATGTGGCTATTCAAAGACATTCCTTTTAACGAATTCTTTACCTTGCTAAAGTGATAGGACTAATTCCCAAATTTTATGGCCAAAAAATTAGAAAAGTTATACATTTTTGCTAATTTTAGGATGTCTACCTTAAGTTATACATTTTTTTTCCTTGGACTGAACTTACGAAGTGTAAGACCATTGAGTCTTCATTCCTCCAAAAAAATCAATAGGTGTCAAGAGAGTGTCACTCAAATTTTTTATAGCATTTGACATCAATCGCACCCAGCGGGTCTGTTTTAAAAGCGCTCACGGAGTGGCATTGTTCTAAGTTTGTAGGAGCATGAAATACCTTCTACCTCATATTATGGGTAAATAATCATCTCCCAAAGACACAACAAACAAGAAATGCTGCTTTCTCTGCAATGTTTTTATGAGTTGCCACAGTAGGACTGAAGTAAAGGTCAGGTGAGATAAGCCACCTCTCCGAACCACATTACATATAGCCAATCTAGTTACTCAAAGAAACTTACATTAACAAAAAGCTTTGTATATCTAAAACCAATTTGGCATGCACTACCCTCGGCACCATGCACTCTCTCTTCCTGCTAGTTTGCTTGTTTCACCACCCTGTTTGCATCTGCTTCTGATCATGCATGCATGTCATGTGTACGCAAACGTCCCCCCTCTCCTCGCACAAAGTAATAAGATATGATACCTCTTTAATTCTGAGCCAATTAGACTCAAATGCCAGTGGAATTAAAGTACGTACGTAAGTCAGATTCAATATTTACAAGGTGTGGAAAAGTGATGAGCTTCATGATCTGTACTTGGTCTGTGTTTTCACAGTTTCTTTCACTCAACTTCTTCTTTAACTGACAATAGAAACACTTTGCTAGATCTCCCAAAGAACTGAAATTAGAAAATTAGAGTACTGTTCACTACGTCTCATTATCGTCGCTGATTGCCAGTCGCCATTGATGATGATATTCTGCCACCCACGAGCGTCATCGTCTCATCATAATTATTCTCAGTTAGTCCAGAAGAGCGTGAGGGAACACCTTAGTAGTTATACTTTAGTTTTGTGTGATTTTTTTATGGAAAACAATTAGGATCTATGAGGATCCCAAAACATACATAGCAGCAGCCGCTACATATCATTGTCTCACGACATTCACATGCGAACGAATTGTGTGGGCGGCTTCCTGCTCTCCACATGGGCTGCTGGGCACCCGATATATCATTACGTACTTAGCTAGTACTCAACACTGTTAAATAAGATTATGGAATACGTGGCAATTCATATTTAGAACTAATTGGATAAATATTACAATTTGATTTCTGATTTAAATCTGGAATTCAAATTGTAACCGATTAGATAATGATTGATATTTGATTTTGATTTGAATTTCCTTGATGGAAGGAACAAATCAGAATCTACAACAGATTGATGGTCTCTGACCTAGACTATAAATAAACTGTGTATATCATAAAAAAACATACTCTGTAAGGCCTAGAAATAGGTTGAAAGAGTCTCTCTAAGAATTTATTTAGATTTTCAAAGTTACTTTACAGAGATTCCGTTCGCGTGCTGAGCAAGATGACTAGAGGTAAAGATCCTTTTGTTATATTATTTCGCTGCGTTCACAATCATATTTAGTTGATTGTGATTTTACTCTTACAAACACGTCCACAACATGCCACCGATCGATGTGATGCGGGCGTACCGGGGATATATAGACAACAAAGTGACACAATTTCCTTCGTCTCTAACCACTGTTTGGAACGGACGAAACCGTTTTGAAAGGCTTCACATGACGTGGCGTAATATTTTGTTCGTCTAAAAAATTATCCTTCGAACGCCATCAAATAGGTGCATAGTTATTTTTATTTTTTACATCGGAATGGACAATCTATTTCCGAAAACTTTAGTTAGAACAAACATATTACAGTTCCTACGGATTCTCATTTTCAGTTTTATTTTGTCCAAACAAAAATTAAATTAAGGTTCAACACATTTTATTTGGTACTTTTATTTTATGTTCGAACTGTCTTTCAAAATCGCATTTTTTAATGTTAGTGAGAGAGACGATAGTACTGAAATTGTGAATTCAAATCGGCGCTTGAGGCCTCGTACCATATGAAATGCTTGATCAATTCAATCCCGGTGAGGGCAATGACATGATACAATCATGAAGCTTTCTTTCTTTTTAGCAGATAAAAAAATAATTAAATAAACCCAACCCTCCACCTACCCTACTTATAATTATTTTCATGCTCATGTTAAATTCAATTTACCACGCCAATTAATTATTTGCGGGACAAACATAAATATAGGAAATCTAAGCGATTTAAGGTTGTCAGTTTCCATATATACGATTGTGGTCAAATTATATCTTCAGTACTCCGCTCATATATATATCCATCAATGCATTCATTTGTCTCTTAAACGTACGTTATAAATTAAAACTAAGAGGAATTTACATCCCACCCAACTTGGGAAAGAAAATGAATGTCATTAATTTGTCTGTTCTTTTGGCCTTGTGCATTTCAAGCTAATTAGTCACGTTTCGGGTGGTCCCTCACCCTCATATATAGTTCATTTGTGCCACTATAATTCAACATGTAACTAAAGGTCATTGTGCCAGTACAATTTAATCGTGTCCAATAATACATACATTACACATGATGTAACAACGACAAGGTCATTGTGCCAATACATAAATCGTGTTTGATTTTCTAACACGAAATTAAAGCATTCAAATGAACCCAACCTTGGCAATTTTAGCTTCTTCTTTTTTTAAGGTAGAGTCGAGTTTAGAAACATTAACCTAAGAAAAATTAGATTTGTGTTCATGTCTTTAACTTGAAACTAAAACATTCAAAGGAATTCGACGCTGACGGTTTTGGCTTTTTTGGGGTCGGGTCGGGTTTTGAAACATAAACAGGAGAAAAATTAAGTTCATGTTTGGGTTTCTAACCTGAAATCAAAGCATTCAAATGAACTCGACCCCAACAGTTTTAGATTTTTTCAAGATCGAGGTCAGGTTTTGGAACATGAACCCTAAAAAATTAGGTACGTGTTCGGGTCTCTAACCAGAAACCAAAACATTCAAAGGAACCCGACTTCGATTGTTTTAGCTCTTTTCTGTGTCGAGGCAGGTTTTAAAACATGGACTAGAGAAAAATTTTACTAAAAAATACTTTCAAAAAACATATTTGATGTAACAATCAAATACCGAAAATTAGATTAGTTTACTGAAATATAATGCATTTGAAACTACTTTACAAAAAAACGTATTGTACGTTGAAACAAACGGAACCTTAACTCTAACTTACAAAATGTGTGGTAGTTCAAAAGGTTACTGCAACGCTACTTTTCAACAACAACGGATTTTTTACTTAGGTCATGTTCGTTTTGTCAAAATTTTAAGAATTTGCATTGAACTTTTTAATTTACAATCTCAACATTACTTCTACACGAATATTAATACAACTCAGTATTATCTTTTTTATAAATATCAATACAAGTCAACACCTTCTACACAAATACCAATAAAACTCAAATATTACTTAAAAATTTTCAAAACAATTCAAATCCTAAAAATCTCAACAAAACGAGGATAGCTTAAATTTTTAGTTACAATTGCTATTTTTTAAATAACGAAGGAAGTCGTACGAGCAGATTGGGAGCGCACTGGTGACTAGTTTGAAAGCGCATGTAAAATCTTTGGCATACGCTGAGGCCGCTCCCAACGCACACCCGTTAATTAGTTGCAAGAAGTCGTAAAAGATTGCGGGCTGGGATTTTCGATTCGGGATTTGACAACACCTACCCGACTTGAGCCGGGAACTCTCAACAAAACCTATCTCCCAACTCAACCCAACCCAACCCGATCGGGTCGGGCTGAACTGCACTAACTCGGGAAAACCGTCCATTAATATTAATAGCTGTGTTTTCATTTCACAATTATGATTCCGTACATACGTAGACGTTGATATTTTCTTCTCTTTTTCGATCGGGATCTACGACAAACAAACGGTCAATTACCAGGGTTGTGTACCTGCGAACAGTGGCCTGACCAGTTTTCTGAAGAGCACAGGCTGAAACGACCATCACATAAATATAGAATCTGTCGATAAATCCATTTGCAAATTTGAACTATGTCGTGTCCCCAAACTCCTACGATGTTACGAAGAAGTCTATGATTCTATGTACCTAAATATTCCGCTTCCTCTCTCAGATTTAAACCTCTGAATTAAGTTCGCTCAGCTTGCACAGCGACAAATAATTGCTGTAATTATAATATACGTAGCGAGTAGATCGATGAATATGTAAATAATTGCTCTTCGAAGAAGCTTTTTTTTTTTTGCTGTGATAATATTGTGCTTGAATATATATTTGTAATTAAAACAGGCGAGAACATGATTGAACATTTGAACTAGAAGGAAAGAGAAGCGAGGACATGATCTCTCAAGTGCATGTGTACGTAATTACAAAATGGGGAGATAAATCTCAATAAATTTTTTGAGGGCAAAAACGTATTTTTTTTCTAATTTCCATTAGTTTTTACAGTCAATTTAATGGGAAGAAGCAAATAGTCCAAGTGTACTTATCCTTTATTATTATAATTATTATTATTATAGCTTTTTAAGGGAATATATTTCCTTAATTTTTAACCATAATTTTTAAGTTAAATGGTTTAATTTGGATGTTGTTTACATGTAAACTCTATCATCTTCAAAAATACTTCTCATTTTCTTTTTAATGCACTATACCGCGTGTACATATTGCAGATAATGAGGTGGTAAGATCTGGACCATGTAATTTCAAAACTACTTATTACGAATTTAAGAACATACCATATATAATAAATTAAAAAAGACTAACTCAAATGATTGTACAGCATGCCTCACATTTGCACAAACCTTGGCTAAGCTGCGTACAAATGTTATCAAAACCCAATAAACTTCTAAACCCAGGCTGGTACTATGTAGGTCCAGAAGTCTGTAACATCACTCAAACCTACCTCAGCAGGTCCACAATGAGGCAAAAAACAAAATACTTCTGGAAACGCAACCCAACTCAATCCAGCCTGGTCTGCCGGGATACTGAGCCTTCAGAATCGAGTTTTGGGCCATCTTTTAAGTTGCCATTGGTGCCCAAAAGGTACATGCATGGCAGCGAGTGATCACGAGCGTACGTCTTGCTGTACACGTACGAGAGTGAGTGAACTCGACAGATCTCTTGCCTCAAAAAGGATAGCGCATGAGACAGATAATGGGAGAAAAGGTCTAAATTAAGCACATGGATTGGTGATGACGATTTGGAAGGTTGCGGCAAATGCCCTTCCTATAAGGAGTGCCACGAGAACAAGTAATGGCATTTTGTGTCCTTTCTGTCAAGAGTTTGAGGAGGCACCAGCACACCATTTCTTAGGGTGTCCTATTAGTCATGCAGTTTGGAGGCAAGGTCCCTGACATTTAAACTTCAGGGCATTCGGCAATCTCCCCATACAACAATGGATACGTTTTATATTGGAACCTCACAATTTCCCCATGCCTAATCGTGTTTCTTGGCCATAGCTAATACTTGCTCTCTCCATTACTTTGGACTCTATATGTGGTGAGAGAAATAAATTGGTCCATGAGGGGTATATTCAAGTTATGGCAGACCTAGCTTGTCTGATACAAAGGTCGTACGCTGTCCATTTATCGGCTTGGGAAGTTACCACTTCGTCCTCATCTCCTGTGTGGCATCCTCTTCTGGAGGGGTCGCTTAAGACTAATTTTGATGTGGCCCTCAGGACAACTAATTTGTGTGGTGCTGCGGTTTTTCGAGATAGTAGTGGTGCTCTCTTGAAGGTATCTATTGCTAAGAGTACTGAATGTGAAGTATTAAAAGGGGAGGCTTGGCGGCTCGTCTGGCATTTTCAATGGCTGCAACATTTAAAGAACAGAATATTGTGCTGGAAGGTGATTCCCTAGTTTTGATTGACCAAGTTCGCAATGTGGAATCAGTCCCTGACTGGATCATTGCAGGAGAGGTGTGTACTTTGAGGCGGCTGCTCTCTCAACATTCTAATTAGCAGCTTCAATGGAAACCACGGGATGGTAACCAGATGGCTCATTGTCTAGCTAAATGGGGACGTTGGTCGCTTGATCCGCATGGAGATATATATTGATCTGGGTGTTATTCCTCCCAGTATTTATTCTTGTGATGACTTAGTTCAGGGGCGTGTGCCCAGCTAAGGGATATGATCTCATGTTACGGGAAAAAAAAAAAGCACATGGACTGGGATGGCAGATACGTGATGTTCGTATGGATTGTAGCTTTACACGCCCAGGCCCCAGGGCAGAGCATATCGACATCCAATATAGACTAATGGCCTCCAAACGCCTGATTCGAGGAACTTGGCCGAAAGTGATGGACAACTATAGGAGTACTGTTCGAAAATCTAATGATGGGCGCAAGGACGACAACCATGGCTGATAGTATATAATTTAGTAGACTGATCAGCTGGGGAAAGAAGACAAAACAAAACAAAAACCCACAAAAAGAATCAATACAATAATTAACATGCAACTAAGATAAAAAAAATATAGGTAGGGTATTTTAAAAGGATAGATATATAGGATGGATATATAATTCAAATAAATGCAATACAGTAGATTAGTATGAGTGGTAGTCTTAACACTTGCTAGCTACCAAATGTATGCGATATTTTAAATGCCCACAATGTTAGTGGATTCAACTTAATACGTACATCCTAGCTAGAGCCCACATCAATATTTGTATATGTGTGCGCATGGGTCATGACCATATATAATTTCAAGTCGGTCCAATTCTCAATTTGCAATTGAAGGATCATGTGTGTACATGCGTGTCTATGGCATCTCCTATGACTTGATCTAGCTAGCTAGCTTAGGTCAATCTGTCTGATTCGTTGAATAAATGAACTTAGGTAAATATATATAGTAATTAGCCTTCAAACAGAAATCCACCATAGAAATTACATAAGAAGACGTTTCTTTGTTTTAAAGAAGTAGAACGGGGCGCGAAAGATGCAACAAATTAAAAAAGAAGATTTGTCATATATATCCAACACTCAACAGGGACTTGATCGAGATCATGATCATAATCTTTCGTCCATCATATCTCTACAAAAACATAACCATTAAGCTTACCGTCTCCAATTACCCAATTATTAACGACTCTATTTCAAGTCGATTTCGCTTTCTTTAGTGCCAAAACCAATTAACCAACGGATCCTATTCTCTTTGTTGCCACTCATTGTGTAGAGTCTGAGCAGTGGCGGAACTAGGAATCCAATCGAAGGGGGTCGAATTCCTAAGGAAAAATGACAAAAAAAAAAATTACTATGTAATGCAAAAAAAAATATCTTAAAGAGTTAAAATATAAAAAATTATGAATTAAAAACACTAAAAATATTAAAATACACGTACCGTACTATTTTCTGATACTGAGAGGTGGCAGTTGAATCCTACGAGACTACATGTTCTGAAAATGTTGTAAAATAATTCGTTCTCAATAGTTTCAAAAATTATTTAGTGTAAGAAAGATCAGAACATGATCTAATCTAAAAGGAGATTTATGCCTAAGATAATCTTTTATATTAATTCTACTAGGATCGAATTATGACCCATAATTTTCTCGAACAAAATCCATTGAAGATGGATGTTGAGTATAAGATTTGTAGATATGCAGAAACCAGCTAAACCAAACTGTTTGTCACTTGTCACTTTACTTGAATGGTTGGTGCATATCTAATGGGCTAGCTACTTCTCCATCACCACCTTCATTGGACGGCCTTTTGGGACCCATTCCCTGTCTGCCAGCTGAGGCACACTAGTATCATCCAAAACATGCAATTACAGAGATCTAAGTTTCAACCACACATCTTTGATCTTATTGGGTGAGTTTTTGGAAATTTGGACAAGTGAAGCTCGAAGTGGAAACCTGGCAATTTTGCCACAGACAACATTATTGTCGTAATCATGGACTGATGGACATGTTATCTGAGGTGATTGCAGACAGTGATCGAATTACAAGACAGGCCAAACCAAAGCTAACCTACTTTTCCAGCTAGCTAGGCCTAGAAGAGCCTCCATCTTTGCCGCTGCGATCTAATCAGGAATAGCTCTTCTGCTTGATCTCTCAGAAACCAAAGAAGCCCAGCCCTATAAAACTAGCCCATCATTCAAGATAGGTCATTCTTCCAAATTTCCAGTTTTTCTCGAATCTCAACTCACTTTTTTGGATGTAGGCTTGGAAGAGCCTGTGAAAAGCGAAGCGCTAGGAAGCAGAAAGAGAGGGGAGCGGGGTCGTTTGGAGACAGAGGCTTCGTTGGGGGCCTGGGATTGGGGGCGGGCTGGGGTGGGCTTAAGAGTAACAAAAAAAAAAATTGGAGCCGACCCATCGTCATGAGCTAGTTCGGCCCCTGAGTCTGAGCCCTCAACGAATACGTACCCGAAAGCATGACAGGGAAAAAGGGTCCGAAAATTTCATTTTAAAAAAAAAAAGAGAGAAAAATGATCCATTTATTTTTGGGTCAAAATGATGTCATATCAAATGACATGGACTGGCCTTAGAAAAAAAAAACATGGCCTGGCTAGCTGTTGTCAAGCAGGATGTGGTACGAGATATCATTATGTATAAAAATGCTTCAAATCGTGCCTTGTCATTTTTTCCCTTCAATTATTTGGTTATGTATGGTGGCCGTCAAATATTTGATATGAAATGTCATGAAGACTGAAGATGACCTGAGATTTACAGCCATGCACTTGACTAGCTATCCAACTACTTGACCTAGTTCAGAATCTCCTTTTGAGGACATAAAAATAAAAAATATGTCAGATTATTTTTGCAACTATAAACCTTAGCATAGCGTACGTGTTGGGACTCTACCGAATCCAAATATCTGAGTTCGTTGGTTTTAACTTTATTATATAACATTATATTATTAATTTGAAAATACCTCCCCTAGCCTCTTCTAGCTCCGATCTTCTTGTAGCTACCTCCATGTACTGCGGGAGAACCTTCGGCTCCTCCGTGTTGAACCGTGATCCCCTTTCTCCTTTATCATGCCCGGTCTTTTCCTTATCAGATCTATATATGCAATAGGTTTTTATGTTTTTCTTGTGTGTTTGTGTGCATTTTGTTTTGTCTCGAGGAAATAAAATTTTAAATCTGACGTTGTTGCCTGGAGTTTTTCGCCGGAGATGCGCCGAGGAGAGTCGTCTTCTTTGGCTCCCGATCTACACTGCCATTCTTGTCCAGCATCGTGACGATCCATGGTTTCACGCCCTGTCTCTATTCACCGATATATAGATCTTGCAATTTATCTTTTCCCTTTTTTTAAAAAAAAATCTATCTTTCCCTCTTTTGCTTGGAAGTTGGAGTTGATCTCCCCGTCCTTATAGCTAAATATGATCTTATACTTTGCTTCAAAATTTGATGATTTATTTGGAGGAAGAGACGAGCAAAGAGGTGCAAAGTATTTGTTAGTACGACCTTAATTCTTAACTTAAGTGGTGTTTGAGTTTTAAAATTTTGAAATGGTTAAAATTTTAAGATTTAAGAATGGATGAAAGGGTAAAGAGGGAAGATATAAATAAATATTATAATTAAAAAATAATTTGATGAAAAAATAGAGATTATTTTATAATCTTTTTTATAAATGTCTTCATTTATCTCTTCATTTCCACGTACTTATCAGCTCCATCAAACAATTTTCAACCCATTCAAGGTGGGTGGATCGATCTCCTATCCCATGAATATTTATTTTTTTTATTTTTTATTTTTTACATTTCTCATTTATATTATGTCATGCTATAACCTATACGGTTAACTAATTGTTATCAAGAACCACGCCACTTGAGTAAGGGAGGGCATTTGTTCCGGTTTAAATCGGAACATTCGGTTCCGGTGTTTTGACACCGGTTCCGGCCACTTCCGATACCGGAATCGGATCTTATATTAGATGAAATCCTCTTCCGGTATATAAATTTTTTTAAAGAAAATCTCAAAGCTCCGTTTTAAAAAAAAAAGAATAAAGAAAGCGTAAGTCCGAACGAAATTAAGTCTTTTTGTTCCAATTGGAACAAGACCCCCGACCCTATGAGCTGCCGCCTACCATCACCCAGTGGCGGATGTAGGGGGCGGCCATGGGCGATCGCTACCCATTGCACCGCCAAAAAAAAATTATATGTAAATTTTTTTTTGCCTGGACCTGTGGGGGCCCGATCCCCACAGCCCAGGCCAACCTTCTTCTTCTTCTTCTTCTTCGGCTTTAGCGTTCCCTCCTTACTTGTTTGTGTGCGTCCGAGAGAAAGAGAGAGGTGCTTTCGAAAGTTGAGCATGGTGTAATGGAGAGGGATCCGAGATAGATAATAAGGAGGGCAAAGCGAGTGGAGTGGTGGCCGGTGGGTCTGCCTTGTTTATTATTGCATGTAGTCCTCTCTACTTTTCTATTAACTTCTGTGTTTGTCTTACACTAGTAAGTGCATCTTTGTCATCAGGGACGAAGTCAGGAATTCTTTTCAGGGAGTTGGAATAGTTACAGAAATAACAGAACCACGCAAGACCGTAAAAAATGTTGAAGGGGTCATTCATGCCTTTTTTTTTTTGAATGAACTAACACTTTAAATAATAAATAGTAATACTAAATTTTGTTTTTCAAAATCTTTGGGGGGCCGAGGGGGATTCGTCCCTGTTTGCCATGTAATATATAATATCTATTAATATTGCTGCTTGATGGCTGAACTTCGACGGGGCTAATTTAAAAGGAAGTTCGTCGTGTGGTTCAGGATCATCGATCTGGGTGCTAACTGGCCCACTGCTTTCGCTGCATATAAGAGGGCAGGGATAATATGAATCTGTGCTTGGTCGACGGCCAAGCAAAACTCATGCATAAACAAATCTGAAATAAAAAAGAAACGAAACAACGACAGCCAGTTGATAAAAAAAAAAAACCAACACCGTGAAATTTTTATAAGCTGATGATCAACAACTTCGCTGAAGTTTCTAACTTGTAATAAATTTGTGTCTTTGGGGTTACAGTTCCTATGGTTTTATAATCTTTTTTTTTCTGAGAGTGGGAATTGGGGTAATTGATGGATCGAAATCACGTGTGTGATGGGGCCAGATTCCACAATCAAGCAAAATGGAAAAAAGTTAAAATGCCAAAGAGACTTGGGTGCGTTTGCGCCAAAAATTTAACAAAATATTTCACCAGCTCACAATAAAAAATTACAATATAATTTTTCTCTCTCCCATAAAAAATATAAAAAATTACCTCTCTCTTCACTTTTTTACTAAACCCAATACCAACACTAAACTCAATACCAAAAATTTTTCAACACAAACATAACCTTAGAAAAAAAAACAAAGAATGAGGCAAAGAGGCTTCTTCTTTTTCTTCTTCTTCTTCGGCTTCAGCGTTCCCTCCTTATTTGTTTGTGTGCGTGAGTGACAAAGAACTAGAGAGGAAAATGGTGTGTGATAAAACAAAACCATAGAAAATGGGGAGGGGAAGGCTGGCGTGGAAGTAACGCGTATCTCTATTGGTCAAGTCGTGCGACAACTATTCTTTTTTTCTTTTGTTGGAATTGTGAAGAAACAGTTGCAAGAAAATGAAAGATATAAAATGAGATGGATTTTTGAAAGAAGTCAAAACTTCTTGGAAGATGATCATTTGACACTTAAAAATCAGCTTAATACTTATATTAGAGATGTTAGAAGAAATTATATTTTGTTACGGGCTTCAAGATATTAAAAGTCTTGCTATGAAGATAATTGAGACTAAAAATAATACTCTATTTTCATTAGTTTATCGACTTATTAAGTTGACATTGGTCTTACCAGTTGCAACTACAACCGTTGAAATAGTATTTTCTACGAAGAAGTTTATTAAGAGTGATTTACGTAATAGGATGAGAGATGACCGGATGAATGATTGCATGGTAGTGTACCTCGAGCAAGAAGTTTTTAAAACTATTGAGAATGAAGCAATTTTGCAACATTTTCAGAAGATGCAAAAATGTAGGATACAATTGTCACCTCTCAGTCGTAGTACATAGTACGGTACGTGTATTCTAATTTTTTTTAATGCTCTTAGTCTTTAATTTTCGATATTATAACTCTAAGACAATTTTTTGTATTGAGAAGGAAAAAAATTACTTGTCATTTCGCGTTTAAAGTTCGACCCCCATGAATTTTGATCCTGGATCTGCCACTGCCATCACCCCCCAGCCCCCCTCCTTGTCTCCCTGTCGTGTTAGCCAAGCTGTCAGCCGTGCACCGCCCCCACCCTCCCTGGCGCCACTCCTATCTCCCTCCATCGTGCGCAACTCCTCTCCCCCTCTCTCTCGCGGTCGCACCTTAGGCTGATTCTCTCTGAATTTCTTTCCCACTCTCTTTCTTTTTTTATGGTTAGTTTTTGTGTGCTTTGTTTTCCGTTTGGAGACTGGGTGACATTTCCAATGAACAATCTGCAAGAATATTGTCTTTCTTTTGCGCTATTATTTCTACCATAGTTTAATGCAAGCGTTTGTAGGGATTTGGTAATTGTCTGGCTCTTGTATTTTTTTTTTCTAAATAATTGTCTAGCTCTTGTAGATTTGATTGAATGAGGTTTTTCAAGTTTATGGGTTTAGCTGAGGTTGTTCCTATCTAATTGTTTGTGTTTAAGTTTTTGTTTTTAAGAGCTTGTGCAAGTGTACAAAATATTGTTGTGTTTCACATATTAGGATAATCCATTACTGCTCTATATGACCGTTATTACCATTTGAAATTAGGGATTGGTACGTTATCGGTCATCGTTACATGCTGGATTGGAGTTGGTTTTTGTACTGAATATGCTTATTTTTTGTGAAGTTGGGATAGATACTAAGCAAATCTCAATATGGGACTCTTCGTGGTAAAACTATTTGTTTTGGCATATTTCACAATAGGCCTAGAAGGAACTGGAATTTCTAGTTTCTAGTTCCGGTTATTCCAATTCCAATTTTGGTTTCATTCCGGAATAGAACCGGAATGAAAATTACGGTTTCGATAGGCACCAGAACGGTCATTCCGGTTCCATCCGTTCCGGTGTCCACCCTTACATGCGAGTAACTTACCAGCACCAAATTGATGGAAAACACATGAACGAAATTGGATTTTACGTGGAGCCTAGCTACACTAGATCTCGCATTTATCATATTAAAAACTAGGTTTAATTCTCAAAACTATGAGAAAAAAAGAAGTTTTTTTCCCTAGAATCTCGTTCCAAATTTAAGATTAATTGCACTATAAGTTCTTGTATTATCACCTTTTAACAAAATAATCCTTAGGATAACACTTTCTACAAAATAGTCTATAGGGTCACATACTTAGGGCTTGTTTGGCAATTGTGTATTCTTAGGATTTTTTGAATCCTGAGAATACACAAACCGAACATGTTTTTAACAGCACTTAAAAATAACTACTGCACGCATGCCAATAAAGTTAACATCACCTAAAAATTCTCAAAACACAAAAAATTCTCAAAATTCTACACCACCGAACAACCTCTTAGATAACATATGATCATTCCGTCCCATTGGCGTCACAAATAGCTAACGACAGTTACTGATGTGACTAAAAATGCCAAGTCAGCAACCAATGAGACACCCATCAAAAAAGCCAACTCAGAAAACTTAAAATTCCCTCCAAATTAATTACCACGTCACTGTCCTACACAACCTAAGGACGTCGTACCAGCAAAATCCCAGGAAACAGAAGCAGCTCTGGCTAACCGGGGCTCTGTTGCAGCTCTGGCTTTCCAGAACATCTATACTTCATCTGCTTTAATTGCTGTTTTCTGCTGCTGCTGCTGCTGCATGCTTCTCTACTGTGTCCGGCAGAGGTGGAATCTGGTGTACCATTCCTTTTTGATGCGTTTGAGGCCAAAAGGTTGCTTTTTGGTTAAATCTCTGTTAAACCCTTGTTTGACTTTTGCGTTTATTTGGTCCGTTTCTGCTCTGAATCTCAGATCTGTTTGTGTTATTTTGGTTTTGCAGTAGAGAAATGCTTCCTGTCCCGAAACGGGAGTCCCGATTTTAGTCCCGAATGAAACGCAGCCGTTTTATAAAAATCTGAAAACGACAATTTGCTGCAGCGCACGCGTTTTGGCATAAAAGCGGTCTGAAATCCCGACTTTGTAAGAGCTCGTGGATTTCGCCCTCACCATATCAAAGATGGAAAAGTCCTAGAAAGAATCTGATAACTGGGTTACTAACAAGTTGCTATTCAATTAGGAAGACAAAAGATATGGACAGACTAAGGGAGCTTCTGAGTGTACCTAGTGGTGGTACCACACTTTCCTCCTTGTGAGTTTACAAAAAGAAAACCCAGAGAGAAAGGAAGTCTGTAATATGCAGAAGTGGGCTATATATTGTACAGAAGTAGACCCAAGAAAGTTCAAAGAAACTGTAGCAGAAGTTTTAACAAATATACTGATTTGGAGCCTCAAAATGGAAAAGGACGACGCAGGTGCATCTTCTTGGGGATAGAGAACGGTGCTTTGCTAGCTAGTTTCTTTAATGGGGGAAGTGAATTCAAGGGGACGGGACGGACAAGGGTCTGTCTATTCCGCTGCTCAAGAAATTCCTTACGAGTGATGTTGAAAATTTGTTGTAAATTCTAAATTGGCTTTTTGGGGTAAAGAAGTTTGATACCCTTTTTCTTTGACTTCACCTTGTCTATTTGCAAATCAAATGTCTCACTCCTTGCTGCTGCCGAATTTCACCGGAGCTCGATTGGTTCTCTCTCCAAGCTCTTTTGCGGGCCCACAGTCGCATATGTATGGTTTCGACTTCTTGTGCTCTAAATATACTAGCGTCTTCACACTCTTCAGCATTCTTATGTTTGTGTAATAATGGTTTGGTTTGTTTTTTGGAATTTCGTACTTCAGTATTGGGAATACAATGGCTGGAGCAAATGGGTTCAGTTTTCTGTGATTGGAGAAGAATGATAATGGAATTTTGGTGGGCAATCAAACTCGGAGGAACGCTATTCAATTAGAATCCTTGAAGGCAGTCTCTAAGGAAGAGAAATGCTTCCCGTCTCGAAACGGGAGTCAGGATTTTTATAAAACGACTGCGTTTCATTCGGGACTAAGATCGGGACTCCTGTTTCGGGACGGGAAGCATTTCTCTTTGCAGTACTTGTTCTGGAGTGAGGTGTTTCGGGACTTTTTACATCAAACGATTTTTCTTTCCTCATCTTATTCCTGAGAGGGGGTCTCACTTGATCCCTTTGTGATTCCGAGAGAAATTTTTTCCCGTGTTCAATTTTCTTAGATTCTGTTTACGTTTCCTTCTGAACTTTTCTGGGTATTTTGAGGGGTTTGCGATAGATATTCCAGCCGTCGAAAATGCCAAGCCCCGCAAAATAGCCACTATTGTCGGTGGCAGAACCAGGAATGAATATGAAAGGGGCCAACTCCTAAAGGAAAATGACAAAAATAAATTTACTATGTAATGCAAAAAAATGTTTTAAAGTTAAAATATTGAAAATTAAGGGCTAAAAATATTAAAAATATATTATATTGAAGTACATGGACCGTACTATTTGCACTTATGTGATTTTTCTCTTTTTTACTTCAAGATTTTGTCATCTGATCTACTACCTCTTCTTAGTATTTTATTAGTTTTTTGTATAGGTTTCGTTTGTTGCAAGTCATATCCAATATTCATGCATCTGCCCAAAGAAGACAACAAATCAAAAAAAAAATTGCAATCAAATGAATAAAATGTAGGATATTATAGTATTTCAGTGGAAAGTCAAATTAATTGTAGCAGTAATAAAAATCTGCTTGTGAGTTTTATTTATCTGAAATGACTGAAATTCTAATTTATTTACTAGAATTATAGAACACATTAAATCATTAAAGGGGGGTCAGCCTAGTCTAAAAGTGAGCAGATTAGTTATAATTAAAAAAATTCAAACATTTTGCATTAGCCAACCGGGGCTAGGGGCATAGTTGGCCCCCCTTAAATCCGCTGCTGCCTGTTGTTGCTTAATGTCGCATTCAGATCTGCGTTTGCTTTGTTTTTTATGCACATTCGGACGTTCTCGTGGGTAATTGTATTGCATCCATTGTGGTGTTCGATCATCAGCTGTGGTTTCGAAGTTCAGGGACATTGTCGTGGAGGCTAGGAAATTGGGGAAATAATGGCTCATTATCGAGGGAGAAAAGGGGAGCTGGCAGGGGGAAGGGAATAAGTGAGACGAGGTCGTTACTTGTTCCTCTCCTAGTTTTATTTTTGGAAAAAAGTCATTCATAGTCCTATATTTATAGGCAAAAATTAATTTGATACCTGCTATTTTGAAAACGGCAATTTGAGACTCTTAACTTTGAAAATCATCATTTTACGTCCCCATCTAAATTAAAATTTAAGTTCGTCAGAAAATCATGCAATATTACCAAAATACACCTCAAGACTAAATTTTAAAAAAATAAATAGATTACTGAAATAGAGTTTCAATAGTTTTTTTTTTTTAAAAAAATATTAATTTTTATTTTTGATGTATTTTTAATATTTTTTGTAATTTTATCTTGGAGGGGCATTTTAGTCATTTTTTGGCTTTTCCGTCTGGTTTAACGCCTGATTTGGATGAAAGCTTGAATTGATGAGTTTCAAAAGTTGAGGTTCTTAAGTCGCCGTTTTCAAAATAGAAGGTACAAGATTGATTTTTACCCATAAATATGGGATAACTTGGACTTTTCTCCTTTAGTTTTTGTTTTAAATGCTTATCTGGCGCTTATTTGGCTGCACGTGTGGAAACTATTTGGTTGTGGCTTCAGGTCCTAGTTTTGGGACTCAAACTAGGAGTTGAACCCAATAACCAGAACTAATGTTTGGCTTGATTCAAGGTTACTACGACACACTCACGTGTCACATGCCAATTAGCGTCAGCCTTCACAAAAAGTTTTCCAATGCTACCTACTACCCAGACAAAAGTTGTGCATCAAACTCCGCTCTCTGACAATTTTTCAAGTAATTAAAGAGAAATATTAAGGTGTCCAAAATGATTGTGCACTCTTCGACAGGAAGCGATCCGAACTCCCTCTTCCCGTTCCACCCTCACTACCCTGCCCTCCATGGCTGCCAACCTAAATGCTTATTTATTTCGAGGTTATCTTCTCCAACTATCTCTTTAATACACATCGTCATCCTCTTGCTACCTTCTTCCCCAGTAACTCTCCAGCCACCCACATCTTTAATACACAGCGCCATCCTAGGATGCAAATGACCTTTATACAAAGTGCCTTCTCATAATGCAGACAGTTCAGCGAGAAGATGAGCACAACGTGTTCTTGAAGGGGTGCAGGAGCTTGAAAATGTTTTCGCACAAAAGGCATTCTCGATCATGACTGATGTAATACCTCGTCCCAAAAAAGGTATAAGTGATTAATTTGAATTTTAAATGAAGAGATAGTGCTTAATCTTGTGTTTGATTTTTTGGATAGAAGTTGAATTGTATTTTTGAATTTAAAGGTGCTGATATGGAGATGTGATCTATATTTGAATTTAAAGGATTGAATAAAGATTTGATCTTGAGTTTGAATTTAAAGGTTAAGATATGGATAAAGATTATTCTTATATTTGAATTTGAAATATATGAATAAAGATCTTATGTTTGAATTTAAAAGTGATGGATAGAGGTAAGTTTGAATTTTAAAGTTGCAGAGATTGAGCTTAATAAATAGTTGCAGAGAATGTTTATTAGAGACCAAAATTTGGATTGAGGTGGTGCTACTAGTTTTCTGAGAGATTGTTCGGCAATTATTGGAGAAGTTTTAAGGATTGGTTAATTGGTCGAGGTAAGTGGTTCTTCAATGGATTTTTGAACGTGCACCGTATTTTATATGATTTTGATGTATTATTTGGGGAACTGAACAAATTTTGGGTAAAATGAGATTGTCGAGATTTTGTGAAACTCAATTGAAATATTTATAACTTGTTTTGGTGAGCATGCTGTGAAAATTATCCTTGCGCTGGTGATATATCTTTATGGTCTTTGTGGCCAATTTATCATTATGGTTTGTGTGGCCAATTTGATACCCCTCGTGATATTTGGAGGTCTTTGTGGCCTAGTATCTGGAGGTCTGTGTGGCCTCGTATTTGGAGGTCTTTGTGGCCTGGAGGTCTGTGTGACCATTGGTGATTTCCCTATATTGCGCGACCTTGGATATTTTTGTTACAAACTTGTATTTTAGATTCGGTATGGACTTCGATTATTGTGATAAAATTGTCTTTTCCCCAACCCCCATTGACTTATTACTTACTGAGCTAGTCGTAGCTCACCCCTCATTCTCATATGTTTCAGAGTTGGCAGAATTAGAGAAGTTCAAGGAGCTTCAGATAGATTTGTGTTTCGAATGCGTGTTTTGCAAGAGTACTTTTGAAGATTAATATTGGAGAATTCGATATTGTATTATTTTGGGAGATCTTCATCGATATTGGAAATATTGGATATTCTAATGAAAATTTTAGTGTCCGGATTGATATTTTTGGGTCTTTTCACGGTTTATGAATATTTTGTTGAGGTTGTACAAAATTAGTTTTGAAATATTGGGGCCTAGATAAATGATTATCCTTGGTGAAAACGCTCATTTTATACGGAAATCTATTCGTATGGAGTTTGGGCCCGAGGCATGGCGTTACAACTGATGCACAGCGTAAGGCTTGGTTATATTCTCTTTGAATCTAGGTTCGAATTTGTCCTTTCCATTTAGATTATTGGATATGTTAGTTGTCATAACCGACCCTTATTGCAACAATTCTAGCTATGCATTCTTATGTTCTTGCTAGGTGAAAGAATGAACTATTTGACTGGGAGTATGTTATTAATATTACCTGTGTTATGTCATATTGCAATTAACATCTATGGCGGCTTTGCTTTGCGAGTTTGTTATTATCATTGCATAAGTTATGTCATAACACAATTAATTTCTAGTTACCTCTCTCTTTTGTGACTTGGGAGTCATTCCTCGTGCTTATAGGTTAAAAATGAGGTTGGAGACTTCATCCCACTATTCCCAACGTAAAAAACCATAATATATGAGTATAAGTAAATTTTGAAAACCCCGTTTAAAAAGCAAGCAAAACACGTGAATACACTCCATCGTAATGTACTACCAGTGATAAAAAAAATTTATTCATACAGTTGACGGAAAACTAACAAAGCGAAATAATTTTTAACTCTATCGTTGCATTTTCGAGCCTATGTTACATGTTAATTATTTTCGCAATATTGTTTAATTGACCGCAACGACGTACGATCGCAAAATACGCTAGATATTCTTAACACAACTATAAATATGCTTCTAATTCATTTATTATCGTTGCAACTTTGCAAATATTGCATAATGAAATATACGAAATTAGATTTAGATATATATATATATATTATTTATGTACTTTTGTCAAAAAATTTCCTATAAATGAAGCATTTACAATAGATAGAAATTGGTTTTATAGGACCTAACTTCATACATCAGTTCAGATTGGAAAAAAAAAATCACGTAGAAATTGGCACTCGTGCAGGCAACCAGCTGCTGAAGTCCCAAAATGGGACAATGGGCATTCGCTTGCTCCCCTCACGGGCGAGCCAGTTGCCCAAGTCCCAGGGGGGACAGAGGACAATTGCGCGTTTATACCCAACTATGCAAAAAATACCTAGAGAGGGGGTGAATAAGTTTTTAAAAAATTTCAACAACCCTCAAACAATGAAAATATAAGAACAATATTCAACCCTTTAATAAAATTTGAACTATATGGAAATAAATGAAATCAATATTTAACGTAACCCAATATGTTCAGATGCTTTTTAGACGGTCTCATATGCTTTCAAATAACAAGAAATCAAGTTGAACAATAGAACACGATACAAAAAATTATGCTATAAAATACCATGTGATGTTCCAATAATCTATTTTAAATTCTTCAGTACACTACCAGATGACAAAATCTTCATAGGTATATCAGCAAGATATATACTATCTAAACACAACACGATGAGAGCAGAACACACTTCTTACCCATATCTACCTTTTACCTTGAATCTCCTTGCAACAAGAATGACAATCCACCAATGATTGAGAATCTTGAACACTTAGACAAGAACAATTAGCAAATAACAAGATAGGTCTAGAACAATGACAACAACACAAATTCAACCACGATTGACACAAGAAATTGTTGACTGAGAGAAACTTCCAAGTAGAACATCTACGAGGAAGAAAAACTCTTCGGGACCCAGTCCAGTAAACGAATCACTAGAAACTCAATCTCGGTTACACGATGATCTTTAAATTCAACAACTATTACTAATCTAATATCAATCGCACCCTTACTCAAACGTCCAATGTCTGAATCTGCAACTTGCAGGGGAGAGGAACTCCTATCCCGATCGGTTTCTTGATTCTAGAAGTAACCTTCTAACTTGAACTCAAGTGATTGCGCCTTCAACAATGCTGAAACTCCAGCAACTTTCGAACTTCAGCAAGTCCGAAACTCTCTTGTTCAATTTAGGGATTGAAATTCCGTGATCAAACTGAGAGGATGAACAAAGATCTGATCTCCACGTTCAGATACCAATCTCTCTCAACATGAAGAAGAACAGATGGTACAAGATCTAGAAATGAGTTTCTTGGAGGTTTTCTTAAATCTCTATAAAATCTCCGTTTAAATGTTTCGGGTTCTTTGCAAAAGATTCAAAGAGACTTTTATATGATCAATGAGGTATTTCGAAGTCAAAGGACGCTAGACATATTAAATGTGCGCACTTTCATTTAAAACATAATTTCTCTTATTCCTCTGCGCAGTAGACTACTTCGAACTCCCTTATCAAACTCTGCAGAACCTTCACAGAGTCAATAACCACATTGAATCTTCTTCGTCTCTTAAATTTCAAGAATGTTACATATAAAATTCTGACCAACCATGTCAAAACTTAATGGATCTAACGTCATACATTTTCAAATGCACGCATCGCACTTGTAACCATGACTCACCGTTTTCTTAAAATATGAATCTCAATCCATTCGTTGGCAGCACTAAAACACCGCCGTTTTGCTTCAAGTTCTGAGGTTACTCCCTCGAAAGTAGTTTTTTTACAGCGATGAAAGTTCAATCATCGGATGCTCGTGGGGTTTTCTGGGTACTGTTTGTGTCCCTTTTTTTTTCTTTCTTAAGTTACTGTTTGTGTCCGTTAGTAAAGATCTTTTTTACTTTCTCTTTTGTGTTTTCTGATGGGATTACTAAACAATTGTATAAACTATAAAGCCTCAGATCTCTGTACGGTCCAGTAGACGACAACTATTCCAATAGAACTATGTGGACGATGAGTACATTTGGTGTGGGTCACAACTTTACCTTAAAAGAAAATAGAATGAACTTTGCTCACGTGCATGTGCAGCAGCAGCATATAGATTGCACATGCTCAAAATTCCAAGAGGACTCAGAGCTCCATCCAGACTGCAGATCATCTATTCACGACGATCTTGACGTCCATATGATTACCTCCATCGACGTGATGAACGGTCTTGATTGTATAGATGGGCATATTTACCATTCGATCTCTGATGTCACTCCAGGAGCGCGTGCGTACCCAGTCCTATAAAACGGTATTGATGTGCAGGAGGCGTCTGTAGCAGAAGACCAATTCTTTTTTTGCTCATGTAGCAGAAGACCAATTCAGACGGTAGAGGAGAAGATTATGTATGTGGAGGGTGGGTTCAGTTCGTGTGAAATTCTTTTCTGGGGTGGCTAGTACGGTAGGTTTGAAACAAGTTCCGGAGTGACGTTCAATAATTCAACCAGTGAAAGGAAGATCTTTTATCAAACAGGTGACAGCAAAAATTGCAGGTGATGGAGATCAGCAGTGATTCCTTTAACATGTGAGCCGTGGTGCTTTTTTATGGGATGCGGACAAACCATCCCCCACTGACCCTCTGACATGTCCTCGATAGCTGAGCACTTTGTCATCAATCTTGCCCAAATGCACTTATTTTTACGCCCATCTCTCTCTCTCTCCGTAGATTGGAAAAAAAGAACTCGTTTTGACAATTTACAAACGAGGGAGAGCCTTTTTCATGAGATAGGCCCACTTCCCATCTTCTTTGTTCACACTTTTCGAAAAATCAACCAGTAAGATTTCTGTCTACCTGACTACCCTTCCTTTTTCTCTATAAAATCCATGCTTTCATTAGCCGTTACAGAGGGACTGCTAGAAGAAGCTACTCTCTCTCCTTGGCAGTCCTGTATACCCCTTCTCTACTGTACGTCGACCTCTTCTGGCTTCACCATGGCAGCATTGTTGAGAGCTCTCCTCCCTCTGGTGCTCTCCGCAGTCCTTATTATCCAAGTCCCAGGTAAACTATCTCCCTCTCTCTCTCTCTCTCTCTCTCGCAACACACACAAACACGCACGCGCGCGCACTCACAGACATTTGTGTTTCTGACCTTAGCGATTTGGTCGCCTCTATGACTACTACCCAACAATGTCGCTCTGTTTGAGTGCTTCATCTTGGACGTTCGTCTTTTCCGGTTGATGTATCAGCCACAAAGACACTGAGTCACGGACCCAAAGCTGTTTCTTGTTTTCAGTATTAACACTTTTTATGAGCTCAATCCATGACTGCGTCAAACAGTACCAAACAAGTAACTAACTCATTCTTCTTTTTGTGGTTACAGCTAAGGTCTCAGCCACAACCATAACCCTGGTCAACAAGTGTACCCACCCAGTCTGGCCAGGCATCCAGCCAAGCGCAGGCCAGCCCATCCTAGCTCGTGGCGGCTTCAAGCTACCACCAAACAAGGCCTACACCCTCAGCGTCCCTGCCCTCTGGTCCGGCCGCTTGTGGGGTCGTCACGGCTGCTCCTTCGACGCTTCAGGCCGCGGCGGCTGCGCCACAGGTGACTGCGGGGGCTCACTCTTCTGCAACGGAATCGGTGGGGTTCCACCTGCCACCCTCGCGGAGATTACCCTCGGTAACGAACAAGATTTCTATGACGTCAGCCTCGTCGACGGCTACAACCTCGCCATCTCTATCACCCCTTTCAAAGGCACCGGAAAATGCAGTTACGCTGGGTGTGTCAGCGATCTCAACATGATGTGTCCCGTCGGGCTTCAGGTCCGGTCACATGATAATCGGAGAGTGGTGGCTTGCAAGAGTGCTTGCTTTGCGTTCAACTCACCTAGGTACTGCTGCACTGGGAGCTTTGGAAGTCCTCAGGCTTGCAAGCCTACGGCTTACTCAAAGATCTTCAAGACGGCTTGTCCCAAGGCGTACTCTTATGCTTATGATGATCCCACTAGCATTGCGACTTGCAGTAGGGGAAACTATTTGGTCACCTTCTGCCCACACCACGGCTGATCAGTGTGCCCCTCTTGCTATGCTGTTGTTCTCTTTGCGTCTTCATTAGTAATATTTATATACTCGCACTGTATTTATATGCTTAGTGGGCTGGTGTGACTTGTAGCTGTTCCTCATAGAAACTTCATAATTATATGTTACCGTTTTTAAGTGGTGGTGTTTGAGGGAGTAATATTTCTAGTTTATCCATCCGATCAGTTTCCATAGACTGCTGTCTATGGAAACTGATCGGCTGGATAAAGGAAGGGCAGTTTGGTAAACCTGTTTTGCACTTCTCTGAGCCGAAAATCGTGCCCGCCGTTTGGTGTCTCCAAATTGGGGCGGCCACCTTTTGCTGCTGCTACCCAGGCAATTATTTCCATGACCAACTTTTACTGCTATTGTTTTGTTGATAATTGCCCTTAGTTCAAACTCTTCCCTATCAGGCTATCACCCCCGATTTGCTCCCGTTGTCCCCCCCCCCCCCCCCTTTGTCTGTTTTCCCCCACTACCCGGTTACCAGTAGAAACTCTTCAAGTTAAGAACTCCAAAGGGTGGGTCAAAGATGGGGAAAGTGTACTATTCTTGCCTTTTTTTTTTCAGGGGTAACATCGGCAGTGTTCCACCGAATCTAAAATATTGGAAAATTTTTATCCAATCCAAAATTTTCGAACGTAAACATAATTCATTTAAAATTTTGATAAATAAAATTATTAAAAAAATTTAATTCATTTTTTTTGTCAAAATCTAATACAATTTTTATTTACTTCAATTTTTTACCACATTCTCAATTTTTTTTAAAATAAAAATCTTGATTTGCAAACGTTGATCTTCACGTCGGTCAAGACTCAAGATGTGTACAAACTACAAATTGACCACATCAGGAGGATTTAAGTTTTTACCATAAATCACTCAGTAGCTATATTAAATGGTCATAGGTGACCCACACCTGTGTCACTCTCTCTTTCATTGGATCCCTAGCGGATCCTTGTACGTCATGTTTTACCTACACTTTTGTCGGCCACACTTTTTGACCAGTCTAAAGATCCGCCTCTTCGATTTAGGCTTAATTACAGCTACTCGAGTATAACTCTAAACGAGCTAGTTAAATGAGTATAACTTTGACACAACTAGTGCTGTGATATATATATATATATATATATATATATATATATATATATATATATATATATATATATTAATGTATCTATTAAAAATTAGTCGATTAATAGAAAATAAATTAGGATTGAGATTTACATGTTCATTGTTAGAGTCGGATAATCTATTTCAAAACTTGTCTGTGTCCATTGTTGGAAGATCGATTTGTTAAAAATCAATTTAACAAGATATCGATAATTAAAGAATTTGCCACTATGAATCCGTCAACCCGATTCGAAGGTATGAACTGTGAAGAGAGCAAGATGTGGTGGAAAAGGATTGAGTATTGACCTCATATCACTCTATGTTAACAATTGTCTCCAAAGATAGTCTTAATTGCTAATACCCATAAGGTACTAAAACTTATTCACTTCATACAGTATGTAGTTTTCGACGGTCCACAAAACCTAATAATATAATCTTTCAATCATGGGAACTACCATGTGATTTTTTTTTTTCTATGAAGTGCCAGAAGGCAGGTCAAATTTATAATATAGAAAATACAAATAAATCCTTATTATAGGGGCCAAAATATCACAAATGTTTCATTCTGAATAGAGAGAGCAGTGCCAGAACAGACAGACAAGTATGATGTGGTTTAAATGTTCAAATTATGCATCAGAACTTGAAGGAACAATGCCAAGCATTTTCCACAAGAAATCCTGGGCCGGTTACTTGACCGGACGGCTTCGAGCCTCTTAAAAGAGAACAGAGAGAAGGACAGTTAATCCAATAGTACTGGACCATAGGTAGCCAACGCAGGCACAAGGCCCAAGTTCGAAGCTTTTGGCAATGGGTCATAATTTTTACCCAGCATTTCGAAGCCTTGTTTGTTTGTATGTTTTTTTTTTCTTTTCAATCATAAAACTGATGAAAGTTAATAGACCGTCTAACTGTATTTTCCTGTCCTTAGCGAGTGCTCGATAGCATCTCCAAGAAGCATGCAACTACAATGTTCCTCACCACCGCCCTACCACCAAAGATCCCAATCACCCACAAGACCATACCCATACCTCTTCCTTTCCGCTTCACTGGGACATGGGGTACCCCTTACGAACAACGAGAACAACCGCCAAAACCTGAACCACAAGACGGCGAAGACAATGTCAGCGTCACTAACAGCTCATACTGGACACAGAAGATCCACAGACTTTGCGCGGAAGACCGTAACGTTGATGAGGCGCTCCGCCTTCTGGACCGCCTCAGCCTCCGAGGGTACCGCCCGAACTTCCTCAACCTAAGCAGCTTAATTCACGCACTGTGCGACTCCAACCGCTTCTCCGAAGCCCACCACCGATTTCTACTGTCTATAGCTTCTCACTGCGTACCCGACGAGCGCACCTGCAATGTTTTTATTGCCAGGTTGCTTGATTCTCGAAACCCTTATACGACATTGCACGTTATACGCCGTTTGTTTGACGTAAAGCCTGAATTCGTACCATCTTTGGTCAGTTATAACCGGTTGATGAATCAGCTTTGCTCGATTTCACGTCCCAATGAAGCTCACGGTTTGTTTTTCGACATGAAGAGCAGGGGACACTGTCCAGATATTGTTTCATACACTACTTTGATAAACGGATATTGCAGAATTGGTGAAGTGGATCATGCCCAGAGGGTGTTCGAAGAAATGGGTGACAACGGGGTGGTACCCAATGCTCTGACATATAGTGTATTGATTCGTGGTTTTCTTCGGAGGCGGGACATTGAACGTGGGAGGGAATTGATGTGCAAACTCTGGAACAAGATGAGGGATGAAGATGACCTCTCTGTGAGAAACGCAGCTTTTGCAAATCTCGTTGATTCTTTATGTAGAGAAGGTTTTTTTCAGGAACTGTTTAGGCTTGCGGAAGATATGCCTCAGGGGAAAAGTGTGTCTGAGGAGTTTTTATACAACCAGATGATAGATTCGCTTTGTAAAGCTGGAAGACATCATGGTGCCTCAAGGGTTGTTTACATAATGAGGAAAAGAGGTTTTATTCCGAGTTTAGTATCATACAACTCTATTATACATGGGCTTTGCAAGGAGGGAGGTTGCATGAGGGCTTATCAGTTGTTAGAGGAAGCAATTGAATTTCAGTATTTACCATCGGAGTTTACATATAAGGTTCTTGTAGAAGGTCTTTGCAAGGAGTCGAATCAGTACGAGGCAAAGAGTGTTCTCGAATATATGCTGAGGAAGGAAGGTGTGGACAGAACTAGAATATTCAACATATACTTAAGAGCTCTTTGTCTTATGAATAACCCAACTGAGCTTTTAAATGTACTTGTTTTTATGCTTCAGAACAGTTGTCAGCCTGATGTAATTACCTTGAATACTGCAATAAACGGGTTTTGCAAGATGGGGAGGATTGAAGAAGCTCTGAAGGTATTAAATGACATGATAATTGGAAAATTTTGTGCCCCAGATGCTGTGACCTTCACTACTGTCATATGTGGTCTTTTGAACGTTGGTAGAACACAAGAAGCCTTTGGTTTTTTGTATCGGGTAATGCCAGAACGAGGTGTTAGGCCTAGTGTGGTGACATATAATGCAGTTCTCCGTGGCTTGTTCAAAGTTCAGCAAACAAAGGAAGCACTGGGGGTTTTTAGTAGCATGACGAGTGATGGTGTTGTAGTGGACAGTACCACTTACGCAATAGTAATTGATGGATTGTGCGAGGATGGCCAGATAGAAGAGGCCAAGAGTTTTTGGGATGATGTTGTATGGCCCTCAAATATTCATGATGATTATGTTTATGCTGCCCTTCTCAAAGGGCTGTGCCGCTCTGGAAAATTTAATGAAGCTTGTCATTTTCTCTATGAGTTGGTAGATTCTGGGGTCTCTCCAAATATTTACAACTATAACATTTTGATTGCAAATGCATGCAATTTAGGCTTAAAGAAAGAAGCTTATCAAACTTTGGGAGAGATGAGAAGGAATGGGCTGGCCCCAGATGTTGTAACCTGGAGAATTCTTGACAAAATACATGGGAATGAGTAGGCAATTATCTTTTGAGGATGTTGCCAATCCCGAGGAGAGCGACAGGATATAGACATGGAGAAAAACCACTGGATATGAAGCAAATCTGGCTAGGATTTAACTTGCTGTATGGAACAAAGTCCTCCTGTTGAGGGAAGCCATATTTCCATGAAGATGAATCTTTTAACCTTGTTACAGAGATCATGCAAGGTTGAGATGCCTAATGGGAAAGACGAAAGGGACCTCCCACAAAAGATGTGAAACTCGTGGTAGAACTGTAGCATCAAGGTATGCAGATTTTGCTATCCTGGAGGACGATTTCGACAGATTGTTGGGTTGATTGCTATAGGTTGTCTACAGAGACAGATGAAAGCTGCAATTAATCCATTAACTCTGAATTCCATGTATGTTTGCAGGCTACAAAACCATTTTTTATGAATTCCATTGGAATGCTATTTAGGATCAGAGAATTAGCTATGAACTTTCCCGCGCTGTATCATTAGGTTCACACTTATCCAAAGCATTGGTCTGCTCATTTACAAAGACCTTTTTATTTCGTATTGCTTAGCTCCACAAGATCCCAACCAACATTTCTTAAAGTCTTGTTGGGGCGCGGGGTGCTACTCAAACTCGTTTATGTATTTTACAGGCAACAGTGATGGTTTTTCTGATTCAAGTTCAAATGTCATTGGATTTAGCTTAATTGCCGAATGGCTTTTATTAGTTTTTCTTTTCTCTTCCTTATGGTTTTGGAAATTCGTTATAAGAAACAATGGCCAGATTAGAAATTTGTATATTCAAATCCTGAATACTTCATATATTTTTATTCTGGAATCACTATGGAAAACTTTCGGGAGAATAGTTACTTATGGTTTACTAGCAGTTAATTAGCTCCTTAAAACCACTAATCACATGTTTAATCCTATATATATATATATATATATATTTAGGGTTAAATACACTTTGTACCCCTTATGTTTGGGGGTGTTGACACATTGCATCCCAATATTTTATTTTTAAGACATTGAGCTCATTATGTTTATTCCCCAATGATTTCCCCCCCCCCCCCGAAGTGAAATTTGGCGTCAAATTAGACGGTAATCGTTTAACATGTGCATCTCACATGACATTAGTCCCCATCAGATTACCGTATTGCATTTGAATCTCAAATAAGTCACGATTAAATGAGCTTCAAAATTCAATAAGTAAAAATCGTGACTTGTTTGAAAGCTCATTTAATTGTTCGTTTAAGATTTAAGGGCAATATTGTTATCTAACAAGGAGTGAGGTCGCATGTAAACGGTTACCGTCTAATTTGACGCCAACTTCACTTTAGAGTGCAAATCGTTGAGGGAGATAACATAATAGGCTCAATATCTCAAAAATAAAATATTTGGGTGTTATGTGTCAACACCCCTAAATATAATGTGTGCAAAACGTATTTAACCCATATTTTTAATAATGAGATGTGAAATCCATTGGACCCAACCCTTCGACACTCGGGTTTTATAATATTCATTAATATAGCTTATCAGATCAATAATTCCATCTGAGCGTTTGGCCGTTTGCTTTAGAATGGTATATATATGCAGCCAAAGCAGAGAAGTGGCCGGGTATGTTTCTTTTTATTCAATGCAATGGCACACTGAAAACTAGACGCAAAGTTTTGCCATGCCAAAAAGACACTAAACAAATTTGCCCCTTGAAAATCGTTAAAATTGAGTATCATCTCGTAAGTTAATGATTTCAATGCTCCAATATCTAACACAACTATTCGACTCTTGAAAGAAAAACAAAGAAATTTAGAACAGATCACATCCTTTATCCATACTTTGGCAAAAAGATTCCCCTAAAAAAATCAAAATTTGAGAAATTAAGCAGCTGAATCAAAGTAACTCAAGCTGTTTCTTTTGGATTCATGTCGCACAGTTATTAAGAGAGTTTTAGAGAGAGAAAATGTAGAGAGAGTTTGGTGATGACGATGTTGTCGATCGCTTTCCTTCTGGTTCTCATGCAAGCCGATCGAATAGGATAATCATCCCCTTCCCTCTTCTGCTCCACATCTAGCCTCCTCTCTCCCCTAATTTCCAGTGGACTTCTCTCACTCTCTCGGCATGTCGATGGGAGAAATCACCACAAAGTAACTCGTAGGAACCGGTACATCCTCAGTCCAGAAGCTATATCAGTCGTAGTGATGTAGTGTAAAAGGAAGTGCCATAATGAAGTCAACAAATTTACGGGACATTCCGATTGTCCTCTGAACACAATTCGCTTCAAAAAAGATTGCCTGCGGAGAAGGGGAGTATGATATTAGTAGTAGCAGTTAGTGGTGATCACGACTAGCAGCAACATTATAGATTATAAATAGATGATCTCTGCAGACTCTGCTATGAAGACGCTGTTAGATATATGCCCTCAAAATCAATCATTTTTGCATAATTATGAGATCATTATTATTATTGTTTAATCACTTGTAATTATTTTGGGTACATGCAATGACATAGGATGTCATATTTATAATGACATTAGATGTCATATTTTTGAGCAACATTGTAGAAAAGTTAGGCCAATGATGAATCGGAGGCGGGGAGTATGGTTTTTCGGATCCTTGTTGACTCACTTTGTTCTAGACCAAGATACGTGATTATGTACAAAATAGGTCTACACTCATTGTGCCTCTATAAGATAGAATAATGGACTCTGTCATTGAGGTGGTGACCTTAAACAGACGAGTGAGTGCAATGTAAGAGTACATGCACTGAACGAGATCAACTATGAATACCTTCTGGAAATAATCACTAATGTAGAGAATGATATTCAACACAATTAGCTCATGTTGTCCTTAGACCTGAGAGAGTTGTGCAGGTTTACTTGTTGTGTGCTTGTGCTTTGATTGAGTCATTTGGTGATGATCTTCGTAGATCAAATATTTCAGACAATGTTGGGCCTTGTGCATAGTAAGTGAATTTGTATAATTTCTCAACATGGAATCCACCAGTCTCTTGATGAGGCAATATATTCATTATGTCTGTATATTGTTGGACTCCTGTAAAAACGCTGCAGCGTAATTTTGTGAAAAGTGTTTTCACGAGTTTTACTTATATAATATATTAAGTAAATATTTGCGAAAAAGTTTTTCGAAAATTTTTGGAAGTCCAACTAGGCACATACTAAGAATTAAGAATTATATGAGTCAGAGACTTAATCGGTGATATTATTCCGGTCCTATTAGCTCATGTGGAATATAGTATGGTGGAAGGATAAATAAGCATATAATTGTTAGCAAAAGGGATTTCACAAAAACAGTTTCATTATCTCAGGGGTCAATTGTGATATGTTAATGGACATGATCACAATTTGTAGAAGCTCATAAATTCGGAATACAGAATATAAGGGGGTTTAATGAAAAAGAGTTTTTCATGATGTTCCTACGACCGAGATTTGAGATCCCTAAAGATCTCACGCTATAGCACAGTTGAGTTCTGAGTCAGCCATTATAAATAGCTCAGAAATTCATTTGAAAAGAGACGAAGATGATTAACGAGAAATTTCGTTTTCACGAAAGAGAGCTTCTCTCTCTACTTTCTCTCTCCATATGATTCTTCTCTCTCAAAGTTGCGTGGGTGGATCTGAAGGAGGCAGAACGCTTGGGCTGCTTTGATTTCAACGATCCTGTCTTCCGTTGTGCCGATCCTATGATTCCAACAGTCATGCATGCATATGGGAAGAATGTAGGCAAGAAGCAGTGGAAATTGGCTGTTTAGACTTGGAGGAGCAATTGCCTGAAGACCAGAGAATAATTGTCCGCTGAAATTATGTGAAAGCTGATCTGAAGTATGAATCGTTTATCATACTTACCGGTTACTTTAATTAGTTGTTCTATTTTATAAAGAACCATGCAGGTAATTTATTTGGCATTGACTTAGTGTCTACTTTCCCTGTGAAAAATTGAAAATTATGGTTTTACTTTTCAAAATTTTAGTAAAATTTTAACACCATCACAAATTTCAACACACATCAAAATTTTAACCTCTGGATTTGAAATCATTTTATATACCTGGTATTGGCCATACTTTACAAGAACATTTTGTAGTCTCAGTAAGAGGGAAGGTAGCTAGAAAACATATTTCCTGCGCTCTTCGATACCTCTTGATCGGCTACTTGACTCTCCCATCTTGCTTCCTTTGTGGCTACCTGACTCTCCCATCTTGCTTCCTTCTCCAGCGGCGGGAAGCTCCTCCCGTCCCCCTCTCCTCCTCTACTCTTGTCTTATGTGCCCGGATCTCTCAATAAATCTCCATTTCCGGCCACTTTTAGGGGTTTTTTCCGGTGAATTTGGTAGCTAGATCTACGCTATTCTGGAGGTTTTTGAAGGACACAACCGGCGGGGACGCCATCTACATCGACTGGAGAGGCTTTCTACACCGGCCAACTGACGAACGTCTCCCACTGCTGTTCGTGCCACCATATTTCGCCATTGCCTTTCCTTTTCTGCTAATCATATTAGTTTACTGCCTGATAAGGTTTTTCTGTCCCTTGTGGGTCTTTGTATGACTTTTTGGTCACCCTGCTCGTTGGCCCGCCGACTCTTCGGAGTGTCTGGTTCGCCCTTTAGAGCATGTTCGTGAGGTTTTTCAACCTACTTGATTTTATTAATGAAAGGTGCTGCTATTATGATTAAAAAAAAGGTACAAGATCAATCAAAAGGGCGCAAAACAATCACCAACCTCTGTCAAACTGTCTCACAGTACTAAAAAGTTTTTTTTTAAAAAAAAAACGCTAAAAAATAATTTTTAGCAGCGAGATTGCAAAATGTGTGGCGATATCATATACGTTTTAGCAGCGCTTATTTTTAACCGCTACAAAAAAGAAAATGTGTTTTAACGGCGATTTTAAGAAAAGCGTAGCAAGAAGTGCAATAAGTTCGCATTTGTAACAAATGATGTACGGTGGGGCTTATTTGGACCGTGCACTTCCTTCTCTTGATGGAACGCAGCCTCAGTAATCAGCGTGCTGCAATAAAGTTGTGCCAAAAAAGCGCCGCAAAAAGCTCAGGATTTAGCAGCGCTTTTAAGGTGACAGTCCCTGTTTTCGCCCAAGCAATCATTCAAAGTTTTGCAACTGAAAATATTACAGGTTAGGGCTGTACAATGCCATTGGGAAATTCCGGTGGCACCGGCACCGGCACCGGTACCGGCACCGGGTTTCCGGTTTTTAAATCACTATTAAATTTATATCATGCTTGCAAAATCAGTCATTCAATTATATTTTAGTTTAAATTTCTAATACATTTTAGTTCAAAAATTCATATAGAGTCATCACGTTTGACCAGCGTTTGACAAGCGCTCGAGCGCCCTTTGAAAAAATTCAGACAGAGTCATCACGTTTGACTAACGTTAGACAAGCGCTCGACGAGCGTTTGACCCGCGCTCGAGCGCCTTAAAAATTGCCGAATTTTTTTATTTTCCTTGTGAAACCAAGGAAAACCCTATTAGGTTTTGAACATGTTTTAAAATTGTTATTGATTTGTTAATTAGAGGGAAAACACATATTCTCCCATCTAAGTGTTGTTAGGGTCTAAACTGGATTTTTCAAAAGATAATAGTTTTTATTTACAGTAACGTCTCTATTACTATGGACTTTAAATTCTCATCTTATCTTTTAAGATGATCTCTAATTTTATTGATTTTGGAATTCATTAGTTTAGATTTTATTGATATGTGATTAATGGACCAAAAGAAAAAAGAAAAAATACATTGGGCCAAGTACGTAAAATGCTAAAAAAATGGCTCAATATTAATGTAGGATAACCGGAAACCGCCACCGCTAAACCGCCACCGCTAAGGGCCGGTTTTTGCCCTTAACGGTGTAGGTGTAGGTGATAATTTTTTCAAAATTGACACCTACACCGAGGTTGTACAGCCCTACTACAGGTTATATGTGGTTCCGTTATAGCTCTTTCGTAACACTTGAGGCGTCTCCAGAGTTGGAGGAAGCTGAAGGGACATGCATTGTTTATTGCTCGTGAAATCCGTTTTGAATTAATTGCGCAATCAGTTTCCGGTGATTTTGGCTTTCATTTTATTATAGAGATTGATGAAGGTCTTCTAGAAAGAAAGGCTAAAGATATAATATTTAAATAAATATTTAATGAGAAAAAAAATATTTTGGGCGGCTATTATCGAGTGTTGAGCTGATCGGTGGATGGGGTAAGTGGTGTCAGCCTTTAGGGAAACTGTGGACTAGGTGGCGTGTAATAAACCAAACGACTAGATGAGCTGGAGTTTAGGGTTGTGTTTCGACGGGGGAAAAATAGTTTAAAGGTTGTAAATTCTTTACAATTGTTAGAATTTATAAGAAGATATTGAAAAATGATTGTGATATATATATATATCTTACTTCTAAACATCGGCCTAGATATGAAATAAAATTTTCATGTGATAAGTTCGAAACTCGCCTGAAATTGAATTACGAGCTTATCAACCATTTGGGCTTAAAGGCCCGTTAAACCTGAATCTAGAATCATAGTTAATGAGAAAAAATTAACTTGATAAATGAACTAGAGTCATGGAGCACTGGCCTAATCCAAGTTTGTAATATTTCTAAGTTGGTGTTCGAGTAATACAATTTTAAGTACGAGAGTTGGTAAGAAAGTGAAGATAATTTTATGGGAGTTGATGAAAAAGTGAAGAGATAGAAAATTTGGAGTGAATATTATAGTGAAAAAAAATTGATAGGAAAAAAGACTATTTTTTAATTTTTTACTAAGACCCAAAATTTATAATTTTGGCACTTAAACACCACCTTAATGTATAATCACAAAAAAATGGTTAATTATAATTTTCCCTCTCAAACTACTACTTGATTCTTAAATATATACAACAAATTTTAACTCGTTATAACTCAACTCTAGAACTATACTTCTCATTACAATTTCATCTCTCAAACGACTGGAGCAATTATGTTGTTCCGCCTAACGGAGATGTGACATTCTCCTTTTGTGAAAAGAAAAATTTACCTTCGTTTGAGTTTTCGCTAGCCTTCTACGATGCTTCTAACAGCAAGTCTTAGATCCAAAAAGTAATATGTAGTTAGTTAATATTTTTTATTATAATAAAAAATGACTTAATTATAATCGAGCTGATCAAATTTGTATGTTCAAGCAAATAGAAGGTGAAGTGTTGTTCATACCACGAAAATCATTCGATATAAAAATTCTAACACTTTGAGAATAAAATTAGGGATAAATGTAAAATTGGTCTCTGTGTTATACCCAAAAATCGATTTAGTCCGCGTGATATGAAAATCATAAATTTAGTCCATGTGATTCTATTTTCGTTTGTAGTTAGTCCTTCGTCAGGGACCAATTTTATCACTTTCTGAAATCACATGGACTAAATTTATTATTTTCATATCACGGGGACTAAATCGATTTTTGCGTATAGTAAAAGAATCAATTTTGCATTTATCCTATAAAATTACAACAATAGTCTAAAGAATAAAATTTGTTAAATATTTAAAAATCGAACGATAGTCTAAAGAATAAATTATAATTTTAGAAAAAAATTATAATAAATAAGTAGAATTCGCTGCTGTTTAGATACATCAAACTTGAGATCGGAAGACCCCTGCAATTCGGTCATGGGATCCCGGTACTTGCGACCTTCCCAGCCGTAGACTTGTTTCTGTTTTTGGACCTTAAAAGCAGAACTGATTCCAAATTTCCAGACACGTCAACGACTCAACTGGCTGCCGAGCTTTCGGCGAAGCCAAAAAGGAAACACGCATAGAAAAAAATAATAATAAAAGGAACACGCGTCAAAGACGCGTGGGGGCAGATTCGTGCCCTCACATGTCCCCTACCCCTATTCCCTTTCCAAACGGCGCCCTTGAAGTTCATACGCGGTCCCCCCCGGTTGCTTTCATCTTTACTCTCCTCCGTAGCTATAAGCCTATAAGTACACGTCTCCTTGTTTTGTTCTCCCTGAGAAATCAAGGGGAAAAAACAGAACCACAGCAACCATGTCAACGAATCAAACCCCGGAGAGCCAAAAGAAGCCATCGGTATACCTCCAGAATAGGGAAGAGGTCGAGAAGGTGTTCAACCGCTTCGACGCCAATGGCGACGGGAGGATCTCCGTGTCTGAGCTCGGCTCGGCCCTCGACTCCCTCGGCTCCACATTCTCCTCCTCTGTCGACGTCCAACGTATCATGGACGAGATCGACTCCGACCGCGATGGCTTCATCTCTCTCCCCGAGTTCGCCTCCTTCTGCTGCGCCGGGTCCAAGGACGGTGACGCCTCCGAGCTCCACGAGGCCTTCAACCTCTACGACCAGGACCAGAACGGCCTGATCTCGGCTGGGGAGCTCCACCTCGTGCTCAACCGTCTTGGCATGAAGTGCTCCATCGAAGATTGCCACCGAATGATCAGATCTGTCGACTCTGACGGCGACGGAAACGTCAACTTCGAGGAGTTCGAGAAGATGATGACCAACGTGAACAACAACGGCTCCGCACCTTAGATTGTGGAAATTGATGGTTGGAGCGCCTTCTGCACGCGTATATAGGTGCTATGTTTTCTCCTTTCCAGTTGTTAGCTCGTCTAATCTGAATCTGAATCTGAATCTGAACCAATCTAAGTTTGTCAGGATTATAGGATGTGGTTTAGATGGTTTTCTTATAAATAACTTTCTTCGACTAGTAATAATGACGAAAAATGGCAACTTCAGTTTTGCGTTGTTCCATTTTCTTCTTATGGATTACCTCCTAAAGATGCAGTTCCAGAATAGTAAACTCGAATTGCTAGTTTCGTGGGAAAATTTTGATCTTTCTCGCCGATCTTTCCGGTGAACTAGAAGGATTATGTATAAGTTTAATACCTAAGGAATGTATTTCTTACTTGTTTTTCTTTGTGATCGACAATATGCTTGAAAAGGAAGAAACTTCTATGGTTATTGGTTAGCATCTTAAGCAACTGGTTTCACAGTGTTGAATCCCCGGTATTTGGCTTTTATGTTTTAGAATCTACGATTCACAACAAAAAATGAAAAATATTTACAAAATTAAAGACCTGAAAAAAAAGAAGCTCAACACTGGTTCAATTTATCTACAGAAGTCTGGTTCTCTGAATTGGCATTTGGAAATTCTAAGAACTAGTTAGGGACACCTTTTGCATCCGCATTGACCATGTGGGCTAGTTTCTTTGGAGCACCGCTCAGTTATTTATCCCGTGAGCTCGAAGAGAATTCCTCTCTTTGATGCGCACGTATGGCAATAAATTGGAAAACAAAGTATTACAATAACTATTCATGAAAAGGATTTCCCCAATTAATCCAAAGCAAGGGGCCAGGGATACAACGATGTATTATCCAAAGCAGGGATACAAAAACAAGCACACGAACGGCAGAAGAAGAGACGAGGGGACCACTCTGGGTTGCGGTCCTGTTGGATAGGGAAGAGCTCATGAACCATATTTTTGAATGCCAGTTTTGTTTGCATTCTTATCAAAATATGAACCACTCGTGTCCTCTTGTCATGCAGGAAGAAAGAGCAACAACCACGCACGTTTTACCCATCGATATAATTCAGACTACTAGCTGGTTATAAGTGAGCTTGTCAAATGGTTGTATAGCATGTTTTAATCTAGGGTTAAATACATTTTGAACATTTTATGTTTGGGGTGTAGACACGTTGCATTTTGAGATATTGAACTCATTATGTTATCTCTTCCAACGATTTGTACCTCCGGAGTGAAATTTGTCAAATTAAAAGGTAATCGTTTATAAGTAACCTCAATACCTGTTAGATAGTCATATTACCTTGAATTTTAAACAAATAACGATTAAATAAGCTTTAAACAAGTCACAAATTTCTCCTATTGGGTTTTGAAACATTGGAGTGCAATGTGTCAACACTTCTAAATATAAAAAGGTACAAAATATATTTAACCCTTTAATCTATCTTATAACTCTGACCTTGCTTTCCTCCTCAGTACAAACTACACCTCTGAAATAAAAATTCTCTCTGGTAGCATTTAGGCTGTAAAATTTGTGGGTCATTCTCGTAAAACACTACCAAAAAAAATTACTAAAGCTTTGACGATTGTTGCGCGAAACAACTCAAAGAACTCAATTTTAGGGGATGTTTGAGGGTGAAAATTTTGGGTTTGAGGTTTGAGAAATATTATAAAGTAAAGATATGTTATGAGAGTTGGTGAAAAAGTGAAGAGAAAAGATTTTTAATAAATATTATAATAATTAAAAAATATATGATAAATTTTTTATTATTAAACTTAAGTTTTTAAGCCCAAATTATTGGGCTCAAACAAGACCTTAGAAATACAAGGTATATCGAAATCGTGAGTGGTTAGGAAAAAATTGAACTTTTTAAGAAAATTTTTCAAAAACTAATTTTTACACTCAAACATCAAATTTTTAAAGTTTTTTTTACACAAATTTTAATACCTTCTCACACTAATTTCAATCATTTTTATTTATTTTTAAAAAAACTACATCAATTCTTCTCTTTTTCTTTTTAACAAACTCGATTATTTTTCATTAAAAAATGTCATCAAACCGTATTTCTTCTTAATTTTTAACAAACTCCTATAAAAATCCTGTTATAATCAAACATTCTTAACTTTTTCAACATTTTTTTGCACTATCATAAAAAGTCAAACTATGAAAATTCTCTTACAAACTAAAGGCCACCTTAACATATTCTTAATTTCTCCATCAAGTTGTCGCATTTCTTACTAGTGTCCTTTTTCTGGATTATGTACTCATTAATCTCTAAATTTTGACAATTTTTAATAAATTGCCTTTCGGTTTTTAAATTGATTTCAAAGATCATTGAGTTTGAAACTTCTATATATAAAGTTAACGATTTACACGTCCAGTCATAAGTTCACACGTGTCACCTAAAATTAAAATCACGTGAATTATAAATTTTTTAAGTTTTTTATTTTTAATGAATAAAAAAATTAAATTATTTAAAAAAATTGAGTGATGTGACAAATTTAAGATTAGAACTGATGTGTGAACCACTAACTTTAAAATTAGGCTTAAATGCACCACATGCCCTTGGGGTATGCGGAAAGAGCAAATATGCCCCTGAGGTAAACAAAGTCATTTTCATACTCCTGAAGTATACTTTCAGGAGCAAATATGTCCTTCCGTTATGTGCCGTTTGAAATCCTAACGGTAAATGCTGACGTGTCAAAATTAGACACGTCAGCACCAATCACAACTCGACACCTGGAATTTTAGACATAAAAAAAAAACACAACAGATCTGGGGGGAGAACCCCCGAGCGGCGAAGGGAGCCCCGCCGCGAGGGGTGGCCGGCAGGGGCCACCCCAGCGACGGGGGAGCCCAGATCTGGGCTCCCCCGTCGCGCGAACGGCGCGCGCCGCCAGGGGTGGCCTCGAGCCACCCCCGCGGCTCCCTTGCTCAGAGGTGGCGCGCGGCCGCCTCGCGCCGTTCTCCCTCAGATCTGTTGTTTTTTTTTTTTTAAATTTCGAAAATGCCAGGTGTCGAGTTGTGATTGGTGCTAACGTGTCTAATTTTGACACGTCAGCATTTACCGTTAGGGTTTCAAACGGCACATAACGAAAGAGCATATTTGCTCCTGAAAGTATACCTCAGGGGTATGAAAATGATTTTGTTTACCTCAGGGGCATATTTGCTCTTTTCGCATACCCCAGGGGCATGGAGTGCATTTAAGCCTTAAAATTATATACTTAGTGACTTCTTTAACAAAAATTATAAACCCAGTGATTTTTATAATCAATTTAAAAACTGAAGAACAATTTATCAAAAGAGATCAAAATTTTCGTTACCAAACACCATTTAAATGGGTAATTAACCCTTTTTTCTCGAGGGCAATAATCACGTATGACAAAAAGTTTCGTTACAATAATTGTTGGACTTTTATAGTTTGAAAAAGAGCATGGCCCCATTTAGGTCATTATTAAAGGCCATTGCAACCAACTCAGCCTAAACTATACGTTTAATTAAAGTATACAACTATTTGAGTCAAAATGGGTCCCCCGGAGATTGATAAAAATCCATCTAAGCCTAAAAAGAAGCTAGAAGGAGATCCGTAGACGATAGGTTCCAGTGTCTTCCTCAGCCATCATCTCCTCCCGTATGGCATAGGCAGCGGCACACATATAAAAATCTCCAAGTATCAGGGCTGCACAACAGAAAATTCGGTCTGGCAACTGTACGTATAAAAATCCACAAGTATTAGGGTTGCACATGTGGAAATCCGGTCAGACCGGATTTTCTATTGTACTTATATAGAGGACCGGTCTGGACCATTTAAGTGGGCCAAATCAATTTCATTTTTTAATTTTTTTTTTGTTTTTTAATTTATTTAAGTTAATTTCGAAGGGGAAGGACATGTCAAAACACAGAGTTTAAGTTTAAATTAAAATTAAAATTTTAAGTTTGTAATTTGCATTAAAAATGTTAAAAAAATATTTTTTTTATTTATATTAATAAATTTGGTCTGGTCTGTACCATACTGGTGGATTTCACAATCAAGACCGGACCGAACCACAAATTCGGTCCAATTTTGTGGTCTGGTTCGGTCTTCGGTCCGCTTTTGCTTAGCCATACCAAGTATGTGGTATGTTCAAGAGCCAAAATTTTGGCCCTAATAAAATAACTATATAAAATGTTCTTTGTCCATCAAATCATCACTTTTCACTCTAAATAAATCTAAAAAATTCATTTAAATCATATGCTTCTTCACTTTTTCACCAACTCCTACACCTCAAAATTTTAACAATTAAACACCACCTCACAAGACACATTGAAGTTATTTTCTCAATTAATATTTTTCAAATACTGACTTAAGCACTAGAAGAATCTTTTTCTTTATCTCACATATCACGTAACACAAAAAGAAGGCTTAATAGCAGTACATTACTCGTATGTTGAGGTGAATAGAATTCAGCACCATCAAAAGTGAAAATCAAGTTTAGATTCAATAGTATACCTAGAAGGGGTGAATAAGTATTTAAAAAATCAACTACCTTTTTCTATCATAGAAAAATATCACTACAACTATCAATCGCATGAATATACCAAATCTGTAAAATCTTAGACCAACAATAATTTTACAGTAAAACAATTTATGACAAAACAGAAAAATCTTTATCTTAAGATTATTTAACTAAGATACCAGATGCTTAATAAAACAATAAAGATGATTATAGATATTAAGAAAATCACATAAACAACTTAAGCTATACAAGCAACCAACCAAGATAAAGAACAAAAGCAATTTTGGTTACGAAGTGAAAATCTCTTGAAAATGTCATCCTCCAAGAGACAAATACTTCGAACAATCGATCCACTAAGAACTTTCGACCTTTACAAGATGGTGATCCCAAGTAAAAACCCTTCACTTTTTCAGATCCTCCAATCTTCAATAAAGCCACCCAAGAAACCTTCTTGGGCTGGTGCCTGGAACACAATTCAATGACTAGCAACTCCGATCAGTTCTAACGTTAAATGCCGACGAACTCGTCAGCCCTTCCACTCTTGAAAACTTCAGCAATAACCTTTCTTGAGAATCCCTCGTGAACCTTGAATCTTGGTGATTTGATCTTTTTAGAAACCAAGTAGGAAAGGAACAACTCTTCCAGCAATCTCCTACTTCAGCAACCTTCCACTAGAGGGAATAAATGAATCTCTCAAACTCAAATATCAAAATAGAGGGTGTTTGGCTTAGAGAGAGAAAACACAGTACAAATGGGTCTAGAGACTATTTATGAGAGAAGCAATTTCAATGTACGTACTTAAGGCTTGAGGCTTAGGAATATGTTCATATAGAGTTTTGGTAAGGATAAAAAGGTATTATAGGTTAAAGAAGAGGTTTGGGCGGATTTTCTAAGCTAAAAAATGAATTTGTTATAAAGTCTGTCAAGCTAATCTTGGTCTTATAATAAGCTGACCTTACTACTAGAAAAACTCCAGAATACACTACAAAAAGCTTAAGACCTTTTAGTTTGTTAAGAGACCCTTCTAAAAGCCTCATGCACTGTCTACCAACCTCTAGAACTTCCATAGACCAGACCAAAGCCTCTTGCACTGTCTACCAACCTCCAGAACTTTCATAGACCATACCAGACTAAGTTATTATATACATTATATAACAAAAATATATTAATAAAAGTAATATTTTACCCATGAAAATTATGTCAATTTTACTAATAGATTCTCAAAAAGCCTTTTCGGCAAGAAACACAAGGGACCGAATGGCAGATGCAATTCGGAGAGAGAGTGGTGGATCTTACCCACCCCTGTCCAAGCAGGAGGGTGTTGTTCGAGCAGGTGTGGGTCTCACCCGGGACCCACAACTCTCTCTTACTTTCTCTCTTACATGCCGAACCCGGGACCCCCTGACCCAGTTTGCCTCCATAGGTGTCCAACCAGCGGCGGACACAAGGGGTATCGAACCCATGCGTCCGCTACCCATGACTTGCAAAAAAAAAATTTACACGTTTTTTTTTCATAAGTTGGCTATTTCCGGTACCCATTAAGTCCAGGTCTGATACCCATGAAGTTTAGGCCAACTAGACTTAATGAGTATCGGACCTAAAACAATTTTTTTATACGCATTGATTTTGCTCCAAGTGCTATGTAACAACTGAGGCAAATATACAATTATTATGATTTTTTGTTTTGCATCGATTACAAGTTCTTCACATGAGGAGTAACTTCCTGTCATCTTGCTAAATTTCTGTTAGTAAAAAATTATTTACTCTTTGCTCATAATTTTTCACAATCAAGCTCACTTCATTTTTTCTCCCTATGTTAATTTGTTTCTTCATTTTTATTAGAGACGTCGAAAAATGTTGTGTTTATTTAGAATCATTGTATAGGCTAAACTAAAGTTCTAATCACTTTTTGGATATATTTATCTAAGGAACTCTTTTACTAAATCTTGTTTATCCTGAAAATTTTATTTTTATTATTCAGAGCATGGTTTGTCATTAATTGTTGCTTTGGAGAATGTGAATACCTTTCAATTCCAAATCCATAGAACCTAGAGAAAGTAAATTGCAAATGCATCCCCAGTAACCTTATGTCAAAAGAGAAAGGAGAAAAAAAGACAGACCCCAGTTATGATAGTAACCAAAAAATGTAAAAAAGACAACCCATAATGGCATCAAGACCTTAACCATCAGAATCATCTGTAATTTGTTCTAAAGTTTTAGAATTAAGTAGGAAATTAACTTGAATTAGATCATCAAGAGTGATTTGCGTAATTGGATGGAAGATGATTGCATGTTAGTGTACATCGAACAAGAAGTTTTTAAAACTCTTAAGAACGAAGTCATTTTGCAACATTTTTCAGAAGATGCAAACTCGTAGGATCCAATTGTCACCTCTCAGTCGTAGTACATAGTACGGTACATGTATTCCCATACTTTTAATGTTTTTATTCCTTAATTTTCGACATTATAACTCTAAGATAATGTTTTGCATTACGAAATAATTTTTTTTTGTCATTTCGCCTTTAAAGTTCGACACTCATAGATTTTAATCCTGGTTCCGCCACCGTGTCCAACACGAATTGATATGAATACCGCTCTGTCGTGAAATTGCTCTTGAAGACTTCGATTTCTCCTCGCCTATCGGAAGCGCTTTGGTTCTTAATTTTGAAGATCATAGTGCTTTGTTTGTTCAATTTCTTCGTCGCCAGGCTGATTTCCATTACTGTTTGATTCTTTTTCAATTTTGTTCGTCCCATAAATATGATTTCTTCTATTTGCGTTCGGCAAACAGAACAATACCTACGCTAAGTCTGAAAGGGTTCCCAGGAAGACCTTGGCCTGAACTACCAAGAGGGGGAGCACGAGGAAGAGGATAACATACGAGATGCAGCTCCAGTGACATCCATGTGCACCTTTGACACTCTTACAGCACGCGCGGAAGGAAAACATGACACGGCTATAGCACACACAACCGAGGTACTACTGACAAGCCAAGCAGCAGCAGATGACCAAGAGTGGCTAACCACATCAGCCACCGCCGGAGGCAGAGCACCACCACCTTTAGCGGTGACCGGACGGGAAGTAAAGAGCATGACCTTGGGAGACGGAGGAGCACCACTACACAAGGAGGAGCATGGCGACATCGCCACCGTATAGAACGGTGGACGGCAGCAAGATCAATCTTTCAGGATCGCATCTTCAAATATTAACCTTGATTATGGTAGTTATTAAATAAATCTTATCTTCTAGAATTAGATATTTCTAGAAGATTATCTTTTGAATTTTGAAATCTTTTGAATTTTGAAGTTATAGGAATTAGTCAAATCTCCTTGATTCTAGGGATTGTTTCCTTTGAATTTTGAAGATTTGAATTAGATTTATTTGAATTGATTTGATTTAAATTTGACGTGGTTTGAATTTGAATTAGGTATGTAATTCAAATCTCCTTGATTAAAGGGATTTGATTTAGAATTTGAATAATTTGTTATTGAGTCAGTTAGGGTTGTTAGCTCCTAAGGATGTCTATATAAACACCCTTAGGAGCATTAGAGTGATTCATTCAGAGTATTGAGTATTGAGAGCTAGAGAGCTTTCTGAGTGTGGCCAAGCATAGGCACGTTTATGCTAATAACTTGGAGGCTAATAACCTCTTAAGTTGGGTGTGCTTGGGCTAATAACCCTTGTGCAATTTTTCTTGTGTTCTTGTGGCTCGAAGGACTAATAATCCTTAGACCACGTTCTTCGTAATAAAGAGTGAGGTATTCTTCAATTGTTGTGTGTTTGATCCTAAATTCTACGCTCGTGTGTTACTAGAAACGGTTCGGGAGGATCGATTACGGTGTTGGAGCAAATTGCGTGGAGGAGTTGGTGATTGTTGTGGAGTCCTAGACCGGGGACCCTAACAAAGTCACTGACTTCAGCGTTTCTGCATTGCTTCAGGGAAACTTTTTGACTAGTTTGATTGCCAAGAACTTTGAAGAAAATTTGCATTTTTCGATCTCCTCCTGAGCCATTTTTTCAAGGACCCCATGTCAACTTCTCTTTCTTCGTCTTTGATTTCTCTTCGCAACGCGGTTAAGGTTCTCTTTCCTTTGCAGGAAGCAAAATCAAATCCTATCATCGCGCTATGCGCTAGCAAGATCTCATGAGTTAAAAGCTTTCTTAGCCAAAATTCAGAATTCAAATTCTTGGATAAGTACACTCATCTCAACTTTTTGGCCGCTAATATTCCATTGATTTTCTTAGCTGGAATTTCCTCACTGTATAGAGAGCGGCCAAGTAGGAGCAAATCTCGATTTTGTCTGCGTTTTAGGCCTTGTGAGTGGCAGCCACAGCTGGCGAAAAGAAAAGAAAGCTTGAAAGGAAGAAAAAGATGGGCGCAAAGCTATGACCTTCTGAAGGGGAGTTCTCTCTTGGTTGCAAGTAACCCAGAATACTAAAAAAGAAGAAAAAGATGAAGAGGTAACCATCGCTGTTAGTGCCCGTTAAAAATTCTGTTATTTTTTTAATATTTATCTCTAGCTTGACGAGGATCACTGACGTGGAAGAATGTTAGCCTTACATTTTGAACCAACGGTACAGATTAAAGGATTGCTCTCTGGCAATACCCTAGGTATTGCATAGGAGCTCGGTCCATAGCAGGCACCCCAAATGTTAATTATGAGTCATACCTTCTTTATGTCCAAAGCGTGCACACACGGTGTCAGGATCGAACACGGTCTAATTATCAAGATATGGCTATGTTTGGTTAATTTTTTTAAAAAATTTCACATTTTTCTTTTATCAATTCTAATAATTTTTTATAATTTTTAATAAATTTATTACGAAATTTATTATTTTTAATAAAATTTTAATCTATCTAAAAAGAACAAACACAAAAAATTAAAACTAAACCAATAATAATCGAAATTCCATGCTGTGGTTCTGTCCTTGAATCCGTCTGCTGCAATAAATTATGTCACTGTTCTGCTGTTATTCATCTCAGCAAAAAAAAAAAATCATGGCACCCACTGTTGTTGTCAGCTTAGCCATGATGCCTCGAGCGTCCCCTACTTCAGCCAACTTTTTGATTTACACACCTCTGTTGTCCTGCACACTTTTCTTTGTTGGTTCAAGATGACTTCGTAGATGTTTGAGAGAGAATATATTGGTTCCCATGATTTTGATTTCAATAAATAATACTAGAAAATTATCTTTTTTCTAATAAAATCATCACTTTTTACTTTAAATAAATATAAAAAATATTTTAAATCATTTTTATTTTCACTTTGCTACCAATTCTAATACCCAACATTTTAACAATCAAGCATGTTTAATTGCAAAACAATTGGCAAGCATATCTTAATTTTGCCAATTAAAATATCCAATAACTGAAAGTGGACCGATCATTTCGTCTGATCCAATAGTTATTGACCCCTCGACTAAGCAGAGGAACAGTCAGAAATGGGGGTCTCTAAAGCAATACAAAAGTCTGGCTGCTTGATGAACCCACGTTCTTGTAGTCATCCGCAACAGTTTGAACTCTGGACTATCTGCAACTCCAATGTCATTTGAGCCGACTGGAAACTGGAAAGGCCTAATCTTTTCAAGCAATTGCTCTCCTTGTTTTTGGTTCGCCATGTTTCTCAAGAACTTTTTGTGCACTTTAGAACTCAGATGTGAATGAATGGCAAGCCCCGAATATCAAAATTTAACCTGTGGTATCATCTTTAAGCAATGTTGGTGTCTCTCTATATTTTCCAATCGGGGAGCTCCTGTACGTGCGTGCGGGGAAAGTGGACTGCAATCTCCCTGCCATTGTGTCTGCAAGGAACTCCCCCGTCGCCAGGAGTCAAAACCGATAGACAACAAAAACCAAATGCTAGTATTCTGATGGGCCAAGTCATGGGCAGCCCCCAACAGAATTCCATTCTTCTGGGGGCTGCCTATGACAAGATATGTATTTATGCAAAACCCAATCTAATCGTTATGGTGCAGCATAAAATGGCCCAAGAATGTTTACATTTGGTGATCATCCGCTGGATCAAAAGAACAAAAAACTCATGGGCTCAATTCATGAGATAAACTAGATATGAAAATTGATTCAGATGCCCTCAGTTCTTTTTTTTTTTTTCTAAGGCAAAGGCGGATTTCATTCCATCGGGGAACAAATAGAAGAGGTGCTGAGTACAGAGCAGCCACAAGGGTCGGTTACATATTCATGGGGCATAGAGCCCATTACATCATCTAAAAAGGCCCGAAGGGGCATCAACCAACAAGCCCAAAGGGCTACAAACCTACAGGCCTTAAAGGCCACTAAGCAACAGGACTCAAAGGCCACAAACTTCCCAGCCCACAAGCCCAAACTAACTACCCAAGTCCAAAGACCTGGATCAGATCTATTCCATGTCGTAGAAGGCAGTTTCAGACACCGGAGGAGAGGAGGGACGAGAACCTTGATCTCCCTTTCTCAGGGCTTCATCCACACCAGCACAAGCAAAAATGGGAAACACCAAGGCTGTTTCATGCAAAACACGACAAAGGAGCAGACAAACACCATCTGGGTGTCTCGCATGGAAGATTCTCGCACACTGCAAAGGGCGCGTGGTCCCACACGCTTCGTAGATTTAAGGATGCCAGAGCAACTTTTGTGGTGCAAGACTACTGGAGATTGCAAAAAGGAGATGATGGTTGTAGGTTCCTCACTAGAAAGAGACCCTATAACAGAAATGAAAGCCGCATAAAATAAAGGGAAGACAAGGAAAACGCAAGAGGAAAAAGACTAGGGGGCAGGGCAGACGGGGGGAGATGAAACCTCCACCCGTCGCCTTGGTGTAAGCGGGATGGAGAGAGGGCTTTTTCAGAGCAGCGTAGAGAAGAGTCTAGAGAGAGGTTTGTCATATATTGTCCTTAGCTGCTAACTAGGGCCTACAGTCTCGATACTCCCAGATGCCCTCAGTTCACTTTATAACTCAACTGGTTAAGTCTGTCTGAGTTCAGTGCGTTTAAAGTCTGTCCGAGTTCAATGCGTTCAAAAGCCTTGAGTTAAATTTATCCGAGTTTAGGTCGGCAACGGATTTTCCTCGTACATTAAGAAAAAAAAAATAGCGATTCAATCTCTTTTAACACCCAAACTGTTAGAATAGTATCTTCTTCAGACCCTCGACTAAGGGTGCGTTTGCTAACAAAATTTCACAAATTTTTCACCAACTCACAATAAAATACTACAATATAATCTCTATCTCTCCCATCAAATCATAACTTTTCACTATAAAAAAATATAAAAAATTACCTCTCTTCACTTTTTCACTAAACCCAATACCAACACTAAACTCAATATCAAAAATTTTACAATACAAATATAACCTAAGTAGCTTTACACTAAGGGGAAAAAGAAGGTTGATGCCTGCGCTCCTTGGACTGCCTCTGAGCGCTAAGAAGTAAGAACTTGTAAAAAATGAACAAAACCAGCCGTAACAGCCCTGGTAAACATGACTACTTGGAATATACATTATGATCTGGAGTTGGTAGGAAAGATATTTTCCTATCATTTTTCAGACCGGCCAAACAAACCAACTAATTATCATTGCTTGAAGAACAACTTCGAGAACCAAAATAGCAACGGCGGAATTCCATCAATAAAACATGGAACTTCTAGGTGAGGGAGCTGTTGCTGAAACAATGGGATGGCGACCCTCCAAGCCAACCGCCATAAAAGATGGCTTCTAGTGGCAGTGAAGGATACCCCCAATTAGAATAACAACAAAGTGATGGTTAATAACCTCCAAATATATTTTGGGTATACTATGACTTATAAATAAATAAATAATGGATTTTCTCTATTGATCCTCATTGAACTCTAGAAGCTACTGCCTGTCTTGTGACAGTGACAAAAGTGGTGTTCCACCCCTCAAAATTTCCAAACAATTATACAATAATCTCTCTCTCCTCATTAAATTATAAAATAATATTATAATATTCAATTAAATCTTATCTCTTCACTTTTCTATAAAATATCTATATTTTTCACAAACTCCAATACCCAACATTTCTACTAACCTCAAAATTTCCTAAAACAAACACCAAATTTATTATACATTTACTGTATGAGACATGCCAGCAGGGTTGTAGCCTAATTGAACTATTTACTAATTCACTAGCTCTAAGGTCTGATCTTGGGTCTAGTGGACAGATTCTTGAGCCTAATTGAATATTATAATATTAAAATAATATTATAATATTCAATTAAATCTTATCTCTTCACTTTTCTATAAAATATCTATATTTTTCACAAACTCCAATACCCAACATTTCTACTAACCTCAAAATTTCCTAAAACAAACACCAAATTTATTATACATTTACTGTATGAGACATGCCAGCAGGGTTGTAGCCTAATTGAACTATTTACTAATTCACTAGCTCTAAGGTCTGATCTTGGGTCTAGTGGACAGATTCTTGAGTCTAGTGGACAGATTGAGACTGATAAGTGGTCTTGTTGGTATTCATGTGATGACATATATAATGACAATTTTTGTGATGACTTCTATAAATTCTCTCATTTTTAGAAATTTATTTATTTCTTAATGATCAGCATGACTATTATAAGGACCAGGTCCATGAATTAAAAGATGTCAAAAGAACTCCTTTTGCTAAAAGTTTCGTGGGCTTTTTATCCATAACACATGCGTCTAGAACAACAAAATCCAATTTTTTAATTTGTTAGGTATTTCTCATCTCTTCTATCCGAGAACAAAGGACGAATCAAATCTGTATATCAGGAAACTGAGTTTGAATTAGGGAATATATCAGATAACTTTTTACCTACTTGTAATCTAATCAAATTTTGTATTTTATTTTTTCAACAGCTTGATTGGAGTTTGTTGCCAAAAAATGTGCTAGTTTGGTTAATGGTCAGAGAATCCAACAACCCTCACATCTCACATTGAATTATATATATCCAATGTGAGAATATTTTTTTGGAATGATTTAAGTATGATCACTAATAATCAATCCAAATGCTCACAGATAAGCTAACTCATTTGTGAGATTGAGAAGAGGAATGTCCAGTCAAGCTTTGCCACATCAACATTAAGCCAAAAGTCGAGATTAAGAAAATAATTAAACCCAAATGGAAAGTACACAAGGAAAAGTATAAGTGGACTTTCCTTTTTAACTTACTAGGGAGAGGATTACCTAACGATAATTAAGTTAAGGTGGATTTGGCTGCTTCGTTAATGACATGACCCATCAGGAAAACAGCCATGATGTCTTTGTTAATGTAAATACTCAATGATCCTATTTCTCTCCGAACGAACTGCCAAAGTACTTTGTTTTGATAAAAAAAAAGAAATATATAAACTGAAAAATCTTGTTTATAACCTATTAACACCTATTAGTGTAGAATAATAAAATAAATATCAATAACTTACCTTTAGAAGGAAAAACTACTTCGGGTTAGTAGCCAAAATTCACTAAGAAATAAAATCTTATAGTTGTGATTCAGACACGAGCAGTTTCAAAGGAAAAATTACTCTGAGTTAGCAGCCACCCAAAATTCACTCAGAATTAAAACCTAGATCTGCTTTCAGCGGTTAACCCTCAGCTCTCCGAATTTCTTTTTATGAACTCTTCATGAACGTCCTTGTTCTTCAACACCGGGAACTCTGACAGTCAAACTCTCACACGAAGATTGGTTTCAATAGTGATTGAATTTAGATAAGTGGAAAAAATCTAAACTGTTTAAGAGCAAACGATTTTCTTTATCAAGGGAGGAGCCTTGAATTCGAATAAACCTCGGAATGACCTCTTAAATTGGGAAATGCTTGGGACCCCGATGGGATCCCGAGCATTTCCCGACAGGGGCTGGAAATGTGTAAATCAAATTTTTTTAAAAAAACAGGGGATGTCATTTCCAGCCCCTATCGGGATCCCAAGCCTTTCCCTCTTAAATTTTTTTGGTAGTCCATCTATATATATATTTATAGAGTTGGTTGAATTTTATTTTAAAATAAAAAAAAATATTTCAAAATCTAAATTTTAAAATAATTTCAAAAAAAATTTCATTTTTAGCTCCACGTTAAAACACTAACATAAACATTTATATATAAGACCACGACTCACCTCCATGCCTCCATACTTTTCTTCTTTCTTGTATTGTTCAACAAGCTTGTAATTCCTGTACTTTCATTTTCCTCATCAAGGGCTTTTTTTTTTTTTTTCCTTTTTCTTTCCCGAGAGAAAGCAGTTGTTTTGAGTAACAGAAAGCAATAACATATGGCGGATGCATTTGACGAAGAGTGTGATTATCTCTTTAAGGCGGTTCTTATTGGAGACTCCGGTGTCGGGAAATCGAATCTTCTTTCAAGGTTTGCGAAAGATGAGTTCCGTTTGGATTCGAAGCCCACCATAGGAGTCGAATTTGCTTACCGGAATGTGAAAGTTAGTGAAAAGCTCATCAAGGCTCAGATTTGGGACACTGCCGGCCAAGAAAGGTAAGCAACCATCTCCTATAGCTTTTATATATGTCTGCGATCAATCTTCGTGATTAGTTGTGCTTTTGAATTGGTGAACCAGAGCCGTACGAAACTGAACAATCAGAGTTGTGTGGATGGGTTCAAAACAAATCAATTATCCAAGAAAATCGCTAGATTATGATCATATTTATATCGGCCTGCAGAATCAAACTATAACGGAGTTGAGGTTTTCTCTGTTTTCTGGGTTTTCTTTCCCTTTCTCTCCGTTGGCCAACAGAAACTCCAGCTAAGTTGCTTCTCTGGGTAGGTTTCAGAAGTGGGTCCGTGTTGGAATAGTCCGGTCCAAACCCGTTATCTTAATCTCGAAGAAACAAACTGTCGAGTTCGGAGAAAATTTCCCTAATTGAGGTTTTCTTGTATTTTCGGTTTAAACTTTTCCCATTGCTTTCATACGAGTAGAGCCTAGAGGGTCCTTGTATAAGTGTCCACGTACGTAGAACTCATTAGACCGCGCGCGAGCTATTCCGAGGAAGGACAGAGTCTGGCCTTATGAAGTTATGATCAGGTCTACTGCGGCACTGCTCATCCGTGATTTAAGAATGACAGGTTCAATCTAAAGATGATTACGAGAAGAAAGAAAGAAAGTAAGTTTATAATTCCACTGGAGGTGGGACCCTGAGCCGAAAGGAGCTTTATCCTTATTCATAATTCAAAAGAATTCCTGTAAAGTTTGTACCAATTTGTGCACAGTTAGTACTGAACGAACTTCGTACCAAACATTTTTTTAGGAAATGTCGGTCTTTACAGTTTTTTCCGTATTTTGAGTATATTCATATTATTATTATTAAATATATTCAGAATTTAAATACAAATATCAATATATTTTATACAATCTTTAACAATTTTTTAAGTTTTTATTTAAAATAATTAAGTTATTTTTTTTCTTTTATTTTGTTTGGTCATGGGGTAGGGACATGCTCTTTTCATTGCGAAGCATCCGAGGATTGCTGAGGACGTGTTTGCCATCTGCCACGCGGACAGTCAGTGTTTCTCCACGTGGAGAGATTTGGGCTTGACATGTGGGATACTCGTCCCATTAGTCGACCATGATAAAACGGCAGTGGAGATGTAACAACCTTGTACGTGTACTGTTTATCTGACCCCGAAATTAAAATTTTAGAATAATCCAAATTTTAGAATAATCCGCAAATGAATAATCTGCCGTCTTCAATTATGAAAAAAAAATAAGTCAGGCTTAGTTATAAGTTAGATTTATAAAATATTTACCTAGTAGTACTCCCTGCTGAAATCTTAGGAAATCATGTACTGCATAAAGTTTATGTGGGTAATGGGTTTAACGTGGTCCAAATTAAGAGAGGAAAAGGAAAACCATAGGGGATAGGGCAGGCAATTTTGTTGTTCTAGGATTATCAATAGAAAAAAGGCACAAATGTTCTTGTGCTTACCACCTATATTTCCTTTCTTTGAATTATTTGACAGAATATATGGAATATCCGTCAGTATTTAGCCTTGGGCGCAATATATATGTTGGTGGACTTGAGTTGGGGGGGGGGGATATTATGTCTAGTAGTGCTGCCTGGTTACATTTCGAATATGGTATAAAGTTAATAATAAAATAGCTGTATGTTATTCCATTAAATTCAAATTTACTTTTATAGTATGCTTTTATATATACTGCACAGAAATTTAAATTTGAGTTGTAACTATGTCCCACATATCTCCTATTATTTGAGTTAAATTCCAATCATCGTGTGTGTTAGTGCATTATAGATATGCAATCTATTGGGATGAAAATTTTCGAAGTTGTTCATGCACGCGCGTTGCATATCTTCAGGAACTATCATACATATTTACTTTTATGTTTTGAATCATTCAACAAGTTTGTTCGTTGTTTGAGACGCATTGCGTAAATGTTTGTAGTTTGTAAGTGTAAAGTGTATCACCTCATATTTGCAATGGGTGCAACTATAATTTTGTTGAAGTTTTAGAGCTATTTCTTAATAAGGAAAGTGCGACAATAACTCACCCGAGTAGCTCAAGTGATAGCAAGGGGTTGGCCAATAGGTCAGTCAGTTTTTTCGGGTTTGTTGTAGTATTGAACCCAACTCGTATTGGGTCAAATCTGGTACATTGAATGAGTGTCCAGATTTCTCTCGTTACCAAAAAAAAAACCAGTGCAACAAGAGAAGGAGGATACATAAATACTATAATGGTATTGTGTCCAAGGAAAATTTACGTAGATAGCCTCTCTAGTTTTTGGTTCTTTTAACCAATAGGAATTACGTAAGGTAAAATTATGGGTTTGTAAATGGCTAAGAAACTCAGTCATTGAAAGCATTTCAACATCTAAGGAAAAGGCTTGTCCTCATCAATAGAGATACAATCTTATTGCAGGTTTAGAGCCATTACCAGTTCATACTACAGAGGAGCTCTGGGTGCCTTGCTAGTCTATGACATAACCAGGCGGGCAACATTCGAAAGCGTGAAGAAATGGCTGCGGGAGCTCAGACAATTTGGTAGTTCAGACATGGTGGTTGTTCTCTTGGGGAACAAACTGGATCTGGGTCACTCTAGAGAAGTCAGCCAAGAAGAAGGAAACCATCTCGCCGAGGAAGAAGGTTTATGTTTCATGGAAACATCTGCTTTGGAGAAGCTTAACGTGGAGGAAGCGTTTCTACTCATGATTACTAAAATCCACGAAATCACAAGCCAAAAGAGCTTAGAAGCTAAAGCAGATGAGATATTAACGAAACAGCTTGGTGGTGGAGAGAAAATAATTAGTATCGATGAAGTGACGGCAACAAAACGATCAAGTTGTTGCTCAAAGTAGAAAGCCGATGGAAGATTTGGAAGTTTTTTCTCTCCCGAGTATATTCTCGCAGTGTATCTACCCATACCTTTTTGTTTCACATTTTGCCTCAACTTTCTTCTTCACGTAGAATGTAGATGATGAGAGAAACCTCAATTTGGGAAAATAAAAGCCTAGAAGGATTTCTGGTTTTTGTTTTTTTGGGGGATATAAGATTGTGATGACTGATGAGCATACATTTTGATTGAGTTTGACGGAAGCGATTTGGAAGAGAGTTTTATTTCTATTATTTTGTCCACTTGTTTTTTAAAATGACGAGGGTATCTGAAATTTCACCCCGATTAATCCTTTGAGCATGTGCAATCTCCCGTCTCACACATATCAAGTACTTATCGGATCACAGGTCCTAAGAGTGATCCCAAGAGATTTTAATGCCCAAGTGGTGATTCAAAAAGTTTATTTCAAAGGTTAAGTACACTTTGTCTTTGCACCCATTTGAGAGAAGTGGCGGACGCAAGGGGTGGCAAGCCCGGGTGGCTGCCCCCTGGCCCCTCAGTTCTATCCTTTTTATTTTTTATTTTTTTTACATGTATTTGCCCTGGCCCGCCCCTTGGAACCTTCCCCGTGGACTATCTCAAAGACTCTAGAGAAAACTCGTCTAAAACTGGACCAAATGGGCTTCTGGATTATCTCACAAATCTCACGAGTCTTGAACTTGTTTGCGCACCGACCGTGTCTCATTTTTTTAGTGGGCACATACCTTTTTCGGTTCGCTATTATTTTTGGAAGTTTGATGGATATAACCCACCGTGAACTTGTCTCCCTTTATTATTTCTATTTCATTTCTTAAAAAAATCAATTTTATATCATTCACTACCTGGCGAAAAAGAATGTCAATAGTTTTTTTGAATAAAGGCTTTGCCTCTGTGTCTCCTTCCATTTGTGTCACTGCCTTAAACGAAGATTGATAGGAAATACAAATATAGCAAAACTACAAAGAAACACTAGAGTTATACAAACAAGGTCTAGTGGATTGTTGGTTGATATTGGAAGGTGTTTTTTGTGAATTGTTGGATGTTGGAGGTCAACACTTATGTTGGTACGTGTATTTCAATATTTTTAATATTTTTAGTCCTTAATTTTCGTTATTTTAACTCTAAAACACTTTTTGCGACGTAAGAATTTTTTTTTTCATTTTGCCTTACGAATTTGCCCCCTCAACTTGAGTCCTGATTCCGCCACTGTTTGAGAATGTTGACACATTGCACCTTAATGTTTTATTATTGAGACATTGAGTCAATTATATATATCCCCCAATGATTTACACCCAGGAGTGAAATTAGGCATCAAATTATACGGTAATTATACCGCCCTTGCCATTGCTAAGATATCGAGGGAAGAATTTTCTGGTAAGGGCTTCAAGAACGATGATTCCAAGGTAATAAACGTCTGTCTTTGGAGAGATATGCTAGTATTGTACATATTCAGGTGATCTGTAAGCAAATATTATTTGAAATTTAAAGGCGATACAATAATCTAACAGAGACTGAAGTTACGTGAGAGACACGTGCAATCAATTATCGTCTAATTTGATGCATGTATTTAACCCTTATTTCTATTACGTAGTCTCCTTGTTTTTTTAGATGACGAGAGTATTCGAAACTTCACCCCGATTAATCTTTCAAGCATGTGTAATCTCCCGTCTCATACATACTAAGTACTTATCAGATTATAGGTCCTGAGAGTGACCCCAAGAGATTTTAATGCCCAAGTGAGGATTCAAACCCTTTACCTACACTGCTTATCAAGGCTCAACCTAGCACTCGAGGGGGTCATGTTATCTACTACTTTTGCTTGATTGAGTTAGACAATTGGATGCTGACCATACTTGTTAGTCTCTTGAGCCACTAGCCTATGAATTAGTCATCCGACTTTTCTATTTGTTTTGAGGAATTACAAGGAGAAGAAAAAAGAATATACGCATCAAAATTTGTGTTTGGATGAATCTCTCGCTGTCCAAAATGAACAGTTCTTCAATAGCCTGCGAGAGTCTTGAACAATGGGACCCATTTTCTAATTTAGCGTCTGATCTGAGTCTTCTAGGATAATATAGATACTTGTAGTCTGACACCTTCAATATGTTCACTTCTCCAATAACGAAGGATCTTCTTGATGATTGAGGAATTTTGAACTCTCACTTAAATATCATTTATTTAACTAAATTACCAATTTAATCACATTTTACTCTTAAAGTATCAAAATGCATTAATATTGGTTCTTAGTAAAGGTAGAATGTATAAAAAAATTAGATTATGTGATACAATATTAATGGTTGATGAGTTCTATGACACGACGAACATTAATAAATTTTGATAGACGTAACTAAATTAGTAGTTTAAAGATTTAATAAGATATTTGAACCATTGTTCGATTGTGAAAAATGATGTTTTTTTTTGTTAATTTTTCTAAACCTATAGCTTGGACTTCTTTAGTCTGTATCGTTCTAATTGGATAATTTTGAATATATTTTTCTGGACATATTTTTTTTAGAGTTCTGACTATCTAAAAATATATTTTTTTTACTGAAGTTTTGGAATATTTTTCTATTATTCATCATAAATTAAATAATAAATATAAATATTCAACCAAAATCTAGATTCTAAAATAAACATTTAAACAAATTCATATTCATTATATGTAATATTTTATTTTGAGCCCTATTAAAAAAATCGAAATAAAAAATTTATGCATTTTATTAGTTATTCATCATAAACTAACAATAATTGTAAATTTTTCAACCAAAATCTAGATTCTAAAATAAATATTCAATCAAATTATATATGTTATACTTTATTTTGAACACTATTTTATTTTATTTTAAAAAAATAGAACCGAAAATTGTAGCCATTCGATTTCAGAAATTATCAAAAATAACTTCTTATTTCAGTTTCACTATAAACCGAAATTGAAAATATAACCGACACTCACCCTCATGCACAAAACTGCAACCACAGTCCTATTGGTGAAACTTTCGTTGCCGGGTCCTCGTCGGCATGCGGCACACGTGCAGAGGCCTCTCTCTGTGTCTTGCCCGGCACTATCACAGTTTTGCTTTGCGGGACCTGGACATCAGCGAGAGAGGGTCGCTCAAATCCACGGCCACAAGCGCGCTTTCATTTGACCAATCCTCCACAACACTCTAGCAGTAACTTCGCACCATCTTCACCTTCAATTCTTTCTCACCTCCTCTTACTCTCGTTTGTAATTTCTAACATCCTCTGGAGAAAACGTTCGAATCCTTTCCAACGGGCGCTCCGCTAAAATGCGCCGTGCGCGAGTCACTACCTTTCTCGCACAACTCAATCTCTGACTTTCTTAGAGGAACCGCGAAATCCAGCTGAAGCGAAACTGCTATGGCAAATTGGATCTCGTCCAAACTTAAAGCCGCTGAAAGTATCCTCCATCAGGTAATTCTGTTTCCTTTTTCTTTCTCCGTTTGAGAATGCTTCTCGTTTTTCAGTTTCTCTTTTTGCTTCCCGAGAAGACGGGGAAATAAGCGGAATTTAATTTCGAGTTCTCACATTTGTGGCGAATAGTATTATATCAATTAGTCTGATTCAAAAATTACTGTAATGTTGTCTTCTAAGTTTCTCGATTGGCAGCGATCAGGAATAGCACTATGATACTGCTCGCATATATGCGTGTGTATAGATTATTGATCTGTCTTTATTGCTTTTTATTTGATTTTGTGCTCAGTAATGATATTAGTGTTATTGTAATGGACGATTCAGATCGATCAGCAAGCGGCGGACTCGCTTCGCAAGAATGAGAGGTGTCCTACAGACGAACTAAACGTTGATACACCGACAAAATCTGGAGGCGTCGTTCCTCTAAAGGATCAATTGAAAAAGAAAACACAAGAAAACAATGACTATCACGGATATTCGCAGAGTGATCCAAATTTCTGCACTAATGGTCAGGAAAAAGAAATTTCTGATACTCCAAAATCCTCTCCCAGACCTAATCAGGACAAAGAAATTTTTGATACTCCAAAACCCTCTCCCAGACCTAAGTCTACGCTTACGGATAGTGACTGGACTGAACTCCTTAGCACGCCTACTAAGAGCACGAGTTCCGGGGTGAATCGCAGTAATGGGGGAACTGCAATTCGTGGGTTGAGGAACAAGGATGATAAGAGACAGGGGAGTCTGGGGTCAAGTTCTTTGGTGTCAGCAGCGAAGAGGAGTCAGAAGAATAGTACTAATGTTATGAAGCCAGGGCGGAGGTTGGGGGACAAAAATCAGTTAAATGGGAAGGTGGGTGATGGGAAAGAGTCTAGCTCTTCAGATTCGGTGGGGAGGTCTTCAAATGTTGATTTGCAAGCTGATGTGAAGTACTTAGGAAGACAAGAAAGTGATGGAAACAAAACAGGTGTGGACCTTGTGGGAAAACCAAAGAACGAAGGAAATGAAGAAAATGGTGGGCATCTTGACTCTAAGGCCATGTCTTCAGAGAACTCTTCATGGTCGATGAGCAAGAATAAACCTATGGAGATGATATCAGTCTTGGGGAAGGTTGATGGGATATCAGATGTGAAGATGGGGATGGATAATGTTCAAGGTAGGTTGAAAAGTACTATAAGGGGAAAGCACAAAACCATTGTTGACTCCAGAAGTTCAGTCTCTGATGATTTAAAGAGAGGCTCTTCATCAACAAGTCATGGGAGCTCTGATTCGGATTCGGGTTCGGGTTCGACTTCTGACTCTGAAAGTGAACGTGAGAGGGAGGAAAAGAAGAGGAGGAGGGAGAAGATTCTGGCTGAGAAAGTGGCAGCTAGAGCTGTGGAGGCTATCAAAGAAAGAGAGAATGTGGTTGCCAGATTGGAGGGAGAGAAGCAGAGCTTGGAGAAAATATTAGAGGAACGAGCTAAAGAACAAGCACAAGAGGTAACGTGTTCTATTATAGGGATTATGTTCATCAACACAAGAATCCTTGTTCTTTTTATTTTATTTTATTTTATTTTTATATATGAAAATATGATGCACTTTTTTTTTATCAACTAGTTGGTTTGTTTCTTCTAAGAAAAGACCTATGCACTTGTGTGCTATACAGCCATTATACAATGTTATTTCTCTTTCAATAAGAATTATGTGAAAAAGGGCAGTTCCTTGTCTTTGAAAGCCATTTGTAGGGCCCTGAAGCAAGGTATAATAGGCGTACTTGGAGAAATCGAAGGGAGTCAATTTGAACTTATAGATGAGCAAGTAAGATGATAAAGAAACAAAAGAAGACAAGTTCTTCTTTCTTTTAGAACTTAGGAGCCATGTGAGACCTTGCTGGCTTTGAATGAGAGAAAGAAGTGATGGATCTTCTTTATTATTCCGATTCTCTGACAGCAATCGTTTGTTTCCTTTCTGTTACTTCTAGAGTAGCTGCTTCAGCTTCAAGTACTCGAATTTACGATTTCCTTGTTACTTCTCATCACAAATGGCATCTTTTTATTAAGATCCTATCTATTCTTAGCATGATATTTAGAGATTTTTTTGCTATTGCTCGATCAAGCATGAAACATATGTTTGCATATTCGCCCGTAGGTGAAATCAGATCTACAATTATTTGAATAATCGCTGGAGACTCAAAAACACAAAATGCACACAGATAAGGATATCATTGAATGATTTGCTACCTAATAATTATGGTGTCATAGCCTACAGGATGGAAGGGCCATTCTGATAGGGAAGAAACGAACAAGATGGAAACAAGGGTTTGTTGAATTAGGATAACTAAAAAGAAGAGTTTTTGAAGTGCTGCATTGAACTTTTAGTGATAAGATTGTAATTCTCTGGTCAAACCTTCTGAACCTGCCCAGGACAGAGCTCTGAGATTACATATTTATGTTGAGCTTGAATTGGGCAGGAGGTCAAATTTAAGTTGGGTTTTGGGTGTACTGTACTAATTCTTGTAGTAACTCTGACCTGATTTCACATACAACGAATATGGTTGAGGCTTTCTCTTATCAAAATCTCTGTAAAACTCTTGCTCTGGTTATTTACATAGTTTTATCTTCTTTTTTTCTTCAGGCTTCACAGCTGCAAACAACTATGATGGAAACACTAGAAGCTGTTGACTTTGAGAAACAGAAGCATAATAATACTAGAAAGGAAGCCTTTGGACGGTTGGCTAAACTTGAGGTAATTTTGTCTTTTTCAGTATTTGCCTCACATTTGTGATTAGACTGTTTTCAATATTTTTCTCTCTACCCTTTTGGGGATGTGTCTGCTTCATGACAGAAAGTGTTTTTTGCTTTGTTAGAAGTTTAAGCAATTCTCTTAATCAGGTTACACTGTGGTCACTAAAGCTCAAAAGTTCTTGCAGAATGCTAATGTTGATCTTGCAAGATCCCTTGCTGCTGCTCAGTGGAATCTTGAAGCGCAGGTATGATAAGATTGTTAATCCAAATGATTGTGGTAATCCAATCAATGAGTTCTTCTTGAGTTTCTAATTGAAAAAAATTGCTTACCTGGTTTGAATGCTTGATATCTAATAATGATACTGGATGAAAGTGTATTCTGGAAATTGGTAAGATATTCAATTTTATGCTTGGCCCATCTTTCGGTTATCTTCAAAGTTTTGTTATCTGATGTGTCATAACTCTTAACTATCCCTATCACTGTGATTATGGATTTGGATTTCTATGCTTGCTTTGAGCTTATCTGTTACATATGTCATTATTTTCTTTTGGCATACTTCAGAAATTGATGAGTTTCACTTTTTCTTTTTCTTAATATCACAAGTTTTAGGTCCTTCTATCAACTCTCTAAGTTGCTATTTCTTTGAAATGCCTATAGTTTCCATACAACTCGCATTCAGGATCTAAGCAAATCTTTCTATGCCAGAATATCTCTGTAATAATATGTCTGTTTGTGAAGAAATATGGAAATTGCTTGGTCCTGATATTGGAAGAAACTGAGTTGCAGGAAAGCCTGCACATAATTTAAAGCACACCCAATGTTCATGGTCTTGCACCCATTCCATGTAAATGAGTCTATTCATCTACCATGACCCATCCGATGTAAATGAGGCTATTCATTCAATATGAATATGGAGCATGTGGGGTACTCCCGTGGAAGCATTTTGAAAACTTTTAAATCTGTTGAACATTGATTTGCAAGCCCCAAATTGAAGTTCCTTTCTGAAAAGCTTGTAGTCAAGTTATCGGATGGAATCTCTAGATTGTTGGTGCTTTGGATTGTGTTGGTCACAGGTTCATGCTTAGTCTTGGAAGTTTTTGATTTGTGCTTGTATAACCTTGTACTCTTTAGCTTATTCTATTTCCTACAAAAACTGGTAAAACGTCTTAACTTTGAACAATTATGTAGTGATGTCCCAAATGCTTGAAAGTTGACTTCCTTATTTCTTGTCTTTGGTATTTGCTCTGTTTTTTACTGAAGTTTTGTTATATGGTATCCAGGATCCTGTTCTTTAATTTAAAATGTTTGATATTTTTCCTACTTTCTTGTTGTCAATTCTTCTTTTTGGATTCTAGCAACAACTAACCAATTGGACTATTATAATTTGCTTATTTTGAAACTTCCTTCAGGTTCTTGTTTCTGATTACTTGGAATGTATGTTATAAAATAAATCCTATTTCATGTCAGCTCATTAAAATTTTGTACTTCATTAACACATACAATATTCATACCCATTGGCCTCAGGAGGTACCAAGGATGGGTGGGGTTAGGATTTGTGTGAGTTTCAAATATCAAACTACAAATGAATAAATAAACAGATACAAACAGAAATATTCAAACTTAGAGTTTTCATTTTGCATGCATTTGAACCAGGTTAATCACATAGCAGAACTCCGACAACGCATTGACTTGAACCAGGCAACCCATGAAGGTATGCTTCTGTTTAATTTTGCTTCTGTTTCCAATCAGCTAGTACAACTACTTGCCAAAGGAACTGAATGGGATTCTCGACTAAAGAGGATTTAAGTGTTTTCTAAGGATAAATTCTGGATGCAAGAACATAATTTTATGCATAGTCAGCTTTATTTAAGTTTTAACAGAGAAAATTGAAAAAAAAAATGAATAAGGATGTCGACATCTAATCATTAGCAAGGATTTATGCTGCTTATGCTGTTACGGTGTTTGTGCTTTGCATCATACAACTGGTCTGAAATTAGGTCGTGTCAGTGAGTGGGGTTTAAAAGCAACAAGGAGCCAAAGTTGTAGAAATTTGATCCAGAGTTTCTAGGCGTCGCTAATCAAGGGTCTTTAGGTTAGGTTTGATTAGTGGGTTTATTTGATGCCTAAGGTTTAGGTAAAATCAGGGCAGTTTAGCCTTCAATGGGTGTAAGAAAGGGTGATGATGCTGAGATGCTAAGAGCCAAGACATAGTAGTTCAAGAGGTTGTCCTGGGGATGAGCAATAACCTTGGAGAAGTAGTGGTGCATGGTGAGAACAACCTGGGCAACTTGGCCTTCAAGAGTGCTCAAATAATTTGATATTTCCATTAGCTGGGCTAAATGCTTTAGATTATAGAGTTATATGTATGTATGCCTATATACTTATAAAAAAAAAATGTATGTATGCCTATATATACATATAGTGCTTATACACTCTTCATGGATGTTGTATTATTGAATTGACATTCATTATTAATATGGTGATCAAATTATTTTTGGTTATAGATAACTTGGTCCCTGATACTCCCTTTTCTCCTTGTAGAGCTCAGGAGAAGGATCTCACATTCTGATCAGACTGGAACATCTCTAAAACAAGTGAGTTATATTCTGCCTGTGGGGATGTCGTTACATACGTACAGGTTGGAGAGAGAGAGAGAGAGAGAAGGGGGGCTACCGATCTATCTACTTGTTCCGACATGCATCTTTTCAGCAACTGGACCTTTCGTGATACTATCTACATAAATCTGAAAATGTTGCAGTTAGCTGCTTCAAGAGGGATTGAAATTGAACGAGAGATACTGGAGGCAGAGTACACTTCCATAGCTGATAAAGTTGCACAATTGCAAGATAAGGTTAGGTTTCAAAGTTTTTGGCATATCATAAACTTCAATTTTTAATCTAAAACACCTTGCTCTGCGACATTTACAACACTGCTTATGCACTTTAAATTATCACATATCATGTCCTAAACACTTGATCTCTGGGAACTCGTGTGCATGCACATGCGTGTTAGTCTGTACATTTACAATATGCAGACATTCATATCTGTTTTGCCATTAGTTTGACAGTGGAAGACTTCTTGAAACTACACTCCTGAGCTTGGTGGCTTGAATGTGTCGGTCATATGACATTGATCATCACCTTTGTGTGCCTCTTTTGTGCTGCATAAATTTGCAGATACCCAATTTCAAGATTTTTGAGGTCGTAACATTTGGTTTGAAGCTCAAAAGCATGTTTATGCACAAACATTGTGTGAGTATTTATCTAAAAAATAAAGGTTTATACTTCTTTTTTGTGGAGTAAGAATATATATATATATTTCATGGACAATGGTTCCGCTATATGGATATATATATATTGTCATTACGTATGGATCCCCACCAAGGGTCTGATGTTTGTGAAAGTTACTGAACACTAACTGTGTAACACATTAGTCAATTTGTTTCTCGGCTTTGTAACTTGGACACTTGATCCCTGGGTACTTGTGATGATATGGGTTTGAGGGGGTATGGTTGTTGGAAGGTTTTGAAACTGAAGTTGCCGGAGGTAAGGTTACTCATTATATCCAAGGAGGAAAGCTGGAAGACACTCCATGCCCTGTGCTTTGGTAAATTAGACATGGATAGACAAATTGGGTCTAAATCCTTAATCTTGACCTATTTTTCCATACATTGCAAAACAAAGTTTACACATGACTCTCTTTATCCCTTTTCATTTGTGCCTTTTGTCATATACTAGGGTATTTGATGTTTCTGGCACCTCACTTTACCCTTTTCTGGGCCATGGAAGTAGGCTTTTATTGAGATGAAACAAAACATTAGCATTCATTATGATTATATGGCTTGGATACAGGTGCGCTGACCCCAGCAATATCACATATGATTCTGCTCTACAATAGAATCCCCATAGACATAACCATAAAGCACTTATTTTCAGTAAATAAACATATATGTTGATTCATATTCAAGAGTTCTACTCATTAACAATTATGCCGTCTTGTCATTAAGAAGTTTCTTTCATGGAATGGGGATTAAGAAAATAGTTTTAAAATAAACTGGTTTTCACGTACATTGAATGTACCAGGTGCTTATGTTAGTGGTTCTATGTTGTCACTCTTATTTTCTTTCCATGAAAATAGACTTTTCCTTAGCTCATAGGTCTCGCCTTATATATGCTCTACCATTGATGGTGACTCTCTCTCTCTCTCTCTCTCTCTCTCTCTCTCTCTCTATGTTGTTGTCCTCATAATCTTCCCCTCCTTCCTCTTTTGGAATATCCTGTGTTCTTGCACAGTGGCTGAGCCAGGATTTTTCTCTTGAGGGGGCAGCTTAATAGAGTAATACATCAATAAATTTCAAACTAAATGTTAAAAAACACCTATTCACAAACACTAAACACAATATATGTTATTGATTCTATCAGCCAAAAAAATACAATACGATTTTGTTAATCAAGACTATAGGGCACAAATTCAGTGCATAAAACCACAAATTTAAATTTAATATTAGCACAAGGTATTAAATTTGAAGCTATTTAATAAATTTATAAATCTATGAATATCAGTAAACAATGCACTGATGAGAAGAAGAAGCTCAATTTACTGAGTTTTTGAGATCAGTGAAAACAGCAAAAGCACAGGAGGTTTGGTGTGGAGGATATAGTAGAAGATGTAACAAAAGCAAAGAGAGTTTAATTGCTCAGCCAAAAAAAAAAGGAAGAGTTTATTTGCAAAAAGAAATTGAGAATTGCCAACTGGCAACTGGCAAATAGAGAAGAAAATACATAAATAAAAGGAGAATATGTATGATTATATGATAAGCGAAAGATTTATTATTAGTACTCTTTTACCTTTGAAAAGCTGACTTTAGTTTCAAGAACACTTGGTGATGCCCTTTGGTTTTGGTTGAGATTTGCATGTGGGGGCTACAGACCCACGCATACGCAATTGGTGATGTTTGGAAATTTTTTTGGTCCCATTTACTTTGCAATTTAGAAAGAAGAGGAGCCTATTTCTTCTTTTATTTGCGTGGGTGAGGGCTTTAAACGTAGTGACTTAGGGGGGTAGGCAATTGTTTTTTTTTTTTGGGGGGGGGGCTATGTCTCCACCACTGTTCTTGCATTAATTTTGTGTAGTAATTTGAAGCTAATAAAATAAGTGGTTGGCAAAATGTGACAAATGGGACTCGTTGGCATTTAACAAAACAATGTGTAATACGTAGTCTCTCGAGATCAGCAATCGTGGGATATCACGGCAGTTGACTAATTGTTTACATTGCTTCTCTCCTCTGTGTCAAGTAGGTTTAGGTTTGGAATTATGTTGTCAGTTCAATGTAATAGAGATATACACGTCTCCTTTTCTAATTTGAATTCTCTCAGCATGCCCCTTGTGGTTTTTGAAATGAAATTCAGATAGTTTTTTTTTTTTATATAAGTAAGCCAATCTCATTAGAAATAGTGCAAATAGTACAAAAGACTATACCAAAGACACTACTCCAAACAAGCGAGAAAACTGAGAAAATCAACAAAATCTACAAAATGGCCATTAAGCGCCGAGTTCGCCCAAAGGAAAAGAGAAGACAAAAAAACGCCCTGCAACCTAACTAAAGATGAAGAACTATTATCAAAAAATCTATTGTTGCGCTCCCTCCAAAGACACCACCAAATGCAATGTGGGATCAGCCTCCAGATAACCTTAGCGAAAGGATGACGAAACCTCCCCTTCCAACTCCATAGAACATCACCCACTTTGTCAGGCATAACCCACTGAAAATTCACAATACAAAGAAGATGTGACCATAGCCCCCGCGCATAAGGACAATGCAGTAAGACATGGTCCACGGATTCAGCAGCACCTCGACAAAGGAAACACCAATCAGCAATAATCATCCCCCTTCTGCGAAGGTTATCAATAGTAAGAAGCCTACCATGAGTAGCCTCCCACACAAAAAAAGATACACGCAACAGGCAAAAGGACCACCACACACCCCTCCAAGGGAAAGACAAAACCTCTCCACCCAAAAGCAAACCATACATGGATTTAACCGAAAACACCCCTTGGTCCCGGCCCAAACCATCACATCATCTTCCCCTCTCCTCAAGGCCAAACCGTACAACCTAGAAAAAAAGAGAGGAAAAATCCTCCACTTCCCAATCATTAGCCGCTCTGGCGAATGAGACATTCCACACCACACTCTCACCACCATCCACCAAACAAGCCGCCACCAAGGCCTCCTTACAACTAGACAAAGAGAATACAAGAGGGAATGCGAGACACAAAGGCTTATCACCACACCAACAGTCATGCCAAAAGCTAACTCTTGCTCCATTCCCCACCCTAAAACGAATATGCTTACTAAAAGCATTCCACCCTTTGCTAATGTACCTCCAAAGGCTAAGCCCATACGAGCCACGAACTGAGAGAGTACTCCAACCTCCCACCGAACAACCATATTTTTCAGCAATAACCCTCCTCCACAACCGCTCCCTATCATTCTCAAACCTCCATAACCATTTATTTAGTAGTGCCAAGTTAAACAAACGAATGCTACGAAGACCCAAACCCCCATCCTGCACAGGCGAGCACACCTTATTCCACTTCACAAGATGAAGTTTGTGGGCACAATCATTGCTGCCCCATAGGAAATCACGCCGAATTTTCTCCATTCTATTTGCCACCCCCACTGGAATAGGAAACAAAGAAAGAAAGTAAGTAGGTAAACATGAGAGCGTAGACTTAATGAGAGTTAACCTTCCACCTTTGGAGAGATACATTCTTTTCCATCCAGCCAATTTACGCTCCATGCGTTCAAGAATCCCATCCCAAATCATAACGTTCTTGAAAGAAGCACCAAGAGGAAGACCTAGATACTTCATGGGCAAAGAGGAAACACCACAACCTAAGATACCCGCTAACTCCCCCACATTCTCCACCCTGCCAATGGGAATCACCTCAGATTTAGAGAAATTAATCCTTAGGCCCGACACCACCTCGAAACAAAGAAGAAGACATGAAAGAGAGGTGACTGTAGAAGTCACGTCCTAGGCTTAAAGCCCCAATATCCTGAGCTTGGCTTGACATCCCAAGAGTTATATGGCATCTTTTTTGTTTTCTTTTTAGTGTATACATTTTCACTAATGGTGCTGGACGGAAGTTAGAGAGTTTAGGAGTTTATGCGTATTGCTTACAGACTTTGGATTTGATCAACAGACATCTAATTCAATGTAGGTACATAATTTATATTTTGGCATTTCTGATATTCTTTCAAACTTATATTCTCTAGTCTATATATTGGGACTTATCCTGTTAAGCTGATTTATCTTGGGCCTTACTGATATCTTGATAATTTATTTTCTTGTGTATTTAAGCTCATCCAATAAAATATTTTGCTTACAGCATAATCTGTATTGCAGGCAAGGATGCTGGAAGCAACCATTGAAATGACGAGGAAAGAGATTGAGGATCCAACTGAAGTAGAAATTGAGCTCAAGCGAAGGCTTGGTCAGATGACTGACCATTTAATTCAGAAGCAAACCCAGGTTTGTCTTCCACTTTATTTTGAACTGGGGAAGAACTAAATTCAATTACAGTGGCTGGATTCTAGATACTGTACTGCTGAGCTTAATTTTGAACTTTGAGAGGGACTGGAGCCACAAAAGTTTGCTAGCAAATACTAAAGATTTCAGTATTAGATCATTTACCCAACAGTACTTACCAAGAAAAAGTATTCCAAGCATATCTACCCAGAATTCTAATGTGTTGAGAGCAATTTTTTCAGTGTTGTCATCTTTCTTTTTAGTCCAAATGATAAGCGGCACTGATCTTGCTTCCAGGTTTGGCATCAAGGATCCTTTCCTTATTATTAAGGCTCCTGGTTTTTATTTTTTTGGCGTATTATTATCGTACTGGATATGCTTCTCAGTAATGCAACTATCGTCTAGCGCTAGTGTTAGAAAACAACTTCTTTGTATGGATAACATAAATTGTCTTAGGGCAGCAGAGTTGTTTTTTTTTTCTTTCTAGCACTGGTTACATGATGTATTAACTTGAAATGACGGATTACCCCACAAGAGAATCAAGATGTCAAATGTCTGTGTAAAGGTCGTCACATATTTGATTCTTATTATTCAACCAGGTTGAGGCTCTCTCCTCAGAGAAGGCAACTCTTCAGTTCAGAATTGAGGTACGCTGTCACTCTACAAATTTGTTTCTACTGCCAACTTCTATGTGAAGAGAACTTTATGCCTTCATACATTCTGATAGGTGGTTTCGAGGTGGCTAGATGAAAACAAGTCCAGTGCGTCATCAAGAGACTTGGAATCAGGAACGTGGGCGCTCTCAGAATCGAAGTTTGGGCCTCTGGTTCGTGACAGGATCCGTTCAGGCAGGAAACACTTGGGATCATTGGTTCAGCAGTTGGATGCAATTTTCTCTGCTGGTGAGGTATTTCTGAGGAGGAACTCCAAAGCGCAGTTGTGGTCTTTGGTTTACCTTATATGCCTTCACTTCTGGGTCATTTATATTTTTATGTCTCATTCTCAAGAATCAAATGGGGCAAAATCTGTGGCTGTCATATCCTTGGAAAATATCAATAACACTTCAGGTGTATGATTTTTTATTTTTTATGAAATCAAAAGATACTGATGAATATGAGAAGTTGTCACAACCGACTTTGGCTGAAACCAAGAGTCCGATCACATCAGAGGGAGGGAGAGGACAGCAACATAATTCTGTGTCGACCTTGTTTCTTGTTTGATCCCAGCTTCCTCTTTAAAGCGGGAGCTGTGGAGTTTCTTGGCCGGCGCGTGGGGTGCGCCGTTTGTTCTTGGTTTTTTTTTATTTCCTTTTCAGTTTATGTATTTCATTTTATTTCCTGTCTGGTCTGGGCTTGAGTGTCTTGTAATGTCGAAAGGCTATGCTCGTTGGGACGCCGCTGTTGAGGGTGAACCGCCGCCTCTGTTGAGTATCTGGTTCACCCATTAGAGGTTCTGCTCTATTTTAATCCCCATGATGAAATACAGCATTTCTTTTGTTTGCTTTTAAAAAAAAAACAAGCCGGACAACTTGTACAACTGTTTTTGGTTTTTATAGACTGGTTTGTTTGTCGGGCTGTTTCCGTTCTACAGCTTCGGAATATTAAGAATTTTGAGTTGTTCGGAGTCAATACTCGCTTGACTTTCAGTAAGGGACAATTCATTCTCACAAGTGTATGCACGCAGAGAGAGAGATGAACTGCATGCATATTACTACAGGAGAAGAGGAGGAAGAAAGCAAAGATATAAATAACTATGAAAACCGTCGCATTTTGAGCACAAATAACCCATCATATGAATATGTTTTACAATGAATCTTGTTGGGGACAAGACATGCTTCTAAATAACCAATCAGTATTGAATTCCCCCGTAGTTTCTCATTGAGAAAAAAGAAGAAGAAGAAGAAGAGGATGAACCATATATCCATCAGAACATAAGGAAATGAAACACTACGAGGAAAAGAATCCTAAGGCCCTAATGCATCTTCAAAACCTTGCTACTTTCTCCTTGGCTCGATCTAAACCTTGCATAGATTTTAAATGCCTTGAAGCAAACACAAAGTGGCAAAATTTGCAAATACAGAAAAGAAATAGACTGCCAATCAAAACCTTAAACCATACAACAATTTCACAACTTCATGACTCTTATTCGAAGTCCACTAAATTGCAGACAGTATCTGCCTTAAGGAAGACAAAGCATGAATGGCGTGATTAACTCTCGAAGTCAAATAATACAGAATAATGCAGTTCAATCTTACCAAAAGGTTAAACTACAGTATGATGTCATCAATCTCCTGACCATCTCGCTGTTCAATTCAAATTGGTAGGTTCGCAAGTTTAAATGTTGTGTTGATATTTTCTGTTGATGAACGCCAGAAAAGTTTGGCAGAAAGCTTAAACCTATGGATTTGAATCACCCAACGACTGAAAACAAATTTCATACATTCATGAAGATATACTTTCAGAACACGGATTACTCTTTACATGTTTAGGACAGCAAAAGGACTTAGAATTCTACTAATTTAACCTTAGGAAACCGAATTGGACTATCCATGAGGTTCAGATTATGTGAAGTTGCCTATGACTAGTTAAAGTTTTGGTTTCAAAGCAATCGGACTAGTAATTTGCATCCTTGAGCATACAGTTTCCCAATTACTTTCCTCTCTGCATCTCTTTAGAAAGATTGCTGGGACACTCAGCGGTTTACTAAAATATGCTCCAACGAAGACCTCAAGGTTTCACAAATTGCTTTGTAATGATCAACAGCTTGCTCCATTCGAACAAGTTCTAAGATCCATCTCATCCAGAGTGCGTTCAATGCTCATTCAAAAGCCACAGCAAAACTCGTCTTATAATTAAGGCCATTCTAATGCCATTTTCCATCACATAGTGGGCCAATTTTTAGGATTTTTTCGAAGGGACTGTGAGTATAAATTTTTCTTACTAATATTAGCAGCCTTGGTAAGGTATTGGATCACTAAAGAGCTTCTTGGAGACAAAAATAGGTCCTCCTTGAGAGAGTAGAAAGGCAAAAGTTCTCACCTTGAGAGTTTTTTAATGAAGCATTGGACTCAATGGTGAAGTTTTTTATTGAGTGTTTAGTGTTGAGTGATGCATCATAGATTTCAAAAGCAAAATACCAATTGGTGAACAGGTACGAGCAGTACAGCATGATCTCAGAGGAATCAAGCTATTTGACAAGTCTAAGCAAGTGCGATGAGCCTTGCACTTATTTCTTTAATCTTAGATGTTCCTTCAGTTGTACTATGTCATGCGGTTTTCCATGGTAGTTAAGTTTTTTAAAACTGCAGAATTTTGTGTGATGTTTTGATAGTGTGATTGCACTAATTGAATTACATCCATGAGAATATTCTCATATATTGCACTAATATATCTATTGAGTTTTCTATTATGGACTGTAATTGATTAAACATGCGTCACACGTGACACTTGCAAAGAACCAAGCAAATTTGTTAGTGTCATAAACCCGACCTGTTCCCTCTCCCATAAGTCCAGTTGATCTAACTCATTAAAATCTTCATCACCACCTTCATTAGGTTGTTGTACACAGTGTGTGAGGCATATATAACTAGAAGTTCTTTTGGCTATCTTTGTTTGGTCGGGAACCCAAGACGATGAGGACTCTACCGTTGTTATAATATTTCCAGAAAAATGCACTCAATGTCACATCCTTCAGCTGTGTATTTTTTTTTGATAAGTTCAAGTGGAGACCATCCTTCAGCTGTGTATTACTGTTCATATGAAAAAAGTTAGGGATTCTGAGCAATTGGGAAAAGGAAGGAGACAGGAGGGGGTGCAAACAGATGGTCAGGTCAAGATCGGGAAGTAATCCGAAGCATGTTCATATGAAGTGAAGTTTGGAGGTGACATAGGAGACAGAAAACAGATGACAAGCAAAGATGACCAAGGGAAAAGCAGCAAGATAGGAGAGGGAAAAAACGAATTATGAGGGAAGGATCGAGAAGTAACTTATAGCAAATTCTGAAAACCTTAAGAGCAGTTAAGGGAATGTAACAAGATAGGAAATGCAGCAAAAGATGAAAAGGGAAAGATCAGGAAGCAACTTACGGGATATTCTATGTAACACTGGACAAAGTAGAGTTTGAAGGGGAGAACTGGACGCTCTTATTACTTGTGATTCTCATTCATTTTTATTTTGTATGATTTGTTTCTCGTTTTTCCACTCCAAATCAATTTAGTCATAAACCAAATGGATTTTTTACTTGTTTTCTATATGCAAAATAATTGAATGAGGCACAGTACGCGAGATATGTACAAGGGGAACCCTAATTGAAAAAATAATTCCTAAGATCCAAGATCTCCACCAGACTGATAAGTTCAAGTAAGCAAAGAAAGCAGTAGCTTTCCATGGAAAATCCCAGGAACAGATCCTATCCTCACGAAGATTCTTTTTCTTATGATGGTCGAGAAGATCATTAAAGGCCCAAATATGAAACTTCTAGAACTGAGCATGTGAGAGACTACGAAGAAGATGGAAAAAGACTAAAAACAATTCAACAACAGGCACTCCTTATAATGATATAGGGTATTTCATTTGTCTGGAAAATACATATTAAGCTTGAAGCACCATCCGATATTGCATGACTAATGATGATCAGAACATGCACCAAAATAGCTTGTTCAAGCCCTACTAAGATAACTATGGTGAGTAGAGCATGTCTCTTATCACAGTCAATGCATTTGCAGAAAAATTGAGTCTCACCAGTTTAAACCTTCTCGAGGAAGACAACAATTGTAGAGAGGAAGTTCAAAGAGAAATGTTGTTTTGAACCATGAAGGCAAATTGTCATAAAGTACTGGAGGCAGTAGAATCAGAGGGCTGCAGCATAATAAGTTGAGCTCAGTTACTTTCTCCTCCCAAAATACACTCAATCAAAAACATTAGAAAAGGTCATAATCAATAACATCAGAAAGATGATCATGACCTGGTTGCTCTTTTATAATGCCTATATCCAGCCACGTTCCCAAACTTCTTATCAGCTGATTCCTGTTTCCATCAGACTATATCTTAAGACAGATTCAGGAACCGGTGTATACAAAAATACATCAGAATCAAAGAGACACACCTCAAGCAACAGTATGCCACTGATGAAAAGAAGCAACAATGTCAGGAAGATTGGACCAAGGATTACAAGCCACTCAGCACCTTCCAGTACTGGTGTGGAAGCCACAAAAATTCCCCACCAGAGTAAAATCTGAACTCAATATATATACCAAGGTGTTCAAATATTTATCAGGAAGGAGATCAAATTAAAATAAACAGAGTTGTTTGATGATCGACATGTCCATATAAGTACCCTGTTTATGAGGAATGGTTTCTGAGCTTGTGAGATGTATGAGAGCATATAAAACCAGACTCCATGAATCAAAGGAATAACTAGTGGCTTCCTCAATAAAGGAATACATCCAGTAAAAAAGTTAGCAGTCGAGGCCCAAGAATAACACATGATTATAATGAGCTTCTGTATATTGAGCACAACGTCGAATATATTAGTAAGTCCAGCTGGTACCAACTATCAGCAGTTGTTGTGTTCTTATGTAGGTTCTTATAATAAAAGGTAGTAAAGTACAAGGAAGAACCGAAATTACTAGTGGCAGAGTCTGCAGCTAGCATGCAGCCATAACTATGCAAAAGATATTATCCTTGAATTTGACATTGGTGAAAAATATACTGTAGTGTTTGTAGCATTGTGCATTTCTAAGAGCACGAACAAGTGCATGCAGCACCAATTCCAATCAAATGGAGAACTAACCTCCCCCAAATAGTTTGGATGACAAGAATATTTTCACAGACCAACATCGCACCATTTCCCTCTATTTTCTGGAGAGTTTTTGAATACCAACTTTTGCTGATCAGCTGTTGCTTCAGCGAAAAACCCCAAGGACCACATAATCCAGCCAATTATGCCTGCAGCCTGGATAGATGGATTTCTGTTGTTTGAATTAACCACTGTGACAGGCAAACTAACTGTGCACACCCAGACAGCCTGCAGCAAAGGGGAAAAAAGGGTAAATCATAATTTCGGTGTTAAATTAGGCCACCACAAATTGAAGGTTCCGACACAGTAGTAGCTCAATCCAAATATGTAATACATTTGGGGGGGTGGATAACCTGAAATATCCAGAATATTGCCAGTTTGCCAAAATTACTACGCATTTCATCAAAACGTCTATCCTCACCCCACTGCAAGATCCTGATCATGTCAACCACAAAGTTAGCCACAAAAATGGTGATATCAACATGATAATGCAATACACTGCAACAATGTCGTTATGCTTTGGCCTGCTTGAAGGGACACGAAAATGTAATAGCAGAAGTAACAGTAGTAAGTACTAGTATGTTGAAGTTTCTGGAAGTATATAAATTAATTGTACAATATCAAGCAAAGTAGAAGTACACAAGAAACACACCAGCATTAAGGAAATTTTGGAGAAAGATAAATATGTGGAAAAAAAATCTCAAATGAAAAATGAGTGGAAGAACTGATAGATTTCTATGGCCTAAAAAAGGCAGTTGAAAAAGGCACCGAAGGAATGAAGGCCTGTAACAAAAAAAAAAAAAGGACAGGGCCCAAGGTATCTGTGAACGGGAGAGAATTTCATGTAACCAATTCCAAGTGTTTGGAAACAAGACCCTTTGTTGAGCCGAGTTTCAAAAAGGAAATCAAGTTGCAAACATAACGACGACTTGACCATCCTCTCATGTCAGAATCAAAATCTCCAATCGGAGAAGAATTGAGATACGAAGTTTTTTTTTATTCAATGTTTCATACCTCATTAACAGAAACACACCCAGACGAAGACCCCATATCACCACAAGCAATGTCAAAACTACCTGAAAAACAGAGCAGCAAAGTATTATATAGAGACTGAGTTCAGGATCAATAACACACTGGGCCAGATAGCGTACATAGTGCACTTAAGAAATATAAGTTCCAATTTGTTTATCAAGAAAGATCCCGAATAACATAAATACCAATCCAAATGTATTAATCTATTAAAATTCCAAGTCTACTTAGAACCAGGAGAATATCACCTATCTAAAATCCCATGTGCCTTTCAGAACCAGAGTCAATATCACAATTAAAACAAAATTTGTGCTTCCTGGAAATCAAAAATAATAATAGGAAGAATAAGAAAAAACTCGAATTAGCATATAATCTGGAAAACTGAAGTTATGATATAGTAGACAACTGAGCAAGAAACTCGTTTATCCAAACAAAATTTTTGCAGGTATCTTGTTTCTATTTTTTTCGGCGGTCGACGTGATTGAAAGAGCTCCCACAAGGAACTCCATGTTCATTTGTGTTTTCCTACCATTTCTCAGAAACCAAACGACCCAATTGCCTTTCCAAGGTAAATTGGCCAATTCAAGTTCGAGAAAGCAAAGGAGAAGGTAAATGATAAGAGAGAAGAGGAAGATACCTGCAAAATCAGTGACTTTATCAAATTTGAGAAGAGCCGTAACTATGAAGAATAGAAGCTGTCAAGCTGATACCCCACCTGCAATATCCAGACATTTCTTTTTATCTTCTAAAGTCCGTAAACTCACGAGTCAAATGCAGTCGACGAAAGATATTTTCAGACACAGGGAGGGAGAGAGAGAGAGAAAGAGGTTACAGTGACAATAGCAGTGAAGCCCAATAACTGGGAGTCGATAACGGTTCTGTTACGATTGTAGAAGGTTGAAGAAGGCTGAAGAAGAAAGGTGGAGTCTTGCGGCTGAAGAAGTTAAAGTCGGCATCTTGCTAAGGGTGGGTTTGTGTGGTAAAATTTTTAGTATTGGGTTTAGGGTGGGTTTGTTTTGTAAAATTTTAGTGTTAGTTAAAATTTTAGGTATTGAATTAAGTGAAAAAGTGAAGGAAGAGGTAATTTTTTATATTTTTTATAGTGAAAAGTAATGATTTGATGTGAGAGAGAGAAATTATATTGCAATATTTTATTGTGTTAAAATTTTAGGCGTGATAAAATTTTACAATGCAAACACAGCTTTAGTGTTGGTATTGGGTTTAGTGAAAAAGTGAAGAGAGAGGTAATATTTTATAGTTTTTGTAATTTTTTATATTTTTTGATGGAAGAGAGAGATATTATATTGGAGTATTTTATTAGGAGAGAGATAAAATTTTGGGTAAAATTTTAGTGACAAACGCAGCCTAAGTCTGGAAGGAGTTGAGTTTAGTGTGGAGTTGAGTTTAGCGGTTCGATGATTCTAAAATCAAGTGGGCATCCCAAGTGACCAAGGGTGATGTTCCTTGGGCCTCTTTTATATTTTGTTGGGCCTTAGGCCATGTTAGTAGATTGTTAGTAGTTAATTGTGGAGTGGGCCTTTATCCCATTAGCAGCTTCTTACTTGGTCCGGCCCATTAGGGGAGATGAGAATATAGGGCAGTTAGTCGCCTTGTAGAGGCATGGAATCTGTGAAGATTGTTTTCTTAGCAAGGAGGCTAGCCACCTCGAATTGGTGTTCTTGTTATGTTCATTCAGTAATTTGAATACAAAGGAGATTTCAGTTACAATCATATACATTTGTAACAAGTGGTATCAGAGCAGTCGTTTCTGGATGGCGGAAGGTACTCGTGTTGTGAAGTTGAGCGAAGGACTGGAGGAGGTTAGGCAGGAGCAGGAGGCCCAGAGGCTTCGGCTGCAGGAGTTGATGCAGCAGCTTGGAAATCTGACCTTGGGCTTGCAGGCGGTGGTGCAGACCTTGGATCAGAACCGTGAAGAAACAACCCCGCCTAGACAGCATCACAACAACCACAATCAAACAATTGGAGGGGTTCAAATGAGGTCAGTTCGTTTGGATTTTCCCAGATTTGATGGGGAAAACCCTACAGGGTGGTTATATAGAGTAAATCAGTTTTTTATTTTTAATCAAATTGCCCCTCAACACAAGTTGTTCATGGCATCATTTCATATGGATGAGAAGGCTATGATCTGGTTCCGGGAAGTGGAAAGATCAGGAGCAATCATTAGTTGGGAGGTATTTGAAAGAGCATTGTTGATTCGATTTGGGCCACAAGCTTATGATGATCCTATGGAAGGGTTAGTGAAGTTAAAACAAACTGGCACTGTTGAGGATTATACAAGTCAGTTTGAGGTGTTGGCTAACCGACTGGGGGGGCTGGATGAAGTCTATAAAATGAGCTGTTACTTAAGTGGTCTCAAGGATGAGATTAGACTTTCTATTAAGATGCTTAATCCAACAAGCATACAAAGAGCCTTTGCATTGGCAAGGATGCAAGAAGAATATTTATCAGTGGCAAAGAGGGGAATGCGCCCTGGAACTAGTAATTTTTCAGCACCAATTGGGGGAGGTCAACCAACTAATGTTGCTGCCAAACAGAATGTGCGAATTCAGAGGATTTCTCCTCAACAAATGAAGGAGAGGCGGGAAAAGGGCCTCTGTTATCACTGTGATTCCAAGTGGAACCCAGGGCATAAGTGTCCCAATCTGAAGTTATTTATGGTGGAGGGCAGTGAGGAATTTGATGAAGAAGGAAATGAAGAGCTAGCCATGGTGGAGGAGGTGGAGCCGTGTGAAGACAAACCCAATATATCTATCCATGCTCTTACAGGTTCAGTCACTTCTAGGACAATGAGAATTATGGGCAGGTTGTATAACCAGGATATTGTAGTGTTGGTTGACAGTGGTAGTACCCACAATTTTGTGGATCCTGCAGTAGTGAGGAAGGCTCTATTATCCATAGACCGAAAGCACCAGCTGAATGTAACTATAGCAAATGGGGAAAAAATACGAAGTGAAGGGGGAATATGTGACATTAAAGTAAAATTGCAGGGACATGCATATACTGTGGATGCATATGTGTTAGTGTTGGGAGGTTGTGACATGGTTTTGGGGGTTCAATGGTTGAAAACATTAGGAACTATAGCCTGGAACTTTAATGATCTGAGCATGAGATTTGTGAAGGACTTGCAAGAGATTCAATTGAGAGGGCTGGTGGCCTCACAATTTATGCAAGATACAGTTAAACTCAAGATGATCAAAGGAGAGCGGAGAGGGTTGATTGTACAGATGGTAGTGGAGGATAATTGTGACCGAGAGAATCAAAATAACAATGCTGAAGTGGCAGAATTGTTGAGGCGTTTTCCTATGGTTTTCGGGGAACCTCAAGGGCTGCCTCCTAATAGGTCATGTGATCATGCGATTGTACTGCATGAAGGAGCTCAACTGATTAGTGTACGACCCTATCGTTATACTTACTTTCAAAAGGATGAGATTGAGAAGATAGTGCAGGAGTTACTGAAATCGGGGGTTATTAGAGCTTCCCAAAGCCCTTTTTCTTCCCCCGTATTATTGGTTCGTAAGGCGGATGGGAGTTGGCGACTATGTGTAGACTATAGAGCCCTAAATAGTGCTACAATCAAAGACAAATTTCCAATACCGGTCATTGACGAACTGCTGGACGAACTATATGGAGCAAGGGTATTCTCAAAGCTGGATTTGCGCTCGGGTTATCACCAAATCCGGGTAAGAGAGGAGGATGTACCCAAAACAGCGTTTCGAACTCACGAAGGGCACTATGAGTTTCTTGTGATGCCATTTGGGCTAACAAACGCACCCTCTACCTTTCAGTCACTAATGAATGAGGTTTTTAAGCCTTATTTGCGAAAATTCATTCTGGTTTTTTTTTATGATATTTTAGTATATAGCAAGAGTATGAAAGAACATTTACAACACCTAGAAATTACACTAAAGGTGTTGCAGGAGCATCAACTCTTTGCTAAGGACTCTAAGTGTAGGTTTGCTTGTTGAGAAGTGGACTATTTGGGTCACATAATCTCTGCCCAATGGGTTCGGGCAGATCCTTCCAAGCTGCAAGCTATGCTTGATTGGCCACTTCCAAAATCTCTTAAGGCATTGAGGGAATTTCTAGGTCTCACGGGATATTACCGCAAGTTCATTAAGGGGTATGGAATGATTGCAGTCCCCTTAACCAACTTACTTAAGAAGAATGGGTTCCAATGGAATGATGACGCTCTCATGGCCTTTAATCAACTCAAGCAAGCAGTGACCAATCCACCCGTATTGGCCCTACCAGATTTCACTAAGTCTTTTGTGATTGAGTGTGACGCTTCAGGCAGTGGAGTGGGAGCAGTTCTCATGCAAGTGGGTCGCCCTCTAGCATTTTTCAGCAAGGCTTTGAAGGGGAGAATGTTGTCTATGTCAACCTATGAACGAGAACTATTGGCTTTAGTAAGTGCAGTAAGAAAATGGAGGCCTTACTTACTAGGACAAACTTTCAAGATTCGCACTGATCAGCAAAGTCTAAAACACCTTTTAGAGCAAAAGGTGGGAACACCCTTACAACAAAAATGGGTCACTAAGCTCTTAGGGTATGATTTTCTAGTAGAATACAAGCAAGGACGCGACAACAAGGTAGCTGACGCCCTGTCCAGGAAGTTTGAAGAGCTGCCAGGAGAGGAACAAGGGGAATTGAAGGTTATTTCATTCTCAATTGCCTCATGGTTGGATGACTTAAGGTCTACCTATTCTACTGATAGCAACCTGTAAGATCTCATCACTAAGCTCAATGAAGGGAAGCTGGATTCCTTGAAGTACACCCTAGTAAATGGATTACTCCATTATAAGGGTAAGCTGTATATAGGGGAGAATTTGGCTCTTAAGGAGCAGGTTCTACAACTGACTCATGACAGCCCAGTTGGGGGCCATGCAGGGTATGAAAAAACGTATCAGCGAGCTAAAAGGGATTTCTATTGGAAAGGCATGAAGAAGGAAATTAAGGCCTATATCAAACAGTGTCGAGTATGCCAGCAAAACAAGTATTAAACAATGTTGTCTGCTGGGTTACTACAGCCACTGCCAATCCCTCTTACTCCTTGGACAGATATATCACTTGATTTCATTGAGGGTTTACCCACTTCACAAGGGTTCAGTGTTATTCTCGTGGTAGTAGACCGACTCACTAAGTACAGTCACTTTGCACCTCTCAAACACCCTTACACTGCGAAGACAGTAGCTCAAACATTCATGCATAATATCTTCAAGCTACACGGGTTACCTCAGACCATAGTCTCTGACAGAGATCCGGTTTTCACAGTCACTTTTGGCAGGAATTATTTCGCATGCAAGATGTTAAACTCAACTACAGTACCTCATACCACCCCCAAACCGATGGGCAAACAGAGGCTATCAACAAGTGCATAGAAGGGTACTTAAGGTGTATGATTGGGGACAAACCTAAAGGTTGGGTTCATTGGTTATCACTGGCCGAGTGGCACCACAACACAAGTATGAATTTTTCATCCAAATTGACACCCTTTGAAGCAGTTTATGGCTACTTACCTCCCCGGTTTCCGATCTACGAACCGGGAACTAATGCAGTGGCAGCTGTAGATGAGACTCTTCGCACCCGCGACCAGCTCCTCTCATTGCTTCGGGAGAACCTGCAGAAATCGCAAAATAGGATGAAAAAATATGCTGACTTGAAAAGAAGGGAAAGAGAGTTCAGTGTGGGAGATCTAGTCTACCTCCGTTTACAGCCCTATCGGCAACTCTCTGTGATACAACGCCATAATCAGAAATTGTCCCCTCGTTATTATGGGCCCTTTCTGGTCCTTCAGCGGGTTGGAGCTGTCGCGTACCGCCTCGAACTGCCACCGGGATCGTCGATTCACCCGGTCTTCCACGTCTCGCAGCTGAAAATCCACATCGGTAGTCGCGTGACACCCCTTCCAGCGTTACCACCAACTGATTCTCATGGAGATCTCCGCCCTGAGCCCAGTGTCGTCCTTGATCGCCGTCTTACGAAGTCCGGATCTCGAGCAGTCACTGAAGTGCTCATTCAATGGCACGGCAGACAGCAGATGACGCCACTTGGGAGAAGTTATTCCAGCTTCAGAAGGATTTTCCCCACCTTGCGGGCAAGGTGTTTTGAGGAGAGAGGTATTGTTACGATTGTAAAAGGTTGAAGAAGGCTGAAGAAGAAAGGTGGAGTCTTGCGGCTGAAGAAGTTAAAGTCGACATCTTGCTAAGTCTGGAAGGAATTGAGTTTAGTGGGGAGTTGAGTTTAGTGGTTCGGTGATTCTAAAATCAAGTGGGCATCCCACGTGGCTAAGGGTGATGTTCCTTGGGCCTCTTTTATATTTTGTTGGGCCTTAGGCCATGTTAGTAGATTGTTAGTAGTTAATTGTGGAGTGGGCCTTTATCCCATTAGCAGCTTCTTACTTGGTCCGGCCCATTAGGGGAGATGAGAATATAGGGCAGTTAATCGCCTTGTAGAGGCATGGAATCTGTGAAGATTGTTTTCTTAGCAAGGAGGCTAGCCACCTCGAATTGGCGTTCTTGTTATGTTCATTCAGTAATTTGAATACAAAGGAGATTTCAGTTACAATCATATACATTTGTAACAGGTTCTCATGGCAATGACGCTCTCTCTTCTCCGTTGTTTATTCCTGTCTGCAACTGCTTATGTTGGCGACTTTTTTTTTCCTAAGTAAAGATTTCATTAAACTGAGTCCACAATTCACGGTGGTGACCATGTTGTCACACGTAGGGCAGGGTACCGGAGGTACCAGAGCCGGAATTTCAAATTCCGGCTCCGGTATCGGTAAGAACCGGATGCCTGTTTAGGCATCCGGTTCCGATCCGGGAACTGCCGGAATTCCGGCAGTCCCGGTACCGGATGCCGGAATTCCGACAACTAATTTGGGCCCATTTTCGGCCCAAAATCTTATTTTTTTAGAGCTTTTAAGTTGGGCTTATTTGATTATTCCATTTTCAGTCTTTTTAACTTGGACTTATTTTACTATTGCATTTGTCGGGCTTTTTAACTTGGGCTTGATTTAATAAGTAAGTTTTTAAATATGGATGTTGGATCCAAAATATCAAATTTAGAATTTGAATAGGATGTTGGATCCACTATTTTTTTAATGTAATAATAATTTACATGTTCCAAAATTACAATTCTATAGTTGTTTCAATTGCATTAAATTAATAAATCATATACATACATCAATGAAAGAAGAATGATAGAAATAAATTTACAAGTTACACATATACATAAAGTCTACAAATTATACAAATTTACATCTAAAAGAAATTACAAATATTACAAATTGAATAGTTGAATTGATGAAATAAAATATTGGTAATTTAATCAAAACATCACTATATCACAAAATTCAAAATTCAGTTTCACAACATCATGTAAATCAATTTGAAAATTCGTATAAATTTGCAATTGATCCAACAAATTCACTAAATATGACAAAAATCAAACCAAATAATTTTCATAGAAAACCCCAAATTAAAGCAGAATGCAGATAGACCAATTCACACCGCATATGATCACAGTGAAAAGAACCTTCCACTTTGCCAAACAAACAACAAACAAGTAACAACCAAATCCTCCAATCATTCAAGCCCATCCTCCTCAGTTTCACAACCTAGGTCCTAATATACATTCTAAAATTTTAAATTAACTAATGAACTACTAAATAAGTGAAAAATTAGTGAATTTATTTTACCTCAATGCCTCAATGACAGTGTGCACTAACCAGTAACCACACGGCACAACCTTTGTAATAACCTGCAAAGAATTTTTTTTTTTGTATTAACAGATAACAAAATGAAAAAATAGTTATTGAACAACTGATAAATTAGAATGAATAAATTATAATGATACGAAAATGAAATTGAACAAAAAATAAGAAGCAATATGAAAAAAATGACTCTGTGACTGACTGACTGTGATCCGTGAGAGAAAGAGAGAGAGAGAGAGAGAGAGAGAGAGCGAGAGAGAGAGAGCGTGCTTTAAAAGGGTTTTGAAAACCCTTTTCCAAAACGAACAATTTTGGCCAAGTCCAAAGCTGTGCGTTTTGTAATTTTTTAAAGAATAAAAAATAAAAAAACCGGTACCGGCATTTCGCCCAGTACCGGCGGAATTACCGATACCGGGTCCGGTACCGGTATTTCCTAAAAACCTATACCGGTTCCGGATCCGGTTCCGGCCGGTATACGGTGGCCGGAGCTCGGAACCGGTGCCGGTACCGGAATTCCGGATACCGGCGGACAAAAATCCCACCCCTAATCACACGAAATGATAGAAACAGGAATACAAGAGAGCCACTAATACTTTTTTTTTGGCGGCTTTTGTTCGCTTTTGTTTATGGTATTATTTCGTTTTGATTGGCCTGTTGCGTATAACTAAGGTGAAGCCCATGTCATTCCATTAAAAAACAAGGAACATCTGACCGCAGAGATTGGTATACTATTCTCCATGATCTACTTAAGGGAAGGGGTATGCTTGACGTGCTCTCTTATTTCCACGGGACTCGGGAGGCTTTTGTGGTTGGGATTTCAGCTCAGTTGGCACTTTGAAACTTCAGACATTCGCCCTAGTTGAATAGTACTCATACTTCCTTTTCCATTCAGTCTCCAACTAGTTAGGTTAGTATAAAGCAGGTATTCCCCATAAGACAGTTGGAGATATAGCTTAAATCAAAACCCACTAGATGAATAGTGGTAAGTGATCAATAAGCTGAAATATTAGCACGAGTCCATCTCCTTGGAATTTTGTAGTCACAAAGACCTGAACCCATGACCTCTAACCACCAAATTCCTCTTGATTATATGAGCTAATAGAAATATTTAGAATCATATTTGATGTTTTGAACCTTCTACCTTGGTGGAATGATGGTGAAATAGAAATAAAGGGTTAATCTTCTATCTCCATCTATGTCTAAAATAAATTGAATCTCATTTGGTGTCATTGAGGTTTTCCTTTCTTCCATCAGAAGAGTGGCGCACTATGAATTAATTTGTCCAGCACAACTAACTTTGAAGCTTGGGCTAATAAAAAAATCATAGATGCAACGTATATTGGTTCTTTTTTTTTATCCAATTCTCAGTTCAATTTAATGAAAATCATGTATCTAGGATGTATTGTGTCAGTAATAGATAATTCAAGAGTGAAATGCCTCAAAATTGATAATTTAGGTGCACCATGCAGCAATCATCATGTTTTGTAGCTCAACATTAGACAATAATCTCGAGTCAACCATCCAAATGCCGGCTTATGAGGCTTATACAACAATTACAGGTTCCCTTTTGCTTTTTTCTTGGAGCCCTTTTGGTGCACCCTCTCCTCTCCTCTAGCTCTTCTAGACCTGCATACATGAGAAGTAGAATCAAGATAAATTTTTCTCATCTCCAACAACGTGCATCGTTGTGACAGATCATGATCCTTTATAATTTTGTTGTCTGAATTGAATGTTGAATTCAGAGAGAGAAAGATACAACATGCATTAAATGTTGTAAGGCTCACATTGCACGATAATTAATATGAACATCATTGAATATTGTGGAGAAATGAAGAATCTAATTTGAACACCAAATTAGAAGGGATGTGGATCTGTTGTGACCGTGTGTTGCTTCAAATTTGTTCTCTAGCCAACTATCTTTGTTGAACCTGAGTCCATTTCCTTGCATGTGGAAATAGGGGGTTAACATGTGCTGTCGCCATAAAACTTGTTCGAAAAAAGACTCTTTTTCTAAGGCTACTGTTTGAAAGATTCTGGCCGCAAAGCAGGGGATGATATCAAAGCCTACTTGCACAGGAAGAATCGCCCTCTACGTTGGAATGCTTCACTGCAACTGCTGCAACTAAACAAAAAACTAGTAGCTAACGAAGATTTCTGTATTGTTCACGCAATATGCTTTGTGCAAAACAGAAGAGAACCCCCCTCCCCCCCCCCCCCCCCCCCCCCCCCCGGGGGGGGGGGAGGTAATATACACGCACATGTAAGAAAGAAAAAATCAATCTTAGCTAAGTCAATAGCACTCCAGTAGAACTCAAATTCAAGCTGGTGCAGTAGAGACCTTATCAACCTCAACGATGTACTCAAGAGTTGCAAATGGGGAAATTTGCACACCAGAACCTAACTCTGCTCCCTTCTCCCCAAACCCAAACTAGGAGGAACTATCACTCTCCTTTTACCCCGACTTCATACATCTCAATATGTATTCTATCCCTTCACACACTCCCTTGCTGTATGGTCTAGAGCCCATTACTATAGCCAATGGCTTCTTGTCACTATCTAATGTATCCACAAACACTTCCTCACTGCCTTCTATTTTTCCCTTGAGATCGATAACAACCAAGACTCCTGGCCTCGGGGGCGCCCCGCCACCAACTCTCAACTCATAGTACCTGATCAAAAACTTGTGCGTGTAAGAAAAATGAGGACAGCCATGTACTTTAAATGTCAAGTTATGAACAGTTTAAAATGTACCTTGTGCCATTACGCAAGACCACCTCCTCTTCCTTATCAACATTCCTGAAGAAGACAGATTATAGATTCTTGTCACTCGTTAAATCTTAAAGGATGATTTTGTTGAGGATCAGAGGAACATAATTGTCATCAAAATACAATAATACAGCAAAATTTCGAACTTTTTCCCGTTCTTAAGAACTAAAACTAACAAGTTGAACTTTAATAATAGGTAGAAGATTTGTTCTACCTCCTTACCCAAAAGGAAACAAAAAAATTGTTCTACTACAATTAAAACTAGTGGTTACATTAAAGTAGTGCAATACAGTCTGCATGAATCTATCAAGTACCTAAAGCAATCAACCGTAGAGAGGCCGTTCTGCACATATACAGACCATTCCCAGACTGTGAAACAATTCGATTTCTCCTGTAGTTGAAGTGTTGTATGACAAAGGAAATTTTTTAGGTGAGATATATGTAGACATTCCAGAAAACTAGCAGAGAAACGTAATTAACAACTGCAAACCCTTTTATCACGAAAAAACTCATCTCGTAATGGTTGACATAGGAGTACTGAGCAAGCAAGACTAAATTACGTGCAGCAATTAAGGGTTTTTGTGACGGACAGTGAACTTAAGAGCACAAACCTAGTCTCTGCCTCTTGTTGAGAGACTTCAAGGCGAGTCTTAATCTGTTCAGAGATTACACCGAAAGCAAGGAAGCCAGCCCATGCAAGCCCTGCACCAAGCCCGAACCGCCTAGTTAAGGTGGAAGCTATCCAGTCTGTGGTTTCGACCTTGGTTGTAGAAATACTGGAACGTTTAGTTGGTTTCTGTTTTTGTACTTGAACCGCGACTGGTGCTTGATGCTCGGATGAAGTTGTGCTTAGCTGGGGAGATGGTGTTGGAGATTGAGGTTGTGAGGGGCGGGGTTGGTGGCGGAGGAGGAGGTGTTTGTGATGATGAAGAGAAGTGAGACTTTGTTAGGGGGTGGGAGAGAAACGGAGGGGAGCCAAAGATGGTAGCCACTTTCGAGGTGGAAGATAATAGAAGCTTGGTTAAGATATAAGATAGCAGACAGAAAGAACACTCGTTGCATATTCACTGCAATAAGGTAGGATTTTGTCCCTACCTTATCCACAAATATGATTGGTGCGTTTAGCAGTTTAGGGAATGGGAAACTACACATTAATAACTGGCAATCGAAGGTAAAGTGGATAAGGTTATTTTCTCTCTGTCTGTCTTCCGTGAATTTGGAAACTAACAATGGCAAGGGGAAAATATAATATCTGCAGCCCCGTGATGTGTCAGATTTGAATCCGTAAATGAAATTGGTTAACATGTGTCCTGAAGTCACTGGTGATCACCTCAGGACAATAAGACCAATTTAGGACTAAACTTACTCTAGCAACTAGTTTGAACATGAATAATATCACAAGACCTAGTGGACTAATTAAAACTAACCTGAATAATAAAATCTGCCTCTTTCATTTTACAGCATTTCAAAGCTGCATAGAAAACATGAACTAGGGGTGCTCGAATTCTGATGAATTTTGCTCATTATTAAGCATGATCAGGAGCTCCTCAAAACATCTTTGAGAAAATGTAAACAGATCCTTTTTCTTTTTCACTCATATGGCCACTATTCCGGGCCGCATAATTCTTTTCAACTACTTGATAGAACTCCACGGAGAGAAAAAATTTCAAACATTTGACTACAATTTCAATTGATTTCTGTACAGAAATACACAACCTTCAGAACAACTACACCGTGAAGAATTTTACAAAAAAAAAAAGGAACGAAAAGGGAGAGAATTGAGGAAAAAGAATCACAATCTCAAATCAGATTGAATGTTAGGGTCATGATTTTCAACCAATCACTTTCTCACACTTGTCCAAGGCAATCTAGAACTTCATCCAAATTTTTGTAGCTCGCACTCCAATATGAAGCATAGAGTAAGGTTGAATGCTTGCCTTCTACCCAACTTTAGTCTTAGTCTTCTGCAACTTGTGATGGCTGAGCCTTCTCACGGCTACTGCCCATGGATGCATTAGGTCTGGGAACTTGAGAACTGGTTATGGGCTTCTGCAGCAGCTTTAGAGCAGCCATGATCTCGGCAAACGTGGGTCTCAATTTGGGATCTCTAAAATGGATAAATTATCAGGACTGCAGATAAGGAATTTTTAAGTACATTCGATACATTGCAACGACTGAGAAACACAAAACTAGAATTTATATTTGCCACTAATTCACAACTCTAAGCATGCAATCTTTTGTTATTCTTTCCAATCAGTAAGGAATTATGATGATTTGCTTCAGCAACAGATTTATAAAGGAGTACCAATCATGTCATCAACAAAAGGAGTACCAATCATGTCATCAACACAAAAACTTGGTGGCCACAACTCAGCAGGGACGAAGCTAGGATTAGATGTTTGGGGAGGGGGGGCAGTTTCACAAAAATAAAGTTTGGGAGAGCCCAAAATGTAAAATCTACAAGAAAATAGTTAGGAAAAATAATAATTATGCTAAGGGAAAAAAAATCCACTTAATATTTGGAGGAGCTGGGGGGGCCATGGCCCCCTAGTTTCGTCCCTGGGCACAAGTACAGAACTGTACTTTCGAATATAGTTCGTCAGAACGGGGACTAACCAGACAAGGATGTGAACATTTTGAAGAAAATAATGTAAGTATGCTTTATCTAATATTTGGAGGAGCTGGGGGGGCCATGGCCCCCTAGTTTCGTCCCTGGGCACAAGTACAGAACTGTACTTTCGAATATAGTTCGTCAGAACGGGGACTAACCAGACAAGGATGTGAACATTTTGAAGAAAATAATGTAAGTATGCTTTATCTAATTGGTAGCTGGAAGTGGTACAAACAGACATCAAATCGAAGTAAGATCCCAGGATGCATAGGGCTCTAGATAGCACAAAGTGGTAGTTGCTTAGACTTGGGGAATGACTTTTGGTTATCAGAATCATTTTCCGCATGACACAAAACAAACTCAGGGTTTGAATCTCTCTCTCCCTCTCTCTCTCTAAGAAAAGAAGTAATAGTTAAGTAAAACAATTAGTTGGAATGCAGAAATTATATCATGAACTCCATAATTCCAGCAATATAATGCCAGAGGAGGTCTCGCCTATCAAATATCTAAAGAAAATTCCAAGTATATTTGAAAACAATATATTGGTTTTAAGGTACAACAGGGGCCAGATGCAGAGACAGTAATACTAACACAATTCAGGGGAAGGGAAACAACTCATTTAAGTAACAGATTGATAGATAAGTAGAAGCTTTGGAACTGCACAAACGAATATCACAAAGAAGGAAATGGGATGATTCTAACCAAATCATTGAGCATCTGATTTCCACAGAATGTACCCTGCAATACTAGTATATTAAGGAGGATAGTATAACTACAGTGGCAATTTGCAAAAGAAGTTCTTAGGACCAAAGTTACTTATACACCAAAACCAATATATCAAGGTACCAGGTCATATGTTCAACAAGCAGGACAGTAGTTGTAACAGTGGTATGATTAAAAAATTCACACAAAATAAAGTAAAATATTTCTGAAGTATGACATAACGTTGGCATCAGGATGGCAACATGGTTAAATGTGCATTTCCATAGTTGATTTTTCATGCTTTTTATAATATCATGGCATTGAACATTGCATAACATCTTGAGGCCTAATGGTCAGATGTTTAGGTTCGAAATTACATGCTGCATACTTATTGAACATTGTGACGCGGCTATTTCATTTACATTAACATAGCCTTGTAGCGCAATGGTTGGTTGCTTGTTTTAGAACTGTGAACTTCTTTTTATGTCTTTCGCAACAGCAGGAAAAAGATTTTTCACGACGTTAATGTACTTCGACTTGACCTGCCACCCAGGTGGGTGGCACTGTTTGGGCTAGAAAACAACGAGTTAAGATTTTGCAGATTGAGTACATATCTGGTCCAATGGGTGACATGATCAGGCCTGCTCTCTGATCACCAGGTTACAGGTGCAACAGCCAGACCAGTCACGGTTTAATTGCCATGCTTAAAGATTAAGGTAAGCAAACAAATGCAATAGGCATCTGATGTCTTTGAATCAAAATATCAATACGCAGACAATAAATCACACAAGGTCCAGAGGGTGTGGATGGAAGAGAATAACCAAAAATACATACGTCTGCCAGCATTTCAGAATAATATCGGCAATCCCAGGATCCATATCATCAGGAATGTCAAGACGCCGATGTTGAAATCCAACTGCACCAACAACTTGCATTGGGTTCATTCCCCCCCATGGTTGTTGCAGCGTAGAGAGCTCCCATAGTATGACCCCAAAGCTATAAACATCGCACCTGCAAGTGGAGTTATATGATTCAATTATCAAGATCTTAAAGGTTCAACATAAAATATTAAAAGCATCATCAGGAGAGAAAAAAAAGGCCAACTTTTCATTTGCAGGTTCATTTCTTAGCACCTCTGGAGCCATCCACTCAGCCTGCATGAATGCAACACAAGAATTAGCTTATTCAATACCTTTTAATCCATACTTGCAATCAAAGATACATACAATCAAGTCAACAAGCAAAAAGTAAACCATATGGCAAGCCACCCATGAATACACAAAGAGGATGGCAGATGGTCGCCATATTCAGGAATAGCACTAAACCATTGGAGTAACTTACCTTTCAACGTTATCTATTAATTATATAATTATTTGCTGCATAAACTACCACTAAAACAGCTTTGATAATTTTCATGCCTAACCAGCAAGCACTTAATGATGTTTTTCTCCATCTTCTTCGACAACAAAAGCATGTGTCCTTCAAAATTTTTGTGGAAAGAGAATAAACATTGAAATTTATCACTCAAGAATACACCATGCTGTAATTAGTAACTCCAGATGATCTCACACCAAACCCACTGCATTACCTTTTCAATAACAAAGCCCTCATCCTAGGGATTAACACTGAGGAACTTTCAATTTAGTTCTCTCATTGTGATCTTGGAAGTTTGAGAGAACAGACGTAAAATGTATAGAAAGGAATTGATCAAACTCATGTCAGAAGCAACAGCAAAAAGAAACTCCAATGCTCTGTAATTAGAAGCATTTACCAAGTCAAAATAGATGCATGGTTATTTCATGTGTTTTCCCTTAAAACAAAGCCTGGGTACAGCCAACCAACATGGAAGCAAGTTCAAAATAAATTAACAAATGATGCACCATCAAGAAAAACACAAAACTGAGTGCTTTAATATTGCTGGAGATATACAGCGGGTGTATAGAAACTAGACATGATCATTAAAAGGATATATCCAGCCTTCTGACATGAACCTAATTGATCAGGAAGAAGGGGGGCTGGTTCAGCAGGAAGAAGGGGGCCAAAAACAAAACAAAATGAATGATGAAAGATGCAAATAGCTTACCGTCCCTGCTGTTGACCTCGAAGAAAGAAATGTGCTACTTTTCATCCGTGATAACCCAAAATCGCACACCTAAAGAGGCACGAACAATCAAATATGCTGAATTAGGCAATGAGGATACACTATTTGAAATCAGCAATCTTAATAACAACGTAAGACACCACCTTCACAACCCAATTCTTATCAACAAGAAGATTAGGGGACTTCAAATCACGGTGTACTATCATAGGAGAACAGTTGTGCAAATAATTCATTCCCCGAGCCTGAAAATTCAATCATTCAAAGAAGACATTATCTCAAGGGAAGTCACTCAATTAAAGCAAAATGCTGAATGAAACTGGAATAAAGGGCAAGAATGACCAAATCATACAGCATCAAGGGCCATCCTCAACCGTCTTCTTTCATCTAATTGATTGTTAGGCCGGTGAATCAACCTATACAAACTACCTCTGCCAAAAGAAAAGAATCTTTAACATTCCAGTTGACATAACATTACAACTAATCTGTCAAACAGAAACATACAGGCATGGACGCTATTAATCAAACAGAATCATAATGGCAGCGCAAGCTCTTAGCTCTAATCCAATTTCAGAAATATGATATAGATTAATTCAGTAAGCTATGTTGAGTTTCTTACATCATGAGCGTAGAGTATATACTGTTTTACTCTCAAGTCTTTATTTCTGAGAAAATTGTATGATCAGATATCTGCCGAAGACAGTGTCCCTTCTTCCTTTCTTCTTTTCTAAATTTCTTGATTATTAAAACTCCAGAAGTCAACCCTCTAATGGATTCCCCTGTTCAATTCTCTTTATTTGGCCCTCTTTTCATCAATATATTGCTTACTTATCAGAAACTACATTATTTTCTTTATTGGTGTGACTGTAAAAGAGCAAACATGAAAGAGAGACGCCATCAATATAATCCTTGAGATAATTATCCAATCTGGAAAGTTAAAAAATAAGGTCAAGAAAACAGCTAGGACAGTTTAATTCCAGTCAACGGTATTTTTGTGTCAAACAATAATATCCCCTAGCCCTATCATAGAAGAGGCTTTCTTTTGATGACATTTAATGGTTGTGTGAACAGCTCCATGACAAGAAACATTAAAACTAAAAAAAAAGGAATATTGATGCACTATCATTGCAAAAGCTGAAAAGGATATGGATAAGCAGTTTTCCACTGATAAGAGTTTGTTCTCATCCGTTACTGTAGGGTGCACATTGACTTCGAGAAATGTGTGATCAAGACTATAATACAATTATGGTCTAAACTAGAGCTTCCATACCTGGGAAGAAATTCAGTGATGATTGAAAGATTTGGGGCACGTGTTACAGCTCCCATGAAGAGCACAACATTGGGATGCCTGAGTTTTTTCATTATCCGGACCTTGTAATTCAAACAACAAGTAGAACAAATTACTAACCTTTACAAATTTAAGAGATAACATCAAAGCAAAGGGTTGCAAAATTTAAAAGGAACAGATTCAGGCATGAGCATTGGAGAATGGAAAGAGTTTGGACTGAAATAAATCACAGGTACACTTTCCAAATTCCTAATCAGAATCCTGACAAATATCCAGACATCACATTACAAAGAATTTCTTATGAGAGAATAATATGCTTAATTGGGGTTTCTATTTCGCATCTCCTTTTTGCTGAAGATACTCTTGTGATGTTTGGGGCGGAGGAGAGTCAGATCCATACTCTTAGATGTCTTTTACTGTGCTTTGAGGTGCTATCGGGTTTAAAGATCAACCTAGGAAAATCTGAGGTAATTCCTATTGGTAGGGTGGGGAATGTGAGGGAGTTGGCGGGTATTTTGGAGTGCAAATATCTTTTTTGCCTATTAAGTACCTTGGTTTACCAGCATGTTGAGAAGTACAAGAAGAAACAGAAAGAACACCTACTTCTTTTACTGTTCTTAGTCATTTAAAGGGTTCTCAGCAGCTGCATCAACAACATGGACCAATAGCCGAGTCCTCCTAAGGTGCCTCAGGAAATTGCGGCCAAGACCCTGAAGGATGATACAGATTCCAAATTTAGCAACTTGTAGCTTTGTAAAACAAGACAATCGAGTGCTAAATAAACTTTGCCTTCAGATTCAGTTGCTTCTGGTCACAGAGGGGGTGTGGCTGCTCAAATTAGTTTTTTCTCTCCCCCCACTCTCCCCTGTGGGATGCCTGGGTTGGGTGATTGACTGTTGGTCTAGATTTTTCCGTCATAGAAATCTTTAGTTGTTCTCTTCTTCATCCCTATGGCTGCCTCATCTATCTTAGTACATTTATTCGTACATAGATAAGGCATATGGGGTGATGGGGTTCTCTCAGTGTTTTAGAATAGAAGCCAAAGAATTCCAAGTCTCAGTCAATGCTGGAGGTTTGATCAAGGTGTCTGAATGGAGTAGAAAGGGTTATAGCACTATTTCCTTGGGTCGGTTTGGTGTTGTTTGTCTGGAAAACTCGGTAGGCAAATTGCTAGCGGCTGCTGCTGATAGTCCCTTTTCGTTGAAGTTCAATGAAGGTTCTAGAGATTTTCTGGCTCAGAGGCGTGGGAATAAGGCGGGGAGGTTTGTTGCTATCTTTGAGTGTGGCCAAGGTAGACGTAGAGGGGAGATTATGGTCCCAGAAGGTGTCGCTGGGAGAGGGTGGATTTTGTTGGCTGACTGTTTTCAGGCTGTTGTCGATTTTTTGGGTGTTTCTGGCGTAGAGGATCATCGTCGAAGGATGAGGGCTGGAGGCTAGGTGTCTCTTTTGCCGATGCCGTTAGGAGGCAGCCTTCACCACTCCACGGCATGTTTCATTCAAATTGTGTAGCCATGCTGAAAGCTGCAAAGGGGTATGGAGCTATGTCTGTGCATGAGGCGAAAAGGCTGGTCCCTGCCATTGTGGCAGCTGACAGTTCAGGTCCCAGGGGGGGCGAGGTGTGGCTTTTGGTTCGGAGCATTTTCGAATTCGTTTGGTGGGCCTAAAAATGGAGTTGGAGGCCCTTATCCAGGCCTTTAGTCTTCTGGGTGAGGCTGGCTCTCTTGGTTTGGGCCTCGACTGTATGGCTTGTGGGTGTATGGCCTCCGAAAGGGCTGGGCTGCTTCGGGATGATGGGTCCAAGTCGTCTGGGGTGGTTCTGGGTCCAGCCGGTGGTCTGCCGTCGCCGGGAGCTCTGGCCGACTCTGATCCGTCGCCTGGAGTTCTCGCACATGCCGGCGAGCTGGCGGGAGACACCCCACACCCACCCCTTTCTAGTCGTTGGTGGCAGGGGGCCCGCTGGTGTCTTCTGTGGCTGCCGGCGATAGCCTGGTGGCTGTTCAGGCGCCAGCTGGTGGTCTCCTCCAGCAAATCTCCTGGGTTGGAGCTGTCGCTTGGTGAGCCAGGGGGGCCTATTCGTGTGGACCTACAGTTGGGCTTGTTGAAGACCCAGCCCACACGGTAACTTTCGTTGGTAATGGCAAGGGCCCGCTGGAGGTGCCGACCCACCTGAAGTCTTCACTTGGCGGAAGGCTCGACGGCACGGTGGGAGTCACCCAACCCCGGTGGTCGGCGGCAGGTGTCTCGTCGGCGTTGTTTGAGAATGGAGGTCAGGGAGTCGTTGTCTTGCCGGCCCCGGTATCCCCTCCGGCTGCCTTGCTCTTGGGCCCGTGTGGGTCTGTTCCGCTCACGGGGTCGCTGGAGCCGCCGGGTTTGGTCCGGGTGGCAACAGAAATTGCCGAAGCATTTCGTGGAAGGGTTGTGGAGCCCTCTTTTGTTCCTGGTGGGATCCCGGCAGTGGATTCTCTCTCGGGGGAGGGTCGGGTTGTGTTGGAAGGATGCCGTGAGAGTTCTATTCCTACAGTACTCGTTGGGGCCTCTCACCTCAAGGCTGATTTTGATAGTGAAGAGGGCAATAGGGCAGATGGGTTTGTGTTGAGAGCTCAATTGGACTAGATTTGGAGGTTGGAGAGCTTTGGGACGATGATGAGAGGGAGTTGGCGTATGTGGATGAACCTTCGACTGCACCCTTGGCGGTTAGTTTCCCTCATAAAGCTTTGGGGGGAGAATCTCCGGCGTGGGTCTTGGACATGGTTTCTTCTGTGGGTCAGATGGTTGGGGTGTCGTGTGGTGGGCAAGAGGATAAGCTAAGGGATCTTTTTGCAGCTTTGGAATGCGATCGGGTGCAGCCTCGCTCGAAAACGTCTAGAAAATCGGGGGGGGGGGGGAAGATACTCAGGGAGTTGAAGGGCTTGAAGTCTTCGGTGAACTATGAGGGTCTTCTTCGATCCTTAGGAAGACTGTGAGTTTTGGGCTAGACTGATAGGGGTCTCGTGTACTGATGGCTCTAGGTTTGCGGGTGGGTGGGTGAGGGTGCTTTGTTGTCTTGTGGGTTGAGGGTTGTTGGGAGTTCTTGGCGTTCTTTGGGCCTTTTTTGGACTCTTCAGTATTTTCTCTTGTACTGCTGACTCCGTTGTAGTGGGTTGTGTTTTCGTGTTTATCTTATTCTTAATAAATTGGCTTACTTATCAAAAAAAAAGTACCTTGGTTTACCGTTGGGTGCTACTTTAAAAAATATTCAGATTTGGGATGGGATCCTTGAGAGGATGGAGAAAAGGTTGGCTAGTTGGGCATTCGTAATAGCGAAGTGTGTAATATGGCTCTCTTGAGTAAATGGTTATGGAGGTTCGCTATGGAAAGAGATCGGTTGTAGAGGTTGGTGATTGTTGAAAAACATGGTTGTACGGTGGGTGATTGGAACACCATCTCGGTTCGTGGATCTTATGGTGTTAGTCTTTGGGTTCATTAGTAAAGGGTGGGGTGTCTTCAGCAAGCATATTCGCTTTAGGGTGGGAAATGGAGTTAGAGTGAGCTTCTGGCATGATAGTTGGTGTGGGGATAAGCCTTTGAGTCTTGCTTTCCTTTTTGTGTTTTCCTTGTCCCGGAATAAGGAGGCTATGGTGGCGGATTGTCTTGTGGATGGAGGTGATCACGTGGTGTGGGATGTTTCATTCGCTAGAGCTGCAAATGATTAGGAGTTGGAGGAATTATCCTCCTTTTTTGTGTTGTTGTATGGGAAGGTCTTAAGAAGGGGGGAGGATGACGAGATGGGGCAGAGAAAAATGACCTTTTATTTGAATGGGGGCCGAGCATAAAATTGGAGAGGATACATTGTCAATCCTCCCCGCCCTAACCAAAACCCCCACGTGGATGGATGTACGTGTACTCTTTACTCAAAATTCTTACCAGTAGTAAAAAAGTTGGAAGTTGAAATGTAGGTAATTCAATGTCTAAGAAGTACATGTGAGAAAAATAAGTACATATTTCCCTAAACAACTTAAGCTTCAAGACAATTGAAAAGAAGATAATGTGTTTAAGCACAAAGAACTCCCACACCTTTTAATATCTCACATTGACAACCACACAAAATGTGATATTGAAAAGAAGATAATGAGTTTAAGCACAAAGAACTCCCACACCTTTTAATATCTCACATTGAAAACCACACAAAATGTTGGAAAAGTAAAGATGGAATAGCTCAAGATTTAGGAAATACTGCTTTATTCACAAGAAAGCAAGGAAAGCAGTACGGGAACGCAGGTTGTACCTCGCTTCTGAATTCTGCAAGTGATTCGTCAGAAAAATCTTGATCTAGAAACTTCTTCACAGCCACTTCCTATAGAACCAAGGAGTGGAAATAAGTTCAAAATATAAACCTTCCAGAAACAGTAGTTTGATACGAAAAAAACAAACCCATATCTGTAAACAGTGAGATACGGCTAGAAAGTTGGTTTTCGTGTTCCAATCTGTACGACCATAAAGCAGATAATAATTTTCCAATACGCATTTATGGAATAGAAAAATGATGAGGATGAGTACGGCTTCAAATATGTGTCAAATTTGGTCTGAATACCCCTTCACCGTAGGGTGATTATAGATACATGTGTACAAGGATTGCTTGGTTGATACAAGAAAATAATCTACGTAATCTATACAAGGAAACAATCTACCGTAGTCCATATGTATAGCTAACTTATAAGGAAGGAATCAACCCAAATAAAGTCTATCAAAATATATCTCCTAAAATATCTCAAAATATATCTCCTAACAATATGGAATAATATATCTCCTATCAATATGGAATCAGGGTCCAAGAACACCTCAAATTATTCAATAATGGGTAAACCATCCGAAAACTCAACGCAGATAAACGAGCACAACACAAGGAGTTAAAATAAGTTCAGTTCAGTGTCTCCTATGCCAATTAATATCCAGGGGTCTATTTAAAGGATGCTTTCATTGATGTCAATGTAACCACAATAGAGCTTAATACTTAAATTGTTTTTAATAGGAACAAGATAGACTTAAACCCTGACCTAGTTCGAGCCTCATTCAAGATCATATGGTAATTTTCAGCAGCATGGATAAAACCAACCATGTACTATTCTGGCGAGAATCTTAAACCCTGACCTACTTCGACTCCTCTCATATCCGGTTGTTATAGTCGTGAATTTCTCACATACTATTACTCATTACAGCTGAAGCAAAACAACCCTCTTCCAGGAATCTCCTAAAAAAACATTTATAGAGGAGCTATTTCTGAAAGAAAAAAAAAAGAAGATATTTTTGAGGAAACATCAAAATAAGCCATAAGCCCCATATTTATAGGGTAAATCTAAATTCCCCTTCAGGACAAAATTAAAAAACAAACAAAAATAGAAATAGTATGTAACATTTTATTTTATTTTTCTTTATATATTACTCTATATTTTTCTCAATTATTTTTAGTAATTTTGTCTTGAGAGCATTTCGGTCATTTTTCGTAAGGTTTAATACTTTAAAGGCTAAATCGCACGGCAAACGACAATTATTTTTATTTTTATTTTTGAAACTTAAGGGGCACATAAACATGAGGGTACTATGAAGTTCCCCAAGATTTTTCCTACTTCATTTATATCAAGAGCATTTTATCTATTAGATAAAATGCCAACGAGGCAATTTTTGTCTGGCACAATCCATCATATATCCCAAGGTTTTCCATCATATTCCTTCCAGGCTGCATTTTATATAAAATACCCCAAACCTCTGACTTGCCTGAAACTAAGATAGTCAGGTTCAGGCGTATTTCAGTCATTTTGATGTTTCGGCTGTTAGGTGTGAAATTTAATAGGTAGAGGCTAATGCCTACCTATACTGATAATACAGAACTCTAAATCCTAAAACAAAAAATTGAGTATGTAGAGGCTACATCATTCCCATTGCCTGCAAACTGTCACGTCTGACAGATTTTTTTCAGGCAGCCTTTTCTCTCAATATTAGGATAATATTATCCATTCCCTCATTTAGGTAATTATAGGTCCTACATAACCTTTCTACGCCACATGGGGACGTGCCACACATAATACTCAAAATCTCTAAAACCATTCAAAAGGAAAAGGATCAGACACCTAGTAGAAATCTGAATGACCAAATAAAGCACCGCAATCATTTAGGGTCAGGACGAGAATACTTACAGTTCCTCGCCAGTCTCCACGATAGACCTCCCCATATGATCCTGCAGAATGAAGGACACACCAAAAAGATGAAATTACACCCGTGTGTATAACCATATGTGATTATAATCTTTTATATGACAAGAAGTACATGAACTTGATAGCAGAATGCACTGGTAAATACCAAGTCCGATACGCTCACCCAAGGTGATTTCCTCCCATTGAATCTCGCAATCTGCAACTTCATCAAGGGCCCCATCAGATTTTGTGCTATCATTACCTGCTGAGCTATCTGATATTCTCTCGCCTTCTGAAATAGCTCCATAAGCTTCATGCTGTCTGTCTCCGCAACCCCGTTGATCATAACTAGCACCATCTGCATCTCCATCACTTCTTGCACCCTGCTCATACTGCTTACTGACAGCTGCAGTTGTTACTACCACAGCTGCAGCAGTAGCAGTGGCAGCAGCTGCTAAAGGAAGTTCAAGATTGGAGTCTGCACCAGACTTTGTTGCAGCAACTACCATCGAAGATGCAACAACTGCTGCTGCTGCCGCGGCAGCAGCAGCAACAGGTACGTTTTTTTTATAAATCATAGGAGTTACTTCAGACAGGAATGAGATAGGATGCCTAGTTACTTCCCCTGTATCAACTGGAATGTTAATCCCTAAGCCTTCCACAGGTTTAACATGCTCCAGTTGACCAGAGGACACACTTGCTTTAGAGGGCATCCTGTGGGGTTGCAAAGGAGGAAAAAAGCGAGCAGGACCAAGATCATCTTGACCATTGAGTTCTTGGGATCCAATCCCCTGATTATTTTCATCTTTATCTTCAGCAGGGGACTTGGCCTCAACCCCTGACACATCTAACTGCTCAGGATATATTTCACTAAACAGGTTGGGTGGAGCAACAACACCACTCTCAAGTAGTACATCATGAAGTTTCTGAGCTAATTGTGGATTCTCTTTGGCAGCATCAATCATATATTGTGAAACATCCTTCACTTTCATTCTACGTACGGCAGGGGAGCTTACTCCTTCAGTCCAAGAAGGAGATCTTGCATGCACATAAGGATAACTGGGTCTGCCAGGAGGCTCCCTCAGTTGCACCTTCCCCACATTCAATGGAGCTTTAAAGTCATCTGAGGATGACTTGTGCTCATCCTCACTTTGTTTTGGCCTAGTAATATTTTCTGAAGACGTTAAATCACCTCTGCCATCAGATTCTTTCCCTAAAGCAAAATTCCTCAACTTAGACATCTTGTCCGCAGTCCCAAAGTCCAAATGGTCTTGTAAGGAACTCCCAACCCCACTGCTTGATGAGGCCATATGAGAGGAGTCAATATCTCTAAACAAAGGACTTGCAGAATAGAAAGATTCTTCATATTCTATATGCGAACCAGCAGCATCAGATGGAATAAGTGCACCGGGATCAGCCATTAGATCAACAATATACTCCCTGAAATCCAAATTTTCCACATTTCAGTTGCATATAAAGCTTGCAACCCCAAAATGAGCATATAAAAATCACAACGATAACTAGCCAAGCAGAAATAAAACAAAAAATGGAACTACACATGCAACTGGAATCCCAAAACACCAATACATAGGCACTGAGTTAGATACTAGAACTATGGTCTAACAGCATCGCATGCATTAGCCAAGAAGGCAAAAAAAAAAGCATCACATGCATTAGAAACTAACTATGAGTAATTAAGAATAATAGAACACCTCACATGGGAATTAACCAGAAAATGCTTCAAAGAACAGAAAATAGATAGCCCTGAATAACCTAGCTGACTCGACTCCATCACCATAAAACAAAAATCGTATAGTAATATCAGTTACCTTCCCTCATCAATCTTTACAAAGTTCATTGCCACATCGTCAGAACCTGTGTATTGCTGTCCTTTCACCAACCGGCAAGGGAATCCGACGCTATCAGCCAAAACCTACATAACCCCACGAAAGTTGAAACAAAAGAACTAGAGGAAGATCAGGATACCAAGCAGTAAGGATAACTGAGGAAAAAAAAGTTGGAAGGACAGAGCCATATAGAAGATAATCTATGAAGAAAGGATAAAGCTGTTGATCAAAAGAATACCAAACAAACAAAAAAAGATCTAATGGCTGGAGACAGTGAGCTCGCAGTAGACAGACAACTTCTAACAAATGCACCTACTGAACCCTTGATAACATGAAAATCCCAGTAGCTCTTACAACGCAGTTGTCAAGAGCTGCTAATGTGAAAACAGTAACTATCGTCCAACATCACACTACCTAAAATTTTGACTAGTCAAATTGTAACATGTCAGTGATGATATACAGGACACTGATCCTATAAATTATTCGCCATCACCCTCTGAACGAAGTGATTTAAATTTCACCAAGAAGAACGGAAGTTAATTGCTCAAAACAACTTTTCTGCCCTCAATATATCCAGCACAAAAATGGAACACCATGTTGGACAGTTGAGAAGCCATCTCTATCATGTTTCACTTATGAATGTGTCTCGAGGAAAGGGGCTGAAATACTTCCTACCATAAAGCTTTTCTCTCTGACTACCTACACTAATATTGTTATTAAGACTAATTAATTAATACCTAAACGAGGAAGCATAGACGTCTTACAGAAATTAATCCTCTAATATGGTTTAAATTAGAGATGGCACCCAGAAAATACACAAAAAACCAAGAAACTGGAGCATTCTGATATTTGGAGCCTTTAATAAACTCCACATAGCTTCTTAAAAATCAAAAGGGGGTTACAGACCATATTTGTTCTTGAGCTTCATTACTAGAATGAGCAATATATTTCAGACCACATTTGAGTAATTGGAAAGCCCCAGACACACTTCAAAGAGGGAAATATTATCTCATTGTAACATGAATCAAATGCTGAAATTTCTAGGTTTATGCTAAAGCATTAATAGTACACTTTGGGATATCTTAAAGGAATGTCAGAAGTCTAACATAATTCTGACAGCAACCTAGACAGTGGCAGGATAAGGTGGAAACAGAGAACACAGCATATATTGCTAACAAGGTACAGTGGCTCAAAGGCTAGTTGAAATGTTGTTATTTGGAGGAAAATTGCAACAAAGGGAAGAACTGGATATCCACTATGCCGGAATTACTCCTTACGTGACACTAGCGTAGTTAATTGTCCAGCTCATTATGTTTCAAAATTCAAATTTCTAAGGTGGGCATAAAACATAGAGTTCTGGCCTAACTTATTCCATATGAATACTTGGAGCAACTCAGACTACTAGGAAAGGAGATGTCAATGTAACCCTCAGATCCCCGAACAAGGCATCAATGATATAACCATCAGACATTATATGGACAAGAAAAGCATTGTTAAGGTGCAAAAAAAAGTACAGAAATCAATTAGAAGTAACAAAAGAATGTGATCACGAAATTGCGTAGCAACACACTTTTCAGTTTTTCTCCATCTACCTTGCCTGGCATTTCCAATCTGAGATACATCCATCCTTAACAACAATGAAATATCATTTTGCTCATTCCATCCTAACCAATTAACCAACATAAATTAGATCAGAAGCAGCTACGAAATTGATATGATTAACTCATCCACACTATGGAAGTGTGCCCCGTGCCCCCATGAGTGAAACCAAGACTAAGAATCTTACAGAAGTCAAAATTACTATGAGGGAATATTGAAACATTAGAATAAAAGGTTACCCAATATCATTAAAAGTGGTAGCACCATTTGCAAATCGGGATTGTGCCATAAACAGAAAAAGCCGAGCCAATACCTTGAACAACAATGCACGGTGACGAGCCAATCCAATTGTTAGAGAACCAAGCGGCAAAACCATGCTACCAAGGGTTCCTTTCAAACTGTAACTGAGACTTCTCCATTCTCTCGACATGTTGTCAGGATCCCCAACTGGTCCACCCATATAGTCAGCAACTAAAATAGCTAGCTTTCGGACCAAATTACTACCTACTAAAACTAGAGAATTGGACCTTGATTTGACAGCTAGCTCTAGAGCCCTCTGTTCAAGTTTCAACAAATTAGCATCAGCAGCCCTATTGACCAAAACTGCTTCCCACGTGACTCTGTCTGACACTGGTGTTCCTTGCAGATCAACAAGGGAAGGCATTCTTTCAGAGTTTGACTCGGTCATTACTCCATACAGGTCGTAGAAACCATCCATGATCTTGTCATCATAGCTAAGCGAATTGTAATTCTGTGAAGCATGGATAAATCTACGATATGAGATAGGTTAGAAAGGAATAAAAATAAGACAGAGATGAGGAAACAAAGTTACAACATAAGTAATCTCATATAATCATATAGTCTCCAGTCCATCTAAAAATAGAGATCAAGACTTCAGCGAATCTAGGAAATAACTTGTACAATCAATTAAAGGATAATATTAAATGCTTCAATTTCCCTCATGTATTTTCTACCGTGGAACAAAAGCAAGAGGCTGGAAGCATGATTGCTTGCTATGTGTTCCCCATTAACAGTGGAACATTGGTACAGAAATATTGGTACAGAAATAGTGGTGGGAATCGAGATTTTGTGATCTGAACAACTTGTCATCTCAAAATTGTATTGTCATCCTATAAATCCTCAAGCTAAAAGAACGAAACTAACTACAAACACGACAATGCATGTGAAGAAGAAAAGAATATTTATAAATATTTTATGGGTATATAAGATGTATAGAAGACTAGCCAAAGTCATTAGGCCTTAAATGCTGAAATTTACTGAGATGCATATGAATATCATAATCATACAGCTAAACAATTCCACATCTGAACTAGAGATTGTTATACAGATTACTTGTTCTACCCATCCTGCATATGCTAATATTCCATCATTGCAAAGCAGCTTGGATGTTCAACATCACTTACACCAACATAGTGCGACTGATGTTAAATTGGTTGTGTTTCTGACTTACAACACATAAAATACGATTTAAGGAACAACGACAACTTCTCAAATATTTTCTCCTATTTTCCTTGAGCTCCTCTCGTCTAATGCTTAACAGCTTAAGAATATATTTTCGTGAAAGACCATCAAGTTCACCGGAAAGCACTTTTTGCTCTTATGGCAGCATTATATCCATCTACCTACCATACAGTACTAAACTCGCTTTATCCCCCAAAGTTTTCTCGAAGCAAATCACTTGTATTCTACGACAAGTAAGTTGACCACAGCACAAGAAATTTAAAATGAGAGTATCTATGATGGTTGATTTATAAGCAAGAGTGTCCGCACATATTCTTAGCATTTCTTGCTGTCATCAACAAATATGAATAACAAGAAGTCAACCAAAATGAAATCACTAAGCAGAAGGAAGGGACAGACTTACCCAGTATCGATAGGCGACAACTTCAGCTGGAGTATTATCAACAGCGCAAGAACCCAGGCTGATCTGCTTTACAGCCTCGATCTGAACTGCCTCGGGATCCTCCCTTGCACTCAACTCCAAAGCCAGTTGTATTTGATATTCTTCCTCTACATCAGGATCCTTCGAGTTATTGGAACCTGAATCACCCCTAGCTGCGTCCATGATAACATCTAACCCACCAGTACTACCAGAATCAGAAGGTTCCATTTTCTCTCCTATTGCCATATTCGAAGACGATGGGGGACTGGAGTTATGTCTATTAGCAACTGAATTTAACCAACCAGAGAGCCCTAGTGGGGGTTTATGCTCAGAATTATGATGGGACTGTGAGTGCGAAAGCATATCAGGGGACGAGCCTTCCTTAGACTTGCTGCCCTTTGATGAAGGAGACCCTTCTGCACCTTCCGATTGATTGGACATGATATGAAGCTTCTTAAGAAGGTTCTTCATATTACTTAACCAGGCTTGAGTTAGGAATGCTAAAGAAGAAAAAACCCGGCCATAAACCTCTCCATTGTCTTAGACCAAGCATGAGATCACAATCACTGTTCCACCCCAAAAGTATAGTTCAAACTATCCAAAAAGTTCCTTTTGTCCAACTTCCCTTCCGCTCCACAAGGGACACAAACCACTCTCAAATCCAGAAGCCACGACAACGATCACAAGCACTACCCAGTAAAGCTTGCACAATACAAAGACGACCCAGAGGCTTTAATTGAAAGCTAGCACCTTCCTTGTCAGACAATCTCTTGAGGATTATACGGGAACAAGTATCAACCAAAGAACGCAGAGGACACAAACTATATCGATATTAAAGCTTTGATATATCTGAGCTTGCAGAAGCAGAATGGTAAGAGAAAGATACAAACACCCAGATTAAGAAACTGGATCTCGAAAGTCGAGAAGAAGAGCATAAAGAAAAGATAGAAGAGTCCCTTGGGAAGTTTTAAAAGGGGGCAGGTAACACAGGCTGAGACAGCAAAGACCAGCAAGTGGGAGAGTAGGACCTCAATATAAAAGAATGACCCACTTGAGCTGAGAGGCAGATGGATTTCACGGTCCCAGGAAAATTGGTGGGAAATACAACCCAACTGGCTCTCTCCCCCTCTTTCTTTTTCCTAGGCAGGCTCTCCCTGTCCCTCTCGCTATCTAAGCTTGGTGTCTCTGTATCCGAACTGTGGTGGCATGAGTTGGAAACTTTTCGGGTGAAATATGAACTCTGCAGATATGGACCATCAAACGAGCAAACTTTGAGCAAAAATCCATCTTTTGCAATTCATTTTGCAAAACTTGATTTTGTCGTATGTGATAAATGCATCTTTCGCAACAAGACGTCAACAACAACAAAATCTCTCTAATTTCTAGAAAGAAAAGCTCCTTCTCCTTCTGCCAAAACTCTTCAATTTTCTCTTTTTCTTTTTTTCTTCTTCTCGGGGTCTTCTTTTCTCTCTCTCATCTCTTTCTACTCTATTCTTTTTTCTCCTCTTTCGTTTTCTTGTTTTGCTTCTCCTCTCTCTTCCTCTACTTTTTCACTCCTTTTCATTTTCCTGCTCCTCTCTCTTCTTGTTCTTTTTCGTTCTTCTTTAAGTTTTCCACAAGTTTTCTTACATTTTCTTCGGTCTCTCTTTCACCTTCTCTTTCTTTTTTTAGTTAATAGTGACAGCAGACATAACGTAAGAACAAGGGGTTGTAGTGGCACCGGTTATTATGTGAGTAAGATTATTGTGTGAGTGGACGGGTGAGATTAGAAGTTGAGAAATCTAATGGCTGAAAAAACGACACGTCATTTAATAAAACCGGGTCAGTTTCGCGGGTCGAGTTCATTATATGACGTGGCAATTTTTCAACCATTAGATTTCTCAACTTCTAATCTCACTCGTCCACTTACACACTCACACAATAACCTCAATCACACAATAACTTTTGTCGGGCTGTAGTAGGCTCTCCCCCTGCCCTTTTTCTCTCTGCCTTCTCTCTGGTTTCCTCTCCCCTACCGTGTCTCTCCGGAGGAGGGGGAGCTCCGGCTCCTTCCTCCCTCCTCCTCCTTCCCTCTCTCTTCTCCTCCCCTCTGGGTGGTATGGCCGGTGCTTTGGGTTGTGTGGCTTGGTTTTTTTATTTTTTTTGGCTGGTGTCTTCCGAGATGTGGCCGGCGTTTTCCACCGGGTTTTGACACACACGCGCCCGTTGGGTGCACTCAGCACGTTGAGACCGGTGGATAGCCGCTACTCCGGCTCTGAGGCGATGGCGCCACGCGCTCCACGCGCGGCGCGTGCATCTGACGCGCCGACGTTTGGGGGAGCGCGTGCGGCCTCCTCCGCCGCTCAGCTCCTGCTCCTCTTTCCAGATTTGTCCTCTGTGGCTCGCTCCCTCTCCCCTAGGTCGTGGTCTTCATCTTCCAGCTACCACGCGCCGCCGCTGCCGCCGTCGGTTTTTGTCCGACCGGTAATAAACCCGTTTGGGTCTGTCCCTTTGTTTAGGGCTTGTGTTTTGTTGTGCTTTTACCCGTTTGGGCATGCCCCTCTGTTTAGGGCTTGTCGTTTGTTGTGCTTTGTGGTTGTGTGTCCGCCCCTTCCGTTGGCTTATCCGAGTCCTTGTGGCTCTCTTCCGACCTTTCGTTGGGTCTCGCTACGCGTTAATTGTGGCGCTTTTTCGGCTTGTTCAGGTCCTAGTAGCTCTGTCTACTGTGTCCGGCCACCACTCCATCTACCCTGCATGGAGATTATAGTAATTCCTCTGATCCGTTCGGAGGTCTTGCTGGTTGTGTTTGTCCTGTTGTCTTTTTTATCGTTTTATTGTGTCTGTCCTGTTGTCTTTATTTTTGTTACATTGATTATTTTTCGAGAAAAAAAAAGGTAAGAATAAGGAGTTTCGAACACGGAAAGACCCTCCTAATGGGAGAAGATAACCACAATGCGCAGGGTTCACTTTCTCTTTACTTTCTCTCCTCCCCGTTATAATTTTCACTCCATTTTCCTTTTCAGTTTTTTTCTCCCTCTCTCCTTTTATCTGCTTTACTATTTTTCTTATCTCCTCCCTATTATCCTTCTTTATCTCTTTATGCATACCCTTTTTTTATCTTTTTATGAATATAAAATATTTATTCATCTCAAAATTATAAATTAATTACATAATTAATAAAATATTTTTTCTTCGCAGTCAAATTATCTATTTCTATCACAATAAAAATAAACAATTTCACTAAAATAATCTTTCTCTTCGTATTTTCATTAATTTTCATAAATTAAAATTTTTAAACTCCAAAAATTTCAACATCCAAACGGCAAACACCAATCAAACTCTAAACTTGATTTCTTCTAAAGCTCACTAAAGATTACAGGCAAATTCCTTATTTATGTGCTACAATAATGGGAAGTTTTTTATACTGTACAAAGATAGAATCGAGATCTTTTCACTAGATGAGTCGATCACATTGCGTTTTATTCTACTACAACTCAAATCTACCTCTGATGTTACCATATATATATATATATATTTATACCAAGAAAAGTTTTAGAAGAAGAAATAATTGATTCAACAAAATCCTTGTAGCAGGAATATTGGGTAAGAGTACTTGATCATAATCTTCCTTTTTTTAGCATGTCTGTTTCTGGAAACATAAATCCTACGTACCCAATAAATGACAAAATAATTTTTCTTCATTTTCCTCGAAGTACTGACAAGTGACTTAAGACACGCCTTTCCAAAGGCTTGCTGGTTCTGCCTCATGAAAATGATTACTAAGAGCTGATTTCCCTAAATTCTTGATTCCTAAATAACAATTCAGGTTGTTATATATATATATATATATATTTCCTTTTTTCTTCAAGTTAGGATAACAATAAGAAGACAAGAAGAAGCAGCTGCATTGATAAGGATACCAATGAACAGGAACGTGAGTTGAAAACACTATTTTCTTTTGTCCTATTTGGATGCCCTCGTGAACAGGGATTGTTGAGAGCTTTCAGGACCCCGTAAAGTTGCTTTGTATTTATAGTCACAGAAATTTTGTGTTTCTCGGGATTGAAAGCGATGGCGAACTTCTTGCCTTACTTTGCCTAACGATTTATAGTCCGAAATGAAATTTTTGCATCAAATTAGACGATAATTATTTATGTACGTATCTCATATGATCTCAGTCTCAGTCAGATCACGTATTGCCTTTGAAGCTCATTTGACCATCAATTGTTTGATATTCAAGGGCGATATATATATATGTTAAATCCACTTTACACCCTTTAATTATAGGGTCCTGATATTTTGCATCATAATTTATTATTTTTGTTACATTGTACCCACCAACTATTAATTTTTCAATCACTTTGCACCCTCCTTAAAAAAATTTATCAGTTTGAACGATTTTATCTTCATAAAATAATCACTGCCAAAATAATATGGGGCCAAAATTATCATTTTGCACATCAAAAAATTATTTTTCATCCAAATTAACCAAAAAATTTAACAGAGGGTCATGAAAAGGGTTTAAAATCAATAATTGGTGGATGTAATGTGACAAAAATAATAGTTTGTAATACAAAATGTCAAGACTCTCATAATTAGAGAGTGTAAAGTGTATTTATCTTATATATATTGTAACATAATATATGTGCAAAAAAATAGACTATGTGATACAATATTAATGAGCATATCCTACATCAGCTAGCGTTGATGCATTTGATAATTTCTAGGCTAACTGTGACTATTTCGGTAGTTTAAACTTCTTTGACATTTTGATGTAAGCGAAGGATTTCTTTTTCACTCTTATTTTCAAGTTTCTCTCTTTGACTCTACCACATGTATTTGGTTATTTTCAAGACCAAGACAGCCAAAAGGGGAAAGAAATAGACATAGAGCTTCTATTAAGGAACTATATACAACAGAAAGTACTACTATATTATGTTGACATGAATCAGACTCATCAGATCACCAACCCTTCCACTCATCTCAGTGTTTGACCTAATCCATCCCCATATCTGTCGCAGAAAAGACTATAAATACACATGCTTTTTGAAACTTGCAGAAGATGGAAAGGAAGATTAAAGACCATGGAGATGTGACCTATAAACTACATTAAATTTATCTCCAACTTAATTTCTCCGCCCCAGCTTCTACCCAATTGATTCACACAAGAGACAGTGGGGTCAAAAGTTTAATTAGTTTTATGGGTTTCTCTCTCCAAAGTTCTTAAAAGAAAGCACAGCATATATAGGCAAATTATCATAGGGCATGTGCCTTGCTGCGTTGGGACGGGTAGCTCTTTGAAGTCAGAAATCCAGAATCTCTATGTATCTATACCTATCTCATTTCCCTTTTTTTAAGTGATAAATACGGCATATATGAGCATTACTTTTTTCAAATAATGCAATGCGTGGATCGACCACCCAGCTTGTATATATATATAAATGATCAGCCCATTAAGAAATCAATGATCTGCTTTTTCAAGATCACTAGTATATAATCAGTGGCGGAACCAGGACTCAAGTTGAGGGGGGTAAACTCCTAAAGCGAAATGACAAATTTTTTTCTTACTTAATGCAAAAGGCGTTTTAGAGTTAAAGTAACGAAAACTAATGAATAAAAACATTAAAAATATTGAAATACACTACCGTAACTCCTTAAAAAATATTCTTACTCATAATTTTTGAATCATAGCTCTCTAAAACCCCTCATTATTTTCTCATATTGCTTATTGGTTTTGAACCATAACTCTCTAAAACTCCTCATTGTTTTCCCATTTTGCTTCTTAGGAAAATCATGACCAACAAGCCAAGTGATTGACAAGGAATTTTGATCAAATACTCCTTATGAATTTAATCCTCAATCCTAACATCATATTCTTCAATGAGTTTACGTAAACTTGAGTAAGCAATAATATAATCCAGACTAAACAAAAGGCAAGGTTTTTTCAAACTAATATTCGCATCAAAAGTAGGAGTACTAAGCGATTCCACATTGGCTGACTTTTTTTTATCCAAAACTTATCTATAATCTAAACAAAACAAAATGAAAATTCATCAACCAATTCAATTCACTAATCAAAATTAAAAATAATAAAACTTTAAACACCAACGTTCTAATCTCTTCAAATATACAACATTTACATGTCTACTAGGTTACTATCATGTTCAGCATATTAAGTAATCGAACTATAAATGAACAAAGATTTATAAACTCCATATCTCCTCTCTCCCTCTCTCTTACGCATGGGATGTGAGAAATTTGAGACAAGTAATCAACATGTAATTCTCCTACCTACTCTACCGCTGAACAACTCTTCAAACTAATCTAAATAAATTTTCCCCAAAAACAATGGGATTATATTGCCAGATTTTGGCACTCTATAAGTAGCAAATATGTGTATTGAATATATTTTTATAGTAAAATAGATATAATGAACAGAAACAATAAAAAAGCCATAATGTTGAAATACTTGACTTATAAACCACAACACATTAAACTTAGCAGCACAAATAGATAGGAAAATACATATAAAAAATATATATATATATATATATGAACCAAGGGGGGGCAGCTGCCCCGGCTTGACCCCCCTTGGGTCCGCCACTGTATATAATATATAATTCATCCGTACCTAGCTAGCTTATTTTAGTGAATTTTTTATTCGATTAATTTAATTTACTTACCAAAAAGAGATATATTAATTCAATTATTATATTTAAGAATAAGGACCAATTATGGTTCTCACATGTACGTGAGCCTCGCTCTCTTGGGGAAATAATTTATCTCTTAATTTATAATATAAGACACGTACTAAGTGGTTGATTTCGGCCTAGCTAGACGTTTCTAGAGAGAGGAATATAACAAAAACTTGGGTTTATCTTCACAACCATCGCTGGTATTAACTAATTATTAATTTGTTTTCTTGGTAAAATTAATTATTAATTCCAGTCGCTTTACCAAACTATTCCATTAACTTTGGTTTATTATTAAACATATGGAAGATAAAGACTCTTTTGCTTTGTCTTGGAATAAACGGTGGGTTTTATGGTGCATGAAATGCATTCTAATGTATTTATTCTGCAGTGAAAGACAACATCGGACGTCAAATCTACGTCCAAAAAAAAAAGAAGCAAATAATAGAAATATATATATATATATATATATATATAGACATCCCATTACATAGGAATCTTTCTTTAATTATTTTTTTCTCAGCCCATTACATAGGAATCACTACTACTTTAACTTCAATCTGTTTGTCGAAGAAGTAGGTAGAAGGAGAAAACTACAAGCTTTCTTATGGGATATCGATATTGAGGAGAAGTCAACCTTGCATTCACATTAATGAGAGCGAAAGCACCCATCCTCTATGACGATGCATTAATTAACTACGGCAAGAAATTTTCAAAGGCGAACCCAAATGTAGTATATATTATATCATACCAGCTAGAGACCGACCAAGCTATGGGGGCCATGAAAAATTCTGCTAATATCGTGTGAGTCAAGTAGCCCCCAAAAAAATTAGGCTTGTATGGTTTCAATTTGGTTGCCGAGTCTTTGCTTCCCGGCCTTTTGCGGACTCTCAGATGCAAACTCAAGCGTTTTTTCATGTGGTTTGTAGGGTTTTGATTTTTTCCACTATCCAATTTTTTTGTTGTGAGCATTTTTCTTTCACTTCCCAATTAGATTGCAAGAGTTAAAAGTCTTTTTTCTCTATGTTATTTCATACTCTTCCGTTTCGCGTGGAAAGTAGCAATAGTTGATTGTTTTTTTTATTGATTTGATTAAGGGGAACATCTTATTACACCCATATGTAAAAATCAAATTGAACCTATAAATCAAATCAAATTGGACCCAATATCTTAGAGTGACATTTAAAAGTGACGAAGAAAAAACTCATAGTCAACTAGTAATTATTTGAACCTATATTGTTTTTTTTTATTGATTTGATTAATGCCCTTCCCGGAGGCTCTCAAACTCATAGTCAATTCTGATTCCGGTAAATAAGTGGCGTTGGCTCCAGACTGCGACGCTTACATCCCCTGGGTAACCAAGGCCTTCGAATGCCTTCCCGAAGCTGTCAATCTCTGGATTGGCAACCACCTCTCGGAGACCTCATTCCACAAGGTGCGTTGGAGTGGAGAAGATCCATGGCAACCTCAATGGATTAGTGATCAGTGATGTTGACGAAGCCGACGGAGCCGGGGGCAGAGCCTGTGGCCTGGAAGAGAGTAGCAGAGAGGGCAGTGTCGTTCGTGATCTGGTGGAGCTTCTTCGCGTCGAAGAAGTCGATCAAGGAGGATGTGGAGCGATAGGATGTTCTTGATGGTGTAGATGGGAAGGTGCTTGGCGAGGATGTTCAACGCCGCATACGGTGATGGTGGCGCTGCAGTTGATCTCGTCGGCCAGATGGGTGAACGAAAGGTAGTGGTTGAAGGTGGAGAACTCTGGGTGCTTGGCCAGCAGGTGCGTGATGTTGTGCGCATGAGATGTAGGGGAAAAACGACGAGGAAGACAGAGAAGACTGGTAGAGCCCCGACGGTCATGGCTGGACGAAGCTGTCGTTTAGGACTACGAAAACGCAGGGTTTCGGAGACGGATAAAACCGCAGAGACCGTTGCAGAGTGAGCTCTATGATCTGTAGAGCGTTCAAAGGAAAAATAAGAGGGGAGAGTGAGTGGGAAGTGATTTGAGTCAGCGAGTCCTTGATTTAAGGGCATTTCGGTAAATTGTCATGGGAGAGTGACGTGGATATATAGGTGGAAAAATAATTTTGCCTAGTCAGCAGTTAAGGACACATGTTACAGTTTAATTGGATGTGACGTGGTCAATTGGTCCACGTCATCAATTTTCGTCTAAAAATATACGAAATATTGCAGGAAGGGTATAACGGGGAATACCACAGGGGTAGCGGGACAACAAAAATTACCCTAAGGGTATTTCTGAGAAAACATTAAACCACAAGAGCACGCGTGTATATTAAGCCTTTTAAAAAATTACTTCGAACTTGTATTTTCAAATGATGTCTCACGCCCTATTTGGACAATCTCAGCCTTTCTCATTAATATATTATTGCATATATATTTATATGCGATAAGCGAAAAAAAATATATCTTTTTGTTTTGTATCCAGTTAATTATATATTTTATTTTTTACCTCTGCCAATTTAACGATATTTAAACATTAATTTTTCAATAATTTATGAGCCATATTACTTCCTTTTTATATTGCTGATTTAGGTCTTATACATGGGCTAGTAAAAAATATTGATTTCTTTTTAAATATATATATATTACCAATTTAGGTTGATATGGGTGTTGTTACACTTTGACATTGAAAGTAGTATCCTTATTTTGCTTCTAATGGAAATTTAAATTTTTTTCAATTACGTACATCATTAATATTTTTTATTTTTTTAAAAAAACTATACCCATGAATTATACCTTAAACTACCATGAATTACTTATAAGAAAAGAAGGAGAATATATATTTTCACCCATGAATTATTATAAGTTTTGCACTTATACCTTAAACTACCACGTTTAAAATATTCTACTCATAAATAACCAATCTCTAACATATTGCACCTACGGTCTATTTTTTCATCAAATTGAACGAAAATTTATTATTTTTAAACAAAATGATGCTTAAATATAGCCTGTTATTTGACTTTTGTAAGAGTATAATCGACATTTTGTATTTAAAAAAATTAAATATTGTCCTTTACATATGGGTAAGAGTGAGAGGAGAATGTATTCATTCATGTAACAACCAAAAGAAGCTTTACCCACGTGTATGCTTTGATTTTAAAAAAAACTAATCAAAGTTGCTTTTGGCGTCCCTTCTAATCATTATAAGACTGTTTTATCCGGTAAGTATTTTATGTAAGAACTTGGCCTTATATTATGGTTTTAGAGATAAATAAAAAAATTCGTCTTTAGAATTACTATTTTATCTGACTAATCCCTCGATTTTAAAATGATAAAATCCATCAAATTAGTCCTTATATAGGGTTTATAATCCATCAATTTTGAAGAGTTGCATGAGGACTAAGATCTTGATAAATTTTGAACTCCCAAGGACTAATTTAATGAGTTTTAATTTTCATGGAGTAATTAGATATAATGATAAACTACACGAACAAAATTAGTATTTATCTCATGGTTTTATGATTCCTTCTCCTCTCGCTTCCATTCCATGCAGAACTCGTGGTATTACAATCTAACTAATAATTCTTATACTTCTTCTCATATGCGAGCTAAACACATAGAACATTTAATTATACCAGATGAAATTATAACTAAGGACCACCAAGAATAGACTAATCTAATCATTTAGCTTATATTTCTAACCCATCTATCAGCCTTTGTAGTGACTTCTAAATCTAATTAACTATGCGCTAATTATACAATACACGTGTTTATTGTTAATATTTATAAACCGAGAGAAAACTTCATGTCATGAGAATAAATTAAATAGTACGAGAGCTAGATTAAGTAAAACAAGTTTTATAATGTTGATTATCTTAATACATTTTTTTTTCTTGGCCTCTTAATACATAATTGATCTTCAGCCACTCTCAACTGATTACTCCCAATAATTTGGAAGCTTCAAACAAAAAGAAGACAAAGGGTATGTTTGTTTACTGATATTTTAGAGAATATTCTCAAAATTTTGAGAATCTTTTGAATGTCGAAATTTATTAGGGTTTGTGAAAAGTTTAAAGTGTATGTAATTAAAAATTTTGAAATAGGTTTATTTGCCCAAAATTTTGGACCCGACAAACAAACCTATCCAAAATTTCTCAAATGGGTCCAAAATTTCTCAAATGGTCTATTATGGTAAATGGACAAAAATGTGTGTATTTTTTACGTATACAATAAAACGACGACGGAAGCATTAAAATAAATAAAAAAGGATAAAATGTCGAGGTCCGAAGTTAGTTGGCGTGCTGCGACTATTACGTGGACGGCTTTGCTTTGTCCTAATGCTTTTTAGTCCAAAAGGTAACGTTATTGCTCGAAAAAAAGCGTGGGGGGATAATGACAGCCCACGCGCTCGCTATCAGCGAATCAGCGCACTGGTATTGAGTGGCTCGGGGATGTGATTGGAGCGTGGGTGAGCGCGTTATCCGGCAGTTGCTTTTCTTCGTATGGGACCTCCATTATCCAAACAAAAAGGAGGAAAAAAAAGTCGAACTCCTTAAGACTTTCATTGGACTGTGGCGAAGCGCGTGGCCTGGAATCGGCCACATTTGTGGATACACAATGGGCCACGATATTGTTTCCGCAATTGCCTGTTGCTAATGGTTTCTTTTCTCTTTTTTCCTTTTTTTTTTTGTTTGTTTGTTCTGATTAGAGAAATCCTTGTCAGGCCGCACGGCCACGGAGTGATATTAGCCCGACGTACAAGCAAACAGCAAACTTCCAAGACATGGGTGAAACTAGAACGTGGCTTTTGGGGGTCAAAATAAAGGAAATGAGAGGAATCTTTGGCCACAATGTTCTTTGTACTTGATTACTAGGCCTAGTCCTGAGCCTAACTTGAGGCTTTTTTTGGTCCTTTTGAGGTCTGTGGATAGGTTTGAGGCATGTCTCTGTGTATACTTTTTCTTCTTGCCAATTACAGTTGGTGGGGATCAGACAAAGCCTGTAAATAGATTCGTCGATGGAGCAGTCCCACTTAGAAAAGGCCATCCTCTTAGCAGCGTTATGCTCATTGAATATGTACACTAAAGGACATAAAGTTAAGTCAGTGCCATCGAACACAAGAGCCAAACATGTTGGGAGTATGGGATATGATATAGTCAGAATAAAATATTCTAGCTCACAAAATATAGCTGTTGAACCCCTCCAATTAAGATTCGTTTCACTTTCGTGGAACTTTGGTGACATTCTAAACCCTACAGTTTAAAAAATTCAATATAAATTCCATCATATTTTCATACAAAATATAGTACCTTTAAAAAATACTCCATTAAATCATCATTCTCTATATATATTTTTTAAATTCCAAGAAAAATCAACCTAAAATTAAATAACTTTAAAAAAATTCACCAACTTTTTACAAACTCAAATAAAACTTCAATCTATCTGCATTTTCACACCACTATTAATTTTTTAATTTTTTTTTTTAAAATTTGTTATCCCAAACATCGTCTATTATGTTCTAGATTAGAAACTCTTACTTTTCTAATGCAATTTATAAAATGAGATCTAGAGAAAAGAAAGAACATCTTTAATATGTTATGAAGGTAATTATTTTTTATGTATTAATTATTTTTATGCACATCACTTAACAATTATAAAGAAAACAATATAAATGTTTACTAATAGTATTGCAAAGGAGATGTTTTAAAAAAAAAAATTGGGGGAGGGGAATGGTATTAGAAGGTGTAATAAAAAGGGAGTGTGATAGTATTTTTGGCCTTCAAAATGACATTTTTTTTCGAAAATGTTGGGGGCCCGCCCACTCCCGTCTCCGCTACTAGCCGTCGGGACTGTACAGATCGGCCGGCAAAGGACCGACTCCTTCTGCAAGACTGCAACTAGTTGGTGTAACCCACTTATCCACCACGAGGCGCACGAAAGTTTGGCCCAATTTGCTTAGAACAAGATTTCTTTGAATACGCGTTTAATCCCTTTGAAATCTTACCCCCCAACTCCTCCACGGCACGTTGTCAGTCGCAGTCGCACCTTGTTTTTTCCGCCTGTCAACTTGTCGATCTCTTCATCAGACAGCACTTTGCCAACATCTCGCCTTCGAACTCAAGTTGGCGTCCAGTTAGCACTTCGAGTCTAATGGGCATGCAAATTGATTTACCTCACTTCTTAATTGATCATGGGATCTTGTGACGTTCTACTAGGATCACGATGTCCAAGTATAGAGACCCTTCTCAATGTGATAATATTAACAATCCTTCCAGTCTTTTGCAAGTTGCAGCAACCTTCAAACTTCAGTTTTCTAGTACTCAGATTCCTAAAGCTCAAGTGCTGAGATATAACCCACTTTTAACAAATATGGCACGTCTTGTGTAATTCATCACACGATTATGGTAAACTACATAAAAACAAACACAGAGAATACCAAAATCTATAGACAGAGACCCACAGGAAAAATGCACTAGTCCTAAAATCAAGAGTACAAGCAAGCAATGAAGAAATCACTCCAAACAACCCAAGCCCCAATACCAATACAGTCAAATCTCACTCTCATATAAGAAAATCGTTAAAGCTGGCTGCCCACTTAGTGGTCGCCTCTTGCAGCCGTAGATCAATCATAGTAAGAGAGTGCTTATTGAAATGTCACAACTCAATTGGATTTTTATGACTATGATCCCAAATCAATTACGTGATCTGTTAGGTACCGATAAACTAAATTTATCTCATTTGCATTTCAGTTAAATTGTTCAGTTGGTTTTGTTTCGGCTTTAGTGTTATCCTCCCTTGTAATCACGATATTCTTGTTCTTCCATCCTTAAACAAACTCTTCCAGAGTCTTAAAGTCACCTTCATAGATCATAATCCAAATGGATACGCCTTCAAAGTTTGGATAAACATAAGTAGACTTCAGACACACGCCAGCTTCATCATTGGAAGAAAGCGACTTCTGAAAGAAACTTCTTATTAAGCAAGTATAGTAAGGCCAGAAGTAGATCAGAAAAAATTGAACATGCATCCTAAAGTTAGCTTTAAAGAATTATTTGGATTGAGATCTCCAGAAATTACTTCAGGGAACTATTCCAATAAAGATCTCAAAGTTTTTAAGATCTTCTACCATGTAAAATTATTTACAATTACCATTTTCCATTTTATGATTGAAATTTTACCCGCACACCATCCATCACTTTTACTGATCCAACGTTTCCCACCTCAACATTTAACACATTCTGGAATTATAATATTGATGGGATTAAAAGTACATGAATAGATGCCCAAAGACTGAATTCCTAATTTACAAATTCTAACAATAAGTAAACACCTCACAAATATTAAGAGCTCTTCAACCAAACTGCCCAGCCCCAAGATGGTTGACTGGCTATGCAATTGTTTAACAATTTGTTTCTTTTTTTTTCTTTTGGGGTGGGACGGGGGAACAATAAAGTTACAGCACTTCAAAGGGCAGCATGCTAACCAAAAGAAAGAAAAGATCCATGGTTATTCTAAAGTTTAATAATAAACAACAAACTATGGACATGGTCCATCTCCAACATCAATTGACAAATTAGTTTTGCTACCTTCCTACTCAATTTACAGATACATTTTTCCCTCTGAACCTAAGTTAAAACACTTTCAAAGACAGCTTATTGACCCTCACAATCAGGCTCAATCTTGATCCTTGCAAACAGGGTCATGATTTTTGCATAAAATCTTACAAATCATGGAGCAAAAGTCTGTTGTAGCTGTGGCGGCAACTGTGGCTGCAGCATCAGCTGTGGTTGTGGCAGCTGCTGCGGCTGTTGAGATTCAATTTGTAATGGTGCAGTAATAATGTCCATTGCTGCCAGCCCTTCTAACTCTGCCACTGCACTGATTGCGCTTTCCTCGGTTATCTGAGGCTTCAGCACATCAACAACTTCCTTCACCTTAGATTGCTACAAACAAAGCATTCAATACCATAAATATTAATTCGTTAGAAGCTAAAATAGTTCAGCAGCGCAAATGATTTAACTTACAATATATTCAAGTTTCCTCTTGAGATCTACATAGGCCATCGGTTGCATATCGGATATTGCAGATATTGCCGCTGCCGCATTCTTTTTTTTTTAAATGGAAAAGACAGCGTGAGAGTAAATTCGAAACCAATGCACCAACAGAATTAAATAGAGCCGAATAATGAAATTGAAAGTCATATTCCAATACGGAGTTTCCTCAACAACCAAAAATAGAAAAGTCATATTACTAACAGACTTCACAAAAATAAATTTATCAAATTCAGACAGAGAAAGTGACAGAGAAAGTTCCATTTATTGTAGATCAGTGTCTGAACATCATTCTACTACCAAAACTCTTTCTGAAACCATTCCCCAGCAAGAGTTTTCTGTATGCAATATCAAAAGCATTTATTATACCCTTCCAATTTCACAAACATATTCTCTAACCCAGATAAAATAAAATACCCACCATCACTTTTTTTTCTTCCCTCTCTAAATAACATTCTAATACAATTTTTTTTTTTTTAAATACACAGCAATTTATGTTAAAGAATTTCAAACAAATAAACATTATTTGTGCAAATGATTCCTTTCAGGAAAGCACCCTCAAACCAAACACCAATCAAGTACCATTCCTAGATAAAGGGATATTTTGCAATCAAATCTGATTATCAACTATTTGAGCACTGTACAAAAAGGTTGATGGAGAACAAGAATAACTACACCAAAAAACATAACAATTACCTTCTTGGGCCGGCCTACTGGCCTGCCGGTGGTCTTCTTGAGCTTCCGTGCCTGAACAGCCTTTGCCGGTCCACCGGGCAAAACATCACCACCATCAGCACCGTACACCAAGTGTATTGGTGCTGCAGCGTCCTTCTTAGGCCGGCCCCTAGGCCTGGGTAAATTAGCTACTGGTGCTACTGCTACTGCAGGGGCATTGTTGGAAGCGAAAGGAATAATCATGGTCCGGAGCTGGGCCTTTGGTGGACGACCAGGGCCTCTCTTAATCCCATTGGGGCCCAACATGGCCGTCACAGACTTGGGCTTCGGAGTCTTCTTATTCAACCTAGGCTTCGCTCCGACTCTAGACCCAGGTGGACGACCTCTACCCCTCTTGATAAGACCATCTTGCCCCACCGGCCCAGTCTTCCGAGGACGACCCGGACCCCTCTTAACAACAACCGGCTGCGCAATGGGCTCGTCCACAAGCCCGAGAGCAAACAAGACCGGCTGCGCGTTGGGCTGGGGGTTGGGGACGGGAATCGGATTGGCGACGATCTTGGGTTTGGGAGGACGACCTCGGCTGCGGCCCTGGCCCTTTTGGGGACCAGAAAGAGAAGCAGCAGCGGACGAGGAGGCGTCAGATCTAGGGAGCTTGTAAGATTTTTTGATCATGACGAGAAGACCGCTGTTCTTCAAGCGCTTGAGGTGGTGAGTTAACAAGGCTGAGTGAGTGGGTGGGAGACCCGAGTAGAATCGCTCTATGTACTTGGCTATGGCCCTCTTGCTCGACCCGTTTCTTTCCTTCAGAGCCGTAATCGCAGCGTATATCATCTGAGACCCACACAGCAAAAATTGAACCTTTCAAAGAAAAACAGAAGCAAAAGAAACAGAGGAAAGAAACTATCTTGTTAAGGGGTGGGAGAGAGTTGGTACCTCGGCATAAGGAGGGTGACTGTGATTGAGGGCTGGGGCGAGATTCGGGCTAGGGTTAGCTGCGTGAGCTATGTGGTTCTGAGCTTCGGTAGCAGCAGTTGTGGTGGGGTCCACGACGGGTGTCATGGCAGCGAGAGCCACCGCGGCAGTGGTGCCCGGCGGCAGAGGAGGAAACGGCGGCGGTAGTGTCGGGTCCATAGATTTAGAGAGATAGACGGGGTGTTTCTAGAAAGAGAAATGGGATTTTTCGAGAGAGAGGGGGTGATGAGGTGGGGTTGTCAAATTGTGAATGGGGAATTGGGAAAAGAGGGAGAAAATGGGGAACGGTGGTGTCCTACTGTCCTTTACTGGCGAATGCCGATGATTGGCTCTAAGTTCAATCGAACCGCTGAGGATTAGCACCCGTTGATATGACGTGGTAGACATCTATATCTTCCTTTATCTATAGACTATATATATCCATCTCTTTCACTTTTTTTTTTTTACTTTAATTTATTTTTTTCCTTCCATTGTTTTCTATCCACACGAGTTTATTCGTTTGCACTTAGGCCCTTATCTATTAAAATAAAAAATAAAATTAACTTTAGTTTTTGTTTTCTATCCACACGAGTTTATTCGTTTGCACTTGACCTGTCAAATTTGTGTCTGGTTTTCTCCAATTTTTATATCTATTTTTTAAACTTTATAATGAGAGAAATTTAAATTAAATTAAGATGAATCTGACCTAATATTCGCATTAATTAAATTTAATGATAGATCTGATTCAGTATCCACATTAATTAAGGTTATGTTTGTGTTGTAAAATTTTTAGTATTGGGTTTAGTGAAACAGTGAAGAGATAAGTAATTTTTTATATTTTTTGTAGTGAAAAGTTATGATTTAATGGAAAAGAGAGATTATATTGTAGTATTTTATTGTGAGTTGGTAAAAAATTTTATGAAATTTTATTAACAAACACATCCTAAGTTTCGCGTCACGAAATTTTTAAAAAGAATGACCAATCTAATGATCAACAACTCATTTAAATTGTGAATATACATTTAATCTATACTTTCTGAAATCTCTATGTTGTCACTCGAGCTGCTCAGGTGGGTTATTTTCTATTGTTCTTTACTCTTCAGGTCCTGCAAAATGTAACCAGCCAGCGATTAGATGCTGAAAGGAGATTTGCCTTGACCAAGAAGCACCTTTGACTCCAGTTATGAGAAAAAGATTATGATAGTTACCAAGATTTATGAAATAAAAAAAAGTACTCTAGAATAATCTAACACGTAAATCTTGTATATGGTCTCACTCTAAAAATTGGAGCATCTCTTTGACCAGCTAACTCTTCCACATCACCATTGCTATCAGAAAACCTTTCGGCAATTAACAATAACAACCTGACAAATATATTATTATGAGTCATAAGTTAATCAAATAAGATAACTTAAATTAATTATACACGCATACAGTGCTGTAACGAGGCATATTCTACAGCACCCATGTGCATCGAGCTCAAATAGATTTAATCCAATATGACGGTATTGAAAAACTTAACGCCACAGCAAAATACAGACATGTGCATCGCTTCATGATACATGGTGTAGTATATGTGGGTGTCATGTAAAGGTTACTACTTAGTTAATACTTCATAATTGACTCAGTTGTACATTATAGGATCTAAAGGTGAGTATCGAAACGGATGAAATTATAATTGACTATTTCAGTTCCATTCATTCTGGTACTTACCGGAATGCAATTTTTTTTTTCGGTTCCATTATGATATTTTACTGAAATATAACTGGAATTTTCAAAATCGGAACCGAAAATTCCGGTTCGACATGTGAGTTTTTTTAACATATTTTTTTAGGCCCTAATGAGCCAAAAATATTTTTTGGCCCGAACTTTTGAAAGATTTTTCTGTTATTCATCATAAATTAATAATAAATGTAAACATTCATCCAAAAACTAGATTTTAAAATAAAAATTCAAGTAAATTCCATTTGTTATACTTTATTTTGAGCCTATTTTTTTATAAAAAAAATCTTATTCATCATAAATTAATAATAAATGTAAAATATTCATCCAAAATTTATATTCTAAAATAAACATTCAATTAAATTTCATATGTTATGTTGTATTTTTAGCACTATTTTTGATGGGTCATGAAATACTTGACCCGACCAGACCATTTAGGCTCGGGTCCATTAGTCTGTTGGCCAGTCCCGACTATTCGACCTCGCATAGGAGTTTGTCATCCGATCTCACATAGAAGTCTAGCCACCTAAGGACTCCTCATGGCAATTCGAATGGTAGGTGACACTCTCCTAATACAACTCTACAACCGGACTTCTCTAGAAGACAGTCTCACGACAGGTTTGAAACTCTCACATTGGTATAAAAGTCAATGTATGTTCTTCAACAATCAGACGCTCAATTATGTCTTCAGAATACTCATATTCTCTCTTAAACACTAACATGGTCCTCGGAGTCTCCAGACCCGAGGCCACCGCCTCGATTATTTTTTGCAGGATTATTTAGCTTCCAACCATTGTGGTGATTCTTGACATCATCAATTGACGCTTTCAGTGCGAAATCTAAAAAAAACCACATTCAAACACTTTTACGTTCACCACAAAGATTTTTAATCATCTCTTTGCATCCTTTGTTACTATTGTTATCTGGGAACATGTGGGTAGAGAATTCTAATCATCTTTTTGACGATCTTCTCAGGGAAGATGTACTTTGTTTTTGGCTTCGATACATCGCCAATAGAGGATTCCTATCACCTTCATGACTAATGTGGATTTTCTTCTGATATATCGTAGATTGCTTGCAGGGAAGTTTTTACACGCTACAGATTAGCGTTTCTTGCATAGGTTCTTAATCTTTCACATCAGAGATTTCTTCGTTATAAAATAGAACCAATGATCTATTGTCCACCATCGGATTGTGCCTTTTTATTTTTGATTGGTTTTGACCTTCTTGCAATTCTTTTAGACTTTGGTTTATTTTCTTCCGAACTAATTGAAGAGCTGCCTTCATCTCTTGAATTCTTTTGAATTGAAATGTTTAATTGAATTTTTGTAAATCCATTCTACACTAGAAGTTTCTTTTTCTAAAAGTTATAGCTGAAGGGACCGTGACGTCGATCGCTCTCACTACCAAGATCAACGATGACAAACTGGAAAGAACCGCGGCACGATCAGCCACCCCCAGAGCCAACAACACCTCCCGACCTCACAGCTGGGAATTGAGAAAGTCCTACACGAATTAAATTTATCCTAATAATAATATCTCTTTATCTAACTTATAATTTTGTTTCATCTCACCATATAATCTTGTTTTATTTTATTTAATATGAAACACTTTTAGTTTTATCTTATCTGATAATTCAGACACCTAGTCACTATCTCCAAAGTGCCAAAGGTACTCCCATCGAGTACTCCTGCATCGGGCATGCTCCGAGCAGCTGGTCTAACTCCCACGGGTTCCCTGCTCTGGACAGGCTCCGATTAGCGCCAAATTTCCTCGAGTGCCCCCGCCTTAAATAGCTCCGAGCGGCTGGTTTAACTCCTCTGGGTACCCTGCTCTGGACAAAATCCTAGCAGTGTTCTAATTCCTCCGAGTACCCTGCTCTAGATAAGGGTCTTAGACACTCAGGACTCCATGTAAGATAAGGAATCTTGAAACTCATACCTTTAGATTCCCTTTGGGATTCTAATTCCCCCACATGTAAATAGGCAGATATCTTCTTCATATTTTTTTAAGACTTGATTGCTCTTTTAATACTAAAATCTTATTGAGATTTAACTGAGGCACCAGAGTCTCTGGATTCGAAACTGTCCTCTCTTCTTCTTCCTTTTAGGTAAGGTCGAACTCCACCGAAAACTCTGTTCAAGACAAGATCTCAGCAGCGGTCGAAATTCTCCAGAGTACCCTACTCAGGACATGATCTCAGCAGAAGAGGTACTCAGGGGCGAAGGCTCACGATCAGGGTTGTTGAGCCTTCACCCTCTTCGACCGCACTTGTTGGAGGGCTGACTACGCCATTAAGAGAGAAGACAGGGCAACAGGACAACTGACCTGATCGGGGGACTCGATCTTCGGTCCGACCTGCATGATTTTTGAGGTTGAAAAGGGGGAGACTATTGATGGGGCATGAACTACTCGGCCCGAGTAGACTATTTAGGCTTGAGTCCATTAGCCTGTTGGCCAGTCTCGACTATCTAACCTCGCATTGGAGTCTGGCATCCGATCTCACATAGAAGTCTAGCCACCCAAGGACTCCTCATGGCAACTCGAACGGTTGGCGACACTCTCCTAAAATACAACTCTACAACATGACTCCTCCAGAAGGCAGTCTCACGATAGGTTTGAAACTCTTACATTGATATAAAAGCCAAGGTATATTCTTCAATAATCAGACGCTCAGTTCTGTCTTTAGAATATTCATCTTCTCTCTTAAACACTAACATGGCCGTCGGAGTCTCCGAACCCGAGGTCACTCCCTCGATTATTTTTGCAGTATTATCTAGCTTCCAAGCATTGTGGTGATTCTTGACATCATCAATTTTTATTTTACTTTTTTAGAAAATTTAAACAAAAAATTCCAATTGAAATTTTCTATTTCGAAAATTATAAAAAATGACTTTTGATTCCTATTTCTGTACATGTTAAAATCAGAATCGAAAACTAAGGGGCTGTTCGGTACCTTAAAAAATCCTGAGAATACACAAACCGAACATGTTTTTTAACATCACCTAAAAATAATTACCGCACGTATATCACTAAAATTAACATCACCTAAAAATTTTCAAAATACAAAAAATTCTCCAAAAACTACCCAACCGAACATCCTCTAACTTTTTGAATTTTTGGAACCGAAAGTAGAATAAAAAATTTTAATTTTTACCGACATCTTCTGTGCTTGGCTTAAAGTTGGTCACCTAGGCTACACTCGAGCTTGCCTCTTATGAACGTAAACTAGAAAGCCAGGTTAGAAGAGGACCTCATCATTTGACTGCGACAATTCCGAGGAGTTCTTCCAAGATAGTCAGCATGTAATGGGTTGTTCCTTAAAAATGGCCCTCAAATCTACAGTCACAATGGCCCTTAAATCTATGAAGTTTGTTTGTCATTGGAGGAAAAATGGGATTCAGACAGTACTTGAAAGAAAAGCAAAAGCGCATGGAGAATATTAAACACGCGCACGGCGCGCCCAAATTTTTTTTTAAGTTCAGGTAGTTTAGACAGTTTGATGGAGATTTTAAATTTAAGAGATAACATCATAGTATGACCCTTAATTATAGGCTAGAATCAATCTCACTTGTCTAAGGTTGAGTTTGTGTTGTAAAATTTTAGTGTTGTTATTTTTGGTACACAAACGCACCCTAAGTTTCGAAAATTTGTGTTTGCTTTGAATATGATCAATTTTCTTCATTCGTTTGAAATAACCGATAAATCACATGCAAAATGATCAAAATACACATTCAATACACAATTACTAAAAAAACTAATAAAAAATAAAAAATCTATATAAAAAGTAATATTTTTCAAATAAAGATATTGAAACTCTATTGCAGTAATCTATTTATTTTTAATTTATTTTATTTTTAGTTTAATTTTTGTCTTGGAGGGACATTTTGATCATTTTGCATATTTTTTAAGACTTAACTCACAAATCAAACGGAGGGTGAGAATTGATCATGTTCAAAACATAATGGGCGTAAATCGTCGATTTGAAACTTAGTGGACGTACTTTGACATTACCCTTAAATTAAAAGTCACTGATCCAAATTGGCAGTTGGAGTGAATTTGAGACACATGGCTTCTTGCAATTGTTAGTAGCGTGTTTCCACTAGTCTCGTGAGATTTATTCCTTTAATAAGGCCAACTGAGTCAACTAAATGACCACTCTATGACACAAATGATTCCCTTAAGACTAGTATAAGATGAAATACATGCTTGAGATTATGCTATACCCGAGCACTAGTTGATTAATCAAGCCTTTTCTTAAAGAAAAATAATTTGGTCTTCAAAAAAAAATATTTTTTCCGAACTCACAACACCTGACTTAAGAGTTTTCTGCCCTTCTCAAAATAGTAATTTCGGAAGACAAAATTAGAATAAATATTTTTGTATTGAAGGACACTTGAAATCGATGAATTTTCATCACTAATGAATAATGATGTGTCAACTGTTAAACATTTCCAAGAAGAGAAACATTTTGATCACATTTTTTGTTTGTTTGTTTGTATTAAATCACGTACATATCAATCTTACACTAACAAATGCATCAGAACATATATTGTAAAAGGAAAAATGCTTAATTCGTATTAATATTAGTCCAGCCCATCCGAAGATAGATTTCTGAATTCACCACTAGAAGTATATATATATCCATAACATGCCTGCACGAAGTGATATCTGTTTTTTTTAGGGAAAAATACACTTTCCACCCACAAACTACTATAGGTTTTACACTTTGCACCATAAACTACCAATTTTGATACATTGCACCCTCTACTACCAATTTTTGACACTTTGCACCCTAAACTATCCACTTTGACACATTGCACCCTCCAACTACTAATATTAAACACTTTGTACCCTCCATTTGACAATAATACCCTTAATAAATTAATGAATTGACAACAATATCTTTAATATATGCAAAATGGATCAAGGGTATTATCGTCATTTTAATCTACAAATTTGACATAGGGTGCAAAATGTCAAAAATTGGTAGTTAGAGGATGCAGTGTATCAAAATTGGTAGTTTAGGGTGCAAAGTGTAAAATCTATGGTAGTTTGTGGGTGAAAAATATATTTTTCCCTTTTTTTACTACGGAGGACTATATTTCCGATTTTTAATAAATATCTTTATTTATGGTAAAGGAATATTACAGTACATTAAAACACTATATACATGAAGTACTCTAAAAAAACAAAATAACCGACTTAAAATCTAATATTAGCAAAACCCAAGTTACCAAGACATAATATCTATAATCTCATAAAGCAAAGCAAAAGAGGATATATTAAAACACTAATTAAATTCAATGCTGGAAATATGTTCTTATATGCGCTTTTCATTTGCTTGGTTTTAGTTGGGTATTCACTCTCGAACCTTCTCACCAGACTCGGTTGTAGGAGGGAGGACCTTCCCGAACCTCCCATTCTTACTTTATTCATAATAAAGACCATCATGATAGATGGTCATGATCTGATATTACTTTGATAAAGTTAAAACAAATCATGACAATTATTTTGAAAAATTTTAGGAATTCAAGGGAGTTCTTTAAAGTACTAAATTAAGGACTATTGTAATAAGGTATCCCTTTTGTACCTAACATGCATCTTTTTTCCTTGTTATAGTTTGGAATGATTGTGATCTGACACTAGTGTTAAAAAACTTAAATTGATACGAATATTGCAAAAGATGGTCACGTGATCATCATGGCTCCCCCAGCCCCCTCTAGCTTTGCCCCTGATCTCGGCGAACAAAGTTCTTTTGTCAGACCCTGCAAACACAAGAATGTGCCCCGAGAGGGCAAGGAAGACTTCGATGTGTGTATTAGCGTTTTATAATGCAAATCTTTAATGAGAGTTTTTGTGAGTTAGATTGGTATTCGTGGACCATGAAACACGTAACTGTTTGGTATCTCGATTAGCCACCCTTAAGGATGGTTTGGACAAGCTTTTAGTTGATTGAAACGTGCTTTGGTCAATGTTCGAGAGCGCGTCACTTTTACTCTTGTCGTGCCTCAAGCAATGGGATCGTGGGCTCCTAATTTTAAGCTAGGTACTCAGGTTTTGGGCTCACGTATCTTTGGGCTTTCCATTTATGGACTACCTTGTGGTATCATTATTAAATTCAAGCATTATTTTTCAGCGGAGATTATTTCTTCAGTTGACCTTAATCCGGGGGCCATTAATTGAGGCATACGCTGTAAGGATATATATATATATATATATATATATATTGTTAGTATATTATCCAGTATAGCGTTTGTCCAGACTCCAGACCCTTAATCCGGGGGGCCATTAATTGAGCCATACGCTTCAGATTTTCTTGTTCTCTGTACCAATTCCCAAATGTACTTTTTGTAAAGCGTTTGTCCAGACTCTTTATTTATGGGTTTTTAAGGTAGTTTATTGAGTACTTGTCCCATTTGATGCCCGCGGATATTTTTGGTCGTTCAATGCTCGTGCACGGCTGTCGAACGTTTGGACGCGTCTATAGGTGAGTGAGGAGCCTTCACAGTACACTGGCTCGTTGAGTGTAGATTAGTTGTAGCCTAGAAAAATTAGAATACATAAATCATACCATGCCCATGAAGCGTTCAAAACCCTCGTTGCGCTCCCCTAACATTCTTTTTGTCCTGAAATAATGATTTTATGGTTATTCATCTCTAATCATAATTTTGCCATTTTCAACTGATAAAATTTATTTTTAAAAACTCCCCTCAGATTGCTTTAATAGTTAAGGCTTACTTGGGGCTGTGTAGATCAGGTGCACGGTCTCAAGTTTAAGGGGATGTTCGGTTAAGGGGTTTTGTGAGGATTTTTTGTGTTTTGAGAATTTTTATGTAATGTTAACTTTATTGGTATGCGTGTTGTAGTTATTTTTATGCGGTGTTAAAAATGATGTTTGGTTGTAGAATTGTGAGGATTCAAAAAATTCTGAGGATTTTTTTGTAAGCGAACGTGTCCTTAAGTCTGCTAAATCCGATTAAATTGAACCAAATCATTCCGAATCCTTTTGTGGCATAGATATCTTGTTGTCCAGGAAAAAGAAAATCTTAATATACGTACTGTTGGCTAGAGGCGATATGATCCTATTGAAGCTATGAAACTCCCATTGAAAGTTTCATATAAAACCACGCCTCGGGTATCACAATGGCTCTCCATTGGTATTGAGAGCTTCTAGCTTCTTTGACGTTCGAGGTTCATTATCTACTTTTTTATAAAACAGATGAAACATTCCAACTTAGCGTGGCTCTTTGCCATTACCTCCTCAGCAAAACACAAGGGAAAACTTTAGCTATGTTTGTTTAATAGTCTTGAAAACTTTTATCTATCTTAAAAATATTTTTTAAAACAAATTAACATGACTCTTTCATACAAATAAATATTTTAATCTTCAATAACATTTTCTATCTAACCAGTCACCTCAATTTTTATGAAAGTACTACAGAAATTTTATTATTATTATTTTATGAAAAATTATAAACTCTTTTCATAAAAATCTTCTTTCCAAATTAAAAAATTCGCTTTAGACCCAATTGACACCTAGAGGGGTGAATAATTTTTTACCCCAATTAACTCTATGGGGTAGATTTTGAACTATCGAGTCATTTGAACAAATATAAAGTACTCAATCGACAAAATAAGCAGTATAAATTAATTCAAGCATTAATCACACGAGAAGACAAAGATTTTATTGATAAAGTGAAAAACCTTTAAAATATCATTAAAATGAAATCTACTAAGAATTAAAACCTTACAAAGATGATTTAGAAATAGGCAACCTCCAGTTACTTAACTTTGATTATCCGATGTATAATTTAAGTAATCGAACTCAGATCCGCTTCATGCAGTTAATCCACAACCCTTTGAGGTTCTTCTTACAGACTATTTATAAACGACCTTATTCTTCAATACCGGAACTTTGACAGCTAAACTCCTTCAACATTCTGAAGACTTCACAGAAGAAGTTAGCTACAATTGTAATTGAGTGAGAGAAAAAAACCCTCTTCATTGATCCCATTTTTTAGAGCGAATGCACTTTGGAGATTATGCTCATAAATCGATTAGATTTTTAAATGTTTATCCTTATCCAGATGCAATCCTACCAGAACTCAAAAAATCATCATTTTCCTTTTGAACACTTAAACTAAAACTTATTTGATAAAAAATTACAATCCAATTAAAATTTAATTTTGACACAGAATTTTGCCAACACTACACAAACATAATTTTTTATTCTCACATTCTACAAGAGAATAAATTTCAAAAGTTTTTTCTTTCTAAATATATTTTTTATGGCCCCACCATTCTCACTAATACTCAAAATGATATAATTTTTTTTTCTTAATCATTACAAAAAAAATAGTTTAAAAAACACAAAAAACCATTATTTTGCACTCTTGAACATTAGAGCACTCAGTGCCACTTAAATTTAAGTTATTGAGCTATCGAATTGCTAAAATTTATTAGTGTGTGTCCTTTAAGTAGATCCAATGTTCATATATGCGATAAATGGGACATGTGACGAAATTTGAATTATAAGGTATTCTGACATATTAATAAATTTTAGTAATTCGAAGATGTAATGTCACGAATTTAGCATAATGAAATTTCAAATGACATTCACACCATTATAAGGAGACAAAGTCAAATTTAATTTTTCCCTTAAAAAAATATGATGTTGGCTTTGTATTTAACTGTATATGAAAGATAAAAATTACCCTTAAAATTAAAACGGTGCAATTTAGAGAGATACTCTGCAATATTTAATTTTGCCTATATTTATTTATATAAATTTTCCAGAATCATGGACCTTATAATGAGAGTTAGCTGTATTTATCTTTCTCTAAATTATACTATGCAATTATGAAAAAAATTACAAAAAATTTCAATCCAAATATTAAACTCTTGAATTGACTTAATTCAATTAAGAGATGCTTAAAATAGATTGAGAGTCTATTCAAATGTATTTGACTCAGCTGAAAAAAAACATACCTAAGCAACAAATTTAAGACACTTGAACCATCTCTCAACTTAAATATCAATTAAATCAAGAACGAGGGCACTTAGATAATCAATTAACATTTAGAGAATTTAGCAATTTAGTCCTTAAGTTTTACACGCTTTTACATTTTAGTCCTTTGGTTTCATTTTTTTAAATAGAGAATTTGACAAATAGGTCCTTAGGTTTATATCTCTTTTGCAAATAGGTCATTCATTTTTAAACTTCAAATAAAAAGCCCCCGAACTTTCTATCTTTGGCACAGAGGCCCTTCTGTTAGCCTCCGTCCATCAACCTAACGGCTAAGTACATGTGGCTAAATAATTGGGCAAGTCAGCGACCAGGTCAACGTCCTTGCTCCTCTTCTTGCAGATGACGACTTCTCATTTAGCCTTAAAAAATGGAGTTCGGTTATAGTGCTGATAGCTGCTGATGGACGGCTGGGATCAAGTTTTCATGATCTAAGGGCTGAAAATAAGACAACTCAATTAATGAAAGTTGACCTGCGGTTTGACCCGTTTGCCATATAACCCGATAACCCACACGACCTGCCATCTTGCCATAGCTCCCCTACCATCTTGCCACAGCTCCAACACCTTCTGTTTCGCCACAGCTCCAGCTCCGTCGTGCCGCCCATCTCCGTCAGGGCCGACCAGATCCAGCTCCAGCTCCATTAACGCCGTCTCCAGCTCCATCGCATCACGTGTGGACGTAAGTAAAAAAAATTCAAGATTCCCAAAAGCTTTGAAATTTTGTTCACTTCTATCATTAACCATTTTATTTTGATCGATTCGATGGGTTTGCTTATTGATTTGGTTCGTCTTGCTTGATTGCTGTCTTTTGATGCCACTTAGCAAATACGATCAATATTGGGGAGAGCATTTATTAGAGTTAGTCCCACATTGCTAAAGCAATGTGGGCTATTGCAATCAAAGGCTTATAAATAAAGTCTCTCTGTAATCTCATCCTTACACCAGTGAGTACACACATCTGCCTATTTGGGCCTTCCCACAGTGGATGTAGGTCTATGGACCGAACCACTTAAATCTTGTGTCTCACTTCTCCTCTCTCTCTCTTAATCTTAATTTTTATTCTCTTTTATTTTATTCTTAACAGCATTCCAGATAATTTTCCAGAGGAGAATTTTTAGCCTGTACACTCTTTCTGCTCTTCGGCCAATAAATTCGAGGACTATGTACGAAGCTATGATTTATTTGCAAGAGATACTTCATACATTTATTACCCCTACAACTGAAGTTCTCCGTTTGCATAACTTTCTTATTCATTTTCACTGCATCAACTTCCTCTGTTTTTTGCAGCAGTGCCATGAGATCCGCGTGTGTATCGTGCAGTAACTGGGAAAATAGAAATTGGTCTTAAGCAGAAAGAACTGGTTCCATGGAATCCACGTCACGTTTTAAATGTCCTTACTGTGAAGTATGTTTCAATGGTTCTTGACCACTATTGAATAAACAAAATTAGAAATTATGGATACTCATAGATATTTTCTGTCTTCTTCTTCATCTTCCCTTATCGGTTGAGTTTAAAGCGAATTCAAACGAGAGAGAACAGCTTCTTTGCAGAGCTTTTCTACCTAAATACGACTAGGATTGAAATATGCGTTTGTTTTTCTTTAGCCCAAAATTCAACCGGTAATTACTCTTATTGTTTGGGGGCCTTTACTTGCATACTACTTTCTGCTAATTTTTCGACCAAAACTGGTTTTGTTTGATTCTGCATTGGTCTCAAAACCCCGCGCTTGTTGTTTTGATTTACAAGCTGTGCGCATCATTTTTAAGTAAATTATACCCTTTTACAGCACTATAAATTAGATGTCGGAAATAAAAGAAGTTTAGTTTCTTCAAAAATTCCTTGTCTGGAACAATGTAAAGGAGAGTGGAATGGCGATCATGTTTTGAAGTAAGTGTATATTCCAACCTGTAGATGAACTGTTGAAAAGGGTAGAGACAATTGTAAATAAGTCCTGATGCACTAATTGATTCCTTGGTCGAGGCTTGAATGATGGTACTGAAGGGTTCCAAATTGATGTGCTTGATCCATTGTGAGATTTGGTTAGTCTTGCTTGATTATTGTCTTTTGGTGCAATTAAGTGCAATATAAATATTTTATCGATCCTTTCAAATGCGACCCAATTATGAAAGACTCGTACAGAGAGTAGCAATGAATTTCATGGCCAAATTCTGTCATGTTTTCCTCTGTTGTCTCGTAAATTGCATTTGCTATTTTGTTTTTATCACTTTTTATGTTTGTGAACTGCCTAGGGTGTAACATTTATATTTTTGTATTCCTTCTTTGTAGGTATCGAACAAGGATGAGGAAGAGGAGGAGGAGGAGGATGACGAGATATGTAGAATTTGTATAAAAAATTGTTAGAGCCCGTACTAAAGACATGCAAATTTTTTTGAGATTTTGGTTATTTTTTTCATAAATTTTGTTCTATAACCTGTAACAAGAGAGAGAGACTCGCATTGTGCTGCTAAGTACATAATGTGACTTCAGATTTCTGCCTTTAACTCCTTCAATGTTTTGGATTCAAGATAATAATGCAAGGGAGTGAACTTCAAATCAGAACACCAGTTGTTCAGACAATAAAAACACAACGATGTAGCAACATGGATTGGATTCAAGCATAGCAAATATATGCTCATTCAATACAAAATAACATACTCACATGATAAAAAATTAACTGCCCAGTAAGCTTACAACAATATTTATGATGGAACCCATAGATAATGCATTAAATCAACATCAATTAGGCATAAGTATTACACAAATTCTGAAAAAAAAGCTAACCATATTGAGGAATACCCTGCTCACACAGGTAACAAACATCCCTCACCAGCATACAAGGCAACGGGGTGTTATGAACATGAACCAACTAACCATATTGAAGCATTGAAATATCGTGGATATAGCGTAAGTCCAGGTACTATAGTAGCATAAATCAAGAAATCGCCAAGAAAGCTGAAAATTATAACGATTACCAAGACTATCAAGAGAGGCATTTAATTGCTCAATAATTACTCAGATCAAGGCAACAAAAAATCGGTGCAATGTGGTAATCATAGCTGTTAACAGTCATTATAGAAGCTACAATGCAATTGAAAACAGAACTAAGGTAAAACCGACCATTTATTCACACAATCTGATAATTTAAGGAATACTGCAGATAATTGAGAAGTCTAAAGAACATGTAAAATTGAAATAAAATCTTCTTAGAGGATTGAGAAAATGGAAGACTTACAAGTGCTCCTTCAACAAGATCATAGGCCTGCAAAGAAGATCATCATAATTCAGAGCAACATATGAAAATACATGACGAACTAAAATCCACGGCAGGCAGGCAATTTAGCTAAAAAAACATGGCAGGTACCTTTACACGGATGGAGCTGGAGCTGGGCGGCGCTGATGGAGCTGGAGCTGGGCGAAGCTGGAGCTAGCCGGCGCTGACGGAGATGGCCGGCGACGGAGCTGGAGCTGTGGCAAGATGGCAGGGGAGCTGTGGCAAGATGACAGGTCGTGTGGGTTACCGAGTTATATGGCAAACGGGTCAAATCGCAGGTCAGCTTTCATTAATTGAGTTGTCTTATTTTCAGCCCTTAGATCATGAAAACTTGATCCCAGCCGTCCATCAGCAGCTATCAGCACCATAAGTCTCAGTACCATAACCGAACTCTAAAAAATGACCGCTAAAAAAATGCCGAACACTTGCAAACCCTAGAGAAAAAGATAATAAGACAAAGCTCTCTTTGTTTGGGGAATTTATGCTTTTCGGTAGAGCTGCAAGTGACGACCTGGGCTTGTGGAATAAAAGACGCTATGGAAAGGGAGTGCCCCGGAGCTGTTTCCTGTGCTGATATCCTTGTACTGTCTGCTAGAGATAACATTGTTGTTGTAAATAGGTGGGCTCTTAGCTTTCCCTCCTTTGTCAATTTCACCCTCAGTTAATATGGGTCTTCGGGACCACTCTGTTATACTGCACATGTTCTCCTTTCTAAAAAGTTGTGTGATCTGCAAACTGCATGAAATTACAAAGTTTGTTTGCTATTGTTTTCTTGTCCATTGCACCTTTCCTTGAGGCAAATATCAGGATGGTAATAAGGATTTTTCTTCTTGTGGAATAAAGCTTAAAAGCAGTACTGAATCTAGTATGTGACTCTAAAATGTTTTAAAGTTGGGTAAAGCTTGGAGGTCCTTACATCCCTCTCAAAACTGGAAGAAGAGATGGTAGGAAGAGCAGAGCAGAAGTGGTCGAGCAATACCTTCCAGACCACAATGAGAGCATGTGGACTCAATACACATTAAAGCATGAGAGCTGAAAAGATTCGTATCCAAAATGCATGTATTTTATAAATTGCTCTTCTTGTATCCAACAGAAGCTCATAGTGTGGGTCGAACCCACTATGTGAAGCTAGTGCACCGTTTATACCCAGAAGTCGACCCTGCGCTTAACCTTGGCCATGTCGAGCACATGCTTTACAAATGCCTTGACCAGATCCCAGACCCCAAGGCCGTTCAGTATGTGAGAAATGACCGTGGGACCCCGATGAAGTTAGACAACAATTACTACAGGAACATATTGGATAACAAGGGCTTATTGATCGTAGACCACCAACTAGCCACCGACAAGAGGACAAAGCCCTATGTGAGAAAATGGCTAAGAGCCAGGACTACTTTTTCAAGCACTTCTCCCATCACCCTTCTCTCTGAGAACAATCCTCTCACCGGTACGAAACGGGAGATCAGAAAGCAGTGTAATGTGGCCAACAAGCATCATTAAAAAAAGGTCTACTAAAAGTTAAGCTTTTCTTTCCTCGCCAGTACGATGGGGAAGTACTAGAAATTGCAGAATAATATGAGCTTTTCTAGAAGATGCGTTTGTTGTTCTATCAGCAGTGGTTTGTGCTAGAGCTATAGAGTAGTTTACTATAACCACTTTCCATGTAGAGCACAGACACTGCTTTCAGTTTCCGTGTAGGTTTCTCGTTTCTTCTTATGTGAGGGAGTAGCAGGGGAGTAGCATGACAGTATGCAGGGGCAAAATGTTGTATTTTAGGAAGGGAACTTGTAAAGATTCAAGTACGAGTGAAGTTTTTTACAAGTGTGCCATGACTTGTCGTTTTCATTTTAGTACGAAGAAGAAGAACATGTTGTACGAAGAAGAGCAGCATGGTTACGCAAAATAGTGTGTTTTAATAAGCGGTGATTTTTTTAGGCTAAACGAGAAGTCGTCGTCTGCAAGAAGAGGAGCAAGGACGCTGACTTGCCCAATTATTTAGCCACGTGTACTTAACCGTTAGGTTGATGGACGGAAGGTTAACGGAAGTGCCTTTGTGCCAAAGATAGAAAGTTCAGGGGCTTTTTATTTGAAGTTTGAAAATAAAGGACCTATTTGCAAAAATGGTATAAACCCAAGGATCTATTTGCCAAATGCCCTTTTAAATATTAGTCTTTGGGTTTACATTTTTTTACAAAATGACCATTCCATCAGTCTGCAGTCCATATGTTTAACGGAGCTCTCTGACATTTCAGCAATTTGAAGCGGTCGACCGCTACATGGTTCGTTAAGCATATGGATGACAGACTGACGAAAGAATTATTTTGTAAAAAAATGTAAACCCAAGGACTCGACAACTACATGTACTGGTCGTCCGCTTCATGTACCGGTCGACCGCTACATGGTCCGTTAAGCATATGGACGACAGACTGACGTAAGAACTATTTTGTAAAAAAATATAAATTCAAGGACTAATATTTTAAAAAATAAAACTCAAGAAATAAAACATAAAAGAGCGTAAAATCTAAAAATTAAAATGATAAATTCCCTAAAATTTAATTCAATTACTCCGTCTCGGAGTAGAATTTTCGTCATTCAATTGCCCAGAGCTCTCTCATCCACGAGAGCAAGACATGCACAAAAGGAAACGAAGGAAAAAAAAAAAACAAGAAAGCAAAACGACGGAGCACGGTACGTAAAACGAGATAAAAGTAATTAAAACCCGTGGTCACGCATGTCGCCCCACGTTTGGCGGAGCTGCAAAAGCATTATTTATCACTTCGCCATCATTAACGGCCCATCTCCCTAAAGCAACCACGCAACCCTCTCTTAGGCGTTTTGTTCCGCACCCATCGCCTGCGACGACCAGAGAATTTTGCAGGTGGCAGAAGCTGCGATAATATAGAGAGAAAGATAGGAATCGGAATATAAGAAAAGCGGGCAATGCTGAAGGAATCGAGTGGCTTGAAAAGGACGCCGAGGAGAGTATATGGGGAGTGGAGGCACACTGGGGGACGGTGTTCGTCGCTGGTTTCAACGTCGCACAAATCATTATAAGTACACTAATCTTACTGCGGGTAGTGGGGATAATCCTATCGACTCAGGTCCTGGCGAAAATAATAATTGTAGCGAGCACAATAATAATACCATTGTCAATGGTAGTTGGGGCCACGTCTCTTCTGTGAGCGAACATCGCGCCCAGTCGTCCGTAATTCGTAAGCACAAGAAGGAACTAAGGGAAGAAGAGGAACAAGGAGAAGAAGGCCGAGAGGGAGAGTTTGGCATCTCTGGCTTGAACCTCATTCAGGTTCTCAAACGAACTACCAGCCTCAAACCTGGCTCCATGGATACCTACAAGAAGGTCCCCCTTGTTTTGGGTTTTTAATTTTAGCTGAGATCTGTTTGTCATTTGGGTTAATGTTGTTTCTTTTCTTTTCTCTTCTAGGTATTTACGTGGTTTGATTGTCCATTTCCTGTTTGTTTGATTTGAGGCTTTCTTTTAGCTGCTCTGATGGTATAATGTTTAACCGGAACAAGGGTCATTGTTTAAGTGGTTCATTGTTATTACTACTTTCTGTCATTATCGGTTTCGTTTTCTTCGACTGTGTTTGGTTGCATATAAAATTTCATATCTGAGACATATTGTATTCATAAAGGACGGATCAGCAAAATTATTTTTGATAGAAGTGTCTTGTTTTCTGAGATTTATTTTTTCCTTTTTCATTTCGATGGAAAAATGTAGAGAGATCGCTTTTTCAAATTTTAAACAATGACGATGCAGAATCTGGTGATGCAGGGACTCCACTGAGTTAAGCTTGATTGAATTGTGTATTCGGATAGTAGGTAACTAGTACCCAAAATCAAGGATTCAACAGCGTTTGTTTTAATTCCTTTTGTTTCTTAACAACCAAGCAGAGGGATGTTAGAAGCAGTTCCCCAATTAATGTGTTGTGTTGATTATTTTTAATGCTGAAATTTTGGGATCTCTGAAATTTGTCTGAAGTGTGATCTTTGCCTTTGATCTCTTGGTATCTATCCTAATTTAAAGGTAAATTTGTATTTAGCAGAATGTTACTGTTAGACATCAAGCTTTGGATCGGTTCATTGTCCCCAGTTAGGTTGCTCTGCATTTCTTGCCATTATGCTTTGACTTCTTGACTGGGGCCATTGTGACTGTTGACTTTCTTTATTCAATAGCAATCATTTCATATAATCAGTGATTTTGCATCTCTCTCATCATTGAGAGTTCATGTTCACTCTTTTGAATTGCACTGACAAAATTATCTGTATACGCACTTATATGGAGTTGTGCATCTCCAGAAAGCTTCCAGTCTACTACTTATGCCTCTGTTAGATTTATCGTTCATTTTCCTTTTTCTGATGCAAATGACTACTGGTATTCCTTCTACAGGGTGGCCTAGAGACAGAATTCTTCACAGAGTACGGAGAGGCAAATCAATACCAAGTTCAAGAAGTAATTGGGAAAGGAAGTTATGGTGTTGTTGGCTCTGCAATTGATGCCCATACTGGAGAAAGGGTTGCGATCAAGAAAATTAATGATGTTTTTGAACATGTTTCTGATGCCACAAGGATTCTGAGAGAAATTAAGCTCCTTCGATTGCTGCGTCATCCGGATATTGTAGAAATAAAGCATATTATGCTTCCTCCTTCAAGGCGGGAGTTTAGAGATATCTATGTTGTTTTTGAGTTAATGGAATCTGATCTTCACCAAGTAATCAAAGCAAATGACGATCTTACTCCTGAGCATTATCAGTTTTTCTTGTACCAGCTTCTTCGAGGTCTGAAGTACATACATACAGGTTGGATTTTTCGAGCAATCCCATGGCTTCTATGGCTTTGATGATAATTGATTAACTTACCTTAGTTACTTGCAGCTAATGTATTTCATAGAGATTTAAAGCCGAAAAACATTCTTGCTAATGCTGACTGCAAATTGAAGATATGTGATTTTGGGCTTGCTCGTGTATCTTTCAATGATGCCCCTTCAGCAATTTTCTGGACTGTAAGTTATTATGTCATGGATATCGTGGCATTTGCTCTGTTTTTTTTTTAGTTTCTTCATTTTATTTATTTCTAGTTCCAGCATATTCTAACTTATTTACTGCCATTGAAGGACTATGTTGCAACTCGATGGTATCGTGCTCCGGAACTCTGTGGCTCTTTTTTCTCGAAAGTAAGCTGCTTTTTGTCTGTATTGGAAGAGTTACAAAAGCGATACCTTGATTATCCGAGTCCTTGTTGCTTTGTTGGGTGAAGATATTAGAAATATATGATTCTTCTCAGTTTAAAATTGGTTATGTTAGATAGGCATTTCTTTCATTGGGTTCTGTTTTGCTTTTGCTTTTCTGTTTTCTGGTTTAGGAAATTGTCAGATATTTATTAGGCACTTGAGAATTCTAACGTGCATAATGATCAGCTTTAGACAACATGGCATTAAACAGTGCAAGGTACTTGCAGTCTTTTTTACTATGGAAGATATTTGGATATGTTTTTCTGGTGACTAATGGAAGATCAACTATAGCATGTCAAACTTCAAATATCTATTATGTATCGGTAAAAAGGGTGCTGTGCTTTCTTGATTATCAATTTTCAAGTTTTTAGTCGCGGATGACAAGGTAGCGTGTCAATATAAGTAACCATTATCTTAAATGTTACGAGGTATCTTCTACATAATTTTTGTTTGTTGCGTCCCTTGGTGTATGCTTCAAATGTTTTGGCCCTCTTGTGATTTCAGTGTGTTTCATTACCTCCTATGTAGACACAAGATTGAATTTTGGTGGTTCATGTATACAAGGTTGAATGTTTGATGCCTTTAGATTGCGTAGTGGCAGTATTGGGCTATAACTTAGCAAAGATAACATTTTAAAGTCCTTTCATGTCTAGAATATTTCCTAAGGTCAATTCAGTAGCTTCTCAAATTTTCTCTCTAATGTTTTTCAGGGGTATCAGACTTTGATCAGATTCTTTACCCGTTCATTACATTGAGAGGCCATATATCCTAGTATCTGCCGCTTTGGACCAACTGTTATTGTCTGCTACAAATCATCAAGAGGCCTAGTTGCTATCCCCCTTTTTAATTGATAATGGACTTTCCGAACAGTCTTTACTTGAGACTTGGGCCAAAATTTCTTACGTGGGTTTTGGATGCAGTCAAACAGTGCTGAGGGAATTGTAGTTTAGTGTACATTTTAGACTATGCTCATTTGATTCCCTTTGTTGACAACATACTAATGCATGCAAGGAAAGATCTATGTATATTCATCTTTTCCATTTTCTTTGCTGCGTGAGCAGGCTACTGCGTAAACCTTTTATGTATGATTTGTGAAATTTGTCCCATATTGTCACTATTGGACTATATGATTATTTTAATTCAGCAAAAAAAAAAGAGGGACTATATGATTATGTTCTGTGATATCTTTTGTTGTGCAGTACACCCCAGCAATTGATATTTGGAGCATAGGATGCATATTTGCAGAAATGCTCACAGGAAAACCACTGTTTCCTGGGAAGAATGTGGTGCACCAGTTAGATCTCATGACTGATTTGCTTGGCACTCCTGCACCTGAATCTATTGCAAGGGTCTGTTATTTCATTATCGTTACTGTTTTGCTTTCTCATTATTTAAACAGACCAATTGTAAGCTTTAAGCAAATCATTCCTGGATTTCTTAATATTCGTGGTTTTCAAGAGTTTTGCGCCAAAGGATCCCGCAGTCAAATATCTGGACACTTATGAGCACTAGGAAAAAAAAATGCAAGAGAAGTCACTGTTAACTTCTACCTGAAATTATTTCAGCCTTCCTTCAAGAATTTTCATTTTCTTTCGTTCCTTTGTTTTGTCCAATTCCTTTATGCTGGTATTGGCAGATTCGGAATGAAAAGGCAAGAAGGTATCTTAGTAGCATGAGGAAAAAACCACCAGTTCCTTTCTCACAGAAGTTTCCTCACGCAGATCCATTGGCTCTTCGCTTAGTAGAACGCCTACTTGCATTTGATCCAAAAGATCGTCCGACAGCTGAAGAGGTAATATATATTCTATAAATGAAACGATTACCAATTAACTATTTCAAGTAACATCAGTAAGTATGGAGAGAATTTTATTTGCTTAAATGTTTGAGATCATAACACTTGTTAATGTCTCCTATGCTTATGCCGACAGGCATTGTCTGATCCTTACTTTCATGGTTTGGCTAATATGGATCGTGAACCATCCACTCAACCTATATCAAAACTTGAGTTTGAGTTTGAGAGGAGGAAATTGACAAAAGATGATGTGAGAGAGTTAATCTATAGAGAGGTATGGCTTATAACTGTGGTGCTCGCTGCTTATGTAGTATAGGCCTCTGTAATTCGTGATGGCTACATTAGGCTTTGTGTTTGAATGGAACAGATTTTAGAGTATCATCCCCAGATGCTGCAGGAGTATCTTCGAGGTGGAGATCAGACTAGCTTTATGTATCCAAGGTTGGGTGATCGTCTATTTTTTTTTTGAGCTGATGATGTTATTTTTATCATTTCATTTTGATATATGATCTTAACGTGCATTTATATACATCCACATTGAAATATCAGGTTCCATATTACAGCAGTTTGTGCAATTGTCAGATTCTAGATGTTTAACTGTGATAAACACGAGTTGGATTTTAATTCTTAATTTGCAGAATGATTTCTCTCCTGTCTGTATTTTGTGCGACTTACCATCTTCAGTGCATTTTCAGTTGCTTCAGCTGTTGAAGGGTTGCCCCATTCTGGTTTATGATCTTTGACTTTATTTCCACTACAATCATCAGAAATTGTTTCTAGAAATCTGTCTAAACAGACTCCTATTTTACCCCCCCCTTTTTTTTTTCTTTCTTTAATGTAGTAAAAATGACAGCTTCCTTAAACTGTTCTAGTTAGTCCCTGAATTCTGGACGCACTACTAACACTCAACTCGATGAAGCCTTGCAGTGATTGGGTTGGCTGCCAATATTCTGGTTCTCATTTGCTCATCTGGGGCACACTTTGATGAACTATAGGCTATGTGTCTGTTCTAGCAGTTTTAATCATACCTTTTACTGGTTGCCTATTTATTATGGTCCCTCCCCATCCCTCCGTTCCCCCTCCTCGAAAAGGGATCATATAACGTCAGTCGTCCATTGCTAAGTTTTGTTGCAACACTGAGAAAATCTTAATAAATTAGAAGTAAATATCTTGGCCTTGTTTTGTATGTCAGCAGTCATGTCCCTTTCCAATATCTTTGTCCTCTATGTCCCAGCATCTTGTGCCCTAAGAACACTCTGGTTATGCCCTGCAAAGTTTTCTATGCCAGTTATTCCTTCGTAGGTATCCAATTATCACTTTTTTGTTCTTTTTTTTTTTCTGTAAGTATGAGCAGACTGTTGTCGCTTTAATTTCTTTGATCTGCTTCAATATGGGCAACATCTGCTTTACTATTGTTCTCTTTATGCTCAGCAAACATGAATTAGTAAAATGGTCAGTCCGTGGATAGTTTTGGTTATAAATCTGAAGTGCTTCCTCATTTGTACTTGTAATAGCTCTACATTCTTAAGCAGCTCTTCCAACAATCTCACTTAGCGTTTACTGGATCTGTTGGATCACTGCCCCAGCCATTTTTGGATATTTGCCCAATGGGAATTTGTATGTTTTTACCCAGTGACTATATCACCTGCTCAAAAGAGAAGTTCCCAAACTCATTGAACTAAAGGTTACACAAAGTCATGGATCTAATAGGAGGAAACATCTGCGATGAATAATGCTTTCAAACTTGTAACATTTGAAATTTGTAGACGAAGTAAACTTAATGGATCACTTTATGTTTGCTTCAGACTTGCTTCTGAATTACTATGCCCCATTGAATTAACTTTTCTTATTGTCAATGAATGTTCTCTTCTTTTTTCTTTTCCCTGTTTGTTTGGTGTGGGGGTTTCTAAAGTCCTTTTCCTTGTGTATGATCCCTTGTTAATGGATGGACCTGTTGACCTATTAACTTCCATAGTCAGAGTTAAGGTGTTGGTGCTTCAAACTTTTAATTCTCTTCGTAGTGGAGAGTGTTATTGTCTTTGTCTTGTTGCTGATTTTAAGAAATATTGAACTCATACGGTTTGACATCTTGAATCCTTAGCGCGATCTATTTGAAGAATTTGGGAACGTTGCAACTATTTAGTAGTATATAGATGTTTGTTTACAAGTCAGAAATTCAAGCTATATGCTGAAAGTGATCCTTCTGCATTTAGTCATTTAATGCTACGATGATTGTCAGTAATGTTTCTCTATGCAATTTAGTGGTGTAGATCGATTCAAACGGCAGTTTGCACATCTTGAGGAGCATTATGGTAAAGGGGAAAGAAGCACTCCACTCCAAAGGCAGCATGCTTCCTTACCTAGGTATAATTTCATTTGAAGGTGACATAAAGCGTCAAAATCAAGCCTGCTGATGAGATTTGAACCCAACGCTCTCCGTTTCTGACTCCCTTTCTCTCCCTTGCTCTCTCTGTCTCCCTCTCTTTCTCTCTCGTGTACACAAAGAGGGAAGGAAAGAGGAAGGGGGAGAGGAGAGAGATATACAGGTTTCAATTGTTTTAGGCGGTAGAATGCACATTTGATTTGTTTGGCTTTCTTTTAATTTTTTTTTGGCAACGTAAATCCCACTTTTTGTACTTTTTGATTAGGACGGTAATATAATCTAGATATTTAGCCTGCTAAGTAAGCCCCATTTACCAAAAGAAAAGGAGAAATTTTATTAATCCAGTCTTGTGATATTTTTTTTTTATGAATCTCTTATTGTGTAATCCTTTTCCCAGAGAGCGGGTTCCTGCACCCAAAGATGAGACTGCTGACACAAAAAATGAAGTTGAAAGTCGAACTGCAGCTGCTGTTGCTACAGGTCTTGAGAGTCCTCCAAGGATGCAGCAATATGACAATTCAGAAAATGCTAGCCCAGATTCACAAAATGGACTTAGCAAGCCAAACCACAGTGCTAGAAGCCTGTTGAAGAGTGCCAGTATTAGTGGTTCCAAGTGTATAGGTGGCAAAGCAAGCAAAGATTCAGAGGTAACTAACATTCTTTTGAACATATCCTCCTGTTTTTCCTTGTTAGTTTCTTGCATGGAGGTTGATGATGGATCTCCATTAATCTCTGCATCAGGTTTCCAACTTTAGAATGATCCATTGATTGTTTGTGGGTACTAAAAGTCCCCTGGAAAGTAAGCTAGGGACTCTCGCCTTCTCACCAATCCCAACAAGAGTTGGGAATGTTCATTCCCTTGTTTATAGTGTTTAGAAGTTTCTCTCTTACCATGTAAATAATCACGTTTAATTACTTGAAATGGCATTATAATTCTCGAGACCAAATGGATTTAGCTCTATTTTTATGTGCACCTTTGTAAGGTTTCCCCCTACACTGCGAAGCAGAATTAAAAGAACGAAAAGGAAAGAGTCATGAAAAGGCTTTGTATTATCCAGAAGGTCTATGGCATGGAGGGTCCATTGCTTAAAAATAGAGGGTTCCTTTTCCTTGAAAGAAGACAGTTCTTCTTTCTTTTAGAACTTAGGAGCCGTGCGAGATGAAAGTCTCATGCACAGTTTTGAATGAGAGAAAAAGTGAGGAATCCTCTTTTCGACTTTCATTTTCTGTTGGGAATTGACTTTGCATTTATCTGGGTTTCTCTTTCTGTGTTTTTTGACAGCAAGAGGAACCTATTGCTGAGGTCAATGATGAGGCAATCGATGGCTTGTCACGAAAGGTTGCCACCCTACATGCCTGATTTCATACTTCAGATCGATATCGATTTTCAGTTTAAGAGTTCGAGAAGACATAGTTCTGTGCTCTACTCCTATTTCGTCCATGGCATGCATTGAGGGTGCTATATAGTCCTCACATTATTCCAGGTAGAAGCTAACTCTAGGATTGCATCGCAATTCTATTGATTTGTGGAGGAGTAGAGGTGCTCTCTTGTAATTAAACTCTTGTACGTTTTTGGTGGAAACTACAATTATGTTCTTTTGTGTCTATGCGATGTGATAGACTAGTGCGAAAGGTTTTGTTTCGAATGTAATCGCATCAGTTCAAGCTGCGATATAGTAACTTTGTCTTCTAGGAGCAACCAATTCTTGATTGGTCATCATATGGAGAAGAAATCTTTGTGCCCATATTTACGAGCTAATGCATGAGCTGACACTGCTTCAGCCTTCAAGGGCTTCTATTCACCTTATTATTATTAATTGTTTTGCATGTTGCTGAGGGGCCAAAGTTAACCGGGGGATGGGTATGTGTAGGGTTTTCTACTTCTTGTTCTTCTCTGTTTTTAATTTTATTTTTTTTTCAGGCAAGAAAGATATATATTACTATAACAGAATAGGGATGGGGTCCTTACTCTAAAAGGAGCAATAGGTATTTATAAATTGATAGGGGTCCTTTTTTGTCATTGACCTTGCCAAGAAAATGGTCACATTTGAAGCCGGTTGATGAAGTAGTCGGTGAGACTTTTGAGTCATCCACCATGATATCTTCCACAATAGAAAGAGGCGTGATTGACTCAGGGCAGCTCCAGAAATAAAGGGAAGCCAATAGTCAATATCGAAGGATGGTAGATCTAAACTTGAATATCCTTTGGACAAAAGGGGGAAATGGGAAAAAAAAATTAACAGGAAAACAAGGAGGCTTATAAACATTGACTTAAGAGAAGAAATAGGTGAAAACGAAGAGGGGAGAGAAATAATAGTAAGAGACAAGAGATTTTAAGTGGTTCGGTCTAGAAGATCTAAATCCACTATGAATTGTATTATGAGTCCATACAGATTACAATTGAAGATCTCTATTTATAGAGATAATACAAAGCATAATAGGAGAATATCCTACATTTAAATTTGAATCTCTACATTTGAATTTGAATTTGAATTTGAATCTTCATAACAATATCAAAAATTTGATATTGTGAAAACTATAATATCATATCAAATTTTTAAGATTTGATTATGATATTATCTCTAACATCCCCCTTAAACACAAGATGGAGAAATATGAAATCTTGTGGTTGAAAAACGAGATCTGAAGGTGATTGGACCTTGAAGTCATAGATCCTTGCTCCCTTGCTGATATTTGCTCTTTTGATGAACATATATACTTTTTTTTATTTGATCGGACCTTGAAATCATATCATAGGCACACGACCTTGAATAGGCTGAAAGTGATCGGACCTTGAAATCATAGGCACACGACCCTTGCCAAACATATCTCTGCTCTGTCTTTTTTCTCTCTCTTTCACTCACCTATTTTTTTTCTCTCAACGGAAATTTGCTGTAAGTACAGCGGAGGTGAAATTCACCAACTTTTAAGGATGCAAAATTTTGTTCCTCTGATACCAAGAAGAAAAAGGTGAAAATGAAGAGGGAAGAGAAATAATAACAAGAGACAAGAGATTTTAAGTGGTTCGGTCTAGAAGACCTACATCCACTGTGAAAGCCCATTTTGTATTATGAGTCCATACAGATTACAATTGAAGATCTCTATTTATAGAGATAATACAAAGCATAATAAGAGAATATCCTATATTTAAATTTGAATCTCTACATTTGAATTTGAATTTGAATCTGAATCTTCATAACAATATCAAAAATTTGATATAGTGATAACTATAATCTCATATTAAATCTTTAAGATTTGATTATGATATTATCTCTAACATTAAGAAATACTGTCCGGGGTCAGTCAGGGGATTATCACAACGTTTAATATGAGCTTTAGGAAAGATATCTGATAGAATACAACCAATCCGGGTCACATGCATTCTCCTATAACGCCATTCGAAATTTGAATGATTGAGCTTCAACCAATAGGAACTGGCAACCCTTTGGGGAGGCGCTGGTTCCCTGGGTCTAATCTCTCCAATTCTAGGCTTCTGGTCCTGCTCAAAAAATTGCCCAGAAAAATAAAAAAAGATTGACCTTCAAACACCACCACCCTTCCCGGCAACGCTCACTTGAGCAGATTTATCTGTGGGATTTTCTCAGTTTTCGCATAAATTACCTCCCTTTGGGAAAATCCGCAGGTAATAGAGATAGCTGAGCTGAGAAAGCCTTTCTCACTGCAACATCGAAGAAGGGCATGTTATATATATAACCAATAGTCATCTAAATCATTTCCAAGGATAGTGAGGGACACTTATTGTTCAAGATATTGCTCCACACTGTTTTTGAAGAACAGAAACACGTTGTGGATTGGTACTATCTAGGGAGGGGAATAGCTTATTGGAAATACACTTGTCAGGAACTGGTTTACTTACTAAATCTAGCAATCTCACTTGTTAGGTGGTTCTTCCTTACCCACAAAGAACGGCTAAAATGCGTAAACTTAAAACCAGAATTGCAGGATTAATCCAAGAAAAGACTTGCTAGAATCTACCTTCATGATATTGCTTCTATGAAGAACACTCGTCCAACTGTTTTCTCCAAAGACTCACTGACCATTTCCGGCAAATTATTTACCATGTATTCCAACTCAAACTTTCTATGTTTGCAGTCCCGAGTATATACAAGTAACAGCATTATCTTCAAACTAGAGCCCCATCACAAAGTAGAGAGAAATCTTATCTTCTGTATAAGCAGCAATTAGCCCAAAAACATCTGAATAAATCCATCTTTCAGTCCACCTATCGTGAGAAATTTGGAGTCGGTTATCTTTCACATGCAATTTCAATCCATCTCGACTCTTCTCACAGAAGTCAATGGCCTCAAAGTTTTCAGAACGACTTGACTTAAATACTTGGTCAATCTGCAAGGATTTCTATGTCAGATCAAGAGTTGCAACACCAACGTCGCATTTCCACTTAATAATGCTTTTCTATCTCACCAGTAATCCCCACATGAACAAGAACCACCACTGAAGTGGTGAAAGCGATGTGAATCTCTCAAGATTATCAACCTTCCCTCAATCTTGGATATGTGTTTGATGGCATTGTGGCAATCTTCGCACACTCGCAAGTTTTTCATAACGCGGATTGGTCTCCCAGCAGGTATCGAAAGGATTCCAAATGCCACTGCTAATTTCTCACTGTGATACTTGGTAGATGTTCCTTCTCTTCCTCTTCCACATCATGTAAAACCAATTTTGTACAAGAAACATACCCGTCCAGCTTCATTTTCAAATCCATCTCTTCTAAAAATGCATATATTCTATCCTTGTCTGGGTGGTAGGGTCTCCAGCTGAAAAAGTATGAACCTTATTCTGGGCTTCAAGCCAACTATAACCAGGTACTTTTCTCACACCACTAACCCTCATTTTCAATCTCATCTTGCTAACATCACCCCATCTACCTGAAGATGCATATAAATTTGAGAGAAGAACATACATCCCTGAATTATCAGGTTCCATCTCAAAAATCATCTCAGCAGCCTTTTCACCTAATTCAGTATTGCCATGAATTCTGCTTGCACCGAGTAGAGCACCCCATGTAGCAGCATCTGGTTCAAAGGGCATTATTCGCATCAAATTCTGGGCCTCGTCCAGACGCCCAGCTCGTCCAAGAAGATCAATCATACAAGTGTAGTGTTTTGAGTTTGCTGTTATACCATACTCCCGACTCATTGAATAGAAATATTCTGATCCCTTTTCTACCAATCCAGTATGACTGCAAGCAGACAGTACACCAACCTGAAACACGATGCAAAGAAGAAGAGAGGGGGGGGGGTAACAATTAGAAGGAGAAAGAAGTTATGTAGAAACAAAGATATTATTAGAGCTAGTAAGTTCAAGCTATGCAACAATTTGCAGCAAAAAAAATACAGATTGATATGGACAATAATGTGGTAATCTTCAGGACACGTAAACCTTTTGGTTTGAAAAGTAATTGCTTTTCACTTTATTGCTTTATCTATTTATCTAATTGCTTTTCCGCTTCCAAAGTTTATTGAAAGATATTCTTGTCTCGTTGTTACTTCTTCTTCTTCTTTTTCAAGTTCACGATCAAAGAAAGTACTATGAAGTGCTATTCATATAGTGCCTCTCTTTCATTCAACAACTGAACCAGGGAGAAAGTACTGATTGTCTTTCTGACAAGAATGAAAGCGGAGCAAGGTTCCCTTTTAAAAATAACAGAGGAAGATGATAAGTTAACATACAAGGAGGCAACCAAATGGCTTTATAAGGGCACTCAAGTACAATAGCTCGCTAGCTTCAGCGTGCATATATAAGGGATAGGGCAAGCATGGGGGTATGTAGGGTCTACACCAGAGAGAATTAAAGTAAACCTAAAGAACTAATGTGCATCAACCTCAGGAAGTTCTATGCCCTAATCATGCATGAAAATCTACCACATGTTTTTTACAACGATACTCAAAGCACAATTAAGATGCCACTCAGATAAGGAAATATTTCTTTAGGCTAGTTTCAACCAGCATGGTCATTTTACTTTTTCCTCTGGTATGTTCGTGACAGCATTATGATAAACACAAGCCTAAGAAAAGTACTAGATGACTTGATATAACTGTCCAGAATGTTTATTCAGCAATCATTTCCTGAAACAGCTATCTCAAAAGAATCAAACAACAAGTTCTCACACCAGTAAAAGGAAGTTCTCTTGCCTTCAAAGGAACTTCTGTCACCAGTAACTCCGACAGTTTCAGAACACCAATTTGACAAGCCAAATAAAGGTCAAGGGGCGAATCAAATTGAAATAGAATATCATTTTGGGTTGAGAATACGACACCTAAATGAAAATTAAATGCATTCAAATGGGTAAAACAAAAATTACCATAGTGACATCGTCAGGGTTGCTTCCCGCTGCCTTCATTGACTCAAAAACCTTCAAAGCCTCTTTGCCAAATCCATGCCGCGCATATCCTGCAATCATTGTATTCCAAGATACAACATCCTTTTCTGCTATATCTTCAAACACGTCATATGCTTCATCTATGTTTCCACATTTACAATACATGGCCAGAAGTGCATTCCCCACGTAATAGCCAGTCTCATATCCTGCCTTAACTAGCTGCCCATACAATTGCTTACCCAACTCCAGAGCAGCAATATCAGCACACGCACTTAAAGAACAGGTAAATGAAGACCTATTTAACGTTTCCCCATCCCGTTTCATTTTCACAAATAGATGCAAAGCCTCTTCACCATGACCACTTTGAGCATAACCAGCAATAATCGCTGCCCAAGAAATACAGTCACGCCGAGGCATCTTATTGAACAAATCCCTTGCTTCAGAAATATCACCACTCTGAGCATAGCCAGTAATCATTGTGTTCCAAGAACTTATGTTCCGATAAGGCATCATATCGAACAATTCCCTTGCCATGCCCATTCTCTTGCACTGCACATATCCAGCAATCATTGAGTTCCACGAAACCTCGTTTTTCACAGGCATCTCATTGAAAAATCTTCTTGCTTCATTCAACATCCCATTCTGCACATGTCCAGACGCCATTGTCGTCCATGCAAACACATCCCGAATTGGAGAGTCCTCAAACAATCTACTAGCTTCCAACAACTCCCCGTTCTGCGCATAACCCGTGATCATAGTATTCCAAGAAACCTCATCTCTCACAGGCATCCGATCAAAAAGCCATCTAGCATCAACCAACCTCTTCCTCCTTACGTAGCCCCCCATCAAACAATTCCAAGACACCACTTCCCAATCTGTTTTTGACTCAAACAGCTTCCGAGCTTCCTCTATCCTCATATTCTGCACATACGCTGCAAGTAACCCATTCCATGATATCTCATTCTTATCCGGCATCCTATCAAAAATCTTTCTTGCCTCATCGACTACCCATTCTGGGCATACCCAGACAACATAGCATTCCACGAAACAACATCCCTTTCGGGCATCTGATCGAAAAAATCACGAGCTGCACCAAGATTCCTGTTCCTGACATACCCACTAAGCATCACATTCCAAGAAACCAAGTCTCTTTCAGGCATTTTCTCAAACAAATCTCTCGCAAGATCAATCTTGTCATTCGACAAGAACCCAGATATACCTTGTAGGAGACTGGGCTCCGGCGTGGCATGGAGTTGAAGATGCTGAGAGCGGACTCACATTGGCCGTTACGCATGTGGGCAGTGATGGCCACATTCCATTTTAGAATGTCCGAATCTGAGATGGGTGACTTCTTGTTCTTAGCATCGCGCCTTTGGTTTAAGGTTTTCTTAGATGGAGTAGTTGTCTTTGTTATGTTCTGGAGTTTCTCGTTGATGGGCTCGTTTTGGAGAGAGCGACTGCAGGTGCTGTGTACCTGTCTCAAACGGCTATTCCCGCGCATCGCTTTGATCATGAACTTTCTCTTTTTTTTTTTTTCATCTTCATCACCCTTATTTTTTATAAATAGTATACCCACCCACCGCTTTTTCCTCTCTTAAAAAATATATATCTACTCGTCTTTTCAGCGCTTCAACCAAAATTCTAGATATTAGGATAAATTTTTGAGAAATTTATTTTTTTGTCCTTAGTTTTACGTCATTTTCACAAATATATCATTATTTTTTAAAATTAAAAATGACAGTCCTTCATTTTTTACCGTTTTCATAATAGATCATGACTTTTTTTAAAATTAAAAATTTTAGTCGTTTTGTACTAAAAAATAAAATCCTCTAGTCCAGCTCACAGAAGGTGAAATTTTAGTCCTTAATTTTGGACTCTTAAAAAAAATCCTCTTGATCAACTCTCTATTAAACTCACAAATGGTAGAAGCTTCATCTGAGAAAAAATTCAACTTAACTACTCACGGGACACATCGTGGCCATCATAACTTATGGTGGATGAAACAATGCATAGCATGGGGAGATGAACTTGAATCGGACAAGTTGGAAAGATAACATTTTGCGAGATACCAGTACATAATGGACGATGTGACGTCAAATGTGGCCAGCATAATTTATTGAATAAGTGGGAGTCACGTTAACAACTTACTTGGGTGATGTTCGTTTTGAAGGTTTTTGTAGGATTTGAAGAATTTTGTGAATTTTTAGGTGATGATAAAGTTGTATTGGTGTTTGTGTAGAAGTTGGTGAGGTGTAAAAAAAATGAATGATGATGTTTATAGTTTTTTTGTTTTTTTTTTCGAATTTATTATTATTTTTATTAAAATAATAATATTTTAAATAAAAATTTAAAGAAAAAACGAAATAATACTCAAACCGATGTCAGGCGAACAAAAAAGCATGCGAGAAGCATGACTTTTTTCTTCAAACCGATGTCAGGCGAACAAAAAACGAGGGTGAAAAGCAAAAAAGGAGGGCGACTGCAGGCGACATGTCGGGAGTTTGGCAGGCCGGCTGCAGGTTATTTTTAAAAATTCTAAATTTGCCCTTCGTTGTTTTTAGTTTTTAGGTTGTGGTGGAGGGTGTTTTAGACATTCAATATTAACTTTTTCAGGGCAAAAACGGAAACTGCCGTCCGAATCCTCTATTTTTTCTGTTCTTCGCCGAACATGGAGAACGCAGGATTTGAATCCTGCGTTTTTGTTCAAACCGAACATTGCCTTGATTTTCTGTTAAGGTAGACCTTCTGTTGGCAGTGACGTAGAGCTAATTGATATACTTTTTTTTTTTAACAACTGCAGCTTATATATATACTTTCTGATATATATATTTCTGAATAATACCTTAGGCTTTCATTATTGTCTAGAAACATAGAACAAAGAAACAAACATACAGATATAAGCAAATCTACGAATCCAAACAAGTAGACTGCTGTTGAGACTACATCTAATAATTAAGGGGTCATCAGAATTCAGAATGTACACCAAAACGTTCCATGCCGAGAAAGAGGGAGCAGTGGTGCGTCACGAGCATGCATGGACGGAGCTTAGAGCGGCCATGCCCCCCCCCCCCCCCCCCCCCTTCCCCCAAAAAAAAATCTTCACCAGAATTCTTTTCGATACGTATACCTTACTGCTTACAGGTAGGAAATAATATTTTGTGTGTATGCTCTCCCGAATAACATGTAGCAGTGGGCCTATAATCCAAGCCAATAGGTTGTAAAAAGAGGAAGTTTCAAAGAATTTGTGTTGTTTCCGGTATATGCAAGGATTTACGCTCCTTAAGTCCAACTTTGTCTCGAAGAAGACCCAGATACATGATAAATTCCACAAGGCGTGCTTTGATGTGGTTTACACAAAACCTTTCACAACCAGCTCAGCCCTAATGGTTGCTCCTGGACAAACCTCAGATGTTCTGCAGATCAAATCCCGACTGATCCTCAGGGAGAGGTTTGTAGTGGCATCCACGCGCGGCTTATGTCACTTATATTTTTCCCTTTAATAAAGCTACTACTTTTTAATACCACGCAATACCTCATAACATTAAGAAACTAAAAATACGAACGAAGCATATCACAAACCTCGATATACACAGGAATATCAGATAAAAGAAACGCCTATTCTACTTATGCGAGCAGTCCACTTAGCTAGATTGTGAGCCATACGATTACAACTAGTCCTCGGCACCCATGCTATCTTCCATTCACAGAATTCCTCCAGATAACAACAGATATGGGCAACAACATCGAGATCTCCCAGCACTGTAGTAGTTCCTAGAAGAGTACCACTCTGCAAACAACTAAAGAGCCGCATTAAAAAATTACATGGTTCTACTTATGCATGCGTTCTCGCTAATATCATTGCATCTGCCAAAGTGAATTCGTCATCAACTAAGGAGTTTATATATTGTAAACTAATCGTTTCGTGTATGTCATACAGAGAGTACTGAAAGAATCTTTTATCGAGACTGCTATGTAAGACTCATTCAGTCGGATTGCTGCTTCTGAACTAAGCTAGCCATCCAGATTGCGGGGTTACCACCTGAAAATCGCTTCCCTTTAGTAATTAACTCTATAAAAATTAGCCTTTTAAAGTACAGAGATATTAGGACTGAAAAAATTGAGGGCCCAACTTTGCCGTGGAGATTTGTAATTAACTACCTTCCTCAAATGCGAGGCACAGCCTTTCTCACACAGTTTTCTGAGAAACTCCGGAGCCCAGCATCTCCGCAGTCTCCTTGTCGCGTGCCCCCAAAAAGATTGACGAGCGAATTATTGCAACTATAAGCCTTCACCTTTAAGATTGTCCTGAAAAAGAAACCTGCAAGCTGGGCTATGCTGATAAGAGGTTCTTTGCTTTGATGAACAATCAATCCTTTGTTGGGCCTTCTAGATCGATATTGGAGATCGCCATTAAAACAAGAACCTCACAAAGGGTGCATACTCCTCTGATTTCCCAGAAAAGCCGCCAAATGCATTTGATTTCTCTAGTACGAAAGAGTTAATTAATTAATAATTCTCTTACCTCTATGACATCAGTTAATTCTATTATCTCTAAAGGTATTTCAGTGTGAAGGTATCTTATCATTAATGTTGAAAGATATTGCACACTACATAAAAAGCATATGGTATATATGCATGGAATGTATGACATAAAAGGAAAATCTCTTTGATATTATGCCATTGGAAAGCAAATAAAGGGTAATTTAACTTATAAGAGACCTTTTGTTACATCAATATATATTCCAACGCAAGAAACATGAAAACATCTCACTTTCTTTTTTAAGTTTTTTGGTAATTAGCAAATAGTTCTAATACGTACGGGAAAGAAAAAACAACCACGATAATAGTAGGGGCACTTTCTCCTCACACACCCCCCAAAACCACAAAGTACCTCAGGAGAAAGACCCAGAGAATTATAAGTATTAATTGAAGAAAAACCTGAAAGACACTATTTAATCGTTCTACTAATCCCTTCGCCCTACGACAGTTCGACAATGAGGCCACTGCTCATGAGCGCCTTCTGCTTGTTGGTTCTTTCTGAGCGTTGAAGTACACAGTCGCCGCTGGCAAACCCAGATCTAGCTGCCCTGCGAAGTTGCGAGTATTGAAGTTCGCACGCGAGGAAGGCTGGTCCATAAGTCCCAGAGCAACCTTCTGCCGGAACAGCACCAATATATAGCGATGAATTCCAATTGGTGGACGTGGCCCTACATATGACATTATCTATTTCCCTGCAACAATCCCAATCGAAACAGGTCAGCAAACCCAGTTTACAGTTTCCTTTTACTGCTAGTCTGCCATTCTCTTGCGACACTAGCAAAATCATTTTTGGAAGTTTCTCAAAAGGGCTTCTACATGTTGACCACATGGATCACACCTAAACAGGCCATTTGGAATCGAGGAAGCCCAGGTCGCTACCATGCCGACAAAGGGACCATGACAAGTGGCACTACACGTGTCCCTGTCAACACAGGTGGATTCTGTGCCAGACACGTGTAATTGACAATCATGCATGCAATTGACATACAAAGACAAAACTTGGAAAACAAAACAAAAACTCTGCAACATTTAATCAGATATTTGTATCTCCAAGGAGCAGATGATGTATACGTGCAATGCTTGGTGCGAGAGTATGCTATGTCTATTTCAGCTGATTTTGCAAATTTTGTGGTTGCCTACAGTTATTGACAGGCAATTGGGTACATGCATTTTGCTCATGGATAAAGGGGCAAATCATGATGTGATGTACCCTTAATGATTTCAATTTTATGAAATCTGAAACTTCAGAGACCAAACACATGCATGCTGATGTTGCCTGGGAAAAAGGGTACCTAAGATTCCAGGTGAACCTATGAAGGAGGGATGACCAGTCTACTGATCTAGTTGTCAGTGATAATAATGCATGCTTAACACAGCGCGCGGCTGCACCGCCAACCATATTCCCTATCAAATGTCATTCTAACATTAGTATCCTCTGAGACACATAGGCTTAAAGGAAATTTAGGTTTAATCATTAAAAATTCACCACATAATTTTTTATTATTATAATATTTATTAAAATTCTTCTCTCTCTTTACTTTTTCACCAACTCCCATAACATATCTTTACTTTATAATATTTCTCAAACCCCAATACCCAAAATTTTCACTCTCAAACCCAGTATCCTCTGAGACATATAGGCCTAAAGGAAATTAAAACATATAATTTTATCAATCATGTAATATTAGTCGAAAGAACCTTGATCAGCTTGCGCGCATGCATGCAATTTTTTTCTTATTATTATTTTAGGGAGAATTCGTGTATAAAAGGTTTATGTGTAAGCCTCCATTTGGATCTCCAGAAGAGGCATGAAGAGAAAAGAAAAAACCTCTATTTGGGTCTCAGCAGAAAAAGACAAAGAAGCAAAAAGAGAGGAGGAGGAAATTAAGCGCTCAGATGGGATACAAAAAAAGAGAGGACAAAGTAATCCTGTAACAACAAGAAAACTATTGTCTTTTAGTACTGTAGATCCCAAGATCCAATTTTTACAGACGTGTGGTTTCTACCTCGAGTTGGGTTTGCTCCACCAGGAATGTCGACAACAATCCTGAAAACATATACCAAGTGCGCGAAGAAAGTAAGGCCGAAGAAAGAAGGAAACGAAAATATAAAGCTAAAGAAGTCAAAATTGAAGAAGCAACAGACCAGTGAACCCATTCCCGCATGTTGGGCTCTCTAGGGCTAGGAGTATCAGGATCAGTCATCACCTGCACGAAGAGCCATCCATTACCGATTTAGATATCATCGTGTGTCAACCATCCGAGCAGGGCCGGCTCAAACCAAATGAAGGGCTAAGTCAAAATAAATTATTAGGCTTTTTTTAATATAAAACTTAATTTAAAATATTTAAAAATTATTAAATTTAATATAAAATATTTAAAGGCCCCATTAATTATTTTTTATGAGTCCCTCATACATGACATCAAGGCCCCCATGACTAGAATAATTAAGAAATTTATAAGGCATTTTTTCTCTTTAAGCAAAGTTTAGAAATATCTAAAAATGAATTTGGAGGCCTGAAAGAAATATATTAGTGCACTCATGATAAAAAAAATATATGAAAATATTGCATCTTGCCATTTTTTTCTTAGCTAAGTTGTTTTTTTTAGGTCATCTACAACAAAAAAAAATATATATTTTTAGTCTTTATGGGGCCTTGCTCGGGGTGAGGCCTTAGGCCACCGCCTAAGTTGCCTTACCCTTGAGCCGGCCCTGCATCCGAGTTATGTTAAATTTCAAGGATATTAAGATCAACATAAAGGATCATGCATGCACGCCTAAAGGAGTCCCAAACACACGCACAGACAGAGAGAGAGAGTGAGAGAGGAGACCAGAGTATATAGCTCATCGGAATTCCAGAAGATTGTCAGTTTCGGAGGACTGACTGCTATTAAGGGTTTGATATCACACCCGTTCGTCACATGCCTGGAGCCATAGTAGGCAGACATGTGCACGGTAGGAACAAACATGTATACCACATCACCAATCACTCGGCCCACAATAAGGGGATCAACAGAGGCAGCCATGAGAGAAGGGAGCCCGGAGACGGAGCAACAAAAGAAAGAAAAACAACTAGACTTGGTATGACCTGTAGCAGAACCAGGCTTTTATATATACATGTAAAGTAAAGGCAAATATAAATATGCCTTTTGGATTTGTGTAACCTATGGTTCATGCATAGGCCATCATAAAGTGTAGAGGAGCTGCGACAAACACGTGTGAGGCCACCCCGGAGGAAAATCCACCATCGTTCCTCTGCTTGTTACAGGTGGTTGTATCATGGCCGTCAATTTCGACCACAAACTTACAGATGTATCAGCCAACGGCTAAAAGGTTCGGGTCCATGCGTGCACCTCAAGATAAGAATGAGTTAACTTCAGGCCAACACGCCCTGCGGAGCCCACAAGGAAAAAATATCAGACCTATTAGAGAAGGGACAGATTGTAAAAGTGGACCTTCAACTACTATAGAGCAGCTCCCTCTGTAACTTCCATTTTTGAGGGTTCTGTTCTTAATTTCAAGTTGAGAGGCCTTGGTAAAAGAACAGCTCCATATAGACCTGTGAGATTCTCCCCCCTGTATTACATGGTTTGAAGTGTTCTTTCGGCCGTTGGTTATTTGCATGAGAGGATCCCATCTGGTCCAAGTTTCTGACGAAACCAAAATGTCAGAGAGAAAGTGCAGAAGATTATGTCCAGTTTTCATGGGGCGCAGTTCTGCAACATGTGCAGCGCCACTAGTTTTCCCAATTAGCCAACAGCAGCATGCCACAAAAAGAGAAACTGGCGAAACTTGTTGGACAAGACAAAGCCATTAAGAATTTAAGAGAGGAGTACTCTATGGGGTTGAACAGTAATATCTCTAGGACTGATTTTATTTGGACCTCTGTCGTGATGATGCGTTGAACTTTATGTTACTATTTCATCTTGTAATTAGGGTGGAACATTGTTCTTAGTTCTGATCTATTTTTTCTTTTTTACCTGAACCGGGAGTGAAATCCGGTGTTTGAGGGAAACAAATTAAAGAAGAAACACGATAACCGTTGCATATTCCTCACATACTTTCATGACTAGGAGCGATACACGGGAAAATCAAAGTGTTAACAGTATATTGTATACACAGTGCAGATGTTACACTTGGCCATGACTTGTTTACCGACATGCTTATATTCAATCTTTTCTGAGGTGCTTTGGTGCGGTTAATTCATTTCTAAGAGTTTAGATCCAAACAGATCCTAATACGTGAATCTCAAACCACCTCATTAAAGAATTATATGAAGGGCCACGTCAAGTTATAAAAAAACGGCTGAATTTTTAATGCGCTAATTAACTTGATCTTGACCTTTCAGATAACTCAATCATGTAGTGGCTAAATGAGATCCGTTTATTAGAACATGTTAGGATCTTACTTTTTGGACTGAATCTACATTCAGGATGAATTTATCACAAACGGTGACAACAAGTTGATCTAGGAGTTCTTTGTCCATCTAATAGGTAGATTGTAAGAGCTAGGGGAGAAAACGGACCCCTTTGGTTCATTAGGATGCCATCACCAACTACCTAACCGAAGGGGTCGGTTTACTTTTTTTAATGCTGACCCCCGAACCAACGGTAAATGGAACTGGTCGGCACCGACATCTTCGGGGTTGGTCGGCTCCTCGACCAACAAGAGAGACTGAGAGAAGGGAGAGTTAGAGAGACAAACTAATTAACAAAGACTGAGAGGTGAGGGAAAGAAGAGAGAGAACCGAAGGTGAGAGATTGAGAGAGCGAGAAAAGAACCAAAAGTGAGAGAGAGAGGAGAGTTGTGGGAGAGGAGAGAGAAAAAATGTTAGGTTTTATGTTTTATTTTCTTATTTTATATAATGGGTCGGTTCGGTTTTGACTAGCCGAACACTTGGCATTGAAGGCCAAACCAACCTATTTCGTTTCCAGAATTTTTGGACTGAGCGTCCAACCGGTTCAATTGAAAACTAGTTGAAGCCTGTTGGGCTAGGTCTGTTTATGTTAAAACAATCGCTCTTGGCCCTAAATTGACCCCTACTCCACGAGAGCCATACCATTAATTTGCTTACCTTTTGTTGAACAAAAGTAAAGTTATCCAATTGTGGTTGTACATACGGATAGTTGAAAAGAGAGCTTGTTCTTTTAGACTTGTGTAGGGTACCAAAAATTACCAACAAAACTAAGGATGCCCCTTGATTGTTCATATTGTTAAACATTATGGAAAGTGGCTTCTGCTGCTTTTGATATCAGTGGAGTTCATGTCTTATTGGGTACACTTTTGCAATTGATTGTCAAGAGGAAGACTTGGTTATAGTGTTCTTGCACGAGGGGAGATTTTAGGAATACCCTATTTGTACGGATCAAAATTGAGGGATTTTTGGGGAAATTACTAGCACAAGGACATATTTTATTGGATAAAACATTGCATTACAATATAAATTAAAACCATAGGGACACATATATGCAAGTAATTTCCTTATGTATTTAATTTTGTGCGGCATGTAAAATCTTCGAAGTGTATAACTTGCGCGGTTGAGAAAATTTCATACTAATTTTTCAGTTGAATAATTGAAAGAAAATTAATTTTATTTCCTATCAAAGTAAGTTCTCTAATATGAAAATGTTAAACATATAGCTTAGACCCGTATCTTACTATCTTTAGATCTTATCGTGGGTCCTACTTCTAAATTGACCCGACCGTAAAGAACCACTGTTGCTTACCACGTGTAGATGCCTTTTCTCTTCTCTACTTAGCAATCAATTATAGACCTACCATATCCATTCTTTTTGGGCTTAGGAGAAGGCCAAAGAACAAACTAGCCGAGCTTGACCTACTATCCAAAGTAACATTTAGGTCCTAAAATGAACCATAACGAGTTCCTTACTTTTTTTTTTTTTTTTTATGTTTAAAAAGAGGAGGGGCAACCAGCGTAGCAACCTTCTCTTGCAATGACTATAGTAGCACCTCCCACTGTAGAATATCCAGTTTGAGTCATAGCTACTGCTCCTTGAACGAGCTCGTCACCACAACATCAGCTCCTCCCAGCCATAGCTACTGCTCCTTGGATGAGCCCGTCACCACAACTTGGAATCTAGTGAATAGGTGCTACCCACAGGGGACAACCCTGCTGCCAACGAGTTCCTTACTTGAAGCTTTTCCCAGTTGTTGCCTTGGGGATGGCCTATTGCTCTGCCCGTTGGTCTGCTCTATCCTTATTGGTCTGACGTCAAGGGTTCGATCCAGTCCAGTTCCTTCAGACAAAAGGTTTATCCTTGCTAGTGTAACAAACTTAAATTTGTATTGCAAATTACTGGAATTGTATTCACTACGATAAGACCAAATGATAATTCTGATTCGAGGTAACAACCCTCCAAGAGTTCGTTAGACAAACATGTACTCAAATCTGCTTAGAATGAAAGGAACCAAACATATTTATTCTTGTGCTCATGCATGGGCTAAATTTGATGATATTTGGATTGGGACAAACCCGGCCCAAATCCTCAATAACTAATGAGGGCTCAACTCTTGACCTTTTAACCCAATTGCTAACTTAACTACTAATGCCTAACAAGGCCCAACCCATTAAGCCCATTACGTAACAAAGCATCAAATAAAGTAAACTAAGCAAACTGAACTAAACTAAACACTTCGGTACCACTTTGACTTCTCGAATGCTCCAAGCTTCAATCTTGAAAATCAAGCTCCCAAGTTTCCTTTCTTCCCCTATTTTGCAACCCTAGATCTATTTTTCCTCAGCTTGTAATAATACCCTCCCATTAGAACACCTTGTCCACAACTTTAGTCTTTGACTGATAAATAATATGGAAAGAATTTTTATAAATTGAATTCCCCAACTCTCTCTCTCTCTCTCTCTTTCCTACTACCCCTTTCTCGCTTTTGCTCTCCCTCTCTTTCACGTCTCTGTCTCCTTCTCCCTCTTTCACGTTTCACCTCTATCTTATCTCTCTCCGCCTTTTTCTCTATCTCTTTCTCCCCCGCACCTCTCTCTCTTTCCATGACTTTTATTTTTTTAAAAAATTACGGTGATGGCAGTGCCAGTGAACCGCCCAGCAGTGGGTGGTTACACAGCCACCTGGTGAAAATGGAAACTGGCTCCGGCCCCACTCAGTACGGTGATTGGTGTCAGTACTGGTGTCAGTGCCGGTTAAACGGCACACGACCGATAATGGTGAACACCCCTAATAGCGATTGCATCCATTCTTTGGGCTTGTCTCCAATCACACATCATAGGTAGCATTTTATGCATTTGTTAATAGCTTCTGTTTGACCATCTGTCGTAGGGTGGTATGATGTACTATAGTGTAACTTGGTACCCTGCATGTGAAATACTTATTACCAAAAATTTCTGGTGAATATTGGGTCTCTATTTGATATGATGATGTTGGTAGGCCATGTAGCTTAAACACATGTTGTATGAATGCTTGAGCCACTTACGTAGCTGTATAGGGGCGTGAACAATGCCATAAAATGGTTGTACTTAGTGAGTTGGTCTACTACCACAAAAATCATACTATAGCCCTTGGAAAGGGGCAGACCATCGATGAAATCCATGTAAATGTCACTCCATGGTCTGTTTGGAATTGGTAAGAGTTGTAGTAACTCGATTGGTAAAACTGTCTCGTATTTGTCTTGTTGACATACTAATCCTTTGGTAGGTTTCTTCATAACCTGCATGGCTTCCAACAGGGTTGTCATGTGCCATCTACAAAATTTTCTCCTTGAGAGGTGGACTATCTCCGATACGTTCTTCCCTTATATTTGAGCACCCTATTAATCAAGGTATATTGTAAAGGATCCAATTTCCCCTTCTTTAGCCGGTTCAATAGAACTGGAATGTAACTATCATTTGAGTAAGTCACCTTTAGATCATCGATCCAAGTAGTTATTGAAAAAGAAATTGCCTTGAACTCCCCTTGTTCCTCCTCCTTTTCATATTTCCTAGATAAGGCGTCATCCACCTTATTTTCTCTGTGCTATTTGTATTCCACCATGAAATCGTACCCCAAAGGTTTGGTAATCCACTTATGTTGAAGAGGAGTGCCCACCTACTGCTCTAGCAGATGTTTAAGGCTTTGTTGATTATTTGTTGTCTTAAAAGTTTAACCTAGCAGATAAGGTCTCTATTTTTTGATAGCATTGACAAGTGCTAGCAACTCCCTCTCATAGGTTGACATAGCCAGCATACACCTTTTAGAGCTTGGTTGAAATAGCTAATGGTATTCCCTTTTTGCATTAGTTCATCTCCAATACCGACCCCTGAAGCATCACACTCTATGACAAAATGTTTGGTGAAATCAGGTAGAGCCAAAACTGGAGGGTTGGTGACAAACTCCTTCAGTTTTCAAACGCTTCAATGGCCTGGTCTGTCTACTTAAACCCAGTTTGTAATTGATCTATAGTCATTGATAAACTTGCGATAATACCCAGCTAGAACCATAAAATTCTCTTAAAGATTTTATATTCCTTGGTAGTGGTCAGCTAATCATGGACTATAACTTCATTGGGTTAGCCCTCACCCTTTAATCCGAAATTACATGCCCCTAATATTCAATCTTTGTGCAAGCAAAGTGACACTTAGACTTTTTTTTGCAAATAAATTGTGTTGTTGCAGTAGAGTCAAAGTAGCCTCTAGAAGCTGTAAGTTCTCTTCTTCCCCTTTATTGTACACCAAAATGTCATAAAAAAGACTAAGATGAACCTCCTAAGGTAAGGCTTCAACACCTCATTTATTAGTGCTTAGAATGTAGATGAGCATTTCTAGGAACTCGTAGTGACCCTCATGAGTTTTAAAATTCGTTTTAGAGACATTATTAGGAACTTTTGCATCATACGTAACCCATAAGCCAAATGAATGCTACTTACGTCCTTACCATCACCCAAGTCTCGTCCTTCAATCCACTTAAGAAGCAACATAGCTTATAACCTTCATTTAACCCTTTTAATCGATTGGCCAAAGCTTCAAATTGACTCTTGTACTTCTTTACTGTGGTTGTTTGTCTTAATTTAATCATATTCTCCATGAGATCATCATATGTATGTGTTCTAAACCTCATAACATAGTCTTAACAAAGGCACCCTAACTAATTATGGTGCCCGACTATTCCACTTCCTGGAACCAGATTAAGGCCTTGTCTTCCATGTGGAAAGAGACAATCAATATTCTGTGATGTGGAAGTGTTTGGTTATATGTGAAAAACTGGTTGGCTTGGTATAACCACCCAGCGGGATCTTCCCCATAAAAATTTGGGAAATCTAATCTCATTGATCTCAGTTGGACTCCACCTTAGTCCTAATGTGGATTTTGGAAACGCGATCCTCTTCGAGATGACTCCCCTATTCAATTTCTCAGTTCTGTGCCATTGCTTGCAGACCCATGGTGAGGGTTTTCAATAGTTTTGTCAAATTTTCTAGAATTAACTGTTGATTTTCCTTTATCCTTTGCTGACTTTTATGTGTGTGCTGTTGAAGCTTCGCTGCCTTCTTCATCTCAGCCAAAGACTCCAAAGCCTGCGCAAACTTCTTAGCTTCTGTCATTGATGAATCAAACTACTTTGATACCAAGTTGTAACAAACTAGAATTTGTATTGCAAATTACTGGAATTGTATTTACTACGATAAGACCAAATGATAATGCTAATTCGAGGTAGCAACCCTCTAAGAATTCCTTTGACAAACATGGGCTAAATCTGATGGTATTTGGATGGGGCCAAACTTAGCCCAAATCCTCTATAACTAATGAGGCCGCAACTCCTAACCTCTTAACCCAACTACTAATTAGGCATTGGCCTAGTCCACTGAGCCCATTACGTAACAAAACATCAAATAAACTACATTAAGTGAACTGAACTAAACTAAACACTTTAGTCACCTAGACTTCTCGAATGCTCCGAGCTTCAATCTTGAAAATCAAGCTTCCAACTTTCCTTTCTTCCCCTCTTCTGCAACCCTCGATCTCTTCCTCCTCAGCTTGTAACAGCTAGCGAACCTCAGGCTGCAGTCAGGCCTGGCCCAGACTTCTGTTATCATAGTACATTTCCAACTTCCACACATGTAATGTGTCCCACTAATGCTCTGGGATCTCCACGTCATGAGGTTTGTCTCGAATTAAAGTGGAGAAAGTATACCACCATAATCTCCTTTTCTTGCCAAACAAACAGAAAAAAAAAACTTTCCCCAGTTCCACTTATGCGGGACAATTACGACATCGAGCTGAAAAGATGAAAACTCCAGCGACCGATATATTTGTGTTTCTTGTTCTTTTTGGGCCTCCCGTGAAACATTGACAGCAACTACAAACATTCTGGTTTTTGAAATCGTGTCCAACCCCGTTTCGATAAGGACATTTATTCTTTGTCTGCCATGCTTGGAAGCCAACACGCCAATGACCAAACCATTCATCTTCTGAACACATATAACCATAGAAGATAAGAGGCCCCGTTGGCGTGAGATGTTGACGCTACATCAATTCCCCTTGAAATATCCAACTGTGTCATATAAATGCCACCAAACATTAATGTCCCACTCTTCTTGTTGGCTGTTTCGGACAGTTTCCCACCGTCTATGGAGTGGTAGGAGCTTATTACATTATTTTCGTAATATTTATTTTTAGTTGTTTTTTTTTTGAGTAACTAAAGAAATCTGGGTACTTATTCGCATTCAACTAGAAACAAACCTAAGAAAGACTATTCTACCGATTCACTACTTTTGTTCTGGTTCCTAATAAGAATGCGTTTTTTTTTCCTAATAAGAATGCTTGACAGCACTAGATATGCGTCAAAGCTCGAGCTATGGGTGCCTTTGCACGCGTTTCAGTCCTAGTAGTCTAAAGCTGCTACAACTCCAAAAGACCTACTGCTCTTGGAGAAAAGCCTCTCTCTCTCTCTCTAACTTTCTTTCCCTGCTACTTTAACTTGGTAGACCCGCCTCATAGAAATAACTAAAATAAACGAAATTTTAAATAATGTTAGACTCGGAATTAAATAAGCCACGTGAAATACAATACTATTTTCGCTCGAAAGCGGGTGTCATTTATTGATTTGGTTCACTTCTTTTCTAAATCGGCATTGCTGCATAACACATGCAATAAATATTTGCTTCACTTATTTGTGACTGTACGTGTTGACTGCGATTTTGAGCCAAAGTTCATGTTCACAAGAAAAGGTAAGATGCGGCACATCAAAATGTGTGTGAACCCAATAATGTTTCGATAAGGACATTTATTCTTTGTCTGCCATGCTTGGAAGCCAACACGCCAATGACCAAACCATTCATCTTCTGAACACATATAACCATAGAAGATGAGAGGCCCCGTTGGCGAGATGTTGACGCTACATCAATTCCCCTGAAATATCCAACTGTGTCATATAAATGCCACCAAACAGGTGACCATAATACCAAAACTTGTCTCTCAAAACAAAACAGTAGTTTCTGCACCATGAGCTGCTGGAGACCCACAACAACGTCTAGTCTAAAAATTGGACCAACCGCACTCCATATTGAATCATTGATCATCAGTAACACCCCCCACAAAAAAAGAGAGAAAAAAAGCACAAGATGATTCACTCACACTAACTGATACAGAGGAGAAACAGAGCATGTTATATTACTAAGAAGGAAATAGAGAGCAACGACTACAAAGATGTCCGGTGGGTCTAACTAATCCGGTTGGACAATAAAGTTGACAGCATATTTAGGAAAAAAAGTACAAACATGCAGAGGTAGATGGGTGCTCTAAGGGTGTTTGACGAAGAATGGCTGGAGATTTCATAGGAATCAACTGCTAGAGGCATTCCATCGCTGTTGAGAGTGCACGACTGAGGATCGGAGCCATCTGTGCTCATCATGATAGCTCGTAGCACAGCCGAAACTGTGCGAAGATAAGCAGTTCGATTCTTGGCGAGAAGCCATGTCAGACCCATTAGCTGACAATCTTTTCTGTGCATTTTAGCGGTCCTTTCCTCTGATTTGCTTGAATTGGAAGTTCTCTTCTCGTTAAGCTTAAAAAAAAGTATTGTCTCGATTAGAGAATACAATGATGCATGGCCACATATAACAAACAAACATAAGTTTGGTGAATGAACTTTTAAATTACCAATTAGTAGGTGTAACATCAAATCACAATCTGTTAAAAACTGCATCTTTAATCCTTTTTTTCTAGATAATCTTTAATCCTTTTAAGTAAACAACAATTCACATAAAGAACAAAAGAATCCAACAACAAACAAGAAACTAAGAAAATAAAAGAATGTGTTTTAAGGAAACTGTTCTTATTGGAGAGCAGGGGTAAATAGTGGGTACAAAATTTCACAGAATTCATTAGATCCAAAAACTGACTAGAATCAGTCAAAAATGGAAAGATATATCAGTTTTGTGCTTTTCTATCCCAAAGTCAACCTCAAATTCGGAAACCTACAAGAATTAATAAAAAATGGGTTTAGATTAAAAAATTAGTGGCATGCCCTGCTACAGCCAATTGGGGTTATACAATAAACTCTGTGAACACAAATTTCAACAACCAGATCAACTTGCAAATTAAAGTCAAGACAATTGGGGCTACAGATTCAAAACGAGATTATACATGTGTTTGTCATCTACCAAGATGAAAATGGTGGAAAAGCTGAGTGAGATACTGTTACAGCCAGCTCTTCATGATGATGAGTTCTCGTCAGCTTTCCTTAATTTCTATTCAGGTGCTTTTGTCAAACCATCTCATATAGAACTAGATTAGGCATTATGGTTCGAAACTAAACTAGCTAGAAATCTCGATCCCATAAGAATGCACTCACTGGTCTAAGAAGGGTACCTGTAGATAGTATTAGGGTACCTGCATCAGCTTAAAGATTACAGTAGATCTTCTAAGAGGAAACCCGTGACTATAATCCAAATAACAGCTGGTGAGATCTAATCATAGATGGCAGTCCAACTCAGCTTTGAGCGCGTGTAGAAGAAGACACTTTTCTTTCTCTTTTTTTCTCCCTTATAGTTTGCAAACTACTAAAAACTTGTTTGACACGCGAAAGGAGATAAAAAAGAAAAAAGAAAAAAACCATACTCTTCCCATTCTGTTTCTTTCTCGTTCTTTTATTCTCTATCATTACGGTAGTACTTTCATTTTCTGCTATAAATATCTCAAGTCAGTCCTGAACTTACCTTTTTTGCTGTCAAGCGTACAATGGACTCGCTCTCATGGCGCGTCCGGAATTATCTAAGTATGACACAGTAATCCAAATTAAGGAAAGCAAGATAAACTTTCCCAAATCACAAATCATGGACGAAGACTCAGGACTGAGCAGAGAATCCCTAGTCTAATAAGATTCTTCTTCTTCATCCTTCCTCCCCACCCATAAGGTGAAAAGTTTCAAACAAACAATAATAACAAATAAGTTTCCCAAGAAGAAAACTAATTGATAAAAGAATGTTATTGAAAATCCCAATCAATCAGAGCGAATGACTCACCATGTGGAGACTGTTCAAGCACTTGGAGCACCCACCAAGACCTGGAAATCCATTCACATTGGTGCTGCTACTCAAGCAATCCCTATCCAACCTCTTCACACTCTCATCCCCAACCAGTTTCCCTTCCGGGGTCACTGAAAACGCCTCGGGACAGCTCAGTGGGTCCAACCTAATGCCGCAGAAACAGTACACCACATCACAGGTCTCATTGGGTCTCGCCAATTCTATTCCTTTTGTCCTGAGGGCTTTTTCCAAGTTATCCACGCAGGTTTCTGAGTCATCCGGCAGCATCGGCAGGTCGTAGGACGTGATATTACTATGACCCGCCACTGCTGCGCCTACCCTGCTTGCCCTGTCCAGGCCAGTGCGAGAGTAGGCGGCATAAAGCCACGCGGCTAGCACGGGACAACACCGGCTGCGCCGGAGCTGCCCATCGGAGTCATCCTTTGTGGCGCCACAAGCGGTCTTTATCCCGTGGAAGAGCTCATCGGGGAGGTCCAGTGGGCAGCCAGCCACATTGGATTGTTCGGGGAATGCAGGAATTGTTGCTGGTCCAGATGGGGTTGGGAGGAACGGTTGGATGGTGGCCGGGTCAGGATTGGGCAGACCCAGAAAGGTGGGCAAGAGAATGGAGGAGAAAGCAAAGAAGGGAAAGAAAGACGGGTTTGGGAACATTGGTACAAAGGAAGAGTTTGCTTCGTGCAAATGAAGAGAGTGGGGTGTGTGTGTGTTGTGTTGTGGGTTATGCTTTTGCTTTGCTTTATGATTTGGGAGTACAAATCATTAAAGGTGCATACACCAATATAGTCGACCTGTGGTGGGTGCTGGGTGTTTGGAGTAGCAGCAAATGAAAAGGAAAGAAGGAACTCGCAAAGGCTCGTGGGGCTGGATAAATTTGGCTCTTAGCTACCTCGGTTAGATCTAAAGTTAAAAGCATGGCCATCTCGAAAGTTGCTGCTGGGGATTAGTAATAGTATCATGAACAAATCATTCAAGGGGGAAGTTAATAGGTTTGGCTCACGAGACATCTATGTATTAATGTACCTTGGGCTTTGTGGTTCTCTGTCGCCTCTAAATGCAGAAATTCCAGTCATCAATATGCAAACAAATGAAATTATAGTTTTATAATATATGAAGCCTAACCACCCACACCTTCCCAAATTGTTTGTGATAAATTCTTGTGGGTCTGTGACGTCCAATTGAGAAAATTAAAGAAGAAAACTAAAACTATATAAAGGTCTCTGCAGCCTGCAGGGACTCCTCCAATGAAAGATCGCATACATTTATTCAGAAATTTGTATATCAGAAAAAAAGGAAGAAAAAGAAAAGGAATGTACTTGTGTCGCAATTTTTCAGCCTTTCCTTTCTTCTGCGTAGTAGGGTCCAAGTGGAAAGAGGGGACAGCTAGATTCTTTCTTCTTCTTTTTTTTTTTCTCAGAAGGGGACAGCTAGATTCAATGATAAGTCTTTGTCATTGTCTTCACCAAGAACAAAATAGGTACCGCTTTCAGTTTTCTTGAGTTATGGAACAGAGTTGTGGGATTGGGAAGCAGGTCACGTGTACAGCTGAGATGCCCATAACATAACTGGATTTTCCTCACTTTGGCTTGCTGCAATCCACTTCTTATTGCAATTCCTATCTGCCAGCAGCTGCATTTGGATAAGCTTTTTTGATGTTCAGTTCAGGAATTTTAACGTAGTAGAAAAAAAACATCTACTAATAGATTAAGGAAGAATATTTACTAATAAGATAGCCCCATAAATTTCTATTTGGGATGAACTAATTTTAGTGTTTACCTATGTCTAAGCTATAAATAACAATGGGAAGGGATTTTCTCTTTTTGTAGTTTAAGTTTACACAAGGTAAACCCGATTTGTATGAGACTAGAGAACTGTATAAATCTCAAGATTAATCAAGATGCGTATGCTGGTCTGCGAAATAGAAAAAAAAAAGATCAACAATCGTAGTGTGCGCTTTATCTATCCTAATAGTTTAAATTTTGAAATAGTAATTCCCCAATAGGTGTTGGTAGTTGAACAAACGAATGCTTCAAATTCTGATTCCACACTGTGATGTAAGTATAGGAAGGATTAATGCATAAAAAATAAGAAAGATCCAGATATCTCTTGGGCGAGGCGTCGGAAATGTTTATGTAATTGGTCTTTGAAGTCTTAACGCAAGATACAATTCTTTTATTTACTTTTTGTATATACTGCTGATATGGCAATTAGTTATAACAAGATCAGTTAGCATTTCTTAAGCTGTTAGAAGCTTCTCATCTGTATATAAAAACAGAGCACTTGTAACGAGATTCAATACAATGGAATATTCATTTCCAAATTCATTCTCTCATTGCTCACTTACGATTTAACATGGTATCAGAGGTTTACTGATACAATGGCTTCCGCTACTCCTACATCATCTCCTTCATCTTTACAGTCTATTCCTTCAAATCCTGTTACAACAACTATGACAGATACGAATCCTTACTTTCTAAGTCCAGGAGATCACCCAGGTAATATCCTTGTTTCTCAGCATTTATCTGGAGACAATTACCCTACATGGTCACGATCCATGCTTATGGCATTGAATGCCAAGAATAAAATCGGCTTTGTCAATGGTTCTATTGTCAAACCAAGAACATCCGATGATAACTTTGAAATCTGGAGTCGATGCAATGATATGGTAAGATCATGGATTCTTAATTCCATATCCAAAGATCTTTATGGCAGCATTATATACATCGACACAACACAAGACATTTGGTCAGATCTAAAAGAGTGCTTTTCTCAAGGAAATGGTCCTCGAGTATTTCAGCTTCAAAAGGCCATTGCTGCTCTTTCTCAAGATCAATTATTAGTCACCAGTTATTTCACCAAGTTAAAAGGATTATGGGATGAACTTTCCAATTATCGTCCTACTCCTTGTTCGTGTTGTTCATGTGGTGCCATTAAGATCATGCTTGCTGCTCAGCATCAAGATTATGTCATGAGATTCCTGATGGGATTAAATGATTCTTTTTCAAGCATCAGAGGTCAAATCTTAGTCTATGATCCTCTTCCTCCCATCAACAAAGTTTTTGCTCTAATAATTCAAGATGAAAAACAAAGAGAGATCATTCCTCACCTTTCATCTACCCCTGACACCACTTCTTTTCTCACCCGAAGCAATGATCATAGAACTGGAGGAAAATCTTACTCTCAATATCCTAAGAAGGAGAGACCGGTATGTAGTCATTGTGGTATTCCAGGCCATACTATTGACAAATGTTATAAAATTCATGGCTATCCTCCTGGCTATAAGACTTCTCGGCCAAAGTTCTCTGCTGCTCCTTCAGGATTTTCACATCATTCCTCTGCACATTTGGCTAATCAAGTTGCTTCCGCAACTAATACTTCTGTTGCAGCTACAGATAATACACCATTTCATTTCACTCCATTGCAATACAACAAGCTTCTGGCACTCATTCAACCTGACAATCACTTGCAAACTACTGTCAATGATAGCTCATCCAACACAAGTTTGTCTCTTATGACAGGTAAATCAGCTTGTTTTTCCTCTCACCAATGTCCTTCTCCAGCATGGATTATTGATACTGGGGCCACCGATCACATGGTGCAATCTCAGTCTTATCTTACTCATGCTATATCCATCGTTTCTCAATTTGTTAAACTTCCCAATGGACAGTCAGTTGCTGTCACTCACATTGGTCATGTTCAACTGTCAGATAAACTAATCCTTACCAATGTCTTATGTGTACCTTCATTTGGCTTCAATTTACTTTCAGTCAGTCAACTAACTCATGACATTGGCTGCTCTTTCCTTTTCCTTGCTGGTTTCTGCTATATACAGGACCCTTGCAGCAAGAAGATGATTGGATTAGCTGAGCAACGAGGTGGATTATATCATCTGCAACCTCCCTCTGACAAATGTAGTGTTGTTGCATCTGAATTCTGTTCTAAGTCATTTCCAACATGTTGTACTGTTTCTTCCAATAATTTGTGGCACTATAGATTTGGTCACATACCTACTTCAATGCTAAAGGTTTTACATCACACAAATTCTGATATTTCATTTTCAGAATCATCTTCGTGTGAAATTTGCCCTTTAGCTAAACAAAAGAAACTTCCATTTCCTATAAGTTCGCATGTATCTCAGCATCCTTTTGATCTAATTCACTGTGATATTTGGGGACCTATGACTGTCCCAACTGTCAATGAGTCTCGGTTTTTTCTTACCATAGTTGATGACTATACTAGATCTACTTGGCTCTATCTCATGCATTCAAAGTCACAAGTTGCTCATCTTCTTCCCAACTTTTGTGCCATGGTTTCTACTCATTTCCAAACCAAAGTCAAGTGTATTCGCACTGATAATGGGGCTGAATTCAATCTTACATCTTATTTTCTATCTCATGGCATTTTACATCAAACATCATGTGTTGAGACACCTCAGCAAAATGGGCTTGTGGAAAGAAAACACCAGCACATTTTGAATGTTGCTCGGGCTATCAAATTTCAAGCTCATTTTCCATTAACTTTTTGAGGTCATTGTGTTCTTGCTGCTGTTTATTTAATAAACCGCACTCCCACTCCTCTTCTACACAATAAATCCCCATATGAAGTATTGTTTTCTGTTCCTCCTACTTACCATCATCTTCGAGTGATTGGCTGTCTTTGCTTTGCATCCACTTTACTTAGAAATCGCACTAAATTCGATCCAAGAGCTTCTAAGTGTGTTATGCTAGGTTATCCATATGGTACTAAGGGTTACAAACTTTATGATATATCTACTCATAAAGTTTTTGTCTCTCGAAATGTCACATTTTTTGAAGATGTTTTTCCTTTTCAACATATCTCTCCTGCTGATCCTTCCTTCATTTTACCTAATTTTTCTTCTGATATTCCTGTTTTTTCTAGCCCTTCAGTACCTACTTCCCCTCTTAATCAAGCATCTCCTTTTCCTATTCTCGTGGCTTCTTCTAATGATACTTCAGAAATTTCTTCTAATGCTAGTCCAGAAATTTCTTCTTTTGTCACTCCAGATATTGCCTCTTCTATTCTTCCAGCTCCTTCTCTGCCTAAACCTCTTCCTCGACGCTCTACTAGACTTAGAACATCACCTTCCTATCTGCAACACTATTATTGTCAGACAACTCAATCCTCTCCTTTTCCTGCACAACATGGTTCTATGGCAGGTAAACCTCATGACTTATCCATTTTTCTTGGTACTTCACTTCTTTCAACCTCACATAAAGCCTTTACCTCTACTATTACCAATCACATTGAGCCCAAAACTTATAACCAAGCTGTTAAGAGTGTTGAATGGCGTGCTGCAATGCAAAATGAGATTAAAGCTCTTCAAGACAACAATACATGGGTGATTACTTCTCTGCCTCCTGACAAGTAGCCCATAGGCTGCAAATGGATTTTTAAAATCAAATATCGGTCAGATGGATCTATTGAAAGGTACAAGGCCCGGCTTGTTGCCAAAGGCTATACTCAACGGGAAGGTTTTGATTACTTTGACACGTTTTCTCCTGTGGTTAAGATTTCTACAGTACGTGTTCTTCTTGCTCTTGCTGCTGTCCAACATTGGCATTTACATCAATTGGATGTTAATAATGCTTTTCTTCATGGTGATCTTGATGAAGAAATTTTTATGGACATTCCTCCTGGTTTTCAAGTTAAGGGGGAGCATCAAGTTTGTCGGCTTACCAAGTCATTATATGGTATCAAACCAGCATCTAGACAATGGTTCTTCAAGTTCTCTCAATTTTTACTTGCTAATGGCTTCTCTTAATCCAAAGCTGACTATTCTCTGTTCACCCGCAAGCAAGGGTCTTCTTTTCTTGCCTTATTGGTTTATGTTAATGACATAATCCTTGCAAGTAATGATCTTCATAGTGTTTCTGAATTCAAGCATGTAATTGATGATCGTTTTCGAATTAAGGATTTGGGCCATCTGAAGTTCTTCCTTGGCTTGGAAGTGGCTCGGTCTACTACAGGAATTTCTCTATGTCAACGAAAGTTTGCCTTAGATGTTCTCTTTGATTCTGGTTATATCGGATCTAGACCTGCTCGAACTCCCCTAGAGCAAAATCATCACTTGAGTTCTTCCACTGGTTCTTTATTACTTGATGCTACGGTTTATCGAAGACTCATTGGCAAATTATTATATCTTACTCTCACAAGGCCTGATCTGTCCTATTCAGTTCAAATCCTCAGCCAATATATGGACCAACCAAGAGAACCTCATTTACATGCTGCTCATCGAGTGCTTCGGTATTTAAAAACTACAGTTGGTCAAGGGTTGTTCTTCTCTTCTAATTCTCCTTTACAACTTAAAGTATTTTCTGATGCTGATTGGGCAGCTTGTCCTGATTCTAGGCGGTCAATTACTGGTTATGCAGTGTTCATTGGTGATTCTTTAGTGTCATGGAAATCCAAGAAGCAGCCTACGGTTTCACGTTCTTCAGCTGTGGCTGAATATAGAGCCATGGCTGCTGTCGTTGCTGATATTCAGTGGCTATTATATCTCTTTAATGATTTTCAGATATCTCATTCTCAGGCTGCTCATCTCTATTGTGATAATCAATCTGCCTTATCCATTGCTGCCAACCCTGTTTTTCATGAACGTACGAAACACATTTAGATCGATTGTCATTTCATACGTGATAAGATTGTTGCTGGTATTATTCGTACTTTTCATGTTTCTTCTCGACATCAAGTTGCTGATCTTCTCACAAAAGCTCTTGGTTATGACCAATTACAGTTTTTACTTGGCAAGATGGGAGTGCTCAACATTCACACTCCATCTTGAGGGGGAGTCTTAACGCAAGATACAATTCTGTTATTTACTTTTTGTATATACTGCTGATATGGCAATTAGTTATACCAAGATCAGTTAGCATTTCTTAAGCTGTTAGAAGCTTCTCCTCTGTATATAAAAACAGAACACTTGTAACGAGATTCAATACAATGGAATATTCATTTCCAAATTCATTCTCTCCTTGCTCACTTACTATTTAACATGAAGCTTTCACGAGAGGAAAAGGGAAGGAATTTTTTTTTCTCCCTTTATTGTTTATAATTACGCCCTATTTACAGCAGTGAGTGAGAGGGAGTAAATGTGGCTGGAATCCTACTTAGCTTTTAGAGCTTGTTTGTCTTGTGTTTTTTTGGGCCTCGTAATTGGGATTCGCTTTCAACGGGACAAGGTGCTTGATGATTTGCCTTGATTACTTATAAGAAGAAATTAAATATTGTTTTAATCCCATCAGAGACGACTATGTATGTGTATATAATAGCAATTAAAGATCATAAAATAATTCAAAATCTGATCAATTTTATGCTTTTGAGGTTCTTACTGCCTTCTTCAAATGGGTCTCCACTACCAGTCTGCTGTTAAGTTTTGGGACTTTAACAGCATAAAGTGGTCTGATGGCTTTTTGACTATTGTCCAGGCTCGCTCGAGCAGCCCTCTTAGCCAATTCTTTATGAAAGGGAATCTCAAGTTTTGATATTCTATTAACACAGTTGCAAGCTGGGAAGCTTTTATCTTATTTTGATGGCCTCTATAGTTTATTCTGCCCTACTCCAAATAGTTTTCTGCCTCTGATATGAAGATTTGATGTCTCCTGTCTCTCTTCTGCTTTCCTTTTTCTTTCTATTTTTTTTGTCGCTTTTACCCAGATGAGATCGATCAAAGTTATCCAATTTCGATTCATTTCCTTGGGCCAAAACCTTTGACATGAACCCCTCGAGGTCCTCAACTGGCACACTAAAACCTCTTGTACCATTTCACTGAAAACGTCAACATTAATGTCCCACTCTTCTTGTTGGCTGTTTCGGACGGTTTCCCACCGTCTATGGAGTGGTAGGAGCTTATTACATTATTTTCCTAATATTTATTTTTAGGGGTGTGTGTGTGTTGTGTTGTGGGTTATGCTTTTGCTTTGCTTTATGATTTGGGAGTACAAATCATTAAAGGTGCATACAACAATATAGTGGACCTGTGGTGGGTGCTGGGTGTTTGGAGTAGCAGCAAATGAAAAGGAAAGAAGGAACTCGCCAAGGCTCGTGGGGCTGGATAAATTTGGCTCTTAGCTACCTCGGTTAGATCTAAAGTTAAAAGCATGGCCATCTCGAAAGTTGCTGCTGGGGATTAGTAATAGTATCATGCACAAATCATTCAAGGGGGAAGTTAATAGGTTTGGCTCACGAGACATCTATGTATTAATGTACCTTTGGGCTTTGTGGTTCTCTGTCGCCTCTAAATGCAGAAATTCCAGTCTGCTGTTAAGTTTTGGGAATTTAACAGCATAAAGTGGTCTGATGGCTTTTTGACTATTGTCCAGGCTCGCTCGAGCAGCCCTCTTAGCCAATTCTTTATGAAAGGGAATCTCAAGTTTTGATATTCTATTAACACAGTTGCAAGCTGGGAAGCTTTTATCTTATTTTGATGGCCTCTATAGTTTATTCTGCCCTACTCCAAATAGTTTTCTGCCTCTGATATGAAGATTTGATGTCTCCTGTCTCTCTTCTGCTTTCCTTTTTCTTTCTATTTTTTTTTGTCGCTTTTACCCAGATGAGATCGATCAAAGTTATCCAATTTCGATTCATTTCCTTGGGCCAAAACCTTTGACATGAACCCCTCGAGGTCCTCAACTGGCACACTAAAACCTCTTGTACCATTTCACTGAAAACGTCAACATTAATGTCCCACTCTTCTTGTTGGCTGTTTCGGACAGTTTCCCACCGTCTATGGAGTGGTAGGAGCTTATTACATTATTTTCCTAGTATTTATTTTTAGTTGTTTTTTTTTAGTAACTAAAGAAATCTGGGTACTTATTCGCATTCAACTAGAAACAAACCTAAGAAAGACTATTCCACCGATTCACTACTTTTGTTCTGGTTCCTAATAAGAATGCTTGACAGCACTAGATATGCGTCAAAGCTCGAGCTATGGGTGCCTTTGCACGCGTTTCAGTCCTAGTAGTCTAAAGCTGCTACAACTCCAAAAGACCTACTGCTCTTGGAGAAAAGCCTCTCTCTTTCTCTCTCTCTCTAACTTTCTTTCCCTGCTACTTTAACTTGGTAGACCCGCCTCATAGAAATAACTAAAATAAACGAAATTTTAAATAATGTTACAGACTCGGAATTAAATAAGCCACGTGAAATACAATACTATTTTCGCTCGAAAGCGGGTGTCATTTATTGATTTGGTTCACTTCTTTTCTAAATCGGCATTGCTGCATAACACATGCAATAAATATTTGCTTCACTTATTTGTGACTGTACGTGTTGACTGCGATTCTGAGCCAAAGTTCATGTTCACAAGAAAAGGTAAGATGTGGCACATCAAAATGTGTGTGAACCCAATAATGTTTCGATAAGGACATTTATTCTTTGTCTGCCATGCTTGGAAGCCAACACGCCAATGACCAAACCATTCATCTTCTGAACACATGTAACATAGAAGATAAGAGGCCCCGTTGGCGAGATGTTGACGCTACATCAATTCCCCTTGAAATATCCAACTGTGTCATATAAATGCCACCAAACAGGTGACCAAAATACCAAAACTTGTCTCTCAAAACAAATCAGTAGTTTCTGCACCATGAGCTGCTGGAGACCCACAACAACGTCTAGTCTAAAAATTGGACCAACCGCACTCCATATTGAATCATTGATCATCAGTAACACCCCCCACAAAAAGAGAGAGAAAAAAAACACAAGATGATTTACTCACACTAACTGATACAGAGGAGAAACATAGCATGTTATATTACTAAGAAGGAAATAGAGAGAAACGACTACAAAGATGTCTGGTGGGTCTAACTAATCCGGTTGGACAATAAAGTTGACAGCATATTTAGGAAAAAAAGTACAAACATGCAGATGTAGATGGGTGCTCTAAGGGTGTTTGACGAAGAATGGCTGGAGATTTCATAGGAATCAACTGCTAGAGGCATTCCATCGCTGTTGAGAGTGCACGACTGAGGATCGGAGCCATCTGTGCTCATCATGATAGCTCGTAGCACAGCCGAAACTGTGCGAAGATAAGCAGTTCGATTCTTGGCCAGAAGCCATGTCAGACCCATTAGCTGACAATCTTTTCTGTGCATTTTAGCGGTCCTTTCCTCTGATTTGCTTGAATTGGAAGTTCTCTTCTCGTTAAGCTTAAAAAAAGTATTGTCTCGATTAGAGAATACAATGATGCATGGCCACATATAACAAACAAACGTAAGTTTGGTGAATGAACTTTTAAATTACCAATTAGTAGGTGTAACATCAAATCACAATCTGTTAAAAACTGCATCTTTAATCCTTTTTTTGTAGATAATCTTTAATCCTTTTAAGTAAACAACAATTCACATAAAGAACAAAAGAATCCAACAACAAACAAGTAACTAAGAAAATAAAAGAATGTGTTTTAAGGAAACTGTTCTTATTGGAGAGCAGGGGTAAATAGTGGGTACAAAATTTCACAGAATTCATTAGATCCAAAAACTGACTAGAATCAGTCAAAAATGGACAGATATATCAGTTTTGTGCTTTTCTATCCCAAAGTCAACCTCAAATTCGGAAACCTACAAGAATTAATAAAAAATGGGTTTAGATTAAAAAATTAGTGGCATGCCCTGCTACAGCCAATTGGGGTTATACAATAAACTCTGTGAACACAAATTTCAACAACCAGATCAACTTGCAAATTAAAGTCAAGACAATTGGGGCTACAGATTCAAAACGAGATTATACATGTGTTTGTCATCTACCAAGATGAAAATGGTGGAAAAGCTGAGTGAGATACTGTTACAGCCAGCTCTTCATGATGATGAGTTCTCGTCAGCTTTCCTTAATTTCTATTCAGGTGCTTTTGTCAAACCATCTCATATAGAACTAGATTAGGCATTATGGTTCGAAACTAAACTAGCTAGAAATCTCGATCCCATAAGAATGCACTCACTGGTCTAAGAAGGGTACCTGTAGATAGTATTAGGGTACCTGCATCAGCTTAAAGATTACAGTAGATCTTCTAAGAGGAAACCCGTGACTATAATCCAAATAACAGCTGGTGAGATCTAATCATAGATGGCAGTCCAACTCAGCTTTGAGCGCGTGTAGAAGAAGACACTTTTCTTTCTCTTTTTTTCTCCCTTATAGTTTGCAAACTACTAAAAACTTGTTTGACACGCGAAAGGAGATAAAAAAAAAAAGAAAAAAACCCTACTCTTCCCATTCTGTTTCTTTCTCGTTCTTTTATTCTCTATCATTACGGTAGTACTTTCATTTTCTGCTATAAATATCTCAAGTCAGTCCTGAACTTACCTTTTTTGCTGTCAAGCGTACAATGGACTCGCTCTCATGGCGCGTCCGGAATTATCTAAAGTTGTGTTTGTGTTGTAAAATTTTAGTGTTGTTAAAATTTTAGGTATTTGGTTTAGTGAAAAAGTGAAGAGAGATGTAATTTTTTATATTTTTTTTGTAGTAAATAGTAATGATTTGATGAGAAGAGAGAGATTATATTGTAATATTTAATTGTGTTAAAATTTTAAAGGGGGTAAAATTTTGGTACGCAAACGCACCCTAAGTATGACACAGTAATCCAAATTAAGGAAAGCAAGATGAACTTTCCCAAATCACAAATCATGGACGAAGACTCAGTACTGAGCAGAGAATCCCCAGTCTAATAAGATTCTTCTTCTTCATCCTTCCTCCCCACCCACAAGGTGAAAAGTTCCAAACAAACAAGGAGAACTTGTTTAAATTAAGTAGATTTCTCTTTTGAGTAGAGAGCCATGCAAGTTAAGTAGATTTATCTTTTGGGTAACGAGAGAAATTTGTTGCGTTCGATCTGTGCTCACCAGGCTTGAATTGGGCATGATCTAATTGAAAATACATTGACCGGCCAACTCTGGATATTTTAATTAGCCCCACAACCTAGGTATTATTTATGTTAAGAACTTGTTTTGTAAGAGATATGGTTCGAACTTACGCTCACTGATCATTGAATACAGTTCATCTAAGAGTGGAAATTAATTCTTCTAACAACTATCACCTTGGAGGCAAACAAAGGTTCTTTCTTGGAGGGGGAGAAGACTTGAAAAATATTACTTGCACTACAAAAAACGTTTGCTTCACAAACGCGGGCATAAAGTCTAACTGTAGCGGCGTTTTATAACAAACGATGCCACAAGCTTTGCGTTCTGCGGCGTTTGTTCAAAACCGCCGCTAAAAGTCTAAATTTAGTTGCGTTTTATACAGAACGCTGTCAAGTTTGTGCGTTTTAGCTGCATTTTGAACAAAGCCGCTATAAACTAGGACTTCTAGTGGCGTTTTAGCAAAAAATGCTTCTAAAGCTTACGATCTTTAGCCGTGTTTTAATAGAAAACACATCTACAAAGGGTGAGCTTTAGCAGCATTTGTGCACAAACACTACTATAGGTCACTATTTTCAGCGGCGATTTTTGTGACCGCCGCTAAATCTTACACTTTTAGCAGTGTTTATAGTAAAAAAATACTGTTAAAGGTAACTATATAGCAGTGTTTGTTTACCACAAACGTTGCTAAAAGTGTAACTTCATGTAAATAATAATACCAATACATTGGAAATTAATAATTTAATTCTATTCATAAAATCTAAAATACAAAGAAATAAGGTTCTACCTGTCCTTGGTCAGAGTAAAACAAATCAACGAGATTGCATAATTGCTCCAAATTAACGTCAGCTGGAACTTTTCACATGTTGAGGCGTCACGACCTTATCTAAATATCTATTCTTTAGACTACATTTATAATTTCTCCAATTCTCTCTCAAGTCTTTTAGGAAGCGCTGCTTGACGATATTCCCCATTGCACTCTCGAGGATAACAAATCGCCTCTGCAAAATATACTTAAGAGTGAGGTGCGTCATTTATTAAATTTATATAAGCGTATTTCAAGTACTATAAATAAAATTAGGTATACCTTCATAATATTCCATCAATTAATAATCCTTTGTCACCATATGGACTCTACGCCAATCTATGACATCTAAAGGGATTTGATTGCTTACTCGGGCAACGCAACCCGTGAATTGGGCAAAAACGCCTCCTTCAACACCTACAGGCTGACCAATGTCATAAAGTCGGAATGATCTAGGTGGAACATTTGATGGTAAGATACTTTTGTCCTTAAGTGTGTACCAAACTCTTGTGTTTGTATTTATTTATTTCTATCTTTGTTCAAAATATTATTGTTTATTAATTTTCTAATATTGCAATTGCAACCAATGATGATGATGATGATAGTGCTGATGGTGTAGATAGTGCTGATGCAGATAGTGCTAGAGCAGACGATGCTGAAGCTGCTAAGGATTAAAGTTATAGTTATTAGTTGTTAAAAGTCATTACTTGTTACCTTTTAGACTAAGAAACTTTTAGAACTTTTTTGTGTTTGTTGCACAATTTGTAAGACGTGGTTATTTAGTCAATGATAAAATATTATTTTATTACACATCTTCTTATGTTTTTACATGAATAAATTAAAATTTGTATTACAGGTATCAATCAATATAAAAACCCAGGTTACTACACAAATGTATCTATTGCAGCGTTTTTTAAACGGATAGTGGTGTTTTAGAAATGCTTGCACATGTTTTTAGCTGCGGTCACAAAACGCTGTTGTAGATTTTTAAACTCCAGGACAGAATTGAGTTGTAGCAGCGTTTTTAAAACATTGCCAAATCATGCTTGATAGTGGCGTCTCCTAAAATGCTACTAATTACCTTTAGCGGTGTTTATGAAATGCTAGAGGAAAATGGGATGTAGTGGCATTTTCTAAAATGTCGCAACATATTTTTATTTATAGCGGCGATTGCTAAACGCTGCAAAAGACTTGAAACAGTGTTTTAGGGAAACACTGCTAAAAATATTCACAGAAACGTAAAAACGTTTGTAATCACTGCTAAGTGACCGCCGCTATATGTCACATTTTTCATCAGCGTTTGCAAAAAACGCCACTAAAACTTCTCTCGACGGATATATAGTGGCGGTCACAAACACGGTTAAAAAAACAGTGTTTTTTTTGCCTTTGCCAGCATTTTCCGACCGTTGCTATATCCCATGTTTTTTTGTAGTGTTGCCAACTAGTAGACAACCAAAAGTACTGTTGAGGTAACATCACATGCATACAACCATAAGCAGATCATTACAACAACACTAGAGATAGTACACGCAAAAGAAGTGGGTCTTCTGCCCACAACGCTTAATAATAATATTTATTGGGTCAGACTGACTCCTCAAACTTTCCCCTCAAACTTTCCCACTTATCCCAGAATCCCCCATAAGCTTCAACTCGTGTCAGACTGACTCCTCAAACTTACGCAAAAGTATCAGTTTCATTTTTAACTCGGATTTTACGAAAATTTACAACGCATTCAATCTCATGTGAGTTAATTCATATTTAAAAGACCAAAATGTCCTCATTAATTAGAACGTTGGTTCGTTGAAAACCAACCACATTCGTGCAACATAATGACCAGCCCTTCAAAGCTGTCAAAAGCAAAGAAACCCACCACCCAGGCTGTCGGAACTCCACGTAAGATCTGGGGCTGTTAGGCATTTTCATTTTCTTCTCATATTCACAAGGTATACATTCTGTAATCCTTCCCTATTCCCCTAAATTTGTTTACCAATAGGTTGTTATGATGTTAAGGCTTGCGAATAGGGTTGAGAGAGTGCGAAAACATTGCTAATTTATGAAAACAAGCTTTGAAAATAAGCAACACTATCTGACCTCCTCTCTACACCAATATAATGCCAATCTTAAAAAATGCTTATGCCAATAGGGGAATAAATAATAAGATCTGAAAAAAAATCTTAAAAAAAGGAATAACTTACTGCACCCTTTGAGTATTATACAAAGCAATAATAGTCATTATTTGGAAGATATGATGCATATATGCCATGTGGAGCTCTACAATCGCTTTGGATATACAACATATATATGTATATATTACTAAAGGCATGATCATGACATGTGATATGACTATTACTTTGTTGAAAAGCTGGTGAATCCTATGAAAATTTTTCATGGGAATTTTGTTTATTTTTGAATATTTATGAAATTCTGATACCCAGGCCAGCAGTATCGGCCTCCTACTACAAAATGCAAACTCATGTTTTTAGCTTAAGTACGTAAAAAGTGAGCATAAAGCATCACATAAACCAGAATTTAGTCACTATAAAATCAAAAACAGAAGAATCACAACGGAAGTTGAAGTCCACTTTAAAGCATTGTAATGATATATGATCTAAGATTTATTATCTCAGATTCTAGCACCATCTAAAATTTTAATATTAATATCCCCTAAGAGTTCCTAGGTAGCAGATATATTTCTGAAAATCTCACTATTAAATATTTTTCCAGTACAATGGTTGATGTCTAGCCATATCACCAATCACTACTTCCAAAATGAGCTCAATATGACAAAAGCAATAAGTATAAGGTTATTGCAAATTATGAACTGGAAAGAATGACTATATTATGTTAATGTCTTATGCTACAGAGATGTCATGTGGATAATGAAAGTTTTTAATGCACCCTTTGAGTATTGCCTAAAAATCTGTAAAAAAAAAGGGGACATTTTTTTAATGAAGCGTTGTATTTGGTTCTCAGTGGTCACTAGTTGTCTCATTCTATTATATATTATTTTAACACCCCATTTGTCTCATTCTGTTCTGTTATAATTTATGTATGTAGTATATATATATGTCTTTCAGCTAAGAGTTTTCTCATTTTGTTGCAATTTCCAGGCCTTTGTCATGTCTTTTTCTAATAGTGGTTCGAGCTCTTGGGTTACAGAAAGTGGGGCAAATTCTGGCGGCCCACAATGTTATTGTGGTGTTACAACCTACATGAAGACCGTGTACACAGAGCCCAATTTTGTTCGTCGATTCTATAGTTGTCCAAATTATAAGATTAAACGTGTGTGTGGATTTTTTGTGTGGATTGATCATCTAATGTGTGACCACGAGAAGAGGGTGTTGAAACACATGCAAGATAGGCAAGAACGTTTAAATGTCGATAAAAAAGAAGTGCAAATCTTAAAGGAGGAGGTTCAAAAACATTGCGTGCATGAGAAAAAGTACAAAAAAGAGGTTGAAAAATATCGCAAGCAAATGAGGAAGTACATGGTCGCTTTGACAGTGTTGTCAATTGTTGTAGTATATTTATTTTCTAGATTAGTTGTCCGTTTCGAAAGCCGAGATCATATGTCAGTTGGTTATCCCAATTTTGTTTGTATTGTGTAATTTGATATGCAAATTCTATCCAGTATGAAAGTGTTATTTACATTGTGTCTAGCACCTCTTTAGTATCTATAAATCTATTTGCAATATCTTCAAGACATCCTTTAATACAATCTGTTCAAATTGTCCATTACAAAACGTAATACAACGTGAACTACTTGTATTTACGAACCTGTTCAAACTGAAAAAAATTAATTTGTCCAATACAAAACGTAGTACAACTTTAACTAGTATTTGCAAATATGTTCAAACTAAATAATACAAATCTGTCCAAGTGAAAACCTAATAGAGCTTTACAAACTGGCCATCACAAATCTATCCATGCTAAAAGGCAATACAACTCCACAAATTACACATCATTAAACTTAGTACAACTTCACAAATCTATTCATATCAAAACAAGATACAACTTCATAATTTGTACATGCTGTAAATTCAGCTTCAACTTCACAAATATATGTACCCAGTCTCCAAAACAACCATCAACTAAGCACTACATCCCGGCCTAAAAAAAAGCACCAACCAACAGCCCATATGTACCCCTATCCAGATTCGCAAAAAAAAAAAAAAAAAATACTCAGCATAACAACCTTCACATCTGAGGTATGCGTGAAGCAAATGAACAAATATAAGCTTAAGAACACCACAAACAACAAATGATCGTTACTCATTTAAGCTTTACTTATTGCTCTGTCACCACACTAGTCTGTGTACCCTCAACTGGCTTAGTGAGGTCGATGAAGAGTTGTCGAGGAGTTCCAGAATGCCGAGCCAATCTCCGTAAACGACCCGAGCTTCGATTTCTTGATGCCACACCACCACTACCACAAGCTTGGGCTCTTTCTGCATCATCTCTCTGCTGAGTTGGAGTTGCAGCAGGGGCATTTGGTGGACTACTTCTCCTTCCCCAAGCAGGTGGCAACATAATCAACATTCAGCCAAGAGTGGCAGAATGTGATGTTAGGTAGATCCTGCAAATATAACAAACCATCAAGTCAAATGGAAAGAGTATACAATCTGAAATATTTGCAAGTAAAAACACTTGGTTCTGAATTTTACTTCATCATTTGCGTTCTCATCATTCGGGAAATAAAGATCATCATTCGAGGAATAATGGTCATCATTTGTGTCTTCATCGTTCAAGGGATAATGGTCATGAAGATGTGGTGGGCCTTGAAAAAATTCGAAAACTCCATTAAATGCCAACGTCCACATTATTCATACTGTGACAATGTAATATGAGTACCACCTCAACGGGTGTCATCGCTGATGCACCGACCTCTGAGGACCCAGCTTGAGAAGCAAGAACCTATGATAATGTACGTTATAAGTAACTACAAAACTTACATATGTAAGTAATTGAATTAAATGAAAACTTACAAAAGTGGGACTGGACTGTGAGGTAGGAGGGGTAGGTGTATTCTTCTTCTTCTTTTTACAAGATTTTGAGTTGTGCCCAACCACGCCACACTTAGAGCATTTGATCTTAGTCCCAGCTTTGCTCAATCTAATTCGAATCTTTGGTTCATCCGTGCCCCTCCCCCATGTCTTCTTCAGTCTCCCAGGTTGCACTCTTGCATGTGGAGGTAGGACCGGTTCTTGCTGTGTACGTTCCCATTGATCCATACTCGGCATTGGGTGAATCATAGGCTCATAGGCCTTCATGAACGTCTCAACTATGTAGTAATCATAGACGTAATCCTCTAGTTTCCCCGCATCATAGTGGATTGCAGAGATAACATGTGCACAAGGGATTCTCATGAGATCCCATCGCCGACACCAGCATGTCCAATCTTTCAAATTCACCACGAATTGCTTCTGTTTTGTTCAACTTCAAACAACTCATTCCTAGCATACATGGAGATGCACTCGCATGAGATCTCGCCATTTCTATCTAGCTTCCTCATAATAGCCGGACACAATTTTCTGTCCATCCTTTCATCCCATCTCGCTTCACTTGGTACTGACGCATCAACTTTTTTCTTATGGCCTCGGCCATGGTGATGATAGGTTTATCACGTGCTTCCATGATATATGCATTAAAGCATTATGACAGGTTGTTCACCAGTAAATTTGACTTCGAATGGGTTGGGAAGTGTGACCATGACCACAATGTTGGGTCCACGTCATTAAGATACTTGTATGCCTTTGGGTTTAATTCCTTTAGTGTGAGTATCTCAGCATGAAATTCAGCTTTGGTGTAAGCAAACCTGGCTGCCCATAATCTATCTTTCAAAAGTTGACCCCTATTGTCTTCGTCTATGAAATTATTGTACAAATGTCGTACGCATATCCTATGATCCGGGGTGGGGAGAATTTTCTCGAAGCTTGGGATGAGGCCCTGCATTGCAAAATGGGAATAAAGTCAAGAGTTTCAAAACAAAAGTACAAACCCAAGAAACTAACAAACACACTTATTTACCTTATGTCGGTCTAAAATAAACGTCCATCCATGTGGCAAATTAAGACCAAGATCAGATACCAATATTTGTAGAAACCAAGACCAGCTGACCTTCAACTCGGCTTATACAACGACAAAAGCAATCGGGTAAATGTTCTCGTTACCATAACGACTGACAGCAATAAAAAGGTGTTCTTTATAAGGACCCTTCAAAAAGTAGCCATCCACTCCAATAAGGGGCCTATAACCAGTCCTGAAGCCATCTTCCAAGTTCGCACCACCTCTTCTCTTAACGCCTCAACTGGACAATCAGGATTATGCCTGAACTATTCCAAGTTCTTCTTTGCTATCCACTTCGAAGATACTTGGGTATTTTTGTAACTTTGTGTGCATTGATGGTTGCCCGAGTATGATATTACTTGGAACATCAGCTCGTATTTCACATGTCGTGCGTAAACTCTGTAATTGCACCGTTCTCCCTTACACTGGACGATGACTCTATCTCTATCATTCTTCGCCCAGTGGAGGTGCTTCCTAAAATGTATGTTGGCCTATTTGACGACCTGTCAGAACACATCCACACTTGGGAATCTCCTTCCTAGTTCAAGTCTTGAGTCTTCCAGGTATTGTTATTCAAATTCTCGTACATTGGCCCATGCTCTATCTAACCCAATATCCTCATCACTACTACTTGAATTAGTGTCTGAAATCAGATCTTGACGACCCTCGCAGCCTACATCCACATTAGGTCCATCCTGCACGCCTTTGAGGTCCTCTTCAACACACAAAACTTGTGACTGATAGCCATTAGTTGCATTATCCCCTTCCTCTTCAAATATGTCAGCCTCCTCACTAACAACCTTATAAAAAAATGAATCAGGTAGGGGACATTGAGACTCATCTTCTTTTTCTTGAACCATTTTTTTTTCACTTGTCCATTGCCCCCTTCTCCTTTACGGGAAGCTTATACATTTTCTTTTTAACTTGAACATTATTGGTTTCTTCTTCAAATCCAATGACATTCAGAATGATCATATTATGACATATGTGGCAGTTTACCATTTCAAAAACATCCATATCTGATTTCAAAAGAACCAACCCATCATCGAATGACTTCGTTAGGTGCACATAGTACATTAGATCCTTGATTGTGTAGCCGTACTCACAACATATAGCTTCTAGATCAAAAATTGACAGGCGGTCCATATCCCACGACTCATGGTGCAAAAAATTTTGACCTCTGACGTACTCGGTGCGTGGTGGCCTTTTAAACCTCCCTCCACGATTTACCTCAAACAAGACAACTTGTTTGCTCATTGTAATAGCACCTACCATAACGAGAATTTCCAAATTAATAACATGATTTTCTAGACAGCAGCGAAAGAAGGTTATCTGAATATACTGAAGAGAAAAGGAAAAAAAAGTGATTTAAATTGAGATCTCTACATTAATGCAACATTCAAGAATTAATAGTCCAAAACAGTAAATGAGCAATATTGCAAAACAATAGCCATTTACCCAAGCCGAGTGTCATTCTCCCAATGTTTATTGACTTGAAAAACTAACTTGTGGGAACAAGAACTATGACATATAAGTGTTCTTGTGTATGAGGAAACCTAGTTATTTACCATATATTTTTCTTTTTTACTGAGATCTATTAACCAGGTTCAAACTCTACAAAAAATTAAAAACAACAATTGTTCTATTCTCATTGATGTCATAGGTAATCTGTAGTGAACAACTTCTTGAAGTGTAACCCAAAAATATAGCCCTTCAAGTTTCATTCAGATGAAAATGTGCAGTTGATTAAACTAGATAAACTCTAAGGATTTGTAGTTCATTTACAAATTCGATGACCTTTCTTGTCTGATAAGTCATTAGGACAAAATGGCACACCAGCAAGATTTAAGAAACTTCCAACAAAATTGAAATGATGCTTCAATGTTTAAAAAGCTTCCCATATAGTCAATGTAACAAAATTGTATATCATGACTCATAAATACAGGGCTCTCAGAAATTCAGTTTGCTTCTGAACTAACTTCAGAACTCATAATGAGATGGAGGTGTCTATCAAAACACCAATTATTTTAATGACTTCATTGCCTGGTAGTTCCAATTTCTCTGAGTTTCAAGGGAGTAAATGAGCTCAATCATACTGATTAATGCTGTAAGATGACTAAATATGGTGCATCGTGCTAACCACATGTTGTAAAGAGATACAAACATAAAAGGCCATTGGACTTCTATCCATTGAACTTAGTGACTGTTTGAGAAAAAAAAAGCAGGCAAAAAGCAGAAGATGTAAGCATCTATAAGTCACATAAGTCCACACAGAAGATGAATACTTTAAGGAAATAAAAGTGCTAACCTTTTTGGAAGTGGCAATATGAAGGGGATCAGAAGCAACTGCTCGCCCACTTACTTTTGGTGAATCCCAACATAGTATCTGAATCAAAATAGATATAACATCATACAATAAATAAACATTAGTGAACAACATACAAAAAGCATACAATCCTATACTAGGTGCAACTAATATAATCCTGGAGTCTTTTGGGTTAATCAAACTCAATACATTAATTGATACATTTTCAGATATAACATCTTGACTCATGGTTGATCTTTTCGATAAAACATATTAACATGTATGAATAATAAGTAATAGTGCTCATAAGATGTTGACTTTTGTGCACAATCGAGATTTTGATGATTTCAATAAATAGATTAAGTTTATAAAATGAACATCCTCAAAGACAAAGACGATTTCATCAAAGAGTCAAAAACTTGAATAAAGAAGAACAAGAAGATGCAAGGAGCTCAAAAGTGAAGATTTAAGACCTTGGGGTATAAATCTTGTAACTCTTTTTTCACTTTTGACAAGGATTTGAATCACGCACTGACATATCTTTCAAAACGTACATAAACCGTTTGACCTTTTGTTTGAAAGATTAAAATATTTTTAAAGGTTTCAAAACACCTCAAATAAACTCACAAACCTTTCATATACTTATGAGAAGTAGGTCTAAAAAATTGAGTGTTTACAAGTGGTAAAAAACATGGTTTAAAATGAACCGGTCTATGAAAATGATTTGTAGCGGTCGACCGCTGCATGAAGCGGATGATGTTGACAACATTCAAATTTATGACCGTTGAGCAACAACTAGTTGAAGCGGTCGACCGGTACAACCATAAAATTGTCAAATCGACCTCCAACGGCTATAAACTGCTAATTTTCATATGTGGCCTATAAATACACATCCATAATGTCTAAAATGAATAACCAAAGATCGCATATCTTTTGTATAGCTTGAGAAATATCTTAAACCTTCCTATTTCATATTTCTCATATCATTCACACAAATTACACTTTCACATCCTTGTAATTGTGTGAATCAAAAGAGATAGAGCTTTCAATTTTCTTATCCACTCTTTGAAAGAGTTTATCCTTGTATCTCATTATCCAAAAGAGGTGTTTCCTTTAGTGAGGTTGTTCACTAAAGAAGAAGCTTTGAGAGTGTATATCTCAAGCTTGGTGAGGTTGTGAGTGGTGAGCCAGAAAAACCACTTGGGTGAGTTTGAGTGTTGAGCCCGGGAGAAAACACTTGTGCGGTTTTCTAGCACCCAGAAGCTAGTGTGTAAAGCAATTGGAGAATAGTGAAAAACCTCAAGACTCGGTGAAGGAGCTTGAGGGGTGGATATAGGCGGGTTTGTCGAACCACCTAAAATAAAAATCACGTGTTTGCTTCTCCATACTCTTTAATTTTAGCACATATTTACTCGGAATAAATGATATTTTGGTCCCTCTGGTTTGGGTGAAAATCAAATTAGTCCCTTAACAATTTTTTTCACCAATCGGGTCCTTGTAGTTTGCATGAAAATCAAATTAGTCTCTTATCAATTTTTTTCATCAATTGGGTCCTGATCTTTACATCCTTGTATATTAAGTCCTTCCGTCCAAATCCGTCCACTGACTTAACGGTAAATGTCAACCTGATCTGCTCGGGATGGAAAGCTGAGAGGATCGAGAGGCCCGAGCAGGTCAAACTGCTTGTGCTCGGGATGCTCGGACTACTTTTATATAGCCTTTGCAAGAGCGGCCTTGTTGCTCGGGCCTCTCTATCTGCTTATGCTCGGGGTGCTCGGGTTGATTGTGCTCGAGATGTCGGGCTACTTGTGTTCGAGATGCTCGGGCTGCTTTTATATAGCATTTGCGCGAGCGGCCTTGTTGTTCGGGCCTCTCAATCTGCTTATGCTCAAGATGCTCGGGCTGATTGTGCTCGGGATGTCGGGTTGCTTTTGCTCGGGATGCTCAGGCTACTTTTATATAATATTTGTGCGCGCAGCCGACCTACTCGGGCCTCTCGATCCTCTCAGCTCTCCATCCCGAGCAGATCAGGTTGACACTTACCGTTAAGTCAGTGGACAGATTAGGACTTAAAGACTTAATATAAAAGCATGTACAGATCAGAGACCCGATTGATAAAAAAAATTGATAAGAGACTAATTTGATAGCAGCCCGACCTGCTCGGGCCTCTCGATCCTCTCAGTTCTCCATCCCGAGCAGATCAGGTTGGCACTTACCGTTAAGTCAGTGGACGGAAGGACTTAATATAAAAGCATGTAAAGATCAGACACCTGATTGATGAAGAAAATTGATAAGGGACTAATTTGATTTTCATGCAAACCACATGGACCCGATTGATGAAAAAAATTGTTAAGGGACTAATTTGATTTTCAACCAAACCATAGGGACCAAAATATCATTTATCCCTATTTACTCTTATTGCGTATTATATACTTTTGTTAATTTAGTAGTTCTTTGCAAACACGTCTTTGAGGGTCAATAGCGAAAAGTTTAGAAAACCAATTCACCCCCTCTTGGGTTGCTTTAATCCTGAAAACTAGGACTCACATAAGAACCATTCGAGTTGAGAAATGATTGGAGAGCAGACAAACAATTAGCAGAACATGCCAAGACTTATAGAAAATGCTAAGACTTACATGCGAGGAATGTACCATAACAATTACCCTATATCTATATTATACAAATGCCAAGACTTACAGAAAATGCCACGTGCAAAAGGTAGGTGCTTAAAAATTAGCAAACAGACAAACAAGTGCACGAATATTGGGAAGTACATGATAATGGATAGAGGGGAGCACTTGATAAAGGGCAAAAATTCAGTTCAGTCTAATAATGGGAAGCACAAGGTAACAATCCCTTTTAACAATCCTTTTTTTTACTTGTAATCCTACATTTCCCAAACGGCAGGGACTACTCGAGGGTAGAACAAAAGTACAAAAACCACATAATGCACACTGACTCTACCAACAATGACCTTACCGACACTTCAAAAAATACAATACACTAACCTTACATTTTCAATAACGGCGGGGAACAAGCTGGTTATCACCTTTTCTCCCAACATTGACCCTACCCACTCCTTAAAGTGTACCCATTCGCATGCAATAGAGAATGAACTAGACCCTAAATTACTCAATTTGGGAGAAAAAAAAAACATAACCATTCGGCATTAGGTGGCTTACCCCCAACGCTTCTTCAGTGCATACACACGTGTTTGATTCAAGTGAGAAAGTCGTTGATATGAGGAAGAAAATGGTTATTGAGTTTCAGGTGAGAAAACCTTGTATTTTGACTAACAGTTGTCGGGGTTGTCGAAAACAAGTAGGTAGGGACAAACTCAACTTTCAATTTTAACATTCTAATCAATGGAGGCATTTTGGTCTTTTAAATATGAAGTAACTCGTGTGACGGAATGCGTTATACAATTTTGTTAAATCTGAGTAAAAAATGAAACTGAGACGTCTGTGTAAGTTTGAGGAGTCAGGCTGACACTAGTTGAAATTTAGGAGAAATGTTGGGATAAGTATAAAAATTTGAGAGATTTTTTTTTTATAATTAACCCATATTTATTTCTTCTCCGAGCCATGATTGCCACTTTTCTTTTTGTTCGGTAATGGACACTTTCAGCACCTTTTCCTGCAATATTTTATTATGCACCTTATTTTGATCCATCTCGACCTTACGTCTGGCCCTCTTGAGATCATCAAAAGCATATATCCAAAGTTTCTTCCAAAAAAATCACGAGTGAGACATCATTACGAAGAAAAGGGGTAATCATCGATGGGTTAGCTAGAAGGAGTTAGTGCGCAGATTTGTGAATTGCTAAATTAAAATCCAATAATATGACATACTTTATTTTAAATGAAGTACTTGCTCATAATTTTGTTTTTCCTAGGCTCTTTTCCTTTTGCTAGTCAATATTGTACTTGCTCATGCGTACTTAATTAAAACTCATATAATATATTCATAATCTACAAACTTTAAAGGAATTTAAGCATGGATATCTGAAACTGTCGCGCGACTTTGATCATATTAATTAGTTTAGAGTCTGTACAGTATTGTCACTATGAATGACTCTTTGGATATATACCACAAGATGTTGGAGAATTAAATTTTTCGTTGAATTACCTTCAAATCTTGGATTAATTACTAAGGCACACTTTAATATTTCCTTCAGTACGTATTAATATTCCTGGTCTTAGAATGATATAATTAGTTTAAGAGAAAGCATGTACTAGATTTGTTTGAAAAAAAGTAATTCGTTGGCGATCGACACTAGTCATAATGCACTTTTTGGGCTCGAATTATAAGCTCGTAAAGGATGAGGGAAATTATTTGGAGATCTTTGTAGATATCATTGGCCCTAATTATCTCCCCAATAATATCACTCAATGAGTCGACATAGTGATCAGCTAGGTCTTGAATTCATTTATAAATTTATTAGGGATCTTTGGACTGGAAGGTTTTATTAATGTTGATTAGGCACGTTCTAATTGTTTTGGGTAACGGACTGTTGCGCTAATTGCAGAACTCTATTAATCTCATTAATATTCACAAGTAAATTAAGAGAAAAATAGTAATAATCTTGACATAGATCGATGTAGCTAGATGGATATGGACTCCTATATCATCTGGTGCCATATAACAAAAGAGAAGACATTGCAAAGCTCTATTTGATGGATCTTCTCTTTGAACGACCTCTTTTCGCTCTATTACAAGCCTTGAATATATATCCTTGGTGTTGATACCACGTCTCCAACGAGTTTTTCTTCCCTTGGTCATCTTTTAATAATTTGCTCCTGGTCAATATGCCAGATCATGAAAACGTCGGCGTTTCTGGTGGTTATATATCATGTCAACCATAAATGTTCCTTGCTAGCTCTTCCATTTGATGTGTCCATGTGGATTTTATGCTTTGGATCCATAGAAAAAGTGTACAACCGGTCGAGTTGCTTCGGGTCTGATTCAATGCAGTGTATTATAATATTCTTGACTGTTTACTACGGCGATCGAGAAAGTGGTCCTAATTGCAGCTCGCTTATTGGCTTTAGATAAATTCATCCAACAGATTAGTTGTTAGCTAGTACTAATCAATATTCACTAATAAGTCTTTGTCGTTCAGATTAGTTGTTAGCTGATTCTGTGTTTTCACACCGCGTACCGTTGATCACTGGTACCATGTGGGTATCATAGAGTAATAATATCCCTTCAAGTTCTTATCACTCTTTATAATACATGATACACACTTGAAGGCACATACGATGTCTGGCCTTACTCTTGCATAAATGAATACAAATTCCAGTAACATAATTTAAGAAGAATTGTGTTGATCGATCGTGCGTACGTGTGTGCAATATGTTTGGTGTGTTTGAGAGAGAGTTTCACATACGGATCAACTTCTGGTCGGTCAGAAAATTGAGGATATATATGAGGCCATTGGTGTCCATGCGAAGCTTGACAAGCAAACAGTTCTTGCAGCCTTAAGTACCTCAAGTTTGTCGCCTCTTCGACCTTAAACTAATGAGAACCCGTTCATGAATACTGTTGTGGACTTAATTTACCATTTATTAGGAACTCATAAAGATAAACTATAGGTGAACATGCTTGCAAAAGACATCCTAAATGAATATGATGACAATTTACAGAACAAAGAAGCATTTTCGCAGTAGCTTGGCATCAAATGTATATATATGTAGCACCGGCCATCCATATATATAATATGGTACATTTTCGCAGTCGTTTTTTGGGGGCAGGAGAGGGATCAGGGAGCACCAAACTTCTAAGAAGATAATCGAGAATCTACTCTTATTTCTTTTCCAATATGACAGAGGTAAATATAAACAAAGGAAATTTGCTGGAATGTAATCCTGTTATTTTCTGGGAAAATATAAGGTAGAATAGGTATAGCTGATATATAGTCGGAACTGCCAATATGATCAAGAGCATTGACATAAAAACAGCAAAATATCCTTCCCCTTTCCTCCATTCAACCTTGCCAATGGTTACAAATTAAAGAAAAGTGAAGGATCAAAATAAATATTGCTGCAATCTTCTACAGTTCGACACTGGCAGCTTATGGAGAGCAATCTTTAATCTTATAGTCATTATTTTTTACTCGTTTCTTAATGAGTTTGGTGTAGCTAATATGGGTAGATATGGAATATATATTATATTATATGTATATATATATATATAGGCCGGGTATGTGTTTGTGAGGTTCTTTAATTATTCTCTCTCCTGCATCTTATGGTCAGTTCTAGAGAAGTCTACAAATTCAAAAGCATGATTGCAACGGGTCGGTTATTGTGCTAAGCACTCTTATATTGAGCATACTGAGCAATGACTGAGATTAAAAGCTTTAAAATCCAAGGGTCCAGATCAACCCACATCAATTAAAATATTTTAAATATTTTAAATGATTTGTTTAATCACATCCATCGGATTTCCAACCTTTATTAATCTCAGTCGTTGCTTAACATACTCAGGACAATAGTGCTTAGCACAATAACCGAACTCGCATTGCAACTTCCTAGAATACCATCCACTTATATATTCCACTAGCACTTTTCTTTTTGTTAAGGAAACAAATCTAATAAATGATGAAACATATATACATGGCAGCAACTAGCAAAAGAAGCTTAAAGTGTGCTTGATTGGAGGCAAAAGCTTATAGGTAACATGCAAGCATATATAAAAGAGAAAAGCAACCAGAGCCATAACTTCTGCATGGAGCATATATATTTCTTGGCTCTTGCGTTTCTGAAAGATTAGAATGATCTCAGAAGTAAATAATAGTGCGATATATATATATATATGTTTATGTGCATAAAGTTCCTAATGTTTCCATATTCTGCCATATACCAGTAAAAGAGACGTGATCTTTTGCTTTACTTAGGGTTCCTGGATCTTCTCATGAGAGCTAATGATCACTATTCTTAGTTCAAGGTCGAACAGACAACGAAACAAAGATAACCTGGAAGAGACTGTTCACTTGACAAGGGTGGCATGGAAACCACTCACCGAACGGATCATAACCATTACGTATGGATAAACAGGATATGTAGCAACCATCTAGCGATTATCCCAGCTGCACATCATATCTACAATATGAGAACTATTGAAGAGAAAGCGATGAGGAGTGACGGGGTGTAAGTCGTCCAAGCAGGCTGGTACTCCCTTGTTGGGCTAATAGCAACCTTTATAGCCAAGGGGACTATCAGTAACCCATGTATCAGAATTCAGAGGAGCATTGACTGACAGATAAAGAGAGGTATTGAAGTGAAGTGTGCGAGGGTAGATGGGATTCCGAATGTTGAAGAGTAAATTTAAGGATGTATGGTCTAGGAGACCCCTCCTAACAGGAGCGCAATGCCACCTACCCTCCAGTCATGCAGTTCCTTGGATCTCCAACAATGACATCTGTCTTTCCCTTATTCGAGTGTTGGCTGAACACTTGAATATAACCATATCATATATTTTGTTTTCAATGTAAAACTGCTATTAGCTTAAATTTTTGTATGAGTCGTAGATTCAAATAGTATCAGAGCCAAAGTAATAAGTTTGAAATCTGACTCCGCACTTGACCTAAATTTCAATTAAATATTGAATGTGTTGGGCCTTCCAATTAAAGAAGAGTTGGGTCAATATTAAGGGTAAGAATTTTATCCGGCGGAAACTGAAATTTCTAGTTCTAGTTTTGGTTCCAGCCTATGACACTACCGGAACCGGAACTCATTTTAGAAAAATTTCAACCGGAATCGGAACTGGAAAATTCCGACAAAAATGCCGGAATTTCCCGGTTCCAGTTTTTTAATTCAGGGCTGGTTTAAAAAAAAAGACAAACGTGACATAGATCAAAACGATCCAGATCACGAAGACAACAAAAACTTCTTCACTACTCTTCGAAAACGAAAAGTTGACGATAACCCCTTCACCAACCCTAAGTACACCTCCCAGCCGTCAGCAACAGCCCCCCCCACTGAGTCCAGCCTCCGTCCCTCCCAGGCTTTGCATCTATCTCTCTCTCCCGCGGGTTGCTGATTTCAGTTAAGCTTTGGTGGCCTTGTTCTTTTGAGGTGTGATTCGTTAATTTTAATTTTGTAAATCTTGTATTTTGTTTTTAAATTGCTTTAGGGTTTGTTTATTTTGATTTGGGGACTTTTAACAGAGTAATAGAATATTTGATTTGAGACATTGTTCTTGATTATTTCGTCTCTCTTTTGTATTTTGATTTGAAACCAGTCAGGTTTGCGGTATATCAACGTTGTTGTTGACAGACCCTCCAAGTTTCAACTTCTGTTCGTTTTTATTTTCTGTATCTATGTAAACAACAAATAACGAGTCACGACTGGTGAGTAGAAATTGTAACCACTCTCGGACCAATGTTGGGGTGCTATTGTTTTGCCTTAGAACCATTTTGTTTCGTCCAATTGTACCAGGAGAAGATGATGTAGTATTACTATTACCTTTTCTCTTTGTTCAGTCATTAATTTTCAAAGGATATGAGAATTCTTATTGAAATGAATACTTGAATTGTTATATCCCCAAAAGACGAAAAGTGTTACCGCTTTGTATCTGGATTTGTGGGAGTCGATTGTTCTAATTTGCTGGTTTAGAATCTCTCTTTTCAACTTTTATGTGGAACCAAAATTTTCATAAACCATTTTAAAAATTTCGGTTCTATTCCGGTGAGTATTAGAACTGGAATCATTTGTTCCGGTACTCATCCTTAGCCCACATGAGGGGGAGTGTTAGAGAATATAATTCAAATAATAAAATTTTCTTCTTCCTATTAGCTTAAGCTTTTGAGATGAGTAGTAGATTCTCATGGTATCAGAGCCAAGGTTCTGAGTTCGAGACCCGATTCCATATTCTGCCCCATTTTTAATTAAAAATTGTACGTGTTGGGCCTCCCAATTAAAGGAGAGTCCAACCCACATTGGAGGGGGAGTGTTAGAAATATAATTCAAATAATAAAATTTTCATCTTCCTATCAGTTTAAGCTTTTGGGATTGATGAGAGGAAGATTCTCATGGTATCAGAGCCAAGGTCCTGAGTTCGAGACCTGACTCCGCACTCTACCCCAATTTCAATCAAATATTGCACATGTTGGGCCTCCCAATAAATGAGAGTCCGATCCACATGTGAGGGGAGTGTCTAGAGAATATTATTCAGATAATAAAATATTTATCTTCCTATTAGCTTAAGCTTTTAGGATAAGTGGTAGTTTATCATGGTATCAGAGCCAAGGTTCTAAGTTTAAGATCTAATTCCGCACTCTGCCCCAATTTCAATTAAATATTGCACGTGTTGGACCTCCCAATTAAAGGAGAGTTCAGCCTACACACGAGTGGGAGTGTTAGAGAATACAACTCAATCACTAAAATCTTCTTATTCTTATCGGCTTAAATTTTTGGGATGAGTGGTAAATTCAAAACTTGTGCTCATATATATGCTTAAAAAATTATTTTGTTCTCGCTGGTCGACGAAATTAGTATGTATAGATTAATAGATCATACATGCCATGTCTCTTTGTAAATTACAACTCGCTGAATTAGTCTGACCACAACTCGAAGCACCCAAATGTAGAAGCTATAAACCTGGGCACAGGATTTTTATTTCCTCTAGGACTATCAGGACAAAAGAAATAAATTACACGGCTCTGCAAAAATTATTTTGTTGAATCGTGATATATATATATCCCTTTGTTTAATTTCACATGTTATCATAGTTGTATGGAGTTCGTCCATAAAAATTAAATAAGTCTCTAAACTATAAAATCTCTTAAATATTTAGTCTATCAAGTCTATTTAGTCCGGTCTAGTAGAAAGCAGTCCGATTTGGACCACTTAAGTGGTCCAGATCGATTTTATTTTTTTAAAATAAAAAATATATTTTTTAATTTTAATGCCTTTGCACACTGGCAGAGGCACTGCTCAGTCTGCGCAGAGTGCCTCTGCGCACTGTAAGGAAGCTTTGCGCAGGAGCCACTGCGCAGTATATATGTTTATTTTTTTTAAAAATATGAAATGTGGTCCGGTCCGGATCGGTTTCTAAAAATCTTAGATCGGACCGAACCACATTAATCCGGTTTTATTAATCTGGTTCAGACTAGACCGGATTCATCTGATAAAAATCACAAAATTGATTCGGTCCGATCTGATTTTGTGATCTAGTTCGATGTGCGGTCCAGTTCTAGTCAGCCCTACCTACCAGTGCTCATACAGAATATCCTTGCCGATCCATTACATGAAAACTCTCTACAATTAATTAACCTACGAGCGCGCACATGACGGCACCGCGTACAGCACACCTATATATATATATATATATATATATATATATATATATATATATCCTTTTTGTATTATAGGGGTCATTTTCTTTTTAATAATTAATGCACGCAATAGTTTGGTGTGGGCTCACAGCTGCTGCTGCCAATTTATATCAAACATTCCTTCATCACGTGCAAGGGAATGGAGAAAATTTTCATCATAGAAATCTCTCATTCCTCTCAGATTGTTTCTCTCACCTTCGTTTATCAATGAGCGGATCTATCACTTATTTAAAATTTTAAACTATTAAAGAAATATAAATTTTATTATTTAAATTATATTTTGTAACACTTGCTTTCCTTCGTGTGGGTCGAACTCCGCCTTAATTGGGCAGAGTCAGTTTGTTATAGTAGAGAATAATTACAACTCCCCTCGATACAAAACGATATCTTGTGTATCCAAAAAGCATGTACACAGGCCACAGATTATTGTTCAATGGTTACCCAAAATTCATGTAGCTAGCAAAGCTTTTTTTGACACAGGGGGAACGGTACTTAAATTGAATATAAACAATATTGTAGATAGAGCTTATATATAGACAGATCTATAAGGGAAAGCAGCTCACTTTCCATCACTGTCAAGTCTATATATATAATAGAAACAACCAGAGTAAGAAAACATCACACTCAACGGCCTTGGCTAATTTCCTGGACTCCCTCCATCCAATTCGCTACAAAATTAATTACGCATCGCGAGATGAGTGGAGCAGAATGGTCTACTAAATATCTCTCCTCAGACACCTAGATTTTTACCAGTACTCAAAGAAGAAGTGGGATGTGAATCCCTTCCAATTTCCACTTTTGCTACTGCCAATTACACGATGATATGTACGTAGGAGCCCAAAACTTGGCTTCCAATGCCGATCCACTTCAACCCCACAACCTAATGGTCCATACTCTCTCTTAAGTACAGTACCTATCGCACCAACCGTAGGGGCATAGAGCTGGCCAGTCTGTGGTCCACATAAACCATCCAACTGGGGGAGGTTTCACTTAACCTGAAGGTCGACCATGGACTCGGAGCGCGCGACGATTCGAGGGATCCAACAGTCAACATGGAAGAATTCTGTGGCTTCAAAAGCAGCATCGATCGATAGGGAGCCAAACCAGCAGAAGAGACAGGAATGTTTTTGGAATTATTCTTGCATTATAAGCAGTCCAAAGAAAAAGCTAGCATGCATTAATAAACAAGACAGTACGTCGTGGTGGCTTGCCACTTTGAGCAAGGCTCCAGTTATTGTGCGACTTCGGAAGGGTGTGAGTGGTGTGAGTTAACGGTGAGGATGAAGTTGGCTTCGTTGGACGGTCAAGGGGCTGCCAGCTCGTTAATGAGGCGCCCCGGTTATGACCCGAAATCTCCCACCCGGCTCCCGCAAGTTTCACTCGAACCCGCTTCGCCTTCGACTCCTCCCCCGTCCATTCCAGCCTTCGACGATATGGTTTCCACCGAGGGACTTAGACACTGTGCCAGTGACACCAGCTAATATGGCGAAAGTCAAGAGGAAAGGTGTTGCAGCATTACCTCTAAAACTTGCAAGTTTTTTTGACCTCATATTTAATGCAATTCAGCTAGACGGGGGGATGGAAGCCGACCTCCACATAGTGATTGCGTATGTGTTAGAGAAAGAGAGTGTGACAGAGAGAGAGGTATGGTTCATTAACTTACTTGGATGGCTCATTTGGCCATTGATATACCAGTTAATACACCAACTAGTAAAGCCAATGACAAGAAGGTACATGATCAAGTTTATAAACAGCAACGGAGCTGCTACGATCCTCCCACTGTCTGCGCCATCTCTCTTCCACTGTCTCCAAAAGAAACTCACAAGAAAAGAACAAACAATCTCCTCTTTAGTTAAAAGAAATCACACTTCTTACAAGCTCCCTTCAATTTTACTGCTCTCTGGTAAGTGGTAAGGGAAAGAAGGCTAGCCAGTGAACCAAAGTTCAATCTAACGGGTTTTTGGTTACAGGTGGGGGGACACTTGTCAAATTTGATCTTATCTATCCATAAAGTATTTTATTTAACTTTGCTAACTCCGATACTCATAAACAAATCTTCAATCTAACGGTGCACACTCTCCACCCCTTTTCTGGGCCCACAAAATAGGCGGTGCAAAATTGTACTTATCTGCTTGCGACGATGATCTCTATTTTATTTCATGAGGTGAGCTTTGGAGAAAGAAGATATTGACAGAAAGTCACGAGCTCTACATTGGTTTTTGTTAGATGGTAATACTGATTGAGAGTTAGAATTGTCTCTGTCGTTCAATGGGCCACTACAGACAAAGCGAGCGCTGCAAGTTCTACAGACAAAGCGAGTGCTGCTGGAACCTTTTAGTCGAAGTCGAAGGCCGTCGTCAAAGGCTGGAATGGACGGGGAGGAGTTGAAGGCTCGAATGGACGGGGGAGGAGTCGAAGTCGAAGGCGGGTTCGGGTGAAACTTGCGAGAACCGGGTGGGAGATTTCAGATCATAATCGGGGCGCCTCATTAATGCGTTGGCAGCCCCTTGACCGTCCAACGAAGCCAACTTCATCCTCACCATTAACTCACACCCTTCCAAAGTCGCATAATAACTGGAGCCCTTTGGGCAAAGGCAAAATAAATGCTACAGTGAAGCCAGTGGCTGGGAAATATCCAATTCGATACCTCAGGTTGAGAACGCCAGTGGAGTCAGTGGACATTTCAGCAAGACTACTCCATAATTAAAAGCTGGCGTCTCTCTCTCTCCTCCTGATCTGTCAAATTTAGATTATCTTAACCCCGGCCCCGTCTCTCTCTCTTTCTTACTCTCTCAATCTGCCCAACCGAATTCATGAACGAGAGATATGTCATATATGTCGACGGCTTATGCAAAGGCATCCCAAACCTATCCACCAGATTGGAAATGTTGGTAGAGAGACAATTGGAAATGTATAAATGGGGTAATAAAAATAGAGACAACAAAGCAGAATTCTTTTGTTCAAATTAAACAGTCAAATTCAAAAAGAGATAAATAAAACGTGTGAGTCATAGAACATGTGGCTTTCTCTTTTCAAGTATAATAGAGATAACAATTTTTATTCTAAAATTTTCAATACTATATGTATAATTAATTGTTGGGCAGTATACGCCCTACAATAATTATTCTATGCATGGTAATTTTTTCTTTCAATTTGAACCATCCCATTTCGATAAGTAAATCGCCTGGGAATCCATTTTCCCATTGATCTGCATGACTTAGGAGCATATAACAAAAATTTTAGAGTAAACCAAACTTCCTTTTAAATACATGTTTTATGAAAAAAATAATAATTCACTATTCGCCTCTAGTTAACAAATGTTATTTTAGAGTCTAAACTATAAATTTATGCACGTTTCATCTTGGAACTACCGAAATTCATCAATTTACACTCTTTTATCAGACCTTAAGGGACGGATCATATCATAGGGCGTAAATTAATGAATTTCGATAGTTCTAGGGTGGAAGATGATGAAATTTTCAACCCTAAAATGATATTTGTCCAATCGTTACCTTACAGAAGGTGAAGTTTTCCATATTTTTATCTCCAAATCAGGCTCTAAGTAAAACAAAATGCCAAACTTTCCTCCTCTCCCTATATATCCAGTTCTCTTGTATGCTGCTTTATTTGTCCGTACGTATCAATCCTTTTTTAATCTCAAGATACGTGAGATGAGCGTAGAAAGAAAAAGATACGTGACATGCTTCCAACCATCTAATTGGTTGTGTGGTTCTCTTTTCTTTGGTTTTTTTTTTACAGAAGATAGTGTTGTCTGTGGTTGTGAATCGTACAGAGATCAGAAAGAGAGAGAGGGCTTCACATACCAGTGCTCACAGTGGTTGACGTGCGGCTTGAAGGGATAAGGGGCATCGGTTTCCATGCAAAGCCTTGTAAAAGTAAACTGTTCATGCAGCTGGCCAGCCGGTACCTTAATTTCGTTGCTGCCCTACCCTGAACAACATCCATACATATGCCTAGCTACCTCCATAGTCCAGACACATAAGATGACTGCTGACATTTTCTCATTCTGGGGATTAGCAGTACGTAAAAGAAGAAAAAAAAGGAAGCTCATATATTTATATTCTATGGCGATTTTCTCTTGCAATTTACCGAAATCCAAACACACACAGTACGTAGTCTTCTGCTTTCTCATTGTGTTCATTAAGTAATATAATTCTCCATCCTAAAAGGTCACTAGCTAATACACCTTAGAAATATTTTTAATTTGGAGACAACCAACCCCCAACCACGAAAAGACAAACAGATTTAACAAGATCAAAACAAATGACTAATACACACAATTGGGAATTTTTTATTCTGCAAAAGTCGTTGCTTCGGTCAGACTCATTACCCGGCCAGCTACTTCCTATTATATTATATTCCTTCCCACGAAGTGATCTAGGTGCTCTCTAACCAGACAAAACAATTGATGTTGAACAAAGTTAGGTTCCACAGAAGTGGGTGCAACTAAGGTTCTTCGATCGAGTTTAATCTATTGTACTAAAAGAATGTACGCCTTATATCCGTAGCGCCCGGGTGAGCCCAGAAGTTTATATTTCTGCGGCAAGCATTGGGTCTCATCATGGTAATAAATGAGACCCAATGGTAATAAATAGTCTTAGGACGAGCAATTTATACTTCTGCCTAAATACATGCAGCCGTGGTACAAAAGAAGGTAATAACATTAATATACACACTTAAGGTTACTAAAACAAGGTAACTCTCATCTACAATAATATTAATGTCCTTTTCTGACTGCAATTGATGGTGGCTTAAGAGTAAGTACTAATATATATTCAATCATGGTATTATAGCAAATAAAATAACATTCAAATTATTCACCTTCTAACTAAGGGAGTATTGACACTTTACATTCTAGACTATCACATTTGTCACATTTCTTCCACCAATTATTGATTTAGAGGTTTTGCACTCTCCGTTAAAATAATTCATTAAAATTGATTTTTGACAGATAAACTTACAATTTTTTGTAATGATATTTTGTGGGGTAAAATTGTCATGTTCTATATCCAAAAATAATTTTTCATCTAAGATAACAGAAAATATTAACGAATGTGGTAAAATGTCTGAAATTAATAATTAGCTGCTAAAATGTGACAAATATAGTAGTTTAAGATGCACAGTGCAAGTGTATTTATTCCTAATAATATTAAAGGTAGATGAGAGCCAAAAGTAACTCGGCCATTAGTGCTATGACCTAGTAGAGTACCATAGAACATGAAAATTTATTAGTTTGAGCAACCAAATTAAAATTAAAAGAATCTAGATCTATTTTTCTAGAAGTGGACTTGTGAGTTATGCCTTTCCAAAGATGCTATATATATATATAACACTTGAGAAACGCTTGAATGAGATCGATGTTGGATAAATGCAAGGTATCCAGGCACTTATGCTGCTGGAGAGATGTTATGGGGTGGATGGGAAAAAAGTTAATGGCTGCAATATGCGGAACTACATATATATCTATGGAGGGAACGCAATAGAAGTATTCCTTGGGAGCTCAAGAGAATACTAGTCCATATTTTCTATGATATATCTCTTTGGGGTCGGAGACAGAGTTAATAGTCTGAAGGGTATAAAGAAAACTGAGAGGAATGTGCATCTGGCAAGGTATGGGCATTTCTTGGAGGATATTTTTCTAAATGTTGACATGACTTGATGCGAATTGAATCTGTTTGATAAAGGTTTCTCTTGAGCTTCCACAGTGAGATGCCCCTCATTGTGAATGAATACTTTTTTTTTCCTGATGTATATAACTGGGCTAGCCATATATGTATATATAGTCTCTTGAGAATCAATACACTCATTAATTACTCAAAAAAAACTTTAAACATGCAGCATATGCATGAAACTAAACTATAACCTTAAGCAACAATAAGAAACTTTCAAGAACGTGAACTGCAGCCTAAATGAAAGATAGACCACCCAAAACAAATTGAAAAAAAAAAACACCTAAATCATTAGGGGAGCTAATTTATACTGTGTCGTTCTAGATGTAGGCCCCATAGGGTAGTCTCCCCTTAAGTGGTGCACACGAATTTGACCTCACAATCTCGTACGCAGTTAGTTTGGGACTCGCCCAATAGACAGGGACATCAAACCCACTCCCATGCGACTCGATTCACTTGAATTTGGCAAGCCGAGTCCATGAACGACGACCCCCGAACGTTGAACTAATGCCCACACCCACAGGGGCACCTAAAAAGGAATTGGGTGCACGAAAGAAAACTCTAAAATAGAAAGTTGGATCAGAAAAATAGGACTTAGTCGGCCCACAAGATAACCCCTAGAGGCCAGGTTGAATTGACCGGCCCGATTATGGTCTGGTACTGAATTGGGTAGTAAGGTGAGTGTTGTAACGGATTGAATCGAAATGACTTATTCTAGTTCCGGTACTTATTAGAATCAAATACTTAGTTCTGGTTCCATTATGATAAATACCGAAATAGAACCGGAATTATAAGTAAAAAGTTCTGATTTCCTTATGTGGGCTTTTTTTGCTATATTTTTTCTGCCTTAAAATATTTGGGCCGGAATTTTGCACAAATTGTTTTATTATACATAATAAATTAACAATAAATAAATATAAAATAAAATAAATATTAATCTAAAATCTAAAATAAAATTACAACACTATAAAATTATGGGCATCAAAAAAAGTTTTGAACCTTATTTTAAAATTACAATGTTTTAAATGGCCTATCTAAAATAAATAAATATTCACTCAAAATCTAAAGTAAAATAATAAGGTTTGAGCCATATTTTATTTTAATAAAATCCGATTAGAAAATTCTGCTAATTCCATCAGAATTTTCAACTCCGGTTCCGATTCCGAAAAATACAAAAAAATGTATTCTGATTTCATTTCCAATATATCGGAATTACGTTACTAGAATTGAAATCCGAAATCCAATATTAGCTGGCGGTCGGAGTTAAACACGGCTCACTTTAGAATTGCAAGTATTTAAAGCAGAAAAGTCTATATATTCACATTTTGTAAAGAGTAACAGAGTTTCTCTTACGGAATATAAACACTAAAATGAAAGAGACACGTGGAGTCAAACATGTCTGCTGATAACAATCCAGAAAATTAAGGGCTTAAAACCGACGTGCATAGATGGACCTGATGAGTGTATGGGCTCCATCCATGAAATATTGGCCCATTAATTTTTCTGTCCATATGAAGGTTCGTAAAGTTTAAGCCCAAGATCTGAGCGAATAAGTAAAGCTCGAGACAAGCCTGACGGATCTGCAGTCGGCCTGTAGTTTAGAAGAAGTCTTTTTTTTTTTCTTTCATGCAATTTACGGTAGAATTGTTTAGAGATGGTGTGCGGGTCAATCGTGCATTCGCTTTTGACTTTTCTAATGGGTCAGTAGCAAAGGAAAACAAAAATTTATAATTCTACGTGGAACAACAAAATATAAGTACAAGTCTGTCCTGCTTACTGGTCACTATGATCATTTTTTTAAGACATATAGAGAAGAAAAAGGTAAAAATGAAGAGAGGAGATAAATAGTAACAAAAGATAAGAGATTTTAAGTGTTTCGATCTAGAAGATCTACAATATTTCATAATAGAAGAATATCCTATATTTAAATTTGAATTTCTACATTTGAATTTGAATTTGAATCTTCATAACAATATCAAAAATTTGATATTGTGATAACCATAATATTATCATATCAAATCTTTAAGATTTGATTATGATATTATCTCTAACATATAGGTCCTCAAATCCATCAAGAGTTAGTACACTAATGAGAATAAGGTTCAAAATAGGCTTTTCGATCTAAAAAATGATCTTCCATTAATTGACTAAATTTTGGTAAACAAAATGACCCAAATATCTAAAAAATGAATCACAGAGATTGACTTGTTTAAAATTGTAACCAGATGCTAATTTTTTAAAAGTGAATATATATATATACACCATAGGGACTATAGTGATAATTAAGCCTTATAAATTCAATCTCAACCTTTTAATGGGGTGCCTCCTTACGAGCTAGCTCTTTAAGATACTAAAGATACTTATATATTCATTTCAGCTTTTGACCGTAGAGAGAAATTTACACATGCATTAGTTGAAAACAAAGACATTTAACCTGTGACAAAGTAACGAATAAACAACAGGGTTTAAAGCAGTTCCACCTAAACTTCTGCAAGATTTCTTGATCAAGCAAAAATGAGAGGAGAATATTCATGTAATTTAAAGTGAGTGGTAGACAGATGCACAGGCTCTTTCTCCGTCTTCGGGTGCAGACGAATATGTGCCTGATGAATCAATTACTAGCTAGTTAGCTAGCATTACTTGGAAGAAGAATGAGTCAACCCTGCAGGCAACTACTATTATATGTAGCAAGTGAAGTATTGATCAATATGTTAGGCATCAATTTACTCTGAATGTTTGGTACCCAACGAGAGTTCTAGCTACTTTATTTATAGCTTGCAGAGAAATGCACGTACGGGCACTATATATATAATTACTCTCTGTCATTCAAAAAAATTGCTGAAATCTCGTGTTGCAGGGACCATTGGACATGTGTAATTCCGAATCCGAATATATGGTCACCTTTTAAGATAAACTGAGCACTTTAGGCCGAGAACATTAATTTGTTCTACTACCACACCTGAAGCTCATTCATGTCTTCTTCAGACAATTTATTGTTTTTTTATGTATGAAATTTACAATGAAGACGAGATCTTTTTCTGCAGGGTCACGCAATGAATATATATAAGATCAAACGACATAGACTATGACTCTCATTTCAGTAGGGACCCTTTGTTTCAGCAGTACTTGGGAAACACCGCCAGCCAAAAGAATTTCGGGTGCTGCATGCTCAGGTTTTTCTTTTTTCTTCGGATGAAAATAGTGCACAAATGTGTTCATCACCAGCTAGTTAGTCAAGGGATCATCAGGGAAACTTAAGTTAATATTCTTTGTTTTTTGGGGGAAGATTTTTGAAGCTGCCATTAATTGAAATAAGTGGTTCATATTTTTGTTGAGATCGTATGGAAAGTAACTTGAAAGCTAGGAAATAATGGCGAGTTGTCTAAATTAATGACAAGCCGAGTGAAGCGCAAATTAAATAAGAAACGAGACCGTGATTGTGGTAGGTAGGTCAATTGATTTGGGGGTCTGAAAATAGGACACCGTGCCAGGAGCCGATGTGAAGGTAGGAGGTCTGTGGATCGAATTACTGTCTTCCAAAATCAAATGTGCTTTTAGACTTACGGTGATGTGAGTAGTTATGATTCAATCTAAACATTATGCAGTGTGTGAAAATTCTTACAGTCATATCTAGGGGGCGTAGACTACTATGGTTGCCCTCTTTCACTCTTTCTATGTAACTTAAGGTGATGTTCGTTTTGAATGTTTTTGTAGGATTTGGAGGATTTTGTGAATTTTTAGGTGATGATAAAGTTGTATTGGTGTTTGTGTAGAAGTTGGTGAGGTGTAAAAAAATGAATGATGATGTTTATAGTTTTTTTGTTTTTTTTTTCGAAATTATTATTATTTTTATTAAAATAATAATTTTTTATTAAAATAATAATATTTTAAATAAAAATTTTTTAAAAAAAAAATAAAATGCACACTCAAACCGATGTCAGGCGCAATACTGCAGCATGCAAAAGCCGAATGTTTTTGTTAAACCGATGTCAGGCGATAATAAAAGGCAGGCGAAAGGTTGAAAAAGGGGGCCGACTGCAGCGACAAGTCAGGAGGTTGGCAGGCCGGCTGCAGTATTTTTTGAAAAATTCCAACTTTGTCCTTATTGTTTTCAGTTGTTAGGTTGTGTTGGAGGGCGTTTTAGTAATTCAATATTAACTTTTTAAGGGCAAAAAAGTAAAACGAAATGCCGAATCCTTGATTTTATTCTCAACTCTGCCGAACATACTTCTTCAGGATTCGATTCCTCCGTTTTTTAAGGAAACGAACATTACCTAAGATTCAAAGGACAAACTTTGCAGCTTTTCCTCTCATTTACTCTATAAACTTTAACTCTCACCTAATTAGTAGGGACCATTTTTTTCAGCGCTTGGAAACATCGCCTGCATGGCCAAAGATTTTCTGATGATGTTCTTAATTAGTTCTTTAATTTTTTTTCCTTTGGATGAAAATACTTCACAAATGTGTTCATCACCATGCAGCTAGTTATAAGTCAAGGGCTCGTCGGGTAAACTTCAGTGACTACTAACCTTAGTTTTTTTGGAGGAAGATTTTGAAGCTATACGTATTGAAATAAGTGGTTCACATATATTTTTGTAAAGTAACTTGGAAGCTAGGAAACAAAAGGCTAGTGGTCGGAATCACTGGATTACTGAAGTGCAAATTCATTAATCAAGCATAGAAGAATTGGTCTTCTTATTCATTTTTTTTTCCTGAAATTCTTGATTTTTTTTCTCCAGACTTGTAAAATTTATGAACTTTGGTTTTGGTTCATACGGTAGAGAGTGCTATCTGGCTTGGTGTTGCCACACAATTTCTATTACTTAGGAATTGGTTACTTCTTGCTTCTTGACCAAAGGTGTACGTTATAAACAAGAAGTATTAGAACAAGTGGCTCGTATTCTTTGAAAAAATATTGAGTAATACTGAAGTGTCAGAATAAATGGCGAAATCCTTGGAGCTGAATATAACGAAGGTATAATCATCATTTTGTTTGTTTGGGGCGAACAAGTTTTAGGGGTAAGGGGACAATGCCTAGGATTTCATTTAAATACTTTATGTAATCCTATTTGTAATAATACAATATTTGGCCGCTCTCTCGTAGACATAATGTTAAATATCGTGTCAATCTCTTTCTCTATTCAATAATCTTCTCTTAATCACTGTGTCAATCTCACTTTCTCTATTCTCTAATCTTCTCTTAATCACCATTGTGTGTTGATGCAAATCACAACAAGAAGAACAAGCACATGAAGACAACACTAGTGACAAATTAAAGAGAGGAAACTCCAAGGCCCAGAAAAGAAATGTCCTTGTCGACCCTCCGTTGAATAGAGCACGCAGGGTGAAAGACAAGAAATAAGGACAAAAAAAATCTCCCTGCCTTGCCTGATCAAATTACATTAAAGTGTTGCACCCACCACACTCTCACATATAACACATAGAGATTCTTCTGCTTCTCTTCTTCAATTGCACTTCGATCTATTATTAATGTTCGGACACACGTCCTACAGCCAGTTGAAACGAGCACCAGTTAATTATTTCTCCATTTTATTGGCTGTATTTAGTGAGTTTCTGATCTTCGAGCGTGGAAAAGGGCTCGTTTCTTCTTTGTTTTCTCTTTTGACATAACCCATTGCCTTATTCAAGTCTTCTGATCAGAGTAAATTGGGATTGTGTATATAAAGGGGCAAACTGCAAAGAGTGGGTGGGAGTACAGAGTGGTTAATCTTTAGTTAGAGACAAATAAAGGAGGGTTCGACGTTTAGTTGGGCTGGTAGTTTTCCTGGTAAGGGAATGAAACGTAAGGACTATCTCGCCACAAGCTCTGAAAGTTGTACAAAATTCCCTAATCTGTAAATGATTTATAGTTGTATTCAAAATGAGTCGCTCGCTTCTCACACATTCCGCTTTCACCTTTTAGAAAGTGACCTGCAGATCTATAAACTCCTTGAATCAAATTAACCCGGTTCAGACATTTCTGGAAATCTAGCCTAATGTTCTACTCCTTGTATTTATTAATTACAAATTACTATTGCTAATGCTAATATAGCTCCTATATATGAAGACAACCGACTCTTCGAAGAGAACACCCTTCAAATACCATATTACAACAGAGCCGATCGATCTGTAAATATCAAACACCTAAGAAAGCAACTATAATTTAGAAAGTCGAGGGCTCCAGAGCCTCCGTACACACGGAAAGGAACAGAAGATGCCATTCTGATTACTGGGTTGGCCATTAAACTAAATTGTCAAGTAATTTCTCCATTCTAGCTTTTGTAGGTTTTAGTGATCCAGTTTACCGATATTGCTTCTGTGCTTTTTCTCTTGCAGCATGTTCACTTGGCCAGGAAGAACATATCAGATACTCCTCTGAGAACTACGCTGACGATTTTAGTTGATGAAAGCTAGGGAATCCTAAAGAATTCATAAGGAACATGGATAGAAACAAAACTGAAATTCATCTAAGACTAGCATGGTCCACATATCCATCTTGAATGGTAGATGGAATAGCATGCTTTCCAAACCTCGGTAATTTCTCAAGATACCTCCTTGAGAGCTTGAATTCGGTGGAATTTAGTTTCACTTGTGACAGTTCCTAGCTACCGAGCGCAATGAACTTATTAGAACGGCACAGAATTACCACATACACAATGACACATCTATAACTTTGACTGTTTGGTGATTATCATAACTTTGTTGCCTCCACCATCTCAACCTTATCCATTTTATAACGTAATGTAAAACAATTTATCTGTCTCTTCAAACGACTTCACTAGTTAATCCACTTATAGGTTTTACTCAGCTAGCTTTGGAATTCGCATAGAATCTTGACTCGACCTTGACAATCAGTGATCTTTTCATGTGCTGGTCGTAGTACCAATCTCAAAGAGGAATACATATACATGGACATAGTTGAAGAATTGTTTTGGTTTGGTGGGTTCGATCGGTAGTAAGCTTCTATTTCAAGCTTTTAACATAAACTAATTACAATTCCACTTTTTATAACTAGACGGAAGAAAAGAAGGTGAAAAAATGATATCAAATCTAGTTGCAGACCATCGAAACAATGATATATCTTTATGCAGTTTTTGTGCTATGTTATTCCTCCATTTCTAGATTGATCCTCAAATCACTGACTAGGCATTTTTATATTCGATTTTATTAGACTCTAGATAGTTGTGGATGTGTATAAATTCTAGAAGCTAAGTTGTTAGACTTAGACAGTTAAGTTGGTTAGTTATTTTTGCAGAGAACAATCGTGTATATAAACAGAAGTAATCTAATTGATTCAATAATTATTCATTACAAACTTGATAGATTTAGCCCTTGCAAGTAAAAGTTCTCCATTTGCCCCCTTCTTATCACCATGCGTCATTTATGGAATGTGCAGTTCCAAACCATGCCAGGGGGAAAAACAAACGAAAAATCCCCAAAAAGAGAAGAATGGCTTAGGTTGTGCAACATTTGGTTCAGAAGGCAGCACCACGGAAAGCGTACTGGCTAGTTTCTAACCCTAGGGAGAGGTAAAATGGCCGCTAGCTGCAGGCTGGCAGACAATTTTGCTTAATGTCTCAGTGCTTCGTGTGTATTGATGTTTAGTTCCTTCTAGAATAATTGTAATCCTGAAAGGGCGCCGGGACGAAATATACGCGCGAACAAATTAATAGCATGGTTCTTCTGCCTTTGCATAGAAAATAATGTACACAGACGTGGCCACTATATGTTTTTTAATTTACGAATAGGCAATAGCTATCCCAAGTATTGCATTTTCTAACCGGTTTCGGTAGACAAAATATACAAGAATTCCTTCTAAAGCCACCAGCACCGTGAAAGACATTAAGCAGGGACGGCAGGCATCCTTCGACTAAATTTTTTTGAGAAATAGGAATAAATATATCTCCAAGGTCTGATTGACGCCTTAGAGTACATCTGAGCTGTTTCTAGTAGTCTTCAGTTGTTTTGCGTTTCACATTCCTTCTAACTTGCACAAAGAAATTCTCTCTCCACATTGAGAAAAACACCAACTTTTTGTTGGTTTCAATGGCCAATTGGGGTGTACCCCGAGTTAGCTAGTGGGAATGCAACCATATGTGTGTTGTCCCAAAAGCTTATCTACGCTAGATGGGAATAGTCCTGATGTAGTATCCACTATATTTGACTTCGTAAGATCAGGAAGGCCTATAGTGAGGTCAAGATTGAGGTCGGGTAAGCTGCTTGTGTTGCTCTCTGGGGCGCCACATGTAGGATTCACAACTGGAATGTTATCCGCTTGAGAGTTCAGTACTGCCTTATAGGTATTGTCATTGGACAACGATTTGCTAGGGCGGGTGAGTCCCAAGCGATGGTTGTTGGGATCAATTCCCATCTGACCCAGCTTTCGTTTAAGGTGAGTGTTCCAGTGATTCTTCACCTCATTGTCTGTACGACCCGGCAATCTTCCAGCTATCAACGACCACCTAAACCATGATATATACATAAACTTCGTTAACATCGCGAAAATTTGAAAATCTTAGATGAAATAGCTGTTTTGTTATGCATATAGAGCGCCTAAGAGACACTGGACATGAAACTAATTCGTCTTTGTTTGAGATGAAGTTGCAGTACCTGTTCCCAAGAAGTGCATGGAGCTTGATGATAAGGTCCTCTTCATCTTCGCCAAAGTTGCCACGTTTAAGGTCTGGCCTTAGATAATTGACCCATCTTAATCGACAGCTTTTACCACAACGAAGCAAGCCTGAACAATCACAAAGCACCATAATTAATTCTTGATTTGAAGACTCGAGGAGAAAAAAGGGAAGAAGAAGAAGCATGTGTGTGCACATCTTGCTTTAGACGACATATACCTGCAGCCTCAGGAAGCGAACGCCAGCATCCTTCTCCGTGTTTTTGGATATAATCAATGAGCTTCAGGTCTTCTTGCTTCGACCACGCTCCTTTGTTTTTCTCCTTCTTTTCACAACAAGGTTTCCTCATTGGTGACCTGGGAAACAATTACAGAGATAGAAAGATAGTTTGCAACCCTACCGCGAGAGCGAGAGAGATACTCAGGAGAGAGAGAGAGAGAGAGAGAGAGAGAGAGAGAGAACAAGCCAGCAAGAGAGAGAGAGGGGGGGGGAGAAGGGAGGGAGAGTCTTTTCGAAGCAAAGGACCTTCAAAGTGCAGAATGAGCAATATAACAGACTCGTCCAGTTGGGTTTGACTTGCAGTTAGCCGTAAGCCACATTACCTGTCATGAGGTTGGTACGACCGTGCCTGCTGCACCCCCATCGTCTAATTTCTTCTTCCATTTTTCTTTTCTTTTCTTGTTTCTTGTTTCAGCCTAGGTTGCTTTCAGGTTCAAATATTACAAATATAGTGGCTTACTTACCTATATAGTTCCCTTTATTTTATCCGAACTTTGATGCATGGGTACTCAAGATCAAAATGAATTTAGTGTGTGTGTGTATATATATATATATATAGTGTTTAATTTCAATAACGAATGTGTACAACTCTTTGTCTAATTCAAAGAAATTTATCTAACTAGTGGCCAAAAAGAAAAAAGAAGAAAAAGGTGATCTTTCAGCTTTTTCGCAATCTGCAAAGTCAAGCTGCTTCCTTCATATATATTCGATTGCATGTGGTAGGCTCATTCACATGCATGTTTGCGAGTTGACTGTTAGATCCATGTGAGGTAAGTGCTCCCACCCGCAAAGAGGCTTATCCATTGTAGCTAGCTAGCACGCCGGCCTGTGCGTAAACAAGAACGTTGACAATCAGCAACCCTACTGTCTACCTTCTTTCTTTTTTTAGTATTTCTTTCATTTCCGTCATTTTGTATGTTTTTGGCTTAAATCTTCTCTTCACACTTGGAAAAGAAAGTCCAGAAATGAAATATAAACAAAAAAAAACATTAAAAGAAGGTAAAGCTCTTCAAAATGATAGACGTACGTACGCTGGACAGACTTTAATTTCTCCGTTAATTTGTTTGTCTTGCTTGCAACCAGCTTGCCACAATTAGATTGCGTCTGGCCCTTGCAAGTACGAAGTATACCCTTTTAATCAGAAAGTTCCAATGGAGAAAGCCCCTTCAGACACTCATCATGAGCTCGACCAATGACATGCACACACGCAGAGGAAAAAGGGAAAGAAAATGAGGAATTGCATCAGAGGTAAATCCAGCCAACTGCTTATACTCATTGGTTTTCGTAATAATCACCAACAGAGAATCGAAAGAGCAGCGGAAAAATGTTTACCTTATCATTGCACGCACGAGCAACTGGGTGAGGAAAATATATATATATCTCGCACTCGCAGTGCAGAACATAAGCAATTACATTATAGTACTGGATAGATTCTCTCTCACAGTCACATACGACAAACTTCAAAAGATACTATGATTCCAGGTAAATAGGTGACAAATAGAATGTATATTAATGTATGTGTATATAATTTTTAGTCTGTGTAGATTCAATAGTTTAGTATTTTTAGACATTCATAGTCTCAATTTTCTCTCCAATCCTGTCCTGGACGACATTGAAAATTCAAAACCTGCAAATGCTAATTCATGTGTTCAGATAGCAAAGCGGTCCGCCTCCGACAACTCGACTTGTGGAAAAAAAAAGGTAATGTTGAGCATATTTTAAATTAGGATTTTCCTTACAAAAAGTATATATAATAATATATACACCAATTTTCTAGGTCAGCCTCGCTCTTCCCATCTTGGGGGAGACAGCTATAAGGCCTAAGGGAAGAAGAGAACGGAAGTCAGGGTTGTCCCGGCCAGCCCCCTAGCTTCACCCGGCCCCTACGTCCCATCATACTTTGACGCAATTTCGTTTTGAAAATTTGAAATCAACCCATTTCAACAATTTACGTGGTGTCTCTGAACACAACGTTTGGGTAGTTAAAATTTTGGGTATAAGAGTGGTTGAAAAAATTGAAAAGAAAAAATTTTTTATAATGATAATAAAATTTTAAAGATTTAAAATTTTTAAAAAAAACTTCATGTTATGAAAACATTTGAGTTCTTCTCTTATGATTTAGATGACATTTGTTTTCTCGATATTTCAAAGTATGAAAATTTCGAATAAAATAAATACATTCTAAAATTTTCAACATCTACATATACATACTCCATACTTTTTTAAAAATCCAAATAAATCTTAATATCTAAAATATTCTTAAAATTTTGAAAATAGACAAATGCCACCTCAGTTTGTAGTCAAAATATCTCTATGATCTCTCTCCTTCGTCACGGACGTTGTAGGTGTAGTCTTAGACTAATAAAAATTAGGGTTAATGTCCTTTTTAGTCCCTAGGTTTTGGGGCGGTGTTCTTTTTAATCCCTAGGTTTTATTTTTGTTCAAAACAGTCCCTAGGTTATTTACGTTTGTCTTTTTAGTCCTTCCGTCCAATTCCGTCACTCCCGAGCCCAGTCAGCTAACGGCGGGACACGTCACACCCAATAGAATATTGCCACGTGTACTGATTTTTTTTTTTTTTTTAAATTTCCACATGGTTAAAAAAAAAAAAAACAAGGGAGATACCCCCGTGGCCACCACCGAACGGGGAGCCCAGATTTGGGCTCCCCGTCGACGGGGGTGGCCGGGGGCACTCACCCCGGCGACGGGGAGCCCAGATCTGGGCTCCCTCGCGCGAAGGGTGGCCTCCCTGGCCACCACCGAGCGACGGGGAGCCCAGATCTGGGCTCCCCGTCGACGGTGGTGGTCGGGGGCTCCCCGTCTGGCCACCCCCGTTCGCGCGAGGGTGGCCTCCCTGGCCACCACCGAGCGACGGGGAGCCCATGGCCACCCTTCGCCGGCGACGGGGAGGTGGCCACGGGAACATCCTTTGGTTTTTTTTTTTTTTTTTAACCATGTGGAAATTTTTTTTAAAAAAAAAATTAGTACACGTGGCAATATTCTATTGGGTGTGACGTGTCCCGCCGTTAGCTGACTGGGCTCGGGAGTGACGGAATTGGACGGAAGGACTAAAAAGACAAACGTAAATAATCTAGGGACTGTTTTAAACAAAAATAAAACCTAGGGATTAAAAAGAACACCGCCCCAAAACCTAGGGACTAAAAAGGACATTAACCCTAAAAATTATCCAAGTGGCCAGTGTGAAAATCTAGGAGCTAGGGATATATTATCTTAACTCTTCTCTAGTTTGAGAAACTAAATGGGACAGATTAGCTTTACAATTAAAAAAATTGCAAATTATCATTGTCCTTCACGTTCCTTGACCTTACTCGATCGTCTGGGTTGGTCCCACGTTACTCTTGATGCACACGCTTTTGAAAGAAAGTTTGGTCCAGTATTTTGGGTGTTTCTCTATTTGTTTTGCTGTTGTTTTCTTTTGATTGTGCGATTTTCTTTACGGGAGATTTATTTTGCGATGGATTTAGTGACGATTAGCAAATCTACAACTCAGAGGGTGTCCTACCGCTTTTGGTGGTCCTCCGGCGGCCTCTTCATCATCTTTTGTTCTAGTCCTCGCGATGGTCCTCTTTTGGTTGTAGTGTGGTGGACGTTTCTGTGTGGAAGTAGAAGGGAGGTGTTTGCCCATTCCATTTTTCAGTGACTGAAACCGTCTTGTGCGACGGGTCTAATATTGTAACTGGGTCTTTGGACCCATTTTAACTTTATGGGTAATTTGGCCCATCTGTGTGAGACCTTTATGACCATTAGGAAGTTGACCTTTTCTGGCCCCTTGGTGTATAGCCTTTAGGGCTTTGAATGTTGCTCTAATAAGCTTTCTGCCCCTGAAATTTGTATTCATCTCATAAGTCCGTCTGTATTCAGCACTGCTTGTATTTATCATGTGAAATGAAATTTACATTTGCTTAGAAAAAAAAGAATTATACAAATAACACATTTGGTTTTAGTGTCTTTTGTGAAGCAAGGTTGGAGAAATTTGTTGGATATGGGTAACGAAGTGTTTCCCAAATATGTTAGGATGTTTTTCGCTAACATGTCTACTGGTTGGGAAGCGGGAAGCTTGTTTACTGTTAAGAGTAAGGTTGGGGGACGAAATATTGTTTTAAGTGAAGTAATTCTCGGTGAGATTTTAGGTATCCCACATGTTGGGATTCGGGCTTATGAGCTTAAGACCTGGCCCGTGTGTAAGGGCTTTGATTATGGAGCAGCCCTAAGTATCCTCCTAGGAGATGATATGGCAGAGGATGCACCTAGAAAAATCCATGTCAACCAGTTACCTGTTCGTTTGAGACTGCTTCATTTGATTTGTGCTCATAACTTGATGCCTCGGGGTGGACACCGAAAGGAGGTGACTTATATGAATGTTTTTATACTGGAGCGTCTCCTGAAGGAGAAAAAGTTCAACCTTCCTTACATTATGCTCAAACATATGGAAACAGCTTGTGAGTCTAAGAAGAATCTACCTTATGGCTTGTTGTTTACTCAAATTTTTAGGCATTTTGGCGTGGCACTCAGTTCTCGAGAGCAAGACACTTTGACCAAGTGTGAGCTATTTGATACTCACACTTTAACCCGGATGGGCTATAGATGGACTTCTAGAAACACTTGGGTGCCTAAGCGTCAGGAGAGTGATGAGGATGAGCCTGGGGAGGCTGGTGAGGATATTGCTGATGAGGATGAGCCTGCGGAGGCTGATGAGGATATTGAGGCTGAGGATGAGCCTACAGGTGAGGAGCTAGATGCTGAGGCAATGAAATTTGATATAGATGTTGATTTGGCTGATGATCCTCACATTATTCCTTCTCCTACCAGAGCTCCCGACCATACTTCTTCCTCTGATTCCCGGAACACCGCTTTTGAGCGAAGGATGCTTGCTATGCATGAGGCGGAACGAAAGTTTCTTCATGATAGTATCACTTCTATGCAAGAGGAGCAGAGGCGGTTCTTTGAGGAGATGAGGACTTTTATGACCCGTTTTCCTCTTCCATCATGATTCTCATTGCATATGCATTTCATTTTGTTGTTGTTTATGTATTTTCTTTGCTTATGTATTTCTTTTTTATGATGACGAAGGGGGAGAAGAAATGTGGTGTCTCTTTTGGTATCTCTGTACCCCTTTGAGACTTTGGTGTACTGATTTATTTTGATATGAAAGCCTATTTATTATTCATATGTTATTCTTTCATATTATATAATAACTTGTGTCCATGAAGTATTAAAATGTCCAAAAACCCCACATCAAAGTACAAAAGATAGGGGGAGATAAGATCAATAAGAGAAAGATAAATTAATTTATTGTCATAATCAAAATGGGAGAGATTGTTGGCTTTTAGTCACAATCAATGTTTTGATGATAACAATAGAAGTAATTGAGATGTGAAGCAAAGAGGATCCAAAATGAGCACGGAGCGATTAAGCAACATCACCTTCAATGAAAGTGGTCTTAAAGTGAAGACTCAAGATGCTAGGGTAATCTTTGTAACTCTAAGACTTTATCTTTAACAAGGATTTCAATCACACACATGCATAAGTCTTCAAAACTTGTATAAACCATTTTAACGTCTGTTAAATGAATAAAACCTTTTTAATGGCTTCAAAATATCCCAAATATACTCTCAAACCTTTTTATATACTTGTGAGAAGTTAGATTTTAAAATTGGGTATTTTAAGTGGGTCAAAATCGAGTTTTTAAGTCAACCGGATCATACTTAAGTTGAGGAGGCCGACCGGCTCAATGAAGCGGTCGACCGGACATACGACCGCTTGGTGTAGCGGTCGACCGGTTGCATTTATAAAAGAGTCGTTAAGCTTCTGACAAAATGACCGTTGTGTAACGGTAACTTAAAGCGGTCGACCGGCTCGTTTTAACATATCACTCTAACGGCTATAAACGGTTATTTTTCTCATGAGACCTATATAAAGTCATTGTCATGCCTTTGAGAAAAAAAAATCTTCCAAAATCATTTTGCAAAGGCTAAGAGTGATAAAAAACCTTCCAATCCTTATTCAAACATCATTCACACATAATCTTCATTTTCACATCCTTGTTATTGTGTGAAGCCTAAGAGCTAGTTATTTTTCATTGTAATATCTACTCCATCAAGGGAGTTTTAGAGGAAAATTTTGTTCAACCATACACATTACTAAGAGAGTGATTCTCTTGTATCCTTTCGGTGAGGTTTGTTCATCGAAAGAAAGAGTTTGGAGAGGTTTGTTCTCAAAATCATTCTTGAGGCTTGAAGAGGGTTTTCTCAAGCTCAAGTGTAAGGAAACTTTTCCCTTGGTTGAATGGATAATAGTGGAGAAACCTCAAGGCTGGGTAAAGGAGCTTGAGGGGTGGAAAAAAAATCGTCCAAAATCATTTTGCAAAGGCTAAGAGTGATAAAAAACCTTTCAATCCTAACTCAAACATCATTCACACATAATCTTCATTTTCACATCCTTGTTATTGTGTGAAGCCTAAGAGCTAGTTATTTCTCATTGTAATATCTACTCCATCAAGGGAGTTTTAGAGGAAAATTTTGTTCAACCATACACATTACTAAGAGAGTGATTCTCTTGTATCCTTTCGGTGAGGTTTGTTCATCGAAAGAAGGAGTTTGGAGATGTTTGTTCTCAAACTCGTTCTTGAGGCTTGAAGAGGGTTTTCTCAAGCTCAAGTGTAAGGAAACTTTTCCCTTGGTTGAATGAAGAATAGTGGAGAAACCTTAAGGCTGGGTAAAGGAGCTTGAGGGGTGGAAAAAAATCGTCCAAAATCATTTTGCAAAGGCTAAGAGTGATAAAAAAAACCTTTCAATCCTTACTCAAACATCATTCACACATAATCTTCATTTTCACATCCTTGTTATTGTGTGAAACCTAAGAGCTAGTTATTTCTCATTGTAATATCTACTCCATCAAGGGAGTTTTAGAGGGAAATTTTGTTCAACCATACACCTAAGAGAGTGATTTTCTTGTATCCTTTCGGTGAGGTTTGTTCATCGAAAGAAGGAGTTTGGAGAGGTTTGTTCTCAAACTCGTTCTTGAGGCTTGAAGAGGGTTTTCTCAAGCTCAAGTGTAAGGAAACTTTTCCCTTGATTGAATGGAGAATAGTGGAGAAACCTTAAGACTGGGTAAAGGAGCTTGAGGGGTGGACGTAGGCGGGCTTGCTGAACCACCTAAAAGATTGTGTTTGTTTCTCTTCCCTTAACTCTTTTATTTCTGCTACTAGTTTATTGTTTTAAACTTTTCTCTTGGGTTTAACTCTTTATTGCAATCTATCTCATTTGTGAGACTTGTAGTTGCAAACACATTCTTTTGGGTAATTTTCGAAAAAGTTTTGAAACCTAATTCACCCCCCTCTTAGGTTGACTTAATCCTAGGAATATCAAACTGGGCAGCCAGAGGTGGAGGGGGAGACCCTCCTTCCTCGGAGGCGCCAGGATTTCCCCTCCACAGTGAAAGGATCGGGGTTGCCCGATCCTTTTGTTTTTTTAAAATTAATAATGTTTTTTTTGTTAATTTTAGACTTATTTTTAATTTTTATTTATTTAGTGAGACATGTCATATTATGATTGGACGTGATGGATTTTCCGTTAAACGGGGCTAACAGCATTGAGTTCAGTGAGTTTTTATACAAAAATGATAAGCCTAGTGAGCAATTTGAAACTTTTTAAAACCCGGTGAGTTTTCATAAAAGGCGTTAAAACCTAGTGTGATATTTGTATATTTCCCTATTTTTTATTTATCTAATGACACATGTCACATTATGATTGGCCGAGATGGATTTTCCGTTAAACATGTGTAACGGTGTTGGATCTAGTGAATTTTGATACGAAAATGACAAACTTAGTGAGCTGTTTGAAATTTGTTAAAACCTAATGAGTTTTTTAAAAAGGCGCTAAAATCCTGTGTGTTATTTATATAATTACCAAAAAGAAATTGAAGGTTTTTAACACACGTTTTAAAAGAAGAATTGGGGCACTTTTCGAAACAATGAGTAAGTCAAAATGGGCATCATAGTACCCTCCCCAACCAACTCTATATTTCATTAGATCCTTTGCTGACTCCTGGGTACGTGCCCTAATCCAATACTTTATGTCTTTTCTTCGTTTACCCGTTTGGAATTTGAGGTTAAATTAGGCATTATCACTTTTAATTGGAATTTTACATCTGTTAATAACCTTATGTACAACACAATATTATACAAATTAAGCTAGAGCTAGAAGAGAAGGATTAATATGGGATGAATTTTTTAAGGGCCGAATTGAAAGTTAGATTTCAAGAAATTTCAAAAATAAATTTAACTAGAGTTCTTTTGTATCAATAAGCATTGCAACTCATCCATAAAACCAGTAAATAGGGAACAACCACCGACTCTCAGCCAAAAGTTGTGGAGAGTGGGACACAAACCACCAGTAGAAGACGACGAGCTGGGGCGGCAGAACACCATGCAACAGCACATGTTAAGCATGGAGACTAAAAAAATAATAGATGATCTAGCAACACCTCCCACTAAAAACAGAAGCAAAAGGATCAAAATATCAACAAAATGTTCCTGCAGTGGCGGAACCAGGAATGAAAACCAACCCGGGCGAATTTTTAAAGTAAAATGACTGAAATTTTTTTTCATACGTAATGTAAAAAATTGTCTTAGAGTTACAATATCAAAACATTAAAGACTAAAAACATTAAAAATATTGAATTACACATACCGTACTATGTACTACGACTGAGAGGGGACAATTGGATCCTACGGTTGTGCATCTTCTGAAAACGTTGCAAAATGACTTCGTTCTCAATAGTTTCAAAAATTTCCCGCTCGATGTACTAATATTACCATGTAATTATTCATTCAATTATCTCTCATCCTATTACGCAAATCAGTCTTGATAATTTTCATCGCAGAGAACACTCTCTCAACGGTTGCAGTCGTAACCGGTAAGACCAATGCCAACATAATAAGAAGGTAAACCAATGGATACAAAATATTCTTTCTGGTCTCAACCATCTTCACAGCAAGAGCTCCAATATCTTGAAGCCCAGAAAAAGCATTAGTTCTTCTAACATCTCTAATGTAGGTGTCAAGCTGATCTCTAAGTACCACATGATCAATTGTTGAGAAATCTTATGGGTAAAATTCAACAAGACAACATAATCTATCAAGATCAAATGCTGAAAATGAGTCTCTTGGATCAAGACATGCTATGCAAAGAAGTAACTTCATACTTGTTTCTGTGAAACGATTATTCATCTCCTGAGCAATCAAATCAATAATCTGGCAAAAGACTTCCACACGAAAATAATGCAAATAAGATTTGTTAATGTTAGCTCAAACCCAGGAGGAAAAGAGAGGACCCAAAACGAATATGAGGCATTAGCTTTGAAATCTGGGTTCTCATGTTGTGAGGTCATATGTTGTGCTTATAACACATGGGTCGTGGAGTTCCGCAAGTAGATGATCAAGATCCTTTAAGTTGCTACGTACCTTTGTTAATTTCCTGTCGCGTTTATGTCGTACGACAGTCGTTGGCCGGCCGCCTTTGAGAATAATCAAGTCATGCATGCTGATGGGCTTGCTCCCTTTTCAATCATGTCGTTTAAATAATATATAGAATTCTTTTCTAGACTCTTCACTTTCCTACACATCTGATCTGGGTTCATTCATTTTAACTATTCGATCGAACTTAATTTGCAACTGCTCAATCTTATAATCACCGTTCTGAAAAACTCGCTGACTTAATTAGATGAGCGTATATAAGTGAACGAAGGCTTACAGATCAGATATTAGAGAATATAATTTAAATAATAAAATCTTCATCTACTTATAAGTTTAAACTTTTGAAATGAATGGTAAATTCATATTAGGTTGTACGCATGAGTCAAAAACATTTTCACTTTTTTTTCCGCTAAATGATAATATTAGTTAGTGCCTTTTCTAAAACTAGGATGCTATTTTTTCCGGATTAATTGGGCGCTAATTCAATAGTGCTAAAACGACTGCGATAGTTAAGAAAAATGAAGTCAAATTAGACGTGAAGTTTAAAGAGTCCAATTACCTGCTTTGACTGAAGCTTTGTCTCGAAGCTTTTACTTTATATATATATATACTTTTTTATTAATTTTTTAGTGTACCTTTGGGCAACGACCATTCTCATAATCAAGGCGAATGCGCACGATGAAGGTTCCAAGGCCCAAGATAGTCTTTGGCCCAAAAGACCTGCAACTCGGCTTGGCATTGAGCTGGTTTACTTTTGCATGTCAGTACTCAGCTGTCACGTTTAAGGAGAGAACGAAGACGAATAAAACAGACCAGAGAAAAAGAAGACCAACAGAACTGACTAAATGGTATCAGGCTCAGTCCGCATTTTTTAATAAATTGTGGCATTCAAAAGGGTTCGAGTACTCTGCAGAAAAGCAGAGGTTCTAAGCTTCGGAGCCAATGTTGCATGCAAGCTGTCAAAGCTTTTAGGCCAGTATCTTCGAAACCCAAGATATATTAAAGCGCTAGAAGTTGCACCCCGAAGTTGCATTCCCTGTGCGCAAGGAACCTCTGTTTTTATCTCGGGCGGGCTTATGTTGGCCTGGGCCGCTGCCTAAGCCAATTTATTTAAAAAAAATACATGAAACTTTTTTTTTCAGGGGCGGACCTCGGGCGGCCGCCCAGGTTCGCCCGGGCCTGTGTCCGCCCCTATGTTCCTGTACAGACTAGCCGGATCTCTTCCGGCCAGCAAGAGGAAAAAAAGGGATAAAGAAAACAATAGAGGAGAGGAGGTTCGAGAAGGAGATGACTCTCTCGCTCTCTAGAATGATAGCATCACCGACGGCCCTTCGTACTGTACGTGATACCTACTTCTTGTATACTTTAACCTATGTCAGTAGAGAGATTTGGAAGAGGCGACCAACGCCCTAGTGTTGGGCAAAAGATGAATTTGAATTAGCCAAGTAAAAGATACCTGCCTAAAAAGAAAAAAGAAATGAAAAAGAAGAAGCTTCCTGATCATTAATGATCTGTGTAGACTTTAATTAGCTTTTTATTCCAAAAGTATTACCCTTGGTCACCGGCACCTTATAAAGTATGTTTAATTAAAGTCATTAGTACTAATTGATCCAAGGCTCTATGAACTCTCTTTAATTAAAAGAGATTAGCATTTGCTTAATGGTTAGTCGTTTAAACCTACCATCTACTTTATTTTAATTTTTTACGTGTACCTAGCATGCACTTACCATACTAAAAGACTATTTTTAAAAGGAATTAATCTAATAAGCTATTTGTTAAATTATGTAAGAAAATACTTATTTTTTTGTTAAGTTAAAAAAAAACTCAAAACAAAATCACTTTTCATCCATTATACTTTATACATATTATTTCTTGGTGCTAATTCTAACTCTTATCTTTGGCAATTTGTTTGATCAAGATCACTCGTTACAAGGCCCCAGGTCCTATTATTCTAAATTTTTTACATTATTTTTTTTATTTTAACTTGCATTTGTTGTAGTTATTGTTATTTTATCTATAAAATTAAGAATTGAGATTGTTCTAAACTTTGTAGGTAGTTTTATTTTAAGTTAATGTTTAGTGTAGTTTTTATTAGTCAGTTTAGAATATAAGTCTGTTATTGATCAACAAAGTATTACTTCAAGTCCCACTAAAGGATTAACAAAAGAGAAATATTCTCTTTTTGTAGAATTAGAAGACAACGTTGAAACAACAAACTAACAATAACATTAACAATGTCTATACTCATAAAAGCACCCGAACTTTTTGATTTTGTAGGAAAAAAAAAGAATTAAAAAATGAGGAGATAAGTAAAAAAAGTTTAGACAATAATTAAATACGAAACTTTATTGCTAATGTTAAAATCCATGTAATTGACAATATATATATATATATATAAACTTAAGAGATGTATTAATATTAATTTAAAATGATATATTAATAAATCTTGATTACAAAAATAATTTTTAATTATAATTTATTAAATATTTTACATCTTATTAAAAAATGTCTCACTTTAAAGTCTCACCTAAGATATGGATTACCTAATTAGAGCCACCCTACGAGACTACAAGGTGTCCGTGTAAGTAAATTTTTAGGGTAAAATTTTAGTATTTGTGAAAAGTGAGGAGAGAGAATGAAAAAGTGAAAAAATTAGTAAAATGTGAAAAAAATTTAAAAAATAAATAAAAAATAAGAAAGAATGAGAATGTAATGATATTAAAATTTTAGTAAAATTTTATTAAACTCGTAGACACACATTATTAGAAGTTGGTATAAGTAAAATTTTATTAAACTCGTAGACACACATTATTAGAAGTTGGTATACGTATGTTTAAATCAAATACCATCGCACAGGGAAAGTGATGACGATTAGATAGTTAGGGATTATAAATGCTCACTCTTTTCAACCTTAAGTACTTCTCCAATCCAACCGGCAACCACCAATTTATGTGATCTAGCTAGGTCCTCCGTCAGGTGTAACATCCTCGGTAATAGCATTCATAATTAAAGATGCTTAATTAATTTTAGTTTTTGTACTAACGAGCTCCCACGTCAGTGGAACAGCTATGACTGACTGATCAGGCAGTACGTTAGGTCAATTGCTAGGACAAGTAATTGATTGCTAGGACAAGTAATTGATTGCTTGCAAGAAATGACTAAAATAAATGTTTTTGGTCTTGGCATCGTCGCCAGCGCCTGTTCTACTAGTCTAGCTGATCATGATTTCACAGTTTTCACTTCATCCACTAATCTCTTTTTCTTTTTTCTTTTTTCTTTTTCTTTTTTTATTCAACTATTTTTAGGAACTTCGAAGAAAGGACAAAGAAGAATTAATTAGAATTTAAAAGTTCTAGTTGTTTTTTGCAATTTCTTTTTTTTTTCAACTTATTTTCTTTTTTTCAGTTTCTTTTCGTCATTTCATGATGAAGGGAGAGGATAGACGGGAATTAAAACGTCGATCTTTCTTTTGCATGTGGATTTAAAAGGAAAATAGGCCAAAAAATACCAGATATATATTCTGAGAACAAGAAGTCATGTTATTAAGGGTTCGTTTGCACTAAAAATATCACAATATTTTTTATCAACTTATAATAAAATATTACAATATAATTTCTCTTTCCTATAAAAAATATAAAAAATTACAAAAAATATAAAAAATTATTTTTCTCTTTACTTTTTCACTAAACACAATACCAACACAAAACCTAATACCAAAAATTTTTCAACACAAACACAACCCAAGAAGTGTTCTTGCCTGAAAAAAAAAAAAGAAGGGTGCTTGAAAGCACACTACTCCACAGTCCACTACGGGAGGGAAAGAAGAGTCAGAGAAGGTGTCGACCGCGCCTTCGAACTGACCAATAACCCGCTTCCTACGGGAAGCGATCTCGTACGTAGAAAGGTCGTATATATTATTTTCTCGTTTTTTACTCTCTTCTTTCTCTCCTCAACTCCATTAATATATTATTGTGGCTATTAAACTTCCAAATATATATATAGTACTTCGTTAATTTTAATGATTCTGAGTCTGATCTCTCTCCATCTCTTACACTCTTAAGTCTCTAATGTGTACGCTAACGGAGACACAAGGCTAACGAGCTGCTACTTGCTAGCTTGCTATTTCCTTATGTTGGCCGTTCACATCCATTTGCACCTGCTGGCCGCCCCTAAGACAGAAGACTATACTGCGGTTTCCCTCTTTTAAGTATTTTAGTATCATCTCTTCAGGGAGCCCATTTATGGGTTATAAGGCGCAATCAATTTCGTGGGTAGAAATTCTGTCATTGTCATGGCATATTATGCACATGCACCTACCTAGTTCTTCCCCCAAAACCAGCTTGGGATAGGGTTCCAAACCCTTGTGAAGGCATCCGATGTCCATCAACGATGGTTAGCTGGGATAGGGAATGGGAGTTAAACAAATGCAAATTTCAAAGCAACTATGTTGAATCTTATAATTCCTTCGACACCCACGAAGACGACTGACAAGTGACAAGTGAATATTGAATTCCTTGCAAGGCGCTTAAAAGTAAAACCTGGGAAATCGAAGTCCATAGCAGTACTGTTGAAAGATTCAAGCGGGAACAAAGGTTTTGAAGATGTAATTCTAGATATCACAGCAACTAGCACGGAAAATAAATTTAGTAACGTGCTACTTTTGTCTTTGTTAAAATGGTAGCTAGATGAAGGCAAAGGGTTCCGGGAAGAAGCTTAAAGGCAACCACTTATGGCGGCCTTGGTATATATGGAGATTTTAATTATTAGACTGCTTAAAGCAATCAACAGTACTTGCTCTACAAACACGAATTACAATATATTAATTGAAGAGAGGATTTGTTTTAACATTCCTCTAACGAAGTTCATCATGCCTTCTTTCGTCACTCTCATTGTTTGCTGAGCTATGGGTGACGTAACTCCACAAGATACATGCTTGCCCAGAACATGAGATTAAAGAAATTAAAGACTCTGTGTAACTTTCGGATAAACAGATTCCACTGCTTTTTGTGGGAAACCTTTGAATTGTCTACCATCACACATCTAATGCCGAAAGTCTAGAAAATTCAGACATGAAGACAAAGTGAGTACTAAGCAGTGGGAATTTACTACGTACAATCCCACTACGTTGTAAGTGTATAGTCACCTTGAACATTAGGTGGGTCAGCATTTTGTTGAAACAATGCCGTGAAAATCCTCGACAGTTACTGGTCCAAAGCGTTAGTTATAAAGCTCGAAGCATGTGCAACTAACTCCTTCCCAAGTGAATCATCGGACGAAGCACATCCGCTCATTTTTATGCAGCTTGTGAATTCCTTTAATTTCTTTGAATGTTTGGTCACCATCGCTCGATCGGCTCAGATTTCATGTAGCAGTAGTCAACAAAGATTTTAATTAGTAATGTTATCACCTAAATTTTTGTGATTAGAAACAAACTGTGAACAAGCTCTGAATGCCACGGCGACATCTGAATCCCTCGTCGATTCCCAGGAAAGGATCGGCTGTGATTTCTTCTCAGACATATGTTTGCAGCTTTTTGGCCTTCCTACGCCCTCTAAAAGTGGACTTTTTGTTCAATGAAAAACAAACAAAAAGTTTTCACGCGCCTGGCCTTGCCCAAAAAACTTATATTTGTGTGTGTGTATATATGCGTTTTCATGGCATAGAAAAGCCTTAACCATTAATTATGTGAAAAATATTGATCTTAATTAGTACTATAACACCAGCTTCACAGTCCAATAGTATCAAATGGTATTCCTAAGTCGGAATACCATTATCCCAAAAAGACTAATTAAAATTACAATTTAAAACCCTTTAAATTACTTGATCAAGCCTTAGTAAAATCTTGTATGCAAATTAGGATATTTATTATGGGCACCTAATAATCTACCCTTGTGGGATTTTTCATACTAATGTGGGATATCCCTGAATACACGGCAATTAGCTAGAAAGCCAAAAAAAAAAACCACCATTGTGGTGAAAGATCCAAAATAGCCTGTCATAACAAAAAATTAAAGAGAACAAAAGTCAACTCCCTTCCTATATATAGGGGCCGGCTAGGGCTAACCAGTGCAATATTCCCATGTAACTTTACTAATTGGAAGCCGTTTGCAGGCATTGAACGAACCAGTGATCTCCAATCATAAAGTGTTGTCCATTGAAGAAACTGCCTAAGACATAATATTGGGTAAAATACGCAAAGTTAATTAGCTGCGTAATCTTCAACCTCCTTTATAATTAGCCTTATATCGCAAACAATATTACCGCCATACATATATATGTTTAGGTAACATTAGACATTACATGAAACAAAGAAAATAGGGAATACAGGGGCATTAATAATAGCCAAGCTAGAAATACGTCACACTATTACATACATTTCCATTTCTGACATGGCAAAGAGATATTAAGAAAATACAATCTCTATCGCCGTATTTTGCTTCCAAATCATACATAGAACACCGATAACATGTTATAACCCAGTACTCTGAAAATACGTGAGATAAACCTGGATGTTGTTTCTGATCGTCTCCTGCAATTTGCACCTGCAAGAGAACATAAAACTACGACTACTATATACTATAATGCAATCCACAACTTGGGAAAAACTAGAAGCGTGATTGCAAGCACCAGTTAACTTAGCCCTAGCTCTCTTCCACCAGAGACATTTGGAGGAGTGGTTAGGGAAAGGTCAAGATTCAAGTCTGGAAGACAGGTTTTGTTGCGTTCGGCACCACTCTTATTCTTAAAATCCACAATCGGATGGCCACTGCGAGGCCGGAAGGTGGTCACCAGCTTAGGTACTGTTACTGGCTGATTCTTGAATAGAAGTGATTTTCCAGTACAAGATATTGCGGTCCCTCCCAGCTGATGTGGTTTTGGGGGATCAGTACTACTCTTCTGTTGTAACTTTTTTCTGATATGAGAATTCCAGTAGTTCTTTACTTCGTTGTCCGTCCTTCCCGGTAATCTTCCCGCTATTAGTGACCATCTATATCAGCCATGAATATCCTTAATTATTAACTTGTTTTGAAGAATCATAAAACTGTAAACGCAAAAGAAGATCAATATATAAACTTTTTAAAAAGTACAAAAGGTAATTATGGTCACCGAAAGGAAGCTATGATTATGTTTGTTTCATGTTTCAAAACGTTTTCAAAATATTTTCCTCTCACTTTTTCATCAATTCCAATACCTTTTCACCAATCTCAATAACTTTTTACAAATTCCAACAAATTTTAATACACTTTTCACCAATCCCAAGAGAATCTACACTACTTTCAAAAAAACACAAACACAAAAACATATCTCAAAACATAAACCAAACATAGCCTATATATCTACATGGGAGTACTCAACCAAATTCCTCGACTAGCGGGAGGATTGCAATAATTACCAACGATCCCCGGCCCCCCACACCCTTCAATTGATCTATTGTTTGTTTTAAGTAATTTAAGATGAATTTTATGATGATAGTAGATAAGTAAACTATCCTACCGGTTCCCAAGGAGAGCATGAAGCCTGATGATCATATCCTCTTCATCTTCTCCAAAGTTGCCGCGCTTAAGGCCTGGCCTTAGATAATTTATCCATCTTAGTCTGCAACTTTTACCACAACGGCGTAGCCCTAATCAACAGAAATATATCAGATCACCGAGCTCCACCGGCACTTATCCCTCTCAAAGAAAGGCTCTACCACCTCCTTTTTTTTCCCTTTTATAACTTAAATCCTTACGGTTCTCTACAATTATCAGTCGTCAATTGGAAATACAGTGGTATTTGTAAAAAGCGAGAATAATAACAATAAGAAGAAGAAGAAGAACAACAACAACGACGAAGAGTGTTACGACTGAAGAGAAGGCATGCAACCCCGTTGTCCAGAATGGCATACTGGAAAATTTACCGAATGAAAAGAAGAGTCGGGTGGGTGTTGTCCGAAAGAAAGAGAGAAAGGGAGAAAAATACCAGCAGCCTGTGGAAGTGAACGCCAGCAACCTTCACCATGTTTTTGGATGTAATTTATGAGTTTCTGGTCTTCCTCCTGGGACCATGCTCCTTTGTTGGTCTCTTCCTTCTCGCAGCACGGCTTCCTCATCGAATGACCCTACAGAAAATCAGAGACGAAAGCGTACTACATCAACGGGAGATGAAGCCCTGCAACAAAGAGGACAATAGAGCAAGATATATGAAATGGTGGGGTAGCTTTAGAGGTTAGATATATGTGCAGGCTTAACGTTTGACTTGGACTGGTGGTTTTCCCATTTTCTCTCGTTGCGAATGACATTGTATGTGGTGATCGTGAGACGCGAGGGTGGTGGTTGCTCCTAACAACCCCTATTTCTTAACTTACATGATACATTTACTAAGGTGTACTTGTAGTGTCATCGGATCGCTTTCTGGTGTATGCCATGCGAGTATTTAGACCAAAAAAGGTATGCAGATAATTATCATAAACTAATATATTTTGATGTTGCAAATTAAAAGTTTTATATTGTTTGGTACATCAAATTTTAAGAGTTTATTATTTTAAGGCTTAATTACCGTTATTAACTTTTAATAAACCAGTCTTTAAAATACAACTTTAAATAGGTCGGTTATGTGGTCTATTTTTTAAACATAAGGGTCATTTTTGTCCACTATGATATTAATTTTTAACAAATCAGTCATTGAAATACCACTTTAAACTGGTCGGTTATGTGGGCCATTTTTTAATCATAAAGGTCATTTTGTCTATTAAAAGTTAGTTGACTAATAAAAGACTGACATAAATTTGGGGTCAAGATTTCCATTTTCGTGGTCGGATAGTATATCCTGGATACCATCACTTTTAGTCCGCTAATTTTTGGTGGATGAAAATATCTATATGTCTAAAAATGGACCACATGTACGGCTCATTCAAAATTACATCTCAGATATTAATTTGTTAGAAGTGTATACCACACTTACTGTATTAGTAATTAAACTTTATTTTAATTAAGGATATACTTTAAGTTTAGTATAAGCGATAGATCGGAGTCTTGAGTCCTAAAGGAATATGTTAGTTAGTGGAGAATATTTTATGGGTCAAATAATATAAAGCTAGAGGATAGAAAATGCTTCCAGTTACTCTCCCAAAAGCCAAAAGAGAGAACATCAACAAGTCATTGCAGCCACTGGCTCAAGCACTAAAAGCGCATTGTAGGCTTAGTGCTAGAGGCCTACGTTGGCGATATCCTATTCTTCTTTTCCTGATCGAATTGTGATTGGTGAGCGTTCTCACAAATCAAGCCCATGCTAACTTAACCGACCGCACGTCCCCTGCCAGTTGCGAGATAGATTTGCCTCGTTTAGTAGCCTAAAAAAGCTGGCTTTTTACGCAGGAGAAGTCGCCCTTGTTTCCTTTCACATGCAGTACCCCGCTAGCTACTTGTCTCAGTCTGGACTCCGCAAGTGGAGATCAGAGTCAGGTTGGGGATTAAAGCTTTGTTTGGGTATTAAAATTTTAGATGTTAAAAAGTGAAAGAGATTATTTGAATGAATTTTTTATATTTATTATAATAAAAAATAATAATTTGATGAGATTATGTTAAAATTTTAATAAACACACCCTAACCTCCTATGTTGCTGTCTGGGCCCCGTGGAGAAGTGGTGACTCGAATGTTAGCCCTTTGACTCTTCAGCACCTGGATTTTCGAGGCGAGAGAGAGAGAGAAAAGAGGGAGACTCACTTCAGGCTCCACTTTGTAGAATCTTTTAAAGTAGGCTTTGTCCAAAGAGGTTCTTTCCGAGATGTAATAGAATGGGTCGGGCCTCAGGCATACAAACCCAACGCAGCTCCTTCAGGCCCATAACCGCGTGACAGGCACGTGTGATTCTTTGAATGTAAATTTTAATTGCATAATATTAATTATTATTATTATTTTTTTCAAATTTTAACTGCAACTAGGATTTGGGACACATTCCAAAGTAAGTGAGAAATTTATCTGGTGGAGACCGGAATTTCCGGTTCCGATTCCGATATCGTTATTTTGATATTGATTTCGGCCTACTCCGGTATCCAACCGAAACCCATTTTGAAAAAAATTTGAAATCGAAAATTTCGACAGAAATGCAAAATGTAGTGATATATTTTTTTTTTTCTTTAATACATTGATGATCATAATATGTTTAAAAACTATATTATGAAATTGATGCAACATGAGAAGTTTTTTTTTTTTTAAGTTCAATTTCGGCTTAAAATGTTTTTTTATTAGGCCTTTTGGCCTAGTTATGAAATAAAAAATTTCGGATTCCGTTTCCGGTACTACTGTAATAGGATTTTTTTTATTCCGGTTCCATTTCGATAAATTTTGAAATGGAACCGAAATAAAAATTCATATTCTGATGAGTATCAGAATCAAAATCGAAATGAATCATTCTGATAGTATCTGTTACGATACTCAGGGTGTGTTTGTGTTGTAAAATTTTATTGTTGTTAAAATTTTAGGTATTGAGTTTAGTGAAAAAGTGAAGAGATGTAATTTTTTATATTTTTTGTAGTGAATAGTAGTGATTTGATAGGGGATAGAGAGATTATATTGTAATTTTTTATTGTGTTAAAATTTTAGAATGTGTAAAATTTTAGGACGCAAACGCAGCCTCAATCTTATTCCAAATTAGGGGTGTCCAACAGCCGGTCCGGTCCGGTTCGGTCCGGTTTGGCCGGCCAAACCGGAACTTTTTCAAAGTATATAGACCGGACCCGACCGGACCGGTCCGGTCTGGGTCGGTTTGGGCCGGTTTGGGCCATACCATTTTGGGCCGGTTTTGGGTTGGGTCATGCCATTTTGGGCCGATTTTTGGGTTAGGCCTTGCCATTTTGGGCCAATTTCCGGTTTGGGCCGGTTTGGAGAGGTATACTCCGGTCCGGTCCCGGGTTTCATGAGGGTAACCCGGAACCGGACCGGAATACACCGGTTTACCGGTCCGGTCAACCCGGTTGACTAAAGGTTTGGGTCAAAACCCGGTCCGGTCCGGGCCGGTTTGGCCGGACAGGCCTATTCCAAATTATCTCAGAAAAGTAGGGCATATTTAACATATATTTTTCTTCATTTTTTACCATATAAAAAACATATATTCACGTGAAGTATTGGTCGATTAGCTGCCTATTTTCTCTCATCGCGAACCCCACCCCTTGTCCCCTTCGACCTGCATTATTCTTGCACTGCACTCTCTCTCTCTCAACTCTCTCCAAGAGAAGTATAAAAACGGGAGCTTTTCGAATCCTAGACCTTTTGCTCTTCCCCTGTCCCGAGACTCCCTCGCTTCCCAGTAAAGGAGAAATGTCTCAACTCGCGGAGACCTACGCGTGCGTCCCTACCACCGAGCGCGGCCGGGGGATCCTAATTTCCGGCAGCCCTAAATCCAACAACATCCTCTACACTAATGGCAGATCCGTGATTATTCTCAACCTCGATAACCCACTCGACGTCTCCGTCTACGCCGAGCATGCCTACCCTGCCACCGTGGCTCGCTACTCGCCTAACGGCGAATGGATCGCCTCCGCTGACGTGTCCGGGTCCGTTCGGATCTGGGGGACCTGCAACGACTTCGTATTGAAGAAGGAGTTCAAGGTCCTCTCCGGTCGGATCGACGATCTCCAGTGGTCCCCGGACGGGATGAGGATCGTGGCCTGCGGCGAAGGCAAGGGCAAGTCCTTAGTCCGTGCTTTCATGTACGTAACGTCCTCAGTCTAAGTTCCGAATGCTTACTGTGAAGGACATTGCTGGATAATTTTTAATGCAGTCTAAACAAAAATGCCGCCGATGTGTGATAGGTGGGATTCTGGGACGAACGTTGGGGAGTTTGACGGGCATTCAAGGCGGGTGTTGAGCTGTGCGTTTAAGCCGACAAGACCGTTTCGGATCGCCACGTGCGGAGAGGATTTCCTGGTGAATTTCTACGAAGGGCCGCCTTTTAAATTCAAGCTATCCCACAGGTAGTTCCGTGTTTTTTGTTGTGACGGAATTTTGCAGTGCAGCTTCGTTCTGAAGAGATTTCACTGAAATCCTCTGAGCATTTTTTATGCGCGCGGTTTCACTTCATTTATAGCTTAAATGAACAATATTTCGTCATGTTCTATGACTCTGGATTTATGAGAAAGCTACCCGACTAATTATCCCTGAAGCTTCCTGTAATAAAATCAGTTTTTGTCGTTATAGGGCACCCATACTTCTTTTCTAATTTCTTTGCACGTTTATAAATTAAATTCCTGCCTGTCTCAGGGCCAGCCTGCAGACTCACATGCACACACAAAACCCAAGCTTACGTTCGTTACATACTATTAGACAACTTAGAGACAGGGTTTTGCAACTGCGCTCAAAAGGATTGGTTGTTGATTTGCAGGGATCATTCAAACTTTGCTAATTGCATTAGATTTTCTCCAGATGGCAGTAAGTTTATCACTGTAAGCTCTGATAAGAAAGGTATAGTATATGATGGGAAAAGTGGAGAAAAGATAGGGGAGCTGTCCTCTGAAGATGGCCACAAGGGCAGCATTTATGCTGTTTGCTGGAGCCCTGATGGCAAGCAGGTCAGCTTAGATTTGACTTTCTATGGGAAAACTTCTGGTTAATTTTATAATTCTACGCGTACCTTAGCCTGTGTGCCAAAGATCCATGGCGGTAGAATATCTGAATCTCTAAATGGGAAAATTATGTTAAGAATAACAGAGGTGTTAACTTTCTTAGTCCTGCTTTAAAATGGCTAGAATAAACCAGCATAATTACTTCCATGCGTACATGTGAATGCTGTATAATAATCTTTGTGCACTGCCTCTTTATCTACATTCACCTTTTAACCTGCTTAAATCTATATATGGGGGGACAGATGGTAATTAGAAAGGATGCCGCGTCTGGGCAATCAAAGAGAGAATTGTTCTTTCAACCATCTTTTGATAGTTAGCACAATGTATAAGGGGAACTCTACTACCTACAGTAATACATCCTTGCCCGTGAACTACCAGTTTCTTGTTAATCCAAAATCCTTCATATCTGGAAGTCAGAGATCCGGATTCACAGGAATCAATATAAATCATTTCATAGCAGACAGAAAGGAAGCATGATGAAGCTTTCTGATATTATGTGATGTGATGTACTGACACTGCATTATATTTGCTTTCAGGTGCTAACGGTGTCAGCTGACAAGTCTGCAAAAGTATGGGAGATATCTGAGGATGGAAATGGGAAGGTGAAGAAAACATTGACTTCTCCAGGTTCTGGTGGAGTGGATGACATGCTAGTTGGATGTATCTGGCAGAACGATCATCTTGTTACTGTTTCACTCGGTGGCACAATTAGCTTGTTCTCTGCATCTGATCTTGATAAAGCACCACTATTATTGTCTGGACACATGAAGAACGTTACCTCATTAGCCGTTCTCAAAGGTGACCCGAAAGTCATATTGTCTAGTAGCTATGACGGTCTAATAATTAAATGGATGCAAGGAATTGGATATAATGGTAAACTACAGAGAAAAGAAACCTCTCAAATCAAATGTTTAGCAGCTCATGAAGAAGAGATTGTTACATCTGGATTTGACAATAAGGTAATGAACATGCATAATCTTTTATGACGCTGAGGTTACCTGTAATTAAGCATACTCTGCTTGTACTTATCTAATATCTGCGTCTTTCCTACTGTTTCCTTGCAACCCAAATCAAAACAAAAATATCGTTGATGGATTATTATCAGTAAAGAATGAAGTTGCTTTGATTTTTTCCCTTTCCTAATATCTTGTGAGGATTGTAATTGTGATATTCAAATACTGCCATCATTTTTCAAATGAACTCTATCTGAAATGGGACCTGCTTTTGGCATAGGAACAAGAAAGAGGGCTAGGTTAATTTGAGATTCGGATTCACGCATAACTTACCAACAGAAATATACAAAAGTCATGGCTTTACTGATTTTAACATTTCTTTCTCACCTCATATGAATAGTTAGAAAGAAGGTCGTCTGATAATTTAGAGTATACTTTGGAAATTTGTTTTGTAGAAAACCGTACCGATTAATATTCTATGGGTTAATTTTAGTTACAACCCCTTCCTCGGATTTTAACATTTGGAATATTTATGCAGGTATAGGACTTTTAAGTTAAAAATGCTTTTTAATCGTAAGATGTTACTATCATTTAGAAGAACATCTAATTTCAGATCTTGCCACCCTAGAGGCAAAAACGGATTTTTCAATGATAGGCTCTCTTTTCCTCTTCTATTCCCCCCCCCCCCCAACACCTAATTGTGCTTGCATGTCTTCAATAGCCATGGGATTGTGTAGAGCCTTTGATGAGGGCTAACATGATCTCTTATTAGTTTGTTATTTTGTACTATTTTAGCTCATTAATAATTCGAGTTCTTACTTTCCCTTTTTGGCAAAAAATCCCAAAACTTTTTCACATTTAGACGTGAAATCATATGGAAAAAAGAAAAAACTGGTAGTAAGTCATTCCTATACTATACTTATATAGAGGAGGATACATAGGACCTTAACTGCGGTGTCATGTGCTATCAACTTCATATGAGTTTGTTAATTGTCAATCTGTAGCATTGAATGAAAGCAAAGGTTGCAGTTGAATTCTTTTCTTCTAGTTTAGCAAAAAAAGAATTATTTTCTTCTAACCTATTTACAAACACAGAGATGGCCCTGTGTTTTCAACCAGTCTTATACCTCTTTCTGCTATTCTCTCATTCTCTTACCAAATTCTGCTTCCTGTTGTGTGTATGATGCAGTCGTACTTTACCTAGTTATCGAGAAAAGTTGTATGGTGTTTTACAATGTAATGATTGTTTTTCCTTCTTTTGGCTACCCAGATATGGAGGGTTTCTTTCCATGGGGATCAATGTGGAGATGCAGATTCGGTTGATATTGGAACTCAACCAAAAGACTTGAGCCTTGCCCTTCTTTCGCCTGAACTCGCTTTGGTTTCAACTGATTCTGGAGTTGTCATGCTCCATGGTACAAAAGTTCTGTCAACTATTAACCTTGGGTTCACTGTAACTGCATCGGTCATTGCACCTGATGGCAGTGAAGCTATTATCGGTGGCAATGATGGTAAATTACATATCTATTCTATCACTGGCGATACACTTAAAGAAGAGGCAGTCCTCGAGAAACATAGGGGTGCTGTTAGTGTCATACGTTACTCCCCAAATGTTTCGATGTTTGCATCAGGGGATGTCAATCGAGAAGCTGTTGTCTGGGATCGTGTATCCCGAGAGGTAGTTTTAATCTTCCTGAAATTTTACATATTGTTGCCCTCTAACACTAGAGCAGTCCAAAACAATGTGCTCTTTTTTTCCAGTTGTGTGCACGCACGTGTCTGTTTGAGAGAGAGGGAGGGAGAGCATAACTGATGTGGCAATTCAGATTTTATTTTGCTGGCCTTCTTATATGTCCAAGCTAACATACTGCCAGTGTAGATGACAAAGCCATTGATAATCCTCTCACTACAGAAGATGGTATCGAAATGGAGCATCAATTTGCATTTTCTTATGTTACCAAATTAAATGATGTGCAAGTTTTGCTGAAAACTTGTTTTAGAATCAAAGAAGGATATGTTAGGATTTCCAAAGTCTCTAGAGTAGTAGCAATGCAGGATAATGTAGGACGGTGTGTTTCTCATTACTTGCCTCCTGTTTCGTTTAGTAGGAATATGGAGCTTGTACTGGGTGAATTTTGATTTTGGAATGGCTACTTTACTTGACCAGAATATCAATTTTGACATATTATTTTTTAAATTGAACTTGCATCATCTATTTGATGAAAAATGCAGTTGAGAATGTTCTCTCCATTTTCTTTAACTTTTCACATATGATCTGGTTCAGGTCAAGCTTAAAAATATGTTGTACCACACTGCTCGCATAAACTGTCTTGCTTGGTCTCCTGATAGCAGCATGGTTGCTACTGGATCACTTGACACGTGTGTCATAATTTATGAAGTTGACAAGCCAGCATCAAGCCGTTTGACCATCAAGGGTGCTCACTTGGGCGGAGTTTATGGATTAGCTTTCACTGATCAATGCAGTGTGGTGAGCTCTGGTGAGGATGCTTGCGTTCGTGTGTGGAGGTTAACCCCACAGTCATAAAGATATGTGGAGGCCCTCTAGGTACCAGGGTCAAGAACAAGGACTTTGTTGACCACTGTGGTTTTTATTGGCTCTTTTTTTGCCCCCTGGCTAGTTTGGCCTGCAATGTGGGACAAGTCCGAGTAATACTCTTTGACTAGCACTTTTGAAGTACCAAGAGGTTATAGTAGGATTTTTGGTTGTATGATCCGTTGCACATGGCCATTGACGAGAAGCAGCTTGGTTGACCAAGAGGGTATAGTAGGATTCTTGTTGCTAGTGATGAAAAGTAGGTGACTCTGTCGAGTGCTTATTTTTACCCATGGCGATAGTGCATTGTGTATCAATTCTATCAGTCCTTTCTACTTAACCCTCTGGATATTGAAGCTGGTGCATGGTACTTCGCTGGGGAACAATCTTCATCATGGAGATCATCATCTTGGAAGTAGTTGGTTTTAAACCGAATTTCAGGATGTTTTCCCATCTCCCTTGGGGTATCTTGTTAGAGCTTCTGTGGCAGTTTTTTTTTCCTTGTTGCTTCTATTGTGTGAATCTTTTTGTTTTAATCTTTTTCACTTGCATTGCCTTGGTGTTTTATTTTTGGGTAATGATAGTACCGATGAATAAAGTTGGGTTTGAATTAATGATCTTTTTTTTTTTCTCTTTTTCAACTTTAAAAGTCAGGAGCAAGGCCCTTGATGTATGGTTATGTATTTGTACTAGTTGATGAGAGGATTTAAATCTAGGAGTGAAAGTTTGATCTTCTAACCATTGAGATATTGCTCTTGGAGCAAAAGTTTCAGATCTTTTGGGGAATGGTAAAACTGGATGTTAGTATCATGGGCCCAAAGTGTCTTCCTCTCTCTCCCTACACTGGGAGATTTTATGCAACTGAGTCTACTTTTGATAGCAACTTCCACCTTGCAAATGCGCCACTCAGTCTGCTCCTCCCTGTGAGTCCAACAGAGTACTCAGTACTGGTTGAAATTCAAAATTGATGGCTGGGCTGGACATTGATTAGAAGGGAATATTCAGCCTGCTCCTTGTGAGTCCAACAGAGTACAAGGTTTAAAGTCAAAATTGATGGCTGGGCTTTACTTTGATTATAAGGGAATGGGATGAGGGTTGTAAATGTTGCAAATTAACTTTTACTATAACTGTACCATCCTCCAATGCTCCCAAGCTATAGGGGAAAAAAAATCCAGTTCGCTAGGTGTATTTTGTCCCACAGGAAGAAAAAAAAGTCGACCATATATAAATTTGCTATTTAACACAGAAATTTCACTTCCATCCATCAACTACTGCCTACTTCTTTTGCAACACATCCTAAACTCTTAATTAGATATTTACTACCCTAAATTCTAACAAAGTTGTAATTAGAATTGGCCGATTGAAATATCCGAAGTATATTCCTCTACATTATTGCCTTTTGTTTTTATCTAGTTAGATCACCAGAAGCGTCAAATGGTCCCATTAACCACTTTTAAGTGGAGCACACTAACTCAATCTGAAACATTAATTTCATTTATTAATATGTTGACTCAATGAAAATCGCATATTAGCACTTTAATATTAGGACTTAATCCAAACCCGGGTACCTACATTTAAAAATATATATATAAAAACGCCTTGCAAGCATAAAAATAATAATTTATTTTGATATATAGCCTATATGTTTGGATGTCAAGAATTATATTTTTTTTAAAAAATTACTATTTTGTCACCAACTCCAATACCTTTTTTCAAACTCTTTAACAATTTTTTTTACAAACTTCAATAACTTCTTACAAACTTTAATATCATGTAGAAAATCAAATATAGGCTCAAATCTGGAAAAATCACAAAGAAAAACAAGGAAACTGCTTGGGACAGATCTGGATCACCAGAAAAAGGGCCAAACAGTGGCGGCCAAAGCTTCGGGGAGCGTTGGCGAAGGTTGAGAAGGCTGCTGGGGTCGGCGACCAACGCACACACCAAAGAACACCAAGAAACCAAAACATAGCAATGAGCAATTTTGTGGGATGTATAGTGTCGCACAACCAAAAGAAACGGGAAAAAAATAGGAATTTTACCCTCTGATACCAATTTGATGCGGAATATAACTGAGAATTAGGACTGAGATAGAGAAATCATGAAAGAATAGGGAAGAAAGAGAAGAGATTAGCCAAGGAGAGGGGGGAAAACACGTTAAGTGCAAAAGACAGCCGCCAATAATCTTTATAATCTCTGTCTAATTGAATTTAGAGTTCTCACAAACCTTAAGTAAAGAATAAAAAGTCCTAAACAATCCCTAAAAGCCCATGGACCAGAACTTAATAAAACATAATAACTCCTAATCTAATAAAATATAAATCTCAACTAAATAAATTAAAACAATTAAATAAAATAAATGTCCCCCTTAAATCCGGTGAAGGTTCCCGACAACAACCCGTTTAAGAAGAGGAAATGGGAGGAAACAGACTTGGATCAAATAGAGAGCATTACTGAACAAGTTTCATTCGCAACTGATGGAACTTTGGACATCTTGTGCTCGACTCCTGAAAACACTCCGTTTGAGGTTCTTGACGAGTCTTCTAGGAAAAGAAGGCTGAGTGATATTCAATCCGATCAGATAGCTGAACAAGTTTCAGGGGTAACTGATGTAGAAAATTCAAACATCTTGGGCATTAACTCTGAATCCCAGGAGAGTGTGAATTCTAAGCCTAAAAAAGTCACTGATCAAGAGAGGAGGGGGAAAGCTGAGAAGTCAAACAGAAGCAATAGCAAGAGTACAGAGGATAAAAAGAGCAGAAGTATCTTGAATTTCTTCTCTCGTGTATAGTCTTTCAATTACTTAATTCTTTTTCGTTTTCGGTTCATTTTAGACATTTCTTTGAATCGTGTATTCGATTAAAAGGTTAAGATCGCGGAAAGAGTAGCTCCAGAAATTCACTTCTGTTGTTGGTAGCCTGTTTTGGTTTGCAAATTCGGGAAACCATTGCAAAGTTTAAAAGGAACTTTGGCTAGAGATCTAGCAAAACATCCACGTGCTCATTCCACAACTAGTCTCTAACAAATTTTGTCTTAAACTAGTCCATGTGAAATTAATCAATTCCTGTTAAGGTATTTCCGTCAACTCCATAGTTCACTTGGATGGAAAATTCATAGTGGCAAACGGAGCTCCACGTCAAAGACACCATCATTTTACACCTGCATTCTTATTTTAAAATAAGTCCATGTCACCAATACACGTTTTTGCCCTAAAATCTGTCTAGTTTAGAGTAAAATTGTAACATTCTAATAGAATTGTGAATATTAAGTGATTTATAGTGATATTGGTATGTTACAAAAGTTGTTGAATTGTATCGATGTTTACAAAAATAATAATATTAGGTTGTATTGGAATGCATGTTTTTGTGATGTTGAGATTGTAAACGTAAAAAATAGGATGCGAATCCTAAAAAAATGTTGGAAACTAGCATGCGCTAAGAAAATCGAAGTATAAGTCCACTTCCCATTTTTACTGAACCTGTCGAAGAGCCAACCAAAATCCCCAAAATCTGTCGTTGAAACCCTAGAAGCCGCTCGTTGGAGAGAGACCTTTGCGCAGTTGGAGAAATCGACTAGACCTGGAGGAGTGTTCAGAAATGTCCACATAAAATATGCTCTTTGTCCTGTTCCTCGACATCTTGAAGAACAAAGTTGGTTTTAGGAGAATAACCTGATTTTTTTTTTTTCCAGCAAGAAGCATGTGTACCTTGTTTTTAACCTCAATCCAACTGCAGCCATGATTCTTCCTCAAACCCGTACTGTTCATCATATCCCTCACTTTATCCACTTCAATCCACTTGCCCTTGGAAGCATAAATGTTTGACAGAAGTATGTAGTTTCCGGGATTTGTTGGTTCTAGCCTAAAGAGTTTCACCTAAGGTCACATTGCTGTGAACTCTACAGGAACTTAGTAAAGCACCCCAAACACAAGCGTCTGGTTCAAATGGCATATTCTTTCTTGATCATAGAATAAGCCTTCCTACACGGCTGAGAAGTGTTACCATCCAATTGCTGGGTAGTTGATTTGAAGGAAAAAATTTCACCAACTGCTTAGGGCTTAGAGACAGCAGGTATTTGATGACCAGTGATGACAATGAAGGCCGATGTTGGGTTTAACAGAGATTTTGGAGGTTATTTTTTTTAAAAAAAAACTCACATTGTAAATGACGTGGACATATTTTAAAATGATGTTGCCAGATGGTGCCTCTGAGGTAGAGCTCCGTTTGCCACTATAAATTTTCTATCCAAATGAACTACGGACTGGATGGAAATACCATAATAGAAATTGATTAATTTGGTAGGGACTAATTTAGAAAGAAAAAAAAAAATTCTTAAGGACTAGTTGTGGAATCGGCCATACTACAGGGACCTACGGAAATATTAAGCCAATATTTCTGTATTAGTCTATTCACACTAAAACGAGTCGTATCAATTGAGATAGCATTTCCAGAAGAATTCACACAATCAGACAATATTCTAGGTGCCCATTTTGTTAAAAATGCAGCTGTTAGATGTCGAAGGCATCAGAAATTATTGCAGGCGACATCAGAAGCCATTCTTTTGCAATTTTGTAGTTCTTTCTTGACTTGGTTGAGCGATACGACAACAGAGCAACATTAAGTGAACCAAATAGAAGGGACAACCTAAGCAGTAGGTATGGAACTTATTGAACTCCAATTCCATAGATACTTAGCGGCATAAATATCACATATGATCAAGAACACAGCTGGCCGATTAATGCTTCTTTCTCTGAAGCAGAAGCTTGAACCAATAGGCGGACATCTTTGGGTACCTCTTGAGGTTGTGGTAATCGACATACACAATTCCAAACCTTGAAGTGTAGCCTAATCTCCATTCAAAGTTGTCAAGCAATGACCACGCAAAGTAGCCAACAACATTTGCTCCTTCATCAACTGCCTTTTTCAATTGTGTCAGATAGCCTTTGTAGAAGTTGATTCTAGTGGTGTCGTGCAATCCCTTTGGAAGTGTGACATTCCCAGGGTCATCCATGCCTGAAAATCAAACATTAGTGTTTATGATCTTCAAACTGGTTTTAGCAGTTTCTTTCAACTCGTATTAAACGAAATAGAAATATGTAACCAGAAGAAGAAAGGAGACAAGTACTGGTCCATACCATTTTCAGATAAAATCACGGGAGGGTTTCCGTAATGCTCTTTGATGTACATTACAGCTTTGTACAAACCCCATGGTACATTGTAGAGCCAATAAGAATTGGCCTGAAATGTTCAATAATCATAAATTAAAATTTGAAAATTTCAATCATGCATTAACAAACAGCTAAAATGGTGTTTAGAATTGGATAGAACTTACTTTGGGACCAATAGGCACTCCATTCTTTGCAACTACCATGGTCATAAAAACACCAAGTCATTAGAGAATGTACTTGCAGTAAGAAAATGACTGAAAGGTCAAATACAATTAACTTCCTTATTTTCCTACAGATGAAGAGGGGAATAACTTACAAGCAAATCCAGCATTCCAGTCCTGCTGGTAGCCCAGGACTTTAGGTTTTCGCTGATGTGGATCATACATGTAGTAAGCAGTATATTGATTAATACCCACAAAATCCATTGAGCCCTTCACCATCTTCACCTGTTCTTTTGTGAACTTGGGTAGCCTATCCCCAACGATTGCTTGAATTGTTCTTGGATACTCCCCATATACTATGGGGTGGATAAACCTACATCAAGTAACATCCATTATAATTGCACTGAGTTCTGATTCTTAAGTTCCATAACCAGTTCCTTACTAAAAGAAAACTAAGTCATATGTTGATTCTAGCTAATGTTGAATAAATTACTAGTGGCAAATATATGAAAGAGGAGGCCAAAGGTTTTACTAAAATATACCAAACACCAGTAGAGAAACATGTATTAAGGATTGTTACCATCCAACATGGAAGTCTCTTGCTCTTTGAGCTGCATAGTTGTCAGCCTTCGATCTGGTAAGAGGTTCATACCAAACGAAATCCAAGAGAATACCAATCCTTCCTTTTTGTTCTTCCTGATAATTTAAACAGCTATCAGTTCATATAGGCTATAATGCGTTTTCAATGAATGGAAACAAGACTGTCCAATTGAAAACTATTCCTACTTGATACTTTTCACGGTATCTCTGCACTGCAGCTGCATGAGATAAAATCAAATGATGGGCAACAATATAGGGTTCAGTGGCAGAATTTCCAGCAGTACAATTTCCAAATGCCTTGGAGCACCTTCCAGGAGCAAAGAACCCATTATCATACCCAAGAGCAGCCACAACTCTAGGTTCATTAAATGTCATCCAATTCTTTACTCTGTCTCCGAATGTCTTGAAACAAAAATCCGCATAATCAGCAAAATCTTTCCTAAAGGATAGAAACACTTGATCAATCTCCAAATCTCTAAAGATTTAACTTTTATAGTACATTGGCAGCACCCCAGGATTTCATTATCGTTGCTCTTATAAGAACATATAGGAAAAGTTTTTTGGCTACTTACACCACTTGGTCACTCAATAATCCCTTGTACTTCTTCTCAAGTGCTAGGGGAAGATCATAATGATACAGGTTTGCATAGGGAGTAATACCTGCATAAATGTTTTTGAGGTTTTGTGATTAAAGACCATCAGAAAGTGTGAAGATCCATGTGTGAAACATTCAGCTGGATTGCAAAATGCTAGATTGTAGTATCTTTTACCTCTTTTGAGCAAGTAGTTGATCAACCTATTGTAGTATGCCACACCCTTCCAATTCACTTTCCCCGTTCCATCTAAGTTGATAAGGAGTTACAGAAGATTTAGTAAGACAAGATATGATGATTTGTACAGCATATGCCCTGATATAATAAATAAACATTGCAATTAATCACCTGGGAAAATTCTGGACCATGAAATTGAGAACCTGTATGCATCAAAGTTGAAATTTGCCATGATATCCACATCTTTCTGTTTAGGAAACAAAAAACAAAAACGGACAAACATTATAAATTCCACAGTTTCTTTTATAGCAGAATCAGAGAAGATGTAGAATTTCAATATACTCCTGTTGCTGTTAATACCCTGCTCAAGTTGAGCCTCTTACAGTCCCTTTGACATGCCATCACCACATCATTCTTCAATATTCTGGACTTCCTCACCAATAAGGAGAGGAAGAGCAGAATATTGACATTACAGCGGCAAAATAGTTAAGAGAACCATCAGTTTCAGAGTGACAGTTGGGTATGAGCACCTTCTTGGTTCAAGTATACATGAGTGAGAGCTCCTAAGGTGGAATTGGAGTAACAGATTAATTTATTCATTCTGGATTTCAACCAGTTGATGTGGATCCATTTAAGGTCTCAAACTGAAATGTTGATCAAATGAATGGGAAACGTCATCAATTTTCAGGCTTGGCTGCTTCAAAATCATGCCAATGATCCACAATTTCCATTTCTAATCTGATTTTTCTATGAGAATTCACAAAATGTCCTAAGAAACAATGATTGCTATTATTTATTCAGAACTGTTTACCCAGTATAATACTACCCACAACAAAATTACCACGTGGACATGGCTACTGTATTGTCAAAGTTATGTCTCCTTTGGATTTGACACGTGAAAACGCAAAGAAACAAAAGTAACGATGAATCTCAAAATATTCTTTAAACTTTTTAAAATTCTTATTTAATACGGAGAAAAATATAATTTAAAATTTCGAAGAAGACGACTTTCAACTTTAAAATTTAAAAAATATTATTAGATTAAAATTTAAAAAATATTATTAGACTTCTAATTTTAAATTTTTTGTATAAAAAAAAAGACTATCAAATTTTTAACTTTTAACAGTTTTTTAATTCTTAATTTATCCATACTTTCATTATTCTCTTCACCAGTTTCTTTATCTTTCTACTCTAAAAGCTTACCGATCTTCTTTATAACTTGCTTCTCAATAAATTTCTTACTTTTACTCTTCTGTTTACTATTTTTCTTTATTTTCTTTTATTGTGAAAGTCATTTCCTTCCTTTTTTTCTAACTGACTTTCAATTGTTGATTAAATTTCAAAATCTCAAAGTCAGACATAAATTTCAAGTGCTATTATTCTAACCTTTATACTCTTATTTTATATTTTTATACGGTTGACTACTATCACTTTTTTATCTAAAGAAAATTGAAAATTTGAGATTAAATTGAATACTGTATAAGTTTATTTTAAATTTTTGTGTTGATTTATAGTTATCCTTGATTAATTTAGGATAATTTTGAAATATTTAATATGTCTAATAAAAAATATACCAATCAAGATCTGAAAAGTTCAAATCTTTAGAAGAGGAAGACTTAGAAAAAATATTATATTGTACTTAAAAATGATAATTTGAAAAATCTTGAATATAAAATGTTTGATAACTAATTTTGCAACTCAAAAAAGTAAAAATAATAAAATTTATTAATATTTATTATTTTAATATAATAATTTATTATTTATTATTTATTATTAAAAAAACCGATTTTTATATTTTCGCCTAAAGCCTTGTTTATCTTATAGACGAACATGTCCCTAACCTCAAGTAAAATCGATGATTATATACAAGAGCCCAAGAAAGCTACCAACATTGAAATTAACACATGAAGAAAAAGTTCGGGATAAACTCTATTATCTTATAATTAACTAAACATGCTAAAAAACAAACTGACTTAAGCAGACTACTTGTTTTTCTATGCTGCACAATGACCTTTCTTCCTTGCTTGGGTACACACGGAAACACAGCACTTACTTTGTAGCGGTGATATTGGTCCACCGAAACATCTCCAGTCGCATTATTGGCAACAATCCCTGTTCCCAAATAGTCACATTTTCAGGATCCAAAATTGGTTGACGTTTTAATTTTCAAAAATAAGCAAACAAGAGTTAAGTAGAGGAAGAAATTGTTAAGTTAAAAGAACAGCACAAAGAGTAGCAGTGTAAAGCAGTAATGTGGAGATTTCGAACCCGGTTGTTTAATGAAGGCGTCCCAGATGCTGGGGCCACGACCATCCTTGTTGGCCATCCCTTCGACCTGATATGCGGAAGTCGCCGTCCCGAACACGAAGCCCTTGGGGAAGCTCTTTCTGCTCAGCCCGCCCGTGTCCAACCTTACAGTCTCCGGGAACACTGAAGCGTCGTTGAGTTCATGGGATGCATGAACGACACACTGGATGACAAGAACGCCAAGCAATAAAACCGGCAATGGAGCTCTCATCTTGAACCCACAGGGTGGACGCACACACTGTGTCTGAGCGTGAGAGACTCAAGGGGTAGTGAGTCTAGCGGCGACAGTGATTGAAGATTGAAGAGTGTAGTTTTGCTGGAGAATTGGAGTGAGCAAGACTTATAGATAAGGAGAATTTGGATTTATTAAGAGAAAATATATTAAACAATGATGCCTCGTTGGTGTAGCCTCACATCTGATGCGATGCGACGTTCCGTCAACTTTTTATCTTAGAAAAAAGAAACATTCTTCTAGACTTCTAGTTCGAAATTGTAAAAAGAAAACAAGAAGTTCCTTCTACTTCGAAACTGTAAAAAGAAAAAAAAAGGATAAAATTTAATGATTTGAATCAATAAATTGCAAAAGTAGCCAATCTTGAACTAAGGAAATGAAGCTTGTCGTCCATGGGAGGAAGAATGGCTTTAAACCATCCAGTGGTGGGCGCCTTTAAAAGCTTTTAAGGTGAGTTTGTGTCGTAAAATTTTAGTTTTCTTAAAATTTTAAGTATAGGATTTAGTGAAAAAGTGAAGATAGAGATAATTTTTTATATTTTTATAATAAAAATTTATAATTTGATGGGAGAGCGAGAGATTATATTGTAATATTTTATTAGGAAAGAGCATAAAATTTTGTGAAATTTTACATAGCAAACGGACCTAAATATGCAACACTAAAATTGAGGTTCAACTACCTTTTTAGGTTCAGAATGCATGCATCTCTCATCTTTTAGGAACTCTCTGTATAATACTCCTACAAATATTATTAGACAAATAAAAAATTTCAAAATTATAAACTACACTATTTTATGTAAATACTAACTCATTCAACTCTTTTTTTTTGTAATCATGACATCCTCTCTTAAATTTGGATTAGATAATTTAATCACTCAAATGATCTAATAAAATAATTATAAAATAATATTTCTCTACCACACAAACTAAACTTTTGATTTATAAACACCAATTTAAAATAACCCAGCTCACCAACTCGTACAGCTGCTACATACCAGAAAATTTAAATTTGCAAATCCCCCACTTTAAGACAAATGGATAGAATTTTTATAATTTTTTTAAATAATACAATTTAAAAAGAAATAGATACAACTCGTATATATCATATACTATTTAATATTATTGATATAAAATATTATTATTTAATATTAATTATGTAAAATTTTAAATAATATAAACCTTGTAATAAAATTAATTTATTGTGTTTAACTTTTATCCTCTCCGAATTATACGGAACAGAAAATTAGAAGAAAAAAATCCTTGTACAAGACAAACAGGATTATGGTATACACTTTTACTTTTGGCTTAAATGCACTACTATAGGTCCCTGTGGTATCACATTTTTACAAATTGGTCTCTGTGGTATATTTCTCTGCCACACAGGGACCTGTAGTGCATTTAAGCCTACAATTTAAAAGAACGATATGCGGAAAAATAAAATTAATTATATCTTATCTTTTTAACTACTTTAATTCTATATTTTATATTTTTAACTATTAAATTAGATATATTTTGCATATGGTTCTTCGAAAAGAACACATTTTTATTCCTTAGCAAGAGATTCACAACATGAAAAAACAGTTTCTTATCATAAAAAATAATTAAAAAATTGAATAAATAAAAATATAGAGCCGAAAGGGGAACTTCTCTTTATCATCACCTTTGGTTCCGTGGTCAATCCTGACTGTGGATGGTCCACACTCCACACTATCAGAAAATATGGGGCCATCCTGCACTATGCATGTCGAAGCTGTACTCTTTTTTTCTTTTTCTTTTTGTGTGCAATGATTGTCGAGAATAGTTTAGGCGTATTTTGAAGCTGCTTTTATACTACACAGCTTAACAGGTTACAGTTACTATTATCTATATATATATATAAGTAGCCCAAGAGAATGATTAACATAAATAACAAACTGATTACAAATCTTATCTTAATTAACTTCCTTGGATTTTTATCTTTTATTTAGTTATTAAGTTGATGGAGCTAATAATTTCTCTTTATCATCCTTATCAGAAAACGAAAGGAAAAAATTATCACATCACACATGCTTAACTAGGGTCACTAATGACTGTTTAATTATAATTTTTATCATCGATATAGGTTGTTTTTGTTGCAGTAACCAATGCTGTTACGAAAGATGGTCTATATAGAATGTCTTTCTTCACATTCTTTAATGTTGTCCATTTAAAATTTCAATTAATATAATTTTACACTAAAATTCACTTCTTCGTTTTTGAGTAAATGGTAAGTGTATATTCCAAAAGAAAGTTTGTTCAAATTTAAGGAGAAGCCCTTGAGTGACTGAGTCTAAGAACAATGGCTAGATTTGCTCTCAAGGCGGCATGAAAAATATCAGATTCACGTCTTTCCTTCACCATATTGAGGATGTCCTAGTAAACTTGTCCCAAATGTCTCTTCTTCTTTGCAAATAATCTTGCATTTCTTTCCCTCCAAATGACATAGACAGTAGCTGCAAAACAAAGCTTACGGACCAATTACCCACCAGCTTCTTCCCTCTAAAATTGGCAGTACACCAAGCCATGCACATTCTCCTACCAATTGCCAAGGAATCTGGGCGCCAGTCCACAAACATGTCAAGGACAAGACACCACAGCCGATTCGCAAATCTGCAACTAAAGTGAGAATACTTTGTGAACCACCACACGTTTAAGTGGTGGAGAGGTTTTCCATCTATAATAGATACACAGAGTATCAACAGTAGAGAAGGAAAACGATCACAAAAAATCAAACTGCATCTCCTACAGTCAAGGAGGATACCAAGAACAAGACACCACAGTCGATTCGGAAATCTGCAACTAAAGAACACGTCTTACTTGCAGATCACACAGCACACGTTGAGCCACATTAATAAAGCCCATAGCAACAACTATTTTTGTGCTGATTATAGAGTCTACTGCTAATTGCCAGCCGTACGACAAAGGAGCACTTATTAATTATGCAATCATACCAAGTTCCACTTAATCACATCATTGTACTCGTGAAGTTTTCTATTTCTCATCAAGGAAAAAAAAATTGTTGTGGATCTTAATCATACTGTCGCATGGAGACAGATGGTGTCGGAAGGTGGAATTGAATCGCTATAAATAGACAAGCAACTCGTGAGTCAATTATGTATGGGCCCATATCTTTTCGAAGTCGGTGATATGAGCTCTAATGGATGGACCATTTTTGGACAGATGCTGGTTTGAACCCGCTCCTCTGCCACAATCGAAAATAGGAGAAATTATCTCTTTCATGTGCCTTTGTCAGGATGCATTTGAAGCACTGTCAAAACCCAATCTATTCTTTTGGGAAGGGCTGGTTGGGAACAATGTGAACTTGATATCCTATCCCTTGTTACTATAGTTTTGTTTTTGTCCCCTTGTTTGGATAGTTATCTGAGAAAATAATTATACAATAATTTTGCCTAAAAATAATATACTATATTTTTTTAATTATACTATAATTTTGCCTAAAAATAATATACTATATATTTTTTAAAAAAAATAGTATGGCTGAGTTTGCCTCCTCGGCCCTTTCAACAGCTTCTTCGTGTTTGTGTTCACTCGTGATCTGAGGTGCGCTTGTTCCGCTTCATCTTTAGTGGCATAATTGCTCTTCTTTATAGTTTAATTTGTCTATGAGTGTTACGAGTCCTTTTTCACACTTTCTTTTATCCTATAGTCATCCTCATACATTATCTTTACTCGTTTGCTTCCTACGTTAAACAAATAGCGTCATTGTGTTTAGTCCTTGCTTAATTCTTTTGAAATTTAGCACTACTTGTCTGCACAATTTAGATTTTTCTAATCCCCACAACCAAAATCTAATTTTTGCTCAAGTTATTCTTTTTCATTCAATTGCATCAGTAGTTTATTGATCTCAATTGCATTTTTAGGTGGGTGTTGCATGCATTTGCGTAGCGGTCGTCTAGTCAACCTTAGCTCTGTTGACCCAACCGTGGACCCTACCCACTTTGAGGTCTTGACCCAACAAATAACCCAATTGACCATTCAGTTAGGTGTTGTCCAAGCTGACCTAACGACAACTCGTCAAGAAAATAAAAACCTAGCTACGATTCGGTGAGGCAGTTGAGTAGTTGCCAATTTTGCCACGTTCGTCGAGGTGCAAATGTTGTGTGCACCAATTAGCTCGTTGGGGTGCCACTGAGGTTCTCTCCAGAGGCAATCCCGATATTGTTGAGCATTTTCCTGACTTATCTTGGTTGTATGCTGGGACAAACCCCCTTAATTTTGTGTTGGCTTTTTGATGTTTATGAATAAATTGAGGTAGTTTGATTAAAAAAAATGTACATTTTTCACAGCGTAGTCTTCAATCGAAGTGATTTCTAGATGATTCTGTATGTTTTTTTTCATTTGCTAGCTTGTAAGGATGCTAGTGTTTTAATGTTGACGTAATTCCGTGTCAAAATTTAAATTTAAATTAAATTTTATTTTAAGTTTGTTCAGAGTGTTTAAGAGATTAAAGAGACTTTTAAAATTTGAAAGGATAAGAGCATCATCACGATAAAGAGCTAACAACAAAGAGCTGACTATGCAAAATCCTTGAAACTATTTCAAAATTTAGATTTTGAAATATTTTCTTCCTTTTAGAATTCTTTTTGAAATATAACTCAACAAACTCTATAAATACATAGAGAGATCGACCAAGAAAAAAAAGGAGGTTATTTCAAGCTTTATTCAAACCTCCTCCCTATAGAGAAACCAACATTCTTGTGGGAGTTTGGCTGTCGGAGTTCCCAGTGTTGAAGAACAACGACGTTTTTGAAGAGTTCATAAGAAAAATCTCAAAGAGCTGAGGGTTAATCGCAGAAAGCGGGTCTAGGTTGGATTACATAGATTATTACATCGGGGTAGTCAGAGTCAAGCAGTTGGATGTTGCCCGTGCCTGAATCATCGTTGTAAGGTTTTACATCTTAGTGAATTTCTGGTGGCTGGCCTGGAATGGTTTTTCCTTTGAAAGGTAAGTTTAAAGGTTTTTCACTTCGTGAATAAAATTCTTGTCTCTTATGTGATTGATATTTGTTTTATTATTTCGCTACATATATATATTGTTAATTGATTATTCAGATCTAGACTCAACAATTTTAGGGTTTGTTATAAACTGTCTTCCATTGTTTCATAGAAAGAGGGCTAACAGCTTCATTAAAAGAAGGAACTAGTTGATTATACATTGATTTAGTGGAATACTTACCCGAATTCTCTAGGACCCAAATCCATCTATTAGCTGATCCATTCAAATGAAGTGGGGTCGAAGAATATGTTCCACCGTATCCACATCAAAGAGCTGTTGGAGACGATGTAGCTCCCATTGACGTGAAAGAGGGGAAATGAGGGAGCTGACATACTCCACAGAACCCAAGACGACAGAATGCTCACGAGGCCTAGGGAAGAACTCCGGCAGCCCAGGGAGCCATGGGTTCTGCTATATGCGGGTCGTTTCCCCATTACAAATCAGTTATTAGCATCCAGCCCAGATGCCAAAATAAAGCAACATTCATCCGTTCCAAAGAACGAATTCCAAGCCCTCCCAAAGCCTTAGGGAGGCATATTGATTGTCATGATTTAAGTGATAAATGATGCTGCCTATAGGGGTCAAAGCCCCACCAAAAATCTTTCAAATGTTTGTTAATCGCAGCACACCAATTGGCAGGCAATAACAACGAGCTCATATAATAAGAAGGCAGACTAGTGGCCACAGAAGATACCAGTGTAGTTCGCCCTGCCTGTGATAGTAACTTAGCCTTCCATCTAGAGATACGATGGAGAATACGATCCCTCAAGTCCTCCAAGACCCTTGTTTTGGCCTTAGGGAAAATGAGTGGAAGACCAAGATGGCGCAATCTGGCAGGCATGCGTGAGAGCTGTAAAGAGTCTGCAAGTGTAATAGCAAGCGTCCCCGTCACATTACGACTAAAGTACACTGCTGATTTGGACCGATTGAACAGTTGTCCAGACCAGGTCATGTATTTTCCTAGGCATGAATTTAAGTTGTTCACATTCTGGTAGCATGCCCTAGAAAAGAAAAGTACATCATCGGCAAAAAAGAGGTGAGTAATGGAAGGGGCGAAAGAAGTTAACTTGATACCTCGTAGCTGATGTTGACTTTCCTCTTGAGAGATAAGTCGTGATAGTACCTCTGCCACGAATCAAAATAAGAACGGGGAAAGAGGGTCACCCTGCCTCAACCCCCGAGATGCCTCAAAATGTCCAAAGGGGCTGCCCTGCAACAGCAAGGAGAATCGGGGAGTTGTAATGCATGTTTGAATCCAAGAAATCCATTGTGGTGCAAAACCAAAATTACGAAGAACAGTTAAAAGAAAATTACATTTCACGCGGTCATACGCTTTCGCCATATCGCCTTTAATTGTCATCCACCCCTGACGTCCCGATTTGTGTTTCATGCTATGAAAGAGTTCCACTGCCACTAAGTAATTATCTTGAATATGACTCCCCGGGACAAAAGCGAGCTGGAATGGAGATATGAGATTTCCAAGTAAAGGCTTCAAATGATCAGCAAGTAATTTAGTAATGACTTTATACAGTACATTACATAAACTAATGGGGCGAAACTCAGCAGGGGTCAGAGGGATTAATACTAGGTGCGTGGAATTAATTTCAGGTGGCAGCATCTCATAAATAAAGAAATCCTGAATCATAGCCACAATATCATCTCCGATAATATGCCAGCATGAAGTAAAAAATTTAGGAGTCATACCATCTGGCCCAGGGCCTTATTTGGATTGAGTTTCTTCAGAGTGTGGAATATCTCAGAGGAAGATGGTATTGCACACAGCTCCTGATTCTGCTCTGGTGAATGCACGGCTAAATAAGCCCTTCCAAGTCTGCTAGAAATAGGGGATCCGATGATGTGTACAAATCTGCAAAATAGGTCAGTAGTGAGTGACCAATTTGTTGACATCCCGAGATCCATTGCCTACCGTCCAGCTTAAGTCGAGTTATAGAATTTCGACAGCGACGAGTAATGGTAGATGCATGGAAATAGCAGGTATTTAATTCAGCCGAAGTTAACCATTGTACGTGTCATTTATGCCTCTATAGAAGTTCTTCCCTCCTTAATTGATCATCCAGAGCCATGTGAAGAGTACGTAACATCGTCAGATTTTCCTCAGAAGGATAGCATTGCTGGCGGTACAGAATCTCATCGTTGAGGGCCTTAATGCAGGTCTGGATATGCCCAAACCAGTATTGATTCCACTCCAGTAATGCCCGCTGGGTTGCATAAATTTTCTGAAAAACACGAGTACCCAGACCCCCATTACTTTATTAAATTTATGGACTTCCAACCGACGGTTTTTAAGGGTGAGTAGAATCGGAATTTCCGGTTCCATTTTCGATTTTAAAAATTTCGTTCCAGTTCTGGCATATACTGAAATCGGAATCGAAGTCATTTTTTTTATAAAAGATAGAGCTCAAAATAAAGTATAACATATGATGAGTATCGAATTTGTTTGGATGCTTATTTTAGAATCTAGATTTTGGTTAAATTTTTATATTTTTTTGTTAATTAATGATAAATAATAGCAAAATCTTCCAAAAATTAGGTCAAAAACATATTTTTAACTCGTTGGGGCCCCAAAAAATGAACCGAAATTTCCGATTCCAATTATATTCCAGTTTTATTCTCGTAAAATACCATAATAAAACCGGAATAAAAAAAATTGTATTCCGATGAATACCGGAATTGGCCGTTCTATTACTCACCTTTAACGGTTTTTATAGGAACATATGAGCCAATACCGTGGCTTTACTTACTGCACACAAAACTTAGAGTGTATGAAACTTGGGCTATGTTTGGTTCATGGTTTTTAAAATGTTTTTTTTTTATGTTAAAAACATTTTCCAATTCAAACATGATTTTTTTCACACAAAAAAAATTTTCAATCTTCAATAAAATTTTCTATATAATCATTAGCCTCAATTTTTGTGAAAAATAATACAAAAACTATAAAAACTATTCTCGCAAAAATGTTCTTTTTAAATAATATTTTTTCTTTTACAGTTTTCAAGAAAATCACTTTCTCTTTTTAAACATAATTTCTATAGTATTTTTATAAACATCTAAAAAAATACATCTCAACAAATTTTCTGAATCATTATAATAAAAATATTTTCAAAATCAATCCAAAGTTAGCTTTTTGCAATTGATAAGATCGGACACGGCGCCTCTCATTCGGCGTCTGCAAGTAAAAAAGAGGTGCCAGACTCGCTTAGGCTCCATTTTCTGTGGGCTGGCGGACCGAGACCTTCCGGCGCCTTTTCTAGAGTTCTGAGGCCCGCTAGGCTTATATTTATTTCTAGGGCTGAACAAAATCGGACCGCAGACCGGACTGGAAAACCGGACCGGATTTGCGGTCCGGTCCGGTCTTAATTTTAAAAAAGCGGTCCGGTCCGGACCGGATTAAAGGACCGGATTTATCCGGTCCGGTCCGGTCTATACATTTATGAAATGCGGTCCAGACCGCACCGGACCGCATTTCATAAATTTTTTTAAATATTTTAAAAAATAATCGTGCAGTGCATATAGCTCTGCATAAATTTTTTTTAATTTTTTTAAATACTTAAAAAAATAATCGCAGTGCATATAGCTCTGCGCAGTGCCTACTGCGCAGAGCATAGGCACTGCGCCAGAGCTATATAGCTCTGTGCGAGCCGCACTGCTCAGTGCTCTGCGCAGTGCAACTTTTCGAAATTTTAAAAAATATATATATTTTTTTAAAAAAAAATTAAATCCGGTGCGCAGAGCTCTGCGCAGTGCAACTTTTCGAAACTTTTTTTTTAAAAAAAATTAAATCCGGTCTGGACCACTTAAGTGGTCCAGACCGGACCGCATTTGCATGGGACCGGTCCGGTCCTATAATATTTAAGGACCGGAATGCGGTCCGAAAAACTGGACCGCATTCCGGTTGTGCAGCCCTATTTATTTCTATACTCTCATCACTACCCATTTCGTAGTCCCTATATATACTCCCACATAAACTGGCCTTTCGCAGCAAAAAAAAAACAAAAGTATACTTTTAGGCTACAGATCTGCCTCCCAGTGACTGATATTGTTAGGTATGGTATTGATACTGGAAAGTCAAATGGTAGAGAATGATGAGGTTACTGATCACACCTAAAGTTCAATCGACAAGAAAATAAACGAGGGTTTCTGGATTCGACCGTGCATGGTATGGCAAGTTTTATTGCTTAAACTTCTGCATTGGACAAATTGGCTAGTGGCTTGTTAGTACAAGAGCAACAGGTTGGCCTGCTGAAAAAGGGCTAGTCTTTTTTTAATCAACAGTAGCAGCAGGCTATGGATAAGGGGCGTAGAACCCTAGAAGTAAGGGTGAGCAAATTTTTCGTTGAAAATTGGAAATTTCGGCACCGGTTTCTCCCTTTTTCGGTATAGATGCATTTTTTTTCAAATTTTTCGTAATCGGAATAGAAAATTCTGAATTTTCTCGATTCCGGTGTTTTTTCAAATTTTTCGGAATCGGTATCGAAATTGCATGCATTTTGAATTTTGACCCTTTATATTGGATGGTAGTATTTTTATATGGTAGTTGATTCTTTATTTTGGACTTGGACAACAGGTAAAAGATGTAATTTTTTTTGCATAATTGGTTATGAGCTCATACAAAATCTGGCCTTTTATGCCTAAATAAAGAACCGGGATTTTCAGTTCCAATTCCGGTTCATTCAGGTATATTCCGGAATAGAACCAGAATAAAAATCACAATTCCAATAAATACCGAAATGAAAATCGGAATAAACAATTTCAATTCGGTTCCATCCAGTGCCCACCCTTAGGTTCAGATTCCACCGGAACGTGGTGACGTTCTCGCGGTTGGCTTTGTCCCACGCACGTCTTGCAGTCCCGAGGCCGAGAGAGCTTGGGCTTCTTAATTTTTTAATAACACTCACTCTCACTCTCTGTGGTATAAAGACAAACAGCTGCAGGTTGCCACGCCCAACTCGCATTAAATACCCGTAGTTTCATGTCAGTTTAGCAAAAATGGTCATTAATTACCATGTATAGTGTAAATATAAATATATATTTTTTCAAACAATGGACATGGCTATTTTATTTATAAGGGTAGTTGTGGAACCAGCATTCCAGTTTCAGTATTTATGGAATGCCAATTTTAGTTCTGGTCTTTACATGTGGGTTTTTTTTACCAACATCATAAATTAGTAATAAATAAAATATAAAATAAATATTTATCCAAAATTTATAATTAATATTCATCCATATTCTAAAATTTAAAATAAAATTATAAATATTAAAAAACAAAATATTTTCTCCATTTAAACTCTATTTTTTTATATAAAAAAACCCGATTCCAGAAAAATGCCGTAAAAACATTTTTGTATCAGAACCATAACCAGTAATATCCCCTTTTTCAGGTGTTAAATGTGGAAAACATATATTTGGGAGCAATTCTAAAACTATCTTCCAGTAGATAACAACATATAATAGATTCATGGGTCTCTAACATAACATTATTGTATCACATGAAAATTTTACCCTCAATTCTCGTTAGAGTCCCACTTTGATTAGAGACTATTTAATATTGTGCTTCATATACCTGTTGGGTCACCTCTTCCCATAGCCAATTAGTTTTGGGATGAAACTTTATATGATATCAGAGGAAAATATTTCTGGGCTTGACCCATTTGTTTGTATTCCTCAGTATTGTCCACGTACATGGATCATGTTCATTCCGCTTGCACGTGAGGGGGAGTGTTAGGGTCCCACATTGATTAGAGATCATTTAATCTTGTACTTTATATACTGCCACATCTTCTTATTACTAATTGGTTTTTGAATGAAACTTAATAATTCTCATAATACATAAAAAGTTATCCATATAAATTTTGGCAATAAAGTAGTGAAAAAACCTAAGTCTTGGAGTTATTTAGAATAAATTTTTATGTTTCAAATTACCCATGTTGAATTGCACTAAAAAAATACCGGACATTAGTCAATGTGGGTAAATACATGATGAAGTCTGTCTGTTCAAAAAACAAAGTTATAGCCAAACCCAATACCACTGGTGGCCGATGTTTCGGAGCCTATAAGTTTAAAATATTTATTTCTAACTTTCAATTTAAGGTGTTTTGGAAGTATTATGATCTCTCCAATTTGTGACCATTTAGATCATCTAATTTGATGAGAGTTAAATACAAGATGTATTGAATGTTGTATGATCCATATTATTTTACCATTAATACGGATATGCGGGTTGTTTCAGTCTTTTTTTCAAATTGATAAGCGGCTTAAATTTTAAAATATGATAAGGAAAAAAATGTTTTGGAACATGAAAGGGGTCAAAAGGGATTTCCGAACAAAACCGACTTCATCAGTTCAAGGTGTTTGAGTGTTAAGGCTATGTTTGTTTCATGTTTCAAAACGTTTTTCTCTCACTTTTTCATAAATTCTAATACATTTTCACTAATCTCAATAACTTTTTACAAATTCCAACAACTTTTAACACATTTTTCCCTAATCCCAAGAGAATCTACACTACTTTCAAAAAAACACAAACACAAAAACATATCTCAAAATATAAACCAAACATAGCCTTATATTTTGGGATATATGAGTTGGTGAAAAATTGAAGATAGTTTTATGAAAATTGGAAAAAGAATTAAGAGATAGAAGATTTAAATGAATATTATAATGAAAATGAATAGTTTGATAGAGGAGAGAGTTATTTATTTTGTAATTTTTTTAATTAGGTCCAAAATTTTGGCACTTTGGGTGGTGTGTGTCAAAATTTTGGGATTGTCAAAATTTTGAGATATGAAAGTTGGTAAAAAAGTAAAGAGAGAAGATTTGAATGAATATTTTTATATTTAATATAATAATAAAATATGATTTAATATAAAGAGATAAATTATTTTGTAATTTTTTTAATTAAAATGAGTTAATGACCTTTTTAGTCCGTGGATTTTACACCCTTTTTAAAATCATCCTAGATTTTATTTTGGTCAATTTTGTCCATAGTTTATCTTTGTTTATTAATTTGGTCATTTCGTCTATTTCCGTTGATCAAATGTCAAGTGAGCTAACGAACATAAACGTCACACCTAATTAGATAATGACATGTGTACTAAAATCTATTTTATTGTGACACGATAATAAAATAAAAAATATTACAAAAAATTTATTTATTTATTATTAAAAAGCATAATTAAAAAAATAAAACGCAAAAACAAAAACAAACGAACAGGGGAAGGGAGTCGGAAGCACCTCCCTATCTAGGAGAGGCTCCCCTTTGCGGGGTGGCTCGCGACCACCACTCACAGCACGCGAGCGACAAGGAGCCTAGATCTGGGCTTCGGTTCGCAGGGGTGGCTCCCCTACTCCAGCAAAGGGGTGGCCACCACCGCGATGCTGGGCTCCCCATCGCGAGGGGTGGCTGTGTGCCCTCCACTGGCCAACGGGGTGGTCTTGACTCCCCTCCTCTATTAGTTTTTTTAAATTATGTTTTTTTTAAAAAATAAATTAGTAATTTTTTTGTAATATTTTTATGGGTTAATTACAAAAAACCCCCCACCAACTTTCACACGTATCCCACTATCCCCCTAATGTTTAACTCATATCAACCCGCCCCCTCCAACTTTCTTAAACGTTTCAGTTTGGTTTTTTACTCGTTTTTAACATTCCTTCATCTTTTAAAGACCAAAATGCCCCCATTTTTGCTGGATTTGTATAACACGTAGTAACAACGATATAATATGGTTATTTGTGAAGGATTAATTGTTAACTATTCTTTTCCTGACAAGTTTGTAGAGTGGATGGAGATCAGAGGTTGCCAAGAATCCATTCTCACAGCAAACTTCGATGGCTAACAGAGTTGCATACTCTTCACCAGGATTGGCTACTACTAGCTTTGCGCTGACTGAAGTTACAGCCTCTTCACAGCACCCAACAAGTTGCGGCAACAACAGTGGCTTCTTACTCACATCCTCAAAGTACAGCCATCATGCATGAAAAGCAACTACCTTCTATCGCTCCCTCTGTGCACCGAAGTTTCCATACCAATTCTCGATTTATGCAGACACCACCCTCCGAAGTAGTGTTGACCACCAAGAGTTTACCCGCCATGGCCACTCCTTACATAACTTGTCAACTGCAAATGCACATTCTGCATTGTGGATGGAAAGCACGAGTAATATAAAACTTGCATCTATATCTGTCACACTAAACGTACCTGCAAGAGCAACCGCCTTCTTCCCATCACCTCCTTTATGCAAATGCCGACAACAAGTTGGGAAGGAATTTTCCAGAACCCAGAATGAACCCATAAGGAATTATCGGAGGCACTGAGTTTGTACTAAATTTGGCTTGGTCGTACAATGCCCGAGTGACCATATTCTTGATGACGGCATTACTGTTGCTGGACTTCATTGACGCCATTGCGACGGTCCGAGATGTTTATATAACTTTTTGACTACTAATTGGGGAAAAAACGTAAAAAAAGGATTGCCATGATTGTCACAGAGAGGGGGAGAGAAAGCCAGAGAGAGGGGCGCAGTAAGTATGAATAATTAATGGGGGTATTTTGGTCTTTTACATATGAAGGAACGTTAAAAACGAGTAAAAAACCAAACTGAAACGTTTAAGAAAGTTGGAGGGGGCGGGTTGATACGAGTTAAACATTATGGGGGATAATGGGATACGTGTGAAAGTTGGAGGGATTTTTTGTAATTAACCCTATTTTTATTTTACTGATGTGGCATAATAAAATTGATATGACATTTGTTAATAAATTTTGATACATGTGTCATTAGCTGATTGGGTAATGTGAATAACCGTTAGCTGACCGAACATTTCACTAACAAAAATAAACTAGAGACGAAATTAATCAAAACGAAAACTTAGGGATGATTTTTAAAAATGGTGTAAATTCCAATGACTAAAATGGTCATTAAACTTAATTAAAATAAAATTTTATTTGTCACTCAAACACTATCGCCTTCAAGGCTCCACCTCGTAATTTAGGGACATATTCATTTATAAAAGTATTATAGAATACAATAGAATTCAACAAATGTATACAACGAACATTCAAAATCTCAAAAATTCATACACAAATATTAATATTTTTTACACAATCTCCAATAACTTTTTACACAAAACTCCAATATATTTTCAAAAAAAATATAACAAATATTCTTTCCATACTTTTTCACTTAACTTTAATAATTTTTTATTAAACAATTACATCAATTCATCTCTCTACAACTTTTTACCTCTAATAAAAATTAATCATTTATAAATTTTTTTACAAATTTTTATATAAAAATTAATAAAATTCTAATATGTATAAATATTTATAATTTTTTCAAAATCTTAAAAATCTTTACAAAACCCATCCCGGGTCACTCCGGGCTTGTTTGGGAAACGGTTTAGGTTTAGGTTTTGATTTTAAAGTATATTAAAATATTGTGTTTCGGTAAGGTTTTGTTCGGTTGAAAAAAAAAACTGTATAGTAGCCCCGAATCGGGAGCCACCGTTGTGAGTGAGCCCAACGTGGCGGTGGCTCTAGATTGGAGAGCCACTGCTGCGAACGGGAGGCCAGATCTGGGCTCCCCTCGCGGTGGTGGCCTAGGCTCCCCGTCGTCGGGGTGGCTCAGGCCCTCCCCTTGCGACGGGAGCCCAGATCTGGGCTCCCCTTGCAAGGGATGGCTCCCGTTCCACTGTACAATTTTTATTTTTTTTTAAAAAAAGAAACTCAAAATCTTACCCAACCAAACATAATCGATCTGGGCTCCCCTCGCAAGGGGTGGCTCCCGTTACGCTGTACAATTTTTTTTTTAAAAAAAAGAAACTCAAAATCTTACCCAACCAAACATAACCTTACCCCAAAATAATATTTTAATTTAACTTAAAATTTTAAACCAAAACCAGGAAGTGGACCGGTTCCAAAACAAGCCCTCCAAGTCTCTAGACGGAGTTGGGAATGAACCAGATCAGCCCAAATATTATTGGCCCAAGTTTCCCGGTCCAACGAGGTCAGATGAGTGTCCGGAGAATCAGAGGAAAAATATTAAAAGAAGAAAGAGATTGAACAGTTGAAGCGTGACAGAATCGAGGACGGAGGTTCTGACTAGCTCTTTGCGAAGCACAGCTTCCTCTTTCTACTTCACCTTGGAGAAGTACATAGAAGAAGGTGCCGTTCATTATCGGCCCCCGCTAGTTTCTCTGTCAAGACTCAAAACCCTAACGACATTTCCCTCAAAAGCAAAAATTCGCGCAATGTATTATCGCGCCGAACATGAACAAGAAAAAGAGCAGGTCTCCGGCAGCGAAGAGGACGAAGACTTCTTGGACGAGGACATCAAAGCCCTGAGGCGAGCCTGCTTGCTCACCGGCGCAAACCCTGACGACATCTATGGCAACAATCTCTTTACCTCGTCAGCGGCGGCTCCCGCTTACGGAGATTACTCCGCCGCCGCTGACGATACCGACTCCGATGACGACCTAGAATTGGTCCGAAATATTAAGAACCGGTTCTCAGTCCCGTCTGACCTACACGAGTCCCTTTCATTGAACCCTCTGGCTTCTCTCCCTCCGGCCGCCTCGGACGATGACGACGATTTTGAAACGCTCCTTGCAATTCAGCGGCGGTTTTCAGTCTACGACAGCGGTAAGTGCAATCAATATGTGTGTATTAGTCTGTATGTACGCATGCATGCACTCATGTATCTCTTTATGCATTTTGTGATGGATAGCAAGCTGAAAATGTTAAATGAACTTAGTAGTGGAATTCAATTACATATTGTGGATGATATACTGTTGTGGTTTTGTTGGCTTGGGATGCATCAAGTTCTATGTTTAGGTTTGGACTTGATTTTTTTATGCTTTGGGCTTCTGAAATTTGCAGAACCAACACAAGGAGGCATGTTTTTTTGCCTCATTTAAAATGGCGCATTATCCACTTCTCATCGCCTTTCGAATTTCAGTTGTTTTTCCCTGCGCTTCTTTCGAATTTCGAGTAATCACTTTTTTTTTGGGCCCTTACTTATATCTAGAGCCTTCCCTTTGGAATGACACAATTGTTTGCGCGACTTGGAGTTGTGGGCTCATTACATTGTTGATATAATCGATACGTTTTAATCTTCCCGGTTGCACTAAGTATTTTTGTGAGCTTCTGTTGTCCACATGGTAATGTTCCTCATTCGGTGGTTGAGGAATGTATAAAGTGTGGGTATAGTCTAGACTTATATGTTTTTGTTGGGTCAGAATAAGTTCTATCTTCTTGAGTATGTGTAGCAATTCAAAACTGTTTTTTCCTGATCCATGCACATGCTCATATGACATGTTTTTTCGTGCGTCTCATTTCATGCAAACCCGTTTGGCCTTATCATTGCGCAACTTGTTCTGTGCTTGTTGAGATCCATTGTGGTATTCTCTTTCTGTAAGTTTGCTCTTCCTTATCTTTTTGAACATGCTTCAAGAACTTTTTATGTGGTTACTCTTGCAGATATTTCTAAACACGGGACGAGGGATTCGTTAAAGAAACCTGAGCAGGTTCATGCCTCTAGTCTATCCTTGGAGAAGGAAACTACAGATAATTTGTTTGTAAATAGAACTAATGCTTGTGAGGGATTTACAGATTCTGAAGATTTTGTTAACTCCAGTTCATTGGGTGATAATGTGGGGGTGCAGCCTTCTGGTTTTATTGAGAGCCATCAATCAGAAGCTTGTAAATCGTCTATGCTGCCACTTAAGAAGTCATGCTTCCCAAAGTCTGCACTATTTCTTATGGATGCCATTAAGAAGAATAGATCCAATCAGAAATTCCTTCGAAGTAAGTTGATTGAGTTAGAAGCAAGAATTGAGGAAAACAAAAAGCTAAGGGAGCGTGTTAAAATCCTTAAAGACTTCCAGGCTTCTTGCAGAAAAAGAACTGGGCGAGCATTATCCCAGAAAAAGGATCATCGTGTCCAATTAATTTCGGCAAAAAAATTACGGGCTTCCAAGGATCCAAAGGTTAGTTGATAACTATCTTTCCATTTGGCTTTCTGAGATGTCTTAGTGACTTTGTTTTCCTGAGACCTTCCCTGTAGATTTTTGGGGTTTATAGCTTAAATGCCTGTATTGTCTTCCCCTCCTCAACCGGGGGGGGGGGAATGGAGCATGCTTAGAAGTCAATTGTGGGGAATCTATATGTACAATTAAGACTTGGTACCTAATGAACTGAAACTCCATTGCACTCTTAAGGAAAGAACTGAAAATAAGGATGCGAACTCAGCAACTGAGCCTGTTCTTGGCCGTGTTGCTGTTGTCTTCTGTTTTTACATGGTGCTTCGGAAAATTTAGATGGTCCAGAGGTAGCATCTCTTTATATCTCCATCAAGCACTAAATTGTGTCTTCAAAGCTTCCACATTTATGTCTGATGCTTCAGTAATTTACCCATTGTTGGAAAACACCTTATGCCCCCTTTATTTTTCTACATGCTTCCTCCTGGTCTGAATACTAAAATGGATAGACCAAAAAAAAAGTGATTTTGGGAGTTTACGGGTCCATACTCGCTTATGCTATTGCTTTGATGAAAGAAATGTAGGAATTTAAACATAGAAGCAGCTAGATTTAAACTTATAAGCAGCTAGACATAAGGAAGGGCTGGCTGTGTTGGTGTGGTGCTCAGGGGTGGGGTGGGGGTGGGGGTGGAGTTCCTTACAAGACTCGAGAACATTATATGAGCAAGAAGAAATATGAAAAGAGAAGTATGAAAGCAGAAGAAAATAACAAGAAATTTAGCGAATGCAACAGGAATTTACTATCTGATGTGTTTATTCAATTCCGGATAATTGCATCATCTACAAATTAGACTCAGCGATTGCTTCTTTTTTTTTCCCAGGGGGTTTTCCTCTTACCTTTTCTCTTTCCTTTTTTTTTGGGGGGGGGGGGGGAGGTTGCCTATTTTAGTTACTTGACAATGCTACTTGCTTGGCCAAGAGAGAAGAAAACCTTTAAGATCTATGATCTTTTGTGTAAGATTGCTCAGAGCATGGCAAATGATTTCATATCTGCTTTTATAGCTTTTCCTTTATATGTATGATATGCAGAGGCTTCATTATCCTTATGGTGATGTCTCCTTTTTCTGCAGATTATTGATAAACGGGTCTCTGCCATGTATTATGGTCCAGTTGAAAACTCTCATGTTGCTAACTATAGAATTGCAATTACCAACTTTCCGCTAACATTAGATCGGAAAAAATGGTCAATGACAGAAAGGGAAAATCTTGGAAAGGGAATAAGACAACAATTTCAAGAAATAGTTCTTCGAATTTCGGTTGATCGATTGAGGTACAATCACTTATATTCTGTTCTATGTTACCAATGTTCGGTTTAGGATGACTCATTGTGCATTGGCCTCATCGTTACACTTTATACGTGCAGCTTGTATGTCAATTTGTCTCAGGGGCCACCTTTCTAATGTGCTTTTAGTCCTATTTTTCTCATTTTTAAAGCATGGAGTAGTACTTTACATTTACAGAAAAAGCTTTGCATACATGTTTTAGTGCTCTTCTAAATTTTCTTATCGCTTGTTTATGTCTCATGGTAGGAGTTGGTCCCTTCCATCTGAACTTCTAAGTATTGTGTGTTTACGACTATGACATGCATTTGATCATTTTGCAAAGTACCACCCAAAATGGAAAATATCTTGGAAGAATCCTTAAAAACATTTTGGTTTAATCACTCAAGTTTCAGGCACTTACAGCAAATGCAGTACTTGTGTTTCACACTGAATATATGAGTAGGATATCAAGTCTGATAGTCCATTTGATTATATTTAAAATGATAACTTCTGGTCTTAAAAATTGTAAAGATAAGGCAACATTGTCCTTCAGTTACTCTAGAAAATGAAAGGACGGTAGAGAATTTTAGAATGGACACTTTCTTGAAAAACGGGCAATATCTATTTTAAAAAGAATTCTCTAGGTTTGCCAAAAGCATAGCTTGGAGAAAAAAGCTGGACAAGTGGCTTTAGAACAAACTGGGAACGTACAACCTGCTTTGATAGGCCTTTACTGAATTAGTGTATGTATGTGGCTGAGTAGACTTGGAGTAATTTACATCAAGATGATCCTGCAAACAGATTCCGTACATGCATAAGGTGTTAAAAGAAGAAATAATGAAAGTAAAAAACGAAAGCATAGTATCAAGTATGTGGCATTATTGGATATTCTCTCTCTCTCTCTCTCTCTTGTTTTTCAAATTTTCTGGAGCGTAACAATATTCTGTTGGAATACTTTCCCTCATGAATGCCTTTTTACAGTGGTTCGCAGGTATCTTCTGGACATTCAGATGATTTTGATAAAATTCTCTTATCAATTAAAGATCTTGAAGTTACCCCAGAACATATGAGGGAGTTTCTACCCAAGATTAATTGGGAGCAATTGGCTTCCATGTATGTATTGGGTCGCTCTGGTGCCGAATGCGAAGCAAGGTATGTACATTCTCACTTCATGGGATACATCTTCTCACAGAGAAGCAATGAACATGAAATCAATACTCTAAGAACTCCCCAAATTGGTCACAAATCTGAGTTTTGCTATACTGAAAATAGTTGTGCTAAATACATCTGTGATGATTGTCATCATGTACATCCATGACACACTCACTTCCTTGTGTTGTTTGAACCACTATCACATGTAGATATGGATTGCTTTGTTTATTTTCTTTTAGCTTAGCATACATGGAAAATCTCTGCAGGTGGTTGAACTATGAAGATCCCTTAATCAATCACAATCCATGGACGGCTAAAGAGGACAAGAATCTGTTGTTACTTGTCCAGGAGAAAGGGATCAATAACTGGTTTGATATTGCAGTATCAATGGGGACAAATAGGACCCCATTTCAGTGCTTGGCACGTTATCAAAGGAGTCTAAATGCTTCCGTACTAAAAAGGGAGTGGACTAAGGATGAGGATGCTCAACTTCGTGCAGCTATAGAGGTTTTTGGTGAGAGCGATTGGCAATCTGTAGCTTCTACTTTGGAAGGACGAGCCGGGAACCAATGCTCTAACAGGTTAGTAACTTTCTTTGAGATTCTGTATTCGACTTCACCTAGGAAGGGTATTGTCATGCTACACTTTCCCTCAGGAAGAAAGAGCTGTGCAATTCTTGTTGAGGAAAACTACCCATTACTATTTTAGTGCATTGAAAATAGTCTTTTTAAGTGTTTTTTTCTCTGTTATATATATACATAATTTTTTTTTTTTTGGGGGGGGGAGGGATTGTGGGGCGGTGGTTGGTGGGTAGGGGGGAAACTGGTACTTTCTTATTGGACTTGATTCAATATCATGTTCCACCCATGTAGATCTGTTGAGTGGACTTGTTGACAGGCACCCTCATCTTTTTGATAGCAAGATAATCCTTAATGATCGCACTGATTACCGACATGTTCTGATATGGAATATGACATGTACGAACCAGCATGAAGTAAAAAGCACCTACATTCTGTGTGTGTATGTGAGAGAGGGAGACTGATGGATCAACATGCATTGGAGCATTGAGTACCTAAAATTTTTCTGACAAGCCTCAAGCCGTTCTTGTTCTTTTTCCAGCTTTTAGTGAAAGAGGGAATGCATACCTGTTCATTTTATCCTTTAGTGACCTTTCAGCGACCTGAATTGCTTGTTTTTGTGCTTCTGAAAAATTGGTTTTGTATGCATTCTTTTAGCACTATCATGCCACCACAATGTTTATGGTTAATTGTTTTTACATCTTTTGAAGACTGGTTGTCCTGTATAGATGCTGCATTCTTTCATAGATGGCATGTTTGTAGGGGACATACTCTGTCACTATGTGTAATGCTATAAGTCACTTCATTTTATCAAGCTTATCTCTTTATCTGGCACTTCTTAGTTTTCATTTTAGAAAAATGCTGCTTTTTACTTCCATTCGAGGTTAATGTGGGAGAAATGTGGTTGGCAAGTACGCATTGTCTATCTTGCCTTGTAGTCAAGTGGATTTTGTATTTGTCAAATGATTGACCTGATTTCATGGTTACTTAATACTTGGAACGGTTTTTGTAAAGCATCTTGATGCGGTTACAATACCATATGGCGTTTCAAGTTCTTGAAACATATATATCCTTCGTCCCTTGCTTAAAGATTCCTTATTACTTGTGCCCTTGATAAGCGTAATTATCTTTTCTTGGTTGGCCTCTCAAAGCCCATCTAAAAACTGTCTTCCTGGAGTTGAATCAATTGGTCCTTTATTGCTGAAGATTCTTTTTGAGACGTTTGCTGTTTGTTTCTAGTTACCAATCCTTACATATGTTTTCGGTTATATAGTACTTGGTTATGGCTGTTCACAATGTCCGTAGTTTCAGCATCACTCTTTATGATACGCAGATGGAAAAAATCACTCCACCCAACCAGGGAAAGAGTAGGGAGGTGGAGTGCAGATGAAGACAAACACCTGAAAGTAGCTGTGATGCTTTTTGGGGCAAAAAATTGGAACAAGATAGCTCAATTTGTGCCTGGTCGAACTCAAGTGCAATGTAGAGAAAGGTACTGTGGAGGAATTTTAATTCAATTTAGATGCTATTGGTTTGAACCTTTGATGAGATCATTAATTATTTTGATTCTTATGACAGATGGGTCAATAGTTTAGATCCTTCACTTAATTGGGGGGAATGGACTGAAGAGGAGGATTCCAGATTGAAAGCAGCAATTGTGGAACATGGATATTGCTGGTCTAAAATTGCTGCCTGTGTGCCTCCACGTACAGATAATCAGTGCCGAAGGTATGAAATTTTTGGATGATAATGGATGAGCAAATTGTGGTCATTATGTAACATCCTTTTCATTTGTTTTATTCTCCAAGTAATGAACCTTCTTCAATTGCATGGTTTCTGTATATAACCAGGAGATGGAAGGTGTTGCTGCCACATGAAGTACCCTTGCTTCGAGAAGCCAAAAGAATACAGAAAGCTGCTCTTATATCCAACTTTGTAGATAGGGAGTCGGAACGTCCTGCCCTTTCTTCAAGTGATTTCCTTCCATTACAAATGATTAGTGCAACATCAAACCTAGAAAATGAAGATCATTGCTGTAAGCGGAAGGGAAGATTAGGGTATGTTGTTCGAATACACTAGTTTTGCCGTGCTAATTTTTTCTTTTTTTGTTTGGTAGATTATCTGAACCTTTTAATTTTGAGTGTCCTCTTGTGTTATCCTATAACTTTGACTTCCCTTTACTCATGCTTTAGAATTTGTTTTGTGGAATGCAGCAATGCTTTGAGGAAGATTAGATCTAAGAAGAGTGAACAACATTCTCAACCTTGTTCTGGTGATACGCAGAAGAGAAAGTATCCGAAATCACATTCAAGGAGAAAGAAATGTATGGAACCAGTTGCAGACAACCTCAGTCTTGTGATACTTCCTGAAAGTCTGCAATCAGGCACAATCAATGGTGATTGCACAGAGGCTACAGTTGATAATTGTTCTGCATCAAACAGGAAAAGAAGCTCCAAGCATTATTCTCGGAGGAACTCATGCACAGCAGATTACAAGGGAAACAGGAATTCAACGTGGTCTTCTGGAAAGTCACTGTTGTCAGGAATTACTAATGATAGTGAACATCCTCTTGATCACATATCTTGTCCAGACTCGACATTGTTGACAATAACCAATGGTGAAGTGGTTGATTCAGCGGATGGGCACGGTTGTATAGGGCTGAAGAGACCTTCTACGCTGCACTCAGAGAAAGAAAAATGCATGGAATTGGCTGAGGATAGCCACAGTTTCTCTTCATATTCTGAAAATTTGGAGTTTAGGGAAAATGATGGTGAGCATGTTGGAAGCAGCTCTCTGGATAAGGAAATGGAAAATATGGGTCTAAAGCTGCAAAACAGAAAGAAAAGAAAGAATGAACGATCAGGGAAATTGCCCAGTGTATCTATTCCTTGCCAACAAGATAGCCCAAAAATCTCAAACGTTTCTTCTAAGGAGATTTTAGGGACAAGAGATGGAGATGACATTACACTTGCTTGCTTTCTTAGCTACAGATCAAAGAAGAGAAGACTTGGAACTACGAAAAAGTCTAATGAGGCTTGCTCTCCATCTAGTCTGAGAAAGATTACTGAGTCACGTCCCAATGAAGTTCTTGAACTTCATGATGGAAACCAAATCCCATCTTTCACACAAGATATGGAACCGGAGGCATGCTGTCATGTTGGAAATCCTGATAATTCACTGCCTTGCAAGCTGAAGTCTAGCCTTTTGGAGGATATGCCGACTGTCATAGATAGTGCTAATGGGCCAGGTAGACAATATACTGATCAACAGCAGAATGGTGGTCTACATGAACCAGTTAGCATCAATCTAGAAGGTAATAATGAAGAGGATGGCAATGTTACTCTTGCTTGCTTTATACGAAATAAATCGAGGAAGGGGCAATTACAAGCTGCCAAAACTGCTAAAACAAAACAGTGAAAATCCATCCGTCAAGCAAGATTAGGAACCTTAGATGCTGTATTGGTGAGCTTCTAGAAGTTGTTCACCTTTCTACCTGCACTCTGGTAATGATTGGAATACACTGGCTGTCATCAATAATGTTGACGAACCTAGTAGGTCAGATCCAGTCGAAGGGGCAGGCTGTTTTGCTATAGGAAGAGTTAAGAGAATGCGCTGAGCATCAATCTAGGGGATCATACTAAGGCTAATGATCTCATTCTTGCTTTGTGAAAAAAAAAATTGGTGGCTTCAATCTAAGGAAGTCCTGTGGAATTGTGCTCGCGCTCCTTTGGGATACAATATCTGAGTAGCCATCCAAAATAATTGATTAGGTTAGAAGGTTATACAGCCCAGAATGCTGTTCTTAGCCTCGCACCAGGCAGCTAATCATTCAAATGATGTGTAAAAATCACAGCTTCGAGAAACCCTGTCGATTGCTTTGGTGAGGTGGCATCATCTCTCCACCTGATTCGCGGAATATACTATTGGGCATCAAGTTACCCTCTCCCCCAGGGTCTCAATGTCATATATAGAGGTAAATTTTAGTAATATAGAAGCATGAGACAATGAATAGGGATTACGGTGGTGTTGGCACAGAATTTAGCCTTGAATGCTTGTCGAGTTATCCTGATGAGTTGGATATTTTTGTTACTGGAAAGTTTGCAAATTTTGCCTAGCTAATAGAAACAATTTTGTGCTGTAGACATTCTTTTCCGGAATGAGCGGCAGCTTCGCAGTGTATTTCTGGTATATGCTCTTAATTGCTGGTTGAGATACTGAAGTTTCTGAAAGAAATGGATATTACTAGTAACTTGTAATGGATATTACTAGTAGCAGGTTTGAGATATCACGTAAATGAATTGATTAGGTTAGAAGGTTATACAGCCCGAATGCTGTTCTTGGTCTCGCACCAGGCAGCTAATCATTCAAATGATGTGTGAAAATCACAGCTTCGAGAAACCCGGTCGATTGCTTTGGTGATGTAATTATGCTACTAGGAATATCCATTTCAAATGATGCCAAAGAAATGGATATTACTAGACCTACAAATTAAATCTTAAACCCAAGTGATTCATTTACGTGATGTAATTATGCTATCTATACTTTTATTCGACTCTGATCACTTTTCTAGTTAGACGGCTGAACGTTTTGAGTTCAACGACTTCATTGTTCACTAGCTCGGGAGCGTATGAAGAAAGAACTTTGGCATGTGATTGAAAAATTGTGGCGCTCAAATGTGGATTTCACAAAACATTAAGCATAAAACTCTTGCTTTCTTTGTGTATGGACACTTAAAATTTGCAAAAACTGGGGTGGCAGAAATGGCAGAAGTGGGTGTATAAGGTTATGGCAAGAACTGTAAATAAGAGAAGGAAAAAATCTTTTGGTCATTAATTCAGGAATTCATCTGTTCACGAATATGTCAGAATGGCTTTTGTTTAGCTGTTTATACAAGATTTCTCCTCGCTTCCAAAATCAAAGGAGAGAAGACAATTAACACAAATAAGGGAAATTTAATTTTTCATCCTTGAGTTTTAACCTCTTTTCAATTTTAGTCATGAATTTTAGAGGGTCAAAATGTTAGTCCTTGAACTTTCATCTTTCTAAATTTAATCATTCCGTCAGTCTGCAGTCAAATTTGTATCGATCGACCAGTATATGAAGCGGTCGACCGCTCACTTTCAAAACATATATCTGGTCGACCGCTTTAAAATTGACGGACGGTCGACCAGTACAAAAATTGACGGCGTCTGACGACAAACTGACGGAAGGACTAAATTTTACAAAAATGAAAGTTCAAGGACTAAAATTTTGAAAGTTGAAAGTTAAGGACTAAAATTAAAAAGGGTCCAAAACCTAAGAACTAAAATTAAAAAGGGCCCAAAACCTAAAAACTAAAAATCAAATTTCCCCACAAATAAAAACAAAACAGAAAGAGAAGCTCTCAAGGCATCGGGGATAGGATGTTTTAGCTCCCTGTAAAAATTCAAATTTGCTTTAGGGTAAATCTAGCTTTATACAAGTCAAATATGGACAATTCTTCCAAAATCGACTACTTCCTTGAGATGCTTGAATCCTCTATGTTTGAAGTACAGATATTTATGCATTATTACTAACGAATCAAATATCCGAAATTAACTTTGCCTAGTCTTCCCAAAATTTGGTTATTGTAGTACAAATGTGATCAAATTCTCCAGTCTTTCCAAGAATGGATAAACTTTGCCTAGTCTTCCCAAAATTTGGTTATTGTAGTACAAATGTGATCAAATTCTCCAGTCTTTCCAAGAATGGATAAAAAAACGAATAAATCAAAGAAAGGTCATTCCTCTCATTAGCAGCAAAGGAATTCAAGTATCCAACGCGTTTCGAGAATACAGCCCACAAGGGCAAGGAACTGGAGCAAAGCTAATTGGGGATTAGATAATCACCTTACTGGATGAAGAGGATTTAGAAGGGAAAAGGGAACGCATCTCCTACCAGATCAAGGCAAGAAAAACAAACTCCATATATGCATAGTTGGAAAAACAAATATAATATCTAATATAGAAAACAAAACCGAAACCAAAACATCATTGGCCTCAAAGCCGTGTCTAACATAACCAAATGGTCCAACATAACCCACAAAATTCTAAAACCTTCTGAACTGCTACGATTAATTAGAGTAATTTGTTCTCAACAAAGAAATTGCATATCAGATCTCGGAGGTTTTACTAGTAACGACCAATGCCCCAAACTCTGACAACACCATCAGTATACCCACTAAAAAGTGTGCTACCATCTGCACTCCAGCTCAAACTTGTACAGTAAATAACCTGAAGTTCATGCAAAAATCAAATATTAAAGTCCCCTGTAACAAAATATAAGAATATTATTCGTTCAAAACTACAATCCAACAAGGAGAAACAGAATACCTATCCTTCACAGGAGAGGAGAAGATTTAAATCATACTCAAGACAGACAAATTTCCAATGTACTATTAGAGCTCAACCCCCGTACCATTAAAAAAAAAATTCTAGCCAGCCCACATCTTACCCCAACTATCCTTCCAGAATCTACTCACATTATGCAACAGTGTGAACTTACAAATGGCACACAAAAACCAATTCCATCTCGGCTATTATGCAGACGCAAAAAAGTTGGTCTTTAACAGTAACGTGGAAACTATAACTCCAGCATTTCAGAAAACAACAACAGTTAACATGAAAACAACAGTTAATCCAACACCTAAGGAGAATCTAGAAAGAGAAGGTGGCTGCTAATGAAGTTCGACCAATTACATCAACCCACAATTGAGAAAGCAATCACCAAGATACCATATTAAAGCCCATTGCAGAATAAGTACCAACACCACCTATTTGCGTAGTTCCTAGAACGACATGCTACGCAAATGTCCAATCCAATCATTACATTAAAATACATCTCAATGAACAAAATGTCCACTGAAGATCAAAACATAAATAAATGTTTCAGAAAAAAAAACTACGCACAGGACTTTAAGAATTTTCTCCAAAAGAAGTTATATAGGATCATACAGCAAAGGACATTCACTAATATGGTTCGCAACACAACGCTTGATCTTGATAGCCAGAACAATACTTAAGTTTCATTTCGCATGACCAACACATAGCCATAAACAAAACACATGAATACCACCCAGAACGCAACCTCAATTCAGCATAACACACCCAATTGGCATACAGTTCCAGAAAAAAAACTGAAAACCCAATGAGCCAAACCAACCAAATAATTAGTACTTTAGGTTAGGGAATTACCTTCTTCTTAGTGCCATTAGTATTGGTGTCATCCGCCTTCTCAGCCTCAGTCTTGAGATCCACTTTGAGATCCTCCACAATGCTCTTGCTCTCCAAGTCCCAGATCTTGATGCTCTGCTCGGTTGCGGCGCACAACCAGTACCTATTGGGGCTGAAGCACAGTGCGTGGATAATCGCACCGGCGTCAAGCGAATAAAGCTTCTTACCCTCGGCCAAGTCCCAAAGCAGGATCACCCCGTCCTTTCCTCCGCTAGCGCAAAGTGAACCGTCCGGGGACACAGCGACCGTGTTGACATACCCACCATGCCCGGCCAGCGTGTTTCTGAGTTTACAGTTGCTCAAGTTCCAGACCTTCACGGTACGATCCCACGAGGCCGAGACGATGGTCGGCTGAAGCGTGTTCGGGCTGAAACGGACGCAGGAGACCCAGTCGGTGTGGGCGTCCTGGTCCTGGATGGTGTACTTGCACTCTCCGAGAGTGTTCCAGAGCTTGATTGTGCGGTCGCGGGAGGCGGAGACGATCTGACGATTATCGATAGAGAAAGCCACGGAAAGGACGTCCTTGGTGTGGCCCACAAAGCGGCGGGCGGAGACGCCTGCCTGTAGGTCCCAAAGGCGGAGCTCGCCGTCCCAGGAACCGGATAGCGCGAACTGGCCGTCGGATGACAGCACAACGTCCTCAACAAAGTGGGAGTGCCCAGTTAGCCTGCGGCGGGGGACACCGTAGGTCTTCTCCTCCTTGGTGAGGTGCCACAGGATGATCGACTTATCACGGGAAGAAGTGACAATCATGTCGGAGTTGTCGATCGGTGTAGCGATGGCCGTCACCATGTCGGTGTGGGCCCTCATGGTACCACGTAGCACAAGTCCTTCGGCCATCGCTGCCGCTAGAAACGCTTATTCTCTATCGCTCAGAGCTTCTGCTTAGGGTTTTTGGGTGAGAGAGAGGTGCGGAGGCAAATGAAGCGAAAAAGCCGTATTTATATAGGAATCGCTAACATTGCCCTAGTGCTCTGTAAACCCTATCTATTATCCTAATATATATTGTCGTTTTTGTTGGGTTTTTTTAGAGGCAAAACCGAAATTTCCGTCGGTTCAATAAAAAATCGGTTTCGCTTTTTTTTTTTTTTTTTTACTTAGTATTAAACAGACGTCGAGAATGACAGCATTTATATATATATTGTGGATCCACGGTCAAAAAATCTTAAGTCCCCTCTTTCGCAAGCCTCATTTAGCTCTCTCTATGTTCGATCACTGCGTCTTCCATTACTCTCTCTCTCTCCTAACTGCTAAGCGAGCTCCGTCCTCCACTGCTTCTCTCTCTATTTGTTTCTCTCTATCTCTATATGTGCTGAGTAGTTTTAAGATGTAAACATGAACATATAGTGTGTTAATGTTAGTGAAATATTCCGTTTCAAATTTGAGTTGTAATTTGAATTATTTAGATAAGAATTTGTTTAAGTGTTCAAGATGTCTCATAAAAAGATTAGGACTGAAAAACATTTGAATCAAGAAGATAAAGATGAATCGCAAAGTGTGATCCAATCCTAAGATTTCTTAAGTGTATCTTCGGAATAGGATCTTCGCCCTACTTCGCTTGATCTTGGCTCGAGCGAAATTGATATTTTTCTTCATAGTGTGTTTCGCCCTAACTTGGCTTGAGCGAAATTGACACTTTTTTATACAGTGTGTTTCGCCGAAACTTCGCCATAGCTTTGCTTGAGCGAAAATCTCTGTTTTTAATTTTTCTTATCTTTTTCTATTTAAACTGTGAGACATTCGTCCTTGAGCTTCAGCCAGAACTTGAATATTGCACCCCGAACCATCCCCGCCGAGTTGACTCAGGCAACTAGCCTCGTCAAACTGAGACAAGAAAGGCGACTCGCTCATTTTGGTTCAACGAAGCCATCTTCACAACACAGCTCCCCTTTTTCCACCCATTTTTCCATATGTAAAACAAAATGGAAACACATCAAACTTCTTGTTTGTACAATTCACACTAGCCCGAACATAAACTTCTGGTCAAATAGTTCCAGTAGTCTTTAATAAAACAGAAGATTGATGAGCAGAAAATAAGTGATAAAGATTGGTGAGGAATATTTTCATTAAATTGAATTGAATTGTAAAACATATACAATAATGAATATATACAGTTGAGATCCTAACAACTTTCATATATTCTCAGGCATATTCTCAAGCACCTAACTTGGGTAAAATTTTAGAAACAATACAATGACAATTTGTTATACTAAATCTGCCAAATATTACAACAACACCCAAATAAGAGGAGTAATAGATAGGCCAATAAACACGTCCCACTAAAACCACCAGGCAATGTTTGTTCGGGGGAAGAATGTGATTGTGCAGTGCTATGGGCTTTGGCTTGTGTAGATAAAAAATCACGAAGGTGATTGTGCCACTCCATTTGCCCTCAAGGATGCTGCCAAAAAGAATGGAATGCTGCTTATAGGTATGTATCCTTTACTGCACCTAGTCAGACTTGGGGAGAACACTCGGTCAGGTGTGGGTAGAGCAGATGCCCTCATTGATCTTCTGTAAGAGCACCTCAGGGTCGCGTGATTCACAGGTGACGACATTGCTTGAGGTCGCAGCAGCGTTGGGGTATCCAAGCAAGCTGGCGAGTTCTTGGCAAGGTAACTACGCTTGCGTCAATTGGAGTTCCATTACCTGCAATTCATAGGGGAATAACACATGGCGATCGAGGTCTGGAAGAATGGAAATGGAAGGAGGGTAAAACAGAGAAAAAAATGCAAGTGACTCACGTGGTCGGCGCATTGGCTAATTACCGTCTAGATTAAAGGCTAAATCGACTTTGGGGTACTAATCGACGAAAATCAGAAGACTGTGGGCTCAATGTCACGAAATCAAAATAAAGGGGTGCAAAGTGTCAGACATCCAAACATTAGTCAACCACAATAATTTTAAGCAATAACTTAAAAAGTTCACAATGGAAAACAATCACATAACTCGTTTTTTTGCTACGCAAAAAGCAGCTTCTCAAAGTATTTCTCTGTCTCAAAGTAGATTAAAAATTTAGCAATTTTATTTATGAAAATGATTTATTGGCTAAAATTGAATACAAAAATTTAAATAGTATTTTTGCATTTAAAAATGCAATTGAAGTAAATTTATGGTTTAATTTTGAATTTATTAATTTTTTTTAACTGTAAAGCCTCATTTTTATGACTTGCCTAAGTTCCAAAAATGTTGAGCAATCTTGCTTGCACATCCAACCGGTCCTTTTTTAATGGCTTTTATTAGCACTTATTGCCCAAGATTACTTGTAGTCTCTAAAAGTATTTGTTTGAGGCTATCAAATGTGTGGATTCAAATTGAGACTTTTAGGGTGGACAAAAACTAGGGATAATCGTTTCTTGGAGCATTTAAATGTAATTTGGTCTTGTTGTTTTGCTACCAAATGTTGTTAGCCGAGTTTTGTTTTAGAGTCAATTAAAGAGTTTTTAACTAATGGCATGACCCAAAAGTGGCAATAATTTGCTAATTGCTATTAAGCAATTATACTCTAAGGCAGCCTTATGCAGTAATATTATTAAGTATCACATATATATAGCAATCATTTTTTTAAAACAAAAAATATTATAATATACCCCATATTTATAGGATAAAATTAAAGTGTCCCTGAGGATTTAATTTTTCTAATTACACTCTTCAAGTTGTAAAAATAAATCAATTATAGTACTTGCTTTAAACCAAAAGTGATGTGGAATAACTGAAATGCCCCTCTAAGTTAAAATTAGAACAAGAAATAAAATTTTTAATTTTAATTATTTATTTGAACTTCTCAATGTCTTTAGTAATATTTTATTGGAGAGGCATTTTGGTGTCTTCTGATCTGGTTCAACGATCGAATCAAACCAAGCAATAATTTGTGTTTTGCAATTTAAGGGGTGTAATTTGTTAATCCAACAAATTGAAAATATTTTGATTTTACTTCATAAGTATGAGGGCATACTATGATATTTCCGGTTTTCTTTTGTGCTTTATTCAAATAGACTTTAAATCTTCAATCTCAAAAAAAAGAGATAACATCATACACAACCTTGCAATGACCGGGCCAAAGAAGGTTGGTAAGGCATAACACCATCTATGAATGAAGTTAGTCATGATATATAAATGAAACTGGACATGCCTTATGTATGAAACTTAAGAGTGAAAATGCTCTTGGAATGTGTATATATATGAGATATGGTCTTTGTTTGTTTGCATAGATCTACTAAGGTCTGCATTAGAATATGAATCTTTCAAAAAAATTATTATGATTTGAAAACATCATTTCAAGAAACAAATATTTCAATAAAATGTTGGAGGAAATTAAATATTTACCATACCAAATGAAAGAACCTTTTTGGCACTCTGCTCGACATGGTAATGATCATATCTATTTGGTCAATTTGTTCTTCTACCACTCATTTTTATTGTGATTTTATCATTCTTATATATCTTCAGTCTAAGTTTGCAACTCTTTTTTATTGTAATTTTATTATTCTTACCTGCATGGTTGCAAGGTCAATTAGAAATTTGAGCTAAAGGGAGAGGAGTGGTATCACAAAAGACAATGATTGTTCACTTTTCAAACAGAAGCTTGCACAATTACTGAGTTGGCATTCAGCTGGACTTTTCTGAATTGATATTCATCAAAATAATCAAAGTGAGCCATATATTGATTAGTACGCTTCACCTTCAACATTATCTCCTTCCAGAATTGTATTGAAAAACTTAAAGTGCATCATCTTGAACAACGGCTACTCCAATACATTGAGGAAATGAAAATAATTCATTCAGCTGGACTCTTCAGAGAGAAAATAAATGTAATCTTCGAAGGAATAGTGACGAGCTGCTTAAATATTGCGCAAAAGAAGTGAGTTGGAGTGAACTTGTCCAACCAGATAAAGAAGATTTCTTTGATGTATAATATCTAACTCTCTCATCTGTTCCTAATTATTCGCTTTAAATTTTTTCTTGGAAACTAAATTAATATCTATTTCTCCCACAATTAATAAAAACATTCAGCTGGACTTTTCTGAATTGATATTCAACAAAATAATCAGGAGAGTTAACCATATATGGAGTAGTACGCTTCACCTTCAACATTATCTCCTTCCAGAATTGTATTGAAAAACTTAAAGTGCATCATCTTGAACTTATATCAAATCTCATAAATTGATTATGATATTATTGTATTCTGTATGGACTTATACTACAAAATACAGCCGAAAAGAACTTTTACATGTAAATCTTATAGAAACTATGGTAAATAGCAACATCCACATTTATTTCCACAAAACATGTTAGTGGTGGTTGCTAGTTAGAGTTGCATATGATTTTCACATCCTTGTAACGACAAGCTCTTTTTAAGATCTGTAGCTCCATGCTTAATTTTGTTTATAAGAGCATAGGATGTAAAATTTTTTTATAACGTGGAAATCTCTCAAAGCCGGATCCGTTTGGCCCAATCCTGAAGTACAAACTACGACTCACTAGACTGACCCCACAATCCAATGAGCATATAAGTCAAGAACTCGTCTAGCAGCAGGAAAATCTATCCTACACCCTTTAGACTCGAACTTAATACGTCGAGCCCCAAGGAGGATGTCAACATAGGAGGTAAAATAATGACATTTCTCTTCAAAAATAGGAGAATATTGTTCGAGATTCATCCATCGAAAATTTTTGTTCCAAAAATATCAAACTCTAAACAAAAATTGTTTAGGCAACAAGAACATAAACCTATAGCATAGAAAGTATAGCAGATACAATGTTTTCAATCAAGTCAGTCTAGCCTTTCGAATCCCTTTTTCTTGCCTTTGTAAATGATGTCATAACTTTAAGGGGTTGTCTAGTAATTAAAACTTGGACATTTATGGTCTGCTCCCTCCAAGGTCCTAAATTCAAAATATAATGGGTGTTATCGATCTTTTAGAGCCACCCCAGAATCTTTGTCAATCTGTTCCGAAATTAGTCGAGATGTACATAAGTTCAAGTTGGCCCAGACACCCGAACAGAAAAAAATAGAATGATGCCATATGCAGACATTGGGAGGAAAATAGAAGGAGCCTACCTACTTATATTCAATCTTAAGGGTGAGTACCAGAAAGGATGGAACCGGTTCCGGTACTCACCGAAATGGAACCGGAAACGGAATCCGGAAATTCCGGTTCCCAAGGCCCAGTTTGTACTCCGTTCCAAAGTTAACTAAAGGTCGATGAAGGCAAGTTGCAATTGAAGGGGAGAGAGAGTGAGTTTGGTAGCAGAAGCCTGAAATCTAGCACTAGCAGCATAGAATCTGGATTTGCAAGCAGCAAACTGCAGAATACATATATGACAGTGCCTTTCTTTTAGACAATTGACAAAATAGATCACAAGTTTCTAAGGAACAACAAGAAGGCAATGGGCTTCGGGTATTAAATTGCATCAATTGACAGTTTTTACTAGTCAAGAAAATGAATGCACTGCTCGAGGTCATCCCTATCTCCTTAATCAGTGCCATAAAAGAATTGCATACCAAGAAATAAACAATATCAGGCACGTGGAGTGATAAACCTTATAAGCCACAGCTAAAGAAACTGGTAGCAGTACAAGTTATAAGAACTTCAGATAACATTAACTGGGTTAGAGATACATAATCCAGTTCCTTCTCAAGTTCATGAAAACATAAGCAGGTTGAGAACCTCAAAAAGACTTTAAATGAATATCAACCAAAATATTTTACCTTCTGGATAGATGTAATCAGTCCCTGGATAAATCTAGGAGGAGTGCAGTTGATTTCAACAGCAACGACCTGCTTGCATGAATCTCCAATAGAGGCACACTCTGCAATAGGATCACCACTGAAAACTTTAATCCCATCCTTGGAATTGAAAGAGAATCACGCTGGAATTTCAATGCCGTCTTCTTCAAGAAGCTCATCATATGCCTGATTACATAAGAAAGAATAAATGAAATATTTTCAGCCAGAGCCAGAGGCTATTCTGAAACTGGATATCAGAAAAGAAATAATATCCAACCAGCAAGATAGATTTCGGAAAATTATACGAGCAACTCTAACTAGACCCCCTCAATGAATTGGGATTCAGTGGAACAAAGCAAGACGCCTGTGAGCTGAGTACCATGTCTACAGTTAGTCTGAGTTAAAATGATGAAATCCACATATTACATTCCATCTTTATTCTTAAGGTATCCGTTAAAACTATACGTGCCTACCACATGATATTGTTCAATATTTAGAACACGAAAGGCTTGCCATCGACGCTCCAAAATCTGAGGTACTTTGTTAAATTGAAAAGTAGAATCAATCCGTGTGAATTAAAGCTGTAAACATAATTTTAGATTTACAGATGTTAACAAATTGTGTCTGTTGTCTAAATGAATATCACAATATATCCTATGCTCCATTTCTGTCAACATAGTAGTCCCTATATGACTTAAAGGAGCAAGAAACTAATTAATGGATGTTGTTCATATGGCACTTGCATGAAAGAACCTCCTGTGGAACCACGAGATAAATAGGATATGTCAGGACATGTCAGATACTCGTGAGTTGTGACTACTTTAGATCCTATAGATATATATTCCAACGAGATATGGCTCAGTGTAGCACATCTCAGAAAGCAAACTACCATGTTACCTTCGCTTCTAGCTTATTTGGAATTGTTTCAAATGCAATTAGGTCAGCACCCGAATTGGCTAGAATCTGTACCCTTCTCCTGTGAAAATTCTTTAGTGTGGCTACAGTAATTGCATCACCGTAGTCCCCGCTGCGAAGAGGAAAAAACAAGAACTCGTGAAGAGACATGTTGATATACCTCAATAGGCTCAAGCTCTCAAAGCCAAAATCAGTGCCATAAAAGAATTGCAAACTCTCACCTCTGCTATCCTGCAAATTGCATAGTGGCCTTCCTTTCCCCAACCAAGAACTACCGGTATCAATAGTAGAAAACCCAGGACCCTCGCACTCCACAGTACCTCAGACCACCCCATGTCTACCAACAAAAGCATGAGTGTTACAAGTATATACCATCTAATCCTTACTGTAACATCGAATCACTCCCACCCTCAACAAAAGTACTCATAAATACGTGTTCCTTTGGGCCACAAATACACAAATACACAACAACCAGTCCAGAAAGGTGTGAGAGAGAGGAGCTTTCGTGAGGGACGCTGGGAGGGTCCGGAGGGATGGAGGCCGTGGTGGGGGGCTGTCGCCTGGCGGCTGGGACTTGGGGGAAGTCCGATTTCAAGTTAGGGCAGCAGGTAAGGGACGGGGGTCGGGGGTCTTCTGTGACAGTGTGAGTGTGAGTGTATTCTAAAATTTTTTATTTTAAAAAAAAACCGAAACCGGAAAATTCCGGCGTTTCGGTTTCGGTTACGAAAAATCTCTAAAATGAGTACCGGTTCCAGAACAGCCCGGAACCGGAACTTCCGGTTTTCGCGGGATAAAAAGCTCAGCTTATTCAATCTAGATGTCACCGCGAGCTTCTTCCTTCAGAATCAGAGGAATCTCGCCTAATAGGAAGGCGAAAATGGAATCCATTGTTGCAAACCTCTGTCCACTCACTTCTATCTCATGCTTTACCGTATCTAACTTTATTTTCTTAAACTTTTGCCATATTAATCTAATCTTTTTTTTTTCTAAGTGCATATTAAATCTAATCAAAAGTAACAAGATATAACAAAACTTAAAATACAACGGAGAATTAAAGTTAACTCAGTCTTTTCAAATGACGAAGGATTAAGAAAGGAATATTTCTAAACACTTTTAAAAATATAATTTATTTGATTTCAATGTTCTTTGACAAGTAATTTGTTTAGAATTAAAAAAAAATATTTTTTTTCGCTCACTAACTATTGGAATACTGGCACATTGCACTTAGAACTATTGACTTTATGATATTTCACTCATCAACTATCATTCTTGTATACTTTGTACATTCCAATAGGGGTGAACAGAACCGGACCGCAGACCGGACCGGACCGGAAAACCGGACCGGTCCGGTCCTTTTTCTTAAAATGCGGTCCGGTCCGGACCGGACCGCATTTATTAAAAAAATAAAAAAATATATATTTTTTATATTTTTAATACAAATTATAAACATAAAACGTTTAATTTTTATCTAAACTAAAACTTAACATTTTTATATACACTTCCCATTTGAAATTAACCTAAAAAAAATTTTGAAAAAATTTTAAAAAATTAAAAAAATTTTAAAAAAAATTAAAACCGGTCCGGACCACTTAAGTGGTCCGGACCGGACCGCATTTAGTGAAACCGGACCGGACCGGACCACTTATAAGTGGTCCGGTCCGGTCCTATATTATTTAAGGACCGCAATGCGGTCCGGACCGGAATGCGGTCCGAAAAACCGGACCGCATTCCGGTTGTGCAGCCCTACATTCCAATGTGGGAACTTGATATTTTAATTTAGTGAAACAATAATTTTACATCCACACAAAAATATATTGGTAAATAAATTGTGAGGGTGAAATCATCATTTCACTTAACCAAAATAGTTTAGAGTGCAAAAATCAAAATCTTAATAATTGACGAGACAAAAGTGTATTTTAATCCTTATAATTATATATTGTGAGTGACTTTTAGTGTATAACAATTAATAATGTCTTGATTACAAAAAAATAATAATAATGTCTTGGCTCGGAAAAAAATGGAGAGAGTGTATATTACAATTTAATATGTTAAATACAGAAAATTATATTTATTTTTTTGCCTTTTTTTAAATTCCCAAGCTATATATTAATACAGCAGATGTTCAAAACCTCCGAACCACCTTTTTATCTTGTCCCCAAATATATACGAGCACAGAAACGATGGAATTTGGGAATAAATTTGGGTAAACCAGCAGCAAGACGACAACCTTTTTTTCAGAGCTGTGGTGGTAAAAAGAAAAGGAAAAACAAAAGAAATAAAAAAGAGAGACTAATTAGATTGGGTTCCAGAAGCTGAAGCTGAAGCTTTATAGCACTCGTTCTCTCCTTGTCTCATGGTTGTTTTTACGGGAAATATGCAATTTGGTCACTAGGTTTAGAACATGTTGACGATTCAGTTTTTTTTCTGTGATGATTTGGTCTTTCCGTCAAACATCCGTTAATTTTTAAAGGAATAGAATGCGTTCGACCGCTACATGTATCGGTCGACCGCTACAATTTACCGTTGCCGCAACGGTAAACAAACCGGTCGACCGCTATTCCGGTTAAAAATTTAACGAAAGTTTGACGAAAAGACCAAATCGTCACAACTATATATTCTCAATGACCATATAGTAAAAAAAATAAAACTTAATAATTAAATCGTAAACCTCCGTGCTGTAAATCTAGGGTATGTTCGTTTTCACTATTTTTTCAGGATTCTAAGTATATTCACAATTCTACCACCGAACATATTCAGAATTCAAACACAAAAACCAATACATTTTACACAATCTCCAACAACTTTTTAATTTTTTATTCAACATAAATTTTCTCTCTCTATACTTTTTCACATAACTCCAATACTTTTTTATTAAACAATTACATCAAATCATTTATCTCTCCACTTTACACAAACACCAATAAAACACTATTCAACATAAAAATTCACAACTTCTCTAAAATCCTACATTTTTTCTCAAAACGAACATCACCCTAGTAATCTAATTGCATATTTCTCTTATTTTCTACGCGGTCTAAACCCTCCCAAGTTAAATGCTCGTACTCTCTCTGTCTCTCGAGATTATTTAATTGTATTTTGGAGACTTGTCCTAGGACTGAATACAACTCTCAAAAATACACAAAAAAAGAAAAGAAAAAGAATACAACTCCCAAGAAGGAATCGCCTTCCTCTTTCTGTTTTCTTTTCCTTTTGGGCCAACGATTCTGTAGCTTCTTCTCTTTTTCTACTGTAGCCATCTTCTTCCATCCCCATCAGGAGTATTGTGTTCTTGTTGTTTCCTTTTGTTGTGACGAATCCAAATGGGTTCCAGAAAGGCCTAGGCGTAACGATGGATGTTTGGGTCTCATAGCAGCAAAATGCATTATTTAAGGTCAGTTTTCACTCTTATGTTGCTTCTTTCCCCCACTTTCGGTATCTTTCGAATTGCGATAGTGTGGCTCTAACTCATTTTATGGTTGAATTATATTTTCGAGCCATGTTTTTGGTTGAAGAAGCAGTATTTGCTTCGGTTTAGATGCAATTAGTTGTTTATACGACTTTTTGGTCGGTTAATTTATACGTTGCGAGGAATCAATGTTGTTTTGCTTCTATGGCTAATTTTTATTTTTGGCTTAATTTCACACGTGTGTTGTGATTTGGTTTTGTCAGAAATAGCTGTTCCTTACTCCAATTGCTTGTCACTGATTTTGCTGTATGTATGCGAAAATAGGGACTTCTGGAGGAGGCACAGGAGGAAGATTTTTGTTACGGTTGGAGCTTTAGGTGGTGGGTATGCATTGTATAAGCTATATGACGCTAACAGGCGTAGGGTCACTGAGTGGGAGAGGGAACTTGCTGAGCAGGAGAGAATACTTGCCGAGCGGGAAAATTTCATTAAAGCCCAGTTAAGAGATATCCTGATCTCATGTTTTATTTCTTCGAAATCTTGAGTATTGTGTTTCAGAAGTATGTATGGCTGCGGTTCTAATATTCTAAATGTGTCAATGTTAATAGAATGCAAGCCCATTTTGCCAATATTCAAAGGATTGCTGATACGACAACGTTGCCTCATGCAATGCATTATTTAAGCAGTCGAATTGCAGAAGAATTGGATCATTCTGAGCTTACTGAGAAGCTCCAGAAAGCAAAGGGTCAACCAAACTCAGAGAAACTTGAGTTATGGGATAGAATTAAAATCCTAAGTATGAATCTAATATCAATATGTGCTTATGCTTTAACTGTGCCTACATAGACTATCTCATAATATGTTCTCTTTAATCTTATTCTCTCAAAGATATTATAATTAACCTAGTGGACTCATGTTTTCTCCAGGTTTCACAAGGATGGTTGTGTCCCTATGGGCAGTGACAATGCTGAGCTTACACATTAGAGTTCAAGTCAACATATTGGGGAGGCATTTATATCTTGACACTGCACGGGATCTTGGAAGCTCTTATTCACTTGTAAGAGCTCCCTTTCTTTTCCATAAATATGTTATAATGTATTTATGGAAACACATAGCTTGTTTGTCCGAGCTTCTTGAATTATTATTAAGGTTTACTTTGGCTCCAGCTGTACACATTTTGCAAATCCTGCCAGTATTATTCTCAGCTTAAGTATTCTAGTGCAGCTTCTTTCTTTGCTTGTGGAAAAGTAGATTTTCATTCTTGCTTGCAGCGTGTCCTCTTTACCTATGAAATACCTTGGGCTCCCTTTGGGTGTTAGCTTTAAGTGCATCCACATTTGGGATGAGATTCTTGAACGAATGGAAAGGAGGTTGGCGGGATGGAAGCACATGTATCTTTCGAAGGGGGAAGGCTTACTCTCATCAAATCCACACTTTCATGCCTCCCGATGTATTTTCTATCTTTATTTCCTATCCCGGTTGCAATGACAAAGAGGTTGGAGAAGATCCAGAGGGACTTTCTATGGGGAAGTGATGGGAGTGTGCACAAGTTCACCTTGTGAATTGGGATATGGTTTGCTCTCCATTTCAGTCTGGAGGGTTGGGGCTCAGAAGTCTTACAGTGTTCAACATGGCTCTTTTGAGTAAATGGCTTTGGCGTTTTGCTTATGAGAGAGATAGTCTTTGGAGGGTGGTCGTTGCTGCAAAATATGGGTGTACGATGGGGGATTGGAGAACTCCCATAAGTCGCAGGCCTTATGGTGTTAGCCTTTGGAGATTCATCAACAAAGATTGGAGTGACTTTGGTAAGCATATCGGATTTTTGGTGGCCAACGGAGGTAGGGTTAGTTTTTGGCATGATTGGTGGTGCGGTGATCAACCTTGGTCTATTGCGTTTCTGGGTGTCTATTCTTTGTCTTCTTGCAAGGAGGCTACGGTGGCTGATTGTTCGGTGGGGAATGATGGTCATGCCGTGTGGAATTTCTTTTTCCTTAGATCGGCTAATGACTGGGAGTTGGAGAATTTTTCTGCATTCTTTTCCCTTTTGTATGGGTCAGAGATTAGAAGAAGAGCGGAAGACAAGTTGTCTTGGATGAGTGCTAAGGATGGAGTCTTTTCGGTGAAGTCTATGTATACTCTCCTTGCGGGCAGTTCTAACTTGTCTTTCCTGTGGAAAGGTTTGTGGAGGACGAAGTGTCCTATGAGGGTTTCTTTCTTTGTGTGGGAGGTTATGCATGAGAGAATTCTCACTACCAATAATCTTCGCAAAAAAGGAGTGTACATTGCTGTTTGGTGCTATCTTTGTTGTAGTGATGGGAAATCGGTTAACCATGTGCTCCTTCATTGTCCCTTGACACGTGGACTTTGGAATCATGTTCTTAGTATGGTGAACTTTTTTTGGGTTATGCCTGAAAAGGTGGATGATGTGTTGTGGTGTTAGGAGATGAAGTTTTCTAATCCCTTTGCGAAGGCTATTTGGAGAATGATTCCCGCTTGCATTTGGTGGTGCCTTTGGAGGGAACGTAACAATAGATGCTTTGAAGATTGTTCTTTGCCTTTGATTAAGTTGTAGGGATTTTTATTACTTTCTCTTTTCTATTGGGCTGATGCGGTGTTAGGCTGCCATTTTGCTGATTTCCATTATTTTCTTAGTTTTATTGCTTGTATGGATTAAGTGATTTCGGTATAGTCCCTTGTACTGCTATCACTTTTCTATTAATAAGATTGATTGACTTATCAAAAAAGTAATTAAGAAGAACATGGTATTTGGATTATCATGTTGGTCAAGCAGTAAATAAGGATACATATAATAGCTGGATAGTGGAATTCAACTGTCACAAATAAACTGCTCCCCTAATCAGGCCAATGAAAGTTGTACACATGCAGTCTAATGGTTTGCCTCCTTGGAGGTCTTATAGACGAGGCATATACTTTACTAGTACAAAGGAGTGAAGTATCAAGCTGTAGGGAAAAACATTTGGACTGTGTCAGCATGCCTCAACTAAGCTTTATTGGGAAAGTGGTTTTGGATAGTTTTACTTGGAAAAAGAGGCACTACAGAGAACATTTTTTAATTGAAATAAAAGGTTCCTTAAAGTTGATTGTTAATGAAGTGAGAGATTTATGTACGTTGGGTTGAGGATGGATTCTGGAATAGCTTATACATTAATAATGGTGTTGTATTTGTTTGGGGAAATAGGTGTTAATTTGAAAAGATATCAATCCGTTGTACGAAGGCCCGTTAGTGCAGGCAACTAGAAGCTCAGGAAAGCGCAAGGCAAAAGATGGTCTAATGGGGCCTATTGTGCACCCTACGTAAGTTACTGGTCTAGTTTGTTTTGGTATATTGCAGTTGCATGACATTAAGGATCAAGCTAAAAACAAATAGATTCAATGACTATGGATTCCTGTGAAACAAGTACCATAGCGCAAACTGCTACAGCCGTGGAATGCATCGATGGATAGTTGCTCTGGTTATCATTTCTTTGTATGCTCGTGTACTTTTTTATGTTATGCATGCTACAAGATTTTCTCTCTTAGCTGAAATTCCAAGTTTTACTTTTCTCAGAGTGTAGTTTTGCTTAGTTTCAGAGGCTTTGTGAGTTTGGGATTTTGCTTAAAATCTTTGAATGGCATTTTTTCGAAGCTTAGTGATTGAAGCTAAGTCGTTCCAGTTCTCTATGAGTTTGTATGACATTGTCACGTTATCTGAACATAATAGGAAATCTCAGAGTGACATTCGCTTGGGAAGATATAGGGTGGTCTGGTTGGCGAATCTGTTTGCTAAACTGGTGCTCTTAAAGGACTCCAGAGGCTTTTCGGAGAAATTCAACAAGTCCTCACGTGTGTTTCTCGCTCAATTATGTTCGAATAGGAGCGGTAGATACGTTGCTCTAGCTGAATTTGGGGAGCGACGCTGAAGTGGGGCAGTGATGGTGCTGGAGGGGAAGTCTTGCATTGGGTGGCAGTCCTTTGCTCTGGCTTGTGAAGAAATTATTTCGGTCATAGGTGAGCTCAAACACAAGCGTATGGGGCCTGGGGCTGCTCCGGTCAGGCAAGGTTTGTCTTTCGCAGATAAGGTGACATCTAGTTTACCAGAGAAGAAGACGGAGGGGAAGGGTGTTCGTCGTCATTTTCAGGTTGGTCATTCTGCGCTGGTGGCTGACACTGACATAGTCCTGCGGCACAGCAAAGCTAGAAAAGGATATTGCGATTACCCATGATTCGACTGTGCAGTCTGGACAGTCGGCGTTGGTTTCTGATTCTGACAGTGACCTGTGGCAGCATTTAATGCAGTTAAGAATTGAGTTGGATCGAGTTATTGGGCTGGTACAACAAAAGCATCGATTCGCGGAGCCCGCTCCTAAGCCCATTCCTAGCTCGCTTTGTTTGGTGTGCAGATTCAAGATTTCGACCATTCAGCCGGCCCAGCAAGCGCCCAATGCCATTCCCGGCCTTTCGCACTTGAACCCGATCAGCAAGGTCAACCCAGTTGTCACCCTAGGCATCCTAGGCTCTTCCCCTGGCTCGACCCCGAGAATACATGGCATGCCGAGTGAGGCAGTCGCGCATACCGGGCATGCTAGAGGTCCTGACTCTGGGTCTCCTAATCCCTGGATTCCAGGGCAAGCTGAGAATCCTGGCCTTCCGCTCTTGAACCTGGTCAGCCAGGTCATTCGTAACCCCGGGTATCCTAGGCTCCTCCCCTGGCTCGACCCCGGGCATCCAAGGCATGCCGGATGCTGCAGTACCGCATACCGGGCATGCTGGAGGTCTTGACTCCGGGTCTCCTGATCCTGGGATTACAGGCAAGCAAGACCAATTTTGATTGTCTGGCATAACGGGCATGACTCCAGGAATTCAGGGCATGGTGGGTCTTGACTCGGGGCCTCCCGGGCTCACAGGTCTTACTGTCAGGGATTCGACTCTCCTGTTAGCAGAAACTGGCGCAGCCCTTGGAGGCTTGGTTGGCGTTGCTGATCACCCGTCGTCGGCGGCAGCTCCCTCGGCGGAGTCTTCTGCGGTTAGGGGCGACTGCCGGGAGGCAGCTCCGGCGACGTTGTCTCTTCCTCTCCTAGGCACCGAAGTTGTTGTGTCTTTGTCGGGGGTGCGGGGCGCCTGCCCGATGGCTTCTTTGGTTCCTGTCGAAGGCTCAGAGGTGAGCGAGGGATCCCTTTTAGTTCTTCCGGCAGAGGACAAGAGAGCTGGTTTTGATGTGAAGTTGGCAGGGGAGCCTGTAGTTGGGCCAGCGGTGGGGATGGGATGACCGTTGTCCTAGGTCAGTGCTTGGCGGTGGGGGAGTGTTCTCAGGGGCCACCTCAGAGCTTGGTTTGCGTTGAGAGCACTGCTGGATCTGTCCTTGAGTTTTCTGTCTCTGAGAGGGACCTCATCCCTATTGACAGTGGGGCTCCTTTAGCTATGTGTACTATCCAGCATGGTCAGGAGGTTTTTTCTGCCGGTTTTGATTCTTCAAATTGGGTTTTGGGTATGGTGCAATCTTTTAGACCTAAGGTTGGCTTATCTTGTGAGGGTCATGAGGCTGATATGAAGGCTTTTTTTGTAGCTTTGGAGAAGGAGAAGGGGTCTTGGTGTCCGCCTTCACCTTGTAAGATAAGGGGTAAGTTTACCAGGGAGTTGAAGGGGTTGATATTTGCGGTTAACTATGAGGGGAAAACCTACGTTTCTAGAAAACATAGGAAGGATGGTAGGGACATTTTCGGTTATTTATGAAGCCTAGAATCCTAAGTTGGAATGTTCGGGGCCTCAATGACAATACTATGTGCTCTAGGATTGGTAATTTAGTTCGTAGTTGGAAGCCGGATCTTTTGTGTTTCCAGGAGACAAATAGGTGTCGTATCGCGGGCTTTAGTCAGAAGTTTGTTGGGGGGGGGTCTGCATGTGAGATGGAGTAGTTTGCCAGCGGTTGGTGCTTCAGGTGACATCTTAATTTTATGGGATTCTAGAGTGTTGGAGATGGTTGATGTGTGTCTTGGTCTTTTCTCCCTTTCGATGGTTTTTGCTGTGGAGGATGGATGCACTTGGGTTTTCTCTGAGGTTTATGGTCCTAATGATGACTCTCTTAGAAGAATGTTGTGAGATGAGTTGGCTGGTGTTTTCTCTTGGTGGGGCTTTTCGTGGTGTATTGGTGGTGACTTTAATGTCACGTTTTCCAGATGAGAGGTCCGGGTCGGGAGGTTTTGACAGATTTATGCTGGAATTTTCTAATTTTATCTCCGAGATTGGGTTGGTAGATTCTCCGCTGGTTGGTGGTTTATTTACGTGGTCTAATAATCGTTCTTCTCAGGCTTGGTCAAGGATTGATAGATTCATTTTTAGCTCCGAGTGGGAGGTGTTGTTCCTCGAGGTTATCCAACGTTGTCTGCCTTGTTTGTATTATGATCATTCTCCAATTATGTTGGAGAGCGGTTCGTGTGAAGGTGGCAAGAAACGTTTTAGGTTTGAAAATAAGTGGTTGAAGGTGGAGGGTTTTGTGGATCGTATTAGGGATTGGTGGAAGAGTTATGATTTCTCTGGGTCCCCCAGTTTTGTGCTCCATTCAAAATTGAAAGCTCTGAAACAAGACTTAAGAGTTTGGAACAATGAATTTTTGGTGATCTCTTAACTCAAAAATCGTCTTTGTTGAGGGAGTTATCTTTGCTAGATGGGCTGGATGAGGAAGGGTGTCTTGTTGCTGGGGGTATGGATAGGAGGTTGGGGATTTTGAGGAACTTAGATCAGTTGATTGATTGGGAAGAAGTCTGTTGGAGGCAAAAGTCTCGTGCTTTATGGCTCAAGGAGGGGGATAGATGTACGAAATTTTTCCACCGTGTTGCAAATTCCAATTGAAAATTTAATTATATTTCTTTGTTAGAGGAGGATGGGGAGGTGGTGGAAGACCCTGCGGATATCTCTTCGAGGATTGTTAGCTACTACTCCACTTTGTATGAGGAGCCTTTTCCTTGGCGACCTTCTCTGGATGGACTAGAATTTGATAAGATTTCGGGGGAGGAGGTTGTGTGGTTAGAAAGACCCTTTGCGGAGGATGAGGTGTCTGGGGTAATTAGAGGTCTTAATGGAGACAAAGCCCCTGGGCCTGATGGTTTCACTCTAGCGTTTTATCAGACTTGTTGGAATATTATTAAGGGGGACATTATTTTAGTTTTCAATGATTTTGCTTGGGCTGGCAGATTTGTTCTTAACTTTAATGCTACCTTTGTTGTTCTTATCCCTAAACAACCGGGTGCGGTTCAATTGAAAGATTTTCGTCCCATAAGCCTCGTGGGGGGCATCTATAAAATCCTAGCTAAGGTTTTGGCGAATAGACTGAAGCATCTGCTTAGTAAGATTATCTCGCCTTCTCAGAATGCTTTTGTGAGGAGACGCCAAATTTTGGATTCTGTTTTGATTGCCAACGAATGTATTGATTCTAGGCTGAGAATGGGTGAGTCAGGATTGTTGTGTAAGTTGGACATTCACAAAGCATATAACCATGTCAATAGGAATTTTTTTGCTTTACCTACTGAGAAGATGTGGGTTCGATGCTAAGTGGTGCAGCTGGATTGAATTTTGCATCTCTTCGTCAAATTTTCTGTGCTTGTGAATGGGTCCCCGGAGGGGTTTTTTGGTAGTTCTCGGGGTTTGAGGCAAGGAGACCCTCTCTCTCCTCTTTTGTTTGTTATTGTTATGGAGGCTCTTTCTAGAATGATCTCCAAGGTGGCTTCCCTTGGTGTTATTAACGGCTTTAAGGTTGGTGGTGTGTGTGGAGCAACTACTAGTGTTTCTCACTTGCTTTTTGCCGATGATACCTTATTGTTGTGTGGGGCTGAGGAGGATTAGATTCGTAGTATTCGGTGCTTACTGTTATGTTTTGAAGTGGTTTCAGGGCTGAAGGTAAATCTGGCCAAGTTAGAGGTCATTCCTATTGGTATTGTGGGCAATGTGCAGAGCTTGGTGTCTATTGGGATGTAGGGTGTCTACATTGCCAATGACTTATTTGGGGCTACCTCTGGGTGCCCGCTACAAAAGTGTATAGATTTCGGATGGTATTTTGGAAAGGATGGGACGAAGGTTGGCGGGATGGAAACGTATGTACTTGTCCAAGGGAGGCAGGCTTACTTTGATTAAGTCCACTCTGTCTAGTCTTCCTACATACTTTTTTATCGCTTTTCCCTATTCCAAATGTTGTGGCTTTGAGACTTGAGAAGTTATAGAGGGACTTCTTGTGGGGTAGTGAAGATGGGGTTCATAAGTTTCATCTGCGCAGTTGGTCGAAAGTGTGTTCTCCTATTCATTCTGGAGGGCTGAGGCTTAGGAGGATCTCTGTGTACAACAAAGCTTTGATGGGCAAGCGATTGTGGAGATGTGTTATTGCTGAAAAGTATGGTACTACGGGAGGTGGGTGGTTCTCCTTGTCTTCGAGGGGTTCTTTTGGGGTGAGCCTTTGGAAACACATTAGTAAAGGTTGGTCTTCTTTTTCGGAGCATATTAGGTATGTTTTGGGAGATGGTCAGCGTCTCAATTTTTGGCATGATAATTGGTGTGGTGGGCGAGTTTTGAGTCGTTCCTTCCCTTTAGTCTTCTATTTGTCCTCATGTAAGGATGTCATAGTGGTGGAGTGTATGGAAGTAGGCTCTCGTTCCTTAGTGGAATATTCAGTTTACTAAATCTGCAAACGATTGGGAACTGGAGGTGTTTGCGGCCTTTTATTCTTTCCTCTATGAGCAGAAGGTGTGTAGAGGTAGATCTGATATGATGTTGTGGTTGGGCTCCAAGACTGGTCTTTTTTCTGTTAGGTCGTTCTATGATTACCTTTCCTGTGGGGATAGCTCTGATTCTTTCCCTTGGCGTGGGATTTGGAAGGCCAGAGTCCCTTTGCGTGTGTCTTTCTTTGTATGAGAGGCTTCTCATGGGAGGATATTGACGATTGATAGTCTCAGAAGGAGAGGTGTTTATGTCACAGAGTGGTGTTATATGTGTAAGGGTGATGGCGAATCTGTTAATCATTTGTTATTGCACTGCCCGGTTGCCAGAGGTCTTTGGATGACTGTCCTTGGTACTTTGAATGTTCATTGGATTATGCCTGAACGGGTGGTGGATGTCCTACTATGTTGGGATTGGAAGTTTGTGGATCCGTATGCTACTGTTATATGGAGGATGATTCCTCTGTGTATTTGGTGGTGCCTTTGGAGAGAGCGAAATCGCAGAAGCTTCAAGGACGTAGCTAGGACGCTTTAAGTGTTCAACCAGGGCTCCCGGTCCTCCAGGGCTTCCCTGGCTCGACCCCGGGCATCCAAGGCTCATCCTTTACCGGGATTCCCTGGCTCGTCCTTGTCCCAGTCTCCCGGGCTTCTTTTTTTGTTTGCTTTGTTCGATTTTGGTACAGTCTTTGTACTGATTTCTGCTCACGTTTTTAATAATACTGCTCGTCAAAAAAAAAAGTTTGTTTTGGTTTCACTTAATTTTAGGAGTCGTAGAACATTCTCGAATTTGGGTTGGAGTTCAAGTGCATTAGGTCTTGTGGGATATGTTGTGTTTTTTGGTTTTATTTGTGGATTTTAGTTAGTAATTAACATGGGGTTAGTGGTCAAAGTCTATGTAGTTCAAGTTCGACCTTATTCAGACATAATGCCTAGTGAAAATGAGGTTGATGCCTACTTATCAGAAAAAAAGAGGTTGATGCCTAGATCCATTTTCTTTTTCTCCCTCCTGTGGACCTTTTAATCCAGTTCCTCGATTTCAACAAAATTGTAGCAAACCTATACCTGAATTATGTTCCCCTTTCCCTAAAATTCCAATCTTAGTAACTGAAGAATAACCATTCATCAAATAGTTCCGGGCAACCACAAGATACCAACACACTGTTCTCGTGTTAATTTTATTGCCCTTGACAGCAACCCTGGCACTTAAGCATATTTCCCTGTTTAGTCTCTAGACCAAATTTCTTTCTTTAATTATTCTAAAACTGTACCATACTTTTTCCACTAATAAAGTGGACCCTTCGTTTTGCGAAAAATAAGCTGCAGCCACCTAAATGTTGCAACCATTGTTTTCCAGCTTGCAGCAACCTAGAATATCACAATATATCATCTTTAGACCTGAGCCCTCATTCTTTGTCCCAATATTTTTATCACCAAAACCTGTCAAGAAACTAAAGATGTACCTTTGATTTATCCCACATCAACCCCTTGGTTGGAATCTCACCCTTGTTATAGCTAAAGATTCACCGGGAGATGGAGTGGACTTTGGAGTTTTTAGAGGATTTGGATAGGGAAGGATTTAGGTGGGATTTGGCTTGATTGACGAAGGTAATAAAGATCTGGAGTGGCAGCATGATAAGGTGTGCCATTTTGTTTGGTTCCCTTTTAGGTACGTGGTGCTGTCTAATATTGCTGTTGTTATTAATTGAGAAGAAAACTGTAGTCATGACTGGGAAGTCTTGGAACTTAATCTAAAGTTGGAAGTTGTGATTGTTATCCTTGACTGATTGGACGAAAAGGGAAGAAAGGACTGGTTTAAGGTGGCAGGGAGTTGGAGAGAAAGGATTGCTCTCTGATTGAGGTGTGGTTTGAGTATTATGTAACATAATGTTTCATTCGTCCTTCCTAGTTTTATCAGTTTCCTTTTCTTTTCTTTTTTTCGGTAGGGGTGGGGGTGGAGAAGATGAATTGGTCACCTTCTTACGTTTTAAGTTGTCTACAAGATAGTGTTGGCAACTTCCCTTTTCTCTTTATTGGGTTAGGCCTTGCCTACTTTTGTCATGCCCATTTTCTTCAGGTACTTTTATTTTGTTGTTATATTCACAAGGTTACCAGAATGGAAAAATTGGGTACAGATAAAACAACTTATTTAACTTTTATGACGTTGAGAAAGGAATAGGAGAATCTTTTAAGGGAAAGGGGGAGAAAGGAGGGGGGAGGGAACTCTGGTGAGTCGGTGTCAAGGTGGAAATTATCATTACCGACTCACCAAAAATGATCATTTAGAATAACCACTAACCATGGTCTACCTGTGATGAAACCTTTGACTCCCACATTCTTTGAAAGGGAAAGTAATTAGAGAAGATTATTAAAGGTGAGGGATGAAGAGAGAAGAAAGCAACACTACAACTAGTGCAACTGGAAAAGCAGGGTGACAAAGTAGAGAGAGAGAGAGAGAGAGAGAGATGAGTCTGTATAAGGAAGACAACAGGCTCTTCAATCCTTAACATTTAATGGAAGTTCGACAACATTTCAACAAATGTTTTACTTATCAAAAACATTTGTTGAAATGTTGTGGAACTTCCATTAAAATAGCAAGACATACAAATATAAGTGAAAAATTAAAACCCTAAAAGATGTCCTCATTAAATGCATTATTTCTATTAGATGTACCTCCTCTTAATGATTCTCATTAAGCTACTTTTCCTTTGTGGCCATGCGTTACCTGTGGTTCTGCAGTAGCATTTTCGTACTGTTTGCTACCAATCTACAGTTGGGTCCTTGGTTTTTTGTTACTCACTCGTCTCCTTTGTGATCTGCCAGTCAAGGGCATTTTTTGATTTACCTTAATAGGTTTCTTAGACTGCATTTCAGGAACCAGTAAATCTTCATTCTGATTCTTGGAGGTGCTACTGAGTTCAGGATTGCTGCCATATACACATGGATTTGCTTTATGAATCTGGGAGTCAGCAATGCATTTGACAATCCACACTGTCTCCTGAATGTGTCATTGTTATGTGCCTCATCTAAGGTTATTAAGCATCGGAAATAAGCAGCAAATGCTGCCACATATCAACATACATTTTTATTTATTGATAAGTTACATATCAACTTACATTTAACATAACGAGTTACTTTTTGATAGCTCTTTGGGGATTTAAGTAGTTATACATGTGTACTGCTTTCAGGAACCCCATTTTTTTCAGAGGTCTGACTCAGTGGCAAAACCATGGTCATGGGTAACTAATTGGAATTGAGTAGTTTGGTAAGTGAGATAGGATCACAGAGGAATTTATCAAAAAAAAAAGGATCGCAGAGGATCTTTTATAGTAATAATTTTGCATTTGGTTAGTGGCTGATTGACTGGGTAGGTTGCTGAGTAACAATTTACTGATGTAGAAGAGATGCCTGTAACGGTATTAGACATATCGTGAATACCAATGAAGTAGCACATTGCCATCTTAGAATTTGAAGTGTTTTGAGAATTTTTAGGTAATATTGGAGTTTATTGATATTCGTGTAGAAGTTGTTGATTTGTATTGGTATTTGAACATGTTCGGTTTGTAAATTCTAGGATTTATGTGTATCCTAGAATACTTGAATAAACGAACATCTTCTTAGATTCTAAAGAGGCACAAGTATGCTTTTAAAAATCTTGATCGTTGATGTCAGGCCTCTTTCTCAATTAAGTAGTTACTGCTCTTGACTTCTCCTTGATTATATGATTTTATGCATTCCCCATGGGCCATTATATGTCACAAATATGCACATGTTATTTTTGCTAGGCGATCATCATATGCCTGAGTTATGGAACAATTCCATTGGATCTGTAACATGTCCATTCTTGTAAATGCTTCTGTGATTCTTCTCCTCTGAAAGTTCTCATCCTTGTTTGTTGTACACAGGAGAATGCCGACACCGTTGACAGAGATGATGAGCAGAAGTTTCTGGCTAGTGCTGATTTCCTCTCAAATGTTGGTCTCTCCTCCTTAATTTCCGATATGCTAGCAGCAGCAACTGAAGTTCTCAAGGGGTAAGGTACCATTACCACCTTAAAATTAGCAAGTTTTCATACATGTCAATCCGACAATCAGTACGGAATTTCTCTGTTAACTCAATCTTTTTCTTTGAGGAAAATCTACTTGACGAACTTCTTTCTTCTTTAATAAAGAAGAGCAAAACAAGTGAAATATAATAAATGAATGAAACCATGTAATTAGGCGATCATTAAAACGATCTCGGGATGCCATTTAAACTCTTAACTTGTAAAGTAAACCTTCTTGAAGTACATTACTGCATGTGGGAGATGTCACATAATTTGGAAACCTTTTATGTGCAGAAAGCAGGTAGCATTGGATCTCTTAGACACTATGGAGCTTCATAAAACTATCATGCTGATACTTGAAAGGTTCATGAGCATCAGAAGCCCCAATCACTGGGTCAACTACATGATGCCGGAGGATGCTAGATTCTGCGAACTCGGCTCAGCCTCCAGCATGGACAACGAAATTCCTTCTGATATTTCCAAATTTGACCAACTTGTGGTGGAGACACATGCAGTGTTGTCAAGGTATTTTTATCATGTCTAAAGAATTTTGTTCCACGGTGGATAGATGTGTAAACAAAAGTTCTCTTTGTAATAACTTTCTATGTTTTACCCCCAGAGGTTTGGTCTGGTGGTAAGGCAACGGTTTGGGTTCTCACATGTCCCAAGTTGGAGCCCCAACACCGTCATCATTGCCCCTGACTTATCTGGGGTGTGTTGGGTGGGGTCCTGACATATGCCCCCAGGTTGGCTTGTAGGGCCGGGTACATGAAGTGGCCCGACCTTGGGAGCTTCTGGGTTATCAAAAAAAAAATAACTTTTCTATGTTTTTTTTTGTTGCAGTGCTGAATTTGGTAATGTTGTTGAGATATCATTGAAGGCAGTGCTGGATGCACTAATGGAGGATATGGCAGCTCAATCTGGAGGCAGTCTAACATCAGGGATGCTACTTATCAAACTTTTGCCTCGAGTTGCACAGATGGGTCCCTTACTCCTTGGCGACCCAAGCAAAAACCAATTCATCCAAAGTATTCAAAGTGTGCCAGAAGTTGAACTATTTTTCACCCTTCTCTATGCAAATATGTCTGCCTCATAGACTAGTGAGTGAGCTTTTTCATCTTTTCACCTGACATCTTGATATATCTTTTTATTCTTTATTTTTGGTGTGTGAATAATACATATTTGGAAAGTAATTTGTGGGGTGTTTCCAGGATCAACTGGCGTTGCAAGATCCATGGATCAGGATAGCCACTGTTTGATATAGTGCCCGAACCAACATCTTTGATATATCATTACAAGGAAATGGAGGGTGTAAACAATTTGAAAGAGGTGGGTTTCGGTTTTCAAAAGTTCTCAACAAGTTGAGAGGACAAAAAGAGAGAGGGTTTACCACATTAATTTGTGATTCCTCCTCTTTCTTGTATATTGTGGGAAAAAATCTCACTATTGGCCATCTTACACATTCTGTGAAGATCCTTTGTAGAACAAACTACTCTTCACTCATCATTCAGTCAAGAGGAGTCTTTACAAAATAAATGAAAGACTCCAAGCTAGAACTCTTCAGCAGAAACCATGAGTTTAAGGAACCACCAGATCAACTCTTTGGAACCAAATTCAAGGATGTATACTTGTCTTTCTTTTTGTGCTTTTTTTTTTCTGGTCCTTGTGCTTTCTACTAATTGGATCCAGAACCATATTTTATCAAGCCGTGGTTACCTGTCAACTCCTTGTGTTTGTTGATGTTTATGCTCCATTCCGCAACTCGAAAATTGCATGTGACAATTGACTGATAGAAGAGGTAGGTGTATTGGAGAAGAAGATGGTCCAAAAGTTGAGCTTCATGGACACCATTGGAATCATCGGCGTTGATTTTTCTCCATGTTTTCTGGTTCATTTCTTTTAACTCAGTTCGATTGGTGATGGATTTGAAGCTGCTTGGGTTCTTTGTGGTGCCCATGCTCTCCTTGTAAACAAAAGCGAGAAAGCTAACATTTATTTAATTTTATTGTTTTAGTTTATTTAGTTGTGATTTATATTTTATTAGATTAGGAGTTATTATGTTTTATTAAGTTTTGGCCCATGGGCTTTTAGGGTTTGTTTAGGACCTTTTGTTCTCTATTTAAAGGTTTGTGAGAACCCTAAATTCAATTAGACTGAGATTATAAAGATTATTGGCGGCTGCCTTTTGCACTTAAACGTGTTTTCACCCTCTCATTGGCTAATTTATTATCTGCTTCTCTATTCTTTCATGATTTCCATATCTCAATCCTAATTCTCTGTTATATTCTGCATCAAATTGGTATCAGAGCTAAAATTTCTATTTCTTTTCCCGTTTCTTTTGCTTGTGTGACACTATACATCCCACAAAATTGTCCATTGTTGTGTTATGGTTTCTTGGTGTTCTTCGGTGTCTGAGTTGGTCGCTAACACCCCAACAGCCTTCTCAGTCTTCATCGACGTTCCCTAGAGCTCCGACCGCAGCTGTTTGGCCCTTTTTCCGGCAATCTAGATTTATCCCAAGCGGTTTCCTTGTTTTTCGTTGTGATTTTTCCAGATTTGAGCCCATATTTGAGTTTCTACATGATTTTCGATCCACATAGGTGAAGCCCACTTTGTTTCACCGCCGGCAGCCACCAGTTTCGGCCCATTTCAGCGATTCCGGCCGAAACACACCCGGTTCAAGCCAATTCTTGCATTTCCAGGTCGAAATTCAACTCCTCTTGGTGTTTTCTCACAGATTCAGGTCATTTTTGAAACTTTTGCTCCGTTTTTTGCCCCGATTCAGGGGGGACAACACCTTCTTCGATGGTTTCTCACCTCCTCAGCCCTTTCAACTGCTTCTACGTGTTTGTGTTCACTAGTGTTCTAAGGTGCGCTCGTTCCGCTTCGTTTTTAGTGGCATAATTGTTCTTCTTTATAGTTTAATTTGTCTACGAGTGTTACAGGTCCTTTTTCACACTTTTGTTTTATCCTATAGTTGTTCTCATACATTATCTTTACTCGTTTGCTTCCAACGTTAAAAAAAAAAATAGTGTTCCCTAACCTTTATTGAATCCTTACATGCTTGTTTGCCTTAATTGTGGATTTTGGTGTATTGTGTTTAGTCCTTGCTTTATTCTTTTGAAATTTAACACTACTTGTCTGCACAATTTAGATTTTTCTAATCCCCAAAACTAAAATCTAATTTTTGCACAAGTTCTTGTTTTTCATTCAATTGCATCAGTGGTTTATTGATATCAATTGCATTTTTAGGTGGGTGTTGCATGCATTTGCGTAGCGGTCTTCTAGTCAACTCTAGCTCTGTTGACCCAACCATGGACCTTACTCACTTTGAGGTCTTAACCCAACAAATAACCCAATTGACCACTCAGTTAGGTTCTGTCCAAGCTGACCTAACGACAGCTCGTCAAGAAAATAGAGACCTAGCTACAAGGGTTGAGACCTTAGAGGTCCCGGGTCACCAAAATGACGCTGAGTATTCTAATGCGCCCCCTAATAGACATCATCGTGATATGAGAGATAGAGATTGGCGTGACCGTAGAAATATGGATTATGATCGAGAGCGAGATCACTACGCTCGTGGTAATGAGTCTCCTCCACGTCACGAGGAGCGACTCTTCAAGACCATTAAACTAGATGCCCCTACCTTTGACGGCTCTCTAGATACCCGCGTTTATATTCAATGGATTATGGATATGGATCGTTTCTTTGAGTTGTCTGCAGTGTCTGAGGATAGATGAATGCAATATGCTAGTATGAAGTTAGTTGGTAATGCTCAACTTTATTAGGAGAGTATAGAGGATCTCATTTTGAGGCGTCATGCGCCTTCAGTTGGAACTTGGGTTGAAATGAAGCGTCGTCTTCAAGAAAAATACATTCCTCATTCTTACATAAGAAATTTGTTAGATCAGTGGAATGCCCTTCGGCAGAGTAACAGGTCCGTAACTGAATATGTGACCCAATTTGATGAGTTTAGGATGTGTTGTCACATTGTTGAGGATGAGGTTATGACTTTGAGTCGATTTCGACATGGTTTACATGATGACCTTAAGAGAAAGCTTGTCCTTAGAGGAGTCTCCACCCTCGATCATGCCTACACTCTAGTTCAGGGCTATAAGTTAGTTACTAGGACTCCTTACGGAAAAAGTGGCGACACTCGTCCTTTTGCTCCATAGCCTTCCCCCTCACAACCTAAATCTGTGTTAGGACCTCCCCCTCCTAGTGCGCCCCTTGTCCGGGATATTAAGGGAAAGGTCATTGATGTCTCCTCGTACTAACTCTCGTGTGCAATGTTTTAATTGTAAGGGTTTAGACCATATGTCAGCAAGTTGTCCCAGTAGTTCTTTGGTCCTTGAGGGACATCCTAGCGTGTGTGATGAGGACCACCTAGTCGAGCAAGTTTATGAGCCTCCGATTGATGAGTGTAGTGATTTAGGTGAAGGTGATGATGTTACTGTAGGCTGTATTAGAACTATCCCCTCTAGGTTTAGTCTCGCCCTGCTCCCCGACACCTCCCGATTGGGTGTTGTTCGTTGTGTCCTTACCCAGACCAAAGAAGCTGATGACTGGCATCGTCATGCTATATTTCATACCTATATCAAAATCAATGATAAGGGTTGTAAGGTCATTATAGATAGTGGAAGTTGTATTAATGCAGTTTCTGCTTCTACTATTTTTCTCGTCTTGGGTTACAACCAGTCCCTCACCCTCACCCCTATAGTGCTCGTGGGTCGATAATTCCTCCATAGCAGTGAAGGAATGACGCTTTGTGCCCATTCAGTTTCTAGAGTACAAAGATCAAATATGGTGTGATGTTATCCCTATGGATATAGGTCATGTTATACTTGGTCGCCCATGGTTGTTCAATTTGGATGCGACCATATGTGGTCGCTACAACTCTTGTTCCTTTTTGTACAAGGGAAAAAAGATTCTCCTTAATCCTCTTCCCCCCAAAACCCGCTTCCAAATTGCAGGCTCGTAGTACTGGTCCTTTTAAGATTTCGAAGCAGGTTGGACCAAATGCATATGTCGTTGATATTCCATCTCACTTTGGTTTTCATCATACTTTCAATGTTGAGGACTTAGTTACCTACAAAGGTCCTCCCAACTTCCCAGATGATCCTTTTCTTGACATCACTACAGCTGACCCTGAGTCTATTCCTACCCCTGCACCGTTACCTTCTCTCCCTGCACTCGTAGATAAAATTGATGCTATTCTAGATGAGCAGGTTGTGTTCATTACAGATGGAACGGTTCAGCGTTTCCTTGTTCCCTGGGTAGACAAACCGAATTCCGAATGCACTTGGATTACTTGAGATATTCTTCAACAACTTGATCCTGACATATTAGAGCTCTACAAAAGTCATCAGGATCTTTTCTTGCTAGAGTCAAGTTCTTCTCACCCCAAGACAATTCGTGGGGACACTACATTCAAACCTCCATTGATATGAGTCTATGAGCGTGCAAAGAAGAAGACTGCACAACCACTTAGTTTGTGGTTGGGTACTTGAGAGAGATGATTTCATCTTGTTTTGTTTTTTCTCAACGGGGTCGAGTTTCTCCTACCGAGGTAGAGTTAATGGAGACATTTATTTAATTTAATTGTTTTAGTTTATTTAGTTGCGGTTTATATTTTATTAGATTAGAAGTTATTATGTTTTATTAATTTTTGGTCCATGGGCTTTTAGGGTTTGTTTAGGACCTTTTGTTCTCTATTTAAGGTTTGTGAGAACCCTAAATTCAATTAGATTAAGATTATAAAGATTATTGGCGGCTGCATTTTGCACTTAAACATGTTTTCCCCCCTCTCCTTGGCTAATTTCTTATTTTCTTCCCTATTCTTTCATGATTTCTCTATCTTAGTCCTAATTCTCTGTTATATTCTGCATCACTACTCCATTTTACAAGCGCAAATAAGCATGGTTTATTTTAATTGCTTGACTCCGACTCTGCCAGTTTTTTATTTTTATTTTTGGAAATGACTACTATAACTCCTATCTTTTTTAAATATCTCACTTATGGTGGAAGAATACCATATTTATTTCTAAGACCGGACATAATTTATAAACACAAATATAACTCAAAAATACAAAAACTAATCTGCAAAATAAAGACATTCATCCAAGACCAGACATGACTCATAAACACAAATATAACTCAAAAATACAAAAACTAACTTGCAAAATAAAAACAAATAGTAATAGGACTAAAATCTAATATTAGCAAAACTTAACTTACCAAGACATAGAATACATCTCATACCATAAGACAATGAATCTAAATCTAAACATTGAATATGATGATCACCATGTATAACACGATATTATTCACTCATACTAAAGTTCACATTCCTTCTTAAAAGCTCTTTCTTGCTCTGTTATGTTCGCGGGCAGTCTCCACTTCTTGGAGAGGGATTTTCCTGGCTTATGGGCTTTGGACACTGAATTTCACGAATGTTTGTCTTCTATCAAATGGAACTTAAAGAATTACCAATTCCAGAGCTATATTTTAGCTAAGGAAACACCAAATTATAATCACATTTCACTATTATTATTATAATCAAATTCACAATCTCCACCGCTTTACACAAAATTAATCCATCAATTGAAGCATAAAGTTCTGCACAATTATTAGTACTCATGCCATAATATCGAGCATATACAAAAATGATGTCACATTTATTATTACGATACGACTTAAATAGAGAATAATGAGAGTGGCGTGAAGGAAGCCCGAGATGATACAATCTCATATTGATGGAAAATTATTCGATTAAAAATCAAATTAAAATATCATCTCAGATGGATGGTAAACGCTATCCTAATCTTGGAAGTTGGAACCAAAAGCCCAAGTAACGAGCAAAAAGCTACGGCGGAAATTCTTGTACTATTATTGTTATAATTGGAGATAAAATAATCTTATTTACCTTGCTGAAAAAGAAAATCTAATTTTGAAGGTCTTTATATAAAGCAGTAGGAATTTCTGAAGGGGGCATTTCTTCTGAGTAGAGTATCGTACCGTGATCTATGTAGTCCTTAGTGAAACATAAATACATGGACAAATAATCTCAGATGGATGGAAAAGGCTATCGTAATATCTAATTTTGAATGTCTTTATATAAAGCAGTAGGAATTTCTGAAGGGGCATTTCTTCTAAATAGAGTATTGTATCGTGATCTATGTAGTCCTTAGTGAAACAAAAATACATGTACAAATTAGCAAAGTAGTGCTCTAGCTTTCAAGTTTTTATTTTTTTAAAAAAAGAAAACAAAAAGGGTGGAGGGGGCCGGGCGTGGCTAGCTCCCCTAAGACATATCCATAGAGACTATTTACTCGTCGTAGAATGTCTAGATTAAACCACAACTAATAAATCAAGGGTTTAGATTGTCACTGTAGCTCTACAAAAATGCAATGAATCTTTATTGTGGAGAGGTTTGATTCAAGGATGTTTTCCTTTAATCCAATTATAAGTGAACACCGAGACCAATTGAGTCATCATTTAAGTTGTAAACTTTCGGTTTAGATGTTAAGGCGACACTTGATGAAAGGTTTCAAGCGTCGGACAAAACTTAGAGCTAAAGTGAATTCGATCGGGCACGGCTCAATTCCACCCGTAAACCCGGGTCTTGTCGAAACGGCACATGCTGAATTGCTACATGATGGTGGTATTTGTTTTAGGAAATTTTGGAGTTGTGGAAATGTTGAGTATTAATATTTGTGAAAAAGTATAGATATTTTATGAAAAAAGTTAAGAGAGAAAAGATTTAATTAAATATTATAATATTATTTTATAATTTAACTGATAAAATAAAAATTATTTTATATTTGTTTAGAATTTATGAGGCACGACAATTTCTAACCCAAACACCACGGTTACGTCAGCACTTGTAGCGTATACACATTCTTCCTACATTTTTACGGTAATTTGTATATAAATCACTGACCCGAAAGGGTGAAGAAGAAAAAGAGGCTCCGTGCAACTCTCTCTCTCTGTGGGAAGGCTGGGTTGGAAGTCGGAGAGCTTTGAGCAACAATGGCAGGTCACATCAGCAACGGGGATATCCTAATGCTCGAAGCTCCACCGCAGCCCTCGGGACCCAAATGGCCCGGAGTATTGAGCGCCGAAGTCATTGACGCCTTGCCATATATCGATGACGACTACGCCAACCCTCGAGTCAAGGAAGAGGTGGACCGCTTGGTCGAGGAAGAGATGCGTCGGAGCTCCAAGAAGCCTGCTGACTTTCTCAAAGACCTGCCTCCTATGCCCAAATTCAATTTCGAGGTAACCTTGGCTTGTTTGATCTTTAGGGTCTTTTGCTATGGATTGTTTTGGTGCGAGAAAGTTGAGAAAAAGAAAGGAATATAGTGAGAAAATTTTTTGAGTGATATCAGAGTAGGAATAAACTAAACTAACATTGTTAGTTGTATCTAGCGGAGAAGTAGCATATGAACTTGTATTTTTGTAGTGTTTTGAATTGATTTTCAGTTACGGGGATATTTTGGTTTCGCATATTCTGGTTGGGTGCTGAGGGAACGGAGGAAAGGAGAGAAATCTTAACGAAAAGTTAAAGTGGGGAGTTTTAGAAAACCGAGCAAGTACACTAGTTTTTGAATCGGTTATTCCTGTTTGATTTATGACAAAATTGAGTTGAAGAAAGGAAAGTGACTCCTACTTTTTCCACTTCGCACATTAGCCTTATGTTGTCTACGTCGTTAACCAGAAGTTTGGATACATCGCGTGCAGTTTGGGCTGGGCGATAAAAAGTTTTGATGAACGATAGCACAAACTGTTGTTCTTTTGCCTTCATTCATGCAAAACTTTACAGACTTCTTGATCAATTGTTTTTGCTCACCATCCAAGCCAGCGATCTTTATTTTACATAGGCCGCATGGAATCAAACACATGGCATTTGACATTTTGATTTCCTTCTCTTTTCCATGATTTTTTTGAGTGAACTAATGGAGCATTTTGTTTTTTCATTCTGCAATTGTTGATCTGATTGTAATTAGTTGTTTGGGGGGGGGTTATGGAAGATCATGAGGCCATTATTGACAATTCCTAACTGCAATATAATGTTTGAAACTTTTGTAAACTGCAGTTGATGAGAGACTTGGTAGTATAAGTTCACGGCTGTGGAATTGGTGATGATGTACAAAAGAGGCAGTAGTGTTGTTTCCTGTTAACTTTATAAAGCAAGCCTTTGGCATAACAATTTAGCAGTTGGTATTTGTTTCCTGTCATGCTTTTATGCTTTGATTTGTAGTTCTCCCAATTTGGGTTTTGATTTTGAGTGTCATTGATGAATCTAAATGGCCACTTCAAAATTGAATATTTTTAGCTTTTCTGATAGTGGAGTTTTGAATTGCAGAATCACCCAATGATTTCTAGGGAGTATGAGCGTGTGAGAGCTGGAAAGCCTCCAGTGCCTCTTGACAGGTCGAGGTATAATTTAGAACCACCACCAGTGAATAAAAGGAACGATGAAACAGCTTGGAAACAGACTCTTCAGAGAGCTCAATGCTTGCTACAGTATCAAATGATCAGGTGATTTTAGTTATATGGCAGTAATTATTAAATACTATCATGACTCTTGAAAATTCTGAAGGTCCAACTCTAATGTAATTTTAGCTGGTGTTGTGATGAAAAATAATTACTGTTTTGTTGTGGTAATTTGACTTGATGTTGTGATGTGGACACGGAGGAGTGCAAGTAGACACTGAGTCAAAACTCCATGAAGTAGAAAGCTATAAAATTAGTCCCCGAAGTTTAGAAATGTTTCTTTTTGATAACCCAGGAGCTCCCAAGGTTGGGCCACTTCGTGTACCCGGCCCTACAAGCCAACCTGGGAGCATGTGTCAGGACCCCACCCAACACACCCCAGATAAGTCAGGCGATAATGGCAGTGTTGGGGCTCGAACTTGGGACATGTGAGAACTCAAACCGTTACCTTACCACCAGACTAAACCCCTGGGGGTCCTGAAGTTTAGAAATGTGTTATTAAAGTATATAGCGTAGTCACTGTTTGCCTGTGGGTGCCCAAGCTCGAATAGTTTAAATAGGGTCTTTTATGTTGTTTGTTGGCTTTTCTAAGTAGTTAATAGCTTTGTTCCGTATTACTGTGGTTCTATCCTATTCTGAATCAAAGGAATCTAATCCTTTTTCTGTCGTCTTCTGAACATACTGTAGGCTATGTATTGTTTATGTCTTATAAGACCATAACAAGCAGAGAGGTCCTTCATCAATGAGTGACATGCGTTTGATATTTGTTTCAGCATGCAAGCTTGTATATTTGACGTTCTGGTACATATTGAATGGTTGCTTAACTTATTTGCAGTCTGGAAAATTTGGACCTGATTGTAAAATATGGTCCAGATCTCTGGAGGCAGTTCATCCAACGATTAGAAGTGTTCTTATCAAGGTATGTGAGATTCCATTTGCAGTGTAGTAATGATTCCTTCTCATTAAAGAAATTGATTCTTCTGCTTCAGTGGCCTGTGTTTCACTGATTATGTTAATGTGTTATGCATACTCTCATATATCATTTAGTCAGTCAAACAGTTGAAACGTAAGCTGGGTCATATACAGTCTACTATTATGCAACTGGAGTGTGTTGAAATGTTCTCGACACCCCTCTTGGCATCTTGGTTAGGCCACCCTTGTGATACTTCCTACTTCATCCAATGGATTGCTCCTGTAGTTAACTGCATGCTTCAGCTGAAGTTAGACACTTCTGACCAAGACATGTCCTAGGATCATACCATGAGCACCGTGGTTCATTCTTCCCCTATCCTTAAGTGCACTTAATGTGTATGTACTAAGCATTCTGGAGAACTGATGCTGATTGTAGTTACCCACTTTATCTCTGGTTCTGAACCTCTAGCTAACAGTATCATACACGTGAAGTTAATTACTCGCTGTAATTCCATCGTTCACGACCTACATAAACTTGTACTTGGGACACACTGATCGTTTCTTTCTTTTTTCTTTTTTTCTTTTTCTTTGTTTATGCATGTGAATATGCTTAAGGCAATTGGTCCTTATGTCAATTAACAAGTTAAACATAATTTTAAAGTGCAGATGTTGTTAGCTTTAGGTTAAATTAATATGAGAATGCTTGATGCTGTCCCCTTCAGAGATCATTTCTGCTCATGTTCTTATTTTTCATTTGTATCCTAATTTCCCAGAATGCAAAAATTAGCTCAGGAGGAAAATGACAAGATTGAAACAGTGAACCGTGAAAGAAAATACCATCAGGTGATTTAACTTTAATGTGTCACATCACATGTTGAATTTCAATTATGTGGCGCATTGGATCTGATAAATAACCATCATTCTTTGAATGATCAGCAAAACACTGCGTATGAGCTTAGTGCTTTGTCCCTACAATGGAAGGAGCTCTGTCAGAAAAATATTGAAATTCAAGCTGCATGTACCAAAATTGAAAATCATATAGAGGAACTGAGGATAGAAGCATCCGAGAGGTAATATGTATTTTTAATGGAATGTGTCCTCTCCTGCTTTTGCTAGTTTTGGAGCTTATTGGGTTTTTTTCTTTTCCTGTCTTTAGAGACTGGAACTTGGACACTGACTTACAGAATGGTACTGTTTTGCATACGGAATGATTTGGTATGCTCTCTTTGCTGATGTCCCCCTAATTAAATTTGGTGATGGATGATGGTGGATATAGGATATTAAATGAGATGCTCCAATTTTTAATAACATAGTGCACTTATGTACCTCCCTATGGTTGTGTTATCCCTTGTTGTTGCATTTTGGTACCTTCAAGCCATTTACTGGTACTGTGCATCGTTGTTGGTCCTGAATTATATGCCAACCAATAGAATTATTCATTTACATTATTTAAACACGTTCTCTAATTGACCTGATATTGAAACGATTTAAAACAATTATTGAGATGCATGTACCACTGTCTTACTTGTCAGTTTGAGTTCATGTCTAGAAGTTACAGATAGGATTCCAATTAATCTCGCTTGGCTCAGGGTACAAATTAATAGATTGAAATCCCCTCTAATTCGTTGTCCGAATTGGATGGTTCAATTTAGAGAGAGATTGATACAGCATGCATTGAATGTTGTGGGGCCTACACTGCCCAGTAATTAATATAGGCAACATTGAATGTTGTAGGATTCACATGATGTGTTTGTCTATCTTTGAATTGAACCATCCAATTCTGGCAAGAAATTGAAGAGGATCCTAAACCCAAATTAACTTGCCTTCAATGGTCCAAAGATAAGAAACCAAGATTCATGTTAACTTCTAATTTGGGCGGTACATTGATTACCTGCTACCAATAGTAAGTGTGGGACTACTTATTCCACATTGATTTATAGAGCAATCTTTTAAGTGAAGCACAAAAAGAAGAGAGAGAGAGAGAGAGAGAGGGGGAGGAGTAAGTAGGAATTTTAGGGTAAACTTCCTCCGGACACCAAGTACATATGACATATGAGAGATACATTGATCTTGCAGAAAGACAAAAAAAAACTATTTCTTTGTTTTTGTGTGGTTGTTGTTTGGGGGGGGGGGGGGGGGTTATTGACCAATCAAACTGAATCAGATTATATTAGGGCGTCCCACTCTGTTATTATGAAATTAAAGGGAAAAATGGTACTATTCATAAAAATTGGACAAAGAAAGATAACACTTTAAGTTAGAGATCAATCAATTAGAGTTCATGTAGGTGGGCCTAGGTGCACTGTGCAAGTCACCTTGTGTGTGATCAGGTAGGTTTCATATATTCAACCAGTATCAAATCATTTCAAAGATGAATTTCATTGCTTTTGTGAATATGCCAGCTTGATTTCAACCAATACTACACCGAATTGTTGAAATTAGTTTCTATAAATTTGCAAATAATATCGTGGACCCCAAAATCACTTCCAATTTTGGCCTGGACTTGCCTCTGTTATCGTCAGGGGCTTGTGTCAATGGCAGCATTTGTGGTACAAAATAGAATGGAAAAATTTGATAGTGATTTGTCCTTGAATTTGTGTTTGGTCGACCTGTAAAAGTTTTGTTTCCATAATATTACTTTTTAATTTTTCCTGTTATTCGAAAGTTTACCGCTGACCTACTAAATCCATATTTCTAATGGCTTGAGTGCATATGTCTCACTGATTAATCATATAGCAAATGCTATGCAGGTGCGATTCAATCCCAATTTCCTCATTGAACAAGTGGTTATGACACTAGTTCTTAGACATTGGTGTTACATGATCCTTAAGATGGTGGAATGATTACAGAGCTTCAGAATTGGCAATTATCTGTATATTATACTCTAAATTAGGCAGATATTTCTTTGCTATCCATATTTGCTGGGCGTTACATGGAAGGTAAGGTTCTAGGGATGAGATCCATTTCTGTGGGGTTTCAGGAGTTCCGTTGCATGTGAACCTCATTTTTTTTAGTGAAAGCGAGTTCTTCACATCTACTTGTCGTTATTGCAGAAAGAGATTCCTTAGGTTGATAGATTTTGACGAAAGGAGTACTTTGAATTCAGATATGGGCTTCAAGCCTCCTTTTTTGCTTTGTATCAGAGATTTAACCTCCTTCCTATTTATCAATTTTAATTAAGCACTCTCATATTGGAATGTTGCACGCACAGAAGTTTGCGAATTTTCCCATTCACTTGACAAAGTTTTGTGCCAAGCGCTCTGCAAAACGGGAAAAATCCTCCTGATTTCTTCAAATTAATATATTGTTTGGATCCTGCGACTCTTACCACTTTCCTAAAGATGAAACAAATAGCGCTGTCCGAGGAACGGCCAAATCACTCCTCGGTGCAAATTTTGAAGTATAACTTATCTATTTGACAAATTTCAAGAGAGGAAAATATAGCATGTGAATTGTATAATGCGGATGATATAAATTCTTAGACATTGTACATCTTACAGAGTTTCCCATTTATTATTTTTTTTTCTTTTTCAATTGGGCCATTTTTTTATTTTAGAATTAGAAATAAATTATTCTCAATTTTATTTTTACTTTAATTATGTTTTGATATTAATATTTGTAGGTTTTACTTTATTTGATTGGCTAGTTTATTATGTTTTACATGCATAGGATTGTAGCGTGGTGACAGCAAATGACTCTTACGTGTTTGTTATTTATTGGTCGAACTAGACTCCCAAGTCGGCTCAAATATATTTCATGAATGTATCCGTTATCTTCAATATTTTTTATTAAAAAAATACATAAAATCTTATATCTTTTATTTTTTTAACTAATGCTTAATTTTCACTTAAAAAATTCATCATTTTTTATCTTTCTTACTTGTTAACAGTAATAAAAATAAAATTATAATAAAATATTTTTAACTTTTTCACACTCAAAAAATTATAATCAAAGTACTCTCATCGTTGCAATATTGTTGAACACATTTTTATTTATACTTTTAGAACTTATATTACATAACAATATTGTAATATTTTATTGTATTAAAATTTTAGAAGGGGTAAAATTTTATAACACAAACGGAACCATAATATAATAATTATAATATAACATCTTTATTCCCGTCAAATTATTACTTTCAACTAAAAAAATTTATTCAAATTATTTATCTCTTCACTTATTCAACAATTTCGATACATTAAAATTTTATAATTCTAAAATTTTAACAATCAAACACAAAGAACGAGCTCTGATCTCCAAGAACTACTTACATTCAAGAAGGTCAACCATCGATCTGTACGTATAGCAGATTCAGAAAGAAAATTATATCTGTCACAAAAGAAAGAAACGCGTCTACAGTAACAGATCAATCAACGAAGGATATAGAAACGCATGTAAAGAAAATAGATATTGTTCTAAATCCAGTTCATGATCTAAAGATCGGCCATCGAGATGAATCATCTATGAAACAAAAAACAAAGACGAGCTCGCTCTCTCTCTCTCTCTCTCTCTCTCAAGTGAACCGTCCTGGGCTGGAACCAACAGCATGAACTCCTGATGGTCGGTAGGCTGGCCTGAAAGAACTCCGCTAACTGGAGCATTTACTTCTGCAACCCACAAGCTCAGAAACAAAAGAATACAGGAAAAACCTACTTCTGCAAGCAGTAGTACCCATCGGAAACAACGCAACAATATGTTACCCCTTGAAAACTAAGATTGCCTTCCTGTGGAGTCACAAATTGAAAGGCCAGGGAGAGAAAACTAAAATGAACATGCAGGAATTAAATCTCAAACAGCAGAATTAAGAATAAAGCCCGAAGGTTTCTGAATCTACAAATCCCAAAAGTAAAATTGAAAGGTGTAGAGCTCCCTTCAATCCAAATAAGGATCTGACTTTAGGTAACGCAGCTCCTGAGATATGCAAGCCACAAGCCTATCCAAATAACCTCAAATGGAGGATAGGGCTATGGGATCCATAACTCAGCAGCTCAGTACACCCAGCAAGACCCTCCTTTGGACTTCAAGGAGCTCCACTCCATAAACCTTGCATCGCCGAACTTCCTTTGACTCGTTAACCCCCTCGCAAACAAAAAGAAAAAAACACAATATTAACCCACACCCAACCAACAATAGGACAAATATTATGCTCCACTTCCTCTACCAAAATAAATCTTTCTTCTACATCCAACCCTGCACACAGACTCATGAAATAAAGGAAAGACGGAAAAAAAATGTATTCACCTATTGAGGATTTACTCAGACGACTAACTATCCAAAAGATAGGGAAGGAAAACCCCTCCCTGCTGCCCATCTAGAACTATCCTCACAAAAGAGATCGCAGCTGTACAGCTCCGTTCCCTAAAACACAAAGAAAATCAACAGCCATCGAGAATCAAAGTCTTTCCCGGTCGATAGTATATTTGAGAGGAAAAAAGAATCCTAATTCCACGATCTGCTCACCCCCATATCACCTCTAAAAGAAGAGCATGAACACGACAACACACTCACAAAGAAAATCAAACAGCCATCAAGAAACAAAAGTATTTCCCTGTCAAAAGTATATTTGAGAGGAAAAAATAAAAAAGAAATCTAATTCCACGATCTGCTCACCCCATATCACCTCTAAAAGAAGAGCATGAACACGACAACACACACACAAAGAAAATCAAACAGCCATCAAGAAACAAAAGTATTTCCCTGTCAAAAGTATATTTGAGAGGAAAAAATAAAAAAGAAATCTAATTCCACGATCTGCTCACCCCATATCACCTCTAAAAGAAGAGCATGAACACGATAACACATACACAAAGAAAATTAAACAGCCATCAAGAAACAAAAGTATTTCCCGGTCAAAAGTATATTTGAGAGGAAAAAAGAAAAAAGAAATCTAATTCCACGATCTGCTCACCCCATATCACCTCTAAATGAAGAGCATGAACACGATAACACATACACAAAGAAAATCAAACAGCCATCAAAAAACAAAAGTATTTCCCGGTCAAAAGTATATTTGAGAGGAAAAAAGAAAAAAGGAATATAATTCCACGATCTGCTCACCCCATATCACCTCTAAAAGAAGAGCATGAACAAGATAATACATAAAACTACAGAGGTGTTATCTGGCCCCGAGAGACCAAACCCGCTAAAATAATAAGCCAAAGTTCATGACTATGGCAACAGGTGCTATCAGCTACGCCGCTACGGCACTCTGGACTTATACAGGACTTGCATCAATTTTCTATCCAAAGAGGTGCAGGTATATACGACATGAGATTAAATAGTTTCTGTATTAACACTTCTTTTACTTGCAGACCAAATAAATATAGTTCATTCACGTCGATAATACTGAAAAACACAAAAAACAGAGCCAACTCCATAAATATTTTACTATAATAACAAGTTTCATCCAAAATTAATTGATTATAGAAAAAGGTAGTCAGTATATAAAACACAAAATTAAATAGTTTTCTTAATTAATATGGACTCTGACACTTATACCATCTACCTAAAGTCTCCTATCACCCTGAAAACCTTAACCCTTTCGGAAACTGATAATTCGTCGGACCCGTCAAACTCTTTAGGGTATTGAAAGCAACACCAATAACCACAACCACCCAGCTTAGAAAAAAAAAAAAACACAACCACCCGTCATGCCCTTCCAATTCCAAGACACAAAGGTGTCCATTGGCTTAAAGATGAGGCTGATAGGAGGATATTTTTATAGTGCTCAGGGATGATAAATAATGGTGGGGGTCGGCAGTGCCTGTTTTCTTTTTCCATTCACGAAAAGTCTAGGGAACCGGTAATTGCTTGTTAGATTCGCTGATGTATACGATAATCACGTGTCTCGTTTATCCGCGGCGCGATCTATAACAGGCTACCAGCCATTTATCGTTGTTTTTCACTGGCTATGGTACCTCAGTGCGTACTACAGAAGTACTCAATTTATGCTGTGTCCAGAACGAGGGAAGGCATTGGCAGGGCCCAGGGGAACACTTTCCCTTGTATTTCGCTCAACGGGTTGTTTGTAGAATCGCATGGACGGGTTGCATTTTTTAAGAAAATATATGTAATATATTGACATAGATCAGTGTGATTTTAATCTATGATATACTACACAGTCAAAGACTCAAAGTGTGCACAGTGTATATGGTTAGATTATTTTATTTGTAAGGCAATACTCTTTATTTTAATAAATTAAAATGAACAATGGGATAGCGGCAACAAGGGGGGCGAGGGCCACCGCCAATAAAAAAAAATATCGGTGGAGAGTGATGTCTCGTCTCCTCTAGAATTGTAGAGCCGAAGTTCTGCCCCCTCGCCTCCTCAAATTGGAGATGGAAATTTGACTTGTTAAAAATCTTCGATTCTTGCGTCTAGAAATTAGAAAAACAAAAATATACCCTTTAAATTTCCAATGAAGTCACACGCATTTACGATACCTCGGTCCACTATAATATCATTAATATGCAATTTCATAATTAACAATTATCAAAATATTAATCATTAAAGGATAACAAGTGAACATTTTTCACACTTATAAAAATAGATTGTCATATTTGTTAGTGTCACTCTAATTTAATTCATGTTTACTTTTCAGCATGACTTTGTGCCATTGTCTGTTTGATATATATTGTGTTCCGTATCTATTAATTATGTACATTTTTATTAACTTTTTTAATTATAAAATTATCACGATGTATTAATAATAGCCTAATGCTCATCAACCATCTTCTCTTCTATATTGTTTAAATAATTGATAAAGACAAATGTGTATTAAATTGTTATATCAAATAATAGTAGAAGTTAATCTTAATTGATTGACCTAATGATTAAGGTTTGAGTCTTGACAATATGTTCCCTCCAAAGTTCAAGTACAAAACATTCACATTTACAGTCCCAAGTACAAAACATTCACGTGTTTTGGTTATTTTTATATAGTGTTAAGAATGATGTTTGGTTGTACATATTTTATATTTTAAAAATTAAAAAAAATCCTGAGAATATTTATAAATCGAACGCCCCTTTACTTTATTTTACAAATATTAATATTTTTGAATTTTTCTTATAAAAATTATTATTATTCACAAAATATTGCAGGGAGAACGATGGCGTCTCAGAACAACGTGGCCAACGGGCGGCACTGGCTTTGGCACGTGCCGGTTAAGAAAAGGATGAAAAAAGGTCGAAGAGTTGAATGAATGGTAGTTGTCGAAGGGAGTAAATTTCTCTCCTTGATTAGACAAAAAAAGGCACCGTTGATGTGACTTGACAAGCCAGACAGGGAGGGGCCTCCGCACAGAGTGCACGTTATCCCTGGCTCGCACTCTTCGCTGTCTTTGCGCCCCTTCCTTGCTAAACTGTGCATTGAGTGTCGTACTCGCCATGCTGGGTTTAAATTCTCTAGAGTGAGTCACACTTAACTACTCTTTACACAACTTCGTGACACGTCGGATAAAGATAGCCCTTTAAATAGGAAGTTTCTAGTAAAATAAAAAAATTAAATAAGGACTACGGCTGCGATGTGAGGTGAAGGTTTAGGTAGAATGAGGGTTGAAGCAGAGGAGTGAAATCCCATAATCTAGGGCTAGATCTCAATGGAGTAAGGGGGTGATAAATTTATCTTTCTCGTGCTTCGAATTCTTTCGTCGCGGCCCGCTTTGTCGGCGCGCTGCCTGCGGCATCCAGTCATATAGATTACAGCTTAGGGCATGTGATTGGCAATGATAATTTAAAAAAAAAAAATTTATTTTATATAGCAGGTAAAGATTTATCTGTAAAAAAAGGAAAAATAGCTGGTAATTGATAAAGACGGTCCAGTTTAGACTCGCAATTCCAGACGTAACGCGGCGGTCACTGTCGGCTTAGCATCGAATCATCGATCTGCGAATTTTTTTCGAATAGTTTCTACAGCGGCGGGTGCCCTTTTCCCCGACCCATCCCGTATAAGGTGGGCTGTCGGCCCGGCCCAATTAATCCTTGGCCCAACGATATTTTTTTGGTCTGCAGCCCAAAGCATCGTACTGAAAAAATATATTTTTTATCAATAAATTATCGGATCTGTGACATATTACATCATAAACTACCAATTTTGAGACATTGCATCTTTCAACTTTTAATGTTATACACTTTTGTAATGCACCTCTTTTTTTCACTTGTTTGACACATATATGATATAATATATATATTGTTAATTGAAGTTTTATTGTTTAATTTATTACCTCCTTGAGCTTACATTATTATTATTTTTATTTTTATATAATTGATTTGCACATTTTTAATACTCTTAAATTTTAATTATGTGATTGCATTTGTCTTCATATTACTTCTCATTGAGCTTGATACTTATTATTATTTCATTATTAATTACAATAGGGGCTTTAAGTTTATTAAGGGTCTTTCATAATGATATTTAGCGTCTTTGATTAATATTTTATTAAATTCCCTAAGCTTATGGGACTATTGTGTACTTAAATAACTTGTTTTTAAATCTCACAATTATCTTGGTAATTTATGCTCTCCACCTTTATATCTTAGTAATTAGTGTATGCATTTTTACATTAATTGTTTTGAAGCTCTATGCATGGCCGAACAAGGTATAAAAGCCAACTACCCTCATTTTCACTTGTTCCCCATTCCCTCTCCTCTTAGCCGACTGCATGTTAATTAGTTATTGGCCATTTTTTTGTCTTACTTACGTGCCATTACACGTTGGGTATGGGTAGTTCGGTGGAGGCCTTGGTTTGGGCAAAATATATTTGTGCAATCCTCATGATTGCCTAGGGTAGAAACATGCGTACATTTGGCTCAATATTCCTTGAGCTTGCCATCAGTAAGGGAGCTGCCTTCCTTGAGCTAGCCATCAGTTCATCATTTGTTCTTACAAACCTATGGTTGCGCCAATAAGCTATTGGTTTATGAGGAGATTTTGGTTGCCATCGAAAAGTAGGAGAATAGAGAAGAGAGACTAGAGAGTGAGACACCCTTTTTACCGAAGGAGAAAGGAAGGAGAAAAGGGCAAGGTGCAGTCGTAGGAGAGAAGAAGGGGGAAAGAAAGTAGAAAAATGGGGGAGAGTGGAAAGGCATGGTCAACGCTTGTCCCTTTGCCTTCAGATTTTTGTCTTCTATTTTTCTAACCTTGTGTCATACTTTTAGGTACTTTTACTTTTGCTGTTGCTTTTGCTCAAGACTTATCGTCGAAAAAGCAAGGTAAGGTTGTGTAGGTGTCATGATTTTGGAGTTTTATGGTGTCTTGTTCGGTGATAGAGGAAATGGGGTCACAGGTTGGCATGATTTGCTATTTTTGGAGTTATGACATGCATGTGGTTGATGATATTAATATGGTGAGAATGAAATTTTTCTGGTGCTAATGGACTCAAGGTACCGAATAGAGGTTGATTGCATTTGTAGTTAGAAAATCATATTTGCTTTGATTTTTAAATGTTGTATAATAGGTTGCATGTTGGAGATGTGAGCACAAAAAGAGGGATAAAGACCTAGTAGGTCACGGGTTGCACCACAAAAGGGAGAAAGAAAGTTGATTTGTGAACTTGACTTTTCTTTTCACCTTAATTTTGTTTCTTCAAAGACCAAGTAATTTATTTATTTTTGCATTACATGCATATATAGGCTGTGAAATTGTGCATTAGTGACCATGAATATGGAAAAGGAAATGAAAGATGTGATTATGTGGACCATAAGGGTCATGACAGTGCCCAATAATCAGCTTTCTTTGAGTTAATGGCAGGATATTGTGTAATAAAAGGCATTTTGCCACATATTCGAGTACTTAATGATATTGGAAAGGAAAAATTATTACTGGAAGCTTTTGCATGATGATTTTACTACTGATCATCCCTAAATATGTTTTTATTGTTTATCAATCTGTCTCATGCATATAAGTATACATATAATTACATTTAAAGCCAAGCAATAGGTGCATGCAAAAATTTCTTAAGGAATAGGATACCGGAATGCCTTAGGGAATTTTTCTAATAGGTGCAGATCAAATTTTTACACCAAACTTTCCAGATATAAATTTTAATAATTATAGGTCTTACATTAAAAATTCTGGCTGATTTGATTATGTGGAATTGACTGAATTGCCCTTGGAAGCACTTGGGGCAATTTCGGCGTTTTAGAAACAGATAGGGGTAAAAACGTCAAAGACCAGATTTTAGACCTATGATTTTTATGATCTTCATCCAAGAAAAACTAGGAATTAAGGTGGAAATTAGAGCCCATAACTAATTCACATGAGGTAAAAAACATAAGGCCCAATGTGAAAATAAAACCAGCCTATTAGGTTTAATATGATTTTAGTCAATTAATCAAAGAAGGTTTAGAACCTAAATTATAGACTTGCTGATATTTCTCTTTTAAATGTTCAAATGTCAGTTTTGATTTTATTTTGTTATGTGACACCCATTGATTGTTATTGGTGAGTTGATTATCGATGATGCATATGATACATGTTGCATCAACATATCATGGGTATGAGGGTTATGTTGACCGAAATGATCGAGATTATCGAAATTACACCTATACCCAAAGGTGGTCTTAAGATTGGGTGACGATACCGCTCGTAGTGGGATAGTGCAAGCCACCATTGAGAGAATAGTGGTCAGTATCCCTTGGCGATAGAACAATGTACGCCTAACCAGGTCCTGATGGCGGGGCAAGAGACAATCTCAGAGGAGAGGAGGGATGCACAACCCGGACACCTCTACCGACCGAAAAAATGAAAGAAATAAAGTGAAATGCTCGAGAAACGGAGGCATTCATTCTGCATTGCATCGCTCATACCACATTGATTAATTTCTTATGGATATTGCCCTGTGATTGATTATGCTATAGTTTTGTTACATCGGTTTTATATCGCTGCATGTTTTGTTCCCATATCCCCCCTTACCGAGTCAGTAGGACTCATCCCTTTTATTTGTTTATTATTTTGTATGTACTGCAGCTGTCATCGGACTTTACATATGAAGATATTCATGAACGAGCAGATTTTGGATTTTAATACTCATATATTAGTCATCAAGATCTGGACGTATATCACTGATACTTTTGAGGTGTACTTGGGGTACGATAAGACTTCGGACTGGTAGATGTAGATCCAGTCCTTCTTCACATTGTTCCTCCTCCACCGGCCCCGCCAAAGGAAGGCACCAGAGAGACGATGTTTATAGACCCAACCTCCGACACCGAGCCGGACGATTAGCTGACTTTAGCAGTTGTCACTCTTTTGATTAGTTTGGGATCAATTAGATGCTCACGGACATTGTAGCACGAAAAGCTTTAGATAGCTTCTGCTTTTGTATGTATCTTCCTTTTGCTTTCCTCATGAAGGATTTTCTTTTTGTAAAAAAGAAGACTCCGTGATCCTAGTGAAATTATGTATTTACATTTTCAAAAATTTCTCTTATTTTATTTCTTCCTTACACCACATTTGACTTTATTCTCTTAACTTTTGCTTCTTTATATTTGTTTTTGAATTTATTATAATTCCACCTCCTTAGTTAATTCACTTCATCTTCCTTATCCAATTTATAACTTTTAACTCCTGGAATTATTTGAATGTCGCATTTCGTTACGTTAAATCCCTGAAAAATATGAATTTTTCTTCCTTAATGTATTCTTAAGTTCAAAATAAATTGCAATTAAACGTTTCCGCTAAGCTTTTTCGAAGCCAATCACAGGACTTTATAGGATTAATTCGTGCCGTAATCCTCGTTTGTGTGCATATTGTCATTATAGGTGAGCTTAAGGGGTAAGTACTGGCACGGGGCGTGACAACTTTGCACCCTTATTTCGACAATAATATCCCTAAAATTAAATGAATTGACAACAATATCTTCAATATATTCAAAGTGGGTCAAAGACATTATCGTCATTTTAGTCTAAAATTTTGATAGAGGGTATGTTTGAGGGTGGAAATTTTGGATAATGGGGTTTGAGAAATATTATAAAGTAAAGATATATTATGAGAGTTAGTGAAAAAGTAAAGAGAGAGAAGATTTTTAATAAATATTATATTAATAAAAAAATTATGTGATGCATTTTTTATTATTAAACCTAAATTTTTGGGCCCAAATTATTGGGACTCAAACAAGACAAGTTTCTAAGTTTCAACTACATGGCTTACCCATGTCTGGTATGAACCACTCCACCATCTCCACTATTGGTGTGTCTGTGGGTAAGTTGCTTGAGATTGAAAAGCTTCCGACTGAGATTTCTTGTCAGCGGTTTTTTTGTATATAGGTATGTTTCAATATCAACAATCCTCTCAAGGAAGGTTTTCTTCTTCCTCGTCCCAATTTGCCGGATACTTTTGTTAGCTTTCGTTATGAGAAATTATCATATTTCTGTTACAAATGTGGTCGTATTGGACATTCTCTTTCGCTGTGCCCTCATGAGACCTTGTTGAATTCTATGCAACGGTATGGTCCTTGGTTACGTGCAAATCCTTGGGATAGCTCTTTTTTTGCAACTTAAGCCACTTCAGTTCTCCATTCTTCGTCAGGTGCAGCTGGCTCGCATTTTCCATCTACAGTGCTTGGTCCTTCTAGTTCTTTTCAGTCAACATCGGTGGTGGATTGTTATCCTTCCCAACACACCCCCTCTCTGGCACTGCTGGCACTCATCCGGAACCCCCTTGGACTTCTACTACAAAGTTAAAGGTGCAGCAGGCTCTGAATTCTGGTGCTACTATAGACAAAATGGTCTTCATTAATTCTGCACTCATTATTTCACATTTATTACCTCTGATCACCTCTCCAGCTCATCCCCTCTATTACTGACCGGACCTCTTATCATCATTAGCACCTAAGCTTGGCTCTTTGACCACTTCAGCTTGGTTCAGCTCCCCAGATCAAGTAAATGGATTTGCATTACAGGATCTTTATCCTCTTTCTTGTCATGTTCCTCTACAAGTGTCGTTTGCTGCAGCTTGCATTAATTCACTTCCTCCACATATTCCACAGAGTGCGTCAGCTCTTTCATCCTACCCACAAATTCCCCCACCAACTTCGGTTATAAATAACGTCGTTGCATGCTCCCATACACCATCCTACGTATCTCACAACATGACCATGCATTCTCACTCTCCACCCCCCTCACCGCCCTCTGTCCTTTGCCATATGCCTTCATCCCCTCTCCATTTGTCACCCACGGCAGAAATACCATCCACACCATCGAATAGTCCAATTTCTCCTGACTCGGAGGCTCATGACTTTGCACTTTCATGCTTTGGAACCTTTAAACACAACTCGACAACTTGCTCCAGGTACTACGCGGGACTTTTTGAACTCTCTTGACGCTCCTTTGTCTCCAGATTCTGGTCCCATGCACTCTCTTTCTCCAGACAATATCCTTTCAGGTCATGCACGTCCTACTCCTGTCATTGCTGACTATTGCCCGTAGCCTTTGGATTTTGTTCGTTCACCTCTAGTTGACTCTATCAGGGACTGCCTTGTCCCTCCTTCTGGCTTTTTTGATCCTACATTGGAGGAGTTTCTTGCTGCACGTGCTCGCTCCAACCTGACTAAGCCGTGTGTTATTTTGCATCCTTGTCCTCACCGAGTAATTCCTCACCCGTCTTCTTTAGCTGCATTGGTGGAAAACTCAAGCGTCTCATTGTCACCTCCTGAAATTGTTGCTACCTCTGCCTCTGCTTATGCTGCAACAGTCCCGCGGGTCTTCATTAACAAAGGGAAGGCAGTTGTTTCTTCTGCGATTGATCCTCCACTTGACTCCATTCCTCCTCAAGAGACTGGTTATGGTTTGGTTACCAAGTCTACTACTCTGACTCCGTCTCGGATTGATCAATGGCGTTCAAAGGGTAAGCGCAAGCTTAGCAATAGTGGTCTAGACGCCGCTGTCCATGGTGGAAAGAAGATGGCCCTGCCTTCGGTCCTTGAAGATCAACCCATGCTTGACTTTGTGCTGCCTCCAGAGCCTCCAGTGCCACCGATGGTCATACCACCAGTGCCTCCAGTGATGCCACCGGTGCTGCCTGATATGGCCCCTCTGACTATTGACCCGATCCTGCGAACTCTCAAACAGTCGAAGAAGGCTTTGACATCCTTCAAAAGAAATCAGACACGACTCCAGAAACAGGCCACTGAGCGTAGGGAGAGAGCACTGTTACATGCTGATGATCCATTTTCTGCTCTGCTTGACTCACAGGTGCAAGAGGTTGACCTTCTACAACCTCCCCCTACCCCATGATACTGATATCATGGAACTGTCGAGGTCTAGGTCATGCTTCGGTGGGCAGGGCTCTGAAGACCATTATAGCTACATATTATCCGGACTGTGTGTTTCTTTTAGAAACTAAAATAAAAGAAAGTCAAACTGTTAGTATTTTTCGTAAGTTTGGCTTCTCTCTTTTTGTCTCTACTCCACCTGTAGGTACCAGAGGTGGTTTGTTGTTCATGTGGCGTCCTAGTTTGTCTGTTCAAATTTTGGGCTGCTTTCAATGGATGATCAACGTTTTGGTGTACTCTGATTGTCCTCGTCTCTCTTTTTTTCATGACTTTGGCTTACTGTCCATCTCGGCATTTCGAAAAAATTACGTTCTGGGATACCATGCATCAGATAGCGGCTTCACATACAGAACCTTGGCTATTAATTGGTGACTTCAATTCAGTTATCTCCCACACTGAAAAAAGAGGTGGTCGACCCATTGCTAGTTCCTCCACAAGTGGTCTTGGCCAGGTTATTACTGCTCACGGACTAATGGACTTAGGGTTCAATGACAATTCTTTTACCTGGAACAATGGACGTGGAGGTTGTGCGAACATTCGTGAACGCCTTGATCGTGGTCTTATAAATCAGCAATGGCATGTTCAGTACCCCAATGCATCCGTTTTGCATTCTTCAGCGTTAGCTTCGAGATCATCTACCTTTAATTCTTAATACAGATGGTCATGGTCAGTCGTTATCTCGACCATTTCGATTTGAAGCTATGTGGGTTAGGGATCCTGGCAGTTTTTTCACTGTAGCTGCAGTTTGGTGTATTTGGGTTGCGGGGAGACCTGCCATTATTTTAGCTAAGAAGAATGAGAAAGTCAAGAAAGCTCTTAGAATCTGGAATAGACAACACTTTGGACTTATCAAAGACAGAATCTCCTGTTTAACACATGCACTAGATCAGATTCAACAATTCCAGTGATGTAAATCTTTCTCGTGAAACTTCTATTAAAAGTGCGATTCATGAACAATTAATTCGTGAGGAGTCCATTTGGCGTCAGCGTTCCCGAGTGGAGTGGTTGGTATCTAAGGATTTAAACACTAAATTCTTTCATACTTCTACTATCATTCGACGCAATCAAAATTCTATTCTTTCCCTACAGCTGGATGATCTCTCTTGGGTTTCGGGTCGGCAAAATGTGGGCAACACCATCACTGATTATTTTGACCAGATGTTCTCTTCTTCCACGCCTTCCATTCCCTCAGCTTTGGATCAACTCATTTCTTCGGTTATTGATGCAGCTTCATCTCAATTGTTGGATGCAATTCCTTCTCCGGAAGAAATTCATAATACAATTAAGTCTATGAGTTCTAATAAAGCTCCTGGCCCAGATGGTCTACCAGTATTATTCTATAAAAATATTGGAAGATTATTGGTGCTGATGTTATTAGCATGGTACAGGATTTCTTCAATGGGGGTCAGCTTCTTCCTTCCATGAACCATACCTTCATTGTTTTGATTCCAAAAGTAGACAATCCTCACAAGGTTCAACATTACCGTCCCATAAGTCTTTGCAATGTTAGCTACAAAATCATCTAAAAAATTATTGCTACTAGACTGAAGGTCTTTTTACCGAAGATGATCTCTGAGAATCAATTTGTTTATGTACCGGATCGCCTTATTCAGGACAATGCTATTCTGACTCATGAGATTTTCCATTCTCTCGATCTCAAAAAAGGAAGAAGAGGTGTTTTTGCTCTCAAAATTGATATGTCCAAGGCCTATGATAGAATGAAATGAGATCCAATTCTCCTCGCATTGAAAATTTTTGGGTTTAGTTCTCGTTGGATATAATGGATTAGTCAATGTCTATCTTCTGTATCCTATTCTCTCCTCCTAAATGGTAGCCCTTACGGTTTCATTACCCCTATTTGGGGTCTTCGTCAGGGTGATCCTCTATCCCCATTTCTATTTGCAATTGGCATGAAAATTCTTTCACGTTTGTTGGATAAAGCACACTCATTGTCCTTAGTGCAAGGCATTAAATTGACTCGCAGTTGTCCACCAATCACTCATCTCCTTTATGCAGACGACTTGCTTATTTTTGGACAAGCTAATTTTATGGAGGCTAGAAACATTAATCGTTGTTTGCAATTGTTTTCTCAATGGTCTGGTCAGGCTCCCAATGCTCAGAAGTATTCCATTTTCATTACTACAAATACAGACCTCTCTTCAGCTCGACTAATCCGTGAGAACTTTGGATTTCCCAATATGTCTATTTCGTCTCGTCATTTAGGTCTTCCTTTGATATTGCCTCGATCAAAAGTTGTTCTATTTCATGACCTCCAATATCGTATCGAATGCAAAATTTATGGTTGGAAGGGTAAGCTTTTATCTCAAGCCGGGTGAGCGATGTTGATTAAGTCAGTCGCCTCTTCCATTCCCATCTACGGAATGTCGTTGTTCTTACTTCCTCACTCTATTTGTACCAATATAGATTCTCTTCTTCGCAAATTTTGGTGGGGTTTCAAAAATGAAGGTAATCGGCACCTATATCTTCACTCCTGGAATAAGCTTTGCTCTCCTAAAACTGAAGGTGGTTTGGGCATCAAGAAAATGCAAGATTTGAACTTGGCTCTCATTTCTAAACTAGGTTGGATGATGCTCTCTCCAACACCTCGACCATGGGTTAATTATTTGAGTACTAAGTACCTTAGACATTTTGAGTTTCTGCATGTAGAGCCCAGGGTTTCCTCTTCCTGGGTGTGGAAAGGTATTCTCAAGTCGCGTCCCTCAATTGCTCAAGGTCGATGTTTCTTGGTAGGCAATGGTGATACAATACGTACTTGGATGGATCCATGGATTCCATCTCTTCCATCCTTTATTCCTAAATCGAAGAATGGTCTACAAAGGCTTAATTCAGCCTCACTTGTTAGTCATTTCATCATTGCCTCTTCTAGATCGTGGGATGTCAATCTCTTACAGAATACTTTTGATTGCCTCTTTGTTAATAGTATTCTACAACTTCATCTTCCACCTGTTGGTACATCTGATAAAATGGTGTGGACTCCTGATACACATGATCTCTTTACTGTCAAATCTGCATACCGACAGCTATCCTTCAATTGGTCTTCAATTTTGGGATCAGGTCCATCTATTAATTGAAAGAAATTGTGGAAGCTTAATATGCATGAGAGATTAAAAGTTCTTCTATGGAAGGTGGCGTGGGATATTTTACCTACTCGTCACAAGATCGCACAACATTTGAAATCTTCTTTTCAAGGAGAGTCTTCTTGTCATCTTTGTGGGGATAGTTTGGAAACTACTCGCCATCTTCTATTTAATTGTTCGTATGCACGACAGATCTGACGTCTTTCTCCCTGGAATCTCAACATTGAATTCTTCCAACAGAGCTCTATTCATGATTGAATTAATTGTATATTAGATCCATCTCGGTTTCTTGCTATCCCGACTAGTGACATCCATTCATTTCAACTGTTTGTTGTTCTGATGTTGGATTTCTTGTGGATGGCACAGAACAAGATCTTACATGACAATCTTCGTCTTGCACCTTTTGTCATTCTACAACAAATCTTAAATTCTCATCGGGAGCATTTAGCTGCATTGTATACTACCCCATGACTTCTTCATTCTATCCCTTGTAAATCCGTTATGCCAGGAAAGTATCACCGGTTGACCTTTGATGTTGCTGTTCGGCCTTCCTATTCTATGTGTGCAGCGGTTCTCTTTCATTCAAATGGTGACCTTCTCAAAGCTTGGACTCACCGTTCTATGTCTTCTGATCCTTTGATTGGTGAAGCTGAAGCGGCTTTCTTAGCTTTATCCAAAGCACGTGACCTCAAGCTCTCTTCTTTGGTGCTTCAAGGTGACTCTGCTATTGTTATGGAATGTATCCTTCTTTATCAGCTGCAAGGATCGTCTGCAAGCAAAATGTACCCTTGGAAAATTGCATAACTCATTCACAGTCTTCATCCGCTTCTAGTATTTATTCCTGTATTTCATCCTTCTCTGATCCCCCGAGATCTCAACTCGGAGGCTCATTCATTAGCAGCATGGGCGGCTGCCCACTCCTTCTCAGGAGATGTTCCTTCATCTTTTCTTCTTAATCGTGGACTGTGGAAATTTAGTGGTGTTGCACCGCCTTAGGGTATCTTTTTTTTCCTTTCCTTTCTTTGCTTTAGTAGTTTGTTGTATTTTTGTTCTCTTCAATATATAAGATGTATGGTTTAACAAAAAAAAAAAAAGAATATTGCACAATTTGCTTGCGAACAAAAAAACCATCATAGAATTATCAAACGGATAATAATTATAAAATAATATTTCTCCCTTCAAATTATTTATTTTTATTATAATAAATATAAAAATTAAAATAACCATCTCATCACTAGGAAATTTTTTACCGTTTATTTTGTTTTTTAAAATGAAAATTTTAATTTAATCAAACATAGATTATTATATAACCATGTTTTTCTAAAAGAAATTAGTAGAAAAAAGGGAAACAAAAGAAGACGCAGAGAAAGACAAAGTCATTAACCAACCATCTATTTTTTTTCCTAAGTAAAGCAACCATCTAATCACTGGGATACCTCTTGCTAGCTTTACCCAAAAAAACACAAATCCGTACGCTATCGTATAATCCAGACCACCAAACCTCACGACTCCCCCCGCAGTATCGCCCTGCTCGCTCTCTCTGTCCTCCTCGTTCTTACAGAAAACACTAGTATCCCTCCAGAATCTCAGCGCTTTCTTCCCTATGGGTACTTCATCAACTCGCTGTCTCTTTTCTTCTCTTTCTCACTGAATCTCTGATTTTCTTTCTTGTAAAGTTATTTACCTGATTTTCTGATTTCAACTTTCTTTTACACATGCAATTTGAGCTGATTTTGCTCTAGATTGTCGCGATTATGTGAACTCTGATCTGAATTATCTTACGGTTTGTTTACCGCAATCTATAAACTTCGTAAATTTTTGTTTCTTACTTATTGGTCCAAATTTAGTTGTTTATCTCTCTGGGGATTCAAATATCCTTGGTCTGGTTGATGGGAACATAGAAAACGAAAATTTAACTGACTTTTGGTGCTTAAATCGTTAATGTTGTTTGTTATATTCGTTGAGAAATGCTAATATGGTTAGATTGAGTTTGGATCAGTGGAAAAATTTCCCCTTTCATGGTATTAATGTTGAGATTGTGATGAATTTTGAAAATAATGGAAATGACTTAAACGTCTTTAAATTGTAGATGCCGATGAGAAAAAAATGATAGATATTGAGGACCAGATACGTTCTTTGCAGCTCGATTCGGCAGGTAAAATTGAGATGATGCATAAATTTCTTTCATATAAGTAAGAAGTATAGTAGAGTATTGTTCGTTGTTTGAATCTTTTGTCTATGCTTTGATTGGACTTAGCAGAAGATCCTAATGGGGTTGTTGATCCTGAAGACGCAAAGGAAGAAGTTGAGGAATTGGATAAAATGGAGGAAGGTTGGTTGTCCCAATTAAAGTTTTTTTGTCCTTTTGGTAGAAGTGAGATTTATACTGTACGAATTTGTTTCTGCTTATCTTAAACTGCGGTTTCTGTTGATTGCAAGTGGTATTGAAATGTTGGAACTGTTTAATACTTTAAATTAAAATGAAGATGTTGAATTTGAATCTGATAAATAGCCCAAAACTTAGTTCAAGTACTTGAGTGGGCAGGGGGAACACTACTGAAAGAATCGAACATGCTCTACTTGTTTGAATTCATTGGACTTGTACGACGTGGTCTAATAGGTTTGTATACTTGGTTAATATTGGTAGTTGGTACGACGGAGTTGCAGATGTGTGTTTTGGGATGTGAGAAATATGGGAATCATGACTTTGGTTCCTGTTTCCTGGGTCCTTCAATTTATAGGATTGAGGGTTTAGGATTTCATATCCTGAAGATGCTTTTGGCTCTGTTCCCTTGGGGGTTTCCACGCCATGGATATGTCAGGAGCATGATTAAGTAATATAATTTCGTGGGTCCCGTTTATTTCTACCTGAATTCATCCAAAGAAGCCTTGGTTGAATGTAGATAGGAATGGCTTGCCCTTGGTGGCGCCTTCTGACGTTGCAAATTTTGGGGTAAACATGATTGAGTTTGCTTGTTTATAATTAGTAGTCACACGTTTATCATGAATAGTATAATTTAATGCACGGTTGTGACTGGGGAAGACTTTTTCTTTTATTCAAGGATGTTGAATCAGACTGCAAATTTTACTTTATTGTTGGCCATTTGGGTATAGTTGCTGGAGTGATGTTTTGAATGTGTTGAATTTTGAATGTTATTAGAGTTGCTATGTACTAGTGTACATCTTAGGAACTGGGTCAGTGGTGGTTGTTTGCTCTTGTTTGGGACAACAACACCCCTTGCCTTGGTTCCCCATAGAGATAAAGCAAAAGAGAAACATTTTAGTTGTTTGCTGTTTGGTTGGATCACTTGTTCCTGAGTCAAGCCGCCTTTCACCTTTTGTTGTCTTTCTTTTCTAATTGGTAAGTTGAACATGGGCCCAGTGGATCTTGAATTCTTGACCTCTCCCTTCGTCCCATTCCTATGGCGGGAGGAGGTGCTAGTTGATACACAGTATTTGCCAGTGTTTTATGTATCTCAAAAGAGGGTTTCCATTTGGAGTAATCACATCTACTGAATAACTTTTTTTTTTTTGCTTTGGGTGGTTTCAGATTCAAAGGCAGATGTCCATTCAGAGGTAGTGCACATTGAAGAAGAAGGTGCTGCAGAAGAGGATTCTTTAGTTCTGACATGCTTTGATTATATTTTAGCTTATTGTTTTGCAACTAAAGTTATATATTGTTAATATTTAATACAATAATTATCTGCTTCTGCTGACTTTCTGGCTTCAAATCATAGTGAAATACAAGGAAATCTCTCCCACAATCAATGAAACGGTGGACGAGAAGGAGTTAAATAAGAAGAGACACTTGAATGTTGTCTTCATTGGCCATGTTGGTAGGTTCATCCGTGTCATGGCCTTTCTAAATTTAAGCTGCTGGCTTTCAGTCCATAATCTTTTTTTCTACTATGTTTATCTTTGAGTGGTGATCAATGTTCTCTTACTTAGTTTAGGCTGGTGTGTTGTCTGCACTACAACATTATGTAGACGAGTCATTATGCTGCTAGATTTTTGTTTTTGCTTTCTGAAATTTTTTCAGAAAGTCGTCTGAAAACCAAAATCTTGGAAGTTATGGTAAACCAGGGAAATGACTACAGGTGGCTTTTATCAGAGAATCTTTGAGTCGGAATTGAGGAATTGGAACATTTTGGGAAAGATATGATGGTTCCGTTACATAAGATAGATGAAGGGAAGGTCTAGGATTCCAGTTTTTTACTAAAGCAGTATGTGAATGTTGGATTTGTAAAAATATGGGATTTTACATTAATCTTGGGTGGATCCTTGTAATAAAGGTGTTGGGGGTCTGCATCAATGTATCAATTCATTTTTTGATCCAGAGAAACAATTGGGAGGATCTGTATTGGATTCTGGCTTATCCTTTAGGTTAGTTGGGTGCATTGAGTTAGGATGTGCTTACTAACAGTTTAAGAGTCAGTGCTGTTTGCAATTCATATATTTTGAAGCACGCTTTGGCAGTGTTCTACATTGAGGAAATGTATCATTTCTAAGAAGTAGTCATGCATAAGGTTTCTTGGAATCTAAGTTAAATGATTTGGTGCCATTGTTATTCTTAGGTCATTTTTACATTTAGGAATTTTTAGAAATTTCTGGTGTTGTGAAAATTGAGGTAGGTTGGAGTTTTATTCAGTTTTGTGAAGAAGAAATGAAAATTTTGAAGTATGTTTGAGAATGTTGGAAAATTTTGGAATTTTTTGGGAGTTGATGAAAAAGTGAAAAGAGAGATGATTTGATTGAATTTCTTATGTTTATTTTGATGGAGAGATCATTTCATGGGGAGAGAGAAATGATTTTAAAGTTTTTTTATTATTATTTTTAAATTTTGTAAAATAAATAAAAAGAGAAAAATATAGTGGGCCCCTCATTTGGTGTGAAACCCGAAAAGTTCAAAATTTATAGACAGGAAATTTATGTTTGCATCTACAAATTTTTAAAACTTAAATTTTTTTCTAAAAAGTCTGGGTTTGCAAACATGCCCTTAATATTCTGCCAACAGAAATGTAGCAATTACGATGACAGTAATTTTAATGAACCGCACCAGAAAGCGTAGCAAAATACAATGATTTATGTGGGTTAACCCTACTGTGTGGAAGCAATCAACAATATATTTTGTGGTGAGGATTACGATCCTAGATGCAAACTTATTATATTAAACATCCCATAGCGAACCCTGTGGACGAGTAATGGTGACACTATGAGTTTGACTATGAAATCATACCAAGGGAGAGTCCATGCTCACAATTGTTGGAGTCAAACTCATACAACTGGTTTCGCTGCATTCTCCCCCATTTTTTGTGATAAAACCTAGTTTTTTCTTGGCCTAGATTTGCTCAAAACTGTAACTAGATGCAGTAGCTATGACTTTCATTGAGTCCCATAGGATGGTTTGGACAGTGATGACTGAGGGAACAAGGGAAATTGTTGCTTTCATGGAATCTTTTTTATCCATTAATCTTTCCTCTTTGCGCTTGGTACTTCAATTGTTGAGTGTTTGGATGGTTGGGCTATTCTTATTTTATTCTTCACAGATTTATAATCTTGTGTTGTTTCTTCATCGCAGATGCTGGTAAGTCCACTATTGGCGGCCAGATACTTATCCTTAGTGGTCAGGTAGATGATCGTACAATCCAAAAATATGAAAAAGAAGCGAAGGATAAAAGCCGAGATAGCTGGTAAGACCTTGCTTCATTTTGTATCTGCTGTTAATTATGGTTTGATGATATTTGTTAGGACTTTCAAGAATGCTGATTACTAGGGCTTCTCCATTTGTCAAGTTGAAAAGACGGGACCTGTTAGGTGATCTGAAGAGATTTAGTTACACCGAGAACCATGTAATGACCGTAGGATTGAGGTTCCTTAATAACTTCTTTATTAGTTTGTTCCTTAATTCTATTTTTTTTGTCTTTCTTTTTATAAATTTAGTGCAGAAAACTTGCTTGCTTTTGTGCCAGAAAGAAAAAGAACAAAAACAAAAGCAGGGGTTTTAGGTATTTTAGTATTTCTCACGCACTTATCTCCATCTCATTAACTTTACTGTGTTGTCAATTTTTGAACTCATGTTTTCCCCATGAATAAAAGGGAGAGAAGAAAAGAATGAAGGCAAATGTTAAAGGAAGTCACCTTTCCTCCCCCTTTAGCAGCCTTCTCCACGCTTTTTGGGCATCTAGGAAGGGCTTCATACTCAAGGCTGCTTCAGTCACTTTATCGTGCGTATCCTGGGAGCAAAGCTCCTACTAGCAATACTCACTCACTGCTTACGGATTGCACTGAATGCTTATCTTCTCTTTCATTTAGGAAAGCTCTTTGCAGACAGATTCGACTATGCTTGTGCTTAACACCTTCTTTTTCAAATGCACGTCATACCCTAGGGGTGGGGAATCAAAGCAGGAAGGCAGCCACTCGCTCTACCATTAGAAAGCACTTGCTTAGCAACTTTAGAAAATTAGAGGCACAAATTTTATCAATCTTTCTTGCCAGTTTGGGACTCCATGTGTATGGTGTAATGCCCCATAACAAAATCAAAAATAGAATTAAGCCCTTATCTCTTCGTTTAAAATTCAAATTACTCACTTAATACCTTTTTCGAGGTGGGGTATCACATATGGTGCCCTCGAAATTTGCTCACAACAACTATTCTTGTGCTAGGTACATGGCATACATTATGGACACTAATGAAGAGGAGAGAATCAAGGTATGATTCAAATGATATGTTGATAGAATATGCGTAGCTTGCTCGCTAAAGTGTTATTTTCTTTGTTTACTATTACTTTATCATAGGTATTATACTTTGATTAGTTATTAAAAAGGGTTCAAACATTCTTTTTGAGAGGTCCTTATAACTTATTCGCTAGAACCTCTACTTACCTGACCATATTGGTGCTGGTGGTTATAGGGTGTGACGGTTGAAGTTGGAAGAGCACATTTCGAAACGGAGATGACAAGATTTACAATTTTGGATGCACCTGTAAGTTTACTTAGTGTCTACATTACTATTATGTGTTTTCTTTCCATATTGTATAGATCATGTGTGTATCCACTAGGATAAGCTTTACTTTTTTACGAGGACTGGTGCCTGCTCAGTGCTGGAAGGTCATGGAAGTCAGTGACCTGATGACGGTGTTAACCAAAGTCCCGGTGGACGTACTGAAGGATGAGTTGATAAACTAGAGAAGATACTTGATACTTTTTGCAGTTTATACCCGATTGTAAAAGTTATTGAAGACTTTTTAGCCCGTAACTTTTTTAGCTAGTTGGGCTGCTTTTTCTCTTCCCTGTCCTCCCCGCATGCCCAACAAAAACAAGGGTTGGCTAGATGGATGGCTTTAGGTCTCAGTTTGTGCAGTTTGTTTATTTAGGATGTTTGCACCACATGCTGTTAATAGCACTTGCCAAATTAAGTTTTCATAAATAATCAGATGGTTGTTTTAATATGTTCATGTTCAAAATCTTCAGTCCAGTGGTATTTTACTTCAGTGTTTTAAAGAGGTAAAGTACTGTCTATATTGTGTTTCTATTTAGCAAGCAAGGCATCTTGTCAAACTATCTTTATTCTGCCTTATTCATTTTTCTCTATTATTTATGTAGTACATGGCATGATATTAATAGTACATGACATGATATTAATAAAGGACAAGACAACTTAAGACATATAAGATGTAGTGTACAAGGCCATGTCTTTGGATCGTTTGGGGGGTTCTATGTTGCATTCTCTTTTTATGTGGGCTAATTCGGTCTTAGGTTTTCCTTTTGAGGGTTTTCCGGATTTTCCGATTTTTTTAGCTTGTATGCTCTAGTGTTTTCACTATATTCTCTTGTACTGTCAACTTATCTTTTTCGTTAATAAAGTTTAACTTACTTATAAAAAAAAGTGTACATCAGGGGCATCTTTAGCGGTGATGAATAATTAAACTTCTAATAATGTCATTGACGATGACTTAGATTGAAACAAGTTGGATTCATTGGATGGAATGAGAGAAGGTAGAGAGATGTTCAAATATATGTATATTTAGGTAGAGATAGTAAAGAATGATATGTTACCGTGGGATTCGGCTGAATGTATTATTTGGATGGGACAACAGTCGAAATAAATGTGGCCTACCCAAAAGTGAGTTTTAAGTGCAGTTGAGTATAATTTGAACTAACTGGAGGATATGGTGTTAAAATGATCATTTAGACCTTGGATTGGGTGAAGGTAGTACCCTCATCCCTAATGTTTCTCATCTAACCTTTTAGGCACTAAAGGTTAAGAATAATTCGTGAAAGCAATCTTTTAGGCACTTTAGAATATCCTTGTCCCAGGTAGTGGCAATTCATATCACTTCATGGTATTGACTGTCTGGTTCCAAAGATTTTGCTTGCAATTGTCTATTATGGACAATGAATAATTATTTTGTAAATTTATTTTTCTTCCTCAATTCCAGCTTTCAAGATGCTCCACTCTTTTCTCTTGTTTAATTGGTTTTTGTTTTTGTTTGCTTTTTAAATTTTATCATCTTGGAGAAACCTTTGCATTTAATTTTTGTTTTGGGTTTTCAGGGTCACAAAAGTTATGTCCCAAATATGATCAGCGGTGCATCTCAAGCTGATGTTGGGGTACTGGTAAGATTTGTTATCAATTTTTTGCTTGATGTGCAACTATCCTGAATTTATGACCTCTGTTAGTTTCTTTTTTGGATTGTGTAGTAAGTCCTGTGTTATGGATATTCATTACATTCTCCTCTCCCTCTCTGTTATCAGGTAATTTCTGCTCGGAAGGGGGAATTTGAAACTGGATATGAGAGAGGTGGACAGACTCGTGAACATGTTCAGCTTGCAAAAACCCTGGGTGTGTCTAAGCTGCTCGTTGTTGTCAATAAAATGGATGATCCTACTGTCAATTGGTCAAAGGAAAGGTGCTTCCTCACTCTGTCTCTCTCTCTCTTGTTTGGTTTTCTGCTTCTCTATGTCTATGTTCCCCAGTAGTTTCCTCATATTGCCTTCCTTCTCAGGTACGATGAAATCGAGTCGAAGATGATTCCATTTTTAAGGTCGTCGGGATACAACGTCAAGAAAGGTATCAGAAGATTGTTGTCGTGTCCTTTTACTTTTGGAGTTCACAAATGTTATTGTTACTAGCATTTTCTGATGGCTTCTAAAGATATGTTTGTTTGATTTTTTGAGGTGTATTAAGATCTATTTTATCGAGATCTTATATTGGAATGCCAACGGTTTTGTTTGTAGAAATTATGAATCTTGATTGTGCAATATGACTGCTTGTTTCCACCTTCCCCATATTTTGTTGCTATGCTTGCTACACAGTGTTTCGATGCCTTTTCTGACAGATCTTATATTTTTTTAGCTTTTCTGTCAAGGTAGTTTGGCAATGGTTCATGCTATTGATAAGTGGAATGATTTGGATTCAAATTGAAGTTTATGATGGGATACTTCTTGCAGTAGAGATATTTTGGTGATCATTGTCAAGATTGTAACTGCTTTTGTTATCACCCTGTCTCTGAGGGTCCACTGCGATTACTTACCGCACTGGTGTTGGAAGTTATTCAGGACTGGCTAGGCACTGGTGGTTATAGGAACTTTGGCCAAGGTTTCTGATGCTTGCATGAAACTTTTAGAGCATTTCCTTTTAGAATTCAACTCACTTGATACTTCTGGATTGGTTTTTTGTTTAAAATTATGTATTGCAGTCCCTATACAAATTAGCCAAAATTGTAGGGAGCTGGTATGCTCTGACCACATTTGCTCATCATGAGGAAGATCCGAAAAACATAAACTACCAAATCTCTTAAATCTTGCTATCCAAGCAGCAAGATGATGAGCAAACAAGTTCTGGCGCCTTGGTGCCCATTGAATTAACCAACCAGGATGTCTACTAAGAAAAGTCTTTCAAAATTGAAGAGTGAGACTGAAGAGGACCAAGGGATGGGAAATTCTCTTCCATTACAGCTGCGCACACTTACAGGGAATCTCCCTCAAACACAACCTGGACAGAGAGAGAATTTCAGCTGCTTGAAATGCTAGGATGGCAGCCAATGTCTCCGCTAAAAGTGGGTTGTTAGTAGAAAATTCACCTCCACAAGCCTCTATTAACTGACCCGGATAGTCTCTGCAAATTGCAGCAAGATAAGCCCTATTCCCTCGCACTGCAGCATCAAAGTTGAATTTCAACACCCCTTGATCAGGAGGTTTCCAAACTAAATTATGGTCTTGATCAAAATCAGTTCAAGCTGCCAAGTGTTCCGTCAGTCTACTCTTCAGCGTGTGGTGCATCATGGGGAAGAGCCAATCCTGAACTTAAAATTACTTGGTTTCCTGGAAACATGCCTATTATTGGTTTGCTTGAGCTGTTTGTTGAATGCACTTCTTAATCTGCCAAACTGATTTCAATGTAATTGCTTGTCTATTGATCATTGTTGTAAGGTGAGTGGTGTGCTGGGCTTTTGAGTACTAGGCTAATGCTTCTAATTATGTCGCAAATCAGTAGATGGGGTCTGGGGCATTCTTTGCAAGTTGAACCAAACCTCCCTACAGGCCATCAAATTTTATTTTTTTTTGTTGTAGAAGAAAGGGTAAGAGTAGTATGATGATCTTAAAAAAGACAAATTCATGTGGATAGCCTGTATCTCTGTGGTACGTTATTTCGATCTATTGTCCATGGGTGAGCTGTAACAAAGAATGGATCATGGGATTGAAGATTGTGTTTAGAAAATGACTTAATGAAGTTAGTTTGAATTTCTTTGCCTGGAGCAATAATAGTACTTGGATATTTTGCATGGGGGTATAAGAAACTTGCCGAGTGCACTGATCCCTAATGTACTTGCAGATGTGCAGTTCCTACCAATATCTGGTCTGCTTGGTGCAAACATGAAAACAAGATTGAATAAAAGCGTGTGTCCATGGTGGGATGGTCCCTGTCTATTTGAAGCTCTTGATGCCACTGAAGTTCCTCTGCGAGATCCCAAAGGTCCATTTAGGTGTGATTCAGTCTTTATGTTTTTCTTCTTGTAACGCAACTTGCAGTCTGATATCTGTGTGTGTCACTTCCTCCCTCTCTGCTTAAACTCCTGCATTCTCACCCCAACCTGCGCGTGGTCTAGTGGAAAACAGTTCTTTGTTTGGCAAGTTTGATTGATAGTTCATATTTTCGAATTTCTATATTCTCTCCGGCCAAGAGAGTTATGGTGTTCATCTGATATGTTGCATTAGGGATGCTACTTGTTGTCAATTGCTTTCTTGCTAGTCTGTATTGTTTTTGTTTTTATCATTGTATTACAAAATATTTGTTGGATCAACATTGTGTTTTACGGTACCACTAATTAATGAAGTCTGTTTTATTGCAGAAGTTGTTATTGTTTTTGTATAGGAGCTAAAAGGTTTCATTTAATATAAAGCAAAACTGGGTTTTAGACATAATGAAAGTAATAGAAGAGCTTTATGTCAAGAGATGAAAAGAAAAAAGGGGAAGAAATTGTCAAGTTACAAGTATCTAATAACTTGAACCTGAGTTACTTCATTCAATACGACATTAATCTAAGAAAAATTCTTTTCAATCTTCAAAAGGAAAATTTTAGAATTCCTGGGGTTCGTCTCTCTCCAGACTCCACATGAGGCAATTTTAGTCAACCCATCTAGCACACTGCTACTCAAAACAAACTTTTTCCATTAGTTGGTAGTAGTAGTGGGCTCTGCTGTGTTTTATTCTTGGCTGATGAAAATGTTATCTAGTTGTTCACCTAGTTATTTTAATGTATTGGTTTATGACCGATTCTGATGGAAACCTTTATTTCTTTAGATTTTTTACTCAGAAATGACATTGGGTCCTATCATGATTTTTTTTAATCTTTTAGATATGGTTCGGAAACATTTCTGATGTTTATCTTTTATATTAAAATGTATAAACTTTTAGGATGCCTGTTATAGACAAGTTCAGAGAGATGGGAACTGTTGTCATGGGAAAAGTAGAATCTGGTACCGTGCGCCAGGGAGATTCCTTGTTGGTCATGCCAAATAAGGTATCCTTCTGTTTTCTCATTTTTTTTCTTCTTTCTCTGCCATTGATTAGCATCCCAAGTTCTTACTGTTGTACGAGGATCTTGCATATTAATGTGCAGGCTCATGTTAAAGTTCTTGAAGTGTACTGTGATGAAGATAAGGTCAGACATGCAGGGCCAGGTGAAAATCTACGGGTTAAACTATCTGGAGTTGAAGAAGAGGGCATCTTGTCGGGCTTTGTTCTGTCAAGCATTGGTAACATTTCTTCACCTCACCGACATTACAAACCCCCACCCCTCAAAAAAGAGAAAATTCTTTTTACATAGTACACGGTTTTCTATATAGGGTCTGAAGGGTTTATGTTGATACAAATTTACTAAATCATAGTTGTATCTTCAAATTGAAACAGTTGCTGTTATTGATCTCAGTGTTCTTTTTTCCCTACCTGTATCTTATGAAAAGTTAAATTGGTTTATAAGAAAGACCATATGGGACGTTCCATGTATGCTGGTTCTCATTTCAATTTAGTGCACCAGTTGGTTGTTTTCCATTATAAAGAACCAGGCCATGTAATAAAGTAAATCTAATTTGGTGTGGTAGGAAGAGTAGTTTTTTTAAAATACCTTTACCAAGTTGTAAATTATGAGTAGCTTCCTCTCTCTCAACCCCCCCCCCCCCCCGGGTTTCCCGTACTAATAGAGTTTTCATTGAAATTTGTTAGCGTTATGTGTTTATGTGGCCTTCTGTTAACGTTGTGTGCCAACGTGCTCTTGAACATTCTGTTTTGGAAAGGGAAACGAGAAAGGGGGAGAGGAAGAGGAGGGGTGGTGGTGTGTTCTGCTGCTTTTTGGAGGTATTAAATTTATTTTCTGCATGCAGCTAAACCGATACCTGCAGTTACTCAGTTTGTCGCCCAGTTGCAGATCCTTGAGTTGCTAGACAATGTATGCATCGAATTTCTATTCGCTTTCTCTTTCTGTGGCTTCGTATCTCTATTTACACTATTGCTACTACTTTATGTATGCCATTTCTAAAATACTGTGAATGTTACGGTTATCTAGGCAATTTTTACAGCTGGCTATAAGGCTGTCCTGCACATTCATGCTGTTGTTGAAGAATGTGAGATTGTCGAGTTGTTACAGCAGATTGATCCAAAGACGAAGAAACCTATTAAAAAGAAAGTTCTATTTGTGAAAAATGGTGCTGTTGTTCTATGCCGCATTCAGGTTGGCTTTGTTGGTCGATTACTAACATTATTCATTCAACATCCTTTTGAAAATTGTGAAATTTTCATCAGTGTTGCAAAATATTTCTCAAACAGAGTTTGCAACCCTTGTCCTTGGTTTTAATAACATAAAGAGATTTTTGGCTACTTTTAAGAATTTTGTGTGCTCATCCTCTCTACATTTCTTTCCAGATATGAAAAGCATCTATAGGTGACGGAAATCACTGCACATAGTTTCCAATTCGTTGTTGTAATTTATTGATAGTGATTCCGTTTGGACCTGTGGTTCTAGGTAAATAATTTAATATGCATTGAGAAGTTCTCAGATTTCCCTCAACTCGGAAGATTCACTCTTCGTACTGAAGGTGAGAAACTGCCATTGCCTTTGTATTCATAAGGCTTTCATGATGTTATTGTATGTCACATGGATTACTCTGTTCTACAGGAAAAACAGTTGCAATGGGAAAAGTCACTGATCTTTCGTTAAGTTCTTAAACAAATTTTGGCAAACAGGTGAGGAACTTTCTAGAGCTTCTTGCATCCTCCTTTTAGATTGCCTGGTTGGTTCTCTCTTCTTTTCCGCTTTCATCGTATTGAGGTCAAAATTTAGGGGTTATTGTATTCTCAAATTAAATGAAACTATTATCACGTCTACCTTTTAAATATCTTCTGTCATCTAAGTGCTGAAGGTGGAGAAATTTGATTTGGCATTATTATAATGTGGTTGATATGCAAACAATTAAAACTTTGATCTTTGTTACATTTGAAAAGATTGAAACTTTGAAATGGTGCAGCAATTTGTCACTTTGGCATCCAACAGTGGCCTTGTAAATTTATTTGGAATTTGCTTTAATCTCAATTTACTTTCTTTTGGCCCATAACTCCACTTTTAGGTGGTGTCTATGGTCCTAATGATGATAGTAGTAGGAGTTTGTTGTGGGATGAGTTGGCAAAAATTCGGGCTTTGTGGGACTTTCCTTGGTGCATTGGGGGAGATTTTAATGTTTTTCGTTTCTCTAGTGAACGTTTGGGGGGCGGAGGGGTGGGATCTACTATGGAGGAGTTCTCTGATTTTATTTATGAGATGAGGTTATTGGATATCTTATTGTTGGGGGGTACCTTCACTTTGTCTAACAATAGGGTATCACAGTCTTGGTCTAGGATTGATCGCTTTCTGTTTTGCCCTGATTGGGAGCCCTTATTCCCGGAGGTTTCTCAGAAAAGATTGACTCGTTTATTTTCAGACCACTTTCCCATTATCCTGGTGAATGGCAGGGTTAGATATGGGAAGAGACCCTTTCGTTTTGAGAATACGTGGCTTAAGGAGAATGACTATGTTGATAGTATTAAGGAGTGGTGGGAGTCTTTTGAGTTTTTGGGTTCGCCTAGCTTTGTGCTAGACTCTAAGCTGAAAACTTTGAAGAACAAGTTGAAAATGTGGAACCAAGAGGTTTTCGGGGATCTAAGTCTCAGAAAGTCTTCCTGGTTAAGTGAGTTGGCGTCATTAGATTCGTTGGATGAGGAGGAGATTCTTGATGATAGGGGGGAAGTGAGGAAGTTGGAGGTTTTGGGAGAATTGAATCATTTGATAGAAAAATAGGAGATTAGTTGGAGACAGAAGTCAAGCTCCTTGTGGCTTAAGGATGGGGATAGATGCACTAATTTTTTCCATCACATTGCCAATTCGAATAGGAGGGCTAATTTGATTGCTAGTTTGGAAGTGAAGGGAGAAAATTTGGAGGACCCGTCGCTTATTTCAGAAAGCATTGTCGAGTTCTATAGCTCTTTGTATAAAGAGCCCTTTTCTTGGAGGCCGGCGTTAGATGACTTTTATGCTCTAGTGTTTTCAGTATATTCTCTTGTACTGTCAACTCTCTTTTTCGTTAATAAAGTTTAACTTATCAAAAAAAAAACTCCACTCTTAGGTAGCATCTATAGTGATATGGGTCACAGTGTGCATACGTGGATGATACAGTTCTTGAAATAGGATGGGTTCCGGTTAAGGGAATGATAGATAATGAATTCGGCATTAAATGTTGGTCTAAATATGAATAATATGCATTAGAAAGTTTAAAAAGTAAGCTATAAGGCAGTATGAGATATCAAAGAACCTTAGTTTGACTTTATAGTAGGATAAACTTACATGGAATAATGGATCCCAACTGAAGATTACACTAATTAATGTCTTTTAAGTGTTGATTAGATTCAAGTATCTCGTTAGATTTTCAATCTTCCATTAGAATGTGTCCCGTACCAAGTTTTTTTTATTGGGGACGAGTCTAGTGACAAATAATCACAATGGAGATTGTTAAGGCATTATTTATGGGTAACAAGTATCCCATTGACCAATAAAGGACAAAAGAGAGGAAAAACCACATGGGAGGCAAGAGAGCGTCAATTCCAACTGAGAAAAAAGATGGACCCTACCTATAGTTGGGTCATGGATACAAGCCTATCAATCTCAGTTGTCTCAATTTCAACTGAGAAAACGACCATGTACCCTACCTCTAGCTGGGCAAGGATACCAGCCTATCAAGCTCATTTGTCTTACGTAACAGCCTTCAACAAGGACTGGCTTGTCCTCTACTCCTCTTTAGACTAGTATTGTCCATGATATTTTGGAGCTGAGCTCCTGTACAATTTGATGGATGCCAAAAGGAGTCCACAATGAGTAGATCTCATTTAATTCTGACCATCTGGGAACAATAAGCCATTTTGGTCCACCATGGTTAGAGATCTTTAGTCCTTACCCGAGAAAATGATAGAGCCTGATTGGCATTGGGGCATGACTATTGGTGAATAGAAATTAGAAACCAAGGGCCATGATGAGTTGAGAAGGATTCTTTTGGAGTATTGGTGACAGACTAGGATAGTAAGAGAGGCAGAGAGAGAGAAATTTAAAGTCTGACTTAGTTTAGGATGTGGTTTCTTTTTAACTTTAGTAGTCCCCGTGACATGAATCCTGACCACGCTGGAGATCAAAGTTTTTTTGAAGTATTGGAAATATATTGAAGAATGGAGACGTATCTGACTCTCCAAGTTCCATTAACCTTTGACGTGTTTAATGACACTCCAGGGTCTTTTTTTGGAGTATCCTTGCTTCATAGCTCCACTCTATAGCCAGTTCTTCTACCTACACTAAGCTTACCAGTTTCATTGATTAGTGTTATCCTTCTGCTGCATTCTAGACTTTGAATCTATTTGCTTTTACTGCTTCATTCATTGCCTCATGTACTAATAGCACCAATTCCGTTTGGTGTGAACATCTTTGGAGTCTCGTTGTTCAATAGGATGTAACCAATTTATCTGTTTGGGATATAACTTATCGTTTGTTTAGCCCCCTCTCTCTTCTATCCTCCAGTGTTTCTCCTAATTATTTTGTCCTGAATTGGAGTTCATTTTTTTTCCGAAGCATTCTGTTGTCACAGTTTTGTTGAATCGTTTGATGGGAAGCTAGTCTTAAACTAGAGTAATCTCTTCATCTCAGCTGTGTGATTAATCGACCTGATGTTATATGTATCCCAGAAATGTATTTGCAAAACCAAATGAAATGGCCTAATAAGCCATCCTATAGCCATAGGGAAAGTCTTTCCAAAATCTTGTATTGCGCAAATGTAAGGCACTCTTTATGGCAATTCTTCATTTATCGTGGAATTAAGTTTGTTTGGATGGGGTTTATATGGCGAAAAACTTCTCCTGGGCGTTGGATATTCAGTCGGTAAATAAGGGAAGACATCTTGTTTGTGTGCGCCAAGTTTTCTGATATTATACGGTTTCATGATTATTCATTGACAGGCAAGCTGACCCAGCGGGACACAGACGTTGGATTGCATGGCAGCATCTAGAGCAGCATCACATGGAGCTCATTGAAATCCAGCGAATCTGGTATTTGAGCTAGATGGAGGGGGGGGGGGGGGGGGGGGGGCTTTCCAGGGCATTGTTGCTTTGAGTATTTTATGGGTGATACTTATAAAAAAACAATATTTTATGCTTTAGTTTTGGGTTACTTATATAAAAAAAGGGGTGATGTTTGACCTGATTCACCCCTCGTCTGTCATGGTATGCTTATGAGTACTGGTTTTGAGTCAGTAGTCTCTTTTTAGTGTCATCTACAAATGTTTTTTGGAGCTTTGATTCCCCAAAAGGCTCCGCTAAATTGATTACTTGTCTCGATTTTTAGATTTTGAGTTATGCATTTAAGGTGATGTCTGGTACGGATTTTCTCGATCGCAAAATTAGTCGCCGCCATGAATGGAGTGGTTGAGCCGTGATAGAAACGCTGTTAACCATGATATCTTCAGCGCCGACAGTACAAAGCATCAATTTATGTGAACAAGAAACTCGATTTTATTAAAGAGTAGCAATCTTGAGTATTCATAAGCCTCACCTTTTCTGGTGTGTAGTAGTAATCCAGGCCATTTTTTTTTATAGTAAAATAAAGATGAATGTTCTAATGCAGTTTATGTATTCGCTTTTAACAAATCAACTGTACAAGTTTGAATGAGTTATGGTTTATTTTCACTAAAATATTAGCCAATTATTGGGGGATAGAGTTTGAGATAGGTTATACGACCTTGATCTCATGTCAGTCTTCTAGTAGATTTGTATCTTATGGATTTATTTGTTAAAATTGATCTCATGTTAGTTTTTTAGTAGTCTTGTATCTTTAGGGATTGATTTGTTGATTTAATATCACGTGGTAATTAAGTCTATAGTTTTTTTTGGTTAAATATACTTTTTACTCGCAAACTATTGGAGTTTTGACACTTTTAACTCTGAACTATTAATTTAACTTCATTACATTTTATGATTCAACTACACTTATAAAAAAAAAACATTTTATGATTCAACTACTAATCTAGTACACTTTGTACTATTTGTCGTTAATTTGAATAGAAATTAATATTTTTTAATATGTGAAATGACAATTTTGTGCTTATATTTTTTTGGATTGATTTTTGTAGGGTTAAAAGTAGTCATTCACAATTTTTTTCTTTTAAATTAATGGTGGAAGGTGTAAAGTGTATAAGATTGATAATTGAATGATGAAAGGTAACGAAATTAGAATTTTGATGAGTGAAAAGTACAATTTTTCCTATATTTTTTAAAGCATATACATATATGCTTTTCTTCATTTCAATGCAAATAAAATTGGAAAATATCCACTTCTAACTTTCAAACTATTACCTAAAGATCATTTATCGACTTGAACTGCTAAAATGCATCCATGTTTACCCTGTAATAATATCATGTGGTCGCTATTGTGCATTCCTGCATTTACAATGCATTTCCCAGTGTATAATTAATTTGATTGTAGCCCCATATCATGCAACGAGTTGAAGCTGTAACATAAAGCACAAGTTTTGTAGGCGACCGCACTTTCTATATTGGTTCGAAGAAACACACGACAATTTTAGAGGATCTTCCTCTTATGATGTGAAATGCTAAAGATTTAATGGATATCCAATTTGTTGACTCGAGAGTAAACATGTAGTATGATTTGAATGTTATATGAATTTCCGTTTTTAGTAATTAAATGTGGGAATATAGTAAGTCCTACACATGTTGTGTCTATTATTATTATTTTTTAAAATTTTAACCTTGCAGAAAATTGAAGAAGATTTTGATATAGTGAGCGTTGTATTTGAACTAAAATGTGAAAGAAAGTATTTAGGAAAGGAATGCGACTTTGAAATAAGTCCTGATCGAATGCATGCAGCCTAAATAAAGTAGTCTAGGTGTCATTAATTCTGGAAGAAGTTATATATGAGGAGGTTATGTAGGAGATGAGATGTTTACAAATTTGCTCCTAAAAGCATGGGAAGGTTAACGAAACTTATCAACTCGAGGGCAACGGAAATTTAATCACATACATATGATGTCTCCATAACAGAGATTAGGGCTGTGCATCGGCGGTGGCGGTTATGCCCCCCACCGCCACCGCCACCGCCTTGGGCGGTGTCCCCAAAACTCCAATTGCCCCCGGCACCGGTTATACCGGTGACTAGTGAGAGTGAGAGATAGATAGAGAGAGAGCTCACAGAGGGGACGACTGAGGAGAACAGATAGAGGGACAAGGAGAGAGAGACTGAGAGAGGTGTGGGAGGCAGAGTGGGAGAGTGGAACGTGTGGCGGAGAGACAAATGAGGGAGAGAGAGATGCAGGAGAAGAAAAAATGTGGAGGAAGAGTAACTGTGAGTTGTGACTTATGAGAAAGATGCAGGGGAGAGAGAAGAGCGTGAGGAGGGGAGAGAAAAATGTGATGAGAAAAGGTGAGTAGGAGGGAGAGAAAGGGAGAAAAAAATACCTAATCTAAGTCCATTAATAGGTTTCCAAATTTATCATGATTGATTACAAAATGTCTAAATTGATATGGGTTTCCAAATTTATTATGATTCATTACAAAGTGTTTAAATTGATTTAGGCCACAATTGTAAATGTGAGGAGAAAACGTGAGAAGGAGAGAGAAGAGAAAAATGTTTAAATGTCTAAATTTTTTATAATTCATTACAACATGTATAAATTGATTTATGCCACAATTGCGTAATAGAAAAATGTGAGGAGGAGAGAGAGAGGAGAAAAATGTCTAAATTTATTATGATTCATTACAAAATAAAATTCCTTTAATGAGTTACCAAATATATTATGATAGATTAAAACCTTATTAAATTGGACAAATAAAATTCTCATTAATGGGTTTCCAATTTTCCAAATACATCAATTACAAATAAAAAGTCCATTAATAAATTTTCAAATATATTATGATCAATTATAAAATAAAGTATCTATTAATTAATTAGTTGACTCTATATTTTCAAAGAAACCATCAATATTAAACCATCAATATGAGAGATAGTCAATTCAGAATTGATTTTGTTTTCATTTGAAATCTTTAAATGCAAATTTTTGTGAATCATACAAATGAATATCTCCTAAGAATTGTTGGTGGTAGAGAGAGAATTTTTAGGTGATACTTTATTTCTATTTGAATTTGAATTTTCTCAACTCTCTCTTAAATGCAAATTAATAATTGTTGGGTAATAGAGAGAGTAATTTTAGGTTAGATTTTATTTCACTTTGAATTCGAATTCGAATTTGAATTCCTCAATGCTCTCTTAAAATTTATAAATTATTAGTTTGTTAGAAACTTTAGTATTTGGGTGATATATGACAAGGAGAAATTTTTTAGAAATTGAATTCTCCAACTTCTCTCCCTCTCCCTCTCCCTCTTTTCACGTTTCACCTCTCTCTCTCTCTCTCTCTCTCTCTCTCCCCTCTCTGTCTGTCTCTCCCTCTTCTCACCTTTATGTCTCTCTCCTAGCACTTCTCTCTCTTCCCATCACCTCTCTCTCTCTCCCCAACACCTCTCTCTTCTCTCTCTCTCCTACCCCTCTCTCTCCCTGGCTTATATTTTGTAAAAAAAACTGTGGTGACGGTGAACCAGTTACCATTTTCACCACTAATTTTCATCAATTAGCGGTGAAAAATGGCGTTGGCAGTGAACAACCTTAGGGAGGACTCAAACGAGGGTAAATTCATCTTTTTCAAGTACTATCTTAAAACATTGTTTATTATTCTTTGAAGCATTAATACTGCTGTTTGTGCAAGAGTTGTAGTGTTGGCAAAATCAATCCAAGAAACCGCTACTAAAGGTTAAAAAAATGCTGCTAAATCTTTAGCATGACCGCTGGTGAAAACTGTCAGTCTATAGTGGCGGTACTCGACCGCCGCTATAAACCCGAAGCACATTTTTTTGCAGGGTTTCAAGAAACGCTGCTACAAACCTTTAACAACGTTTGTGTGACCGCCGCTAAAGGTCTGGGCCCACGTTTTTTTTTCAACTAGTGCCACTATATAAGTTTTAAAAACGCTGCAATAGATACATTTGTGAAAACCTGCGTTTTTTCTATACTTTCCAGTAATAAAAATTTTATTACGGATTTTAATTGATTGATGCAAAAAGAGAAAAATGTAATAAAATAAAATATATTTCATAATTAACTAAATAATCACGTCTTACAAGTTTTGCAACAAACACAAGTCTTTACAACTAGTTTAAAAAGTTACAAGTATCTAACATAACATAACTTCAATCCTTAACAATACCATCTGCACCTGCACCATCAACACCATCACCATCACTATCACCAACCGCACCAACACCATATCCATCTCCATCATTATCATCATCATCGCCTGCAATTACAATGATAATACAAAATCAAAATCCTATCTTGGAACATATAAAGAAGAAGAGGGAGGGAGAGGAAAATAATGGTAAGGGCCTTAGAGCCTGCTGTGGAGAAAAGAAATCACAAGTAGAGGAGGACTAGAACATTCGTTTCTTAAGTAACTTAAGATTAGTATAATTTTACCATAAGTCATGGGCTACCACACTTGAAGCAAGTGACAGTATTCAGCAATACTAAGCCCGTTGAACTTAATTGCGCTAAAAAAACTATAACAATAAAATCTTGTTGAATGAGGACGCAAACCAAATATGTCTATGTAATAACCACATCAGTTCAAGCTTTATGAAAGACTTATTTGCAAAAATGACACCAAAAATATCTGTAGGTTATACGCACTACAAAAAAGGGCTACAACAGCGGTCGAAAAACCGCTGGCAAAAGCCTAAAAAACGCTGCTAAATTTTTACCGGCGGTTTTTTACTGACGTTTTCCGACCGCTATCTTTTCTCTATCGGGAATGGCTTCAACAACTTTTTTTAGAAACACTGATGATTCCCTACCTTTTAACAGCGGTTGCTTAGCGGCGTTTTCCAATCGTTGGTAATTCCCCAGCATACGACAACTGATTTCCAACAACGGTTTTATAGCGGCATTTTTAAAAAATGCTGGCGTTTCCCCGCTTATAGCATATGTTTGTTACCAATTTTTTTATAAAACGCTGGCGTTTGTCCTAATTTACAACAAATTTTTTTAACGGCATTTTTAAAACAGCTGGCATAGGCCAAAAAGGACTTTAGCAGCTGTCTCTATAGGCCAAAAAAATGCTGCTATAAGTTTTAACAGCGTTTGTTAGTGGCGGTCGCGACCGCCGCGATAGACTAATCTACTGCGGCGCTTGTAAAAAAAGGTTGCTGTAGATCAATTTTTGAAATTTAAAATATCTATAGCAGCGGTCAGTAACCGTCGCTAAAGGTCTATGCCAGCATTTTTTTTGGTAGGTATGTCCCAACATTTTTCGAAATGCCACTAAAGCTAAAATTCACATATAGCGTCGCATTTTCATGATCGCCGTTAAAAAGACCGTTGTTAAAAATGTCATTGTCTTTTAACAGTGGTCTTTTTAACGGCGATCACGAAAAACGGCGCTGAAAGTCACCTATAGCGGCGTTAAAACGACCGTTGTTAGAACCCTTTTAATTTTTAACAACAGTCTTTTTAATGGCGGTCACTAAAACGCCGCTAAAAATAACATATAACGACGCTTTTTATCACCGCTGTTACAAAGACCGATGTTAAAAACTTCAATGTCTTTTAATAACGGTATTTTTAACGGCGGTCACAAAAAACACCGTTGAAAGTCACCTATAGCGGCGCTTTTTATAACCGATGTTAAAAATTTCATTGTCTTTTAACGGTGGACACGATAAATACCGTTGAAATACACTTATAGCGGTGCTTTTTATGGCCGCCATTAAAAAGATCACTGTTAAAAGACAATAAAGTTTTTAACAGTGGTCATTTTAACGGCGGTCAAGAAAAACGCCGCTGAAAGTCACCTATAGCGGCGTTTTTTATGACTGCCGTTAAAACGATCGCTGTTAAAAACTTCATTGTCTTTTAACAGCGGTCATAAAAGCGCCGCTATAGGTGACTTTCAGCGGTGCTTTTATGACTATTGTTAAACGACCGTTGTTAAAAACTTCATTGTCTTTTAACAGCAGTCACCAAAAATGCCGCCGTAAGTCACCTATAGCGGCGTTTTTCTTGACCGCCGTTAAAAGACAGGTGTTAAAAATTTCATTGTCGTTTAACAACGGTCACAAAAAGCGCTGCTGAAAGTCACTTATAACAGTAAACCTAGGAATATCTACTAATCTATCGTAAGCAAAAGTAAATAAAAATAATACAAATTTAAGAAATAAATTATAAATAAATAAATAATCGTAAAAATAAATTTCAATAGTTTTATTTAAAAAATATAAATTTTTCAAAATATAAATTTTAATTTTTAATGAATTGTTTAATATTTTTAGTAATTTTATCTTGGAGGGACATTTTAGTCATTTTACATGGTTTTCCGTCGGACGTAATGTCTAATTTAGATGAGGGTGTGAATTTATGATTTTTAAAAGTTATGGGTCTTAAATTGCCGAATTGATTTTTGCTCATACTTACGGGACTAACTATATCTTTACCCTTAATTAATAATATAAACATGCATCGTTGTCCAACAATAAGATAGTACCTTTAAGAAACTCATGATAATAAAATAACCCGTTAATTAAAAAGTAAAGAGGTTGAATTACCCGTTAGTTTTGGCGTGTATTGTTAAGACTTTGGACTTCTTTCAAGCTGCATTTTTCGGGGATATAAAAAAATATATATGGTAGTTTTCGTTAATTATTTGGACAAGATCCTACAAGTCAGTCAAAAGAAAAATAAAAGCACTACAACGAATATATTAATTACTCGTTACGTGATATGTAATAAAAGCACTACAACGAATATATTTTATTTATGCTGTGGTAACACTACACTACACTACACTACACTACAAAAAGAATATTTTTCAAAGATTCGGAAGATCTTTTCCATTTACTTAATTGCAGGACTCTGGTGACATGGCCAACTTAATTAATCTAAATATCATGTGGAGTAACATAACATAGCTAAGTCCATGGAATAATATAAATATATGTATTTTGCACCTTCTTATTATGAGAATCTTGACACTTTGCACACATCTTTATTATTAATTTCCACCATCTTGCATCTATCGAGTATTGAAATATTAATCTTGCCATGTGTGATGCTTGCTTGATTTTGATTATAAACATTAACCCATGTGTGGCTTGCTGAATTTTGTTTAGTGTTTCACTAACTTTCGCAGGTTTTCTTCAATTAAAGTTATTCCTAAAAATAACAATATTTAAGAAAGGCAAATATATAAAGTGGAGATTGATGGAGAAATTAGGATAAAACTCAAATCGAATAATAAGACGAAAAGGCAATAGCATATATGAAATGGTATGTTAAAATGAAATACATATGGCTCATGAAATTGTTCAGCGAATAGCCGAAATTTATTGCTAAAAATACATCTTCTGCAAGGAAAAATTGTAATTCATGGCGAAATACTTATAGTCTAATGAATAGCCACATGAGTTTTAGCAACGAAGGGAAAATATAGTGGGTAACAGATACATTTAGCCACCACGATGGGGAATATTGTCGCTTAAAGAAACTTTCTCATATAAGCAATTAATTACCATAGAAAATATAATGGATTATCCAATATTATATTGCTAAAATTAAAAATCTAAATTAATTGGTGAAGTAAATCTAGCAACGGACATTGTAATTAATCAAAATTCAAAGGCCAACACTACAACAATTTTGTTCTTTAGCGACAAACTTTTTCAGTGGCGAAAAAAATTTCGTCGCTGAAAATACATCTTTAGCGATGAAATTATGGGTTCGTCGCTAAAGAGTATTTCAGTGACGAATATTAATTTCACCACTAAAAAAATACATTTTTAGCGACGAATTTATTAGTGATGAAATATTGTCGTCGCTAAAAGTACTATTAGCGACAAAAATATTGGTGTATCGCTAACAAGTTAAAATACATGTGTTGTTAGCGACGATTATCAAATTTGTCACTAAAATTATCTTCTGCGACGATTTTGTTTCGTCGCTAAAAGTACTTTTAGAGACGAAAATTTTGATTTGTCGCTAAAGAGTTAAAATTCATAAATTTTTAGTGAGGAATAATAATTTCGTCACTAAAAATATCTTCTGTGACGCTTTCTTTCGTCACTAAAGAGTTAAAATACACAGATTTTGGTGACGAATATCAAATTTTTCAATAAAAGTACTCTTCTGCGACAATTTTGTTTCATCACTAAAAAGTTAAAAAAACATGTTTTTAGCATTAATATACTTATCCTAGGCTATATAATGTTAAAGATTATTTTATATATTATGATATCACTTATAATATATTATTTTGTATAGTAATGTATTTGGAAATTTTTATTCTAAAAGACCCAATTAATAAAATATGAAATTAGAGGGAGTATTATGGAAATTGAAGCTATTATATGATATAACTTAGTGACTTAGTTGTTGTTGTGTATTTTGTTTTATAGAATAGCTTAGTGACATATATGTCATATATTATTATACCACCATACATAATGATATATTATATAATATATATGTATGCCATGTTAAATAGATCGTAACATAATATTCGATATATTAGAATCTATTTAGTTGGTATATGATGCTTTATTGTATTTAAGTTATAATATGTCACTCAAGCATGATATATGATATAGGACTAATAATTAAAAAAAAAAAGAGTAAATCAAATATTGGTTACTGCACTTGTCTATAAATCATGTATCTGATTGGTTGGTTAGCTTATAGGATATTATATCTGATTGGTTGGTTAGCTTATAGGATATTATTGCGAAGACTTGTTGCTCAGCAAGAAGAATCTGTTCTAATATGTGTTGGGTATATGAATCGGGTTAAGTGTTCATTCGGGTATTTTCATTAATTCTGACATGTCTTGTTCTCAGTCGTTGGATTTTCAAAAACTCATCCTCACCGTCCATCAATATGCTCAGCACCTTAAGTGCTCAGCATACTAACCGATCCCGATACAACGTCTAGCATGGCCGTTTTCCAATAATAGTTCCTCTGCTTCCTTCTATGTTTGCAATCGACCTTATTAATATTGAAATACATCTGGCACGTTCCGAGAGCAGAATGACAAAATGGAAGAGCAACAACGTTGGAAACAAGCAAGAACAGAAGTTACAGCGAATGCAAAAAGAAATGCATGAGCAAATGATGAAACACAAAAGATAACTCACAGCACAGTTAGCGTTCCGATGGTAAGTTGTCTATTTCAGACTTGATTCTGATTATGTATTGTATTTATTTTTATGATGATTAAATATTTGTATACAATTGTTAATTATGTGTCTTATAATTAATATAATGTTTTGAGTATCATGTGTAATTTATTTTTTAATTCACAATTAAATAAATTTACAGTATTACTATGATAGTTGAATTGAAAAGAAATAAGTGGTACGTATTTTTAAGATCTTGATCTCTAGATTTTCGAAAAATCTTCACGATCTCTTTTCTGGACTAGCTAGAATAACGTAAATAAAATTTCTAAAAGAAAAACATTAAGAGAGCAGAAACGAGCATGCAACATGTGACATTCCCAAGACAGTATTTTATTGTGTAATAACCATAAATGACAATCTCCTATTTTTTTATGTCTACCATAACGTAAAAAAATTGTGAAAAGAAATTATAAGAAATGCAGCAACGCTCAACACGCGTATCTTACCGAAGACTTTCCAGTTCCCAGAATCCCAGCTGGTTAATTAATTAATGTTCTAGATGATGCATTAGGTAGCTCAACGTGCTATAAATACTTCCCAGGTTCCCACACCAACAGGCCACAGCGTAGTTACACATAACTCCGAGCCTCCGAGGTGAAGCACTTAGGAAACAACGTCTTGCATGCATGGCCGTTTTCCAATATTACTTCCTCTGCTTCCTTCTATGTTTACTCTCGACCTTATTATTCAAATACGTCTTCGGCAAGCCTACCAAGTCAGGGACTAATCTCAACCTTCCCCCGAGCCCACCAGCCCTCCCACTAATCGGTCACCTCCACCTCCTCGGGCGACACTTCCACATATCTTTGCAAAGCCTCTCCGCCAAGTATGGTCCACTTTTCCGTCTCCGACTTGGAGCTTCTCGGTGGATCGTCGTTTCATCGCCTGCTATGGCGACCGAAATATTCAAAATCCAGGATCTCTCTTTCGCGGACCACGCGAAACTCGGTTCGGCCACAGAACAAATGCCGTACAAAAAACATGGGATGTTTTCCGCCCCGTATGGTGATTATTTCCGGTTTGTCAGGAAGGTATTGATGACCGAACTGCTTTCTCCCAGGCAGATTGAACGCTCACGGGCTGTTCGAGAGGAAGAACTGGTCCGATTTTTGCACAGTTTGGTTGAGTGTGCCAAGCAGAAAGAGCTTGTTGATGTGGGTGCTGAGCTCATGAAGCTCACAAGTAACACTCTTAGCAGGCTAGTTGTGAGCGCAAGGTGCTCAGACAAAGGTGATGAGGCTGAAGGGATTCGGGAGTTGGTGAAAGAAACCTTTGAGATAGGTTCAAGGATGATTCTTGCGGATGTATTCGGGCCGCTCATGAGAAAATTGGTTTCCTTGCTGTATACGAAGCAGAACAGGAATTGGTACTTCAAGTTTGATTCGTTTTTGGAAAGAATGCTGAAGGATCATGAAGATCAGAACAGGAAGAGAGAGCATGAAGATGTAACGGATATGTTATTGAAGCTGCATAAAGATGAAAAGGCTGAGGTCAAGATGACCAGATCCCATCTCAAGGCTTTAATGGTGGTAAAGTTTCTGCCTCTTAGCTTTAAATCACCAATCATTAATTTTCCCCCTTTTTGTTCTGTTTGGTTCTTTGAAAGATGATGCTGATTGCTGATACCACACAATTTCAACTATTTTCTAAAACATAATATTAACGTTTGGTTTTATGAAAGCAGACTCCTGTACAAGAAAAAAAAGGTTAAAGACTTTTCCAATTCGTAGAATACCGTAAGTTCTAGTAATGAGATCAAAAACTGTTAGTCTTTCTCTCATTGACTCGAATGTTGTAGGATCTTTTTATTGGAGGCTTTGGCACCACATCGGAGACCATACTATGGACAATTGGTGAGCTTATCAACCATCCAAATGCATTCAACAAGCTCAGACAAGAGATAAAATCAGTTGTTGGTAGTTCTAGACTGGTACAGGAATCAGACGTCGCAGGTCTCCCCTACTTGCAAGCAGTTGTAAAAGAAGGATTAAGACTATATCCGCCGTTCCCTGTGACAACAAGGTCAGCCCGCCAAGATTGTAAGATAGAAGGTTTTAATATACCCAAAGCGTCCATGATGTCAATCAATCTGTATGCGATAATGAGAGATCCAGATTCATGGTTGAATCCAAATGAGTTCTGGCCAGAAAGGTTCCTAGTTTCTACAAAATTAGAGGAAGAAACTCTGGGAGAAACCTTAAAATTACTTACTTTTGGGGCGGGGAGGAGAGCATGCCCCGGTGAAAAGTTGGCGTTGACTATGCTGTATAGGACAGTTGCAGCCATGGTGCAATGCTTTGATTGGAAGGTTGGCGGAGATGGAGAAGCTAAGGTTAATATGGAAAGTGAAAGAGGCTCTTTTCTGCACATGGCTCAACCACTTATATGCCTTCCGGTTGTTCACTTCAACCCATTTGCTTCTTCGATATAGCTGATCGCTCATCTGATCATGGTGTTGTGTTCACTTACATATCGTTTTCCCGCTTATAAATAAGCACGTACATACGTGCGTACCTAGCTAGACCTGGGGGGTCATGTTTACAAATTACGTACACGCCATTTAGGCGTTGTTGTGTGCTTGTTTTGTTCCGTTTGTACCATGCATGAAGTTTTCTATTATGCAATCTGTTAGTGTTTGTATTTTGGCAAGATTCTGTGTCAAATTGTTTTTTAAATTTGAGTTGTATTTTTCTATCCAATAATCTTGGGTAGATTATTTTTTAAAGTGTTCCATCAAGAAGATATGGTTAAAGAAGCTTTCAAATTTGGAAGGATGGAAGTAAAGATAAATTCAAGGATCTGGACCCATGCCAAAAAAATTTCTGAGTTATATCAGGATTGAAGACTCGCTCTCTTGCCACTCGCCTCTTGACTTGAGCGAAGGCTAGGAAATTTTTACAGAGAGTTTTCGCTTGCCTGCAGCTCACCTCTTGGCTCGAGCGAAGGCAGAGAGAATCTTGATACAGATTCATTTCGCCCACCTGTCGCTCATCACCTGGCTCGAACGAAGATGTTGAAGTTCTCACAGAGTCATCTCGCCCGCTTGCCGCTCATCATCTAGCTTGAGTGAAGATGTTGAAATTCATACAGAGTTATTTCGCCTTACAAATTCAATTGGGTCGCCTAAAATCTTCCCCCAAAACACTCCCAAATCATCTTCTTGCAATACCCATGCCAAAGTATATATTAAAAATACCCTAATAGACTCCAATTATCACAAATCATATCCACAATACCCACAAATATTCAAATCAAATAAACCACCAAATACCCAACCAAATCATTCCTAAATCATAGTATAGGTCGAGTAACATACCTCTTGAATGAAATCCACAACAAAACGCACAAAATCCACACCAAAATCTCACAGATTTGAGCCAAATTTCTCTATATTCACCCGATTAAAAAACCAATGAATTTCAGCTTGAGTTTACTCTTAAACGATTCTAAATATTTTCCCAACCAAAAGGATGATGTTTGGGCTAAGGTTTGAGGGGAAATAGCTCATGGACATTGGGTACTGTCTCCTCCTTGCCGTGGATGTGTTTTTGCACTTCACCCAAGGCCTTAGAGTATTCTGGCTCTTGAAGCTCGATTACTCCCGATCGATCGGTGACGCTGCCGATTGATCGTCATGTCCACTTTAAAAATTCCGCTATATCTTTTGGACAATCGATCCTAAGGTGCATTTAAAATGATGTCGTCCTTGGTGATTGATTTGTACATAAAACCGATAGATCGTTTTAAAACCTCAAAACAATGATTGATTAAAGCGATCGATCGGTTGGGAGATTTTGACTTTAAAAACTTTGTTTGGCCAAAATTTTTTGGCGGTCAAATTTGGCATGCTCGATCGGTCACCAAACAACAAAACGACGACTTCTTTACCGATCGATCGGTTATTTAAAAAACAATTTTTAAACTGAGAAATGACTTAATTATAAAATATTTTTTACTTATAATGTCATCTTAATGCATGCTTCATACTAATAGTTTATAATCATGTGCTAAATAAAGATTATATCACTAGTCTATAGCAAGTATGTATAAACTAACTCTTACAATATGTTTATATGAGGCAACATGTACAACTTGAACATGTTTTCCTAAAGATTAATGATGTGTACTTGATATGTTTTTATGTAATCAAAATATATTCTAACATACTTTATTTATGTATACTTTATGTGTGCAAACATTTAAAATAAAATATTCAATCACTAATTCTCAACCACTCATTACGTATATGGGCTGAGATTACTACTCTACCATATCTATCTGTATTAGATTGTTTATGTATATATGTGTAAGTATTTTATTAAATTCTTAAATTGTGTTTATTGTTTAGATTGTTATTTATTTTACCCTAATACGTATTTTTATTAAATTCTTAAATTGTGTACCTTGATCGTTCATTTGGTCAACCGTTATTTATTTTAATCATTCATTTGGCTCTTGAAGCCGAATTTACAAATGTGAGGAGCAAACGATAGGAAGAGGATAAGATTTACAATAGAAGACTTGAAATATGACAAGGAAATAACAAGTCTTTTTGGTAGGTGCGGAGCTTCTCTCTTCTTCAAAGCTTTCTCTCTTTTCACAAGAAGTTAGGTCACAGAGTAAATGCAAATTCGTGTGTGTAGGTGAGAGCTCTCTTACTTCTTCAGCTACCGGTCATGTATTTAACCCATTTTGTCTTCAACGGTCGGCTGGGTAGGTGAGAATAGCTGTTAAAAAGTTGCCCATGAATTTAGGAGCGATTTGATGCCTCTAATGTCATTCCGTGTAATGTGTCGACACATGAAATTTAAACTAAAATTTAGCGCTCGGGAGACAATGCAATGTGTCAACACCATAAGATCAATGTGTCGACACATGTTTTGGTCTAAAACACATGTCTCGGGTGTCAGTGCAATGTGTCTACACATGTCATGAATGTGTCGACACCTAAAAGCCTTGGAGACAAAATTCAATATAATTGAAGTTTTCATTCCATTCCAAAAACTCTTATGTGTCTATAACTTGAAGAATTTATCTATCAACTTGTGTAAAGGTCTTCAAGTGCATTGAGAAGACTTTTTAGTGAGATAAACTCAATCCTATAGTAGATATAACTTGGAAATAGTGGATTGACACAATAAAATCTAAAGTCTTCAAAAACTTAGAAACTTTTGTTATCATCAAAATCATTTATAGATTATTTGTAAAACAACCTTTGGCTAACAGATTTTATTCAAATTTGTACACAATGTACATACTTAGATTTTATTTAAATACGTCTTTACCTTAACTGACTAATGTTTTTACGTATCTAAATATTGGAAGAAAATAAAAAAATAAAACGAACTCATAAATTGTAATCATAATCATTACACATCCAAAGTAAAAATATATGTCCCAAATACGTAAATAAAAACAGAAAACACAGTAAAAACTCAGAATCTAAAGATCATCACAAAAGACACAAAAGGCCCAAAAATCGTCATAGTTACCTAATATCCGTTCGGACTTATATACAATCCATTCGGACTTATATACAATCCATTCAGACTCTTATCTAGGTGACAAAATCCAAATCGTCGTAACTGAGTGACGATTAGAATCGTCACAAATTTTACAAGTCTGCCCATACGTCATTTTGAAACCACCTGCACGGACATTACCTAACCAATAGTAATCGTCAGTATATTGTGACAAATTAAAAATCTTCATGAAAACTTAATATCGTCTCGATGTATACATAATTGTTCCAACGCCAAAAATAAACCCGTATGGATGCTGAAAACATGTTTGCATAGGTATGAATGCTTCTTCCGCGAATTATGTGGTTCCATGTTGAAAAACTTAACACACGTGATGTCTTAATCGTCCAGATTAATACATACCATCCGGACGGATGTAAGTTCTAGAAGATTTTCAAATTTGGCATATTTGACGTCGAATTTGATTGGACCACGTGTGAATCTAACAGTTGAGAACCATTTGAAACCCTATGGAACTCGTGCGATCGCTCGGCTTGTCGCATTAAACCTACATACTTGTCAAAATCACATTTTCACTCTCTCTTCTCTCAAACTTTTCACTCAAACTTTTACTGTTTGGAGATTTTTTTTTGAGATGTCTCAATCAACTTCAGGCAAACTTTCTTCCTCACTTTGCTTTTCAATTTAATACTTTTGATTTTTTTTAGGTTTTTTGTTGGAAAATAACGTTGAATATCGACGTCTGGACGTCTTTCACCATGTTCGGAATATTTTTGCTTACGTTCGGAAGATTTTTGCTATGTTGACCATGAATCACTTTGGGAGAAAAATCACCAATCTCGGGGCACAGACAGAATGACTAGCTTGGACAGACACTTTTTTAATAGAGTAGGGGGAAAGTATACGGGTGATAGTGGACTCGACACAATCGTTGTGCATGGAGCTCCATATTCGTGATGCCCTCGGACATGATCTGGACCCGTTAGCTCATGATTTGGACTAGTTTCTTGTTTATATTTTGTCGCTATTATTCACTTATCCTTAAAAGGTCTGTCTCTGGCTTGTGCTAGACACTATGATTGTATTTTCCGTTCAGTATTTGGATTATGCTTGATATTTTATATTAATTATGTTTTTTCATTAGTTTAAATTTATTACAATTTAAACAGACGATTAGTACAATTAAATAGGTGATTAAACATGAGTTCATATAATACATATCTTTACTACAAATTCTAAGTTAACGGAACGATTAGTATAATTAGATTGTAACACATATTTAATATAAAAGTATGCTTAACTATATATAGATTTTATGTAGTCAAAATAAATAAATTTAGTTAAACTTTTGAGCCGAATTATATTTAGTTAGTTAAATTATTTAAATAAATTACATTGAGTGAATTAAATGAGATCCATAATCAATTAATAAATTAAAGTAATGTCAAATAAATCTTCTACACGTTCGCAAAGAGTTACTTAGCATTTGGATGCCTCGCATTAATATAGTACGTTGGAATGCTAGAACACACCGTCTGAATGCCCTTATCGCAGTAGTGTGGCTTACACGTGTTTAACGAGGATGTAGGTTTAAAATAACTATAATCTTCCGAACGGTGTAGCATAACGTCCGAACGGGTATGTGAAACGACGTTGTTGGAATGGAGGACGATACCATGCGCAGAACTCTGTAATTGTCACATGGCTTACACGTGTTTACCCTGGACGACAACTGAAAATAGCCGTAACCATATGAACTCCTCGTTAGAGGAATTTCGTCCAGATGGCTCAATCGTATTTGGACGCCTTTAATGTTTTGAACCATTTTAAACAGTTTTAATTTTAGCATTTAATGTGGATGACATCAACAGATTGTCAAATACTCGAACAATTCAACATTTTCTCTTTAACCGGTTGTTATCTCATCAAATATCTCTCAAAACACACAATTTTTCTTCCTAATCTTTATGTAAACTCATTACTCTGAGGCTCTAATCAAATTTAGGTAGGTTTTATTCAATTTTAGCATGCTTTTAGTGGTAAAAATTTCACTTTTTTTAGTTTTACGTACAAAATTTCAATCCTCTTTTTTGTATACTATTGTGTTTTTTTATTATTTATTTATGTAGAAATAGATTGTTAGGATTGTTTTGAGTGTATTGTTGTTACATTTGGTATTGTATTTGGGTGTGTTTGGAGGTGGAGGAAGGTTGTCATGGCTGAGTTAACTCGGTCGTCTTTCCCGACACCATCAGACGTTGTTGATAGTCGTTCGAACTCCTTGTAATATCCCAAAGGGGATACGTTGTCATTTTGCATGTGTTCGAATGCTATATTTAAGTTGTCCAGCCGGTTTTTATATTTAATTTCGATAGTTTAATTATATGTTGTTCATTTGGACGACCATCTCATCCTGTTTGGATGTCTGTCAGTATCCCAAAAGGGATACATTATCGTTTTGCCACTGTCTGGATGCTGTATCGAAGTGGTACAATTGTGTTTTATATTTAATTTTCATATTTATTTTATTTATTCAGCGTTCAGAAGACTGATGTTTCCTGTTCGAACGATTGTGGTGGAAACGTTATCGTTTTTACCAAATGTTTATTTAATGGTATCCTTTTGTACGGTTATGTGAAGGGTCATATATCCATGCTAACTTGTCTTTGATGCATCTGAACATTGTTTCCTTTACTTCGAACGCTTTTGTGTCCATTCGAACCGTGTTTCTAACCGTTCGAACGCTTTGGTACAGATTCTAGAAAAAAATAAGCAAACGTCCATGTTTTGATGCTGAGGCTACCAGTAGCCAAGCTCATCTCGAGCAAGTTTACGCTCCACCAATTTTGTTCGAGCAACATACCACTATAATTATGTCCCGCTAGATTGTGGTCGAGCGGTAGACCCATTTGGCTATTTTCAACGATTTTCGATGTAAGGATCAGATGCTTTCGGTGGTGGTGGAGTAGGCGGGTTTGGTTCCATTCCTCTAGAGAACTGGCTACGCGTCAAATCAAGAATTCTATGCTGTGATACTTCAGGCGGCGAATCTCTCAGAGCATTGTTTGGAGGCACCGTCCGTAACATTCTTGCCGGACGAGCTTGCGAGATTCTTGGGTAACATTCTCGTTGGACGAGCTAGCGAGATTCTTGGACTATAAAAGGTCTATTACAACGTTCCCTAATCTGCCGCATAGTGAGGAGGGCCAACCTACTAGAGCTGATGTTTTCTAGACGTTGCTAGGTCAGGATACAGTTATTCTAGATGGAATCTACATGCAACACGTGCGACTGCTTCTTTTTTGGCGGATCATGCACCTGATTCGACACTTCGCCATTGACTCGAAGAACCACATGACTGAGCTTTCCTTTCACAGGACCGAGTTCTTGTACCTAGTTTTTGTATGGGGCGAGCCAGTTAATATGGCATTGTACATCTACCAGATCATCCGTGTAGTGGCCTTGAAGACTAATACGACCATTTCCTTGTCGTACGATATTCTACTTACTTAGTTCTTGCATGTCTTGCAGGTGCCCTAAGATGCTGACGAGACAAAGGAGGTGCGACTTGGGCCGATCAACAAGGTGAAATTCTCTTGTTCCATGGCCCAGACATGTCGAGTGCTTAGTATGACAGAAGCAACCTATGGTGACCGAGGAGCAAGATCCTGGAAAGATCTCAACCCAGGGACTCGAGCCAGAGCGATATAGCTGACTGAGACTATGCGATTGGTCATGCAGCCCACCTATCGATGCTGAGTGATATCAGTGCTCGACTTTTGCTCTAGAGGGTAGGGTCAGCCAGCCGGACTCAGATCTGAACGACATGGCATCTATTGTACAGTTACATACCCTGACTGAGTAGGTCATTCTAATAGAGGAGCACTTGAGGTGTGTTTGTGAGGTTCTACAGCTTTCGGATGAGGAGTAGTAGTGGAACCTTATATTATGTTTTTATAAGAAATTTATTTTTATATTATGTTTTGATATAACATTTATGTTTATATTTTGTTTTGAGAACATGTATTTGGATTTTTTTGATATAATTTGGTTTATATTATGTTTTGAAGATATTTGGTATATTTATGTTATTTCAGTTATGATATTTCTATTTATTCATCTTTAGTACAACATGTTAATTAATGTTATGTTTCTTATTTCGTTACACTCATTCAAACTTCAAAACTACTATCTAACATACTTAAGGTTTTTTATGTTATTAACACACTTTGGTTACTTAAAAATTAGTAATAAATTGAATGGTATGAGCTAAAAAAACCAGATCGTGAAAAATTGTTCGGACGAGTATATAACCGTCTGAACTATTTACTACAAGGTCGAATGGTGTCGTATTGTGTAAGAAAATCATTTGGAAGGTATTATACTCCATCTAGACACTGTCATTTGAGATTTCTAAAACGGTGCCGTGAACTATAAGTTAGCGTTAGGACGTAAAATACGCCGTGAAAATGGTATGAAATTTTAGGTGGCGACGATTCTCTCGAAAACTTAACACTTGTTGGTGTTTGCACGCTCTTTTTTGTGTTTGGACGAAGTTTAGGCGTATGAAAGATGGAAAATCGCAGACAATATAGCGAAAACGGAAAAACACTTAGAAAACAAGAGATTTGAGTAAGAGGAGAAGATGGTATCTGATTTTGGGCATCTAATCTCATTGAAAAGGGTGTGAAAGGAGAAACTCACTTGAGAGTTTACTTTGGATTGCATTTGTGGTAAGTGGATTTTAAAATTTTATTTTTTTTACAATGAATGACATGGATATTAGGATATCAAAGCATATGTTTTTCAAATTTTTAGGGTCTATAATGATAGGAATGAAGTTTGGGATTGATTGCGATGTGTTTATATTGAAGTATTTTTTATTTGGGTTGATTTTGACATGAATTAGTGTTGATTTTGGCATCTGTTCGTCAAAGAACAGTGTTATTCAACAATCACAGTCCAGACGGATTATGGTCTGTATGTACATTCTTGTTTGGTTTAGACGCTTTTCTAAATATGTCCAAACGTTCTTATGTATGTTTCGGATGGTCCTAAATACGTCCAAATGCTCGTATGTGAACTTTAGCTCATTTGACATGATCCTGTTGACCAGAAATGATGTCTTGGCTTATGTGCCGAAAACCGATGAGAGTTGTATACATCAATGTGAAATAAAAGGAAGCAATGATTCTTCAGAATCGTTCAGTGAAGATTGTAGTGTTTTGAAGAATATGGCTCTGAAGACTAAAATTACTTTATCGTTTCAATTTACTTTGTATTTACAAAATAAAAATAATATATATAAACATGGTTCTCCACAATAAAATAGTGTCTTTCGGAAACTCATGACCTGTTCCGCGTTTTTTTTTTTTATCAATTTTTGTTACTTTTAATGAAAAAAATAAGCCACATGTCACTGTCCTAATTATTAAAATGTAACATGATTATGTGTTCTATATTCTTGGACATAAAAGTATTACAACGAATATATTAATAACTAGTTACGTGATATGTGACATGATTATGTGTTCAATTATTATACTTGATTGCAGTACTGATCCTTGAAAAAAATAACGAACAATCCTTTTACTTAAAAAATAGGAGATAGAATGTATTAATTGAACATGGTTGTCTAACACTACACTACACATGATAAAAATTTATTTTTGTTATTGTAATCTAAAAAGAAGATCTTGAAGATTTTTCAAAGATTTCGAACATTTTGAAATGGGTACCAGTTGTCTCTTTTCAATTTACTTAATTGCAGGACTCCGGTGACACGGCCAAGTCGCTTTCATCTCAATTATCTCTTAGTTTTTGCTTGACTTAATTAGTCTAACGTAACATAGCTAAGTAACAATTTTGTCTGAAAGTCCATAGAATAATATAAATACATGTATTTTGCACCTTCTTATTTTGAGAATCTTGACACCTTTACACATCTTAATTTATTATTAATTTCCACCATGTTGCATCTATCGAGTATTGAAATATTCGCCCAAGTGAGACTTGCAATGTATGATGCTTGCTTGATTTTGATTATAAATATTAACCCATGTGTGGCTTGCTGAATTTTGTTTAGTGTTTCACTAGCTTTAATTCGCAGGTATATATTCTTCAATTAATTAAAGTTATTCTTAAAAATAACAATATTTGGGAAAGGCAAATATAGAAAGTGGAGATTCATGGAGAATTTAGGGTAAGACTCAAAATTGAATAATAAGACGAAAACGCAATAGCATATATGAAATATTACCTTAAAATAAAATACATATGGCTCTTCATGCATGAATTGTTCAGCGAATAACTGATATTTATAGCTAAAAATACATCCTCTGCTAGGAAAAATTGTAGTTCATCGCTAAGTACTGATAGTCTAATTAATAACCACATGATTTTTAGCAACGTAGGGAAAGTATTGTGGGTAATGGATTATGGGGAGCATTGTCGCTTAAAGACACTTTCTCATAAAAGCAATGAACTAGCATAAAAAAATATATAATGGATTACAGGACATTATGTTACTAGCTAAAACTGATAATCGAAATTCGTGAAGTAAATTAGCAACGGACCTTATAATTAATCAAAATTCAAAGGCCAAATACGTAATCAATGTTATTACTTTGTTATTTATTAACTTGTCAAGAAATAATGTAATGGGGTAAACTCATAGTTAACACCGTATTTTTGGGATAAAATCAAGTTACGACCCTTATTTTTCAAACCAACAATTTGATACCCCTGTGTTTCAAAATCACTCAATCATTGCCCCCTCTTTAAATTCACGGTCAAATGAGACGGTTTTTCGTGAAATGACCAGAATGCCCTTGATAAGATGGGGGGAGAACACGTGTATAGTCTGATATTCGTACTCTGCACCTCTTTGGAATAATTTACATATTTTAATACTACTTTCTTCCAAACCCTCATGCAATAACAAATAAAAGAAAACGAAGAAAACAACAGAGCAACAACTGGAACTCCCTCCTACTACTCTCAGGAAATCCGTCAACAGGAACAGAGCAGCTAAAACAGAGTCCTCAGTCTTCCATTTCTGGGTCTAAACTTCCTTTCTGCTTAAAAAGGAAAATAAAAATAAATAAATAAAAAAACGAAAAACTAGGTGGTATTGGTACTACTTCTATGGCAGGTGTGTTCCGTTCTCTCAGCCGCTTTATGTAACCAACTCCCTTGTACTTTTCGAACACGTAAGTAAGAGTACGAGTTTTAACCAACCCCCTCCGCTACTGCAAGTGCTTTTATGGTGACGGGAAACAAAAAATGTTTGGCTTATTTACTGTCACTTGTTCAAAGAAGCGATAATGGAGGTCAGAAAGATTCTTTATCGTAACCATTTTAACTACTCGAAGAACTTTACATACGTACTAGTTTTTCTCAATTTTTTCCTTTCGTGGCATGAAACATAATTTTTATCGTAGTTCTGCCAACTTATCTCATGGACGAAGACCGCATCAACCTTTGCATGGCCAACCAGTTAATAAGGCTGGGCCTTGCTGAGCATTTTGCCCAAGAAACAGGAGTAGTTTTGGAACGAGTTTATAGGTACGTAAGAAAACTGAAGAGAAAACACCAAAAAAAGAATTAAGCGCAGCTAGTCAAGGACACTGGCATTTCGGCTCCTTCGTATGCATGGATATGGTGTATCGTCGTGTATGTGCCTGGATCCAAGTTACGATCGAGCAGCTATCTCTATCACATGCAGTTATAATCAACAACATAACGACCTTGCAAGAGACTTCTCCCCACTTGGAAGAATCTCACCATCAACACCTTGCAAGAGATGAAGAGGGTAGGTCGATTTGTTCCACGTTTGTCATTCTTTTCTGCATGACTCATGGCATCCCAGGAATTTAAAAAGTTTATTCCTGTCTTGTATCTCAGTATGCTTTTGATGTGGCAATAATTTCTGTATTCGGGGAGAATCTAGACTTAGAAATAGAAGGGCTACAATTCTATGTCTGTAGATCTGTCGGGAACTCCCTACTGCAAAGCAATGAAGGTAATCAGGCAACAACTGTAAAATTTTGTAGACCCACGTCCATAAATTGTTGACCACGATGACGAACCTGACGTTCAGATAGTTAACGGCAAGCGCCTCCGTGGGAGAATCGAACGTGTTCATTTCGACCAAAACCTCTGGGTCCTGAACCCTTTTGTCTTTTTCTTTGACTCCAGGGATTGTGCGTGGGGTATGTAGAGAGAGAGAGGAGTGGATGAAGACGAAGAGGTCTAGCGATTGATTTATGGGGGAGACGAGAGGAGTGGGATTTGATGGAGATATTGGGAATCTAGAGCTAAGATGCTGATTGTTGAGGTAGATCCGAAATTTATACCGAATTTTTCACATATGTGGTTTTTCGGGCGGCACACGTGTACAAAGAGAACAAGGGCAGTCTAGACACAAAGATAAATTTTGGTCTTCATCTGGGCACAAAGAGAGCAAGGGCAGTCTGGTCATCCACCAATCATTTATCAAGGGCATTATGGTCATTTTACGAAAAATCGTCTCATTTGACGGTGAATTTAAACGGGAGGTCGAAGATTGAGTGATTTTAAAACATAGGAGTCTCAAATTGTTGATTTTAAAACATAAGGGTCTCAAATTGTTGGTTTGGAAAATAAGGGTAGTAACTTGATTTTGCTCCAAAGATACTAAGCTAACTATGAGTTTACCCCTAATGTAATCTAATGAAAATGAGAATTTTAAGGTCTTTAGTTTGTAGAGAAGAAAAAAATAAAAGACAGAAGCGTATGGACCCATTTATTGGGCTTTAATGGGTCAAGATTGGGCTTTCGAACAAAAGAAGTTGGGTTAATGACCAAAATAGTCCCTGAGTTTTATGCCCTTTATCGATCTGGTCCCTCGATTTTCAATTTGGTCACATAAGTCCTTAGGTTATCCTCATTTATCAATTTGGTCCCTGAGTTTCCAATTTGGTCACATAAGTCCTTAGGTTATTCTCATTTATCGATTTGGTCCTTGGGTTTCCAAATTGGTCACATAAGTCCTTAGGTTATCCTCGTTTATCAATTTGGTCCTTCCGTCAAATTTCTACTTTGACGTCTCATCAAAATGAGCCACTACCCCCAAATCAATCTGCAAACAGAGAGCAACAAATAGAAAATCCACAACAAGATTCAAATCTCAAAGATCACCAACGGCTTCAGTGTTACGAATTGGGGGAGATTAGGGCTGTAAAGTTTGAATCTTGGATAGGTGTGAAGGAAGACATCGACTGAAGGGAGTCTGAAGGGAGTGGCTGGAGTTAGAAGTCGGGAGTTTCGAGTGTTGAAGTGATCAGCCGCCAGCGTGGATAAGGGTTGAGAATCTGGGCTGGGTTAGGCTTTTATGTGGGCTTCGGCCCTATAGTTGTTAGTGGTCTTTTGTTTTGAGGGCTTTGGCCCATTAGGTGTTTTCTTCTGGCCCAGCACGTGTGTGGGTTTGGGAGATCAGTTTATAGGGCAATTTACCCTCATTGTGAGGGCATCGAACCTGTGAGCTTGTCTTTTACGTATTTGGGAGGTTAGCCACCTCGAATCGGCTTTATCTGTATTTCCGTTTCCTGAAGATTTGCATTCTCTAATTGAAATTACATACAAGTTTTCTGGGCATTGTAGTTTGAAACCTAGTTACATACAGTTAATTTGTAACAAATTGGTATCAGAGCATCGTCCTGGAATGGCAGAGGGTACTCGGGCAGGAAAATTGGCAGAAGGATTGGAGGAAGTTCGGGCAGAACAGGAGAATCAGCGATTGCGAATGGAGGAGTTGATGCAGCAGCTGGGGCATTTGACCCTGGGTCTTCAAGCAGTGGTTCAGACGCTAGACCAGAATGGGCGTGAGCAACCTGCACATGGACAGCACCACAATCAGGAGGTAGGGGGAATTCAAATGAGGTCTGTACGCTTAGATTTCCCTAGGTTTGATGGTGAGGATCCTACAGGGTGGCTATATAGAGCCAAACAGTTTTTTGCATTCAACCAAACAACACCCCAACACAAGATTTTCATGGCATCATTTCACATGGAGGGTAAGGCTCTCATCTGGTTTAGAGAGGTAGAGAAATCTGGAGCCATTACTAGTTGGGAGGGATTTGAAAGGGCACTGTTAAATAGATTTGGTCCTCAAGTCTATGATGACCCTATGGAAGAATTAGTTAAACTAAAACAAACAAGTTCAGTGGAAGCTTATACCAGCCAATTCGAGGTGATAGCCAACAGATTGGGTGGATTGGAAGAAAACTACAAACTCAGTTGCTATCTCAGCGGATTAAAGGATGAGATTAGACTCCCCATTAAAATGTTGAGTCCTACTAGCATACAGAAAGCATTTGCATTGGCTAGAATGCAGGAAGAATGCCTACTGGTGGGAAGGAAGACAGTGAGAGTTGGACCAAGCAACTATTCCACCAATTTTTCTAATACACCGGTGACATCTCCAGCCACTAATGCTGGCCATAAACCGACTGTTAGGGTCCAAAGAATTTCTTCCCAGCAAATGAAGGAGCGACGTGATAAAGGCCTCTGTTACCATTGTGACTCTAAATGGAATCCGGGGCACAAGTGCCCAAATTTGAAGTTGTACATGGTGGAGGGCAGTGAAGAATTTGTGGAGACAGAAGCTGATGAGGAAGAAAAGGAGGGGTTACTCGTGGGGGAGGAAGGGGGAGAGTTGGAGAATGGTGAAGAAAAATTAAACATCTCTCTCCATGCTATAACTGGGTCTGTTACTTCAAAGACAATGAGAACCATGCGGGTTCGAGGTCGTGTGCACAACCATGACATTGTGGTGCTTATTGACAGTGGGAGCACCCACAATTTTGTGGACCCCGCAATAGTAAAAAGGGCTCAGCTATCCATTGACTCAAGACACAAGCTTAGTGTGGCTGTGGCCAATGGAGATCGAATTCAAAGTGATGGAAAGGCTAGAGATATGAAGATCAAGATGCAAGGGCAGATGTTCATCATGGATGCTTACGTTTTGGTGTTAGGAGGATGTGACATGGTGTTGGGGGTAAAATGGCTAAGGACTCTAGGAACCATTTCCTGGAATTTTAATGACCTAAGTATGAAGTTTGAGCTTGGTGAAAAGGAGATTCAATTGCGGGGGTTAGTGGCAACCGAGTTTATGGAAGACACTATCCACTCTAAAATGTTAAAAGGAGAAAAAAGGGGGCTGCTATTACAGCTGGTGCTGAATGAGCATGGAGACCGGATGGAGCAGATTAACCACGCTGATGTAGCAAGGTTGTTGCTGCGTTTTCCAATCATTTTTGAGGAACCTCAAGGGTTACCACCCAAGAGGTCTCATGACCATGCCATTGTATTGAAGGAAGGCATTCAGCCCATAAGCGTGAGGCCTTACCGTTACCCGTACTACCAGAAGGATGAGATTGAAAAAATAGTGCAGGAGTTGTTGAGGTCTGGTATGATTAGAGCATCCCAAAGTCCTTTTTCATCCCCGGTTTTATTAGTTCGGAAGGCGGATGGGAGTTGGCGACTTTGTGTGGATTATAGGGCCTTAAACAGTGCTACAATCAAAGACAAATTTCCCATACCGGTTATAGATGAGCTGCTGGACGAGCTTCATGGGGCGAGGATTTTTTCTAAGCTGGACCTACGCTCTGGGTATCACCAGATCAGAGTAAAGGAGGAGGACATACCCAAGACAGCGTTTCGGACACACGAGGGCCATTACGAGTTTCTAGTGATGCCTTTCGGGCTCACTAATGCTCCCTCCACTTTTCAATCTCTAATGAATGAAGTCTTTAGGCCATACTTACGAAAATTCATCTTAGTTTTTTTTGATGACATTTTGGTTTACAGCAGGAATATAGAGGAGCATTTACAGCATTTGGAGGTGGCTATGAGGGTGCTGCAGGAACACCACCTCTTTGCGAAGAGGTCAAAATGTAAATTTGCTTGTGATGAAATAGACTACTTGGGGCATTTGATCTCTGCCCAAGGTGTAAGGGCAGATCCATCCAAACTGCAAGCCATGCTTGATTGGCTACTTCCTAAGTCTCTTAAGGCTTTGAGGGGGTTCCTCGGGCTCACGGGGTATTACCGGAAGTTTATCAAAGGGTATGGAATGCTAGCTTCTCCTCTAACCCATCTACTTAAAAAAAATGGGTTCCATTGGAATGAGGAGGCTCACACAGCTTTCTCTCAGCTGAAACAAGCCATGACAAACCCTCCGGTTTTAGCACTACCGGATTTCACTAAACCATTCGTGATTGAATGTGATGCATCCGGCAGCGGCATGGGGGCTGTTTTGATGCAAGAGGGTCGACCACTTGCATTTTTCAGCAAGGCGTTGAAGGGACGAATGCTTGCAATGTCCACATACGAGAGAGAATTACTAGCCTTGGTCAGTGCCATTAGAAAATGGCGGCCATACCTTATAGGGCAGACCTTTAAGGTTCGTACGGATCAGCAAAGTTTGAAACATTTGCTTGAGCAAAAGGTGGGAACACCTTTACAGCAAAAGTGGGTAACGAAGCTATTGGGCTATGATTTTTTAGTGGAGTACAAGCAAGGACGGGACAATAAGGTTGCTGACGCCTTATCCCGAAAATATGAAGAATTCGGAGCTATGGAACAAGGGGAGCTGAAGATGATTTCATTTCCCATTGCTACGTGGTTGAATGATGTGAAGAAAGCCTATATGACTGACTCCTATCTCCAAGATTTCCTCACCAGATTTCAGGAGGGCCAACTGGATCCCCTCAAATACAGAATGGTGAATGGCTTGTTGTACTACAAGGGTAGAATTATGATTGGGGATGATTGGGCTCTTAAAGAAAAGATACTACAGATGGTTCATGACAGCCCATTGGGAGGACATGCTGGGTATGAAAAATCCTACCAAAGAGCTAAAAGAGATTTTTATTGGCAAGGAATGAAACAAGCAATCAGGACATATATCAAACAATGTTCAATTTGTCAGCAAAATAAGTATGAGACTGTGCTGCCTGCAGGCCTTCTACAACCTCTACCTATTCCTCTAAGACCGTGGACCAGCATTTCCATGGATTTCATAGAAGGCTTGCCGAAATCACAAGGGTATAGTGTGATCTATGTGATTGTGGACCGTCTAACCAAGTACAGTCATTTTATCCCTCTCAAGCACCCCTACACAGCCAAGCTAGTGGCTCAGACATTCATGCAAAATATCTTCAAACTCCATGGTTTTCCAGAGACTATAATTTCAGATAGAGACCCAATATTCACTAGCAGTTTTTGGCAAGAGCTGTTTAGATTGCAAGATGTACGACTCAATCTAAGCACTTCCTATCATCCCCAATCCGATGGACAGACAGAGGCAATCAACAAATGCATTGAGGGCTATTTACGATGCATGATTGGGGACAAACCAAAAGCATGGGTGGATTGGTTAGCACTGGCCGAATGGAATCATAATACAAGTTTCAATTTTTCTACAAAGTTGACCCCTTTCGAGGCAGTGTACGGGTATTTACCTCCTCGGTTCCCTGTTTATGAACCGGGCACCACAGTCGTCGCAGCAGTGGACGAAACTCTTCGCACCCGTGAAGTCCTCATGTCACTACTTCGGGAGAACCTCCAAAAATCACAGAATCGGATGAAAAAATACGCAGATTTGAAGAGAAGTGAGCGAGAGTTCAAAGAAGGGGATCTTGTTTACCTTCGATTGCAGCCATATAGACAGTTGTCTGTGAAACAACGTCACAATCTCAAGCTGTCCCCGCGGTATTATGGCCCGTTTCCTGTGCTCCAACGGGTCGGATCTGTTGCCTACCGCCTTGAACTGCCGCCAGGATCCTCGATCCACCCCGTATTTCACGTCTCACAACTCAAGCTTCATATCGGCAGACGGGTGTCGCCGCTGACCACTCTGCCACCCACGGATTCGCAGGGAGAGCTACGTCCCGAGCCACTTGCGGTGCTTGACCGCCGCCTCACCAGAGCCGGTTCCCAACCCGTGACCGAACTGCTGATTCAGTGGCATGGACAAACGCAAGATGACGCCACCTGGGAGAGACTCTTCCAGCTCCAGCGTGATTTTCCCCACCTTGTGGGCAAGGTGTTTTAAGGGAGGAGTATTGTTACGAATTGGGGGAGATTAGGGCTGTAAAGTTTGAATCTTGGATAGGTGTGAAGGAAGACATCGACTGAAGGGAGTCTGAAGGGAGTGGCTGGAGTTAGAAGTCGGGAGTTTCGAGTGTTGAAGTGATCAGCCGCCAGCGTGGATAAGGGTTGAGAATCTGGGCTGGGTTAGGCTTTTATGTGGGCTTCGGCCCTATAGTTGTTAGTGGTCTTTTGTTTTGAGGGCTTTGGCCCATTAGGTGTTTTCTTCTGGCCCAGCACGTGTGTGGGTTTGGGAGATCAGTTTATAGGGCAATTTACCCTCATTGTGAGGGCATCGAACCTGTGAGCTTGTCTTTTACGTATTTGGGAGGTTAGCCACCTCGAATCGGCTTTATCTGTATTTCCGTTTCCTGAAGATTTGCATTCTCTAATTGAAATTACATACAAGTTTTCTGGGCATTGTAGTTTGAAACCTAGTTACATACAGTTAATTTGTAACATTCAGATTGGATATCTCTTCGCTCCGTGAAAAATAGACGACCAGCATGACTGATTTTTGGTAAAACATGGATCTGGGCTCCCTTCGTCGATCGAATGGGGGGTCTCACCCGTTTGATTTTTTTTTTTTTTTTTACGAATATGTCAGGTGGACATGAGTTTTTTTTTTTAAATAATAAAAAAATATACACGTGTCGCGATGTTATCGGTGATGACGTAGCCCACCGTTAGCTCACTGTGCACGGAGGAGACGGAATTTGATGGAAGGATCAAATCGATAGATGATGATAACCTAAGGACTTATGTGACCAAATTGGAAACCAAGAGACCAAATTGATAAATGAGGATAACCTAAGGACTTATGTGACCAAATTGGAAACTCAAGAACTAAATTGATAAATGAGGATAATCTAAGGACTTATGTGACCAAATTAGAAATCCAAGGACCAAATCGATAAAGGGCATAAAACCCGGTGACTATTTTGGTCATTAACCTAAAGAAGTTTAACGAAGTGTAAATGGTCTGTTCGCATATCGTTTGAACGGTATACGTAACTATTCAAATGATTGTGAAAATTCTAGAAATTCATTCGTACAGTTCGAATGGTTGAACTTTACCATTGAAGGAGTTTAACAGTAAGTCGGCAATGCATTAATGGTGGTAGTTGTGATGTACGTTAGAACGGTTATCTTCCTTTTTGAAATTGAAAGTTGTTGCTTCCAAAAATTAATGGCACCGATCAAATTAACGAATACTTTTTATTTCGGACAATAATGCTTGGAAGGGGTGAATCATCCCAAAAAGGTCAATATTTTTTTGAGACGAAAGCTTTCGCTCGAAAAAACACGGACGTCCTAAGTGTTTTTCCCTCTAACTGAAATTACTACGAAAATTTCAAAACACGTTTTATAATTATTTGGTCTATATTTAAATATTTACAAACTAATTGAAGAAATTAAATACCAGAGAATTAAATCAATACCAATAACAAAAAGTGACGCAATTTTGTTGATGAAATGGAAACTTTTGAAGCAACCGTCAAAAAAAAAAATCATTTCAGGCATGTCAGCGCCTCCCGCAATCCATTGGAAATTGAGAAACTTTACAAACGGTGTTTCAGGCAAAATAAATTTAGGCTGCACGGACAATTTGAAATCCAAATTTGAAATCCGCTAAAAATCGAGAAACCATATAAATGATGTTTCAAGCATTGGCAAACTCCTTTGCTAACTCTAACATGCCTGATGCAATAAATCGGAATAGCCCTAATTGGAGCCGCTCCTTTCATAAACCACCTCAGACTTAGTGGTTCTTTTTACAAAATCTTTGCAAACAATCTCATTTTTCAACTCCAAAACTCTGACAACCAAACCTTTTCAACATGCTAAAGGCTTCGCAACAGAAGTTAGTTTCAAGGTATTTTTTTCTTCTCTCAAATGGAGGCTTAAATAAACAATGACAGCCTCCTATACTTAAAGGATATTTTTATGCCTGGAAACAGGTGTGTAGGAAATACTGTAAAACCTCTACACTTTATATCTTAAGTATCACAAGTATTTAAAGTTCTATGTGATACCATCCCATAAGGACTCAAAATGATAATGTTTATCGGGATAATGTTATACTATCTCTCCTATATTGCAATCTTATAAGAAGTCAAAAATATCGTGTTTATTATCTTATCCTCTGCTAGTGGTGTAATCTCATCAGAACTCGGTGGATGGACCGGGCTGGGAAGAGACAAACTATAGTTGTGTATTGAAGAGTGATAGAGACTCGACTGTACAACAAATTAACAAGTGTGAAGAATGTCATACATAAGGAAATAGAAGAGTTTTTTATGCAAGCCGAAAAGAACCCACAGTATAGGGTGAACCTAGGATCTATGAATCTATCCTAATTAAGGAAACAATATTTCAAAGCTTGGAAGAAGTCCAAAGTTCAAACAATCTACGCCAAGATCATGTGCAATGTTTTCTACTAGATGGCGGAAGCTCTTAAAACCAACGGGAATTATTCACGGCTTGGCCTTCATTTTAGTCAGCGCATCGCGTATGGTTCTTTTTGTTTTATATTTATTAATTTTGGTTTTTATAGGTACAGTTGATCGTATGCCTCTTCTGCATTTTTAATAAAATAAAATAATATAAACATGGTTGTCCAATAATAAATGAATATTTTTGTCATTTTTAATACTCTTAACATAGTGGGTTAAGTGAATTTTATTTGTTAAATGAAGGTTATTAATTTTACAAAATGATTAACCATTTTCAGTATGTGAAATGATACTTTTACCCCTAATGGACTTTTGTTGCTTTTATCATGATGAAACCCACGTGGAAGCCCACCTAAGCCAAAAAGAAGAAGAAGAGGCTTTAGCTGGTGATGGATCTCGCATGTTCGACTCCTTCAGGGTGGGTCAACTTCTCAAACATTCAACCTTCTCTCATCTAACCCATTTGGCTTCAAGGCTGAAGCCATTCTTCAAATAATCCCTTGCGACTTGTTGAGAGGCAGCGAAACATTGTTTGGTTTCCATCTCTTCATTCGGTTCACCAGAGCTACGAATAGGCTGATGTTGCCTTAAGTGGCAATATTGTGAATCGTTGAGTTTTGAAGACCACAGAAAGTAGTGGAAGAGAGGCGATTACGCACGATGGAGAAAGGGGAAACCGTGGCAAGGAAAAGAGAAGGATTGGGGAAAATGTGAGAAGAAAAATCAGAGGGAAATTTGGAAAAAAGAGTCAGTTAGTTTTTAGTTTTATTTTTCTGCAAGCTCCTGCATTGTTCAGACGCGATTTTCCCAAACTCTTCGGGTTTATTGCATTTGGGTATTTTGCAAGTTAGAGATAATGACGATTGGCTAAGTCTTACAGCTTAGGTTGCGGAAGAATTGCTATTGCTTTACATGATTTGCTAGATTTTCTGTCATGTTGATTTCATGCCCTCATTTGGCTGAGACCGAAAGTTGAAGAGGATTGTTTAATAATTCTCTTGCTCTTATTTCTTATTTTGTTGTTGACACTAGGCACAACAAAACCTTCAATTAATCAAAGATTTTCATCAGCTACGTGTTACATGAATTTTGGTTGAGGTTTAGTGATGATGTTTTTCTATTAGAATCTGGCATGATTACTTGAGCTTATACTTGCATATTGCATTCATTAATGCCTTGATTGGATTAATAAGTGAGGAGTAATGCCTAGAAAGTTTGTAAATGTTGGAAACAATGGATATTTAGATCCGTTCCCTAAGTGTTTGATAATTTGATTATGTGAACTTGTTTTATTTTTGCTTATGTGTTGGAATATATGTTAGAGTCTTGACAACATTTAAATATCATTTTTTTTTTATCTTTTGACTTGCACTTCAAAGCATCATCACAAACATGAGTCCCTCCAAGTTCAACCACACATTTCAATTTAAATAATTCTTTCACTGTAAATAATATACTTTCCTTTTTGCTTACTGTTTTCATAAACATAAAAATCCAAAAATAAAGTTACATAGCATTTTATTTTGTCATATTTCTCGTACATCATCATATTTTGTAATAATCTTACCCCGGTATTTTGATAATCATTTGTCCATATAGAATACGATCTTGGACTTATCCTTATTACAACTTACACTTCGGCACTTGAAATCGCATTTGAAATCATGTCATCCAACAATAAAAATAGTGCCTTCCGGAAACTCATGACCTGTTCCTCGTTTCAGTTTTTATTTTCTTACAATTTTTATTAAGTTATAATAATAAAATAAACCACCTGTCACAATGCTAATTATTAAAATGTAACACGATTATGTGTCCTATATTGTTGGACAACCATTGTGTGAATTGTCCCAACAACAAATTTGATGTTTTGGGACGGATTTTTTTTTTACAACAAAAATTTAGGGACGGATTTTAAGATCCTTCTCGAAAAATAGGGGACGAGTTTTTTTGGGACTGAAATTAAAACTTTCATGAAAAGTCTTTTATTGTGATGTTTTTTTTTCTTTTTGGATCCGAAATTTTCGTCCCAAAACAAAAAAAGTTGATTATTTGGCCTGGAGTCGTGTGCTGTCCCAAAAAAATAGGATTTTTAGTGATAAATTTGTCCGTCCCTAAAACTCCATTCGAACACATACATGACCGTTATTACGGTAGAGAATCTTTTGGACGAAACCTCTTTGCATTCCAAGAAAAAACGTTAGAGCACTTATCACTTCCGTTGGAACGCTTCTAAATAGTACCCTTCAAATGTGGTTTGAATAAAAATAAAAAAATAATAGGCCAAAATTGTCCATTTTTTTGTTTGAACGCTTTTACATACCATTCGATTCAGTTTCTAACGAAAATAAAAAATTAAGTGCCAAAATTATAGTGTGTGACAGACGAGTTTTGTCCAAAAACCGTTTCTAGGTTGACATTTTTCGTCCCAAAGACCAAAATTTGTTGTAGCGTGTATCCTCGTTTGAAAAAAGAAAAGAGGTTGAATTACGGACGCTATGCAATATTGATGACTAGCCGCTAATTACAATCAATCCAGATAATTTTAATATTATGTGTAGTATATCATTTGACAAGATATTATTTGAAATAAATGCTCTTTGTCTCGAATTTCGTCAATTATTGGACAAGATCCTACTAGTCAGTCAAAGACAAATAAACGTATTGCAACGAATATTTTTCTTATAGTTACGTGATATGTAATAATCAATCGTATTACGTATATATGGGGATCGACCTGGAATATTTTTTTTTTCTATTGTTTACATAGACCGATCTTGCAAATGTAATTATTCCAGCAATCTCATATTTCCTCAAATCTTGTGATCCCCTTAATGGAGACGTTGCCCCTCAGTCTAATTACGAAATAGCTTTTACGAGATACTAAACTAATTAATTATAAGCTTTGGCCTGTAAATTAAAAATAATAAGCTTTGACCAGTACTTTAAAAATAGGAGATAGGCTGCATTTTGATTGTCTAACACAACACTACACATGATCAATAAAATATTCTCTTGGGTCAGTCTGTTCTCTTCTTTTTCCTTGAAATTTTTTATTTATATTGTCGTAATCTAAAAGGAAGATCTTGAAGAGTTTTTTTTTTTTTTAAAAATATAGATGATCTTGAAATGCGTATCAATTACATGTTTCTTTTCAATTTACAAAGTTTCAGGAGTCCGGTGACGTGACCAAGTGACTTTCATCTCAATTGTCTCTTCTGTTTTGCTCTACTTAATTAATCTATATACGTGGCATAACATAACCAAATTATCTAACAATTTTGTCTTCATCTTGATGGAATAATATAAATGGTCAAAAATATACTTTACACCTGCTATCTATATATGGGATCTAAAATATTCGTCACGTGAGACTTGTTTGATATTGTTTAAAGTTTGTCTACCTTTCACAATTATATTAATTGTTATATGTTTTGGGAATTAAAGTTTGACTCTTGCCTTATTTTGATTATAAATATTAAGCCATGTGACGCTTGCTTCATTTTGTTTAGAGTTTCACTAACTTTCATGAGTATTCTTCAATTAAATTTATTCTAAAAATAACAATTCATAGAAAAGGGAAATATAAAAAGTGAGATTGATTGAGAATTTAGGGTAAAGCTTAAAATTAAGGAAAAATTGCCTTTTAGTCTTTAAATTTTGTCACCTTTTATTTTTTTGTCCCTAGTTTTTAATTTTTCAAACTTTAATCTTTAAATTTTTGACAAAAGAACCCTTCGATCAAGGCTTCGTCAGTTTTACTAGCATACATAAAGAAATAAAGAATTACAAACAAGTACCCCCATGTAGACCCTCCCTCCTCAACTTGTCGACCTCAAGGCGGCAGACCTTAAATTATGTTTCCGCCTTTTGTTTGTCTCCACCCTTAGTGGATCAGCCTGTTGTTGCTCCATTTCACTGGACAACCACAACATGTCGACGAACAATTGTTTTTTCCTAGCAACACCAACTGTGTGCTAGGACCTTAGCACTTCTACCTTCGACCTTAAGGCATAAAACTGCGCACACTCAACATCCACAACACCTTGGCCGTCATGGTAGACCGAGACTTCGTCTCTTTCTCTCCCGAAGCAATTTTTCAAGAGCAGTGTGTTTTGTCTGGACATAAGCCTATTAAGCTTGTAACCTAGCAGCAGCCGTCCGGAAATCATGGCGTAACCGCTGGAGTAGTTGACTCACAGCAGACGCGTAGGAGAAAAACTCTAACAACATTTTGTAAAATTGCAAAGAACACCTTTGGGACAAGATTAGAACCAATGCCAACACCAACACCAATCGGACCTGTCACGCCAGGACCTTCCATATCAGCTTGCCCCGAATAGGACATAGGCCACGAAGGCAGCTCTGGACTCTCCGTTGGCTGAATATAAGGACCAGTTCCCACGCTTCTTTTTTGACCAACCACTCTGCTTTGCCTTTTGCTAGCTGACATCGCTTCTTGCAGCCCAATGGATAACTTCCATTCAGAGCCTCTGTGCACGTTGATGCTCTGCTATGGTGATCGGCGTGCCCTCTTCATTGCCTTGCGAACGAGAGATTCCCTACCCTCTTCGTCTTCCTCCTCGTCCGTCAACGCAAGCCTCTTACTTAAAACAGGTTCGAGGCTTACCAGTGAAGGCATCGGCAGGAGCAGGAACATCTTTCACGATTATGAAACACAACAGCCAAAAACCGTTCCAACGGAGTTAAAACCATCCAAACAAGTACATACGAGCGTTCAGATGCCTTGTCAATTCATCCAGACTGCGATTATCGAAGAACACAGTTCTTCATCGAATAAACCTAAAAATCAAGTGTCAATCACCTAAATAACAAAAAAATCAACATATGTACATCACAACTATCCTCAAATTCCATTGCTATCATTTTAAAACCTAGATATTCGAAAAACACATACTTTGAAATTTTGAATCTATAAAATCTATAAAATTTTAAACACACTAACCTGAAATTTTGAATGCCCAAATCAGCTCCTAACTTCTCCTCTTCCTCAAATCTCAAATTTTCTACAAATTTTTGCCCTTTCAAAAGCCATAAGTACGTGCGGATGCCTACATGTCTTATTTTTCAACGGAATTTATTGCTGCCTAAAATTTCAAACCGTCCGCACTTACACATTTATGTCTGCACGATTTCTTACAGTTGACAACACCATTTTGTATCCCCAAATAGTAGCATTTCTACATATACATGCAAGCAAATGATCATAAACGAATCCGTCCAGATGATTGTTTTATACATACTACATCATTTGACCTCACCGTAAATCGTCCGAAAGCTTATTTAATCGTCTGAACGGTTTTTAACTAACCAAAGTGTGTTAATAACAAAAATAAACCTAAGTGTGTCCGTGAAAAGTATATTAGTCATAAATAAAAATTCAAGTGTGTTAATAACCTAAACAACCCTAAGTGTGTTAAATAGTAGTTTTAAAGCTTAAAGGAGAGTAACGAAATGAGAAACACAACATAAATTTACAGTTTGTGCTAAGGATAAATAAACAAAAATAACATAACTGAAATAACAAAACTACATCAAATGTCTTCAAAATTTAATATAAAAAAATAACATAAACTACTCCTCCGCAGCCATGAGCTGCAGAACCTCACAGACATTGCCCATGTGCTCCATCGCAACGACCCGCAATGTCAAGGCGTTCAACTACGCTGAAGAATGCACGATCTTTAGATCAGACCAAACTGCCTCCACCTCATTCCTCCACTAAGAGTCATGCTGGCCGACCTTTGTATCCAGAGTCGTAAGCAAAGTACTGATATCACTCAGCACCTGATGGGTGCGCTCCATGACCTCTCGCACAATCGGAATCAACTCGACCTTCAGATCCTCCACACAAGTCTGTCACTCCGCCTGAAGTACTTGGTTTGAATTCTGACAGGGATCCTGCGTCTCAGTCTAGTGAGGCTGCTGCTGACATCTACCAATAGTTGTCCGCAAGATATGCGGTCGACGTGTCTGTTCTATGGAACGAGAGAGGGCAGTTGATAGGCTTGAGTGGATACCCCTTTGTCTCTTTAGCACTCTTAAGTACTGGCATCGCGTGGAGGAACTGCATCAATAGAACACCGTACACCTAAACAAGTCCCAGGTGTTGCAGACCATGACCTCCCAACCAGGATATGATACATTGGGCACCAAAAGAAGAGCATGTAATTATCTTGCACCATATCCATGGATACAACGTCTGTCCTCTACATAAATACTACCCAACCCGCAGGCTTTACAACCATCGGAAGCATCTGATCCCCAAATCTCAGATTGTTGAAGTTTGACAAGGTAATCTGTCGCTCGATAACGATCGTTCGGGAAAAAATCATTGCCTGATGCTACTCCACCAATAGAGGTGTCTTAAGATCTGCCTAGCTACTAGAAGGGTCAGGATCGAAACGCGGACACTTGCTCTTTTTCTTAATCTGCACAAAAATGTTCGCACGATTAGACAAGGAGTTTGCACGATGTAAAAACCGTTTGCATAAGAGAAAAACTCATGTGCACGGTTGAGTAACCGTTCCCACAGTTACAAAACAGTTTACCGAAACATCACTGTTCGAAATCAAGACACGTCCGTACAAAATTTACAGGACAACTTAAAATTCTACCATGGTGAAAACGATTACGTTTCCACCAAACACATCCGAACAACGAATGACTGCCGTCTGAACGGAGAACAAATAAAATAAATATTCAAAATAAATATAAATACGCGTTTAAACTGCTTGGATAAAGTGTCTGGACACTTTAAAAATGGCAACGTATCCATTTTAGGATACTATTAGGCTTATGAACGTCTACAAACAGGGTCCAGACACATCAGGGAAGATGATCGAGTTAATTCAGCCATGGTAGCCTCCCTCCACCTCTACAGACTCCAAAATACACAACCAAATGTAGCAAAAATACACTAAAAAAAATTATAACACTTATCACAATCAATTTATAAAAAAAAATAATCAAAACTCACAATGTAGTATTCAAAAAATGAGATCGAAAATTTCTACATAGAACTCCAAAAAAATAATTTTTTACATCTAAAATCATGCTAAACTTGAATAAATCATACCTGGATGTCATTAAGCCCTCAAATGAAGGAGTTTATGTAAAAATTTGGGAAGAAAATTCGTGAGGGAGGAGAGATTTGAGAGAAAATATCACACGGTAACGTTGAAAATGTCGAACCTGTTCGTAATTGATAATCAGTTGAACCCGTTCGGACGCATTTCAGCACACATGGCCCAATGAAAGTCCAGCACATTAAATGCCAAATGTAGAGTCGTTTAAAATTCGGTGATTGCCTGTCCGGTCTGTATGCTCTTGACATTTGGTGACGTGAAAGCACACGTTTAGATGAATAAAATTCACACATGAAAAAAGTTTTCTCTGATCTTGTTTGAGAGATCTTGAAATAAATCTCAAGATGGTGAAATTGTTTGAGAGAAATGAAAGTGAAAATGCGATTTTGACAAGCCTTGTAGGTTTTATATGACAAACTACGCATTCATACAGATTCTGTAGGTGTTCGGACGGTTCTCAACTGTTAGATTCACACACGGCCCAATCAAATTTAATGTCATTAAATATGACTCATTTTGAAAAATATTCCAGAACTTACATTCGAACGGACGATCTGTAGTTGCCAGGAATATTCGTGGCTAAAAGAACACCTTCAAGACGAAATTTTTGTCGTGGCGCCAGGAATATTGTCCATAATTTTCGGCAAATCACCTGGTGTACTGTTCCTGCTTTTATATTCCTTTAAAATATTATTTAGGCGATAATGGAAAATAGTAGATAGAAGTACAGACGCGCGTTGATGTCCAGGTATATTTGTATATATTCCATACCTAATAAAATATTACCTGGGGCAAATTTCACACTCCACATAATAAAATATTCTCTATCTTGAGCAAGTCAGATATTGTTGCGTGTTCCCCTTTTTTTTTTATCAATTTTTATTTATGTTTTGAAAATCCGGAAAAGATCGATGTTCCAAATTAAATAAACCCGTACACTCAAGTATATAAAGAAATAAAATAGTTTTTTCTGCATGCAAGTATGATACAGATAGTTCAACTATCAAAGCTTTGACTTTTTAATTAATTAATTTACATTTAATTTTGTCCACAAAATTAAAATGTTTCAGAGATTTGCATGCATGCATTATTATTTTAAGAGTGTGAATCACATGGTTTTGTTTTTATATTTGTTTTTCTGCATTATTATTAAAAGAGCGAATCACTTGGTATGTTGAAACCGTGGATCACATGTCCATTTTATTAGGGAAATTTAAAAATCATTATAGGAGTTTTTACGAGATTTTAAAAAAATCGGTATGTAGAAGCCGTGGATCGTATTTGTGACTCTTGCCGAAGACTTTCTAGTTCCAAGAATCCCAGCTGGTTAATTAATTAATAGAGATTAATTAATGTTCTATATGAAGCAGTAGGTAGCTCAACGTGCTATAAATACTTCCGAGGTTTCCCACACCAACAGGCCACAGCGTAGTTACACATAACTCCGAGCCTCCGCGGTGAAGTACTTAGGAAGCAACGTCTTGCATCCATGGCCGTTTTCCAATATTACTTCCCCTGCTTCCTTCTATGTTTGTTCTCGACCTTATTATTCAAATACGTCTTCGGCAAGCCTACCAAGTCAGGGACTCATCTCAACCTTCCCCCGAGCCCACCAGCCCTCCCACTAATCGGTCACCTCCACCTCCTTGGTCCACACTTCCACATATCTTTGCAAAGCCTTTCCGCCAAGTATGGTCCACTTTTCCGTCTCCACCTTGGAGCTTCTAGGTGGATCGTTGTTTCATCGCCTGCTATGGCGACCGAAATATTCAAAATCCAGGATCTCGCTTTTGCGGAACACGCGAAACTAGGTTCGGCAGCCGAAGAAACGCCTTACACAAAATTTGGGATATTCCCAGCCCCATATGGTGATTATTTCCGGTTTGTGAGGAAGGTATTGATGACCGAACTGCTCTCTCCCAGGCAAATTGAACGATCACGGGCTGTTCGAGATGAAGAACTGGTCAGATTTTTGCACAGTTTGGTCGAGCGTGCTAACCAGAAAGAGCTTGTTGATGTGAGTGCTGAGCTCATGAAGCTCACAAGTAACACTCTCAGCAGGCTAGTCGTGAGCGCAAGGTGTTCAGACAAAGGTGATGAGGCTGAAGGGATTAGGGAGCTGGTGAAAGAATCCTTTGAGGTAGCTTCAAGGATGATTCTCGGGGATGTGTTCGGGCCGCTGAGCAAATTGGTTTCCTTGCTGTATGCGAAGCAGTCCAGGAATGTGTACTTGAAGTTTGAGGGGCTTTTGGAAAGGATATTGAAGGATCATGAAGATCAGAACAGGAAGATAGAGCATGAAGATTTAACGGATATCTTGTTGAAGCTGTATAAAGATGATAAGGCTGAGGTTAAGATGACCAGATCCCATCTCAAGGCTTTAATGGTGGTAAAGTTTCTGCCTCTTAGCTTTAAATCACTAATCATCAATTTTTCCCCATTTGTTCGGTTTGGTTCTTTGAAAGATGATGCTGATTGCTGATACCATAAAATATCAACTATTTTCTAAAACATAGTATTGGCGTTTGGTTTTATGATAGACTCGAGTAGTACAACAAAAATTCCTGATCCACCCTCCCTATGATTAGTATAAGAGTAAGCCGGATGGTGTTAATTGCTAATAATTATATTTGTGATATATCCTTCTAAAAAATCATGATCCTGCTGCTCTATGATTTGTGAAATATCCTTCTAAAACGAAAAGGAAAAACAAAATCTGGACATGAGTACCATGAATGCTCAGATTTTTCCCAAAGATCGATCCCAAAGATGAGACCCAAATATGCCTCTTCCCAAATCCACACGCATGATTAGTGAGCTTCAAAAACATCCTAATTAAGACTTTCCCAATGCTTAGAATACCTTAAGATCTACTTGTACTGAGATCATATATAAACTCTTGCCCTTTCTCTCGTTGACTCGATTGTTGTAGGATCTTTTTATTGGAGGCTTTGGCACCACATCAGAGACCATAGTATGGACAATTGCTGAGCTTATCAACCATCCAAATGCATTCAACAAGCTCAGACAAGAGATAAAATCAGTTGTTGGTAGTTCTAGACTGGTGGATGAATCTGACGTCGCAGGTCTCCCCTACTTGCAAGCAGTTGTAAAAGAAGGATTAAGACTATATCCGCCGCTACCTGTGACAACAAGGTCAGCCCGCCAAGATTGTAAGATAGAAGGTTTTGATATACCCAAAGCGTCAATGATGTCAATCAATCTGTACGCGATAATGAGAGATCCAGATTCGTGGTTAAATCCAAATGAGTTCTGCCCAGAAAGGTTCCTAGTTTCCACAAAATTAGAGGAAGAAATTGTGGGAGAAACCTTAAATTTACTTACTTTTGGGGCGGGGAGGAGAGCATGCCCCGGTGCAAAGTTGGCGTTGACAATGCTATATAGGACAGTTGCAGCCATGGTTCAATGCTTTGATTGGAAGGTTGGTGGAGATGGAGGAGCTAAGGTTAATATGGAAACTGAAAAAGGCTCTTTTCTGCACATGGCTCATCCACTTGTATGCCTTCCGGTTGTTCATTTCAATCCATTTGCTTCTTCTATATAGCTGATCAATCATCTGATCATGGTGTTGTGTTCCCTTACATATCGTTTTCCCGCTTATAAATAAGCATAAACGTGCGTACCTAGAACTGGGGGGTCATGTTTACAAATTACGTACACGCCTTTTAGGCGTTGTTGTATGCTTGCTTTATTCCGTTTGTACCGTGCATGAAGTTTTCTATTATGCAATCTGTTAGTGTTTGTATTTTGTCAAGATTCTGTTAGTGTTTGTACTTTTTCAAGATTTTGTTAGTGTTCAAGAGGATTGTTGAAGTTATCCATCAAGAAGATAAGGTGAAAGAAGCTTTTAAATTTGAAAAGACGAAGATAAAGATAAATTCAAGGAGCTGGACCCATGTCAAAAAAATTTCTGAGTATCTCCGGATTCAAGACTTGCTCTCCTGCCGTTTGCTTCTTTGCTTGAGCAAAGGTTGGAAAATTCTTACAAAGAGTTTTCGCTTGCCTACAGCTCACCCCTTAGCTCGAGCGAAGGCAGCGAGAAACATGATACAGATTCATTTCACCCACCTGCCCTTCATCACCTAGCTAAAACGAAGATGTTGAAGTACTCACAAAGTCATCTTGCCCACCTGCCGCTCATCACCTGGCTCGAGCGAAGATGTTGAAATTCATAGTCATTTTGCCCACCATCGGCTCATTACTTGGCTTGAGCGAAAAAGTTGTTGATTAATCTTACAAATTCAAATCGAGGAAATTCATACAGAGTCGTTTTGCCCACCGTCGGCTCAACCCTAGCTCGAGCAAATGTTGCAGATTTTGAAACATAACTCCACCTATTATACATATATGACCAAGAGAGCCATCCAAGCCATTCTATATTTTATTGAAGTCTCACCTTATAGAGAAAAATTCTTAGAGATCCCTACTCCAAAATTGTTGAGATTTTCTTCGGATCATATCACTTTTAATCATCAAAACCACCCTACTGTGTGAAGCCCTGATAGTGCTAAAAGAGTTTAGCTGTCGGTGTTCTCGGTGTTGAAAAATAAGGATGTTCTTGAAGAATTCTCTAGAAGAACCTCATAGGGCTATGAGGTATGAGTTAACTGCAAGAGAGCAGGTCTAAACTGGATTATTTAAATAATTAATTCGGGTTAGTCAGAGTCAAACAACTAGAGAGTATTTGTATTTGAATCGGTTTTATTCTTAGTAAATTTCTAGTGGCTGCTAGCCCGGAGTGGTTTTTCCTTTAAAATGTTTTTCACTTCGTCAACAAAATTCTGAGCTTGGTGTGTGATTGGTATTTGTATTTCTTAATTCGTTATTTATTTTGAGTGATTGTTCTTAAAATTTTTTTAGATCTAGACAAGATTATTTTAGGACTTGTTCTAAAATTATCATAGTTTTTCAAATGAAAGGATATACACCTATATTCACCCCCTCTAGGTGTTTGTTTAGGGTCTAAATCAGATTTTTCACACTCTATTTGATAAATGTTAATCTGAAATTAATATTGCTAGTACTGCCTAGGGCTTGTTCGGATTAATGTCTAATTACAAGACATAAAAAGTGGAAAGATAATTTATTTTGTAAGTTAGTGATATGAGCCAATTGATTTGACAAAATCTTCATGTTGCAAATATGGAACTTACTCTTTCTCAGTTGTTATACAACTTCAACTGGAAATTACCTAATGACATGACACCAGAAGAACTTGATATGTCTGAGAGCAGGGGCGGAAGCAGGGGGTGCGAAGGGTGTCGGCCGACACCCATTGCTCCAAAAAAAAAAGTTACATGTAATATTTTTATTTTTTATTTGGTAATCAAGTGATGTCTAGTATAGACATGAACAAAATAACACTGGGAGTACCCCAAACATAGGTATAAGACCTTTACATGTAGTTTTCGTTATTATAATTCTAAGACACTTTTTGATTTATGAAGAATTTTTTTTTTGGTCATTTCGCCTTTAAAATTCGACACACTTAGATATTAATCCTGGTTCCGCCGCTGTCTGAGTGATCTGTCGGAGCGATTCCTAAGAAAGAGGTGGGGTTGTACGTTATTGCCACTCCATGGACTCCTAGCTAAAGATGCCGAATAGTTCCAACTTGATATGTCTGAGTTGTACGTTATCAACGTTATCACTACTCTAGTGCTTACTGTGGTTCTGTGAGCTGATGTGCTCTGTTTTTGTGAGTGTCTACTCTGTTGTATTATTTTTCTCTTTTGTTTTTTTTTTCAGGTGTTCCCCTGCTGTGTATTGAATATCTTGATTTATTTATCTTCCTTCACCTTTCACCCAAAAAAAAAACGTTCCAGGGGACTGCATATCATGAGTTGCTATAATTGTCATGCAATTCTAATTCATTTTCTACTCAAATTTTGTCACCTACGAAAACACATCCATACAGGAGAACGGGCGATTTTCTTGTACTGTTTCTGTCAGCTGTACATCAGGCACCATAATTTAAGAGTCTGACGGTTTTCGTGTAACAAATTAAGGATAATAAGTTTTGAAAAGGGATCTACGTGAAGGAAATTAGAATTATATGGATACATGGATTAGAAAGTGGTAGTAAATATTATTATATGGTTACTATGAAAAGAATTTTCATATAGTTAATTTTAAGCAATACATGGAAAAGTACTTATGATCAGTATCAATATTCAATGACTACTTTTAAAATTTAGGTAAAAACAAGGGGGGAAGAAATGGGTATTTAATTTTTTTTAAAAGGTACTATATATTGTGATACAAAAGCAGATTTAAAGGCTAAATTGATAAGTACTAATTAGAATTAAGAATAATAATATTATTGGCTGAAACTCAAAATTTTCAAACGGAAATTCATGACTATGCCGAAACATATAAATATTAATATTATTTGGAACGAAATGATAGAAAACTTCTCACGTCTAAACTTTTAATTTGTACAAAGGTCTACAATATTTTTATTTTATTTTATTGATAAATAAATAAAATAAATAAAAATAAAGCTTCAAACAATGCAGTTATTCTATTGCTTTTCCTGTGACGTCTGATGCATGTGGATGAAAAAGGAAAATTAATGCTGTTATAAGTGAAGCCATTTCCTCTATTCAAACATGGCAAGAAATATAGTTTTAGGTGACCAAATTTTAGGTGTCAAACACTACAAGAAATATAGTTTCATGACAAAATATTAATTTTATCATTCAAAATCATCTAGGAATGCCAAAATCCTCCGGACCGGTCAAAAACAAGTTTGGACGTATTTGTGGTGTGACGACATACACGTATCGCGAATGAATAACGTTAAAAATCGTCACAAAAACAAAATCTTGTCCGGACGAACAAGCAAACTGTTCGGACTCTCTGTAATGTGACAAATTATAAATCGTCGTAACAGAGAGATAATTAGAATCGTCACAATTTTTACAATACCGTCCGAACTATTTTTATAAAATGTCCTAATGGACATTAACTAACGAATAATAATAGTCAAGATATAGTGACAAATTAAAAATCGTCAATCCAGTCAATCCAGTTTGGACGTTATCAATTGCGTTCCAACGGAAAAAATAACATCGTCTGGACGGTACGAAAAAGGTCCGCACAATTATGAATGCTACTTCCGCGAATCGTGTGCTTCCACGTTGTAAATCTTCAAACACGTGACATCGAAACCTTTCTGACCAATAAATACCGTCCGGACAATATAAGTTGTAGAACCTTTTCGCATCGGACATATTTAATGACGTTAAATTTGATAGGGTCACTTGTGAATATAACTACTGATAAGCGTTCAGATGGTTCTTGGACACATTAAACCCGCCATAGTTTGTCAAAATCACAAACTCACTTACTTCTCTCAAACTTTTCTTCCAAAAATTTTCACTACCCTTTTGAGATCTCTCAAAGAATTTTAGGTAAAACTTCCTTGATGAATTTGCTTCTCAATTTCATGCATTTCGATTCAATATCATTTGCTGTTTAGTTTGTTGTGTTGTTTGCATCTATCAAACACGTCAGAACATTTTTTTACACCGTCCAAACGTTTTTTGCAACGTCCGGACGATCTTCTTACGTTCGGACGTCCTAAAATTTAACAACGCAGTTTGACGTTCGTTCGAACGGTTTATACTAATATTTGGACGGTTTTTGCTAGGTTGAACATGGAATGCTCTAAGAAGTATCACCAATGTTGGGGGACAAATAAAGCCACCAGCTTGGGCCATATGCCATTTTATCGGAGTTAAAAGGAGAGTATTCGGGCGATAATGCAGCCGTTGCATTCGTATGCATGAAGCTTCAATGCTGCTGGACCAGTCTGAAGACCAAACTTGCTTTAAAGGATAGGGCTCTGGCGGAAGAGCGTAATATTATATGGATGAAACTGTTCTTTATGAGAAAACAATTGTCTCGGTTGTCCTAGTCTGTCAACACCGTTCCGATACAGTTGTAGACATTCGTCAAAAGAGTGGATAATATGGAGGAGCATTTCACGCATGTTCGTAATGCCCTCAGACAAGATATGGACGAGGCAGAGACAACTCGTGATTTGGACTAGTCTTCTGTTTATACTTTATCACTATTATTTATTTATCGTTTGAATGAGCGTTTCCAGTTGAGAGTAGTCCGGGTACACTAGCAGTGTCGGGTCCTTTGCTTAGACATAAATGAAATAAGGGTACGGATGTCTTTATGAAAGATTATGGACGTTATATATTACCGTTCAGATATGCAACCATGCACACGGTTTGTAGATGAAAAAATTTATTTCGTCACATTGGACGAACCATTCGCATATGCTGTCCGAATGTATAGAGAGTACGTTCGCATAGCTCATGCAAATAGATGGACTGTACTGGGCGTGAGGATTTCAATTTCGTCACTATGGTATAAAACCGTACGAATGGTTTCGAGCTACACAATATCAAAATCGTCACCTAAAATGGTTTCAGTTTGTCACCCAAAATAATAGGTGACGAACTAGGTACTTTGGGTGAAAATTCACCCAAAGCTTGTTTTCTTGTAGTGAAATACTCAATTTAAACGAAAATGTAATACGCCTAAGAAACCACTACTGGTCTTATTGCTGCATTCACGCTTCTGCAGTTAGGCTATGTCTTATCGTATTCAGAGCACTGATATTTAAGAAATATTGTATATATACTATATATTTGTCATAAGTTTCTCTGTTGTTTCGTGTTAAATTTTAAATTTTTTGTTTTGTTTTGTTCATGATTATATGTACGTTAAGTTATTAATGGAGGTTGTATTGTGTACCGTTTCTCTTTTTTCTTTTGTTCCAGATTTAGATCCATTGCAACCCTTAGTTGCCCTTTAATGCTTATTGTATCTGTGACTCTTTTCCATAATTCTAACAAAAAATTTGTCTTTGACGTACATAATATGATTGCATGTTTTGTAATTACCGAAACTTGTGACATACAACTGATATGAAATTTACACAAATTTCCGTTTGGCTTTCTTGAGACGAATAAATGGCAGTTTAACAGTTAATTTGGAAAAAAATTAAAATTTTGATTCCTTTAAATGATAAATTTATCTTTTATATATATATATATAATGATATACAAATTATGTGGGTAAAATTGTCATTTTACTGAACTAAACGATCAAATTATTTGTATGATGAAAAGTGTAAATAATTGATTGTTTAAGAATGAAATGTAACCAAATTAATAATTCGAAATGCAAAGTATCTTAACCATAATAGTTGGTAAGAAACAATTGTACTATATATACTCCTAAAAATAAACTAACGTGTGCAATATCTTGGGGAAGAGCTCTAGCTCGTATCTTTCTTTCCTGAATAATAAATGAATCTCAAACTTCTCATACCTGCCACCTTATAGATGACAAAGAGGTATATTATTTAGCTGAAAACGTCTTCGAAATAAAGCTCAAAAGATTCTAGTGCATAATATTGGTTGGACAACGAACCCTAAGTCCAGCTTAACCAGTCCAGCGGTAATGAATCAGGCCCAACAGATGCGATCGCTTCCAGTTGGTCACGCGGTTTAGTAGTGGCACAAAAAATAGACTTAGAGACGTAAAATTAAAAAATAATTTTTTCCTGATTAATAAAAATTAAAAATTTCGTTATCATCCGGGTGATAATTAGCGTGCTGAAAGGGCTTTAAACTTGTTCCATAAAAATACGAGATTTTGAGGATTGCAGAGTCCCATTATATGGAACGCTAGTCCTTTTGGGCTGTAGGCTTTGGTTTTGGAAATTTTGAAGTTTAAAATTTTGGTGGATAAAATTGATCAAAAGTGAAGAGAGATGATTTGAATAAATTTGTTATATTTATTTGAATAAAAATAAATGATTTGATAGAAAGAGATTATTTTTAAATTATTTTATTAACTCAAATATTTGACGTGACTAAAATTTTGGAAGCCAAACTGTAAGCTAGGGCAGCATTCTTTGCGATTAGACCAAAGATTTCGGCATAGAGTTTGGACTTTGAAGAGACAAGTCTTTAGGCCTACTACGTTTTTGGACTGGGTATAGCAACTTAATCCTTCCCCAGCCCATGCTTCTGAATAGAAATTAATAACCTCGACCAAAGTTTTGCCAGCCCATTCTTACTGGTGGTGCGTATTAGCCATTGGTGGATGTTGGGTTCAGCGATGGACACTGCCGAAAGCTCTTAAACTTGTTCCAAAAAAATATGATATTCTGAGGATTTTTCTGATGGTGTTGATTTTTTATGCAGTGTTTTTTGTTTTGCTTTTCTAACTTTCCTCGCTAGTTTAGTGCAGAGTCCCTTTATTGTTGTATTTTTTTTTTAATAAGGCAGAGCCCCTTTATTCAATTATATACTTCTCGTTTATAATAAAGGGGAGGCAAGATCGGCTCACAACTCTTTGAGATTGGACCCAACGTCTCGGTCCATATTTGGGGACGGGGTCGGATTTATGCACCCCGATTTTGGGACTGCGCGCGTTGGAGCATAGTAGCTTATAATCCATCCTCGATTATGTCAACGAAATCGATTCGTGCACGTAAAGCACGTAAAGCACGGACTACCTAGAAAATTCTGGTTGTAGAAAGTGAACAAAATCGATTCGTGCATAACACGTAAACACGGACTATGTCAATACTAGGTTGGCAGAATCAGATATGGCCAAATGATGAATATTTTCCTTATCCCGCAAGCTTCGTTCTGCAAGCAAAATGTGGAGGGTGGAATAAAATTTGGTGGTTTAGAGGAATCGACATAATTATTATATAGAACCCATGGATCACATGCCCATTTTATTATATTATCTCGTCATCCTATTGATAATTATGCATAATGTTCATTAATTACTGCTAGCTTGACAGGGTCGGAATAATGTTCATTAATTGTGGAGGAGGTCTTCCAGATGTTTCAGGATCGGGACCGGGTCGTTCGCCTATTGAATCGACCCGAGCTGACACACTAGGGTGTCTGATTGGAATTAGGGGTGAGCTGATGTTGATGGTGGCCCAAGGAGCGACTATGGATCTGCTTGTCTACATTTTTCACTCCTAAACTGGTGAAACCTTCGACATCAGGGTTGTTGTACGGTCTTCTCCCGATACAGTTCCTACATTCGATGATGGTCCTGGACGAAATAGATGAGACAAAGGGATCCCTCTCAGTTCAATCTGCCAGGTGACTTTGAGCCCTTTCATGGCTCAGCTTAGGCGGCAACAACAGCTATGTTGCCACTAGACGATGGGTCCCAGTGCAGGAGAGGCTCAACCATCATAGGAGCCATCGTTAGTGCCCACGACCAGGGCAAGCAACACTCAGGGGCGCATGTAAAGCAACTAACCTTGGTAGACGACATGGATCACATGTCCATTTTATTAGGGAAATTTAAACACTACAAGAAACTTAGGTTTAGGTGACAAAATTTGGGTGTCAAACCAAATTTTGTCACCTAAAGTGCCCTTTCTCTGGCGAAACAATAATTTTGTCACCCAAAATCATCCAGGAACGCGAAATCCTTCCAGACAAGTCCCAAAACCATTCGAACGGATTTGTGGTGTGAAAACATACACCTCGTCGTGATTGAGTGAACGATAAAAATATCACACTAAAACTTAGTATTCGTCCGGACCTATAAATAAACCATTTGTACTCTTATCTGGATGACAAAAGCCAAATTGTCGTAACTAAGTGACAATCTAAGCCGTCATTTTGAAAACGTCCGAACCGACATTACCTTACGAATAATAATCGTCAGCATTTTGTGACAAATTAAAAATCATCATGAACACTCAATACCGTTTAGACATGTTTATAAACCTTCCAATGTCAAAAAAAAACTTGTCCAGACGCCGAAAACTTGTCCGCACAGGTATGAATGCATCTTCCGCAAATCGTGTGGTTTCATGTTGTAAAACTTCACACATGTCATGTCGAAGCTGTCCTGACCACTACATACGGTCCGGACGGATGTAAGTTCTATAAGATTTTTGAATCTGGTATATTTATTGGTGTTAAATTTGATTGGACCACGTGTGAATCTAACCGTTGAGAGTTGTCCGACCTCTATGGACAGTGCTGACGCTCTGCTTGTCACATAAATCCTACCAGACTTGCCAAAATCACAAATTCACAATCTCTTCTCTCAAACTTTTACTATTTCGAGATCTCTCAAATAACTTCAGGTAAATCATTCAGGTGATACTGGAGCCGACGTATTCGTTGTGCATGGAGCTCCATACCTGATTGACCATTCTATAGAACAATTTTGTTCTAATGGAGAAGGCTCTGAGGGAGGAGCTGAATGCTATGTGGATGAAACTTTTTTCAGTGAGAAAACGTATCTCTCAGTTGTCCCAGTCTGTCTATACTATTTCGATACAACTTCAAACACACATCAAGCGGGTGGATAATATGAAGGAGCAGTTGGAGCATGTGCGTGACGCCTTTGAACAAGATCTGGATCAGCCAACTTGTGATTAAATGATTTAAATAAATTAAACTGGGTGAATTAAATGGGAACCATAATCAATTATTGAATTAAAGTAATGTAAAATAAATCTGTTACGCGTCCGCACTACATTAGTTAGCGTTCAGACACCTCACATTAATTGATTACGTGGGAACGTTGGAACACACCGTCAGGACACCCTTATGGAAGTAGTATGACTTACGTGTGTTTAATGAGAATGTAGGTTTAAAATAACATAATCGTCCGAACGGTGCAGCATAACGTCCGGAAGGGTAAGATGAAATGACGCTGTTGGAACGGACGACAGTACCCTTCGCATGGCTCTATAACTGTCGCATGACTTACACATGTTTACCCTGGACTACGGTTGAAAACAGTTGTAACTATCCGAACTCCTCATACATCGTCCACTATTTAAATTTTGGCATTTAATGCGAAAGATTCTCATTGAGCCACAAGTGATAAAAAGCGTGGGAACGAGTAGATGCGTCCGGACGTCGTCCACGAATTGTCAAATACTTGAACAGTTCCACATTTTCTCTTTAACCAAATGTTAACATGTGGACGGTTTTATATCACTGTGCGCACGTATTGTCCCATGAAAAAATTCATTTCGTCACATTTGACTAAACGTTCGCACTCCTCATGCGAACATAAGGAGAGTACATTCGCACATCTCATGCGAATGAATGGAATATACTGGGCATGCCAAGTTTGAATTTCATTAATATTCCATAAAACCATTCGGACGGTATTGTAACCCTTCTGGATGGTTACCTAAAACCTTTGCTGATAGGCTTTATGTGACAAATCGGACGACAACTCGATTTTGTTATCCGAAACCTTTCGTGACAAAATTGGGATAACAAAATTGACACTTTGGGTGACAAATTTTTTTAACACCCAAAGTGATTTATTGGATTTTGAAAAACTGTCTAGGTTTCTAGTATTGACAAATGATTGTTTGAGTTTAGGCCATGCAAAATCACTCCCTCCAACACATTTCGATCAAAATTGCAATCAAATTTGATGACGTGCCAAGTCACTTGTCAAAATATGGTCATGTGGCATGCCACTTGTGTTAAAAAAAAAAAATTATAATTATACTTCTTGACTGTCTCAAAGTGTTGATGATACAATGAAAATTCAATCTCACAAGCTCACATAAAAATAAGGCTTGAAGGTGATTGATTAGTGTGAACGAATGCAACAGGTCTAGTTATGGTTAAAATAGAGACGATATAAAAATTTGTCCCGTTACGGTTGCATCTGGTGTGCAACTAGAAGTCCATATGATAGGCCAAAATTATAAATTTTTGGACTACTATATTTTAGAAAAACTCGTGAAAAATATTTTTAAATGACAAAGAGTTTATCAAAAATATATTTGCTTTTGAACAGAGTTCCAAAATTAATTTTATCTTGAGTCCCATTTTATAATCTTAATGAATTTATTGCAATGATCAAAATTTTCATCGTGAACTATAAAGTCAATGTGCAAACACTTTTTTATTCGAACATGTGTTTGCTACGTCGAAAAAGACAAGAAATAATTGACCTTTTAATTTATTAATATTTTTATGAAAAAAATTATACTTTCAATTCAATTTTTGACTTACAGTTTAAATAATTAATTTGACACATTGCACCTCAAACTGTCGATTGGTTTAATCTTTTACACCATAATATTGCAATTTAACTGTAGATATAATGCTAGGTGTATTTTTTTTATTATTATTGGTGTCAATGCTGAAAGCATAAGTTGGGGCACAATTTGTAAACTAACTAATTAATATTTTGGACTGTTCATTGCAAAATCATGAGTAGCATATATATAGTTGTAATGTGCAAAATGTAGTTTCCTGCTTTTTCATTTTCTCACCTTTTCTTGTGATTGCATACTGAGTTGTATCTCTTTGGGAGGACAAATTTTTTCTCTTGTTACAGGGACAAGGCCCATCTTTTGTACAGTTTTTGGGGAATTAATATATCATCAGTTACTACAAAGAAAAAAAAAACTCTTGCAGAACTTCCTTTCCAATAGAAACACCAATTATTTACCTATATTACCTGATTCTAAATAGCCACGTGGCAGCTCTTATTAGTCCATAATTTCTTCTGATCTTTTGATCTACTCGAGACCATTGCAAATTTGGAGTGGTGAATAAAATTTGGTGGTTCAGAGGATTAATTGACCTAATTTTTATATCGAAGCCATGGATCACACGCCCATTTTATTATATTATATATCTCGACTACACGTCCTATTGATTATAATGCATCGTAACTCCCACAAAATTAAAGAAAGATTTTAAATTGTCCGTAGTGTCATTAATTTAGTACCACTTGGCTGTATGATTCTTCGTATAGTTTGCTATATATATATAGCCTGAGCACCAGAGTTGGGAAACACCAAGTAAGAAGTCCAGGTCTTTGTACCTCCTCGACCCAGCTGAGCTTAAGCGGGCTGTTTTGTGAGAAAGATGAATACTGCTTCTTCAGCAGCTTCCTATAAAAGGTAACTAGGTTCTGACTAATATTCTTTCCAGCCTAAGCTATATATATATATATATATATATATATATATATGGCTTCTATCATTAGGGTGAATAGCATAGTCTTAGTCTTGATTTTTGAACAAAACAACTTTCTTTTCTAGTTTTAGTTCGATCTATATTCAATTATTATATAGTGATGTTGAATTCGATATTTAGTTTACAAGTGGAAATTATAACATTAATTGTTGTTCTTTCCTTAATCTGTTAAATTGTTATACGCGCGCAATATTGGTATTCAGGCTAGAAGGCAAAGTGGCAATAATTACCGGTGGTGCAAGCGGTATCGGAGCAAGTACGGTGCAGCTTTTCAATGAGCATGGTGCCAAGGTTGTCATTGCCGACATACAAGACAACCTAGGCCAAACCCTCGCGGATAAGCTGGGAGAAAATGTCAGCTACATCCACTGTGATGTGTCAAATGAAGAAGATATCTGCAATCTCATCGACACCACCGTAGCAAAATACGGGACACTTGATATAATGTACAACAATGCGGGAATCTGTGACAGTGCCTTCGGGAGGATCCTAGAGACGACAAAGTCAGATCTAGAGAGTGTGCTCAACGTTAACGTGGTTGGTGCTTTCCTCGGAGCCAAGCATGCTGCAAGGGTTATGGTACCGCAGCGTAAGGGCTGCATACTATTTACTACCAGTGCTGCTACATCAATTGCAGGTCTGTCATCTCATGCTTATGCAGCATCGAAATGTGGAGTTCAGGGGTTAGTGAGGAACTTGACAGCTGAACTTGGCCAACATGGTATACGGGTGAACTGTGTATGTCCCTACGCAGTTGTAACTGGCATGCCGATGTTTGAGAAGGCACATGACCCAGCTCTAATAGAAATGGCATTGAGTGGGATTGGAAACCTGCAGGGACAAATTCTCAAGCCAGAAGGTGTTGCAAAGGCTGCTCTTTACTTGGCCAGCGACGAAGCCAATTATGTGAGCGGGCTCAACCTTTTGGTGGATGGAGGGTACAGTGTGGTGAATCCTAGCATGACCAAGTTTTTGGAATCACTGGGAAATTTGAAGAAATAAGTCATTTGTGTCATCTCTCGCTTATTTCATGAAGACAATAAACTCGTGACTTTGTGTTTTTTTTTCTTATAAGCAACGATGTTTCATTCCAAAATAAAGAGTCAAAAGAGCCTCAATGGGGCTTAAAACTCGATCGTGACTGTTTAAATTAAGTGATTTGTGTAATTTCGGGCTTTTTTACTGATTGAATAAAGAAAAAAAAATGTATTTCTTTTTTGGACGGATATCAAGGAATCAATATTGTTGGTGATCTAAACCGTGTAAGCTGTATTCTTCTTCACTTTCCTGATTTGTTCATTGTATGCGTCTGTTTAACAAAAGGTAAGTGTTTTGAGAGAGGGTGAGAGACAGTGAATATAGAGGGAGATTGAGAGAGGGCCCCGGAAGCACGTGCAACTGAACTTAGTTTGACGCAGAGACAAACGCAATGGGTTAGAATGGTATACAACGATGTAAGAACCATACCAAATGACACACAACGGTAAATGCAGTATCAAAGTTAATGATACTGTTCTAAACCGTTTGGATGTATATGTACAAAATCTACAGTTTGGTCATATCATTCGAACGGACCATGTTTGCGTCTGACCGGTATGTCCGAATATGCATAGTTTAAAAATGGTTCGACATGCATTTGAACTCGCTTGGTTTTATTGTTCGAATGGTTAACCCAAAATGGTGCGGATAACTAATATGCATTTGAACTCTGTAAATGAACACTTTAAACGGAACTAGTTTGTGGTCAACTGGACTCGACCATGAAAATCGGGTAAGAGATCCTACACAATCCTACACCTATCCAAATAACCCAAACAAATGTCAAAACTCTCCATTATCTCATTCAACCCAGTTTCTCAAAATTTGAAACAGAATGGGCAACAAAAACAAGTAAAAACAAAATATTTATGAAACCAAAACTTTCTCAAAACTAACTAAAGATACATATTTAAACCGCTAAAAATCCAAAAAAAAAAATGAATTATGAGAATTCCCTTTACAATGTTCTTTGCTTTGAAAATTGGGCAGAACTTTCAGGTGGTTTGAGATTGTTTTGGTGCAGTTTGAGTGAGTTTGTGAAAAATGACCATCGGGCTCAATTTTTACGTTTTCGAAGTTCCTTGTTAGCCCGTCCGAACAATTTACTCTACTTTTCGAACTGAAGAAGTGTATTGAACTGTAAATTGTGTTGTTCGCATTTCGTCTCTGAATGGTATACGTAACTGTTTGGACGATTTGCGAGTGAAAATTCTAGAACTTTGATACTGCTCATATACATTTCGAATGATAGCACTCTACTTGAAGGATTTTATCAATAAATGGGTCATGCATTAATGGCGGTACCTGTGATGTGCGTTCGAACGATTATCTTCCTTTTTGGAACTGAAAGATGTTGCCTCCAAAAATTAATAGCACCGATCAAACGATTACTTTTGATTTTGGAGGGTAATGCTTGGAAGGAGAGAACCATCCCAAAAGGTCAATATTCTTTTGAGACGGAAGTTTTTGTTCCAAAAAACACATACATCATAAGCGTTTTGCCCTCTAACTAAAATTACAACGAAAATTTCAGAACTTGTTTTAAAACTGTTTGGTCCATATCTAAACATTTACAAACTAATTCAACAAAATAAATAGAAGAGAATTAAATCAATTCCAATAACAAAAAGTGACGCAATTTTGTTGACAAAATGGAAACTTTTTGAAGCACTCATCAAAAGAAAAATCATTTCAAGTTGCCAACGCCACTCGAAATCCACTAGGAATTGAGAAACCTTACAAACAGTGTTTTAGGAAAAATCATTTTAGGGTGTCAGTGCCATTCAAAATCCACTAGGAATTGAGAAACCATACAAACGGTGTTTCAGACACTGACAAACTCCGTTACTGAGTCTAACAAGCCCGATGCAATAATCTGAATAACCCTAATTGGAGCCACTCTGTGTAGAAACTACCTCAGACTCAGTGGCTTTCTTACATACTTTTTGCAAACGATCTCATTTTTCAACTCCGGACCTTCGACAACCAAACTTTTTCAACATGATGATGGCTTCACAACATAATGTTAGTTTCAAGGTGAATGGATGACAGAAAATTCAATCAATTTAGATTTAGAATCTCTAAGGTGTTTTTTTCTGTCAAATGGAGGCTCAAATAAACAATGACGACCTCCTATACAAAAATGGTATTTTTCTGCCTGACAATAGACATCTAGGAAATACTGTAACACCTCTACACCCTATATCTCGAGTATCACAACTATTTAAAGATCTTCAAGTGATACAATCACATAAGGACTGAAAAGGATAATGTTTGTAGGGATAGTATTGTATTATATCTCTTAGTTTAGAACTCGAGTATCACAACCGCTTATCCTTATATAGTGATATTGCAATCTTATCAGAACTCGAGAGATCATGTTTATCAGGTTATTCTTATCTAGTGATGTAATCTAATCAGAACTCATTGGCAGGCACACAGATAGACCTTGTAGCTTTTGAACTCAATTGCAACTATTTGATAAATCATCTTCGATCAACTCATTATTTGATTCACAATAAGATTACAACTCGATTAGACTGATTTTGCCAGCACTATAACTCAAGCACAAAAAACACTATTAATCCTTCAAAGAATAACAAAGAATTTGTTAAGATGGTACTAAAGAATGTTCCATCACTAATTTATATAGTCTTCAGTGGATGGACGGGCTGGGAAGAGACAAACTAATGTTAGTTTTGTATTGAAGAGTGATAGAGACTCTACTGTAGAGCAAACAAGTGTGAAGAATGGCATACATAAAGAAATACAAGAGTTTTTCATGCAAGCCGACAAGATCAAACCACGTATATGTAAACCTAGGAATATCTATGAATCTATCGTAAGCAAGCAATATTTCAACACTTCAACAGTAAAGAGCAAAGCTTAATTTGTTAATGCTAAAGTGAAGTGTTGGCAATATTTGTTGTCAAAAGTCAAATCAAATATCGTGTTGTAATATCTGTTGTGAATCAATTTCTGAATTAAATACATACTCTGGGTTACGATAGCTTTCCCTGTAATATCAAACCTAATTTCAGTAGAAAGTAATTATTCCAGCAATATTCTCATATCTCCAAATCTTGTTGATCGCCCTAATGTAGACTTTAATTAGTCAATTAATTACTTATACATAAATCAAGCTTTGGTAGTTGAACTATGTGTATCGTACTTGATTCCACTATAATCCTTCGAAAAAATAATGAACAGTCTTTTTACTTGAAAGAATAGGAGAAAGACTGCATTGTGGTTGTCTAACACTACACTACACATGATAAAATATTGTCTTGGGAAAGCCTGCTGGCTCTTTTCTTTTTCCTTTAAAAATTATTTTATGTTATCGTAATCTAAAATAAGATCATCTTGAAGATTTTTCGAAAATTTGGAAGATCTTTTCAATTTTTTTAATTGCAGGACTCCATTGACACGACCAAGTTGCTTTCATCTCGATCAATTATCTCTTCGGTTTTGCTTAATTTAACAAATCTCGTGTAACATATGTAACCAAGTTAAGTAATAATTTTGTCTGGAAGTTGATGGAATAATATATAAATGGTCAAAATAAACTTTTACCCATCTATTATTTTCATGACGTTGGACCAACCAAATATTAAAATATTCGCCATGTGAGACTTGCTTGATATTGTTTAGAGTATGAGGCCTTCTTTATTTTTGTTATAAATATTAACCCATGTGAGTCTTGCTTGATTTTGTTTAGTGTTTTACTTACTTTCATGGGTATTCTTCTGTTAATGTTATTTTAAAAATAACAATATTTAGGAAAGGCAATTAAAAAGTGGAGATTGGTGTAAAATCTAGGGTTGAAGAATAAGATGAAAAGAAAATAGCACATACGTAATATATTGGTAAAATGAAATACATATTAATTGATATCACTTAATTAGAAGGAGAAGAAACAAACAAATGCTCTGTTTCCTTAAGTTCGACGTCAGTGCCTTAATCTGTGGAATATGCATCAATATTGTATTACTCGTAAATACATTTTACCACGACATGATGATATTGTCAACCCAGACAACGACATTACAAACTTATTCTCGCATGAATTGTTGAGCGAATAACCGAAATTTGTTGCATAAAACACAACTTCTGCGTGGAAATTTTTTTGTGATTTGCTAAATTTTTGATAGTCTAATTAAGCCACATGATAACGAAGGGGGAAGATCGTTGCTTTTGTCCAACAATAAAATAGAGCCTTTCTAAACACATGACCTTTATAATAATAAAATAAGCCACATGTCAAAGTCCTAATCAGTAAAATGTAACATGATTATGTGTTCTATATTCTCGGACAACGACTGTGTGTATATTAAGTTATCTCATTGACATAAATAAAAGAAAGGGCACATGGTCAAGGACTATATATATAACTGTAGAAAAGCAAAATATATAATATAAAAAGTAACGAGGTTGAATTACGTACGCTATGCGATGACGATTACAATGAATCCACTAATTAAAAAGTAAAGAGGCTATACTACCCGTTAGTTTTGGCGTGTATTGTTAAAAATAATATATATATATATATATATATATATATATATATATATATATATATATATATATATATATATATATATATATAAAAATATATGGTAGTTTTCATTAATTATTTGGACAAGATCCCACAATTCAGTCAAAGAAAAATAAAAGGATTACAATTAATATATCAATTACTAGTTACATGATATGTAATTATCAATCGACCTCACAAATATTATACTTGATTGCATGCACTAATCCTTCAAAAATATTATACTTGATTGCATGCACTAATCCTTCATTTTACTTAAATAATAGGAGATAGAATGCATTGTACATGATTATCTAACACTGCACTACAACATGACAAAAATTTTATTTATTTTATTATTGTAATCTAAACATAAGAGCTTGAAGATTTTTGAAAGATTTCAATGGTCTCTTTTCAATTTACTTAGAAATTGCAGGACTCCGGCCGTGACATGGCCAAGTCGCTTTCATCTCAATTATCTCTTAATCTAAATATGTGGAGCTACCTAACATATCTTGACACTTTGCACACATATCTTTATTATTATTTTTGCACCATGTTGCATCTATCGAGTATTGAAATATTCGTCCATGCACGTGAGACTTGCTTCATTTTTTTTTTATAAATATTAACCCATGTGAGGCGTGCGGAATTTTGTTTAGTGTTTCACTAATTTTTAATACAATTTTTATTACTTTATAATAATAAAATAAGCCACATGTGACAGTCCTAATTTTCTAAAATGTAACATGATTATGTGCTCTATGTTCTTGGACAATGACTCTGTGTAAAGTTATCTTATTCACAAAAATAAAGAAAGGGCACATGGTCAAGGACTATATATATATAACTATTTATAGAAAAACAAAATATATAATGTAAAAAGTAACGAGCTAGGTTGAATTACTCGTTAGTTTTGGCGTGTATTCTTAAGACATTGGACTTCTTCCAATTAGCTTCAATAATTAATACTGATCTGAACTATTGGTGGATAATATATATATATGGTAGTTTTCGTTAATTATTTTATTTGGACAAGATCTTACAACTCAGTGAAAGAAAAATAGAAGTGTTACAACGAACATATTATGTAGTAAAGGTCGACCTTATAATTAATCAAAATTCAGTGACCAAATAGATACTTAATTTTATTTCATTGTTATTAATTAATTTGGCAAGGAATAATTCATGGAGTCTTACTAAAATAAGAATTTTAAGGCCTTCAGTGTGTAGAGAAGGAAAAAGAAATGACAGAAGCATTTGGACCCCGTTAATATTGTGCTAAACTAAAGAGCTGGATTTAGGTTGACATATAAACTTCAAGACATAAATGTTTGACTTGTTTCCCTACACTAGCCGAGATTTTGTGCTGTTTTAAGAAGTAATCTAGTTATTTTATATGCCGATGATATGTGTCTAGACTTTTAGATGCCAAAATCAGCAAGTGATAGAGCTGATTATACTTGGAAAAAAGAAGATTGGGTGGCTTCAATCGTGGAGCCTCTAATGCCAAAGTTAGATCTTGATAAGTGTTTTAGTCTAAAGAATGAATTAAGCTTAGGAAAAATATAATGAGTTATGGTTATTTATATTTTATTTATTTCAGTTTTTATAGATGCATATAGTAATTGAACCTTTAGTTGTTCATTTCCAAAAAATAATGAACAATCATTTTGCTTAAAAAATAGGAGATAGAATGCATTGTAAATGGTTGTCTAGCACTACACTACACATGACAAAAATTTTATTTATGTTATTGTAATCTCTCGAAGATTTTTCAAAGATTTCGAAGATCTTGAAATGAGTATCAGTTGTCTATTTCTATGGTTACGTGATATGTAATAATCAATCCTATCACGTATATATGGGGATTGACCTCAAATATTTTTTTTTCTATTGTTTCCAAAGACCTGTCTTGCAAAAGTAATTAATTGAGAAACCCTACAAACGGTGTTTCATGCAAAATCATTTTAGGCTGTCAGCACCATTCGAGATCCGCTAGGAATTGAGAAACCACAGAAACGGTGTCTCAAGCACTGCTAAACTCCTTTGCCGACTTTAACAAGCCGATGCAATAAATCCGAATAGCCCCAATTGGAGCCGCTCCTTTCATAAACCACCTCAGACTCAGTGGTTCCGAAATTTATCGAATGATAGATGATAAATCCGAATAGCCCCAATTAGTTATCCGCACCATTTTGGGTTAACCACAGAAACGGTGTCACGTATATATGCTGATTGTTGAGGTAGATCCGAAATTTATACCGAATTTTTCACATATGTGGTTTTTCGGGCGGCACACGTGTACAAAGAGAACAAGGGCAGTCTAGACACAAAGATAAATTTTGGTCTTCATCTGGGCACAAAGAGAGCAAGGGCAGTCTGGTCATCCACCAATCATTTATCAAGGGCATTATGGTCATTTTACGAAAAATCGTCTCATTTGACGGTGAATTTAAACGGGAGGTCGAAGATTGAGTGATTTTAAAACATAGGAGTCTCAAATTGTTGATTTTAAAACATAAGGGTCTCAAATTGTTGGTTTGGAAAATAAGGGTAGTAACTTGATTTTGCTCCAAAGATACTAAGCTAACTATGAGTTTACCCCTAATGTAATCTAATGAAAATGAGAATTTTAAGGTCTTTAGTTTGTAGAGAAGAAAAAAATAAAAGACAGAAGCGTATGGACCCATTTATTGGGCTTTAATGGGTCAAGATTGGGCTTTCGAACAAAAGAAGTTGGGTTAATGACCAAAATAGTCCCTGAGTTTTATGCCCTTTATCGATCTGGTCCCTCGATTTTCAATTTGGTCACATAAGTCCTTAGGTTATCCTCATTTATCAATTTGGTCCCTGAGTTTCCAATTTGGTCACATAAGTCCTTAGGTTATTCTCATTTATCGATTTGGTCCTTGGGTTTCCAAATTGGTCACATAAGTCCTTAGGTTATCCTCGTTTATCAATTTGGTCCTTCCGTCAAATTTCTACTTTGACGTCTCATCAAAATGAGCCACTACCCCCAAATCAATCTGCAAACAGAGAGCAACAAATAGAAAATCCACAACAAGATTCAAATCTCAAAGATCACCAACGGCTTCAGTGTTACGAATTGGGGGAGATTAGGGCTGTAAAGTTTGAATCTTGGATAGGTGTGAAGGAAGACATCGACTGAAGGGAGTCTGAAGGGAGTGGCTGGAGTTAGAAGTCGGGAGTTTCGAGTGTTGAAGTGATCAGCCGCCAGCGTGGATAAGGGTTGAGAATCTGGGCTGGGTTAGGCTTTTATGTGGGCTTCGGCCCTATAGTTGTTAGTGGTCTTTTGTTTTGAGGGCTTTGGCCCATTAGGTGTTTTCTTCTGGCCCAGCACGTGTGTGGGTTTGGGAGATCAGTTTATAGGGCAATTTACCCTCATTGTGAGGGCATCGAACCTGTGAGCTTGTCTTTTACGTATTTGGGAGGTTAGCCACCTCGAATCGGCTTTATCTGTATTTCCGTTTCCTGAAGATTTGCATTCTCTAATTGAAATTACATACAAGTTTTCTGGGCATTGTAGTTTGAAACCTAGTTACATACAGTTAATTTGTAACAAATTGGTATCAGAGCATCGTCCTGGAATGGCAGAGGGTACTCGGGCAGGAAAATTGGCAGAAGGATTGGAGGAAGTTCGGGCAGAACAGGAGAATCAGCGATTGCGAATGGAGGAGTTGATGCAGCAGCTGGGGCATTTGACCCTGGGTCTTCAAGCAGTGGTTCAGACGCTAGACCAGAATGGGCGTGAGCAACCTGCACATGGACAGCACCACAATCAGGAGGTAGGGGGAATTCAAATGAGGTCTGTACGCTTAGATTTCCCTAGGTTTGATGGTGAGGATCCTACAGGGTGGCTATATAGAGCCAAACAGTTTTTTGCATTCAACCAAACAACACCCCAACACAAGATTTTCATGGCATCATTTCACATGGAGGGTAAGGCTCTCATCTGGTTTAGAGAGGTAGAGAAATCTGGAGCCATTACTAGTTGGGAGGGATTTGAAAGGGCACTGTTAAATAGATTTGGTCCTCAAGTCTATGATGACCCTATGGAAGAATTAGTTAAACTAAAACAAACAAGTTCAGTGGAAGCTTATACCAGCCAATTCGAGGTGATAGCCAACAGATTGGGTGGATTGGAAGAAAACTACAAACTCAGTTGCTATCTCAGCGGATTAAAGGATGAGATTAGACTCCCCATTAAAATGTTGAGTCCTACTAGCATACAGAAAGCATTTGCATTGGCTAGAATGCAGGAAGAATGCCTACTGGTGGGAAGGAAGACAGTGAGAGTTGGACCAAGCAACTATTCCACCAATTTTTCTAATACACCGGTGACATCTCCAGCCACTAATGCTGGCCATAAACCGACTGTTAGGGTCCAAAGAATTTCTTCCCAGCAAATGAAGGAGCGACGTGATAAAGGCCTCTGTTACCATTGTGACTCTAAATGGAATCCGGGGCACAAGTGCCCAAATTTGAAGTTGTACATGGTGGAGGGCAGTGAAGAATTTGTGGAGACAGAAGCTGATGAGGAAGAAAAGGAGGGGTTACTCGTGGGGGAGGAAGGGGGAGAGTTGGAGAATGGTGAAGAAAAATTAAACATCTCTCTCCATGCTATAACTGGGTCTGTTACTTCAAAGACAATGAGAACCATGCGGGTTCGAGGTCGTGTGCACAACCATGACATTGTGGTGCTTATTGACAGTGGGAGCACCCACAATTTTGTGGACCCCGCAATAGTAAAAAGGGCTCAGCTATCCATTGACTCAAGACACAAGCTTAGTGTGGCTGTGGCCAATGGAGATCGAATTCAAAGTGATGGAAAGGCTAGAGATATGAAGATCAAGATGCAAGGGCAGATGTTCATCATGGATGCTTACGTTTTGGTGTTAGGAGGATGTGACATGGTGTTGGGGGTAAAATGGCTAAGGACTCTAGGAACCATTTCCTGGAATTTTAATGACCTAAGTATGAAGTTTGAGCTTGGTGAAAAGGAGATTCAATTGCGGGGGTTAGTGGCAACCGAGTTTATGGAAGACACTATCCACTCTAAAATGTTAAAAGGAGAAAAAAGGGGGCTGCTATTACAGCTGGTGCTGAATGAGCATGGAGACCGGATGGAGCAGATTAACCACGCTGATGTAGCAAGGTTGTTGCTGCGTTTTCCAATCATTTTTGAGGAACCTCAAGGGTTACCACCCAAGAGGTCTCATGACCATGCCATTGTATTGAAGGAAGGCATTCAGCCCATAAGCGTGAGGCCTTACCGTTACCCGTACTACCAGAAGGATGAGATTGAAAAAATAGTGCAGGAGTTGTTGAGGTCTGGTATGATTAGAGCATCCCAAAGTCCTTTTTCATCCCCGGTTTTATTAGTTCGGAAGGCGGATGGGAGTTGGCGACTTTGTGTGGATTATAGGGCCTTAAACAGTGCTACAATCAAAGACAAATTTCCCATACCGGTTATAGATGAGCTGCTGGACGAGCTTCATGGGGCGAGGATTTTTTCTAAGCTGGACCTACGCTCTGGGTATCACCAGATCAGAGTAAAGGAGGAGGACATACCCAAGACAGCGTTTCGGACACACGAGGGCCATTACGAGTTTCTAGTGATGCCTTTCGGGCTCACTAATGCTCCCTCCACTTTTCAATCTCTAATGAATGAAGTCTTTAGGCCATACTTACGAAAATTCATCTTAGTTTTTTTTGATGACATTTTGGTTTACAGCAGGAATATAGAGGAGCATTTACAGCATTTGGAGGTGGCTATGAGGGTGCTGCAGGAACACCACCTCTTTGCGAAGAGGTCAAAATGTAAATTTGCTTGTGATGAAATAGACTACTTGGGGCATTTGATCTCTGCCCAAGGTGTAAGGGCAGATCCATCCAAACTGCAAGCCATGCTTGATTGGCTACTTCCTAAGTCTCTTAAGGCTTTGAGGGGGTTCCTCGGGCTCACGGGGTATTACCGGAAGTTTATCAAAGGGTATGGAATGCTAGCTTCTCCTCTAACCCATCTACTTAAAAAAAATGGGTTCCATTGGAATGAGGAGGCTCACACAGCTTTCTCTCAGCTGAAACAAGCCATGACAAACCCTCCGGTTTTAGCACTACCGGATTTCACTAAACCATTCGTGATTGAATGTGATGCATCCGGCAGCGGCATGGGGGCTGTTTTGATGCAAGAGGGTCGACCACTTGCATTTTTCAGCAAGGCGTTGAAGGGACGAATGCTTGCAATGTCCACATACGAGAGAGAATTACTAGCCTTGGTCAGTGCCATTAGAAAATGGCGGCCATACCTTATAGGGCAGACCTTTAAGGTTCGTACGGATCAGCAAAGTTTGAAACATTTGCTTGAGCAAAAGGTGGGAACACCTTTACAGCAAAAGTGGGTAACGAAGCTATTGGGCTATGATTTTTTAGTGGAGTACAAGCAAGGACGGGACAATAAGGTTGCTGACGCCTTATCCCGAAAATATGAAGAATTCGGAGCTATGGAACAAGGGGAGCTGAAGATGATTTCATTTCCCATTGCTACGTGGTTGAATGATGTGAAGAAAGCCTATATGACTGACTCCTATCTCCAAGATTTCCTCACCAGATTTCAGGAGGGCCAACTGGATCCCCTCAAATACAGAATGGTGAATGGCTTGTTGTACTACAAGGGTAGAATTATGATTGGGGATGATTGGGCTCTTAAAGAAAAGATACTACAGATGGTTCATGACAGCCCATTGGGAGGACATGCTGGGTATGAAAAATCCTACCAAAGAGCTAAAAGAGATTTTTATTGGCAAGGAATGAAACAAGCAATCAGGACATATATCAAACAATGTTCAATTTGTCAGCAAAATAAGTATGAGACTGTGCTGCCTGCAGGCCTTCTACAACCTCTACCTATTCCTCTAAGACCGTGGACCAGCATTTCCATGGATTTCATAGAAGGCTTGCCGAAATCACAAGGGTATAGTGTGATCTATGTGATTGTGGACCGTCTAACCAAGTACAGTCATTTTATCCCTCTCAAGCACCCCTACACAGCCAAGCTAGTGGCTCAGACATTCATGCAAAATATCTTCAAACTCCATGGTTTTCCAGAGACTATAATTTCAGATAGAGACCCAATATTCACTAGCAGTTTTTGGCAAGAGCTGTTTAGATTGCAAGATGTACGACTCAATCTAAGCACTTCCTATCATCCCCAATCCGATGGACAGACAGAGGCAATCAACAAATGCATTGAGGGCTATTTACGATGCATGATTGGGGACAAACCAAAAGCATGGGTGGATTGGTTAGCACTGGCCGAATGGAATCATAATACAAGTTTCAATTTTTCTACAAAGTTGACCCCTTTCGAGGCAGTGTACGGGTATTTACCTCCTCGGTTCCCTGTTTATGAACCGGGCACCACAGTCGTCGCAGCAGTGGACGAAACTCTTCGCACCCGTGAAGTCCTCATGTCACTACTTCGGGAGAACCTCCAAAAATCACAGAATCGGATGAAAAAATACGCAGATTTGAAGAGAAGTGAGCGAGAGTTCAAAGAAGGGGATCTTGTTTACCTTCGATTGCAGCCATATAGACAGTTGTCTGTGAAACAACGTCACAATCTCAAGCTGTCCCCGCGGTATTATGGCCCGTTTCCTGTGCTCCAACGGGTCGGATCTGTTGCCTACCGCCTTGAACTGCCGCCAGGATCCTCGATCCACCCCGTATTTCACGTCTCACAACTCAAGCTTCATATCGGCAGACGGGTGTCGCCGCTGACCACTCTGCCACCCACGGATTCGCAGGGAGAGCTACGTCCCGAGCCACTTGCGGTGCTTGACCGCCGCCTCACCAGAGCCGGTTCCCAACCCGTGACCGAACTGCTGATTCAGTGGCATGGACAAACGCAAGATGACGCCACCTGGGAGAGACTCTTCCAGCTCCAGCGTGATTTTCCCCACCTTGTGGGCAAGGTGTTTTAAGGGAGGAGTATTGTTACGAATTGGGGGAGATTAGGGCTGTAAAGTTTGAATCTTGGATAGGTGTGAAGGAAGACATCGACTGAAGGGAGTCTGAAGGGAGTGGCTGGAGTTAGAAGTCGGGAGTTTCGAGTGTTGAAGTGATCAGCCGCCAGCGTGGATAAGGGTTGAGAATCTGGGCTGGGTTAGGCTTTTATGTGGGCTTCGGCCCTATAGTTGTTAGTGGTCTTTTGTTTTGAGGGCTTTGGCCCATTAGGTGTTTTCTTCTGGCCCAGCACGTGTGTGGGTTTGGGAGATCAGTTTATAGGGCAATTTACCCTCATTGTGAGGGCATCGAACCTGTGAGCTTGTCTTTTACGTATTTGGGAGGTTAGCCACCTCGAATCGGCTTTATCTGTATTTCCGTTTCCTGAAGATTTGCATTCTCTAATTGAAATTACATACAAGTTTTCTGGGCATTGTAGTTTGAAACCTAGTTACATACAGTTAATTTGTAACATTCAGATTGGATATCTCTTCGCTCCGTGAAAAATAGACGACCAGCATGACTGATTTTTGGTAAAACATGGATCTGGGCTCCCTTCGTCGATCGAATGGGGGGTCTCACCCGTTTGATTTTTTTTTTTTTTTTTACGAATATGTCAGGTGGACATGAGTTTTTTTTTTTAAATAATAAAAAAATATACACGTGTCGCGATGTTATCGGTGATGACGTAGCCCACCGTTAGCTCACTGTGCACGGAGGAGACGGAATTTGATGGAAGGATCAAATCGATAGATGATGATAACCTAAGGACTTATGTGACCAAATTGGAAACCAAGAGACCAAATTGATAAATGAGGATAACCTAAGGACTTATGTGACCAAATTGGAAACTCAAGAACTAAATTGATAAATGAGGATAATCTAAGGACTTATGTGACCAAATTAGAAATCCAAGGACCAAATCGATAAAGGGCATAAAACCCGGTGACTATTTTGGTCATTAACCTAAAGAAGTTTAACGAAGTGTAAATGGTCTGTTCGCATATCGTTTGAACGGTATACGTAACTATTCAAATGATTGTGAAAATTCTAGAAATTCATTCGTACAGTTCGAATGGTTGAACTTTACCATTGAAGGAGTTTAACAGTAAGTCGGCAATGCATTAATGGTGGTAGTTGTGATGTACGTTAGAACGGTTATCTTCCTTTTTGAAATTGAAAGTTGTTGCTTCCAAAAATTAATGGCACCGATCAAATTAACGAATACTTTTTATTTCGGACAATAATGCTTGGAAGGGGTGAATCATCCCAAAAAGGTCAATATTTTTTTGAGACGAAAGCTTTCGCTCGAAAAAACACGGACGTCCTAAGTGTTTTTCCCTCTAACTGAAATTACTACGAAAATTTCAAAACACGTTTTATAATTATTTGGTCTATATTTAAATATTTACAAACTAATTGAAGAAATTAAATACCAGAGAATTAAATCAATACCAATAACAAAAAGTGACGCAATTTTGTTGATGAAATGGAAACTTTTGAAGCAACCGTCAAAAAAAAAAATCATTTCAGGCATGTCAGCGCCTCCCGCAATCCATTGGAAATTGAGAAACTTTACAAACGGTGTTTCAGGCAAAATAAATTTAGGCTGCACGGACAATTTGAAATCCAAATTTGAAATCCGCTAAAAATCGAGAAACCATATAAATGATGTTTCAAGCATTGGCAAACTCCTTTGCTAACTCTAACATGCCTGATGCAATAAATCGGAATAGCCCTAATTGGAGCCGCTCCTTTCATAAACCACCTCAGACTTAGTGGTTCTTTTTACAAAATCTTTGCAAACAATCTCATTTTTCAACTCCAAAACTCTGACAACCAAACCTTTTCAACATGCTAAAGGCTTCGCAACAGAAGTTAGTTTCAAGGTATTTTTTTCTTCTCTCAAATGGAGGCTTAAATAAACAATGACAGCCTCCTATACTTAAAGGATATTTTTATGCCTGGAAACAGGTGTGTAGGAAATACTGTAAAACCTCTACACTTTATATCTTAAGTATCACAAGTATTTAAAGTTCTATGTGATACCATCCCATAAGGACTCAAAATGATAATGTTTATCGGGATAATGTTATACTATCTCTCCTATATTGCAATCTTATAAGAAGTCAAAAATATCGTGTTTATTATCTTATCCTCTGCTAGTGGTGTAATCTCATCAGAACTCGGTGGATGGACCGGGCTGGGAAGAGACAAACTATAGTTGTGTATTGAAGAGTGATAGAGACTCGACTGTACAACAAATTAACAAGTGTGAAGAATGTCATACATAAGGAAATAGAAGAGTTTTTTATGCAAGCCGAAAAGAACCCACAGTATAGGGTGAACCTAGGATCTATGAATCTATCCTAATTAAGGAAACAATATTTCAAAGCTTGGAAGAAGTCCAAAGTTCAAACAATCTACGCCAAGATCATGTGCAATGTTTTCTACTAGATGGCGGAAGCTCTTAAAACCAACGGGAATTATTCACGGCTTGGCCTTCATTTTAGTCAGCGCATCGCGTATGGTTCTTTTTGTTTTATATTTATTAATTTTGGTTTTTATAGGTACAGTTGATCGTATGCCTCTTCTGCATTTTTAATAAAATAAAATAATATAAACATGGTTGTCCAATAATAAATGAATATTTTTGTCATTTTTAATACTCTTAACATAGTGGGTTAAGTGAATTTTATTTGTTAAATGAAGGTTATTAATTTTACAAAATGATTAACCATTTTCAGTATGTGAAATGATACTTTTACCCCTAATGGACTTTTGTTGCTTTTATCATGATGAAACCCACGTGGAAGCCCACCTAAGCCAAAAAGAAGAAGAAGAGGCTTTAGCTGGTGATGGATCTCGCATGTTCGACTCCTTCAGGGTGGGTCAACTTCTCAAACATTCAACCTTCTCTCATCTAACCCATTTGGCTTCAAGGCTGAAGCCATTCTTCAAATAATCCCTTGCGACTTGTTGAGAGGCAGCGAAACATTGTTTGGTTTCCATCTCTTCATTCGGTTCACCAGAGCTACGAATAGGCTGATGTTGCCTTAAGTGGCAATATTGTGAATCGTTGAGTTTTGAAGACCACAGAAAGTAGTGGAAGAGAGGCGATTACGCACGATGGAGAAAGGGGAAACCGTGGCAAGGAAAAGAGAAGGATTGGGGAAAATGTGAGAAGAAAAATCAGAGGGAAATTTGGAAAAAAGAGTCAGTTAGTTTTTAGTTTTATTTTTCTGCAAGCTCCTGCATTGTTCAGACGCGATTTTCCCAAACTCTTCGGGTTTATTGCATTTGGGTATTTTGCAAGTTAGAGATAATGACGATTGGCTAAGTCTTACAGCTTAGGTTGCGGAAGAATTGCTATTGCTTTACATGATTTGCTAGATTTTCTGTCATGTTGATTTCATGCCCTCATTTAGCTGAGACCGAAAGTTGAAGAGGATTGTTTAATAATTCTCTTGCTCTTATTTCTTATTTTGTTGTTGACACTAGGCACAACAAAACCTTCAATTAATCAAAGATTTTCATCAGCTACGTGTTACATGAATTTTGGTTGAGGTTTAGTGATGATGTTTTTCTATTAGAATCTGGCATGATTACTTGAGCTTATACTTGCATATTGCATTCATTAATGCCTTGATTGGATTAATAAGTGAGGAGTAATGCCTAGAAAGTTTGTAAATGTTGGAAACAATGGATATTTAGATCCGTTCCCTAAGTGTTTGATAATTTGATTATGTGAACTTGTTTTATTTTTGCTTATGTGTTGGAATATATGTTAGAGTCTTGACAACATTTAAATATCATTTTTTTTTTATCTTTTGACTTGCACTTCAAAGCATCATCACAAACATGAGTCCCTCCAAGTTCAACCACACATTTCAATTTAAATAATTCTTTCACTGTAAATAATATACTTTCCTTTTTGCTTACTGTTTTCATAAACATAAAAATCCAAAAATAAAGTTACATAGCATTTTATTTTGTCATATTTCTCGTACATCATCATATTTTGTAATAATCTTACCCCGGTATTTTGATAATCATTTGTCCATATAGAATACGATCTTGGACTTATCCTTATTACAACTTACACTTCGGCACTTGAAATCGCATTTGAAATCATGTCATCCAACAATAAAAATAGTGCCTTCCGGAAACTCATGACCTGTTCCTCGTTTCAGTTTTTATTTTCTTACAATTTTTATTAAGTTATAATAATAAAATAAACCACCTGTCACAATGCTAATTATTAAAATGTAACACGATTATGTGTCCTATATTGTTGGACAACCATTGTGTGAATTGTCCCAACAACAAATTTGATGTTTTGGGACGGATTTTTTTTTTACAACAAAAATTTAGGGACGGATTTTAAGATCCTTCTCGAAAAATAGGGGACGAGTTTTTTTGGGACTGAAATTAAAACTTTCATGAAAAGTCTTTTATTGTGATGTTTTTTTTTCTTTTTGGATCCGAAATTTTCGTCCCAAAACAAAAAAAGTTGATTATTTGGCCTGGAGTCGTGTGCTGTCCCAAAAAAATAGGATTTTTAGTGATAAATTTGTCCGTCCCTAAAACTCCATTCGAACACATACATGACCGTTATTACGGTAGAGAATCTTTTGGACGAAACCTCTTTGCATTCCAAGAAAAAACGTTAGAGCACTTATCACTTCCGTTGGAACGCTTCTAAATAGTACCCTTCAAATGTGGTTTGAATAAAAATAAAAAAATAATAGGCCAAAATTGTCCATTTTTTTGTTTGAACGCTTTTACATACCATTCGATTCAGTTTCTAACGAAAATAAAAAATTAAGTGCCAAAATTATAGTGTGTGACAGACGAGTTTTGTCCAAAAACCGTTTCTAGGTTGACATTTTTCGTCCCAAAGACCAAAATTTGTTGTAGCGTGTATCCTCGTTTGAAAAAAGAAAAGAGGTTGAATTACGGACGCTATGCAATATTGATGACTAGCCGCTAATTACAATCAATCCAGATAATTTTAATATTATGTGTAGTATATCATTTGACAAGATATTATTTGAAATAAATGCTCTTTGTCTCGAATTTCGTCAATTATTGGACAAGATCCTACTAGTCAGTCAAAGACAAATAAACGTATTGCAACGAATATTTTTCTTATAGTTACGTGATATGTAATAATCAATCGTATTACGTATATATGGGGATCGACCTGGAATATTTTTTTTTTCTATTGTTTACATAGACCGATCTTGCAAATGTAATTATTCCAGCAATCTCATATTTCCTCAAATCTTGTGATCCCCTTAATGGAGACGTTGCCCCTCAGTCTAATTACGAAATAGCTTTTACGAGATACTAAACTAATTAATTATAAGCTTTGGCCTGTAAATTAAAAATAATAAGCTTTGACCAGTACTTTAAAAATAGGAGATAGGCTGCATTTTGATTGTCTAACACAACACTACACATGATCAATAAAATATTCTCTTGGGTCAGTCTGTTCTCTTCTTTTTCCTTGAAATTTTTTATTTATATTGTCGTAATCTAAAAGGAAGATCTTGAAGAGTTTTTTTTTTTTTTAAAAATATAGATGATCTTGAAATGCGTATCAATTACATGTTTCTTTTCAATTTACAAAGTTTCAGGAGTCCGGTGACGTGACCAAGTGACTTTCATCTCAATTGTCTCTTCTGTTTTGCTCTACTTAATTAATCTATATACGTGGCATAACATAACCAAATTATCTAACAATTTTGTCTTCATCTTGATGGAATAATATAAATGGTCAAAAATATACTTTACACCTGCTATCTATATATGGGATCTAAAATATTCGTCACGTGAGACTTGTTTGATATTGTTTAAAGTTTGTCTACCTTTCACAATTATATTAATTGTTATATGTTTTGGGAATTAAAGTTTGACTCTTGCCTTATTTTGATTATAAATATTAAGCCATGTGACGCTTGCTTCATTTTGTTTAGAGTTTCACTAACTTTCATGAGTATTCTTCAATTAAATTTATTCTAAAAATAACAATTCATAGAAAAGGGAAATATAAAAAGTGAGATTGATTGAGAATTTAGGGTAAAGCTTAAAATTAAGGAAAAATTGCCTTTTAGTCTTTAAATTTTGTCACCTTTTATTTTTTTGTCCCTAGTTTTTAATTTTTCAAACTTTAATCTTTAAATTTTTGACAAAAGAACCCTTCGATCAAGGCTTCGTCAGTTTTACTAGCATACATAAAGAAATAAAGAATTACAAACAAGTACCCCCATGTAGACCCTCCCTCCTCAACTTGTCGACCTCAAGGCGGCAGACCTTAAATTATGTTTCCGCCTTTTGTTTGTCTCCACCCTTAGTGGATCAGCCTGTTGTTGCTCCATTTCACTGGACAACCACAACATGTCGACGAACAATTGTTTTTTCCTAGCAACACCAACTGTGTGCTAGGACCTTAGCACTTCTACCTTCGACCTTAAGGCATAAAACTGCGCACACTCAACATCCACAACACCTTGGCCGTCATGGTAGACCGAGACTTCGTCTCTTTCTCTCCCGAAGCAATTTTTCAAGAGCAGTGTGTTTTGTCTGGACATAAGCCTATTAAGCTTGTAACCTAGCAGCAGCCGTCCGGAAATCATGGCGTAACCGCTGGAGTAGTTGACTCACAGCAGACGCGTAGGAGAAAAACTCTAACAACATTTTGTAAAATTGCAAAGAACACCTTTGGGACAAGATTAGAACCAATGCCAACACCAACACCAATCGGACCTGTCACGCCAGGACCTTCCATATCAGCTTGCCCCGAATAGGACATAGGCCACGAAGGCAGCTCTGGACTCTCCGTTGGCTGAATATAAGGACCAGTTCCCACGCTTCTTTTTTGACCAACCACTCTGCTTTGCCTTTTGCTAGCTGACATCGCTTCTTGCAGCCCAATGGATAACTTCCATTCAGAGCCTCTGTGCACGTTGATGCTCTGCTATGGTGATCGGCGTGCCCTCTTCATTGCCTTGCGAACGAGAGATTCCCTACCCTCTTCGTCTTCCTCCTCGTCCGTCAACGCAAGCCTCTTACTTAAAACAGGTTCGAGGCTTACCAGTGAAGGCATCGGCAGGAGCAGGAACATCTTTCACGATTATGAAACACAACAGCCAAAAACCGTTCCAACGGAGTTAAAACCATCCAAACAAGTACATACGAGCGTTCAGATGCCTTGTCAATTCATCCAGACTGAAGAACACAGTTCTTCATCGAATAAACCTAAAAATCAAGTGTCAATCACCTAAATAACAAAAAAATCAACATATGTACATCACAACTATCCTCAAATTCCATTGCTATCATTTTAAAACCTAGATATTCGAAAAACACATACTTTGAAATTTTGAATCTATAAAATCTATAAAATTTTAAACACACTAACCTGAAATTTTGAATGCCCAAATCAGCTCCTAACTTCTCCTCTTCCTCAAATCTCAAATTTTCTACAAATTTTTGCCCTTTCAAAAGCCATAAGTACGTGCGGATGCCTACATGTCTTATTTTTCAACGGAATTTATTGCTGCCTAAAATTTCAAACCGTCCGCACTTACACATTTATGTCTGCACGATTTCTTACAGTTGACAACACCATTTTGTATCCCCAAATAGTAGCATTTCTACATATACATGCAAGCAAATGATCATAAACGAATCCGTCCAGATGATTGTTTTATACATACTACATCATTTGACCTCACCGTAAATCGTCCGAAAGCTTATTTAATCGTCTGAACGGTTTTTAACTAACCAAAGTGTGTTAATAACAAAAATAAACCTAAGTGTGTCCGTGAAAAGTATATTAGTCATAAATAAAAATTCAAGTGTGTTAATAACCTAAACAACCCTAAGTGTGTTAAATAGTAGTTTTAAAGCTTAAAGGAGAGTAACGAAATGAGAAACACAACATAAATTTACAGTTTGTGCTAAGGATAAATAAACAAAAATAACATAACTGAAATAACAAAACTACATCAAATGTCTTCAAAATTTAATATAAAAAAATAACATAAACTACTCCTCCGCAGCCATGAGCTGCAGAACCTCACAGACATTGCCCATGTGCTCCATCGCAACGACCCGCAATGTCAAGGCGTTCAACTACGCTGAAGAATGCACGATCTTTAGATCAGACCAAACTGCCTCCACCTCATTCCTCCACTAAGAGTCATGCTGGCCGACCTTTGTATCCAGAGTCGTAAGCAAAGTACTGATATCACTCAGCACCTGATGGGTGCGCTCCATGACCTCTCGCACAATCGGAATCAACTCGACCTTCAGATCCTCCACACAAGTCTGTCACTCCGCCTGAAGTACTTGGTTTGAATTCTGACAGGGATCCTGCGTCTCAGTCTAGTGAGGCTGCTGCTGACATCTACCAATAGTTGTCCGCAAGATATGCGGTCGACGTGTCTGTTCTATGGAACGAGAGAGGGCAGTTGATAGGCTTGAGTGGATACCCCTTTGTCTCTTTAGCACTCTTAAGTACTGGCATCGCGTGGAGGAACTGCATCAATAGAACACCGTACACCTAAACAAGTCCCAGGTGTTGCAGACCATGACCTCCCAACCAGGATATGATACATTGGGCACCAAAAGAAGAGCATGTAATTATCTTGCACCATATCCATGGATACAACGTCTGTCCTCTACATAAATACTACCCAACCCGCAGGCTTTACAACCATCGGAAGCATCTGATCCCCAAATCTCAGATTGTTGAAGTTTGACAAGGTAATCTGTCGCTCGATAACGATCGTTCGGGAAAAAATCATTGCCTGATGCTACTCCACCAATAGAGGTGTCTTAAGATCTGCCTAGCTACTAGAAGGGTCAGGATCGAAACGCGGACACTTGCTCTTTTTCTTAATCTGCACAAAAATGTTCGCACGATTAGACAAGGAGTTTGCACGATGTAAAAACCGTTTGCATAAGAGAAAAACTCATGTGCACGGTTGAGTAACCGTTCCCACAGTTACAAAACAGTTTACCGAAACATCACTGTTCGAAATCAAGACACGTCCGTACAAAATTTACAGGACAACTTAAAATTCTACCATGGTGAAAACGATTACGTTTCCACCAAACACATCCGAACAACGAATGACTGCCGTCTGAACGGAGAACAAATAAAATAAATATTCAAAATAAATATAAATACGCGTTTAAACTGCTTGGATAAAGTGTCTGGACACTTTAAAAATGGCAACGTATCCATTTTAGGATACTATTAGGCTTATGAACGTCTACAAACAGGGTCCAGACACATCAGGGAAGATGATCGAGTTAATTCAGCCATGGTAGCCTCCCTCCACCTCTACAGACTCCAAAATACACAACCAAATGTAGCAAAAATACACTAAAAAAAATTATAACACTTATCACAATCAATTTATAAAAAAAAATAATCAAAACTCACAATGTAGTATTCAAAAAATGAGATCGAAAATTTCTACATAGAACTCCAAAAAAATAATTTTTTACATCTAAAATCATGCTAAACTTGAATAAATCATACCTGGATGTCATTAAGCCCTCAAATGAAGGAGTTTATGTAAAAATTTGGGAAGAAAATTCGTGAGGGAGGAGAGATTTGAGAGAAAATATCACACGGTAACGTTGAAAATGTCGAACCTGTTCGTAATTGATAATCAGTTGAACCCGTTCGGACGCATTTCAGCACACATGGCCCAATGAAAGTCCAGCACATTAAATGCCAAATGTAGAGTCGTTTAAAATTCGGTGATTGCCTGTCCGGTCTGTATGCTCTTGACATTTGGTGACGTGAAAGCACACGTTTAGATGAATAAAATTCACACATGAAAAAAGTTTTCTCTGATCTTGTTTGAGAGATCTTGAAATAAATCTCAAGATGGTGAAATTGTTTGAGAGAAATGAAAGTGAAAATGCGATTTTGACAAGCCTTGTAGGTTTTATATGACAAACTACGCATTCATACAGATTCTGTAGGTGTTCGGACGGTTCTCAACTGTTAGATTCACACACGGCCCAATCAAATTTAATGTCATTAAATATGACTCATTTTGAAAAATATTCCAGAACTTACATTCGAACGGACGATCTGTAGTTGCCAGGAATATTCGTGGCTAAAAGAACACCTTCAAGACGAAATTTTTGTCGTGGCGCCAGGAATATTGTCCATAATTTTCGGCAAATCACCTGGTGTACTGTTCCTGCTTTTATATTCCTTTAAAATATTATTTAGGCGATAATGGAAAATAGTAGATAGAAGTACAGACGCGCGTTGATGTCCAGGTATATTTGTATATATTCCATACCTAATAAAATATTACCTGGGGCAAATTTCACACTCCACATAATAAAATATTCTCTATCTTGAGCAAGTCAGATATTGTTGCGTGTTCCCCTTTTTTTTTTATCAATTTTTATTTATGTTTTGAAAATCCGGAAAAGATCGATGTTCCAAATTAAATAAACCCGTACACTCAAGTATATAAAGAAATAAAATAGTTTTTTCTGCATGCAAGTATGATACAGATAGTTCAACTATCAAAGCTTTGACTTTTTAATTAATTAATTTACATTTAATTTTGTCCACAAAATTAAAATGTTTCAGAGATTTGCATGCATGCATTATTATTTTAAGAGTGTGAATCACATGGTTTTGTTTTTATATTTGTTTTTCTGCATTATTATTAAAAGAGCGAATCACTTGGTATGTTGAAACCGTGGATCACATGTCCATTTTATTAGGGAAATTTAAAAATCATTATAGGAGTTTTTACGAGATTTTAAAAAAATCGGTATGTAGAAGCCGTGGATCGTATTTGTGACTCTTGCCGAAGACTTTCTAGTTCCAAGAATCCCAGCTGGTTAATTAATTAATAGAGATTAATTAATGTTCTATATGAAGCAGTAGGTAGCTCAACGTGCTATAAATACTTCCGAGGTTTCCCACACCAACAGGCCACAGCGTAGTTACACATAACTCCGAGCCTCCGCGGTGAAGTACTTAGGAAGCAACGTCTTGCATCCATGGCCGTTTTCCAATATTACTTCCCCTGCTTCCTTCTATGTTTGTTCTCGACCTTATTATTCAAATACGTCTTCGGCAAGCCTACCAAGTCAGGGACTCATCTCAACCTTCCCCCGAGCCCACCAGCCCTCCCACTAATCGGTCACCTCCACCTCCTTGGTCCACACTTCCACATATCTTTGCAAAGCCTTTCCGCCAAGTATGGTCCACTTTTCCGTCTCCACCTTGGAGCTTCTAGGTGGATCGTTGTTTCATCGCCTGCTATGGCGACCGAAATATTCAAAATCCAGGATCTCGCTTTTGCGGAACACGCGAAACTAGGTTCGGCAGCCGAAGAAACGCCTTACACAAAATTTGGGATATTCCCAGCCCCATATGGTGATTATTTCCGGTTTGTGAGGAAGGTATTGATGACCGAACTGCTCTCTCCCAGGCAAATTGAACGATCACGGGCTGTTCGAGATGAAGAACTGGTCAGATTTTTGCACAGTTTGGTCGAGCGTGCTAACCAGAAAGAGCTTGTTGATGTGAGTGCTGAGCTCATGAAGCTCACAAGTAACACTCTCAGCAGGCTAGTCGTGAGCGCAAGGTGTTCAGACAAAGGTGATGAGGCTGAAGGGATTAGGGAGCTGGTGAAAGAATCCTTTGAGGTAGCTTCAAGGATGATTCTCGGGGATGTGTTCGGGCCGCTGAGCAAATTGGTTTCCTTGCTGTATGCGAAGCAGTCCAGGAATGTGTACTTGAAGTTTGAGGGGCTTTTGGAAAGGATATTGAAGGATCATGAAGATCAGAACAGGAAGATAGAGCATGAAGATTTAACGGATATCTTGTTGAAGCTGTATAAAGATGATAAGGCTGAGGTTAAGATGACCAGATCCCATCTCAAGGCTTTAATGGTGGTAAAGTTTCTGCCTCTTAGCTTTAAATCACTAATCATCAATTTTTCCCCATTTGTTCGGTTTGGTTCTTTGAAAGATGATGCTGATTGCTGATACCATAAAATATCAACTATTTTCTAAAACATAGTATTGGCGTTTGGTTTTATGATAGACTCGAGTAGTACAACAAAAATTCCTGATCCACCCTCCCTATGATTAGTATAAGAGTAAGCCGGATGGTGTTAATTGCTAATAATTATATTTGTGATATATCCTTCTAAAAAATCATGATCCTGCTGCTCTATGATTTGTGAAATATCCTTCTAAAACGAAAAGGAAAAACAAAATCTGGACATGAGTACCATGAATGCTCAGATTTTTCCCAAAGATCGATCCCAAAGATGAGACCCAAATATGCCTCTTCCCAAATCCACACGCATGATTAGTGAGCTTCAAAAACATCCTAATTAAGACTTTCCCAATGCTTAGAATACCTTAAGATCTACTTGTACTGAGATCATATATAAACTCTTGCCCTTTCTCTCGTTGACTCGATTGTTGTAGGATCTTTTTATTGGAGGCTTTGGCACCACATCAGAGACCATAGTATGGACAATTGCTGAGCTTATCAACCATCCAAATGCATTCAACAAGCTCAGACAAGAGATAAAATCAGTTGTTGGTAGTTCTAGACTGGTGGATGAATCTGACGTCGCAGGTCTCCCCTACTTGCAAGCAGTTGTAAAAGAAGGATTAAGACTATATCCGCCGCTACCTGTGACAACAAGGTCAGCCCGCCAAGATTGTAAGATAGAAGGTTTTGATATACCCAAAGCGTCAATGATGTCAATCAATCTGTACGCGATAATGAGAGATCCAGATTCGTGGTTAAATCCAAATGAGTTCTGCCCAGAAAGGTTCCTAGTTTCCACAAAATTAGAGGAAGAAATTGTGGGAGAAACCTTAAATTTACTTACTTTTGGGGCGGGGAGGAGAGCATGCCCCGGTGCAAAGTTGGCGTTGACAATGCTATATAGGACAGTTGCAGCCATGGTTCAATGCTTTGATTGGAAGGTTGGTGGAGATGGAGGAGCTAAGGTTAATATGGAAACTGAAAAAGGCTCTTTTCTGCACATGGCTCATCCACTTGTATGCCTTCCGGTTGTTCATTTCAATCCATTTGCTTCTTCTATATAGCTGATCAATCATCTGATCATGGTGTTGTGTTCCCTTACATATCGTTTTCCCGCTTATAAATAAGCATAAACGTGCGTACCTAGAACTGGGGGGTCATGTTTACAAATTACGTACACGCCTTTTAGGCGTTGTTGTATGCTTGCTTTATTCCGTTTGTACCGTGCATGAAGTTTTCTATTATGCAATCTGTTAGTGTTTGTATTTTGTCAAGATTCTGTTAGTGTTTGTACTTTTTCAAGATTTTGTTAGTGTTCAAGAGGATTGTTGAAGTTATCCATCAAGAAGATAAGGTGAAAGAAGCTTTTAAATTTGAAAAGACGAAGATAAAGATAAATTCAAGGAGCTGGACCCATGTCAAAAAAATTTCTGAGTATCTCCGGATTCAAGACTTGCTCTCCTGCCGTTTGCTTCTTTGCTTGAGCAAAGGTTGGAAAATTCTTACAAAGAGTTTTCGCTTGCCTACAGCTCACCCCTTAGCTCGAGCGAAGGCAGCGAGAAACATGATACAGATTCATTTCACCCACCTGCCCTTCATCACCTAGCTAAAACGAAGATGTTGAAGTACTCACAAAGTCATCTTGCCCACCTGCCGCTCATCACCTGGCTCGAGCGAAGATGTTGAAATTCATAGTCATTTTGCCCACCATCGGCTCATTACTTGGCTTGAGCGAAAAAGTTGTTGATTAATCTTACAAATTCAAATCGAGGAAATTCATACAGAGTCGTTTTGCCCACCGTCGGCTCAACCCTAGCTCGAGCAAATGTTGCAGATTTTGAAACATAACTCCACCTATTATACATATATGACCAAGAGAGCCATCCAAGCCATTCTATATTTTATTGAAGTCTCACCTTATAGAGAAAAATTCTTAGAGATCCCTACTCCAAAATTGTTGAGATTTTCTTCGGATCATATCACTTTTAATCATCAAAACCACCCTACTGTGTGAAGCCCTGATAGTGCTAAAAGAGTTTAGCTGTCGGTGTTCTCGGTGTTGAAAAATAAGGATGTTCTTGAAGAATTCTCTAGAAGAACCTCATAGGGCTATGAGGTATGAGTTAACTGCAAGAGAGCAGGTCTAAACTGGATTATTTAAATAATTAATTCGGGTTAGTCAGAGTCAAACAACTAGAGAGTATTTGTATTTGAATCGGTTTTATTCTTAGTAAATTTCTAGTGGCTGCTAGCCCGGAGTGGTTTTTCCTTTAAAATGTTTTTCACTTCGTCAACAAAATTCTGAGCTTGGTGTGTGATTGGTATTTGTATTTCTTAATTCGTTATTTATTTTGAGTGATTGTTCTTAAAATTTTTTTAGATCTAGACAAGATTATTTTAGGACTTGTTCTAAAATTATCATAGTTTTTCAAATGAAAGGATATACACCTATATTCACCCCCTCTAGGTGTTTGTTTAGGGTCTAAATCAGATTTTTCACACTCTATTTGATAAATGTTAATCTGAAATTAATATTGCTAGTACTGCCTAGGGCTTGTTCGGATTAATGTCTAATTACAAGACATAAAAAGTGGAAAGATAATTTATTTTGTAAGTTAGTGATATGAGCCAATTGATTTGACAAAATCTTCATGTTGCAAATATGGAACTTACTCTTTCTCAGTTGTTATACAACTTCAACTGGAAATTACCTAATGACATGACACCAGAAGAACTTGATATGTCTGAGAGCAGGGGCGGAAGCAGGGGGTGCGAAGGGTGTCGGCCGACACCCATTGCTCCAAAAAAAAAAGTTACATGTAATATTTTTATTTTTTATTTGGTAATCAAGTGATGTCTAGTATAGACATGAACAAAATAACACTGGGAGTACCCCAAACATAGGTATAAGACCTTTACATGTAGTTTTCGTTATTATAATTCTAAGACACTTTTTGATTTATGAAGAATTTTTTTTTTGGTCATTTCGCCTTTAAAATTCGACACACTTAGATATTAATCCTGGTTCCGCCGCTGTCTGAGTGATCTGTCGGAGCGATTCCTAAGAAAGAGGTGGGGTTGTACGTTATTGCCACTCCATGGACTCCTAGCTAAAGATGCCGAATAGTTCCAACTTGATATGTCTGAGTTGTACGTTATCAACGTTATCACTACTCTAGTGCTTACTGTGGTTCTGTGAGCTGATGTGCTCTGTTTTTGTGAGTGTCTACTCTGTTGTATTATTTTTCTCTTTTGTTTTTTTTTTCAGGTGTTCCCCTGCTGTGTATTGAATATCTTGATTTATTTATCTTCCTTCACCTTTCACCCAAAAAAAAAACGTTCCAGGGGACTGCATATCATGAGTTGCTATAATTGTCATGCAATTCTAATTCATTTTCTACTCAAATTTTGTCACCTACGAAAACACATCCATACAGGAGAACGGGCGATTTTCTTGTACTGTTTCTGTCAGCTGTACATCAGGCACCATAATTTAAGAGTCTGACGGTTTTCGTGTAACAAATTAAGGATAATAAGTTTTGAAAAGGGATCTACGTGAAGGAAATTAGAATTATATGGATACATGGATTAGAAAGTGGTAGTAAATATTATTATATGGTTACTATGAAAAGAATTTTCATATAGTTAATTTTAAGCAATACATGGAAAAGTACTTATGATCAGTATCAATATTCAATGACTACTTTTAAAATTTAGGTAAAAACAAGGGGGGAAGAAATGGGTATTTAATTTTTTTTAAAAGGTACTATATATTGTGATACAAAAGCAGATTTAAAGGCTAAATTGATAAGTACTAATTAGAATTAAGAATAATAATATTATTGGCTGAAACTCAAAATTTTCAAACGGAAATTCATGACTATGCCGAAACATATAAATATTAATATTATTTGGAACGAAATGATAGAAAACTTCTCACGTCTAAACTTTTAATTTGTACAAAGGTCTACAATATTTTTATTTTATTTTATTGATAAATAAATAAAATAAATAAAAATAAAGCTTCAAACAATGCAGTTATTCTATTGCTTTTCCTGTGACGTCTGATGCATGTGGATGAAAAAGGAAAATTAATGCTGTTATAAGTGAAGCCATTTCCTCTATTCAAACATGGCAAGAAATATAGTTTTAGGTGACCAAATTTTAGGTGTCAAACACTACAAGAAATATAGTTTCATGACAAAATATTAATTTTATCATTCAAAATCATCTAGGAATGCCAAAATCCTCCGGACCGGTCAAAAACAAGTTTGGACGTATTTGTGGTGTGACGACATACACGTATCGCGAATGAATAACGTTAAAAATCGTCACAAAAACAAAATCTTGTCCGGACGAACAAGCAAACTGTTCGGACTCTCTGTAATGTGACAAATTATAAATCGTCGTAACAGAGAGATAATTAGAATCGTCACAATTTTTACAATACCGTCCGAACTATTTTTATAAAATGTCCTAATGGACATTAACTAACGAATAATAATAGTCAAGATATAGTGACAAATTAAAAATCGTCAATCCAGTCAATCCAGTTTGGACGTTATCAATTGCGTTCCAACGGAAAAAATAACATCGTCTGGACGGTACGAAAAAGGTCCGCACAATTATGAATGCTACTTCCGCGAATCGTGTGCTTCCACGTTGTAAATCTTCAAACACGTGACATCGAAACCTTTCTGACCAATAAATACCGTCCGGACAATATAAGTTGTAGAACCTTTTCGCATCGGACATATTTAATGACGTTAAATTTGATAGGGTCACTTGTGAATATAACTACTGATAAGCGTTCAGATGGTTCTTGGACACATTAAACCCGCCATAGTTTGTCAAAATCACAAACTCACTTACTTCTCTCAAACTTTTCTTCCAAAAATTTTCACTACCCTTTTGAGATCTCTCAAAGAATTTTAGGTAAAACTTCCTTGATGAATTTGCTTCTCAATTTCATGCATTTCGATTCAATATCATTTGCTGTTTAGTTTGTTGTGTTGTTTGCATCTATCAAACACGTCAGAACATTTTTTTACACCGTCCAAACGTTTTTTGCAACGTCCGGACGATCTTCTTACGTTCGGACGTCCTAAAATTTAACAACGCAGTTTGACGTTCGTTCGAACGGTTTATACTAATATTTGGACGGTTTTTGCTAGGTTGAACATGGAATGCTCTAAGAAGTATCACCAATGTTGGGGGACAAATAAAGCCACCAGCTTGGGCCATATGCCATTTTATCGGAGTTAAAAGGAGAGTATTCGGGCGATAATGCAGCCGTTGCATTCGTATGCATGAAGCTTCAATGCTGCTGGACCAGTCTGAAGACCAAACTTGCTTTAAAGGATAGGGCTCTGGCGGAAGAGCGTAATATTATATGGATGAAACTGTTCTTTATGAGAAAACAATTGTCTCGGTTGTCCTAGTCTGTCAACACCGTTCCGATACAGTTGTAGACATTCGTCAAAAGAGTGGATAATATGGAGGAGCATTTCACGCATGTTCGTAATGCCCTCAGACAAGATATGGACGAGGCAGAGACAACTCGTGATTTGGACTAGTCTTCTGTTTATACTTTATCACTATTATTTATTTATCGTTTGAATGAGCGTTTCCAGTTGAGAGTAGTCCGGGTACACTAGCAGTGTCGGGTCCTTTGCTTAGACATAAATGAAATAAGGGTACGGATGTCTTTATGAAAGATTATGGACGTTATATATTACCGTTCAGATATGCAACCATGCACACGGTTTGTAGATGAAAAAATTTATTTCGTCACATTGGACGAACCATTCGCATATGCTGTCCGAATGTATAGAGAGTACGTTCGCATAGCTCATGCAAATAGATGGACTGTACTGGGCGTGAGGATTTCAATTTCGTCACTATGGTATAAAACCGTACGAATGGTTTCGAGCTACACAATATCAAAATCGTCACCTAAAATGGTTTCAGTTTGTCACCCAAAATAATAGGTGACGAACTAGGTACTTTGGGTGAAAATTCACCCAAAGCTTGTTTTCTTGTAGTGAAATACTCAATTTAAACGAAAATGTAATACGCCTAAGAAACCACTACTGGTCTTATTGCTGCATTCACGCTTCTGCAGTTAGGCTATGTCTTATCGTATTCAGAGCACTGATATTTAAGAAATATTGTATATATACTATATATTTGTCATAAGTTTCTCTGTTGTTTCGTGTTAAATTTTAAATTTTTTGTTTTGTTTTGTTCATGATTATATGTACGTTAAGTTATTAATGGAGGTTGTATTGTGTACCGTTTCTCTTTTTTCTTTTGTTCCAGATTTAGATCCATTGCAACCCTTAGTTGCCCTTTAATGCTTATTGTATCTGTGACTCTTTTCCATAATTCTAACAAAAAATTTGTCTTTGACGTACATAATATGATTGCATGTTTTGTAATTACCGAAACTTGTGACATACAACTGATATGAAATTTACACAAATTTCCGTTTGGCTTTCTTGAGACGAATAAATGGCAGTTTAACAGTTAATTTGGAAAAAAATTAAAATTTTGATTCCTTTAAATGATAAATTTATCTTTTATATATATATATATAATGATATACAAATTATGTGGGTAAAATTGTCATTTTACTGAACTAAACGATCAAATTATTTGTATGATGAAAAGTGTAAATAATTGATTGTTTAAGAATGAAATGTAACCAAATTAATAATTCGAAATGCAAAGTATCTTAACCATAATAGTTGGTAAGAAACAATTGTACTATATATACTCCTAAAAATAAACTAACGTGTGCAATATCTTGGGGAAGAGCTCTAGCTCGTATCTTTCTTTCCTGAATAATAAATGAATCTCAAACTTCTCATACCTGCCACCTTATAGATGACAAAGAGGTATATTATTTAGCTGAAAACGTCTTCGAAATAAAGCTCAAAAGATTCTAGTGCATAATATTGGTTGGACAACGAACCCTAAGTCCAGCTTAACCAGTCCAGCGGTAATGAATCAGGCCCAACAGATGCGATCGCTTCCAGTTGGTCACGCGGTTTAGTAGTGGCACAAAAAATAGACTTAGAGACGTAAAATTAAAAAATAATTTTTTCCTGATTAATAAAAATTAAAAATTTCGTTATCATCCGGGTGATAATTAGCGTGCTGAAAGGGCTTTAAACTTGTTCCATAAAAATACGAGATTTTGAGGATTGCAGAGTCCCATTATATGGAACGCTAGTCCTTTTGGGCTGTAGGCTTTGGTTTTGGAAATTTTGAAGTTTAAAATTTTGGTGGATAAAATTGATCAAAAGTGAAGAGAGATGATTTGAATAAATTTGTTATATTTATTTGAATAAAAATAAATGATTTGATAGAAAGAGATTATTTTTAAATTATTTTATTAACTCAAATATTTGACGTGACTAAAATTTTGGAAGCCAAACTGTAAGCTAGGGCAGCATTCTTTGCGATTAGACCAAAGATTTCGGCATAGAGTTTGGACTTTGAAGAGACAAGTCTTTAGGCCTACTACGTTTTTGGACTGGGTATAGCAACTTAATCCTTCCCCAGCCCATGCTTCTGAATAGAAATTAATAACCTCGACCAAAGTTTTGCCAGCCCATTCTTACTGGTGGTGCGTATTAGCCATTGGTGGATGTTGGGTTCAGCGATGGACACTGCCGAAAGCTCTTAAACTTGTTCCAAAAAAATATGATATTCTGAGGATTTTTCTGATGGTGTTGATTTTTTATGCAGTGTTTTTTGTTTTGCTTTTCTAACTTTCCTCGCTAGTTTAGTGCAGAGTCCCTTTATTGTTGTATTTTTTTTTTAATAAGGCAGAGCCCCTTTATTCAATTATATACTTCTCGTTTATAATAAAGGGGAGGCAAGATCGGCTCACAACTCTTTGAGATTGGACCCAACGTCTCGGTCCATATTTGGGGACGGGGTCGGATTTATGCACCCCGATTTTGGGACTGCGCGCGTTGGAGCATAGTAGCTTATAATCCATCCTCGATTATGTCAACGAAATCGATTCGTGCACGTAAAGCACGTAAAGCACGGACTACCTAGAAAATTCTGGTTGTAGAAAGTGAACAAAATCGATTCGTGCATAACACGTAAACACGGACTATGTCAATACTAGGTTGGCAGAATCAGATATGGCCAAATGATGAATATTTTCCTTATCCCGCAAGCTTCGTTCTGCAAGCAAAATGTGGAGGGTGGAATAAAATTTGGTGGTTTAGAGGAATCGACATAATTATTATATAGAACCCATGGATCACATGCCCATTTTATTATATTATCTCGTCATCCTATTGATAATTATGCATAATGTTCATTAATTACTGCTAGCTTGACAGGGTCGGAATAATGTTCATTAATTGTGGAGGAGGTCTTCCAGATGTTTCAGGATCGGGACCGGGTCGTTCGCCTATTGAATCGACCCGAGCTGACACACTAGGGTGTCTGATTGGAATTAGGGGTGAGCTGATGTTGATGGTGGCCCAAGGAGCGACTATGGATCTGCTTGTCTACATTTTTCACTCCTAAACTGGTGAAACCTTCGACATCAGGGTTGTTGTACGGTCTTCTCCCGATACAGTTCCTACATTCGATGATGGTCCTGGACGAAATAGATGAGACAAAGGGATCCCTCTCAGTTCAATCTGCCAGGTGACTTTGAGCCCTTTCATGGCTCAGCTTAGGCGGCAACAACAGCTATGTTGCCACTAGACGATGGGTCCCAGTGCAGGAGAGGCTCAACCATCATAGGAGCCATCGTTAGTGCCCACGACCAGGGCAAGCAACACTCAGGGGCGCATGTAAAGCAACTAACCTTGGTAGACGACATGGATCACATGTCCATTTTATTAGGGAAATTTAAACACTACAAGAAACTTAGGTTTAGGTGACAAAATTTGGGTGTCAAACCAAATTTTGTCACCTAAAGTGCCCTTTCTCTGGCGAAACAATAATTTTGTCACCCAAAATCATCCAGGAACGCGAAATCCTTCCAGACAAGTCCCAAAACCATTCGAACGGATTTGTGGTGTGAAAACATACACCTCGTCGTGATTGAGTGAACGATAAAAATATCACACTAAAACTTAGTATTCGTCCGGACCTATAAATAAACCATTTGTACTCTTATCTGGATGACAAAAGCCAAATTGTCGTAACTAAGTGACAATCTAAGCCGTCATTTTGAAAACGTCCGAACCGACATTACCTTACGAATAATAATCGTCAGCATTTTGTGACAAATTAAAAATCATCATGAACACTCAATACCGTTTAGACATGTTTATAAACCTTCCAATGTCAAAAAAAAACTTGTCCAGACGCCGAAAACTTGTCCGCACAGGTATGAATGCATCTTCCGCAAATCGTGTGGTTTCATGTTGTAAAACTTCACACATGTCATGTCGAAGCTGTCCTGACCACTACATACGGTCCGGACGGATGTAAGTTCTATAAGATTTTTGAATCTGGTATATTTATTGGTGTTAAATTTGATTGGACCACGTGTGAATCTAACCGTTGAGAGTTGTCCGACCTCTATGGACAGTGCTGACGCTCTGCTTGTCACATAAATCCTACCAGACTTGCCAAAATCACAAATTCACAATCTCTTCTCTCAAACTTTTACTATTTCGAGATCTCTCAAATAACTTCAGGTAAATCATTCAGGTGATACTGGAGCCGACGTATTCGTTGTGCATGGAGCTCCATACCTGATTGACCATTCTATAGAACAATTTTGTTCTAATGGAGAAGGCTCTGAGGGAGGAGCTGAATGCTATGTGGATGAAACTTTTTTCAGTGAGAAAACGTATCTCTCAGTTGTCCCAGTCTGTCTATACTATTTCGATACAACTTCAAACACACATCAAGCGGGTGGATAATATGAAGGAGCAGTTGGAGCATGTGCGTGACGCCTTTGAACAAGATCTGGATCAGCCAACTTGTGATTAAATGATTTAAATAAATTAAACTGGGTGAATTAAATGGGAACCATAATCAATTATTGAATTAAAGTAATGTAAAATAAATCTGTTACGCGTCCGCACTACATTAGTTAGCGTTCAGACACCTCACATTAATTGATTACGTGGGAACGTTGGAACACACCGTCAGGACACCCTTATGGAAGTAGTATGACTTACGTGTGTTTAATGAGAATGTAGGTTTAAAATAACATAATCGTCCGAACGGTGCAGCATAACGTCCGGAAGGGTAAGATGAAATGACGCTGTTGGAACGGACGACAGTACCCTTCGCATGGCTCTATAACTGTCGCATGACTTACACATGTTTACCCTGGACTACGGTTGAAAACAGTTGTAACTATCCGAACTCCTCATACATCGTCCACTATTTAAATTTTGGCATTTAATGCGAAAGATTCTCATTGAGCCACAAGTGATAAAAAGCGTGGGAACGAGTAGATGCGTCCGGACGTCGTCCACGAATTGTCAAATACTTGAACAGTTCCACATTTTCTCTTTAACCAAATGTTAACATGTGGACGGTTTTATATCACTGTGCGCACGTATTGTCCCATGAAAAAATTCATTTCGTCACATTTGACTAAACGTTCGCACTCCTCATGCGAACATAAGGAGAGTACATTCGCACATCTCATGCGAATGAATGGAATATACTGGGCATGCCAAGTTTGAATTTCATTAATATTCCATAAAACCATTCGGACGGTATTGTAACCCTTCTGGATGGTTACCTAAAACCTTTGCTGATAGGCTTTATGTGACAAATCGGACGACAACTCGATTTTGTTATCCGAAACCTTTCGTGACAAAATTGGGATAACAAAATTGACACTTTGGGTGACAAATTTTTTTAACACCCAAAGTGATTTATTGGATTTTGAAAAACTGTCTAGGTTTCTAGTATTGACAAATGATTGTTTGAGTTTAGGCCATGCAAAATCACTCCCTCCAACACATTTCGATCAAAATTGCAATCAAATTTGATGACGTGCCAAGTCACTTGTCAAAATATGGTCATGTGGCATGCCACTTGTGTTAAAAAAAAAAAATTATAATTATACTTCTTGACTGTCTCAAAGTGTTGATGATACAATGAAAATTCAATCTCACAAGCTCACATAAAAATAAGGCTTGAAGGTGATTGATTAGTGTGAACGAATGCAACAGGTCTAGTTATGGTTAAAATAGAGACGATATAAAAATTTGTCCCGTTACGGTTGCATCTGGTGTGCAACTAGAAGTCCATATGATAGGCCAAAATTATAAATTTTTGGACTACTATATTTTAGAAAAACTCGTGAAAAATATTTTTAAATGACAAAGAGTTTATCAAAAATATATTTGCTTTTGAACAGAGTTCCAAAATTAATTTTATCTTGAGTCCCATTTTATAATCTTAATGAATTTATTGCAATGATCAAAATTTTCATCGTGAACTATAAAGTCAATGTGCAAACACTTTTTTATTCGAACATGTGTTTGCTACGTCGAAAAAGACAAGAAATAATTGACCTTTTAATTTATTAATATTTTTATGAAAAAAATTATACTTTCAATTCAATTTTTGACTTACAGTTTAAATAATTAATTTGACACATTGCACCTCAAACTGTCGATTGGTTTAATCTTTTACACCATAATATTGCAATTTAACTGTAGATATAATGCTAGGTGTATTTTTTTTATTATTATTGGTGTCAATGCTGAAAGCATAAGTTGGGGCACAATTTGTAAACTAACTAATTAATATTTTGGACTGTTCATTGCAAAATCATGAGTAGCATATATATAGTTGTAATGTGCAAAATGTAGTTTCCTGCTTTTTCATTTTCTCACCTTTTCTTGTGATTGCATACTGAGTTGTATCTCTTTGGGAGGACAAATTTTTTCTCTTGTTACAGGGACAAGGCCCATCTTTTGTACAGTTTTTGGGGAATTAATATATCATCAGTTACTACAAAGAAAAAAAAAACTCTTGCAGAACTTCCTTTCCAATAGAAACACCAATTATTTACCTATATTACCTGATTCTAAATAGCCACGTGGCAGCTCTTATTAGTCCATAATTTCTTCTGATCTTTTGATCTACTCGAGACCATTGCAAATTTGGAGTGGTGAATAAAATTTGGTGGTTCAGAGGATTAATTGACCTAATTTTTATATCGAAGCCATGGATCACACGCCCATTTTATTATATTATATATCTCGACTACACGTCCTATTGATTATAATGCATCGTAACTCCCACAAAATTAAAGAAAGATTTTAAATTGTCCGTAGTGTCATTAATTTAGTACCACTTGGCTGTATGATTCTTCGTATAGTTTGCTATATATATATAGCCTGAGCACCAGAGTTGGGAAACACCAAGTAAGAAGTCCAGGTCTTTGTACCTCCTCGACCCAGCTGAGCTTAAGCGGGCTGTTTTGTGAGAAAGATGAATACTGCTTCTTCAGCAGCTTCCTATAAAAGGTAACTAGGTTCTGACTAATATTCTTTCCAGCCTAAGCTATATATATATATATATATATATATATATATATGGCTTCTATCATTAGGGTGAATAGCATAGTCTTAGTCTTGATTTTTGAACAAAACAACTTTCTTTTCTAGTTTTAGTTCGATCTATATTCAATTATTATATAGTGATGTTGAATTCGATATTTAGTTTACAAGTGGAAATTATAACATTAATTGTTGTTCTTTCCTTAATCTGTTAAATTGTTATACGCGCGCAATATTGGTATTCAGGCTAGAAGGCAAAGTGGCAATAATTACCGGTGGTGCAAGCGGTATCGGAGCAAGTACGGTGCAGCTTTTCAATGAGCATGGTGCCAAGGTTGTCATTGCCGACATACAAGACAACCTAGGCCAAACCCTCGCGGATAAGCTGGGAGAAAATGTCAGCTACATCCACTGTGATGTGTCAAATGAAGAAGATATCTGCAATCTCATCGACACCACCGTAGCAAAATACGGGACACTTGATATAATGTACAACAATGCGGGAATCTGTGACAGTGCCTTCGGGAGGATCCTAGAGACGACAAAGTCAGATCTAGAGAGTGTGCTCAACGTTAACGTGGTTGGTGCTTTCCTCGGAGCCAAGCATGCTGCAAGGGTTATGGTACCGCAGCGTAAGGGCTGCATACTATTTACTACCAGTGCTGCTACATCAATTGCAGGTCTGTCATCTCATGCTTATGCAGCATCGAAATGTGGAGTTCAGGGGTTAGTGAGGAACTTGACAGCTGAACTTGGCCAACATGGTATACGGGTGAACTGTGTATGTCCCTACGCAGTTGTAACTGGCATGCCGATGTTTGAGAAGGCACATGACCCAGCTCTAATAGAAATGGCATTGAGTGGGATTGGAAACCTGCAGGGACAAATTCTCAAGCCAGAAGGTGTTGCAAAGGCTGCTCTTTACTTGGCCAGCGACGAAGCCAATTATGTGAGCGGGCTCAACCTTTTGGTGGATGGAGGGTACAGTGTGGTGAATCCTAGCATGACCAAGTTTTTGGAATCACTGGGAAATTTGAAGAAATAAGTCATTTGTGTCATCTCTCGCTTATTTCATGAAGACAATAAACTCGTGACTTTGTGTTTTTTTTTCTTATAAGCAACGATGTTTCATTCCAAAATAAAGAGTCAAAAGAGCCTCAATGGGGCTTAAAACTCGATCGTGACTGTTTAAATTAAGTGATTTGTGTAATTTCGGGCTTTTTTACTGATTGAATAAAGAAAAAAAAATGTATTTCTTTTTTGGACGGATATCAAGGAATCAATATTGTTGGTGATCTAAACCGTGTAAGCTGTATTCTTCTTCACTTTCCTGATTTGTTCATTGTATGCGTCTGTTTAACAAAAGGTAAGTGTTTTGAGAGAGGGTGAGAGACAGTGAATATAGAGGGAGATTGAGAGAGGGCCCCGGAAGCACGTGCAACTGAACTTAGTTTGACGCAGAGACAAACGCAATGGGTTAGAATGGTATACAACGATGTAAGAACCATACCAAATGACACACAACGGTAAATGCAGTATCAAAGTTAATGATACTGTTCTAAACCGTTTGGATGTATATGTACAAAATCTACAGTTTGGTCATATCATTCGAACGGACCATGTTTGCGTCTGACCGGTATGTCCGAATATGCATAGTTTAAAAATGGTTCGACATGCATTTGAACTCGCTTGGTTTTATTGTTCGAATGGTTAACCCAAAATGGTGCGGATAACTAATATGCATTTGAACTCTGTAAATGAACACTTTAAACGGAACTAGTTTGTGGTCAACTGGACTCGACCATGAAAATCGGGTAAGAGATCCTACACAATCCTACACCTATCCAAATAACCCAAACAAATGTCAAAACTCTCCATTATCTCATTCAACCCAGTTTCTCAAAATTTGAAACAGAATGGGCAACAAAAACAAGTAAAAACAAAATATTTATGAAACCAAAACTTTCTCAAAACTAACTAAAGATACATATTTAAACCGCTAAAAATCCAAAAAAAAAAATGAATTATGAGAATTCCCTTTACAATGTTCTTTGCTTTGAAAATTGGGCAGAACTTTCAGGTGGTTTGAGATTGTTTTGGTGCAGTTTGAGTGAGTTTGTGAAAAATGACCATCGGGCTCAATTTTTACGTTTTCGAAGTTCCTTGTTAGCCCGTCCGAACAATTTACTCTACTTTTCGAACTGAAGAAGTGTATTGAACTGTAAATTGTGTTGTTCGCATTTCGTCTCTGAATGGTATACGTAACTGTTTGGACGATTTGCGAGTGAAAATTCTAGAACTTTGATACTGCTCATATACATTTCGAATGATAGCACTCTACTTGAAGGATTTTATCAATAAATGGGTCATGCATTAATGGCGGTACCTGTGATGTGCGTTCGAACGATTATCTTCCTTTTTGGAACTGAAAGATGTTGCCTCCAAAAATTAATAGCACCGATCAAACGATTACTTTTGATTTTGGAGGGTAATGCTTGGAAGGAGAGAACCATCCCAAAAGGTCAATATTCTTTTGAGACGGAAGTTTTTGTTCCAAAAAACACATACATCATAAGCGTTTTGCCCTCTAACTAAAATTACAACGAAAATTTCAGAACTTGTTTTAAAACTGTTTGGTCCATATCTAAACATTTACAAACTAATTCAACAAAATAAATAGAAGAGAATTAAATCAATTCCAATAACAAAAAGTGACGCAATTTTGTTGACAAAATGGAAACTTTTTGAAGCACTCATCAAAAGAAAAATCATTTCAAGTTGCCAACGCCACTCGAAATCCACTAGGAATTGAGAAACCTTACAAACAGTGTTTTAGGAAAAATCATTTTAGGGTGTCAGTGCCATTCAAAATCCACTAGGAATTGAGAAACCATACAAACGGTGTTTCAGACACTGACAAACTCCGTTACTGAGTCTAACAAGCCCGATGCAATAATCTGAATAACCCTAATTGGAGCCACTCTGTGTAGAAACTACCTCAGACTCAGTGGCTTTCTTACATACTTTTTGCAAACGATCTCATTTTTCAACTCCGGACCTTCGACAACCAAACTTTTTCAACATGATGATGGCTTCACAACATAATGTTAGTTTCAAGGTGAATGGATGACAGAAAATTCAATCAATTTAGATTTAGAATCTCTAAGGTGTTTTTTTCTGTCAAATGGAGGCTCAAATAAACAATGACGACCTCCTATACAAAAATGGTATTTTTCTGCCTGACAATAGACATCTAGGAAATACTGTAACACCTCTACACCCTATATCTCGAGTATCACAACTATTTAAAGATCTTCAAGTGATACAATCACATAAGGACTGAAAAGGATAATGTTTGTAGGGATAGTATTGTATTATATCTCTTAGTTTAGAACTCGAGTATCACAACCGCTTATCCTTATATAGTGATATTGCAATCTTATCAGAACTCGAGAGATCATGTTTATCAGGTTATTCTTATCTAGTGATGTAATCTAATCAGAACTCATTGGCAGGCACACAGATAGACCTTGTAGCTTTTGAACTCAATTGCAACTATTTGATAAATCATCTTCGATCAACTCATTATTTGATTCACAATAAGATTACAACTCGATTAGACTGATTTTGCCAGCACTATAACTCAAGCACAAAAAACACTATTAATCCTTCAAAGAATAACAAAGAATTTGTTAAGATGGTACTAAAGAATGTTCCATCACTAATTTATATAGTCTTCAGTGGATGGACGGGCTGGGAAGAGACAAACTAATGTTAGTTTTGTATTGAAGAGTGATAGAGACTCTACTGTAGAGCAAACAAGTGTGAAGAATGGCATACATAAAGAAATACAAGAGTTTTTCATGCAAGCCGACAAGATCAAACCACGTATATGTAAACCTAGGAATATCTATGAATCTATCGTAAGCAAGCAATATTTCAACACTTCAACAGTAAAGAGCAAAGCTTAATTTGTTAATGCTAAAGTGAAGTGTTGGCAATATTTGTTGTCAAAAGTCAAATCAAATATCGTGTTGTAATATCTGTTGTGAATCAATTTCTGAATTAAATACATACTCTGGGTTACGATAGCTTTCCCTGTAATATCAAACCTAATTTCAGTAGAAAGTAATTATTCCAGCAATATTCTCATATCTCCAAATCTTGTTGATCGCCCTAATGTAGACTTTAATTAGTCAATTAATTACTTATACATAAATCAAGCTTTGGTAGTTGAACTATGTGTATCGTACTTGATTCCACTATAATCCTTCGAAAAAATAATGAACAGTCTTTTTACTTGAAAGAATAGGAGAAAGACTGCATTGTGGTTGTCTAACACTACACTACACATGATAAAATATTGTCTTGGGAAAGCCTGCTGGCTCTTTTCTTTTTCCTTTAAAAATTATTTTATGTTATCGTAATCTAAAATAAGATCATCTTGAAGATTTTTCGAAAATTTGGAAGATCTTTTCAATTTTTTTAATTGCAGGACTCCATTGACACGACCAAGTTGCTTTCATCTCGATCAATTATCTCTTCGGTTTTGCTTAATTTAACAAATCTCGTGTAACATATGTAACCAAGTTAAGTAATAATTTTGTCTGGAAGTTGATGGAATAATATATAAATGGTCAAAATAAACTTTTACCCATCTATTATTTTCATGACGTTGGACCAACCAAATATTAAAATATTCGCCATGTGAGACTTGCTTGATATTGTTTAGAGTATGAGGCCTTCTTTATTTTTGTTATAAATATTAACCCATGTGAGTCTTGCTTGATTTTGTTTAGTGTTTTACTTACTTTCATGGGTATTCTTCTGTTAATGTTATTTTAAAAATAACAATATTTAGGAAAGGCAATTAAAAAGTGGAGATTGGTGTAAAATCTAGGGTTGAAGAATAAGATGAAAAGAAAATAGCACATACGTAATATATTGGTAAAATGAAATACATATTAATTGATATCACTTAATTAGAAGGAGAAGAAACAAACAAATGCTCTGTTTCCTTAAGTTCGACGTCAGTGCCTTAATCTGTGGAATATGCATCAATATTGTATTACTCGTAAATACATTTTACCACGACATGATGATATTGTCAACCCAGACAACGACATTACAAACTTATTCTCGCATGAATTGTTGAGCGAATAACCGAAATTTGTTGCATAAAACACAACTTCTGCGTGGAAATTTTTTTGTGATTTGCTAAATTTTTGATAGTCTAATTAAGCCACATGATAACGAAGGGGGAAGATCGTTGCTTTTGTCCAACAATAAAATAGAGCCTTTCTAAACACATGACCTTTATAATAATAAAATAAGCCACATGTCAAAGTCCTAATCAGTAAAATGTAACATGATTATGTGTTCTATATTCTCGGACAACGACTGTGTGTATATTAAGTTATCTCATTGACATAAATAAAAGAAAGGGCACATGGTCAAGGACTATATATATAACTGTAGAAAAGCAAAATATATAATATAAAAAGTAACGAGGTTGAATTACGTACGCTATGCGATGACGATTACAATGAATCCACTAATTAAAAAGTAAAGAGGCTATACTACCCGTTAGTTTTGGCGTGTATTGTTAAAAATAATATATATATATATATATATATATATATATATATATATATATATATATATATATATATATATATATATATATAAAAATATATGGTAGTTTTCATTAATTATTTGGACAAGATCCCACAATTCAGTCAAAGAAAAATAAAAGGATTACAATTAATATATCAATTACTAGTTACATGATATGTAATTATCAATCGACCTCACAAATATTATACTTGATTGCATGCACTAATCCTTCAAAAATATTATACTTGATTGCATGCACTAATCCTTCATTTTACTTAAATAATAGGAGATAGAATGCATTGTACATGATTATCTAACACTGCACTACAACATGACAAAAATTTTATTTATTTTATTATTGTAATCTAAACATAAGAGCTTGAAGATTTTTGAAAGATTTCAATGGTCTCTTTTCAATTTACTTAGAAATTGCAGGACTCCGGCCGTGACATGGCCAAGTCGCTTTCATCTCAATTATCTCTTAATCTAAATATGTGGAGCTACCTAACATATCTTGACACTTTGCACACATATCTTTATTATTATTTTTGCACCATGTTGCATCTATCGAGTATTGAAATATTCGTCCATGCACGTGAGACTTGCTTCATTTTTTTTTTATAAATATTAACCCATGTGAGGCGTGCGGAATTTTGTTTAGTGTTTCACTAATTTTTAATACAATTTTTATTACTTTATAATAATAAAATAAGCCACATGTGACAGTCCTAATTTTCTAAAATGTAACATGATTATGTGCTCTATGTTCTTGGACAATGACTCTGTGTAAAGTTATCTTATTCACAAAAATAAAGAAAGGGCACATGGTCAAGGACTATATATATATAACTATTTATAGAAAAACAAAATATATAATGTAAAAAGTAACGAGCTAGGTTGAATTACTCGTTAGTTTTGGCGTGTATTCTTAAGACATTGGACTTCTTCCAATTAGCTTCAATAATTAATACTGATCTGAACTATTGGTGGATAATATATATATATGGTAGTTTTCGTTAATTATTTTATTTGGACAAGATCTTACAACTCAGTGAAAGAAAAATAGAAGTGTTACAACGAACATATTATGTAGTAAAGGTCGACCTTATAATTAATCAAAATTCAGTGACCAAATAGATACTTAATTTTATTTCATTGTTATTAATTAATTTGGCAAGGAATAATTCATGGAGTCTTACTAAAATAAGAATTTTAAGGCCTTCAGTGTGTAGAGAAGGAAAAAGAAATGACAGAAGCATTTGGACCCCGTTAATATTGTGCTAAACTAAAGAGCTGGATTTAGGTTGACATATAAACTTCAAGACATAAATGTTTGACTTGTTTCCCTACACTAGCCGAGATTTTGTGCTGTTTTAAGAAGTAATCTAGTTATTTTATATGCCGATGATATGTGTCTAGACTTTTAGATGCCAAAATCAGCAAGTGATAGAGCTGATTATACTTGGAAAAAAGAAGATTGGGTGGCTTCAATCGTGGAGCCTCTAATGCCAAAGTTAGATCTTGATAAGTGTTTTAGTCTAAAGAATGAATTAAGCTTAGGAAAAATATAATGAGTTATGGTTATTTATATTTTATTTATTTCAGTTTTTATAGATGCATATAGTAATTGAACCTTTAGTTGTTCATTTCCAAAAAATAATGAACAATCATTTTGCTTAAAAAATAGGAGATAGAATGCATTGTAAATGGTTGTCTAGCACTACACTACACATGACAAAAATTTTATTTATGTTATTGTAATCTCTCGAAGATTTTTCAAAGATTTCGAAGATCTTGAAATGAGTATCAGTTGTCTATTTCTATGGTTACGTGATATGTAATAATCAATCCTATCACGTATATATGGGGATTGACCTCAAATATTTTTTTTTCTATTGTTTCCAAAGACCTGTCTTGCAAAAGTAATTAATTGAGAAACCCTACAAACGGTGTTTCATGCAAAATCATTTTAGGCTGTCAGCACCATTCGAGATCCGCTAGGAATTGAGAAACCACAGAAACGGTGTCTCAAGCACTGCTAAACTCCTTTGCCGACTTTAACAAGCCGATGCAATAAATCCGAATAGCCCCAATTGGAGCCGCTCCTTTCATAAACCACCTCAGACTCAGTGGTTCCGAAATTTATCGAATGATAGATGATAAATCCGAATAGCCCCAATTAGTTATCCGCACCATTTTGGGTTAACCACAGAAACGGTGTCACGTATATATGCTGATTGTTGAGGTAGATCCGAAATTTATACCGAATTTTTCACATATGTGGTTTTTCGGGCGGCACACGTGTACAAAGAGAACAAGGGCAGTCTAGACACAAAGATAAATTTTGGTCTTCATCTGGGCACAAAGAGAGCAAGGGCAGTCTGGTCATCCACCAATCATTTATCAAGGGCATTATGGTCATTTTACGAAAAATCGTCTCATTTGACGGTGAATTTAAACGGGAGGTCGAAGATTGAGTGATTTTAAAACATAGGAGTCTCAAATTGTTGATTTTAAAACATAAGGGTCTCAAATTGTTGGTTTGGAAAATAAGGGTAGTAACTTGATTTTGCTCCAAAGATACTAAGCTAACTATGAGTTTACCCCTAATGTAATCTAATGAAAATGAGAATTTTAAGGTCTTTAGTTTGTAGAGAAGAAAAAAATAAAAGACAGAAGCGTATGGACCCATTTATTGGGCTTTAATGGGTCAAGATTGGGCTTTCGAACAAAAGAAGTTGGGTTAATGACCAAAATAGTCCCTGAGTTTTATGCCCTTTATCGATCTGGTCCCTCGATTTTCAATTTGGTCACATAAGTCCTTAGGTTATCCTCATTTATCAATTTGGTCCCTGAGTTTCCAATTTGGTCACATAAGTCCTTAGGTTATTCTCATTTATCGATTTGGTCCTTGGGTTTCCAAATTGGTCACATAAGTCCTTAGGTTATCCTCGTTTATCAATTTGGTCCTTCCGTCAAATTTCTACTTTGACGTCTCATCAAAATGAGCCACTACCCCCAAATCAATCTGCAAACAGAGAGCAACAAATAGAAAATCCACAACAAGATTCAAATCTCAAAGATCACCAACGGCTTCAGTGTTACGAATTGGGGGAGATTAGGGCTGTAAAGTTTGAATCTTGGATAGGTGTGAAGGAAGACATCGACTGAAGGGAGTCTGAAGGGAGTGGCTGGAGTTAGAAGTCGGGAGTTTCGAGTGTTGAAGTGATCAGCCGCCAGCGTGGATAAGGGTTGAGAATCTGGGCTGGGTTAGGCTTTTATGTGGGCTTCGGCCCTATAGTTGTTAGTGGTCTTTTGTTTTGAGGGCTTTGGCCCATTAGGTGTTTTCTTCTGGCCCAGCACGTGTGTGGGTTTGGGAGATCAGTTTATAGGGCAATTTACCCTCATTGTGAGGGCATCGAACCTGTGAGCTTGTCTTTTACGTATTTGGGAGGTTAGCCACCTCGAATCGGCTTTATCTGTATTTCCGTTTCCTGAAGATTTGCATTCTCTAATTGAAATTACATACAAGTTTTCTGGGCATTGTAGTTTGAAACCTAGTTACATACAGTTAATTTGTAACAAATTGGTATCAGAGCATCGTCCTGGAATGGCAGAGGGTACTCGGGCAGGAAAATTGGCAGAAGGATTGGAGGAAGTTCGGGCAGAACAGGAGAATCAGCGATTGCGAATGGAGGAGTTGATGCAGCAGCTGGGGCATTTGACCCTGGGTCTTCAAGCAGTGGTTCAGACGCTAGACCAGAATGGGCGTGAGCAACCTGCACATGGACAGCACCACAATCAGGAGGTAGGGGGAATTCAAATGAGGTCTGTACGCTTAGATTTCCCTAGGTTTGATGGTGAGGATCCTACAGGGTGGCTATATAGAGCCAAACAGTTTTTTGCATTCAACCAAACAACACCCCAACACAAGATTTTCATGGCATCATTTCACATGGAGGGTAAGGCTCTCATCTGGTTTAGAGAGGTAGAGAAATCTGGAGCCATTACTAGTTGGGAGGGATTTGAAAGGGCACTGTTAAATAGATTTGGTCCTCAAGTCTATGATGACCCTATGGAAGAATTAGTTAAACTAAAACAAACAAGTTCAGTGGAAGCTTATACCAGCCAATTCGAGGTGATAGCCAACAGATTGGGTGGATTGGAAGAAAACTACAAACTCAGTTGCTATCTCAGCGGATTAAAGGATGAGATTAGACTCCCCATTAAAATGTTGAGTCCTACTAGCATACAGAAAGCATTTGCATTGGCTAGAATGCAGGAAGAATGCCTACTGGTGGGAAGGAAGACAGTGAGAGTTGGACCAAGCAACTATTCCACCAATTTTTCTAATACACCGGTGACATCTCCAGCCACTAATGCTGGCCATAAACCGACTGTTAGGGTCCAAAGAATTTCTTCCCAGCAAATGAAGGAGCGACGTGATAAAGGCCTCTGTTACCATTGTGACTCTAAATGGAATCCGGGGCACAAGTGCCCAAATTTGAAGTTGTACATGGTGGAGGGCAGTGAAGAATTTGTGGAGACAGAAGCTGATGAGGAAGAAAAGGAGGGGTTACTCGTGGGGGAGGAAGGGGGAGAGTTGGAGAATGGTGAAGAAAAATTAAACATCTCTCTCCATGCTATAACTGGGTCTGTTACTTCAAAGACAATGAGAACCATGCGGGTTCGAGGTCGTGTGCACAACCATGACATTGTGGTGCTTATTGACAGTGGGAGCACCCACAATTTTGTGGACCCCGCAATAGTAAAAAGGGCTCAGCTATCCATTGACTCAAGACACAAGCTTAGTGTGGCTGTGGCCAATGGAGATCGAATTCAAAGTGATGGAAAGGCTAGAGATATGAAGATCAAGATGCAAGGGCAGATGTTCATCATGGATGCTTACGTTTTGGTGTTAGGAGGATGTGACATGGTGTTGGGGGTAAAATGGCTAAGGACTCTAGGAACCATTTCCTGGAATTTTAATGACCTAAGTATGAAGTTTGAGCTTGGTGAAAAGGAGATTCAATTGCGGGGGTTAGTGGCAACCGAGTTTATGGAAGACACTATCCACTCTAAAATGTTAAAAGGAGAAAAAAGGGGGCTGCTATTACAGCTGGTGCTGAATGAGCATGGAGACCGGATGGAGCAGATTAACCACGCTGATGTAGCAAGGTTGTTGCTGCGTTTTCCAATCATTTTTGAGGAACCTCAAGGGTTACCACCCAAGAGGTCTCATGACCATGCCATTGTATTGAAGGAAGGCATTCAGCCCATAAGCGTGAGGCCTTACCGTTACCCGTACTACCAGAAGGATGAGATTGAAAAAATAGTGCAGGAGTTGTTGAGGTCTGGTATGATTAGAGCATCCCAAAGTCCTTTTTCATCCCCGGTTTTATTAGTTCGGAAGGCGGATGGGAGTTGGCGACTTTGTGTGGATTATAGGGCCTTAAACAGTGCTACAATCAAAGACAAATTTCCCATACCGGTTATAGATGAGCTGCTGGACGAGCTTCATGGGGCGAGGATTTTTTCTAAGCTGGACCTACGCTCTGGGTATCACCAGATCAGAGTAAAGGAGGAGGACATACCCAAGACAGCGTTTCGGACACACGAGGGCCATTACGAGTTTCTAGTGATGCCTTTCGGGCTCACTAATGCTCCCTCCACTTTTCAATCTCTAATGAATGAAGTCTTTAGGCCATACTTACGAAAATTCATCTTAGTTTTTTTTGATGACATTTTGGTTTACAGCAGGAATATAGAGGAGCATTTACAGCATTTGGAGGTGGCTATGAGGGTGCTGCAGGAACACCACCTCTTTGCGAAGAGGTCAAAATGTAAATTTGCTTGTGATGAAATAGACTACTTGGGGCATTTGATCTCTGCCCAAGGTGTAAGGGCAGATCCATCCAAACTGCAAGCCATGCTTGATTGGCTACTTCCTAAGTCTCTTAAGGCTTTGAGGGGGTTCCTCGGGCTCACGGGGTATTACCGGAAGTTTATCAAAGGGTATGGAATGCTAGCTTCTCCTCTAACCCATCTACTTAAAAAAAATGGGTTCCATTGGAATGAGGAGGCTCACACAGCTTTCTCTCAGCTGAAACAAGCCATGACAAACCCTCCGGTTTTAGCACTACCGGATTTCACTAAACCATTCGTGATTGAATGTGATGCATCCGGCAGCGGCATGGGGGCTGTTTTGATGCAAGAGGGTCGACCACTTGCATTTTTCAGCAAGGCGTTGAAGGGACGAATGCTTGCAATGTCCACATACGAGAGAGAATTACTAGCCTTGGTCAGTGCCATTAGAAAATGGCGGCCATACCTTATAGGGCAGACCTTTAAGGTTCGTACGGATCAGCAAAGTTTGAAACATTTGCTTGAGCAAAAGGTGGGAACACCTTTACAGCAAAAGTGGGTAACGAAGCTATTGGGCTATGATTTTTTAGTGGAGTACAAGCAAGGACGGGACAATAAGGTTGCTGACGCCTTATCCCGAAAATATGAAGAATTCGGAGCTATGGAACAAGGGGAGCTGAAGATGATTTCATTTCCCATTGCTACGTGGTTGAATGATGTGAAGAAAGCCTATATGACTGACTCCTATCTCCAAGATTTCCTCACCAGATTTCAGGAGGGCCAACTGGATCCCCTCAAATACAGAATGGTGAATGGCTTGTTGTACTACAAGGGTAGAATTATGATTGGGGATGATTGGGCTCTTAAAGAAAAGATACTACAGATGGTTCATGACAGCCCATTGGGAGGACATGCTGGGTATGAAAAATCCTACCAAAGAGCTAAAAGAGATTTTTATTGGCAAGGAATGAAACAAGCAATCAGGACATATATCAAACAATGTTCAATTTGTCAGCAAAATAAGTATGAGACTGTGCTGCCTGCAGGCCTTCTACAACCTCTACCTATTCCTCTAAGACCGTGGACCAGCATTTCCATGGATTTCATAGAAGGCTTGCCGAAATCACAAGGGTATAGTGTGATCTATGTGATTGTGGACCGTCTAACCAAGTACAGTCATTTTATCCCTCTCAAGCACCCCTACACAGCCAAGCTAGTGGCTCAGACATTCATGCAAAATATCTTCAAACTCCATGGTTTTCCAGAGACTATAATTTCAGATAGAGACCCAATATTCACTAGCAGTTTTTGGCAAGAGCTGTTTAGATTGCAAGATGTACAACTCAATCTAAGCACTTCCTATCATCCCCAATCCGATGGACAGACAGAGGCAATCAACAAATGCATTGAGGGCTATTTACGATGCATGATTGGGGACAAACCAAAAGCATGGGTGGATTGGTTAGCACTGGCCGAATGGAATCATAATACAAGTTTCAATTTTTCTACAAAGTTGACCCCTTTCGAGGCAGTGTACGGGTATTTACCTCCTCGGTTCCCTGTTTATGAACCGGGCACCACAGTCGTCGCAGCAGTGGACGAAACTCTTCGCACCCGTGAAGTCCTCATGTCACTACTTCGGGAGAACCTCCAAAAATCACAGAATCGGATGAAAAAATACGCAGATTTGAAGAGAAGTGAGCGAGAGTTCAAAGAAGGGGATCTTGTTTACCTTCGATTGCAGCCATATAGACAGTTGTCTGTGAAACAACGTCACAATCTCAAGCTGTCCCCGCGGTATTATGGCCCGTTTCCTGTGCTCCAACGGGTCGGATCTGTTGCCTACCGCCTTGAACTGCCGCCAGGATCCTCGATCCACCCCGTATTTCACGTCTCACAACTCAAGCTTCATATCGGCAGACGGGTGTCGCCGCTGACCACTCTGCCACCCACGGATTCGCAGGGAGAGCTACGTCCCGAGCCACTTGCGGTGCTTGACCGCCGCCTCACCAGAGCCGGTTCCCAACCCGTGACCGAACTGCTGATTCAGTGGCATGGACAAACGCAAGATGACGCCACCTGGGAGAGACTCTTCCAGCTCCAGCGTGATTTTCCCCACCTTGTGGGCAAGGTGTTTTAAGGGAGGAGTATTGTTACGAATTGGGGGAGATTAGGGCTGTAAAGTTTGAATCTTGGATAGGTGTGAAGGAAGACATCGACTGAAGGGAGTCTGAAGGGAGTGGCTGGAGTTAGAAGTCGGGAGTTTCGAGTGTTGAAGTGATCAGCCGCCAGCGTGGATAAGGGTTGAGAATCTGGGCTGGGTTAGGCTTTTATGTGGGCTTCGGCCCTATAGTTGTTAGTGGTCTTTTGTTTTGAGGGCTTTGGCCCATTAGGTGTTTTCTTCTGGCCCAGCACGTGTGTGGGTTTGGGAGATCAGTTTATAGGGCAATTTACCCTCATTGTGAGGGCATCGAACCTGTGAGCTTGTCTTTTACGTATTTGGGAGGTTAGCCACCTCGAATCGGCTTTATCTGTATTTCCGTTTCCTGAAGATTTGCATTCTCTAATTGAAATTACATACAAGTTTTCTGGGCATTGTAGTTTGAAACCTAGTTACATACAGTTAATTTGTAACATTCAGATTGGATATCTCTTCGCTCCGTGAAAAATAGACGACCAGCATGACTGATTTTTGGTAAAACATGGATCTGGGCTCCCTTCGTCGATCGAATGGGGGGTCTCACCCGTTTGATTTTTTTTTTTTTTTTTACGAATATGTCAGGTGGACATGAGTTTTTTTTTTTAAATAATAAAAAAATATACACGTGTCGCGATGTTATCGGTGATGACGTAGCCCACCGTTAGCTCACTGTGCACGGAGGAGACGGAATTTGATGGAAGGATCAAATCGATAGATGATGATAACCTAAGGACTTATGTGACCAAATTGGAAACCAAGAGACCAAATTGATAAATGAGGATAACCTAAGGACTTATGTGACCAAATTGGAAACTCAAGAACTAAATTGATAAATGAGGATAATCTAAGGACTTATGTGACCAAATTAGAAATCCAAGGACCAAATCGATAAAGGGCATAAAACCCGGTGACTATTTTAGTCATTAACCTAAAGAAGTTTAACGAAGTGTAAATGGTCTGTTCGCATATCGTTTGAACGGTATACGTAACTATTCAAATGATTGTGAAAATTCTAGAAATTCATTCGTACAGTTCGAATGGTTGAACTTTACCATTGAAGGAGTTTAACAGTAAGTCGGCAATGCATTAATGGTGGTAGTTGTGATGTACGTTAGAACGGTTATCTTCCTTTTTGAAATTGAAAGTTGTTGCTTCCAAAAATTAATGGCACCGATCAAATTAACGAATACTTTTTATTTCGGACAATAATGCTTGGAAGGGGTGAATCATCCCAAAAAGGTCAATATTTTTTTGAGACGAAAGCTTTCGCTCGAAAAAACACGGACGTCCTAAGTGTTTTTCCCTCTAACTGAAATTACTACGAAAATTTCAAAACACGTTTTATAATTATTTGGTCTATATTTAAATATTTACAAACTAATTGAAGAAATTAAATACCAGAGAATTAAATCAATACCAATAACAAAAAGTGACGCAATTTTGTTGATGAAATGGAAACTTTTGAAGCAACCGTCAAAAAAAAAAATCATTTCAGGCATGTCAGCGCCTCCCGCAATCCATTGGAAATTGAGAAACTTTACAAACGGTGTTTCAGGCAAAATAAATTTAGGCTGCACGGACAATTTGAAATCCAAATTTGAAATCCGCTAAAAATCGAGAAACCATATAAATGATGTTTCAAGCATTGGCAAACTCCTTTGCTAACTCTAACATGCCTGATGCAATAAATCGGAATAGCCCTAATTGGAGCCGCTCCTTTCATAAACCACCTCAGACTTAGTGGTTCTTTTTACAAAATCTTTGCAAACAATCTCATTTTTCAACTCCAAAACTCTGACAACCAAACCTTTTCAACATGCTAAAGGCTTCGCAACAGAAGTTAGTTTCAAGGTATTTTTTTCTTCTCTCAAATGGAGGCTTAAATAAACAATGACAGCCTCCTATACTTAAAGGATATTTTTATGCCTGGAAACAGGTGTGTAGGAAATACTGTAAAACCTCTACACTTTATATCTTAAGTATCACAAGTATTTAAAGTTCTATGTGATACCATCCCATAAGGACTCAAAATGATAATGTTTATCGGGATAATGTTATACTATCTCTCCTATATTGCAATCTTATAAGAAGTCAAAAATATCGTGTTTATTATCTTATCCTCTGCTAGTGGTGTAATCTCATCAGAACTCGGTGGATGGACCGGGCTGGGAAGAGACAAACTATAGTTGTGTATTGAAGAGTGATAGAGACTCGACTGTACAACAAATTAACAAGTGTGAAGAATGTCATACATAAGGAAATAGAAGAGTTTTTTATGCAAGCCGAAAAGAACCCACAGTATAGGGTGAACCTAGGATCTATGAATCTATCCTAATTAAGGAAACAATATTTCAAAGCTTGGAAGAAGTCCAAAGTTCAAACAATCTACGCCAAGATCATGTGCAATGTTTTCTACTAGATGGCGGAAGCTCTTAAAACCAACGGGAATTATTCACGGCTTGGCCTTCATTTTAGTCAGCGCATCGCGTATGGTTCTTTTTGTTTTATATTTATTAATTTTGGTTTTTATAGGTACAGTTGATCGTATGCCTCTTCTGCATTTTTAATAAAATAAAATAATATAAACATGGTTGTCCAATAATAAATGAATATTTTTGTCATTTTTAATACTCTTAACATAGTGGGTTAAGTGAATTTTATTTGTTAAATGAAGGTTATTAATTTTACAAAATGATTAACCATTTTCAGTATGTGAAATGATACTTTTACCCCTAATGGACTTTTGTTGCTTTTATCATGATGAAACCCACGTGGAAGCCCACCTAAGCCAAAAAGAAGAAGAAGAGGCTTTAGCTGGTGATGGATCTCGCATGTTCGACTCCTTCAGGGTGGGTCAACTTCTCAAACATTCAACCTTCTCTCATCTAACCCATTTGGCTTCAAGGCTGAAGCCATTCTTCAAATAATCCCTTGCGACTTGTTGAGAGGCAGCGAAACATTGTTTGGTTTCCATCTCTTCATTCGGTTCACCAGAGCTACGAATAGGCTGATGTTGCCTTAAGTGGCAATATTGTGAATCGTTGAGTTTTGAAGACCACAGAAAGTAGTGGAAGAGAGGCGATTACGCACGATGGAGAAAGGGGAAACCGTGGCAAGGAAAAGAGAAGGATTGGGGAAAATGTGAGAAGAAAAATCAGAGGGAAATTTGGAAAAAAGAGTCAGTTAGTTTTTAGTTTTATTTTTCTGCAAGCTCCTGCATTGTTCAGACGCGATTTTCCCAAACTCTTCGGGTTTATTGCATTTGGGTATTTTGCAAGTTAGAGATAATGACGATTGGCTAAGTCTTACAGCTTAGGTTGCGGAAGAATTGCTATTGCTTTACATGATTTGCTAGATTTTCTGTCATGTTGATTTCATGCCCTCATTTGGCTGAGACCGAAAGTTGAAGAGGATTGTTTAATAATTCTCTTGCTCTTATTTCTTATTTTGTTGTTGACACTAGGCACAACAAAACCTTCAATTAATCAAAGATTTTCATCAGCTACGTGTTACATGAATTTTGGTTGAGGTTTAGTGATGATGTTTTTCTATTAGAATCTGGCATGATTACTTGAGCTTATACTTGCATATTGCATTCATTAATGCCTTGATTGGATTAATAAGTGAGGAGTAATGCCTAGAAAGTTTGTAAATGTTGGAAACAATGGATATTTAGATCCGTTCCCTAAGTGTTTGATAATTTGATTATGTGAACTTGTTTTATTTTTGCTTATGTGTTGGAATATATGTTAGAGTCTTGACAACATTTAAATATCATTTTTTTTTTATCTTTTGACTTGCACTTCAAAGCATCATCACAAACATGAGTCCCTCCAAGTTCAACCACACATTTCAATTTAAATAATTCTTTCACTGTAAATAATATACTTTCCTTTTTGCTTACTGTTTTCATAAACATAAAAATCCAAAAATAAAGTTACATAGCATTTTATTTTGTCATATTTCTCGTACATCATCATATTTTGTAATAATCTTACCCCGGTATTTTGATAATCATTTGTCCATATAGAATACGATCTTGGACTTATCCTTATTACAACTTACACTTCGGCACTTGAAATCGCATTTGAAATCATGTCATCCAACAATAAAAATAGTGCCTTCCGGAAACTCATGACCTGTTCCTCGTTTCAGTTTTTATTTTCTTACAATTTTTATTAAGTTATAATAATAAAATAAACCACCTGTCACAATGCTAATTATTAAAATGTAACACGATTATGTGTCCTATATTGTTGGACAACCATTGTGTGAATTGTCCCAACAACAAATTTGATGTTTTGGGACGGATTTTTTTTTTACAACAAAAATTTAGGGACGGATTTTAAGATCCTTCTCGAAAAATAGGGGACGAGTTTTTTTGGGACTGAAATTAAAACTTTCATGAAAAGTCTTTTATTGTGATGTTTTTTTTTCTTTTTGGATCCGAAATTTTCGTCCCAAAACAAAAAAAGTTGATTATTTGGCCTGGAGTCGTGTGCTGTCCCAAAAAAATAGGATTTTTAGTGATAAATTTGTCCGTCCCTAAAACTCCATTCGAACACATACATGACCGTTATTACGGTAGAGAATCTTTTGGACGAAACCTCTTTGCATTCCAAGAAAAAACGTTAGAGCACTTATCACTTCCGTTGGAACGCTTCTAAATAGTACCCTTCAAATGTGGTTTGAATAAAAATAAAAAAATAATAGGCCAAAATTGTCCATTTTTTTGTTTGAACGCTTTTACATACCATTCGATTCAGTTTCTAACGAAAATAAAAAATTAAGTGCCAAAATTATAGTGTGTGACAGACGAGTTTTGTCCAAAAACCGTTTCTAGGTTGACATTTTTCGTCCCAAAGACCAAAATTTGTTGTAGCGTGTATCCTCGTTTGAAAAAAGAAAAGAGGTTGAATTACGGACGCTATGCAATATTGATGACTAGCCGCTAATTACAATCAATCCAGATAATTTTAATATTATGTGTAGTATATCATTTGACAAGATATTATTTGAAATAAATGCTCTTTGTCTCGAATTTCGTCAATTATTGGACAAGATCCTACTAGTCAGTCAAAGACAAATAAACGTATTGCAACGAATATTTTTCTTATAGTTACGTGATATGTAATAATCAATCGTATTACGTATATATGGGGATCGACCTGGAATATTTTTTTTTTCTATTGTTTACATAGACCGATCTTGCAAATGTAATTATTCCAGCAATCTCATATTTCCTCAAATCTTGTGATCCCCTTAATGGAGACGTTGCCCCTCAGTCTAATTACGAAATAGCTTTTACGAGATACTAAACTAATTAATTATAAGCTTTGGCCTGTAAATTAAAAATAATAAGCTTTGACCAGTACTTTAAAAATAGGAGATAGGCTGCATTTTGATTGTCTAACACAACACTACACATGATCAATAAAATATTCTCTTGGGTCAGTCTGTTCTCTTCTTTTTCCTTGAAATTTTTTATTTATATTGTCGTAATCTAAAAGGAAGATCTTGAAGAGTTTTTTTTTTTTTTAAAAATATAGATGATCTTGAAATGCGTATCAATTACATGTTTCTTTTCAATTTACAAAGTTTCAGGAGTCCGGTGACGTGACCAAGTGACTTTCATCTCAATTGTCTCTTCTGTTTTGCTCTACTTAATTAATCTATATACGTGGCATAACATAACCAAATTATCTAACAATTTTGTCTTCATCTTGATGGAATAATATAAATGGTCAAAAATATACTTTACACCTGCTATCTATATATGGGATCTAAAATATTCGTCACGTGAGACTTGTTTGATATTGTTTAAAGTTTGTCTACCTTTCACAATTATATTAATTGTTATATGTTTTGGGAATTAAAGTTTGACTCTTGCCTTATTTTGATTATAAATATTAAGCCATGTGACGCTTGCTTCATTTTGTTTAGAGTTTCACTAACTTTCATGAGTATTCTTCAATTAAATTTATTCTAAAAATAACAATTCATAGAAAAGGGAAATATAAAAAGTGAGATTGATTGAGAATTTAGGGTAAAGCTTAAAATTAAGGAAAAATTGCCTTTTAGTCTTTAAATTTTGTCACCTTTTATTTTTTTGTCCCTAGTTTTTAATTTTTCAAACTTTAATCTTTAAATTTTTGACAAAAGAACCCTTCGATCAAGGCTTCGTCAGTTTTACTAGCATACATAAAGAAATAAAGAATTACAAACAAGTACCCCCATGTAGACCCTCCCTCCTCAACTTGTCGACCTCAAGGCGGCAGACCTTAAATTATGTTTCCGCCTTTAGTTTGTCTCCACCCTTAGTCGATCAGCCTGTTGTTGCTCCATTTCACTGGACAACCACAACATGTCGACGAACAATTGTTTTTTCCTAGCAACACCAACTGTGTGCTAGGACCTTAGCACTTCTACCTTCGACCTTAAGGCATAAAACTGCGCACACTCAACATCCACAACACCTTGGCCGTCATGGTAGACCGAGACTTCGTCTCTTTCTCTCCCGAAGCAATTTTTCAAGAGCAGTGTGTTTTGTCTGGACATAAGCCTATTAAGCTTGTAACCTAGCAGCAGCCGTCCGGAAATCATGGCGTAACCGCTGGAGTAGTTGACTCACAGCAGACGCGTAGGAGAAAAACTCTAACAACATTTTGTAAAATTGCAAAGAACACCTTTGGGACAAGATTAGAACCAATGCCAACACCAACACCAATCGGACCTGTCACGCCAGGACCTTCCATATCAGCTTGCCCCGAATAGGACATAGGCCACGAAGGCAGCTCTGGACTCTCCGTTGGCTGAACATAAGGACCAGTTCCCACGCTTCTTTTTTGACCAACCACTCTGCTTTGCCTTTTGCTAGCTGACATCGCTTCTTGCAGCCCAATGGATAACTTCCCTTCAGAGCCTCTGTGCACGTTGATGCTCTGCTATGGTGATCGGCGTGCCCTCTTCATTGCCTTGCGAACGAGAGATTCCCTACCCTCTTCGTCTTCCTCCTCGTCCGTCAACGCAAGCCTCTTACTTAAAACAGGTTCGAGGCTTACCAGTGAAGGCATCGGCAGGAGCAGGAACATCTTTCACGATTATGAAACACAACAGCCAAAAACCGTTCCAACGGAGTTAAAACCATCCAAACAAGTACATACGAGCGTTCAGATGCCTTGTCAATTCATCCAGACTGCGATTGATTATCGAAGAACACAGTTCTTCATCGAATAAACCTAAAAATCAAGTGTCAATCACCTATATAATAAACAAATCAACATATGTACATCACAACTATCCTCAAATTCCATTGCTATCATTTTAAAACCTAGATATTCGAAAAACACATACTTTGAAATTTTGAATCTATAAAATCTATAAAATTTTAAACACACTAACCTGAAATTTTGAATGCCCAAATCAGCTCCTAACTTCTCCTCTTCCTCAAATCTCAAATTTTCTACAAATTTTTGCCCTTTCAAAAGCCATAAGTACGTGCGGATGCCTACATGTCTTATTTTTCAACGGAATTCATTGCTGCCTAAAATTTCAAACCGTCCGCACTTACACATTTATGTCTGCACGATGTCTTACAGTTGACAACACCATTTTGTATCCCCAAATAGTAGCATTTCTACATATACATGCAAGCAAATGATCATAAACGAATCCGTCCAGATGATTGTTTTATACATACTACATCATTTGACCTCACCGTAAATCGTCCGAAAGCTTATTTAATCGTCTTAACGGTTTTTAACTAACCAAAGTGTGTTAATAACAAAAATAAACCTAAGTGTGTCCGTGAAAAGTATATTAGTCATAAATAAAAATTCAAGTGTGTTAATAACCTAAACAACCCTAAGTGTGTTAAATAGTAGTTTTAAAGCTTAAAGGAGAGTAACGAAATGAGAAACACAACATAAATTTACAGTTTGTGCTAAGGATAAATAAACAAAAATAACATAACTGAAATAACAAAACTACATCAAATGTCTTCAAAATTTAATATAAAAAAATAACATAAAATAAATCCTCAAATGTCTTCAACATATAATATAATATAAAAAAAAATAACATAAACTACTCCTCCGCAGCCATGAGCTGCAGAACCTCACAGACATTGCCCATGTGCTCCATCGCAACGACCCGCAATGTCAAGGCGTTCAACTACGCTGAAAAATGCACGATCTTTAGATCAGACCAAACTGCCTCCACCTCATTCCTCCACTAAGAGTCATGCTGGCCGACCTTTGTATCCAGAGTCGTAAGCAAAGTACTGATATCACTCAGCACCTGATGGGTGCGCTCCATGACCTCTCGCACAATCGGAATCAACTCGACCTTCAGATCCTCCACACAAGTCTGTCACTCCGCCTGAAGTACTTGGTTTGAATTCTGACAGGGATCCTGCGTCTCAATCTAGTGAGGCTGCTGCTGACATCTACCAATAGTTGTCCGCAAGATATGCGGTCGACGTGTCTGTTCTATGGAACGCGAGAGGGCAGTTGATAGGCTTGAGTGGATACCCCTTTGTCTCTTTAGCACTCTTAAGTACTGGCATCGCGTGGAGGAACTGCATCAATAGAACACCGTACACCTAAACAAGTCCCAGGTGTTGCAGACCATGACCTCCCAACCAGGATATGATACATTGGGCACCAAAAGAAGAGCATGTAATTATCTTGCACCATATCCATGGATACAACGTCTATCCTCTACATAAATACTACCCAACCCGCAGGCTTTACAACCATCGGAAGCATCTGATCCCCAAATCTCAGATTGTTGAAGTTTGACAAGGTAATCTGTCGCTCGATAACGGTCGTTCGGGACAAAATCATTGCCTGATGCTACTCCACCAATAGAGGTGTCTTAAGATCTGCCTAGCTACTAGAAGGGTCAGGATCGAAACGCGGACACTTGCTCTTTTTCTTAATCTGCACAAAAATGTTCGCACGATTAGACAAGGAGTTTGCACGATGTAAAAACCGTTTGCATAAGAGAAAAACTCATGTGCACGGTTGAGTAACCGTTCCCACAGTTACAAAACAGTTTACCGAAACATCACTGTTCGAAATCAAGACACGTCCGTACAAAATTTACAGGACAACTTAAAATTCTACCATGGTGAAAACGATTACGTTTCCACCAAACACATCCGAACAACGAATGACTGCCGTCTGAACGGAGAACAAATAAAATAAATATTCAAAATAAATATAAATACGCGTTTAAACTGCTTGGATAAAGTGTCTGGACACTTTAAAAATGGCAACGTATCCATTTTAGGATACTATTAGGCTTATGAACGTCTACAAACAGGGTCCAGACACATCAGGGAAGATGATCGAGTTAATTCAGCCATGGTTGCCTTCCTCCACCTCTACAGACTCCAAAATACACAACCAAATGTAGCAAAAATACACTAAAAAAAATTATAACACTTATCACAATCAATTTATAAAAAAAAATAATCAAAACTCACAATGTAGTATTCAAAAAATGAGATCGAAAATTTCTACATAGAACTCCAAAAAAATAATTTTTTACGTCTAAAATCATGCTAAACCTGAATAAATCATACCTGGATGTCATTAAGCCCTCAAATGAAGGAGTTTATGTAAAAATTTGGGAAGAAAATTCGTGAGGGAGGAGAGATTTAAGAGAAAATATCACACGGTAACGTTGAAAATGTCGAACTTGTTCGTAATTGATAATCAGTTGAACCCGTTCGGACGCATTTCAGCACACATGGCCCAATGAAAGTCCAGCACATTAAATGCCAAATGTAGAGTCGTTTAAAATTCGGTGATTGCCTGTCCGGTCTGTATGCTCTTGACATTTGGTGACGTGAAAGCACACGTTTAGATGAATAAAATTCACACATGAAAAAAGTTTTTTCTGATCTTGTTTGAGAGATCTTGAAATAAATCTCAAGATGGTGAAATTGTTTGAGAGAAATGAAAGTGAAAATGCGATTTTGACAAGCCTTGTAGGTTTTATATGACAAACTACGCATTCATACAAATTCTGTAGGTGTTCGGACGGTTCTCAACTGTTAGATTCACACACGGCCCAATCAAATTCAATGTCATTAAATATGACTCATTTTGAAAAATATTCCAGAACTTACATTCGAACGGACGATCTGTAGTTGCCAGGAATATTCGTGGCTAAAAGAACACCTTCAAGACGAAATTTTTGTCGTGGCGCCAGGAATATTGTCCATAATTTTCGGCAAATCACCTGGTGTACTGTTCCTGCTTTTATATTCCTTTAAAATATTATTTAGGCGATAATGGAAAATAGTAGATAGAAGTACAGACGCGCGTTGATGTCCAGGTATATTTGTATATATTCCATACCTAATAAAATATTACCTGGGGCAAATTTCACACTCCACATAATAAAATATTTTCTATCTTGAGCAAGTCAGATATTGTTGCGTGTTCCCCTTTTTTTTTTTTTTATCAATTTTTATTTATGTTTTGAAAATCCGGAAAAGATCGATGTTCCAAATTAAATAAACCCGTACACTCAAGTATATAAAGAAATAAAATAGTTTTTTCTGCATGCAAGTATGATACAGATAGTTCAACTATCAAAGCTTTGACTTTTTAATTAATTAATTTACATTTAATTTTGTCCACAAAATTAAAATGTTTCAGAGATTTGCATGCATGCATTATTATTTTAAGAGTGTGAATCACATGGTTTTGTTTTTATATTTGTTTTTCTGCATTATTATTAAAAGAGCGAATCACTTGGTATGTTGAAACCGTGGATCACATGTCCATTTTATTAGGGAAATTTAAAAATCATTATAGGAGTTTTTACGAGATTTTAAAAAAATCGGTATGTAGAAGCCGTGGATCGTATTTGTGACTCTTGCCGAAGACTTTCTAGTTCCAAGAATCCCAGCTGGTTAATTAATTAATAGAGATTAATTAATGTTCTATATGAAGCAGTAGGTAGCTCAACGTGCTATAAATACTTCCGAGGTTTCCCACACCAACAGGCCACAGCGTAGTTACACATAACTCCGAGCCTCCGCGGTGAAGTACTTAGGAAGCAACGTCTTGCATCCATGGCCGTTTTCCAATATTACTTCCCCTGCTTCCTTCTATGTTTGTTCTCGACCTTATTATTCAAATACGTCTTCGGCAAGCCTACCAAGTCAGGGACTCATCTCAACCTTCCCCCGAGCCCACCAGCCCTCCCACTAATCGGTCACCTCCACCTCCTTGGTCCACACTTCCACATATCTTTGCAAAGCCTTTCCGCCAAGTATGGTCCACTTTTCCGTCTCCACCTTGGAGCTTCTAGGTGGATCGTTGTTTCATCGCCTGCTATGGCGACCGAAATATTCAAAATCCAGGATCTCGCTTTTGCGGAACACGCGAAACTAGGTTCGGCAGCCGAAGAAACGCCTTACACAAAATTTGGGATATTCCCAGCCCCATATGGTGATTATTTCCGGTTTGTGAGGAAGGTATTGATGACCGAACTGCTCTCTCCCAGGCAAATTGAACGATCACGGGCTGTTCGAGATGAAGAACTGGTCAGATTTTTGCACAGTTTGGTCGAGCGTGCTAACCAGAAAGAGCTTGTTGATGTGAGTGCTGAGCTCATGAAGCTCACAAGTAACACTCTCAGCAGGCTAGTCGTGAGCGCAAGGTGTTCAGACAAAGGTGATGAGGCTGAAGGGATTAGGGAGCTGGTGAAAGAATCCTTTGAGGTAGCTTCAAGGATGATTCTCGGGGATGTGTTCGGGCCGCTGAGCAAATTGGTTTCCTTGCTGTATGCGAAGCAGTCCAGGAATGTGTACTTGAAGTTTGAGGGGCTTTTGGAAAGGATATTGAAGGATCATGAAGATCAGAACAGGAAGATAGAGCATGAAGATTTAACGGATATCTTGTTGAAGCTGTATAAAGATGATAAGGCTGAGGTTAAGATGACCAGATCCCATCTCAAGGCTTTAATGGTGGTAAAGTTTCTGCCTCTTAGCTTTAAATCACTAATCATCAATTTTTCCCCATTTGTTCGGTTTGGTTCTTTGAAAGATGATGCTGATTGCTGATACCATAAAATATCAACTATTTTCTAAAACATAGTATTGGCGTTTGGTTTTATGATAGACTCGAGTAGTACAACAAAAATTCCTGATCCACCCTCCCTATGATTAGTATAAGAGTAAGCCGGATGGTGTTAATTGCTAATAATTATATTTGTGATATATCCTTCTAAAAAATCATGATCCTGCTGCTCTATGATTTGTGAAATATCCTTCTAAAACGAAAAGGAAAAACAAAATCTGGACATGAGTACCATGAATGCTCAGATTTTTCCCAAAGATCGATCCCAAAGATGAGACCCAAATATGCCTCTTCCCAAATCCACACGCATGATTAGTGAGCTTCAAAAACATCCTAATTAAGACTTTCCCAATGCTTAGAATACCTTAAGATCTACTTGTACTGAGATCATATATAAACTCTTGCCCTTTCTCTCGTTGACTCGATTGTTGTAGGATCTTTTTATTGGAGGCTTTGGCACCACATCAGAGACCATAGTATGGACAATTGCTGAGCTTATCAACCATCCAAATGCATTCAACAAGCTCAGACAAGAGATAAAATCAGTTGTTGGTAGTTCTAGACTGGTGGATGAATCTGACGTCGCAGGTCTCCCCTACTTGCAAGCAGTTGTAAAAGAAGGATTAAGACTATATCCGCCGCTACCTGTGACAACAAGGTCAGCCCGCCAAGATTGTAAGATAGAAGGTTTTGATATACCCAAAGCGTCAATGATGTCAATCAATCTGTACGCGATAATGAGAGATCCAGATTCGTGGTTAAATCCAAATGAGTTCTGCCCAGAAAGGTTCCTAGTTTCCACAAAATTAGAGGAAGAAATTGTGGGAGAAACCTTAAATTTACTTACTTTTGGGGCGGGGAGGAGAGCATGCCCCGGTGCAAAGTTGGCGTTGACAATGCTATATAGGACAGTTGCAGCCATGGTTCAATGCTTTGATTGGAAGGTTGGTGGAGATGGAGGAGCTAAGGTTAATATGGAAACTGAAAAAGGCTCTTTTCTGCACATGGCTCATCCACTTGTATGCCTTCCGGTTGTTCATTTCAATCCATTTGCTTCTTCTATATAGCTGATCAATCATCTGATCATGGTGTTGTGTTCCCTTACATATCGTTTTCCCGCTTATAAATAAGCATAAACGTGCGTACCTAGAACTGGGGGGTCATGTTTACAAATTACGTACACGCCTTTTAGGCGTTGTTGTATGCTTGCTTTATTCCGTTTGTACCGTGCATGAAGTTTTCTATTATGCAATCTGTTAGTGTTTGTATTTTGTCAAGATTCTGTTAGTGTTTGTACTTTTTCAAGATTTTGTTAGTGTTCAAGAGGATTGTTGAAGTTATCCATCAAGAAGATAAGGTGAAAGAAGCTTTTAAATTTGAAAAGACGAAGATAAAGATAAATTCAAGGAGCTGGACCCATGTCAAAAAAATTTCTGAGTATCTCCGGATTCAAGACTTGCTCTCCTGCCGTTTGCTTCTTTGCTTGAGCAAAGGTTGGAAAATTCTTACAAAGAGTTTTCGCTTGCCTACAGCTCACCCCTTAGCTCGAGCGAAGGCAGCGAGAAACATGATACAGATTCATTTCACCCACCTGCCCTTCATCACCTAGCTAAAACGAAGATGTTGAAGTACTCACAAAGTCATCTTGCCCACCTGCCGCTCATCACCTGGCTCGAGCGAAGATGTTGAAATTCATAGTCATTTTGCCCACCATCGGCTCATTACTTGGCTTGAGCGAAAAAGTTGTTGATTAATCTTACAAATTCATACAGAGTCGTTTTGCCCACCGTCGGCTCAACCCTAGCTCGAGCAAATGTTGCAGATTTTGAAACATAACTCCACCTATTATACATATATGACCAAGAGAGCCATCCAAGCCATTCTATATTTTATTGAAGTCTCACCTTATAGAGAAAAATTCTTAGAGATCCCTACTCCAAAATTGTTGAGATTTTCTTCGGATCATATCACTTTTAATCATCAAAACCACCCTACTGTGTGAAGCCCTGATAGTGCTAAAAGAGTTTAGCTGTCGGTGTTCTCGGTGTTGAAAAATAAGGATGTTCTTGAAGAATTCTCTAGAAGAACCTCATAGGGCTATGAGGTATGAGTTAACTGCAAGAGAGCAGGTCTAAACTGGATTATTTAAATAATTAATTCGGGTTAGTCAGAGTCAAACAACTAGAGAGTATTTGTATTTGAATCGGTTTTATTCTTAGTAAATTTCTAGTGGCTGCTAGCCCGGAGTGGTTTTTCCTTTAAAATGTTTTTCACTTCGTCAACAAAATTCTGAGCTTTGTGTGTGATTGGTATTTGTATTTCTTAATTCGTTATTTATTTTGAGTGATTGTTCTTAAATTTTTTTTAGATCTAGACAAGATTATTTTAGGACTTGTTCTAAAATTATCATAGTTTTTCAAATGAAAGGATATACACCTATATTCACCCCCTCTAGGTGTTTGTTTAGGGTCTAAATCAGATTTTTCACACTCTATTTGATAAATGTTAATCTGAAATTAATATTGCTAGTACTGCCTAGGGCTTGTTCGGATTAATGTCTAATTACAAGACATAAAAAGTGGAAAGATAATTTATTTTGTAAGTTAGTGATATGAGCCAATTGATTTGACAAAATCTTCATGTTGCAAATATGGAACTTACTCTTTCTCAGTTGTTATACAACTTCAACTGGAAATTACCTAATGACATGACACCAGAAGAACTTGATATGTCTGAGAGCAGGGGCGGAAGCAGGGGGTGCGAAGGGTGTCGGCCGACACCCATTGCTCCAAAAAAAAAAGTTACATGTAATATTTTTATTTTTTATTTGGTAATCAAGTGATGTCTAGTATAGACATGAACAAAATAACACTGGGAGTACCCCAAACATAGGTATAAGACCTTTACATGTAGTTTTCGTTATTATAATTCTAAGACACTTTTTGATTTATGAAGAATTTTTTTTTTGGTCATTTCGCCTTTAAAATTCGACACACTTAGATATTAATCCTGGTTCCGCCGCTGTCTGAGTGATCTGTCGGAGCGATTCCTAAGAAAGAGGTGGGGTTGTACGTTATTGCCACTCCATGGACTCCTAGCTAAAGATGCCGAATAGTTCCAACTTGATATGTCTGAGTTGTACGTTATCAACGTTATCACTACTCTAGTGCTTACTGTGGTTCTGTGAGCTGATGTGCTCTGTTTTTGTGAGTGTCTACTCTGTTGTATTATTTTTCTCTTTTGTTTTTTTTTTTTCAGGTGTTCCCCTGCTGTGTATTGAATATCTTGATTTATTTATCTTCCTTCACCTTTCACCCAAAAAAAAACGTTCCAGGGGACTGCATATCATGAGTTGCTATAATTGTCATGCAATTCTAATTCATTTTCTACTCAAATTTTGTCACCTACGAAAACACATCCATACAGGAGAACGGGCGATTTTCTTGTACTGTTTCAGTCAGCTGTACATCAGGCACCATAATTTAAGAGTCTGACGGTTTTCGTGTAACAAATTAAGGATAATAAGTTTTGAAAAGGGATCTACGTGAAGGAAATTAGAATTATATGGATACATGGATTAGAAAGTGGTAGTAAATATTATTATATGGTTACTATGAAAAGAATTTTCATATAGTTAATTTTAAGCAATACATGGAAAAGTACTTATGATCAGTATCAATATTCAATGACTACTTTTAAAATTTAGGTAAAAACAAGGGGGGAAGAAATGGGTATTTAATTTTTTTTAAAAGGTACTATATATTGTGATACAAAAGCAGATTTAAAGGCTAAATTGATAAGTACTAATTAGAATTAAGAATAATAATATTATTGGCTGAAACTCAAAATTTTCAAACGGAAATTCATGACTATGCCGAAACATATAAATATTAATATTATTTGGAACGAAATGATAGAAAACTTCTCACGTCTAAACTTTTAATTTGTACAAAGGTCTACAATATTTTTATTTTATTTTATTGATAAATAAATAAAATAAATAAAAATAAAGCTTCAAACAATGCAGTTATTCTATTGCTTTTCCTGTGACGTCTGATGCATGTGGATGAAAAAGGAAAATTAATGCTGTTATAAGTGAAGCCATTTCCTCTATTCAAACATGGCAAGAAATATAGTTTTAGGTGACCAAATTTTAGGTGTCAAACACTACAAGAAATATAGTTTCATGACAAAATATTAATTTTATCATTCAAAATCATCTAGGAATGCCAAAATCCTCCGGACCGGTCAAAAACAAATTTGGACGTATTTGTGGTGTGACGACATACACGTATCGCGAATGAATAACGATAAAAATCGTCACAAAAACAAAATCTTGTCCGGACGAACAAGCAAACTGTTCGGACTCTCTGTAATGTGACAAATTATAAATCGTCGTAACAGAGAGATAATTAGAATCGTCACAATTTTTACAATACCGTCCGAACTATTTTTATAAAATGTCCTAATGGACATTAACTAACGAATAATAATAGTCAAGATATAGTGACAAATTAAAAATCGTCAATCCAGTCAATCCAGTTTGGACGTTATCAATTGCGTTCCAACGGAAAAAATAACATCGTCTGGACGGTACGAAAAAGGTCCGCACAATTATGAATGCTACTTCCGCGAATCGTGTGCTTCCACGTTGTAAATCTTCAAACACGTGACATCGAAACCTTTCTGACCAATAAATACCGTCCGGACAATATAAGTTGTAGAACCTTTTCGCATCGGACATATTTAATGACATTAAATTTGATAGGGTCACTTGTGAATATAACTACTGATAAGCGTTCAGATGGTTCTTGGACACATTAAACCCGCCATAGTTTGTCAAAATCACAAACTCACTTACTTCTCTCAAACTTTTCTTCCAAAAATTTTCACTACCCTTTTGAGATCTCTCAAAGAATTTTAGGTAAAATTTCCTTGATGAATTTGCTTCTCAATTTCATGCATTTCGATTCAATATCATTTGCTGTTTAGTTTGTTGTGTTGTTTGCATCTATCAAACACGTTAGAACATTTTTTTACACCGTCCAAACGTTTTCTGCAACGTCCGGACGATCTTTTTACGTTCGGACGTCCTAAAATTTAACAACGCAGTTTGACGTTCGTTCGAACGGTTTATACTAATATTCGGACGGTTTTTGCTAGGTTGAACATGGAATGCTCTAAGAAGTATCACCAATGTTGGGGGACAAATAAAGCCACCAGCTTGGGCCATATGCCATTTTATCGGAGTTAAAAGGAGAGTATTCGGGCGATAATGCAGCCGTTGCATTCGTATGCATGAAGCTTCAATGCTGCTGGACCAGTCTGAAGACCAGACTTGCTTTAAAGGATAGGGCTCTGGCGGAAGAGCGTAATATTATATGGATGAAACTGTTCTTTATGAGAAAACAATTGTCTCGGTTGTCCTAGTCTGTCAACACCGTTCCGATACAGTTGTAGACATTCGTCAAAAGAGTGGATAATATGGAGGAGCATTTCACGCATGTTCGTAATGCCCTCAGACAAGATATGGACGAGGCAGAGACAACTCGTGATTTGGACTAGTCTTCTGTTTATACTTTATCACTATTATTTATTTATCGTTTGAATGAGCGTTTCCAGTTGAGAGTAGTCCGGGTACACTAGCAGTGTCGGGTCCTTTGCTTAGACATAAATGAAATAAGGGTACGGATGTCTTTATGAAAGATTATGGACGTTATATATTACCGTTCAGATATGCAACCATGCACACGGTTTGTAGATGAAAAAATTTATTTCGTCACATTGGACGAACCATTCGCATATGCTGTCCGAATGTATAGAGAGTACGTTCGCATAGCTCATGCAAATAGATGGACTTTACTGGGCGTGAGGATTTCAATTTCGTCACTATGGTATAAAACCGTACGAATGGTTTCGAGCTACACAATATCAAAATCGTCACCTAAAATGGTTTCAGTTTGTCACCCAAAATAATAGGTGACGAACTAGGTACTTTGGGTGAAAATTCACCCAAAGCTTGTTTTCTTGTAGTGAAATACTCAATTTAAACGAAAATGTAATACGCCTAAGAAACCACTACTGGTCTTATTGCTGCATTCACGCTTCTGCAGTTAGGCTATGTCTTATCGTATTCAGAGCACTGATATTTAAGAAATATTGTATATATACTATATATTTGTCATAAGTTTCTCTGTTGTTTCGTGTTAAATTTTAAATTTTTTGTTTTGTTTTGTTCATGATTATATGTACGTTAAGTTATTAATGGAGGTTGTATTGTGTACCGTTTCTCTTTTTTCTTTTGTTCCAGATTTAGATCCATTGCAACCCTTAGTTGCCCTTTAATGCTTATTGTATCTGTGACTCTTTTCCATAATTCTAACAAAAAATTTGTCTTTGACGTACATAATATGATTGCATGTTTTGTAATTACCGAAACTTGTGACATACAACTGATATGAAATTTACACAAATTTCCGTTTGGCTTTCTTGAGACGAATAAATGGCAGTTTAACAGTTCATTTGGAAAAAAATTAAAATTTTGATTCCTTTAAATGATAAATTTATCTTTTATATATATATATATAATGATATACAAATTATGTGGGTAAAATTGTCATTTTACTGAACTAAACGATCAAATTATTTGTATGATGAAAAGTGTAAATAATTGATTGTTTAAGAATGAAATGTAACCAAATTAATAATTCGAAATGCAAAGTATCTTAACCATAATAGTTGGTACGAAACAATTGTACTATATATACTCCTAAAAATAAACTAACGTGTGCAATATCTTGGGGAAGAGCTCTAGCTCGTATCTTTCTTTCCTGAACAATAAATGAATCTCAAACTTCTCATACCTGCCACCTTATAGATGACAAAGAGGTATATTATTTAGCTGAAAACGTCTTCGAAATAAAGCTCAAAAGATTCTAGTGCATAATATTGGTTGGACAACGAACCCTAAGTCCAGCTTAACCAGTCCAGCACTAATGAATCAGGCCCAACAGATGCGATCGCTTCCAGTTGGTCACGCGGTTCAGTAGTGGCACAAAAAATAGACTTAGAGACGTAAAATTAAAAAATAATTTTTTCTTGATTAATAAAAATTAAAAATTTCGTTATCATCCGGGTGATAATTAGCGTGCTGAAAGGGCTTTAAACTTGTTCCATAAAAATACGAGATTTTGAGGATTGCAGAGTCCCATTATATGGAACGCTAGTCCTTTTGGGCTGTAGGCTTTGGTTTTGGAAATTTTGAAGTTTAAAATTTTGGTGGATAAAATTGATCACAAGTGAAGAGAGATGATTTGAATAAATTTGTTATATTTATTTGAATAAAAATAAATGATTTGTTAGAAAGAGATTATTTTTAAATTATTTTATTAACTCAAATATTTGACGTGACTAAAATTTTGGAAGCCAAACTGTAAGCTAGGGCAGCATTCTTTGCGATTAGACCAAAGATTTCGGCATAGAGTTTGGACTTTGAAGAGACAAGTCTTTAGGCCTACTACGTTTTTGGACTGGGTATAGCAACTTAATCCTTCCCCAGCCCATGCTTCTGAATAGAAATTAATAACCTCGACCAAAGTTTTGCCAGCCCATTCTTACTGGTGGTGCGTATTAGCCATTGGTGGATGTTGGGTTCAGCAATGGACACTGCCGAAAGCTCTTAAACTTGTTCCAAAAAAATATGATATTCTGAGGATTTTTCTGATGGTGTTGATTTTTTATGCAGTGTTTTTTGTTTTGCTTTTCTAACTTTCCTCGCTAGTTTAGTGCAGAGCCCCATTATTCAATTATATACTTCTCGTTTATAATAAAGGGGAGGCAAGATCGGCTCACAACTCTTTGAGATTGGACCCAACGTCTCGGTCCATATTTGGGGACGGGGTCGGATTTATGCACCCCGATTTTGGGACTGCGCGCGTTGGAGCATAGTAGCTTATAATCCATCCTCGATTATGTCAACGAAATCGATTCGTGCACGTAAAGCACGGACTACCTAGAAAATTCTGGTTGTAGAAAGTGAACAAAATCGATTCGTGCATAGCACGTAAACACGGACTATGTCAATACTAGGTTGGCAGAATCAGATATGGCCAAATGATGAATATTTTCCTTATCCCGCAAGCTTCGTTCTGCAAGCAAAATGTGGAGGGTGGAATAAAATTTGGTGGTTTAGAGGAATCGACATAATTATTATATAGAACCCATGGATCACATGCCCATTTTATTATATTATCTCGTCATCCTATTGATAATTATGCATAATGTTCATTAATTACTGCTAGCTTGACAGGGTCGGCATAATGTTCATTAATTGTGGAGGAGGTCATCCAGATGTTTCAGGATCGGGACCGGGTCGTTCGCCTATTGAATCGACCCGAGCTGACACACTAGGGTGTCTGATTGGAATTAGGGGTGAGCTGATGTTGATGGTGGCCCAAGGAGCGACTATGGATCTGCTTGTCTACATTTTTCACTCCTAAACTGGTGAAACCTTCGACATCAGGGTTGTTGTACGGTCTTCTCCCGATACAGTTCCTACATTCGATGATGGTCCTGGACGAAATAGATGAGACAAAGGGATCCCTCTCAGTTCAATCTGCCAGGTGACTTTGAGCCCTTTCATGGCTCAGCTTAGGCGGCAACAACAGCTATGTTGCCACTAGACGATGGGTCCCAGTGCAGGAGAGGCTCAACCATCATAGGAGCCATCGTTAGTGCCCACGACCAGGGCAAGCAACACTCAGGGGCGCATATAAAGCAACTAACCTTGGTAGACGACATGGATCACATGTCCATTTTATTAGGGAAATTTAAACACTACAAGAAACTTAGGTTTAGGTGACAAAATTTGGGTGTCAAACCAAATTTTGTCACCTAAAGTGCCCTTTCTCTGGCAAAACAATAATTTTGTCACCCAAAATCATCCAGGAACGCGAAATCCTTCCAGACAAGTCCCAAAACCATTCGAACGGATTTGTGGTGTGAAAACATACACCTCGTCGTGATTGAGTGAACGATAAAAATATCACACTAAAACTTAGTATTCGTCCGGACCTATAAATAAACCATTTGGACTCTTATCTGGATGACAAAAGCCAAATTGTCGTAACTAAGTGACAATCTAAGCCGTCATTTTGAAAACGTCCGAACCGACATTACCTTACGAATAATAATCGTCAGCATTTTGTGACAAATTAAAAATCATCATGAACACTCAATACCGTTTAGACATGTTTATAAGCCTTCCAATGTCAAAAAAAAACTTGTCCAGACGCCGAAAACTTGTCCGCACAGGTATGAATGCATCTTCCGCAAATCGTGTGGTTTCATGTTGTAAAACTTCACACATGTCATGTCGAAGCTATCCTGACCACTACATACGGTCCGGACGGATGTAAGTTCTATAAGATTTTTGAATCTGGTATATTTATTGGTGTTAAATTTGATTGGAACACGTGTGAATCTAACCGTTGAGAGTTGTCCGACCTCTATGGACAGTGCTGACGCTCTGCTTGTCACATAAATCCTACCAGACTTGCCAAAATCACAAATTCACAATCTCTTCTCTCAAACTTTTACTATTTCGAGATCTCTCAAAGAACTTCAGGTAAATCATTCAGGTGATACTGGAGCCGACGTATTCGTTGTGCATGGAGCTCCATACCTGATTGACCATTCTATAGAACAATTTTGTTCTAATGGAGAAGGCTCTGAGGGAGGAGCTGAATGCTATGTGGATGAAACTTTTTTCAGTGAGAAAACGTATCTCTCAGTTGTCCCAGTCTGTCTATACTATTTCGATACAACTTCAAACACACATCAAGCGGGTGGATAATATGAAGGAGCAGTTGGAGCATGTGCGTGACGCCTTTGAACAAGATCTGGATCAGCCAACTTGTGATTAAATGATTTAAATAAATTAAACTGAGTGAATTAAATGGGAACCATAATCAATTATTGAATTAAAGTAATGTAAAATAAATCTGTTACGCGTCCGCACTACATTAGTTAGCGTTCAGACACCTCACATTAATTGATTACGTGGGAACGTTGGAACACACCGTCAGGACACCCTTATGGAAGTAGTATGACTTACGTGTGTTTAATGAGAATGTAGGTTTAAAATAACATAATCGTCCGAACGGTGCAGCATAACGTCCGGAAGGGTAAGATGAAATGACGCTGTTGGAACGGACGATAGTACCCTTCGCATGGCTCTATAACTGTCGCATGACTTACACATATTTACCCTGGACTACGGTTGAAAACAGTTGTAACTATCCGAACTCCTCATACATCGTCCACTATTTAAATTTTGGCATTTAATGCGAAAGATTCTCATTGAGCCACAAGTGATAAAAAGCGTGGGAACGAGTAGATGCGTCCGGACGTCGTCCACGAATTGTCAAATACTTGAACAGTTCCACATTTTCTCTTTAACCAAATGTTAACATGTGGACGGTTTTATATCACTGTGCGCACGTATTGTCCCATGAAAAAATTCATTTCGTCACATTTGACTAAACGTTCGCACTCCTCATGCGAACATAAGGAGAGTACATTCGCACATCTCATGCGAATGAATGGAATATACTGGGCATGCCAAGTTTGAATTTCATTAATATTCCATAAAACCATTCGGACGGTATTGTAACCCTTCTGGATGGTTACCTAAAACCTTTGCTGATAGGCTTTATGTGACAAATCGGACGACAACTCGATTTTGTTATCCGAAACCTTTCATGACAAAATTGGGATAACAAAATTGACACTTTGGGTGACAAATTTTTTTAACACCCAAAGTGATTTATTGGATTTTGAAAAACTGTCTAGGTTTCTAGTATTGACAAATGATTGTTTGAGTTTAGGCCATGCAAAATCACTCCCTCCAACACATTTCGATCAAAATTGCAATCAAATTTGATGACGTGCCAAGTCACTTGTCAAAATATGGTCATGTGGCATGCCACTTGTGTTAAAAAAAAAAAAATTATAATTATACTTCTTGACTGTCTCAAAGTGTTGATGATACAATGAAAATTCAATCTCACAAGCTCACATAAAAATAAGGCTTGAAGGTGATTGATTAGTGTGAACGGATGCAACAGGTCTAGTTATGGTTAAAATAGAGACGATATAAAAATTTGTCCCGTTACGGTTGCATCTGGTGTGCAACTAGAAGTCCATATGATAGGCCAAAATTATAAATTTTTGGACTACTATATTTTAGAAAAACTCGTGAAAAATATTTTTAAATGACAAAGAGTTTATCAAAAATATATTTGCTTTTGAACAGAGTTCCAAAATTAATTTTATCTTGAGTCCCATTTTATAATCTTAATGAATTTATTGCAATGATCAAAATTTTCATCGTGAACTATAAAGTCAATGTGCAAACACTTTTTTATTCGAACATGTGTTTGCTACGTCGAAAAAGACAAGAAATAATTGACCTTTTAATTTATTAATATTTTTATGAAAAAAATTATACTTTCAATTCAATTTTTGACTTACAGTTTAAATAATTAATTTGACACATTGCACCTCAAACTGTCGATTGGTTTAATCTTTACACCATAATATTGCAATTTAACTGTAGATATAATGCTAGGTGTATTTTTTTTATTATTATTGGTGTCAATGCTGAAAGCATAAGTTGGGGCACAATTTGTAAACTAACTAATTAATATTTTGGACTGTTCATTGCAAAATCATGAGTAGCATATATATATTTGTAATGTGCAAAATGTAGTTTCCTGCTTTTTCATTTTCTCACCTTTTCTTGTGATTGCATACTGAGTTGTATCTCTTTGGGAGGACAAATTTTTTCTCTTGTTACAGGGACAAGGCCCATCTTTTGTACAGTTTTTGGGGAATTAATATATCATCAGTTACTACAAAGAAAAAAAAAACTCTTGCAGAACTTCCTTTCCAATAGAAACACCAATTATTTACCTATATTACCTGATTCTAAATAGCCACGTGGCAGCTCTTATTAGTCCATAATTTCTTCTGATCTTTTGATCTACTCGAGACCATTGCAAATTTGGAGTGGTGAATAAAATTTGGTGGTTCAGAGGATTAATTGACCTAATTTTTATATCGAAGCCATGGATCACACGCCCATTTTATTATATTATATATCTCGACTACACGTCCTATTGATTATAATGCATCGTAACTCCCACAAAATTAAAGAAAGATTTTAAATTGTCCGTAGTGTCATTAATTTAGTACCACTTGGCTGTATGATTCTTCGTATAGTTTGCTATATATATATAGCCTGAGCACCAGAGTTGGGAAACACCAAGTAAGAAGTCCAGGTCTTTGTACCTCCTCGACCCAGCTGAGCTTAAGCGGGCTGTTTTGTGAGAAAGATGAATACTGCTTCTTCAGCAGCTTCCTACAAAAGGTAACTAGGTTCTGACTAATATTCTTTCCAGCCTAAGCTATATATATATATATATATATATATATATATATATGGCTTCTATCATTAGGGTGAATAGCATAGTCTTAGTCTTGATTTTTGAACAAAACAACTTTCTTTTCTAGTTTTAGTTCGATCTATATTCAATTATTATATAGTGATGTTGAATTCGATATTTAGTTTACAAGTGGAAATTATAACATTAATTGTTCTTTCCTTAATCTGTTAAATTGTTATACGCGCGCAATATTGGTATTCAGGCTAGAAGGCAAAGTGGCAATAATTACCGGTGGTGCAAGCGGTATCGGAGCAAGTACGGTGCAGCTTTTCAATGAGCATGGTGCCAAGGTTGTCATTGCCGACATACAAGACAACCTAGGCCAAACCCTCGCGGATAAGCTGGGAGAAAATGTCAGCTACATCCACTGTGATGTGTCAAATGAAGAAGATATCTGCAATCTCATCGACACCACCGTAGCAAAATACGGGACACTTGATATAATGTACAACAATGCGGGAATCTGTGACAGTGCCTTCGGGAGGATCCTAGAGACGACAAAGTCAGATCTAGAGAGTGTGCTCAACGTTAACGTGGTTGGTGCTTTCCTCGGAGCCAAGCATGCTGCAAGGGTTATGGTACCGCAGCGTAAGGGCTGCATACTATTTACTACCAGTGCTGCTACATCAATTGCAGGTCTGTCATCTCATGCTTATGCAGCATCGAAATGTGGAGTTCAGGGGTTAGTGAGGAACTTGACAGCTGAACTTGGCCAACATGGTATACGGGTGAACTGTGTATGTCCCTACGCAGTTGTAACTGGCATGCCGATGTTTGAGAAGGCACATGACCCAGCTCTAATAGAAATGGCATTGAGTGGGATTGGAAACCTGCAGGGACAAATTCTCAAGCCAGAAGGTGTTGCAAAGGCTGCTCTTTACTTGGCCAGCGACGAAGCCAATTATGTGAGCGGGCTCAACCTTTTGGTGGATGGAGGGTACAGTGTGGTGAATCCTAGCATGACCAAGTTTTTGGAATCACTGGGAAATTTGAAGAAATAAGTCATTTGTGTCATCTCTCGCTTATTTCATGAAGACAATAAACTCGTGACTTTGTGTTTTTTTTCTTATAAGCAACGATGTTTCATTCCAAAATAAAGAGTCAAAAGAGCCTCAATGGGGCTTAAAACTCGATCGTGACTGTTTAAATTAAGTGATTTGTGTAATTTCGGGCTTTTTTACTGATTGAATAAAGAAAAAAATGTATTTCTTTTTTGGACGGATATCAAGGAATCAATATTGTTGGTGATCTAAACCGTGTAAGCTGTATTCTTCTTCACTTTCCTGATTTGTTCATTGTATGCGTCTGTTTAACAAAAGGTAAGTGTTTTGAGAGAGGGTGAGAGACAGTGAATATAGAGGGAGATTGAGAGAGGGCCCCGGAAGCACGTGCAACTGAACTTAGTTTGACGCAGAGACAAACGCAATGGGTTAGAATGGTATACAACGATGTAAGAACCATACCAAATGACACACAACGGTAAATGCAGTATCAAAGTTAATGATACTGTTCTAAACCGTTTGGATGTATATGTACAAAATCTACAGTTTGGTCATATCATTCGACCGGACCATGTTTGCGTCTGACCGGTATGTCCGAATATGCATAGTTTAAAAATGGTTCGACATGCATTTGAACTCGCTTGGTTTTATTGTTCGAATGGTTAACCCAAAATGGTGCGGATAACTAATATGCATTTGAACTCTGTAAATGAACACTTTAAACGGAACTAGTTTGTGGTCAACTGGACTCGACCATGAAAATCGGGTAAGAGATCCTACACAATCCTACACCTATCCAAATAACCCAAACAAATGTCAAAACTCTCCATTATCTCATTCAACCCAGTTTCTCAAAATTTGAAACAGAATGGGCAACAAAAACAAGTAAAAACAAAATATTTATGAAACCAAAACTTTCTCAAAACTAACTAAAGATACATATTTAAACCGCTAAAAATCCAAAAAAAAAAATGAATTATGAGAATTCCCTTTACAATGTTCTTTGCTTTGAAAATTGGGCAGAACTTTCAGGTGGTTTGAGATTGTTTTGGTGCAGTTTGAGTGAGTTTGTGAAAAATGACCATCGGGCTCAATTTTTACGTTTTCGAAGTTCCTTGTTAGCCCGTCCGAACAATTTACTCTACTTTTCGAACTGAAGAAGTGTATTGAACTGTAAATTGTGTTGTTCGCATTTCGTCTCTGAATGGTATACGTAACTGTTTGGACGATTTGCGAGTGAAAATTCTAGAACTTTGATACTGCTCATATACATTTCGAATGATAGCACTCTACTTGAAGGATTTTATCAATAAATGGGTCATGCATTAATGGCGGTACCTGTGATGTGCGTTCGAACGATTATCTTCCTTTTTGGAACTGAAAGATGTTGCCTCCAAAAATTAATAGCACCGATCAAACGATTACTTTTGATTTTGGAGGGTAATGCTTGGAAGGAGAGAACCATCCCAAAAGGTCAATATTCTTTTGAGACGGAAGTTTTTGTTCCAAAAAACACATACATCATAAGCGTTTTGCCCTCTAACTAAAATTACAACGAAAATTTCAGAACTTGTTTTAAAACTGTTTGGTCCATATCTAAACATTTACAAACTAATTCAACAAAATAAATAGAAGAGAATTAAATCAATTCCAATAACAAAAAGTGACGCAATTTTGTTGACAAAATGGAAACTTTTTGAAGCACTCATCAAAAGAAAAATCATTTCAAGTTGCCAACGCCACTCGAAATCCACTAGGAATTGAGAAACCTTACAAACAGTGTTTTAGGAAAAATCATTTTAGGGTGTCAGTGCCATTCAAAATCCACTAGGAATTGAGAAACCATACAAACGGTGTTTCAGACACTGACAAACTCCGTTACTGAGTCTAACAAGCCCGATGCAATAATCTGAATAACCCTAATTGGAGCCACTCTGTGTAGAAACTACCTCAGACTCAGTGGCTTTCTTACATACTTTTTGCAAACGATCTCATTTTTCAACTCCGGACCTTCGACAACCAATCTTTTTCAACATGATGATGGCTTCACAACATAATGTTAGTTTCAAGGTGAATGGATGACAGAAAATTCAATCAATTTAGATTTAGAATCTCTAAGGTGTTTTTTTCTGTCAAATGGAGGCTCAAATAAACAATGACGACCTCCTATACAAAAATGGTATTTTTCTGCCTGACAATAGACATCTAGGAAATACTGTAACACCTCTACACCCTATATCTCGAGTATCACAACTATTTAAAGATCTTCAAGTGATACAATCACATAAGGACTGAAAAGGATAATGTTTGTAGGGATAGTATTGTATTATATCTCTTAGTTTAGAACTCGAGTATCACAACCGCTTATCCTTATATAGTGATATTGCAATCTTATCAGAACTCGAGAGATCATGTTTATCAGGTTATTCTTATCTAGTGATGTAATCTAATCAGAACTCATTGGCAGGCATACAGATAGACCTTGTAGCTTTTGAACTCAATTGCAACTATTTGATAAATCATCTTCGATCAACTCATTATTTGATTCACAATAAGATTACAACTTGATTAGACTGATTTTGCCAGCACTATAACTCAAGCACAAAAAACACTATTAATCCTTCAAAGAATAACAAAGAATTTGTTAAGATGGTACTAAAGAATGTTCCATCACTAATTTATATAGTCTTCAGTGGATGGACGGGCTGGGAAGAGACAAACTAATGTTAGTTTTGTATTGAAGAGTGATAGAGACTCTACTGTAGAGCAAGCAAGTGTGAAGAATGGCATACATAAAGAAATACAAGAGTTTTTCATGCAAGCCGACAAGATCAAACCACGTATATGTAAACCTAGGAATATCTATGAATCTATCGTAAGCAAGCAATATTTCAACATTTCAACAGTAAAGAGCAAAGCTTAATTTGTTAATGCTAAAGTGAAGTGTTGGCAATATTTGTTGTCAAAAGTCAAATCAAATATCGTGTTGTAATATCTGTTGTGAATCAATTTCTGAATTAAATACATACTCTGGGTTACGATAGCTTTCCCTGTAATATCAAACCTAATTTCAGTAGAAAGTAATTATTCCAGCAATATTCTCATATCTCCAAATCTTGTTGATCGCCCTAATGTAGACTTTAATTAGTCAATTAATTACTTATACATAAATCAAGCTTTGGTAGTTGAACTATGTGTATCGTACTTGATTCCACTATAATCCTTCGAAAAAATAATGAACAGTCTTTTTACTTGAAAGAATAGGAGAAAGACTGCATTGTGGTTGTCTAACACTACACTACACATGATAAAATATTGTCTTGGGAAAGCCTGCTGGCTCTTTTCTTTTTCCTTTAAAAATTATTTTATGTTATCGTAATCTAAAATAAGATCATCTTGAAGATTTTTCGAAAATTTGGAAGATCTATTCAATTTTTTTAATTGCAGGACTCCATTGACATGACCAAGTTGCTTTCATCTTGATCAATTATCTCTTCGGTTTTGCTTAATTTAACAAATCTCGTGTAACATATGTAACCAAGTTAAGTAATAATTTTGTCTGGAAGTTGATGGAATAATATATAAATGGTCAAAATAAACTTTTACCCATCTATTATTTTCATGACGTTGGACCAACCAAATATTAAAATATTCGCCATGTGAGACTTGCTTGATATTGTTTAGAGTATGAGGCCTTCTTTATTTTTGTTATAAATATTAACCCATGTGAGTCTTGCTTGATTTTGTTTAGTGTTTTACTAACTTTCATGGGTATTCTTCTGTTAATATTATTTTAAAAATAACAATATTTAGGAAAGGCAATTAAAAAGTGGAGATTGGTGTAAAATCTAGGGTTGAAGAATAAGATGAAAAGAAAATAGCACATACGTAATATATTGGTAAAATGAAATACATATTAATTGATATCACTTAATTAGAAGGAGAAGAAACAAACAAATGCTCTGTTTCCTTAAGTTCGACGTCAGTGCCTTAATCTGTGGAATATGCATCAATATTGTATTACTCGTAAATACATTTTACCACGACATGATGATATTGTCAACCCAGACAACGACATTACAAACTTATTCTCGCATGAATTGTTGAGCGAATAACCGAAATTTGTTGCATAAAACACAACTTCTGCGTGGAAATTTTTTTGTGATTTGCTAAATTTTTGATAGTCTAATTAAGCCACATGATAACGAAGGGGGAAGATCGTTGCTTTTGTCCAACAATAAAATAGAGCCTTTCTAAACACATGACCTTTATAATAATAAAATAAGCCACATGTCAAAGTCCTAATCAGTAAAATGTAACATGATTATGTGTTCTATATTCTCGGACAACGACTGTGTGTATATTAAGTTATCTCATTGACATAAATAAAAGAAAGGGCACATGGTCAAGGACTATATATATAACTGTAGAAAAGCAAAATATATAATATAAAAAGTAACGAGGTTGAATTACGTACGCTATGCGATGACGATTACAATGAATCCACTAATTAAAAAGTAAAGAGGCTATACTACCCGTTAGTTTTGGCGTGTATTGTTAAAAATAATATATATATATATATATGGTAGTTTTCATTAATTATTTGGACAAGATCCCACAATTCAGTCAAAGAAAAATAAAAGGATTACAATTAATATATCAATTACTAGTTACGTGATATGTAATTATCAATCGACCTCACAAATATTATACTTGATTGCATGCACTAATCCTTCAAAAAAAATAATGAACAATCATTTTACTTAAATAATAGGAGAGAGAATGCATTGTACATGATTATCTAACACTGCACTACAACATGACAAAAATTTTATTTATGTTATTATTGTAATCTAAACATAAGAGCTTGAAGATTTTTGAAAGATTTCAATGGTCTCTTTTCAATTTACTTAGAAATTGTAGGACTCCGGCCGTGACATGGCCAAGTCGCTTTCATCTCAATTATCTCTTAATCTAAATATGTGGAGCTACCTAACATATCTTGACACTTTGCACACATATCTTTATTATTATTTTTGCACCATGTTGCATCTATCGAGTATTGAAATATTCGTCCATGCACGTGAGACTTGCTTCATTTTTTTTATAAATATTAACCCATGTGAGGCGTGCGGAATTTTTTTTAGTGTTTCACTAATTTTTATTACTTTATAATAATAAAATAAGCCACATGTGACAGTCCTAATTTTCTAAAATGTAACATGATTACGTGCTCTATGTTCTTGGACAACGACTCTGTGTAAAGTTATCTTATTCACAAAAATAAAGAAAGGGCACATGGTCAAGGACTATATATATAACTATATATAGAAAAACAAAATATATAATGTAAAAAGTAACGAGCTAGGTTGAATTACTCGTTAGTTTTGGCGTGTATTCTTAAGACATTGGACTTCTTCCAATTAGCTTCAATAATTAATACTGATCTGAACTATTGGTGGATAATATATATATAGTATTACAACGAACATATTATGCAGTAAAGCTCGACCTTATAATTAATCAAAATTCAGTGACCAAATAGATACTTAATTTTATTTCATTGTTATTAATTAATTTGGCAAGGAATAATTCATGGAGTCTTACTAAAATAAGAATTTTAAGGCCTTCAGTGTGTAGAGAAGGAAAAAGAAATGATAGAAGCATTTGGACCCCGTTAATATTGTGCTAAACTAAAGAGCTGGATTTAGGTTGACATATAAACTTCAAGACATAAATGTTTGACTTGTTTCCCTACACTAGCCGAGATTGTGTGCTGTTTTAAGAAGTAATCTAGCTATTTTATATGCCGATGATTTGTGTCTAGACTTTTAGATGCCAAAATCAGCAAGTGATAGAGCTGATTGTACTTGGAAAAAAGAAGATTGGGTGGCTTCAATCGTGGAGCCTCTAATGCCAAAGTTAGATATTGATAAGTGTTTTAGTCTAAAGAATGAATTAAGCTTAGGAAAAATATAATGAGTTATGGTTATTTATATTTTATTTATTTCAGTTTTTATAGATGCATATAGTAATCGAACCTTTAGTTGTTCATTTCCAAAAAATAATGAACAATCATTTTGCTTAAAAAATAGGAGATAGAATGCATTGTAAATGGTTGTCTAGCACTACACTACACATGACAAAAATTTTATTTATGTTATTGTAATCTCTCGAAGATTTTTCAAAGATTTCGAAGATCTTGAAATGAGTATCAGTTGTCTATTTCTATGGTTACGTGATATGTAATAATCAATCCTATCACGTATATATGGGGATTGACCTCAAATATTTTTTTTTTCTATTGTTTCCAAAGACCTGTCTTGCAAAAGTAATTAATTGAGAAACCCTACAAACGGTGTTTCATGCAAAATCATTTTAGGCTGTCAGCACCATTCGAGATCCGCTAGGAATTGAGAAACCACAGAAACGGTGTTTCAAGCACTGCTAAACTCCTTTGCCGACTTTAACAAGCCGATGCAATAAATCCGAATAGCCCCAATTGGAGCCGCTCCTTTCATAAACCACCTCAGACTCAGTGGTTCTTCTTACAGACTTTTTGCGAACTATTTCATTTTACAATTCCGAGACTCCGACATTCAAACTTTTTAAACACGCCGATGGCTTCACAACAAAAAATTAATTTCAAGGTGATTAGATGAGAGAAAATTCAGTCGATTTAGATTTAGAATTTCTAAAGTGTTTTTTTTCCTCTCAAATTGAGGCTCAAATAAACAATGACGGCCTCCTATACATAACGGGTATTTTTTTTGCCTGGCAACCGGCATGTAAGAAATACTACGAAACCTCTACTCCTTATATATTGAATGTCACTAGTATTTAAAGATCTTCAATTGGTACAATCCCATAAGAACTCAAAATGATAATGTTTGTCGGGATAGTATTAAACTATTTCTCTTAGTTTAGAGGTGTTTATCCTTATATTGTGATATTGCAATCTTATCAGAACTTGAGAACATCATGTTTATCAACTTATCCTCTTCTAGTGGTATAATTTCATCAGAACTCAGTGGCAGGCGGCCGGCAGATAGACCTTGTAGCATTTGAACTTGATTTCAACTCTCTGATAATCATTAACTCATAATTTGATTCATAATAAGGGACTGATTTTTCCAGCACTATACTCTAGCACAAACAGCAGTATTAATCCTTCAAAGAATAATAAAGAATTTTTTAAGATAGTACTAAAGAATCTTCCAAACTAATTTTTATAGTCTCAGTGGATGGACCGGGCTGGGAGGACACAAACTATAGTTTGTTGTGTATTGAAGATTGATAGAGACTCGACTGTAGAACAAATTAACAAGTGTGAAGAATGGCATATATACATACAGAAATAGAATACCTTTTTTTATGCAAGCCGACAAGAACTCAAAGTATATAGAGGGTGAACCTAGGATCTATGAATCTATCCTAATTAAGCAAACAATATTTCAAAGCTTGGAAGAAGTCCAAAGTTCAAACAATATACGCCAAGATCATGTGCAATGTTTTTGTATTAGAAGGGCGGAAGCGCTTCAAACCAACGTGAATTATTAACGGCTTCGCCTTCATTGTAGTCAGAGCATCGCGTCTGGTTCTTTGGGTTTTATTTTTATTAATTTTGATTTTTATAGGTACAGTTGAGTACCGTATGCCCGTTTTTCATTTTTTTAAAAATAAAATAATATAAACGTGGTTGTTCAAAAATAAAAATAGTGCCTTCTGGAAACTCATAACCTGTTCATCGTTTCTTTTTTTATTTTCTTACAATTTTATTAAGTTATAATAATAAAATAAGCCACATGTCACAATGCTAATGGTTAAAATGTGACACGATTATGTGTACTATATTGTTGGACAACCACGGTGTGAATTGTCACTACAACAAATTTGACGTTTTGAAGCTGATTTTTTTGGACAATAAAAAATTAGTCTCAAAACATACTCTTTAGACATTAGGGATGTAATAATCCAGCATACACCCAAGGTAAATCAAGGAAATGAATTACATGATCGACTGTAGGGAGTTGGCTTTCTTGCTAGATTAATTATATATACTTCCAGCTCATATGGAAGTTGTATGGATATATATTAGGAAGACCATTCCTTTAATTACAAGCTAATTATTTGCGGTTCAGTGAGCTTCAATATGTAGGTAATCCTTTGAGTACGACTTGAGGTTTTCAGCCAATTAGAACTTTCCGCCGATATTCTCCAAGAGCGAAGATAGGGAAAATGTTTCTATAAGACGAGTAGTTGAGTATACAGTTGTTCTTCAATCCTCCAACGGGTTCCTGTACATGCCGACAACCAATTACGTACAGTCAGAACTTGAATTTGAAATAACATCGTACTCGGCCACTAGTCTTGTTCATATAAAACGAAATTACAGAAGCTAAGAGATACACGAACTGGATTTTAAAGGCAGCTGAATTACTTACATGTTGGGGAAAGTCACCATCTTCCATCTGTGAATTGATCAACAGCCGTGCCGCCTGATGAATTGGTGTTGGATCTATCTGGGCCTAAATTTATGGAGACATTAATATATAGATTTATTAATTTTCAAACCGTTTTTAATCTCTGTCTAATAGCGAGATTACGTACTGGTGAAACAGTATTGCATCATTAATCTTGATAAGCAACCGATGATGATCATGGAATTAATAATTGGGAACAACTGACCTGGCCCGCGTCAATGAGGGCTAACACCGCCCATGCAGTTTGGACCAGATTCTCACGGTCGCCTTCTATATTTGTCCACACCTGTTTCAAAAGGAAAACTTTATTTGCTTGGGTACTCCTTTGTCGTCCGTTCTCGCTGGTTTTTCGACTTTTCTTTTTCTTGTAAAGTTTAGTCATAGCATATACCTTGTTTTTGCATGACAAGTAACTCTCGCCCCATCCACCATTAGGCAGTTGTTTTGACTGCAAAAACGTACAAGCTTTACGCAATGCAGGAGAATTTTTGAAGTTCCTTCCGAAGGTTGCCAGTCCTCTTACAGCAAACCACGTACCATACGTGTAACAAATGCCCCAATGTCCACGCCTACAGAAATGAAAATCTTGTGGAAATACCGATAATTTATGCTTAACTAATTATTTTGGATGACAAACAAGATACCATGATCCGTCAGGTTCTTGTACGGATTCAATAAATTGAATCGCCTTGGAGATGCTACTATCTATCTCTGCCCGGCGATGCTCGGGATATAATTTCCTAAAAAGTGCCAAAGCTTGAACTGCTGACGATGTGCACTCCACATACCTACAGGGTGACACATGCAGCTTGATTTGATGTTACGATTGAATGCGTATATGGCTAATACAGAATCGTGGTCAGGCCAAAGAATATTATTACGTACGGTTGCTCAATGAGAGTGTCTTCAAGAAACTCCGTGAATTGGATGTTCTATGAAAATATGCACGAAAAATATTGTGTTAGTCATGTAATCGTGGAGTACATTACTCCTTTTTAAGTATACATATTATATATATGTAGGTGTGGATATATATATGACTCTAAATTTCTTGGGTTTTGGTAAGTTAATTACATTGAGCCAACTGAATGTTCTTTGAGGCTCCCAAAGTCGAACACCGCCATCGCTACCCTATAGTACAAATTAATTAAGAGGAAGTCAATCATTCAAGTAGAAAAGTGTCAGAAAGAGCAAACTAAGATAACAAAGTCATAGAAGTAAAGTACTGGAAAATCTACCAGTAATAGAATCTAGAAAGTTTGAATTCTCACTTGTAGAGAAAGGATGAAATTAACAGCATCAAAAAGCCGCTCGCTCTGAACTTTGCCAACTGGGTCCAATGCCATATGTAGCAAGAGTGTGGCCTGCAAATTAAAGTCATGGTGTTGTTTGGAATTAAGAAAGTTGTCGTCAATTAGCTAGCCACTTAATCAGCTAACACCCATTTTGCAATATTTCTCTCTGAAAATGTGAATTAATTGTAATATCCAAACTGCATGCCCTTGGCTAAGAAAAGAATATAATGGGGCGTGAAATTAATAGCGTTATACATTAATGAAATTTTAGTTGAGTTATAGCCGGCGTTCGAGATGACGGTTCGAAGGGATGGGGTAATTTAGCCTTGTTCTTTCATTCATACAAATAATATTGACCAATATGTATTAATTTTGGTATAGGGGTATGGATGGATTTGGTTTGAGTTCAAGGCATTACCTTCAGACCTTCTCCTGTGCAGTCACTCACCTGCCAACCCTCGTCGTGCATTGAGAATGTCCATGCTCCTTTATGTATGTGTCGATACATGGCTTTGAAGTCTCCAGAAGGATTTTCGCGGATCTAATTATGATGAGCTAATTAAGTTAAAGCTATGTATATATATCCTTCCAAACCCATTTTTGACTTGCATTGTAACCTGTGAGGCCTCGAGAAACTCAAGTGCTTTGCGAAGTGTTGGCCAATTCTCCTCATTGAGTTTACAAGAAAGAATAGCTTGAGAAGCAAAAGCCACATCCCACGTCTGACCGCCTGCACAAGTCTGCACAAGATAAATCAATAAATGCTGCGGTTATATGTGGTTAATTATGAGCATGTTCCACAGGATACAGCTGGCAATGAGGCTTGGGAATGATCATCTCACCTGAACTTTTAAGCCGTCTTCAGCAACCCAGAAATAGTCCGGAATTCTAGCTAGATGAAGCTTATATGCCTCCCCATTTGGATCTTCAACCCAACACGCAAGCAAACTCAAGACCTGTCACACGACAAACCCTTCAAAAAACTACCTCATTAATCCATGTGGATATGATCCTAAATATAAACTTTTATTCACCTTTCCCAGGCTTCCAAAGCAAAGGTATTTGCTGTTTTCATCCTCATAATGAATAAAATCAGTTGCCACTCTTAGTGCCTTATCTCGTAACATTGAAAAGGGCCAACAGTTGAGAATAGGCTCTGCTACATGGTAAAGGCATCCCCATACAACATCTTGGATGAATGGATGAGAATATTGGAGATCCTCCTAAAGTAATTTAACACATTGAGTACCTTTTATCTACGCATTATTAATTTTCCAGAAATAGAATAGAAGACTTGCAATTTATTGAAATTTAGAGGAATGATTAAGGGATCCACATAGACGTTTCTAACGTGGGAAAAAAAACAAACAAACAAAAAGGTTCAAGATTCAACTTATAACCTTTGCAACTGTACTCCGGGCTTTATTCCAGTTTATTTGATGATACGGCTCGTTGTATAACTCTTCCCTTAGTGATCGAACCAAATCGGTGATTCGACCAACGAACCTCTTCCCATAGGTATAAGCCATTGCCGTGTAAACCACGCGATAGTAACATAACATCTTCCCTGCATCTCATACATATTAATTGTGTTATATATATATATATATATGGCGTTGAGTATCCGATATTTATATATCATGCACGAAATCATATAGTTCATGCGGTTTTCGAAGGAAAATGTGAGTGAGAGGAACCTGGATGAAGGGGGAAGATTTGCGGTAGAAGCAAGAACTCTGGGGGATTTGGATTGCAGCCTAACCACTCATACGCTCCCAGTACCTATGCACGAAAGAAGACGCAACTTTTAAGAGTCCACTTAATTAATTTTTTGCTAAAATCAGAGAAATCAAATAGCACTACCTTTGTAGCTTTACATAACATGATCTTCTCAAAATGCTTGCAGAAATACTTCAATCGTATACCTTTTTTTGTTTAAGTATGTATGTTCGAGGTATGTCTAACAGGACGGATCTAGCTGGGGGAATACGGGATCGATCCGTCCATTATTAAAAACACCCCAACCCCCGGAGGCCCGGCCCCTGCACCCCCAAAACAATTTTAAAAAACTTTTCTTTCCTGAGGCAAAATAATTTTTTATTTAATATTTCAAGATTTTGTATACTCTTTTACAAGCATTTGACCACGCCATATAGTAACTTCAGTACAACTGGGGTAACTCAGGTTCTGTTCAAAAACTTGATCCAAGTTAACAAGACAGACTGAAGCTGATTGAAATCTTAGGAGGACGGAGTTATACAGAGAAAATATTCATTTTTGAGCAATATTTTGAATGTAAAAAATTTACAACTAAACATCCAAAATCTCAAAAAATTCAATACTACCTCCAACACATTAATTTTCACACAAACTTTAATACATTTTAAAAAATATGCATCAAATCATTCAGCAAGTTTATCACCAAACAATTATACAGAAAATAATATAAATATTTACTCTGGATTGAAATTAACAACTAAAGGAGGAAAAAAATTTAGATCGAAAGAGATTTGAAGTTAAAAATAGAGAGAGAACTCATATAAATAAGAAGACCAAATTAAAGTTGTCATATGTAAAGCCGCGGAAGAAACTAGGTGGGTTAAGTTATTTATTTATGTTAACTTTTTCAAAGGTGAGGCAAAATCGATATTTTTTTTAACAAAAAAAGTGAACTTAAGATAAATTAATAACAACATAGAAACAAAAACTGGTATTTAGGTCATAAAATAAATTGCTTCTCTTGGTGAAATTTTAATTCAATTAGCATTCGTTGTTATTTTAAAAGATATTTTAATTTTTTTTTGTTTTCATTTTAAACGGTATGATTTTTAAACATTAAATTTGTCTCATTCATTTTGAAGAATAAATGTTATTTAAATGGGTAAGAAATGGATTGTATTTATGGCCTTGCAAAAGAGATTTTCTTCAAAATTTTGGGGGTGGCCTCCTCCTACCCCTAAATTGGCCCCTACCTTGAACCTCATCAAAGCAAGAAAATATCTCAAAATGATCAATATTATAAATAAATGGTTTGATTATTCCACTAGTCCGTGGGGTATTGCCTACTTTCAAATTGGTCCATACCTAGAATAAGTTTTGTGTTAGGCTGCTCGATCCTTGTGGTTATTTGTCAACTCGAGTGACCTCGTAAATGAAAAAAGTTACTAACAAGGAAACGTGTCTAATACCATTTGTCAATTACCATGTGTTCCCTTTAGCTATGTTAGATTTTGTTAATTTATAAGGCCACTCGAGTTGACGAAATGACCACATCAGAACAGCAAGATTAATTCGACAATAATTTCACTCGAGATAACCCGAAAAATGTAGGAGTAAGGGGTAAGGGATGACTAGCTCAGTAAGTAAAAGATGATTTATCACAATCTGAAGCCGAACCATTTTATAATTTACACTTCTAATTAAAGCCACCACAAATTTATCCCTATGAGTGTACTTCCACCGAAACTAATTCCCATAACTTAAAGCAATCTATGTAATAATCCAACTTGATAATTTAGGTTTTATTCATTAACTTAGTCCTTATTATACCTGAACACTTGAAAAAGATCTGAACATATAAATTAATTTGAGAATCAGTTAAAGGGGTTCAATCAGCCATACCGAGACCCAAAATTTTCCAAGCGAAGGAATTGCCAGTAAACCACCATGATCAAGGATCCATTTTCGTCCTCTCGCCATAGCTCTATGATCTCCACCATCCTCGAGGCCTTCTCCAAGGATCCTCAATGCAATGTAGCTCAAGGCCGAGCCAAACATTGTGCTAGAACCCTCTATATGCAAGCCCCAACCTCCATCTTCATTCTGTCTCATAAAAGTAGTACATATATAAATGACATGTATAACTCTACATATGTACAAACTATATTAAACGTACGCGTACGTGTATATATATATACACACTCAGAGTTTCATGACATCTAAATAGTAAGTTATTTTTGAACGCCATCTGATGATATACTCCAGGACTGGGAAAAAAAACCCTCAAATAATACCTGATGATTATACAAGTAGCGGATTGTTTCCTTCTTGTGTGCTGGTGAAAAAATATCGTTGACAGCGCCTGTAACGTACAGTGCTATTACCTGAATAGGGCAATAAATATTTTAAATCAATTAATTAGCTGATTTAGGTTAGTAGCTATACGGACTAATTCTTAAAAAAAATACCCCCACCATATATATATATGGAACATTATACTCAAAGGGTCATATATATAATTTGTGTCTATATTATGAAACTCCAAAATTTTAGCATCATTATAAAAATTATAAAATAATTTATCTCTCCTCATTAAATCATTTTTTTCACTATAATATTCGTTCAAAATTTCTCTCTTTTCTTTTTTCACACTTTCAAAAAATATCTTCATTTTTCATCGATTCCTATAAATTGTCTCCATTTTTTCACTGTAAGCTAAGCTAGTTGTTCGCCTTGTAGGCAACGAAGATATGTTAAGGCTATGTTTGGTTTAGATCTTGAGATATGTTTTTGTGTTTTTATTTTTTGAAAGTAGTGTAAATTCTTTTGAGATTGGTGAAAAGTGTATTAAAAGTTGTTGGAATTTGTAAAACGTTATTGGAATTGATGAAAAGGTATTGGAATTGATGAAAAGGTATTGGAAAACGTTTTGAAAACGTTTTGAGACATGAAACAAACATAGCCTTAAGTGTTTGAAAATGGAAGTTGGTTGATTCATTTAGGCATCCCCGCACCTGTGCTTTTTCTTTTATTTCTATCTGATTATGGTAAAAAAATTAAAACAACAAAGGCACCCATATACTTTCTAATTTATTCAGAGAAAGAAAGAGACAACATATATTGAATGATAAAGGGTTCACACTATCCAAACATGATTACTTGCTGGACAGTAAATATTGTGAAGTGCACATATAATTGTATCGATCTTTTGACTTATTGAACCATCTAATTCAAGAACTTAATAAATTTTAGAGAATTTTAATCCTAAAAAAGTTGTTAGTAACTTATATATATTCAAGGAGATTGTGCCAATTGGTCACGTATGCTAGTTACTGAATGTACATTACTTGGATGACAAAATTTATTCATGCATTTTTGTATAGTTAATTAAAAGGAAATAAATTAAAAAAGGATAAAGAAATAATTTTTTCGAATGGTGCAAAATATACATACAAGGGGTTGAACGGCAAACAACGGCCCAGCAACTTCAGCAGGCCAATGGCCGTCATGGGACTGAATTGACGAAAAGAAACTTAGCGCTCTTCTCAGTGTAGTTACCACTGTTTCTTCGGTTATCACCTCTGTTGCTTCAACTTTTGTCGATGGTGGAATTGGCCCTCGTGGGTTCTCTTTTCTAAGCTGTGAGATTTACACGTGTAAGAGTGACTGAAATATAAAAATTTAAAAATAAGTCGAAAGTCTTACAATTTATATAAATAAATCTCGTGTCCTAGAATTTACATGGCTCTTGAGCAGTTGAGGGAAGATGCGAGGGATTGTGAAGAAGATATGATGGGAGTAACATGGAGTTTAAAACTATGAGGTCCGAATCGTTACCTCTTTCTCAAACAGTTCAAATACCTTAGCTTTCAAAATTTCTTTCTATAATTCTATGGATTACGCACAAAACATTTCTCTATCAAGAAAGCTATCATCCTAATCAACCAACAGAAGATGATAGAAGAGAGACAGATCACATCCAGGTACCTGCATTTTCATCAAAAGATCAGCACTTTGGTTCGTCCGAAAACGATTTTTCTTAAACTCCCCGCGGATCCTTTCAACTTCAGCTCGTTCTTCCGCAGTACCTGCATCCGGGTCGAATTCCCAATGTTGCCGTCCAATGAAATTGTTGCCGCTTACCAGCCCCAGACCGCCTTCGGCTATCTTCAACTTCCACATCCTCTTACGTCACAGACTAGACTCCTACTTCCATACAAGATTATCATTACTCGACCCATCAATGGAATGACATTTTTAGATAGAAAAAACGTATTGAGAGAGAGAGAGAGAGAGACTACGTATGATGGTTTGCCTAGAGAGCTGGGCGAAAATGATTTCCCCTGAACGAAGAATTTGGAAAATATACGCTCGCAACATATTTTATGAAAAAAAATGTGATAATTAGCACTGGAAAGAAGATGGCTATATGATTACGGCCGCCATAATTGACGTCAAAGAGATTTTCTTGAATTCCAACAAGAATGCCAGTCTACTGGACTAAAATGAGCATAAGGATCATTTCCTTCATTTCATTGACACTGAGTAGGTGTTTGGAAAGAAATTCAAATTCTGAATTGGTTACCTCTCCGTGTGCCAAGAGACTAAAGAGAGTTCAGAGAGAGAATGCAATTTGATTCTTGGGATGCACCTTTATTTTCTCTTCAAAGCAAAAAAGCTAGGGAATGCAATTTGATTCTAAGAGCTCGTACCCCCAATATAGATCAGTGAGAGAGATATATAGAGCGAGAGAGAAGAAGAGCGTGGTAGGTACGTACAATCGATTGGTGCGTATGTGAAATATTGCCTAGAGGTGCAATAATTTCTTTGAGTCAATTAATAATATAATGAGAGGTTTTTTTTTGAAAAAAAAAAAAGGAAAGGGTGCAACCACATAGACAATTATCTTTGAGCGTAACCAAAGGAACTCTCACCTCCTGAAACATATTCGGATTGAGCCAAAACTACCTACTCCATAAAGGAGACCATCACTACAATCCCACCAATGTGCGAGTAGTATTGGAAGTGAGAGGGTTAGATCCAAAGATCTTCCTCATTTTTTGGGCGCCCTATTTCAGACTCTCATACCACTCGGACTACCATGCTAGTGGTTATAATATCATGATCAGAGGTTCATTGTCCCAACCGACATTATTTTCTAACAATTTATTTAAATTGCCTTTAAACACGGGAAGTAATTTATATTCGATTGCCCAGAAAAAAAAGCCTTGCAAAAAAAAAAAAATATTCGATTAGCTGTAGTTTAACCCCTTATAAGAATCTCGAATCAAGACAATTGGCCGTTCGCACAAGCTAAACGCGCCAGATATATGAATTCTTTGAATGTCTAAAATTGAAAGTAGAAAGATCAAGTAAATTTTCCTAAACGTATTTTACCGATTAATAAGAAGCTTCTGAAATGTTAATATAACATTACCGGAGACGCAGGATGAAGCGACGTTAATTATAAGCCTCAACCACCATGAAAATTCGCAAAATATTTATTCTAACCACCTCTCAATTTGATCGAATATATTTAAATGTGCCCCTCGAAGATATAGTTTAATGTATTTGGCCACCCCTGAGCTCAGCTGTTGACTTCGCTGATTATGTGGAGGTTCATAATTGTTGAAAGATACTCACGTATACTTACAGAAATAAAATAGTTTTTTTATGCAAGTATGATACAGATGGTTCAACTATCAAATCTTTGACTTTTTAATTAAATAATTGACGGCTAATATACTCAAAATAATGTTTCAGAGATTTGCAATATTATTTTTAGAGTGTGTATCACATGGTTTTGTTTTTTATAGTTGACCCATTAACATTATGTGCACTATTTTTGTTTGTAAAGTGCGCGTTTATTTTTAGTTCATTTAATTTTATGAGGCCCGATCACATGGTCTTGCTGCTGTCATCATATATATTTCGCGTCCAAACGGCATCCATCACAAAACACAAATCCCTACTAAATAAACATACATTAACACTGGTAATTATGGTGATTATTTTGTACGTTACCTTTTCCATTCATGTGACTTTAGTATGGAGAAATAGATTTTATTATTTAAATTATATTCTCTATCACAATTCTTCACATACGGGTCATATTATCCTTTAATTGAGAGGCTCAACACTTGGAATATTGTATTAAAACTGAGCTGAAGTTCAAAGTCAGGTCTTGAACTTAAGACCTTGGCTCTGATATTGTGTAAATTTATCACTTATCCAAAAAACATAAATTGATAGTATTAGTCTTTTAATATTGGCGTAATTCCAAGTCAAATTTAAAATTCCAATTGATTGTATTTTAAGTTTAGTCAAAGTGTTGAAGAGATTAAAGAGTCCTTTAAATTTTGAAAATATAAGGATATCTCAAGATAAAAAGTTAAAACCAAGTAGATAGTCATCAATCACCATTGTAATCAATATTCCCATGTGAATCCTTTCAGATCTAGTCATGAAGAAATTTGGCTATAAGAGTTCCTGATGTTGAAGAATAAGTTTGTTCTTGAAGAATGTATAATATCGAGAGCATCAGAGGGCTGATGGTTACTTAGATTATTGCATCAAGTAGTCAGAGTCAAGCAACTGAAGGTTGCCCGAGTTTGAATCATAGTTGTAAGATTTGACTTTTTAGTGAATATCTGGTGGCTGCTCACCCAGAGTGGCTTTCTACTATGAAATGTAGTTCAAAGGTTTTCCACTTCAACAACGAAATCCTTATCTTCTCGTGTGATTGGTATTTGAATTAATTTTCAGTGTTTAATTTGTTAATTGATTTAACATTTATTCAGATTTAGACAATGCTATTTTAATACTTGTTCTAAAATTGTAGTACTTTTCTAAATAGAGGGATAACGTATTCACCCCTTGTAGTTGTTAATATATATAGAGTTTAAATCGGATTTTTCAGATAAGAAGAGATATATTTTATTTTTTTAATTAAATTTTATTATTTGAATTAGATTCTCTAATACTTTTTTCTGGCTTGCGAGTCTCTTGTCCAATAATTGATAAAACTGAAACAGAAAGCTTTTTACTTCAAATACCAAAAATGATGCAGTAATTAAGAAAAAAAATATATTTTTGCACCTTGAAATTAATAACCGCAAATTTTACCGTTTATATATATCCCATTAAAGTACATGAATAGTACGTGAAGACTAATGCTTGGATGAAGTCCAAAGTGTTATAAATACACGCCAAGTTGTGCATTGTTTTTTCATTGGGGAAAATTTAATAGATAGAGTCCAGCCCTTAGTCTCCCTCTCCTTACTCTTCCTAGCTGAAAAAGATAATAATTATTGCAGCTTGATATTTCAGAAAGAGAAAGAATAGGGAAGATGGACATCCGTTTTACACCTTTATAATTATTTCTGAAATTTGCCACTGATCCCACCTAATTAATGATTATTGTATATTACAAGTCCTATAACCCATGTTTGGATGGCACAAATAAACAACAAAAAATTCACAATCATTTTTTTACCCACTCTCATACTTTTTTACAAACTACAACTTTTTATAAACTATTACAATTTTTTCACTCATCCTAAGAGAATCTACAGTGCCTACCTCAAACAAAACATTTTCACCAGAAATATTTTTTGCCCTTCCAAACACATAATTTTGACAATATATATATATCTTCCACTACAAGAAATTTTTTAGCTTGAAAAAGATAATATATATCCTTTACTACAAGAATTTTGACTTTTAATGACAATTTCTGGGTGATGAAAGTAATTTCTGGGTGACGAAAGGAATTTCGTCAATAAAAGTAACGTTTTTGTGACAAATTTTAAATTTTCTCAATAAAAGTAACGATTTAAGATGTATTTCATTTTAACATAATATTTCATTACATTTCATGTTTTATATTCTCCAATTTTAAGTGTCTTTCTCCCCATTCTATTTGCCTTTCCTAAATAATATTGTTATTTTGAAAATAATTTTAATTGGAGAATACCTATGAAAGTTAGTGAAACACTAAACAAGATCAATCATGCCTCACATGGGTTAATATTTATAATCAAAATCAAGCAAGCTTCATACTTTATTCCCAAAGATAATATCAATTTAACTATGAAAGGTATACAAACTTTAAAAAATATCAAACAAGCTTGATATGGACCAGTATTTTAATACTTGGTGGGTGCAACATTATAAAAATGTCAATATATTATTCCAATCAGACTTGCAATCAAATTGTTCCTTGACGAATAATTGGTTGTGTTACGTACTCCAGATATATAGATTAATTAAGTTAAGCAAAACAGAAAAGACAATTGAGATGAAAGTGAACCATGCATGTCTACCGGAGTTCTGCAATTATGTAAATTGAAAAGAAACAATTGATACCTACGCATTTCAAGATCTTCAAAATTTGTGAAAAAGCTTCGAGATCTTCTTTTCAGATTAGGATAACGTAAATTAAACTTCTAAAGGAAAAAGAAAAGGGCTGGAGACTCGTGCAAGACAATATTATATCATGTGTAGTGTAGTGCTAGACAACCACAATGCTGTATTATATATCCTATTTTATCTAGCATGCGCGCATCACATGGTTTTATTTTTGTTGTAGTTGTTGTTGGCCCTATTAACATTATACGTGTACTAGACGTTTTATTTTTAAAGTGCACATGATCACTTGTTTATTTTTAATTCATTTGATTTTATAAGGAGCCCGCGGGTCACATGGTCATGATATTGCTTTCATTTTATAAATTGGATAAACTGGCTCCTCATGATCATCTTGATTAATCTAATCGTATGAAAGGTCAAATGGCCAAGTTTTCTTTCCATGTTATGTGATTATTTTGTATTTTCCAAGAGTACTGGACCAGGGAAATTGTAATATAAACAAAAATATAATTTGCCTACCAAATATTCTTTGATTAAAGCATAACATTGAATTCTGGGCACATTAATTATATAATGTGAGTTTAAATGATTAGAAATATAAAAATATATAATTTGTGACCAACATTATTATTTATGTATTAAGATGACATTAATAGTAATTTAATTTTAATAATTAAGTTATTTGTTAGGGTAAATTCTGTTTTTTTGAAAATTAGGACACCGATCGATCGCGTCTAAAGGATATCGATGCATCGTTAAAATGAAATGCATGCGTCGTCGTTTTATATAGACTTGACGATCGATCGCGAGTTTGAGACGATCCATCGACGCAGCACGTCGCGTAATGGGTCACTTACCGATTGATCGTGTGGTAACGGTGTCGTTTAATATTTTGCTACCGATTGATTGTTTGTATGTCATGCATGCGTCGTCATTTTATACATCTGTACCGATCGATCACTGGTATGTAGCAATTCGTCGGTATTATCCTTCGTCGTTTTGGTCTTATATACGATCGATCGCTATTTATATCGATCGATCGGTACATTTTATCTTCGTTTTATTGAATAATGTGAGTTTAAATGATTATAAATATAAAAATATATATATTAACAAAGTGTGTTAGATTACATAACAATATATCACGTACATATAATTCATATTTAGGAAAGCATGTATAAGTTGTACATGTTGCATTATAGATGGGGAGTGCACTTGTTAGTATGAGTTAAGTATTAAGATGTTAGAAACTAGTGACATAATGCTTATTTAACACATGATTACAAGTCATAAGAATGAATTATGTATTAAGATGACATTATTAGTAATTTAATTTTAATAATTAAGTCATTTGTTCTGGTAAAATCTGATTTTTTTATAATTAGGTCCACGATCGATCGCGTAGTAATGCGATCGATCGGTACATAACGGTGTCGTTTAATATTTTGCTACTGATGGATCGTTAGTATGTAATGCATGCATCGTCGTTTTATACAGACAGGGAGATCGATCGCGCATTTTACACGATCCATCGGAGAAATTTGAGCGAGATTTTCATGCTGATGAGGCGATCGATCGGTGTATAACGGTGTCTTTTAATATTTTGCTACTGATGGATCGTTATTTTGTAATGCATGCGTCGTCGTTTTATACAGACAGGACGATCGATCGCGAATTTTACACGATCCATCGGTTAAATTTGAGCGGGATTTTCATGCTGACGAGGCGATCGATCGGTGTATAACAGTGTCGTTTAATATTTTGCTACTGACTGATTGTTATTATGTAATGCATGCGTCGTCGTATTATACTTAGAGGACGATCGATCACTCCATTTTACACAATCCATCGATGAAATTTGAGCGAGTTTTTCATGCTGACGAGGCGATCGATCGTAAATACACCGGTCGATCGACGTATATCGAGCTTGAAATGCAAGAATGTGCAAATGTCCTGGGTGAAAGGCAAAAATACACCCACGGCAAGGAGAAGAGGAGATTCGCGGAAGGAGTTACTTGGTCCGAAAAATTTGCCCAAAACACCGTCCTTTTAGTTGTTAGCGTTTTTAGAAGTGCTTAAGGTTAAGCCCAAGTTCAAATTCATTAGTTGTTTAAAAGTGCTTAAGGTCAACATACACTACAATTTATGAATGATTTCGTTGGTTATTTGATGTTTTAAATATTTTTCCATTTGTGGGTACTGGGGAATGGATTTGTGATGATTAGAGCTTATTAGTGTATTATTAATATGTATATTAGAATTTTAATGTGAGTGTTTTCAGCTTGGATTTGAGTGTGGGGAGGCTTGAAAAGTTGTGTTTTCGATCTGGGTTTGTCACGATCGATCGCCTGTTTCTAACGATTGATCGTCTGTTAGATGGTGGTATTGCCGATTGATTGTCTATGTGATGACGATGGATCGTTCGTTAGTTGGACATTCGGCGATCGATAATCTTACTTTAGACGATCAATCGGTATTGAACACCAATCGATCGTCTATAGTAAGGATCGATCGCGTGTTTTGGTCAGATCGCTGCATTATGATTTTTGAGTGTTTGTGTTTATAATTGATACATGTGTAGTATCTGAGCTATACATTGAATGTTTGATTATTGAAGTGCTTGATTTCTGAAAATAAATCATGGAGTTTGAGAAGCATGGAGGGTAAATATTGGAGTGTTTTTGACTTGTTATGTTTGAGTTTATTTGAGGGAAATGCTTAATTCTTGTGTGGGTGTTTACGAATTACTTAATTGGTGTATTTTTTTAGATTGGTGGCGATGGATAAGAGTTGGATTTACGAGAAAAATAGGTTTGGTGAAAAGTATACGGAGGGGGTCCGTAGGTTTGTCGGTATGACTGCTTCTTGTGTAGACTCTCGGGGTTAGATCAGATGTCTGTGTCGGAAGTGCAGAAATGTAGTGTTTCAAGTGTTGGATAAAATGGAAGATCATATTTACATTAATGGGTTTTATGTGAGCTATAAGTCATGAGTGTTTCACGGGGAGGGTATTCAACTTACTTCTAATTTGAGTCAAGAGTCCGGTGCGGGTTTACCATATAGTGATGATGATTTAGAGGGAGATAACTATGATAGAATGACAGAAATGTTGACTGATGTTCATGTCGGATTAGATGGTGGGCCGATAAGGGTTGAAACAGAGAACCTTAATAATAAGGAAACCCCTAGTTGGCAACTGAATGGTTCCACACCACTTAATAAGTTATGGGAAGAGGGAGAACAAGAATTGTATCCTGGATGTACCAAGTTTAGTAAGTTTTCATTTATGGTCCAGTTGTTGCATGTGAATTCAGAGAATAAATTGTCGGTTAAGGCATTTGATATGATATTACAGTTGATTAAGGAGGTGTTGCCAGAGGGGGAGACGTTACCGAGATCGTATTACGAGGCGAAACAATTGCGAAAGGGTCTTGGGTTTAGTTATGATAAGATTCATGCATGTCATAATGATTGTGTGTTATTTTGGATGGAAAACAGTGAGTTAGACAATTGTCCGGTAGTGGGGTGTCTCGGTGGAAATTTGAAAATGACTTGCGCAATCGATGTCCAAGGAAAGTATTGCGTTAATTCCTTTAATCCCTAGACTTAAACGTTTGTTTACCACAAAAGATGTAGCAATTGACATGAGATGGCATAAGAAAAAACAGGTCGATGACGGGGAGAGTTTGAGGGATCCCGCAGATTCATTGGTTTTGAAGAATTTTGATAAGGACCATGGTTGGTTCGCTCAAGATGCCTTCAACGTTCGCCTTGGTCTTGCTTCTGACGGGTTTAATCCGTTCGGAAACATGAGCAATGCATACAGTATTTGGCCAGTCGTTGTTTTCCCATACAATTTACCCTCATGGAGGTGTATGAAGGTCCCATTTTCACTGATGACTCATTTAATCCCGGGTCGAAAGTTACCGGGAAATGATATATATGTATATCTTCGACCCTTAGTGGACTAGTTGAAACAACTATGTGAAGATGGAGTTGAGACACATGACGCTTCAGATGGGACGACATTTAAGATGCAATTGCAGCTTTGATGTGAACCATAAATGACTTCCCAGCATATGCTAATTTATCTGGATGGATTACCAAAGGGAAGTTGGCATGTCCAACGTGTAATTTAGACACTGACGAAGGGGGATGAATCAGAAATTGAAGAAAATAGCAAAGAAAGTGCTGACGAAGATTCGTTCGAAATTGATAGCGATTCTACTGAGAATGAGGCATCGGACGAAAACTTGCAAGAACCAGATTCTGATTAATAAATTCCTTCAAGTATATTTTCTTTTTAATGTTCATGTTTGCTTAATAGTTTTTACTCTTACTATTTATTTTACAATATCTTTATCGTTTATTTTGTTATGTCACAGCTTGTACGACGAAATGAAGCGTGGACAAGAATTTCCTTCAGTTACTTCTGGACGGTTGCATAGTTCAGTTAGTTCGGTTAGTATGAGTCCGATCCCGTGCCCTACCCTGAGCGCTCCAACACCGAGAGCGAATGAAGCCATGAGTCAAAGCACGCCAGCTTGTCCCAATAGTTGTGCATGTAAGAAATTATTCTAATGAATATTTCAATTTTTTTAAGTTAACTAACCGACTTTGTTAATTTAATTTTATGTAGCGACATCACCTTTTAAGCGTGGGCGACGTAGGACACGTGGGGTCGGTTTGGAGAAGAGTCTTGGGTCTGGGTCCAGTTCCGGGAAACTATCGGTACATATCCCGGATTGAGAGTGTGGAGGAGTGTCTTCCACTGCTGCCACTCTATCGACGAAGATTGGGATGTTGGTCCGAGGGCTGATTCCAATCTCCATTCACAAGTGGGTCGACGTTCCTTCAGAAGTGAAGGAGTAAATTATGGATCGGGTGTTGGTATGATTAAATTCATAAACATAGAATTTTTGTATAAGCAGATCGTTACACTTGTAATATTGTATATTTTTGTACTTATGTAGGACCACTTCGACCTTGACTACAACCGCCAGGAGGACGTGAGGACGGTGGTCGAGACTATGATTACGGCACGTGGAACGCACCGCAACCAGATGCATGCGTATTCTAAGAAGTTCCCGAGTAAAGAGGCTGCGTTGCTGAAGCAGCACCCTGATACCACGGAAGAACAGTGGAAGGAGTTATGCGATCTGTTCACCAGTGAACCATTTTTGGCACGTGATTAAAGAAACTCGTTGCCTAAATTGATTTAATATACAATTTCTTAAAATATCACAGAAACGAAGCGAGCAAAATAAGAAGAATAGATCAAAGTTGACTGTGAACCACGCTGCTGGTTCGCGTTCCTTCCAGCGCACACGAGCTTGCATGGTTAGTTAAGAACTAAATTTTAGACTTTATTGATATTTTTTTCAATAACTTTATGCTATTGCCATGTAGAAAACTCAAGAAAGCGGCGATATCAATCCTGCAGACTTGTATAAAAAGAATTATACAAACAAAGATGGGATTTGGACCTCAGAAGGAGCGAGAGAAATTTATGTAAGTTGTTTTCATTTTAATCTACTTTATGTAATTTATGTATATTTATCTACTTTAATGTTTATGGTAATTATTACCATTTTTTCAGGAACGGATGAATGACTTCCAGCACCAGTGTGTTTTAGAAAGGAAGACTTACACCGAAATTGAAGTATATTCCGAGATATTGGGCAAGAAGTCGGGATATGTTCGGGGATTAGGACGCGCGGTTAAGCCTCCACCTTCATCAACTTTGACTACACAATCTTCTGATCTACAACACCAGCTAGCAAAGGCAGGGATGAGATAAAAGCAATGAGAGCTGCTAGAGAAAAAGACTTGCAAGAATTTGCGAAGAAACAAGCTGAGATGGAGGCCACGCTGAGGGACCACCGTGAGGAGCAGCGGGTGGAGCAAGAGCGCATCCGGTTGGAGTAGGAGGAGCGCATGAAAATGGAGCAAGAGCGCATGCGAGTGGAGTATGAGGAGCGCATGCAAAAGGAGCAAGAGCGCTTAGGGCAGAAATATCGAAGGAGCTAGAGAAGAAAATGTTATCTATAATGGAGAAGAAAATGAACGACATGTCAAAGCGTCTATACAGCCTGTTTGGAGGTTCGAAAAGGTAGATGCATCTATGTTGTAATAGTTTTGTGATTATATATTATTACGATGTTATTTTCGATTTAATTGCATATCACTATTTGTTACCATTAATGTGCATTAATATGAGTATTGTATTTTTATTATAGTACTATCTGTTATATAATTTTTTTTTCTTATTGTTTTTCAAAAATCCAAATTATGTTTCAACCATTCGATTGGTAGTTAAACGTCCAGCTATTATTAAAAATATGTAATGCTGATCGATCAGTAAATGCATCGATCGATCGTCACAATTATACCGATCGATCAGTGACGTAGTCAGTGATCCATCGCTTTAATCACCGACCGGTCGTGTCACCGATCCATCACAAATTCACCGATCGATCGTTTATACCGGTCAATCGCTAGTTTAACCGATGCATCACTAAGCCAATTACGATCCATCATCACTTGTGATGATCGATCGCTATATTTAGTGACGAAAAAAATCTGTCACTAAAAGCTTTTTGTGACGAAATTCGGGTTTCGTCACGAAATACATTTTGTGACGCTCTTACCCTGACGGAGCTGGTGATGAAAACATTTTGTCACTAATACTTTTAGTGACGAAATTTTGACTTTTAGTGACAAAAAATTGTCACTAAAAGTCATTTTTTTATAGTGTAAATGTCGCTGATCCGAGAGAGCTGCCGCTCCTAACCAAGGTGGGTAAGGACTTGATGGAGGTTGCGTCCCTCAAATGAGTACTCCTGAAAGTCTAATGTGGAAACAAACCTTTCCGCCACCAACTGGCGGTCCAATATCTGAGCCTGCCTCTGAGCCGAAGTCATAGGCCTAATCTTTGGAGGATGTCAAGAAGAATAAGCTCTGAAACGTTTAGCCATTTTCTCTTGATCCGTAAGAAAAAAATAACGCTAGAATGGACTACAACCGTTCAAACTATAACATCTCAATGTTTGAACAATTGCATGTTTGAATTCGAATGAAGTATCTTAAACGCACAGTTTCATTAAACCGTTCGGTGTAGACCCAAAATGGTGCATTTTAGCAAACATGTTAAAACGATAGAGTCCAACTGTTCAAACACTGTTACACATCAACAAAAATGGCAGAGTCGATTCTGTCATTTCCATAAACCTAAACACCTATTTTGTACGTTAAAGAATTCACAAACAATCCAAAAATAAGTCTAAAGATCTAAATTCATCAGCATGTATGTATTTTTTTTAAAAAAAAACTTTTTAGCATATTCCTATCAAAATATATAAACAAAAATCAAAGGATAAAAACTTACAAAAAGAAAAAATCTGTTTAATAGGTTAATATCCATTAAAACACATACTTGAAGAGTGTAGAGCCTAGGAAATAAGACTTCTATAGAACCAAATGAAAATGTGAGTATGGGATGGTTGGAGAGATTTTCTTAGTTGTGAGAGAATGGTAAAGAAATAAGGCTAGAGAGTTTTTATTTTCGAGCCGTTAAAAACAATAACCCATTAACCAGAACTCGTATTTTTTGAGATTTCGGATGGTTAAATTCCGTTGGAACAAAGGGAACACATTGTTCAAACGGGAATAAAAATTATAAAATTGATGTTTACAGGACGCGCATTTAACTTTGTAGGTGGAAAGCTGGTTCGAATTCTGTGATGTTTTTAGGAAGTGCATCATGCATCCCAAACATTCCATTGCGTTAGAACTCCCTCGTTTCACTATGAACAGAAGGCAGAATACTTGTTCGAGCTTAAATATCTATGTTTGAGACGTGCATTTAAAATAGTTGTTCCGATACGCGTCCAAATGGTGTGACAATTTTTAGGACGCAAACAGTTGCGTCCCACCAAACGTTCAAATTTTCTTATGAATGGGAAGCAAATTGTACGTTTGGAACGTATATGTTGGAGCTCAAAACGTTTGAATGTTTTTGGGGACGAACACATTGCGTCTCAAATGATTCTTTATCGTTCGAACCTTTGACCTTAAGTTTGAAAATGTCTTAGGGACACGCAAATTTGTCCGTAAATTTTTTTTTTTCTTTTAGGACGACATGGTTCCGTAACAAGAATAAACCTTTTCAGACGATTTTAATTTATGTCTTAAGAGTCGAACTTGCTCTATTTTCGAGAAGGAATTTAAACTCCATCCCCAAACAGTACGTTTTTTTTGAGACGGATTCCAAAAAAATAATTGGAAAAAGTCAAATTTATCGTAATACATAGGCAGATGTAGCAACAGGCATCAGCCACCATGTAAATTCGCAAAATATTTATTTTAAGTACGTCAATTAATTTGATCGACTGAGATCGTAAATGCCCGGGCCCAAATTTTAAAAGAAAATATTTTCATATAAAATAATACATTTTCACTATGACTAATTATTTATCTATTATCTAATATTTGAAAACTAATTTATACATAGTCAGTAAAATATTCACAACATAAAAAGCTCAAAAATATCAATAAAGAATTACAATTTACATTAGCATATTCGATATTCTCTAAAATCAATTAAGATCTCCCAAAAAAATTACCAGAACGATTTCCCCAAAATAACTCTCCAAAAGTATTATTGCAAAACACGTCTTTGAAACACAAATATATCTGAAGCTCCTCAAACTTCTCTAATTTTGCAAACTCTAAAAAATATGAGAATAAGTGGTGAGCTACGACTAGCTTAGTAAGTAGTAAGTCAATAGAGATTGAGAAAAAAACAATTTTATCAAAATAATCGAAATCCAAATGAAAACTCTCTGAGCCATACCAAGACCAAAATACAAGTTTGTAACAAAAATATCTAAGGCCACACAATATAGGGAAATCACTCATTGTCACACAGACCTCCAGGCCACACAGGCATCCAAATACCACGAGGGGTATCAAATTGGACACACATACCACAAAGATAAACAGGCCACACAAACCATAAAAATATATCACCAGCGCAAAGTTATAACTATTTCAATTGAGTTTCACAAAAATCTCAACAATCACATTTTATCTAAAATTTGTTTAATTCCCCAAGTAATACATCAAAACCAATAAAAATACGATGCACATTTAAAAAAAAAATCATTGAAGAACCACTTACCTCGAACATTTATCCAATACTTAAAACTTCTCCAATAATTGTCAAACATCCTCTCGGAACCTAGTAGAACAACCTCAATCCAATTTTTGGTCTCCAATATACATTCTCTGAGACCATTTATTAACCGCAATCTCTTCAACTTTTAAAATAAAAACATATCTCTATCAATCACTTTAAAATTCAAATAAAAGATCATTATCCATATCTTTGAAATTCAAACACAATAATAATCTTTATCCATATCTTAACCTGTAAATTCAAACCTAGGATCAAATCTCTATTTAAACCTTCAAATTCAACTATAGATCACATCTCCATATCAACTCTTTAAATTCGAAAATACGATTCATCCTCTATCCAAAAATCAAACTTAGGATTAAATCTTATCTCTTCATTTAAAATTCAAATTACTCACTTAACACCTTTTTCAGGACGGGGTATTACAATCTCCCCTGCTTGAAAGAAATTACGTCCCCAAAATTTACAGCACCTTCCACAAAGAATAAATCCATTAACAAAACAAATCACAAAGCATTCACGCTTCTGCTACGCACTCTTATCATACAAAATCACTTCACAATTCTTCTATTAACACAATTTATGCCTAAGACCCAAGCACATACAATATTCAAGCCTAAACTAATATCAACATCAATATCCTCGAATCAAACCTAAGCCCTTAGCTCTTATCCTTAATAGAATTATCAAATTTAAAGATGTTATCCCACTTCAATCGAAATTCTTCTGAAAATCAAGAGAGTTATCACATATCACAACCTATGCTTGGACTTCAATCAAAATCATCCTAATAGTCTACGGAATCATAAAGCTATGCTCTGATACCATCTGTAATGCCCCGAACTAGGGGTGAAAACCGAAAATGTAGTCTGATTTTTAGACTGGAATACGGTCAGGACTGCATTTCCGATTATCCTAAATTAAAGGACCAGACTGGACCACTTATAAGTGGTCTGGTCCGGTCCCCTCCATTGTTAAGTGGTCTGGTCGGGACCACTTAAGTGGTCCGGACCGGTTTATGTGTTTTTTTTCAATTCACATTTTATAATTTTTAAGATAAAAATAAAATAAATTCATTTAAAGACTTAAATTTCTTCCTCTCATACCAATACTATAATTTGCTGATTAATTTAAAGATGTGAATTCATTAAAAACTTAAAAATGAATTGCAAGTGCATTATAGAGGCCAAGTTTTCATATCATGCTCTTCTGAAGATAATTGTGGAAGACCAATATTTGTCGGTACCATTGCCAAATGGTCAACTCGAACACTAGGCCTTCCTAAGACCAAATGTGTGTCCAACATTAGCTTATATGTTTTGGTATCTCAATATCCATTTTAGTTGTTACTATTACAATGATCAACTGATTTGAATTGGTGTTTCCTGACTTGGAAGAATGACAAAGGCTAAAACTTGTTCAAACAAATTAGTTGCAAATGTCTTACAAAATTAAGATACAAATTAATTACAAATGGCTTACAAAATTAAGCCCCATAAGTTAAAAATACAAATGTCTCAAACACGCACAAAAAAATACATTAAAAAACTAAAAAGCTTGCAAATGTCACAAATGAGTTTTTTTCTTAAGTTTTGCCAGTGGTTGATGTCTCAAGCTCGCTTAGTGTTGTGTTATTGCTTGCCACTTCTGTAAGTTTATATGTAATTAAATGTTAAAAACAAATAAATATAAGTAAAGCATAGAGAAAATAAAAAGAGAACTAAAATTACAAACACATTTTATTTACCGGAATCCATGTCATAACTCTCGATACACTCCAAAGTCTCTTTGATGTTAATTGGATCATTTTCATCCGCACGTCGCAACCAATCTTGGGTACAAACTAGAGCCTCCACACTCCGAAATGGATCAAGTACATGTCCCCCCGTACTAAAAGCGGATTTTTAAGACAAAGTAGAGATGCAAAATTTCTGAAACATCTTCCTCCTCAACTATAATATCTACATCATCTAAACCCAAACTCCTAGCATCAACAATATGCTCCAAACGATTACTAGAAGAAGACATAGTGTCTACAAGCCTACAAAGAAAGTATACGATAAAATAAATAAGACATGACCATTGCTATAATTCACTATGAAAAATCAGATAGACAATAAATCAAATATCCAAAGTTCACCCAACAAATTTTCATGCACTTCAGTACTATAGCACACTAATTAGTAATTACATTAAGACAACTGCCACGAATAAATCACAATTCGAGCATATGAAAAAAAAAATTGGAAGAAGTAAGGAACCGAACCAAAGACCAGTAAAACCTAGTCCGAATCTCCAAATCACTTTACAAAACCATCCTTAACGTGGACGAGTTGTAATACAAATATTTCCTCCCCTAACAGCACAAAGGGTGACCAGTAGAAGGCTGAAATTGTCGAACTTGGACGAGTTGTAATTAATGGGATCACGATTGCACGATGCATTATTTTTTTTCCCCGAGCAAGTATAGTTGGAATAGTTAATTAACGTTGCTACTGACCCAAATCCTACACCTAGTTTACACTAACAACATTACACATATCTAAAATGCACACTAATTTCATATTACAGGAACAAAGCTCAGTTTACACAAATCAGTGAATCACAATCACGCACTTGGCTACTTGTAAAAAAAAGCAGAACAGAAACAATGGAAAGTATAGCTAACGACCTAATGCTAAGTTGCTAACTTTGAGGAGACTGGAGAGGAGATCTGATGAGTGGGGGGTCGGGGAAGCACTGGGCAGTGGTGGATTGCTGGGCTGCGATTGGGGCCCTGTGGAGAGCCGTGGTGGTCGATTGTCAAGGAAGAACTGAACTGTTGGGGTTTTAGTGGCTGGTGGGTTCTGCGCTGGCGCTCCACAGTGGTGGCCGGCAGCAGTTATGTGAGTGGGGGGGGACGAAGGTTGCTGTGAAGTGTAAAGTGTGGTCCCGAAACTATCCTAAAGTGGAGACTATTGCAGTAAGGTGTAGAAAAAAAAGAAGTGTGAAGTCAAGGTCTTTGACTCAGTCAAAAGTGTGGTCTTGAAGTGTGAAGTTCAAGTCCGGTCAAGTGAATGTTTTGGTTTTTTACTTTTTTATTGTTCGATCTGTATTAAAAAAAATGTTTACTAAATGCGGTCCGGTCCGGATATCAAAATTTTAGAGACCGAACTGGACCGCATAAATCAGGTCCTCAAATCCGGTCCGAACCGAACCAGATTTAAACTTTGAAAACCACAAAATCAGTCCAGTCTGGTCCGATCTGGTCCACAATCCAGTTTTGTTTAGCCGTACCCTGGACCCTCTAAACAGAAATATTGCCATATAAAATATGACTTTTTCACCATGACTAATCATCACCTAATATTTCAAAACTAGTTTCTATAACCTCAGTAAAATATTCATCACTACAAAGAAGCTGACAAAGTGCCCAATTCGTGAGCTATGGTTCTGGAGAGTACTTCCGGACTCTTTCATAAAGCCGTCTGCACCGTTCTTTCATTTATGATAAAAAGTTATTTGTCATCTACGAACAACATTCGAACCATTACATATACAAGTTCGAACGCTGTTACGTTGAAAACGTTCGAACGTGTTAGTGTATCGTGCGCACGGTTTCCTATTTGAAGACCGCATGGACATGAGAAAAATCGTTCGGACTGACTAATTTAAAACAAAGTGTGTTGACGGATAGTTATGCGTGCGCACGTTATCAATGAAAAATAATCGTGCGGACTGCATTTTTACCATTCGAACGATTTTTTAAATATTTGAATTAATTTAATTAAAATTTTAGAAAAAGTATAAATAGAAAAATATTCACTGCTCATAATATAATAAAATATCTACAAATATGCAATCATTATTAAAAGTAAATAAAATACATAATTGATAAGTTCTGACAAAGTAGTAAAAATACATAAATATACCCATATTTTCATTTGGGTGTCGAATGAGATTGCATCTTTCCCATTTGCTCCATCTTCTGCTCACGCATCTGCTCCGCCATTAGTTGCATCATCCGTTCTTGTTGTTCCACTAGGTTCCTTTGCTGCTCCTGCATCATCTTCTGGTGCTCTTCGTCTTTTTTCTGTTGTTGTTATGTCATCATCTTCATCAGCTTTTCGTCTTTCTTTCAATGTTGTTCTTCCTCCTGCTAGCATGACGTTTTACTGTGACCAAATAAATCAATATTAGAGAAAAAAAAGACAATGAATTATGTTGATCAAAATGAATTAATATTTGCAGTCATATTCTTCAGAATCACTACAATCTTCACTGAACGATTTTGAGGAATCATCGCTTCATTCTACATCACGTTGTTGTGGACCACTCTCATCGGTTACTTGCACATAAGCCTTGACATCATTTCTAGTCAATAGGTGGTATGCTTCAATGTCAAATGAGTTAAAGTCCACAAAAAGCTCATCAGACTCATTGTTCTGGTATGCTTCACGGTTCGACGGTCCTTCTCCATCTTCATTAGCTTCCTCCTCAAAAGGTGGAATATCATCCGTGTTTTTATGAATAATCTTTTAAACAATCTTCCAGTGGCTTATGTGTCAATTGTTTTGAACAAACCGAGTGTCAATTTTATTTTTGACACCAACAACTTTCGCTGATAAATTCTTAACTTTAGGTGACCAAGTTTTGATACCCAAAACCAATTTTCTTGTCGTGACATAAGAGGTAATTGAGATGAAAGCGACTTGGCGAAATCATAGGAGTTCTGCAATTAATTAAGTAAATAGAAAAGATCTTCGAAATCTTTGAAAAATCTTCACGATATTCTTTTTAGATTACAATAACGCAAATAAAATTTTATCATGTGTAGTGTAGTGTTAGACAACCATGTACAAAGCATTCTATATCCTTTGGTTTAAGCAAAATGATCATTGTTAATTATTTTTTTGAAGTAGTGCACTTAAGTATGATAGTTCAACTAGTAATTAATATATTCGTTGTAATACTTTTTTTTTTGACTGACTTGTAGGACCTTGTCCAAATAAAATAATTAACGAAAACTAACATATATATATATATATATTATCCCCCAGTAGAGCAGATCAGTATTAATTATTTAAGCTAATTGGAGAAGTTCAAAGTCTTAACAATACAAGCCAAAATTATTGAAACACTATATAAAATTCTGCAAGCCTCACATGGGTTAATATTTATAAAAAAAATGAAGCAAGTCTCACATGCATGGGCGAATATTTCAATAATCGATAGTTGCAACATGATGGAATTAATAATAAAGACGTGTGAAAAGTGTCAAGATAAGTTGACTTTCAGTAAAAATTGGTAGGTAGCTATGCTATGTTAGATTAATTAAGTAAAGCAAAACAGGAGATAATTGAGATGAAAGCGACCTGGTACCCATTTCATGAAGACATTCGAAATCTTTTAAAAATCTTCAAGCTCTACTGTTTAGATTACAATAACAAATATAAAATGTTTATCATGTGTAGTGTAGTGTAGAGTTAGACAACCATGTAAAATGCTCTATGTCCTATTTTTTAAGTTAAATGATTGTTCATTATTTTTTGAAGGATTAGTGCAATCAAGTATAATAATTAATACAGATAGGTCAACTCGTAATTAATATTTGTGAGGTCGATTGATAATTACATATCACGTAACTAGTAATTGATATATTCGTTGTAATCCTTTTATTTTTCTTTGACTGACTTGTGGGATGTTGTCCAAATAATTAACGAAAACTACCACATATATATATATATATATATATATATATATATATATATATATTTATCCCCGATTAATGCAGCTTGGAAGAAGTCCAAAGTCTTAACAATACACGCCAAAACTAACGGGTAATTCAACCTCTTTAATTTTTAATGAGCGGATTCATTGTAGTCGTCATCGCATACAGTACGTAATTCAACCTCGTTACTTTTTGCATTATATATTTTGTGTTTCTATAGTTATATTATATATATATAGTCCTTCACCATCTGCCCTTTCTTTATTTTTGTCAATAAGATAACTTAGGTTATGTTTGTGTTGTAAAATTTTTGGTATTGAGTTTAGTGAAAAAGTGAAGAGAGTGGTATTGGACAACAATGTTTATCTTATTTTTACTTTTTGAAAATGATGAACTAAACGGTCAATTACTATGAAACTATAAAACTAAAATATAGAAAACAAAAAAAGAACCATACCCCGTTATATTTTTCCTAATCATAATTCATTATCTAGACTAAAATACTTTTTAATATCTAACTTTGGTATCCGAGGTTCCATGTCCGGCGCTAGCCACTCTTCTTCACTACAAGAAAACAAACTTTGGGTGGCAAAAAAATTTGTCACCCAAAGTCCCCAGTTCGTCACCTATTGTTTTTTGGGTGACAAAACCGGTTTGTCGCCTAAAGCTCGTCAGACAAAGATTTAGGTGACGATTTTTGCGTTTGGTCGCACAAACCCGTTCGGATGATTTACAACACCGTTCGAATGGTTTTGTCTCATAGCGACGAAATTGAAAATCGTCATGCCCAGTACAGTCCATCCGTTCACATGAGTTGTGCGAACGTACTCACTACACGTTCGGACCGCTCATGCGAACGGTTCGTCCAAGGAGACGAAATGAATTTCGTCATGTACAATCAGTGCGCAGGATTCTATAAAATGGTCAGAAAGGGATTACATAGCGTCCGGACGCTGTTGTAAAGACGTCAACACCGTTGTTCATTTAAGACGAAATATCTATTTGTCATCCTCAGAACTCATTCGAACTACTATGTATACGATTCGGCCTCTTCGTCAGAAGAACACGTTCGAACTGGTGCACGCCTTTATTACCGTTCGGATGGAGTATTGAAACGCGAAGAGTGCGGAAGGGTAGTTATGCGTGCGCACGTTATCGAGACCAAATAATCGTTCGGATCACCTTTGTAACCGTTAGAACGATTTGCTTCGTATTTAAGTTAATTTAATTAAAATTTTAAAAAAATAAAAAGTAATACAAATGGAAAGATATTCGATGGTCATAATATAATAAAATATCTACGAATATGCAATCCTTAGAAAAAAAAAGTAATAAAATATATAATCGATAACTACTGATAAGGTAGTAAAAATACAATATAAATCTACCCAATTTTTCGTTTTGGTGTCGAACGAGATTGCAGCTGTTTGATCTGCTCACACATATGCTCCGCCATTAGTTGCATCCTTCGTTTTTGTTGTTTCACTAGGGTCCTTTGCTGCTCCTGCATCATATTCTGATGCTTTTCATCTTTTTTGCGTTGCTGCTCTGCCATCATCTGCATCAGCTATTCGTCTTTCTTTCATTGTTGCTCATCCATCATCTGCAGAAGTCCACATCACATCCTTATTAGTATGTGTCCTTTTATAAAGCAACAGACTAATTTCATCAGATTCTAGATTTTTTTCTTACAAAACATGCATGAGTAAGGCAATCCCACGCGTACTACCTCGAACAAGTTTGATTCCGGACACCGCTACAAATGAAGAACAATGAATTTAAAATTCAGTTAAGCATAGAAATTTTAAAACTCGTGATATTTAATAAAGATTGACGGTGTAAGATACTTACATGCACAACTACACTGGGTGCCACTGGTTGTGGTGGGGGATGGTAATTCATTCCTATCTCTAAGGGAAGGACCCGACATTGCTAGCGTTATCCGAACTTCGTGTAATTCTTTAATGGGGGCTAGGGCTACTAAATGAATGCATGACATAACAGCAAGAACCGTTCGGACGTAACATTACGTCCGAACAATAAATATCACCGTTCGGACGTTTTTCCAAAAGCGTTTGAACCAAATAAATGGGTCTGGACGGGCTATATTACGTTCGGACTGCAATTGTTGAATAAGACAGCTCTTCGCCGTACAAACTCTATTTTCACCACAAATTCATGTCAAACTCAACCCAAATCAGAAACAGTTCAATATATACATATCACAATCAACCCCAAACTCCATGACTATCATTTTAAACCCTAAAAATTGAAAAAACACATCCTATGATACCCTAAAATCCCTGTTTTTCATACTAAAACAAAAGAAAATTTAAAACTCACTAACCTCAAATGAAATACAACGCGAAATCTCAAATGAATTGCTCATTTCACACCCTTTTCAATGAGATTGACGTCCAAAATCAGCTCCACTTTTCACCTCTTGCTCAAATCTCTCAAAAGTTTCAAGTTTTTTACATTTTGGCTATACTGTCTACGATTTCCCGTCCTTTAAATGAATACAAGTCGTTCAGACGCTTTTAATGTAGTTCGGACGCCTACGTGTATAATTTGAGTGGGAATCGTTGCTGCCTAAAATTTCACACAGTCCGAATGATATCAAACCAACCGTCCGAACTGAATCTTTAATTTCAAGCGTCCCGACCATATAAACTAGTGTTCAAATGGTTATTTTTACATAATACGACACCGTTCGAGCTTACAGTAAACCGTCTAGACGGTAACCTTAACGTTCGGACGGTTATTGACGTTTTTTTTCATTTTTAAAAAAACTTATACAATGAAATTTATTAGCAAGTTTTAAATAGCCAAAGTTAGTTAATAATATAAATAACCTTAAGTGTGTTAAGTTCTAAAAACAATATTTATTTGAATGAGTATACCGAAATTAGAAATGTAACATTAATACAAATGGAAAGATATTCGATGGTCATAATATAATAAAATATCTACGAATATGCAATCCTTAGAAAAAAAAGTAATAAAATATATAATCGATAACTACTGATAAGGTAGTAAAAATACAATATAAATCTACCCAATTTTTCGTTTTGGTGTCGAACGAGATTGCAGCTGTTTGATCTGCTCACACATATGCTCCGCCATTAGTTGCATCCTTCGTTTTTGTTGTTTCACTAGGGTCCTTTGCTGCTCCTGCATCATATTCTGATGCTTTTCATCTTTTCTCATCATATACCGAAATTAGAAATGTAACATTAATTAAAATATTATATTAAGTTTCAATAAATACAACATTAATTAAAATATTATACCGAAACAATACTCTCTTTTAACTCCGCTAAAAAAACGTTTTCTCAAGGTAGTCACTTTGTTTGTCCCCAGACATTTATGATACTTCTCCTGGAGCGTTCCATCGTTAACTTAGCAAAACCGTCCGAACATAAGTATAAACTGTTCGCACGAACGTCAAACTGCGTCGTTTAAATTTTCGGACGTTCGAACGTAACAATACCATCAGGACGGTATCGATGTCTTAGGCCTAAAGTTTTGCAACGTGGAATCACACAATTTACGGAAGAAGCGCGTAAAACAGTGCAGACCTTTTTATTACGTCCGGACTCTATAATTTTTTTCCATTGGAATGTAGTTTGTTACGTCCAGACTGTATTTTGTGTTCATGATGATTTTTAATTTGTCACTATATCCTGACGATTATGATTCGTTAGGCAATGTACGTTCGGACTTTGTATAAAACGCATCCGAACGGCATTGAAAAATTTTGATGATTCTAATGGTCACTCAGTTACGACGATTTGGAATTTGTCACCCTGCATAGTGTCCAAACGAGTTTCTTGTTCGTTCAGAGTACAAAATCAGTCCGGACCATACGTAAAGGGTTCAGACGGAATCGATGTCACGGGCCTGAAGTTTTGCAACGTGAAACCACACGATTTGCGAAAGAAGCAGTCATAACTATTTGGACGTGTTGCTCATCCGTTCAAACGGTGTCGCCTCATGATAACAGTTTGGACTCTATCCCTCTATGTTCAAAAGCTTATTTGTTATGTAGTCCCCACATTATTGGTGTCGTCGTCGGACGTGTTTCTACTTTATTTTTATACGTGGCCCAATCAAATTTCAAGCGTCATTAAATATGCCGATGGATTCGAAATGGATCTAGAAGTTTAACTGGCCGAACTGGTTTTATTGGTCCGGACGTCGGGTAGAAGAATTTTAATTAACCATCCAGACGACCTTTTTGTGTGGTCCGGATGAAGTCGAAAAATTGTGACGATTCTAATCGTCACTCACGTACGATGATTTGCAATTTATCACCCAGCATAGAGTCTGGACTGGTTTATTTTTTTTGTGACGAGTTTTATCTTCACTCATTCGCGCGCGTGTATGTCGTCACACCAGAAATACGTCCGAAAGTTGTTTTGACCGGTCCGGACCGGTTTTGGCGTTCTTGGATTGTTTTGGGTGATAAAATTAATATTTTGTCAGAGAAAGTAAACTTTAGGTGACAAAATTTGGTTTGACACCCTAAATTTTATCACCTAAACCTATATTTCTTCTAGTGCTTATTATTTCAGGTCTAATCAGCTCTGGCGCTTGGAGATTTTGGCATTATCAATCTAGACACAAATTATGGGCAAACAAAATAGCTAGATTACTTCTTAAAACAGCACACAATCTCGGCTAGTGTAAGGAAATAAGTCAAACCTATATGTCTTGTGGTATATATGTCAACCCGTGATAGTTTTTTCGACGTAATTGGTAAGGTCGTTATTCCTAAAGAAACTGTGCAAAGATAGGCCTACGCCAAGTAATAAAGAAAACCTAATGCCTTATCAAAGGGTGGTGTATCTCAGAAAGAAGAAACCTATGGCCTCACAGATAGGTATCTCAAACTAAAAGAAACCTATACCGTCAAAAGGGGTGTATCTTAGTAAGCAAGTAACTAGACAAAACAAAAACAGTGGATACTTGTAGCAGTTAAAAAAACAAAGCCAATCAACATTATAGAATAGTTCTCGTTGCTGAAAAGATGATATCCGGCAAACACCATTTTCTTGCTAACTTCAAGTTGGATTGAGTCCTCTGAACTTGTTTGAGAATGCTCATTTAGTCCACCACTCTATTGCTAATATCGTTAAGGACATCAATAACTCTTCTTAGCTTGCCCCTGAATATTTTGTTTTTTCGTTCCCTCCATCAATGATAAATCGCAGCGCTGAACATGATTAGTTCTAGCCAAAAGTGTCCTACCCTTCCTCTTCATGGATAGTCATCGTACCACCACCTTCTAACTATACAACCTTTTAGGCATACCACATCTATCCAACAAAATAATCCAGAAAAAACAGATGTTTCGCATCCTCTAGATGCATCCGAGGATCTTAAGATGCACAAGACTTATTTACTTCAACTCATATAAATTTGAAGGAACGTCAAACGTACGCTTAACCCCATATAAGAGAACCGGCCATGCATGTTATGTATGCTTTATAAATGATCTACCATACACACCTATAACAGAACCCAATATCACCTTCAAGACCACGCATGTTACATATTTCAAAATTTCATGTTTAACATGAAATCTTAGACTACACAGTCACACTAATTAAGAACCCCAACTAATATTTCATGTTATCTATCCTTTTCACTACTAGTCTTTTTTTTTCTGAAATTTTCACTACTATTGTCAATGACCCATCACATCACAATGATAATTACTTCACCGATTAGATCTCGTCTCGAAGTTGTTAGACCACTCTCTAAGCACCCATTAAGCCCAATTCCAAGCCTAATCTGCTAGAGTCCAATAAGCTTTATCAAATTATATCTTAAAGCCCACAAATCTAGAATTTCCAGCCCTTTAGTTTTGCCCAATATTAACCATGTCCAAATGCTTCTATCATTTCTTTTTCCTTCTCTTCACACTGAAGGCCTTAAAATTCTCATTTTGGTAAGACGACATTAATTATTCCTTGCTAAATTAATTAATAACAAAGTCATAGCATTAAGTATCTATTTGGTCAGTGAATTTTGATTAATTATAAGGTCGACCTTTACTACATAATTGCTTTTATGAGAAAGTGTCTTTTAGCGACAATATTCCCCTTCGTCAATAAACGTATCATTTAGCCACGATCTTTCCCCTTTTGTGCTAAAGATCACGTGCCTTAATTAGACTATCCAGTATTTAGAGCAATTAACCACAATGTTTCCTCGTAGAAGATGTGGTTTTAGCAACAAATTTCGGTTATTCGCTGAACAATTCATGTAAGAACAAATTTGTAATGTCGTTGTCTGCGTTGACATCATCATGTCGTGGTAAAATGTATTTACGAGTAATACAATATTGATGCATATTCCAAAGATTAAGGCACTGACGTCGAACTTATGGAAACAGAGAATTCGTGTGTTTCTTCCCCTTCTAATTAAGTGATATCAATTAATTATATGTATTTCATTACCAATATATTACATATTTACTATTGCCTTTTCATCTTATTCTTCAACCCTAGATTTTCCATCAATCTCAACTTTTTAATTGTCTTTCCTAAATAAGGTTATTTTGAAAATAACTTTAACAGAAGAATACCCATGAGAGTTAGTAAAACACTAAACAAAATCAAGCAAGCCTCACATGGGTTAATATTTATAACCAAAATAAAGATTAAGGCCTCATACTCTAAACAATATCAAGCAAGTCTCACATGGCGAATATTTTAATATTTTGTTGGTGCAACGTCATGAAAACAATAGAAGAGTAAAAAGTGTATTTTGACCATTTATATTATTCCATCAACTTCCAGACAAAATTGTTACTTGGTTATATATGTTACACGAGATTAATTAAATTAAGCAAAAGAGAAGAGACAATTGAGTTGAAAGCTACTTGGTCACGTCAATGGAGTCCTGAAATTAAGAAAATTGAGAAGATCTAGCAAATTTTCAAAAAATCTACAAGATAATCTTCTTTTAGATTACGATAACATAAATTAATTTTTAAAGGAGAAAGAAAAGAGCCAGTAGACTTGCCCAAGACAATATTTTATCCTGTGTAGTGTAGTGTTAGACAACCACAATGCAGTCTATCTCCTATTCTAGTAAAAAGACGGTTCATTATTTTTTCGAAGGATAATAGTGCAATCAAATATGATACACATAGTTCAACTACCAAAGCTTGATTTACGTATAAGTAATTAATTGACTACGACTAATTAATATCTTCGTAATTATAACTATTTCATTAGATGATCAGGAAACACTCATGCTATCAGGGCCAAAGTCTACATTAGGGGGATCCACAAGATTTGGAGAGATGAGATTGCTGGAATAATTACTTTCTTCTGAAACTAGGTTTGATATTACAGGGGAAGCAATCGTAACCCAGAGTATATATTTAATTCAGAAATTGATTTACGATAAGATTACAACACGATATTTGAACTGACTTTTGACAACAATTATTGCCAAAAATTTAACTTTAGCATTAACAAATTAATCCTTCAAAAAAACATTAAACAATCTTAATTTTCAGATAGTAAGGAATCTTCCATCACTAAATTATATTGTCTCTGTGGATCGACCGGGCTGGGAAAAGACATAGTTAATTGTGTATTAAGGAAGAGTAATACAAAGCCGACAAGAACCCACAGTATTGGGTAAACCAAATCATTGTTCATTATTTTTACGGAGTAGTCCAATTAAGTATCATATATCGTTGATACAGATATTTCAACTAGTAATTACACTACAAGAAAAATGACTTTGCGTGTCAAAAAAATTTCACAGCAAAAATACCGGATTTTAACAGCAGTTTTTTTAACTGCGATCACGAAAAATGCCGCCGAAAGTCATCTATAGCGACACTTTTTATGGCCGCCGTTAAAAGACCGTTGTTAAAACTCTTTTGACTTTTAACAGCGGTTTTGACTTTTAACAGCGGTCACGAAAAACGCCGCAGAAAGTCACATTTAGCTGCGTTTGTGGACAATGAAGTTTTTAACAGCGGTTATGAAAAACGCAGCTATAAGTGACTTTCAGTGGCTTTTTATGACCGCCATTAAAAAGGTTGTTGTTAAAAGACAATGAAATTATTTAATAGTGGTCATAAAAAGTGCCGCTATAGGTGACTTTCGGCGGCATTTTTCGTGACCGCTGTTAAAAATCAAAAAAAATTTAACACCGGCCTTTTTAACGCCAATGTACGTGACTTTCGGCGGCGCTTATATATTATATGTCAGTATATATACAAAGTATGTACAGAGTGAATAAACCTTCTATACATAAGCGCAACCTAAAGAAATTACTTGGTTAATTTAAAATCAATGAAATAATTATTGTATAGTTTAGAAAACAACTATTATCATACAAATAATGAGCATATATATTTTTAATAATTAGTAATGTAATAATATTAACTATTACATATTATATAATTTCAAACAAAAATATATTGTGTGATTAGCTTATGCAATTAAAGTATATAACTTAACATATGATCTTAAAGACTATGATTTAATCATTAGGTAGGTACATAGATATAAAGTACTTAGGTTAATTAGCACATATCATGAATATATATAATGTATTGTGACAACAATATTATATAAGTGTACCCACATGTATTGTGACTCAATTTATTATAAAATAAAACAAGCCTTTAAAAAAATGAATTATAAGTATATGCATATTTATATAAGCAATAAGTATGCTCTTGTACATAAATACATATGTAGTTTTTAAATTTTGAAATTTGACATCAATTTTATACAATAAATTGAACAAAAAGTGAAATAAACACTCGTATGTAATTAACATAATCCAATAATTGTTAACCCATGTTAATCAACTTTTGCCAGCGGTTTTCCGACCTCTCTTGTAGCCTGTTTTTTTTGTAGAATTTTGTCACCCAAAATGTCCATTTTGTCAGCAAAGGATGGTCACCAAAAGCCTATCAGCAAAGGCTTTAGGTGACGATTTCCATGTTCTGTTACTCGAAATCATCCACATGGGTTACAATACCGTTCCCACGATTTTATTTCATATTGAGGAAATTGAAAATCGTCTTGCCCAGTACACTCTGTCCTTTCACATGAAAGGTGTGAACATATTCTCCAAAACGTGCGCACGGTTCGCGTGAGGAGTGCGAACGTTGGTCAAATGTGACGAAATGCATTTTGTCATTGATCAACTAGTGAAAATACATAAATCTACCCAAATTTTTGTTTGGGTGTCGTACACGATTACAACTGTCTGATCTACTCCGACATCTGCTCACACATCTGTTATTCTATTAGTTGCATCCTGAATTCTTGCTGTTCCACTAAGTTCTTTTGCTGCTCCTACATTATCTTCTAATGTTCTTCGTCTTTCTTCCGTTGTTGCGCCTCCATCATCCGCTGATGCTCTCTCATAGTCTGCTTCATATTTGACCGCTTGACCAAAAGTACTTCATATTCCATCTGTCCAACCCTCATCTCCTCAATCTCTAATTTGGCCTCTTCCAGTCTCCGGGATAAATCAACAGACGATGCTGATAGAGATGATCCAACAAACCATACTGAACAGTTAAACCATTGTTAGAGCAGTATACGACAATCATTATGTCCCGCTCCATCGTTGTCGAGCGGCACATCCAGTTGGAGAGGAAGATTGCTCAGCATCAGCCTAGCTGTTGGTATGTGGACTCTTGTTCATTTTTTTTGGAATCTGCACAAAAGCATTCGAATGGTTAGAAAATTGACAGTACGATTAAAAAGGGGTTCGCATAGTTAAACAGACGTCCGAATAGAAAACAAAACTCGTCCGAACGATAAATTAAAAAATAGATCAGAAAACTATTTAAATTAAATATAAAAAATGGCCATACTACTTTCATATAGTGTCCTGACACACTCAAGAACAAAATGTATTTCTTTAAGGATACTACCGTGCATTCGAACTGCGTTAGATAGTTGTTTGAAAGGAAAACATAGAATTAAACTATTTAAATTTAATATAAAACATATGGATTTCTTTCATATGGTGTCCGGACACAATCAAAATGATAGTGTATCCCTTTTGGGATACTACAAGGCGTCTGGACGCCTGAACACAGTGTCCGGACGCGACTGGGAAGACAACAGAGTTAACTCAACCATGGCAGGGTCCCTCCACCTCCCACACACTCAAGAAAAACACCACCAAATCACAAACCAATATACTTAAAAAAATCCTAACACTTAACACAATCAATTTCTACGTAAAAATTAATCAAAAAACACGAAGGAATGAATAGAAGTAAAGATTTGGGAAGACATTCTATACAAAAAGTATGAGTGAAATTCTATACGTAAAACTAAAAAAGACGAAATATCTACTGCTAAAATCATGATAAAAATGAACAAAAAATACCTGGATGAGATTATAGACTCAAAGGAATTAGTTTAATTCAATATTTGGAAGGAAAACAAGTAAGGGTTAAGGATTTTTTAGGATAAAACACTCTATTTAAATGAAAATGTGGAGCTCTTCGCATTTTTTGACAAGCCAAGGATGATGAGAACCCTTTTGGATATTTTTCAGCACATATGGTTGAATGAGAGTCCTCTACATTAAATGCCAAAATTTAAACCGTTTAAAACGGTTCGAAACGTTAAAAGAATCCGGACGGTGATTGCCCGTCCGGACGACTTTCCCCTAACTTCGTGTGATGTGGAAGCACACGTTTGGCTAAATAATTTTCACTTGTTCTCCAGACGATGCTTAGGTGGTTTGAATGATGACAAATATTTTCAACTGTCGTATAACATAAACACGTGTAAGCCATGCGACGGTTACACGGACGTTTGGACGATGCTGTCATTCGTTCCAACGACGTCATTTCATCTTATCCATCTGGACTCAATGCTTATTTGTTGGAATGCCTACCTCATTAAAGACATGTATTCCATGCTGCTGCAATAATGGCATCCAAACGACATTTTCGTTTGTTCCAATGCAATCAATTAATGTGATGCGTCCAAACGGGACGGAACAACGTCCAGACACTTACAGATTTATACTTTTATTTTTTAGTTGATTATAGATCTCATTTAATTCACACAATTTAATTTATTTAAATTATTTAAATAACACGATGTAATTCGGCTCAAAATTTTAACTTAAGTTATTTATTTCGAATACATAAAAAAAAATATATATTGTTAAGCATACTTTTATATTAAACATCCGTTATAACTAATCACCTATTTAATTTTAATCATCCATTAAATTGTAATAAATTTAAACTAATGAAAAGACATAATTAATATTAAATATCAATCAGAATCCAAATCCCAAATAAAAAATACAATGATACCCGTTTAACTGTACTAATCATACCCGTTTATGTGTACTAATCATCCATTTAAATCGTAATAAATTGAAACTAATGAAAAATATATAATTAATATAAAATATCAATCAGAATCCAAATCCCATACAAAAAATACAATCATAATGTCTAGTACAAGCTGGAGACGGTGCTTCTAAGGATACAAAAATAATAGTGACAAAAAATAAACAGGAGACTAGTCCTAATCACAAGTTGGCCAGTCCAGATCTTGTTTGAATGCGTCACGAACATGCGCCAAATGGTTCTCCATATTATGCACCAGACTGATGAGTGTCTGAAGCTGTTTCGAAATGGTATGGATAGAGTGGGACAACTGGGACACCTTTTTTCTCACATATAACTGTTCCGTCCGCGTAATATTCTGCTCCTCTGTCAGAGCATTATCAATCGCTGCAAATTTGTTCTCCAGACTGCTCAAGCGACACTAGAGCTCTATGCACAACGAATGTTTCAGCTGCACTATCGCCTGAATACTTCCCCTCAGCTCCACTAGAAAAATGTTCGCCCAAGCTGGTCGCTCTATTTTTGCCTTGACATTGGTGATACTTTTTCTAGAGCAATCCATGGCCAACCTAGCAAATACAGTCCGAATGTAAGCACAAACAGTTTGCACGTAATTCAAATGGCGACGTTTCCAATTAGAAGACATCCGTACGTGGCCAAGCACGTCCGGAGGATACTAAGAACGTTCTGATGTCTATAGACATTCGTCCGAATAGTACTTCGATGAACATAAACAAAACAACCTACTTTGATGGCACGAATAACACAATAAAATTCAAAAGTATTAAATTGAAATCAATGAAATTGAAAAGCAAACTCATGAAGTTGGTTTTACTTGAATTTTTTCTAGAGATCTTGAAATAAATGTCAAACGGGTAGTGAAAACGTTTAAGAGAAAAGTTTGAGAGAGGAGAGGGAAAATGTGATTTTGACAAATTCTGGCTGGTTTAATGATATAAGCAGGCGTCCGTAGGGTTTTCATAGGCGTTTGGATGTATCACAATGGTTAGATTCACACGTGGCCCAATGAAATTGAACATCATTAAATATGCCCGATTCAAAAATCTTTTAGAACTTACATTGTCCGGATAGTTTGTCAAGGTCCGAACGGTTTCGACATCACGTGTGTGAAGTTTTATAACGTGTAACCACACAATTCGATGAAGAAGCATTCATTCTTGTGCAGACAAGTTTTCAGCATCCAGATGGTGTTATTTTTTTGGCGTTGGAACGCTCATGTTTACATCCAGACGGGATTGAGTGTTCATGACAATTTTTAATTTGTCACTATGTGCTGACGATTATTATTTGTTAGGTAATGTATGTGCGGAGGATATAAAAATGACATCCAAATGGTCTTGTAAATTTTTGGATGATTCTCATCGTCACTCAGTTACGACGATTTGGAATTTGTCACCCAGCAAAGCGTCCGAACAGTTTGCTTATGGGTCCGGACGGATATTAAATATTTGTGACGATTTTTTTCGTCACTCATTTGCTACGAGGTGTATGTTGTCACACAGAAATTCGTCTGAACGGTTTTAGAACCTATCCGGATGGTTTTGGCATTTTCTGGATGATTTAGGTAACTATATTAAGTAACCACTTAGTAATTAATATATTCGTTGTAATACTTTTATTTTTCTTAGACTGACTTGTAGAATCTTGTCCAATAAAAAAAAATTAACGAAAACCACCTATATATATCCCCCAATAATGCAGATAAGTGTTAATTATTGAAGCTAATTGGAAGAATTCCAAACTCTTAACAATACACGCCAACACAGACGGGTAATTGAACCTCTTTACTTTTTAATTATCGGATTCAAAGCAGTCGTCATGCATAGCGTAGGTAATTCAACCTCGCTACTTTTTACATTATATATTTTGTTTTTCTATAGTTATATATATAGTCCTTGACCATGTGCCCTTTCTTTATTTTTGTCAATAAGATAACTTAATATACACACAGTCGTTGTCCAAGAATAAATAACACACAATCATTTTACATTTTAATAATTAGGACTGTGATATGTGGCTTATTTTATTATTATAAAGTAATAAAAATTGTTTTTAAAAAAAACGCGGAACAGGTTGTGAGTATCCGAGAGGCACTATTTTATTGTTGGACAACGATGTTTATTATATTATTTTTATTTTTTGTAAATGAAGAACTGAAGGGTCTATATGTAATTATAAAAACCAAAATAAATAAAAGAACCACACCCCATTATATTTTTCCTAAGCTTAATTCAATCTCTAGACTAAAACATTTATCAAGATCTAACTTTGGAATCGGAGTCTCCACGTCCAACGCCACCCGCTCTTATTATTCATTTTCGGTCTAATCGACTTTGGCTCCTAGTGATTTTAACATCATCATTCTAGACACAAATTATCAGCAAATAAAATTGCTAGATTACTTCTTAAAACATCACACAATCTAGCCTAGTGTAAGCAAATAAGTCAAACGTATATGTCTTGAGGTTTATATGTCAAGCCGTAAGATTTTTTTCGGGGTAATTGGTAAGTATATTCCCAAAGAAACTCTACAAACACAGGCCTAGGCCAATTAATATAGAAAACCTAATGCCTCATCAAAAGGGGGTGTATCTCAGAAAGAAGAAACCCATGGCCTCACAGATAGGTGTATCTTATACAAAAGAAACCTAGCTATACCCTCAAAAGGGGTGTATCTTAGTAAGCAAGTAGCTAGACAAAACAAAAACAATGGACACTTGTGGCTGTTAATAAAACAAGACAATCCACATTATAGAATAGTTCTCGGTGGAGAAAAGATGCTATCGGGCAAACACCATTTTCTTGTTAACTTCAAGTTGGATTCAGTCCTCTGAACCTGTTTGAGAGTGCTCATTTTGGCCACCACACTATTGCTGATATCGTTTAGGACATGAATAACTCTTCTTAGCTTGCCCCTAAATATTCTCTTTTTCGTTCCCTCAATAAATTATAAATTGCAGCAGTGAACATGATTCGTGTAGTTCGAGCCAAAAATTTCCTACCCTTCCTCTTCATGGAGAATCATCTTATACCACCACCTTCTAACTATGCAACCTTATATGCATACCACATCTATCCAACAAAATAATCCAGATGCGATGAGAGAAAGATTATCGAAAAAACAGGGGTTTCTCATCCTCTAGATGCATCCGAGGATCTTAAGATGCACAAGATTTATTTGCTTAAACACATATAAGAGACATCCAAGGATGAACTCGTGTGCATTGTCAAGATTGTTTTCCTTTTGTGAAGAACCGGCCATGCATGTTATATATGCTTTACAAATGATCTACCATACACACCTTTAACAGAACCCAATATCACCTTCAAGACCATGCATGTTACATATTTCAAAATCTCACGTTTGACATGAAAACTTTGTAGCCACACTAATAATTAAGAACCAAAACTAAAATTTCATGGTATCTACCCTTACCTTGGCTTGAAGATCCTTTTCACTACTATAGTCAATGACCCATTTTAGTTGCAAACTCAGATTGTTATTAGTTCACCAATTAGATCTCGTCTCGAAGTTTTTAGACCTCTCTCTAAGCACCCACTAAAACCCAATTCCAAGCCAAACCTGAAGAGTCGAATAAGCTTTATCTAATTAAATCTTAAAGCCCACAAATCTAGGATATCCAGTCCTTTAGTTTAGCCGAATATTAATCGGGTCCAAAATGCTTCTACACACTGAAGGCTTAAAATTATCATTTTAGTACAACTACATTAATTATTCTTTGCCAAATTAATTAATAACAAAGTCATGACATTAAGTATCTATTTGGTCACTGAATTTTGATTAATTATAAGGTCGACCTTTACTACATAATTGCTTTTATGAGAAAGTGTCTTTTAGCGACAATATTCCCCTTCGTCAATAAACGTATCATTTAGCCACGATCTTTCCCCTTAGTTGCTGAAGATCATGTGGCTTAATTAGACTATCAAGTATTTAGAGCAATTAAGTACCACAATGTTTTTCTCGCATAAGATGTGTTTTTAGAAACAAATTTTGGTTTCTCGCTGAACAATTAATGCAAGAATAAATTTGTAATGTCCTTGTCTGCGTTGACATCATCATGTCGTGGCATTATTTCGGCAAATTTCCGGCATCTTCTCCTTGGCCTTTCGGCGGCCAGGCTGGCATCACTCCGTCGACCCTTCCGACATCTTCTTTTGGGCTTTCCGGCACCCCGTCCAGCATTCCTTCGACAAACTTCCGGTGATCTCTCCACTCTGGCGACCCTCTCCTGCCATCTTCAGCCGATTGTCCGCCCTTCTCCGGTGAGATTCCGATCATATTTCGGCGACTGCCCACCCCTCTCTGGCCGTCCTCTAGCACCATTTTTTCCATATGGGGAATTTTTTTGTAAGTCTAAACTCGACGTGCGTCCGCCTTGAGTTTGCGGTGGAGTATTAGAGTTGTTAGAGTCTCACATTGCTAAAGTTATTGTAATCAAAGGCTTATAAATAAGTCTATCTATAATCTTTCATAAACACATAGTAAGTACATCAATCTGTCCAGTTGAGCCTTCCCACAATGGATGTAAGTCTATGGACCGGACCAGTACTTAAATCTTGTGTCTCACTTATCTCTCCTCTCTCATAATTTAAATTATTTCTCTCTTTTATTTTATTATTCACAAGCCTCAACATGGGTTAATATTTAAAACCAAAATAAAGAAGGCCTCATACTCCAAACAATATGAAGCAAGTCTCACATGGCGAATATTTTTTTGAAGGAGTAGTGCAATTCAGTATAATATATAAATTGATACAGATTGTTCAACTAGTAATTAATATATTCGTTGTAATACTTTTATTTTTCTTTAACTGACGTGTAGGATCTTGTCCAAATAAAATAATTAACGAAAACTATAATATATATATATTGATCCCCCAATAGTGTAGATCACTATTAATTATTGAAGCTAATTGGAAGAAGTCGAAAGTCTTAACAATACACGACAAAACTAATGTGTAATTCAACCTCTGTACTTTTTAATTTGCGGATTCATTGTAGTCGTCATCGCATAGCGTACGTAATTCAACCTCGTTATTACTTTTTACATTATTTTGTTTTTCTATAGTTATATAGTCCATGACAAAAATGTGGCACATATAATAATTGGCGTATATATATTGTTATTAGAACTGTGGACTTCATCCAAACTTTGCTCTTTATTATTCAAGCGTTGAAATATTTTTTGCCTACGATAGATTCATAGATATTCTTAGGTTTACCTGTACGTGGGACATTTTGTTTGCTTGCATAAAAAAACTCTTCTATTTCATTATATATGTATCATGTCATTCTTCACACTTGTTAATTTGTTCTACAGTCGAGTCTCTATCACTCTTCAATACAAAACTAACTATAGGTCCATCTACAAAGACTATATAAATTAGTGATAGAAGATTCTTTAGTACTATCTTAAAAAAAATTATTGTTTGTTGTAGAGTTAGCGCTGTTTGTGCTAGAGTTCAGGTGTATATTGTTAGAACTTTGGGCTTCTTCCAAGCTTTATGTATAAAAAAACTATTTTATTTCTTTTTGTATGCCATTCTTCATACTTTGCTCTACAGCTCAGTACTCTCGATCTCTATTTAGTACACAAACATGAACCACATCATTATGGGCGCACAGAGTCGGCATTAGTTTGTACTCTGGGTAGGCCAAATACATTAAACTAAAATTTTAGGACTAGATTAATAAATCAAATTGATTAGTGACCGCCGCTATAGACCCCTCTTTAGCGGCGGTCACTGACCGCTCTGTAGAGTTCACCTTTAGCAGCGGGTTTTTAAAAAATTATGAAATTTAATACATATTTTTATTTTGTCATGTGTTTAAAAACATTTTAGGAGACCTACATAATAAAATATGAAATTGAAAGGAGTTTAATGAAAATTGAAGTTGTTATATAGAATTAGAAATAATGTTATAAAAGTTATATCTATGATTGTTCTGATAATTGTATTTTTATTGACTAAATCTAAATAGTTTAGACATCTATTTTCATATGCTTATAATGAGCATATATATTTGTAATAATTAGTAATATAATAATATTTATTTATGACATATTATTTAATTTCAAACAAAAAAATATTGTGAGATTAATTAGTTTATATAATTAAAGTATATAACTTAGTATCTGATCATAGTTGCTAAAGCTATAGCAGCAGTTTTCGACCGCTGCTAAAGGCCAGTTTTTTTGTAGTGTCTTTACATTATTTTGTTTTTCTATAGTTATATGGTCCTTGACAAAAATGTTGCACATCTAATACTTGGCGTATATATATTGTTATTAGAACTGTGTACTTCTTCCAAGCTTTGCTCTGTACTATTCACGTCGAAATATTTTTTGCCTACGATAGATTCATAGATATTCTTAGGTTTACCTGTACGTGTGAGATTTTGTTGGCTTGCATAAAAAAACTCTTCTATTTCTTTATGTATCATGTCATTCTTCACACTTGTCTATTTGTTCTACAGTCGAGTCTTTATCATGAATAAATTTAACCACTTGATTTTAACCATCATTGCTAACCTCTTGATGTTCTAACCATCTTAATGTCACGAATAAATTTCAACAACTCATTCGAACCTGCCAACAACACCGTTTTAAATACAACTGAACAATGTCATTTTATTCCATTGTCTTCCGCAATGTAATCATGACGGTGTGGATGTCAATTTTTCGATAGCACGACACTGTTTTCCATTAAGTAAACGAAGACATTAGATAGAACGACCATGCGAACCGTTTACTAAACTTCCTAACGCTACCCATCTCATTTTTTATAGCAAGATAATAGTATTTCATTTCTTAATAACGTATTAACAGTAATTAAATAACGTATGTAATTAACTTTCTTTTTTACTTAACAAATCCAAAATTAAATATTAAACCATAAAGCAAAATATACATAAATATTCAAATACAAACATTCTGAGGCAATTTTGTAATACAGGACCAAATTAATAAACGTGCGGATTGGTGGGGATGCGAGTTGAGCCAATGGCTCAGTGGCATTGACTGAAACAAGTTATTTGCATCTCCAGCCAGCTGTTTCGATCTTCATGATCTTCTCCCGTCCCCCACTCATATATATATATATATATAAACCCTACAAATCAGATTGCATCCCAAGAAGTGTTCTCTCTCCGAACACTAGTACTCCTGTCTTCTGTACTCGGACAGGTAACAAACTCAGAGCTTGTATTCTTCAGCAAACCTATTCTCAGTGGAAAATTTTCAAGGAAGTGATCCACATGCTCATTTCATTAGTTCTATAGTAGACTGGAATTATTGCTCGAAACTATGCAAATCTTTCTGACGTTAAGTAACAACGGCGGCCTGAAGAATACGTCCAACTTTTTGTACAATGTTGTCACGTTTGCAGCATAATTTCTTTCCGGTCCAGAATTCTTGTCATTTAACCAAAGACATAATGTCCGCCGACACTGTATTTTTCGAATAAGTTATATACCGAGCATATATAGCCAAATTCATTTTTCAGGGAAATCATTTTCGTACTCTGTGGGCAGGTTACTATATACTTTACCTCTCTCTCTATTCCCTTTGTACACAGACGGTACTTATTATCAAAATAATTTTCCATTGATTGACGATTCATGATCATCTTTTGATCTGGATGTATAGGACTCTTCTCTGTGGCGTATAGGATGTGGAAGTTGAAGATAGCCGAAGGAGGCCCGGGACTGGTAAGCGGAAACAATTTCATCGGACGGCAGCATTGGGAATTCGTTCCTGACGCTGGTTCTCCGGAAGAGCGTGCTGAAGTGGAACGAGTGCGCGAGGTGTTTAAGAGAAATCGTTTTCAGACAAAACAAAGTGCTGATCTATTGATGAGAATGCAGGTACTGATCATGATTAATAAGTTCAATTAGTATTTCGGTATTGACAATAATTCAATCGACATGCAGTAATAAAATAAAAATAGATGTCAAAACATGAGCTAAAAAAGATAATATATTATACAGGTTATAGCAAAACTTGTAGTGATGCATATAAGTTAAATTCATCCTCTTCCAGAAGATCATAAAATCAGTAGAGTCAAAAGTATCAAAATTTATTTTTATTTACTCCCGACTACATAATAATAGGTCTGATAATTACTTAAATCCACTCTCAGGATGTTTCTACGAGGTTCTGTGGTTTCGTACATCCTCCATAGAAGTACTACGTACTGTTCCTATGGTTGGAAATCAACACCTAAACACCCTATTATTTGTAGAAAAGATAATACGTCAGGATCTTGCTGTTGGAGGACGGATTCCCCTTCGGAGGGAATCCGTTCCATTGCTGTTGTGCTTGGCGTTGAGATCTAGCTGATTTTAATAGAGAGGGTTTGATTTATTTTTCACCTGGTTATTTTCCTCACAGCTTAGGAAGGAAAATCCACGCGATCCAATTCCACCGCCAGTGAAAGTTGGAGGAACAGAGGTGATAACGGAGGAAGCAGTGGTATCTACACTGAGAAGAGGGTTAAGCTTCTTTTCATCAATTCAAGCCCATGATGGCCATTGGCCTGCTGATGCTGCTGGGCCGTTTCTTTCCCTTCAGCCCCTTGTATGTATTAATATGTCTTGCACATTTACATCAATTGGTACTTGCAAACAAAAAGATAGGAACGTGCACACGGCCAAATAGTTTTTCATAATGTTTTTAAATTGTTTTCAGAAAATCCTGATACAAGGAAAATTAGCATGGACACATTTATATATTTTCATATCTATGGGGACGCGTGCCTAAATTATTGAAGTTAAGATTAAGTAGCTTAATTTCCAATGATGACGATATGCAGGTAATAGCATTGTATATTACTGGAGCAATCAATGGTATATTTTCTCCACCACACAAGAAGGAAATCATTCGCTACTTGTATAACCATCAGGTATTAATACAAATACACACATGATATTATACGTTGCTTAGTACAAATATACATATATGCACACACATATTATATAGTAATTACATATGGACGTTATTTCCTTGCGAGACAGAATGAAGATGGAGGTTGGAGCTTCCACATAGAGGGTCACAGCACAATGTTTGGCTCGGCTTTGACCTATATTGCCTTGAGGATACTGGGAGAGGGCTTTGAAGATGGTGAAGACATGTCTATGGCTAGGGCACGGAAATGGATCCTTGACCATGGTGGTTTAGTTGCTATTCCAATGTGGGGAAAGTTTTGGGTGGCGGTATGCCCCGATTGAACCCTATTAATTGATACTTAAAACTACAGAAATAACAAACAACCTAGGAATTTCGTCATATTAGTTGTCCTGACCTCATGATAATATTGAAGTATCGTAAGTATATATGAGTGTGAGAGCCTAAATCCTCTTCTTCAGATCAAATATTAATCAAATATATATAAGGATATACGTGATTAATAATATTCTAATGAGGTGAAACGCCAATTCCCGGTTATTTTTAATTTATTCTTTTCCTTAAGAGTACTTTAACGCCTTCAACAGTTAATTGAGTGGGCACTGAATTGCCTTCTATAATATTATATTGTATTGTAGGTACTGGGATTGTATGAGTGGTCAGGCTGCAACCCATTGCCCCCTGAGTTCTGGCTTCTTCCGGAAATCTTCCCCATTCATCCAGGTTTCTGTCACTCACAATTTTTTCTTTGAAAGGCACACGTCGTAACGTTTATATAAGTTTTTTTTTAATTAACTGGTAAGTATATTGATTCACAAAGAACTGTACAAAGAGGAGAGACTCAGAACAAGAACAAAAGATCTCACAAAGAGGCCGTGAAATTAACTGCCTTTCAATAAGGTGTGATTATCTTAACCAAAAGAAACCTATACCCTCAATGGTGTGTATCTCAACCAAAAAATGTAAACCCTCCACGGGTAAACCTCCCCCTCAATGGGTTATTATAAATGAAGTGTATGTAGCAGTACTTGAGGCCTTGATTATTGGAGATCCATGCATGCAGGCAAGCTTTTATGCTATTCTCGCTTGGCTTACATGCCAATGTCTTATTTATACGGGAGGAGATTTGTTGGCCCGATCACCGGGTTGGTTCGATCATTAAGAAAAGAGTTATACAACGAGACTTATCATCAAATAGATTGGAATAAAGCCCGGAATACAGTTGCAAAGGTTAGTTGAGTCCTCCTAAATCTTGATCTTGAGTAGCATTTCTTTGTCCATCATAAGCAATATTATCATGAACATATATATGAGTTTTAATTACATTAATTAGCGCACTATTTCGGAGTTTCCAAGGGAAACTAACGCATACATGCATGCACATAAATATAAGACTGACTCAATCTTGTGCTAATTTAGGAGGACCTCTACTATCCGCTTCCCTTCATGCAACATGTGCTATGGGGATTTGTTTACCATGTAGCAGAGCCTATTCTCCAGTGGTGGCCGTTCTCAAAGTTAAGAAAGAAGGCACTAACAGTGGCACTTGATCATATTCATTATGAGGATGAAAACAGCAAATACCTTTGCTTTGGAAGCGTAGTAAAGGTGAAATAACTATATTAAATTTTCCTTGTGAGGAAAGAAACATAAACCAAAGTAGTTAAGATGTCGTCAATGTGAACTCGTTTTTTCAGATAATTACGTCTTACTATACATACGCAGGCCCTATCTTTGCTTGCTTGTTGGGCCGAAAATGAGCAGGGGACGCCATATAAACTTCATTTAGCTAGAATTCCGGACAATTTTTGGGTCGCTGAAGATGGGTTAAAAATTCAGGTAAGATGATCATCCCCTTAATTACCTCTGTCAATGCCGGCAGTATGGGGAAAATGCTCACACTACATATAACTTGTGCATGTAGGAACTCCGATATAATCGACACATTTTACACCATTTTTCATATATTCCTAAAGCAATGATGCCTCATCTGTCTTATCCAGAGTTTCGGCAGTCAGATATGGGATGCGGCTTTCGCTGTTCAAGCTATTCTTTCTTGTAATCTGAATGCAGAGTATGGGCCAACACTTCGCAAAGCATATGAGTTTATGAACGCTTCACAGGTTCGATCGAATATCTGTCGAATACTACTCTTTAGATGCCTTTTTGAAGGATGATGGTCGTAACATAATTATGTCATTTTCAGGTCCGTGAAAACCCTTCTCAAGACTTCAAAACTATGTATCGACACATAAATAAAGGAGGATGGACATTCTCAATGCAGGACGATGGTTGGCAAGTCTCTGACTGCACAGCAGAAGCCCTGAAGGTCATGCCTTTACTTCTACCAAAACCCACCCACCCCATACTTCAATTACAAATTTCTCAATGTTGGTATGAATGAAAGAATATATTTGGCGCTAATTAAATTTCCACTATCGGCCCCGTCCAAACAGTCATCCCCCAACAACATGCCCAAAACGAGGAATTTTTTTTGCCTAATTCTTCGAATAACGTCTATAATGATGTGTATATATATCTATATATACGACCCTTTTATGACCAGAAATATTTAAATTATCTTCATATACGAATGACACCCAAAAAGGAGTACTGGTACAGCATGGAGGTAAGGGTAATTGTCACTTACTTTAATTTTTATTAATGAACTAAAACTTCTCTTTTGCAGGCCACACTCTTGTTACATATGTCATCCGACGTCCTTGTTGGGGAAAAAGTTGAGAGAGATCGTTTCTTTGAGGCTGCGGATCTCATTCTCTCTTTACAAGCAAGATTTCGAACCTTATATATATATATACATATATCCTATTCTTGGTGAACAATAAGCAAAACTGAAGTTATGTAGTTCTATTTAGGCTATCAACTTAAGTGCAATAACTTTGTTATGTTTGATTGGTATTGATTTTTTTACCAAATAATTGACATTTTCTTTTAATCATAAGCCAGAGTAGCAATGGTGGTTTCTATACTTGGGAGCCTCAAAGAACATTCAGTTGGTTGAAGGTAACTTCTCAGCGAGTCACATCTATGCTGTACTTTAAGAGGGCTGTTTAATTAAGACATGATTATTGTACGGCTCCCCGTGGTATTTGAGTTTAACATTGTAGTCCCTGGAGTTCATTTTTTGTACAAGTGGGTCTCTCCATCCAACTCCCCATCAGCCCACTAATGGAATGGTGCTCATGTGAAAAAACAAATTTTTTGCCACACGATTCACTGGGAATGGTGGTGATGTGGCAAAAATAGGCCACGTGAGCACAGTTCCGTTATTAGGTTGACGGGATATGGATGGAGGGGCCCAATCGTCTAGAAAATGAACTTCAGGGAAAGTTATATCCAAGAAAAAGAATATTAAACTCGTATACTAGATAAACCCGTATAGTAATTAAGCCATTAATTAATATACAACTGGAGAGGATTGATAATTAATTATAAAGTGTAATTATATCAAGCTAGCTAGTAATATAACCCATGAAAATTAGAAATACTTATCCATTTGTTTGGTATTTCCACCTAATATGGAGCTGAGTTTGAGTTTCTTAATGTGGTGTCACTTAATATTTCTCATTCAAAGCATTGAGATTCTTGTTAGGGCTCACGTTATTTCTCAATATTTCAACTTTGGTTTGTGAGATTGGCCCTTTTCTAGATAGAAGGAGAGATCGTTCATTATTTCAATCAGTTACGGAGAATTACCAACATATTTTTCATGTTTTGTTCTTGTAGAAGTTCAAGTTTACGGAATTTCTCGAAGACAGTCTTATTGAGCAAGAGTAAGAATATTCTTCGCCGCATGCGACGAAAATTGGCACCGTATTGTTCCCATATGCTTCCTAACATCAAAGCCTTATTTTTCATTTTCTAGGGTTGTAGAGTGTACATCTTCAGCACTTCAAGGTTTGGCACTCTTTAGGAAGTTCTACCCCAAGTACCGAAAGGCAGAGATAGACAAAAGCATTTCCAAGGCAATTCAATTTATTCAAGAAGTACAAGAACCTGATGGATCATGGTAATATGAATTTCATACATTATGTTCCTGAAAATAATGCTTTAAAAATTCAATATATCTAATCTAACCTGGTATGGTTATACTAATAAATAGGAGTTTCAATCATAGTTGCTTTCGATTTCAATACAATTACTAAAGCAGAAAAAATCGTTCGATATTTATGCATATAGGTATGGTCATTGGGGGATTTGCTACACATACGCTACATTGTTTGCTGTAAAGGGACTGGCCGCCGGCGGAAGAAACTATCAAAATTGTCATGAGTTGCGCAAAGCCTGTGAGTTTTTGCAATCAAAGCAGCTACCTAACGGTGGGTGGGGAGAGAGTTACTTATCATGCCAAAACAAGGTACGGATTACATGTTCAATTCCAATGCATTAATCCTAAGTCAATATACGAACGAAGTGCAAAGAGTACGTAAGTTTTGTTGCGAAACAGGTATGGACTTATATAGAAGGCAACCGTGAGAATCTTGTTCAAACTGCGTGGGCTGTGTTAACCCTTATTGAAGCAGGGCAGGTCAGTTGTCCCCACTTATTTCATAGGTTGCGTACTAATTAATTCGGATTGCTGCATGAATAATCCATTAATTACTGTGTAACAAAGACGAAATTTATTTGACAATTTCACCAAGAATAAGTGTTCGCTATTAGAGGAGTTGGGCATTTGATGCCTTATAGAGAAAGAAAGAAATATTACTCCATAGAACTAAGTTCATACGCTAATAAAACCAAAGAAATAACGGCCTAGACCACAAATATCAACAAATTAAGGCTTCAAACTTGTGCGTGTTTCATTGAATTTAGGCTGAGATAGATCCGACGCCAATTCATCGAGGAGTGAGAGTGTTGATCAATGCACAGATGGAAGATGGTGACTTTCCACAACAGGTAATTCATGTTTATTCACATTAATCTACCGAAATTTAGATAATTCAAGCAGTACGCGTACTAGTGCGTGTCTTTAGCTTAATTTGTTCGTTATTAATTTGCAACACAAATTTGTTTGAAAATGAAAAAAAAAAAAGAAAAGAAAATGAATTTGTGCTGGTTATAGTTCTAACAACTAATGGTTAAGAGCAACAGGAAATCACAGGAGTAATTATGAGCAGCTGTGCATTAAACTACTCATCATATAGAAACATTTTCCCTATCTGGGCTCTTGGAGAATATCGGAGGCGAGTACTGTACATTGCATAACGCCTGAATATGTCTAATCGCGCACGCGGCAAGGGATTGGATAGTGAAGTGCCCCGGCCCAAATTAACTTGGAAGAGATCTGGTCTCTCTACTGTAAATAAATAAAATTCCTTCTACGTAAAAAAAGTGATGCATATATATACATATGTATGTGAGCGTGTGCGTGTGATGTATTTCCTTCTTTATTTAACACAGGTACCTCTGTTGAAAGAAACTAAATATGTACGTAGACAGTATATATATATTGAAACGACAAATTCACTCATATGTCATGATATGCCTTTGTTGAATGAAACTTTATCAGGGCAAATTATAACATATTATATATATATATATATATATATATATATATATATATATATATAAGAAAAAGGTTAGAATGAAAAAGGAAGTGAAATAGTAACAAGAGACAATAGATTTTAAGTAGTTCGGTCTAGAAGACGTACATCTACTGTGAAAGCTCTATATGGATGTATTAGCTCTATATGATTGTATTTTGTATTATGAGTGCATACAGATTACAAAATAACGGTCTCTATTTATAGAGACAATACAAAACATGATATGAAAATATTTTTACATTGAAAATTGAATCTTAACATTTAAACTCGATATCATGATAATAATAATATCATATCAAATCTTATAGAGTTTATTTTTAAAAATCTCGTAGATTTGATTATAATATTATTTTTAATATATACCAACGGAGAAAAAAAACATTAATAGCGAATCAAGTAATCAAAGGTAATGAAGACGCGTACAAAGAACTACCTGCACTCCAAAAAGTGTACCTCTCGGGAGAAATTATTGTTTTCATTCCAAAATGGCTAAAGCAAAGTTTTTGGGACCAAATTTGGAATTCATCGAAAAAAGTAAGGCGCGTGACTGTTTGTTTTTCCGGGAATTATAAGTTTTTATTTCGCGATGAGTAATAAAATTCAAACCGGCATTAATATAGGAACCGATAATGCATATGACAACACACTGCAGCAATTACAGATAAGACTCCACGCACAAATTCATGCAGAGCACAAAAACAAACCAAATTTAACGTGGTTCGACAGTGGTCTATTTCCGAGAGAAAGATGATTTCAACTAAAAAAAATCAATGACAATTTTCTCTCAACTCTCTCACTCTCTGCTGCCTCACCCTCTCTTTCTTTATGTCTGCCCGTTGCACTCTCACAGCACACATATATAATTCCTTCACGAATGGATTTATATACTCCATGCGGAAGGCCGGAAGAGCCTTAAAAAAAACACATAAGATGTGCAGCTAGCTGACGTACGTACGGGTTTTTCATTTAATGAGGTTAGTTTCCAAGTCTTGACTTCAGATGTGGATATAAAAATTCTCTCCCTCCATACCCAGCGAGGGAGAATATATCACGACATCTTTTAATTTGGAGGTGGGAATAGCCAAGATTTTTCTGAGAAGTGTCCGTCCAGATCACTATGTCTCTTCATAGTTGGAGATTCTTGTCCAGCTTAGTCAACCTTAATGCTAGATTCTCTTTGATATGAATCTTCAAAAGCTTCAATAGTCGTTGCTCCACCACCTCGTGTTTTCATTGACAGCGATTTTTAATAACCTTTGCGCAAGAATGGTACATTTATTTCTTACTCAAGTCCGTATCACTTTGATTATCACAATGTACCTTGCACTCATTCTAACTAATTACTAATTACACTTGAAGAAATTGCTTCAACCACAACATTCACTTCCTAGCTTCTAGTACAGTAATGTACTCTGCTTCTGTTGTGAATAAAGTCACACATTTCTACAACATGAACTGCCATAAGACAGCCCCCTCAGAATGTGTAGATGAATCACGATGTAGATTGTCTTCCATCAAGATTATTATTGGCTATGTCTGGGTCTGTATATCCTTCCAAAATTGGACCAGCTCCCCCAATAACTTGGGCATAGCTTCGACATACCCTTTAGGTATCTAAGAATCCATTTGACTACTTCATATTGTTCATTTCCTGGATTTGAAAGAAATCGGCTCACGACTCCAACAGCTTGAGGAATGTGATCAGGTCTCATACAAATCATTATGCAAGACTACCAACAACTGAGTAAAGGATTGCATCCATCTCTTCAGCCTTTTGTTCAAAAACTCTTGCTCAATTCAAAATTATTAACTAGTGGATTGCTAATGGGCTTAGTATTTCCCATGTTGAACTTTCTCATCACCACCTTTTGTACCATGCTCCACCATGAATGAGTCAAAACTTTTACACAACTATCAAGGAGCCTGCTTAAGATCGTAGAGACGCTTCTTTAACTTGGAAACCAGGTATTCCTTCCTTGGTACTTCAAAACCATCTAGCTGCTCCACGTATATCTCTTCTTTAAGATTCCCATGAAGAAATTTCATCTTTACATCCATTTCTTCAAGCTCGTAATCTAATCTAACATCTAATTCGAGTACAACTGGAATTGATGTCATATTTACAAGTGAGAAGATCTCATCAAAGTAAAGTAATTTCTTTTGTTGAAAACCTTTCATGGCCAAACGAGCTTTGTGTTTCACTTGTTTGTCATAGTTCTTCAGCTTGACCACCCATTTATTTTTAAGGGTTAATGACCTTTTTAGTCCTTAGGTTTTGGGTCTTAGTTCATTTTGATCCCTAGGTTTCATTTTTGTTCAAAAAAGTCCCTAGGTTATTTACGTTTGTCGATTTACCCTTGCCGTCCAATTCCGTTTCTCCCGTGCCCAGTCAGCTAACGGTGTGACACGTCACACCCAATAATAGCGTGACGTGTTATTTTTAAAAAAAATCCCTGACTAAACGACAGCCACCTCGGCACCGCACTTAACAAAATTCTTTAACCCAAAAATTTGAAAAGAAAATGCAGAACAAAGACTCGACCATTAGCCCGTGGTTTCCCCCAAATCTGACCTAGAGCACAACCGCAAAAATCCCATCTGCTCCCCCAAAATTTCGATTTCAGCTTTTAGACGAGGGCGAAATCTGCTCCTCCCCCAAAATCCCATCTGTCGTACATTGAGTTAGCAGCTTCTCCTTTTGGGGCTCTCGCATTTTGCCCTACCGAAAGGTACTCAGACACTTTTAAATTTGTCCTTTTGGTTTGCCTGTCATATATTTTTGTCTTTGGGTAGGTCCCTATAATGTTTTCGAGCTGTCTGTGGTCCCATAGTGTTGTCTCTTTCGTATTGTTATGGTATGGGTTAATGTGGCCCCATAGTTTATTTGTCACTGTTATGAGTTACGTCGGTTGTGAAATTGTTATTTAATGATTGGTGTGGTTTGTTTACTATTTGTTCTACTTGATTCATGTTCCATAGTGTTGTCTCTTTCGTTTGTTTTCTTCTTTTATTTGACCAAAATAGGTTGTCGGCTTTGACTTGTGAACTTTTGAAAATGTGGTTCCTAAAGTATTGTATCGTTCTGCATCTTTATTGCCATTTGATAACATCTTTATTGCCATCTTTGTGATCAGGTTGACGAAAGTTTGCCAAGGGTGCATGAAAGGAAGCTTGTGAACTTTATTGAGTGGGGCCTTGCAAGCATATAGGTCTCTTTCCAAAGTATAACTTGTACTTTGTTAACATTGTTAAATTTTCCCCACTCAGTACAATACATTATGTTACCCAGAACTTTGTACTTCTGGTTGAGCATTAAAAACAAACAAGAAGAGATTGTTTGTAGCTTAAATTTCTGAAGAGCATCAATAGTTGACTGCAGATCCTAACGCTCTTTCTCTAAGCTAGACATTTTCTTTCTGCAAGAATATTTAGGCACACCATTATCAGAACATCCCTCCCCTAAATGAACTTACAAACTTTAAGGGCTTCACATACACCATTCAAGAGAACTCTCGACTCGAACAATTTCATTGTGAATGCCTGACTTCAATGACTTTTGAAAAAAGACAACATTATCCTACACGCCCTCTGCTAGAACTGAACATAAATATGAACACACAATGATTATCATAATTTGCCTCTTATAGAACAGATTCAAATAATCTTTCAGAAGAGTTGTTTTGTTCAAATTTCTGGCTGTGATTAATTTAAGCATAGTAGTTATAATGAGCATTTTCCAAAGACATATTTTAACCATGATAAGCATAATCAAACTTTTTTTTTCTTATACTCATTGTGTTGTAAGGCAATGCACCATGTAATAATCACGTCACACGAGAATTCAATTTATGCTTGCCCTGAGTAGTTTTAGCCAAGTAATTCCAAGAACACATTTCCCACGAATTCTTGTTTCTTTAGTTTTGGTAATCTGCCTTTTGCTATCTATATAGTGTATAGACCATGTCATTTCAAATGAGTCCATATAGTGTAAAGAACCGTTATATTTTGTAACCAATTCGGATATAATTTGTGATGTTGTGTAATGATCAGTTCTTCCATTATGCTTTTTAAATTGCCATATGTGAAGCAAGCACCTTTGAAAAATTGTCATCTTTAGTGATTAAATAACTATTCAAAATTATACTTTCACATTTTCAAATGTTCTTATTATTCTTATTTGTGCATCTTATTTGTTACAGGGATAGACATGGTGAAGGTGGTTATGCACCATGGTGGGTCAATTTTGAAGGATAATGCATATGTTGGTGGGTACGTTGAGAATGTGGTTACGGTGGAGGTGGACTACTTGATAGTCCCAGACCTAGAAGGTGTCGTTGAAGGATGTGGCTACGTGAGTTGTGGGAAAATTTATTGCACGTTAGATGGCGAAGAATCAATCCATATGAAGCCTCTGCAGAGAGATATGGATATCATAGCAGTCACCGAAAGGATTGTGGCTCAGAATTCGAAGACACTAATATATATGTGAAGCACCCTGTAGACATACCTATTGTTATGGGACCAGGTGAGGGAGGGGGGATGATGGTCATGGTGAGGGATGATTTCAATGAGTCAGATGATGCAGATCCAGACTTACATGATAGTGATTGCAATAGTGTGAAGGTTGTAAAGGAAGCTGGGGTTGCTGCAGAGCAGTGGTTCAAATGATGGAGTTGGGGTACTAGTCGTCCTGGAGCTGAAGGTCAAGTGGAGTCTTACTACGCTGGCTCGAAAGAGTGGGGGAGTTTAGATGAACCCGAACAGTCTGATGGAGTTGGTGAAGTTAAACGAAGGCGGCCTACGAAAAAGTCCTTCCCGAATTATAAGGAGACTCCAGATTTAAGGGCTAAGGTGACGTTTGAAGTGGGTGAAGTTTTTAAGAATTACGAGCAATTCAAGCGTGCTCTTCGGACATATTGTATTCAAAAGGGATTTGAGTACAACTTTGTGAAGAATGACAAAGTGAGGGTTAGGGTCGTGTGCAAGCTGGGGTGTGGATGGGAGATCTACCTTGGGCAGAAGCGTGCGAAGGATGCGCTGCAAATCAAGACATACAATGCTAAGCACACATGTGGTAGCCATCATAGAAATAGAAAGGCCTCAGTTAAGTGGTTGGCCCACCGGTATTTAGAGAATTTCAAAGATGATCCTTCTTGGACGTCGAGTGCCCTACGAGGAGAAGTTGCAAGAGAATATTTAATCGACGTTCGCCCACTTACGTGTAGTCGTGCAAGAAGGATGGCATTGAGGATGATTTATGACGAACATGCAGAGCCGTATAAGCATCTGGTGGAGTATGGCCTTGCGATCAAGGAATGGAGTCCTGGTAGCAAAGAGGGATTTTTGAAAGGGTGCCGCCCTATAATATCAATTGATGCATGCTTTCTGAAAGGCGAATTTGGAGGCCAATTGATGGCCGCTATTGGGAAAGATACAAATGACGATATTTTCCCAATTGCATATGCGGCATGCGAGTCGGAGTGTAGAGACTCATGGAAGTGGTTCCTGAGTTGTCTTTTGGAAGATATCGGGAGTGTGGACGACCATGGATGGACGTTTATGAGCGATCGTCAAAACGTATTCATTTATCCCTTATAATTGGTGTTGGTTTGTTTTGCTTGTATCACTTGTAATTGGTATTCCTTTTATAACTTGAATATATCACTTAGAATTTGTATAATTAACTTCTTCATGTCCGTGTTTCATATACAGGGTCTTCTTCAGAGTTTTGACAACTTGATGCCTGGAATTGAGCATCGCATGTGTATTAGGCACTTGTATGCAAATTTCAAGAATGAGGGATACAAGGGAAAACCTTACAATGATGCATTATGGGCAGCTGCTTGTGCCTCCAATGAGACCGTTTTTAATCAAGCGATGTTGGCAATCAAGTGCATGGATGAGAAGGCTCATCATTACTTGTTCAAGCTTGATGTGCGAATGTGGTCAAGGCATGCATTCAACTGGGTTTGCAAGAGCGACATGTTGTTGAACAACTTGGCAGAGTCGTTTAATGCGTGGATAAGGGAAGCTAGTGACAAACCAATTCTGACCATGCTTGAGATCATACAGAGGCAAATAATGATTCGGTTTCAAACTAAGAGAGACCGCATCCGAGCGAGTACCAATCAAATTTGCCCAAAGATTGTGAAGAAGCTTGAGCGTTCTAAGACGGAGGCAAGAAATTGGGTTTCTCGATGAAGGTCAGAAATGACATTTGAGGTTGACCACGCTTGTCACCCAAGGCGTGTGGTTGACCTAAATTCACGGGAGTGCACATGCGGATGATGGGAACTTAATGGAATACCTTGTCCTCACGCATGTGTTGCAATATATTTCAATAAAGAGCAACCAGAGGACTATGTACACAAGTACTACCACATGAGTACTTACGCGAAGGCCTATGCCCCAGAGGTTACATCAATTCCAGGTCTCGAAAACTGGCCCGAGCATGAGGGGGAGGAAATACAGCCCCGGATACTGAGGAGGCAACCCGGACGCCCGAGGAAAAATAGAAGTCATGCGCCGGATGAGAACGAAGAAAACCCCACCAAGCTCTCTTAGCGTGGGTACGTCGTTACTTGTGGAAATTGTGGTGTTGTGGGTCTCCAAAATGCAAGAAGTTGTCCCAAACCTGAGAACCCAAATAATAAAAAATGGCCTAATAGAGTCAGAAAGCCAAAGAATCAGGTTTGGTACCTTGTAATTGGTTTTGGTTCGTTTTATCAGTTATAATTAGTCTTGGTTCGTTTTATCACTTATATTTGGTCTTCATATCTGTTTTAGTACCTTGGTTTTTTGAATTTGACATGTAAGTTTAATTATATATCCAGGCCACACCTAGTGAAGCTAGTGACACTGGTGAAGAATTTGATGGAGCTGAACCCTCGCGTGGAGGAGAGAAATCTGCTGGCGGGACCCAACAACATAGTGACATAAGGAGGACGCGGAGAAAGGTATGGATCCTGATTTAATGCGAGCAATTAGTAATGTAGTGTTTTATTGATATTAACTTCTTCACTAGTTTGGTTACCTTGCAGGTGGGAGACGGTCTTGCTGCCCGTGCAATGTCACAGCCTATGGACCAACAAATGCATGATCAGGGTGTCTCACAAAGCCAACCAATTGGACCAAGGCGAAGAGGATCAATGTCGAAGGGTCCAGAGATAGGAATGACAACCCAATAATCTGCTTCAGTGTTTTTGTGAATTGGTTGGGACATAAGGTGGTGTGTAGTTACAAGATGGGGATGTTTTGGCAAATATCTGTTTTTTGTGAATTGGTTGGGACATAAGGTGGTGTGTAGTTATAAGATGGGGATGTTTTGGCAAATATCTGCTTTTTGTGAATTGGTTAGGACATAATATTTTTTTAGGTGTATTGGCAGATTGATGTATTATAATAAGCACTACAGATGCAACTTTTTTTGTGGATATGGAATCAAATTGACAGCAAGAGCAATTCGTACTTTCTCATTTATCAGGTCCATAAGTTACTAATAGACCCTTTTGAAAATGCCATGCAACTTTCTCATTTGATGGCTACAGTATTGAACTTTTTCTATTGGTTTGATTTTGAGGAAAAATAAGACAAAGTGAATGTCAAAGGGGGTGAATTAATAAATAGCGCATGTCAGGCACATTGATCGCACGTGCAAGTAAAGAATCAAAGAAATTTATCGGCTAACAGCCTCTCAGAATTTATATAAAGCTAGAGGTAGAACAAGAGACTAACAGTCCTCAACAGGGAGTGTTGCTTAGCGATTGGTGACATAAATATTAAAAGAATACACATCACATGAAAAGAAAGAAAATTAAGAAAAACCAAAGAAAGCAAACCTTGGATTGCAGTAAGGCATACAAGGTTTGAATTCCACGGTACCATCATGTTATCAAATAGATAGATAGATTAAAAACAAGTCTTCAATTACAAAAAGATAAATACATGACAAGTCTACTTTGTCTTGGAAACCATACATACGGAGACGCACACAGACACAATGGTTACTGCCCAAGACATAAAAGAAAACAGCATATATTTTTTCTCCCTAGATTGGTACATATGTACTTGCTTTTCTAGTATCTTCGTCTTTCTCAACATTCTTGATAGGACCTTCATTCCACGTGGGCAAGTTTCGGGATCATACCACAAGAAGAACCTACAAACGCCACCTTCTTGTGCACAAATGAAATGTATAACTATGTATTACTTATTTAAAACACCTAAACAAAATCGTTACGTAGTTTCTGCAAACGTACCGATTGCTTGTTGTACCTTCCACATCCAAAAAAACGACGACCTAGATTTTGATCAGTCCAAGATGTCCTCAATGGTGCTTTGACTCCGCAATAGCATTTGTACGATTCTGGACCCATGCACTTATAATTTGAAGCAGAAGTCATGGAAGAACTTTCGGATTTTTCCTTCCCCTAACATGGAACAAAAAGTATAACTAATTAAAAAATGAATATTAGTTTTGGGCTTTCAATAACTGAAAATTTTCTTTCTCTTAATGTTACAAATTCTATCTTAACATTAACTAATTAAATTTTAAATGCAAAGTCAGCTTCTGTTAATGTTGCACATCTTGAAAATCAAAAAATTAGGATCTATGTTATTTGCAATACGTTGCTGATTAATGGTTTCTAATAGGTATAAAAATAGTAGCAGACCAAATATTATACTGCATAAATAACTTTCAATAACCACATCAAAACTCCATTAACTCCATTACGACAAAACTAAACAGCAATGAACTCGTCGGTCTTAATTTCTAGCCAGAAACACAAAGGCGACAACCTTCACCGTCGGTTTTACTAGTGCTCTTGACGAACCAGACGGTAGGGAATGGTGACTTTCAGACAAAATTGTTACTTAGCTATGTCATGTAACTCCACATATTTAGATTAATTAAGTTAAGCAAAAAAGAAGAAATAATTGAGATGAAAGCGACTTGGCCATATCATCGGAGTAGTCCAGCAATTAATTAAGTAAATTGAAAAGATCTTCGAAATCTTTGAGAAATCTTTAAGATATTCTTTTTAGATTAAAATAACATAAATAAAATTTTTATCATGTGTAGTGTAGTGTTAGACAACCACGTACATTGCATTTAGATTATTACATATCACGTAATTAGCAATTAATATATTCGTTGTAATACTTTTATTTTTCTTTGACTGACTTGTAGGACCTTGTCCAAATAAAATAATTAACGAAAACTACCATATATATATATATATATATATATATATATATATATATATATATTATCCCCCAATAGTGCAGATCAGTATTAATTATTTAAGCTAATTGGAAGAAGTCCAAAGTCTTAACAATACACGCCAAAACTAACGGTTAATTCTAACTTCTTTACTTTTTAATTAGCGGATTCATTGTAGTCGTCATCGCATAGCGTACGTAATTCAACCTCGTTACTTTTTACATTATATATTTTATTTTTCTATAGTTATATATATAGTCCTTGACCACGTGCCCTTTCTTTATTTTTGTCAATTAGATAACTTAATATACACACAGTCGTTGTCCAAGAATATAGAACGTCACATAATCATGTTACAATTTAATAATTAGGACTGTGACATGTGGCTTATTTTATTACTATAAACTAATAAAAATTGTTTTTAAAAAAAAAGCAGAACAGGTCATGAGTTTCCGTAAGGCACTATTTTATTGTTGGACAACGATGTTTATATTATTTTTATTTTTTGAAAATCAATAACTAAAGGGTCTATCATTTCTTTTTCTCTCTCTACACACTGAAGGCCTTAAAATTATCATTTTAGTAAGACTACATTATTCCTTGCCAAATTAATTACTAACAGAGTCATAAACATTAAGTATCTATTTTGTCATTGAAATTTTGATTAATTTTCCTATAATTGCTTTTATGAGAATAAACGTATCATTTAGCCACGATCTTTCCCCTTCGTTGCTAAAGATCATGTGGCTTAATTAGACTAAAGTATTTAGCAATTAACCACAGTTTTTCCTCGCAGAAGATGTGTTTTTAGCAACAAATTTCGGTTATTCTCTGAACAATTCGTGCAATAATAAATTTTTAATGTCCTAGTCTCATGCGTTGACATCATCATGTCGTGGTAAAATGTATTTACGAGTAATACAATATTGATGCATATTCCAAAGATTAAGGCACTGACGTCGAACTTAAGGAAACAGAGAATTTGTTTGTTTCTTCCCCTTCTAATTAAGTGATATCAATTAATATGTATTTCATTTTACCAATATATTACGTATATGCTATTTCCTTTTCAGCTTATTCTTCAACCCTAGATTTTCCATCAATCTCCACTTTTTAATTGCCTTTCCTAAATATTGTTATTTTGAAAATAACTTTAACAGAAGAATACCCATGAAATACTTTATTAACCCATGGAAGTTGATGGAATAATATAAATGGTCAAAATACACTTTTTACCCCTCTATTATTTTCATGACGTTGCACCAACCATATATTAAAATATTCGCCATGTGAGACTTGCTTGATATTGTTTAGAGTATGAGGCCAATGTTTATTTTGTTTATAAATATTAACCCATGTGAGGCTTGCTTGATTTGCTAAATACAAAATCAAGCAAGCCTCACATGGGTTAATATTTATAAACAAAATAAACATTGAGGCCTCATACTTTGCTTGATTTTGCTAAATAGAAAATCAAGCAAGTCTCACATGGCGAATATTTTAATATATGGTTGGTGCAACGTCATTAAAATAATAGAGGGGGTAAAAAGTGTAAAGCAAATCAAGCAAGCCTCACATGGGTTAATATTTATAAACAAAATAAACATTGAGGCCTCATACTTTGCTTGATTTTGCTAAATAGAAAATCAAGCAAGTCTCACATGGCGAATATTTTAATATATGGTTGGTGCAACGTCATTAAAATAATAGAGGGGGTAAAAAGTGTATTTTGACCATTTACATTATTCTATCAACTTCCAGACAAAATAGTTACTTAACTTGATTATATATGTTACGCGAGATTAATTAAATTAAGCAAAACAGAAGAGACAATTGAGATGAAAGCAACTAATTGGTCATGTCAATGTAGTCCTGCAATTAAGAAAATTGAAAAGATCTTCCAAATTTTTGAAAAATCTTCAAGATGATCCTCTTTTAGATTACGATAACATAAATTAATTTTTAAAGGAAAAAGAAAAGAGCCTGCAGACTTGCCCAAGACAATATTTTATCATGTGTAGTGTAGTACTGTTAGACAACCACAATACAGTCTATCTCCTATTCTTTTAAGTAACAAGATTGTTCATTATTTTTTCGAAGGATTATTTAGTGCAATCAAGTATGATACAGATAGTTCAACTACCATGGCTTTCCGAACGTTATTTTCGAACGTGATTCTGAACTAGTTATTAAGGCTATTCACTCTTCGCCTCAGCTTTCATATTGGCATATTTATTCTGCTGTTAAGGAGATTCATGGAGCGTGCAGTGGATTTCAGAGTTGGAAGACAGCTCATGTCCGTAGAGGTGTGAATGAGATGACGCATCACCTTTTTAGTTGGGTCGCCGCTAAGCTTAGTTTGGAGGGCAATTCCAATGATAATGAACTTTTGTTTAATTTATCTTGGTCGTATGATAATACCAAACTCCTAAAGATGGCCGGAATAATTACTTTCTACTGAAACTGGCATGGGTTTAATATTACAGGGAAAGCTGTCGTAATCCAGAGTATATATTTAATTCAGAAATTGATTCACAATAAGATTACAACACGATATTTGAACTGACTTTTGACAACAAATATTGCCAACACTTTAACTTTAGCATTAACAAACTAATCCTTCAAAAAAACATTAAACAATCTTTTCAGAGAGTAAAAGAATCTTACATCACTATATTATATATTGTATCTGTGGATCAGCCTGGCGGGGAACAAACAAACTATAGTTAATTGTGCATTAATGAAGAGTGATAAAGACTCGACTGTAGAGCAAACAAGTGTGAAGAGAGGCATACACGTTTTTTATGTAAACCGACAAGAACCCACAGTACAGGTAAACCAAAACTTGGAAGAAGTCCAAAGTTCAAAGTTCGTAAGCAAACAATTAATTTCAACGCTTGAATAGTAAAGAGCGAAGCTTGGAAGAAGTCCAAAGTTCTAACAATATACGCCAATATGTGCAATGTTTTTGTATTAGGAGGCGTAAGCACTTAAAACCAACAGAAAAAAGGATAATATTTATTGGGATAGTATTGTATTATCTCTCTAATTAGTTTAGAATTTGATTGCTATAACAAGTGCTTATGATGCAAAAATTATAAACTCTCATGTTATTAGTTTATCCTTATCTAGTGATGTAATCGCACCAGAACTCCGCTACAAATGAGCGAGTAGACCCTGTAGCCTTTGAACTCAAGTGCCTATGAAAAGATAATCATCTATTTTAGGATTGTTTTGTACTAATTTTGACGTATGAAAGTATAGTTTTAGGGAGTTTCAACATGGCCGAGTTGACTCGGCCATTATCATTTTTGAACTACTGTGTTTGAACGGTAACCTTTACCGTTCGAATGGTATAAATCTAGTATTTCAAACATTTTCCGTTAGATGAAGAAATATTTTGTTCTATGCTTAGTTATATATTTGTTTGAAATTAGGGTTACGTTCGATGTTTATAACTTCAGTTCTAAGCTCGTCCAATGTTTCATTCATGTAGATTCAAACCTATATTCGTTCTATTTTGTCTACCGTTCTAACGTTTTTTTTAATTATAATTATTCCCCTAAAATTATCACCCGATTCTCAAATAACCCACAAACTTTAACTCGTTGCAACACACCCCCAGAAACTACACTTGTCATTGCGATTTCATCACCTAACTACTTATTTTTAAATAACCCACTGAAGAGATTATCAAACGGTTTTTGTCCCACGTAAATGACACGTGACCTTCTACTTATTTTTAAAGACAAATTTGACCAGCTGGATTCTAAATGTGTTATCTTTTTTCAAATAAATATAAAAAAAAACTTTAGCTAATTACATTTTATTTTTTGGCTCTACAACTTGCATGAAGCATTGTAGAAGACAACATAGGACTCAAACAAGGTTGAAATTGTCTTTTCACATAAGGAAAATGTCACGTATCGTTTACATGGGACAAAAATCGTTCAATATAACACTTCAGCAGGTTGGGGAATGAAATCGCAACGAGAAGTATAGTCTGTGGGGGCAAGTTACAACTAGTTAAAGTTTCTGGGGGTATTTGAGAATCAGGTGATAGTTTGAGGGGAAAAATTGTTGTTAACACTTTTTTCTTCTTTTTCTTCTTCCTTTTTTTCACACAACAAAGACCACTAACTGTAACCGAGAAGCAAGAGATTATCCGTACGCGCATAATAGTAGCAGAGAGGCCAGTTAGCAAATTTGACTTCTAGGATCTTCAGTTCGAGAGTCGCACGATTGATGAGATATTCTGTCATTATCATTGGCACAGCGTGCTCTCTTGGAGGGGCCCACCGTACACTTATATGGTCATCGAGTTTTACTGTGCTCTGCACAATATCGACACCTGTGAAGACGAGTGAGAGGTCTACATCTGTGGACAGCCTATCAAGATCTCCCCCGACACACATTCCACCTACTTGCGCATTCCGAGGCAAGTGGGTACCTATCTGTCGTGGACCCTGCCGCGGCTTTGTCATCCGAGGAGATCTTTAAATTCATGACTGAGGAGGACCAGTACTTAGTACAATTATCATTTTCGCAAAGCAACTTGCCTGCTTTTTGGAGGATGATGCACCTAATAGTATGCCACAATATCTTCCCAAAGCAACATCACACAAAGCTCTCAGCCAAGCGTGCACAAGTGATGTTGATGTTGGCACGTCTCGAGCCATTCGATCTCCACTTTTCATATTCTAGACCATGAGGATCAAGGCTCAGTCAAGGGGCAGAGAGGGTCTGTCGTACGGAAACTTGTTGGCCAAGTTGATTATTGATGTTGGGGTCGATGTCACACGTTATGAGCAGAATACGGTGCAGCTCGGCCCATCAGCAGTGGGACTTGTCAGCGTTTTGATGGCGCATGAAATGGGCTCACTGCATCCTCCAGGTGCACCGCGACGTTCAGGTGGTACGACCCGGGCGCAACAAGATTCTCAGGCTTTGCTAGAGATGGAGCACAGTATTTTACACTCAGTGGAGAGGGCAATCGGTCCCATCTTCAGCAATCTGGCTACTATGAAGAAGGGACTCGAGAAGATTGAGTCGATGCAGGCAGAGTTGAAGAAGACAAATGACGAGGGCCGAAAAGAGATCATGCAAAGGATTGTTGTGGTCCAGGGTGGCGTGGTGGAGGAGTTGGAGGGGATGACCCCATAGTTTCATTATTGTATTTTGTTATGTATATAGGTTTTTTTTCAATCATTCGTACAGTTATGTTTGTACATTTTATATTATTTGTACATGTTATATTATTTTGGGTAAAGGAATCTCGTTTTATTTAATAACTAAATTCTAATTAAAAATAAAATCAACATAATAATAAATTAAAAATAAAATTACACTAAAAATTATTTAATAATAAATTTATTTCCATTCAAAAGATAAAAATCGTTACAACAGATGGCACAATGTACTCGTTATAACGTTTTCGAGTTAACGTTAGAACGTATGGTATTAGTGAAGCGTTAGAACGTTAATCGTATTAACGTTAGAACGGTAACAACAATAAATAAAAAATCTTACGATTAATTAAAAATATAAAGGAATAAAATTAATCGAAACCAAATATTTAGATATATTACCTTATACATATTATATAATAGTAACTTGTACATATTATGTAATAGTACCTTATAATACATATTATATAATAGTACCTTATACATATTACTATATATTACCTTATATTATAATAGCACCTTATACATATTATATAAATAATACCTTGTACATATTATTTAATAGTAACTTGTATATATTACTTAATATATATTACCTTATACATATTATGCACAACATATTACCTTATACATATACATAATCTATAATATATTATATATTACCATATATATGTAATAGTACAATATACATTTCAATAATATCACAAGCGTTCGAAGATATACATAACATTCGAACGCAAAACGAAACGACACCGCATTACAAAACAAAAATACGACACCATTAACCACACTTTTTCCCGCCTATTTTTTGCCGAATATTCTAATATATGCCGGGTCAATCGCTATATATCATATACGCAATTGCAATCCTTTATCTGTCCAATAATTGACGAAATTCCAGAAAAAAAAAAGTGTTTACTTTAAATACCCAAAATGATATTAAAAAAAAACATTTTGCAATTTCAAATAATACACATAATTTATATTATATCTCTCAAACTACGTACCATTGTTTATGGCGGATTAACGCGAAGAGTAATGCTTGTAACTTGGAAGAAGTCCAAAGTCTTGACTTACACACCAAAATGTGCTTTGATTTTTCTAACTATACAAGCTGGGTCCATCACATGGTTGCTTTTTTTATTGGACGTTGTAGTTGGTCTTATTCTTTTTTATGTGCACTCTGCATATTGTCATCAACACGTCATATATATAAGCCAGCTCTTGACCTTATAGGTACAGATTTTATATTGAGTTAAATACATGTCGTGAGTAAGGTACGTAATATATTGTATCAATTTTCTCCATGATTCCTTTTTCTCTTCGCCTTTCTGTACCAATTTGTGAAGGATTAATAGTGCAAACAATTATGATACGGATAGTTTGAAAACTTTTTCTAACCAAATATCAATTGAAGGGATATATAAGAAAATGTATTCGTCCAGAATATATAACACATCAGGTTTTCATGAGAAATCGGAAAGAAAATGTACGTGGCCTTGATAATTACTCATTATTTTATTGCCACATATAATACCATATACAGTTCAAGACGCACCGTTCTATATATATATATTGTTCAGTTGCTCAGTTTTGTATCCAAATTAACCCAAGCCCTTCAGAGTAGACTCTCTATATTTGTCGTACCAAATGCTCCAACTTTTCTCCTTCTCCTCTCCAGCCTTTACATGGCTCAGCTTCTTCCTGTTTTTGGTAGTTTTTCTTTGGATAAGGTCCAAGGCCATAGGCCAAAACCATAAGCTGCCCCCAGGGCCATGGAAACTGCCTCTTCTAGGGAACTTGCATCAGCTGGCTTTCACGAAACTGCCTCATCGTACCTTGAAAGACTTCGCAGACAAGTTTGGACCTATTATGCGACTGCAACTGGGAGAGGTGTTGGCCATTATCATCTCATCACCAGAACTGGCAAAAGATGTGCTGAAGACACACGACCCTGCATTCGCACAGCGTCCTAGCATGCTTGCTGTTGAGGTTATGTCCTATGATTATTCAAGTATGGTGTTTGCTCCCTATGGCGATTACTGGAGGCAAATGAGAAAAGTTGGTGTCATGAAGCTACTAAGTGCAAAGCGTGTGCAGTCATTTAGGCCAGTGAGAGAAGAAGAGGTGGGGAATCTTATTGAATGCATTTACTCATCAGGTGGAGTACTTCCAATCAATATCAGCGAGGAATTCTATTCCTTGATGAATAGCATAACTTGCAGGGCAGCATTTGGAAAGAAATGCAAAGATGAAAAAGAATTCACATCTTTACTCAACTATATTATTAAAGTAGGTGGAGGTTTTGACTTGCACGATTTGTTCCCCTCACTGAAGTTCGTTAGTTTCCTCACTGGGACAAAGCCCGCGTTGTTGAAAATACAAAGAAGAATAGACAAGATTCTCGATAATATACTCGATGAGCATAGCACGAAAAGGTATACTTCCTCAGGCGGCAAGGCTGAATCCGCAGCAGCCGATCATCATGAGGAGGATATCATTGATGTGCTTATGAATCTTCAGGAGGCGGGAGAGACTGAAATTAATATCACAAGAAAGCAGATTAAAGCTATCACTATGGTATTGGAAATAAATTCATTAATATTTTTGTTACCCACATCTCTTTCTCGCTTTTTCAATTTGGACGTTTAGCTAGCTAGGACTCTTAGAAAGAGTGGAAGGTTATAAGAATATCTTTCGGTCTACTATTCAACTTCGTTTATAAATGTTTTCTGTTTAATTAGTAAAAAGTAAAAGTAAATGTTTTCTGCGTATGATGGGAGAGCTCGAGACAGGCATATGAATGCTTAGTTCTTTAGGTACTCCATCCAGTTGAGTCAATCTATAGCTGATACTGTTCAATCCGGGAGGGCTATATAGCTGTACGTAGTTTTAGGTCTACAGCTTTCCTATGTAGCTAACAATTAACTCACATCGGATTGATGTTGTTTTTCTTAGGATGTTGTGACTGCAGGGAGTGAGACTTCAGCGGGTACATTAGAATGGGCAATGGCAGAATTGATGAAAAATCCGAAAGTAATGGAGAAGGCACAAATTGAAGTGCGAGAAATCTTTGGGAGGAGAAGGAAGGTTGATGAGACAGATGTTCAAAAACTAGCTTACGTGCAATCAGTGATCAAAGAAACGCTACGACTACACCCTCCGGGTGTCTTAATTCCAAGAGAATCGAGGGAAAAGTGTATAATTGGTGGATACGAGATACCAAGTAACACAAAAGTGCTTGTTAATGCTTGGGCTATAGGGAGAGACACAAATCATTGGATTGATGCGGATTCCTTTCGACCAGAGAGGTTCCTGAATTCCACTATTGACTTTGGAGGAGACAACTCCGAATACCTCCCATTTGGAGCTGGTAGAAGAAGATGTCCAGGCATATCATTCGCTGTTGCAAATATGGAACTGACTCTTTCTCAGTTGTTATACAACTTCAACTGGAAATTACCTAATGACATGACACCAGAAGAACTTGATATGTCTGAGTCTGTCGGAGTGGCTCCTAAGAAAGAGAAGGAGTTGTACGTTATTGCCACTCCTTGGACTTCTCTTAACTAATTAAAGACACCGAATAAGATATTATGCAACGTTCCAAGGGAGTGCATACTATATATTGTATTTGGTATTTGTTCCTCGATCGGTTGATCATCTTAAGGCGTAGTTTTTCAATTATATAAGCTGTAATCTGTTGTCATGTGTTGCTATTGATGTACCCGATCGAACTTTTCATGTATGGTTTGCCTAAATAAGTGTGTTAGGCATGCACGCAATTCTAGGTTGATTTTATGCTTCAATATTTTCAACTACGAAAACGTCATCTCCAGGGTTAAAGGAGTGAATTTTTATATTGGGATAACCTACACACCATCTTCAAAAGTGCAAAACTCTTCAAGAGATTGATGGAGCTTTATAAATCACTCTCGGATATCTTTCTTAGCAATGTGGGACAAACTTTCTCTTTTTCTGTGGTTAATTAGGGAGAAGGGAAAAATGGAATCCCGGACCTTAAACTAATTACTTAGATAATTAAACAAAAAATAACTTTTAAGATAATACATTAACGATCGATTATCTACATGCAATAATCGATCAACATGAAATTAAGAGAAAGATTGTTCATGGAAAAACTGTATTATCAAGTAGAGCTAGATTAAAATAAAGATGAACATTATTTCGTCAAGTGACAACCAAAGCAACGAGATATCTCGATGCATATTGTTTAAAGCATTCACTATCACTGGGACTAATACGTACATATACATACGTATCCACACGAAGTGTGATTATTTTTTTTTTCGTTCACTTAATTTAGACACATAAACACGTACGTCGGAGGAGATTAATGATCATTTTTTTCAGTTGTTACAGCAACTTGGAACCTCGCGTTTCACGTGAGTGCCATCTGAATATCTGCAACAATAAAATTGGTCATCAAATACATCTTAATGTACATCAAACACGTCTTAATAATTAACCTACCTAATTAATCTTTGAGCGCTTAAAATATAGGAGGACCAAAGCACAACTAAAATTATGGATGGGGATCACTCCATCTCCATGCATGTACATATATAGATATAGGCTTTCTTCATGCACCATGCAATTTTCTGTACATGTATATATATATATACAACTGAACTTTTGGTTATTGTCTTCGAGGAACCAAATCTTCTCCTATATGTTTCTTTGTATCATTAAAGACATGGTACTTACCCATTGTCGAGATTCTGACTCATGAAATTATAATTAACAGCAAATTCTCTTTCTTATGTATTCGATCGTGATCTATGGCTTTCATATAATACTGATCTGTTCCTATATATCTCAAATTTAAATTAAATGCCCCACCATATATATATTTGCTGGTGTACGTATCGGGGAATACATGTTTTACTTCTGAAGTGCAAATTCTTTAAACATTTTTATAGGATATTTTTTGTGAAAAGTTGTAAGTAGAGTATTATTATTAACAATAGTAGTCCCTGTCATAAGATGATCATCATGAACTGTGTAATGATTGTGCACTGGTGGTGTTTTGTATTGCGCTGCAAACACTATACAACAGACTTGAGTGTTTGTGACAAAACACTTCCATACAAGTCTGAGGTTGTGCTCTAGCTGTTTGTGATTTTGTGAACATTGAGATGTAAGTGGTACTGTGGTAGTGATCTATTGTTTAAAAGAACGGGAAAACAGAAGACTCCTCCCTCCTTTCCCCTTTTCCCCTTGCCAGCGACGATGATGGTTCTCCATGACCCCCCCCCCTTCCTTTTTCGTTTCCTTTCTCTGTCTCGTTCTCGTAGAGTGTTGCCCTCTTCTTCGCCATTCCCTTATTTCCTTTTTTCCTTTTGTCCTATATTTTTTCTTTCTTGCTTATGGCGTCTGGATCTGGATCTGGTTACAGAGGTCGTGGTAACCATATCGTGCTGGAGTCAGCCAATCAGCTTGTGGTGGATTTGGCAGCTGAAGGTGTGGGGCATGACAATCAGCTGAACCCGTGTGTTTTGGAGACCCCCACTTCCCAGATGGAGAAAATGGGAAAGTCGATGGAGGTTGTGGGAGTGGAGGCACTGACTGGAGTTGAACCGACTATTGCTCAGAGTTCTCAGTGGGCAGTATTGGCAGAGGAAAATCGTGAGTCGAGAGCCAAGTTGGAGCAGTTGTCGAAGCAAGGTTGTGAAGGGAATACTAGTAGAGGTTGTTCGATGGCCCGCGGACAGGGTCGGGTGGGGCCTAGCCAGTCTAGAATGAAGGTACGGCCTCAAGCTTCTCCAGCACCTAGAACAGGTGAGGGTGCACAACAAGAAATATATGGCTCCTGGCAACTACTGTTTTAGCCACAACAGGGAACGCGTCCCCATTAAACAACATTGGAAATCGTAAACAAAAATTACCCTTTATCTATCTGATCATTTACACGTATCTTGATGTATTATTTTGACACATTGTTGGACTCTTTGACTTATATATTTTTTTAATTTGGACCTGTATCCAAATTGTTCGTCAATTTAGATGGATTTCGTCAAAACGCGGGGTAATGTGTACACACCTTCAAAGATAACGGAGAAATATGTATATATCCCCATAGATAAGGGGGCAATGTGTAAATATTTTGATAAAATCCGCCTAAATTAACGGGCAATTTGTGTACGGGATCTAAATTAAAAAATGTGTAAATTAAGAGGTCCAATGTATCAAAAATAATACATCGGGTGCAAAGTATAAATGAGTAAAAGATAAAAGGGCAAAATATATTTAGCCCAAAAAAATTGGCTGCCACTGCAATTTTTGACCAACGACTCTGTTAAATTGGGACCCACACAGTTGTTAAAGCTCAAATATAGCTCTCTCTCTCTTTTGACAAGGCAAAAATGGTTTGCGTGGCATCCTTTTGTGCGGAGAGTTTGCCGCCCCATCTTTCCTCTGCTTTTTTCCTTAACTTCTCTCATTTCTCTTAATCCTCACACCCGGTTGCCCAACTCTCTTTGTTTGACAAAAATCGCATTCCAGAAGATCAAGGTGCAAAGCCCCATTGTTGAGATGGACGGTGAGATCTCTCATCTTTCTCTTTCTCACTGTGTCTCCGTCTCTCATAAAATTTATTTCACTATCAATGAACTAACAAGCAAAAGTGGAAGAATCTCTAATACATTCTAGTCTGTCCTAGCTTATCCATCCTCGAAACAAGAAAATAAAAAGCAAAAGAAAGAAGAATCACAAGAGCGAGAATAGAAATAATGGTTGGGGGTGCTCTTTATACTAAGAAAATAGCTTTTATGCCCAAAAGAAGGAGACCGGTAATGGTGATGGCAGTGAACACGAAAAGCAGGAGTGGCTGAAAGTGAAAGAGAAGCAAAGTTGAAAGCATAAGAGAAGAAGAATATTATGTCCGCTTTCTTTTAGGAGTTCCCTTGCGAACCCAACTATTTGGGAGAGATGGGGCTACAATCTATGAAATCTTCTCTTGCAGATTTTTTTGCCCTGGGCATGTTGCAGTTTTATGTTTGGCATGTTTGATGTAGATCTTGCTGCATTTTGTGAAGTCCTCCGTTTTGTAGAGTACTTTATTCATTGTAGATCTTCTCTTTACTTGGTTTATTGTAGATCTGTATTTTCTTGTGTTCTGTTTCGTGAAGTCTCTGTACAATATGAAGATTCAAATTTTATATGGATTATTGTCTCGTAATTTGTTTGAGATTAATTATGTAGTTGGTTTTTCTATTTTTGTGCATATGAAAAAGATGGTTCTTGATGAACTGGGTTTTGGTTTCCTTAATTGGAACGACTCTTTATTCGCTAACCAACCTCTCTTGTAACGATTCTCTGTCGTTGGTAGAATTGTTGGTCTTCCCCTGCGAAAATGTGGCTCCGAATTTCTTCGAGCTTTTCTCAGCAGGTGTTAGTCGTAGTGGAAGCACTTTGGTGAAGACCCGCAAATGTTGTTAAAGGTCATTCTCAACGAGGCAATTGCAACGAGTTTGTCGACGACTAATTTTGTTTGAATAGGGATTTACCAACGAATAGAGATTGCACTATTAGAATGTGAATTTCTTGTAGTGGTGTGCAGTCCAACAGTCAGGGAGGTGGTCAGTCTAGCAAGCAAGTTGGAGGGCAGAAATCTTATGCATCGGTGACTTCGAATGCTGGTGGTATAATCGCAAATGCTACGAAATCGGCACTCATGCGGTTGGAATTTGTTGCACCTATTAGGGTGGAAGGGGAATTCATTGTGAAACCCCCACCCCCCTCAAATGTTCTTGATAAGGGTTATAAAGAATGGGAATGCACTATGGTGGAGCATTTTATTGGGCAAATTCAAAGCTACCTTAAGATCAATGTCATTTCTAGGAGGATGTGGGGCTCGAGAGGTTTGAAGGACATATTTTCTATGGATATTGGTTTCTTTTTTTTCAAATTCAGTAGTGAAGAAGCGATTGGATCTATCCTGGAAGAGAGACCATGGCATATGGTCAATTGTCCTTTCTTTTTAAGGAGATGGCAATCTAACATTCCGCTCTTGGCCAAATTGCAAGGCGTGCCGCTAGAGTATTGGTCGAAAGAGGGGCTTGGCATTATGGCTAGTGGTGTGGGACACCCACTATATTGAGATAGGAGAACCACAGAAAGAACACGAATTGACTTTGCGAGAGTTTGTGTTTAGGTGGATACGGGTTGTGAGTTGGTGAAGGAGGTTGAAATTATTGATGTAGATGGTAGTTCGTTTATGGTGATGGTAGATTATGACTGTGTACCAGATCAGTGCCTTTCCTGTAAGTCCTTTAGTCGCTCGACGTCGTCTTGCAGTCGACAGGTCTTGGCATTGAAGAACCAGAGTGGTTGGATCTTCAAAAATGAAGGAAAGGAACAGAAGTGAAAGTTGGCCCCAGTTCAGGTGAAGCTCGGGTTGGGGTAATCTTGTCTCCTGAGGTGTTGCCAGGTTAAACAAAAAGGCACGAAGAGGTAAAAAAAAGGGTGGTGTGCTGAGGTGGGATTTGGTCCAAGGTGCTATAGAAGATAGCTCCCTTGTTGTGAATAACAACCTTGCTTTGTTAGCAGAAGATGCACTGAGTAAGGATGTGAATCAAAAACCGTCTAACAAGAATCATAAGAAGAGTCCTCTGTGGTGTGTGGGGGGGGAGAGAGGAGTTAGTATGTGTTGGCTATGATTGGTTCCCTTTATTTGTTTCTTTATGTTAGTTGGCTATTGGAATATTATGGGGTTGAATGACCCCATGGAGGTTTATTTTAATGCAGAAGCTTTCTTTGGTTGCTATTGTTAAGAATAAGGTTAGAGAGGAGAATGTTGCATCGGTGTGTGATGTTGTAGCGAGGGGTTGGAGTTTTGAGAGCAGTGGTCTTATTGATGTAGGTGGCAGAATTTAGTTCTTTGGAATGATGACGATCTGGAAGTCCAGGTGATACTGAAGATTGATCAATTGTTACATTGTGAAGTTAAAAATGTTGCTACTTGTGGCTATTGTTGGTTTCTATTGTGTATGCGGTTAATAACCATGAAGGTGGGAGGAGTTTATGGAAGACTATGGGGCACCTTGCTTAGGAGACTGTCCATGGATGGTGATGGGTGACTTTAACGCTGTTAGGTTCCCTTATGAACAGGCAGATGGCTCGGATAACTAGCCAAGTTCGAAGGATGAGCTAGATATGTATCTCTGCCAGAATGGGTTGAAGGATTTAATATTCTCGGGAAATTTATTTACCTGGCAGAATATGCGGGAATCTGACCCAATATTGAGGAAGTTGGATAGGGTGGTGGTCAACTGTTGTTGGGATGAATAGTTTGGGAACTTGGAGGCAACATTCCTTCCGGTGGGGATATCTGATCATTCACTTATGGTTGTGAGGATTGAGGTGGTTAATCATTCCCTAAGTCCTTCAAATTCTTCAATATGCGGTGCGAGCATCCACTTTTTTTGGACATTGTAGGCAAGCTTTGGGAGACTGAAGTGCAGGGGACGCCAATGTTCAAATTGTTCTCAAAGGTACGGTTATTGAAGCGAGAACTTTGGAAACTTAATAAGAGGCACTATTCTGATATTTCTGTCCGGGTTGAGGAAGCAAGGATAGCTCTTGAATAGGTCCAAAGTGTTTTGGAACTTGATCCTACGGCTAATACCGTGTGTGTGTAGAAAGAGTTAGCTGCTAAATTGGTGCGCCTTCGCAGTGATGAGGAATCATTTCTTCTCCAAAAGTCACGCAACCAGTGGCTTAACTTAGGTGATCAAAATTCTCAGTTCTTTTTCCAAAAGGTTAAGCAGTTTCAGAGTAAGAGTAGGATTTGTTCTATTACTCTTGAAGATGGACATCGGTTGACTAATCAGGACCATATCAAGGAGGAGATAGTTAGCTTCTATTTTGGGTTGTGGAGTAAACCTGGGAATGAAAGGGGCAGTGGACAGGAGGGTAGTGGACGAAGCTTGTACTAAAAGGTTAACTTGGCAACAAAGAGGTACCCTGCAACAAGAGGTGACTGACAATGAAATTACGGATGCCATCCCACCATCGATGACAATGCACAAGGACCAGATGGTTATAATGCTATTTTTTTAAAACGCTCATGGTGCATTGTTTGGAGTACTGTTTTAGAGGCTATTCAAGATTTTTTGAAATCTGGACGGTTGTTAGGGGAAGTAGACTGTACAATAGTTTCGTTAATTCCAAAGATTCTGAATGTGTCCAAGTTGAACAATTTTCGGCCTATTCTTGTTGTAATACCATCTACAAGTGCATCTAAAAAATATTGGCAAATCGAATGAAGGGTATGATCCAGGACTTAGTCAGTGTGAATCAGACAGCCTTTATTGTAGGAATGAGGATTTGGGATAATATTATTTTGGCACAAGAATTTTTCAAGAATTATCATAGGAACTCCGATACACTTAGATGTGGAATTAAAGTGGTCATCATGAAGGCCTACAACAATGTCAGATGGGATTTCCTGTTGCTGGTTCTTGATGTGATGGGATTGCAGCTTTATATTGTTCGTCTAATTGAGGAATGTGTTTCTAAAGCTAAGTTCTTCATCAAGATAAATGGGGAGCTTTGTGGGTTTTTTTCCGGGAAAAAGGAGGTCTTCGACAAGGTGACCCATTATCACCTTACCTTTTTGCTCTAGATATGGAGATTTTTTTGGGCTCATGCAGAATATGACTACGAGACCGGAGTTTGGCTTCCACTAGTGATGTAAGAAGACCAGGCTTAACCATCTTTGCTTCGTCGATGATTTATTAATTTTTTATATAGGTGATGTGGTTTCAACAACAATGATAAACCGATACATCAAGGTGGATTGGGCAGTCCCTCAATCTTCATAAATCTTTTGTATCGTTTAGCAAAATTGTGAATCAATAAATGATAGTTCCATTAGCCATGTCTCTTGGTGTTAGTCACTCTTCACAGCCGGGCAAATACCTTGGGTTGCCACTCATCATTCCTCGCTCAAAACGTCAAGCTCACCTCGAACTAAAGGAAAAGTTGTTAAACAGAGTTTCTAGTTGGCGTTCGAAGTTATTGTCACGAGCTGGGAATGCTTGTCTAATAAAATCTATACTCTCAGCCTTGCCCACATACTACATGTCAAGTGTTCTATTGCCGAATATCTAATGTATGGAGCTTGACTCTATACTCAGAAAAATCTGGTGAGGTTTCCCTCAAGACAAAATTTGAAATTTTGTACTTCGAGCTTGGTCTTCCATATGCTGGCCAAAAAATGTTACAGGATTGGGTTTTCAGCTATTCCATGACTATAATCAAGCACTTATATCCAAACTTGGGTGGCAGATTTGTAATCAAAGAGATAAGTTTTGGGTCAAGGTTCTTCGCGCAAAATATTGTAGTTCGGATGCTATCTGTGTCTCGATTAATACCACTGCATGTTCTTGGTTTTGGCAAGGCATTTTGAAATCCCAACCTCTATTAGCAAAAAGGCTGATTTTTTCAGTAAGGGAGCATTCAGATTTAAATTTTTGGAAGGATCCATGGGTTTCGGGTTTGGAGGTGTTTAAACCACTTCCTCGGCAAGATTCGGGAGGTATGCGAGGAGACCAGTGCAGATGCTATTTTACGTTTGCCTCCCCCTCTGCATAATGTTGGTGATTCTCCACGTTGGTTATTATCAATGGATCAGACCTTCTCTATTAAATCTGCTTATTTGGAGATTCTAAAAGCTCTGACTCCACCTTTGGCTACTCTTTCGGAGGTTGAATGATGAGCTTTTTGGAGATTAAAAATTCCAGATCGCATTAAACACTTTCTTTGGCGTGTGACGTGGAACGCCCTTCCTACACGCTCACTTCTTGCTCGAATTTTTCAAAATGTTCCACCAAATTTTAGTATCTGCCCTCTCTGTGAAGCTGGGGAGGAGAACTTGGAACATTTTTTCTTCATTGTCCTTATATTGGTTGTCTGGAGACAAGCACCTTGGCCTGTGAACTTGTCAGCATTGGGTTTACATTCTATAGTGGATTGGATTGAGCTTGTTCTTGATCCGGGCAGGTGGCTCAATTTGAATTCTTCATTAGTTCACGTTTTTTGCTCTGTGCGGCAGTAGCAATGGATTTAATTCGGATTGCCGTAAATCAATTTATCCATAATCATGTACCAGCTGACCCAAATTTGATTCTTCTCTGCATTCAGAGGTGTCATAGGCAACATTTGGCTGCCTGGATAGAATTAGCTAAGCAAGACCTCTGGACTTGGCGACCACCTCCAACTGAGTTTATGAAAATCAATACAGATGCTGCTATTTGGCCTTCCTATGTGGCAATTGCATGTATTTTGTTTGATCATCAAGGGAATACTCTTTGGGCACGGTCTGATATTTATCCGAGAATGTCGACACTTAATGTTGAACTGTTGGCGCTCCGTATGACTGCTGGAGAAGCTTGTTTTCGCAATTTGAACCATGTGGTATTTGAAAGCGATTCGCTTGTTTCGATCACTAGCTTGAATAACCCCTCTTTTGTAGTGCAAGAGGATTTGGGTGATATTATTGGAGTCATTCGTGCAATGGCGGTGAATAGACAATCATCGAGTTTATTAAAAACTTCACGCCAAGCTAATTCCTATGTGGATTACTTGACTAAGTGGGCTGCTTCTAGGAAATTTTTTGGGGTATTCCTTTTAATATTTTACCTGTATTCCTCGTCAAACAACACATGGGTTTTGATCCTCCATGAATGGATCTCTTTTGGTTAATAAAACAACGTTGTTTAGAAGAAGAAAAAAACCTAAAGCATATTTGGCATTTTCTAACAGATGGGATTGAGTTCTTTTAGGCAGATTGGGTCCGCAAGAATCTAGTCTGTGGAAGGCAATTTTGGAACATGAGCATTGACTCTGATTCAACGTGGTGTTGGATGAGTATTCTCCAACTTCGTGAGGTGGCACAGGAGAGGACCAAGGTTGTTATTGGGGATTGGTGTTTCACTTCTCTTTGGTTTGATAATTGGCACCCTTGTAGACCGCTGTATAAACTGGTTACCAGTGAGTTTATATGATCCTCTTCAAGTGGAGAGAATGTTGTTGTTGCTGAGATTATTAGCAGCACAACAGGAGCTGACCGCCGGTTGGTATTTTTGGAGGATGTTGGCTAGTCAAACTCCGGGTACTTTTCACCCTTGGCAAAATAGAAGAGATAGGCTAATATGGTGTCCTAGTCGAAATGGTAAGTTTTCGGTATCTTCCGTTGTTGGTTCTCTAGCACCATCTTACCTGAAGGTTGCCTGGTACCGCATTTTGTGGGGCGATAGCCATGTGCCATGGTTCTTTTTTATTTCCTGATTAGCATTTAGAGAGAGGCTTTCTACTCGAACAGCTCTGCAAAGTAGGGGTATGGGTAACAACTTGTGTTGTGTTTTGTGTGGAGGAAGGTCAGAGGATGAGAACCATTTATTTTTTCAATGCTCATTCTCTCACTGTATTTGGATACTTTATTGGACATATGTGATATTTCTAAAGATATGTTATGCTGGAGGGATGTGGTCCAATGGATGGCAGCTAATACGAAAGGTAGGACGTTACTTGCGACAATTTTGAGAATCATGCTCACATGTTTTTAATGACATATGCACAGCGGTAATTGTGAGGATTAACACAGTTCGAGATATGAGGAGGACTGATGTGAATATTCAGTTAAGTAGAAAATGGAAGATTTCAGAAGACATTTACAGCATACATAAGAAATACTGATAATACTTTTAGTGATATCTAGTTGTTTTTAGTGTTTACTTTCTGCGTTGTAGCTCATTGGGAGACCTGAGTTTTTTCTTTGTTTTGGGGCTAGGCCTACTCTTTGTACAGTTTTTTTTTCTAGGCAAATTTTTGAAGCAGGACTAAAGCCTGTGGAAGAGGGGGATTCGACCCCCGGATCTAACCCTCCCCAAAGGGAGGAGGTTCTAACTCAGCCAAAGTACACTGGCCTACTCTTTGTACAATTATTGGAGAATTAATACACTAACCGGTTACCCAAAAAAAAAGTAGTAGTTATCTGATTTTTTAGATCTGCCCACCTTTTGGTACACAGTTTTATTTTTCATATATATTCACCTTACCCCCTCCCCCAGAAAAAAAAGACGGGCCAGCTTATGCTTTACACCCCAAATATATATGAGAAGGCTACCAAAAATTTTTTTCTTAACAAGAGAAAAAAACCCATTTTAAAACTAAAAAAGAAAATGTTGAATCTATTTGAAAAGAGATTTAAGCTATCGAATCCTTTGATCAATGTGGAGGCCAGCTTTAATTTGACTTTTTATCCAAACACATATAACCTACAAAATCTCCTAGGTTTAGAGAACTCCTAATGGCCATCAACTATGTTCACTTTTTCACCAACTCTCATAACATATTTTTACTTTATAATATTTCTCAAATCCCAATACCCAAAATTTTCACCCTCAAACATACATATATATTTAATTTTTAATTGTTTCTACTATTTAGTGCTAAAAATAATTTTTTAAAAAATCATATTTAAAAATTCTTCTACTTTTAAAACTATATGTTCTACCCATTACATCTCTATAGAAAAACCAAAGAAACAGTAGCATGCATCCACTCGAAAAAGAGAAAAATAGACAAATGTTTTTAAAATATATATTTAAATATGTAAACATAGTTAATGCATATCGATATCGTAGACATTGGTTCATACCCGGGGAAGCTGGGACGATGCGTCGGTATGTACGGAGGCTTCTTGCACTCCCTAGCGATACACTGTGCGACACGTTCCTTGAACTGACTCAAACCTGCAGCAAGTGATCCGGTACTTCTCACGAAACAGCTTGCCTCACAAATCCGTCTTTGCGATGGCCGGTTAAAATCAGACGGCGGAGTAAGGAGATGGCCGTGACGGCCCGGAGGTGGAAGGGGTGGAAGGGAGTTTGGCGATGGAGTATGGGAAGGCAAAGGAGTAAGACCTGCAGGAGGGTTATCTTCAGCTTGTACTACTACTAGGGAAACCATAAGTACTATGCTTATAACCATCACAATTCTCGTATACTTTTTGTCCATGGCTCCTCTGTTGTTGTTCAAATTGATTTCTCCGTTAAAATGAAGCACAAAAAATCTATATTTAAAGGCAAAACTGAAGGCGGTTTCGTTCTCCTTGATCTTTCAACGCAGACTTGGTTCAGAAGGGAATGTGGCTTTTTTTTATCATGGAAACAGCTTTTCGTTCAAGTCATGCATGGCTTATGAGTACTTTGGCTTTTCTTTTGCTAGTAGAGCTATGACTTCTCAAAAGAGTTATCAGGTAATTAATTTACTCGCGTGTAAAGAATGCATGTGATCCTCATAGCGAACTAGTTGAAACTAGTTAATTTCATATCAAATAATCATGTAAGACATTTATAATTAATATCATAATGTAATGCTTGATATAAAACTATTAAAAGAAACTTTCAAGCACAATGGGGAGCTCCAAAGGATAAAACTCTTGGAAGTAATTAGAGACCCGCGGTTGCCTAGAAAAACACTTGTAGCTATTTACCTTCTTAATTGGTTCCTCCATTCTCTCGTGAATCCGTCTAACCAAACGAAAAACACGACAGAAATGCGGTCCAATAGGCCGCGCTGTTGCCAAGAAAATGTGCATTGCAGCCAATAGTCATGTAATATTCCTAAATTAGGAGCGTAGGAAAACTTGAAGAGATCGTGGATTGCATTCGATGGATCACAATTAGCGCCCGACATAGCGATGTATCGCTCTCAATGTAGTGAGGTGGAACCAATACTTGTTTTAATTTAGTTTAAAATGTTTAACTTTAAGCTAGTGAGACACTTTGGCCGAGTGGTCTAAGGCGCCAGATTTAGGCTTTGGTCCGAAAGGGCGGGGGTTCAATCCCACAGCTGTCAGGCTGTTTTTTGTTTTCCTTTTTATTTGTTGGAATATTTCTGTTTTCTGAAGTGTCCCCAAACCTTCGATAGGCCAAAAAATAGAACTTCGAGCTAGCCGGATGCACAGAAGAGTGTTTGACACCTTAATAGATCATTTTGGGCCAATGGGCCGATGAAAACAAATATGTGGGCCAATGGGCCAATAAAAACGAGTTCCCTGAAAAGCACAACATTTGCACACAAACGTGAGTTTAGTGTTGGTATTGGGTTTAGTGAAAAAGTGAAGAGAGAGGTAATATTTTATAGTTTTTGTAATTTTTTATATTTTTTTATGGGAGAGAGAGAGATTATATTAGAATATTTTATTATGAGAGAGATAAAATTTTGGGTAAAATTTTGGTTGCAAACGCAGCCTTAATATCTTATGGTTGGAAAACAAAAATGGTTAATTGGGCTGGTGGGCAGGTGGGATAATGCTGCAGATGATAATTGCCCTCGTAGACAAACCGGGTTTGCTGCTTTTCATTTGGGCGGGCATTTTAGACGGAACAAGCAAGTTGCTCTTTTCAGTTTTGACAAAAAGGAAAACCACGGCCTGGGCTGACTTTCCACGACATAGGCCCAAGTTTAAATCTGCACTAAAAATTGACGAACGTAGTAGAAAGGGAAGAAAAGCACCAGCGGAGTCATGAAAGTAGTATATTAGATAGATTATCATGAACAGAATTTTGTCGGCATCAAATAAAAATCTCTTTCGCAGAGTCTAGAGAGAGAGAGGCTCTCTCTAGACGTTTCTCCATCCCTCCGCATGTCCTCCTCCCTTTTTCTTCCCTGTGGCCGGCGGACCGTCCCCCTTCCGTTCCCCTTTGTCCTCTCCCTCTTTTGGCCGGCTCCCCTTCAAACCCCCATTATTTTGGTCCCCCTTTGAGTTTGCTTTCAACTCCAGATCCCGGCTTTCCGGTTGGATTTCGGTGGCCACGCTCGACAAGGACGGCATCAGCTGCTCCTGGAGCTCGTCTCCAGCGTTTTTCGGTCACCATTGGCCGGCACGTGTTCCCTCACGCGTGGGAGCGTAGCTTACACGCGGTCGCCCATTTTTGGCTCTCTGTGGTGTCTGTGGTGTCTTGGGGCCATGTTTTCTGGCCGACTTCCGGTCGGCTAGCGGCTTTTTTGTTTTTTGTTGTGTTTTTTTTTCTTTGTGTGTTGTTGTCCATTTCGTTGGGCTTTGGGTGTGGACCTCGGTGTCCTTCGGTGCTGGTGTGGACGCTCTCTCGAGGAAGTTGGAGTGCGGTGCTCGACTACCCACTCCTCCGGCGACCGCCACTTTCGGCGGATTTTAGTTCAGGTCTTTGGACCCGCTTTGTATTCACGACCCTTTGGGTCCGTTATTATGCGGCTTTATGGTCATTTCTTGTACTGCCCGTAGGGCTTTCTATGTTGATGTAATGGGTATTATGCCCCGGTGCTTTGTATCCGGCCTCGTCTGGTCGTCTGTATCAACATTGTATGCTTTGTCTAGGTATCAATGAAATGGATTTCATGTTGCTTAGAAAAAAAATAGATTATCATGAACTCTGCCTAAATAAGAAAAAATAATGTCAAAATTTGTAATATAGTTGAGATTGTCTCTGATCTCAAAATTTTAGGAGATCTTCACTTTTAGCCTTTAAATATATATATATATCAAAATTTCAAAAATAGATCCAAATTACCGAAGTCATCATATTTAGACCTAAAACTATCAAAATTCATCAACGTTCACCGTGTCATAGGAGTCAACCGCCAATATTATACCATGTAGTCTATTTTCTACATATTTCAACTGCCGAATCCTACGACATAGCGAAAGTTAATGCATTTTGATAGTTTTAGAACTAAATGTGAGGATTTTGGTAGTTTGGATTTCTTTTTGACATTTTGATATAAATTTATAGACTAAAGTTGATGTTTTCCCTAAAAGATAAGCTACAAGTTTTAGGCAATATTTAATTAAAATTGAGTGTAATGTGAAGTCAAGTTTCAAATTCAGGACCTTAAGTATAATACTATGAAAAATATGCTATAGGTTTTAGGCAATAACAAGTCACACACTTGATGATGATGATGTGTGAACTGCCATGTATTCACTTTATATAAAATCTGTATAGAGGAAGATATGAGAATAAACACTAGAAAGAGATTACCAAAAAACCAGGGATTATTTTCATCCCTTTCCATGTCTACAGAGGAATTCAAAATTGATTTAATAATCTCTTATGGTCTAATTTGAAACGACCGAAAAAACATATGTATCATGTATAATATTCAATGTTGTTTGTATCAAAGTCTCAACAAGTATAATATTTTTTTCTCTCTCTAAATTAGATCATTCAATTCAAATAATAAATTAGAGAAAATTGTCATCCCGCGAAACGATATAAAAAAACAAACGGCAGAAGTAGAATGATTCAAGGCTCAATCTTTACACCCACTAATTTCTACCAACCACATCTTATAGCGGTGTCTAATTGTTGACAGAGCTAGACACCTTGAGGAAGTTCATATTGTCAAGATAATGGAATTCAACTCGTTTTTTACACTAGTATACACATTCAAATTATGCAAGTCAAGTTCTTCCCAAAATCCGATTTGATTCATAGATTAATTCATTTAAGTCATGTTTCCAAGATTTTTTTTGTGTTTTTAATCAGAAAATGCTTACATTTTTTTTAAGAGGGTGCTTTTGTCATTTTTAGAAGTAAAAGAAAACTTGTGAATTTTCTGTGTTCCTATAGCATGGTAAGTAATTAATATTATGGTTATTATTTTGGGTAACGAAAGACAATCTCCGGCACCCATAAAGTACATTATACCTCTCCATGGGAGGACTCCGAGGTAGGGTAAGAGTACCTTTGGTACTGACAGAGCCCTTTTTTGGGATATAAGAGAGACAAGACTCCTGACGAAATCATTAAACTTAGGCTTAAAGCAAATTAATTTTTGTTCAGCAGAAGTTTAGGTCATTCCATGTGAAATCGATATCATTTCAACAATCATTCGGCATCCAACATAATAATTGCTCGAGAACAATTAGAGTTTTAACAAAATTAGAGTACGGAAGTTCAAGGGATTGGTCTAGTGGTTAAAGCTTGTATTTTGGTAATTTGCTCCCTCCAAAATTAGAGTACGGAAGTTCAAGGGATTTTACCAACCTTTTGGGACAGTTTCATAATCTTTTGACCAAATAATTATATAGTTTGTATAAGATGGAGAAACTGTACATATTCTAGATATAGTCAAAAAAATCAGAATACAGGCATCCAAAATCTTGTGTCATAAGGTAAACCCCACTCGTTTGAACATCATTGATAATTTGATCAGCTGATAGCCTTGGTAACTAACACTTGCTCTCTCTCTCTCTCTCTTTCTGGGCACCTAACACTTGCTCTTATGCACTCTCTAAATACTAATTACTGTAAGCCTGAAATATATAGAAACAAATTCAAAGAAATGGGTTTGTAGTAGTACTCCAGGACCTGACCAAACTTTATTCAAAGCAAAGTACTAAAAATGCCAGGTCCATTATTTGAGTTTTTTTTCTCATAAAACTTCATTACTATTGGATAAATATTATTTAGAATTCATTGAACTATTAAAATTCGTTAATTTACATCTCTTTATCACATCTTATAGTTGAAATGAGCAAAAATAGATTGTGTGGCATAAACTTAATGGCGAGATCTTATTCAATGGCGTAAATTAATATATTTCAATAGTTCGAAAGTAGAATGTACTGAAATTGAAAAATCAGACCCTAAAACAACATTCGTCCAATCATTAAGGAGTGAAAATTGAAGTTTTCTCCAATTTTTTAAGTATAAATCATGGTTCAACTTATACATAGACAGGAATAAATATCTAATTGAAAACTAATGTGGCCCGACAGGGGAGACTGAGACAAAAAAGGAGAGAATATCACACGTGATTTGTCTTCATGTATACACCTACATATTTTGCGCTAGAACCCTACTTCAACCTGCTCCATCCCCACTTTGAATCGATCGTATGTTCTGGTCGTGTAGCATCAAAAGATTCCAGCTCCCACAGATCCATACATATCAACTGACGTATGTACATCTCATTTAGTTTCACTCCAACATATATAGATAAACCCAATAGATCATTTCGAGCACATGACGGGTGGTAAGACCCAACTTCATATGCCTCAGCATTATCGGTATATCATATATGTATGCCCTTGAAAGAGAGAAATTTACTTACCCAAATAAAAAAGAGAGAAATTTAAAATTAGAATGCCTATATGATCATGCACATACCAATTAGTAGTTAGTAATTAAAAAATGCATTCACTGATAGGGACACTCCTTTTTCTTGTCCTTTTCTGCCACCCAACTACACGTACGGTGTATGATATCCTTTTATTATGTAATTTCCTTGTAATTGAGATTCTTTTCAATTTGTTGTATGAATTAGAGGATTCAATTTGAATAGAGAAGAACAAAACAAGCATTAAATGTTGTAATACTCGTACATTTTCGATGTTTTACCCAAACAATGTTGAATGTGAATTCTATCTAATTTGAACAGTAAATTATAGAACATCTTTGCATATATAGATAAACCCAATAGATCATAACTAGACTCAGTTTTTTACCATTCATACATATAATTCGATCTTTCAGAAAGAAAATGAAATTGGAGGAAAATAGTACATGATATATATATATACCAATTAATTAAGTTTGACCTAAGTAAATCTCATATATATTTAAAGTGTCATTCTTAAGATTAAGGCAACCCAAGAGGAGATGAATTGAGTTTCTAAACATTTTCGCTTTTAACCCACAAAGTCGTGTTTGCAAAGTAAATGATAATTTTACACAAGTATTTAAGCAAGTATTGATGTGATAGGTAAATAAATGCTAAATGTAAAGAGAATGGTTTAGACAGCAAACACGAGATTTTTAGGTAGTTCGACGAACCCGCCTACATCCACCCCTCAAGCTCCTTTACCGAGCCTTGACGCTTTCTCAATATTCTCCAAATGCTGTACACTCTAGCTTCCAGGTGCTAGAGAACCGTACAATGCTTCCCCTAGGGCTGAAAACCGAAAATGCGGTCCGGTTTTCGGACCGCAATCCGGTCCGAACCGCATTTCCGGTTGCCTTATATTTAAGGACCGGACCAGACCACTTATAAGTGGTCCGGTCCGGTTTTATAAAATGCGGTCCGGTCTGGACCACTTTAAAAAGTGGTCCAGACCGGATTTAATTTTAAAAAAAAAAATTCGAACGGCAGTAGTCGCTGTGCAGTGATTTTTTAAAAAAAAAGAAATATTTTTTTAAAAAAAAATTCGAACGCTGTGTTTCGATAGGCACTGCGCATTCATTTTTTAAAAAAAGCGAACGGCACACTGCCTACTGCTCTGCGCAGTAGGCACTGTGCGCAGTGCAGCCTACTGCGCAGTAGGCTGCACTTTAGTGAATAACCTCACTAAAGGAAACATCTATTTTGATAGGTAGATTGAGGAACAAGACTCTCTCAAAGAGTAGATATAAAAGTGAAAAGCTCTATCTCTTGATTCACACAAAGACAAGGATGTGAAAGTGTAATTTGTGTGAATGATATGAGAAATATGAAATAGGAAGGTTTAGATTATTTCCCAAGCTATACAAATGATATGTGGTCGTTGGATTTACATTTTAGACGAAATGAAGGTGTATTTATAGGTCGCATATGAAAACTAGCCGTTGGGAGTTTTTGCTAAAACGAGTCGGTCGACCGCTTCAAGTTACCGTTACTCCAACGGTCATATTGTCAGAAGCTCAACTGCTCTTTTGTCAAAACCAACCGGTCGACCGCTACATGAGGCGGTCGAAGGACCGGTCGACCGCTTGAACAGCCGGTCGACCTCCTCAACTTAAGCATGATCCGATTCTTTTAAAAATAAGGTTTTTGACCACTTTTAAACACCCAATTTGGAAGACATACTTCCCATAAGTATATGAAGGTTTGGAGGTTTGATTGGGATGTTTTGAAACCTATAAAAACATTTTAATCTTTCAAACAAAACTTAAAACAGTTTATGCATGTTTTGAAAGATATGCAAGTGCGTGATTCAAATCCTTGTCAAATGTGAAATAAAGAGTTACAAGGATTATACCCTAAGGTCTTGAATCTTCACTTTAAGCTCCTTGCATCTTCTTGTTCTTCTTTCTTCAAGGTTTGGCTCTTTTCGTCAAGTTATCTTTGTCTTTGAAGATGTCCATTTTGTAAACTCATTCATTTATTGAAATCATCAAAACCTCGATTGTGCACAAAAGCCAACATACCATTGTACCAGTCGACCGCTTCAAATAGTCATTGCCCAACGGTCATAAAAATTGAATGCTGTCAAATTTTGTCACATGATCCACTTCATGTAGAGGTCGACTACTGCAGATCATTTTCATAGACCGCTACAATTAAAAAGCTCATTTTTGACGTTTTTGAAATCTCATTTCAAAAACCAACTTCCCAAAAGTATGACAAAGGCTTGAGAGTTTATATTTGGATGATTTGAAAACATTTAAAGCATATTTGGTTGTCAAACTTGTGATGCGAAATTTATACACGGTTTAAAAGATATGCAAGTGAGTGCTTCAAACCATTGTCAAAAGTGAAACTAAGAGTTACAAGATTATATCATATGGTTTTGAATCTTCACTTTTGAGCTTCTTGCATCTTTTTGATCTTCAATCTTCTTGTCTTTCTCTCTTTGATAAAAATGTCTTTGTTTGAAGATGTTCATTTTGTAAACTTAATCCATTTATTCAAATCATCAAAATATCGATTGTGAACAAATTAAAGCCAACATAAAGGACTATATACGCTATGCAGTCATTATTTTATTTGTTTTACAGTAGAATCCTACTACAGGCTTCATCTACTTCAGACGTAGAGTATGTTGGCTTTTAGTCACAATCAATGTTTTGATGATAACAATAGAAGTAATTGAGATGTGAAGCAAAGCGAATCCAAAATGAGCACGGAGTCATCAAGCAACGTCACATTCAATGGAAGTGCTCTTAAAGTGAAGACTCAAGATGCTAGGGTAATCTTTGTAACTCTAAGACTTCATCTTTAACAAGAATTTCAATCACACACATGCATAAGTCTTCAAAACTTGCATAAACCGTTTTAACATTTTTCGAAAGATTAAAACCTTTTTAATGGCTTCAAAATATCCCAAATATACTCACAAACCTTTTTATATACTTTTGAGAAGTTAGAGTTTAAAATTGGGTATTTTAAGTTGGTCAAAATCAAGTTTTAAATCAATAGGATCAAACTTCAGTTGAGAAGGTCGACCTGCTCAATGAAGCGGGCGACCGAACCCTACGACCGCTTGATGTAGCGGTCGACCGGTTGCATTTATTAAAGAGTTGTTACGCTTCTGACAAAGTGACAGTTGTGTAACGGTAACTTGAAGCGGTCGACCAGTTCATGTAACGGTTGACCGGCTCGTTTTAACAGATCACTCTAACGGCTATAAACGACTATTTTTCTCATGGGGTCTATATAAAGTCATTCACACGCCTTTGAAACATAACTCAACTGTCCATAATCATTTTACAAAGGCTTAGAGTGATCAAAAACCTTCCAATCTTTATTCAAACATCATTCACACATATTCTTCATTTTCACATCGTTGTTATTGTGTGAAGCCTAAGAGCTAGTTATTTCTCATTGTAATATCCACTTCATCAAGGGAGTTTTAGAGGAAATTTCGTTCAACCATACACATTGCTAAGAGAGTGATTCTCTTGTATCCTTTCGGTGAGGTTTGTTCATCGAAAGAAGGAGTTTAAAGTGGTTTGTTCATCGAAAGAAGGAGTTTGAAGTAGTTTGTTCTCAAACTCGTTCTTGAGGCTTGAAGAGGATTTTCTCAAGCTCAAGTGTAAGGAAACCTTTCCCTTGGTTGAAGGGAGAATAGTGGAGAAACCTCAAGGCTCGGTAAAGGAGCTTGAGGGGTGGACGTAGGCGGGCTTGTCGAACCACTTAAAATATTGTGTTTGCTTCTCTTCCCTTAACTCCTTTATTTGTGCTACTAGTTAATTGCTTTAAAGTTTTCTCTTGTGTTTAATTCTTTATTGCAATCAATCTCATTTGTAAGACTTGTAGCTAGCAAACACATTCTTTGGGGTATTTTTTCGAAAAAGTTTTGAAACTCGATTCACCCCCCCTCTTGGGTTGCCTTAATCCTAGGAATATCAGAGTACTGAGGCAGCTGATAGTATAATATTACTTCATTCTTTCATAAGCTGCAAGATGATGTGATCTCTACTTGATCATTATATATGCATTTGATCTCCATGTGTACTTAGAAAAAAAAAAAGATCTCAATGTGTAAGTTGCTCTTTTAGCAATTCACATTTTGGCATGATTATGAAAGTTACTCATGATATCGTCTTCACCATCCACAAATTAATTAACAACGATTACCAATTAAGTTTGCTCCATTAATAATCATAGCCGTTTTTCAATTAATTGAGATTGTGGGGGAGATCAAATAGGTACATTGAGGAGTACTACAGGGAGGCCACCATCTATTTTCTTAATTTATTTCTCTTCTTTTTTTTTAATTCGGTCAATTCTCTCTTAATCATCACGTTAGCCAATTAAGTTCAGTTTGTTAATTTAATAGACGCTCGACTAGTCGTGGCTAGAAAGCTCATAAGGTTCAAATATTAATTTGCATGTGATAATTTAGCCGGTAGCTAGCTAGAAGATGGTTCCATTAACACTTGTCGCTAACTTTTTTTTCTTATTAATATTATAATGAACACACTAAATAAAAATTCGGGTGAGTGGCCTTGAAGTACTAAGTCATTTAAAAATATATTATAGTAGCACTACAAGAAATATAGGTTTAGGTGACAAAATTTAGGGTGTCAAACCAAATTTTGTCACCTAAAGTTTACTTTCCCTGACAAAAAATTAATTTTGTCACCCAAAACAATCCAGGAATGCCAAAACCGTCCGGACCAGTCAAAACAACGTTCGGACCTATATCTAGTGTAACGACATACACGCGTCGCGAATGAGTGACAATAAAACTCGTCACAAAAAATAAACTCATCCAAACTCCCAAATACACCGTCCAAACTCTATTCTGGGTAACAAATTGCAAATCGTCGTAACTGAGTGACCATTAAAATCGTCACAATTTTTTGCCACCGTCCGGACAACACAAAAAGGTCGTCCGGATGGTTAATTCAGATTCTTCTACTCAACGTCGGGACCAATAAAACCTGTCCGGACGGTTAAAGTTCTAGATCCATTTCGAATCTATCGGCATATTTAATGACGTTAAATTTGATTGGGCCACGTATAAAAATAAAGCAGAAACACGTATGGTCCGGACACTTTATACGTCAGAACGAACATGAAAACCATTCGAACACTGTACAGGGTGACAAATTTCAAATCGTCGTAACTGAGTGACCATTAGAATCGTCACAATTTTTACAATGTCGTCCGGACACGTTTTATACAAACTCTGAATGTACATTACCTAACGAATCATAATCGTGAGGATATAGTGACAAATTAAAAATCTTCATGAACACAAATCACAGTCCGAAAGTTACAAACCGCGTTCCGACGGAAAAAAAATAACAGAGTCCGGAAGGTAATAAAAAGGTCAGCACAGTTATGAGCGCTTCTTCCGCAAATCATGTGATTCCACGTTGCAAAACTTCAGACCTGTGACATCGATACAGTCCGAACGGTATTGTTACGTGCGAACGTCCGAAAATTTAAACGACACAGTTTGACGTTCGTGCGAACGGTTTTGCTAGGTTGACGATGGAACACTTTAGGAGAAGTATCACCAATGTCGAGGGACAAACAAAGTGACCACCTTGGGAAAATGCTTTTTTAGCGGAGTTAAAGGAGAATATTCGGGCGATAGTGGAGTCGACACATTCATTGTGCGAATAGGGTTCTAATGGAAGAGCTGAATATTATGCAGATGAAACTGTCTCTTTGAAAGAAGTCTCAGTTGTCCCAGTCTATCCATACTGTTCCGATACAGCTCCAGACACTCATCAGACATATGGAGGTTCATTTGGTGCATGTTCGCGATGCCCTCAAACAAGTCGGTCTTGCAGCCCACTCAAGTCATGGTCAATGATATCAGTCTTCGGCTAACAGCTTTGGAGTAGAAGTGCGCGAATATGGACGTTGGGTGGAGGAAGGAAATCTTTGTACTTAATGAGGTCCTGAAGGGCGTGACAACAGGTGTAGAGCTCTTTCCCTTGAGTGAACGGGTTGTGCTGATAGAGGAGCACCTTCGCCAAGTGTGTCACGTTCTGAAACTCACTGATGGTGATGATGATGATAAGCAGTAGTCTAACTGCTTTGTGGACATCTATTAGTTTTGTTTTATTTGAACATTTATTTATTATGTTTTGAGGACATTTTACCTTTATATTATGTTTTGTGGATATGTATTGGTATTTATTTGATGTTATTTAGTTCATATTATGTTTTGATGATATTTGATATATTTATGTTATTTGTATTTATTGGAACTTAATATAATATTTTAATTAATGTTACATTTCTAATTTTGGTATACTCATTCAAATAAATATTATTTTTAGAATTTAACACACTTAAGGTTATTTATATTATTAACTAACTTTGACTATTTAAAACTTGCTAATAAATTTCATTGTATAAGTTTTTTTTTTTAAAAAAACGTCAATAACCGTTCGGACGTTAAGGTTACCGTCCGGACGGTTTACTATAAGCTCAAACAGTGTCGTATTATGTAAAAACAACCGTCTCAACACTAATTTATATGGTCGGAACGCTTGAAATTAAAGATTCAGTTCGGACGGTTGGTTTGATATCGTTTGGACTGTGTGAAATTTTAGTCGGCAATGATTCTCATTCAAAATTATACACATAGGCGTCCGAACTACATTAAAAGCGTCCGAACAACTTGTATTCATTTAAAGGATGGGAAATCGTAGACAGTATAGCCAAAATGTAAAAAACTTAGAAATTTTGAGAGATTTGAGCAAGAGGAGAAAAATGAGCTGATTTTGGATATCAATCTCATTGAAAAGGGTGTGAAATGAGCAATTCATTTGAGATTTCGCCTTGGATTTCATTTGAGGTTAGTGAGTTTTAAAATTTCTTTTGTTATAGTATGAAAACATGAATTTAGGATATCAAAGGATGCATTTTTTCAATTTTTAGGGTCTAAAATGATAGCCATGGAGCTTGGGGTTGGTTGTGATGTGTTTATATTGAAGTGTTTCTGATTTGGGTTGATTTTGACATGAATTTGTGGTGAAAATAGAGTTTGTGCGGCGAAGAACTGTAATATTCGACAATCGCAGTCCGAACGGCATATAGCCTGTCCAGACCCATTTATTTGGATCAGACGTTTTTGGAAAAATGTCCTAACGATGATATGTATTGTTCGGACGTTATGTTATGTCCGAACGGTTCTATGTATTGTCATGCATATTGATTTAGTAACCCTAGCCCCCATTTAAGAATTTACACGAAGTTCAGATAACGCTAGCAGTATCGGGTCCTTCCCTTAGGGATATGAATGAATTACCGTCCTCCACCACAACCAGTGGCACTCAGAGTAGTTGTGCATGTAAGTATCTTACACCGTCAACCTTTTTAAATTTCTATGCTTAACTGAATTTTAAATTCATTGTTCTTCATTTGTAGCGATGTCCGGAATCAAACATGTTCGAGGTAGTACGCGTGAGATTGTCTTACTCATGCATGTTCTGTAAGAAAAAAATCTAGAATTTGATGAAATTAGTCTGTTGCTTTATAAAATGACACATACTAATAAGGTTGTCATGTGGATTTCTGCAGATGATGGAAGAGCAACAATGAAAGAAAGACAAAGAGCTGTTACAGATGATGGCGGAGCAGCAACGCAAAAAAGACGAGAAGTTCCAAAAGATGATGCAGGAGCAGCAAAGGACCATAATGGAACAACAAGAACGGAGGATGCAACTAACAGCGGAGCATCTGCGTGAGCAGATGATGGAGCAGATCAAACAGCTGCAATCTCGTTCGACACCCAAACGAAAAATTGTGTAGATTTATATTGTATTTTCACTACCTTATCAAGTTATCGATTATGTATTTAATTTACTTTTTTTTAACAATTGCATATTTGTAGACATTTTATTATATTATGAGCATCGAATATCTTTTTATTTATATTACTTTTAAATTTTTTAAATTTTTAATTAAATTAATTTAAATACAAAGCAAATCGTTCGAACGATAACAAAGGTGGTCCTAACGGTTATTTGGCCTCGATAACATGTGCACGCATAACTACCCGTCCGAACTCTTCGCGTTTAATTACTCCGTCCGAACAGTTATAAAGGTGTGCACCGGTCGGAACGTGTTCGTCTGACGAAGAGTCCGAACGGTATACGTAGTAGTCCGAACGAGTTATGAGGATGACAAATAGATATTTCGTCATGAATGAAACAAAGGTACGGTCTTTACGACAGCGTCCAGACGCTATGTAATCCTGTTCGGACCATTTTATATAATAGTGCGCACAGATTGTACATGACGAGATTAGACAGACAAGATGTAAACATCGACCTGAATAGGTTTAGACCCACTTTGTTAAAAGCCCTCGAGCTTCTGCATCAATAGAGATTACATTCTGCAGAAAGCCATAGTCTTCCACATGTTGTTACTCAATTCATTTGTCATTTGCCCTTCCGTGTCTCTAGCAGAATGGTAGATGTCATTGTTCAAAGAATTTTCTGGTATAAAAGTTGTAAACCAGGACGTTGATGTCTTATCATGTATTGCATTTTGTCTCCAAGGAAGAAAGAAGAAGAAAACCTTTGTCAAAGGACAAGGAAAGATAAACAGAAGCAAAATTTATTAGCAAAGTCGGCAGCACTGAATTATTATTTCAATAGCCGCCTGCCATGCGCGTAGCTTCTAATTTTTTTTCTTCTTTTTTATGGGATAAGTACTTGCCTAGCTTTTGTCCATGTCGAATTGGGGCCGAATTTATCTGGGAAACGAGACACGGATTTTAACTAATATCCATTCATAAGGCCACAAGAGTGAGAAAGAAAAATTGGTAAAACAAGACATTTCCTTTGTCTAGTCAATGTTGGGGCAATGTGAGTGCCTCGAAGATGAATATCAGAGGAGCCATTACTTCAAATCATTGATTCAATTTTAGTTTTCTGCACAAGTAAAAAAGGACGCCCCTTGACCTACATTTCTGCATCGACTATCCCTTTTAGCACTTCTTGCCAGAAAATTATGCAAAAATCAGAGGTTGTTTTCCCTATATTTTTTCTGGACATTTCTTAGGTACCATGAAATGATACCTTAAATGAAACATTTTAGGATATTCTTGTCCCACAGTAAAGTGTAGTCGTTCAATCTCTGAGGAAGCCCTTTGGGTTGGTCTCGAAAATATTAGCTGACACCTTGGCATTTAATTTGAAAAATGCCATGTGTGTCCCGTGAGAAGATGACCAACTTGTTGAATCCCTGATAGTATCCATTATTATCGAGAACTGAAAACACCAAACAACTCACCCACGTTGCAGTTTTGAGACATTCTATGTATCCTTCTACAATAATACTCTGTTTTTTTTTGGTCCTTTGGATAAGTAATTAGTAACTATGATATGCTTATTTCTCAAATCCACGACCCTTGGTTCATTCTCCATGTATGCAAGAAATATCCCCTATAGCAATCATGGTGGAGGCTATGCCCGACAGTCAACCAGCGAGTCCCTCGCATACGATTTTTTTAGCTTTTTAGACATTTTCCTGTAGCTAACAACTTCGTGGGGAGCAACTAATTCACAGACAATGCGCCTCAACTACTTTCAATTGTCAACCAAAAGTTTTAAGTCTTGCTTTGCCGTCCAATCAAACTTCATAAGGTAGTGCATTTTGAGGTATTAAAAGGTTAGACTAATTGTTTGGATGATCATTTTACTTTCAGAGACAGAGTCACCACTTGTAGAATGCCCTTTTAGAACCTGATCAAAGGGTTGCTCTTCTTAGCTGCCAAAATGATGCACGATGATTTTTTTGCCAGAAGCTTTAGCAAGCATGATCAGAGAATATTTGGATATGGAGCATTTGTTGGCTGCTTGTTCATTGCATTAAGCTATTGCACTGTGTTTACGCCTCATTTGGTTCCTCTACCAATTTGTACGTCCTCCTACCTTCTGTTCTCTATGTTCAACATTCCGAATACTCGCACACACAAACAGAAACAGAGAGAGATACTTGAAAAATTAGGAATAATTGCTCTGTATCAAAGTATTGTGGCAATTTTAGCTGTTTTGATCATCTATGTTACCTAAAGGTCCTTCTTACATGCAGCCCACATTTGCTTATAAAACACGTTACGTTTTGGAGCGACATTGCTATGTTTTGAGAAGCCATTTCACTGTCTTTTTCGCTTATGTTTGTTTCACAGTGAACTTGAAGCTGTCGATGGCTGCTGGTTTCAAAAGTATGCTGGTCAGAGACAAGCAGCTCCCCCTCCATGCCCTCGGGGCCAGCAACCGTCTTCTCAGAGAAGAATACAAGCAGCTCCTCTTCCCCACCCTTGGGGCCAATGACTGACTTATCAGAGAAGAATACAAGCAGCTCCCAGGAAACTTTTAAAGGTAAGCTTTGATCAATCTTGAAGAGGATGCAAATGCATTTGAAAGTGGAGGACTAGCTTATTCAGCAGAATTTTTGGTTAAATGCAACCTTGTGTAGTCAAATATAGTCATAAGCAAATCCATGAACTAACACAAAATTAGCTTCGTCTGTTGTCTTGATCTTCATTTCTTAGCTGCAGAAATGGTGATAGAGAAAACTGAACATGTGCCCGAGAAAAAGGAGCCTGTGATGAAGAAAATGGAGCCACTATGCAATGTTATGGAACGAGCAGATATTTGTGAACTTCAGGGCGATGTAAGGATTCAAGAAAATTCTTCCACCGTTTTCTTTGTTTCACCTTCAATGAACATCTTGGAAGGAACAAATAACTCGTGGAGTATAAAACCTTATGCTAGAAAATTTGACGGGGAAGCAATGAAACATGTGAGGGAATGGTCAGTCAAATCCATATCCGGTCACGAGGAACTCCCTCGATGCTCTAAAAATCATAGTCTTCCAGCCATTCTGTTTTCTGAAGGAGGATACGCAGGCAACCAATTCCACGATTTTTCTGACGTGCTTATTCCACTATATATAACTTCCCGACAATATAATGGGGAAGTTCAGTTCCTCATAACCAACAAGAAAACTTGGTGGATTGAAAAGTATGGAGCAATCCTCAGGAAATTGACTAGATACGAGTTGATCGACATTGACAAAGAAGAAGAAGTCCATTGCTTCTCACGCGTGACTGTTGGTCTTAAACGAGAAACTCAAGAGCTGACTATCAATGCTTCAAAGTACTCATACTCTATGAGAGACTTCACAGAGTTCTTAAGAAGTTCCTATTCCTTAAAGAGAGCTAATGCAATCAAAATGTGAGACGGTCAACGCAAAATGCCGAAGCTTCTGATCATTGGAAGGAGTAGAACAAGCCGTTTTACCAACGTAGAGGAGATATCTAAAATGGCAGTAAGCTTGGGCTACATGGTATTAGTTGCAGAGGCGACCGGGAACATTTCAAAGTTCGCAAAAATTGTAAATTCCTGTGATGTGCTGGTGGGAGTTCATGGAGCTGGTCTGACGAACATTATTTTCCTTCCAGAGAATGCAATTTTCATCCAGGTTCTCCCCTTTGGGGGGTTCGAATGGGTGGCAGCAAATTACTACGGAAATCCCGGAAAGGTTATGAACCTTATGTACATGGAATACAAGATAAGCAAAGAAGAGAGCACTCTGATACAACAATACCCCAGCGACCATGAAAGTCTGATGAACCCCCGTGAAATATTCCAGAAACAAGGATTTGTAGGATTTAAGTCGGTGTTCACGGACAAACAAGATATAAACGTAGATGTGAATAGGTTTAGCTTTAGACCCACTTTGTTAAAAGCCCTCGAGCTTCTGCATCGATAGAGATTACATTCTGCAGAAGGCCATATATAGATTGTTGGAAAGCTTTATATCTTGTATAAAAAAAATTTACAATTGGAGCTGATAGATGTGGAAACTGGAAGTACTTTCAGTTTTCTTCTGAATGAGACTGGAAGTACTTGAATATGAAGTTCGTGGAGGCCCATGATCAGATTGGAAGTGATAATTAAGGAAGTATTCTAGAAGATTCTTATATTCGATTTTTCTATAACTGCATTAATTAACACTTAAAAATATTAAATTGGCATCTAGAATATTTTTAACTTTTTAAAAACTCGAAAATTTTACCGCAAAACATTAAAATCTCACAATTTTTACTTTTATACCGAATTGAATAATTTTTTATTAAAAAAAGACATCAAATATTCATTCATTGAATTTCATTTCGAAAAAGAAACTTACTATCCCTTCTTATTTTTTTAACAAAATCTATTATTTTTCATTAAAAAAATTATCTAATCTTTTATCTTCTTAAATTAGTGTTTGTTTAAGATTTTTTTATATTTTAGAACATCGTATTATGAATTTGTTATATTTATTGTATCTTAAAATATTTTTACAAAAGGAATATAGATTTATTTAGAGTTTCTCAATTTGCTATCAGTATTAGGCCATTCGTCGGATCGGATTTAAGATAGGTTATCTAACTCAGACGATGGACCGACCCTAATTCCATATTAGGGCATGTTCGATTCCTAATTTTTTTTAGGATTTGTATCTTACTTTTTTTTTTACAATTCAAACATCACAAAATACACGTATTTCAATACAACACTTGATTATCTTTTTTACAAACAATAATCACTTTTAACAATTTCTACACGCATTCCAATACAACTTTAAAATCACCTAAAAATTTTCAAAACATTCAATATCCTACAATTTATCTAAAAACGAACATGCCATCTTCTTTACTGGCTAATTTTTATTTAGCGAAAAAATAGACTACTAAAGCTTAACAGTTTAAAACTATACTAGGAGGCTGTTCGGCTAAAAAAAATCCTACAAATTTTTTTAAATACAAAATATTCACAACCAAACATCATTTTTAATCCTACATAAAAATAACTACAACACGCATACCAATAAAGTTAACATCACATAAAAATTCTCAAAACACAAAAAATCCTCAAAATACTATACAACCGAACAGCCTCCAGGTGTTACAATATTGTAGAGGTTATTAGGGGAAAAAACTAACTAACAATAAAATGCACGTGACGGCTTAGAGAAAAAAATATGCACGTGACGGCTTAGAGAAAAAAAATGCACGTGACGCCTTTAGCGCACTTTCAACATGTCTCCAGCCTAATAAAGATGTTCAGGAGAAACTGCAGAAATGATTCCCAGCCGCTGACGAAAACCCTCTGCTGACCACTTCTCTCCGCGCACCACCAGGAGAAGCGTCGACGGAGTTACACTCTCTCCCTGTAAAACCCTGATATTTGCAATTGTAACCCGACATTTTAAAGCACACTACTCCAAAAGCCTGTTTCCTTCTGCTCTTTATCTCAGAGACATACACACAAATACCTATCTACCATGCAATACTCTCCCATCTTCCGGGGCTATATCAGAACCACCACAACCCCTTTAGTTGCCATGTCCGTTCGACCCACCACCACAACTTATTTCAGAGCCCCCAAAACCCTGAAACCTTCACCGCTTGCTTTCTTTACTAGGAACCGGCCACCGGGGTTTGGGAACCCACACGTGCGGCCCTATTCGAGGCGGCGTTTCATTTGCTCTTCGATCGAGGTAGAGCGGAGAGTGAAGGAGAGGTTTAGGCAGAGGGGTGTCGATGTGCCGTTCGGGTACGAGCAGAGCTCGAGTTATGGTCGGTTCGCGTACGAGGACGTTTCGAGCGGCGAGTCGGACCGTGAGTTGGGGCCGGCTCAGCAGCAATTGGTCAGTTGAAGGCACGCCTATCTTTTGATTTTATTATATTTTTGTGTGTTGGGTTTATGTTGTCGTGCTGAGTTTGGGAATGCTTGGTTGCCATTTGAAGTGTTTATTCGCTTTCAGAAACCGCAAATTTTTTAAGATATATTTTTGAACGCAAGCAGTTTCTGAACTACCATTTTGTTTTTGGAAAGCATTTGTGATCTTGGTTTTGGAGTTTGTCAGATAAGATTCATGTGTATCATCTTGGATTTGTATAGTGGGGAACTTGTATTGATGGCCATAAACCATACGTGTGCTATTATTGTTTGTTGAGTAGATGAGAGAGCCAAGGGAAAGGAATGGGAGATCTTACAACTTTAATTATCCAAACAAAGAAAAGAAGGAATGAAACTAATAATAAGAAGAAAAACTTACCACTTCTGAACTTATGCTGTTTAGTTACTAAGAGAATGAAATTGGGCGAAGGGATTATTGTTCAAATCTTTTTGTTGGTGCTGAAACCGTGATATCTGTGCTTCTTCGTTAATCTTGATTCATTTTTGCGGCTGTATTTTTCCCCTTTTAGTTTCTCTCCATTCCTTGTTTCCCCTAATCTCCTGGAACCATTGCATCGAATTAAATATTTTCACTTTGGTTTTTCCTTGTCAAATTTCCTTTGGATTTTTAACTTCCAGATGAGTGATGTATGTTGATGTGAGCAAATTATGTTCAGTTTTGCATTATGTTGATATTGTGTCTGAATTTGATATTGGCAAGGAGCCATATATATAATTCTCATAGCTACTTGCATGCAGAATATGTTGGACTACTGAGTCAATTAGCCTTGACAGGCTTCTGGAATTTATATTGTGTTACTAGATTGAATCAATTTGGGAAATAGATTTGAGTGCTCAAGGCCTCCTTTTCTTTCCACTTCTGGCCTCTTTCTGCTTTCATTGTTTGTTGTCTTATAAATGAAGACCCAAGAAATCAATCACTAACCTATTTTTACAAAGTATGTGTTCTGGAAATAAAGATTTGAGTGGAAAAATTCTCTGAAATATAGCATTGAATTTCTGCCTTATTTCTGATACTTTTTCCATGGGGTGTTAAAATTTCGGAGAACTCTTTATGGAAGCTTGTTACTCGAAGGTATACAAATGATGTCTATTATAAGAAGAGTTGATGAATTCAGTGACCAATTCGACTAAGATCTTATTTAGAGAAAGATCAACATTGATAAGAAATATAGGTGCTTATTTGTGTGCTCTTTCTATGCAACGTGATCAAGTCTTTGTGTTTGTTTGGCACTTATGACCAAAATAGCAGCAACAGTTTTGTTACATATCAATTCATGAGGTGAAGCCGTTTTAAAATTTCATGGGGATTCTGGTTTACTTTTTATAGTGAAAGGTGGCTTGGTTTAGTTTACATTGGACTCCATGTAGCTTAAACTGCTATGAATGTGCACCAAGTATTGTAAATTCTTGCCCCACTTATCAAAAAAAAAAAAAAAATCTTTGCCCCTATGGAAAAACTTAATCTAACTGAATTGATGGTTTGTGCATGCTTTGCATCCAATTTAGTAGATGACTTCTCAACATAACCATGTCCTGTATGCATCTGATATCTGGGTCCAATACTTATGGTTTCTTGTAATTGAAGGACAAAAAGCTCAGTGTGTGTAGCAGGTATTTGGCAAGGTAGTTAAGCATTGTTAATATGGTTTCATACATCTCATTGTTCTACTAGTTAAGGTATTGTTTTGTATTTTTCTGTGTGAACAACATGTCTTTCTGATAGCTAGGGGGCTTGTCTTTATTCAATGTTTATTTATTAGCAGTGTACTTCAACCCTTGATAATATTGATGAGTGGAGATGGAAGTTAACCATGCTGCTTCGCAACAAAGATGAACAAGAAGTGGTGTCGAGGGAGAGAAAAGATAGACGTTATTTTGATCAACTTTCAGCTCTGGCAACCCGAATGGGTTTTCATAGGTATCTTATGAATGGCATATGGTATCTTATGAATTGCATATAGCAGTCTTCCTTTAATTAATTGCTTCCTGGTTTTGAAACATAAATTACTGTGGCAGCCGTCAATATGCAAAAATTGTCGTCTTTAGCAAAGTCCCTCTTCCAAATTACAGATCTGACCTGGATGAGAGACGTCCACAGAGAGAGGTATTTTCTTGCGTCCTCACTCTTATCAACTGTCTCTTCAATGTAGTTCACTTTTCATTTGGATGATAGAACAACTTGCTTCTGTTTGAGCATTTCATGGAATGCTTGGCCTGAATGCTTTTTGTTAAAAATAGACATTTGGCATATATTTTGAGGATACTTGATCTTGTATCTTACGGAATCTAATATGATTACTTAATCTTTAAGAGTACCAACAGGTCATCTTGCCGTTAGGATTGCAAAGAGATGTAGATGCTCATCTCAAAGCCCATCTTTCTCAAAAATCATTGCACAGTGGAAGTTTCTCAGATAATTCCTTGAGAAGTTCAAGCAGTTTTGGCAGTGTTGCCACTGATGCTGGGCTTCACGAGCAGCGGGAGCCTTTGATACAGAATAGTGTTGCCATGGAGAAAATCCTCAGACGGAAAAGTTTGCAATTGCAAACTAAGCAACAGGATTGGCAGGTTCGTAACCAACTTTATGGAGTGCTTTCTTTTTGTTGTTATCCCACCTAGCAGGTCAGACCTTCCTATATTTGTCCTTTGTTACCTGTTTATTCTGCTTCAAGAGGTAACATCCACTAACTAATGTTCTCCTGCTGCCCAAGTGGTTTGGTTTAAGATTCAATAGTGACAAGATTTGTGGTTCTAGGATTTTAGTTATGCAACCACGGTCTAACGGCATACCTAATTATGTTGAGATACCTATTCTTGAACTTAAATCCTTATTTAGGCATGAGCAGACTCCTGCTTTTGACAGTGTTTCTACCTATTATCTTCTTTTGGTAAACTATTAGCATTTTGTGTACTCTTGGATATAAGGCATGTGCTGCTCACTTATGCCTGTTTACTCTAGTGATACTATCTATTTGTTTGCTTTTACGTTCTCAGTTTTCTTGTACAAAATGTTTGGCTTCCAATAATTGGTATATGCTTGTTTTCAATGGTATGTATCTTTTATAAGTAATGTTAGTGTGGCTTTCACTATTATCTTCTACATTTTTTCACCTTAAACAACTGGAAGTGTTCATAACTGTTTCTTCTTCTGTAGGAAACTCCTGAAGGTCAAAAGATGCTTGAATTCCGTAGAAGTCTCCCTGCATTCAAAGAGAGAGAAGCATTGTTAAAAGCTGTTTCTGAAAATCAGGTGATTTATGATCTATTGGTTGCTAATATCGATAATGGTTGACTGTATGACCTTTTCTTGTGGTTGTTTAGTGTTGGAATCCTTTTTGTGTGTTGGTCTATAGACATTTGTTTTTTCTCGAAGGATTAGTTTTGTAAGAATACTTAGCATAGGTGGATGGAAAACAAGATGAAATGGGGCTTTTCAAAGTGCCATAGCATAGGTGTTTAAATAATTAAGATAAAAAATGCGGGCAGGGGGGCAAAACTAAATCAAGTTAAAGCAAAAGGAGTTAGAGTAAAAAAAATACCTTATTACTTTAATGGAGAAATGGTTAAAAATATGCTTTGTTCTCTCTATTGCTCCTCTCTGTTGGGTGGTTTGGCTGTTTTGATGTTTTTTTTATTCGATTGGTAGTGAGTTTAGTATTTGTGATGACGCTTTTTGGTCGTAATTTTCATATTGAGTTCAAGGAATTCCAAGTGAAGATTAGTGCGAAGGGTGATATTCAGTTTTCAGAATGGAGTCCAAAGTTTGTGAACGTGATTCACATGGGGAAGTTTGGGGCAGTGTGGATGGTGAATATTTCTGACAAACTGATGGAGGCTTCTCCTGCAGTTGACTTCGCCTCTAAGTTAAATGAATTCAGGCCTGGCTTTTTGGCCCAACAATGTTGTAACAAAGGTGGTCGATATGTTGCGGTTGTTGAATATGGAAGGAGAAGGAAGGTGGGGGCGGTGATGGTGCCGAAAGGTAAGAATGGCTATGGGTGGCAGATCTTGAATCACGTCTTTCTTGATGTAGTTTCTTTTGTACGTTCTGTGAGTCTTTCTGTGAAAGCTTTGGGATCCTCAAGCATTCGGCATGAAGTTTCTTTTGCTAAGGTAGCAACGGCTCCAACGGTGGTGAACGGTGATTGTGGGAGCTCAAGCGCCTTTTTTGAAAATTATGGCGGTGGCTGTAAGTAAGGGGAAGGCGAAACGTAAAAATATTTGCATGCAAAAGGGGCGGCGGACGTTATGGTTCCCAAGTTAATTTCCTTTTCTGTGTCGAAGAAGAATGTTGCGGACTGAAAGTGTCCAGCTGTTTTGTCGGAAAGGGAGTTGGTGTCCTTTAATGGAGTTGACTTGTGGAATCAAGTCATGGGCCTTCGGAAGGAAGTGGATAGGCTTGCGGTTCTTTTGAGTATATAGAATCAAGTGGGCCTTTCTGTGAGGGAGTTAAGTTGTATGATGTGTGGATTTAGCCCACAACGATGTGGCCCATTCTCTGCAACACTCTCTTGGCTTGGGTAGTGCGGATGGGCTGAATTGTGGTGGCCCAAAACATGTTGTGGGAGATATGGGTTGATCGAGTCTTGAAAAAATAGGATAAGTTGTTGTGTGCGTCGACCTTATGTTGGAAAGGGAGGCACCAAAGCTGCGTCCAAGGTCGATGGTCAGATGCGACCTGTTCTTGCCGACGACCAGTGGCTGGCAGTTGCCGAAGCAGGCTGGGAAAGCAGTTGGAGACATTGGACAAGCTGGTGCGTGCGTCGACTTAGTGTCGAAAGAGTAGGCATCTAAGCTGCGACCAGGATTGACAGTCGGAGGCAACCTGGTCGGAGTAAGCTGGCGATTTTGTGAGAAGGGAGGGGAGTATTTAAGGGTGGGTAGTGGCAGTGGGTGTTACTAAGATATTTTACAGAGATATTTTGAGAGATATTTTAGGAGATCTATTTAAAAAAATTTATCCTTATATACATGTATCTATAAATAGAGAAGCACCCTACGAGGAAGAGGGATTGAGACCAATTGATATGGTATCAGAGCCTTCATTCTGATTTCTGTCTCTTTGTGGTTTGAATCATTGTGTGCGATTTTCATCACAACTTTAGAGTGTTGTGAGTGATTCTCCGTGACTCTCTGGTAGTGGTTGTAGTTGTTGTCGGCAACTTCTGTGTAGTGGCTGGGGTTGCTATAGGCAACTTTTGTGGTGGCAGAGGAGATATCGACACTTTTGTGCTTCCTTTTGGTGGCTGGTGTATCGGGTGATTCTTTCTGGCGTGTGGGTCTTTGTCTCGGTGTGTTTGGGGGCAGTAGTGGCTATGGTGGTGGCAGTGGTGGCTATAGTGGTGGTGCTTACGGTGGTGGTGGATATGAAGGAGGTTATGGTCTTGGTTGACAAATTGATGCTTCTTAATCCTCCAACATCAATTTGAGAGGGGATGTTACTGAGATATTTTTCGGAGATATTTAGGAGATCTATTTTTAAAGATTTTATCCTTGTATACATGTATCCATAAATAGAGAAGCACCCTAAGGGGAAATGTTATTCAGACCAATTGATAGTGGGGGCTCTATTTGGGAACCTTTGTAGATACAGTATCCGGTTTCTGGGAGGGGAGAACCCTCAAATTGGCTGCTACAAATAGTGCCATCTTTTCGTCATATGGTGGGGGTATCATGTGAGTTGATGGATCTATTTGTAGCCTTGGAGAGGGATAGGGGTTCTGTGGGTTGTATAACACATAATCGATCAGGAGGAAAAATGATGAGGAAATTGAAGGGCTTAAAGTCCAGTATTAATTACGTTGGTGGGGATGTTTCGTCTATGCGTAGTAGGAATGGCGGGAGGGCTCTTTTAGGTTGTTAATGAAGCCAAGAATTCTCAGTTGGAACGTCAGGGGTCTTAATGATAGGGTTAAGTGTAGTAGGATTGGTAATTTGGTTCGAGGTTAAAAACCTGATTTAGTTTGTTTTCCAGAGACTAAGATTGAGTTGATTTCGAGAGTAGTGGTGAAGGCTATAGGGGGTCCGCATCTTAGGTGGAGTAGTGTCCCGGCTGATAGTTCTTCAGGTGGAATCCTAATATTATGGTATTCTCGTGTCTTAGAGGTGGTGGATTTTTGTGTGGGTGGTACTCCCCTTTGGTTAGTTTCAAGAATGTAGAGGATGAGATTTAGTGGGCTTTCTCAGGGATTTACGATCCTAATGATGATTCTAGTAGGAGACTTGTGTGGGATGAGTTGACGGGAGTGTTCTCGTGGTGTATAGGTGGTGATTTTAACGTTACTCATTTTTCTGGTGAGAGGACAGGGAATGGGGGTGTTGAAAGAGCTATGGATGATTTTGCTGATTTTATTTCAGATTGTGGGTTGATGGATATTCCGTTGTCTGGAGGCTCTTATACTTGGTCTAATGGTCGTGCCGCTCAATCCTTGTCTAGGATTGATCGGTTCCTTTTTAGTCCTGATTGGGGGACATTGTATCCGGAGATTATTCAGCGCCCATTACCTCGTATGTACTCAGATCACTTCCCTATTATTTTGGAAAGTGGTACCTTCGGGGGTGTGAAGAAGTCATTTCTCTTCGAAAAAATGTGGTTGAAGGATGAGGGTTTTGTGGAGAGAGTTAAGGGTTGGTGGAGTAGTTACGAGTTTTCGGGGTCCCCTAGTTTTGTGCTTCAAATGAAGTTTAAGGCTTTGAAGTGTGATCTTAAGATATGAAATAAGGAGGTTTTTGGTATTCTAAGTTTTCATAGGATGGCGTTGTTTAGGGAATTGTCATTGTTGGATGAGATGGATGAGGAAGTAGTTCTAGATGAGGAGGGTTGGGAGCGGAAGCTAGGGATTAACAGGGGGTTAGATTGTTGATTGACATGGAAGAAGATAGTTGGAGACAAAAATCTTGAACGTTGTGGCTCAAGGAGGGGGATAAATGAACAAAGATTTTTCATCGAGTTACTAATTCGAATCGGAGATCTAATTCTATTTCTCATTTGGTGGTGGAGGGGGAAGAGGTGGTGGACCCCAGGGATATTTCTGAACAGATTGTTCATTTTTATTCTTCTTTGTATGAAGAACCTTACTCTTGGAGACCCAAATTAGATGGATTGGAGCTTGACACTATTTCAGGGGTGGAGGCTGATTGGTTGGAGAAGTCATTTGAGGAGGATGAGGTGTATGGGGTGGTCAAAGGTCTTAATGGGGATAAAGCTTCGGGTCTGGGTGGCTTCGCTCTATCTTTTTACCGGTCATGTTGGGAGGTGATTATATAGGATGTACTTGCTGTGTTTAATGAATTTGCTAGGTGTGGTAAGTTTGTTAGAAGTTTGAATTCTTCTTTTATAGATCTTATTCCTAATAAGCCGGGAGTAGTTGAGTTGAAAGACTTTCGTCCAATCAATCTTGTGGGAGGGGTTTATAAGATTCTATCTAAGGTGTTGGCTAATAGGCTGAAATTTGTGCTAGATAAGATTATCTCTTCTTCTTAGAATGTGTTCGTGAAGGGAAGACAGATTTTGGATTCCGTATTGATAGCGAATGAATGTATTGATTGTAGGATGAGGTTGAATGTTCCAGGTATGTCATGTAAGCTGGACATTCACAAAGCATATGATCATGTGAATTGGAAATTCTTGTTGTATCTTTTGAGAAGATGTGGATTTGGTGAAAAGTGTTGTTGGATCTAATTTTGTATATCTGCAGTTAAGTTTTTAGTGCTTGTGAATGGTTCGCCGGAGGGATTTTTTGGAAGTACTCGTGGATTGTGTCAAGGTAACCCCCTATCTCCTTTATTATTTGTCATTGTTATGGAAGCTTTTTCTCGCATGATGGAGAATTTAGTTTCAAATGGGATTATTGCTGGTTTTAAGGTGGGTGGTGTTAGAGGTGCAGATATTGATGTGTCTCATTTATTATTTGCTGACGACACTCTCGTTATGTGTGGGGCGGAGGTTGAACAATTCAGAAGTCTTAGATGTTTGTTGTTGTGTTTTGAGGCGAGCTCGGGGTTGAAAGTTAATATTTCCATGCCTAAGGTGATTCTGATAGGTAATGTTGTTAATGTGCAGGAGTTGGCTTCGATTTTGGGTTGTAGTATTTCAGCTTTACCTATGACATATTTGGGTCTTCCTTTGGGTGTTAGATCCAAAAGTGTGCATATTTAGGGTGGTGTTTTGGAGAGGATGGCAAGACGGTTGGCCGGGTGGAAGCGTATGTATCTTTCTAAGGGTGAGAGGATTACGTTGATTAAGTCAAAGCTTTCAAGTTTACCTACTACTTTTTTTATCATTGTTCCCTATTCCTACCTCTGTGGCTTCTAGGATTGAGAAATTACAGAGGGATTTTTTGTGAGGTAGTGATGAAGGTGTTCATAAATTTCACCTTATTAAGGTGGTGTTTGTTTGTGGAAATATTGGGGTTTTGGAAATTTTGGGTATTGGGGTTTGTGAAAAAGTATAGTATTTTATAGAAAAGTGAGGAGAGAGAAAATTTAATTGAATAGTATAATATTATTTTATAATTTAATGAGGAGAGAGATTATTTTATGATTGTTTTGAAATTTTGAGAGGTGGAAATTTTTAGAGACAAACGCCCCATAAGTGGGATAAGGTTTGTTCTCCTCTTTCTTCTGGTGGTTTGGGTCTTAGGAGATTGTCGGTGTTTAACAAGGTGTTAAGGAAGTGGTTTTAGCTATTTGCTACTGAAAGGGATAGTTTGTGGAGAAATATTATCACGGCGAAGTTTGGGTTAATGGTGGGAGATTGGATTACTTTGCCATCTCGTGGTTCTTTTGGAGTGAGTTTATGGAAGCATATAAGAAAGGGGTGGGAGTCCTTTACAGTGCATAGGGTTGTTCATTCCAACCGCCGGCGCCGGCGTAACCAGCATCGGGAACCGCCAAGTACCGATGCTAGCATTAAAAATCATATTTTGCTGGTAATATTACCAGTGACGGTAACCGCCGGACATCGATGGTTTTTTATATTTTTATATTTTTTGCTATTATTTAAATAGAAACGGAAAAGAGAATGGCGCAACCTCTCTCCCCTGTAAAGGTACGCTCCGGCCTCTCTCTCCCTCTCTCCGGCGTCTCTCTCTTCCCTCTCCCTCTCAAAACGGTTACACGGTTACCGTCTAACCGTTTTCTGCCAAACCGGCACTGGCAAGGCTGGTTATTCGTGCCTACCGGTGCCCATTTTTGGACACCGCCCTTAGCAGTGACGGTGCTGGTTTTAGCCAAACTGGCACCTACATCACTGGTACTCAACCCTAATAGGGCATACCCTGTTTATGGCGGGTAACGGGCAAAGAGTTCGTTTTTGGCTCTATGTTGTTTGTTTCCTAGTGTCTTCTCTTTGGCTCAAAGTAAGGATGGGTTGGTTGCGGGCTCTTTGTCGGTTGGTCCCAATTCCTTTGTATGGAATGTTCAGTTTACTAGACCAGCGAATGATTGGGAAATAGCGGAATTTACAGCTTTTTATTCCACTATTTATGCTAAGGTGGTTCATAGGGAAATTGAAGACAAACTGATTTCGACGGGATCTAAGGATGGAGTTTATCAAAAAAAAAAATTCTGTGGTTTTCTTGCTTCTGGAACTTCAGAGAATTTCCCTTGCCGTGAAGTTTGGAAGACCAAAGTTCCTTTGTGTGTCTCCTTCTATGTGTGGGAGGTCACACATGGTCGGATTTTGACTATTGATAATTTTCGGAGAAGGGGAGTTTGTGTCATTGATTGATGTTATTTATGCAAGAGGGATGATGAATCTGTTAACCATATTTTACTGCATTGTTCGATGGCTAGATGCCTTTGGGGGCATGTTGTTGGTATCACAAATCTTCATTGGATCATGCCAGAGAGGGTGGTTGATGTGCTGATAGGATGGAGAAGGAAGTTTGCTGATCCGTTGGCTTAGGCAATTTGGAACATGATTCCATCTTCCATTTTGTGGTGTCTTTGGAGAGAACATAATAGTCGTTGTTTTGAGGATTTTGCTTATTCGGGATAATGTTTACAGTGTTTTTACGCATTTCCTGTTCTTATGGGTTAAGGCCATGTGTTTGGGGGGGGGGGGTCCTTTTCTTGATTACCAGGATTTTATTAGCTTTTTTGCTTGTATGTTTTAAGTGCATTCAGAACAACCTTTGTAATGTCGTCACCTTTTTATTTTCTTTTTAATGAGATGTGTTTACTTATCCAAAAAAAACCTCAGTACATAATTATCCATTTGAACAGTATTCAAAAAATTGAAATCAGTTTCCTAAAGTAGATCATTTTCTGGTAGCTTTTAAGAAAGAAAGGGGGAAGCTCTGGAACGTGGTCCGCTCTGTAAGTGTACTTGGGTATTGAGCATTTACCTGTATGAACCAAATTCCTTACATTGAAGCTTATTGAGCACTGCACTTGATGAACAAGCATGTAACATAGCTTTATGGACACTTCTCTGCAAAATGAAATGAGATTCATAGAAAGAACAAGAAGTGCTAGCGCTACAGGATAGGTTTTCTTTCCCCTTTTCATCCTGACCTTTATAGATTGGTATGGAACAGTGCAGCCTGTTTTGACCAATACAGTCTTAACTGCCTTATGTGGGTAGATATGACTGCAACTTTCTGTACCACCAAAGTGTCAGATGGTGTCCATCATAGTGTTTATACATGCATGGAATAGACGGCTTGCTAAGGCTACTAAAGATAAATATGATTTTGCTTTGCAGGTCGTTGTTGTCTCAGGTCAAACTGGCTGCGGTAAAACCACTCAACTCCCCCAATACATCTTGGAATCTGAAATTGAAGCTGCTCGTGGAGCTGTTTGTAGTATCATATGTACTCAGCCAAGACGAATATCTGCCATGTCTGTTTCTGAAAGAGTTGCTGCAGAACGAGGGGAGAATCTGGGAGAATCTGTAAGTTTTGTGGTGATCTTATGTTTCTTGCTTTGAGGACCTAAGCTTGTCAATTATTTAACAGATGTTTATGTTCCCCCCTCCCATGGCTATTAAATCTTTCTCATAAAAGGTTGGATACAAAGTTCGGCTGGAAGGAATGAAAGGGAGAGACACTCGCCTTCTTTTTTGCACTACTGGCATATTATTGAGGAGGTTGCTTATTGATAGAAATTTGAAAGGGGTAACCCATGTTATTGTTGACGAGATTCATGAACGTGGAATGAATGAAGGTAGTTTGTTGCAATTGGTTTGTGTTGTGTTCACCGGTCTATCAAATGTGATGTTTACTGTTGTTTGCTTTTATGCCAGATTTTCTTCTTATTGTCCTCAAAGATCTTCTTCCTCGTAGACCAGAGCTGAGATTGATTTTGATGAGTGCAACCCTAAACGCTGAGCTTTTCTCATCCTACTTTGGTGGTGCTCCAACGATGCATATACCTGTAAGTTTTCAGCATGCTGATAACAATGTAATTTATTGTTTTAATCCCCCCCCCCCCCACTTATAGTCAATGAGCAATCGCACCAAGGTGGAGGATGAGATCATGAGTCCAAGACTCACTTGGTCTCTGTGAAACTTAATAATGAAAAGAGTCCCACCCACGTGTAGTACAAGCTGGACTCATGAAAGTTTGTGTATCTCTCTTTATTACGTGCATAAACAACAGTAACTTATGTTCTTGATTTTTTGAAGTGTACGTTATGTATACATGACTGTTGAGGCTAGCTCATCTAAAATCAGCATCATTGTGCCTGTTTATGTTATGTTGCATCTGTAACAGCCCCATTTCCCCCAAAGCATCTTAAATCCACTTTCTAAGCTTGATCGTTCACTTTTGAAAATAGTTCAACTTGCCTGCTAAACTTAGAATGAATACTTTTAAAACTCTAGCAAACCCAGCTTTTCTTCGAAGTTAGAAACCCAAATCAATTAGCTTAAAGTTTGGTTGAACTGCCTGATACCTCAAGCAATAAGAATCGCCAGTCTTTAAGTTGAGGTGAACTATACATGGTACATATGCCTTGAAGATATGGATTGTTGAGTTTCGAGTATTTACACATAGCAAAAGAGGCTCCCTGCAGATTTTACCCCATCTACACCCAGAGCTAATGACCTTATCATGGAAGTGTCGGCCTTGCTACAGATAATTAATTTCTTGGGAGAGATAAGGGAGAGCATGACTTGTCCAGAACAGATCGATGAAAAGAGACATTTAGCCTATCCTGATTAGTTGAGGAAGGATCCATGGAGTCAGCCTCTAGTGAGTTTGAATTGACTCTTACTTGAGTTGAATTGATTTTGTAGCGCTCAGGCCACCCTTTATATATATTTTCAGAGCACATATGTTGCTATGGTTCACGATTGCAATAATATTGCTAAATGTTACTGGCATGCTAATTATGTTGTATTGTGTTCTTGATTCTGTTATATTCCGAGCTTTTAACATAACATGCATATTGTCTACGATATTTTGTTTGTGATTAGTAGTGCATTAGGGGGGTACTTAGTGACTAAGTGAGATTATTTAGTACTTGATATACTAAATTCAAAACCTTGATTAGGACATGATTAAATGAGAATTAGAGTTCATACACAATTGAGTTTTTGTTCAGGATGTTGAGAGCGCGTATTGGATCAATTTAACTTTATTAGCAAGTAGGACTTTTTTTTCTTGAAAACCGAACCATATGATTTTTATTCTTTTAATATGTTGGGGGATCATCCACGAGGTTATGGTTCAAATTTGGAGACTTCTTATTTTTCGAAAGCAAGTAGGTTGATTAGTGAACATCAGTGGATTAGTGAGGTAATTAGCGAAACTTAGCCATTAAGCAAGGAGAATTTCGGCTGCACTAGAGAGTGACACCTATAATGGCTAGGAAGCATGACAAATCAAAGCCAGAAGCACGACAAAATCGATGCAAGAAGCACGACGAAAAAGGCTTTAACCTAGGAAGTTCAAGGTGTCGACAACAGGTGGACCTAGGCGGTGACTCACCAAGGCTATAGGAGAATTTCGGCCATAGGCATGCTCAGCAGCTGCTTCGGGTGGCTAGGTGTCGTCATGTAGTCGGAGTAGCCTTTTGAGTCATTAAATCTAAGCCGATACGTGTCGCGATGTGACGAACCAAGCTTGCCTATAAATTAGGGGGTCCGGCCATTTAAACCTACACCAGCTCATTAGAAATTTGAGTTAAATTTGGGATAAAATTTGTTAGGACTGATTCCTTTTGATAAGTTTGTTACGTTCCTGTGGTATATTTTCTGTATTCTTGGAGAACGCGGACTTGGGCCTTGGACTTTTAGACTACCATAGGAAGGGTGCATAGGGCATACTCTGTATGTAAAGGATCCAGAACTGAGCATAGGGCATAATCTGTATAAAGGATGCTGGACTGACTTTTTGTCTTGGGTTGGTTTTTAAAAAAATTTAACTCCAGGGTTTTACATACCCGGTGCGCACACATTTTCTGGAGAATATCCTAGAAATGACAGGATATCGGTTGACTCCCTATAATCAAATTGATGATTATGGCCAAGAAAAGGTCTGGAAAATGCAGAAACAAGCGCAAGGTCTTAGGAAGAGGAAGAGCCAGATTGCTTCTGCTGTTGAGGTATGCAAAATTGGTGAGCTCCCATCATTTTTTGTTGCATGTTCTTAGTTCGTAACTATCTGTTCTATCTGTTCCTATCCCTGTAAGCAGAATACAGTTGAAGCTGCTGACTTTAAGGAGTATAGCTTTCGAACTCGGGAGTCGTTATCCTGTTGGAATCCTGACTCAATTGGCTTTAACCTCATTGAGCATACTCTCTGCCACATAGTCAATAAAGAAAGGCCTGGTGCTGTTTTGGTTTTTATGACTGGTTGGGATGACATCAATTCTTTGAAGGACCAGCTCCAATCTCATCCTCTCTTGGGTGATCCAAGTAGGGTGCTGCTACTTGCGTGCCATGGTTCCATGGCCAGCTCTGAGCAGGTGATTGCTTTACTTATTCTTTGTTTTATTTTCTATGCATAATTATGGCTCGGATTTTGTTGTGGAAGACTATGGGAAAATCTTCCAATAAACTGGATTTTTTATAGTATGTTGATTGTGTACTTACATCTGAGTGAATCTGCTTAGTCTGGCTCATGAAAGCATTCTGGGTTGATGGGGGCAAGGCTCAAAGTACCCTGAGCCTTAAAATTGCCTTTGCTTTCTCTATTTGAACCTCTGTACCTAAGGCTTGCCTTGTTTCATGATAAATTCGATACATGAGATCGTCTTACCTCTGTAGCACTATTTTGTTTCAACCTAATGCTCTGACCATAAGGTTTGGGCCAAGACATTCCAATTGAAATGATATCCAGAACTCCACCATGAAAATGTAATTAGGATTTTTTTGTTGTCTACCAAACTTAACCAGAAACGTAGCTTGGGTTCCTCACTCTTGGTAGTTCGTGCTGAAAGACAACTTCAGCCTTATTTCACACAATAGTTAATTGTATTGCCTCATCTCTTGTTTACATCTCCAGATGTGAATGACAACATTCGTCTAATTCTTGTAGGCTTTCCTCATTCATTTTTCTATTGTTTTTCTTACAGAGGCTCATATTTGATAAGCCTGAAGATGGAGTGAGGAAAATAGTTCTAGCTACAAACATGGCTGAGACTAGTATCACCATCAATGATGTTGTGTTTGTGGTTGATTGTGGAAAGGCAAAAGAGACATCATATGATGCACTTAATAACACTCCATGTTTGCTACCATCCTGGATATCAAAGGCTGCTGCCCGGCAAGTAAGATTATTCTGCTAACCAGTTAGTTTTCATATCTAGTTTAAGAGAGTATTTGACTTGAAATCACCTTTTAGTTTGTTGTGAATTCTCATTCTTTCTTATATACAAAAATGCATAGGTTATTGTGCAATGTGCGTATGGGCATCCCTGATTTTGTCGATGTTATCTAATAAACTCCACGCCCACCCCCTGCATGGGGGGATCGTGTTTTTATCCTCTCTTCAGAAGGGAAGGAAAAAAAAAAGCAACAAAACAAAACAAAGCAAAAGTTTCAGGTGCTGAAATTATCTAAAAGAACTGATAACTAATTCATTGCTATTGGTTGGTCGACTATGTTTCTAAAGAAGCAACCTATGCATGGTTATACTTGTTATGAACTTGATAGGTTACTCATTTCACAAATCCAAAAAAATTGTTCAGCTGAAGAAATTGTGAGGAATGGATCAGAAAAACGCTTTCCTTTATCCTGTATCATAGATTTCCTGGACTAGTCACGTCAGGTGTATATGATTTGGATTGATGTCTCGTTTATGCCAACTAATGCACCTTTATTTTCCTAACCTAGGTTAGAGATGTGCCCTCTCTCCCATTCATTAAAGAAGTTATTTAATGTTCTGCTTGGATTCTATTATGCCTAGGTCAGCTCATGCACTGTGTTTCCTGCAATTATCCACAAGTTAAAATGGTGTCCATGAATCCCTCTAGAAATGCTTCTATGTGCTCTGTTTGTGTGTAGCTGTATCTGTATCTAGATAATTAAGGAGCTTTAAAACCCCTTTAAACTTTCTCTGAAGTTCATTAGTGAAGTTGATCCCTAATTTTCACCAAGGGACAATGTGATCCCATTCACCAAAGTGAAGTTGTTCTTGAAATTCATTCCCCGTTAGTTCGACACATTATGAAGAGCTTGAAGTTTTAATGATTCAAGTTCTTGCTGCCACAATGTAAGATTTTCTATGGTTTGGTGTTCATAAGCACGGGAATGTTAATGTAATATTTAACTGTTCCTTTGACTACTGCCGTTTTATAATGAGTTACGATTCATCTCATGGATTGCTGATATCACTTTTCTGTTTCTGTTTGTAGAGGAGGGGAAGAGCTGGTCGGGTTCAACCTGGCGAGTGTTTCCATCTCTATCCCAGATGTGTATATGATGCTTTTGCTGATTATCAATTGCCTGAACTTTTGAGGACACCCTTACAGTCATTATGTTTGCAAATAAAAAGTTTACAAGTTGGAAATATTTCGCAATTCTTATCTAGGGCATTGCAGCCACCGGAACCTCTATCGGTACATTTCAATTTGAGTTGCTTATCAGAATTTTCATATTCATTGCTATCCCAGAATGTGTTTTGGTCTTCACACTTCTTTTTAATGCTTTTATAACACGTGTCTTTCATGGTGAGCCTATATTTTTCTGGATCCTCATTCCGTTTGTTGGTTCCTCTGATCATGTTTAATTTCTAGGTTCAAAATGCGGTGGAATACTTGCAGATCATCGGGGCTTTGGACGAGAATGAGGATCTGACTGTGCTAGGTATAGGAATTGCAGTCACACATGCACACATTCACTCTTCATGGACTTGGCTTCGTTTCTGCTTCTAATATGTTTCAAGGTAATGCTTGTGGTTAACATCCATCATGACTCGTCGGTTTGCAGGAAGCAACTTGTCGATGCTTCCAGTTGAACCAAAACTTGGGAAAATGCTAATATATGGGGCAATTTTCAACTGCCTAGATCCCATAATGACTGTTGTTGCTGGCTTAAGTGTCAGAGATCCATTCCTGATGCCATTTGACAAGAAGGATGTAAGTTTCATACTATTTTCAACAGCATACATTGATGTTTGTGTCTCCTAGTATCTATTCTTATGTTAATTTTGTTTACCTTCCATGCATCTTGTTACTGAGATATTTTACGGAGATATTTTGAGATATTTTAGGAGATCTATTTTAAAGATTTTATTCAGGATTGATTCAGAGGTATTGAGACCAATTGACACATCTCAGCATGATGAGCTTTGTATTATCCCAAATTGATATGTTGCCATTTCTTTGTACTCATCCTCTGATTGAAATGTGAGAGATATCCGGAACCTGAATAATTCTGACATCAGTGTAAACCATGGCATATTGGGAGTAAAAAACTGAGGGAATAGAGACTGTTCAGGTCATAAAGTGGTCATGAGTGCTCTTTATAGAAGTTAGAATAAGCTGGTCCGAGACATATTCATAGAGCCACTGTATTATTATCTCGCTTTCCTCCATGTAAATGCAGTGAAGAATGGCTTATGCTTGCTTCTACCAGACTTCCTGTCTGAACTTCTTTTAAGGGATTGCTTTCAATGGTTGATGGCATTAAAAGCTTTGTTACTAATCTGTATCAAATATCTGATTCTCACCTAAAATGGAGTTAGGTCTCACCTTCGTTTCTTTTCAATAACTTTGCAGCTTGCGGAGTCAGCAAAAGCACAGTTCTCTGCCCGTGACAACAGTGATCATCTTGCGCTTGTCCGAGCTTATGACGGTTGGAAAGATGCTGAGAGACAGCAGTCTGGTTATGAGTACTGCTGGAGAAACTTCCTTTCTGGCCAAACACTAAAAGCTATTGACTCTCTGCGGAAGCAGTTCTTCTTTTTGCTTAGGGATAGTGGTCTAATTGATATGAACGCTGAAAGCTGCAATAGATGGAGCCATGATGTACATCTTATCCGAGCAGTCATCTGTTCAGGCTTGTTCCCCGGAATATGCTCTGTTGTGGTTAGTGATACACTTTGCAAACCCCCCCCCCCTTCTTTCTCTTTCAATTCTTCTATCTTCTATAAGAATTTTGAACATTGGCCTTATTTGTCGAGGCCCAAAATTAATTATTATTTCTTTTGGGACCCAAAGCATGACGTGATGTAGTCTCCCCCTCCCTGCGCTCCCAATTGTTCTTGTATCTTTTAATTTTTGGTTGTATGCTTTTTATTTGTAGTGCAATTCTGAAATTCCGTTGGCAAAAACAGTAAGCAAGGCATTTTCGTGATGAGTAAATAATTAGTCTGTCTGACCAACCACTACCATAAAGATTTGTTTATCTTTTAGGCTTGCTGGTGACATATTTGTCCTGCGGTATCTTGTATGCACTGATAAAATTTGGTTTCTACAGAACAAAGAGAAATCAATAGCATTAAAAACTATGGAGGATGGTCCAGTACTTCTGAACTCAGTAAGTTTCTTGTCTTTTGTCTTCTGGCTATCTTTCTCATCGTCGCATACAATTGTTTTTCGAACGGGAACACTAATTTGTGATAATTCTGATTGCACTGGTGGTTTTTAATCCTGGTCTGTATCACATAGAATTCTGTGAATGCTGGGGTACCCAAAATTCCATATCCGTGGCTAGTTTTCAACGAGAAGGTGAAAGTGAATTCAGTATTCCTGCGGGATTCAACTGGTATATCAGATTCTGTGCTACTCTTATTTGGAGGGAACATTTCCAGGGGTGACATGGTAAGTTCCTTCAGTTCGGTTAGCTAATTGCTTCCAGAGATGTGTTATTGAAGAAAAGCACTCATGCGATTGATGGCTCTTGACAGGAAGGGCACCTTAAGATGTTGGGAGGATACCTAGAGTTTTTCATGAAACCTGCTTTAGCAGAAACATATGTGAGCTTAAAGAGAGGACTTGAGGAACTGATACAGAAGAAAGTAAGAATTGACCATTTTTCACCCCTCGAAAGTCAGATGCATCCTAATCTGCAGAGGAAATCATTTCTGTTGGTTTGGTTCTCATGTTGCATGTTTATTTCTTGATCCAGAGCTCTCTCTCTCTCTGCTCTGTAAAATTGTTTGTGTGCATATATTTATCTCGTGCCTGTCATTAGTTTTTCATTTCTTTCTTCTTGGATGGAACTGTTTGTATGGGTTTATTTGTCTTGTAAGCTGAAATGGATACAGACATGTATACACATATATATATGTGTAGACATATCCATTTCTTTTGGTGCTTAAAACATTTGTGGATGGAGAATCAAAACCATTTCTAGAAAACCGAAAACTTTTTGGTGCCCACATAACGTAGTAGTTGAGAAAGATTATTTAAGAGATTTTAAAAATCTTTTATCATGTTATCTCTTAGAACGTTATCATAAAACGCTAATAGATATATGTAGAAATTTTGATATTTACTTTGATTTCTTGACTTTCTGTGCAGCTTTTGGATCCCAAGCTGGATATTCATTCACACAAGGAGCTCCTACTGGCTGTAAGATTGCTGGTATCAGAGGACCAATCCATGGGGAGATTTGTCTTCAATCGCCAACTGCCAGCACCCTCAAAGAAGACAACAAGAGAGAGACTACCAGTCACCTTCTTGATAGATGAAGGTGGGGGTGATAATTCAAAGAGTCACCTACAGACATTACTTTCCAGGGCAGGACATGAAGCACCCACCTACAAGACACAACAACTGAAAAACAACCAGTTCCGTTCCACTGTGATCTTTAATGGGTTGAACTTTGTCGGGCAACCTCAGAGCGGTAAGAAACTTGCAGAAAAGGATGCAGCTGCTGAGGCTCTGCTGTGGTTGAAGGGTGAGAGCCAATCAATTCCCACAGATCTTGAACATGTGTCTACGCTTCTAAAGAAGAACAAAAAGAAAGGTCGGAGAAAAACCTCAACACATGGTGCTAATTGGGATTAAACTTATCACAACGGAATAATAACAAGCCCCAAGTTAAAGGTTTGGTGGAGGATGATGGAGTTCAGATCTTTCTGAACATGGAGTTTCAACTAGATGGGAATGAGCATTTTCATACTATATAAAACGTGTGCTGACCCTAGTGAACCTTAATATGTTTCTGTACATGGAGTTACAACCGGAAGGGAAGCTGCAGTTGAAAAATGTGATGGGTGCTGATCTTACTGAAGCCTTCAGCTTGTGAAGGGGTATAACCTTCAAAGTGGAGATCTACCAAGTTAAAAGCACCGCCGAGAAACAGGGAAAATAACATATTTTGAACAGAATGCAGCCTCTCTCAGCTCAGTTACAAGCCGCATGGAAGTATTCTTCAACTGTATTTACAGGGTGGGTTCAGATAAATTAGCCCAAGAAAAACATACGAAATTTGTTGCAGAGGATAGTTACCAAGATTGTAAGAAGCGTCTTAAGGCAGAAGTATAATCATTTTTCTAGTCCTAGTGAAATTTGATTGATATGACTAGACATCCCTTGACCAGGCTTTAACACCTTGTCGAATGTGTACAGTACAGTCATTTGTACCCTCTGACATCAATGAAAGATGCAGTTCAAGCATAACTTAATTTCTCCATATCTTCCATTGTCTATTTACTTTTGTGTGTATTTTTGCCGTGTAGAACATAGGTTATTTCTGTGTTGTAAAATTTTTGGTATTGGATTTAGTGAAAAAGTGAAGAGAGGTAATTTTTTATATTTTTTATGAAAGAGAGAAGGATTATATTGTAGTATTTTATTGGAAGTCGGTGAAATATTTTGTGAAATTTTTACCACAAACGCACCCTATAGTAGCTTGACAATACAGAAGATGGGGAGGATGCCATGAAATGGTAGGTATCCTGGATATAAACTCATCCAAAACTCCAAGGAAAGATGGGAAAATGAATCCAGAAGGGCTTTTTGCTCTAAAATTGCAGTGGGACTTCCTTAAGCTGATTGCTTTTAATTAAGCATGTTAGTCTCTTAGTATTTTCTTTTTCTTTTTCTGTTTCCTTTATTTGATAGACGCAGAGGCAAAACAACTGGCTCTCCAATGGGGTGAAAGCACCATCATATGCACCCATAGGAATGTCAATCCTGCAATGAACTAAGAAGGAAGCAGGAAATCGTCTAAAATACCTGATAAAAGCTGACCAAGGAAGAAACTACTTATCAAAATATTTTACAAAAACAATTGTAAGATTTTGAGGAATGATAGAATTATAAATATTTATGTAAATTGGAGTTTTATAGGTTTTATGTAAAAGTTGGTGAAAAGTTTTAAAAATATTTAATTTTTATTGGAGTTTGAAAAAAGTTGTAGAGAGATAATTTGATGTTATTGTCTAATAAAAAAATATTAGAGTTAAAAGAAAAAGTATGAAGAGAAGATTATTATAAATTTTTTTTTAAAAAAAATATTAGTTTATGTGAAAAGTTATTGGAGATTGTGTAGAAGGTATAGATATTTGTGTAAAAATTGTGTTTAAATGTTGATTTTGTAAATTTGTTAAATATTTTCACAAATTTTTTTGAAAATCTTTGGCCGGTGGATCTTAATCTCTAATTCGTCTATTAACTTTGTGAGAGATCTCGTCCAATTGCTCTTTCTCTCTCCTCCTTTTTAATCAAAATGGTTAAGTTCATTTTTAACCTTTTTTTTTTTTTTTTAGGATTCAAATATATTCACAAAATTATCACCGAATATTTTAAGAATTCAAACACAAACATGAATACATTTTACACAATCTCTAACAATTTTTTACTTTTTTTATTTAACACAAATTTTCTCTCTTTACTTTTTCATATAACTCCAATACTTTTTTATTAAACAATTACATTAAATTATTTATCTCTCTACTTTATACAAACACCAATAAAACGCTGCTCAACATAAATATTCACAACTTCTCTAAAATACTACCTTTTTTAGGAAAGCGGAACATATCCAAGTACTTTGAGATTCCAGAGCTACAAACATCCAAAATAATGAGTAAAAATTTAAAATCATTTTACCCAAAAAAAGAAAAGGGAAATAGCAAAAACGGTGTCGTGTCTTTGCATCTTAATTCTTAACTGGGTGTAACTTCACTCTTGACGTATCTCAAACTCGAAAACCTTTTCTAGTTCCGGAGACCTCTCCCGCTCCTCTCCTTTCTAGGGTTTTTACTCGTCTCCTCCACACTCCATCTCCATAACCCCGTTACCACATTCACCCTTCCTTTCCCTCATATTTTCAGTAAGACCTACTTATTTTAGTTTTTCTCCCTTTCTAGGGTTACTGCGTTGGTAGGGTTCCGTTTTTTGCAGCTCAGCTCCGATTGTTGCTACAATGGCATCACCTGCGGTTTCACTTCCCCGAGCCTCCTCCAAGACTGAGTCGTACGTGGACAACAAACGAAAGGAGGATATCCGCATGGCCAACATTGTGGCTGCGCGGGCCGTTGCCGACGCAGTACGCACCAGCCTGGGCCCGAGGGGAATGGACAAGATGATCTCGGCGGCCTCCGGCGAGGTCATCATCACCAACGATGGTGCCACCATCCTCAACAAGATGGAGGTCCTCCAACCCGCCGCCAAGATGCTCGTCGAGCTCTCCAAGTCACAGGACGCCACGGCTGGAGACGGAACCACCACTGTTGTCGTCATTGCCGGGGCCCTTCTCAAGCAATGCCTTACCCTCCTCTCCAACGGTATTCACCCCACAGTCATCTCTGACTCTCTCCACAAGGCCGCTACGAAGGCTGTCGAGGTCCTCACGGCCATGGCCGTCCCCGTAGAACTCTCCGACCGCGAATCTCTCGTCAAATCGGCCAGTACATCGCTGAACAGCAAGGTCGTCAGCCAGTACTCCACTCTCCTCGCTCCATTGGCCGTTGATGCTGTCCTCTCCGTCGTCGACCCAGCGAAGCCTGATCAGGTCGATCTGAGAGACATCAAGATCGTGAAGAAGCTCGGCGGCACGATTGATGACACTGAGCTTGTCAAAGGCCTTGTCTTTGACAAGAAAGTGAGCCACGCCTCTGGAGGACTCACTCGTATGGAGAACGCTAAGATTGCGGTCATTCAGTTCCAGATTTCGCCGCCTAAAACAGATATCGAACAGAGTATCGTTGTTTCGGATTATGCACAAATGGATAGGATACTAAAGGAGGAGAGGCAGTACATTCTGGGGATGATTAAAAAGATTAAGGCGACCGGGTGCAACGTCTTGTTGATTCAGAAGAGCATTTTGCGTGACGCCGTGACGGATTTATCACTTCATTATCTCGCCAAGGCGAAGATTTTGGTGGTCAAGGACGTGGAGCGTGACGAGATTGAGTTTATAACCAAGACGTTGAATTGTTTGCCCATTGCAAACATCGATCATTTCCGGGCAGAGAAGATGGGATATGCGGATCTTGTTGAGGAGGTCCCAGTTGGGGATGGGAAGCTTGTGAAGATTACCGGGATTAAGGATATGGGTCGGACTGTGACGGTGGTAGTTCGTGGATCGAATCAGTTAGTGCTTGATGAGGCAGAGAGGAGCTTGCATGATGCTCTATGTGTGGTTAGGTGCTTGGTGAACAAGCGGTTTTTGATTGCGGGTGGTGGGGCTCCCGAGATTGAGTTGTCAAGGCAGTTGGGTGCTTGGGCCAAGGTGCTGCACGGGATGGAGGGTTATTGTGTTCGGTCGTTTGCAGAGGCGCTTGAGGTTATTCCATATACTTTGGCTGAGAATGCAGGGTTGAATCCGATTGCTATTGTGACAGAGCTGAGGAACCGGCATGCGCAGGGGGAGATCAATGCTGGGATTAATGTGAGGAAGGGGCAGATTACTAATATCTTGGAGGAGAATGTGGTGCAGCCACTGCTTGTGAGCACGAGTGCCATCTCCCTAGCAACAGAGTGCGTGAGGATGATCTTGAAGATCGATGATATTGTCACAGTGAGGTAGTTTTGCTTGAAATATGAACCTCATGGGAGGAGAAATGTTGGACCTGCTGTGTTTTGCCTTTGTGTGCTACTTAAAGTTCCTTTTATGTGTTCTATTACAGTGTCTATCTTAAAGAATTTTGACATGCTTTTGTTGTTGACTTTTTCCTCTAATTTGGATATTATTTGATGTTCCTTAGATATATTGGTAGTTCCTAGCTCTTTGTGCGCATTTAAGTTGGTAACCTTGTTATCATTGCATTTGGATTTGAGAGAATCCCATAGATATCTGTCTGAGTTACGTTGAAATGAAGTGCAGCTAAGGAATTGGCAACTGTGGCTCTGATGTACTAATAAGGCCATTATTGGTTCAATGCTTAGTCAGGCCACCAGTGGGTTTTCTCTGTTTTGACCAAGACCTACTCTGCTTTCTCCTTAGATGCTATTCATGCCATCTCTGGTTGTTGCTGAACTTAAAGCTGCATTCACATTTCAATAAATGGAATTTTGTGTTATTCATGTTTGCTGTTAGAGCATTTTAAGAGTCATGTGAGATTTGCATTAAAAATGTTTGCACATTCAGCTACAAAGATGTCCTTCAAATATTTATTCCTACCATTGACTTCATTACCCATGCATGTATGCCATGATTGGGTCAAAATGCTTCTGTAGCCTGCAAAGTGCTCCAACCAAGTCACACTTATGCACTAGTAATTGAGACTGGACCCATAGACTTGACAATCAACATTCATAATTAGGCCCAGAACCCTCTCTCCCTCTCTCTACACACTCGCAACACTCATTGTATTTATCAATCTTTATCCATTGAACTTGTTATTCTTCAGATAATCTAGTTTGGCTCGTATGTGTACTTTCATTGGCAGTTTACTTTGTTTCCGATATGTTATGTGTAGTATGCGTATTTGTATTTGGGGTATGCCTGTAGTTTCCAAGTGTTTTGCCACATTTGAGTGATGTCAATATTTTGGTTAGGGCTCGTAGCAAGAGATTATTCCGACCTTTGACTCGAGTAGCAGGGTTGTGTCATGCTTGCCCTTTCATTCATTGTTGATTTGTATTTTTCATGGTGATTCTAGCTTGGCAGTGCATGCATGGCTATGGCTTCGTCATAATCAAAAGACTTGTCTTAGTACTTGCATAATTTCGAGTGGCATTGTTTGCCACTTGGAAGAAAAGAAAGTAGCATTATTTGCCATTTAAACTTAACTTTGATTAGACTTCCGTTTCCAGGTCAGTTTCTTTTCTTTGCTAGCATATACTTGAAAGCTGACCTGTGCATGTTTAAAAAGTGTCCTGTATATGATGAAAAACATTTAGAGCGTAAGCCAAATTCTCTACTACATTCTTGTGCTTAGAATGTTAGACTGTTCTAATCTGATACTTCCATCTCAAATTTTTTATTATTTCTCCACATTCTCACCAGCCATCCATCCATAAACTAAAGGTTGCCAAACTCCAACTGGGGCACTGATCTAGAATCTGTTCACCACACCTCCAGCGTTGCCAAACAACACCGCCCAAGGACCACCATAATAATGCCATAGCTACTGACACCGCAACAATCCATTACCCACCACCTTTCATCGCAGTTTCCATGTTTACAAGGGAGCCAAGTGCAGTATATAAAGACCCACAAATACAGTTTCTTCCAGCCGTTGCAACTTACAGTAGCCATCCACCTGAAACTTAAAACATCCATATTTAACCAGAAACAAGCGACTCCAATCACCAGTAACGTCTATTCTCCATGCAGACTCCTGGGAAGATCTCATACGCATCGTGACCAGGAAACTTAGAACACATTGGTATCAGCTTTGTTTCTAACACTACCATGCTCCAAGAGCGGGACTCTGGAATGTAATGTCCAGTTACAGAAGCAACGTCCTGTTGTATTTCAGTTTCTTGCTTGTTTTCGTTAAATTGTTGTCCCGCGAACTAGGACAACGATCGCTTTCTGACAATTTAAAGATCTCAATTTTTAATCCGATGGGGCAATTAGTAAAGATGCTGGTTTTAGTGTTACTACCCTAATGAGATAATTGCTTGGTTTTACTACCCTTATGAGATGATTGCTTGTCGAATCATTTCCGTACTGGGTTCTTAATTTTATTTCATGGTGTCAAAGCTATCTAGAGAATTAGGGTGCTGCAAAAATAACCCAAAACCTGCTTGCTTAGAGACTCGGAACTCTTTTTTTATTTTATGGTCGATCGAAATGGAAACTCCTGTTATATGCTAAGCAAAAGCAAAGTCTTCTTGCATACTGTGGATTTCCACACATTCATTATCTTTACGTGAATAATGGCTCAAATTACTTAGTCTCTCGGTTATCAATAAACTCTCTCCAGGGCATGTGAAAGAACTTCCCCTGGAAATATTCTCTTGTTACAAATTGTCAATAATTCAATGGCGGGTAGAAGAAGGGCTGCTAGATCACCCCTATGAACTTTGGAAATAGGCGGCACGATGTTATACTTCTTTTGGTGGTAGTGAAGACGGTTTGATTAAACTAAGAGAACTTCTGTAATCTAAACTTCATTACAACAGTTCCCATACATTGAAGAAGCAAAAATAGGAGAACAATAACCCTTATTTGATTAAAAAACGAAACTAGCAGACCATAATTACAGTTGATAGGTAAATAATCTTTAGCCCATATAAAGGCTGAGTAAGGCCCTTCAAGCTACGGGCCAGATCAAAGCACAACGAAGGCGCATGGTTGAGGGGCCTAAACAGAGCCCCTATACCTAGAAGGAAAGAATCCCGATGCCAGTTTCGGGTTGGGCCCAGAACTAACATGGAAAGAATCCCCGATTGGAAGGAAAGTCACCCTACCGACCCACTCTCCAAATCCGAGCCTAGTTTCGCAAGAATCACCCAAGATTGATATCACTAAACAAGGACACAGCACATCGCCTATGGGAAGGATCGCCAAAAACCATAAAAGTTGAACAATTAGGGACTTGTTGGATTTGTGTCCAGGTTCTGGTTCTAAGGGTTCAAACCACGGTTTAAACCCAGGGTGTTAAATGCGCGTTTGGCTTGGTTCACCCCTCTTTTTACCCGCGTACGTGTGACCTGCCGATTGGGCAACAGTACCGAATAGCTGTGTAACGTATACCTGAGTTGTGCTGACAACATCTCATCAACTGCAGATCGGGTATTGTCATACTACATTACACAACACAAATATCATGTTTTGTCTGCGCCATTGTAGCATATACTCGTCGAGTAGAAGCTTTGACCCTTCTCTTCCTGAGACTCTCCCCCCTCCTATTTACGCAAACCATTTTCTTGTCAAGTTTATGGCCAACGCCTAATTCTTCAGCAACCGACTTTAATGCCACACCGACCTCCTTTCGCCATGATCTGTCGCTAATAACTGTGGAGCCTCCTTTTGAATTTGATATATCCTCCGTACAGATTCATCCACAACCTCATAACTCTGTCTCGTCGTCCTCTCTGCAGCATAGTTCAGTGTTACACGACTGACTGACTGGTGGGTAGATGGACAGGGAAGGAGTTTAGGGTTCGGCAGGAAGAGCTTCGAGAGACTTCATAAGACACGAAGACACGAAGACATCGACATCCAGCTGGAGACCTCTGTTTTATGCGTCATGGGCCATTACAAGTTGGGCTTATCGTGTTGGGTGTGGGCTTGCAGTGTTGGAGTGTTCGGTGTTAATTAGTTGGGCTTGTGGTGTTGGGTGTTGGGTTTGCAGTGATGGAGTGTTCAGTGTTAATTGTGGGTTGGTCATGGGTCCGGTTGAGTTAAAGCCCAGTAGTATTGTTTTTTCCTTTTACGTATTGTATTTCCATTTCAAGTGGTAGTCGGTGGAGTCTGTTAGGAAGTTAGTGGTTGGCTTATAGAGAGTACGTCGGGGGAAAGAAGGGGTATCGAAAAACCAATCAATATTCTCTCTCTCTCTCTCTCTCTCTCTCTGTTCATCTCTTCTGTAAAGAGGTTAGCCAAACCTCGAATTTGGCCTTATCTATCTTTAAATTCAATACAATTCCAGCACTTACATAAAAATACTTGAGAGCATTACAAAAATCCTACAAATTCTCTACTGTGTTGTTACATTTGGTATCAAAGCCGTACGATTCTACCATGGCTGAAGGAACTCGCTCCAAGGAGGTTCAGGAGAATCTCAACCTGTTGAAGAAAGAACAAGAGGATCAGAAGCAAATGATGAATGAATTAGTGCAGCAAGTGGCTCTACTTACCGTGAACATGCAGTTGTTGCTCAAGAACAAGGAGAAGGAGAAGGAGCCTGAGGAGATGCTTGTGGTCAGTCCCCATAATCCAACACCAGGAGGAAGTGGAGGAGGTGCCGATCCAGGGGGATTGCAATTCAGATCAGTCAAATTGGACTTTCCAAGGTTTGATGGAATAGATCCCAATTGTTGGTTGTATAAAACTACTCAGTTCTTCAATTTTCACAAAACTCCCATCACTCACCGTCTGTTACTAGCTTCCTATCATATGGAAGGTCAAGCTCTAATATGGTTTCAAGACTTGGAAGCTTCTGGTTGTTTACGTAACTGGGAAGAGTTTGTGCAAGCTCTTTTGACCAGATTTGGTCCTAGTGCATACGATGACCCAATGGAGATGTTAACTAGACTCAAGCAAGTCACTAGTGTGGAAGTATATAAAAGCCATTTTGAAACTCTTTCAAACAGGTTGCGTGGGCTTTCTGAGACCTACAAATTGAGCTGCTTCTTAAGTGGGCTCAAAGATGAAATCCGTCTTCCGGTGAGAATGTTTAACCCCCCAAATTTAATCACAGCCTATGGGCTAGCCAAAATTCAGGAGGAGCATGTGTTACTTCATAAGAAAAAAAGCAAAGGCATACTTCCCATTCCATCAACCTATACACCCAACAACCAACCATATTCCACAAACAGCCCAACCTACTACACAAACAACCATCCACCACCAAGAAAAACCTTTCCAATCCAAAGATGGACACCATACCAGATGCGTGAAAGAAGGGAAAAGGGACTATGCTACAATTGTGATGAGAAATGGACATCCAAACATGTTTGTAAGAATCCTAAGTTGTTTATAATGGAGGCATGGGAACCGGGGGAGTCCAGCTTGGAAGAAGCTGAGGAATGTGTGGAAAAAGAAGCTGAGGAGGGTGTAGAAGCTGTAGAGGCAGATCCAGAGATTTCTTTACATGCATTAACAGGATCAATGAATCCTAAGACCATGCGTGTGATAGGGAGATTGGGAGGTCAGCATGTGGTGATTCTAATTGATTCAGGGAGTACACATAATTTTTTGGACCCTTCCATAGTGAAAAAGGGCAATTATACACTGAAAAGGGGGAGGAGCTTAAAGTAAGGGTGGCTAATGGAGATTTGATTACAAGTGAAGGAAGGGCTGAGAGGTTGAAGGTTGTTATTCAGGGAAATACTTTCCTAATTGATACCTATGTGTTGGCCCTAGCAGGATGTGATATGGTATTGGGAGTTTCTTGGTTGAGAACCTTAGGACAGATTTTGTGGAATTTCTCAGACTTAACCATGCAGTTTGGTGTGGGTGCTAAGGAAGTTAAGCTACTAGGGTTGAACCTTGTTCAGTTAATAGGGGCAAGGAGCTAACTAAGGTGAATAAGGCAGGACAAAAGGGCATTTTTCTACAGCTCTTAGAACCGATGGTCACTGATACAACAGAACTACTTCCAGAAATGGAGGAGTTATTGCAGCAGTTCTCAGACACATTCGAGGAGCCTACTGGTCTACGCCCAGCTAGGTCTCATGACCATGCTATTGTACTGAAGGAGGGAGCCTCTCCTACCTCTGTAAGACCCTATCGTTATCCTTTTTTTCAGAAAGAGGAAATTGAAAAGATTGTTAGGGAATTATTTAATTCGGGCGTTATCAGATTGAGTCAAAGCCCATTTCCATCCCCTGTTTTGCTGGTAAGGAAGGTAGATGGGACATGGAGAATGTGTGTGGACTATAGGGCCCTAAACAAGGAAACGGTGAAGGATAAGTTTCCTATACCCGTAGTGGATGAGCTGTTGGATGAATTGTATGGAGCTAAGTATTTTTCTAAGCTGGATTTAAGATCTGGATACCACCAGATCAGGGTCAGACCTGGAGACATACCAAAAACAGCCTTTAGAACTCACGACGGTCACTATGAGTTCTTGGTCATGCCCTTCGGGTTGACTAATGCACCCTCTACATTCCAAAGTCTCATGAATGAGATTTTCAGACCCTTCCTAAGAAAATTTGTCCTAGTTTTCTTTGATGACATTCTGATCTATAGCAAAACATGGTCTGAACATCTACAACATCTTAAAGTGACTTTGGAGATTCTTAGAAAACACCAACTCTATGCAAAAAAGTCTAAATGTCGGTTTGGATGCCATGAGGTGGATTACCTAGGCCATATTGTGTCAGACAAGGGTGTTAGGGCAGATCCTTCCAAGATAATTGCGATGATTGATTGGCCTACTCCAAAAACTTTAAAGTCCTTGAGAGGTTTTTTGGGGTTGACTGGGTACTACAGAAAGTTTATAAAAGGGTTATGGCTCAATTGCAGCTCCACTAACTGCTTTATTGAAGAAAATGTCTTTGAGTGGTCTACTGCAGCTACTGAGGCCTTCCAAAATCTCAAGGCAGCAGTCACTGAACCCCCAGTCTTGGCACTTCCAGACTTTGTTAAACTCTTTATTCTAGAATGTGATGCTAGTGGAGTGGGTATTGGAGCTGTTCTGATGCAAGAGGGAATACCTATTGCTTTCTTCAGTCAAGCTCTTAAGGGTAAAACATTGGCTATGTCCACCTACGAGAAGGAGCTATTGGCTGTGGTATCAGCTATACAGAAGTGGAGACCCTACCTAATTGGCCAAACGTTTGTGGTAAGGACAGATCAGCAAAGCTTGAAGCATTTGCTGGAACAAAAAATTGGGATTCCCTTTCAGCAAAAATGGTTAACAAAACTGTTGGGGTATGACTTCTGAGTGGAGTACAAGAGAGGGAAGGAAAATATGGTGGCTGATGCCCTATCTAGGAAGGAGGAGGTACCTACTGATTCAACCTTGGCAGCCCTCTCATTCCCTACAGCTACATGGTTAGATGACCTCAAATCTAGCTATTTAGATGATGCAACAAAGGAGCTGTTATCCAAGTGGGACAAGGGTGAGTTGGATCCAGTCAAATACAATCTAAGGAATGAGATTTTACCCTACAAGGGAAGACTATTTGTGGGTTCTCATAATCAATTATGTGACCAGATTATACAACACTCTCATGATACACCCTTAGGGGGCCATTCGGGGTATGATAAAACTCTGAAGAGAGCAAGCAGGGATTTCTATTGGCCAGGCCTTAAGCAACATATCAGGCATCATATTCGGGAGTGTCACATTTGTCAACAGGCTAACCATGAGAATATTGCCCCTGGGGGTATGCTACAACCCTTACCTATTCCAGATCGTTCATGGACTTACATCACAATGGATTTTATTGAAGGACTTTCTATTTCACAAGGGTATTGGTATTCAGTCATCTATGTGGTGGTAGATAGACTATCTAAATATGCACACTTCATACCCTTATCTCATCCTTATTCGGCTTCTAAGGTTGCTATGGCTTTCCTTCACTCAGTTTTTAAACTACATGGCCTACCAGAATCCATAATCTCTGATCGTGATCCTACATTCACTAGTAATTTTTGGAAGGAACTTTTTAGGGTCCAGGGCACTACTCTTTCCTACAGTACTGCCTACCATCCACAAACAGACGGCCAGACAGAAATTGTTAACAAATGTTTGGAGAATTATCTTCGGTGCTTTGTGGGTGATCGGCCAAAGGATTGGTCTCAGTGGATTCCCTTGGCCGAGTGGTGGTATAACACAAACTATCATTCTTCTACAAAGTTAACCCCATATGAAGTTGTGTATGGATAGTTACCTCCCCGTTTATTACCATATGATGCTGGCACTATTCAAGTCGTAGCAGTGGAGTCCACTCTCCGAACGAGGGATCAGACCTTGCAGCTCCTCAAAGTGAACCTCGCAAAAGCACAGCACAGGATGAAACACTATGCAGATCTCAAACGAACATAGAGAGTATTCGAAATCGGGGACTGGGTTTACCTTCGTTTGCAGCCGTACCGCCAGACCTCTGTTGCCCATCGCCGAAGGTTGAAACTTTCTCCACGTTTCTACGGTCCCTTCCAAATCACCAATCGAGTAAGGAAGGTTGCTTATCGCCTTCAACTGCCAGCTACAGCCCGGATCCATCCTGTGTTTCACGTTTCTCAGCTCAAACGGCAACTGGGTACCGGGGTTGTTCCTCTTCCGACTTTGCCACCACTAGATCCGCAAGGTATTCTGAAGCCAGAGCCCCTTATAGTGATAGATCGCCGAGTTCGTCGTCTGGGGCAGTTTCCTTGCACTGAAGTTTTGGTTCAATGGGTTGGGCAGGAGGTGGAAGATGCTACATGGGAGTGCCTGAACTCTTTGCGCCTTCAATTTCCGCACCTTGTGGGCAAGGTGCTCTAAAAAGGGGTGGACAATGTTACACGACTGACTGACTGGTGGGTAGATGGACAGGGAAGGAGTTTAGGGTTCGGCAGGAAGAGCTTCGAGAGACTTCATAAGACACGAAGACACGAAGACATCGACATCCAGCTGGAGACCTCTATTTTATGCGTCATGGGCCATTACAAGTTGGGCTTGTGGTGTTGGGTGTGGGCTTGCAGTGATGGAGTGTTCGGTGTTAATTAGTTGGGCTTATTGTGTTGGGTGTTGGGTTTGCAGTGATGGAGTGTTCGGTGTTAATTGTGGGTTGGTCATGGGTCCGGTTGAGTTAAAGCCCAGTAGTATTGTTTTTTCCTTTTACGTATTGTATTTCCATTTCAAGTGGTAGCCGGTGGAGTCTGTTAGGAGAGTCTGTTAGGAAGTTAGTGATTGACTTATAGAGAGTACGTCGGGGGAAAAGAGGGGTATCGAAAAACCAATCAATATTCTCTCTCTCTCTCTTTGTTTGATCTCTTCTGTAAGGAGGTTGCCCAAACCTCGAATTTGGCCTTATCTATCTTTGAATTCAATACAATTCCAGCACTTACATAAAAATACTTGAGAGCATTACAGAAATCCTACAAATTCTCTACTGTGTTGTTACATTCAGAGAATCCAATATCATATTTCACTGGTCACTTCCTACTTCATCTACAACGCCTTTCCCAAACGTCTCCATTGATACGCGATAGTCTTGTCAATCGTCCAACCCGGTAAGCGAGGTGGTTAAAAATATTTAAGACCCGTCCATTTAACCAAATAGTCTCCATGCTATGCTCAAAAAAATCGACTATCTCCTCTAAACGTGACAGAAGCACTCATTCATCGGGAAACTTCGGTGTTCATCATCCGTTCGCATCCGCAGCAGTACCCACAACGCCCAACACCAGGGATTCACGCTCCCGCAAGAGTTTGTTCTAATGGACTGTGTTATATTTCGATGCTATTGTTTAAAATGTGTTATGGATGCCACATAAGTAGAATTGATTCCTCCACTTTTCTAGTTATTTACTCTCAACAGAAGCTTTGTTAAAAATGCCAGCGAATAACAGATAACAAAGAGACAAACAAGGTGGGCATTTCCCACCAAGTATGTCATGCGTTGGCCTATGACTGGTTTAAATGCTCGTCTGGTTAAACTTATGGAATAATTTACCACGCAACTTGTTGTAGTAATGTGCCTTCGACGGAGCCCACTTGGGCATGAAGGGAGACATGTAAGTTGACGGGGGATAACGTAGTCAGGAGGGTTCCAGATCCTCATCGAGTCAAGGATGCGGACAATTTGACATTCACTATTAGATACGTGACTGTTGCATTCTTACAAAAGACGATGGAGAAAATGCCAATGAGTATAAATTAGTGCATACTTGTATGGTGTTGACAATACGAAGATACCTAAAAACAGGGGTGGTATTTTTTGCGAGTTAGCGACACCGTGTTCGTGAGAAGTGATGTGGGAGAAGAGAAACAAGGGATGGATACGGACCTGCTGGGTTTTATCCTTAGATTTTCGCCTTTGATTTATTATTGACGCTTTTTATGTGCGAGTGTTGTGGCTCCAACGTTATCACAATATTGTACCCAAGAAAAGTCGATTTGATCTGTATCGAACTATCAACCGAAGCAGCAAGATGGTTAGTTGCGATGAGCTGTTAGGGCCCAGCTGTCTATAACCAAAGAGAGCATGGGCGACATAGGCTGCAGTAGGGGTGTCCAACATCTGGTCCGGGCCGGTTCGGTCCGGTTTGGCCGGCCAAACCGGAACTTTTTCAAAGCATATAGACCGGACCGAACCGGACCGGTTATATGACCGGACCGGTCCGGTCCGGTTTCCGGTTTATACGGTCAGGTCTGGGCCGATTTGGGCCATGTCATTTTGGGCCGGTTTTGGGTTGGGTCATGCCATTTTGGGCCGGTTTTTGGGTTGGGCCTTGCCATTTTGGGTCAATTTCCGGTTTGGGCCGGTTTGGAGAGGTATACTCCGGTCCGGTCCCGGGTTTTCATGAGGGTAACCCGGAACCGGACCGGAATACACCGGTTTACCGGTCCGGTCAACCGGTTTGGGTCAAAACCGGTCCGGGCCGGTCCAGTTTGGCCGATCCGGCTGGTCCGGCCGGTTTTTTGGACAGGCCTAGGCTGCAGGTAGAAACCCAATCCACATGGAGCAAACTGGCAACGGAGCCAGAGATGAGGGATCCGAGCACGTGGCGTTGACCTGGAATGAGTCGTATGGGTTCCCCATCTTTTGTACTTTCCTTGGGTTGCGTGAAAGCAGAACCCGGGTCCAGGTCGTGGAACTAGAACTAGAACCAAGGCCTAGAAACAAGAAACTGGACCCAAATCCAAACAAAGGCCTTAATGGTTCCATAGCTAAGAAAGGAAATAATAATCAAGCACCAATCACGTCTAAGCATGTACCTCGCTACTCTACTCCGACCGCCATAAAAGGATAAAGTATGCGCCCTTTCCAAACTCACAGTTATTCTCCCTACACACTCTCCAAAAAACTAATTGAGGCATCGAAGTCTCACCCTCGTAGTGACTCTGGCCCTATTTTTTATTCTCTTGCAGGTATTGTTCTTGAGCATGAAGGTTCTGGGAAGGAGACCATCGCTCATCTACTGAGCCGAACTTTTTTGGTTCCACAAAAAGTCAACAAAAATAACTTTCTTCAAGATCCAAATCACTGAAAAATCCTTGCTTGCTTGAAGTGTTAAACTCAATAATCATAGAACGAATAGGAATACAAAAATAAAAGTATGAAACTCCCCAAGCGAGTTCCTCAAGGACTATGATTCCTACCATTCCTAAGACTATTGCACTAGATATTAATTTTGATACTTGTATTTCAAATTATCAATTTCGTTAGGCGGGTAAAATCATCATTTCTAAACCAAAATATCAATTTTCACCTAAATTAACAATGAAGGGTACAAAGTATAAATAATTAGTAGTTGATGGGTGAAATATAACAATATCAACCATTCATTTAGCAAAGTATCGGAACCCCAATGATTCATGGGCGAAAAACACATTTAATCTATTTCTTTTGGATCCCAATCATATTCTGAAATTCAGTTGTATGGATGGTAACACGCTATTTATCAATTTCAAAGTTAAATATTCATCTTTTAGCATTAACTATCGATGTAGAAAATTCTCTTCAACTGAATTTGTGAACCATCCTTGGTCTTTGGAAAAATCCACCCCGATAAAAAAGTCGAGGAAATTCTTATTTATAAAGGTAACATCTGACATTTTCTTGGTACACCACTTGTATAATAACCAAGCAGGAAATACATGAAACATGTAAATTTTTTTGGTATATAAAGAGGCGAAAAGAAATTTACAGCCATAAGACATTACTATATATTTCTCCTTTCGAACAGAAAAGCATCACCTGCCCACAATACCATCCAAAGTCTAATTAATACCAAATTGATGTGCTACACAGAGCAACCCATAAAAATATTTGACCACTCAGACTATTACAAAAGCGCATGAGGAACTCTAATACAACTGAAGAAGAAAATTAAACTTCAAAGCAATCAAAATAGCCACAAGCAGGATAATCTCTTCTAGCAAATAGTTGGTGCCCGGAGAATTTACTTGCGCCTAAAAACAATTGCCTTGTCCCCCCTTTGCACTTAAAATGTATGGTTTTAGTTCACATTGGATCACCTGGGTAAAGGAGTGTCTGTCATCTGTCTCGTATTCTATTTTCTTAAATGGCAGTCCTCAAAGTCTCATCATTCCTACGAGCGGTTGAAACATGTATATCCTTTGTCCCCTTTTTGTTCATTATAGACATGAATTTTTTGCCTGGAATGTTGGATAAGGCCCGTCCATGCTTTATCTATGTTGCAAGGTATCAGGCAAAGCATGGGTGGGCCGAAAATTACGCACTTCCTTTATGCTGATGATATCTCTTTGGTCAAGCCACAAATACAGAGGCGGAGACTATTAGACAGTGTCTCAAATTTTCTACAATGGTCAGGTCAAAGCTACAAATTCTCAGAGTTCGGCTATTTTTATTACAAAAAATATTGATACTTTATTTGCATGGGCCATTCGTGAACATTTTACTTTTAAGGCCTTTGGGCCTATCACTAATTATGCCAAGATCAAAAAACCTGCAACCGTGCTTATTGATGAATCAGTTGATTTACAGTTATCACGTCTTAGTAAATGCGTCTCAATTATTCACGTATTTTCTTTTTGCAAAATCACAGAGATAACCCCGAATACCGGGGTAAAGAACTTCCGATGTTTAAATCAGGTTTTTTCTTATACGTATTTCACAATTTGGTTGCTTAGCAAAACTTACCTCTTCCATTGTTAGCTTCTCCTTTTTATAACGTTTCTCTCACATTCCTCTCTTTCCTTTTGGCAGAAATTCTTACGGGAATTTCATCCTATCAGGTCGTGCTTTTTTATACTCTCCTCATGTATTCTCAACGGTCCTTTGTCACGTCACGTGCTCATACTTACCCCCTAGGCTCACTTATAGTAATGGTATGCACACAGTCGGGGATTATGGCATGAAAGTCGCTAGAAAGTCTTAGTTGATTTACCCTGAAACTTAGCGGAAAGCGTATTTAGAAAATAGAATTGTGGGGGAAATTGGAAAAGATTTAAAGTAAAAACTCTATGTTTTTGGGAAAAGGCAATGAGTTAATAAATCCGAATAGGTTGAAAGTGTTAGATTAGGCTTTTGAGTAGAAATAAGAACTTGAAATAAAGAATGAGGAAAGAGACAAAGGAGATTGAAAACCTGAAATAACAAGGACATCTTTAATACAAGAAAAGTTTAGACCGTCCTCCCGGGACTACATAAAAGGCTACATTACAAAAATTTGGGAGTTTCGTACAATTTGAAAACTGATTACAAGGAAACAAATACCCGAAACACTCTAACAGGCCTAAGAGGGGTACTAATCCTCCTCGTCTGAGTCCGATGTAAGATCAATAATCTCGGACCCCAGAGTGGCCCTACTATTTTCCATTGGCGGGGCCGAGGGAACGTAGTCGAACCTTAGCCACTCGAGCGGTACATCTGGTAAGCCAAAGTCCTCAAATCGGGGTAACGGGGATAGTAGGGGTAGTGGGGGTACAGGGGATGGTAGGGGTACAAGGGATGGGGGTGAGGGCTCCCTAAAGAACTAGCGAGCGTCATGATCCACTGATACTCCAAGGAAATCTGAAACCCACGTTTGGATCTTGAGTACCAGGATATAAGGGTAAAAATCGTAGGTTAACTCATCCTCGAATAGCTTCATTCTTCAACACCTAAGTCGCCAAACATTGCAAAAACAACATAAGAGAAAAAGAGTGAGTCCTATTGACTCAGTAAGGTGGGGTGGGAAAGTATGATCAAACAAATACAGTGCATATAATTTACTTAAGCATGATGTAGAACTAACTTCCAGGATAATAATTATGAACGTGGATAAATAAAAATATGCAATGCATCACACCATCATTGGTTCATGAGGAGTTCCCGATATCAGCTCTGTTCACCCACAGAGTCAGGTTGTGCGTCCCCTCCCCTTCTATGGGACTGTCCCGTGCTTCCAGTACCAGGACCCTTAATAACATTACTCCTTAACATTCATAAAGGAGCTCACCCACTCCCTGTAGTGGGGGGTTGCACATCTCCTAAGTGTCCGGTACCGTCACTACCATTCGGGGAACCCTCGCAGGCCAGGGGTTCCTCACTTTCGTTTTCCCTCTTATGAATGCAACCACATATCCATGCATTAAAGTACATATGTAACAATGCATATTAATTTGACATGAACTTGAAAGAAGCATAAACAACATAACACGTTCAAAAGATAATTGTTGACAATTGAAACAACAATGATAATAACTAGAAGATCTCAGACCATTAAACTCTAATGAAGGCATGTTGGGCCTCCTTTGACCATATTGGGATTGTGTTTGAGTGTTAAAATTTTAGTGTATTGGATTTGGTGAAAAAGTGAAGAGAGGTGATTTTTAATATTTATTATAGTGAAAAGTAATGATGTGATAGGGAGAGAGATTATATTGTAATTTTTTATTGTGTTAAAATTTTAGGAAGTGTAAAATTTTGGGTAAAAAATATAGTCTGGGCCTACTCCCAAGTATTAGTGGACATGATGTTCTTTTAGGGGTATTGGGCCTAACATCCATTTAGGCTCCTACACGGACTTTGTGATTTGATCCCTTATTCCAACTTGGATTGAGCTCAAATTTGGGCTCCCCATCAATTTTTCGTGCTCTATCCAACCATGTAATCATTTTCTAATTTTTGACCCTTTTACCCTAACGAATTAGGCAAAATGTCAAATCTATACTCAGAGAGCTCCAGGGGCATTTTTTTACCTTTTCTTTCATCATTTTGGGCTGAAATTTTTACAGATATCCTAATATTAGATAAGGATGTTATATAAAAAAATGTATGCAAAAATTCATTGTGCAACTTAGGGTCGATTTGGACAGCGTTTATATTTGACTAAAACCCTAGCTAAGTGTTCATGAATTTGATCAATCATTGCATTTAGAAACTTTAGGCTAATGATACATCTAATCTACCAATATATATGAACTTACAGAGCACATAACATAAGGATTCTTCAAGAAAGTTAAAGGTAAACAATGATCATTTTACAGCATTATCATAGGATATACACAAGGCATCATCTTCATGTTTTCATCTTCCATAACCTCTTTCTTGAGCTCAAGGCTCATTTCTTTGGCCCCATTTGGCCTCCTCTTGATCAGGGATACTTTCATGCATCTTGGACATCATCATACTTATTATTGCATCACCATTTCATATCACATATGCATAACATTGTATCATAAAACCATGAAGTGCAACATGCAACACCATATATCATTTTCATTGACCAACTCGTGGTCTATAAGGCTCCAATCTTAGGCTTATCACCACTGTCATAGCTCATAAAGTATTTCAAGAACTCTTTTGAATAATCAAACCAACTCAGCAAGCAATCTTATACACATGTTATAAGAAATATTACTTTGGTGATCTCGGTTAGCTCTTGGTGTTCTCCTCGGCATGGAAGTTTACACCTTCCTTCTTTTCTTCTTCTCCTTTTTCTCTCCCTCCTCTCCCTCTTGGCCGAATGCTCTCAGCACTCACTCCTCTCTCTCAAACTCAAATGGCCGGTTGTTGGTGTGAGAAATGCATGACAAGGGTTGGCTTTTAAAGCCAACCTTGTCATCATTTGGTCAAGGGGTGGCTGCCACAAGCAAGCCCCTTGATTGGGTGGCTTGAGCGGCATAAGGGCTGGATGAGCCAAATGACACACTCCCCATTCCCTAGGTGATGATTAAGGATACTTACACAAGCTAAAATCACTTTAAAATCATATCAATTGTGATTGCAAGCAAGCATGGTTGGTTGGTCCAAATTTGCATCTCACTATTCATGCAACAAAGGCCAAGAACATGGGACAGTGGAAAAGGACAAACAGAACAAGACAAAACAAAGATCTCCTTGTGTGTGTGCCGTGTGACCTAGGGAGGAGAGAGAGAATGGGACCCACATAACATCAAAGTAGACTTAGGTTAGCAAAATGATTAGCTAAGTTGTAAAGTTAATCAATGCATATGTTAGAGAAAAGAAATAGGTAATTAATCAAGTAATTAACCGAGATTAGTGATAGAATAATCAAGATTAACATTGGGTAAAAATTTTAGATGTAAACAAGAGAACGAAAAGGGAAAGAGATTAAGCATACCGAAATCCATTAGGGCAATTAGAACCGAAATAAATCATGTGTCAAGAAATCAAATCTAATATTTAGAAAATGTTAAATATGAGCTAATGAAGTATGCTTATGAAAAATATCATGTGTTTAATTCAAGCAATATGAATACTAAGATTTTAACATGATAATGGAAGAATTTTGAATGCATAGAAACCGATAAAATAGAGACAATCACGATCATAATCATTAATTGGCTAAATACGAGAAATCAGGGAAATTAAGAAAATTAGAGAAATCGAGAAATTTAGGGAAGGGGTGTCACATCCTTCATCACCACTATGAGAATAGAGAGATCGTAGAGTTGTGACTTATCGTAGGTTGTTAGATAACCGCTAAAGACATGTAAGCAGTTTCTCCTTCTAGATAAAATGCGACGTGGGCTTGATCATACCCATTGGGCCTCACAGAGGTTCGGGCCCGGATGTGATTCAGTATTGGTAGCATCACTTATAAAGGTAGTGACATATGCACTTCCAATGTATGGAATGTCCTCTGTCTTGTTACCAAAAGTCACATGCAAAGTTATCACACTCAACTCAGAAAGTTTTTCAGGGGGTATAAACAAGATATATGCGTAATTTGTCTCTCCACTCCTAGGGTAAAATCTCCTCTCCATGCTTGCTAGGTGGGATGAGGATCAGGCAAACGAATGAAATGAATGGCACTTCTTTCCAAGATGGGGTTGATGATGACAACCTCTAGTTAGCACCCTGGGTTAAATGTCTTCGAGCGATATATCTCAAAATGACATATTTTTTCTGCAAGTTGAACGGAAGGCTTATTCTTAAAGATTTGATATAATATTTTATAAATATCAAATATTTGATATTGTTATGAAGATTCAAATTTCAAATGTAGAGATTCAAATTTAAATATAGAAATATTTTCTTACTTTGTATTGTCTCTATAAATAGATATATTCAGTTGTAATCTATATGCACTAATAATACAAAATACAGTCATAGAGGGCTTTCACAGTGAATGTAGGTCTTCTAGACCAAACTACTTAAAATCTCTTGTTACTATTTTTCTCCCCTCTTCACTATAACCTTTTTCTTCTTGGTATTAGAGCAACAAAATATGTCTTCCGCATCCTTAAATGTTGGCAATTTTATCACTCTTTGTTTGAATATTCATGCTCTTGTTGAGAGTCAAGAGCTATCTCACTTGTGAATTTTCACTTCTGCTGTACTTACAGCAAATCGTCGTTTGCGAGGGGAGAGAGAGAAAGAGAAAAAAATAGGTAAGTGAAAAGAGAGAGAGAAAATAGGTAAGTGAAAGAGAGAGAGAAACAAGATAGAACATGAAATATATTTGGCAAGGGTCGTGTGTCTATGATTTCAAGGTCCGATCACTTTCAACTACTTTTCAAGGTCGTGTGCCTATGATACGATTTCAAAGTCCAATCAAACTCAAAAAATGGCGATATGTTCAGCAAGGGAGCAAGTATCTATGATTTCAAGGTTCGATCACCTTCATATCTCATTTTTCAAACACAAGATTTCAGATTTCTCCATCTTATCTTTGAGGTGGATGTTAGAGATAATATAATAATCAAATCTTAAAAGATTTGATATGATATTATAGTTACAAATATAAAGATTTGATATTGTTACGAAGATTCAAGTTTCAAAGGTAGAGATTCAAATTTAAATATAGGAATATTTTCCTACTTTGTATTGTTTTTATAAATAGAGATATTCAATTGTAATGTGTATGCACTCATAATATAAAATACAGTTATAAACAACTTTCATAAGTCTTCTAGACATAACCACTTAAAATCTCTTGCCTCTTTGTTACTATTTCTTTACCTTTTTCACCGTAACCTTTTTCTTCTCTGCCTTCCTTCCAACCTTCACTAAATTAGAACCTCGAAAGAATTAACGATAGGTTTATGGTCAGTAGTTTTATCAATCCATCTTTGCGGACATGTAACCGAGTGCTTATTGAACAAAGCTTTGATCGCAATTTGGTGAAAAAAATACTACAATTCATCTTCCTAGCCCCTCCGGGAATGACAGAATTATTTGGATGTCGATCTCCAAAGGACATTTCTCTGTCAAATCGGCTAATCACCTTCTCTGGTAGAATGCCTTCCCTTGTGCGGTGCCTCCTATGACCCATCAATCGGAAAAAAACAAGTTAAAATTCTTTCTTTTAAAAGTAGCATGAGATATCTTTGGTTCCGTTGCTCCTCTCCCATCGATTTGTCGTCGCTAAAAAAAATATATCTCAAAACCTTTTCTTAATCAATACAAAATAATAGTTTAAAACACAGACAAATATAGCTTGATGATTTTTTAAAAATTGAGTCATACTTAAAAACGGAATTTTGTCCATTTAAAAATTTAAACACAACTAAATGAAAATTTTCAGTTAGAATGTTTTTAATTTTTTCTATTTTCACACCAAATTAAGGCTTATAATAATTTTATTTCTATTTTAACATTTTAAGAAATAATAATTTTTTTATAAAAATATTTATATCTTTATAAAAATAATTAGTGTGCGATAGTTAAAATTTTGAAATAGGAAGGTCGGTAAAAAAAAGTGAAGATTTAAATAATATTAAATTCTATCGGAAGCAAATAATTTAATCTGCAGAAACCTCCAGCTTTGCCAAACCCTAATGCAACAGAAATGAAATCCAAGCCATTAACGTCCACCGCAAGAACACTCTGAAACGCACCCGAAAAAGACCTAATTCCCAGCGAACTTTCCCTTCCTCACCAACCGATGGCCCGAAAGACCTCCATTACCGCTTGAATTTCCTGTTTTGACCCCGGATCCATGTCGCTTCCCGGTGACCGCCGGGAAGGGCCCTCGCCGGTACCCTGCGTAGGAAACGACGTTGCGCCGGGGGACTTAAGCCGATCAATGACGGTGTCTCAGATGGTGGCGTCGAGCCAGAGGCTCAGGTTGAACCCGAACAAGGACCACAAGCCGGAGAGCTACGAGGACCTGCAATTGGACTTTAGCCCCTCGATTTTCAACTCCTTGGAGCGTTACTTACCCCCGAGCATGCTCGGCGTGCCTCGAGACGACAAGGTCAAGTTCATGAGGGAGATTTTGCTCAACTACTTACCCCATGGAGAGCGCAACAGAGTATGTTTTTCAAAAGCAAAATTTTTGTTAACGCTTTTGTTTACTGTTTTTGTCCCCCGTTAGTCCTTAGATTTTCGGCGGTCTGTTTGCTTGCCAAGTATTTGTCCTGGAAAGCGATGGAAAGTATAACGCTTGGAAGGTTGATAAGATTTTCTTCTAGATTGTATTTCTTTTGAGGTTTTTTTTCGGGCAGCCAAATCGGCCATACAATTGGATGACGGACAAGTTATTTGTACGTGAAATGACGAAATTGCCCTTGAGCACTTCAGTGGTGATTACGGAGGGTGATTTAAGCCCGTGAGCTGCGCATACTTTTGCATATCATGAATCGCTAATTCTTGTTGAAATTTAACAAATAAGATGGGAATGGCCAGTACCTATGTTCCTTTTTCAGGTAAAGGGAGTACCTAGGTCTAATTTTTATATTATATGCTACATTTTCAATAAACAGTTCGTGCACCACTTAAATTTTCTAGTTTGTAATTCAAGGTTGAATGGAACTATTAGGTCCGTTTCAACAGTATTGATTTCTCTTTATCTACATACTGAGCCATTTTGGTTACCGCTGCGTTATAGGACTATTCTATTGGCACTTATCCAAAAAATTAGCAAATCATTTGGCATGGGCTTTAAATTTTCCGTTTATGTTTCACCTTTCCGCTTACGGGGTATGGATCTCCATGTGGGAAGGAGGACAGTGATTTTGTTTGTTTTTGAAGTACTTTTTGCCTCTAGATCTACAGGCACTGGTAGACATGCTGACATGTGATGTTTAATTGATGCTGCTTTTCATGTATTAATGGTGTAAAACTGCTATAGGCGAACATACTTAAAGTCATTCTGGGCTCTTTGTTGCCTGGGTAAGCAAGTTTGTGCGCTCAATTCAAGTTCCTTTGTATCTCTTTTGCATAGAGTGTATATAGGTTCCAAGCAACTCTGACTGTTACTGGACACTGAAAGCCATTGTCATTCATCTCTTTTGGCATTTATTTTCCTTTGCTGTGAAAGATACTTTGATGGACATACCAAAAAGGGCAAAAAAGAGTTGTTTGCCCTGAGATTAGATCATCTCAAAGTTATCAGCAAATGGTCTATAATGTTTTGTTCTTTGCCTTGTTGTGAATCAGGTTCAAAAACACAGGGAATACAGGCAGAAGATAATATCAAATTATCAGGTATGAAGCACACCTCTCCTGTTCTTGTTCATTCATTTTACTTTGTGACTTAATAGAATTCCTAATTGGTTTGAGTGGAAGATTATGATCACATTGAGTGTGTATGTTATGGGTAGATTTATGAGAGCTCGACAAGGATCACTTGTTATAGTTTCTATCTCGCTTGAATATCAAAACATCATTATGTACTGAGGAACGTGTCTTTTTCTCTAGAATATACACATCGGCTTACTCTTGTCTTTGGTGTTATGGCATTAGAAAGAATGAAGCTTAGAGTATTGGTGTTTCAGTAGGCTGAAGTAAATTGACAAGTTGGTGCAAAATCTCCCTTGTGCTCCTTTTATTGTCTTTTCAGAAGAATGGAGACTTAGTTGCTATATGTACGTATGCAGCCTTTACATAGAGAGTTATACACAATGCACCCCGCGACGTTCTTTGTTCCATCATTTCTGAAAGCAATCAGTGATAATACAGAGGAAAGCTTTAGAAGTTTAATGTCTGAACCCTCACCTGGTGTGTTTACATTTGAAATGCTTCAACCACGCTTCTGCGAATTATTGTTAGCTGAGGTATTTTTCTATCCTCCTGGATCATTTGCTATTATGTTTAACCACTCCTGTTTCTATTGGTTTCATTCTCTTTTATCCTGTCTTTTGTGTGTCTAGGTGGAGAATTTCGAAAAGTGGGTAAATGATGCGAAATTCCGAATCATGCGACCAAATACAATGAACAAATATGGTGCTGTTCTTGATGACTTTGGTCTTGAAACCATGCTTGATAAGCTTATGGACGGTTTTATTCGTCCTATGTCTAAAGGTGATATGTGTTTTGCTTGTAGCGAAGCTGCCTATTTCATTCATTTTACTAGAAGATAGTACCAGGAAGCTGAGGCTAAATCTTTTCTATACTTGATCAATGCAGTGTTCTTTCCTGAAGTTGGTGGATCAACTCTGGATTCTCATCATGGATTTGTTGTTGAATATGGTAAAGATAGAGATGTTGACTTGGGTAGGTGCTTTGCTGATGCCGTTCTATACTTGATCAATGCAATGTTTTGTAACAATTTCTTATAGCTTCAAGTAGTTTGGATTATAGCTAAGAGGACCACAATACTGGACTTAACTGCTTTAATTGTGCTCTGTATGAACTCTAGTTTTAATGACGTGTATACCTAATTATGTTCAATAACTCTTTGTATTCTGCTATATGTGGTAAGTCAAGAACTAATCTACATATATATTCCCATTTAATGTTATGTTTGCACCTCTTTTTGCTTATCTGGTTGAATTTGTTGGAACTTTGTTGGCTAGAACTTTCAACAAATTAGTTCGTAGCTTGAGTACTTGATTTGTCTCAAACTAGGTCGACATGGATATGACTAGAAGAGCATTTGGGTTCGGCTCAGATTTTGGCTTAATAAGGCTTTTCTAACTCAGTTAAGTTTGTTATAAGTTGCTGCAAATTTTGTGTTTTGGAAGTTAAGTTATTTGCCTGGTTCAGTACCAAAGGAGATTATGGAAAATTTTCTATCCCTTGTTAGAAAGCTTTGGTTAAGGACTTTGGGACTTCTTGGTTAAGAATATCCATATTTAGTTGCAGAATCGTATCCGGGCTCTTTGATGATGCCAAGGCTGCGGATAATACTAAAAGCCCAGGCCTTCATAATGTAGTCAAGAAATGAGATTTAAATACTCCAGTAACAATTGGTGTGGAATGCAAGATTGATTTTCAAATAACAGGAAAAAGGAAATTGCATGCAAAACATGGAAATTAATTCATGGTTGATATGTGGTCAATCAGAAATCCTACTGTATTCTCTTAATATGAATGGTGAGTTTCAATCTTTTCGGTGATGTTTATTGTACATGAATCATCCGTGTCAAAATTTTCAGACATACTTCAGAAATACTAATTCATTGTTGCCTGAAGAGTATGGATGAAAGCGTGACACACTTCATTTCCTTGATTGCAGTTTTTGGTCAAATCAAGCAGAATCTAAATTTAAGTAATTTTGTCTTTGAAGGTTTTCATGTGGATGACTCAGAAGTAACTTTGAATGTGTGCTTGGGTAAGCAATTTTCTGGTGGAGAATTGTTTTTTCGGGGCACACGATGTGATAAACATGTAAATACAGGAAGTCAGTCAGAGGTATGTTACTCTTTATGGTGGAATCACATCAAACTTGTAAGGGATAGATATTTGCTCTAATTGTCCAATTTATCAATTTTATGGCAAAAGGTTCTGTTGTTTGTCCACTCTTACAACTAGACCATTGCAATGGGTTCTCACTACAAGTTGTTTAACTAGTATGCCTTGAACATTAGACACATTCTTAAGGTTATGGGGGAACATATAGTACGCCCTATATCTATGGGCAAAAATCAATCAGCACCGCTCAAGTTCCAATTTGTTTTATTACACCCCTCATGTTTAAAAAATAATCAATCCTTGCCCTTTGATAGATTTGGCCGTTAAACCACACGAAAAATGGTTCACATGTCCATCTAAGATAAAATTACTAAATCATAGAAAAATTCAAAAAAAAAAAACTGAAATGTAAGTAAAAAGTAATATTTTCTAAATAAAAATATAGAAATTCTATTCCATTTTTCTATTTACTTTTTTTTTTCTAATTTTTTCTTTGAGGCATTTTGGGTCAATCCACATCACTTTCCATTTGATTTGATGGCCAAATCAAACAGAGGGCAAAAATTGATTGTTTTTGAAACATGAGGGGGTAATAAAACAAATTGGAACTTAAAGGGAGCTGATTGATTTTTGCCCATAGAGATGAGGCATACTTTGATGTTTCCCTTAAAGTTATATATGGTTGTGGGTCATAAGAAGAGTGTATAAGTATCCTGCCCCTACTAATATCATTTTCTAGTAAAAAGGTTTTGATATTTTGTTTGAAGGTCTAGTTTACTGAATGTTTTCCACCGCCTTTTGTTCATCGAACTTCGTGATATCTATCAGAATAACGATCATGGATATTTTAAAAGTTATATAGAGGGCAACAATATTGGATGGGAAGGAGATTATTTATGGATGTTTGGGGTTATTTGTCATATAATGTGCTGAACTGTAAAAATAGGCAACTACCAGGCATGAAACAAAAGTCAGATGCTGTGGGGTCTCAATGTTGGTTTTATCCATAAGATGTCTATGTAACCACAAAAGAATTTTTGCCATTCCATAATTTTGTATGAGGAAAAATACAAGATAAAGCACTTTAACCTTTTCTACTGTAACCAAGAATGGGATGGAGGAGAGCTAAATAAGGGCTAATGAACCTTTCGATTTTCTTTAAAATTGTTGCCACGGAAAAGCATCAGATTTTCTTGGTGTTTAGAGCACAAGCTATTTGTCAAGGTATATTTGAGGAAAGGCACTCTCTTTGGAGGGATGACTCAAGAAATTGGAGTTATATTTGGACTAATTTGTGGTTACATTTATACTAAACAAAAAAATTCTCTAGAGTGTCTTGACATCTAAAGTTTCATTAAGATTTTTTTAGAACCTTGAGCTTATTTCTGAGATCTGAAATTCTGGAACTCGAACATGAATGTTTTACTTGATTCTAGAAAGCAGGTAATGGGTATTATCAGAGGTATGAAATTAACATATGATCACATCTTTCTGAATCGCTTGCTAAGTCTTGATGAGGAGGAGCATGCACCAGTCACAATTTTTCCCTCCTTCCCGTGGATATTTACCAGGGATTACCGAAGAAAGGATTCAATAAGCGGGGATAGCTAAATTGTAAAAATAGAATGGATTTTTGTTCCATTCGGTTTGTTTCTTTTTTCCCTCGATGCACTCAGGAGTCAGGCATGCTCTTTATGTGTCATCCTCTAAAACAAACTCTTGATAATAGATCATAAGCATAAGAGAGATCATGCTTCCTAAGGCACTTCTTCATAGTTTCTTTTTAATTTTGATGATAGCAATACCAACACTTTTATCATCATCAGGAATATTCACGAGAAGTTCACGAGATATTTTGTAATCCTCACTCCCAAAACCTTGATTTGTATATTTCATAAGAAATGAATCATCATGGCACTTTTCACACTTGTACTGAGATTGCCTTGCTGTTCTGCGCTAGGAGGTCTCCTGGTGCCAACACACCTTTCAAACCTAGTTTATCATGTCCTTGCAAGTTGTAGTGTCAGCAATGGTTTCGTATGAACAGAATTGGTGAAAAAGAAACTCCAATGTAGCAACTGGGTGTTCATATTCAAGTGAATGTCACTTTCTGTTTTATACTGGGTGGTTTATTTTGCTTTTTGTGCACAGTATGGTAGTGTGTCTTATTTGTCAATTCCTGACTGAGGTGTTATGAGTCTTGTAGTTTATACTGTGTACCTAGTGTATTTCATGGATGTGGTTTTTTGCATGCGACAAGGCGATTTATATGCAGTTGCTTGTGCAATTTTTTTGTTTTGTTTTGATGGAGTGTTATTTGGAAACAGGAGATATTTGATTATTCCCATGTCCCGGGGCGAGCTGTGCTTCATCGTGGCCGTCACCGCCATGGTGCTAGAGCCACAACATCTGGCCATCGTATGAACTTGCTTCTGTGGTGCAGAAGGTCCTCTCTAATCTTTTCACGTTTATAACCAGCTATTTCTTTGATAAAATTCCTGTCACTTATTACTTCAGGCCTATAAAACAAATACTTTACCTTTGAATTATGTGCCTAATGGTCAGTCAATTTTGGCTAATAATGTTTTGTCAGGCAGGATGTTTAGATTATGAGATGACTATTTAACGTTTTCTGTACTTCTGTTTTCATTTGTGACTCCTATTTTAAACCAGGAATGTATCGAAGGGGCTCAGCCATATATTTGACTAAGATGTAGCTTTTTTGACGATCCGGTTCCTTAATTTTAATTGGGTGATTGTTAGCCACTTGTGGCATTTTTTGAAACTTCCACCCTAGCTTTGGGTGTCTTGTTGCAGCAAATATTTCTTTTTTGTTCCCTTGTTTAGGGAAGAGACTTTTATTCATAAGAGAAAGGCCCAAGTCCCAGGAGAGGACTCAAGAAATTTACTTACCTGAAAAGTGAGGAACAATGTGTTTTTAATTTTACATTTGTAGAATGCGTAATTCAGAGTATAAGGATTCTCAGAGACGTATTTAATCCTAAGCAAAGAGTTCGTTAGGACATTTTCACTATCTCTCTGTCCAAATTCATTCCTTTCTCTGATGTCAGGGAATTTACCTGCTGGAAGGATCCTTCACCAAGGCTTTCAATATTCTTAACATAATCTAGTGGTATGAAAATATAGTGGTATATGATGAGCAAAAGTGGTCATTAGTGGGACTAGTAACCCTGTTTGTTAGCACGTTTCTGTTATGTAATTCCCTCCAGACGTGTCGGGGTTTTTTTTCTGGATATCAAACATACAAGTGACAACTTTTGAAGTTTTTTATTTGGGTAATGAACAACTTTTGAAGTTGATTCTTAATTCACATGAGTTTATTTTGAACCCAGTAGTTTATTCCTATATGATGCTTAATATCTTCTGTTACGGAGTAAAAATTGTTAGGTACTGTTGGGATCTTAGTTCTCATAATTCTGTCTTTCTTAATTATAGAAGTTGTCTTGAGGTTGTGATTGAGGACTAATTTCATTTATTTGCTCAAATTGCATATCCCTGCACAGTTCAGTATTCAGGGAGATGAAGAAGTATCAAAAGGATTTCTCTAGCTGGTGTGGGGAATGCATTCGTGAAAAGAAAGAGAGGCAACGCTTGTCGATTGCTACTACCAAATCGGTAAATTACATGTTTCTTTGTTTTTTGTTTTGTAGTTATGCATTCTATGTGGCGAATACATGTTGGCTAAGTTATTTGGTGAGCACATGCGCTCACGAGGATGCAACTCATGCACTCTAAGAGCCTTGAATGTTACTTTAGTTGACTGGCAAGAACAGTGGTTATCGCCTTAGTTGACACTGCTCAGGTTTAAATTTTTGTTTTTAAGATCAGTTGTGGATAGACAATGCTGAGAAATCCGACTGTCATGGTATTAGTGCTCATATATAAATGGAATACTTGGATATGTACGAATCAAATGGGTAATCTATTTGCGTTGATCTTCTGCAGGAGTTGTTGAGGAAGGAAGATGAATCGACAACTTGAGCTGCTGCAGAGTGCAGTTGTAAACTAAGTTGGTTGATTGTAACATTAGCTCTAATTCTAATTGATACACCATAGCATTCATGTTGGTGAACTTGCAGAGTCACCCTTTTCGCTTCATCGAAATGCAGAATGCACGTACTTATGTACAAAGTAGGCGAAAGAAATGAAATTTGTTTCGAGGCATGCTTGACATTTCTGTAAAAATCTCAAGTGTCCATCCAGATCCTTCGAGGTCTGAAGAGTGTTTTAGATACCTGGTAATTGTCTATCAATTAGCTCTGTATTCTGATTAATTGGTGCGCCGTAAAAGATGTGTTCGTTCCAGTTTGATTTTTTGGTTATGTTAGGCAAGTTATGGTTTAAAAATTACAACTCAAAGATCTCAAAGTGATTGTTTGGATTGAAAGTCCTATTTTTCCTTTCCTTTTCTTTCCTTTTCTGTTTTGTCTTTTGCTTTGTTAGATGATTTGCTGATAACGTACTTAGCATGAATATGCAAATGTAAGTGATGAATCACGTCAGGCGAACTGAAGATCTCCATGAACTCACGGCTGCTTTCCCTCCAGAATTCCCCTATACCTGGCACAACATTGAACGTTTATATATTGCAATCCAAACTTTATAAGAATAGGGCCTTAAGATAAGGTCTTGAAAATTCTTCTGGCATGTATATGGTCACTGCTTCTAACCAGATGACCCGATTCTTATGAGATGGTATTGCAAGGGATTGCAATTCTTTTAAGGGAAATATACAAATACCATACTAGGTTTTAATGCCTTTTGTGAAAACTCACCGGGTTTTAAAAAGTTTCAAATTGCTTACTAGTTTATCATTTTTGTATAAAAACTCACTGAACTCAATGCCGTTAGCTCTGTTTAACGGAAAATTTATCACGTCCAATCATAATATGACACGTGTCACTAAATAAATAAAAATTAAAAATAAATCTAAAATTAACAAAAAAATATTATTAAATTAAAAAAAATAAAAGGATCGGGCGGCCCAATCCTTTCACTGTGGAGTGGGAATCCCCCCTCCACCTCTAGGCGCCCAGTTCTGGGCGCCCACGGGTGGACCTCCTCCACCCTTCGACATGGGTTGCGTGATGGGGGAGGTTCGTTAAACGGAGCTAACGACATTGAGTTCAGTTAGTTTTTATACAAAAATGATAAACCTAATGAGTAATTTGAAACTTTTTAAAACCTGGTGAGTTTTCACAAAATGAGTTAAAACCCAGTGTGGTATTTGTATATTTCCCTTCTTTTAATTTAGGCCCCTCTATTTGAAAGTTCGAGATTTTGCCACATCATCAATCTACGCAAAATTTGATATGGTCACGAGAGAGAATTGGGGAACAACAATAGGGCTGTGCAAATATTCCGGAGTTTTTGGACCGACGTTCCGATTTCGATACATTAGAATGGAAATTAGAATACTTTTTTTTGAAAATTTCAGTTTTGGTTAATCTTTTTTTAAAAAAATAGGGCTCAAATGGAAAAGATTTTGTTTTTCAGTTCTCTTAATTTTATAATGTTGTAATTTTATTTTAGATATTAAAATTTAGATGAATGTTATATTTTATTTATTATTAATTTACGATGTACAATAAAAAATTGGGGGCTCGGCCAAAAAAAAGTTGACCAAAAAAGTTCACATATGGAAATCAAAATTAAAATTTTGAGGTTTGAAGATTCAAATTCTGAAGAAGCAAATAATTTGTGAGGTTTGAGTGTGAAAATTTTGAGTATTGAAGTTTGAGAAATATTATAAAATAAAGATATGTTACGATAATTAGTGAAAAAGTGAAGAGAGAAGCTTTTTAATAAATATTATAATAATAAAAAATTATTTGATGAATTTTTTATTATTAAATTTAAATAATTGATTACAAATAATTGAGGTTTAAGGCCAGGGTGCCCAACCAATACTATGACGACATGCGTCGTCCATCGCGTGCAGAACGCCGGGGCTAATTGCGGTATTGATTTTCTTTGTTTTAATTATTTTAATAAGGAATTAGAAAAAAAAATTATGATAAGGAAGTGCGTTATCGAGAGAGGCTACTTGACTAGTGTATTGAAACGGATTGGACGTTAACCAAACCGCAAACATCTGTTGGTCAATCCTTTTATAATTATTTCTACCCTCACAACCACTCGGACAAACAAAAAGGGCACAAATTATAAAAGGCCTCCCCAGAAATCTCTCTCTATCTGGCTGATACTTTTGTCATTATTATGTTTATTATTTTGGGTGCCTCAGCTGCAAAGCGTGGCCGACGAACCACCGCACCCACAGAGCTCAAAAAGGCGGGGAGGAGTTTTGGCTTCCGATCTCGCTTGGCGGAATCTATGTATTTCTCTTCGGTGTTCTTGTTCTTTGTCTAGGGTTAGGGTTTGTTTCAGATACTGGCCCCAAGTTGGCGTTGTACTCTGCGCGATAGTCATCTTGTTATGAAAGAAATTAACAAGCTTTATTAGTTTCTTTTTTCCCCCAGTTTTGTGGTTCCAATTTGTTAGTAGCTTTGATTTTGTTTCTATCCAGCACTGTACAATCAACTAATATTTCGTTGTTACATTTTTTTTTTTTGCAATTTGATTTGTTTCTGATTTGAGTTTCGTTGAAGAGAGGAGAAAAATTGGAAAAGAAAAAAAAAATTGCGAGATATTATCAATAATTTGTTCATAGCATCTCCACATTATCAAAAAGAATAAAAAACAGAAAAAGGAAAAAAAATAAAAATCGTCACGGTTTTTGCATGAAATGGGGAGCCCTGGATTGATGAGTCGGAATAATGGGCAACGCTTGGGCATCACCGAACCGATTTCCTTGGGTGGGCCGACTGAGTACGATTTGATCAAGACCCGGGAGCTCGAAAAGGTTCTCTTCTCGTTTTTGTTCGTTATATCCACTTTTACCCCGTTGCTTGGTTTTGAATTTTTAGCTGATAAAATCTTCTTTCGGGTTCAGTATCTGCGAGATGCGGGATTGTACGAGAGTCAGGAAGAGGCTGTGAGTAGGGAGGAAGTGCTTGGAAGACTTGACCAGGTTGGCTTTAGAAGTTAGTTGTTGCATTTGGTGCTGTCGTTGTTTTCTGAGAAAAATGAGGGAAAGAAATATATTTAAGTTTTGTATTGTAGGTTTGTTTTACTTTTATGAGTCATTTAATATGGTTCAGGGTGTTTCTGAATGCAATGCTAATGTGGGTTTTAAACATCAAATAGATTGTAAAAATTTGGGTCAAAACAATTAGTCGTGCTAAGGGGTTGAACGATCAACTCGTGCAAGAAGCAAACGCCAAGATTTTCACCTTTGGTTCCTATCGTCTAGGGGTATGAATCCCTTCCTTATATTTCAAAAGGATTTCCTCTTGGTATTTCATGTTTAATTGTTTAATGTTTTAAGATTCGTCTTGCTTCCCTTTGCACTTCTTCAATGTGCTTGTCTTGTTTTTTTAGGTGCATGGCCCGGGTGCGGATATAGACACACTTTGTGTGGGACCTAGACATGCTTCAAGAGAAGTGCGATCTGCTCTAGCCTAATTATGGTGCAACTAATTTTCGTTTGTTGGTATTACCTTATGAAGTTAAAATTGCTTAAATTTTTCTTTAGGATGATTTCTTTGGCGAGCTACACAGAATGCTGTCTGAGATGGCTGAAGTAACAGAGTTGCACCCAGTGCCAGATGCTCATGTTCCAGTTATGAAATTTAAGTTCAATGGTGTTTCCATAGACCTCCTCTATGCAAAACTGTCGCTTTGGGTTATCCCTGAAGTAAGTGCTGGGCTCATCCTGAAAATTTCTAATCTGCATCTGTGCCCTTGTGTTTAAGCTGTGGCTTAGTGTTTTCTATCATTTAGGAAGTTGAGTGGAAGGAAACTTGGAATCGTCTTCATTTTGTCGAAACCACACATAAAGGGCATGGTTTGTCAAGCACACTGATCTTGATGAGATTTTTTTTGGAGAAAGATTCTAAGTTTGACATGTTTTTGGCTGAAGTAAAACTGGCTGCAAACGAGGGTATATTGGCCATGTTAAATTTACCTTCTGGTTTAGCCAATTGACATTTGATGTCATGATTTAGGCCCTTTACTGTGATAATGCAGCTGAATTCTAGTTTATGATCCTCATGGCGAAGCTAGCCAGTGGCCTACCTGTTTCCCAAGCAAGCAATCAATTCCTATACTGACGATTTCAGGATTACAAAGTGTTTCTTTGCAACATATATCACATGCTACTCCATAGGTCTTGTTCGGTCTAATTTAAGAGAGCATTTGTTGTTAATATTGTCTCACATATTGTTGACATAATTCGACTTTGTGCTCAGGAGAGGAGAAGGAAGAATTGTTTATCCATTTCCTAGGTTGCCTCTATTCAACCAGGCTTTGATGTCCATATCTTCATGATGCATCTTTTCTGTCCTTTACCATCTCTGTTCTGTAGGGAATATCATATGCTGTCAAGTTTCAGTAGGAACCTCATTCAGTGCACTCATAATTTAGACCTATTATCTTAAAGAGTGCATTGATATAAGCATGACTCGTAGGCCATATGAAACTCCAAACTCCTTTTTCTCCTCTTTGTCCCCAAGTTCTAGAGGCTTGAGGCTAATATAACTGTCATTTTCTTGAGCTCAGAGGGACGGTGGAGTGCTGGAGACAGGAAAAGGGGCCTAATTAGTGACAAAATTTTCCTGCTGTAGGACTAATGAATGCATAGCAAGGAAAGATGCATCTCTTGTGACATAGGTTAAGTTTCTATTATGAAATTCTTGTAGAGGATGACGAACAGTATTACAGTTGTTTTGAGATGGCTGCTCCTTTAGAGATCTTGATTGAGTGGTTTTTCAAAAACTATGAATCAAGGGTGATTCATCTCATTCAAGGAATGTTATGAGTTCAAGGTGAACGTACAAAGTAATTCAGAAGGCCCATTTGCAAAAGCGTGGCTTACTATTGGGTCTACAAATCTGGCAGTAGATGTGGATCTTAGATTATTGTTGGCTGGCTAAAATTATGACCCATTTCTTGTAATGTTAGGACTGTACAAATGACATTGGGTTTGGATTTCTTGTTAAATGCTGCTAAAAAGTATATATCTTGTAAGTTTTCTTTTGGGTTCTATGCATTTCTGTTATGAACTCGCTACTCTGCTGCAGGACCTAGATGTTTCACAGGACTCAATACTGCAGAATGCAGATGACCAGACAGTTCGTAGTCTCAATGGCTGTAGAGTCACTGACCAAATTTTACGTTTGGTTCCAAATATTCAGGTGAGATGGTGGTTGCTTTCTAAAAAATGGATGGTTATAAGTCTGTTTGATTTTTCCACTGAGTTTATCATCTATAATTGCATTTTGTTTCCTGAAGTGCAGAATTTCCGAACAACTTTAAGGTGCATGAGGTTGTGGGCAAAACGGCGTGGTGTTTACTCAAATGTAGGGTATGATTTGCTTTAGATCTTCTCTCTCTCTATTCTTTCTCATTTTTCAGAGCATTTTCCTTCCTTTAATGTGCAGGTTTCGGGGTTTCTTGGTGGTATTAATTGGGCATTGCTGGTTGCTCGCATATGCCAGCTATATCCCAATGCACTGCCGAATATGTTAGTTTCCCGATTCTTCAGGGTCTATACTCAGTGGCGTTGGCCAAATCCTGTAATGCTCTGTGCCAATGAAGAAGGATCTCTTGGGCTTTCAGTTTGGGATCCCCGAAGAAATCCCAAGGACAGGTTCCATTTGATGCCTATAATAACTCCTGCTTACCCCTGTATGAACTCCAGCTACAATGTCTCATCCAGTACCTTGCGTATTATGTCAGAGGAGTTTCAGAGGGGTAGTGAGATTTGTGAGGTATGAATTCATGATTTGATTTGTCTTCAATTCGGCACACATTTAGGTCAGGACATAGCTATTTCATATCAATTTGTGAGTTGATCAGACTATGTGCACACAACCGCACACTCACATAGGATGATCGAATTGATCTTGAGAGTAATTAGTTTAATTCCATGGTTATTGTTCTGTAGATATATTTTTGTTGTTATTATTATGTTCTTTGAGTTTGATGTTTGCTAGTGCTTGCAGGCTATGGAGGCAAACAAGGCAGATTGGGACACCCTTTTTGAACCTTTTCAATTCTTTGAAGCATATAAAAATTATCTACAAATAGATGTCAATGCAGAAAATGCTGATGATTTAAGAAAATGGAAAGGCTGGGTTGAGTCTCGTCTTCGCCAGCTGACATTGAAGGTGTAAACTCTTTCCATATTTCCAGCTGTTCTTTTGTTGTGTTTCTTGCCCAATGTATGGATTCTCATTCAGCTTATCTTTTGTAATTCTAGATTGAGAGGGATACCTATAGAATGCTTCAGTGCCACCCACACCCTGGGGATTTTTCAGACAGGTCTAGACCTTTCCATTGTTGTTACTTCATGGGTTTGCAGCGAAAGCAAGAAGTTCCAGTGAGTGAAGGTGAACAGTTCGATATAAGGTTAACTGTCGAGGAATTTAAACACAATGTCAACATGTACTCATATTGGAAACCTGGGATGGAGATCCGTGTATCTCATGTAAAACGCAGGAATATGCCCAACTTTGTATTCCCTGGTGGGATTCGACCTTCCCGCCCATCTAAAGTATCTTGGGAGAGTAGGAGGAGTTCAGAACTGAAAGTTTCTGGTCATGTTCAAGATAATTCGGGTGAAGGCAAATCAATTTTAAATGAAACAGATGATGAAAGAAAGAGAAAGCACATGGATGATAGTTTAGAGGCTAACGTGAGAAACACCAAGCGTTTAGCTACTGTACCTCCTTCCTTTGGAGAAGTTCATGAAGGTAGCCCTCCTTCCAACAATGTGAGCCCATGTCCTCTCGAATGTGACAACATTTATAATCATAGGTCTGAGGAATCTAGGAGAGAGAGGTCTGCGAATAATAAACCAGACAACAACTTTTCTCAGAATGGTCACGATAATGGAGCAAGATGCAGTCCACCTATCGAAGATCAATCTTCTGCTGTTGTTACAACAAGCTCTAGGGAAGCAGAGAAGCTGGCAATAGAGAAGATTATGTCTGGTCCCTACGTTACCCATGAAGCTTTAGCTTTTCCTGGACTACCCGATGAGCTTGAAGACGATGTTGAATATAGTAACCAAGAAAAAGATTTTCAGGGGAACATGAAAGTTGTCCCTGTTGAGTCTTCAACTGCAAAGGCAGCAGCTGTACCCACTAGCATGCAATCTGCTTCCAGTGGTTTATATTCCAATGGGAACTTAGAGGAGCTTGAGGTCTTACTTGCTAACCTTGTAGCTTTTTGTTTCATCCATAGATACCTCTCTTGGGTTCTTTCTTGTAGATGCGTATCCCTGTTAGTGTTAGGTTTATGTAGATGCTATTTGTGGTTTTTGTAAATTGTGAAACATATGGTTTTTAATAGATTAACCTCCAGGTTTACTTATCAAATATAAAAAATAGATTAACCTCCGGGTGAAAAAATTTAAAAGGCGAACTAAAAGGACAATAGAGAAGTTTGTTATTTAGCTTATGGTAACTCAGATGAAAATGATTTGGCTTTGCTATTAGAGTGTTTGAAAGGCTGAAGTTCTTCATGACATAAGAATGCTGTTCTTGATGATATATGAATTCATCACTATTGGCAAAAATTGTTGACGGAGATTATCTGGTTTCTTTATGTACTGAAACCGGTGAATGAAATGGCAAGGAATGAGCTGTGTCAAATATTAGCAAACATAACTAGTATGGCATTAACTAGCATTATGCTAAAAAACTGCATTAAGTTCTCTCTGACTTCATTTGATGTGGAGGCGCACCGTTCTGTTTAACTTTTTGCTTTAGCTTATTTGATTCTTGCCATTACTAATGAGTTCTATTCCTTGGTGTTATTATATAATGAGGCAGTTCTTTCTGATAGTGTTTACCATTCCTCTTTGCTTGTTTCTTCTTTTTTTGTCCTTTTTTCCCCACTGGACAAAGCCGACTGAACTCGTGGCACCATCAACAAATGTGACTCCTGCACCTGTGGTACAACTGAAGCAACTCATCAGGTATGTTACTTTCAAGGCCTAGTAATATATATGTGTGTGTGTGTTTTATACACGTTCAAAAATGTTATGCTTTTTAACTTGAAAGTGAGCGCCTTATGGTCTAGAGTATTTGTGGCAACCTTTACTTTAGGGTGATGTCTTCTCCTCCCGTTATTTGCAGGTTGAGCTTCACTTCCTTGACAAAAGCTAGTGGCAAAAGCTCATAAAGTGGAGGGTAAGTTTTGGCTGGCACTGAACATGTCTGACCAATATCGAATGTTCAATGTATATTAATAGCATCTGTAATACAATTATAAGGCTAAATCTCGAGATAGAGAAGCCACTTTTTACATGTCCGAGGAGTAAAAAGACTTTTGAGAGCCTATTTGGATGAGAAGTTTATGATCTGCTGCCCATTGTCATCCTTAAGAGTGTTATTGTTTTTGTCCGAGTCGCGCTTTGGATAAATTTCCTCGTTTGCGTTTTTCTACTTGGGCATAGTTTTGTAGGGATTGCAGGTTTTCATTCGATGAAAAACTTAGCTTGTGTATGATGTTGTAGCTTCCAGAGAGAGTGGAGCTATGTGTACTCCTTGTTTGTTGGAAATTTGCTTGAATATGCGAATATATACTAAATAATATAAATTATATTTTATTTCATAAATTAAAAAGATTTATTACTAAGAGAAATTACGTTTGTCTTCAAACTATCATTTCAGTAACTGATCCCTTGGAACTTCTACTTTGTTTTAACGATGTATAAGTTTAGATTCGGACTTGTAAGACACGTGGAAAGGCTAAATACGTCTTCGGCGTGGCAAAACAGAAGCCATGTCATGGCTAATGGCATGCTGCCATGTGGCCTGTCTGTTCCCTCTCCCAGCTGTCGCCATATCACCCGCCACTTCAACTATATCCTCTTTCTGATTAAAGATCTTGTGCAAAAGCCCGATCGTCCCAAACTTGCTACCCTGTAGCTCCCTCCCTAAATGGCAGTAGCACTGCCACCACTATTGATCAGGACCACCGGTCCTTCACCAACTGATGTTAAAAAATAGTCTCCCGATTTCCAAGACAATCCCGGCTATCTCCCAGACGGTGCCCTCAAGATTGATGAGGACGGTTATGATGACATTAAAGTCTCACAAAGATCAGAAGTCAAAGTCTACACCAGGGGATTCAAAGGTCAAAAAACAACCGTCGGAAGGTTTACACCTATAAGAATCTGCTGACGAGCAAGAAAAGCAGAGAGAGCGGGGGGGGGGGGGGGGGGGGGACGTGTATCTTTAGAGAACTCTTGCTCAAAACCAATTAGAAGCCGTAGAAAGCAGTGGAAAAGTGCTTCGAGTCCGAGGAAAGCCAACAAACAAATAAAGAAGAAAGCGAAGGGGATCAAAGGGCTAAAGAGGGTGATAAGTCTCAAGAGCAAAGGACAAGTTCCAAGAACATCGACGATTCACAAGAATCGGAGAACTAGAAGCCAGATGAGGATCTAATGCATGGTATGGAACAACAAGAAGAAGATTTTGTAAGTGAGGAAAACGAAAATCTCCACGAGCCTCAGGTAAAATCTCCCGGAGCCTCAAGAACAGAAACGTGATGAAGACCAAGAACGTTTACAACAACTGCGAAAGCCGCGATGAAAACACCCGAGAACCTCAAAAGAAACAAATTGTCGAACATAAGGAAGAAAACTCCGAGACTAAACAGAAACAACAAGAAGAATTTCAAGAACAGGGTAGTGAAGGATCCGAACCGTCCAAAAAAGTAGTAGAGAATCAAGATTTTCCAAAAACAAAAGATGATGCTCAACTGCTAAATTGGACCATTCAATTTAATCAACAAATTGGAGCGGAGGATGTCTATCAGCATTGATGATACTGAAACTGAATTAACCAGCCTAATGAACTGGTTCAACGAGTTAACTATGTGCAACCCAACTACAGAAGGCCCAAGCCCAAAGGAAACAGATCTCAAAAGCATGAGGCACGTCAACCATAAAGTGTCCCACGAATACAGACATCCCATGAACTCGGACATTCACGAAGGCGGACATTCTACGAATAAGAACGTGCACTGAAAAGAAACTGCACTTAACACGAAGAGAGATTGATCTCAAGAAAGAAGGAACGAGGGGAAGTGAACCATGGACTATAAAAACAAAGAACGAGAGAAGTGAAAGGTATGCAAATTCAGAACTCAAGAATTAAGAATTGGGAATGAAAGAGATAAAGAACTAACTTAACCATCGGAGGGTTCGTACCTAGGTGACAGACGTTCATTTGTATTTTTTGCAAGAAAAAATACGTGAAGACCAAAGGGTATGTATTCCAAGTATTTTTCATAAATCAACAGTTTCATCAAGCATAATTGTTGGTCTGGGTTGGTAATTCTTGTAGTTTAATAAATTAAAAATAATAATAAGAGGAATTTCCAATGTCTTGAACAGTTTTTTTTTTTTAAATAGAAGAAGATAACTTAAGTTCAAGGGAAAAAAAGAAAAGAAATTTGAGAGAGAAAAAAAACAGGGGAAAAAGAAAAGAGAAGGAACATTTCCACTCAATCAAGTGATTCCATGGTAGAAGTAGAAAAAAGAAGTGATTCCATGGTAGACTCCTGAACCGCAGAATAGTTTCTCGAATTAAATAGCTTTTATTTTACCATCTTACAGTTTATCACATAAGATATATATATATTATGATATTATGAAAAACTAATTTAATTCTAACATACTTAATAAAGTTTACATCAATTATTTAATGCGAAGATAATTAGTGGTGATTAGAATTTGCCAGAAAAAGTAAAAGAAAAAAATTACATCCAAAACAAGTTACACGTTGTGTAAGGCGTAATTAGCTCCCGTAACTGTTATGCAACATTATTAGCAATAATAGAGATGAAATCAGAGAGTATTATATATTATAATCGAAAACGACTGTCACTCAGAAAACAGAAAACCAAAGAAAAAGGTCAGTGAGTATGTCGAGTGCTCCAACGACTAACCATAATCCACTCGGCTGCTGGCCTGCGCACTATCTTTATCCTTTTCCTTTCTTGCATTGAGAACATGAGAGCCACTTCAGGGAGAGAGAGAGAATGGAAGAGAAACAGTTGGACTTCGTATTGGTACCGTTGGGGTTTGTGAAACATTTGGAATTTGTGTCGATATTGGAAATTTTGGAGTGTGTTTAGCTTGCTCGAAATTTTGAGACTCTAAAATTTTGAGCAAATGAACACTACCTTAATTGCCTTAATTGTATTTAAATTTATCGTTAATTCTTTATGCCCTATATTTAATTTAAACATCATGACTTGTATCTAAACTATGATATTTTTTATTGTAGGAGTTTTCGTGTTGAGATGGAAAATATTGGATATCAAAAAGCATTGAAAAACTTCATTTGCTAAGATGGTGTCGACACACACCACTGAAGTCAGACTGTCATTTTTTATGGTGTTGACACATGTGAAGATGATGTTAACACATAGTGAAGGAAGTGTCGATACATGCCACAGACACCTGCGAGCAAGTTTCAGGCATGTGTCAACACATGCAGGAACTCAGTTTTTAAAAAACGACGCTCAACACGCAAGTTTTGACGATGTGACACTTAGGACACCTCTCCAACATTCTAAAAAGGCCTTCAGGACTCCTTAAAATTGAAGACCTATAAAAGGAACCTTATGGAGAGAGAAAATAAGACTTTTAGCACACTTTTTGCCTCTCTACATCATCATTGCCGAGCACACCTTCAAGTGAGAAAAAAACACAAAAGACAAAGGCTGCAAGTTTTCCAAGAAGATCTAATCTTCCATTGTTATCATCATCATCATCAGATCTTGTCTTGTAGCCCTTTATTGAGCATTGCTTATTTGACTTTGAGAGCTTTAGTGTTATTCCTAGGATTAAGGCAACCCAAGAGGGGGTGAATTGATTTTCAAAACTTTTTCAAAAATTACCCCAATGAATGTGTTTGCTAGCTATAAGTCTCACAAATGAGATTGATTGCAATAAAGAATTAAACACACGAGAATGTATTGCAATCTAAATGCACAAGAGAAGACTTTAAAGCAATAAACTAGTAGCACAAACAAACGAGTTAAAGGAAGAAAAGCAAACACAATATTTTAGGTGGTTCGGCAAGCCCGCCTATGTCCATCCCTCAAGTTCCTTTACCGAGCCTTGAGGTTTCTCCACTATTCTCACTTCAACCAAGGGAAAGATTTCCTTACACTTGAGCTTGAGAACACCCTCTTCAAGCCTCAAGAACGAGTTTGAGAATAAACTTCTCCAAACTCCTTCTTTCGATGAACAAACCTCACTAAAAGGATACAAGAGAATCACTCTCTTAGTAATGTGTATGGTTGAACGAAATTTCCTCTAAAACTCCCTTGATGGAGTAGATATTACAATGAGAAATAACTAGCTCTTAGACTTCACACAACAACAAGGATGTGAAAATGAAGAATTTGTGTGAATGATGTTTGAATAAAGATTGGAATGTTTTTGATCACTCTAAGCCTTTGTAAAATGATTATGGACGATTGAGTTATGTTTCAAAGGCGTGGGAATGACTTTATATAGACCTCATGAGAAAAATAGTCGTTTATAGCTGTTAGAGTGATTTGTTAAAACGAGCCGGTCGACCGTTACATGAACCGGTCGACCGCTTCAAGTTACCATTATACAACGGTCATTTTGTCAGAAGCTTAACAACTCTTTAATAAATGCAACCGGTCGACCGCTACACCAAGCAGTCGTAGGTCCGGTCGACCGCTTCATTGAGCTGGTCGACCTCCTCAACTTAAGCTTGATCCAGTTGATTTAAAAACTTGATTTTGATCAACTTAAAATACCCAATTTTAAACTCTAACTTCTCATAAGTATATAAAAAGGTTTGAGAGTATGTTTGGGATATTTTGAAGCCATTAAAAAGGTTTTAATCTTTCAACAAACGTTAAAACGGTTTATGCAAGTTTTGAAGACTTATGCATGTGTGTGATTGAAATTCTTGTTAAAGATGAAGTCTTAGAGTTTCAAAGATTACCCTAGTATCTTAAGTCTTCACTTTAAGAGCACTTTCATTGAAGGTGAGGTTGCTTGATCACTCCGTGCTCATTTTGGATATGCTTGCTTCACACCTCAATTACTTCTATTGTTATCATCAAAACATTGATCGTGACTAAAAGCCAACATTTAGTTTATTCATTCATATCTTTAAACATTGAAAACCCTTTGAGTGTAGGATACACTTGGGCCTAACCGTGAGGATAAAAGAAATCTCATAGGCTTTGACATTTGTGACGAGTTGAAGAGTGAGCTCGGAAAAAACTCTTGTAACGGTTAATTAGCACCCGAAAGCTAAGTTGTAGAAATGGCAATATCCTTGGGGGTGGACGTAGGCAAGTCTTGGCCAAACTACCCAAAAATCGCGGTGTTATCTCTCTTTTCTACTCTCGTACTTATTGCCTTCATTTATTGTTATTTGGTCATTATTACTTTAAATATTCAGATCAGTGTTTTTATCAAAAAGAGGATAAATTTTTTGATAAACTCAATTCACCCCCCCTCTTGGGTTGATATTCGGACTCACACAAACAGATTTAAAATCTTGCAACCTCAAGTGCATCCAATTTTATTGTGCTTTTGGAAGGATGACAGACTTCTGGTGCTCGTATCTCTCCTTTAAATTATTCCATAAAATAAGGGGATCTTTTACCATAAGATGTTCAGATTTCAATTTTTCATGCAGATGATGGCATAAGAAAATCATTGTCTTGGCGAGAACTTGCAGGGATGTGTCATTTTCCTCCTAAATATTATTTCCAAATTTCTTAACATTAAGATGAATTTTAGCATCAATAACCCATGTGAGATAATTGTTGCTCGAAATATCAAGAGTTACGAATTCAAGTTTTGCAAGATTTGACATGATCTATAACTAGCAACAAATGAATACTTCTCTAATTCAATTAAATCAACAAAAAATGTCAAATCGAATAAACTTACCACAGGCTTGTAAAACGGATATAAAAATATGCAACTTACTTTGACTTCAGGAATGAAGTTTTTGCAACAAGAAAATACACGATCTTCTCTTGTTATTTCAAGTACTTCGTGCACGATATGTGTAATTTCGTGCTGATAACGTGTTGTGAAACTAAAGAGAAAATAACAATATGAATCTTGAAATCGTAGTAAGGAAAAAGTAGACAAGAGAGTAGGAAGAAATAGTTTTTCAGGAACTATGCTATATTAATTCAATATTTGTGTGTATGTAATATATCTCAAGACCATTTTATATAACCATAGTGTCATATATAAAACTAAAAGGAATTAAAATAGTACATAATGGTGGAAAAACCAAGAGGTGTAATGGTTATCCAAAATATTTCATAATCATAAGATTAATGGTCAGCCATAATAACCATAATTATAATATTCTTAACAATTTAATAAATTTAAAGAAAAATAATAATTTTAGTATCTTTTTGTTATTGACAAAATTTCGTGTCAAAATATGTATTAATTGAGTTGTAATTTCTTAGGCTTGTTTGCTTGAAGTGTTTAAGAGATTAAAGAAGTTTCTCAAGCGACATCCAATGGTTTTAATAAAACCCTACTTGTCAAGCGACATCTGATGGTTGTAAAAAAGCTCTACCTTTCAGAGCCCTACATATGGAAAAACTTAAGGGTCCTCTCATAAGTCTTATTGAGTTGTTGGAGTCCACCCCAAAACAGAGAGGATATGCTTCAGTTCCTATAGCCTCCATTTGATAGAGAACAACTTCCAAAGATTTAGAACCTCAATTGATTAGTTTTTTCTCATATTCAATCACCTTTACGAAGCCTTCAGACTGTTGAAGAGTTATTGAAGAACAATGTTGTTCATGGATAATCCATAAGGAGAACATCAGAGGTCTGAGGTGAATGTCGTGCAGAGCGGGTCTAAATAGAGACACTTAAATTATTACATCAGGGGTTGTCTGTGTTTGAATCACTGTTTGTAAGGTTTTTTTCTTAGTGGATTTCGGATGACTGCTAGCCCGAAGTTGTTTTTTCTTTGAATAGTATTTCAAAGGTTTTCCACTTCATCATCAAAATCTTGTCTCTATATGTGATTAAAATTTGATTTAATTTTTCGCTATCTATTTTGTTGATTGAGTTTATTATTATGCTATATAAGCTAAACAATTTTAGGTGGTGTTTGTTTGTGGAAATATTGGGGTTTTAGAAATTTTGGGTATTGGGGTTTGTGAAAAAGTATAGTATTTTATGGAAAAGTGAGGAGATTGAAGATTTAATTGAATAATATAATATTATTTTATAATTTAATGAGGAGAGAGAAATTATTTTATGATTATTTGGAAATATTGAAGGGTGAAAATTTTGGGAAACAAAGGCGCGCCCCTTAGAATGAGTTTCAGAATTGTTATTGATTTTTAATTAAAGGGAAAACACATCTCCACCTCTGCTTTAGTTAGGGTCTAAATCAAGTTTTTCAAATAAGAAGAAATTTTCTCCGTTCATTAAAAACAGAACAACCAAGATAATTTAAATTTAAGGAGAGAAAAAAGAAAAATTGAGAGAAAAAAGGGAAAAATAAAAGAGAAACAAGATTTACATTGCATCAAGTGATTCCATGGCAGTGTCCTGAACCGCAGAATTAGTTTCTCAAATTAAATAGCTTTCAATTTACCATCTTACTGTTTATCATATAAGATATGAAAATTAACTTATATTTCTAAGATACTTAGGTTTAATAAAGTTTACATCAATTAATGTGAAGATAATGGTAATTAGAATTTGCCTGAAAAAGCAAAAGAAAAAATTACATACAAAACATGTTACAGGTCTAGGAAGCCGTAATTAGCTTCCGTAATTATTATGCAACATTATTAGCAATAATAGAGATGAAATCAGAATGTTGTATATTATAATCTGAAAACGACTGTCACTCGGGCAACATAAAAGCAAAAAGGTGGGCGAGAAGTGTTCCTACGACAAAACAAAACCCACTTGTCTGCTCGCATGCGGCCCTGCGAACTATCTTTAACCTTTCCCTCTGTTTCATTGAGAAACTGAGAGCCAGTTGCCGGAGAGAGAGAGAGAGATGGAAGAGAAACAGTTGGACTATGTATTGGTACCGTTGGGTCTCTTGGTGCTGGGATTATACCACGTCTGGCTTCTCGTTACTATCCTCCGGTTTCCCCAAAAAACAGTAATTGGCCTGAATTCCGAGTCGCGCCACCAATGGGTCTTCTCCATGATGACTGTTAAGGCCCTCTTTTTCTTTTTCTTCTTTTTCTTATTTCTGAATCTGCTTAGAAGTTTTATGGGTAGTTGTGGCCATGATCCTATATATGTGTGTGAAGTCACACGTAAAGCCATCATAATGTATTATGATGTTTATTGTTGATTTGTTCTACACGTTGTTTTGTTTGTTTGTTCAACATGACCGCTCAATAGGACTTCCTGTTGAAGATTTCTGTAGCCTCGGGAGTTCCACAAGGAGTGCCTATTGATCTAGTATGCTTGTGATGGAAGTCAAAGAGTTTAACTGAGCTAGATGAATGTTTCAATTGATTTTACAGACCAAAGGTGAATGGCAACCTTAACTGTTAGCGTTTGTAGATGTTATTTGGGTCTAATCCGGATTTTTCGTTTAGGAAAAAGAGAGGAAAAGAAAAAATATACTCTTGGATAGTAATTACAGTTGGTTAAAAGCCGCCCTTTATAATGCTGTTCTTTGAATCAATTTATACTCTATGACCTGTTTATTTCAAGAGATTTCAGAACAGATCATTTATTTCCTTCCAAACCTAGGTCCGTTGGGTTTAGCTTCTTTTTGACTCTCAACTATGCTTGGCAACTTTGGTGAGGTTTATGTGCATATTAACCTAATATGTCTTCAGAAGATTATCATTTCTTGTGATTCATGGCAGTTTATGGTCATCTCTTAATGACTTCAATCAAATTGAGAGAATTCGTGAGAACAGAACGGGAATTTATGCTGAATTTTTATAAGTAGAATGTTAGTTTCATTATCAAAAAATTGAGATAACTAACAGATTAAATTTGACTGTTTAGCCACGCATAAACAATATGAGTCAAAAATTCTGAAATTGATGCCTGTTGAGTTGTGACTGTTTTTATCTGATCCACTACAGTGATGGTGGTGACTACTATCTGGTAAAGGTTTAATAATTAGGAGTGCAACTGTTTTTTTCAAGAACGGGTTACCACAAAAATCAATCCAATGATTATAATTTTAATCCCAATGCTTTCCTGAAAGCTGTTTTTTTATTTGTTGGTGCTCCAAATAATTTATGCAAGAATCGTTGTTAGCATTTTAGTATTGGCCCTGGAATTTGGAGAAGTGACTCCCAGTGCATTTTTTTCAGGACCCCTTGAAGGATGGTCTTTTGGTGGTTCAAACAATTCGCAACAACATAATGGCATCTACACTATTAGCAACAACGGCAATTACTCTCGGTTCACTAATTAGTGTTTTTGTCAGTAGCACATCACAAAGTAGCACCACATCTTCGCGATTGATTTATGGCAACAAGAGTTCCACGTTGTCTGCAATGAAGTACTTTTCTATCTTGCTCTGCTTCCTCCTTGCCTTTCTTTTCAATGTGCAGTCTATTAGATACTATGCCCACGTTAGCTTCTTGGCCACTGTGCCTGCATCGAAAGACAATAAAGAGTCTATCGAGTATGTTGTGGGAGTTTTGAATCGAGGAAGCTGCTTTTGGTCACTTGGGTTAAGAGCATTCTACTTTTCATTCCCTCTCTTCCTGTGGATTTTTGGGCCTATACCAATGTTTACTTGTTGCTGCGTAATGTCCTGTATCCTGTATTTCCTGGACACCACTAGCAGCTTTACACGGAATCTTCACGTACGGTCACTCAATCAGACTGGATACTGAGTTCAATGATCTAGAAGCAGCTGCCAAATCATCGTAAATTATTCTGGGAACTACATAACCCTGTCGTAAGTTGTATGTGCTTGCAACAATTTTAGAGACCAATCCATGTAAAGTTGTAGGATTTTGTATGATGGCTTTGCCCCGTGTGTGCTTGGATTCAGATATTTCCTTAGTAAATGTAAGAACATGAGATGAACTCTTACCATGTATGGCTTGCATGAGTTATTTACTTATGGCACTTTTGTGTAAATTGATTATGACCCTTTTGCATTTGAGAGCATTTTGTGAAAATAATTTTCTTTACAGAAGTTTTTTTTCTGGTGAAGAGAATTTGTGTGAAGATTCAACATCTTTGTACAAATCTAAATCACATGATTCAGCAGCTGTCATCCTGTGGGTGCATCCTTCTCAAAAAGCATTCTGTATGATTATTCATTGTTCCAAATCACTCTTGCCCTTGCCAATTGCCATTTAGTCACCAATTTGCATATTGGTATTCTCTCTTTTGCAGGTTCTAGTTGCGTGCACAAAACTAAATTAGTGCTAACCTCCACCCCCCCCCCCCCCCCCCCCCCTTCTCCCTCTCTCTCGAGCCGCTGAAAAAGAAGAATTAGAGCCTTCCTTACTGTATTGTTTTTGTCTATTGCTTGTAGAAAACGTGCAGGTTTGGGGATATCCTTGTAAGGTATTGCATTGACATAAAATAGAGGAAGAAGTATATCAAAGCTCTTTTCTGAAATGCAGAATTTTGAAGATTCCTATGGTTGGCTATTAGCCATCCTTTGATCTAGAAACAGAGAGTTATGTATTCTTACATTCTGTTAATATCTGTCTATGTTTTACAAAAACAGATATAAAGTCATATGTTTCGTGTTGGTGATTTTTCATTTTTCTGTGAAATGAAGCTTAATTGAGAGGACAATTGAATAGAAGAGTTGCACTATTATGCACCAGGTGTATAGATTTCTTTTTTTACCTTAATATTTGGATCAAAAGGCTTTTAATCTCAATTAAGGAGTTATGGAGATTGAAATGATTTTATATATTTCCGATTTTGAAATTGTAATGTAGAACAAGGAAATCCTGTGGGCAATTATTCTTACATACATGCAATAGAAGACAAGATTGGAAACTCGGAGAGCAGTATGTTCTAGAATATAGTGAATTGGAATCTTCTAATTTTTGCTGTCGCTAAATCCTGCTACTCGGTAAATCTTTACTCATTCTTCAGCTTCTCCGAGGCTACCCTGCCTGTCTTCCCATAGTTCAGTTCGTACTGTACACTGAAAAAAGACTGTGTGTTCATTATTAGGAAAATGTGGGATTTGAGGACTTTTCTTAGCTCCCACGAACTTGCAGAAAAAATCCCGTTTGTAACACTAACATTGCTTGAAAAAATATTCAAGACGTTTTGTCTATACAAGCTGAAGGTGAAACCACACAAGTTTCTTCACTATGATCTCTGCCAGCTTTGCTCCTTGGATTGATGTTTCAGTTTGTCTTTGGGTTCATGCTTGGTAGAGAGTGCCAGCTTGTTGGTTTCTTCGTATCATTTGTTACAACTTTTACTTCATTCCTCGCACTGGTGATATCTTTTGCCTTGTAAAGTTGTGTTCTAGAACCTGGTCCGTGAAACTATAGCACTGGAAATTCAGTACAGTAACTGCATACCTCAGGTTTTAGGTCCTTTCTTTCTTACCTTCTCATCAACAGGGCCACAATTATCTCGTATGATTCTGTCATGCCTGATTTGTTCACAAAACTCCTGCACATGTACAAATGAATCTTTAATTTCTTTCTAACATGTATCACCTCTCCCTCAGTCTTATCTCTATCGTTGAACTCCATACACAAACTACTCATCACTCCCACTGATTTATACAGGGGAAGTGGAGAATGTGAAACAAATCACATTTTGTCAAGATTTGCGGCTAAGTTGAAATCTTGTGGGCCATCAATGAGCGAAGATTTGCCGGCCGCAAATCTTAGCTAATGTACAAATGAATCTCTAATTTATTTCTAATACGTGGGTTACCTCTGGTATTCACAACTCATATCTTGTCCTTATCCAAAACATACATTACGTAGCTAAAATTGTTGAGTCTAGATCTAAATAATCAATTAACAAAATATATATGCAGCGAAATAATAAAATAAATATCAATCACACAAGATATAAGAATTTTGTTGACGATGTGGAAAACCTTTGAACTTACCTTTCAAAGGAAAAAATTACTCCGGGCTAGCAGCCACCAAAAATTTACTAAGAAGTAAAACCGTACAACGGTGATTTAGACACGAACAACATCTAGTTGTTTGACTTTGACTACTCCGATGTCATAATCTAAGTAATACAACCTAGACCCGCTTCATGCGGTTAACCCTCATCTCTCTGAGGTTCTTCTTATTAACTCTTCATGAACGTCCTTGTTCTTCAACACCGGGAATTCCGGCAGCCAAACTCCCACAGGAAGGTCGGTTTCAATGTTGATTGAATTTAAATAACTGGAGAAAATCTGAACTATTTATGAGCAGAGATATCTAAAAGATTTTCTCTATCTAGGGAGGAGGCTTGAATTTGAATAAAGCTTGTAATGACCTCCTCAAATGTTATTGGCCGATCTCTCTATGTATTTATAGAGTTGGTTGAGTTTTATTTCAAAAAGAATTCTAAAATGAAGGAAATATTTCAAAATCTAAATTTTGAAATAGTTTCAGAGACTTTGCATCGCCAACTCCTTGTTTTTAGCTCTTCATCTTGATTACGTTTTATCCTTTCAAACTTTGAAAGACTCTTTAATTTCTTGAACACTTTGACCAAATTTAAAGGGAAATTTACTTTTTAGTCCTTAGGTTTTGGGTCCTTTTTAATTTTAGTCCTTAACTTTCAACCTTCAAAATTTTAGTCCTTGAACTTTCATCTTTGTAAAATTTAGTCCTTCCGTCAGTCTGCCGTCAATTTTTGTACCGGTCGACCGCCAATTTTGAAGCGGTCGACCGGATATATGTTTTGAAAGTGAGCGGTCGACCGGTATATGTAGCGGTCGACCGCTTCACATACCGGTCGAGCGGTACAACTTTGACGACAAACTGACGGCAGACTGACGGAATGACTAAATTTTACAAAGATGAAAGTTTAAGGACTAAAATTTTGACCCTCTAAAATTCATGACTAAAAATAAAAAGGGGTTAAAACCTAAGGACTAAAAAGCAAATTTCCTAAATTTAAAATACAAGTCAATTTGAATTTGAATTTTGACATGGAATGACGCCAATATTAAAACACAAAAAAGATAAAGATTCTTGCCAATCACCAAAACAAGAATTTGTTTACATTATAACTCAACCCTATGACCTAAAAATAAGTGTTCAAGAGTCATCTGAATTATATCTGTTTCTGAAAAAAATCTCAACAACCAAGTGAAAAAGCATGGGAAACAAAGATAGAATGTTGGATAATATTTGATGCAAAATAACAACATATCCAATAAAACAACAAATTAAAATCAGAGAGTATTTACTCTCCCTTAATCTACTCTCCCAAAAAATCTCAACAACCAAGTGAAAAGCATGGTAAACAAAGATAGAATATTGGATAATATTTGATGCAAAATAACAACATATCCAATAAAAAAACAAATTGAAATCAGAGAATATTTATCCCTCCTTAATCTATTCTTCTCTTAGGCCAGTTATTCATTTACACTATCATCTCCCCCTTTTTGGCACAAATAGTCAAAGGGTAATTATGGTCTCAGTAACATCAAAGGGAATAGCCAACACAAAAATCAAACTTAGATACATACAACCGAGCTCTCAATAGCATGTAAAATTAATATGAAATCACCTCATGTATATAAAAATTAATAATCCTTGTTTTCATGCCACATGTCTCTAAAATGTTTTAACATCAATAATAAAAAAATGTGGATTGCATATGTGTGTGTGAGACCAAAATATAATCAAAGAGATTTAAGACCTTAAATTTGTGAGTGAGGTCAAAGCTAGTCAAATGAAACCACTAGTTAATGAAGAAACATAACCAAAAGACTGAAAGTCAAACCCAATGTCATTAGGACCTATAAATACACATTTTGCTCCCCCTTAATTGAATTCGCCAATATAATTTTATTTTCTTTCTTTCCCCCCCCTTTTTTTAAGTTATGGGAATTGAAATAACTTTATTCGAGTATGAATCTCTTTTTGACTTTTTTTATTCTTGAGGGGTATTAATGAAAAATGTTATCTAGTCAGAGATCAATTTAATCTTAAGAGAATGTTCCCTATCACCTGTGATTGCCGACCCAAATCTCACACATACAACCAAGTCTCATTTAATCATATTTGGTGTGCACTGTGATTATATATACTAAAAGACATTTAAGGATTCTGTCAGCTAGCACAAAAGAGAGACATTAGACATTACTTTCAAATCATATTTCAGATCAGACATAAGTTGAAAAAATATTTAAAAATACATGCATGAAAATCTCAACTATGTCAATTAATCTAATGATTTTAAGACTTAATTTTTTTCCATCAAAATATGGAGGCATGGATAAGGATTGACTGCAATACATTTAGACAAAGGGTCAAGGATCGATATTAAGCTCCGATACAAATCGAAAAATCATGTTTAGACCCTATTAACACCTATAGGGGTAGAATAGATATTTACATACTATTTAAAAATTCAATAACAAATTTAGAACTTACCTTTCAAAGGAAAAAATCACTCCGAGCTAGTAGCCACCAAAAATTCACTAAGAAGTAAAACTTTACAACGGTGATTCAGACATGGATAACATCCAGTTGCTTGACTCTGACTATCCTTATGTAATAATTTAAGTAATCCAACCTAGATCCGCTTCCCGCGGTTAACCCTCACCTCTCTGAGGTTCTTCTTATGATCTCTTCATGAACGTCCTTGTTTTCAATACCGGGAACGCCGTCAACCAAACTCCCACAAGAAGATTGGTTTCAATGATGATTGAATCTAGATAACTAGAGAAAATCTGAAATTTTTATGAGCAGAGATATCTAAAAGAATTTCTCCTGAAATGTTATTGGTCGATCTCTCTATGTATTATAGAGTTGGTTGAGTTTTATTTCAAAAATAATTCTAAAATGAAGGAAATATTTCAAAATCGTTTCAGAGACTTTGCATCATCTGCTCCTTTTTTTTAGCTCAACATATTTATAGAGTTAGTTGAGTTTTATTTCAAAAAGAATTCTAAAATTAAGAAAATATTTTAACATCACCTGCTCCTTATTTTTATCATCTTGATGACGTCTTATCTTTTTTTTTTAAAAAAAAAAAGACTCTTTAATCTCTTGAACACTTTTATAAAATTTAAAATACAATTCAATTTGAATTTGAATTTTGAAAGGGAATTAAGCCAATATTAAAACAGTAACACTTCACGATGATACTGGTCCGCTCCCGTCTGCAGCGTCCAAAAGTGCTGTTAAAAGAGTTCTAGTTGCTTCCAGTTTTGCTGCTCTGTTTTTTTTTCTGCTCTGTTTAATCTTTTCTAAACAAAGCCAGAAGTAGCGCACAGTTAAATTAGCTTTTAAGTCCCGGATGGATGGAGATGTCCTGTCCATGTCATGCAGATGAAATAAGAAATCCGTAATTCGACAATAGTAAGAGGTTCACACCGCATAGCCGTCCACTAGTCACTAGTTCAGACTCTTTGCTGTTGTAGGAATCATTGGCAAATCTTTCATAACGTTTCTTTAAAGATGTTCAAGAAAAATGATAGAGAAGAAAATTGCAAATATTGATTAGTATTTACCTTGTAAGGTATGGAGTCTGAAAGCTCGTCTAATTGTAAAAATATTTAGAAAAAATATATATATTTATCCATAAGGTATTAGAATTTTGACACTTTACGTTCCATATTATCAATTTTGTTATATTTTATCAATCAACTATTAATTTTATATATTTTGCACCATCCAACGTTAATTTGAACGGTAGCAAATATTGCTATTTTGGAAAACGCGCCTTGGAGCATTGGCTACCATAGGAAATCTGTCCAAAGGATTTTAAGTTCTCTTAGCGCGCACACAAATTATATAGCTAATGCTTCACACAAATAACATCCAATAAATTCCACATGTTTTGTCTTTTTTTTTTTTTCATTTAATCAAGATCTAAATTATGATAAAGACTTTTTTGGTCAGTATAGAATTTAGGCATAAATGCACCCACAGATATTGTTTATAAGAAAGTTTCAAATTAGTAATTGAGGTAAGTAAAGTTATAAATTACTTCATATAATAAGGTTTTTGTTAAAAACACATTCTTCAGTCTATCTTCGTCTCTTTCATTAACGTCATATGCTAGTTAACTACATGGTCTATTTGGACACTTAGTACACTGTGATTAGTGCTGACTAACATATACCGTTAGTTAAAGAGTTGAAAATAGACGGAGACAGAGGGGCGTGTTTTTAACCAAAATATTACCAATATAAATTAATTTGTAACTTTGTTTACTTTAAAGATTAATTAAGTTCATTAATACTCGAAATAAAAAAGAAGACTTGCAGATAATGTAAAGGACATAAAAAATGAATCAAGTGGATTCCTTACTGGGGGACCAACATGGAAAGTATGCACATGATGAAGGGCCATAAAAAATGTCAGCCACTAGCTAAAAAATAGGTAAATCTATGAAATTTTTTCAACAGAAGTCAATTCCTACCAAACAAAATCATAAGGATATTTGCTTAGTACTCCTAGATATATGTTATGATTGATTATTTGGATAATTTCTAGTCTTCAAGAGCAATAGATCAAGATTATCCTCAAAATCAATTTGATTAGAAGTTTTTATCTTTCAGTTGATTCTGAATGAAAGGTTCTAATTATAGGTATATCATCGTAGACCAGAATGGATAATGAAAACGTTGATGACTTGTCATTTATCTGGGAGAGCATAATTAAGCTTAATGAGATATTATTTATTCTTTCTGGATCTTTCCTTTGAACGATCAATAAAGCAGGTCGCCGTCGCCAGAAGGTCATGTGTGATTAGTCCCCAATAGCAAAATTTAGTGAGTTCTGATTCCCACAGGCCGCCAAAAGGAGAATCTTGAACAGCTATATAGCTCCATCCAGTGGGCGATATTTTAAGCTCCAACTCCAAAGCTATAGATCTGCCAACTTAATTCCAACTCTGACACTAAAGAAATATAGTTTTAGGTGACAAAATTTTGGGTGTCAAACTACATTTTGTCACCTGACAAAATATTATTTTCGCCACCCAAAATAATCCAAGAATGCCAAAACCGTCCGGACCGGTCAAAAACACGTTTAGACGTATTTCTGGTGTGAAGATATACACGCATCGCGAATGAGTGACGATAAAAATCGTCACAAAACAAAATCGCGTCCGAACGAACAAGAAAACCGTTCGGACTCTATGCAGGGTGACAAATTCCAAATTGTCGTAACTGAGTGACCATTAGAATCGTCACAATTTTTACAATGTCGTCCGAACGTGTTTTATACAAAGTCCAAACGTACATTACCTAACGAATCATAATCTTCAGGATATAGTGACAAATTAAAAATCGTCATGAACACAAAACGCAGTCTGAACATTACAAATCACGTTCCAAAGGAAAAAATCTCTGAGTTCTGACGGTAATAAAAAGGTCCGCACAGTTATGAGCGCTTCTTCCTCGAATTGTGTGGTTCCACGTTGCAAAACTTCAGACCCATGACATCGATACCGTCCAGACCAATAAATATAGTTCAAACGATATTGTTTCTTGCGGACGTCCAAAAATTTAAACGACGGTTTATGCTTATGTTCGAATGATTTTGCTAGGTTGACGATGGAACGCTCTTGGAGAAGTATCACGAATGTCGAAGGACAAACAGAGCGACCAGCTTGGGAAAAAGTTTTGTTAGCGTTGTTAAAGGAGAGTATTCGGGCGATACAGCTTCAGAGACTCATCAGACATGTGGAGGATCATTTGGTGCATGTTCGTGATGCCCTTGGACAAGATATGGATGAGTCAGAGACAACTCGTGATTTGGAGTAGTTTCCCCTTTATGCTTTATCATTATTATTTATTTATCGTTTGAAGGATCGTTTACGGCTTGTATTAGACATTATGATTGTGTTTTTCGTTCAGTATTTGGACTTTTTTTTTATATTTTTTCATTAGATTAATTTTATTACAATTTAAATGGATAATTAGTAAAATTAAATAGGTGATTAGTACGAGTGATATGTTAACAGAATGATTAGTGTAATTAGATTATAACGGTTAGTGTAATTGAATTGCAATTACAAGGGAACACTCTCCAAATTGATGGCTCATACACGCCGAGCGCTGCAAGCTGCTCGGGCTGCTAGAGTTAGACAACATGACCAGCCTGAGGAGGCAATGGAGAGGTAGGATCCTGGACAAGGCTTGACTTAGGTGCTTGGGGCACAGCGGTCGAGTTGGATGGAATGTATGATGACGGAGTTGACACAGCGGATGGAGTCGGTCTTGCAGCCCACCCACGTCATGGTTAGTGATATCAGTCGTCAGCTGACGGCTTTGGAGCAGAAGGTCGCGGATATGGACGTTGGGTGGAGGAATGAGGTCTTTGTACTTAAGGAGGTCCTGAAGGGCGTGACAACACGTGTAGAGCTCTTTCCGTTGAGTGAGCGGGTCGTGCTGATCGAGGAGCACCTTCTCCAAGTCCGTCACGTTCTGAAACTCACTGATGATGATGATGATGAGCAGTAGTCTAGCTAGCTGCTTTGTGGACATCTATTAGTTTTGTTTTATTTGGACATTTATTTATTTTTATTATGTTTTGAGGACATTTTACTTTTATATTAGATTTTGTGGACATGTATTGGTATTTATTTGATGTATTTTATTCATATTATGTTTTGACGATATTTGATATATATATGTTATTTGTATTTATTGGAACTTAATATAATATTTTAATTAATGTTACATTTCTAATTTCGGTGCACTCATTCAAACAAATATTGTTTTTAGAACTTAACACACTTAAGGTTGTTTATATTATTAACTAATTTTGGCTATTTAAAACTTGCTAATAAATTTCATTGTATAAGTTTTTTTTTTAAATGAAAAAAAACATCGATAACCGTTCGGACGTTAAGGTTATCGTCCGGACTGTTTACTGTAAGCTCGAACGGTGTCGTATTATGTAAAACAAGCCGTCCGAACACTAGTTTATGTGGTCAGGACCCTTGAAATTAAAGATTCAGTTCGGACGGTTGGTTTGATATCGTTCGGACTATGTGAAATTTTAGGCGGGAACGATTCTCACTCAAAATTGTACACGTAGGGGTCCAAACTACATTAAACGTGTCCGAACGACTTGTATTCGTTTAAGGGACGGGAAATCGCAGACAATATAGCCAAAATGTAAAAAACTTAGAAAATTTGAGAGATTTGAGCAAGAGGAGAAAAGACGACCTGATTTTGGACATCAATCTTATTGAAAAGGGTGTGAAAGGAACAATTCATTTGAGATTTCGCATTGGATTTCATTTGAGGTTAGTGAGTTTTAAAATTTTTTTGTTTTATTATGAAAAACATAGATTTTAGGATATCAAAAGATGTGTTTTTTCAATTTTTAGGGTCTAAAATGATAGCAATGGAGTTTGGAGTTGGTTGTGATGTGTTTATATTGAAGTGTTTGTGATTTGAGTTGATTTTGACATGAATTTTAGTGAAAATAGAGTTTGTGCGGCGAAGAACTGTCTTTTTTGACAATCGCAGTGCGAACGTCATATAGCCCGTCCGGACTCTATTTTTTGTTCGGACGCTTTGGGAAAACGTCCGAACAGTTATATGTATTGTTCAAACGTTTTGTTATATCCGAACGATTCTTGCTGTTATGTCATGCATTCATTTAGTAGCCCTAGTCCCCGTTTAAGAATTATACGAAGTTCGGATAATGCTAGCTGTCACGTTCCGAACGCTAATTCGAAGAGGTTAATGACAGCCGCGAACATCCACTCAATGAATGTTCCAGTGTTTTCTCTTAATCTTGCAGCGAAATTTTTTTTTATACATACAACTGAGAGAGACGGGCCAAGAACATTTACATAAACTTCAACTTACACAAAACGACTTCATCGTAATAGTGTAAGCATCTTAATTACATATAATGGGTGCTTGGCTGAGGTACATGATCTAAGGGATTCCATCAAAACCTCTTCATATTGACCTAATCATAACGTCTTTACATTACATCTTAAATCCTTATATACCTTACATTATTGTTTAGCAACCTGCTGCCTCAGTATGATATCAAGCACTATTAGGACTTCTTGTGCATTCTCCAACTCCTGACCCGTAGTGCATTCCCAATGGCCTATGACCAAAAACATTACAATCTAATACTTACTAAGTCAGGTAATCCTCAGAACTCCTGTCACCTAGCAAATCTGGAATGATACATTTTGAAAACTGTGAGTCAAACGACTCAATAAGGAAAAGAACTTGTAAACATGAGCTTGAACTTCTAAACATAAACTTGAAATCATAAACTTGTAAGCATAATGTGCTTCATGATGTGCATGTATGCTTCATGTGTGCATGCACTTGCTCTTGAATACGTGTACTTGCACTTGTAAAAATCTTGATCTTGGAAAACATCTAATTCTTATCTTTTGGACTACTTGCGCTCCATTTAACCCTTGAAGTCAGGGTTGTGCTTTCCCGTTGGAACCGTCCCCTATTTCCCTTGGAGACATAACATCTGGTCGAGCTAGCCCACACCTTCTCGCATTCGTCCTTCAGTGTGGCTAGACACGACCCTTGGAGGTCCACACCTTCTCGCATTCATCCTTCAGTGTGGTTGCACTTATCTCTAGGATCACCCATCCTTCTCGCATTCGTCCTTCGATATGGGTGCCCTTTTTGATGGTACTATACCGACCAGAGCCCCTTAACTTAACTTGTCATAAAACTTTCATACTTTCATTTGCATGAAAACTTATTTTTATTTCTTTAAAGAAAATCATGCAAATGCTTATGACGTCTCATGCTTGATAACAAATATCTCATAAAACTTTCATGCTTTCATTTGCACAAAAACTTCTTTCATGCTTTAATGCAAATGCGTATGTTATGCCATGCTTAATGAGAAATATCTTGTCATGCTTGGTAATAAACAACATGTTATGCTTGATAAAAATAACATGTTATGTTTGATCATAAAAACATGCTGTGTATCATTCCAGTTTTCATAAAAAGTAAGTTTTCACTTACCTCGATCCTCTCGAGCTTAGAATGGGTCTTTCCCTACAAGCGAGTTACTTTCGTTACTTAACGCTTAAGAATAAACATTCAAAGAAAAGTATTCATATACGTACTCGGTTTCAAAATCCGTATCTTTAAACATGGGATTTCCTTTACGTGAAATCATACATGAAATTGTACTTGGAATTTCTTTTAAACATTTTTAGCTTTCATAAAAGCAAATTTGAAAACAACAATCATACACATAAAACAACTCCAAATTAAGTGAACTCCTAAGGTATTTCAACTTGATCTTACAACATCGTCTTTCATAACCTCAATATCCAAAATCGGATCCGTACCGATTCAACTTTATCAACGATTCCATACCAAATCAGCAACCTATATCATGTCGAATTATATTCTCCTTGTTCCACTTTTCAATCTTACTGCATGGACTAATGAACATCAATTCCATCACTTAAACCTCAAAGGATATGCTATATAGTTGCTGTTGAGACCTATAGGATTTAACCTAAGTTACATTGGTCATAACTCCAAGTTTTCAAGTCCACATGAACACCAATGCCCACAATCCTTCAAAATATAACCGATAGACTTTAATCCTTATTTAAGTGATCAACCCATGACCATCTTGGCCTCCTTTTCACTCTTAGGCTTGCTGTTTAATTCAATGCCATCAACATACCTTCACCACCATGAAGGAATCAATATAATTGAAGAATGAGGAAGAATCAACCAACTTGAAGCACAAATTCTCTCAACACTTTTTCCAAAGGAAGGAGGCACCAAAAACCCTCAATAAACTCCTTAACTCGGTTTTGGTCGGCCAACCTCGATAATAGTAGGGTTTCACAAGTCTTCAATAGGAAACTCCAAAGATTCAACATTTCCTGAAATTTGACGGGTCTCGCTCGAGCGCCAGTCGAGCGCAAAGCTTCTGTCTAAATTTTTCCTAGTCCAGCTCGAGCGGTTGTCGAGCGTGATGAGTCTATATAAAATCCTCCAAGTCCGGTCGAGCACTGGTCAAGCGCTGGTCGAGCGGCACGACTCTTTCTGATATTTTTCCAAGGGCGCTCGAGCGTGAGTTACACGCTGGTCGAAAGTGATGATACCTTATACCGGCCACAACTTATGCATTACATCTCCAAATCACACAAATTCTACCTCAAAGTGTTCTTCTCTCACAAACTTAAATTCCAAGACCAAATTCATAACATTTGGACTTAAACTGATCACTGAAAAGGTATTCGGATTGAGCAAGAGTTCTGGGCGTGCAAGACTGTTGGCAGCTTGACGTCTGCACCTTTAAAATTTCATAACTAATTCAATACTTATCGAAATGACCTGAAATTTAGTTTGAATTCTTTTACTCTCATAGAACACTGTCATAACCTAAGTTTGAAGGGTAAACTATGCCATCAAGGTTAACTTAAACCGAGTCTAGTGATTTGTCAGAGCTTGTGATTGCATGCATTATTTTCTCATTTCTTGGCCAACCTATGGCTCTCTTGCACTTTAATCCATCCTTAGTTTACTGACCTTGACAAATAGCAGGTCAGCATGGACATTTTTCAGCCTCAAAATCCTCAAGTTTCATGACTCCTCATAATTTATGCAAAGATTCACAACATGCAAGTAATCACCCAACCCTAGCATGCTTGATCCTTTACTCTCCAAGCATAACTCAATTCCTTTAAGTGCTTAGCTTGCTATTATAATCAAAATCACCAACATAAGTTCTTAACAACAGCAACTCTTAAGAAAACCTAACAAAAGACACATCCCGTGCCATAGGGCAGCAACCATTCGGCTCCCATTGCCCATTTTCTTCCATTTTCACAACACTATCTCACATTAACATTTTCCAATGACACTTGCTCTTAGGTTTAGGCCACTGACTGAAACCCTAATCATCAACCCAACTTACCATGTTCATATCTATTTTCAAGAGTTACAACAAGTTTATCAACTTCCAAAAATCAAATATTTACACTTTAACTCCATATGCAACTAGTCTATAAGCAAGGTCATCATCCAACATGTTTCTCAAGCTTTAACAACTCAAATAAGTGACTTCAAATATCAATACCCAACCTCTAATCACAAGAATACATAGCAATGATCTCACATCAAATAGATCACAATATTCAGCAAAGGAATCTCAATTCCTACATGCATGTAAACACCCCTCCAAGACAAGGTTTTCCTATTTCCAATCAACCAAAATCGTGGCCTCTACAACTCATCCTTCATCAGTAATTTCACAACCAACTCTTCATGACCACCAAAATTCATCCCAAGAGTGAGTGTCTATATTCAAGAAAAATCAAACTAAACACCATATCATATATTCGGCCAACAGAAAGACCAATGGCCGAAACTTACCTTGATCTTGCTTCCCTTTCCTTTCTTTTCTCCCTCTCCTTTTCTTCTCCTCCTTCTTCTTCCCGGGTTCGAGCTCCTCTCTTCCCTTTCTCTCCTTTCCTCTCGGGTTCTCCCTTTCTCTCCTCTCTTGTGCGACTGAAATGAGGGTGTGTGAAATGCAAGAGTGAAATGTGAGTGTGCTGAAGTGAGAGACGTGAAGGTGTAAAGAAGTGGCTGAACCTAGCCTAAAACACATACAAAGAATGAAAAGAAAAGTCTTACTTGCTTTTTGCCCATGTGACATGGTCAGTTCATTAATTGCTTTGTCTCCTCTCTTTTTTCTTATTTCTTTGCCTCCCACTATTTCTCACGTGAATTCTCTTCAGCCTACCCTAACTTCTCAGCCTACACCTACTTCTCTTTTCAGCCTACAATTGTTTTTCTATTTCCTCTCTTTCACGTGAATCACCATCACTTCCTCTCTTTTGCCTTTCTTTTATTTTCTTTGGCTTTTCTTGTTTCTCCTTTGTTTCTTGCTTTCTTATGCCTCACATAACTTCTTCTACCACCTGCTCTTTTGACTTTTCTTTGCTCTACAAGTCATGTCATCTAGTTAATGCTTTGTCCCCTTCTTTTTACTTCTTTTGTTTTACTTTGGTCTTCTCTCTCTCACTTATTTGCCTTTACTAAGCCCTTTCACGTGATTCTCCTTCAACCTACACTTACTTTTCAACCTATACTTACTCACATTTCAACCTACAATTTTCAGCCTACTATTACTTTTCCTTATGCTCTTCACGTGAATCACCCTTCCTACTTCTCTTTTGCCTTTCTTTGCACCTCACATGGACCTCTTACTTAGCACACTATATAGTTACTTAGTCCACCCTATGAAGCTTAAGACTACCTAATGAAGGAATAAGGTAATTATGCACTGATTTCCATAATCATAATTCATACTTTAATATAGTAAATTTGCTTAGGAAAACTCAGCATCTATAAGATAATAAAATGCACTCCTTGACATTAAATTTAGTAAGTCTTTGTAATATAACAAAATTCCTTACAATAGGCACAATAATAGATCCCAAAATTAAATCCAAAATTGATACATATACGTAAATAGCATAATGAAATTCGGGGTCTCACACTAGTAGTGTCGGGTCCCCTTCCACACCCAGTGGCATCTAGAGTAGTTGTGCATGTAAGTATCTTACCCCTTCAATCTTTATTAAATATTATGAATTTTTAAATTTTTATGCTTAACTGAATTTTAAATTCATTGTTCTTCATTTGTAGTGACATCCAGAATCAGACATGTTCCAGGTAGTATGCGCGGGATTGCCTTACTCATGCATGTTCTGTAAGAAAAAAATCAAGAATCTGATGAAATTAGTCTTTCGTTGCTTTATTAAAAGACACGTACTAATAAGGATGACATGTGGACTTCAGAAGATGCACGAGAAATTTTGTAAGTTGTAACGTTAGATTTAATGATGTATTCATATACGTTTATGTTTCATATGTACTAGTTTTATCTTATTTTCTAATTTTGTAGGAAAAATGGAGGTGTTACAGTTGCAGCATGAGTCAGAGGGAAAGTCATACACCCAAGTGGAGATCTTCGCTGAGGTGTTGGGGATGAAAGCGGGTTAAAGAGTCAGAGGGAAAGTCATACACCGAAGTAAATCATTTGAACAGTAACAAATTAAGGTGGTCGCAACAGTTATTTGGCCTCCATAATGTGCGCACACATAACTATCCATCCGAACTCTTCGCGTTTAATTACTCTGTCCGAACGGTTATAAAGGCGTGCACACGGTCCGAACAAGTTCGTCTGAAGAGTCCAAACCGTTTACATAGTAGTTCGAATGGGTTTTGAGGATGACAAATGGGTATTTCGTCATAAATGAAACAACGGTGCGGACGTCTTTACGACAGCGTCCGGACGCTATGTAATCCCGTTCGGACCATTTTATATAATCGTGCGCACGGATTGTACATGAAGAAATTCATTTTGTCACCTTGGACGAACCGTTCACATGAGCGGTCCGAACGTGTAGAGAGTACATTCGTACAACTCATGTGAATGGATGGATTGTATTGGGCATGGCGATTTTCAATTTCGTCGCTATTAGACAAAACCGTCCGAACGGTTTCAAGCGACAGAACGCAAAAATAGTCACCTAAAACTTTGTCTGACAAGCTTTAAGTGACAAATCGGCTTTGTCACCCAAAACAATAGGTGACGAACTGGGGACTTTGGGTGACAAATTTTTTTGTCACCCAAAGTTTGTTTTCTTGTAGTGTGAGATGGGGAAGAATGGTTGACGTGTCGACTAGCTGGTCACCTATGCAACAACTTGAAGAATAGGTTAACAGTAGTTGGGGTTTTTCTTTTGCCTAGCCAAAGGGTCGCACTCTGCAGAAATTTATAAGAGGAAGCTTTGATCCGATTTTTAATCACTCATAAAATCCAGTTCACCTAGTAATGCATAAGGGATTGAGCATTTGTAGAATATTTTTGCAATCACTTCTCCAAATATATGAGACTTACTGCAATAATTAACATCACCATTTAGAACATCATAATAGTTTACATGGCTAGCTAAATAATACTTACTGCAATAATTAACATCACCATTTTGATAAGCTTTATGTAACTGCCTTCTCCTATATCTTATATGTAACCTTTCCAGTATTATGTTTATTACTAATAATCTCGATATATACGGTAGTGAGGGTCAGACCCTACAGCAGAACTGGATTGGCCAGTGACAATGTGACTGATTTCACCCGAAATTATAAAGTGCGGTGGCTTTCAAAGACGTGTAACATGTGGGGAAGGGACAAAATTACCATGCTTCGAGTAAGGGGTGGCCTGACAGCTATTTACTGCCTTCGTGTAAATCGGTGCATTTGTCTCAACACTAATTGGTCAGCCACAGGTGTTGGATATCACATCAATTAACCGAATTAGCCAATAAATAAGCAAACTGTCGTATAATGAAACCGTCTATAGCACATACAAATGGTACCAAACATTATAATGAAACCGTCTATAACACATACAAATGGTACCAAACATTTAAGTAGACTATATTTATAATGTATTTGATGTATCCTTTTTCTTTTTTTTAGAGCAATAGAAAGTGACCTTTTTTAATATGAGCAGCAACTTAACAGAAGGTCTAAGAGGGTTCTAGCAAATATTGCCCTTGATAATTTTTGTTTTCCTAATCAAAGATTGCTTTTTAGTTGACGTTGAATAACAGATTCTCATTTTTAAATGTAGGCTCGTGTTCAAGTTTAACTATCCATAATTCAGAAAGAGACATGGTGCGATATTACAATATTTTGTAACGATTAGGATCCTCTCAAATTTCCTACAATTTGGAAAGAGACACACGCAACATATAGACTCAGTATAAGGTTCATATTGCCTAGAACTTTAAACGAGCAACATTGCATAGTATGAGATTGATCTGCTGTGTTTCTCTCTTTAAATTGCACAATACAATTAGAATAAATAATTATAAAGAATTAACCTCAAAGGGTTGGCCTGAGTGGTCAAGAATTGGGGCCTAGGTTTATCGTAGCGTTTAATCCAACTCGATGCACATGAAAAAGGGGCTATAGAAACCAAATTTTTGGCCACAAACTAAATGTGGTTGCCAATAGTTGACTTTTATTAACCGAATTCAAGAAAAAAGGGGCTATAGCAACCAAATTTTTGGCCACCAACTAAATGTGGTTGCCAATAGTTGACTTTTAGCAACCAAATTTCAGGATTGCTGCTATTGAGACTTTTAGCAGCAAATTTAAGACGATAGCTAATTTTTGGACGAAATAGGATATTACCAACTAGATGATTGGTTGTTAAAATTTAAACAATGGCAACCGATATTTTTTTTGGTGGAAATAGGATATTAGCAAACAAATGATTGATTGCTAAAAGTTAAAAAATGACAACCAATATTTTCTTGGTCAAAATAGGATATTAGCAACCAGATGATTGGTTGCTAAAAGTTACACAATGACAACCAATATTTTTTGGTCGAAATAGGATTTTAGCAACCAATCATCTGGTTGCTAAAAGTTAAACAATGACAACCAATATTTAATGGTCGCAAATGATTACCTTTTTGCTACCAGTCTAGGAAAAAGTTGCTAAAAGATAAACAATGGCAACCAATATGGCCTTTAGAGACAAATTCATTAGCAACAGACCCAATTTTGTTGCTAAAAGTACGTTTTATGCGACAAAATTTTAAATTATCGCTTTAACGAACCCAATTGCGTTGCAAAAATTATGTCGCAAAAAAAAAAAATTTTGTCGCTAAAAACTCTAATTACAATTTTTTAACGACAAATGTTACATGTCGCTAAAATATATTACTAATATGATACAAACATTTGACTGAGATTTAACCATCTAGTGTTTATTTTTATTTAACTTGTACACTATATCTCTGATATTAAAATATTATGCAAAATAATATAATAAAATAATTTACTATTGATATTCATTTGTCACCTCACATTTAATCACAATTTACCAGCTAGAACTTCCTTTTACATTGGCGGTTGAGATATCTTCTCACCTCACATTTAATCTTTACCGTTGCTAGTCATTTAACCCTAACTCCTCTCATCTTCATCACACTTCTTCTTTTCTTTTTCTCACACAACGGCTATGACAACTACCCATGTATTTTTTCTCCTCATACAGCTGCGACAACTACAAAAATCTTCATATCTTCTTATACTTTTTGCTATTTTTTCGATAGATCTATCTACAAAAGACTTTGAGATTCAACTTTTTTTTCTCACTAATTTTTTTGGCTCATGCAGGTGACCTGAAAGGGAATCTAAGCCTTTTCTTTCTCATGGATGTATATTTCTGTGGGTTCGAATTCAAACTATAGATTTATGTTCGAATTTAAAGAGAAAGGTCTTCTGTGGGTTTGATTTTTGCAAATTGTAGATTTTTGTGGGTTCGAATTCACTGTAGATTTACGTTCGAATTCAAACGGTAGTCTTTACTTTGGGTATCTGTTTGATTTTTCAAATGCTTATTCTGTAGATTTTCTGTAGGTAGGGCTAAACAAAATCAAACCGGATTTGCGGTTCAGTCCGGTCTTTTTTTTTTTTAAATGTGGTCCGGTTCGGTCCATGCCTTTTGACAAACTGGACCGGACCGTATTTATTAATATAAATAAAAAAATGTTTTTTTTTTATATTTTTTAATACAAATTACAAACTTAAAAAGTTTAATTTTAATCTAAACTAAAACTCTACATTTTTATATGTCATTCCCCCTTCGAAATTAACCTAAATTTTTTTATAAATTTTATAAAAATGAAACCGGTCCGAACCGCATTTGGCTGGACCGGACCGAACCACTTATAAGTGGTCCGGTCCGGTCCTCCATATAAGCACAACCGGAAATTCGGTCCGAAAACTTGACCGGATTTCCTGTTGTGCAGCCCTACCTGTAGGTGTGCATTTGATTTTTTAGATGTTTAAACTGTAGATTTCTTGTTGGTGTGCATTTTACTTTTGGGTGTGTTTTATCTAGGTGTGCGTTTGATTTTTGCAGTTGAAGGGATGTGTTGACCTGTATCTAGGTTCTCATACTCTCACTTCGGTCTGGCAGAAATTTCTTGAGATGGACATTCTGGTTGAAGGGATTCCCCAAAGGGAAATGTAAGATCACAATCTCCCTAAAATGGTACTTGTTGATCCCCTTCAATGTAAGATCACAGTCTCCCTAAAATGGTACTTGTTGATCCCCTTCCTGGATACTTCATAGATACTTTCACAAGGTACTTTATTTAGACTTCATATATGCACGAGGATGGGATGCTTTTTGACCGGTCTGCTATTTTAGATGCGTGAAATCTCTTCAAATATTTTTAAACCTGCCTCCTGTATGCAACAAGCATGTTTAGCAAAAGAAAAAGAGAATTCCTAGTTTACTATGCGGTCATAATATATCAATTTAGTTTTGTTTTTTTCCCTTCATTTTTGAGGAAAGAAAACTGAAATCTGACATACCTCGCCAAGACCCAGGTCCATATAGAATAGAGGAAGATATGTACGGTTTTTTTCCTAGACTTATGTTTGCAATTTGCCAGCAACTAACAATTTCTACTGAATTACTGCCTTACAGATAATAGATGTGTTGATGCAGGTAATGATGTGTTGATGCAGGTAATTGAAAGAATGTGGAAGTGAAACATATTCTAGCTACTGTGAGCAGAGTGGAAGGATATGGAAGGTAGGCGAACAGAGTACGACTAATAGCTGGAATTTGTTACTATACAGTTTTTATTTTAGTTTCATTGAGGCAACTCTTATGTAAAAATTTGGTTCTTATTATTGTAAAAGTATTTTTAGAGGATACAACAAGTGTTGTATATTCAATTTCTTTACAGATGAAAATTATATTGAATAAATGTTTACTTTTATTGAATTTTTCGTTTATTTGTGTTGTCTTTATAAATTTTCACATAATATTGATGCTTATTGAGGAAAAAAATTGATTTTAGTTGCTAATGTTACCCAAGAAACCCATTGAGTGGGCCACCATTAGGGGCAAGAATAGTGTCAGTAGACAAAAAGGAGCCACTAGCAACGAACTTTTGTGGTAGACAAAAAAGCCCCCTAGCAATTAAATAGCGTTTTTCGTTGCCAAAGGTTATTGCCCACAAGGCAATTGCAACGACCTCGCTCGATGATCTCTTTTTGTTGCAATAGGTCTTTAGCAACCAATTAGCCAACTTTTGCCAATCATAATTGTCCCAGTTAGAGTCCAAATTTCTTGTAGTGATGTCTAGATTTCTTTTATTATCAAAACAAAATTATAAAGAATTATTTACCAACTTGTAAAAATTTTCGTTATAGACCTTATAAATCTGCTTATTTTGTGTGTTTCTCCGAACTAGTGACCCCACAATATGGGCACAGCAGTGATTTTTCAAGTAGAAATCAAATACATTATAATTATCATTTTGGCACCCGAAGTTCCGTCAATTCCAATCCTGGTTCCGAAAAATGCCAACAAAACATTCTCGTGCATCGTTTCTCTCATAATTATCGCTTCTAAACTGTCAAACTCTATACCTTACATTGATAGGTTTATATTTTGTGTTTGAGTTAAAAAAAGCTCACCCTTAAAATTTAGTCACATTTCACCCTTCAACTGTATTGTAAACTTTGCACTATTAATTTAGAGCAAAATTCATATATATTTTAAATCTGTAAATATTAGTGATGAAATCTTGTTTCAAAATAAAAATTATTAATTTATGTCCAAATTGTTGTGAATTTGTAAAATATGATAAAATTAATAATTTAAAATGGAAAGGGTCTTAACTATAATAATTGATTAATGAAAAGTATGTTTAACCTTAATAGAATATTAATTATCAAAATATAATATGAGGTATAAAATATAAACTTAGAGTAGATTGTTTAAAGTATAATATTTTGAATTTTAGAGGAGAAAAAAACCCTTTATTTACTAGGAGAATAATTCCGCCCAGCGTCAAATGGGAGGCTTCCCCGACCCTCTGGGCCGTAGACACAGCTAGCAGTCGAAACTTGCCCTAAGGAGTAAAAACCAGTCATAACTACAAACCAATACAAGCATGAATTCCATTAAAATTTTAGGAAACCGAAAAGGTTAGCAGCAGCCTGTTTGACAAATCGGTTAGCAACGCCACGGTTGGTTCCAACCGTGTGAACCTGCATCATGGGATTCATTGAAACACATTAATAGAAACCCATCCAATCTTCACGGTTGCCATTATATCACAAAAAAAAACCAAATACATTATAAATAGTCTGACTTAAATATTTGGTACTATTTATATGAGTAATAGATGGTTCATTATACGACAGATTGCTTATTTATTGGCTAATTCGGTTAATTGAGGTAATACCCAACACCTGTTGTCGTTGACCATTTAGTGTTGAGTCAAATCCACCTTTTTACACGAAAGCAGTAAATAGCTGTCAGGCCACCCCTTACTCGAAGCATGGTAATTTTGTCCCTTCCCCACATGGTACACGTCTCTGAAAGCCACCGTACTTTACATTTCGGGTGAAATCAGTCACACTGTCACTGGCCAATCCAGTTCTGCTGCAGGGTCTGATGTCATGACAACACTAATGCGCCTACCGTGCATAAATAGAAAACAGTTTTCAAAAATATAACCCGCACTCAGCTTTTCAAAAGTCTTTGAGATATACTCTCCGTTACTATTTGTTGGTTGAGTGAACCGACATTAAATTTAGTGAAATTTTTTATTTCTTAGTATATTAGTTTGGATTCTTATCATCAAGATTTATCTTATTAAAAAAAATTTAATTCTAAAATTTTAAGATCTACCAAGATTGAGTGTTCTAGTTGTGAAGAAGCAGATTGCACATGGATGTACGGAAAGATTGACTTGGCTGCGTAGATCAATTTTAGAATCAGACTTTGTAACACTCGAGATTTCTATTTTAAAATTATTTGAATTTTTTATTTGATATTTGAAATGTATTTTTTTAAAAAATTTAAAATTTGAGCTTATGTCATTGAAAATAGTTGAATTTTTATCTTTGACCTAGTCACACCTTCTTAAAATTTTAAAGATTTATGATTATTCAAAATTAAAAGTTGTAGAGTTTAAAAGGGAGTTTATTCCTAATGTGAGTCTATATATATTTACATATTGGTTTTAATTTTTACACACCTCAATTTTACGCCAATAAGAAGAAAAATGGTTTTCTTGCTTTCAACAATGTAAAGAAATTTTCTTGAAGCAAATTCAGGTATTTCAAATTTTTTGACTTTTTGAGTTGTAATCTTTTTATGAGAGATCAAACCATAGAGTGTCTAGATCTAGCCCTAATTATTTAAATATTTTCAAAATAGTTTTAATGAGTTTCTTGGAGTAATTGAAATTTGGGTTGAAGATTTATTCAGAAAAAATCAGATTTTTATTTGAGTAGGAGATCAAATTATTTTTTTATAGCTTACCCTAGGTCTAAAAATTCTGATTTTTATATATTTCCTACTAGAAAGCTTCAGGAGGATCGAGTTAAAGTTTCGTAATTTTTGAAGATGTATTATATATGTTTTAAAATCCGGAAGTTAGGCTTAGAGAAATCGGAATTTCTGAGAAAGATACTTTGATACATATTGGAGTTTTAAACAGGATGACATATCTAGGCTTTGAATTTCAGTATGATATTATATGGGTATCTTTATAACATATATATGAATATTGGGTATAAATTTTAGAGATTTTTCGATATTGGAATAGACGAGTATCGAATTATTCAGGGTATAGTTTGACTCCGTGAACATAGGTCAATGTCAATTTTATTGACTAAGTTTTACGATGAATCTGGATATGGAATTTTATAGGTGTATAGTTAACATCTTAGGAAAGAACAAAATTTTTAATTTGGGGAGTTTAGGGAAACCTGAGATAGGTAATTTATATTTTAGAATATGACGTGTGAATTTCAGATTTAATCCTGTCGGGCAGACATAGAGTTTCATTTGTGTTTTCGTTTGAGCGTATTATAATAGGTTACATTTTGTATTGATAGGTGCTAAGACTAAGGCTTATTTTCTTGATAATCCAGGTAAGCAGGATTATTATGCTAGATTTTCTAAAAAAACTGAGGTGATATTTGAAAATTGCATGTTTTTATTGAAAACCCTCGGAGTTTTATGTGCATTATTTTATGATGAAATTGTCAAAGATTATAGCATAAAATGTGTAAACATAAGTCTATTTTTATGTCTAATGATTTTACATGATGTTTTCATTGATTTAAATCAAAGCATTTTGATATTTATTGTTATTCAAGATTTGTGCATGATATTTCATGAAAAGAAAGGAAAGATGCAAAGTTCAAAGTGATGTTTATTTTATGATATGTTATGTATTTTCAAACCCAGAGTTATAGAGACAGCGCATTGGTACCAATTGCAACCCATTGAGTGCACTCATTCTGGAAATAGAGTGGTTTATTTTGTAAATTCTTACCGAGTGCACACTTGGACATGACCAAGCCTTAGTAAGGAATAATTCTATCCAAAGTATTGACTTAGTTTGGCTGATCTCAAACTAGGTAGCAACTGCACAACCCTGTCACAGGGGTAAAGTGACCCATAGTTATTGCCAAAGGAATTTTCTTATATAGATAAAACTGTTTTTTCTATAGTATTATGTTATATAGATAAAACTGTTTTATTGATAAAGATGTTTTATTGAAATTTCCAAAAATAACTTTCAACAGTTTAGAAAGATTTTTATACATTTTGTCTCTTACTGTTAAAATGTGGCTCATGAGATACACACTAACATAATGATTTTACTTACTGAGTTATCGAACTCACCCACTATTGTTTTCTTTATTTTTAGATGTTGATCAGGAAAGTGTCGATAGTTAGGATTAGATGGCACGTATGCGGGTAGTTGAGAGATTATTATAATAAAAGTCTGACTCTAGTATAAGTCTAATCATGTTTAGATTTGTCTTTGTGTTTTGAAAGAGTTTTTAAGTTTTCTTAAGAGAGATTTATTGAAGTTTTCAAATAAAGTTTATACAACATTTTTTAGATATGTTTTTAAATCAAAAGTATAATTGTTTATTGTTAGTAAGCCACCTTCTAGCCTTTAGGTTTGGGGCGTGACAGACTTCAAATGGAAGAGAAGTTCCCCATTCCCTGCAAGGTGCAGAGCTGGATGTTGTAGTCCAGGTAAGGTTACAGTTGGGGGTAGACTAGCAACGGGGTGTTGGTAAGTTTATTGATCACTGTGTACTGAGTTTGAAGTGTCTAGTAGATTATTTTAAACCGGCCTTGGGTTCGGAGAGTTTTTACCTCTTGAAAGATTCTTTGAGTGGGTTTTATCTTATGTGATTGTGATTTCTTAAATGATTTAGTGTTGTTGCAATATATATTCATATGTTTCTTTGATTAAGAAAGATATTTTTGAATATATTGAAGCATTGATAATCTGTATTATCTTATCCATATTGATATGTTATTCCGCATAGTATATTGTTGATATTAGTGTCCTTGAAATTTACTGATAGTCTTGTGAGAGTGTGTAGTTGTAAGTTCAAAAAGAATCGAAAATTTAGAGAACCTATTCAACCCCCCTTCTAGGTTCAGATTCTAGTACATTGAGTCTTAAACTATCTTGTTCAAGTGGTATCAGAGCCAGGAGGACATGAGTTCAAGTCACGGGAGCGTCATCGTGAGGAAGGGATTGTTGGAGTTCCACAATACCACTTCCTACGAGCACTCTTAGAATAGGCCCGCTGGGTGCGATGCAAATGTCATAAAAGACTTAAGTGACGCTCTCTTGACACCAATTGATTTTGAGAGGAATGGTGGCTCAATGGTCCGACATTAATTAATGAGAAATATGATACCAAGCTTCTAAGTTTTACAAGTCATGTAGAAAGACAATAACAAATGAGAGTAAATTGCATATATCATATGATCAAAAATAAAGATAGAAGAAACTTCGGTATTCAAACTTGAGGGCATGGAAATTTTTACAAATCAAAAGGATTTGCATATTCAAACTTGAGGGCATGGAAAGTTCTACATGCTTATTTGCAGTCTATTTTGATGAACAAAAACACAAAGGAAGAAGACATTATATATATACACGCACCTCTTATTGGGTTATATTATTACATATATCCATACAAAGCCTAGAGGTAAAGATAAAAAGGTATGAGATCAATGGAGTACTAGTGGTACTGTGTCAGGTTATTAAAGGTATACCCAAGCATCACTACAAAAAATATAGTTTTAGGTGACAAAATTTTGGGTGTCAAACCAAATTTTGTCACCTAAAGTGAACTTTCCATGACAAAATATTAATTTTGTCACCCAAAACCATCAAGGAACACCAAAACCGTTCGGATTGGTCAAAAACATGTTGGGATGTATTTCTGGTGTGACGACATACACGCGTCGCGAATGAGTGATGATAAAAATCGTGACAAAAACAAAATCTCGTTCGGACTAACAAGAAAACCGTCTGGACTCTATGGAGGGTGACAAATTCCAAATCGTCATAAGTGAGTGACCTTTAGAATCACAATTTTACAATATTGTTCGTTTTATACAAAGTCGAATGTACATTACCTAACGAATCATAATCGTCATGAACATTCAACGCAGTCCGGACGTTACAAACAACGTTCCAATGAAAAAAATAACAAAGTCCGGACGATAATAAAAATTTCCAAACAGTTATGAGCGCCTATTCCATGAATCGTGCGGTTCCACGTTGCAAAACTTTAGACACGTGACGTCGATACCGTCCGGACCAATAAATACAGTCCGGACGGTATGAGTTCTAGAACATTTTCGAATCGAGCATATTTAATGACGTTAAATTTAATTGGGCAACGTGTGCATATAACCACTGAGAAGCGTCCGAACTCTAATCATAAAAGTTCGGACGCTTCCTGAACACATTAAACCCGAACACATTTACAAAATCACAATCCCATTCACATCTCTCAAACTTTTCTCCCAAACGTTTTCAATACCCGTTCGAGATCCCTCAAAAAACTTCAAATAAAACTTTCTTCACAAATTTGCTTCTCAATTTCATACATTTCAATTCAATACAGTCTGTTGTTTAGTTTGTTGCGTTGTTTGCATCCATCAAATTAAGTTGTTTCGTTTGTGTTCGTCGGAATGCGTTCGGATAACTTTTACACCGTCTGAACCCTTTCCATATAGTCCGGAAGGCATTGTTACGTGCAGACGTCCGAAAATTTAAACAACGCGGTTTGACGTTCGTGCGAACAGTTTATGCTTATGTTCCGACAGTTTTGCTAGGTTAACGATGGAACGCTCTGAGAGAAGTATCACCAATGTCGAGGAACAAACAGATCGACCAGCTTGGGCAAATGCCTTTTAGCGGAGTAAAATGAGAGTATTCGGGCGATAGTAAAGCCAACGCATTCGTTGTGCATGGAGATCCAATGCCGCTTGACCGGTCTGGAGACCAAACTTGCTCTAATTGATAGTGTTTGATGGAAGTGCTGAATATTATGACGATGACACTCTTCTCTATGAAAGAACAATTGTCTCAATTGTCCCAGTTTGTCCATACCGTTCCGATACAGATGTAGACACTCGTCAGACGGGTGGATAATATGGAGGAGCATTTGGCGCATGTTCATGACGCCCTCGGACAAGATATAGACGAGCCAGAGGCAGCTCGTGAATTGAAGTAGTCTTCTGTTTATGCTTTATCACTATTATTTATTTATCGTTTGAATGACTGTTTCTGGCTTATATTAGACATTATCATTGTGTTTTTCTTTCAGTATTTGAATTATTTTTGATATTTTATAATAATTATATTTTTTCATTAGATTAAATTTATTACAATTTAAACTGATAATTAGTACAATTAAATAGGTGATTAGTACAAGTGATATGTTAACGGAACGATTAGTGTAATTAGATTGTAACGGTTAGTGTAATTCCCTTGCAATTACAATTAAATTGGTGATTAGTTATAATGAATATTTAATATAAAAGTATCTCTAACTATATATATATATATATATATTTTATGTATTTAAAATAAATAAATAAAATTAAAAATTTAAACTAAATTATATTGTGTTAAATTTAATGAACTAAATTAAATTAAGAGAAATAAATTTGTTACATAAATTAAATTATTTAAATAAATTAAGTTTTGTGAAGTAAAGTAAATTATTAGGCTACGTGTGCAGAAAAGAGTCTAGCACCCTTCTATGAGTCCGGACGGTAGAGACATATTCTCAAAAGTAAACAGTTCGACATTCTCTGAAATACCAAACCATTTCTCACAACAAATCACTCCAAACTCATGTTGTTTCTTCTCAAATCTTGACGTAATATCACTCATTCGAGGATCTAATCACATCCAGGTATGTTTTGTTTACTTTTAACAAGATTTTAATGGGAAAATTTTCATTTTTTATAGTTTTAGGTATAGAATTTCAAGTCCATTTTTACATAGTACATTGTGTTTTTTGATTGATTTTTTACGTAGAAATTGATTGTGTTAAGTGTTAGGTTTGTTTTAAGTGTATTGGTTTGTTTTTTTGTTGTATTTTTGGGCGTGTGTGTGAGGTGGATGGATGCTGCCATAGCTGAGTTAACTTGTTCTCCTCCAGAAACTGTCCGGACGCTTTCTAAAGATGTACGGACCCTTTCATTATGTGTCCGAACTCTTTCATGAGTTGTCCGAATGATTTCTTGAGTCATTCGGACTCATGCTGAAGTCATTCGGTGGTATAGGCTATATGTAGGTTAATTCTCTATTTTACATTCGGACGCCTGATAGTATGCCTAAGGTTATATTTTGTCGTTTTGATTGTGTCTAAAAACTTTTTCAATGCAGGCCGGACGTATGAATGTTAAATTTAAATAATTTTTTATCTGCTTTGGGTTCAGGCGGTATCCAAAGCTGTTCGAACTCATGTTAGACTTTCAAAACGGATACGTTGATGTTTTGGTAAAGTCCGGACGCTTGACGTAAATGTCCGAACAGTAGTGGTATTGTTTGGACGTTGTTTATATGTGTTCGGACGGTGTGGTTATTGTTCGGATGTATTTCTAACCGTGTGGACACTGTTTTGTGCAGATCTTGAAAAAATGTGCAAGCGTGCACATACCAGCGGCCAGGCTGATGACGAGCAACCTTCCATTCGAGCTTTATGCGATTTCTCATCCTTCAACCTTATCATTATGTGCCGCTCGATTGTTTTCGAGCGGGACATCAAGTTGGCAGATTTTTACGACCTCACATTTGAGGGTAGGATGCTTCCAGAGGGGTGGTGGAGGCTTCCACAGGACTGGCTATGTATCAAAGAATCTGGTGTGTGAGTTTTATTGTGCTATATACGGGCGAGGGACCTCGATGAGCCTAGTACGAAGGTCATTGTCCGTAACGTACCGATTATATTCTCGTCCGACGAGCTTACAAATTTCTTGGGGTACGAGAGAGATTTAGCAGCGTTCCCAAATTTGCCAATGAGCCAGGAGGGCCGGCCTACTAAGGCCGAGGTATTATGTTGGGCGAGGATTCAACTATTTTGGAGGGCAGCTATATTATACACGGGCAGTTGCTTCCTTTTTGTCAGATTATGCACCTGATCCAATGCTCCCTTGACCCGAAAAAGCACACCACAGAGTTGTCTTATAACTTGGCCGAGTTCCTATTGATATAGCATCATACATCTACCAGTCCATTCATGCACAGGCCTTGAAGAGTGATGCTACCATTTCATTGCCGCACGAGATTTTCTGACCCAGTTCCTGCACACCATGATGGTACCCAAGGGTGCTGACGAGCCGAGGGCACTTCCAGTAGGGCTGATCAACAAGATAACGCTCTCCAAATCGATGGCTCAGACATGCCGAGCGCTGCAATCTGCTCGGGCTGTTAGAGTTAGATGACAATTTCAACCTGAGGAGGCAATGGAGAGGCAAGATCCTGGATATGGTTCAACCCAGGAGCTTGGGGCATAGCGGCCGAGTTGGATGGATCGTATTATGAAGAAGCTGACTCGGCGGATGGAGTCGGTCTTGCAGCCCACTCATGTCATGGTCAGTGATATAAGTCATCGGCTGACAGCTTTGGAGTAGAAGGTTGCAGACATGGACGTTGGGTGGAGGAAGGAGGTCCTGAAGGGTGTGGCAACTAGTGCGGAGCTCTTTCCCTTGAGTGAGCGAGTCGGGCTGATAGAGGAGCATCTTCGCCAAGTCCGTCACATTCTGAAATTCACCGATGATGATGATGATGATGAGCGTAGTCTAGTTGCTTTGTGGACATCTATTAGTTTTGTTTTATTTGGAAATTTATTTTTTTATTGCGTTTTGAGGACATTTTACTTTTATATTATCTTTTGTGGACATGTATTGGTATTTATTTGATGTTATTTTGTTCATATTATGTTTTAACGATATTTGATATATATTTTTTCAGTTATGTTACTTGTATTTATTGGAACTTAATATAATATTTTAATTAATGTTACGTTTCTAATTTCGGTACACTCATTCAAACAAATATTGTCTTTAGAACTTAACATACTTAAGGTTTTTTTTATATTATCAACTAACTTTGGTTATTTAAAACATGCTAATAAATTTAATTGTATAAGTTTTTAAAAAAATGAAAACCAAAATAAAAAATGTCAATAACCATTCGAACGTTAAGGTTATCGTCCGAACTTTTTACTGTAAGCTCGAACAATGTCGTATTATGTAAAATAAACCATCCGAACACTGGTTTATACGGTCGGGACGCTTGAAATTAAAGAATCATTTTGGACGGTTGGTTTGATATCATCCAGACGTTAGCATCTTGGTATTTCTAAAATGGTATCGTGTAACGTAAGGTAGTGTTCGGACGGTTATGTTATTTCCGGACGCTTGTGAAAAAGATGAGACGGTGTCGTTTGGGGATTTCTAAAATGGTGTCGTGAAATGTAAGTTTGCGTGCGGACGTAAAATACAACGTTCGGACTAGGTGAAATTTTAAGCGGCAACAATTCCCCCCGAAAAATTATACATGTATGCGTCCGAACTACATTGAAGGCGTCTTAAGGGCTTGTATTCGGTTGAAGGATGAGAAATCGCAGACAGTATAGCCAAAACGTAAAAAACTTTAGAAAATTTGAGAGATTTGAGCAAGAGGAGAAAATGAGAGCTAATTTTGGACGTCAATCTCATTGAAAAGGGTGTGAAAGGAGCAATTCATTTGGGATTTCGTATTGGATTGCATTTGAGGTTAGTGAGTTTTAAAATTTCTTTTGTTTTAGGATGAAAAACATGGATTTAGGATATCAAATGATGTGTTTTTCCAATTTTTAGGGTCTAAAATGATAGTAATGGAGTCTGGATTGGTTGTGATGTGTTTTATATTAAAGTGTTTGTGATTTGGGTTGATTTTGGCATGAATTTGTGGTGAAAATAGAGTCTGTGTGGTGAAGAATTGTCTTGTTCGACAATCGCTGTCCGGACGTCATATAGTCCATCTGGACTCTATTTTTTTCAAACGCTTTGAGAAAACGTCCGAACGGTTATATGTATTGTTCAGGCGTTTTTTTCGTCCGAACTGTTCTTGTTGTTATGTCAAGCATTCATTTAGTAGTCATAGCCTCCGTTTAAGAATTACACGAAGTTCGGATAACGAAATCGATGTAATTCTTGAATTGTCCACGTTATGGATAATTTGAGTTTACAATATGCGTAATGTACGTAATAGTATCTACTATTCTGACATATGTGTTTAGAAATTTCCATGCAAATCTCCTGTTGTCCTTCGGATACATATTCAACATTGAGCTTACACAAATGCCTTAAATGGTGGGTGTTTATGCTCAATGTTGTAGGCGTGTATCTGGGGACCGAGTGTTAGTAAGTATAATTTATTAAATTTTAATTGCTAAAACTTTTTTGCGATTCTAACTGTTATATATGTTAAGGATGACTTCTAACTAGATTACGACTGAGCCGAGGATCGCATCATTGTGACGTCTACGATGAACACAGCATATAATACTCACAAAAATATAATGTTCCAACAGTAAATGTCCGTTCAATTTCAAAGAAGAGGCGTTAGAGCACCTGTATCCCAATATAAACAAGGAAAAATGGACTCGTGTTTGTGATTTGTTCGCGAGCTAAGAATTTCAGGTTAAACATTTTTATTTCGTCTTGAACGTTTATTTTAACTATATGCTTAATTGTGGTAACAACTGTATATGCACAATGCAGAGGAGGAGTGCAATCAACAAGGAGAATAGAGCTAAGCTGAAGATTGTACATACATCGAGAGTGAGGTCCTTCCAACGCGTTAGAGCGTTGTTAGAAAGTAATAAATTTACATTTTTATTATTTATTATTTAAATAAATGACTTAGGTATTTTAATATGCATGTTCTATATTTCTTTTGGTGTATAGAAAAATCCAGAATCTGATAAAATTAGTCCTTTGTTTCTTTATAAAAAGCCGCATACTAATAAGGATGACATGTGGACTTCAGAAGATGCACGAGAAAATTTTGTAAGTAGTAACGTTAGATTTAATGATGCATTTGTATGCGTTTATGTTTCATATGTACTAGTTTTACCTTCTTTTCTAATTTTGTAGGAAAAATGGAGGCGTTACAGTTGCAGCACGAGTCAGAGGGAAAATCATACACCGAAGTGGAGATCTTCACAGAGGTGTTGGGGATGAAAGCGGGTTACGTTCAAGGTTTAGGCCGTTCAGTACGGTCTGTTGGATCATCTTCATCAGCATTATCCGTTGATTTGTCCTAGAGATTGGAGGAGGCCAGATTACATATTGAGGAGATAAGGGTTAGACAGATGGAATATGAAGCTCTTCTAGTCAAGCGGTCAGATATGGAGCAGGCGATGCGAGAGCATCTGCAGATGATGAAAGAGCAGCAACGAAAAAAAGACGAAGAGCACTAGAAGATTATGCAGGAGCAGCAAAGGACCTTAGTGGAACAATAAGAACAGAGGATGCAACTAATGGCAGAGCAGATGATGGAGCAGATCATACAGCTACAATCTCGTTCGACACCCAAATAAAAATTTGTTTAGATTTATGTATTTTTACTACATTGTCAGTACTTATCGATTTTGTATTTTATTTACTTTTAATAACGATTGCATATTTGTAGATATTTTATTATATTATGAGCATCAAATATCTTTCTAATTATATTACTTATAAATTATTTTTAAAATTTTAATTAAATTAATTCAAATACGTAGCAAATCGTTCGAATGGTAACAAAGGTTGTCCGAACGGTTATTTGACGTCGATAACGTGCGCATGCATAACTACCTATCCGCACACTGCGCGTTTAATTCTTACGTATGAACGGTTATTCTCGCATGCACACGGCCTTTTATTAAGCAAGCGTGCGCACGATACAACAATACGTTCGAACGTGTTCGTCTTAACAAGCATCCGCACCGTATATATAGACGTTCGAACAGCTCATGCGAACGGATGGACTGTACTGACCATGAAAATTTTCAATTTCGTCGTTATGGCATAAAACTGGACGGTTTTGTAAACCGTCCGAACGATTACGAGCTACAGAACGCCAAAATCGTCATCCAAAACTTTGGCTGACGAGCTTTAGGTGATAAACCAGATGACAACTCGGTTTTGTCACCCAAAACTTTAGGTAACGAAATTAGCACTTTGGATGATAAATTTTTTTGACAGCCAAAGTCTTTTTTCTTGTAGTGCATATACCCTTCTTCATGCATTACCAATGTTAATCCGTGACAGTTAAAAATTGTACGAGCCTTCTGATCATTTGGACTGTTGTACTTCTTCGATCGTTTTAATGACCAACTTGGAGCTCATGTTGTACTTGCGTAGGTTCTCCTATATTTTAAGGTCTCCCAAATGCGAGCTAATGAGAGGTGACCAGAATCTCCTCTCTCATTTGAAAAGGCAATTCGAGATGCTAAAGACATTGCACGTACTATATAGACTTTGGAATATATATATATATATCTCTTAGGGATATATGACTATCCTTCAAGATCCTCCCAGAAGGGTATATTAACTTTTGACCAGTCGACAGTTTGTGAAGCTTGGGTTTTGCAAATTAATACTACCATGTGTCACTTCATATAGATAACAGAATATTGCAAAATGTTCTAAAGTATATATCAGATTTGCCGCTCAGAAAGTAATCAGAAAAGTATCAGAATTGCCAGTATATTTTTGGTAACCGGGGTCCATTACAATTAATATATATCCACAGCTACAAGTTGCTAACAAGGAACCAATTGTATAGAGACAGACAAAAAATTCCCTTGGAACTTCAGAAAGCATATATATTGATGAGTATACATATATGGTCCAATTTTGGCTAACCAACATGTCCCTGTTTTGGCAAAAGGTGTAGCTAGCTAGCAAGCTAGCCTATTCTTACAAATTAAGCACGGCCCCGATCTGCAAATTAGCAACTTGGATAATTAAAAGTAATCGCATGCATCTTGACTGAGGCGAACTTTGGCAACCGTCAACTAGGGTGTTGAGGTTCCTGTCATCTGCCTCATCCAGGACAACGAGATGCAAAATCTCCCGGCCTTCTCCCACAATTAAAGCAAGATGTAGCGCCGAAATTTATCAGACCCATTGTCATAATCTCATGAAATATCTGAGCGTAGAATCAGAATGCCCTCAGAGTCCATACTCCTGTGGGTGAAAATCAGAAGAAGAAGAAGAAAAAGAAGATGATATTTCTCTCGCTCATAAATGGGTTTTTAACCTATCTCTCCGTATTGATATATATTTTCTGAACCAACGAGTTCATGGTGTACTTCTCAGAAGCAGTGAAAAGTCTTCCCTCTACCAGGACAATCTAAAACTTGTCGCACTTAAATATTGCGAACCAAATTTCAGACCTCTGATATGAAGTTCGAAATAAAAGATCAACGAAACGCACGAGAACAAAACCCGTGGATCCATTACTCAATTGACACCTACCTTTTGTTAAGGTCAGCCACAGGAACCGATTTACATGATCCGAAATTAGATCTTTCATCAATAGCAAACCTGAGTCAATCTTCCATCTTCTTTTTGGCCCTAACTCGACTCAACCAACGAAACATAAACTCTAACAACTGTTACCACAGCTATCAAAATTTCTGTCATGATTCGTCACCATGTGAAAATACAATTGAAAGAGAGAATGTTACACGAAGAAAATATGCATATGGCAGTGCACAATACAAAGTAAAATTAAGTTAACCATAACACTGACATAAGAGGGTAGATTAAAGGCGAGTAATAACTGAAGTGTAAATTGGAGTGAAGATGGGGATGGGGATCATGAGGGGCTGAAGGTGATGACAGAAGAATAGAGAGCACAAAGGCGCGAGATGCAAACTCCTTGCATATCACCATCTGTGCTCTCTATCTTCTGTCAACAACATCACCAGTGCCTCCTCTTCCCCAGCTTATCGTCCCTAGTCTCTGGTCTTTCTCAGTACACAATCATTAACCCATTTGCTCTAAAAGGAAAGAGAGAGTGAGATAGAGAGTAGTAATTGGAGGATGGCCTATAAAAGAGTACTGCCACCAGCCTTTATTTATAGGAGAAAAAGGAACCCACTGTAAAGAATTGTATAAAAGGCCGGTGGATGCTTCAATGACTGTTTCTACTTGTAACCGTTTCTCACGAGACAAAAGTTTTGAAGGACATCCACTTATTGTAACTGCCTAACAACCCTACTAGTACGGTTCTGTGAGATATTTTAGATTTTTTTTCCCCCTTTCCCCTTGATCTCCTGTTTGAGCTTAAGCCTGTCACGAATAGGATAATCTGCCTTCCCAGTATCCAAACATCCTGGGTGCAAGATAATTTTTCCATTGGTTTGAGAGGTTAATTAATACTAGGGCCCAAGGGTGTTTGGAGGATCATGCCGCTCCACTCCCACATTTTTGCAGAAGCTGTTTCAAATTGGCTATCAACACCCCCCCCCCCCCCCCAAAAAAAAGACTAGAATGTTAATTAGGGGAACCTAATTATAAACTTGTATCTCTATTGCAGCATCACCGTGCATCTAGCAGAGCGCTAGCTATAGCCAATCCTCTGTGAAATGCCGGTTGGGTGATCGTTATCTTTAATCTAATTATAGAATATGCTTTAAGATATTTTTCGTAATTGGTAATACCAGGGGGCAGGGGTTGAATGATTCAGCGAGTATCTGCAGTGTCCGTAAGATGAATACGTAGTACCCCATGCAGAATTCACTTTCAGTACTGAGCCTTTGTAGCAACTTTATCTAATATGCATCATGTGCATGATGAAGATGTTCGTAATCTTTTGAGATAATTGGTATGTCATAATATATCGTGCATGCTAGTTGTTAATTATTATTCACTTCTAGTTGACTTTTTATCATGGGTGCATGAGACCCACAATTCTGAAAGCACTGTAGGCTGCCAATTAGATAAGCCTTCAAGTGGTTCAAATTAAACGCTTAGAAAAGGAAAGCATGAATGGACAAATAACTCATGAAGGAGGGGGCGACATGCATGTTTGAAGTCATCAGTTACGACAGGGAGCTACACAGACATCCACTTCAATTGAAGCCCAACCGCATGATATTAGAACAGGATAGATGCATGTCACCATCACCAAGACAAGTGACCCATTAAAGAGAAGCGACAAGTCATGAGATCGGCTAGAGTTATAGTTCATTGATTCGCATACTTTTTCTAATGTGTCACAAATGACTAGGTTAAAGCATACTTAAACTGAAGCAAGTGATAAGATTACAAACCAATGAGACCCGCTGAAAGCTGTAATGTCCTCTTTCTTGACTGCATATTGGCAGGAATCAGGATGATGAATAGAGTTCCGCAAATAAAGCTGTAATGTCCCATCTATGATGAAGTAGTATACAATACGTTGATCCCAATATTTCTTTACTCATGATCAGACACCATGGAAAAGAAAGGCACAGTAGTTGTAGACCTAGCTAAGACCATTGTCTCAGCGTAGATTGCAAAGCTTAACACAGCCCTATCCCTCTTCGATCGCTTCCTCTCTCTCTATCTTTGTATTGCACCTTTTCGACCTGCAGCTGGGACGAATGTCTTCCGTGGAGTCATTTTTGTTTAACTTTGGCAGTTTTTGTTGGATTTGGAAGGATCCCTCATGAAAATATTGCATAAAATGATTAATCTTGGATATATGTTAGGGTAAGAAATCTAAAAGTTAAATCGATAGCATGTTGTCAAGGAATGAAGATATTGGATTAAATGAAATGAATAATTCAATATCTATTTATAATTTCCCTTACAACACTTCGCGAAGCATTGACTTTATGAAAATTCACCTCACTTCGAACTAAAGCATCACTTCGTCCCCCTCCAATACATCACTATCCAATGAGTATATATATTTGAATATAAGCACCAATATTATGGTGTGATCATTCCAAATTCAAACAGTTTTGTGATATTTTGTGCATTATGGAGAACCCAATATTAGTCTTTAATTAATGTGATGGCTCGCCAAGTAGAGTTAATTTTAAGCTTTGTCCCTGTCCCACAATGGTTTCTGATGGAACCATATTCTTTCGCTCTCTTCCCCTTCTGCTATTCCAGATAGATTATAGCACCAAGCAAATCGTCTTCCATCGAGCACCTAATTTCTGTCCTCTTCTAGTTGCGTAGTATGACATGAGCTGAATGCGAGATCTCAATTAATATTCAAGCGTAGTTATCTGACTATTGTTAAGGTTCTAATGTCGAGGTTAATTATTTATTATTTTTTAGAATCAAGACCATACGATAGTTTATTACTCCAAAACAAAGGGGGTTACATCTTGTGATTAATTCGGATCCATCATATATACAACCAATTGTAATTAGGTCCTGCAAATGCTCACAACTCACAAGTATAAGGGTAGTCATTAGTGTCAATTATGACAGCAGCCCAACAAGCTAACAGGTGTGCTAAACTATTTGAATTTTAGGTTAATTAATGATTAATTCAACTGTTATGTATGAACAAATAGTTCAAGACTCAATATACAGTAGTCGAACCTAGAAGGGGGTTGAATAGGTTCTAAAAATTCTCGGTCCCTTTTTAAATCTACTGCTGCACAATCTCATAAACTTATCAGAAAATTTCAAGGACACTCAACCAACCAGTATATTATGTGGAATAATAACTCAATATGGTAAGGTTAATGTAGATTATCAATTATATAATATACTCAAGAATTTCTTTCTTAATCAAAGAAACAAACAGACTAAAATCACATGAAAGAATTCTTTCAAGCGGAAAAAACCAGGTTATTGTAGATTATCAATTCTATAAGGTTATTGACTGGGAATAGTTAAAATCACAATCACACACAATGACACCAAGAATGATGATGAAGAGAAAAATCACATGAAAGAATTCTTTCAAGCGGACAAAACTCTCCGGGCTCGTAATCCGGTTTAAGGGAATTCTCTAGAATCTTCAGACTCGGTACACAGTAATCTATAAACTACCTAACACTCTGTTGCTAGTCTAACACAACTGTTACCTTACCTGGAATATAACTTCCAGCTCTGCACCATGCAGAGAACGAGAAACTCATATTCCATTTGAAGATCTTGATTTCAAAAACGAATCTGAGATAATGAGGAAGAAACAATCTCACTGGGTTAATCTCAGTTCACACATAGTAGACTACTGAAACATTTACAGAGAATGTGCGTAGAAGAAAAACTATGTAAGCAATGATCTCTCTCAAGGAATTGTTATTCAATCGTCTATATATCAGAATATCAGAAGAGAGTTTTTTTTCCTGGAGGGTTAGGAAGAAGGTTCCCACGAATGTTTCAGAATTCTTACTTTTGTTAAAACCGTTGTAACTGTCTTTCGCAAGTCTTGATCAAACTGTAAGTGTAATCTGATCAAACTTCGAGTGCTTCACAGACAACAGCGCTCCGACTCCGAGTTTAGACTACATGGCGACTTCAATCATACTTTAACTATTCCCAGTCAATCACGAATCATGTTACATTGCTGGACTTGATCAGAGCTTCATTAACCACGAATCTCAGCAATAAACTAAGACACATCATGAAGTATTTACGCCAACTAAAATACATCTACAATCTCCCACTTTGGCGAACTTCATGACAAACACAAACTCAATCCCTAATGACATAAGTTCTGTTGATCACCACCATATAACTTATTTACAAAGAGACACGCAACCTATACTAAACATTATTCCTGAGATTTTATTAACCTGCACACAGCAATCTCAACAAATACACACGAACACATAAAAACATTAGTTTAGTGTTTAGTGGGTAAATTTACCAAATCTTTAAATGAAATGACATAAGCATTAAAAGTAAATACTAATCTCCCCCTGAGATAAGTATTTCCATAGGAGGTCATCTCGCCCTGACTAAAAACACAACTTATATAAACTTCATTAGGATAATCTGAATTAGCTTAAAGAAATAGTTAACATCAAGTAAAATTTTAAGCATAAAGTCACGACCATTAGCTAAAGTTTACTAAAATAAAAGCTAACAAGTATAAACTGATTACTGAAATACAAACTAATAGTTATCAAAACAAAAACTAAGCTAGGCGCCATATTGTTCACATTGACAATATCATAAGCATCAGCTAAAAAATAAAGCAATAACAGCAAGCAAAGTTAGAAACGGTCATCATCGACAAAAGTCACAAAATCTCTCTACTACTCCCCCTTTGTCACGAAGGAGCCAAAGCGCTACTCATCATCAAGTGATTCAGACTCAGCACCCTCGTCAGCAACTTCTACTCATTCCTCTTCCTCTGCGTCTTCTTCTACCACATCATTGTTGGTTTTTGTGCACAATCGAGATTTTGATGATTTCAATAAATGGATGAAGTTTACAAAATGGACATCTTCAAAGACAAAAACACTTGACGAAAAGAGCCAAAGACTTGAAGAAAGAACAAGAAGATGCAAGGAGCTCAAAGTGAAGATTCAAGACCTTAGGGTATAATCCTTGTAACTCTTTGTTTCACTTTTGACAAGGATTTGAATCACGCACTTGCATATCTTTCAAAATGTGCATAAACCGTTTTAAGTTTTGTTTGAAAGATTAAAATCTTTTTATATGGTTCAAAACACCCCAAACAAACTTCCAAATCTTTCATATACTTATTGGAAGTAAGTCTTATAAATTTTGGTGTTTAAAAGTGGTCAAAAACTAGTTTTTAAAACAACCGGACTATGTGCTTAAGTTGAACAGGTCGACCGGCTGGTCAAGCGGTCGACCGGTACTTCGACCGCTTGGTATAGCGGTCGACCGGTTGGTTTGGACAAAAAAGTCGTTATGCTTCTGACAATATGACCGTTGGGTAACGGTAACTTGAAGCGGTCGACCGGTTCATGTAGCGGTCGACCGGCTCATTTTAGCAGAAAACTCTCAATGGCTATAAACGGCTAGTTTTCATTAGTGGCCTATAAATACACCTTCATTTCATCCAAAATGTACAAACAATGACCACATATCATTTGTATAGCTTGAGAAATATCTTAAAGTTTCATATTCTATATTTCTCATAGCATTCACACAAAACACACTTCATATCCTTGTCTTTGTGTGAATCAAGAGATAGAGCCTTCCATTTTCATATCTACTCTATCAAGAGAGTTTTTGTTCTTCTACCTTCATATCCAAGAGAGGTGTTTCCTTTAGTGAGGTTGTTAACTAAAGAAGAAGCTTAGAGAGTGTATATCTCAAGCTTGTTAGGTTGTGAGTGGTGAGCCTGAAAAAAACCACTTGGGTGGGTTTGAGTGTTGAGCCCGGGAAAGCATTTGTACGGTTCTCTAGCACCCGGAAGCTAGTGTGTAAAGCTATTGGAAGATAGTGGAAAACCTCAAGGCTCGGTGAAGGAGCTTGAGGGGTGGATGTGGGCGGGTTTGCCGAACCACCTAAAAATTTAGTGTTTGCTTCTTTTATCCCTGCTCTTTACTTTTAGAATGTATTTACTCTTACTGTATATTTATAATTGTGCTAAAGTAGTATTTACTTGCAAACACGACTTTGGGGGTTAATAGCGAAAAGTTTTAGAAAACCAATTCATCACTCCTATTGGGTTGCCTTAATCCTGAAAACTAGGACTCACAATCATGTTCTTCCTCATCTTCCTCTTTGTCCTCTTCTTCCTCTTCCGCAACTACTTTTTCCTCTTCAAGATCAGCAGAACTTGAAGCTTCATCAATTTTTAAGTGTTTACTAATTAACGCAATATCTGCCACTAGCTTCCTCAGATCTAGTTTAGACACTTCTTGATTAGCTACAAGTGTGGACTATACAGAGGCTGAAGTCTAAGACCGCCCAGTCAACAATTTGAGGGTCTCAACCATGTAAGTCATATCAGATTGCAAAGGTCCACAAGTGGAATTAGATTAGGGAAGAGATTTTGAGTGACCCTTTCTTAGGCTTACTCTGATAAGAGTAATTTTACCAACATTTTGAATTTTCTCACGAGGTTCATTCAGAGGAGTAGAAATGAAATTTGCAGTAAGAAATTTCATGATCAAGCAACGATAAGGAAGTTTATTTGTAGTGGACTTAGAGTGGAACAATTTGATCATATGAGCACATATATGAGATGGCAAATCTATACGGTCATTAATAAAAAAAATGCATAGATAAAACGCGTATGTTCAAAACAGAGAGCAGAAAGATGCATTGTGGGAAAGGTATCTGTAGAGATAATCCGGCTGAGAATTAAGTGCTCAGTGTTAAAGAGTTTAGAAGTAAACTCTTTAGCTTTAAATTTCACTTGTTTTTTAGCCAAATAGTTGGCAATCTCATTGATAAATTGTCTAGTTCAAGCAGAGTATGGATTAGTATGTTTATGCACCCTCTGAAGACCTAGACAGTGAGCTAGAACAGAAGGATCAACCTCTGTAGATTGACCATGAAAAGAAACAATGAAAGAAGTGGCATCAATGAAGTGATGCATATTAGAATAAAATTCATGTACCATAGATGTAGACGGAGGCACAATATTAGTTATCATAGACTCTCAACCTCGAGATGTAAAACGTTCAACAATTGCATCGCAGCAAGTTCTTCCAGCAGTAATTCACGCTCAATAATCAAGAGTTTGGGCTAGAACTTTTTGGTAAATAACTCCTCTGCTTGAGCACTGAGGAACTTAGTGCTATCAAAGTCTGCAGGAACTTAGTGCTATCAAAGTCTGCAAGGAACTGTAGGAGTAACCTTTGCTTTTCCTGAAGCATGGCGTGTGAATCTCTTATGAGGGGGTTCACTCGTGGAAGCAGCAGTACGTTTCTTTGGGGTATTGATAGGAGAAGGCTGTTTGGATGTTTCATATTGATTTTGAGCTTCTTTGGCAGCTACATGCTTGATACGCATCATCTGCTCAAAACTAAGATATTAGTATTTAACTATTATTTATACACTGAAAATAATTACCTTATTCCATCCTAAACACACCGGTCTATGAAACATTAAAAAGAAATATTTAATTCCAATTCAAAGTATTCAATATCAGATATAATATAAGTCAATTTTTATCAATATGACAAAAAACACTTACACGTGTAAACCATATTTCAATTATGAACTGAAATAAAAAAATATATGAACTTTCATGGAACCCGAAAACACATATACCAACTATTTATCAATGATATTTAAAAAATCTTTAGTCAACTAAGCAAGAGTATGATGTAATCAATTAATCTTACTTAATCTAGACATACAGTGAAAAAATATACAAGAAATACATAGGAATTTGACAAATTTTTGAAAAAGGGGCAAAACAAGATAAACCCTAGATTTTGAACAAATGATAGATTTGTTGAAATCAAAGAGTCATTCGTCAATGGGTAGTAAAGAATTAATTTTAAGCACACTTTTACAACAAAACTTTAAGCATATTATAAGTAAAAACACAAAAATCACCACGCGGGACCACACGACCAAATGGCCACCAACTAGTCAAGAAATCAAATAGAAAATAAAGACAAATTGATAAAAGTTAGAAAACATACTTTTTTTAATCCATAGTGGGTGATTAAACAGTTGTTAACTCCAACTTGAATCCAAGATTAGTGGGAATGTGTGTGGCGGCAAATGAGTGTACTTAAGGAAAAATATTCGTCTTATAGAAGTGAGAAGACTAGGGTAAAAATGAATATGTTGGGGTAGCTTGGGTAAATGAGCAATAGACGGTTTTAAAAAAAATGTGACATGAAGGCCTAGGTACCCTGGTAAGGTAGGCGAGATGCGAAGCCTGTATGTCGGGGATAACTGGGGACAGACGCAGAGGCCTGTATGCCAGGAATGACAGGGTACAGACTCGAAGGCCTGTATGCCCGGCTTATTTCCAGACGCATGCAGGTATGTCCGGAAATGTCTGGCTTATCTCCAGGCGCATGCCTGTATGTTCGGGAATGCCTAGCTTATCTCCAAGCGCATGCCATACCCTGAGATGCCCTGGGTATTTCCAAGTCCATACCTTAGTGGTTGAAAATGAAACGCTAAGTCACTAGGACTTCTCCTGAGCACGAACACTTTCCACCATTATCACCTTGGATACACAAACTACAAGTACCTCTATACCAACTAAAAATTACAAAAATCACATAAAATTATATTTTGCTGAATTTTTACAAAATTATCAAAATTTCTCGAAATTATCATAATAACATCTAAAATCATATTATATAAAAAGACAAAGATATTACTTAGGCAAAAACTAAAAACTAAATTACTGAACCAATTTTTTAAGGTATGCGACAAACACCTACGACTTGTCTTAAAAATTCAAATCTTGATGTTTCAAGAGGTTTTGTAAACAGGTCAGCTAATTGGTTTTCAGTGGGAACATGTTCAACAATAATATATTTATTTTCAACAAGATCACGCATAAAGTGGTGTCTTATATCTATATGTTTAGTACGTGAATGTTGTACAGGGTTCATAAAGATGTTTATAGCACTTGTATTATCACGGTATACAGTCATGGATTTTTGATGTATTCCATAATCAACTAACATCTGTTTCTTCCATAGGAGTTGTGTGTAGCAACTTCCCATGGCAATGTATTCTGCCTCAGCAGTTGATAAAGAAATTGAACCCTGCTTTTTACTAAGTGAGGCTACTAAATTTTAGCCTAAGTAAAAGCAACCACCATATGTGCTTTTTCTGTCATGAGAGTTTCCAGCCGAGTCTGCATCAATATATCCAACTAAGTGAGTGTTAGATTATTTAGAGTATCAAATACCATAATCCACAATACCATTTACATAACATATGATCTTCTTCACTGCTTCAAGATGACTTTCTTTTTGAAACCTAGCACATATCTCTACACTAAAAGATAAGTCAGGTCTGGTGGCAGTTAAGTATAGTAAATTTTCTATCATACTTCGGTACATTGTATGATCTATACTTTTGTATGTTTTTTATTTTCTAAATCAAAACATTTCACAAGATCTTTTGCATATTTTGATTGAGATATAAACAAACCACTTTTACTTTGCTTAATTTGCAAACCAAGAAACTAGTAAAGTTCTCCAACCATACTCATTTCAAACTCATTCTTCATGGATTCAGCAAATTCTAAGGCAAGTAATTCCTTAGGAGAGCCAAACACAATGTCATTTACATAAATTTGTGCTATGATAATATTGTTGAGTCAAATTTCTTTATAAAAAGAGTGCAATCAGCATCACCTCTTATAAATTCATTATCAAGCAAATATATAGTTAACCTATTGTATCAGGCTCTAGGTTGTTCCACAAAAACTTCTTCTTGCATAATATCATTTAAAAATGCACTAGTCACATCCATTTGGTGTAGTTTGAATCCCATAGAACAAGATATAGCTAACAAAATTCGTATAGACTCTAATCTTGCTACTGGTGCAAACGTTTCATCATAGTCTATGCCCTCTATTTGTGTATATCCTTGTGCAACAAGACATGTTTTATTTATAATTACAACACTATTTGCATTAGATTTATTCTTATAAATCCATTTAGTACCAATGATGTTATTTGCAGCGGGTCTAGGAACTATAATCCACACATCATTCGTAATAAACTGATTTAACTCATCATGCATGACATTGATCCAAAATTCCTCTTTTAAAGTTTCATTAATATTTTTGGGTTCAAATAAAGAGACATAACAAAAGTATGCAAGACAAAAACATCATCAATGAGTAACCATACCAATTTTCGAATGTTCTTGTTCCATTAAAATCGATTTTCCCTTAGAGTTAATAACAGAACACATGTTTTTAGTAAATCTTACATCAGATCCTGAATCACATATCTGACTAATGCTTAAAAAATTTGACTTTAGACATTGTACATAGAGAACATCATTAAAAAATAACAAACTAGGAAGAGTTACAGAATCTTTACCAAGGATTTCGGATTTACTTCCATCTTCAAATGTTACGGTTCCTCTCTTACCATCTTTAAGAGTGGTGAAAATGATTTTGTCTCCACACATGTGCTTAGAACAACCACTGTCAAGGTACCATGTAAAGTTGTTCTTTGCCTTTATGGAAATATAGGCTACAAAACAAGAGTTAGTAGATTTCTTCCTCCAAACTTGTTTCTCATTTTTCAAAGGATTTATTTTCTGATTTATAATTTGTATTTGCTGAGTTAAAACACTTACTTGTAATATCAACTTATCAAACTCAGATTTTGAAACATTGTTGGAATAAACTTTCCTACTTTCAAGATACTGGGGTAAACTGGGGAAGGACACCTCGTGAACACCTCAGAATGGATGAAATGAGATAAATCGACACCTTGAAAATAGTAATGGGGACCTCAGGAATAATGTTGGGACCTCGGAAAGTGATAACCCAGGAAAGAGAGACACCTCGGCTAGATAATAGGGACCCCGTGATATTTGTGAAAAGTTCGGGAAAGTATATGGGTATCCCGGAAACACACTCTAACTCACACACTCGGATAGATAAGCTCACCACCGAAGTAGAACACAATGGGATACAGAAATCACCACCCAATGTAATCCAACACGGGATACAGAGCAAGAACTCACCACCTATTGGAATCCAACAAAGGATAAGAGTTGAACTCGCCACCTATCGAAATCCACCGAAGGATAAGAGTTTGTAGAAGAAATCCTTCTTCAAAGTATCCTAAGGCTCAAGTTGTATAAACACTCAAAATCTCTATCTATGACCACTACAAGAGAGGGGTATAAATAGCAAACCTTTGGAACAACCCTCCAAGCAAGATTAAATGAGAAATACATCTTCCAAAATATTAATTAGGACTTAGGACACATAAAAGACTCTTAGGTAAATGAAAAGACACTTTGAAAATCCAAAAGAACAATCTAAAAATAGCAATCTCGTCCAAAAGACACAACTCCTCGAACTGAACTGCCAGTCTGACCTCCTTGACGTAATTTAACCATAACTTCGTCTAGAAAACTCCACATTATATGTCGTTTGATGCGTTGGAAACGAGACTTGTAGAGCTTTCCAGCAAGCCATAACTCGAGCAAAAAAATCTTCGTAAATCATTTCATACTTTAATTTCAATCTCGATCTTTTATACTGACCACACCTGTGTCATGCTCCCTTGGTTGGAAAAGACTCGACCTCGAGGCTAGCTCTTCATTTTCTTCTTCAGGATACGGGGACAAGACAGAGACATTATAAGTTGTTGAAACTTCATATTCCCCTAGAAGTTCAATTTTACACGCATTATCACCAATTCGTTGAAGCACCTTGAAGGAACCATCGGCTCTAGGTCTAAGCTTGGCCATGACTCTTGGCAATGTGACAAACTCTACCACGCTCCACATGTCTCATAACATGTCGCTCCATTTTTGCCAATAGAAATTTTCTTTGATAAGAGAAAGGGTCTTATCGCTACCAAAGTGAGCAGCAAGTCCACCACCATGACCTTCAATGATAATGGCATTCCTCAAAGAGCAATATGGAGTACACAATTGATTGCCATTGAAAAGATAACCATTTTGTAATAGAAAGGAGTAAGAAGGACCCTTAGAACATTCTTCCCATACCTTGGCAAATTAGGGATCCTCCATGTAAAGCTCTTTCACCGCTTCAAAGCACAAAACATTAACTTTCATAGTAGAAATCAAGGAATGTCGACGACTCAAAGCATTAGCCACTTGATTTTGAACACCCGCCTTATGCTTGAGAACAAAGAAAAATGATTGTAAAAACTCACTCCATTTGGCATGTCGGGAATTGAGCTTTTGTTGGCGATTCAAATACTTCAAGGTTTCATGATCCGAGAATAAGATGAACTCCTTAGGAAGGAGATAATGGCTCCAATGATGCAAGGCTCGAGCAATAGCATAGAATTCCTTGTCAAAAGTCGAATATTTTTTGCGAGACTCGCTCAACTTTTCACTAAAGAAGACAATAGACTTTCCTTCTTGGCTAAGTACTGCACAAATATCAACGTTAGAAGCATCACAATCAACTTTGAACAAAATGTCAAAATTTGGCAAGAAAATGATTGGGGCTTCCGTCATCTTTCTCTTGATAACTTCAAAACTCTTATCAGCTTCACTAGTCCACTTGAAAATACCTCTCTTCAAGCACTCGGTGATGGGTGCAATAATAGAGCAGAATCCTTTGATGAATCTTCAATAAAATGATGCAAAACCATGAAAGCTTCGGATATCATGAATCGACCTTGGTATAGGCCAAGTCGTGATTGCTTCAATCTTATTAGGATCCACCTTTATCCCTTCGCTAGACATCACATAGCTTAAAAAGATAAGGCTCTCCGTAAAGAAATGACATTTCTTCAAATTGGCAAACAACTTTTACTCTCATAGAGTTATGAACACTTGTCGAAGATGTTCCAAGTGTTGCTCCTTATGCTTGCTATACACCAAGATATCATCAAAGTAGACAACAATAAAATGCTCAATAAAAGATTTAAAAACCTGATTCATAAGGCGCATGAAGGTCCTAGGAGCATTAGAAAGCTCAAAAGGCATAAACATTCACTCATAAAGACCATCTCGAGTTTTGAAAATGGTCTTCCATTCATCTCCTTGCCTCATTCGAATTTGATGATAACCACTTCGAAGATCTATCTTCGAAAAGATAGAAGCACCGTGAAGTTGGTCAAGAAGATCATCAAGGCGAGGAATAGGCAAGCGATATTTGATGATAATCTTGTTCACCGCTCTACTATCAACACATCCGTCATGTTCCATTCTTCTTTAGAAGTGTTGGAACAGCACAAAGACTCATGTTTTATTTCACCAAGCCTTTAGCCAAAAGCTCTCTAGCTTGCCTTTGCAATTATTCATTCTCCTTAAGACTCATCCTATAGGCTGCTTTGTTTGGAATGATGGAACCCGGTACAAGATCAATGCAATGTTGAATGTCTCTCATAGGAGGGAGACCATATAGAATTTCCTCGGGGATGACATCAAGGAATTCCTCAAGAAGAGATTGCATAATAAAAGGTGGTTCATTCACTTCTTCATTTTCTTCCATCACCACAAGAGCACAAACTTCGTTAAAACACACCAACTCCTTCTCAACATCACATATAGAGAGTAAATTATTTCCCTCTCCTTTATAAGGATTGAGAGATCTCTCCAAACGTAAAGGACCAAAAATAATTCTTATTCCATCTTTGAAAAAATCATAAATTTCTTGAACCCGCCATGAATAACTTTTCTATCAAATTGCCATGGTCTACCAAGAAGTAAATGACAAGAATCCATAGGCACAACATCACATAATACTTCATCTTTATAATTCTTGCCAATAGAAAATTGAACAAGAGTGCGTTTATTTACCTTCACCTCGTTTCCTTTTCGAAACCACGTAAGCTTGTAAGATTGAGGACGAGGTTGTATCTTAAGTTTCAGCTTCTTCATCATGTCTTCAGCCACCACGTTCTCACAACTTTCACCATCAATGATAATATCACAAACCTTGCCATGGGAAGTGCATCTTGTTTGAAAGATGTTTGTCCGCAGCCATTCATCACAATCTTCATGGACTGAACTCAAGCGTCTTCAAACAACATATTCATCTTCCTTGTCTCTAACATTGTTCACATCGTTCTCCGTTCGTTCCTCTTCATCACCTTCGTCCATCCATTCTTCTTCAATAAGAGTCACCACTCTGCGGTTTGGACAATCAGAAGCAATATGACCAAATCCTTGGCATTTGAAACACTTACGAGAATTAGGATTTTGGCGAATTGAACTCGGTCCTCCTTCATTCTTCGGGAGTTGAGGATTTGCTTTGTTTGCTGAAAACTTTGGAGACTAAAGAGCTCCCTTTGTTATAATGATCATCCTTTGCTCCAAATCAAGACCTACTTCCATGAACCTCCTTTTGTTGCTTTTCTACCTTCATTGCTAGCTTCATAACATCGTTGTAAGTCCAATACGGTTGTAATTGGAAGATAGTTTCTTCTTCTGGCTCCGCCACATCACACTTCATCATGAGATGGTCGAACTCCGCAGTATATTCTTCCACCGAAAGATCCTTTTGCTTAAAATTGTGGAACTTAAGGAAAATATCTTGTCAGTAATTATCCGGCAAAAATTTTTCCTTAAGAACTTTTCTCATATTTTCCCATGTAGCAATACGACTTCTTCCTTCTCGAACACGCTGATTCTTTAAATTCTCCCACCATAGAGAAGCATATTTCTTCAACTTCAATGCAACAAGCTTCACCTTTCTTTCTTCTGGCACCTCCTTATAATCAAAGATCTGCTCCACCAAATGTAACCAATCAAGAAACTCGTTCGGGTGCATCCTTCCTTCGAACTCAGGGATATCAACTCTCACATCAAGTTGATCTCGTTGAAATTCATGGTTTCTTTGATGACGACGACGATGATGCAAGTGTTCCTCTAATGATGCTTCACTTCGATCACGATAGAAAGGATTCTCATTCTCATAAGGAGAAGATTCACCATCCGAACCATGATGAGAATCAAAAGGCTCATAATGCTCAAGGCGTTACTGAAGTTGTTGTAATTGTCTCCTTAGATCTGCAATTTCAACTTAATGGAGATCTCTTTCATGAGCTGGAGGAGAGTCAACATTTGGCCCACGATATAGACGACCCACCATGACAACCAAAAGCTCTGATACCACTTGATATCGGGGTTAACCGGAGAAAGCGCAGGACACCTCGTGACCACCTCGGAATGGATGGAATTAGGTAAATGGAAACCTCAAAAATAGTAATAGGGAACCTCGGGAATAATATTGGGACCTCGGAAAGGGATAACCTGGGAAAGAGAGACACCTCGGCTAGATAATAGGGACCCCGTGATATTTGTGACAAGGTCGGGAAAGTATATGGGTATCTCGGAAACACACTCTAACTCACACACTCGGATAGATAAGCTCACCACCGAAGTAAAACACAATGGGATACAGAAATCACCACCAAATGTAATCCAACACGGGATACAGAGCAAGAACTCGCCACCTATTGGAATCCACCAAAGGACAAGAGTTGAACTAGCCACCTACTGGAATCCACCGAAGGATAAGAGTTTGTAGAATAAATCTGTCTTCAAAGTATTCTAAGGCTCAAGTTGTATAAAAACTCAAAATCTCTATCTATTACCACTACAAGAGAGGGGTATAAATAGCAAACCTTTGGAACAACCCTCTAAGCAAGAGTAAATAAGAAATACATCTTCCAAAATATTAATTAGGACTTAGGAAACATAAAAGACTCTTCGGGAAATGAAAAGACACTTTGAAAACCCAAAAGAACAATCTAAAAATAGCAAACTCATCCAAAAGACGTAAGTCCTCGAACTGAACTGCGAGCCTGACCTCCTTGAATTAATTTAACCATAACTTCATCTATAAAACTCCAAATTGTACATCGTTTGATGCGTTGGAAACTAGACTCGTAAAACTATCCAACAAGCCATAACGCGAACATAAAATCTTCGTAAATCATTCCAGAATTTAATTTTAATCTCGATCTTTTATGCTAACCACACCTGTGTCATTTCATTTTTCAATAGATCATAACACTTTGGTTTAGTATAACCAATTTTACAACAATGAAAGCAAAGAGGAATAAATCTAGAATTTTTTGTTTTCACAAAAACACAATTTTTTGTAGAGATTACCTTGTCTACCTTACCAAAGACTTCGGGTACAGCAGAAATACTCTTAGTAGCTGGCACAAATACTACTGTTTTTTTGGTTAAGGGAACTGATGTTGAATTCTTAAAAACCCAAACCATGTTTATTGTTGTCAGATTTTCCAACCTGAAGCATCTTGTCAAGGTGGCTGGTTCCCACAGTGAATTTCTTCAGCTGAATATCAGCATGTTCTACCTTCTTAATCAGCTTCACAATCTGATCTTCAAAAGCTTGATTTTTTTATGATTAGCTCTTGAATTTTCTAGCTTTGTTCTACTGATTTACTGACAACTTCATCTTTCTCTTTTTCAATAGAATCAATTTTCTTCAGTACCAAGACATTCTCCTTTTTAAATTTTGATGCTTTCCTCATACAACTCTTGATAGGCTTCATTCAAGCTATCAACATCAATCATTTCATTAGCAATGATTTCATCTAGATCATCACATTCAGCAAACTCATTAGATACAATAGAAGATACAAAATTTACCTTATTAGAATTCAGAGGTTTCATGAACTTGGGAATTTGTTACAGATTCTGAATCTGAGAGAGAGGTCTTTAAAACTCGATTGCCTTTTGATTTCAAGAAGGTTTGTCATTCAGCTTTAAAGTGACCAAACCATTTGCATACATGGCATTGTTATCCCTGGTCTAGTTTCTTCTTGAATTCCTTTCACTCAGTTTTATCATTTTGTTCATTTTTCTTCCAACTTGGCTTGGTAAAGAACTTCAAATTTGACTTATGTGCATTTCAGTTTCTGCCCTTTTAAAATTTGAAGACTTTTCTGAATTTCTAGACAAACATAACAACATCTTCTTCATTTTAAGTTTTATCATTTTAACAGCGACTTTTTAACGGCGCTCACAAAAAGCGCTACTATAGGTGACTTTTAGCGACGCTTTTTTAACCGCCGTTAAAAAAACCGTTGTTAAAAGTCAACGAAGTTTTTAGCAGCGTTTTTTTAACAGCGGTCAACAAAAGCGACGCTATAGGTGACTTTTAGCGGTGTTTTTAGTGAGCGCCGTTAAAAAACCGCTGTTAAAAGACAACGAAGTTTTTTAGCAGCGGTTTTTAACGACGGTCAAAAAAGCGCCGCTATAGGTGACTTTTAGCGGCGTCTTTAGTGACCGTCGTTAAAAAACCGCTGCTTAAAAACTTCGATGTCTTTTAACAGCGGTTTTTTAACGGCGCTCACAAAAAACGCTGCTATAGGTGACTTTTAGCGGTGTTTTTTTTAACCGCCGTTAAAAATCGGTGTTAAAAGTCAACAAAGTTTTTAGCAGCGGTTTTTTAACGTCGGTCACTAAAAACGCCGCTAAAAGTCACCTATAGCGGCCCTTTTTTTATCGCCGTTAAAAAACCGTTGCTAAAAAACTTCGTTGTCTTTTAACATCGGTTTTTTAACGACGGTCATAAAAGCACCGCTATAGGTGACTTTTAGAGGCATTTTGTGTGAGCCCCGTTAAAAAATCGATGTTAAAAGACAACGAAGTTTTTTAGCCGCAGTTTTTTAACGGCGGTCATAAAAGCGCTGCTATAGGTGACTTTTAGTGGCTTTTTTAGTGACCGCCGTTAAAAAATCACTGTTATAGGTGACTTTTAGCGGCATTTTTAGTGACCGCTGTTAAAAAGACAACGATATTTTTTAGCAGCGATTTTTTAACGGCGATCAAAAAAAGGCGTTGTTATAAGTTACTTTCAGCGGCGTTTGTCATGACCGCCATTAAAAGGACCGCCGTCAAAAATCAAGTCAATTTAACAGAGGTCTTTTTAATGCCACTTTTGGTGACTGTCAACTGCATTTGTTATGACAACGGTAAAAAAAGATGTTAAAATATTTTTTTGTAATATATTATTTTGTGTAGTAATTTAAAATATGAAATATGAAATTAATAAAATATGAAATTAGAATGGGTGTTATAGAAATTGAAACTATTATAAAATATGAAATTAGAGGGGGTATTATAGAAATTGAAGCTATTATATGATATAACTTGTTGACTTAGTTGTTGTTGTATATTTTGTTATATAGAATAGTTTATTGACATGTATGTTATAGATTATTATATCACAATACATCATGATATATTATATAATATAGATGTATGTCATGTTAAATACATTGTAACATAATTTTTGATATATTAGAATATGTTTAACTGGTATATAGTGCTCCACTGTATTTTAAGTTATTAAGGCATAATATAATATGTCACTCAAGTAAGATATTATTATAGCATGATATATCGTATTATATTATAACATATTGAAGTTATAAGGTATAATATAGTATGTCACTCAAGGTATAGTAGGTATAGTACTATGTGGTAGTTCATCATATTGAAGTTACTAAAGTAGTATGTCACTCAAGTATGATATTGTTATAGCATGATATATCATATTATATTATGATGTCAAAATTCATATTCTTATTTTAGCCTTAGTTTGATAACAGTGCATACATTATGTATGATCAAAATAGTTCATTAGTGCATGATAAGAGTCTTAGTAGTTTAGTTATTTGACAAGTTCTTAATCAGGGAGCGTGATGCGGATTTGCTAATGCAATATAAACATTAGCATATATAATTCTTGCATCAATTTAATTCTCACATGATCAATGTCCTTTCACTTTACAAACAAATCTTAAGGTATATCGTATTATATATATATATATATATAAAGTTAATGTATTTAGTAGATTTTTATTGAGAAGTAGCTTATTTAGTATATTTTTATTTTCATATTATATATATAAAGACTCAATTTATTTATGTCATTAATTAAAGTATAATAACAAAATGAAAATATAATTGCAATAAATATAATTGTCATATAATTGATATATTTGTCTAATACACATATATAAATTATATATTTGTGCTTTAATGTATTGATGTTTTTTAAAAATTTAAAAAAAAGAAACAAATAACTATCTTAAAACGAGATGAAAAATTGTATTACCGCGTAATTATCCGCGCCAACCCAGACCGCCCAAATTTTCCAAAAAATTTAGGACTGTTGCACATCGTTTGATCCAGGGTTTTGATTCTTCTCGGTAATACACTTCACCATTTTCCCAGCCCCTCCCCTAATTTCGTTCGGCATCCCCCCCTTCTCTCACTTTTGGAAAAACGCTAAGTCTCGAGCCTTAATAGTCGATAACCCTCTTCGCTACCCTTCCATCCTTGCCCTCACTGTTGAAAGCCCCTCCTCTTCATCGAAGCTCCAGCCCCTTACCTCTCAATCACGCCGCTTTTGTCTCTCTCTCTCTCTCTTCTCACTTTGCTGCTTTTGTCTCATTTAGGTTTCAATTTACTGATATTTTTTATTTTGATTTATGTTAAGTTCGGATCTTCTAACTGCGATTTTAGGGTATTAGGAGTTATTGTTGAGCTCCTTGGTACTCTGTCGTCTCTGGCCCCTGCGATGACCTCTGCAAGAAAATAGCTTACCAGACGATCTATCTTCCCAGTCTATCTATGCTTACCTGTTGTTATGTTGTTTTTAGTTTTCTCTTTCTTAATGTTGGTTTGCAATTTAGGAAAGCTTTTAGCGGAGCATTGCAGAGCTGAATATCCTCATGTGCAAACTTGCCGAAGTATAGGCCTTTGAGTGTTTCCACCCCGCGAATCCATTACTTATGTGAGTAATCCCAATTACTTCATTAATGTCTATGCTTTTTCGTTTTTCGTTCTTAATGTTCGTGTTCGATTTTGGAGCAAATGATGCATGGATATATTAGGATTTTTTTCCTTTTTATTCCTCTGGTTTTGTGTTCAGTACTATTTTCATTTTAATATCTTGCAAAAAGTTCCGTTGATGGATTATTTTTTGTGCAGGTGGTTTGATTTTTTCGTTTTACTTCATCAATGGCTATTTTTGTGCAGCTGGTTTTATTTTTTGCATGTGATGGCATAATTGAATAATTTTGGGGATTTTGTTTTGTGAAGATTTCTAATTGTTGAGACTTTTGGTTCATTGCATAGGAGATGTTTCTTGCAAAGCATTTATGGAATTTGTTTCATTCTTTGTTTTTTGATGTTCCCAAGTCTGAACCTGGGTAAAAACTTCGTAAGACTTGATGAAGAAATTTTAGTTGCCGCCGAGTTTTTTCATTTATGGAATTTGTTTTATTCTTCGTAAGACTTGATGAAGAACTACGATTTTGGAAGGGATTTGTCTTAAAATGTTCATTTCATGGGTTGAAGTTGAAGAATAAGCACAATGATGGTCAATGGTGGAAATTCATTTTGTTGGCCGTTATCCTCATTACAAATAAGTCAGGTGCATATCGGGGAACCAAAATTATTTGCTTTTGTTATTGTCTTCGTTCAGGCTTAATCATCTGGAATTTTTGCATGACCCTGTCAGGTTGAGAAATTTGAGCCAGAGCTGTTTCTTGGTTCTAGACTTGCAAATCGCTCGATCTACGTCCTCCAAAATGCACCAAGGTCCACCATCTTTACCGCTAAGGCAAGCAAGAACAATTATGTATTTCTTCCTAATTTTGTTTCCCTAAAATTGTTTGAATTGGAGTTCAATTTTTGCTTGTTTGCATGTTCAAATTTTTCCTTCAACGTGTGGATAACAAAGGTTCCCTATGTGAAATGCTTCCTTCATGGTCGTGAACTCTTACTGCTTTTCAGATTCTTATGATCCATTGTCGATGAAACAATATGGTTCTGTCTGCAAATTTTTAAACTTGGATGATAATCAGGATTTCAATAAATTTTTGTAGGGCATGAGCATAATGCAAGTAGTGCAGCTTGTAGTTGAATATATATGATATATACTAAGAAAACAGTGAGAAATTAACTATAAATTAATGCAATAAATAACTTTTCCCTGTGAAAATAGGTCATTTCGCTTTAAATATATATGTTGAACATATAATTACAGGAGTCAGCAAATTAAAATGCGATTAACATGTGTAAACGGTCGAGTTAATTAGGTTAATTAACAGATAAAATATTGCTCGTGGGTCTCCATCATTAATTATTTCGGCCCGTGAAGATTGATCAAGCTAGCCGATCCTTCAATTTAAATATTCTTCGTAACTTTTTTTCTCCTCTTTGCAATGGTAAACATGGGATTCAATCCATAATAGATATATATCAAAGGGGGCTTAATTTCGCAATTGCTATAGATTCTATGTATCGAGAATTAGGCTTACGTTTCTCACTGGCCTATAATGGTGGCGGTGCCAAGAATTCTTCTTCATGTTTTTATTGGATTAGGAACCATACTAACTATAGGGTTGAATCCTGTTAAATAGTAGAACAAAAGTTTTAAAGTGCCCATATTGGTGACTTAGAGAGAAAACCCAACCCTGGATGATGAATCTTTCCACAAGAATTGGTAAGTCTTTTGAACTGAATAAAAAAACATAAACATGTTAGCGACATGAAGAAAGCCTATAAGATGTTAGCATTCTTGTAGTTACCACAAAGTGCATGTTTTCATGCTTCACAAGAAAGCATCTATCTGCCACTGGACTTAACCGGCTCTTCAAGTAGCTCAAAAAATGAATTGTATTAATTTTTCTGCAGCATGTGCTTTCAAGTGTATCTATGTGATTTCAAGTGACTGCAGGAAACACAGAGTTGGCTGCTCTTGATAGAAACTCTTGTCCTACTTTTTCTTTTACTGTTGCAGATTCAGTTTTTTGGTTGCTCGTCTATTGCTTGCTGTCAAGAACACAAGCTTGCATCGTAAGAAATTTGTCTATTACTGTTGCAGATTCAGTTTTTTGGTTGCTCGTCTATTACTAGAGACTATTTGTAAGTTGGGTTTGAGATTATGCATAATGAGCTAACCTATTTCTATTTCTCATGTGATATTTGTTTTCAATTACAGAAATTCAAGAGGACGTTGATGTGTAAAAGGAGGAAGATTTTAATTTGTCTTTGCTTATTGTGTTGTATTTGAGTAGTTTAATTGGTCATTATTTATTGTTATTTTATATTAGAAACTTGTTATTTTTTAGATTACTTGTAGAGATTCTTGTGTTTGTTGTAAAATATTATTAATCAATGATAAAATATATTTTCATTTATTATCCTTGTTCTTTAAGTTTTTATATCCAATTAATTATGATTATTAAAATAAATTTGTATTACAGATTAAAAAATGATGTATAGGAAAATATAGGAAAAACTTAGTGGTGTTTTAAAAATGCCGCAACATATAAAAAAAAATTATAGCAGTGTTTTTGGCCTATAGCCGCGGTCACAAACGCTGCTATAAGTAGGGAAAATGTTAGCTTTTTTCAAAACGCTACTAAAAAACGTTGTTGTAAATCAGGCTAAACGCCAGCGTTTTATACAAACGCTGCTAAAAAATCGTTGCCAAAAGCGGGGAAACGCCGCTAAAAACCGTTGTTGAAAATCAGGAGAAACACCATTGTTTTTAAAAAAAGCTGGTAAAAAACCGCTTCTAAAAGTGGGGAAACGCCAGCGTTTTTAGAAACGCCGCTAAAAAATCGCTGTTGAAATCAGGAGAAACACCAGCGTTTTTAAAAACTTAAAAACACTGGTAAAAAACCGCTGCTAAAAGCGGGGAAACGTCAGCGCTTGTTTAAAACGCTGCTAAAAAAACGTTGTTGAAAATCAGGAGAAACGCCAGCATTTCTAAAAACACTACTAAAAAATCGCTGCTAAAAGCTGGGAAACGCCTGCGCTTTTTAAAACGCCACTAAAAAACCGTTGTTAAAAGGTAGGGAATCACCAGCGTTTCTGAAAAACGATGTTGAAGGCTTTCCCGACGGAGAAAAGACAGCGGTCGTAAAACTCCGGTAAAAAACCGCTGGTAAAAGCTTTTCGGCGTTTTTTTGGCTTTTGCCAGCAGTTTTTCGACCGTTGTTGTTGCCTGTTTTTTTTTGTAGTGTTTGACAAGCGGAAAAAAACTCTCCGGGCTCGTAAGCTAGTTTAAGTGAATCCACCGAAATCTTCAAACTCGGTACACAGTGGTCTATAAACTACCCAACACCTCGTTGCTAGTCTAACACAATTGTCACCTTACTTGGAATACAACATCCAGCTCTGCACCATGCAGGGAACGAGGAACTCATCTTCCATTTGAAGATCTTGATTCCAAAAAGCCAAACTCTACAGCCAAGCTGATCTTTCCACACACCCACGTGCAATCAGCTCTTTCACACTAGGAACAAACAGTCTTGGTATTATCTTGGTGATCAAAATCGAATCTGAGATAATGAGGAAGAAATAATCTTATTGGGTTTAATCTCAATTCACACACAGCAGACTACTGAAACATTTACAGAGAATGTATGTAGAAGAAAAACTATGGAAGCAAGGATCTCTCTCAAGGAATGACTATTCAATCGTCTGTATATCAGAATATCAGAAGAGAGTTATTTTTATTTTTTGGAAGGTAGGGAAGAAGGTTCTCACGAATGTTCCAGAATTCTTGCTTCTTGCGTGCTTCTGTTAAAACCGTTGTAACTGCCTTTCGCAAGTCTTAATAAAACTGTAAGTGAACTCTGATCAAACTTCGAGTGCTTCACAAACAACAGTATTCCGACTCTAGGTTTAGACTACATGCAGACTTTAATAATACTTTAACTAGTCCCGGTCAATCACCGATCATGTTAAACTGCTGAACTTGAGCAAGGCTTCATTAACTACGAATCTCATCAATAAACTAAGACAGGTCATGAAGTATTTACTGCAACTAAAATATATCTACAATGTACTTAAAAGATTCAATGGACGACTCTATTATTAAAGTCAGCGCGCAAATGTGGTTAAATAGCGCTTTTTTGGGTCCTTAACGTATTTATTATCACCCATATAATATATATTCAAAACCTTGAAACTAGTCATTAATTCGAATAATTAAATTAAACGAAGGCTAATAATGAAAAATGAAAATAATAACATTCATAGCGAAGGCCTATGCATTGAATGTAATATGATTCTCTTAACTATCAAAAGTAGGCAAAGGCATGCATGGTGGCAAGATGATGAGATGCAGTCCTTCTGGCAGAAAGTATATGCAGCTGATCTACATGATTTTCGGCACGTCATTGGAAGAATAAAGTGGTATGCTGGACTTTTGATCTAGGTTTCAGATTCTTTGCGAGAAATGCTTTGGGCTTTTTACAGAAACCAGATATCCCGAATGTCCCTGGTCACATGTAGGTCATGTGGGGTAAAGGTTATGTGCCCTTTCATTCATTAATGCTTTAGGTAGCTATCTAGGATAGACTCCCATGCATCTACGGATATTAGACTAGTGCATAGTTAATTGGGAGTTGTGCCCTATGTGGAGATAATAGCTGTGAAGACATTGCCGATCGCTTGTTTTTACCTCTAGTTTTTCGCATGGTAATTGCTTGCACATTATATATATATATAAAAGATGTAATATATATTCACCATTCCTATTCTTGTTGGGACAACATTATTGTGGTTGCCTCTGAGCAACGGAGGGTTAAAGGGAAGCACTGCATTAATTAGAAGACTTGTTTTGTCTGTTGCTGTACGAATATGTTAGTTCCTAAGCGAAAAATATTGCTTTTTGTTTAACTAGTTTGAATCACCTTGATATTTTGTTTGCGATATGGTTCTAATTCTACCGTTTGGTGAGAGTTTGAGTATGTCATTCGAATGGCTTCTTTTGGGGCTTGTTAGGTAGTAAAGACTTTATGATAAACAAGGTCACCGATTGTAAGTGATTCTCTCATTTAGTTGATTATTTAACCAGCGGTGAACCCGAAGTGGTTTTTTCCTGTCGAATGAGTTCTTTATATGGTTTTTCACTTCGTAACAATCTCTTGTGTTTGTGTAATTGTTTGCATTCTTTTTCTCTCATATTTGTTTGTTCATTTATTAGCTTTAGATAATTTCAAATCTTGGTTGATTGCTTATGAATCTTGGTTAAAAAATTATAACAAGATTATTTTGCTCACAAAGTTTTTGTTGGAAAGTCTAACAATTCTTAGGATTGTTTAATTTGATTAAACTGAGTGATTTTTGTCTTTGTTTAGAACTGATTGATATCTTGTATTAATCCATTGTGCTCAATTTTTTATTTAGTTTTTTGCATTAGGATGTATTAATTTTTGCTGTAATTTTTTAACTTACTACTCACCTCCTCTTGGTGAGTTTAGGGTCCAAACCGTGTCCCACGATATAGGACTCGGTACGCATCATGTAATTAATGAGTCTCTTATAGTTCATGCATCCGCAGGACGCGCGACAACAAATCTGTGGCTCTAATATCCACGTGCTTAAATCCTTGACATCTTTTTGAGGGCCCACATTCATTGGAGGACGTAGGATTTTGCTCTTGACGGGACAAAAGAATAAAATTAGAACATTATTCCTTTAAAAGTATTTTAATAAGAGCAGTAGACATAAAGTTCAATTATTTTATGTGTGCTTATTATACAATCTAATATTATTAACAAAACCGAAAAATATTTTATGCATTTATTTTAAGATTTATTACCAAAAATATTACACCACATATTTTTTCAACATATCTTCCAATATAAAAATAAGGGTAGATTTTTGTTGGCATAAATAAAAAAATTAGCAATATATATGCAATGTTATATTAAATTTGTAAACTTATACGATCAATATACAAAGACAAAGGTACGTAGTAGCAGAATACGAAGAAACAATTCACTGAAAGATCGTTGTTGCATGGTGGGATGAATTTATTTGTTATGTTGCTTGCAGTAAAACCTTGAAAGAGAGTTAAATTTGAAGAAGAAGAAAATTCAATATGCAAGTGGGAGAGGTACTGCATCGTGCATGCGAGAGAAATAAAATAAGAAAGAAAGAAATAAAAAGACGGGAAAGGGGTACACAATTCATGCCCAAGTGCCTTGGGAGATGATTTTATTCTTTAAATTGAAATGCACCGTTGATTTTGTTCAAAAAAATTAAAACGATAGTAAGATCAAGAAATGAAGAAGGATCGTGTATATATAGGAAATCTAGTAGGGCTGCCTCCAATAAGATTGAAGTGCTAGTCCCGTCATCGATTCCACGAGTAACAAGTGAGTTGATGTTCTAAAATAAGCGAATGAGTACATTATAGACCGGATGTTTATAAAATTGAACGCTCCAAAACATGGCAAGTACTGCTTCTTGCAATGTATTGGTACATTTTAATACCGGAATAAGCGAATGAGTACATTATAGACATTATAGACCGGATGTTTACATTTAATTATTTTTATTAGTAGCGTATATGGTTCTGCCTTAATGTATTGGTACATTTTATTTGAATTATATAACATTTTTGTGTATTATAAACAATATTGTCATTATATAATATTCTTCACAAAAAAATTTAATTAGTGACGGATTTATGCTGACGAGCTCATGACTAAATCTTGACTTTTGGTGACAATTTTTTTTCTCACCAAAAATTGATTTTTTTGTAGTAAGTTCGCCCTCAAGTAAGATCCTACAAGTGAAAATGTATAGAAAATAAGATACGTGATACAATATTAACTATTAGATCTTATGGGAAGGTGAACATTAATTATTATATTTAGGTAGTTTGAGACTAAGCGTGATAAATTTTTTAGTTTAAATGGATAGAGGATAGAAGTGAAGATTTTCTATAGATTAGTAGCTAGGGCTAAGTTACCTAAGCTAGCGCAGTGGGAATTTGACATTCATAATCCTAGACGACCTACTAGGGTGGGTTTGTGTTGTTAAAATTTTAGGTATTGGGTTTAGTGAAAATGTGAAGAGAGATAATTTTTTATATTTTTTGTAGTGAAAAATTATGATTTGATGGGAGAGAGAGAGATTATATTGTAATATTTTATTGTGAAATGGTGTAAAAAAATTTTGTAGCAAACGGACCCTAGAAAGATCCATCTAGTACTCCACGTATATGCCTCTATTGTCTAGTTTTCCGTCATTAGATTCTTGAAAATCCGCTTGAATGTGTGACCCTAGCATTTTCCACTTTAGATATGTGATCGATGTCTGCCAAACGTTTCTAGACCGCAAGAGGGAGAGAAAGAGAGAGAATAGAATTGTCTTCAACATCAGGGTTGCGATCCCACATTCCAACTTGCCAGACCGTAAGAGGGAGAGAAAGAGAGAGAATATAATAGTCTTTTACATCAGGGTTATGATCCCACATTCCAACTTGCCAGACCGTAAGAGGGAGAGAGAGAGAATAGAATTGTCTTTTACATCATGGTTATGATCCCACATTCCAACTTGCGAAGAAGGGTGGATACAAAAAGTAATATTCAGAGCTTCTTCAACACACGTTCCTTATCCTCGCCTGCTCACACTACATGAAGACAAGCCATTCATGGGGCGGTGGGCTGCTCTATTCGTTTTCCATGGGTCGACCTATGCCCTCTGACATGACTACGTGTCGACACCCGATATCTTCTTTCCTCATTTTGGTGTCATTGTGGCCTCCGATGGCAGACAAGTGATTAGTGATAGGGTAACCATGGAATATCTCGACAGCTGGGTACATGCATCGGACTACTTCAATCTTTAATCCATGCCTCGGGGGAATGGGATTTATTTGTTCTTCGTGCTTTCCAAAAGAAATGCGGATTGACCAGACTGATTGACCACGTTAGTATCATGTTCTAAATTTTTCATTTTTGAAATATAATTAATTTAAATTTTAGAAAATTAATAATAAAATAACTTTACAATAATCTTTTTCGTCTTATTAATTACTTTTTTATTACAATAAACATAAAAAAATCCATTCAAAATATTTTTCTTTTTCACTTTTTCATTAATTCTTATAAAATTCAATTTTTCTTTCATTATTTTTTCTCAAAATCTTAAATTCACCTCAAATTTAACAACATTCTTTGCATAAAATTTTAATTTACAAACACGACGTAGTGCTCTCTAGAATAATTTCGAAGCGCTACAGAAACTAGGCATATAATATACCTTCTCCTCCGTTTTGGACTGCCTTGATAGCGTTCAAAGTCTTGGGTCAGAAACCAGCAGCTTGGTGACTGATCTTTTCTTGCCACGTACTTGTATCAATAAATTATGGACCGTCCCAATCAAATTGGCCCCATTCTTCGTTTTGTTTTTCTTGTTTTATAAACACTGTACCGAATATATTGAGGTGCTTGTTAGAATCCCTGCACTCTACCTTCAATGATCTTCTTGTTTTATTAAAATAATATAATATAATCCAATCCAATCGGGTATAAATTATAATCCAATCCAATGACAAAGAACGACGTGGTTAGAAGCCTATTAATTATGATTCTCATGGTTAACTCTATTCGAGATCCATATCATGATCACTATTTGCCTAATCTGGCAATATGCAGCAATGCAGACATAACAGTTTATGCCCAGTTTGTATTCTTCCGTTCATCGAATTTGGCACTTACCAAAGAATCTTGGTATGCTTTGAATGCCAAGATTCTGCAGGCGCTAGTTCAATTCCACGATGCTCATTTATTGCTTGGCTATTGGCTAAAGAGAGACTGGTGACTAAAACTCATTTGGCAGCTAGAGCATTTAGGGAAGAAGTTGGCTGTGTGCTGTGTAATGGAGGCCGGAGGCAAGATTTGGCGTATTTATTTTTTGGGTGCCCCTTTTCCGATGGAATTTGGGTGTTGCGCTGCTGGGTAGATGTACGGGCATGTTTGAGCCTCAATTAATTGGGCTCAAAATTTTAGGTTTACTACTAAAAAATTCACCACATAATTTTTTATTATTATAATATTTATTAAAAATCTTCTCTCTTCACTTTTTCATCAACTCTCATATAATTTCTTTACTTTATAATATTTCTCAAACCCCAATACTCAAAATTTTCACCCTCAAACATACCCGTAATTTCAAGGGCTTAAAAATTTCTTTAATGATATTTAAAGATCATAATGTCAAGGTCTAAAAAACTTATTGTTAAAGACTATGGTTAAATATACTTTGCACCCTTATATTTTGAGGTGTTGACGCATTGCAACCCAATGTTTTATTTTTTGGAACATTAAACTCATTATGTTATCTCCCTAACAATTTGTACCCTGAATTAAAATTAGACATCAAATTAGACGATAATTTAATTTGTTTTATCTGGTACAAAATAAAAAAATTATAAAAAAAATGAGAAAAATTATAAGTCACATGATAATAGTTTTGGTTGACATATGTATTGGAACTAACATGTGAATTATTAACTTTATGCAGAGAAAGTTTAGCAAAATGACTTATTTGATAAAATTGCAAACTCAATGGCCTTTATAATCAATTTGAAAACTTAAGGACTATTTATTAAAATGGGTTAAAATTCAAAGACTAAATAGATATATATAACCTTTTTTCAAAAAAAGGATTAATTTTGCTCACTTTAGGCTCACAAAAGATAGATTCAATACATATAGTTCATTTTCTGTCTCAGTTTTTAAACTATGATCATTTTTCTTGTATTTTCTGTCTAAAAACTTTCATAATCTTATTTTGAAATTAGATGTTCTCATGTGGAGAGAGATAGACACAATTTGTGGGCCTACAACATTTAATAATGCAATTAATTGTCAAGTAATGTGGGTCATATAACATTCAATGTATAGTATGCATTTCTCTTTTCGAATTAGACCACCCAATTCAAGCAATAAATAGAAGAATGTCCAAATCCTTCAAACTATGAGAAACTAATCTAGATACTCAAACTCCATAAAATAAATCTAGATACTGAAACTCTATAAAAAAAATCAAGGTTTTTAAAGAAAGAAAGTAAAAGCACTTAATATATAAAGAGATTGAACCTAAATGTGGGCCGGCCACTTGATTTCCTTTTCTGATTTTTTTAATTTATTTTGTTTTAAGAAAATTTTCTTTTCCTCTCTCTATTTTTTAATGACACTTAATATACGTCTCATAAATGCCTTTCCATCCAACTTCATTTACTTATTATTTCATTCGTGGAAAAATACATTCTTCACCTACAAACTACTATAGGTTTTGCACTTTGCACCCTAAACTACCACTTTTGACACAGTGCACCCTCTAACTACCAATCTTAGATACTTTGCACCATTTGTCAAATTTTTAGACTAAAATGACGATAATTTCCTTGATCCATTTTGCATATATTGAAGTGTTGTCAATTCATTAATTTTTCAAAGGTATTATTGTCAAATAGAGAGTGCAAAGTGTTTAATATTAGTATTTGGAGGGTGTAATATGTCAAAGTTTATAGTTTAGGGTGCAAAGTGTCTAACATTGGTAATTTGAGAGTGCAATGTGTCAAAATTTATAGTTTAGAGTGCAATATGTCATAGACCTATAGTTAATAGGTGACAAGTTTTATCCCTTTCATTAATGATAGAATTAATGGTTTGGGTCATTACCTACTCAATTATGTCTCTCCTTATATTCTACTCATGTGGGTCCTACAGTAGGGTCCACACTGCCCAATAATTAACACAAGTAAAATTAAATGTTATGAGATATATATGTTGTATCTATTTTTCTCCGAATTAGACTGTATGATCTATAAGTGTAATATTTTCCTTAATAATCACAAAGCGTGTCCTTTTAAAGAAACAAGTGACGTTTGACAACTCACGCATCCATAAATGAAATAGCCCATGGATACCAAACATTAAATTCAGCATTAGTATAAAGAACTGTATAAATTTCTACCAGTGAACATCAAACCGGTGGCCCAAATTTCATCTGAGCCTGATCGACCTGAATATTTTTTGATCATATAGAACTAGAAAACCCAGCCCTTCAATGGAGCCAGAAACTGAACGCGATGTTGACGGTGGTGGCGCTATATGGGGTTGATCTCCCTGACGCCTTTAGTCGATGATAGCGCCTATGATCAACCCTATGTTCATTATTGAGCTAGGCATTCAATTGTTGGTTGTAGCAATCGATCAACCGATTATTAGAGTCAGTAATCAAATTGATAACCTTTTGGTTATTTAATCGATTACAGATCAAGAAGTTAAACTGTCAAGGTACGGTGAAGGTTTAACCTCATCGAGAATCAGTGAAAATAGAGATTCGAGAAAAGGAAAAAGGTTGGCAACTTAGGGAGGATCTAACTAGTCTCCTAAGGGAATGCATCCGCCTATACCATTCATATTAATTAATAGTATGATATAAATATTCGCCTGGCTACAATTCTTCAAAACATATTTGCAAAAAACGAAATTACTTCACATTTTTAAGCATAAGCCAGAACAGAGCAACTACAGCCGCTCTCAGAAACGGGACTTGCCAAATGGCATCCTTTCGAGTAAGCAAAATGGTCAAAGAATTATTTAGCTAGTTAGAACTAGTATTGTTTTTGTGTTTGTAAATTCCACCGAATATGTGTTAGAGATAATATCATAATCAAATCTTAAAGATTTGATATGATATTATGGTTATTACAATATCAAATTTTTGATATGGTTATGAAGATTCAAATTCAAATTCAAATGTAGAGATTCAAATTTAAATATAGGATATTCTCTTATTATGCTTTGTATTATCTCTATAAATAAAGATCTTTAATTGTAATATGTATGGACTTATAATACAAAATACAGTCATAGAGGGCTTTCACAGTGGATGTAGGTCTTCTAGACCGAACCACTTAAAATCTCTTGTCTCTTGTTACTATTTCTCTCCCCTCTTCATTTTCACCTTTTTCTTCTTGGTATCAGAGCAAAAAAATTCTGCATCCTTAAAAGTTGGTGAATTTCACCTCTGCTGTACTTACAGCAAATCTCCGTTTGAGAGAAAAGAAAGAAAGAAAGGTGAGTGAAAGAGAGAGAAAAAAGATAGAGATATGTTTGGCAAGGGTCGTGTGCCTATGATATCAAGGTCCGATCACTTTCAGCCTGTATTCAAGGTCGTGTGCCTATGATATGATTTCAATGTCCGATCAAATTCAAAAAGAAAAAAAAATATCTGTTCAGCAAAAGAGCAAAGATCAGCAAGGGAGCAAGGATCTATGACTTCAAGGTCCAATCACCTTCATATCTCGTTTTTTCAAACACAATATTTCAGATTTCTCGATCTTGTGTTTGAGGGAGGATGTTAGAGATAATATCATAATCAAATCATAAAGATTTGATATGATATTATGGTTATCACAATATCAAATTTTTGATATTGTTATGAAGATTCAAATTCAAATGTAAAGATTCAAATTTAAATATAGGATATTCTCCTATTATACTTTGTATTATCTCTATAAATAGAGATCTTCAATTGTAATATTTATGGACTTATAATACAAAATACAGCGGGCTTTTACAGTGGATATAAGTCTTCTAGACCAAGCCACTTAAAATCTCTTGTCTCTTGTTACTATTTCTCTCCCCTCTTCATTTTTACATTTTTCTTCTATATGCCCCATGTGCACGGCACAGACAGTAAGATGAACTTTCTCCTCAATTCTCTCCACCCTGGGCAACTCAAACAAACCACACCATGATTAATATCATATCAAATACTCAATTATTATTTTTCTACCCAGAAATAAAATACCGTATAATTAATTTATATAGAATACAGGACCAACTACTTCAGTTTTATATTGGCTAAGTTAAAAATGTCTAACTATAAAGGAAGAAATGTTTTGGATTCTGCTTCTCTTTTAAACTTAATAATACTAACCTCCCAATAAAAAGTAATTAATGTAACACGCACGGGCAATGCCCCCCTTCTAAATAATTCCAAGGGCGGGTCCTTTTGAGTAAGCAAAATGGTTACTTCAATATGAAGTACACAACATATTAGAAGGAACAATGGAGAAAGTTTTTACGTTTAAATGTGAGTAAACAATTTTTTCCCTAAATATTAACATTTGTTCATGGGCAATCAATCTTTATCATTTGTATCGTATATCTTGGTATCTACTTACTCAGCTAAAACGGAGGGAGGAGAAAGGGAGGCGCGATATGCCGATATCCGCTTATGATCTACTCCGTCTAGGTGGGTCTATTTCTACCTCCTTCATTTTGTGCCAATTGTTTTTTCTAGTAGTTTATGTATTGTAGACCTTCGTTTGGTCCATTTAGAGTTATCTATCATCAAATCTCTTCATCATGATAGTTACTCTTAGATTGCTCTCCCGTAAGTGTCCCCATGAAATGTGATAATGATAATGTAATAGATTTAATACATGTTGTGTTTTTCTCTCTTCAAATCGAAATATTCATTTTCAATAAAAAAAATTAAAGAAAATCTCGATCATCCTCTCATTAACTCCAATACTAGTAACCTTTCATAGTTCCAGGAGGAGAATTCACATAATAAATCGAGTAATTAAAGTACATCTCAAATTTTGCTCATCAGTGATTTGGTGGCAAACTTAGTGTGTTATAAGACGATATATATGAAGAATATATCACTATATTAATCAAATCAGTGGATTTTCAGAATACTAGAGGAGATTTCATCCTCCATATAATTTTCTGAGAATCCACGGACCGATTAAAATTCATCTTCAATGTCACTTACTAAATCTATGCTCCTTGTGGATTTTGCACAATAGTATTTAGAGTCATTGGGAATGATTATCATTAGATTGAGTCATAGATTCTTCTTAATGTTTATCGATCTAAAGAATCCTACTTAATGCTTTAGTAAATAGAAGTCAATTAACTCCCTAGTTTCTTAGTGAGATTCTTTTATGTTAGTATTATTCATTTCTTATTAGAGTATTTATCCCAATTAATGGATTACTAAATAGTAATTAGCTAAGAAAAAAAATAGTATTCAACTCCCTAGATTATTAGTGATTTTTTTTATTGTTCATACTCAAGTCATTTATTTTGGAGATACTTCATTTTTTTCTTGATTAATCCTGTATTCTTTTATATATATACACAGTCTTGCTATTTCCCATATTTAACCAACAATAGCGGATGCTCATGTGACAAGAACCCCTCTTGGATTTGAAAAATTACCATTGATATATAAATAAATCTATTTTAGAAGAATACTTTTGTAATCCTAGGGATCTTAATGTGCATGCCTTTTTCACTGATTAGAAAATTCAAATGCCAACATTTAACATGTGATGGACCGCGGGTAATTATTCCCAATCTAAGCATAAACTACGTAAAAAGTAGGAACACTGCTTATAGTACATGTTGTACTCTGCTTATATTATAAATCTAAGCATTTAATGGGTCCATATTATATAGTGTTGTCCAATGTGAGTCCTAAAATATTTTATTGTACCTTGCATTTAGGTAAAAGAATTATAGAAAATCTTTGTCTACAAAAACCTTCTATGAATTGATTTTTTTTCAAGAGCACATTAATAAAGAGCTAGAGTATCTCTAAAATAAATGGATGAATATGAAAATTAAATAAGTATAATTAAGAATCTAGAGAGTTTATTTATATTAGGAAATTAAGTATTAATTTGAATGGATATCCCTCAAACCGAATGCAATAAATACTAACATAAAATATATATTACGAAGAATCTGGGAAATTGATTTCTATTTAGTAAGGTATTAATTAAGAATCCTTCAGATAGATAGACGTACATTAAGTACAATTAATGACTGAATTTAATGATGGTCATTCCATGACACTATATATATTATTGTGCAAAGCTCCAACGGCCAATATCGAGCATAGAGTATATATGTGAGTGATATTATGGATCGAGATGAATTTTGGTTTATCAAAACATTATAGGAAGATTGGAATCTCCTCTAGTTTTCTACAAACCACTGATTACATTTCAGTTTTTCTTTCGTTCATGATCTAATGCAGTTTGTTTAATTTTTAATTTTATTTTTTTGTGGTAAGCCCTATGTTTTTCTCTACCCATTTTATATACGCTAACAACACGCCACCATGGAAGTGCTAGAATAAAGCCGCCCCCCACCCCCAAACCACCATCACCTTCTATATTCTTCTTGTTTTATTAATATATATAATATAATATAATATTAAATATGTCTGTCCAAAAAAAGGAACTTAACCAATCGGTATTCGAGTTCCATATATCAGTACTGTGGCTTGCGTAATCTGGCAATATGCAGCGTTGCAGTCATATCAGTTTATGCCCACTCTGTATTCTTCCGTCCATCGAATTTGGCACTTACCAAAAGAACTACCACCCAATAAAATATCGACATTTAGAAAGTTTTCTTAAGTATTTCTTTAACATATATTCGTATAGTTGTCTGCATAAACCGTATAGCTATAAATATGCTGTTTTAAGAGATATTAAACGTTTTTGGATAAATTGGCAAGTCGTAGATATAGCTACTCTTGTTAAACAAAGCAATTCCCTATACGGGGTTGGACATGGCTAGACATGACCACGAACGTTGTTTTTGGACATGACATCAGTTAAATCTTCAATATGCTTCCGAGGTACTAAGCCCACATGAGCAATATTACGTTTGGGTAGACGGAAGATCAATGTGCTGGGCTAAACGTCTGTACCCAGCTTAAGCCCAGTAAAAGGAGCCTAAAACCCTAAGAAACCATGAGGTCAACTCTGGTATATATATAAACTACGAAATAGAGGTTAGGAAAAACCCTGAATCAGAGCCTAAAACCCTAAGAAGCCATGAGGTCAACTCTGGTGAGAAGTGCCTCTCTCTACGCTCGCGGTCTTCTTCTCTCCGCTCCCAATCGCAACCCAAGTCCTAGTCCCTCGCTCTCCCTCTTTGCCGCTTCGGGTCAGTCCCGACTCGGACTCTTCTCGTCCGATCCCGACTCTTCCAACGGATCGAACTTTACCCAAACCCAGAGGGAGGGTTCCTCCATCGATGTTGAAGACGTGAGTAACCAAGGTAAAATAGAAATCTAGAACTCAGAATTTTTAAACTGGCCTCTGTTTTTGTTGCCTGGAAGCCCCAGGAAAAGGAACGATAAAATAAAATCTGTTGATTTAAGGTTTCGTGTCCCTTTTGGAAAAAGCAAGAATCTGTTTGTTTCCGTTACTTCTTACGATTAGTCTTCCAGTTTATGAAATTATATTTGGATTTTCTGTCTTTATAGGATTTTTATATCTTTATGATTATATTTTCAATTTAATGTGAACTTCTTTTGGAATTAGGCTGCTACGTTGTTTTGGGGGTTTGGGATCTCTTGATTTAATGAAGGAGTTTCCATTCCTTATGGATTTTCGGTTTGAGTATTTAGAACTTAGTCGATTCTCCGTCATTGTTCTTGTGTCCCAGAGCTGAAAAGGCGTATAGAGAAGTTCTATGCAGGAGATGTAGAGGCAGTACCATTGATCTTTGAAGCAATTTTGAAGAGGAAGTTGGCGGGTAAGCATGACGATGCTGACAAAAAGTTGATGGAAGAGATTTGTGGGAAGAGGGAGGAGCCTCTGGACAGCACGGATGATGAAGAGCTTCACTCTGATGAAGATCTTGATTCTGATTTTGAGGGATCGTCGTATGAGAGTGAGGAAGATTTTGATGAACTGTGTGATGTAAAGAAGGATGACATGAAGAAAAGGGGAAGAGAAGAGTAATGTGCGGAATGTGATTGGCAGACATGCTATGGCAATTCATTTTCATCGGAAAAGCGTCTAACTGTACCATGTTGGAAACATCAATATGATCTGTTGGAGCTGTTATGGTATTATCAATGCAGTTTGTTTTTTTGCACAATCAAGTACTTTATTTTGCGAGTTGGTTAAGAGGGATGAACTTTTTCTTTCTATGTTTTCCTACTTTTCAAGCTTCGAGAGTCATTTTATTTGTAAGAGGTGCTGCAATGGAATGTGCTTTCTTACGCTCATTTTAATATGGAAGAAATGGGAATAACTAGATAGTGACATGTAGAGTTTATACTTGCTTCAACTGCAAGATCTGAAGGGTGTTTTTTCCTGTTTTATGTGCTTAATGCCACTTTTTCTATCTGGTTATGGCCCTTCATGTTAGCAAGCAAAGAGATCATTGCGGCTAGTATCAAAATTAATTGGAGACACAGAGCTCGAGCGGGCACCAAACTTGGAGCTAGTATAAAAGCTAGTAGGAGACAAAGGTATCTCATCACTTGCCCATTTTGCTGCAGTCTGGTAGCGTTATGGACGAGGCATATGGGGTTGTGATCTAAACGTTATTTGCCTCTATCCTTTGTCAGATACAAATAGGAGCTTATGCTGGAAGATGGTTGGAAGGTCGCCGGAGTGAAGCCGAAAGGTTGCCGGACTGATGCTAGAGGGTCACCGGACTGATGCCGAGAAGTCATCGTACTGATGCCGGAGAGTTGTCGAACTGTGGCTCTAATAACATGTTAGAAATAAAAATTTTAACTAAAGAAAAATTATTTATACCGATAAGTGAGACATCCACTATGGAAATGCCCAATTTGGCTTATTGGTTTTCTCACTTATTTTTTGATGAGGTTACATAGAAGCTTTAGTTATAAGCCATTGAATACAATAGTCCACTTGATTTAACAAAGTGGGACTCTCAAGTTTAATATTTAATGTTGCGCGGGACACTGTGATCTATCGCTTTTAATGCTTGTGTCTATTTTCTCAAAATTTCACCCTATAATTTTTTAAGGGTAAAGAATCGTAGAAAATCTTAGTCCCGTCACTTCATTTAATAAATGAACATCTAGAAAATTAGAGAATACGTTTTATCTTCCATACAATATCTTAATAAAGTTGATCTCCAATAGTATTGGACCGATACTACTCACATCATTAATTTTATTTACCGTAGACTTTAGGCTTTGCATAATGATATAGCCTCTCAGCCCTAATTATAGTCGACCATAACTTCTCCTTAATTTTTACGCTTCAAAAGGATTTCAAATGAGTACTTTTGTTGATGTTTGGACGAGGAAAAGGAAAATTTCAAAATTTCAATTTTTAAATCAAAATCTCAAAAAATTTACCCATTTCACACTAAGGTTGTGTTTGTGTTGTAATATTTTTTGTATGAGAATATGTGTTGGTATTGGGTTTAGTGAAAAGGTGAAGAGAGAGGTAATTTTTTATATTTTTTGTAATTTTTTATATTTTTTATGGGAGAGAGAGAGATTATATTAGAGTATTTTATTAGGAGAGAGATAAAATTTTGGGGAAAATAAAGTTTACAAACGCAGCCTAACTTCAAATACTTTTTCATTTAAAAATAATATCAAATATTTTCTCTCTTTATTTAAAAAAAATATTAATTTTTTATTAAAAAATTGTCAAATCTTCTCTCACCTTATTTTTAAAAAAATTCTTAAAAAAATCAAAATATAATCAAACATTGTTTAACTTTTCACCCATTTTTTACAAGCCACCACCAAAAGTAAGATTCAAAAAGCTTCTCTTACAAATTCAATTTTTTTTACTTGTCAAACACCACCTAAGTGAATAAAATCAAGTCCTAGATTTTTAGTCTACTTGTTGTTTCAAATTCATGAGGTGACATTATTTGGTAGAGGCACTTCTTTGTTCTTACTATTCAAGGCTTGTGACTTTATTACACTCTCATTTATCACAGTAAAGTTCAATCATTATTGCTCATTTTGCTTGCTGCCATCTTTAGAGTATAATAATAGATGTTCAATCAGTTTAAACTATTAAACTTAAAATTGCTGCCATCTTGCCTGCAATCATTATTCATGTGGCTAAATTCGAACCATTAAAATTGGATGTGCCACAGTCAGTGTGATAATTACACTTTAAACTATTAAACTTTTATCGCCAAAGGCTATCACATTATTTACAAGTTGTCAAACTACTGTCATTGACAACCTCAAACTATACCTTTTTCACAAGTTGGCTCCTAAATTAAAACCTAGCATAAAAATCAATTAAAAAAAATTGACAGGTGACACGATCTAGGCAGTTGAATCTTAACTTATGGGTCAAATTGAAAATTGTCATAGTTTGAGGGTTCAATTGCTAAGGGCAGTAGTTTAGGGGTAATAAAAAAATTCATGGTTAATTAATGGGTGAAAACTATACTTATTCTTTTTTAAAAAGGATTAATTTTGCTCATTGCATGTTTAAAAAAGATAGATTCAACGCATATAGTTCATTTTCCGTCTAATTTAGCAAAAAAAATCATATGAAAAACGTAATTAACCATTTTTCTTATATTTTCTATCTAATTTTTTTTATATAATCTTATGCTTCCAAACACGAACTAAGATCCTCTACAATTTATTGTATGGTCAAATTTGGAGAGAGATAGACACAACTTGTGAGCCTACAACATTTAATGACGCATATATTAACTGTCGAGTAACGGGGTCATACAACATTCAATGCATAAGTTTGGTGTTTGTTAGCCAAAATTTTGGACACTCCAAAAATTTGGCTTAATATAATAACTACAAAATATTCTCTCTATCCATCAAATCATTCATTTTCACTATAATAAATATAAAAAATTCATTCAAATAATCTTTCTCTTCACTTTTTCACTAACTTCAACATTCCAAAATTTTACCCACCCCAACATTTTAACACTCCAAAATTCATTACCGATTCAATTATGTATCCCTCTATATTTAATTCTATTCATGTGAGTCCTATAGTAGGGTCCACACTGTCAGGTAATTAACACAGACAAAATTAAATACTATGAGACCTACATTTTGTGTATATCTCTCTTTGAATTTGACCATCTAATTAAAACAACAAAGTGGAGTGGATCTTTGTCCATAGGTATAATATTTTCCTTAGTGCAACATAATAACAAGGGCGTGTCTTTGAATAAACAATTAACGTGTGTCAAATCACTCGTTCATAAATGAAATAGCTCGTGGATACCGAACATTAAATTCAACATTAGTATAAATAATTGTATAAATTTCTATTAGTGAACGTAGAACAAGTCTCCCAATTTACATTTGAGCCTAAGTATCGACCTGATCATTTTTCGATCGAGTAGAAATATTTTCAGAAGATCGGCCCTACTGACTAGGGTATTACTCTCTATTTCTTTTGTAGAATAAAAGATGCTGGTTTGGACAATGTTGGATCAACTTTTGTTAATTCTCTCCATTAGTTTCCAGTGGTTATTAATATTGTTATGGGGATGCAAATACATTTGAAGCCCAACACCTTTAATTTAGATTTGTCGTGCATAATGCAAAACTTCTAATTTTCCTAACAAATAAAAAATATTTTTAACATGTTTAAATGAGAACAATACGTCCAATCAGTGTAAACATGTTAGATATAATATTTCACCTACATCAGCCCTGTCTGGGGCCTTTATTTTTCCTAGGCTGGGGACTGGAGCACCATCACTTAAAACGACATCGAGTAGTTGTATAGGTAAGTTATATTTTTTTTATTATGCTCACGTTTTTAATGATTTTTTTTTCAATTATATAAGTGTTACATCGATTCAATTTCAGATTTAGGAAGACGATGATGCTTGGAGAGTTGGAAAAAGTCTTGAAGCAATTCAGACCCACCGTGAGGGTCAAGATAGACTGTTTGTTTTATTGCGTATTATATTTTAATTTCTTCGAATATTGTGATTAATTATTTAATACTGCATTTTGTTAATAAAATTTTTACTTAATATCTTTTTTGATAATTTTCTTACAATTTTTTTATTAAAAATAACGAAAAGAAATCCATTCCAATGTTAAATTTAGCGTTTGGATGACGACGTGCCTCTTGACGTTTAATCAGATTCTAACGATTCAACATTTTTGTTCGTTAAATGTTCGAACGACTGTTTTTTCATGGTCCAAACACCCAGATCTAGATATCGAATGGATATAACGCTATCCGTTGGAACGTATACAGAGATAGTTCGAACGGGTTTTTCCTTAACGTCCAAAATCGTTCGAAGTTATACAGCGTGAATCGTTGTAATGCATTAAGAACTGTTACGGACTTTCCCTTTTACTGCATTGGGACATTATCGGAACAATGAACGTAAAATTATTATATTAGTTTAAATGTTTATTTTCCTTATCGAAACTATTTAAATTTACAGTTAGAATACAATCAAACGTTTCGCATAAGCATTGTAAGTCATATGAACACCCTTGTTTGTGCAAAAGAGTTCGAACGAAAAAAAAAATGGGACAGGTTCCATAATGATTTTTTTTTTTTAGTATGGAATGAAATTTTTGTCCCAAAAAACCTTTTGTAACGAGGTTGTTTGGATAGTTGGCACAACGGATGAAATCAGTCTCAAAAAGAAAATTTTGTTGTATAGTGTCCGTCTAATTTTGTCTAATTTAGTAAAAAATTCAGATGGAAAATAATTGTCTCATTTCGCAATCTAAAATGTGGTTTCGTTGTCTCTAAGTTACACCTACAAGGTAGATGTTATTTGTCAAGATATCAAAAGTAATTTACATATTTAACGACAAAAGTAGACGTAGATGTAGTTAAAAATGAAGAATTCCGAGAGGATTACAATTGTTACTTTGCTCAAAACAATACAAAACTTTCACATTGATATATCACTTTATCTAGAGAAGAATTCACACGTGTAATTAAAGTACATCTCAAATGTTGCTCATCACTTATTCTGCGCCACTTATATTATGCAAACTTCATGTGTTATAAGACGATATATATGATGAATATATGACTTTATAAAGCAAATCAGTGGATTTTCAGAAAACTAGAGGAGATTTCAACATGTGTCTGAAAAATGATCAAAATAAAACAAAAACAAAAATTCAAAACCAAATACAAACAGATCAAATCCATTTTGGGAAGTGAGGGCTTAGTCGCTCCTAATTTTGGAGCAATAGAACCCCGAGTCACATCGAGACACAAAGGCACGGTCATATGGAGAGATGAATCGTCAAAGCCACGGTCACAATAAGAGAGTCGAAGTTGCATTAACTTTACAAGATATATTGATGATTTCATAATAGTGAAAATAATGATATCTTGTGCTATATTGAATCTGTTGTGAGTATTTCATTGCTGGAATTTAAAGTACTTTACTGCCTGTTAGTATAATTTTTACAGCAAGGAATTAAGTTAAGTGTTCAATTGCATGGTCTAAAACAGTTTGTTCAATTGCAGACACCATTTGGATTGGCATGATATTGTGACAAAGGTTTACTCGTAAATATCTTGAGAGCATGGGAAATTAAGGTCAAAGGAGAAGCTTCTTATATGAGTAGTCTGCTTCAGAGTTCACCTTGCAGTACGTAGTAGTTTATTGGAGCATAGGAAACATCAAGTTTATTTTAAATGAAAAGGCGCCCCATGTGTTACAAAAAAGTCTTGGAGCCTTAGGAAAAAGAAAAAGGTGGTTAAATAGGCAGGGTCGTACCTGACTAAAGGATCAAGAGAAACCAAATCGAGAAATCAAGATTTGTTGAAGAGATCCAAAAGTGCCGAAACTCTAGATCCAGTCTTCTCTTGCTTTGATCTTTTGTTGTGAGGATTCATCTCGAAGAATGCTTTAAGATCTGAAGAATCCTTCGTTCTTAATCACTTGTCCTCATTTGTGATTGAGGAATTTCGAACACCGGACGTTTGGGCGTTCTTGAATGGAATTGTGGTAACTTGAGTGGCTCAAGTAGATTGCTGCGAAGAGTAACTCGGGAGTGGCTGGGATCGATGATATTCATCCCATGCAGAGGCAGATTCAAAAAGGTATCTTGAGTAATGTTGCGTGTACTGTAGATTAACTAGTTTGTTAGATCTATAAGATCACATTGTAACCGAGGTCGTATCCCTAGTGAAGTTTCGTTCTGGACGAGGTCCCGGAGAGTTTTTCTCTCAAATAGGTTTATTTGAAAGTTTCTCTTCGTCAACAGATCGGTGTCTTGTGTGTGTGATTATCGTCTATTATTCTGTTATTTTTCTATTACGTTGTTAATCGCTAACAAATCTTGTGTGAAAGTGTTTCAAGATTCACTATCAAGTGATATCTTTATCAGTTCACAAGACGGTTTAAGGTATAAAGAACAGATCTGTAAGTTGCATTAACTTTACAAGATATATTGATAATTTTATAGTAGTGAAAATAATGATATCTTGTGTTATATTGAAGCTGTTGTGAGTATTTCATTGCTGGAATTTAAAGTACTTTACTGCCTGTTAGTATAATTTTTACAGCAAAGAATTAATATAAGTGTATTATGTTTTTGGAGTTTTTCTATTCATTAAAGACCATCTGAATGTTATTAGAAAAAGTCTAAGTGCATAATTCAATTTTGAATATTGATTTTATAGAGTTGTATAATTACAGATTTGATTATAGGTTTTAAAGTGCATTTTTTGTGATACATTGATCGTATTAAATTGTGCATTTATTTTTAAATACCTATTCACCCCCTCTAGGTTATTTGGGTCTAAAACAGTTTGTTCAATTGGTATCAGAGCTTAACTTCGTTCCTTGACCTGACTAAGTTTTTAAATGGAAAGAGGGATGTCACTTTATGCACCCCCATTTTTTTATGGATCAAACTATGCCTATTGGAAGGTTAAGATGCGTGCTTTTCTAAAATCAATTGATGAAAGAGTATGAACCGCGGTTGATAAGGGTTGGCTAAACCGAAAGGGTCCATAGATGGTGTTATGACTATAAAAGAAACGAATGGTTGGACAACGGATGAAAGAGTGTTAGCTAGTTGGAATAGCAAAGGAATAAATGTTATTTTCGTGAGTGTTTCACATGAAGAGTTTATGCGTATATATAACTGTGAAATAGTTAAGGATGCTTGGGATATCTTAGCTTTAATTCATGAAGGAATTAAAGTTGTACGTGATTCCAAGCTTCAATTAAATGTGTCAAAGTTTGAGAAAATTTGTATGGATGAGGATGAATGCTTTGATGAATTCTATGGGAAAAGTCCAGCGGGTCCATAATCACCTGTAAAGGACTTTGATTCCTCTAAATCTCATTCTGCAGCTGCAGAGGCACTGTATAAGACTAGATTCAGTGATAAATATCTCCTTCTGGAGCGGGAGATCATTCTTGATGAGTTAGTTGAACTCAATCTCACTTATAAATTTATGTCAAGAGGCTGGGACCCTCTTCTTCGTAATCTGAACCCTCCGACAGAAACTCGGGCACATGAATTCTACTCCAACATTCATTGTATTACAAGTCATAATTCCTTCTCTGTTTTTATTCGTGGTAAACTGGTAGACATTAATCCAGAATCTAGCTGAGTATGTTGGTCTTCCTTATGTTTCACATATTTTGTACCCATACTCGTCTTCTGCGAGTCCTTCAGTTCTTATACTTGTCAGTTTCATGGCCCGTAAGAATGTTTGCAAATATACTGCCAAAGAGTTTGATTCTAAACCAGAGAACATGGCATTATCAATCGTATTGTGTCTACTAACATCTATCCAAATGCTCATTTGAGTAAAATTTCTTATAAGCGTCTTCGATTTTTGTATGCATTTCTGATTGGCGATTCCATTAACTTGTCTTCCATCATCTATGCTCACATGCTTAATGTTTTTCATACTAAAACGAAAAACTTTCGTCTTCCATATTGGGTGCCTGATAATACGAGTGGTTCGAGTCAATTCCTCTAGTTGAACCGCGACTTCCTCTTAAACAACCTATAGGAAAATCCACCCTGACAGAGTGATTCTCATAAAGGCAAATTCAAACACTCCACCTCCTCTGATAACGAGTACATAAGACTCTTAGTTGAGCGCACCAATGTTTTGTCATACATGGTGGCCAACATTGAACTTCTTCAAGTGGGCATGAAGAAGGTGTTGGCACTGCTAGCCCATTCGGGGATCTCCCGCAATGCTGCTGCCACTGACGATGATGAGGCGGACATGGAGTTTGACTTTGAACCTGCGTCAGAAATCTGGTGATGACCATGGCAGTGCTTCCTCTATCTAGCTTTAGCTTCCTTTTTGACAAAAAAAGGAGTACTATTGTGATAGGGGAGATGTTCTTTTTATTATGATGGATTGTAGTAAGGGGGAGTATATTTCTTATGATATTTTAATGCAGTAATGAATGTGTTGCTGCTTGTTATATTTTGATAAATGTTCATTTCAGTAATATATAAACCTGTTATTTAACTAATCATATATCTGATACTTGTATCTAGATATTGTTTCTTAGTTATTTTGTGTGATTTTGCAGGTACATGATATTTTTAAGAACTATCCTTGTCATTACTTAGTATAGGGTTGAGTCTCTATGTAAATGAATTTGGTTTCGTGATCGATCGAATTCATATTTTCTTTTTGTTTGAGTTTTTGGGTAATTTTTGTCACAAAGGATGCCAAAGGGGATATTGTAGAAACCACTTGGATTTGCATGATACTGTGACAAAAGTTTACTCGTAAATATCTTGAGAGCATGAGAAATAAGGTCAAAGGAGAAGCTTCTTATATGAGTAATCTGCTTCAGAGTTCACCTTGCAGTACGTAGTAGTTTACTGGAGCGCAGGAAACATCAAGTCTATTTTAAATGAAAAGGCGCCCCATGTGTAATAGATAAGCCTTGGAGCTTGATATTTTCTTTTTCCCGAGGCTCCAAGGCTTTTCTGTTACACGTGGGGCGCCATTTTATTTAAAATAGACTTGTTGTTTCCTGCACTCCAGTAAACTACTACATACTGCAAGGTGAACTCTGAAGCAGACTACTCATATAAGGAGCTTCTCCTTTGACCTTAATTTCTCATGCTCTCAAGATATTTACGAGTAAACTTTTGTCACAATATCATGACAATCCAAATGGTTTCTACAATATTCACCTTTGGCATCCTTTGTGACAAAAACTACTAAAAACTCAAACAAAAGGAAAATATGAATTTGATCGATCACGAAACCAAATTCATTTACATAGAGACTCAACCCTATGCTAAGTAATGACAAGGATAGTTCTTGAGAATATCATATACCTGCAAAATCACACCAACTAACTAAGAAACAATATCTAGATACTAGTATCACAGATATGATTAGTTAAATAACAGGTATATATATTACTGAAATAAACATTTAACAAAATATAACAAGCAACAATACATTCAGTAATGCATTAAAATATCATAAGGGATATACTCCCCCTTACTACAATCCATCATAATAAAAAGAAGATCTCCCATATCACAATAGTACTCCCTTTTTGTCAAAAATGAAGCTAAAGCTAGATAAAGGAAGCATTGCCAAGGTCATCACCAGATTTCTAACGCAGGGTCAGAGTCAAACTCCATGTCCGCTTCAACATCGTCAGTGACAGCAGCATTGCAGAAGATCCCCGAATGGGCTAGCAGTGCCAACACGTTCTTCATGTCTGCTTGAAGAAGTTCAATGTTAGCCACCATGGATGGCAAAACATTGGTGCGCTCAACTAAGAGTCTCATGTACTCGTTATCAGAGGAGGTGAAGTGTTTGAATTTGCCTTTATGAGAATCACTCTGTCTCAGGGTGGATTTTCCTATTGGTTGTTTAAAAGGAAATCGCGGTTCAACTAGAGGAATAGAAATGGTGTTGGCACGAACCACTCGCATTATCAGGCACCCATATGAAAGACGAAAGTTTTTCGTTTTAGTACGAAAAACATTAAGTATGTGAGCACAGATGATGGAAGGTAAGTTAATGGAATCGCCAATCAGAAATGCATACAAAAATCGAAGACGCTTATAAGAAATTTTACTCAAATGGGCATTTGGATAGATGTTGGTAGACACAATACGACTGGCAATACCATGTTCTCTGGTGTAGAGTTTTGAATCAAACTCTTTAGCAGTATATTTGTGAACATTCTTACGGGCTATGAAACTGACAAGTATAGGCACTAAATGACTCGCAGAAGATGAGTATGGATACATAGGATGTGAAACGGAAGACCAACATACTCAGCTATAGACTCTGGATTTATGTCTACAAGTTTACCACGAATAAAAACATAGAAGGAATTATGACTTGTAATACAATGAATTTTGAAGTAGAATTCATGTACCAGAGTTTCTGTCGGAGGGTTCAGATTACGAAGAAGAGGGTCCCAGCCTCTTGACAGAAATTTATGAGTGAGATTGAGCTCAACTAACTCATCAAGAATGATCTCCCGCTCCAGAAGAGAGATTTATCACTGAATATAGTCTTATACAGCGCCTCTAGAGTTGCAGAATGAGATTTAGAGGAATCAAAGTCCTCTACCGGTGATGATGGAGCCGATGGACTTTTCCTTTTCGAGATAGGAGTAGAAGGCTCAAAAGAGGATGACGCTCCCCTAGAACATTTAGATGCTCGTACAGTTGATGGCTTAGGACGTTGGGCAACATGTTTGATTTCTGACCATCTGCAAATAATTAGGTATATAAGCAATTGGGGTCGGGATTCAGTCCAGACTCATGCGGGTCTAGACCTGTCCAGACCCACGGTCTGGATTGAATTACGACCAGATCGAACGGTCCACGTGCGTTCTTTTAGTATTAGTGGTCGGACCAATACATTTAGTGGTCTGACCACTAAAATTAAACTCGCCCCGTGAGCCGTCCGATATGGTCGGGACAAGTTTGCAAATAATATTTTTTTAATTAGTTGTATATAGGAGTTCATAGTGAACTTGCAAGACTTCTAGAGCAGGTTTGCAAACTATAATTTTGGTCAAATTTCTTTTCTATTAAAAAATTATGATTTGCAAATATAATAAATTAAAATTTTAGTCAAAATAATTTTGTCGAATGATGAGAGTAAGCAGCAGAAGAGTCTTGAGCCTTATTTTTAGAGAATATTGATTAGATTTGTAGTCAAGTTGATAGTGTTTTGATACTCATAGATTTTAATGTATTTTTCAAACGAGCAGAGTATCAGCCAAATAGTGGTGAGCCTTATACGTAAACACAAATATTTTTTACTCAAATTTTAATATTTTATTTTATTAAAAATATACATCAAATCATTTTTATATATTTAAATAAAAATTAAATATTTTTAAAACTTAGAATTATTATTTAAAAAAAACGACGGACGCTGAAACAGAGTCGAGGTGGGAATCGAAGCGAAAAGAAAAAAAAAATACACGCAAATCAAAATCAATCATCAAAAGGCTCTGGTCATGTTCAGTTTCGTTGCGTTGGGTTTCCAAATGCATAAATGGCGGTCAAAACACGCAAACAAACAAAAGCTAGAAGCTGTCCCTTCGTTGCTCTGTGACGGTGAGAGGAACCCAACTTAAAAAAATTGCTTTTAGAAGGGTCTACTCAACCTAAAGCCGACTCAGATACATTGTGGGAAGAGCCAGAAGTGACGGGGATCAAAAATATTTAAAGTTGCCTATAATTTTTAAAAGAAAAAAAAATCAACAAGTTGTTTGAAAAATATTCGGGGGTTGTTGACCGTGTAAATTTTGATATCGAGGTACATAAAATATTGCAATTATTAAAAAAATAAAGATTTTTTTTTATAAATTTTAATAAAAAATTAACATAATTTTTTTAATTAATATTATAATAATAATAAATTATTTAATATTAAACTCAAATAATTAAGGTCAATTTGCTTCAGCATTTTTATCCTTTGATTTTTTTTTCTACAGAGACGAATAATAGGACCCAGGTTTCAAGCAAATTATAAGTCTAATAAACGTTTAACATGATCTTCCATGCACTTATATAATTAAAAAAAATTAGAGGAAAAACAAATTAATAACCTAATTTCAAATGGCTTGTAGGGTAAGTTTATTTGTCAAAATTTTGAGGAATATTCTCACAATTTTGAAAATCTTTATTTTATTGAGATTTTATTGAGATTTGTGAAAAGTAAAGTGTTAAAAATTTTGGAGTGAGTTTGTTTTGCTAGAAATTTTCATGCCCCAAAATATTGGGGAAACAAACATCAACATACTCAATAAATCAATGTGGTAGGTAGATGTGTCGGTTTAACTACCCTAGTAATTAATCTCGACTATTATGATGTGTTTAACTTAATTTTTAAAAAACAAAATCACTTAAATTTTCAGTGAAGATTGTGTCTGAATAAAAAATGAACGGGTTTAAATTTTTTATTAATTAGATGAGTATCTCACGGGTGATAACATAGATGCAAGGAAGATGATACTAGTGGTGGCAATTTGATAATGATAAGATAAAGAGTATTATAGTATTGAAAATTGTATTAATAACCTATGACTGGGTTACCTCAGTGAAGGCAAATCTCGGACTGTTTAAATTAAGTGCATAAGTCTCGAGTTCAATTATCGTTAGGAATTAGATTTAAACCAACTTAAATGAGGAATGGCGCAAGTGATGGGTGTTGCACTGGTCTCTCTATATTTGCCTATACGTTAGTTGGATTGTGAGGACCCGGTCTTTAAAAAGAAAAGAAAACACTATTTTTGTAAGGCTGGGATTCGAACCCAGGCGTAAAGGAGGAGAGAGGCGCTCATGACCACTGAAGCGCCTTTGTTGTTTTTGCTTATATGGTGAAATTTTATTTTATTTAAACACGTTTTGCCCGAATTGAATTTTTAAGTAAAACGGTGTGTTTTGATCTTCTTCTTCCCCAAACTTTGGAATCTCGATTTTTATGCCCTAGCCGCCGTTTTCAACCCTTCAGTTTCTCTCTCATCAATTTACTCTCTCTCTCTTCAATTTCACATCCGTTTTAGCACCTTTTCGACTGATTTCCGTGGCCTTTCAACTCCATTGTTAGGATCTTGACGTTTTCTCAAATAAATCAAGCGATTTATGATGGTTAATGGAGGATTTCGAAAGGGCGACGATTTGGGGTTGTTACACTTTGATTCGGCCTATAAAAGGGGACCTTCTACTCAGAGATTATTCACACCTCTCAATTTCGACATCAGTCATTTTTGAGATCCATCTATCTTTCTCTAGGTCAATTTCGGCCATTGTTGAGTTCTCGATTTTCTTCGGTTCTTTTGGGTCACTGCAATACCTGGATTCTAGGGTGGTTCGATTGTTGAAGAAAATCTGGTAAGCGGAGCTACTATATTGTTTTTCTTCAAAAATTATGAACATGTTTTCATAAACGATTTTGTGGAAAATATTTTATTGCAAGTTTATGTTATTCTGAAAAAAAATGTGGAATTTTAAAAGACCTACTGAGATTGTTTATATGACTGTTCTGAATTATTTCTCAGAGATTCTGTATTCTGCTGAACATCATTTCTTATTCTGAATCTGAGTTCTGATATTATATATTATACTGTTTTCAAACCCCGAGGCGATGTTCTGATTACTGATTACTGCTGCTGTTGGTACCAACTCATTACTGATTACTGGTGCGCCCATTCTTCGGATTGGTTTCTGTGTGGGTTTCTCCCTAGTGCACACTTAGCGTACGTGGCTAAGTCTTAGTACGGCAAACTTCACTTTCTGTTGGCTTAATTCGGTTTGGCCGCCGGTTAAGTCGTTGCACAACCCTGCCACAGGGGTCAATGTGGCTTACTGTTGATGTCAAGGGGATTTTTTGAAAAGCTATTTTATTTTCTGTATTTCTGGTCACTGAATTGAGTATTATTTTCAAAGAAAAAAAATATTTTTTTATTCTCTGCTTACTGAGTTGTCGAACTCACTCCGTTATTATTTTCCCCACTTTCAGAGATTTTTTAAGAACGTGACAAAGATGATACTTAGATGGCATGCGGGCGGGAGTAGTATTGTTTTGAAAATTGTACAAGTTTATGTTTTAAAGCATTGAAGTTTTGATGATGTTTTTATTTAGAATAAAGGAAATGATGTCTCAAAGTTGTTATGGTTTTTTGTGTTTGAAGGGTAGGGTTGTCTCACTTTTTTTTCCTTCTATCGTGTCTCATTCCCAGTATCAAATACCTATTTAATAAGTAATTCCAATAAAAGAAGTCCAATTGACTTCTAACATTTTCTTGCAATTTATAAATAAATATGACAGGACCAAAAAAAAGGAGAATTTGCACAACGTGGGATATACGCAAAATATGTGTACAGAAAACTATATAGTGGTTGCTAAACTGGCTTTTTTTTTAAGTTAAAGGGTAGAAGGGGCATTTAGGGTACGAACTCGGAATATAACAATTATAAGCTGTGTTTGCACCAAATATTTCACAAAATATTTCACCAACTCCCAATAAAATACTATAATATAATCTCTCTCCCATAAAAAATATAAAAAATTACATCTCTTCACTTTTTCACTAAATCCAATACTAAAAATTTTACAACACAAACGTAACCTATAGAGACTTCTCACCTACTGCAGCATGTTCGAATTGAACAATAAGGTTAGACTTGTCACCACTCGCCATAGTCTCACAAAAGTACATCTATGTGTAAGTCTATAAATATTAGCTGAATATAGGTCTTGTTTGAGCCCTTGTAATTTGGGTCCAAAAATTTTGGTTTAATAATAAAAAATTCATCACATAATTTTTTATTATTATAATATTTATTAAAAATCTTACATTTCTTCACTTTTTCACCGACTCTCATAACATATTTCTACTTTATAGTATTTCTCAAACCCCAATACCCAAAATTTCTACCCTCAAACATAATTTCCTCCAATTTCCTGCACATAAAATGTTTCATTCAGATAATTAGATTAAACTTATTATAAACTACATACTTGATGGGAGCCATCGAAAATTTATGTGTGACTAATTAGGACTAAGAATAAAAATAACTCAACCATCTTGGTTGGTGGACACGGACTGGTTCCACAACTCATATGTATATTTAGTTCGAGACTTATTTAATAGTAGAGTGACTCAAATCCACACCCAAATATGATAAACTTAATATGTCGGTGTACTTGAAAGTTCTGTCTCTAAACTACTGAGGTAGCACCTCGGTGGGCAATTAGGCCTGAGCATAACTATTTGATAACTCAAAATATTTTTGTGTGACTAATTGAGTCTCTCAATTGGTCCATTTTTTAAAATAACCCATCATGTCCTCGTGCGAAATCTGGCATGATCCGATGGTCCATAAAACTCTTTAGAGCATTAGTTCAGAGTAGGGCTGTACAATCGAAAATTTGGTCCAACCGAATTTTTAATTGTGCCTAAATTAAAGAATCGGATCGGTCCAAAACAGTATGATTTGAACACTTAGACCGTTTTTTCTCTAAATATGACTTACATAATATTTATAACACCCCAGATCTCATATTATGATCAATTATTAAATTAAAACCTTATTAAATTGATCGAAAATAAAATTTTCATTAATTTATTAGTTTACTATATATTCAAAAAAACCATCAATATTAATTAATAGACATTTTAAAATTATCTTCAGTATGAGAAAATGATTATGTGAGATTTTATTTCTATTTGAATTTGAATTTCCTAATTCTTTCTTTAAATTTAGAAATTGTTAATTTGTTAGGAAGTCTTTGGGTGATAAATGACAATGAGAGAATTTTCAGAAATTGAGTTCCTCGACTATCTCTCTCCCACTGCCCTCTCTCTCCTCTCAATCTACTCTTTTTAAATACAAATTAAGAATTATTGGGTAATAGAAAAAGAATTTTTAGATAGAATTTTATTTCTATTTAAATTTGAATTTAAATTTACTAATTCTCTCTTTAAATTTATAAACTATTCCTTTGTTAGATCTCCCACTAGGCCACTATCTCTCTGGCCTCTCTCCCTCTCCCTCTTTGCTCCCTCTTTTTCTGCTCTTTGTCTCTCTCTTCCTTTCTTTCTCTCTCGCCTCTCTGTGTCTCTGCACATCTATCTCTCCCCTTCTCCCTCACCCCTCACTCTCTTTCTCTCTTAATAGATCCAATCTGATATAACTGATTTTTAAAATTCGATCTCGACTGGACAGAATTTGAACCACAGAATACAAAATGGACCGAATTTTGGACCACAAAAACTATAAATTTGGTCCGATGTGCTTTATTCAGCCTTTAGTCCATAACAAACTGCAGAAACAACTTTGTTTTTTGTCGTATTCTCTTTGGTTCTTTGGGCATTCGAAGTTATATGAGTTAGTCTCTGCGTCGTCCAAGAAGGTCATCCAGCCACTCGTTTTTACTAAGTTTTGACAATTCGAAAGGTCCCTTGAACTAGCTGCCAAAAACAGGTACGTTTCATGACTTTTCTGGTTTTCCTATTAATTTTTTTTTCTTCATTTTGGTGCGGTGCAAAAGAAGATGAAAAAATAGGGTTAAGTAGCTTTAACTTTTTCACAGGAACAGAAGTTTGAACCAGAGGGCAATGCGTTGGTCCCTTTGTTGACCAATAGAGGTGGAATTTTTAACTCTTCCATTCGAGCCAATTAAACAAATGAAAAAAAAAGTCTGAGTGAAAATTTTAAATATTAAAATTTAAAAAATATTATAAAAATTGGTAAAAAAAGTTGATTGAGAAAATTTATAATAAATATTATAATAATAAAAAATTATAAAATAAATTTTTTATTATTAAACTCAAATAATTAGGCTCAAAGGTCAAAGAATATTGCACTCGTCTTTTGAGGTTCCTTAATAATAAACAATATTCTTTTTTCTCAATCTTTCCAATATAAAATTATAGAAAAGGAAAAAAAAAGAAAAAAGAAATCTCACTAATTTAATTTATTTTTATCAAATTAGTGCACCTAATTTGGATTCATCTAATCTTTTTTTAATCTTGTCAATAAATTTAATGTTATTGTTAGCATTTTGAATATTGATAAAATCTTATTATAAATTTAAATTTAAATAGAATTATGAAGAGTTTAAAAAGTCTTTTAAAATTATAATTGTTAAAATTTTGAGTGGTTAAAATTTTAGTTAAAAATAAAGATATTTTATAAAAATTAATAAAAAAATAAAGAGAAAAAATTAAATAAATATTATAATAAAAAAAATTTGATGAGAGAAAGATATAGAAAAACAGAGACCAAGATGGACCCACCACTGGAAACTTTAATTTCTGGATCGGACCAAAAATATGGAATCAATTCTAGTTAGGCAAAAAATCATTTCATTAAAGTATAGAAAAACAGAGACCAAGATGGACCCACCACTGGAAACTTTATTCTAAAGATATCCTTTGAGTCAAAATTAGAACTTCCCAGTTCCCACATGATTGCTACTATTTGGCCTAATGGAGTGTAAAGAATATTAGATTAAAGTTGGACTCCCAATACGCGGATTGTTTCTTGACCTCGTGAGTTTCTCTTTGCTAATGCTGTTCTTTTTTTTTTTTTCTGAAAGCAAACTCTGTATTAAAAACTTCAAGGAAATACAGAAAAGGAATCACAACATAAAATAAAAGCCGGAATACAAGAAGGGTCAACAAAGCCCGTGATAAGAGAAGAAGCTGCCCATTGGGCCAAAAGATGAGCCTGCTGGTTGAGACGTCGAGGCACCCAATGTATTGACCAAGCTGACTGCCCTTTAAAAAGCAAACGTAACTGCCTAACAAATGGATCCACCTTCCAGCACGGAGAACTCAAAGAGTCATTTAGATCCGAACATAAAAGTTTTGAATCAGACTCAAATATCACATTAGACCAGTTCTTCAGAAGCGCCACCTCCACAGCATGAATCGCCGCCAAAGTTTCTCCGACTAGGGAGTCCGTAGCCCTAACACGCGCCATGTACACCGTACAGAGGGAGCTGGCAGAGTCTCTACAAGAGACGGCTACATACGATCCTGATTGACGTATGGCAACGTCAAAGTTGATCTTCACAAAACCAGGTTCAGGAGGAACCCAGTGATCGGCAAAGCTCGGTTTGCGGGAGAACCAAGCAGAATAATGAGAGGAAAGGCGACGTTTCAGATTGGAGACAAGTTCCGGAAGGAGCACTGGAACGTGTTCATGCACCGCCATATTCCTAGCGTACCAGAGAACATCTAAAATGAGAGCAGCAGTCAATAAGAAAGACGGAAGAGAGAGCCGAGGAATACCCAAGAACACATCTGCACATATAAAAGAGCGAATCCAGAGAGCTGGAGATGAGAAAGAAACATGAGCCAGATCAATCGGCCAATCCGATAAAAGCCATAACCCACGAGCCACTGGACAATGGAAGAAAAGGTGCATAATAGTTTCTACGTGACTTCCACATCCCATACACAGCGATGAAGAAACAGAGACAGCTGCATCGTGGATAAAGGAAGGAGAACTAACTGGAAGAGATTCCCCTGCTATCTTCCAAAGCAGGAATTTCAATCTATCTTGAAGTTGTGATTTCCAAAGAAGGTTCCACATATCCTCAGGTAGATACACACGAGAAGATCGACGAGCATCCTGCAACAAACGAATCGAACCCTTTACAGAGAAGCGACCATGTGGATCCGGAGTCCAGATAATTGCATCAGGGATAGTGGAAGCAGGGGGGGTCATCTGAAGAATAGCATTTACCGACTGACGGTCGAAAAGACTGTGGAGAATATCTGTCTTCCATGCTCCCGAAGTAGAATCCACCAAACCACGCATAGATCTGACTTTTTTGTAGTCCCTATTTCCTGCTGCCCCCAATGCCCCCCCCATTAACACATGTAACTCTTCCGCAGCCTCAAGTCACCACACACAAAAGAGAGACGTAGAGATTTTAATAAAACCTTTTTCTCTGATAAGTGATAAGTAAAGCATCAGCCTTAAGAAAAGCTAAAGAAAAAAAAGCAAAAGTAAATTATTCAGAGATTCCAGAGAGCCTTCCCTCTCAGACTCTCAGCCTGCTCGACTGCTGTTGTTGGATTGATGATGGCATATACCCACGATCCTAACAAGAAGACAGACCATAGCCCACCTAACAAACCCCATAAAACACCAAAAAGAAAAAAAGAAAAGAACAACGAAAAAGAAGTCAGCCACTCATTCAAATCTTTAAAGAAAACCGAAAAACCACACATTATATAATACTATTCTATTCTCTCCACTAACTCAAAGTCCCTTCCACTTAGCAAAAAAAAAAGACTCAAAGTTTGCTTCATTGAATTAATGTCTTCTTGCATTCCGTAATCCATTATTCCTGCCTATTACTCTCTTAAATTCCATCCCAGAACCCCAAAAGAAGCGACCTTTTTCTTTCTGTCTCTCTCTCCGTGAGTCTAAAGAAATCATGCCTCTTCTTGCAGAGACTTCAGCTGTGGGAGAGCAAATGAAATGGAGGAGACCCAGAAGCCAATTACACCAACCCATTTCAGAGGCGGATCCTCCAAGTCTAAACCCGCAAATCCCTTCTATTATCCAATCCACTCGATGCAAGTCTACCATCTCCTCCCTCATCCATTCCACCTTCTCCCCTGCCGCCAGCACAAATGAATCCATGCCCACCCCCAGTAGCAGCAACAAAAAGAAGAACAACTTTACCTCGGCGAAGTTTAGGGGTCTGGGGTGCACGGCCTCGGCGTCACAGCAGGTGTCGGTGCCGGCGGTGATTCGGGGTTCGGCGGACTGGGAGGGCAAGAAGAGCAGGAAAAAGAAGAAGAAGAACAAGAACAGCAAAGACAAGGACAAGGAGACCAGTAGGAGCTATCATGGTGTGGGAGATGGGTCTAATTCTATGACTTGTATGGATGTGCAAGATGTTTGGTGCGGCCCTGGAATTGGTTTTTCGCCTGAGGATTGCATGGTGGCGAGGAGAAACGCGTCCTCTGGGAGAGGCAAGATTGATGGGGAGAAGACTCACCGGGAGGTAGTGCTTATTTTTTCATCTTTACTGCCTTCCTCTCTATGTTTCTTTCTATATAGTGATTTATGGGAGTGGATGCGGAATGTTTTAACTTTATTGATATCGAAGACAAAAATAAACGGAAAACGGGAATAGGAAAAAGGACGATAGAACACCCTGGGAGTCAACTAAATTATCCAAAAAAATAATGAGGCCTTTGGCTTTGGAGGGTTAGGGTCTTGGAGTATCCTACTACAAGGACGTTGTGAATTGACAAATAATTCGATCTTCACGATGAATAACTAGGAGAGCTGCTTTTCTGTGGATTTCGGATTTTGCCCTTATGGATTCAGCTCTTCATCGCTTTAGAATCTTCCATAGTTTTCTTTACTTTAAACTATGTGAAAAAGAAAGTTTCCATCACTTCACCAGTTTTTTTGTTGCTTACGAAAGAGTTCTATAGCTTTAGGGAAACATTTCACTCAGGGTTTCTTGATATTTGTAACGGAAATCTTTTTTATTTCTCCCCTTTCCGGGATTTTTTTGTGTTTCAGCTTGGATTACTTCTGCCTAGGATAATTTTCGCTGCATTGTTTTATGGCACTTTTGTGACTTTTCAGTATTTGTAACTTGCCTTGGCCTATTTATAATTGTCTGACCCATTTTTAATTGACTCTTCGTGTCTTATGGTACTGAGCCACCGTTATTTTTTTGGACTTCTTTGTATCAATGCGTGCACGTATGAATATCCATTCTGACGTAATGTGTAGTGTACATGAAGTTCATTCATTGCGTGAAGATAGATGCTTTTTTTTTGTTTTATCTTGCGTATTTGTTTCTGTTAAATTTTTATATATGTATTTTTTTAAAATTTTTGCTTGATTGTGCTTCATGTATAATGGCAGCGCCCTTGGTTATCAAGGCGAGCAGTGAACCCTGAGTCGATCTCATTTCTTGATTCTGACCTTGACTATGTACACACGCCCCCTGGATCGGAGGTGTTTGGAAGTAGGTGTTACCCCCATGCTCGCTATCCTTCACCTGAGGGCCTTGCTGAGGTCTGTCCTCTTTCTCTGTGTTCTATTTGTATGATTGTTGGGGATGCTGATTGACTTACTTTTACCTATCACACTGGCTCTCTTGTGTCTTGTTTGAGTTGATACCATTTGCACAGCTTAATTATGATAATATGTGATGTGCTTGGACAGTTGCTACTTCTATCATGCTCTATGTAGTTATTGTTCAAACTAGCTAGTGAAAGTTTGATTTTATTTTTTATAAGTAAGCCAATCTCATTATATAAAAAGCGAAAACAGTACAAGGCTATACCGAAATCGCGTAGTCCAAACGTAACAAAACTAAGGAAATCAGGAAAATCAACAAAAGGGCATCATAAGATCGCATTAGCCCATGAATAAAGAGTAAGTAACAAAAAACCCTGCAACTTTGCCAAAGACAGAAAGATCGTCAACATCTAGAATTCCGCTCCCTCCAAAGACACCACCAAGTGCACGAAGGAATCATTCTCCAAATAGCCTTAGCAAACGGGTTAGAAAGCCGCCTATGCCAACACCACAACACATCCATCACCTTCTCCGACATCACCCAATGAAAATTTGCAATGCTAAGAATTTGATTCCAAAGACCTTGCGCCAAGGAACAATGGAGTAACACATGGTCAACCAATTCTCCATCACCATAACAAAGATAGCACCAATCAGCGATACAAACTCCTCTTCTCCTGAGATTATCGGTAGTACGAATTTTCCCATGCATAGCCTCCCACACTAAAAAAGAGACCCTCATAGGGCATTTCGACCTCCACACACTCTTCTAGGGAAAAGACAATCTAGTCCCACCCGCAAGAAGATAGTAAATAGATTTAACTGAAAAGGCACCCTTCTTAGTACCCATCCAAGACAACTTGTCCTCCGCCCCCCTATGAATCACCGCTCCATACAATATGGAAATGAACGGGGAAAAATCCTCCACCTCCCAATCGTTGGCAGATTTAACAAAGGGAGCATTCTAAACTACATGACCATCGCTTCCCACCATACAATCTGCCACCATAGCCTCCTTGCAATGAGACAAGGAGTAAACAACCTGGAAATCCAAAGACAACGGTTTATCCCCACACCACCAATCGTGCCAAAAGCTCACCCTCGAGCCACTGCCCACCAAAAGTCTGGTATGCTTGCTAAAAGCATCCCAACCCCTACTAATGTATCTCTAGAGATTTACACCATAAGACCCCTTGCAGGGGGCTGTTCTCCAATCACCTGCTACACACCCATACTTTGCAACAATGAGACCCCTCCAAAGACTACCGCTCTCATGCGCAAAACGTCACAACCACTTGCTCAAAAGAGCTTTATTAAACAATGAAATTCTGCGAATCCCCAACCCCCCAAACATAAAAGGAGAATACTCCAACTCCCACTTCACAAGATGAAACTTGTGCACATTCCTTTCACTACCCCCTACCCTCCGCCCCCCAAGGAAGGGAAAAAAAAAGAAAGCCGAAATAAAGGGATGGAAGAACAGGGTTTTTTGGACACTTTTATTAGAGTTGGACTTGCTGATCGTAAAATATTTTCCTAGATTAGTTAGTTAGTTATTCAAACTATTGTATATGGAAGTTTCTGATCTGCATAATCTAGGATGTTAACTTTTATAATTTGGAGGAGGGAAAAGAGATGAGGTCTGAGGGTTTAGCTCAAAGCTATATGTAGGAACCGATTCTGACTGAACACATGGAGTCTTTTGTCCTTCCTGCGATGAGAGAAAGACAGAGGTATTAGGATATAGTAGTTTCATGAGCCAGATTTGTCTTGGTAAACAGATATAACTGTAGCATTGACTTTGTTTTCTTCTCTATTTTGAATAAACGTATTTGAGAAATTTCCTGCGCTACATAGTGTAAGTTAGATAAACCAATTAGCTTCTAGAATGAATACGATCATTGTCTTGATGTATTTCAAGGGAATTTATTAATTATGGTTAACATTGAGTTGACTACTTGTTTATCTTTCTTTAGTGGATATTTTGGTATTATGGTAGTTTTTACCCAGTGACATCAATGGAGAAAAGATATGTAAAAGGCCTTGAATATATACAAATCATGTTCACTCTTTTCAAATCTTGTCACATATTTATTGAACTGAAATTTGACACATTGCATTGCCAACTTTTGGTTGGTATTAGTAATGTGAATTATCACGAGAAATTTTACAGTTTTTTATACAACCTGCTATATCTAACATTTAACTGCAATTCTAATTTATTTTTTCATGCTGTCGGCAGAAAGTAGATAACTATTCATAGTTCAATACCCCTTTCAATGCTAGGTTTCAGGGCCGTCCTCTCTTACTGAAACATAATGTCTATTACCTTGAGGCTGTGGGGTGCATGGCTCCTTAAAATTGTATAAGCAGTTTGAGATGTATTGTTCATTTTGGATTTTATGTATGCATACATTATTTCTGTTAGCATTGGAGACTAGACATAACTAGTTCTTGTAGATGATTAGAAGAGAGCTAAGATGAGTACTATATTTTTAGTCAAAGGTCAACAAAAACTCATGGACTTTGCTTCCGATTAAGTTTCTTTTTTAGGTTCTTTTAACTTCCGAGGGAACTCATGGACTTGGCTTTTGACATATTACCATTCAGTGAATTAATTTGCAGCCACTGAAGTCTATTGGGTTTCTAAGTGGAGTGGTGTTTTGCATATAAGTAGCTGTTGAAGAACCTTTCCATTAGAAATTAACTTCCAAAACTAATGCAGACTATCTGAGCTTTTGTTTGGTCTACTTGCATGTGTATGCTGCCTAGATTTATTGTTGATCTTAAGAAATCGTTTTGATTATTGGGTGTAAAGAAAGCAGTGAATACATAAGGTGAAAATATTATCAAATTTGAATTTGTAAAGATGAACATTCATTGAGGCCAATCATGACTAAAAGTTAGTAATGTCTTAGGAATGCATTCTGGAGTTATTTAAAGTGATCTGGGAGAAGTTATACAATTGTTTCTATAATCATCGAGTATTCGTGGTGTTTGTGAAAAGTCATTGATTGAAAATTTAAGCTATAAAGCAGGTGAAGATATGCTTGACAGAGTATAATTGGGAACTTCATCCGGAGTCTTTTGTTGTGGTACTGAGTCTGAAACTGATAGTGCAAGACATATTGCAAACAATTTCATGCAATGGTTTGTGGCTCTGCCATAAATAGGTTGGATTCAATAAATGGTCCAATGATGGATGTTAGTCTCTTGCTTAATTTTAAAGGTGGATCAGTTTAGCAAGCATTGGTAAATTGCAGTTGCTGTTATTCATCTATATGGGTGTCCTTCTATCTAACAGCTGAGGACTCTTTTTGTATGGGTTTACATGAGGTCTTGCTATTTGGACTAGAGATGTCAATATATGGCTCTTCATGTACTCCACATGTACATTACGCTTAATTAACAAATTAATGAGGTGAAGCTTCACCTTACATGTAACACTATTGTAGCCTTGATGGCCTGCTATTGAAGTAGCATTTAAATCAATGCTGGCTGGTGCAGATTATGATGTTCCAGAATAGTCTACTAATGGGAGGAAGAGTAGATTTTCATGATCGATATAGAGAGTGGAGACTCGATGTGGATAATATGTCATATGAGGTTTGTTTTTCCTTTCATAAACTGCATCATCAATTTATGGGATACACCCCCCCTCTCTCTCTCTCTCTCTTTATTATGCTAATTGTTTCTGTATGGAGAAACAGGAATTGCTTGAGCTTGGTGAGAGAGTTGGTTATGTGAGTACTGGATTGAAAGAAGAGGAAATAGGCCGCTGCCTCAGGAAAATTAAACTCTCACTTGTAAATGATCTGCCACCACATTTATCAAAGCAAGTAGACAGAAAATGCAGCATTTGTCAGGTGAGCTTGTATTAACTTGTTTGCCTGTTCCCATTCAAATATTGCCATTATCGCATCTGCCTTAAGTCTTATCTGTGCATCCAGGAGGAATATGAAGACGATGATGATATGGGAAAGCTGGATTGCGGTCACAGCTATCACATACAATGTATACAGCAGTGGCTTGCCCAGAAAAAGTCTTGCCCTGTCTGTAAGGCTGAAGTGCTAGCTTGATGTAAGACTCGTGGCAGGCTCTTTGGAATTTCTTCAATGCTGGTGGTTTTGGACCCTGCCTTTTCTTTTCTTTTTTCACCCCTCTTCTGTGTATAGATTTCATTTCCTTCAACACATGATCAGAAATTGATTTTTTGGTGTGAAAGCTTCAACCGCAATTTACTTGTTTTGATACCATGGGCCTCTTTGCCAATTTGGCAAATCCATATTAATTGATATTATCTCGAATTTATATGCATCGATAATGTCATACCTTATATGAATGTGCTTTCCTCCCAGTATTCAAGATGCTCGAGTTGGAAATGTTTTTATGCTGAGTGGCGCTATGAATGTATCATTAGATCGTCTCTGAACCGTAATAGTTCTATTTTCGGTACCGAGCAGAGCCAGTGTTGTCTATAATTCTTCTTCATGTAATGCCCGGTCTAAACTCCCATTGCATAGAATGGATAATTTCCCTGCAGTTATGAGGTTGTAGATTGGGGTCCCAGTGAATATAACCCTGTTCCTAGAAAAGAAAGTAAAGGCTGCTTAACGCCCCTGCTTTCTTGCTAACCTCAAAGATGTGCAAATACAGAGAAGCGTAGGATGGAGCTTTCTCTCTCTCTTTCTCTGGGATTGGACGCGTCACAGGTTGTCGATATCATGGAAGGAAATCCAAGCTTGTTTGTATATGGTAAGTCGTATTTTGCTGGACTTTGTCTTTAGAATTCTACTAATTTCGTCGGTCTTTTGGAGCACATCGTACATCGATACATGCTGATGGGTCCCCCCCGTGTCCAAGGGTGTGTTTGTGTACCAAAATTTTACCCGCTCTAAAATTTTAACACAATTAAATATTACAATATAATCTCTCTCCCCATCAAATCATTACTATTTACTACAAAAAATATAAAAAATTACATCTCTCTTCACTTTTTCACTAAACCCAATACCTAAAATTTTAACAACACTAAAATTTTACAACACAAATACAACCTAAAAAAATGTCTCCGGTATCCGACGCTGGTGGGTCCCCCCGTCAGTGGTCCCGAATCTACGATGTGTCCGGTGTGTCCGGTCTCGCTCTCTAGCGGCTCTTGATCTCAAGCGCTGGGTTTGTAACATTTTCGTAGACACTACCGACATGGGTGGCTATCGGTTAGATCTTGAGCCTTAGGCTTGACTTATGTTTGTGTTGAAAATTTTTTTGTATTGGGTTTAGTGTTGATATTGGGTTTAGTGAAAAAGTGAAGAGGTAATTTTTTATATTTTTTTTATGGGAGAAAAATTATATTGTAGTATTTTATTGTGAGTTATTAAAATATTTTGTGAAATTTTTGGTGGAAACGCTAATTGCTTGTTCTTAAGACAATTTCTGTTTCTGTTGTAAGTTTTCAACTATAATCTCTCGTGCTTTCAATAAAATGTCTTGATTAAAATAATAACTAAAACTGTAACTTCATCTGCTGCCTGCATTATAAGAGAGAGAACCAGAATGAACAGTAGAACAAGACACTACTAACTAAAACGAACATAGAAGGAAAAAAAAACTGCTCGAATTTTGATAATATATATGTATTTTGTTGTTACTGTTAGGCAAAGAAAATATCAATCTAGAGACGAAAAGAATAAACTGCTCATACCAGACGACCTCCCACTAGATCATAGTGACCAAAATGTGGACCTCCAGGTTCTCCAAAAACTTTGTAGGCCACCAAATTTTCAGAAATCAGCTTCATAGTTTCTGCTCCATTCAGACCCTTGATTATAAGCACAAAGCGAAAAAGAGACAAACCAAAAGAAAGGAACGGAAACTAACTGGCTCCCTGTTATAGGCACATCTATATCAAATAAACTCTTACCATGGACAGCTTCAGGTGGACAAATGATCCTTGAACTAGAAGGTTTCATTTCTGTCACGTAAACCACCCTCTTGGAAGACTGTTGTTAGTTGCAAGAGAAGCTTAGAAGGTACTGTACCTGGGAATCACAACAGATCATAAATCAACTTCTTGTCTTATATTGACGTGGCAGACTACTGGAAATGGTGTAGGTAGAGGTTAGATATTTCTACTGCTAAGCTTAAACTGAAAACAGCACTTCAAAATATCAGACACCACCTCATTCAGAAGGAAGTGCCCCAAAGAATTGGATAAACATCAATACAAGAGAATCCATAAACTTATTTCATACTATTAAAAAAATAAAGACATCAAATAAGGAAAGCCCATGAATAACTAGGGGCTAGAAAACTAGTATAGGTTGGAAGCAGGGATGAAGCTAGCAATTTCCTTTCTTTTTTTTTGTTGGGGGGGGGGGGGGGGTGGTTGTGGAAATGGATAAAACAGAAAAATTGCCAAAAAAAACCCACTGATATAGGCTTATTTTTTGCAGAGGGGGTTGGAGGGGCTATGACCCCCTTCTAGCCCTACCTTGGCTTCGTCTCTACTTGGAAGTAGATGGAAATTCATTAGCGAAGACAAGCTACAACAAGTCATAACATCCTGTTGTCGTTACTGTTAGAAAATTTCCTTAAGGTGACCTAATTGACATATGTAAATAATCTTTTAAAGTTTTAAAGATTATGGTGTTAGTTAAAATAAGATTATGGAATCTGTAGCAGATTCAAATTTAGAACTAATTGGATAAAGATTGCAATTTGATTTTGAATTTGAATTGGAATTCAAATTGTAACCAATTAGATAAAGTTTGCTATTTGATTTTGAATTTGAATTTGCTATTTGATTTTGAATTTGAATTACCTTGATGGAAGGAACAAATTCAAATCTACAACAGATTGAGGGTCCCTGACCTAGCCTATAAATAAGAGGCCTGTGTATACCATCTAATGCATTCTCTGTAAGGCATAAGCATAGGTTGGAAGAGCCTCACTAAAATACTTCATATTCATAAAGTTACTCTGCAGAGATTCTGTTCGAGTTCTGAGCAAGATGGCTGGAGGTAAAGATCCTGCTTTATTATTCCGCTGCATTCACAATCAAATTGATTGATTGTGATTTTACTCTTACATGTGGTATCAGAGCCATCCTTCAAGCTTCTTGTTCAGTGAAGCGATCTACTGATTAAATTCAGATTGTCGCTTGAATCAAGAGCTAAAGGTTCTCTGTATCAGTGTTTTAAAAGAAATTTTTTTTCTTTCTTTGACCGGATCTCTATTATGTTCGGTATAAGTTTTTTTTTTTTGTATTTTTTGGTGACAATGCAATTTTGCTAATGCCTGAAACCTTACACGGTGTGCTTTCAGCTACTGTTATATTGCATAACTTTGTTTATGAATTGGAAAAGGCACTACGTTGTTGTTGGTGCAAACAAAAGCATATTTAAAAAAAAAAAAAAAACCGTATGATTTGGGTTTTGATTTTGCAAAATGTTCATAAAACATCTTCATGAAAACCAAGTTTTTTGATTCATTGGAATGGTAAAATACTGTGTTTTGGTTCTTGAACAAAGAAGATGAAGAGTCACCAGAGGAGGTGACCCTCCCTGCGGCAGCAGGTGGCCGGAGAGGAGCCTCCTCTCCCAGCCACGGGTTAGAAACCCGTGGCCTTCAAAGGCTGCCGGCGATGAGAGGCCGAGGCCTTCTCGTCGCCGGCGAAGGCTGGTGCAGGCGGCGGCGTCCATTGGGACGCCAGACAGTGCAGCGGCGTCCCCTAGGACGCCAGGCCGCTGCATGAGTTGCGGCGGCAGTTGCCGCCACAAGTCTGCTACAAACACAGACCTTCGGGTCTGTGTTTAAGATGACCGGGTCATTGACCCGGTAACCCGGGTAGGGTTACCTACCCGGATAAGTCAGGAGGCCAGCCCAAGGGCCTTGAGGCCCAAAATGCTTCTGACCAGATGGGCTGGACTGACCATTGGGTCAGCCCAAGGCCCTTGAAGCCCAAAGCCTTGACCCGAATGGATCGGGTCAGGCGACCCGCGTGGGCGGGTTGCGGTATGGACCGCCGGTCCGGTCGGACCGGACCGGACCGGCAGATTATATTATTATTATTTTTAAATTTTTAATTTTAATTTTAATTTTAATTTTAATTTTTTTTAAAAAAAAAAAAAAAAAAAACTTTTATGCTTTTATGCTTGCATTAATTTCTAGAATTATTTGTATGTTCAATGTTTCATTGATTAAATTCTAGAAATATTAGTTTATGCTTGCATTAATTTCTAGAATTATTATGATGTTCAATGTTTAATTGATTAAATTCTAGAAATGTCAATTTACTTTTATGCTTGCATTAATTTCTAGAATTATTATGATGTTCAATGTTTAATTGATTCCATTCTAGAAATATTAAATTTATGCTTGATTTATTATGTGAAAAATCTAATTATATAGATAGGTTGATCATGCATAAAATGTATGATGCCTAGACCAAGCATGATTAAATGAACCTACTAAGGTTAGTGGGAATATGGGGTATGATCGAAGAATACAGGTCAGGGACAGTTCTGGCTAAGGCAAGTCTTGGTATTTAAAGGTCCTCAGACCTACCTCACTTACCTGGGAGCTCCCCTGCTTGTGTTTTAGAAAATACTATTGTCTCACTTTAAAGATTGGTTCATTTTTTTATTCTTGGATTAAGATTAGGCATCTATAAAGTTGACGGATATTGATGAAGTCGTAATTATCATAATGATTTTCGGAGAGCCACAGCATCCCAATTTTATATTGATGATTACATCAAGATTAATATATGAACTTCATAAAGTGAAATTAATCTCCGTGTGGTAACTAAATTATAAAATTGATTACTTTCCCCGCAGGGAATTTTTTAATTTTGTGACTTAGTTAGATTAAAATAATAAATTTTGTATTAACAATAAAATTTTCTTAGGCTCACAGGTACGGAGAATTTTATTCTTAATATTTAAAATTGTTAGATTTAATAATAAAGAGTAAATTCCATGCATATGCAACCTTTGCCCATAGGTAGGTTGAAATTTACTATTAAATTGACATTGGTTGATTTAAATATGGTTACTTCATAACAATTCAGTAGTTTTATGTTTCTTTGGTTATATTGCAGTTATTCCTTCTTCCCTAATTGATAGTTCGTTGCGTGTTCCAATGCTAAGTGGTGATAATTTTGCTGACTGGAAGCAAAGTTTGCTTTTCACTCTGGGGTGTATGGAATTAGATGAAGCGCTCCGTGTAGTGGAACCCACTATCACGGAATCAAGTACGCCACAGGAGATTTATTCTTATGAACGATGGGAGCGATCAAATCGTCTCAGTTTGATGTTCATTAAATCTCACATCATCAAGAGCATTAGGGGTTCTATCCCTGAAAGCATTAAAGCTAAGGATTTTTTAAAGTCCGTTGAAGAACAATTTGTTACTTCTGAAAAGGCATTAGCCAGCACCCTGATGAGAAAGCTGTCAAGCAAATCAATAAAGAGTTCAACTAGTGTGCGTGAGCACATAATGGAGATGAGAGACATTGCATCTCAATTAAAAACTCTGGAAGTTGAAATTTCTGACTCATTCTTGGTTCATCTAATTTTGAACTCTCTACCAAATGAGTATGGTCCCTTTAAAATATCATACAACACACATAAGGAAAAATGGTCAGTGAATGATTTACTGACTATGTGTGTTCAAGAGGAAGAGAGGCTGAAACTCGAGAAACCTGAGAAACCTGAGAGTTCTCACTTTGTTTCTCGTGCTAAGGGGAAGACCAAGAAAGGCAAGGTTGTCCACAACTTCAAGAAGGAGAACAAGGTGCCAATTAAGATTAATGGCACTAAGGATACTTGTTTCTTCTGTAAGAAGAAAGGACACATGAAGAAGGATTGCCAAAAGTACCTAAAGTGGCTCGAGAAGAAAGGTATATTCCTCTCTCTTGTTTGTCATGAATCTTTAGTTGTTGAAGCTCCTTGCAATACTTGGTGGATTGATTCTGGTTCTACAATCCACATTGTGAATACATTGCAGGGTTTTCTCACAACAAGGAAGCCGAAAAGAAGTGAACAACGAGTTTACTCTGGAAATAAATTGTTCTCAAGTGTGGAAGCGGTTGGGACTTACAGAATAATTTTGAAGACTGGATTTATTTTAGATCTTGAAGATGTATTTTTTATTCCAAACTTTTCAAGGAATTTAATTTCAATTTCAAAACTTGATGTATTGGGTTATGGTTTTTATTTTATAAATTCAGTTTTCAGTTTATTTCGAAATAATCAAGTTATTGGTGGTGGAATAAAAATTGATGGTCTTTACAAAATTGAATTAGATCCCAACTTTGAGAATAATTGTTTGTCAATACATACTATTGGCATAAAGAGAAGGCTTATAAATGAGAATTCCGGTTTGTTATGGCATAGGAGATTGGGACATATCTCCATTGAGCGAATCAAAAGGTTGGCAAATGACGGAGTCTTACAAACTCTTGATTTTACTGACCTTGGCACTTGTATAGACTGCATAAAGGGAAATCAGACTAAAAAGTCCACTAAAGGTGCCAGAAGGAGTTCAAAGATTCTAGAGATCATACACACTGATCTCTGTGGACCTTTTTCTACTCCATGTTTCAATGGTCAGAGATATTTTATCTCATTCATTGATGACCATTCACGTTTCATGTATCTCTACCTTATTGATGAAAAGTCTGAGGCGTTGAATGCCTTTAAGACTTATAAGGCAGAAGTAGAGAATCAAAAGGAAACGAAAATCAAGATCGTAAGATCTGATAGAGGTGGAGAATATTATGGAAGGTACACAGAAAAAGGACAAATGAGTGGTCCATTTGCGAAATTCCTTGAAGAGGAAGGCATTGTTGCTCAATACACAATGCCTGGTATACCACAACAAAATGGTGTAGCAGAAAGAAGGAATCGCACACTTATGGACATGGTAAGGAGTATGCTTAGTAATTCTAGTCTCCCTCAGTATCTATGGAGTGAAGCTTTAAAAACTGCTGTGTATATCTTAAATAGGGTTCCATCCAAGGCTGTCCCAAAGACACCTTTTGAGTTATGGAATGGGTGGAAACCTAGTTTAAATCACTTACACATATGGGGTTGTCCTGCTGAAGTGAGGATTTATGATCCGAATATAAAGAAATTAGATCCAAAGACAACCAGCGGATTTTTTATCGGCTATCCAGTAAACTCTAAAGGATTTAGATTTTATTGTCCTACACATAATACTAGGATTGTTGAATCAGGAAATGCTAAGTTTTTAGAGGATATTGAACCTAGTGCAAATTCCCAAAAGGTTGAATTTAAAGAAGCACAAGAGTTGTCTGAATCTTCTCCTTCTGGAGAAAGAATGTTTGTGTTTAGGAAAGATCAAATTGATTATCCTGAACCACAACCAGTTCAAGAAGAGCCAACTCATACAGAACAGGTTCAGACTGAGTCTACCCAACCTCTGCAAGATGTTGAGGAAGTAGAATTAAGACGGTCCTCTAGAATAAGGAAATCAACAATCCCTAGTGATTATGTTGTATACCTTCAAGAGTCTGACTTTGATGTTGGACCTAAAAGGGATCCAAATACGTTTTCACAGGCCATGAATGGAGATAACTCCATGTTGTGGTTTAATGCCATGAAGGAAGAGATGGAATCTATGGCAAAGAATCAAGTCTGGGATCTTGTTGACTTACCAAAGGGAGCTGTAGCCATAGGCTGCAAATGGGTTTACAAAACCAAAAGGGAAGCTTCCGGTAAAGTTGAACAATATAAAGCCAGACTTGTAGCCAAGGGTTTCACTCAAAAAGAAGGCATAGATTATCATGAAACCTTCTCTCCAGTATCAAAGAAGGATTCGTTTAGGATAATCATGGCATTAGTAGCTCATTTTGACTTAGAGCTACAACAGATGGACGTGAAAACAACCTTTCTAAATGGGGATCTTGAGGAGGAGGTGTATATGAGACAACCTGAGGGGTTTGGTGATAACAGTCAGAAGACATGTAAATTAAAGAAATCTATATATGGACTAAAACAAGCCTCCCGTCAGTGGTATATTAAATTTCACAAAGTTATTACTTCATTCGGATTTTTGGAGAATCTTGTGGATCAATGTATATACCTTAAGGTCAGTGGGAGTAAAGTAATCTTTCTGGTCCTTTATGTAGACGATATTTTACTTGCAACAAATGATTTGGGTTTGCTATATGAAACTAAAAAGTTTCTGTCTAAACACTTTGAAATGAAGGATTTGGGTGAAGCCTCTTATGTCATTGGCATAGAGATTCATAGAGATAGAAAACAGAAAATATTACAACTGTCTCAGAAGGCCTACATTGAAAAAGTTTTAGAGAGATATGATATGAGCAAATGTGCTCCTAGTGTAGCACCCATCATTAAAGGGGATAAATTCTGTTTGGATCAATGTCCCAAAAGTGAATTGGAACAAGAACAAATGAAAGGTTTACCATATGCATCTGCAATCGGCAGTTTGATGTATGCTCAGGTCTGTACTAGACCTGATATTGCATTAGCAGTTGGTATACTGGGAAGATACCAAAGTAATCCTGGATTGGAGCATTGGAGAGCTGCAAAGAAGGTCATGCGGTACTTACAAGGAACCAAGAATTACAGTTTGACCTACAGACATGTTGACCATTTAGAAGTGTCTGGGTATACAGATTCAGATTTTGCTGGATGTATAGATAGCAGAAAGTCTACGTCAGGGTACATTTTTCTCTTTGCTGGAGGAGCTGTATCCTGGAAAAGTTGCAAACAGACTATAGTTGCTACCTCTACAATGGAAGCAGAGTTTATTGCGTGCTATGAAGCCACTACACAGGCATTGTGGTTAAGAAATTTTGTTAGTGGTCTCAAAATTATTGAGTCTGTTGAGAGACCAATTAAGATCTTATGTGACAATTCTGCGGCAGTATTCTTTTCAAAGAATCATAAAAGTGGAAGCAGGAGTAAGCACATAGATATCAAGTATCTTAGTGTGAGAGAAAACATCAAGAGACATGCTGTTTCTATAGAGCATATAAGTACTAAGTTGATGCTTGCTGATCCCATGACTAAAGGTTTACCGGTAAAACAGTTTAAAGGTCATGTGGACCATATGGGGCTTGCAAATTCATTTTGTACTTAGTTTCTCTCAAATTATGAATTACAGACATGAAGTTATTGTAATAAAGATTTATTGCGCAAATTCTTTATTATTTATTGTTATCTATGGAGATAAATAAAATAGGACCTGAATGACTTATAGGAAGTTCATTAATAAAGTTTTGATTCCCATAAAGTACTCATATAATGAGTATTGTGCTGGTAATACATGGAAGGGACGACCGATTATGTTACGGTTTTACCGCTATGATTCGTGTGTAGCATTCATTATGTGGGTGGGAGGATTCCATAAACAGTTGGCCATACTAAAGAACTCCAGACACCATTAAGACATATGTCGTCAAGGTCAAGTGGGAGAATGTTAGAAAATTTCCTTAAGGTGACCTAATTGACATATGTAAATAATCTTTTAAAGTTTTAAAGATTATGGTGTTAGTTAAAATAAGATTATGGAATCTGTAGCAAATTCAAATCTACAACAGATTGAGGGTCCCTGACCTAGCCTATAAATAAGAGGCCTGTGTATACCATCTAATGCATTCTCTGTAAGGCATAGGCATAGGTTGGAAGAGCCTCACTAAAATACTTCATATTCATAAAGTTACTCTGCAGAGATTCTGTTCGAGTTCTGAGCAAGATGGCTGGAGGTAAAGATCCTGCTTTATTATTCCGCTGCATTCACAATCAAATTGATTGATTGTGATTTTACTCTTACAGTTACCAATTAAACATGTGCTAACAATGATGTATAACTGATAAGATAACGGATTTGCGAGTACTGCAAAATTGGCCACTTATAGAGCGATGTCATGTTGCCACCCTGCCCTTAACTGAGAGTTTAGTGAGATGTGAAGATAAGTTTACAAGTTTGTATTACAGATCAGGAGGACAACTTCCTCAGTTCTGGTCCCATTCCTAGGGGCAACGGATTTTAAGCCATGTTCAAACTCACTGAAGAAGCAGCCCAATATAAAAGCCTCGCCAAACAATAATCAGTGTAACTTCCTTACCAGACAATTGGATTATAGTACAGAAATCACTGTCTAAAATGTCCTTCACAGGTACAGAAACTAAGAATATGACAGTTCCCATCAACAAATGGAATTGTAACCAATTGAATCAGCCCCAGGGAAAGATACCTCCCCTGGCTACCAAATGTTCGTTGTAGTAGGGTCATGACAATGTGGCTCGTTTTGGTACGAGTGTCGGGACAATGTGGCGGTCAATTAATATGTTTAAGAACAACTTCTAAAGGGAATTTCTACCCAGAAAAGTATCACATAACCCATCACTTGAACATCATTGGCAAGTTTCCAAATGCATTTTAGTGCGAAGCAGTTGTGAAATCTGTTAATAGTTATAGAAGATCCATGTATGTACTCACAAAAGTTGTTTTTTTTTTCTAGGCAACAAAAATAATATATTAATTACCAAGAAAGGTACAGCCAGTACAAAGCATAAAAATAACCGAAGGCTAGCGAAACCCCTAAATGGACCAAAGGGCCCTACAATAAACTAGATCGAAAGAGCCGGTAGCCAAACCAAACTGAATAGCTGGAACCACCAACAACCACAAGAGATGTGAAACAAACACCATAATAACAAACTAGCCACAAGGGCCAGCACATAGAACCAACACAAACTGACTACTAGAGCCAGCACATAAGACAAACACAAACCGGTGGCAAGGATCGGAACACAACACGACTATCTCCCAAAGCGATGGCGGCTTCCGCTAGAGGAAGGGCGAGCATAGCAACGATCCGACTCCTTCAAAATAATCTTCATGCGAAGACGGACTGCACCAGGGGAAGGAAGAGAGAAAGCTCCAAATGACACAAAAGGGCGGTAACCAAAAGCGGCAGAAAGCAAAAACGTCGCGCATATAGGCAGCACACACGCACGACCGCGCGTGGCCCACAAGTTTCGGCAATGATAAGCCGAGCAGAGATAGCGAAGGTTGCTAGGGGGAGCTGAGCACGGCGAGGTAGGTCGAGTCCTCCGAAAAACGCTCAAAATCGCCGGGAGAGAAGCAAAAGAGGTCGGGCGTGTGGGATCCATGCGCTGGCCAGATACCGCCGCAAAGGGTCAGATCTGATTGCCAGAAAGAGAGGAATCTCACCATATAGGCCATGCACACCAAAGACCACCGGAAAGGCCGGGATCTAAAAGTCAAAAGAAAAACAAAAACCAAACTGTAAAACACAAAAACAGACAGGTTCCGACACCAAAAGGGAGGCCGGAGGAAAGGAAAGGGAGGGGGGAAGGAGCCGAAGCTCCTCCCCCGGCCAGAGCAAGAGAGTGAAAGGGGGGTGACAGACGAAGGGGATGGAGGTTCTAGAGAGAGGGAGTTGTAAAGCTCTCGTGAAGCTGGTATGATCCATTCCTTATTCTTATAAATATGTGGTACTCACAAAAGTTGTTCAAAACACGCTTTTCAAACAATTTTGGGTGCATCATGTCCTCAGAAGAAATTTGAGGATTCAACCAAGACAAAACATAAGGAGGACGAGATGCAAGAGGATAAGCAGCAGCAAGTATTGCCCCGATTGAAATAACAGGAACATTTAAAGCCTCTGCAGGGCCCGGCTGTGTACCACAGTGAATTCTATGAGCTTCTCATCAGATATCTAATTCCCTGAGTGAAACAGTAAAGAATAATTTAAAACTAGTAATTCATATCACTCGCCAGAGGTAACATTAACTTGAGTGATGGTCTTGAAGACCTGTAGTCAATTGATGAACCCAATGTAGTAACTGATGCCAACCCAGAATTCCGTCCTTCAAAACCTTAACAAACAATACGGTTTAGCATACAAGAGGACTCGTAGTCAACAAAATTTATACCACTGCAGAACCCAAATTCTTTATATTTTGCAAAAAAAAAAGAGCTTTTCATACTAAAAAGAACTTGAAAGTTTATGAATAGTGGATATGTCTACTCAAATAATCTGGTTTGATAAATACGACTTAGAGTTTAAAGCTGCGACACCACACAAAAGTTGTTAAATGGCACATGCAAACTCATACCAAAAACACGTAAACATTGAATCAAGAAAAGAAATGGCACCACCTAATGAAGTTATTTAACCTATACAAATCCAAAAAGTCCACAAAAGGTACCTGAATAAGTCTCAGGAAACACCGACCCATTTGCACTTGAGACTTTTACCATCACAACAAACAATGGAGCTGATAAAAATGTAAAGGATACATGCAAATGTTTACGTTTGTGCATGTGCATGTGTGTGTGAGTGAGAGAGAGACAGAGAACAACCTACATGTGAATTTTTTATAAAAAGATTAAAGGCAGAAGTTATAGCAAGCCTGTAAAGATTCAAAGTAACGAATGATCAAGATAATCACGCAGCTAATGTAGGTAATGAACATCACAAGAACAAAAAATGACAAGTTTAGCCTGTCAACTTACAGAATCGAGCGAGCATTGCATATAGCAAGATACCCCCCATTGAGTGACCAATTGCAATCAACTTTCCGTCCTTCGGTTTGCAAAGAGTCCTTATGTGCTCCATCTAAGACAACAGACTAAAGATTGAGATAGTCATAAATCACAGGTATTGTAAGTTTATGTAATCATGGTAACATAAATGAGATTTCAAGGAAGAGATGACGAAAGGCTAATACAGACGATGGTAAAAAAATATAATCTTTTATACGGAAGGGTATATTATCTCACCGCAGCAGGCACATCCTCGTCCAGGTAGTGGTCAAATTCCCAATCATACTTTTCAATCATGTGAAGCTTTTTTGGAAGTCATCTAATGTAGTAGAAATGCGCTCTTGCAAGTCCAAAAACTGTTGGAACGGATAGTTGACTTTCATCGATGGTAGTTGCAAGCCTGACACTCAGATCCCTCATTTGGCGCGCAATGCAAGAGTTTTGTCCTGCTTTATAAAACCTACAAGTTTAGTCCTAATACTATTTAATTGTTTCAAATAGTAAAAAGGTTTGATAGGTTAACGAAAACTTTCTTGACCAACCTTCATTTGCAAGGCCTGAAAGTTTCTCCGATAAATGCAAAAAAGTTCTCATGAATTTGCTCACTAGTTTCAAGTCTTTGGCCTCAAGACAGTCTCCTTGCTCTTTCCATTGTCAATAGGGAGGTCAGAATCAGCATAAGCACCAGTGTCAAAGCTAAAATTTTGTCTAGAAGGGAAAACACCATCCGTTCCATGTGAGGGTCCAGTCAGAGTTGGGAACGGAGACAGTGTGTACGTAGCTCGTTGGCGGTGCATATCAAGGGCTTGTTATCGTTCTTTCTTGTTCTTGTTCTCCTTCTCGAAAGAGTCGCCGTATAAAGCCTTCAACTTCAGTTGGTCCATGCTGCAATATGGATATTTGCATGGACATTATTTCAACCTTACATCGTATTCGTATCCATCAAAAGGAAATACCGTTTTCCCCTTCTCAACGATAGCTTGGCTAGCACGTGACTACGTGAGTATTTTTTTTTAATGTTATTGACTGTATTTTAATACGCGATTTATCTTTGCAACACTAATCTACTTTTGGATGCCTTATTTTTTTTTTTTAAGTTTTCAACTTTAAAAGAAAAGCTTTTTATTTAGGGTATGTGTTAAGTTAGGCTATATTTGACAAGTACAAATTTTAAGAATTTTGATTTTGTAAGAATTTTTTTTTGAGTCTGACGTAATGGGAATTAATAAAAAATTAATGAAAAAGTTGAAAAATGTTTGATTGTCCAAAATTTTTTATTGAGATTTTTTAAAAAGTAAAAAGAGAAGATATTTAATAAATTTTTTTATTGAAAAAATAATAAAGTTTGTGAAAGAATACTTGAGATTTTGATATTTATTTGTAAAAATTGAGTTTTTTTTTTTAATTCAATAAAAAATAAAAAATATTTTATATCCAAACATTAGGTGGTGTTTGTTTGTTGAAATGTTAGCACCCTAAAATTTCGAGCTTGATTAAAAAACTATAAAATAATCTTTATTCCTATCAAATAATTATTTTCATTATAATATATATTTAAATCTTCTCTTTCTTTACTTTTTCACAAATCCTTATAAATTATTTTCACTTTTTACCGATCCCAATACCCTAAAATTTCCACAAACAAATACCACCATATTGATGAAATGTTGTTGGAGGTTAAAACTTTTGTATGAATTTTTGTGTTGATTTTCAAGGGGTTTGGAAAAAGTAGGTAAATAGGGTTGACACTTAATGGATACTATCATTATGGTATCAGAAGACATGCCATGGACGTTTCGTTTTTAAGATGTTTGACTAATTTGGATAAACAGGAAAGAACTCCAATGCGTATAACTATCCAACCAATCTCCGTGTTGGAACATCTACCTAATCAAACAATAAAAGGAAAAGTCTTCGCTGTTTCAGGCAAACCATAAGAAAACCATCTATTATACTGCTAAAGAATGAACAACTAAGGGGGAACAGCTAGAGATAACTTTATGATCCCAGTACCGTGTGGAATAACATTTGCCGTCTCACCTTCCTTCAAATATCTAACTTGTTGCGTAGAAAAAAATCCACTGCTTTCTAAGACACGAAAGTGGATTCCACAGGCAAAAGTTGCAACTTGGTCCTTTGTCATCAAGCAGACGGTATTATTGCAGGCTTGCAGCCATGAAGCAACTTCAGTTGTTCTCCTTTGCCGTGCACAAATTGACTAAAGATAAAATGTGTTGTGCAATCTCTGTAGAGGCATTGGGATTTGCAACTTTGAGAGCCCTCTCAGACATATCTGCCATTTTACTCTCATCCCCTGTCAAATATGAAAACAATTTTAAAGAACTAATGAACTAGGCTCTGTTTATTTATCTTGGCTTTCACCGTGAATTACATTACTCACCAGTGACATTCTACATGCTACAGAAGAGATTTTCTTCTTTTCCTCCACAGAATGCATTACGTGGGCAATTTTCTCAACATTATTGTAGTACAAAAACGCACATTCACACATTCACACATGCCATAATGCATCTATACGAGTTGAAAATACACACTGAAAAACAGTCGAATATTGTGTTTCATGGGAAGTTGCAAGGAGCTATGAATATGAGGGCTTCATGTACACAGCTAATAGAGAAAAGGATGCGATAACCACATTCCATGTGTCACTTTGGAATGAGAGCACCAATAAATTTCTGGCAAATACTAGAGGACATCAAAGTAACAATCCAAATTCCCTTAAGTTTCAATGTGGTAAATATTGCTACTTAGCCTGTCTACAAGTTTTGAAACCAAAAGCAATATTGGCCAAAACATCAGAGGAAGCAACTTCAACGAAAGCAATGGAGGGTAATAACACTTAAGTATAAGGACAAAATTGCTAGAGGATCCCCTTACCTGATTGATGGGGGATATACGCAAATAAGCAAACCAACCATCAGTCGGTTGTCAGAGCCTTACTATATAACTGGTAGATTTATCTGTAATTGCCACATTGCAAAGCCCAAGGGAGATGTGAAAGATAACAAAACTTAACACTGTATCTTTTGGTTGTGTTAATGCCTGCTCATGTTGGCCCAGGCCAAAGCCAGGAGGCAGAGATGATACCAAACGGGGTAAAGGAAAAAAAGAAAAGAAAAGCAAAAAGACGAAGCAGTTGATATTTATCAGTAATTTGGACTTGACTAATAACAACTCATTCAGTTTGCAAGTTGAGGATCCTAATTCACTTTGTCATTCCGTCTTTCTAGATTTCATGCATAACATAAACTGTCCAAATTTAGCTCATTGAAGACAATAGCACCACAAAAATTACTCTAGCGACACACTGGGAAATCTGGAAAAGTCAGAAGTCATTATCATTTGGAAGGCAAATTTGAAGTTCTCAAATATCAGCACAGAGCAGTGATGATAAATATGTAATCCTGATCTCTGCACCCGATAATGACCACAAAATGCAGGAATACATTCAACAGACCTAATATCTCTTCAATTGCAATAGCAAGGGTGCTTGAATCAAGTTCCTCTTCAGTTATAACTCTGCAACCTGCTAAATCTGCCAGTAAGGAAGCATTTCTGAACTGATGTCCTTCGGCAAGATTTGGTGATGGTATCTAAAATGTCAAAAAGAAATAGTTATACATCTTTGATCTCAGATGATAAAATCAAGCCAATTAAAGGACATGAAAAAACCTAAAAACATGGCTGGAAAGAGAGTTTGGCACGCATGGTGATGAAATGTCATAGAAACTGAAAATACAGGTATGAATTTAGAAGAAGAAAACAAAAGAAAGAAAGAGAGATGCCTTTTCCTGTGGACATGAGAGAGAGAGAGAGATTAGAACATAGGTATAACGTAGACTATAGCTAAGGAATCAGAGATTTTGTTCGTCAGATTTATTTTGCAATCATATCATTATCAAAAGCATCTTTGGTATGGATTATGTGCGTTATACTCAAGGACAAAGCCAGGATTGTAGTTGCTAGGGGGGCAGATTAACTGGAGCTAGCATGAAATATTAGGTTGAAATTTCACTAATGAACACTATAGTCACGTGTCAAAAGAAAGAAAGAAAATAAGGGTACCAAAAAAAACCTATAAAAATGAAAACAATATTCAAGCTCAAGGAAGAAGACATTTTAGAACTTCACAAGTACACAAAACTGACTTATTTTCTAATCAAGGAATTTAAATAAGACTTAATTACTAATATAGTCCTTGTAGTATTCACTTTTAACAAATTCATCTATGGGGTATAACTTTGAATGGGCCAGCCCCTGTGGTCCATTTTTTAGACATATAATTCCTTTCATCTAGCAAAAGTAAGTGGACTAAAGGGGACGGGACTCGGGCTAGGCTATCCGACCCTGAAAATGGACATCTTGACTCTAAATTCATATCGATCTTCTGTTAGTCAGCTAACTTTTGGTGAACAAAATGACCCATATGTCTGAAAAAGGGACCACAAGGACCGGCCTGTTCAAAGTTGCACCCCACTGACTTATTTGTTAAAACCCAATACCACAGGGACTATAACAGTAATTAAGCCTTTAAATAAATGCATACATGACAAAAAGCTGTAATAATGATGGGAAAATACAAGAAGAAACTTTTTGGAGAAAATGTATAACTGGGAAATAATAACTTTAGGATGTCTTTTTTCATTTTTTTTAAATGTAGTAAGCAGTTGAGAATCTCAAAAAAATGTGTCCATTATCTTTTTCTAAGAGTTTTGCTTAGAATTTTAAAATCCTAACCATCAAATCAATTGTTTTTGAGAAACGGTCAAATGAAAAGTAAAATAGTACGTATAAATTTTCTTCAATGAGAGTGAAAAGTAGAACCAAACATAAGATTCTAGATTAAAAAAAAAGTACTACAAAACAGCCAAAGTATCCACAAAAGAAACCAAAGTTCATTTGTTGGTGATAAAAAAACCATACTTGCAAAAAAGAGCTGGATTTTGGGAGAAAACTTGACTATCCGTTTTAACTTTTTATTTTTTCTGTCTACATGTTGGGGGTGGGAGTAACTTTTTTCTCCCCACTACCTACACTTTGTGATGATTGTTGTAAGACTGATGAATCTAAACAGACAAGGCAAAGAAATGTCAATTGAAGGCAGTTCATTGGTTCAGTATGGCAGACAAAACCTAGGCTATAGAGCACAGACATCCAAAAAGCAGCTGCATCACGCATAACTTCAATATATTTCATCAGGGAAATATTATTTGAACCTTCGAAGGAGCACAATGACCAACCTGATCACAATAAAACTATAAATTACCCCTAACTTATCAAGTTTCTAATCTTACATACTCGCCAGGAATCCATTGGATGTGGACACATTGAAAAACTGACATAAGTAATTTTGCAACATAGAAAAAAAGTGATCTATTGCTTTAAACGTAGAACAAATTCACAACTTTTTATTATCTTTGTTTTTCCATCCATAGATCACGATAATTTAAAAGATTGAATATTTGATAAACTAGTTCAAACTTCATTCAACTCCCTTCCCATGTAAACTTTTGGTGCAGGATTAGTAGACAATGATCTTAACCAATCATGAAAGGTGGGATAACAAAAATATTATCCTACTTAATTTGTCAAATTATATTAGAAAAGATTCTCATCTCACATAGGATTCAATTGAGGCAGTGAAGATGAAGACCTATTATTTCATACAAGACTTTATTTTGAGCTTAGAAAGAAAGACTGAAGGTTCTAATTACCAGAATAGAAGGTTTCCCGGTGGCCAAGATCTCATAACAAGTCATAGCACCGGCTCTAGAGACAATAAGGTCTGCAGCCGCATATGCCAAATCCATTGAATGCATAAACCTTCAAAGAAACAGACACTCATTAGATTAGAGGAACTTATAAATTAAGAGTTACATGTAAAGATAACCATCATATCTGAGCTTCATCAGTTAAAAGCAAATCGGAAGTTAATTAGAGCAGAAGTCACGATTTTGAATTTCAATTGGAAAATGACAATGAGAATTATCACCACGATCCTGAAAAAGGAACATATCTAAGACCTCAAATAAACCAAGGGAAAGAAGCAGCAACCCTGTGGTTAAATAAATTTCCCGCTTATGCTTCACAAGAATATGAATCTCTATCAGCATTGTTGGACATCATTTGATGAGTTAACTTGATGACATTCACTACTCTGAGCCAAAACTCATATTGTGGTCATGACATTAGAAGGAAAACCATCATGGTGGGCCAAGGACAGTAGTGTGCAAACCTTTAGTAAGGTGGTAATGCCAACTTCAAAGCCAGATACAGCATGAATAAAAGAAGAGGATTATCCAAATAGGCTAAGGCGAGGCGACCTCACAGATTCGGCTGCCACACAACAGCTGTGGAGGTTGGCGGATGGAGATATGTTACAATCACAAGTCTTAATGGTTGCATGAATCTACTTTAACCGGAGATATGCTCATTTGGCAATGGCAAATCTCCAAAAACATAATTTACAAGCGCAGGAATAAATCCCTTTTTTGAGTGATGATGCATGGAGACAACCATGAGGCATCATGCAAAGCAGCTCCTTAGCACTAAGACATAGGGACATAGGAAGATCCCAAAAAAGTTACCAAAGATCCTAAGAAGTTAAAACAAGTTCTTAAACAAGAAATACAAAGCCCACTTGCTCTATATGCTTATTTGCTAGTGAAATAAAGGCTTGACTCTTTCGTGAATCTTAAAATAAGATATCTTATTCCCAAAATACCATTCCAACTTTCTCGATGATATGGAATAACCTTTCGGCATGCACTGTTCGCCAGTTACTCTCCTATAACATCTGGCAAACAATGTAGTCACAGCAATTGATATTGGCCGTTACAAGTCATGCTTCTTCCTGGTCATGCAGACAAACGGGTTTAATTCTTGTCACGTGTATTTTACTACCTCATTGTCGAGGAAAAATAGTCTCGCAATGTTACCGTAATCAACCCACTTCCCGAATTTTGTTCCGACCACCACATTACAAAAACACTCGAAAGTGAAAACATTTTGAATCGTGGATAAACAGAAAAGAGGTTGCATCCCCTTCATGCAGAAGACTACTTACGGTGTCAAATACAAATGCGGGTGATCTTTCACCAGGCTCTCCATTTCATTGTACGCCTCAACCCCTGTCTGCCATATAATGAACAGGTTGTTTTTTTCCAACAGCAACTGATAATACAAATTCAACACCGCAATATTAATAGCATTAGCACCAAAAGACCCTCCAAGCACCAACAAAACCTTGCCATCCAAATTCGCCGCCTTCTCAGACTTCGGAAAGAACCTCAACCTCGCCATAACATTCGACTGCGGCTGTCTCAACGCCAACCTCACTGGAATCCCACACACGACACACTTGTTTTTCCTTGGAAAATAATCAATGGTCAAGTTAAATGCCACGAAAACCACTTCCGCCACGAAAGAAAGAAGCCAATTCGCAATCCCTGGCACCGAGTTCTGCTCTTGGATCACAACCTTAATGCCTTTCAGCACAGCGGCGAGGCAAATTGGGAAAGAGACGTACCCGCCGGTACCAACTACAACATGGGGATCGAATTCACGCAGTTTTTGTTGGCTTCGGATCAGACTTTTGATCAGACGGATAGGGAGCAAAAGGTTTTCAGGGGAGAGGAACGGAAGGGCCAAAGGTGCTGCGGGGACGGAATCGAAGGCATAGCCGGCGGAGGGGATAGCCGCGCTTTCCATGCTATTGGGTGTGCCCAAGAAGAGGATTTGGATGGCGGGATTGGTGGTTTTAAGCTCGTCGGCTATGGCGACAGCTGGGTATATGTGGCCGCCCGTGCCACCTGCCGCGAAGACGACGCGAAGAGCGTCAGCTGCGTCGTTCTGGGTGGTGGGTATTAGCTCGGTTGGTTGTTGGTCGAGGGAGAGACAGCAGAGTAGCTTGAGGGACCTGGAAATGGAGACAAAGAGATTACTGAAGCTGTGCGTGCGCGCGTGCGTTAGTGTGTGCGTGTGAAAACGAGCGAGAGAAACGGAGGATGGGCTTCCGCTTACCTGGGTCGAAGTGTAACAGGGGAGGAGGGGCACAATGGAACATATGGGCGTTTTCCGTAGAAAGAGAGGTGGGAGATAGAGGTAGCCATTAAATCTGGTGACGAACAAGGTTTGGAAAATGCATTGACGAGGGGTGGAGTTTTCTTTCTCTAAGCGACGAGGGGTGGAGTTTGAGAGTTCCCTCTCAAAGCCACTCCACTGCGGAGGGTAGAGAACTGGGGAGTTCCAAATGATGCGAATGGAATACGACATGAGAAATGAGAATAGTGGCGCCTTACGTAGAAAAAAAAAAAAAGAATAGTGGCGCCTTCTGTGGGTTTCCACTTCCGAGAGCTACAGATTTGGAGTTGGACCACCTCCAAACACATCTCGTATTTTCTCTTATTATATGCTTTTCACGTGGAATCTCTTATTTTTTTTAACTCATTTGTTTATATCCGTTTCGCTTCTCTCTTGTTCAAAAGGTCGCCAGCAAACGAAACTGATTTTTTTTTTCAGGGATTCATCCACAAACCATCCGGAGTGACCATTGCACCATCAAACTATTAATGGTAGACACTTTGCACCATAAATTACCTATTTTGATACTTTACACCCTCCATTTGATAATAATACTCTTGAAAAATTAATGAATTAACAACAATACCTTCAGTATTTACAAAATGGGTCAAAGACATTATCGTTATTTAATCTAAAATTTTGACAAAAGGGTGCAAAGTGTAAAAAATTAGTAATTAGAGGATGCAATGTATCAAAATTGATAATTTAAGGTGTAAAGTGTAAAACCTATGATAATTTGTGAGTGAAAAATGTATTTTTTCCTAATAAAATAAACGAAACTCTGTTTAATCTTACATCATGCAAGACAAAATAGGATCCTAGCATTCGAGCACCACTGCCTATGCGATTATGTAACTCCCGTGTCCATGCTAATCCTTTCATTGACATAATAATATATTTTTCATCCGAGATTTTAACACGACTATCAATTTTTTTTTCATCATAACCTAAATCTTATTACATCTAAAATGACAGTAATGCCCCCAATGCAATAAATTGATAATAACACCCTTGATTAGATATGAATTTATACAATGTGAGTCATGAGCATTATCTTCATTTCAATATAATTTAGCGGAAAAAATTAGAGTTACATTAAAAGTAAATAAGGAGAGTTGAATGGTGTAATATATTATATAATGCATCAAACACTGATAGTTGATGAGGGTAAAATATATTTATAAAATGAATTTCGGTCATTGAGGGGAAACAACAAATGATGAAGTCGGACTTCGAGCATCAGTTGAGGAAAAATAATGTTCGCCCAACACCACGGCTTGTTTTAAGGCCATGCCAAGTCTTAGATTCCCAACTAGGCAAATAGAGTATCTAGAATTGAGCGTTTTATGGGATACCGAAATGAAACTGGGTAACTTAGAGTCTGCTGGACTTGCATCTTGACACTTCCTTTTGATATAAGGGCGAAAGGTTCCTTTAGCTGCGATGGAAAGAAATAGACCAATAATACACAAACCAGAAACGAGCATCGCCCCTGCACTCCTTCAAACCAATCTTTACTAGCGCCTTTAAAATAACTATTTTGGATAAATTCAGCACTTTCTTGTTGCAGATTGCCAGATACTAAGCCATAGTCATATCTTCTGCTGTAGTAGCATCCTCTGAACTTGAATTAACACCTGGCCCTTGCCTTATTCTATATGAAGTACAATGGATATTGATACACAGCTTGAACATAAAGTGTACTTATACCCCAAATGAAGTAAGGGAACCAAAGCCCAACTCAATATCTACCCACATCAAAATTGTTGATATCTGCCTAGTTGATTTAGAAGGGCTATGAGGTTCTGGTCTGTTGCAGAGAATCTGTAGGCAGTTGTTTTGAAGCATCTGATAATGCTACAGCTGCTGTTGCTGTCATAGTTTGGTATTGAGGAGGCAATGGAGCAGCTGGATGAGTATAGTACACCTGGTCATTCGGAGAGTTGGTGTATTCAAAACCGTAGTTCACAGCACCTGATGAAGCAGCAGTAAGGGATTGAGATGGATGATGCGTCTGAGAAAACCCAACATACTGTTGTTGAAACTGGTTAGATGGGACTTGAACCAACTGCAAAGGTGATGTCATTGTTGTTTTGTAGAGATTTGCAGTCATTTCTGGTTTGGCAGTTGTATTTGTCTTCATGGGGTAGATGGGTGGGAATGCATCCTTGTAAGCAGCAGAGGCAGCAACCATGGCAGGATTCAGAGTGAGTGGACGACTTGAGGTCATCATAGAAGTGTCAGCCATGTTAGATTGCACAGACATGTTGTATTGTTGTGCTTGTGCACCAGGTGACATTACATAAACTGGATATTGCTGATCCATAAATTGGTGATGAAGTTGCTGCTGTGATGGTGTAGCATACACTGGGTAGTAAGATGTCATTGGCACTTGACCTGTGGCAGGATGAGTTATGTAATGTGTGCTGGCATGAACAAATTGTGGTTGTTGTTGCTGCTGTTGATCGAATTGGGGAGGCATTGTGTAGCCAGGATCCTGAAGTTGTTGCAATTGGGTTCCGAAACTTGAATCAGGAATGTCCTCAATCTTTGTATTTGGGGTACTAGGACATTTGTTGTCTCTTGAGTCAATTTGAACATGATCTTGATAGTAGGTAGGTTTCGAGAGAGTGCTTGCAGATGCAATGCTACTGCCGCTGGGTAATTAGAACAATCAAAACTACCACTTTAAAATGAGATCCTTATTTCAATGAGCAGAAAGAAGGAACTGCTTAATTTCCTACTTCCCCTTTTTTTTCACATAAATCATATTATGCCTTTAAACAATTGTCGAAATTTGGACGGTCACCATAAGTGATACAAAATTAACTTCACCTACTTTCTGCTTATGAAATCCCTAAGATAAGAATGACAACAAATTAAATTAATCAAGAAAAACAAAGATCAGGGAAGTTTTATTGGAAGCTACATCTGATTGTTCTAGCAAAGCTAATAATTAACCAAGGCAAAATTTTAATTTTGTGGGGTGCGTGTGTGTGTGTGTGATTGCATTAAATATCATTGATGCTCAATAAAAGGAAACTATCAACACCAACGTAAGAAGTTAATTGGAATTAGCAATACCTTGCTATCGAATCTGGTGAAGGTATACTGTATCCTCCCTCGGCCTTCATATGTACTGGCTGTAGCGGCAATGGGGGCTTTCTGAACCCAACTGCTGGTATCCCTTGATCTGATCTTTCATCATCCGGGACACAACTCATTGTCTCGTTGGAAACAGCTGCAGCATTAGTTGCTGATGCAGCAATACTTGCAAAAGCCACCACTATAGGAAGTGGAGGAACAGGAGCAGACGAAAGACCAAATGAATCATCTTGCTTCAACCCACTTGGCGCAAAATTCATTTGTGCGAACTGCTCCTCCATCCCCACTCTCTGATCCTGTAATACTCGGTTATGGTGTTAAGCGAACTGGTGTGAAGCACTGTGAGGCAGGGGTCAGGATCACACCGGAGGCCATCCGACGGTCCTCAATCTGCCAGCAAATTAATGAGCACCTGCTTGCAAACCCGGTCCAGTGTGAAGAAGTTTTCTCCCACACGGTGAGCATTAAACCGGTTTGAATGAGTTTAATGCAAAACTATCGAATTGGGGATCCCCATTTGGAACCCGTTCTCCCCATTGGAACCTAAGATCTGCTCTCCATTTTGGAAACCACCCTGCTTCCTCCCCATTCGACTGCTCTCTCTCTCGCAGGGCAAGCCGTTACCACCGCAGCATTCGACCTGCTCTCTCTCTCTCGTTCACCTACTCTTTCCTTCGCGTTTTTAATTTCTCGCACATCACGCAAATCCCCCAAATCTTGATGCCTTTTTTCGTCGCCCAAATCTCCCATACGAACCCCCTCGAATAAAAGACTCATCTTCTTCATTTTCTTCTTCCGTTCGGGGTGGAAGGAAGCAACGACTAGGAATGGCATTTCATTTCCACCATTTTCTCCTGATGACTGAACAGGAATGACATGGTGAATATTGTACTGTTGGCTTTGAGTGTATATGTTTGGGTGATTTGCAATTTTAACTGAATTGTTGGCTTTGAGTGTATATTGATTTAACTGAACTGTTGGCTTTGAGTATATATTGATTTAACTGAACTTTTGCTTTGAGTATATATGTTTCGGTGATCTACAATTTTATAGCTTATACCGTTTTAAATTCATCACGCATTTAAATGTATAACTAGTTACATATATTACATCTCATGAATAGCATAGTGAATAACTAGTTAATTTATTCCATCTCATGAGTAGCAAAGTTTATATGTACTGCTTTATTGGAATAATTAGCATCGTATATTAGATAATAAATTCTGCAATTTAACAGTGAATAATTAGCATAATTAGCATCGTTTATTAGCATACTTTGTTTGATTGTTGTTAAGGTAACCATTTAACATTGATTATTCTATTTGGTTTATGTTTGTCTGATTTTTGCAGAGACAGTCGACGTGCAATTTCTTTCGGTGGGTGGATCCACCAACATGTCCACGAGGTCAAGAAATTTTGCCAAATATTATTAAGAAGATGAAGACAATGGAAGACCAACTCCAAAAGTAGAAGAACAAAGAAAAACATCTGAAAAGTTGTTTGGTTGGATCTTGGATGTTCTTTTTTGCTGCTCTCATAAGCGTTGGTGTTTGGTGTAGAGGGGGGTTAGCCGTTGATGTTAGTATATTTGATAGTCCATTTAGGAAGTCAACCATGTATTTGAATGCAATATCTTGTATGACTTTGAACGTTGTTCTGTTTTATTTGATAAGTTAAAGTAAACCAATATACTTTTACATATAGACTCCATTTCTGCAAACCTGTATCCATTACATATTGTATCAATTTCTGCAAACCATTACATATAGTATCAATTACATATAGTATCCATTACATAAAAGTTCATTTTTCTGCAAACCTGTATCCATTACAAAGTATGACAAAACACAATCAAAATGTGTTCAGACAGAGTTCACAAAATACATCTGGAATCTGTTCAAAATCTGTTCATACACAATCAAAATCTGGCCAACACTTAAGTATGCCCAACACTACAATCTGCAGATTTCACAAAAAACTTTCAACAAGTCTGCCCATTACAACAGATTTCACAACATCATGTATTAAAGCACAACCAACACTACAATCTGCCCAATTGCATCCTTAGAGTGGCTTCTTAATTTTGCAGTCAGCTGAGCTTGAATTATTTTGTCAGTGGCAATTGCTTCCTGAATTGTTGTGAACCAGCTAGCAAAGCTCATCGAGTGCAAGCATTGGAAATGGCTCCTCGATAAGAACACCAACCTGTAGAACAAATTAGGATCATCTTAGAATATACAAACTATGTTTCATTTGCAAAATATGTTGTTAGCTTATGTAGCCCAAATTTAGTTACAAAACTTCACCACTAATTGTTTTAATTTTCCAATGTGCCAATCATGATAGGGATGATATTCATTCGTAAATCCATTAAAATGGCAGAAGAGAAACATATCGAAATCAATATGATTTCTATGACTTCAACTAATTATCCAACATCCTGGACGGAAACAAAATACCCTCAACAAAAATTAACGAATGAAGTCAATTAAAGTTTTCTATTGTGATTAACGAAGTTCCGAAAGTGATCCCAGAGTGTTACCCAATAAGGGAATTACCAACATGCTTTTCCTTGAGTCTTCCAACTTTAGCATCCGAAGGCTTTGAGAGATGAAGTCGATGATGCAAAGGGGCCGGTGCTCTGAATTAAGTACTATTCGTAGGTCATCTTGATGGCACTGTTTTCTTTCACTCGGCCTCTCACCAAGTCGAGAACGAAATAACACCCTTTTTCACTTGGCCTCCCACCAAGTCAAAACGAAATGACTTTAGAATCTCTCTAAAGTAATAAAACAAAACTTAATGATGCAAAAGTCTGATTGCTTCTTATTCACTCAACCGGCTTTAAATAGCCGAACTACAAACTGAAACTAAACTAAAGAACAAACTAACAATAAGCCGAACTACATCATAACTGAAACTAAAATAAAGGAACAAACTAACCATAAAATCAAATACTCTCTCAACAACCCGCAAAGGCTGGTTGAAATAGTTTGACTTGCTAAAAATAGTTTGACTCGCTAACATTAAGCGATCTGCAACATCATCATTCAAATCTGCAACAGCATCATTCAAATATTCTGCAACTAACGAAAAATCTGCATCAGTATTATTTCTCTTCACGTGCATGACCTCCACCCTGGCAATAATGATTGTGATTTGCATCACATCTACTTCAAGAACATTATGGAGGTCTGCGTCATCAGCCTCATGAATGTACTGGGTGCGTTTGTCAGACCAAAGGGCATAACCAACCATTCGAAAAGGTCATCTTTAGTCTTGAATGCTGTCTTCCATTCATCGCCGAGCCGCAATCTAACTTGATGATATCCACTACGAAGGTCAATTTTTGAAAAAATTGATGCTCCGCTTAATAAATCCAACATGTCGTCAAGCCGAGGAATTGGAAAACAGTACTTAACTGTAATCTTGTTGATTGCTCTGCTGTCGATACACATCTGCCAGCTTCCATCTTTCTTCGGTGTTAAGAGTGCTGGCACAGCACAAGGGCTGAGACTTTTGCGGATGAATCCACGTTCTAATAACTCCTGGATTTGACGCTGAAGCTCATTGTGTTCAGTGGGGCTCATGCGGTAATGTGGTAAATTTGGAAGTGTTGACCCAGGTATTAGATCAATTGCATGTTGGACTTCTCGCATTGGAGGAAGTTGCTGAGGTAATTCTCCTGGCATGAGGTCCTTGAATTCTTCCAACACGACTGTAAGCTCTGCTGGAATAACACCGTCGCTTTGCTTGGTCTCTCGGCCCACCAAACAAAAGACCCATTCGGTCTCGCGAACCTCCTTAAAAAATGAATTGATGTTTAATAAAGACTTTACAGGTTGCATATTATCAAAACTGGCAACTTACAAGGGTTCCAACACCATTTGCCTCCCTCCAAAAACAAAAGAATATGTGTTTTTATAGCCATCATAATGCACCCGCCTATCATAGAGCCACGACCTCCCCAATAAAACATGACAAACAGTCATGGGGATAATGTCGCACCACACCGTATCTTGATAATGCTTTCCCAGCGCAAAGTTAACTAGACATCGATACTGGACAGGAAAGGAACTCCCTTCATTTACCCAGCTGATTTTGTAAGGTGTAGGATGCTTCTCTTTCTTCAGCTTCAACCTCTCAACCACAGATTCAGCAATTACATTCATACCACTGCCATTATCGATGATGACATTCAATGCCTTCCCTGCATGCTCCATGCGAGTGTGAAATATATTGTGTCGCCGCCAACTATGTTCTCCCGCAACTAATTCCAGTTGCTGTCCGGCTAGAATTCTATGAATGATACAACTAGGCAACTCTGTTGCTTCTAATCGTTCTTCCTCAAGGTCAACTGTGATTTCTTCTTCAGTCTCATCGCGATCAACAACACCATCCACTACCGTTAGATCATTTTCACACACATAAGCAAGCTTATGATCGCGAGTAGGACAAACTACTGCAAAATGACCAAACCCCTTGCACTTGTAGCATTGAGGTCCCTCTCCGATAGCTTTGGACTTCCCTTTCAAGTCATTCGTCGTTATATTCTTAGGAATCTCCGTATATGGTCTTGGAGATGGACTAAAATTTGATCTTGAATTTCTTTGCTCCTCTGGTTGAAAACGTCGCCCTGCACTCAGGCCCAAACGTTTTTGCACTCGGAGAGCTAGCTGGAATGCTTCATCAACGCTGAGAAGTCGGGCTGTGATCATTTCAAGTTGAATTTCGCTTCGGAGTCCGGTTCGATAGCGAGCAAGAGTTTGCTGTTCATTTTCCACGACCCGACTACGAACGGTGAGTTCGTGGAACCGGTCTGTATATTGCTCCACCGTACCAAATCCTTGCTTCCATAAGAGCATCTCTTCATAGATGAGTTGCTCGTAATCGAGCAGCAGGTATTTCTCTCGCAACCGCTCTTTCATTTCTTCCTAGTTGATAATGGCAGGTTGTTGTGTCCGACGCAGCTGCTCCTCTACGCTACTCCACCAGGCACGGGCAGGGCCCTTGAGCTTCATCCTCACGTAGCGCACCTTGCGGTCTTCCGAGACAGAGAACCAGTCGAAGTAGTCTTCAAGAGAAGTGAGCCAGTCTTGAAAGACATCAGGCTCCATTTTGCCTTGAAAGTCTTCAACGTCCACCTTCAATCGTCTGGTGAGCTCATCCAAAGGGGGCTGGAAGTGTTGGTCGAAATCACAAAAATCTGGTTCAGCATGTCTCCGCTCCCCATGGTGTTTAGGAAAAAAATTACGACCACGTATGCCTCGTCGCCCACCTCGGAAGCCATAGTCTCGAGCGTCCATTTGCACTTCCATTTCACCTTCGCCATCGCTTTCAAGTGCCTCCTCTCTTCGTGGACTTCGTCTCCTATTTCCTGGACCACGAGATCCTTCCCGATGCCTTCGTTCATCCATAATGTCCATTCGTCGAATCACACCATCTAATTGTTGGGTCAACTGGTTAAATTGTGTTTGAAGATTGAGATTTTGATTGGTCTGTGGAACGGTGGGTTGGGACGTGTCTGCGTTGGGAAGTGTTGGGGTTGGCTCAGGATTGTTTTGGTGGAAGGATTGACCACTACGAGTTGTCATAATATATGGTAGTGCTTTCGAAACAACTGGGCTCTGATACCAAATTGATGGCACTGTTTTCTTTCACTCGGCCTCTCACCAAGTCGAGAACAAAATAACACCCTTTTTCACTTGGCCTCCCACCAAGTCAAAACGAAATGACTTTAGAATCTCTCTAAAGTAATAAAACAAAACTTAATGATGCAAAAGTCTGATTGCTTCTTATTCACTCAACCGGCTTTAAATAGCCGAACTACAAACTGAAACTAAACTAAAGAACAAACTAACAATAAGCCGAACTACATCATAACTGAAACTAAAATAAAGGAACAAACTAACCATAAAATCAAATACTCTCTCAACAACCCGCAAAGGCTGGTTGAAATAGTTTGACTCGCTAAAAATAGTTTGACTCGCTAACATTAAGCGATCTGCAACATCATCAGTCAAATCTGCAACAGCATCATTCAAATATTCTGCAACTAACGAAAAATCTGCATCAGTATTATTTCTCTTCACGTGCATGACCTCCACCCTGGCAATAATGATTGTGATTTGCATCACATCTACTTCAAGAACATTATGGAGGTCTGCCCCAACGTCTGACCCATGAATCACATGACTCTGCATATGTAAAATGCATCCCATATCCGTAGCTGAATCAGACAACCCTCTAGGTAGAATCCCGACATTGTTGAGTGCGTCAACGAACTACGTCTCGGACTTGGCATCGTCGAGGAGTGACCCCATGGAGGCTGAAGTCTCGGGCTTGGAGAAAAAGATAAACATTCGTAGTCGCGAAGTAGTACATGTTTTCAAGGCAGTGGCAGAGGCAGAGGCAGTACGGTCATACTCTTCGATCATGTTGTCCAGATCCTCATCGGTGGTGACAGACATGAGGGAGTCAATGTCCTCGTTGGTGAGCTGTACTTGAGGGTGAAGGGGCGGCCGTCGAGCAGGATGCAGGATAGGCGGGAGCAAAGATCGGAAAGGGAAGAGTTGCGATTGACGACGACAATGCGGGTCTCGCCGCCAACATAACAAAGGGATTTGTCATGGGGACGAGGGATGATATGGCCGCCATAGCTACCCATCAGGCGTAACTTGGCCCCTGGGATGGGCGGGAGAGGCTCATCAAGCCAGCTGGTTTCAGCGTTGCGAGAGTGCGGGGAGGAGTCAGCTGAGTCGGGGTAGTTGACTTGCATGGTGGTAGCGTTGTGGGTGGTTGTTGTGATGGCCGGGGTGGTTGTGGGAAGGGGTGGGAGAGGCGGTGGATCCATTGGAGATGGCTCTAAGCTCTCGGTGGAGGGAGGATATTGGACAAAGATGGGTGCGAATTGACCAAAAGTGGGCTCTCTTAAGATAACCTTCTCATTTACTCCTCTTTAAGACTTCAAGGTGAAAAAGGCATGAATCAGCTTCGATTTACTAAACCTTTTGAGTATTCCAATATCATGCTTCAAAAGCAACCAAAGTAGTTAAATTGGACACAACTATAATCCCTATACGGCTATACCATATATCATGCAGTATAATCTTCTTAACTCCTCTGTGCTTCCCTTTCTACAGATTTGGGCGGGAGGGACGGTGGTTTTAGCATTTTCTAGATTGCATAGCTGCTCGTTGTATAAGATTTTTTTTTTAATGTCTCTGTTTACTATAAAGCGAGATCTCATATCCATACGCGTGCACTTGAGCTTTACGGGAGTTGCAAAAGTCGCACGAATATTAAGAAGTTAATTGTTTCATTTGCCAATGGATTTAAAAGAAGGAAAGGAAGACGAGGACCAGATTTAGAAGCAACTCTTCAAAGTCCACAGAATTTGGTCCACATTAACAGTATGAATAGTTTTTTTGTTGTAGTTTTTTTTTTCTAACGGGTATCTAGACCATCTTAAAGCGCATTTCGACTAATTCCGTAGTCTGGTCTCTCGTATCACACTAATTCCGTAGTCCACAGAATTTGGTCCACATTAACAGTATGAATAGTTTTTTGTTGTAGTTTTTTTTTTATAACGGGGTATCTAGACCATCTTAAAGCGCATTTCGACTTATTCCGTAGTCTGGTCTCTCGTATCACACTAATTTGACAATTATTAGACTAAAGGTTTTGGAAGTAGTCCTAAAAGATTGATAGTACCTATAAAATTTTAAACTTAAAATATAAGAAAAAATATATCACCAAGATCCAAACCTTAATTATTAAGACAATCCCCTGGGCTCAAGTATGAATGGGTTTAGGCATAAAGACTTTAAGCAATTTTAAATAAGAGAAAAGGTGGGACGAAATCCTTATCGATTATAATCCCCTAGGGGCACTTGCTTAGCGATTGTGATACCGTTGCTTCAAAGGGGCGGGTCACGTAAGCAACCCTCCGCTTTAAAAAAATTCTGCCCCTGTTTTTGCTTCCCTATGTTCTGTTTCAGATATGAGGAGATTGTAAGTTGTAAACAGAACACGAGAGAGCAAATATAGGGACCACAATGTGACAGATTATAAAATATATAGCTACAAATAAATTTAAATTTTATATAAATGGTTGATAGTTTATGGTGTCAGAATTTTTTATTTTTTTTCCTTGAGATAGTTTGGTAATGTCGTTTATTTCTCAGAGTTTGTGCTTATTTCATGACCTTTTTATATATTTTTAGTACGAGTACAGAGGGTCAATTATTCCAACAGTAATGTGTAATTCTCGAGCAGTACTGTTTTCCTTGTCACGTGTGGGGCTTTCTCCTTATCAGTAAATGTCTCCATTTTTAAAATCTTACCAAGGGTGTTTGTTTGTCAATATTTTAAAAAATACTTTTAAAAATTTAGACTTTTTTTAAATATTAAAATTTATTGAGATTTAGGAAAGATTTAAAATGTGTATAGATATTAAAATTTTTAGAATATATTTAATTTACTGAAAATTTTAATACCCTCGCTCCAATATAGTGAGTAATATAACGTGTTCCCTTCATTTTTCTACGTTTTTTTTCCCTTCTCGGAAGGTTGGTACTTTTAAGCCATTATTTTATTTGGCTTCGTGATCTACAACTTGGATTTGGTCAGAAAAACAAACATTGTGTTTGTCTAAACTACAGTTTTAACAAAATTTTACCAAAATTTTAACATCCTTACTTTTTCATTCTCTCTCCTTACTTTTTCTCTAACTTTTTTTTTACTTTTCACTTTTTTACTTACTTTTTCATTCTCTCTCTTACTTTTTTCTCTAACTTTTTCACTTTTTCAATTATCTCTCTTCAACCTTTTTACCAACTCCTAAAATTTTACTAAAATTTTACTAAAATCTACAGCAAACTGCGATTTTGTTTTTGCGCCGAACGATAAGCATATTTCACGTAGGGCTCAGCACTGTTTGAACTGGGAGTGTACTGATCAGCTGCGGAGGGTACCGAAATTTTAAGTCGTATTTTTAAAATTTTAAAAATTTCTTGAATGAATTTATCAGAGTTTCTGAAAAGTTTAAAATGTACGTGTAAAAATTAGAAATGTTGAAGTGTATTTGTTTTGTTGAAATTTTTGGACCCAAAAATTTTGGACAAACAAACAACACCTTAATTTTGTGAGAAAAATATAGGTTAACTTCAGTATCCTTTTAAAAAAAATGGATTTAAGAGCTCATTTCACTGTCATTTGGAATTGAGATTCCACCTTAAATTTGATAGAAAATGAAGAAAACTAGCTGCAAAAATCATGCCAACTCCTCGTCTACACAATCTAATATTAGAGTTTAGATTTTAGATTTATTAGTTATACTATTAGTTTGTAATTTTATTTTTTGTTATTTTGGATCTTTTATTTTGTATTTTGAGAATTGATTTTGGATGTAATCACAGTATTCCTCAGTTATAAGCGTGGGACTTGAGGGTCATCTTTCCTAAAAAAAAAAACATCTCTTCATATATCAAATACGAACGCGAGGAAACCTCTAGCTCCACGCGAGTAAATATGATTTGAATAAATTTTTTTAATATTTATTATAATAAAAAGATGATTTAATATAGAGAAAGATTAGTTTATTATTATTTTATTTGATTAAAATTTTAAAAGACAAACATCATGTAATAAGAGGAGAGAATAATTAATGACCTGAAAACATCGAGCGGGTATTTAATTTATGCGAGTCTCTTTTAATGGTATCGGTGTAGTAGTTAGAGGTTGCTCTGTATTATGACGCGTGATATATAACTATGCTCTGATTTTGATTTGAATTCTTAAAATTCTATGTATTATCGAAATGTTAGTGTATGAGAGGTGATTAAAGACTGAAACGACTATGAGGGCCGGGAATGTGAATCTCATAGGCTGGGTTTCGACCCATTTATAGTCAGAGAGACTGTCTTGTTTTGTTGGGCTTGTGGAGGCAACCGCAAACACTTCAAAGAGGCCTTTAAATAGGTGTATCCGAAACTCGTGAAATCATGATCCCAGTGTCTATCTTCCTTCAAAATTTTGACCAATTATGGGTGTTCGAAGTCCTTGGAACTATGGTTAGAAGTGATCAGTCACCTTGTTTTATAGGGAGTAATTTGAGCTCTTGAGAACTTCTCGCGAAAGAATTCAAGACCTCACAATTCAGCTCAAATTGGAGACAGTGAACTCTTGAGAACTTTTTGGTTTTTGGGGTAAGTTATATTGATAAGAAGACAAGAATACACAGGCAAAGCCCTAACACCATCTGTTACATCGAGTGGAAGATGGGCGCATGTGGCTGCCAAGCTAAAGCCAGAAATCAACTACCCGGGTTCAATGCACAATATCTGAACAGAGCAAGCCATATGAACAATATAAACAAACATGCTATGCACTGTCTCGGGAATTAACCCCAACAAAGATGAGCTCAGACAAGTCCCAATTTATATATGTTAGTAGTATCTGAAACTAAGCTTTAGACTCAATAATATATCTAGAGGGAGGGGGAATAGGTATTTAAAAAATCAATCAACTCTTTTTCCTTTCACAGAAAAATAGCTCTACAATTTTCAGTCAATCAACAAAAGAGATTTGTATAATAATCACACTACAACTATTTTACAGCAACTATATTTCAAGGCAATATGAACTTACAGCAATTATAATATCAAGACTATATGAATTTTACAGCAATTATAATTTCAAGGCTATATGAATTTTACAGCAACTATAATTTTTCCAAAATTCCAACAACCTAAATGGTAACAAAGAAACCAATTTACAACAATCTAGATGCTAAATAATGAAATCAATTTCCAGCAACCTAGATCTAAAAGATATCAATAAAGACAAAGATTAACAAATGCAAAAATCACAAGAACAACAAAATAAAGATGACATCACGATTTTAGTTACAAAGTGAAAATCTCTTAAGGATAATTTCCTCTAAGAGACAAAAACACTCCGGGTGTGCGAAGGCTACACCAATTGATCCACTAAGAACATTTGAACTTTACAAGTTGGAGATCCTAAGTAAATCCTTCACTTTTTCAGATCCCCCAATCTTTAATAAAGTCACCTAAGAAACCTTCTTGGGTTGGTGCCCGGCAACTCTAGATCGTTCTTACGTAGATGTTGAAGAACTCGTCAACTCTTCCACTTCTGAAAACTTCACCAGCAACTAATCTCTAGAAACCCTCAAGAACCGTCAATCTTGGTGATTCAATCTTTGTAGACACTAAGTAGGAATGAAAATCACTTCACCAGCAATCTGCTACTTGCACAACCTTCCACCATAGGGAAGAAACAAGTCTCTCACACTGAGATATACGAAGATTTCATATTTTGCATAGAGAGAGAAAACAGAGGATATTATGTCTAGAGAGGATTTTAGGAGGCAAGTATATTCAATAAGTCGTCGACCAAGGCAAAGGCTTAGGAATAGGTTAATATATTGTTTTAGTAAGGGTAGGAAGGTAAAATGAAGTTTATATGAGGTTTGGGCGAGATTTTAAATCTTTAAAATGAATTCTGGTAAAAACCCACTAGGCTGACCGTAGGCTATCCATACCAACAGAAATCCTCCAAAATGTTCTGCAATACAACCCAGACTTTCCAAATGCAACCAACAACCTTCCAGAAGCCTCTTCCTAATTCTTTTAGTCTCCACAACCTTCATAGACCAGCCAAGTTACTTCTACATTCTAAAATGAAAAATATATTTATAAAAATATTGTTTTACCCACGAAAATAATGTCAACTTACATAAACATGCTAAGTATCGAAGTGCGTGCAGTAATCATTCCAAGACATGTGGAAAGAGTGGCATTTACCAAAACCTTATGCCTTTGGTAGCACCAGTGTCGTGCCTTTCAAGGCAATTTTCTAAATAAAAAGTTAAAACCACTAGGTTAGTAGTTGATCATTGAACCAGAAGAAGTGTAAACGAACAATTGAGAGTCAATAACATTGTTTCTTAATACAATATGTAAGCACATTTCTTTAACTTGTATTGTATGTTAGGCTACACAAGGGGAGTAGCCATTCCCGCTCCTGAATCTCTTCCTAATTTCAGTCGAACTCAAGATCAACGTCTTTCTTATCAAGACAGAGGTACATAAATCTCTTATTACTCTAAATTATTTCAAAATAAGATCAGGATTTTTATCAGTAAATAAGCGCGTTACAGTAAATTATGATGTTCTAAGAAAATTCTTAGATGGGAAGATGAAATGATATCTCTCCTCCGCTTATATCCTTCCCTCTATCATTAATCTGTACGACGAATTTTGCTATTTGGTGATGCGGAAGTGATCCTCAACATTTCTTGTATTGGCATCAACAAACTGCAAAAATAAAGATCAGCATATATACTATAAACACTACCTTTCCTCTGCCTACATACAATCACTTTTGTCTTTAGGTATTGCCTAGTAATTTAAAGTTGAGTATACTAACCTCGAAATCTAACATTGCCTTTGTCGCATTCACTCTTACATAACCAAATTCAGAAATCCTCACTAAGCTCCAGCTATTTGTCTGTTGATCAAAAACAAGTTATTTGAAAGTTATGTATAAGAAATATATACAAGACGAGAGTAGACAGATACAGAGATAGAGAGAGAGAGAGAGCGCTGCTTACAGTAGTTGTGAAGCCGTCCAAGCTGAAGCCAGCCATACCAATAATTGCTTGCACAGGGGCACTGTAATTGGTGTTGTTATAAGTGTCAACCCCATTTGCATCTTTTGTAGGCATGGCCTTGCATACTCCTTGGTAAACGGCGCAGGTTCTCTCATAATTATGGACATGACCAAATAAAACCAGATCAACCTAGTTGGCGTTCCAAACAATAACACAAGTCAAATATCAACACAACAAACGTCAAGTTAGGTAATTCAACAAGTAGAAGTACTTTACCTTGTACTTAAGCAGTAATGGTTCCACAACTGCAACAAACAACGGATCGACACTAGTGATTGCATTTGCAGAAGTATACATGGGTCTATGCCTGCAATGGACAATTCTTACTCTTAGCTGCACTTGAAGCAAATCAAAAGATATCTTAAGCACTGGACCAGCAGAAGTTGAGAGTAGTATTTAAAAGAATATTAGACCAAACTTACGGGAAGTACCAAATAAATTACAGAGTATGTAGCTTATTTCATCCAATCCATCGTCCTTCTGTGTTCATTTTGGAGAAAAATTGTTGTTCATCGACCCAGCTGTGTGAACTGGTCCACACACACTAATCCGACTGATATAAATGACAAACAGGTTCACACACACTAATCCGCTAACAATAGTAACATTACCATCGAGAACAATTTCATGATAAATTATTTTTTCTGCAGTAGCTAATTTTTTTTTAAAAAAACTAGCAATAAAAAATAACCTAGAAATGCAACTCGTCCTTTTCATACTTGTGTATAATGAAGTATACTCACCCTATGAAAATCAACCATGGTGTTTTTGATCGATTAACTGAAGCCATGTCTGTCGCCATCCAGTTATACTGTAAGTGCAGTAGGTTATGGAATAAGTAGGCAAAAAAGCAATGTAAGATACAGAAAATAGTAGAAACGTCCTGGAGATAAATGCAGCATAATGGCTCAAGAGATTATTCATTAGCTAACTACCTGTTCAGAACCCACTGACCAATCATGCTCGGTTGAAATTATTGTGAAGTGAACACTTGCTTGTTCTATGGAATACCATGGCTTGTCCTTTGATGAGGTTGGCATTTGAAAGTAAGTTTCATAAGCAACTCCACATTCTCCACCTGAATCAGCGGTTATATATACTGAACCTGAGTCTACATAGTCCCTGAGTTGACATGATAAATAAACATTAGTCCAATTTGTCCTAGTTTGAACATATCTCTTCAAGCTATTTGTAATGAATAGTAAATTGTAGTGCTGGTACATCTAGAAAAATAAACTAACAGGAGAATTCCATCACAAAAAAATGGAGTTAAAATGATATACACATAACAAAGAAAGTTACCTCTCGTGATTTCCAATTGCGGTCATGTAGGAAACTTTGGAAGCTGCTGGTTGGATTAGGTCAAGAAAAAAGTCCCATTCCACTAAAAAGCCTGTTGCATAGCTTATGTCTCCAATATGAAAGATGGAGCTCACATTTCCAGCATTTACTTCATCAGTTACTGCTTTAATCAATGAGAGAGATCCCGGCTACAAGTGTTCCGAAATAAAAGAAAACTCCTTTAGTCAGTAAATACCAATTACAATTGTTCATGATTTCTTCAAGATAGATTTTTGTAAATGCATTAATTTGTAAGAATCTACATCTCCACGTTCGAATGATTGAATCTTACACATATTACTCATATGGAGTTTCAGTTTGGAGACTTCTTATTGGATTTGAAATGAAACACTGGTTTTTTCAGAAATTAGGTGCTAGTGATCATAATAGGCAGAGATTATCGGACTCACTGGTTTTGTGACACTAAGAATCCCAGGGCCAGCCAAAAAACTAACATACATACGAAATATGCCAAAAGAGAGTTCATTTGCCAGAACATAATGTTCCAAGAAATAATAGATCTATTCTCTATAGAATTATCCCAAATTTGATTGTCGGCCTAGTCCTGTGAAATACATCCTACGTACCTGAATGTAGTGCTCGGCGGAAGGATCAAGAGGAGCCTTGCCCATATCACCATATGCAATAAAATGGAGTTCACTTGATGATCCTCCCGCAGGTGGAGTCTTGAATTGGATTTGATCACTCCAACCAACTATATTACTGCATTATAAATATTTCAAGTTAATTACATCCATGATCAGCAATTGGGAATTAAATTTATTGTCCGGACCAGAAGCAAAATAAGTGCGAGGTGTTTTCATCAAGTTTATTTCCCATGGTCACGAATTAGGACTTTTAGTGCGCATATGAAGGTATAGGTTTGCATTTAATTTACGGCTAATCTGATGTAAATTTAATTCTTCTTGGTCATTTTTGCCAGTGCTTTATGGAGAGAAATCTCCCTAAGATGCGCATGAACAACGTACGAAGGAAATGCAAGTGAAAAAGGCTCAAAACACACTAAACATTTGAGATCAAATTTTCACGCATCCATAATACTTTAAATATTAGTGTCAAGACTCGAAGAAAAGTAAGATGCTATACCTTCCATATTTGTAAGAGAAGGTGCTTGAAGGAGTAAGTCCAGTCATTACTGCTGTGTGAATGTATCCTGGATCGTGCCAGCCGAAGTCTTTTGCCGGACTTGGTAGAGCCGAACCTACAAGCGAATCAAAGCTCTTAAAGTGTACTATATGATAGATATTCGCTGATATATAGAACTAGAGGGAATTCAGAGTGATACATACCAATTTTCTAGAAAATGAACCAAATAAAATAAATTACGAGGTGAAGGAACTCACTGCTGCACATATCAGCTTGCGTAAAAGTAGAAACTATAGAAGTTTTTGACAAGCCATTTCCATATTGCACTTGTTGAGGTGCGTTATCCCCACTAACCCACGTTAACCTCATCTGCACCGTGCGCCACTCATGGTTAGGTCTTAAATTACGGTTCCCTTTGGTTGCTAATATATAAACATGGCTTATCTCTTTAAATTTATCCAAATATATTGAATCCATATTAATTAGGACCGTGTACTTTTGTAATAATCGTAAATCTCTCACTTACAGATGTCCCGGATGAATCTGTGCTTGAGAGATGACCGTGTAGTGGCATTTTTGGATTAGAAAAATTCAGCGGTTTCGACCGAGTCAGAATGCACGGTGTGTCGAAGCCCCCAGTGAAGAACACAAATTCGATGTCCGTTCTTATGTTAACCACATGAAATGTTATGGAACCGCTGCAAGTGTACAACACACATACTCCGAGCAAATATTCTTGACAGACCTTCTTCTGGCAACTGAGATAACCCGGATCATTGCTAACGTACTGCGCCTGCAAGTTTAATAAAAATATATAATTGTGCTGCAGAAGTTCAATTGTGAAAATCCATGTCCATTTGAAATCAGATTCTCCTAAGAAAACAACAAGACCGAATGTTTCATTGAATCGTTTGACCAAAAGGATTAATGTCCTTTATTGAGAGATGGGATGGTGCGCGCAACATATTTATAATAAGACAATATCAAATATTTTTGTTTGTTTATATATTTTTTTGCTGCTTTTGGTGAGCACATAACCATTTAAGATGCTCTTCTTTGTAATATCAATTTCTCGCAGGGAATTTCTAGTTGCATACATAATTCATGAAGCAGTATCCAGCTAGCGTTTCTGCTAAATAAATTGATGATCTCTAAGTATTTTGTTCCCCAGCAAGAATATCTGTTATAATATTTCAATGTAAATAGTCTCCCTTTCCCAACTAGCTAGCTTCAAGATATCTTCTAAAAGATGTAGCGATGTACACAAAATCCATATATATATATGTGCAGGAGCTGATCGTTAAGCAATGTCATTTGCTAATTAAGCATATTTGGTTTTCTATCATTATATATAGTCATATATACCTTGACGGGATAATGACATAGTAGAGGAAGATCACTAGTGTCACCGGTCTGTAGATAATACTGCCCATTCGTTAGACAATCTGTGACGCTGCATGTATTTTAGAGAACCGTGTTAGTAAACAAATTGAGCATGTTGATCTAAAAAGTTTGTAAATGAAAGTTCAAAAAAGGGTTCCTTACTTTGAAGTAGAGGGTGAAATCATGGCAACCCAGTCGTTGCTTGCAGGAACTAAAACTCCACTAACTGTGACCGTGAGGTATACACTATTTCCCATGGCAGTGTCTGGGCTAACACTGATTTGGAGATAAGGATTTGGATCAGGACATGAGAGTAACTTCCTTCTATTTACAACACGAAACTCTGATATAGCAGTGTAATTATAATACTCAGCTAAGGAAATGTTAAAACAAGGTTCCACCATGGACGAAGCAGAAGAAGAACGAAGAATGCCAATGAGCATGAAAAAGACCAATTTGAGGATGGAAGGCATTGAGGATTCCATGAGAAGGGGAGATGGCATATACAGCGTTCTTGCTCTGAAGTAACAAAGGATGTTATGATTGTTGGATGGAAAGCACCCTATATTTATAACCCATAGATATCATGTTTAAACCTTATTTAGTCAGGTGCTAGATAAGGAAGTTGTGTTCCTTAAATGACATTAATTTCAGTTTTAGCTTTTTGTTTTGTTTTTCCTAAGTGACATTTTAAGTTAAGTTAGGTTTATTCTAGGGATATAGACTTAAGCCTCGATTTTTGTCTTTTTGTATGCTGTCTTGATGTGTACATTAATTTTTTAATTGGATTCCTAAGTGTCATCTTCATTTTCTATTGAAAACTTTGTGCTAGACTCATCATAACCAACTAAAGGTATCAGGATGTATTTTGTTTATTTACCTAGTGATAGCTCCATACAAGGGGTAGACTATAGGAGGAACTGTATCTGGGCTATGAATTTATTATCCTTGAAGCACGCTTTTTTATTTACTTTTTTTTAGCCTCATGTAGGATATTGACTCCGGTTTTACTCTATAATCCGATATCATATAGCCTCTCTCTCATCCGCAATTCATTAAATTTTTCTAGACTAATTTGACATCAGAATGCTTAAAATCGTAGCTATTATATTTAATTAAATTCTCCAGATTTTCAACATAAAATAAATAATTTTTTCTAAAACGGATCGACGGATATGCTCTCTCTTTTTGTACCATCGACAACGCGCGAATTAATGTTTTCTCACTTTCTCATTCGACTCTCTTAACCTTATTAATTAGTGTTCTTTTTGTCTTAAATTGGGGTAATATGCACGGAGGAAGTCAGTAAAAAAACCAAAAAATGGGCCGGAAAGTGGAGTTTGTATATATCCCAGCAACAATTCCATAAAAGCCTATCCAGAGGACCATAAATTTGAGCTGTGCTAAAAAAAAAAGAGCCTTTAGATGCTAAACAGAGTTTCTTGTTTTGGAGCGGAGTCCATCTCTGCTTGGCGCGCAGGCCAGGATCAATTTCCCCGTACTAGGCCTATGCAAGTCCTCTAAAATTTATAAAACCCGTGAAACTCTAATTGAAATTCTGTAAGTTCCTTCTAACTTCTAATTGACCCCGATATTTGCTCAGAAAACAAAAATTAGATTGATATTTTCTTGTCCAATCTAAAATTTATTCGTGCATGCATGAGAGATGATTAAAGACAGAAACAAAGAGGGCCGGGAATATGACTCTCATAATTTCTTAGTTAAGATATGTTTTTTTTGGTGGGCTGGTGGAAGCTGCAACCCCAAACAATTCAAAGAGGCTTAAATTGGTGTGTCAATTTCTCTTCACAATTTGAACAGTTAGGGTCGGCCAGAGTATTGAGAGCTTATTTAATGAAAAAATTAAATTGAAAAAGAGAGTTAAACTACACGGATTAATTAAGTCTGCAAAATAAGCTCAAGTGAGCCAATAACTTTTTCTTTATAGGGTCCGCTCCAAGGTTATCACTTTGGATATTACTGGCTTTCTCAGTACATTTTAATTTCAAGCTGGTTAGAAGAGTCTCAATCATGAGAGAGTGTGAGACCATTAATTAATCGTTGTCAATTGTAGAGAGAGAGGGTGAGAGACACTAGAGAGCATATTCATTTATCCGTTTTAGAAGATTTTATATTTTGTATGTTGAAATCTGACGAATTTTATTAAAAATAAGGGTAGGATTTTAAGAATTCATATGTCAAATTAGTCTACAAAATTTAAGGAATATTTGAGGATGGGAGAGAAGGAAAGATAGATCTTGGCTATATGAAATTGGATTCTAAAGTAGTAGTGAACATGCAGCATGAGTCAATATCCTATACACGAGGCTACAAAAATAAATAAATAAGCGTGCTTCAATGATAACAAATATATATCCAGATACACTTCCTTTTTTTTTACTCCTTGTGCCGATCTATCAAACTAAAAGGATAATTATATCTTTAGATAGTTAAAATGAGTCTTGCAATAAGTTTTGATCAATAGAAAATGAAGATCATCTGACGGGTAAAAAATTAAGAAAAACAAAATAGTCAAATTTGAAATTAATTAGGTACGCATCAAGACAGCTAACGATTAGAAGACAAAAGGCATGTCATAAGTCTGCATCCCTAGTATAAACCTAACTAAAAATTGTAGCGAAAACAATTACTTCCCTATCTATCACCGGACTAAATAAGGTTTAACATGATATCTATGAGTTATGAATATAAGATGCTTTCCATCTAACAATCATAACATCGATCCTTTGGGCTACTTCATAAGAAGAGTGTTTTATGCCATCTCAATCCTCTTCTGGTTCTCTAATGGAATCCTCAATGCCTTCCATCCTCAAATTGGTCTTTTTCATGCTCATTGGCATTCTGCATTCTTCTTCTGCTTCGTCGTTGGTGCAACCTTTTTCTAGCATTTCTTTAGCTGAGTATTATAATTACACTGCTATATCGGAGTTTCGTGTTGTAAATAGAAGGAAGTTACTCTCATGTGCTGATCCAAATCCGTATCTCCAAATCAGTGTTAGCCCAGACACTTCCATGGGAAACGTTGTATACCTCACGGTTACAGTTAGTGGAGTTTTAGTTCCTGCAAGTAACGACTGGATTGCCATGATTTCACCCTCTACTTCAAAGTAAGGAACCATTTTTCGAAACTTTCATTTACTAACTTTTTAGATTAACATGCTCAATTTGTTTTCTAACATGATTTTCTAAAATACATGCAGCGTTGGAGATTGTCTAACGAATGGGCAGTATTATCTACAGACCGGTGACACTAGTGATCTTCCTCTACTATGTCATTATCCTGTCAAGGTAAATATGACTAAACAGATTGAAAATCGATGCTAAGGGAATGACATTACAATGATCAGCTGCATATATGTTGGATTTTGTGTACATAACCACATCATTTAGAAGATAAATCCTGTAGCTAGTTGTAAAGGAGAGACTATTTCAAATGAAATATTATAAGAGATATTCTTGCTGGGGAACAAAATACTTAGAGAAGTACTTATTAAGCCGAAACGTCGCTAGTATATACTGCATCAAATGAATTTCGTATGTAACTAGAAAGACACAGCAATAAATTGATATTAATACAGGCCAAGCATCTTAAATGGTTAGGTGCTGATCACCAAAAGAAGAAAAAAATAAATAAATAAAGAACAATATTTGATTTAGGTCTTACTATAAATGTGTTGCATCATCCCATCTCACAATAAAGGACATTCTTTTTTGATCAAACGATTCAATGAAACATTCCGTCTTGGTGTCTTTTTAGGAGAACCTGATTTAAAATTGGACATACTGGATCGATTTTCACAAATCAAACACTATCAAGCTTATGAAGTTTGTCCAGAGGATTGTCTTACGCAGCGCAATTATATATTTTTATGAAACTTGCAGGCGCAGTACGTTAGCAATGATCCGGGTTATCTCAGTTGCCAGAAGAAGGTCTGTCAAGAATATGTGCTCGGAGTATGTGTGGTGTACACTTGCAGCGGTTCCATAACATTTCATGTCGTCAACATAAGAACCGACATCGAATTTGTGTTCTTCACTGGTGGATTCGATACACCGTGCATTCTGACTCGGTCAAAACCGCTGAATTTTTCTAATCCAAAAATGCCTCTATATGGTCATCTCTCGAGCATAGATTCATCTGGGAAGTCTGTAAGTAACACATTACGATGCATATGTTCCTAATTAATACAGATTCAACATAAATTTAAAGAGATGCCAACTTTATTAGCAACCAAAGGGAGCCTTATTTTAACAACTATCCATGCATGTGTGGCGGTGCAGATGAGGTTAACGTGGGTTAGTGGGGATAACGCAACTCAACAAGTGTTATATGGAAATGGCTTGTCTAAAACTTCTGTAGTTTCTACCTTTACGCAAGCTGATATGTGCAGCAGTGAGTTCCTTGACCACGTAATTTATATTTTTTGGTTAATTCCCTCCAGTTCTTTGAACGAATATCTATCACATAGTACTTAAAAGTGTTTTGATTCGATTGTAGGTTCGGCTCTACCAAGTCCGGCCAAAGACTTCGGCTGGCACGATCCAGGATACATTCACACAGCCGTAATGACAGGACTTAATCCATCAAGCACCTTCTCTTACAAATATGGAAGGTACATATATTTATATCATCTTACTTTTTCTGCGAGACTCAAAGAAAGAGTGATCCTTATTTTTGTAACATTGGTAATTAGCAAGAAATCCTGACACTAATTATCTTTAAAGTATTATTGATGTATGAAAATTTGATCTCAAAACTTCTATGTTTGTTTCAGGTTTCAAAACGTTTTCAACTCACTTTTTCATCAATTCCAATACCTTTTCACCAATCTCAATATTTTTTTACAAATTCTAACAACTTTTAACACACTTTTCACCAATCTCCAAAAGAATCTACACAACTTTCAAAAAACAAAAACACAAAAACATATCTCAAGACTTAAACCAAACATAGCCTTTAGTGTGTTTTGAGTTTTTTTCACTTCTTGTATTTTCTTTCTATATGTACAGCACTTGCAGAACTAACTGCTCACAAAGTAATTCTCAGAACGAAATTTACATTCAGATTAGACGACGTCGTAATGCAAACTGGCCTATTCCTTCATATAAACTTGAAGAGAACATCTCGCACTTATATATATTTCATATAAATTTATTTCCCAATTGCTCATGTACGTGACACTGCTTATAATGCAGCAATTTAGTTGGCTGGAGCAATCAAATCCAATTCAAGACTCCACCTGCGGGAGGCTCATCAAGTGAACTCCATTTTATTGCATACGGTGATATGGGCAAGGCTCCTCTTGATTCTTCCGTCGAGCACTACATTCAGGTAGTTCTACAGATTATAAATCTATCCCCTCTTGAGAACGTACATTTTCTGGCAAATGAAGTATTGTAATTGGTATTTACTGATCAAGGGAGTTTTCTATTATTCTGGAACACATGTAGCCGGGATCTCTCTCTGTGATTAAAGCAGTAACTGATGAAGTAAATGCTGGAAACGTGAGCTCCATCTTTCATATTGGAGACATAAGCTATGCAACAGGCTTTTTAGTGGAATGGGACTTTTTTCTTGACCTGATCCAACCAGCAGCTTCCAAAGTTTCTTACATGACCGCAATTGGAAACCATGAGAGGTAACTTTCTTAATGTGTTGTGTGTATAATTTAATCTCTTCGAATATGTCATTGTTAAATCCATTTTGTTGTGATATAATTATCGTGTCAGTTTTTATTTCTAGTACCAATCACAATAACTTTCTATTCATTTCAAATAGCTTGAAGAGATATGTTCAAACTTTGACAAAATCATACTAATGTTTATTTATCATTTCTAATCAGGGACTATGTAGACTCAGGTTCAGTATACATAACCGCTGATTCAGGTGGAGAATGTGGAGTTGCTTATGAAACGTACTTTCAAATGCCAACCTCAGCAAAGGACAAGCCATGGTATTCCATAGAACAAGCAAGCGTTCACTTCACAATAATTTCAACCGAGCATGATTGGTCAGTGGGTTCTGAACAGGTAGTTAGCTAATGAATAATCTCTTTTGCCATTAAAATGGGATTGTCTTTTCTACTACTATTTTTACTTCTTTTTTTTGCCTACTTATTTCATAACCTACTGCACTTACAGTATAACTGGATGGCGACAGACATGGCTTCAGTTAATCGTACAAAAACTCCATGGTTGATTTTTATAGGGTGAGTATACTTCATTATGCACACATAAGAAGGACGAGTTGCTTTTCTTGTTTATCTTTTATTGCTGGTTTGTTTTAAAAAAATTACTTACTGCCGAAAAAATGAACACAGAAGGACGAAGGAGTGGACGAATGAGGCCGGTTATTGTGTGAGTGAAGCTATTGTGTGAGTGTGTGACTGGACGGGTGAGATTAGAAGTTGAGAAATCTAACGGCTAACAAAATGCCACGTCAATTAATGAAACCGGATCGGTTGCGTGGGTCGGGTTCATTAATTGACGTGACATTTTTTCAGCCGTTAGATTTCTCAACTTCTAATCTCATCCGTTCACTCACACAATAGCTTTACTCACACAATAACTTTTGCCGTGGACGAATTAAGTTGACATACTCTGTAATTTATTTGGTACTTCCAATAAGTTTGGTCTAATAGACTTCTAAATACTACTCTCAAGTTCTGCTGGTCCAATGCTTAAGATATACCCTGATTTGCTTCCAGTGCAGTTAAGATTAATAGTTGACCATTGCAGGCATAGACCCATGTATACTTCTGCAAATGCAGTCACTAGTGTCGATCTGTTGTTTGTTGCAGCTGTGGAACCATTGCTGCTTCAGTACAAGGTAAAGTCCTTCAACTTGTTGAATTACCTAACTGGACGTTTTCTGTTGATATTTGACATTGTATTATTGCTTGAAACGTGAACTAGGTTGATCTGGTTTTATTTGGTCATGTCCATAATTATGAGAGAACCTGCGCTGTTTACCAAGGAGTATGCAAGGCCATGCCTACAAAAGATGCAAATGGGGTTGACACTTATAACAACACCAAATACAGTGCCCCTGTGCAAGCAATTATTGGTATGGCTGGCTTCAGCTTGGACGGCTTCCTAACTACTGTAGGCAGTTTCTCTCTCTCTCTCTCTCTCTCTGTATCTGTCTAGTCTCATGATGTATATATTTCTTTTAAATAACTTTCAAATAACTTGTTTCTGTTCATCTGATGAACAGTCAAATAGCTGGAGCTTAGTGAGGATTTCTGAATTTGGTTACATAAGAGTGAATGCAACAAAGACCGTGCTAGATTTCCAGGTTAGTATGCTTAACCTTAAACTGCTATGGAATGCCTAAAGACAAAATTGACAGAAGAAAATTTCCAATGAGTCAATTACATCAGAATTAGGAGTCACGTACAGCTTATGGGTTTCCAAAATTGATGTTGAATTTAAAACAATTTGAGATGCTAAAATATAATCCGAAAAGAAGAAAATAACTAACGGATTGTGTTTATATAGTGTGCTGTTCTCTAGCTTGGCTCAATTATTTCCTTTATTTGTACAGTTTGTGGATGCCAATACAAGAAATATTGAGGATCACTTCCGCATCACCAAATATCAAAAGCCCTCGTACTGATAGAGGATACCGGGAGAGATAAGTGGAAGAAAGATATCATATCACCTTCCCATCTAAGCATTTCCCTAGGATATATATAAATCTTTACTGTAACGTGCTTGTTTAAGGATAAAACCCTGATCTCTTTTGAAATAATTTGAAGTTATTGATGAATTCGTGTACCCTGTTTTGGTAAGAAATCGAATGTTGATCTTGAGTTGACTGAAATGAAGAAGAGATTCAGGAACGGGAAGGGCTACTCCCCTTGTGTAGCCTAACATACAAGTAGTTCAAGAAATGTGATCCCATAAAGAAGCAGTGTTGTTGAATCCTAGTTGGTCAGGCTTCTTCTATTACAATTAGAAGTAGATCACCCACAAAACTACCGGTTTTATCCTAATTTTACCATCTATGCTTTCCTTCTTGTATCAGCTGGGCTTTTCCTTCTCTATTTTGGTTTGGTGGAGGAACTTAATCAGATTTGAGTCATTTCACGACAGTGACTACTATGTAAAACGGGGCTGTCGATGTTTCCAAGGTCTAGATATCACTAAAGACTTCTCTCTTTTCATTTATCTGGGTTTTGAAAGCACTCCAGAGATTCTTCGAATGGGCTTGAACCCATGTATACGAGGTAGGTTAGGCCATGGTTAGTTTAGAGAGGTTGGGGGAGGTTAAGAGAGTTTCTCATTCTCTACCAAACGGCCTCTTTTTTCAAGTTTTTAAGTCCCATTTTAATTAGACACAACTGGGAGAGTTATTGCAGCCATGAGGATTGGAGTATGATTGCCATGGGAAACATTATATTTATTACATAAAAAGAGAGGGAAAGAGTGGAGAATAATTAAAATTTACCTGCGTCGGTAATTTGTTAAATAAATATTCCGAGCTAAAATTGTCTTTTACATCAAGTAATTGGCTTTCCAGACACAGCTTCCAATTCCTCGTGGAATGACCTTGCGGGACGATGGCATGTACTAGTACTACCATAATGCTAGGTAAGATAAGAGGAACAAAAAGGTAAAAATAAGAGGGAAAATATACTTTTTCACTTATTAAATATTATAGGTTTTACACTTTCAACTAACATGTTTGAGATATTTTACCCACAAAGCACCAATCTTTAACACATTGCACCTTCTATTTATTTTTCATTTAAATTGGATGAAATTTGATTTTTTTTTAACGGAACGAAGATTATGTCTTTTAAATGTAATATGTTATTTGACATTTTTAATTGCATAATCGACATTTTATATTAAACAAAAGTCAATTCCTACCAAATTTGACAGAAAAAAATAAGAGAGTGCAATGTATTAGAGATAGAAAGTTTGTGGGTAAATTTTTTTAAACGTGGTAGTTTAGAGTATAAAGTGTAAGATACGTGATATTTCGTTGGTGAAAAGTATTTTTCTTTAAGGTAAAAAAAAAGCGCTAACAAGTCAAAAAGTTTGGTCAAGTTCAATACATTAATTTTGGAAAGGAGAAAAAAATAGGGTTAATGACCTATTTAGTCTTTAGGTTTTGAGTTTTTTTTTTTAAATCGTCTCTAATTTTCTATATCATGATCATAGACATTCCTAGAGTTTTCGATGAGAATCAATTTAGTCCCTATCCTTAAAGTCCAACCAAAAAGTTCACAGTTTGACACGTCACACAGTGTCCAAGTTGGTGGAGGCTACCCTGGACGGCTTCCGCCGGGGTGTACATTCCACCCCATCCAGCCAGCATTTAGGACGGACAGGTGTGCTAGAATCGGCCCCTCAATACGACCCTGAAAAGGGTGGTTCACAGCCACCTCGCGAAGGGATGAATCCTAGCCACGGATTCCTTGGCTCTACCCTTCAGGCCACCTAATGAAGTGTGTTTGTAATGGTCCTACCCATGTGAAGGGCAGATTGGGAAAGGCAAGGGATTTGAATTCGATGAAGTTCGGGTTCAATAGAGAAAAGGAAACAGCTTGAGGAAGAATGATCGAGAAGTATTGTGTGGTGTGGAACTGATCTGTACAAGGTGATTGAGTTTGATTAAACACAATGTCTTTAACTGGGCCAAACGGAGCGGGCTAGCAGTTTGGGCTTCGGTTCATATGGGCCTTTATCCTTTTATTCATTGCTATTAAGCCTAATTATATTCCTGCTTTCAGCCCATATGTTTGGATCTAGAATAAGGGTCTCTACGAGCCCAATACGCGTTAGTATACATCTGAACGTAAATTTAAGAAAGAGACAAGCAAAAACTACCAAGCTGAAAAGCAAAGGAGAATGGCTCTCTCTCGAATAGAGTCTACAACATTTTCCAACATTTTCTTGTTCACCAAATGGTACATTTCCCCATTTCCCCCATTCTCTATTGGGTATATAACATCTGGTATCAGAGCATTGATCCTAGATGGCTGATGGCACCAGATTGGCGTTGATTGAGAAGGGATGGAAGGCCTACAACACCAACAAGACACACACCATCAACTGTTTGAGATTATGTCTCAGCAACTCCAAGGCGTCACTAAAAACTAGGGTTGTCCATTGGCCGGTCCTGTCGGTCTGGTCCGGCCGACCAAACCGGCCATGGTATGAAGTATATAGACCGGACCGGCCATTCTATCGGTCCGGTCCTGTCCGGTCCCCGATTTCACCGGTCCGGTTTGGGTAGGTTTGGGTCATGTCATTTTGGGCCGGTTTTGGGTTGGGCCATGCCATTTTGGGCCGGTTTTGGGTTTGGATCATGCCATTTTGGGTCAATTTTCGGTTTGGGCCGGTTTGAAGAGGTATACTCCAGTCCAAGTCCGGGTTTCCACATGGGTAACCCAGAACCGGACCGGAGTATACCGGTCTCGGTCTGGTTTGTCCAAAATCAGTCCAGTTCTGGCCGGATTTGGCCAAAACCAGCCAGTCCGGCCGGTTTGGTGGACAGCCCTACTGAAAACCTATAGAACATTGTGAAAGGAAAAGAAAAGGAATAAGATGATTCTAGAAAGGGATCGGGATAAAAAGGATTCTAGGAGGGATTTAGATAGATGAGACTATGAACTAGTAGCATCTGGTTCAGGAGCTTTTACATATAGTGGGTTGTCTCAAATCACACCCTTGAAGTTGGAGTTTCCAAGGTTTGATGGAGTGAATCTAGAAGCTTGGATCTATAAAGCAAACCAGTTTTATAGTTACTGTCAAACACCTAATGGGCAGAAAATATTTTTGGCATCTTTCCACATGGAGGGAGACACCTTAACTTAGTTTCATGATTCGAAAAAAGCAGCGGTGTTTACTAGTTGGAGGCCTTTATGAAGGCTCTATAAACTAGATTTGGACCCACAACATATGATGACTCTATGGAAGCAATGCCTTGCCTGCACCAAACAGGTTCTGTGTTGGAATTTAAGAGTCAAGTTGAGGTCATTTCAAATAGAATACAAGGAATGAATGAGAAGAACAAGCTGAGTTGTTTCATCAGTGGACTAAAAGAATAAATTTGATTTCAAGTAAAGCTCCTCAACCCACCTACTACAAATATTGCTTTTTGATTGGCGAAGATTCAAGAAGTCCTAATTGTTAAAGGGAACCTGAGGACTGGGTACATTTACCTCATAATACCTATCCTTACCCTAATAGACCCAATGCACTTCCTTGGAGAGTTAACCACAAACCACCCGACCCTAAACCATACACCAAACCCAGATTCTCATCTAAAGACTTACTTTCGAGCAATGAAGGCAAGAAGAGATAACGGCCTATGCTACAATTGCAATGAAAAATGACATTCCAAACACCAATGTCAAGGGAAGAAAATATTTATGCTAGAGGAAGAGGAGTGGGCTACTGATGAAGAGGAAGATGAGCTTAATGAAGTCACTATTTAGCAAGAATCCTTAGAAGCTAAGGAGAAAACTGTAAATATTTCATTGCATTCCATTACCGGAGCACCAAATCCTAAGATCATGAGGCTTGTTGGTCGGATTGGTAAAAGTGAAGTGGTCATTCTAGTAGACAAAAGTAGCACTCACAATTTTCTACATTCTAGTAGACAAGACTTACTTATATGAAAAGAAGAAGAAAATGGGGACAAATATACTTGCACTCTATCAACTATAAAAGATTTGACATATTATACTCTAAACTAATAGTTTTGACATATTGCTTCCTTCAACTGCCAATGTTAGAAACTTTACACTCTCCACAATAATATCTCGATGACAGTAATGAATTGACAACAATATCCTCAACATATGCAAAGTGGGTCAGGGGTATTATCTTTATTTTTATCTAACAAATTGACGGTGGGTGGAAAGTGACTAAAATTGATAGTTGGAGAGTGCAATGTGTCAAACTCATTGTAGTTGATGTGTAAAAAGTGAAATTATCCATTAACTTTTCTACATCTAAATTTGTGATAATACCATGACTTAATACAATTTATTATCTTTAAATACAACGAGTCAAATCCCTTGTAGTTAATGGGTGAAAGATGTATTTATCAATTAAAAAAAGTTAAAATACAATTTTCACTCTTAAATTATGGATAGTTGATATTTTTTATTGTACCTTAAATTACCAACTTTAAGGGTGAGTACTGGAACGGATGTAATCGGAATGACCTATTCCAATTTCGATTCTCATACTCACCGGAATCAAATATTTGGTTCCGGTTTAATTCCAGTTTTGTACCAGAATGGAACCGAGACGGAACTGGAACCGAAAATTATGATTTCATTATGTGGGCGTTTTTGGTTAGATGTTTTTAGGCCCTAATAAGCCCATTAGGCATTTTGGGCCGAAATTTTGTACAAATTGTATTGTTATACATCATAAATTAACAATAAATAATATGTAAAATAAATATTCATCCAAAATCTAAAATAAACATTCATCTAAAATAAATTACAACATTCTAAAATTATGGGCATGAAAAAAGGTTGTGAGACCCTATTTTAAAATTACAATGTTTTAAACCCTATCTAAAATAAAATAAACGTTCGCCCAAAGTCTTAAGTAATATTACAAGATTTTGAGCCATATTTTTTAAAAATAATTAAAAAAAATATGAACCGAAAATTCCGTTAATTCTTTAGGAATTTCCTTCCGGTTCCGATTCTCAGACAGAAGTGAAGGTCTTGATTCTTGAAGTCTACCCTCCGTGAATGTTGTAGAATTTTGCATATAATTAGCTTTATTCATTCTCTCGGCACGAGAGAAAAAGAAGGAAAATAAGAGTGGCATGTTAAACTTTAATTTTTGGCGGATTAATATATAAATTTGAACAAACCTTTCTGTATTTTCCAATGAATCCTTCCTAACATAACTTGTTAAGACTAACAATATCACATTTGTTTATAATTGTCTAAAAAGTAAAACACAATATACAATATGCTTATGACTGCTCGTAAAATTATCATGTTCGTTTTCTACAAATTTTTAGGATTTGCATCCTATTTTTACATTTACAATTCAAACATCACAAAAACATGCATTTCAATACAAGTTAATATTATTTTTTTTACAAACATTACTATAATTTAATAACTTCTGCACATATGCCAATATAATTTTTACATCACCTAAATATTCACAATTCTATAAGAATCCTACAAATTTGTAGGAAACGAACATGCCCCATTGGAGCAGCCTCGTGTCAATAAATCTTTCTTTTCTGTATTTTTTATTAATCTTTCCCTTTTTTTTAATATCACAAAAGTTTAATTTCTCCAAACAATTCAGAATTCAATTCCTATTTGGATGGCAAAAAATTTTGTGCACAATTACTTTTTTATCAACTTAAATATTTTTATAAATTCTCATAATTCTTTCACAGATTTCAATAATCTTTTACAAATTTCAACATTTTTTTTATAAATTCTATCAATTTTTTCACAGATCAAAATAATCTATACTACCTCCGGCTCCGGATAAGAAAATTTTCAGTCGATCCAAACAGTAATACGAACGAATTCTAAAAAAAAACACATATTTTGTTTTTCTTTTCTCGTAAAAAACAAAACAAAACAAGAGAGCCAATTTTCAGATAGGAGAAACAAGTGGAACGAGAGAATGGATGGAAAACAGCTTCTGAAGCCCAGTCAAGCTTAAACCCTGCAGAGAGACGGAGACAGAGAGAGAGTGAGAGCTATCATGAAACGCTCTGTCCTCAGAAACCTCACTTTGTACACTAGCAATCTTCTCAAGAGCCCAAATCCTGGTCCTTCGCTAACCCCACTTGCGGCTCTGTCTCGGCCCCGTCTCAGGTTCTACTCCTCCGAGAACGACTCGTCTGGTGAAAACCCTAGCGCTGCTCCCGATACGAGTTTGGCATCACCCCAGAGTAAGGAAACCTCCATCGCTGTGGAGGACGTTGGTAACAAAGGTAAAACTTAAAGAGAAATGCTCTGTTTCTTTCCTGAGAGAGATGAAGAAGGAGCTAGTAGAAAAGCCAAAATTTGAATTTTTTTTATTTGATTTTGATGACATTATGTTGGTCTAATTGTTTTAACGGAAAAATGAGAAGCTTGAGTGTATAAAATGGTTGTGTTTGGCTCAATGAAATAGTGAGATTTTCAAAATTCTGATGTATTTTGGTTTCGGTGTTAGGCATCTCATTCATGCTACCTATGTTGTGGGACACGGTTTAGACCCTACAATTGCCTATAGGAGGGGGGGGGGTGAATAGGATGTTATCGAAGATTATTCTGTGACGATGTTGTAATCTTGTTTGGAGGAATATTTGAGTCTGCTGGATTTATTGCGTTTCTGGATTTTAAATTTTACTGATTTAAATCGTCAAGTATTACATTTACACTGAATTGTTGGTCGATTTCTGCATATTATGGATCCGAATAGTTTCTTTTTGTAGTCCATATTAAAATTGATGAAAAAAATAATAATTTCGTGTTTTTGTTTAAATTATTCTGGGGTTTCTAGATTTTTTGGAGACAATGTGGATTTGTGCCATGATGATTGGGTTTTGAAATTCAGTTCAGTTGCTTGAGATTTATTTGTTAGTTTTTGGTCTTCAGAGCTGAAAACACGTATAGAGAAGTACTTTAAAGGAGACGAGGAGGCACTCCCATCCATCCTTGAAGCGATTCTGCAGAGGAGGTTGACAGGGAAGCATGAAGAGACAGATGATGAGTTGATGGAAGAGCTTCGGATGAAGCCACTAGACAATGTGAATGATAAGGAATTTGAATCAGATTTCGAGGAAATGCACGACACAGATGAGGAAATTGATGATTTATACAATGCGAGGGATTTAGTGATGAAGAAAATGGCTAAGGATGAGTTCTTCAACATGGATGACCAGAAGTGGGAGGGGCTTGTTAAGGAAGCGATAGAGCACAAGGTCATGAAGGATACGAAGGAGTGTGAGGAGATTTTAGAGGATATGCTTAGATGGGACAACCTCCTCCCAGGTTTATCTTTTGCTTTTGTTCTCCCTTTTACTATGATTTATATTACTAGATGCAATCTGAAATGCTATACGGTTTCACCTTATGTTTTCTGTGTTTCTAAATGATCCATCATATTTACCACTGCAAGTAATTTTTCATTTTAGTTTCTAGATCAGAGTGTATTCTTATTGATATCTTCCATGGATTGGTGTTCTGAAGCATGGGGGTTTCAGATGTTTTGGGGCGTCTATATTGTCTTTTGACTGTTGTATCTTTACTTCTGATTTTATTTCCTGCGCAAACACTGCCAAATCCTTGAACCACTGTACCGTAGTAGAATTCTACTTAAGCTTCTAAAACCTGTTGGCTGATTGATTGATTAATAGCCGCCAAACCATCTGGGTAATTGCTAATGCTAGTAGAAGCAACCTGTACAATGAAAAGTGAGTGCCTGGGTGAAAAGGCTGTTAGTAGATGAGAGGTAGGATGTAGTGTATGGGTTTATCAAAAGCTCCTTTACCATTGCGCTTGGGCTTTCGCACAGTCGGTAGGAGGACGGTAATAGGTAGTGTTAGGTTCAGATGATTAGCATAAATAAAAAAGGAAACCTGACATCGTTAGTGAGAATATCAGATTTTACTTCCATTTCTATGGAAGGAGGATAAATGGGCCACGCAGGGAGAGTTGCGGGGTGGGGACCTTTTGTTGCAGTTAGTCTACTGTCAATGGTGGTTAATAGTTCTTGTTTTAGGTATTCTTTACTGATCTCGTTCTTATAGGAACTAGCAGCTTCCGATACTAGAGTGGAATAAGGTTAGGGGCTTTTCCAATCATGCCTTGATTCAAAAGACAGTGGAGCAGCAGATTTGTTATTTCAGGATCCTGAGTCTTCAGCATAGTATACTCTGCATTGATGATCAGTAAGAATTTTGACCTGAATCATGAACTAAGGAAACGTGTCATTTATTTTAGAAGCATAGTTTTGATCTTCTGCGAAGCTGTCTCTTGTAATTGGAATGTCATTGCTTTCTTCAAGTATTTTTCAGCTCTCGAGAGTGTTACTTTAATGAAATGTCAGACGCTTGTATGTTGAAACTTCAGCTTTCTGCCTACAGGCTGTGTGACCTTACTTGTCAATATTTGTTTTTGCAACATATGTTCTCTGATTTATTAGATGCAATCTCTTTCTGAAAGTTTAACTTTAAGACAACCAAATATTTATCATTAAGAATTTGCTTCATTGTGTGCATAGACGTGTTGTCACCGATGATTTTTTCGATCAATGACTTGAAATTCAGTTATTGTATGTAAACTGGCATCCACTAGATATTTCTTGAAGTGCAATATTTTCTTCAGATGAGATAAAGAAAAAGGTGGAGGACAGGTTCAATGAACTAGGTGATATGTGTGAAAGGGGAGAGATTGAACCTGAAGAAGCTTATGAATTGTTTAAGAAGTTCGAAGATGAGATGGTCATGGAGTGTAAGCGTATAATGGAAGCTGAGGGCCCCCCCAAGTTCGATGAGACTGCAGTGCCAGACAAGAAAAAGGACTTGGATGACCCACCTGGTGAAGGGCCAATCCTTAGGTGGCAGACACGGGTAGTCTTTGCTCCCGGCGGTGATGCATGGCATCCCAAAAACAGAAAAGTGAAGATGTCGGTTACTGTTAAAGAGCTTGGGCTTTCAAAGTATCAAGTCCGCCGTCTCAGAGAATTGGTTGGAAAAAGATACCATCCAGGGAAAGATGAGCTCACAATTACTAGTGAGAGGTAAGATACAAAAACAAAATCATCCTAGATCATGATGGAAATTTAATTGACGGTGACTGGTCTGTAACACTTCATCATGCAACATTTTATAGTCGTTAGTTCTCTTCTGAATCCTAGTAATGAAGGTCACGTATATGAGTAAACCGAAAAAAAAAAGTTGGGAGTCTTTTTTTTTTCATGGATATTGTGTCTGCTAATAATATCGGAAACACTAAAATCATCGAACTCTATGCAAGGCAAACAATGATTTGTAAAATAAAAAAGACAGTTTTTGTTTGTTGCACTGAGTGTAGGTGACAGTCCTTTCTCTCTACTGCTTATTTACATTCTCAGCAAAAGACAGCGACATATTAGAGATTTTCTTCTAGGAAAATGGAGAACACTTGTTTACTCCCGTGTTCTCTCTTTTTTTTTCTAACTATGACGTTGGATATGCACTATTTACTCATTTTTTTTCTTGGTTTCTTTGGCTGAAAGGTATGAACATCGAGAAGAAAACCGAAAGGATTGCCTTAGGACTCTCTATTCCCTCATTGAAGAAGCTGGAAAAGCAAGGAAGCTGGTGGAGGAGGCTCGAACTTCATATGTCAAGGAGAGACTTAGGGCCAATCCTGCCTTTATGGAGAGGTTGCATGCCAAGACAATGAGAATGCGAGAAGCTGCCACGGTGTCCACTTGAAATATTGGTTAGGAACAGCGGGCTCTTGGAAGTACTGAATTTCTGATTTATGAGTGTATGATCCCTTGATATTTTGCTTGTTTTACTTGATGGGTAACTGCTTCATGACACTTTCTGTTGCCATCGAGTTTGTTCTCACAGTTTAAAGGGTAAAACAATGTTCCTTCCTCTCTATAGGAGAATAATGTATGTTGCTGGCCACTGATTTTGTCCACCAATGATATGTTCCTGTTGCTGAAATAGCCACTTGGACGCTAGTGGCTTTCCAAGATAATGTAGTTCATTCAAAGTTACATGTGGATTGGTTTAGGATTGAAATTCTTTCCCTGATAACATTTTTACTTCTATATTGGTATATGCTGTCAATGAGAAAATTTGCAAGACTTTCCGTTTCTTTGGTTTTTGCTTTAGCCTTTGCTTAGCTTGCTTTCATGCTGCATCTTCGAGTTCCAAGTTATTTAGCAAAAGGGATTCAGTAGTGATCTCAATAGAAAACTTAGCCAGTCACGGTGTAACAGTTTCACAATAGTTAGAAAACATATGAGATGACTTCATGTAAGTTTGGAGACACCTTCACCTAACAAGTCGATTTTCTAGAGTGTGAATCTTTAAACCTTATGTGTGTCCATTACAAATGGTATCAAAGCCGGTTAGTTCCTATGCTACTCTGTCGTCGCGCCTAAGGAATGGCCGGCCATGGATCCGGTGGTACGAGCACGGCTCCAGTCCCAAGCCTAGTGAATAGAAGCTCCATGGTGCTTGAACAACGCCCATGTTGGTCTTAAAAAGGATTGAGGTATATAACAGTCTTATACTGGTTAGAAAATATATGAGATGATTTCATATAAGTTTGGAGGCACCACTACCAAACAAGTCGGTTTTCTAGAGTGAATCTCTATGCCTTACGTGGGTCCATTAGACAGTGTATCACCTATTTAGTGGTGGGCTGACTAGAGTGTGCCCATGTCTTTCACAGCGGTCGCTCTACTTCTCTGACATCCATCAGTTACGTACGACCTGATCCATTTGGAATTATGCTTTGCTTGCAGGCAAAACTCGCTCTTTTTATGTTGGAATCTAATCTCCTGGGTTAAACTTTCTTTTTCTTTTCTATCCATACACGATGCTGGGCTAGAAATCCTTGTCCCTGTGGTCGTAATTACCTTGGGTTTAGCCGTCCTACTTCATAATTGGGATTGTTGATGCCCCCAAACTTCTCGGACACTGCCGAAAGGTCGTTTATTGAGATGCCTCTCTTAAGTTGATTCGTTGAAAGAATTCCAAACCATTAGCGGTGGACATGCCCTGGTGCCAAGAATCGTCGAAAGAATAACAAACAAGTGGCACTGGTCCTCGACTCCGCGTGGAATCAAGCGTGCAGAAAGGCATTTACAGCATATTCGAGTTTAGATTTGAAGTTCAAAAAGCAACAGAGGAAAGGAGGACGGAAATAGAGTGAAATCAGTAACACTAATAAAGCAACAAAACGATTCTTGCCAGGGACAACAACTTTGCAACGACCGTACGGAGTTTTGTTGCTTTTTCTCAAAAGAACAGGCCCTCAACAAATCAAAGTAAGACTATCTGTCGGCCAAGCATTATTAACATATAAACTACAACTACCAATTCTTTTAGTTTATACGAGTGCTATTAGTGCTAAAGTTAAAGTGTCAGGCCAATTTCTGTGTCAAAAATCAGTCTACTCGAGTTGTATTCTTGTTGTGAATCAAGTTTTAAGGTGAAAATACTCATAGAGAGTTCTTGCTCTCATGATACTCGAGACCAGCTTTAAAATCTTGATAAACAATATATTCTTTAATTTTGATGAGATTGTAATAATGGATAGGCATAAGCAGATAAATATGATTTTCTCGATTCCTATAAGATTGCATCACTAGATAAAAATAAACATTTTGTGATACTTGAAATCTAAACTAAGATCAATACAATACTATCCTAGAGCTTTGTGATACTTGAAATCTAAACTATGAGTCTCTTTGCATAAAAAATTTTACAAAATTTTTCACTAACTCATAATAAAATACTACAATATAATCTCTCTCTCTCCTATCAAATCATAATTTTTTACTACAAAAAATTACCTCTCTCTTCACGTTTTCACTAAACCCAATACCAAAAATTTTACAACACAAACATAACCTAAGTCTATGTTTGGTTTGGTCTAAAAAAAAATTCACAATCACTTTTTCATCAATTTCAATACTTTTCACCAATCACAATAACTTTTTACAAATTCTAATAGTTTTTAACAAACTCCAACAACTTTTAACAAACTTTTCACAAATCTCAAAAGAATCTACACTACCTAAAAAAACAAACACAAAAAATATTTTCAAAACCAAACCAAACATAGGTTTTGCTGAGTTTGTAAGGTTTCTTTAAAAAAATTTACACTTTATCAAAAAAAATGTTGTCTTAGTGTGATTGTCATTTGATTTATTTTTTCGCATATTATTTGGTTGATTTTGCTTGTGTGCTGATATGCTTGAGTTCATAAATGTCAATTGATTTTAAATTGGGATTTTTAAGTTTAGATGGTTTAAGCTGCTAATAAAGAATGACAAGTGTTAGCCTTTTTTTTTTGGGAAAATATATTTTCACTCACTAATTTTTAGGCGCATCTTAACAAAGTTTCAAAAAATATCGTTTTATTCACTTAGATTTGGTCTTAACAATTTAAGTCACCAAACCTAATTCCTGAGATGTAATGGGAAATTTGTAAATTAAATAAAAACTTAAAACTCAAGAGGGGAGAGGGAGAGGGAGAGGGGGGAAAAGAAAGAGAGGCTAAAAATTTAAAATTTAAAAATTATAAATACATCATGAGCTTTCAACAAAAAGATTTGCTTTCAACAAAAAGATATCAAATCTGGGCTGTTGTATGGTGAAGAAGTTGTTAGGGTTTTAAAAAATATATTAAAGTGTGTAATTGAGATCACATGTGGAACGACTCTGTTGTGAACTCTTCAGCGGAATGGAAAGCAAGTTCCTCCTCAGAGATGAAGCGAAAAAAGAAGTACAACGTGATTCTAGAGGACCGGGTAAGAACGAAACCAGCGCTTCCAAGTCCTCTTCTTGTTCCTGTTCCTCTGGGGATTCGACGTGCTGCCATAAAACAACAGAGTGTCTCTGTAGTGCTTGCTTTCTTTGTGTTTGTTGCCCTCTATCCGTTGTGTGGGGTTGCGTCCGACTTCCTTGCAAGTTAGGGTGGCGGGCTGCGAAGCATGCGAAGCGCTGGGCTTGTTGCGGATCAGAGATGAGGGATTTTGCAGCATATTCTTCGTTTTCTGACAATGACTCAGATAGTCTGTCAACAAGTTCGAATTCACGCTCCAAGACTTTGGCTGGTCCAAAAAAGAGGATGGTACAACCGGCGAACGAGTCAGACTTCTCCAAGTCTGCAGGGGGCCGGAAATCGAAGTAAAAATTCTGGTTTCAAGTCTATATTACCCCTTGCGAAAGATTGCTGGGTCAGCAAACTATGAACTGGGGGGCTAGCGTGAGATGTCGAGGAACAAGGTGTTGGAAGCTTCGAGTAGTTCACAAGAGATGCAAAGAAAGATTTGAGTGGTCTGATGATTTAGGACCCATTTGGTTGCGTAGAAGAGATGCAAAGCAGGTTCGATTACTTTGGTTACTCTCTATGTCACCATTGATTCTATATCTGTAGAGATTATACTCTATATCCAATAAAAATCATTGTTTAGAACAATAATCATACTCGATTTACTAAAAACAACCGAACTTACATCTGTTATATAAAAAGGATCTTTCTTTTTTCTTTTTTGGGTTTTGTAATAGGGGGGTCTCATCCACGCGGCCTGGTTTCATATCTCACCACCAGATTGGGGGTGCCATTAGACTGGAGAAGGGAAATAAAATGCGTGCCAACTAGTCGATAAAATGCCTGCGCAAGAATTGTTCGAAAGAATGAGGAAGAGGCTTTCAACCGGCTAACCTATCTAGAGGGTTCAACACTCCCCGTATTTTAATGTTTTTTCCATAAGGAAAGGAACACTTGACGTACCAAAAATAAGAAAGAACACGAACATTCGGTCGTGTTTGCAAACCAAGATTTCTCTGCAAATTTTGGCAATTTCTGCTGTTCTCGGATGCAATTTCTGCTGCTCTAGGATACAAAACGTATGATTCAAAATTTGGTTATGTTTTCTTCCCTAGGCTTTTAGGCATGAGGCGCTTTTGTCCCTATTTTAGTCCAAGACAATGACGGCTTAACACCCAAACTCTTCTGCATTTTAAAACAATAAGAAATGGCATAATAGTCACTGATAGTCACAGGCTCCCACAACATTCACTTGTATGGCTGCTCCTTTTTCCAATTTACCAACAAAGGCTCAAATCCTACTTTTTCTTCCTCATTGTTGCAAGGCTAAAACAGTAAATCACCGCCCAACGTTTTCAAAACACAATTTTCTATTTACACATCTTTTTTTTTTTTATAAGTCTATTTACACATCTTTCACCTACTATAATCATTATTTATTATCTCAATTATTGGTTTAAAAAGTCTACTGCCCTTCCATCACAATATTTTACATTATCCAACAAAACTTAATAAAAACGGTAATCTCCTCAATCATTATTCAACAATTTTCTATTTACACATCTTTTACCAACTCCAACAATTATTTAACATCTCAATTATTGGTCTTAAAAAGTCTATAAGCCTTCAATCACAATTTTTTATATTATTTTTCTCACAAAACTTAATAAAAACTTTAATCTCCTCTGAGTAGATATTAACGTCGAATAATTATGTCTCAATCTAAACATACTAGAACGGGTAAAGGTTTTTATAGTCGTGTCTAAAGAAAGTAGACTATACTCCCCTTCCACCCTTTCTTTTGAATTAAAAATAGTAGATGCTGATTTTATTTGTGAAAAAAAGAAAAGCAAAAAGAGAATAGATGCTGATGCAAATCAAAGGGCAACATATATATATATAGTTTTCACTCTCCAAAACGTGTTTTTTGTTGTAAAACTAAAGAACAATACAATCTAGAAAGCATAACAAAGAGAGAAAGAGAGCAGTAGTTCTTCAGGAACTATGATGTATTCTAAATATTGTTGTCTCTTACAATTCATCTCAATACCCATTTATATAGCCATAGAGGAGATACATAGAATTCAAATGGAATTAAAAAGGAACATAATGGTGAGAAAACTAACGGTTGGTAATAGGTGTAACGGTCATCCATAATAACTCACAATATTCATAACACTCCCCCTTGGATGACCATACACAACGAATACGCCTCGTTAAAACCTTGCCAAGGAAAACCCAATGGGAAAACACCAATAGCGAAAGAAAAATAGTACATTATTCGTATGTATCTTTGAGTGGTAGAAGATTGTCTCATTAAAACCTTGCAAAGGAAAACCCAATGGAACAAAACCTTAGCGAAGGAAAAAGAGTACAATCTGTGCCAATATAGAAGACTCCCCCTCAAAAGGATGACTAGTTTTAAGATGAAAAAAAAATCTTTGAGACGCCGCATTCCAATGTTGTGCACAATCTTCTTGAATGTTCATTGGGTAATGATTTGGTGAATAAATCTGTCAAATTGTTACTTGAACGTATCTGTTTGACATCAATTTCACCGTTCTTATGGAGTTCATGAGTATAAAAGAATTTAAGTGAAATATGCTTGGTTCTATCACCTTTAATGTAACCCCCTTCTGATCTGTGTGACACAAGCAGCATTGTCTTCATACAAAATTGTGGGACTGCCTTTAACTGATCGAAGACCACATTTTTCTTGAATATGCTGACTCACTGATTTCAACCAAACACATTCTCGGCTTGCCTAATGAATTGCAATTATTTCAGAGTGATTCGAAGAGGTAGCAGATATTGTTTGCTTGACGGATCTCCATGAAATGGCAGTACCTCCATAGGTAAATAAATATCCAGTTTGCGATCGTCCTTTATGTGGATCAGATAAATAGCTTGCATCTGCAAAACCAACCAACTAAGCAGTTGATTCTTTTGGATAATATAATCTCATGTCATTGGTTCCTCGGAGATAACGTAATACTTGTTTGACTCCATTCCAATGTCTCCGAGTTGGTGCAGAACTATATCTGACAAGAAAATTAACTGCAAATGTTATATCAGGACGAGTGCAATTTGCAAGGTACATTAAGGCACCAACTGCACTGAGATAAGGTACTTCAGGACCAAGAATCTTTTCTTCTCCGTCTTTAAGTCGGAATGGATCTTTCTTCACATCTAGTGATCGTAGAACCATTGGAGTACTCAGAGGATGAGCTTTATCCATATATAAGTGCTTCAAGGCTTTTTCAGTATATGTCGACTGATGGACAAAAATTCCACTTGGAAGATGCTCAAGCTGCAGGCCGAGACAAAATTTAGTTTTTCCAAGATCTTTAATTTCAAATTCACTTTTTAAACAATTTGCAGTATTTGTGAGCTCTGCTGGAGTCCCCACAAGATTTAAATCATCAACATATACTGCAATTATTACGAATTCGGATTCTGATTTCTTGATAAAAACACATGGACAAAGTATATTATTCTCATATCCCTGCTTTAGAAGATATTCACTAAGACAGTGATACCACATGCGTCCAGATTGTTTTAACTCATACAGAGATTTTTGCAGCTTGATAGAGTACATGCTTTTGGATGTAGAATTACATGCTTCAGACATTTTAAATCCTCCAGGGATTTTCATGTATATATCATGGTCTAATGAACCATATAAGTATTCAGTCATGACATCCATTAATCGCATATTTAATCTTTCTGTGACTACTAAGCTGATTAAAAATCTGAAGGTAATTGAATCCATTACGGGAGAATATGTCTCTTCATAATCAATCTCAGGTCTCTGCGAGAAACCTTGTGCGACAAGTCGTGCTTTATATCTCACGACTTCATTTTTCTCATTACGTTTTCGCACAAATACCCACTTATATCCAACAGGCATGACATCTTCAGGTGTCTGGACTACAGGTCCAAATACTTCACGTTTGGCTAGAGAGTTTGACTCTGCCTGAATTGCTTCTTTCCACATTGACCAATCATTTCTACGTCGACATTCTTCGACGGATTGTGGTTCAATTTCATCATTACTTCTGGTAATGTCAAAAACAATTTTGAATGAAAATATGTTGTCGACAACAATTTTGTTTTTATCCAACATTTCTCTCTTATACTTGTGTAGTGAATTGAGATCTCGTTATTCACCGGTACCGGTTCCTCATCGGGAGGTTTCTCTTCAAGAGATATCTCTTCAGGAGATTCCTCTTCAGAGGGTGCTATTCCAGGAGATTTGGGTCGAGAAAGTCTAAACAAATCAATAACTTTTGTTGCCTGTTTTGTGGGTATATTTTCTTCAAGAGCTCTATTATCTTCAAGAGTTATATGCTCTTTAGGAGTTATGTACTCTTCGGAAGTTTCTTTTCTTTGTGCTTTCCTCTTATGAAGCATTTTATTTGTTTAAACCAAATGGTCTTCCATGCTTCAGGCATGCCTTAGACTATTTTTCTGCTATATTAATTAATTATCCTGCAGGGACTTCAATTTGAACCGGAGCATTAGAAGTCTGAATGTGACATTTCACAATTTCTTTATTATCAGTAAAAGCCTCCGGTAGTTGATTTACAACATTTTGCAAATGAATGATCCTTTGAACTTCTAATTCACATTGATTGGTGGAGGATCAAAATGAGATAACATTGAATAGTTCTAGCAGTCTCACATCGTAATTCAGGCAACGAATGTTTACCACCTAATGGTAGAAAAATAATTTCATCAAAATGAAATTAATTAAAAACGTGCCTTAAACATATCAACAGTTAATGTTTCAAGATATCTACTAGCAAATAGAGAATCAAAATCAATAAATATTAAGTCTACATTGAGAATCCATCAAAGAACACTAAATAGGTGTAATCAAAATGTAGAAAGCACAACCAAATGATGTCCAATTAAAGATGTAACATATAATATAGCATGTACCCAAGCAAATGCCAACAATTTTATTATCATGAGCAAAAGTCTAGCAATCAGTTGAAGCATTTTTAATAAATAGTTCAGCTAAACGATTTTAACTATGTACATCAACAACATTATGTTCAACATTAATTCTAATTGACATACAATCATTATTGAAAATTGGAGATAAAAACTTATCAACATTATCCAAACGAATTATCTTAATACGATAATCGATGTATCATTATCAATCTCATACGACCAAGACGAACATCCCAAATCTTAAAATATGTTTTGTTTAAATAATTTCTGATGCATCAATATATTAGTTTCAATGACCATCATGGTTGTGAAATATAGACCAGAAGAGTTTCTAATACAAGCTTCTGGCCCAAAACCATTGAAGTTATGATGTAGAGATATTCGTCTCTGCCTTCATTATTGGTTTTGATACGATAACCATTACGAAAAATATCTTCAAAATATAACATATTTCTTCTAGATTTAGAAGAATACAAAGCATCATTGATGCAAAGTTGTAACATTATATTTGCTCTTCTGGAGCCTTCAATCAGATATGCTAGATCTTATATGGTATTGAATTTGGCAACATTAAAAGATTGTGTACATTGATGCACTGTCTGTAAGACATAAATTCTCATCAATCATAAAAAGGAAATAATTCATTAGTATGACACATGAGTCTATATTTGAAAAATTAAATTTCATTGTAAATAATAGACAAAACAATTATGATAAAATAAATCATTTAATGAGGGTAAACATTTCCATCACCTATCAAATGATCAAATTTTATGTTAGAATATTCAAAGAAATAAAAAACATTAAGATTGATAACGTAAATCCCTTTAGGGGAATCAAGGCAATCAAAATTATTTCGGTTCCTTTTTCTGTATTCTTTCTAGAATAATCATATTGGTCCACCACATATTTAGCGTGCAACAAATACGTGACCAATTTGTCTTCATACCACACCGAAAGCAATTTTCTTCATAATTCTTCACAAGTTTATTATGCAAACCTTTGACATTTTCTTGTTTTTCCTTGTTCCACTTGATGGTACGAGTTTTGACTTTTTGAAGAAGTATGCTTCCCTCTGTTTTTATTCTTTTCATATCTAGGACCACACTTCTTTTCAAATGAGGTTACATTCACTTCAGGGAATGTGTCATTCACTTAAAGGAATGTCAAAGAACAAATTGATGTCGCATTTGCTTTAGGGAATGTGTCATTCTCTTCAGGGAATGACACAGAGCTAAGTGATCGAGATTGATGATTTTCATCAAAAGTTCATTTTTTTCAACCATATTTGAACTAATGTTCTCGATATTAATACTTCAAGAGCATATTCAAGGTAAGAACCATTATACATACAACTTCAGGCGCATATGCTTATAAATAAATTTTTGAGAGGATTACGCACTTCTGGTGCTCAAATCTCGCCTTTAAAATATAACACAATGAAAGAATATTTTTCACAGTGAGGTAATTAGATTTCAATCCCTCATAAAATGATGTAAAGAAAAATATTACTTGTTGCATAATCCTGCAGGGATGCATAATTTCTTTCATTGATGGAATCTTCAGGATTCATAGCATCAAGACGGATCTCGTCATTGAGAACCCAAGACCTATATTTAACAGAAATATCAAGAGTCACAAATTCAAGATTTGTAGGATTCAATTTTGTCTATAACAAAATAGATATTGAAAAACTTACTCGGTGTTGATAGTCTTACACGGATAGCTTTTGGTAATGAATTAGAAAAACCACAACATTTGTTGATAATTCGATAACAAATAGCTTCGGATGCCAATGAAGAAAAACCCAAGGGTTCCTTCACAATCGATAGAGCTTCGTGCTAATAACGTGTTGTAAAACTAAATAACAATACGATCTAGAAAACATAACAAAGAGAGAAAGAGAGCAATAGTTCTTCAGGAACTATGATGTATTTTAAATATTGTTGTCTCTTACAATTCATCTCAATACCCATTTATATAGTCATAGAGGAGATACATAGAATTCAAATGGAATTAAAAAGGAACATAATTATGAGAAAACTAACGGTTAGTAATAGGTGTAACGCTCATCCATAATAACTCACAATATTCATAACATTTCTTAGGATTTGAAAGTCTAATTTACTAAAATAAATTCAGCAAATATGTTACCGTATTTTATGAAAAGGTAAAGGTAGAAAAGAAGTTGTCAAGAATGGGATTCGAACCCATGCCCTTTCGGACCAGTACCTGAAATTGGCGCCTTAGACCAACTCGGCCATCTTGATTTTCTCGATGCTTTGTTAAGCTGAAATTAATTATTTTATTATATATCTTACAAAGATTAGCAGGTCAGCAAGTTTGGGCCAGCCTTCCACCCACTCTATTCCATTTCCAGCCTACTTTTGGGCCTCGTATATCTTGGTATTGAAGTGTTGTGTGTGTATATTTATATATAGGGACCGACGTAAAGGGCCAGGGGAGATGATCCCCCAGCACCAAAAAAAAGCAGTAGGATTAAAAAAAAAAACTTTAATAGTAAAATATTTTTAAATACTTTTTTTTCAAATTTTTACGTTTTAGCTCTCTAATATTTATTTTTGTGTAACTAGCCCCTCTTAAGATTCAACCATAACTTCCTCCCTATATATATAATAACCATAAAATAATAAATAAACGAGAAATTTAGAGTAAGGAAAAGAATAAAGAAATTTAGGAACTAAAATATAAAGCGAAAAATATATTTTTCACTTACGAATTACAATAAGTTTTTTTAATTTACACCATAAACTATAAATTTGAGACATTGCACCGACAAACTACTATTCACTAACACATTGCATCATCCGTCAATTTTTTCATTAAATTGGATAAAATTGACTTAAAAAAATTATGATTATACCCCTATGATTTTTTTAAGGGCATAGTTGACATTTCCTATTAAAAAAATGTCAATTTCCCATTCATTATGATGGAAAAAGTACACAAAAGGTGCAATGTGTGGGAGCAATATCTTAAATGTGATAGTTTAGGGTGTAAAATACAAAACAAGTGGTAATTTGTTAGAAAAATGTATTTTCTCATAAAATATAATAATAACTAATTTCATATTCTTTTTTAGATGAAAAATGTATTTTCCCTCTAAATATAATAATAAGAAATTTCATATTGCTTTCTTTTTCACAATACATTTATATAAACAACAACAATGATACTGAGTTGTCTCGAACGGAAACGACTTGATATAAGCTGGTCCCAACTTTCTATACATATATCCACAGATTCTATGGGGTAACTCTGTTCCTATTTGTCAAATGTATCGGCCTCTTCCTAGACGGTCCAAATCGGGTTGTGTTTAATACAGTTTATACGAGAAAACCCTAGGAAAAATAATTTTTTTATGATGAGCCTTAAGATCAAACTTATTTTAATAGTATCAAATGGAATTCACTTGAATTATTATTTAACGTGAAATCTTAAAATGTCTCCTAAAGCATAACTGGTACCCAAAGAAGAAAAAGGTTAGAGTGAAAAGGGAAGAAAAATAGTAACAAAAGACAAGAAGAGATTTTAAGTAGTTATGTCTAGAAGACATACATCCATTGTGAAAGCTAAAGCATAATAAGAAAAATATTATGAGCAAAAATCAATGTCCGCCCACCAATTACCCTAACATATTTTTACGTCCTTTAAGTTGAAAAAATGATCAAAAGTCGCCGACCGCTGCTATAGACCGTTTTTTTGTAGTGATTGAAATTTTACACTTTCAATTATTATTTTTGTCACATTGAGCACACCAACTATTTATTTCATATAATTCCTTTCATTAAAATTTTTCGTCAATTTAATAAAAAAAAAAGAGTTATTTTCATCTAAAATTACTATTTTGCACTCCTAAAATTGTCATTTCAGGTCAAAAATATATTTTCTAATTAATTGACAGGAAATTTTTAAGGAAGATGAATTGAATGCTATAAATTATCATTGAGGATTACCATATACGTGTGCCCCTATATATACACTGGCGGGTTGAGTACTTACGATTGGCGGAATTGAAGTCAACATCAATATTGCTGAATCCTAATTTCTCAGACTTATCTGATGTCTGCTAATCAATCCGCTCGATCATCTCGTAATTAAAATAAAACTCTTGCATAAACATTAATTTTGGATGATCGATGATTTTCTGATCTTTAGAGTTTTCGTTCGTGCAGTACTACCTGTACCTCTGATCAAAAGACGTCCTTTCTTTAATTTGCTGTATGGACTCGAAGCAAGCAGGTAGCATTAAAAATCTGCATCATTTTCTAAAGTGTAATCAAAATTTCCTCCCTATAATTTCGTCAATGAAAAATGAAATGTTATATGCGCGCAGTTGAATTTTATTTTGATTTGAAGTAACTTTTCTATCATTTAAAGAATTAATTTTGATCCCCTGTATGAGACATATATATAGTTTCATATATATATCTCGCATAAGATTCTTCTTATAGAGTTAAAAAGGAATTTGTACTCCCAAATAGCATCCAATTCCAGTCATTTTCTTTTCTTTTCTTTTTAGGCCTGGATACTCAGAAAAGATCGACCGCAAAATCTATTGCAGGTAAAAAAATTTCCTGCAAGTACGTAGTTCATGCCGGGGGTCCAACTGATATACCATGCAGTTGGATGATTAAATGGACTATAATTAATTCTCTATCAAGCAAGCTAGGACGACAAACTTGCAATATTCTATGAGAAAGAAGCCTCTCCAAATACAACAAGAAGTAAATTTTTTCACTTCTGGGCAAATGAAATTACAATGTTTGAAAGCCAAAGTCCTAGTCACACAAGGTGCAGGAATATTGATACGGCCGGAATGGTTCCAGTACTGGAAGCACAGAAAAGAAGAGGATACAAGAATTATAATAGATTATAGTGCATGGAGTTTCTAAGCTTTTATCTATGGATCGCCAACCTGGATCTGTTTTCGGGGTGGAGTAAGATCAATTGTGCGCGCAGTCGATTGCTTAATTTAAAAAAGGGAACTCAGTCACCACACGTTGAATGGCATCCGCCAGCGCATCCTCCGCCACCCAACTCCGTGTCTGAACTATTAGGTGATTTGTCCTTGGATGCCCCGCCGGCACAAGAGAAGATCACGACTGAGATAAAACAAAGGGTAACCAAAGCAGCCCAGAAGTGTAGGGAGGCCTGACCGATCTCACCAACACCTCCATCCAAGATGGTAATCTCTCTAAGTAATTTCCTCACCATCTACTTCGTCTTCCCTTTCCTGCCTGATCTTTTCTGATCTCTGGTGTTTGGGTTTATAGGTTAATTAATCTCTCCAAGTCGATATGTTTCAACAACAATGTACGCCTGATCTCCAATAATATTCATTGTTTTTAAATAATTTTTGACAGTTAAAGTCCGGCCATTTTAATTAGTTCGTATCCCACGAGTCTTTATCTTTCTAGGAGCAAATTGGGGTAGTCATTTTTTCATTGTCTTCTAGTTGGTGTAGGTTTATTTATATTCCTAGGAATCCAGAAGTGATCAATAGTCTTGTAAAGACATCATTAATCGCTTCGGATTGTACGTGCATGGCTGTCCCTTTGAGAAAAAACTTATAGCTAGCTAGTCTCGCTGCTGTTAATTAACATATTTATTCATTTTGGGAGGAAGTATGTGTTTATATGATTTTGAGTGTGAATCTATTATTTATCCCAAAAACTTAAGTCTATAGGAAGATGAATATTTTATTATTTAAATTATATTCTCTAACATTTCCTCTCACGTGTGGGCCAGACTCTCCTTTAATTGAGAGACCCAACACGTGCAATATTTAATTAAAATTGAGGTAAAGTGCGGAGTGAGATCTCGAACTCAAAATCTTGGCTCTGATACCATGAGAATTTATCACTCATCCAAAAAGTTTAAGCTGATAGAAAGAGGAAGATTTTATTATTTAAATTATATTCTCTAACATTGAATCTTTGGGTTCCTGGAAAAAAAAAATAGATTTCCTTTTATCCCCTTTCCAGCTTTCTTTTATAATCTCTTTTGTTATATTTTTTTTTCTCAGTAATCTCTTTTCCTGACACGTGGGACCTATTAGTTTTTTTTAAGAAAAATATATTTCATATATTAATATTTTTAAAAAATAGAAGCCAATACAAACAGAATTACTTCTAAAAAAATTAATGAAAAAATCTAAACAGACTAGCCAGCGGGATCTCGGACATACCCCGGCCTGATCAGTCTTTACCCAATTACTATCTTCTCTATTTTTTTAATATTTAATTACTATCTTCTCTTGGTAGCATGCAATTGTCTTTCGCCACGGTCCAAATTCTATGAGAGAATTGGAAATTAAAAAGCCTACTTGTTTTAACTATATAAATTTAATATCTGATTTTTACTGTTTCTAAAATCTGAGACCTGTCTATTTTTTTAACTAGTTTTTAGCCAACAATTGTGACGTGCGTGGCAATTTAATATAAATGTATATATATAAAGGATACAAAACTGAAGAATACAAAAACCTGTTTTGAAAAAGATATAAAAGCAAATAAAACATAAATAAAATCAAATTATATTTCTATGCCAAAATATAAATGTACTTTTTACCCCTAAACTAAGATATAAATGTCATTTTTTTAGTCTAAACTACCAATCTCTTCATAATTTTCAAAGTATAAAAAAATCATCAAAATGAAACCTCTCATAGAATTTGATCAAAAATTGTATCACATAACATAACCCATTTCTTAAATTAAAAAAAATATGAAGGTAATACAAATGGAAGATTATATATATCACATAGAAAGCAGCACAGCTCCAGGATGCTTTAGATTTTTGGATAAGACCCTTCTGTAATAAATCAGCTATTTATTTTTTTACATAAAACTAAAATTTCTTGATTCATTTGAATAGGTCTAGCTTTTGTAGGGATATTCTGTTCTAAAAAATCTTTTTCATAAGGAAGAGTTATCACATGTTTCTTTCGATTCCAAAAACCATTAGGAATAGAAGAAAAAATATCAGATTCCATTTGTTTAATAAAATCTTTGATATCTTGTTGGAGCACATAATCTTTAAGTTGGTCATCTATTTGTTTATACAAAATTTCATTTTGTAAGGATAAAGAAAAGCAAGAGAAGGATTACCAAGAATTAATTTAGAAGATAAATTTTTAACAAGAACGAAAGTAGTTTGAAAGCAAAAACCATTATTACAAATATGAACATTAGGGATTTTATAATTAATAATCATTTTACCACCATCAGCCTGATAAAGACGTTCTGTGGTTTTCTCAAAATATTTAGAATCAATAAGATCTTCCTGAATGCAATTAAGATCAGCATCGGAGTCAATCAAGCAATAGTAGTAAGGGTAAAATCTTTAATGCGAATAGTAACTTCAGCATACCATTTCTGAAAAATAATTTTATCAATCAATTGAAAGGGTTCTTCAGGAAGAGTAGGAGAAAGAACAGACGTAGAAGGAATATTCACATTTGATAATTCATTATTCTTTGTGGAAGCTTTTAACAAACAAATTTCAATAAGCAGTTGATCAGTTATTTGGTTATACTGTTGTTGTGTATTTTGTAAAGTTTTAACTTTTTGCTTAAGAATGTGTATTTCTTTTTTGCAAATCCTGTATGGTAATAGGGCGTGTATCATTAGATGAAAAGAGAGCAAGAATATCTTGATAATTGTACTGTATATCAAGGACATTAGAGGATGAAGGAGTCGAAGGGTTTTTCATAAAACATTTCTTTCATCTTTGGTAAATATTTTTGTTGCTTATCAGGATTGGGTATCAGCGTAATAGCATCAAAAAGTAATGTTTCAGATTTAGTTAGAACAAAAATTTGTTTACAAGAACAATTATCAGTTTTACAATCACATAATTTAATCATATAATGTTCAGATGAAGAGAAAGAGGAGAAAGTATGAAGTTCATGGAGAGAAATATCTTCTTCAGTAGAAGGAGGGTTAGATTTTAAAAAGATAGAAAATAATTGATCCTTATTATTATTAGGAATATCTAATTTTTGAATTTATTTTTTAGTATAACATTTTGAAGCAAAATGATCAGGTTTACCGAATTTCCAACAAACAGCTTTATTTTTGGAAGAAGAGGTTTTAAAAGGTTTTTTCTTTGAAGAAGAAGGTTTAAAAGAAGAGTATTTTTTAAAAAAAGGTTTCTTTTTCTTATAATATTTACGAGAATATTTAAATTTACGAGTATCAAAGCGTCGTCGTTTAGAAGGAGAAACAAGAGGAGGATAGTCATATTGTTCACAAAAAGAACCTAATTCACGGCGATTATTTTTCTTATTAAATTCTAAAGTTTTCTTGAAGTGAATGTCATTCACTACAAAAAAAAGGGTCTATAGCGGCGGTCGCTAAAAACGCTGCTAAAGGGTATTTTTCGCGGCGTTTTGCAAAAAAACGCGGCTAAAGAGGGTCTTTAGCGGCGGTCGGGACCCTCATTTGGCCGCGGTTTGAAAAAACGCAACTAAAGAGATACTTGTAGCGGCGGTCTCTATTGCGGCGACCCTCATTTGACCGCCGCTAGAGGGAAAATCTTCGGTTTTTTGGCCACGCTTCGGTGTGCCTCGTTTCGAGCCCTAAATCCGCTGTTTTCCTTCTCAAAAACCTATTTTTAGTTATAATTTTCTTTCCTTTACCGTTTATGAATTAGTTTTGAACCCGATTTTGGGTCATATTTTGGCAGTCTATATGCTCTTACAGTCTATGATTTAGTCATTAGGTATATAGGTACATGTATATAATGTACTAATGTTAATTAGCGCATATCATGTATATGATAAACACATATAAAAATGATGAAATATATTTTTTTATTCTCCTTGTTTTTTAATTTTTTACATTCAATGAATTATGGTTATTAAAATAAATTTGTTATTTTGTTAGGAAAATATAAGAAAAAATAAGTGGTGTTTTCAAAACGTCGACTGGCGCAGACCTTTAGCAGCGGTCGAGACTTATACTACCGACTTATTTTAATTAAGATTATTATACTATTATAAAAAATAGTGTAAAATAATATACTATGTATTTAATACTAAGTATATAAAGATTTTTAAATACTATTACAAATACTTAATATGTACAAAGCTTATTATTAAAAAAATTGAAAAACTACCCAAAAAAAAAACCTCAAATGCATGATATGAATTAAAGACTTAAATAGTTTCTGGAGGGAATTTTTCATTTACCGCGAAAATTTTCATTTCCCGTCGATCTGTCTCTCTCCTTCCGGCTCTCAGCCTCTCTCACTCCCTCTCAACTCCTCCTTCGGCTATAGAGGGATGGGTTTGGCTCCCACCCTTGAGGTCCCTTCCATGAGCAGATATCCCAGGAATGGTGATTGGTAAATTCTCTTCTTCTTTTTTAAACTTTTTTGTTTTTGTCTGAGCGGGGAATTGAAATCTAGGTTTGCCTCATTTTGAAATTTTGCTAGTCCCTTATATGCTTTATGTTTCTTTAGCGTTGTAAATGGGCTGAACGATGGAAAGGAGTGGTGAAACTTTGGATAACTTGGATTTTTTAGCCAAGGGAACCAAAATGTCCGGGGATTGTTCAAAGTAAGAGGGGATTGTTCAAAGTAAGACCAGCGCCGACTATTACTTCGATTCTTATTCTCACTTCGGTAATGACTTTTACTTTTACTCTCTTTCTTTCTTCTTTTCCCCTATTCCATGTTTGAGAAGAGAAAATGGAAAAAAAATATAATTTTCAGCCCCTTACAACAGTTTGCTTTGTTGACGGCCGTTTGTGTGGGTTGACTAGCTCTCCATTTAAATGATTTAGGGAAAGAGTAGTATCATTGGCATTTGGGTTTTCTTGTGTCTTGAGGAAAGTTTAGAGCTTGAATCCGCTCAAGAAACCAATTTTTTTTTTAATTCTTCACGGCCAGTAATGAAGCATTTAGGCATGTATCTTCATATTGTAGAGATTTCATCTACATATCATTACGATTGTGCATGTGATTTATGTTCTCAGAAAAAAAAGTGCATGTGGTTTATGTAGGTGCTTGGAGGGCTTTACCATTCTGCAGTTTTCTCTTCTTTTATTGTTTTACATAGAAGAAATTCGTGGGATTGTGACAACTGTACATTTATTCTTTGCAGAGTGATGCAGAGAAGTTGTCCAGAAATCTTGCTCACTTGAAACTGACAAATGATACCCCACAAAGAAATTTATACAAAAATAAGGAAAAAGACCTGGGGAGTTTCAATACTTATCAGCACCCAATTAATGAACCATTCTAGTTTCCTACAACATAGTTGTTGAATTTGTGGACTGTATTTCAAAACTGAAAATCTGCTTGACCACTTTTAATAGCAATGTATCCTAGTTTAGTCGCTTAAACTATCATAGTGGATAGGGTAACATGTGCAGAGCCAAACAAAAATCATTGGCACTGAAGCATCCATATTTAATTGATACTAATAGATATTTTGTTTACATAAATATTTTGTTTATTTCTATTTCTCGTGTGATATTTATTTTCTATTCCAGGAATTCAAGATAGAGGATGTTGATGTGTCAAAGGAGGAAGATTTTAATTGGTCCTTGCTTATTGTGTTGTATTTGAATATTTTAGTCGGTTATTGCTTATTGTTATTTTATATTAGAAATTTGTTACTTTTTAGATTACTTGTAGAGATTTTTGTGTTTGTTGTAAAATATTATTAATCAATGATGAAGAGATTCTTGTTTTATTATCTTTGTTTTTTAAGTTTTTAGCTTTATTGAATTATAATTATTAAAATAAATTTGTATTACCAATTAAAAAAGCATGTATAGGAAAATATAGGAAAAAATTATTAGTGCATTAGATGCTAGCAAAAAAAAAAACTGGCACAGACCCGCGACCGCAGCTAAAAGTCTATGCCAAGAAACGCTGCGAGGAAGTCAAAATTGCGTTTGGGTCTATAGCGGCGGTTGTGACCGCCGCTATAGACCCAAGGTCTTCACCAGCAATTCCGAAAACCGCTGCGATATATCTATCCCGACGGAGATATAACCGCCGCTAAAAAACCGCTGCTATAGGCCAAAATGACCTATAGCAGCGTTTTTTTGGCCTATATGCAACAGATTGAGGCGGTCAAGTTTAATCTTTTTGTTTGATTAACAATACAAACCTTTAAAAGTGATGAACATTAACTTACATTTTTTTCGTAGGTAACATTAAGTACTGCGTTACCTTTAAATAAAGCTCTGCATTTCCGTAATAATATATATATGACTCCTAGGTAATAATTTACGTGTGGCGCTGCTTCCTTTAAGGAGCCAAGTGATTCCATACATGATGCTCTCATCTAGTACTGTGGCAAATCTCTATCTGGCTTTCTTTTCGTAGACAGGCCCTCTTGGAATCTTGTTCAGGAACTTTGAATCGAACATTCTGTACTTTCTTTTGATGTCTCTGAACACTTTGTCAACAAGGTCGTCGAAGTCGTCCTGATATCGGTCGTACAGAAATGGCAGGGTTTCCATGGAGAGAAAGCCTTCATGCCCGATACAGCAAAGATGACCAATTTAGCACATGCCCGGCATAATCTCATCGACAAAGAGGAAAATGAGACAATTTCTTACCGAAATAAAGGAAATTCAGAAAGCTGAAATAGGTGCCGACCACTGAAAATACATAGAGGCCAAAAGTTGCCTGGAAATTAATAAAGGGAGACCATGAATGTACTGGTAGTGTCGTAGTGACATCTAGTTTGATGGAGAAGCATGTTTAATTTAGATACCAAAAGGAAGTATGATAGATCTCTTCCCGATGCAATGTCCAGGAGCTTTGACAAGAACTGGTTGAATCTAGCGTGGAAGGTTGAAGCTACGTGTGTGAATGTAGACTCCTGCAAAATAATCTCTGGGATCTTGGGGGGATTCCTGAAGATAGTTTAGCAGTCAAGAAAGATGAAAGCAGAGAAAGAAAACTAGGAAAACAGAAAAAGGAAGGAGCGAGAAGGGAAATGCGTGGGAGACAACTCTCCCAAGAAGAACAGAGAAGTAACTAATACTGTGCAAATTCGCTTCTAATTCTGCAGACAAAAGAGAATATGCTCCCCACCTTATTGGTCTGGTTTTGAATAACAAACTTAAGCTGGTGTTTGGGATGTGAGAAAACATTAATTACAATACGCAATTGATAAATGGCACATTATCAATAAAAACGGGAAAAGGAAAAAACCCTTTACGACAAGATAAAGTACCTGCGTTTGACGTGTACGAATACATTTGATATTTTATGACAGCAAATCGCTTGAAAACACTACTTAGGAGGAAGATAATATTGTTTCTCGACAAGTTCTTCTAACTTAGATAAACTGTAAATAAGGTCGAAGGAAGTACCTTTTTAAAATTTCTGAACCAGTGTTCCATATGAAGAATACAAGCATTGCCGTGATGGAGATGTGACAGAGGAAGGTAATGAAATTGTACTGGACAACTTCAAAAAGAAACCATATGACTGTAACCCCAATCAAGAGTGCAGCTGATACAATTCGGTTCCTCCATAACAACAAATCTGCGACTGCAAATTGAATACCTAATTTGTGAGAGTCATGACAGGGACAGGGGAACAGGATCAAGTTATGCAAATTCCAGGAATGGTAATCACTGTAAATTGACAAATGTTACGGGGCACAAGTACTTATCAAGTTATGCCATCTGCAGAGTTTTTGTTGGTCTTAGAAACAGAGTGTATATGGATGCAGCGGTACCTTTTCCTCCTCCGAGAGCTTCATGCACCGATCTTCCACGTAGAAATCCCTTTGCCGATTGTTCTGTTTCGTTTTCTGAGTCGGATGAATGATGACTCGCCATGGTTATTCTCGAAGTTAGACTGTATGTGCTGCTAATGTTTTTCTAACCGAGCTATATATGAACGAAGGGGCCGGGTTCTCTGCTTGATGGTAAAGTAAGCTACGAGAAAGTAAGGAATGCCTTGGGCTTGGCTTTGAAGGTTGCTTTGTGTACCCGCTAGCAATAAAGAGGTTTGATTTTGTTCCGAATGAGTCCCTAGTCAGTTATATAACCATGAGTTGCATGGATTGCTCCAATTTGCTTCTTCAATTGTATGGTACACTTAAAGAGATAGCTCATATTGTCCGATAATTAATATGGGCAGCAATAAAATGCTGAAAAGCTCACAAGTTGTATCTTTTTTTTTTAAATAAGACTATCAAATTCGGTTAAATTGAAGAGGATCTTCATCTATCGGCATAATCCGTACTTGCATCTTATTGCAAATTGCAACGGGTTACATGAAAATACTGTAAATTATGCAGTAGCCATTGATACTCCATTGAGTTTGAACGTATGAGACCCAATGGCAAGAGTACTTCCTGCGAACCCTCTTTCTTTAATGTTTTGCGTTCGAACGCATGCGTTACGAATCATCGCGGCGACCAATCCATTTCCTAAAATGACGGAGATCGGATTAACTTTAAAAGTGATCTGCTTCCATTAGGGGCTAACGCCCCAAATCAAACAAACCCTGCAGGAAATTTTTAACATATATAATTAGGACGTACGAGGAGTTTAAGGGCATCTTACAGGTAAGCAGGATAGCCAGGTACTTTCAATAGCTGGAATCATGCAGTCCAAACAATGGAAGCTGTTTGGCCCTATTGCTTGGGCTTTAGGAGTTTACAGTGTACTAGGTCACAAAGAGTTCAGGTTTGTCATGCCGGTGCTTCCAATTGCTTTGATGTTTTCTGGATATGCAATAGCAAAGCTGAAGGCACCTGATTCTCCATCTACTGAGAAGAAGAAAAAAAGGATAGCCAAGTACTTTCAAGTGAGGCATAAGTAAATTCGACAATATGTCTATGTACATACACATATATAAATACAGATGTAGGTGTCACATTAATCTGCAGTGCAAGATATTGGTAGGTATCTTTAATTTTAGAAAAATTCCAATCTTTAGTCACTAGTGTAGAGAAACATGATGCCAAAATCAACTGGAACAATCGATTCTCAAAGTGTAACAAAGAAACACTAGCCCAAGGACTCACAACCAAAATAGAAGATATCAAACTAAAAGAAAAAACAAACTTCTTATTAATTGAAGAAATGATATAATACAACTTAGATAGGATCACACTTACAATCTATAGAAATTGTTGGAGACAAAACTAGGAACACTCATTTCTTTTTGTGGGTTTAGGTGAGATGTGATGGAATAAATGACTTAAGAGGTAGGCTAGGGTATATATAGGACTTGGTGAGAGGTTCTAGATAATTCTCATGTAATTCCAAGAAGATAAATGAGACTTTTCATATGAACAAGGAGAAATTTTGAATTTTGACAAGGAGATGAGATGAATGTGCATAGGGAGATGAAGACTTGCACAGTAGAAGTGAAAAGGTTGCATCCGAGAAGAGAAAGGTTGAGTTGAGACAAGGACAGATCTTAATGGGTAGATGGAAAGGCGAGTGAGAGTGATCAAATTCATCCTGAAATAGTAAATGGGTCATCACACAAAAATATAAATGCCTCACTAAATTTCTTACAAAGAAAACTCTAGAAAATACACTTCAAATTTAATAGCTAGGTTTTACTCTATTTACCAATTAGTCATTAAGATTCAATTATTTTTTGCTTTTAAGTTTCCGTCACTGTTATTATCCTTATAAATAATTGGTCGTTCCATAAGCTGAACGTTACTTTTGAGTAATGGAAGACCTGAACACGTCAGCTCCTTTGGCCACCTCACCTTTATTTTTCACATCAGCATCCACTCTCTATTGTTGAAGCTCAAAACGACTCCGTGAAATGAGGCTGGCGATTTGCTGTGCCATTAAAGTTTCATCAAAGACCAGAGGAAAACTGGGGAATGGAGATACAGCTGTGAGCAGAGTCCTCGATCTAGACCACCGACTCTAACAATCCAGCTCAAGCTTTTTCTTCATCACCTTTCTATCATACTCCAGTTGGTGATCCTTCTTTCCATCTCTATCCAGCTTGTGTTTTTTCAACTTCATTACTCCTTGCTTTCCCACTTAGCTAAAGTTAAATCATCATATGACATAAGGAACTGCGATATCTGCACCTAGCACAACCTTGTTGAGGTCTCCACTTGTACCGAAAACGAAGCATTTGTCTTATATAAACGCTTGGGGCAGTTGATGGTTGAAGAAGAGTCGCGACGAGGAAGAATTTACCCGAAGATGTCATTGTGGAAATTCTCTTGCGATTGCCAGTTAAAAAAAAAAAAGAGCATGTAAAAAGAACTAGAATTTGATACGCACCGCCATTTGATACATATAATCGGTCCGTAAAATGCATCACTACAGAACAGCCAAAAAACAGAGCATGTAAAAAGAACCAGAATTTGAGACCAAATTAATGACTGGAATGTGTCTCTTTGTTGCATAGGAATTTGCACGAATCCCAGAAATGTTACTGCGTTCGCTACATTTTGACTATTTTACTTTAAAGGGAAGTTTTAAAGCAATAACATGCTCTCAGGATGGCAAATTGCTCTTCTTTTTCTCCCTTCGTTTAATGCACTTGAAAGTCTGCACTTTGAGCAGAATATTGCACTATTGCAAAATCTGAAGATGACTGTTGCGGCTAAAACTAGGCTTTGTTAACTTTTTGTCTTTTGCAGGAAATGTAGTTAATACGACCTTCTATGTTGCATTAAAAATGAAAGAAACTTCCAACTGCTTCTAGATTCATAAACTATGACAAATTCACAATAAAGAGGATATTTCACTTATTACATATGCTGTACAGACTCTTGCTTTTATATACGATTGTGCGGGGATAACAAACTTAGTGAATTTTTTTGGGCATTCGACCGAGCACCTGACATGCATTACAAGTTCAAACTGTGACAGAGGCCATTCAAGTACAGAATATGCCTCAATACAAAAGGAAAAGAATCAACAACATTGTATACAGCAAAATACATTGTAAACAACAAAATATTCTTCGAATTGTTGGCAACGTGATTGTTGAACCGTTGGTTAAGGATGGTTGCTGAGTTGCAGTAGATGAGTGGCAAAGTGTATTCGGTTATGGAATTCAGTCTTGCTTGACAGCAGCATCTTACTTGAGTCATTAACTCATTGTTGTGGTTTACATAGTATGAGAATCGAAGACTCTTAGTAATCTTTAGGAGCAACGACTCTGAAGGAGAGAGGCGAGACAATGGAGGGTGTCCACGAGCCAATTCTATTGCAGTCATCCCAAAGGACCATATAGCAGCCGTTAAATTGTACTTATGCAAGCTGATCAATTGGGGAAGATGATGAAGTGGTTTTGAGCGCTTTGGGCTGATGACGTGGAAAAAATCGAGTGACGTGGCGAACAGAGTGAAGGAGAACTAACTGTTACTAATTATTTAAAAAGGTTGTAAATTTAATGATTGAAATTGAAATTTTTAAAATTTAATGACTAATTCGTAAAAAAAGATAAAATCTGAAGAGTAAAAATTTTTTGACGGCAAAGGTTAACTAGAGTGAAAGTTCTAAAAGTGATGATTTGATAAGAGAGAGTGAGAATTTTAGAGAGTTATTTTATTGGAGTAGAAATTTTGGGGCCTAAAATTTTTGTTCTCAAATATTTTCATATCTCCTTAGAAAAGAAATATATTGGGATAAAATTGTAATATCACATACCAAACATTTAATTTCTTTCTAGGGGTGTTCATCGGTACCGGCACCGTCACCAGTACCGGTCACCGCTCCCCGCTTAGTAGCGGGGGCGGTGGCGGTGGTGAAAGCGGTGAAAATGGCGGTGGCGGTGAAACCGCCCACCGCTGGGCGGTTCACCGCCAGAACCGTATTTTTTTATACGGCGTTGTTTGAGTTTTTTTCTCCCCCTCACCCTACTTTTCGAGAATCTTCCCCGACCTATCCCGAAGCTCCTGCCTCTTCAGCTTCTCTCTGCTCACTTTGACACGTTACACCATTCAACTACTAATATTAAACACTTTGCACCCTCTATTTTACAATAATATCATTAATGAATTAATGAATTAACAACAATATCTTTAATATATTCAAAATGTGTTTTACAAATTTGACATAAGGTGCAAAGTGTCAAAACTTAGTCATTAGAGAGTGCAATATATCAAAATTAGTAGTTTAGGTGCAAAGTGTAAAACTTATGGTATTTTGTGGGGGTAGAAAGATCTTTATTTGGAATATTCGACCCCAGCTGAACAAGTCTGTCTGATCAAACGACGTCGGTGCGCTTACTAATTAAAATCGTCTGGAGTTGGTGACGAAACAAACGTGCACCTAGATTAACTGTAGCTGAAAGCATATGTGAGTCATACGATACGCGACTTATTTTTTTGTCCCACTTGTCCTCATCTATAAACAAACCGTGAAGCAATTTGTTGCGTGTTTTCTAGTTAGCAAATTGTTGTTAGGTAATCTCGTGCCTATCTAATTTTTAACAGCCTCTACTATTATTTATATACTAATTTTAGACATTTTACACCTTAAACTACTCACTTTGACACATTACACCATTCAACTACTAATATTAAACACTTTGCACCCTCTATTTTACAATAATATCATTAATGAATTAACAGCAATATCTTTAATATATTCAAAATTATTAAAATATAAGTCTATTCTCTGCCCACTGCTCAGCCAACCCTCTCCTTTAGCCGCGGGCCCGCCGCTCTCCTTCAGTCGCACCACCCTCGTCCAATTGTTCTTCTGCAGCAAACGGCTACATGCAACTTGGTTGTGTTTTGTTACAATGGTTGTTAAGTTGTGAGGGGATAGAGAAAGACGTGAGAGAGAGGGTGAGAGAGAAAAAGAGGGGGAGAGGGGTGAAAATTGAAAGAGGGTTAAGAAGGAGATGGAGAAGACTGGAGAGGTCGCGCGCGCGACCTTGCACGCAGGACACGCCCGCATGACCTTACACAAGGTCTCGCGCGCGACCTTGCGGGCGGGACGCACGCAAGGGGCCTTGCTCGCGATGCGCGAGGCCTTGTGCGCTTGCTCACGACACGCGCAGGATGCCTTGGCCGGTTAACTGCCACCGCCACCGTCGATACACAACTCTATTTCTTTTTATGTTTGATAATGAGTTTTCAGTAGTTATTGTGTGAAATGTAATAAAAATGATAATTTTGGAGTAAAGTGTATTTATTTCAAAACTCCATTCTAATATGACAAGAGACGGACAAAGCCTACCTAAAAAATGAAAGTAAAATTTCCAACCATACTACATGAAATTTAGCCGGAGAGTGAAAGGACAAGAGTAAATAATTAAAGGAAAGAGAATCTAGGAAAAGAAAGCAAAGAAGAGAATAAGTGATATAATTGTGAAACTTTTCTAACTTATATTACAATATTTATATTTTTTAAAAAATCTACAACACAATTAATTATTGTATATAAAGATTCAATGATTAGAGATGCCTATTTGAGAAGTTTGTGTAGAAGCATTGAAGAAGCAACCAAATAATTCATTTGTAGAGCCCCATGATATAACTAAGAATAGAAGGGAAAATACTGATCTTTTAAAACCATTTAGCCACACCCAATAGTTTGCATAATTGCATACATAGTCTTGTTCAAAATTGAGCTAAGACTGATAGAACTCATCTAGACTCTGTTTGCGTAACAAAATTTTAACTACCTAAAATTTTATTATTATTACAAGACACTCTCTCTCATCACTTTTTCATTAATTTTCATACAATTCTTTCATTTTTTTACTCTCTGCCTACTTTTTCATCAACTTCGATACCTAAATTCTTAGTTCTCAAACACAGCCCCAGAGCACTTGGCTTTATAGTCGTCCTCATGCAAATTATATGCCGTCCTCTCCTCTGGTGTACAATTTAGCCTCCAGGAGAGGAAAAGAAAAACACGAGACATCCTTCCAACATTAAAAGAAACGTCAAGATCAGTACCTTAAATTATTGACACCGTCACATCATGAGTACTATTCCAATAAACACTTGAAAGCCACCATCTTTATCTGAGCATGCAACCGAGCTGTCTTGGGTGTGTCCGGTGTACGAGGGCTCGGACCCCCGTATAGTATGTTTCTTTTTAGTTCTTCTAGTGCAGGTGCACTGTCTTTTAAAACAAGTTGATGGTTGTACTGACAGTTTTCTCGATTTGAAATGAAGATTTGGAATCTTCTGATTATAAAAACAAAAAACAAAACTTACGAGCACTTGTCTCTCTGTCCCAACACAGCACCCATAGATGCCGATGAATGTTCTTCGTATCTCTTTCTACCTGCCAAACCCAAAAAGGCACTTCAGTCCCATCTCCAGATAACCCACCTAAAGTGCAGCGTGCCCCATGCTCTCTACTGGGTCCTTTCTGTTTCCACCACCTCAGACTCCCACCCTCTGTTCTCCCCTGCATCCCACCCAAAACCCAGAACAATCCCACCTCATCTCCTAACGACATGGCGGCTGCAACAACAACCTTCGGGTTCAAGAATTTGTTGGAGGCTTTCACAGTTGATGTACAGAGAGCCGAGAATAGGCCCCTGAATGTTCCTTTGATTGCGCCCTTTACGATTGCATCGTCAAGGCTGGAGAGGGTTGAGAATGTGGCAATTAGGATTGAGCTGAGAAATGGGTGTGTTGGGTGGGGTGAGGCTCCCATTTTGCCCTTTGTGACAGCAGAGGATCAGAGCACGGCTATGGCGAAGGCGGCTGAAGCTTGTGAATTGCTAAATCGGAGTTCTGCGAAGACGTTAGGATCGGTGTTGGCGGATATCGGTGCGGTTCTTCCTGGACACGAGTTTGCTTCGGTAAGATTGAGATTTTAGCTCTTTCTGGAGTGTGAGATTTCTAATTTGGCGTCGAAGTTGTGTGTGTGTGTTGACTAGAGTTTAGTTTTGATCGTTTTAGTGATTGGTGGGTTACTGATGTTTAGAATTGCATGTGTTGGCTGCTTGCTCTTTGGAATTTGGATTATGATCTCTCGTTTTTTGTTTACTTGCTCAGAATATGTATTTGAGAAACTACAAAGTGTCGAATACAAGAACTTTCTCGGTGGAGTTGACTTTTTCATTATCAAGAACCAAAAACAAAAGGAAAAAGGGAATTTGAAAATGAGCTTCCACTTCTTCTAAGTGTTTATCAGTGAACAAAAGGAGGATTATTGGATCTTTCATATGTACTTTACCTGCGCCACTCTTTCATTCTGGTTGGGATACCGAATCGGGTGAAGTGATATGATATTAGGCATGATGTGCCAACATGACTGGAAAACATGTGCTTTGATAACTTTTAGGTCACACATGGTAGGCTCATTCAAATGCTCGAGTTGGTCTGCAAATGGTTAGCCGAGCGTTGCACCTTTGAATTACCCATGCATTTTATGGCATTTGTCTGGAATGAATTCTATTACATCCCAAACACACTCTCTTTTAAAGAATTTTCTACACCTATGTGTGTCTACTCATAGTTTTATTTTGGCTTCATCTCGTGTATTTAAGAACCTTTTTTTATTTCTGAATGAAACTCTTCTTGCAATTGAAGGTTAGGGCAGGAGTCGAAATGGCCGTGATAGATGCAGCTGCAACCAGCATAAGTGTACCCCTGTGGAGACTATTTGGTGGAGTTTCAAATACCATCACAACTGATATAACGGTTATGTTTCTATCTTAGTGATTCTACTCACTGTAACATATGATATTGTTTCCTTTTCTCTGTCATTGTCTTGTACATTTTTCTGGGAGAAGCCAGCCAACACGGCTTGTGGACTTTTGGCATCCATCTCTTCTGGTTTAGTTCAGAAAACTTTTGTAATTATCTTTTTGCACCAGAGGAATGGGAGGAATGATACTTTTCTCATCAATTAAGTTTTAGACATTTCATATGTGCAGATTCCAATTGTCTCTCCAGCAGAAGCCACCGAATTGGCTACCAAGTATCGCAATCAAGGATTCAACACTCTGAAGCTTAAGGTTGGAAAGAATCCGAAAGCAGATACAGAAGTTCTTCAGGCCATACGCAGGGTACATCCTAAGTGCTCATTTATCCTGGATGCTAATGAGGGTTACAAACCAAAAGAAGCAATTTTAGTCCTCGAAAAATTACAAGGTATATGATCGATTGAACTTGCAAAAGAATATTATTCTGTATATGCTTGTGCATTGCTTACATTCAATTCTCCAACCCCCCGCCCCCGCTGCTGCAAAAAAACAAATATTTGTAACTGTCCCATATGCGTAGTTTGAGTATTTGTGTTCCTTTTACTGATGTAACTATATCATCCTATCATTTTTCGTGCAGACATGGGGGTCACTCCTATTCTTTTTGAACAACCTGTCCATAGAGATGATTGGGAAGGCCTTGGTTATGTTACTCATATTGCAAGAGACAAATATGGGGTATCTGTTGCAGCTGATGAAAGCTGTCGGAGCTTAGTGGATGTTAAAAAAATACTCCAAGGAAATCTTGCGGATGTCATTAACATTAAGCTTGCCAAAGTTGGGGTTGTCGGAGCCCTTGAGATTATTGAGATGGCAAGGGCGTCAGGGTTACAACTGATGATTGGTGGTATGGTTGAGACGAGACTGGCCATGGGCTTTGCAGCCCATCTTGCTGCTGGCCTTGGGTGTTTCAAGTAAATATCATAGCCCCTTTTTGGATGACAACAATAGCTTCATAAAGAAGTTTTTGTATGTTGTAGTTTCCACCTATACTGTTGTTTTGAGACCCAAGTATTGATTTGCTATAACAGGTTCATCGACCTAGATACACCCCTTTTGCTATCGGAAGATCCAGTTCTTGAGGGTTATGAAGGTAATCCCAGCCTTACTTGTACCCTATTATGGACATTTGCATTTGCTTGGTTTTTGAGAAAAAAAATACATGTATAAAGAGTTTTTGTAACTATAAAATTTTGCAATTTTCTGGACACTCTTCAATCATTTCTTTGGCCAGTTTTGGGTTCAGTTTACAAGTTCACAAATGCTAGAGGTCATGGCGGTTTCCTCCACTGGGATAATATTGCATGGTATGTCATTCTTGAATCATCTAAGAATTCTTTTTTTTTTCTTCAATTGAAATTGTTATGAAGATACACAGCTTATACATGTCCCAAATTTGGATATGTGTCCTACAGTGAAGTTTTATGTAAATGATCTGTTCATTGAATTCAGGATAACCCAATCAATGTTCTTTCGGTATATAGATAGCTGAAATATTAGCTGTTAGATTCCAATCATCATCTGAGAGAAGTTCTCTAGATTGAATAAATGAAAGAATGCTGCATTTTGGAGTTATTGTATGGATTTGATATGGTATCATAGCCTGATTGGTTCACTCACTGATTGCTTAAGCATTCAAGATAGGTGGTTGTCAATATGAAGTTATAGCTTAGTTTTCTATGAGATCCTTGGTCAAGTCCTGGCCACTCATTTAGTTGTCTCAGTTTTCTTTTGCTGATTTTTTCTCTGTTTGTTCTGTATGTTCAACAATTAATTGTCTTTGGTGGGTTGGTTGGGACTATGCCATGCAATGGTATACAAATTTCTAAGGATGCAGATACGCTGCTAAAAAAGTGATACACATGTTGATTAGTTTTATTAGCTAGCCGTACTCAAAATATGTTAGGTTTTTTTTTTCCTCTTCTTTGTTTGGATATTATCCATTTGATTGGAAAAAAATACCCTATTATTAGTTGGATACTTCTTTAATACCAGTTTCAGATACCATAACAAACTTGCAATTGGGATAGGTAAATGATGTTGCTGTTAGGAACTAGAATCCACTGTAATAAACAGAGCCCTAGGGAGTAACTGAAACCTGAGAGAAGAGAAGTGCAGAAAAGTGAGTGCTATGCATTATTGGGATCAGGAGTGAGGTTAGGCTGTTCATCAGTCTGGGAATATTTCTTTACAATACGCTTTTTTTTTTTTTCTGGGATATCTGGTTCAAGCATCTGCTCCTATAACTGTTTGCAAGTGTATATCATTGAGACTAACATACAATCATCTTGATACCTTTTATTGTATCTCGATCACAATCACAACACTGCACCATGGCTGAAATTTTCCTTGTCTTTTATGCAAAAACTTTGAAATAGCCTGTCTAACAACAGTTCGAAATTAGGTGGTGAAACAAGAAAAGAGACGAACAATAACAGTGAAAGCATTGATTGCAAAACTCCCCATATAGATCAGTTAATTGTCATTCTACTTTAAGAAAGATTCTTTTGAACACCCCTTTTTCTTCTCCATAAAATCAAGAACTCTCTACACAGCCAATAGAAGGGCATACAGACAATTAGGAAAGATTTAAAACATTGGCGGAAAGTGCATTACCATTGGTTTTGATGCTGTACATACATTCAATTCAATTGTAGTTATTTTCAGTTTGGCAATGCTAACTACCCCATATCATCTGCAGAGCTACAACTTTGGTTGGTTCCTTACCTTTCGTCACTGTGGATGGAGCTTCTAAGATTCTCTGGTTTGCAAACAATACTTACTTAAGTCTGGCAGGCCTCCGAATTTCAATAATGCGCCTCCTGATAGATGAGAGATGGGGTAGACTGAACTGTGCCTGGGTTAAATGTGTCTGTAGGTGTGAAATCTGGACCAATGATTCTAATAATCTTTATTTTAGCACCTTGTGGGAATAGTTGACTTTGTTATCTTTTCGTCTCGAAATAAAATTGTTCATAACATTTATCGTAAAAATGAAGAGAAGGAATGGCTGGTAACGCAAATCGGACCGTTTAATCAATCCAAAGCGTGGGTTAAAATGAAGAGAGGAATCCCTTAAATTCTGCAAAGCCTCTGATTGATCTTCTGTACCTTTTTATGTTCCGGCATGAACTCACTCAGGCTTACAACGTTCTTTTGCAAAGTTTCTTTATCTCTCAATTTTCGCATCTGGATATGAAATTCCTCCTAATCCATGCAACGATGCGGGCTTTTCAAGTAATTTTCAACAGAAAAACCCTTGAGGATGGACCCTTACTAGTTTTTAGATTAGGGGTAAGATTTGATATCTGAGTCATTCATGATTCATCTGATTGTATAAGAAGCCTAGCTAAGAGTACCTGGTTGTTTAGGAACTTTTTTTGCAATAATGTTCTCCAAATTCGGATCCGTATGCTTAGGAGGGAATCCTTACACTTCCTCTATTTGCATCCCTAGTGGCTAATCCTTCATAGACTCCTGACTTCGAAACTCACAGGTTTGCAGTCCAAAATCCTGACGAACAATATTCTTTGAACATATTTTCCATAATAGTGTTTCTGAAATGAAATAAACAAGAAAGCCAAACACACTGCCAAGGGCTTGATTTAGTCGAACCACAACTAATCTTTTAGCTCAGTGTCTTTAGTTTGGTTCACTGCTAAAAGACGTGAATTATTCCAAGCCCAGAACATTACCAAATGTTGCCTAATATTGAAAAGAGTTGAATCTCCTCTCTTGAAACAAACAAATAAATCTGTGACAAATTAGACGAGATTTTTGTTGGGTCTATAAATTAACAGCAGAGCATAAAATCTGGTTTTTGTTTCTCCCTGAAAACTCTGACCAAACTCGGTCGCTGTTTAAAGGAGTCAGCCTCACAAGGCAACTACGATATATTCAAACAGCACCAAACCAACAAGAAAGCCGTCTTTAGTGTTCAGAGAAGTTATCCAGGATCAGAAACCATGTTCCTTCTGGTTCCGTGATAATTTATTCTCTTTCTTTAAACAAAAAAGCTCTGTTTTTTATTCTCTGAACAATCCAGAGCTCCTTAATATAGGTGGGACATGGAATGTTGTTACCCTTTGCCACTTGTTTGATGATTATAGTGTGGCAGCTATCTTGAGCTTACCAACTCCAATTACCGGATGTCCTGATAAGCCTCAATGGGTGCTTTCCATAAAGAGGGAACTTTCTGTGAGAGAGGCTTATGAATTGATTATCAAAGAACGTCCACCTCCTTCTCCAGTGTGGTCTATTAAAGATTGGAGAAGATTTCGGAAATTAAAGATTCAAGACCGCTCGAAGCATTTCTTGTGGCGAGTTATATGGAAAGCCATCCCAGTCCGAGCAATAATCAGCCGCTTTGTCCCAAATCTCTCCCTAGCCGATACCAAATGTCAACTGTGTGATCTTGATGAAGAAACTGTTGAGCATCTCTTTATAAGCTTCCCTTATGCTTGCTGTGTATGGAGACAATCTCCATGGCCCATTAACACGACAGTCATGGTGGATATTCCAATCAATGAATGGTTGAAGGCGATGCTTCACCCCACTTTACATATGAGAGTTCGGTCTGAGGATGAGTATGCTTTTATTGTCTACACTGCAGTAGCGATGGATCTCATCTGGTTTACTAGGAATCTCAAATTCCACCATAATCAAGCACCGATCCCCATAGATTATTACAACAGATCCAAAGATGCTTCAGAGAGCATGTTACGGCATGGGAAGATGTTGCCTCTCAACAAATCCAAAATTGGGTGCCCCTCCTGTGGGTTGTGTTAAAATTAATTTTGATGCTGCAATTCGAAGGAGTTTTACTGGTGTGGCATGTATGTGCTATAATATGTCTGGGATCCTTTTACGGGCTCGAACGGAAATACTTCCTGCTATGTCTCCTCTGCTAGGGGAAATGTTTGCAGCCCGTATGGCAGCTGAAGAAGCGAAGTTGAGTAATTTGCAGAAGAAAAAGGTGAAAATGAAGAGGGGAGAGAAATAGTAACAAGAGACAAGAGATTTTAAGTGGTTCGGTTTAGAAGACCTACATCCACTATGAAAGCCCTCTATGGCTGTATTTTGTATTATGAGTCCATGAAAATTACAATTGAAGATCTCTATTTATAGAGATAATACAAAGCATAATATGAGAATATCCTATATTTAAATTTGAATCTCTACATTTAAATTTGAATTTGAATCTTCATAACAATATCAAGTTTTCGATATTGTGATAACTATAATATCATAATCAAATCTTTAAAATTTTGATATTGTGATAACTATAATATCATAATCAAATCTTTAAATTTTTGATATTGTGATAACTATAATATCATATCAAATCTTTAAGATTTGATTATGATATTATCTCTAACATCCTCCCTCAAACACAAGATGGAGAAATTTGAAATCTTGTGTTTGAAAAACGAGATCTGAAGGTGATTGGACCTTGAAATCATAGATCTTTGCTCCCTTGCTAATCTTTGCTCCTTTGTTGAATATATATATATTTTTTGAATTTGATCGGACCTTGAAATCATATCATAGGCACACGACCCTTGCCAAACATATCTCTGCTTTGTTTTTTTTCTCTCTCTCTTTCACTCACCTATTTTTTTCTCTCAAACGGAGATTTGCTGTAAGTACAGCTGAGGTGAAATTCACCAACTTTTAAGGATGCGAAATTTTGTTGCTTTGATACCAAGAAGAAAAAGGTGAAAATGAAGAGGGAAGAGAAATAGTAACAAGAGACAAGAGATTTTAAGTGGTTCGGTCTAGAAGACCTATATCCACTATGAAAACCCTCTATGACTGTATTTTGTATTATAAGTCCATGAAAATTACAATTGAAGATCTCTATTTATAGAGATAATACAAAGCATAATAGGAGAATATCCTATATTTAAATTTGAATATCTACATTTGAATTTGAATTTGAATTTGAATCTTCATAACAATATCAAATTTTTGATATTGTGATAACTATAATATCATATCAAATCTTTAAGATTTGATTATGATATTATCTCTAACATTTGCATGCTGTTTTTTTTAAGGGGACTCCCTTAGTGTTATAAATGGGATCAATGACCCGACTATGGACCTTCCTGGAAGCCGTAGCAGTAAGTGTCTTTAGAGATAAGAGCGATGATGCAAAATTTTCCACTTTGGTGTTTCTCGAAAGTCTCCAGGAAAGCAAACTTGAATGCTCACTCACTGGCTAAGTGGGTCTGCCTTAATAAATTTCATGGTGTAGTTCCGTTTAATATTATCCCCAAGCATCTGCTAAGTCAGCTCATGTTGTATAAAGACTCTTAATGTAACATTATTCGATTATCGAATGAAGTGAACTTGTTTAGAAAAAAAATATATATAGGGAAGTGACTGCTCTTTAATCTCTGGGGCCTGGGGTCACATTTTCTGCAAAAAGTCGTTCCACTGGCACGCCTAACTAGTAACTCTGTATCCTCAAGTTACATAGTAGAACATGCTTAGTTGCATCGAAAGACATACACATACTTAACCCATCAAAATGGATACACTTAATGATCAGTTTTAATGGACCATTCAGAACCTACATTATGACTGTTTCGAAAGTGATTAAGACTGAAATCGTAAAAAGCCTCTAAATTCATCAGATTGAACAGAGTATGAGAGATTTTTCTTGGTAACGAGAGAAATCTAGATATCTATTTACGTGCACTGAATTCAAACGAATTTGATCCAGTATTTTTATGAGTTGAATTTAATGTCATAAATTCCAAATAGATTGACCGGCTCACTGACCAGTCTCCTGTTTAAATTGCGAGTTTTGTACGCAAATGATAGTTTGAACTCTAATGTGCCTTAACCCACACTCTCAGTAGCTGCCACTTGACTTAGCCGAGTAAATTAACATGAGAGATTTACTAATAATGTCACTGCAGTTTTATTGTTCTCGGTAAACTTGAACGAGATTGGACTAAAAAAACAAGAAGATAAGCCAGTGGCGGGTGGTTATGACAGTGAAGTGTGCCTGCAGAATCTGATATAGATCGCTTTTCATTATGGCACCATTCACCACTCCCAAGGACAAAATTTTACTTGAGTTTTTTATGTTAGAACCATCACTGATCAAGTAGATTACAGAGGTGAAGTAGCATGATTGCAAGGGGCCACAGCAATAATAGCAAGCACTCTAATTTTGACTGAGTAGTGGACCACTTATCCCAAGTAAGATCAATAATGATCCATTTTCACGCTCTAATGATGTTATTTCAGCCTGATTCGATCTCTCTCCCAACGTGGATAGCCAGCAACAAAACACAATGTAAAATTACTCAAGAAAGAAAACAAAAAAACCTGTAAGTGAAAATTTTGGCTTAGAATAAGCAGATCAGAAAAATGGTTTGATCTTCAGTTATTGGGAACACCAGGGTGATGTTCGTTTTGAGAAAAAATTTTAGGATTTTGGAGAAGTTGTGAATTTTTATGTTGAATAGTATTTTATTGGTATTTGTGTAAAGTGGAGAGAGAAATGATTTGATGTAGTTGTTTAATAAAAAAATATTGGAGTTATGTGAAAAAGTATAGAGAGAGAAAATTTATGTTGAATAAAAAATTAAAAAGTTGTTGGAGATTGTGTAAAATGTATTGGTTTTTGTGTTTGAATTCTGAATATGTTCGGTGGTAGAATTGTGAATATACTTAGAATCCTGAAAAAATGGTGAAAACGAACATGACCTAATTTAATTTCTTAACTCAAAGTTCTGCTCTGATACCATATTGGCTCACAAATTATCTCATATAAGAGAAAACAACATGGTTATTTAAATTATGCTCTCTGACACATGGTGATAACACAAGATTAATAGAAGAAATAGAAAACCAGAAAGATGGAGAACGTCCTTCTTGGACACTCAAAAGAAAAGAAGAATGTAAGAAAAAGTATTCTTAGATGTTTATATTTTTCAATGACAGGTAAATTAGTAAATTTATAAATAATATGATTTCCAAATCTCCCCTCGTTTCCTCCCACATTTAGGAGAAGAAGTTCAGTAGGTGCAGGTGAAAAATACTTCCCCTTTTTTCTCATTCCACATTTTTTCCTCTTCCAACAAACGCAGAAACTCTAGTCCACTGTCTTTTTGTTCTTCCTATTCCATCCTTCCAAAATTGGCCCCCACCAAATGGACACTAAATCTAAGCTAGATAGACTAAACTTAAACAAAGAAAAAGAAAGAAAGAAAGGTCGGTAGAGTCTGATCATTGTGAACTAGCTAGGCTAAACTCATTACGGGTTATACATCATCCACACATGGCGTACGAACACTGGATGAATTCACCAATACTTTGTTCAGAAGATTTGTCCTTCATTAAATACCAGAGGGTTCGATCACTTTTTCTTAAAATCGCATAAGATCCTTTATGCATCACAAGGAAAAGTTGAGATAACTGTTGAAAATCTTACGTAAAAAGAAAGCTCACCGAACAGGCGCCTACAAAGGCAAAGGGGGCAAAAGCTTGCAAACTAAAACACTTCCTTCACATGTCCTTCCTAAAACTTTGCCTCCGAAATAGACAAGTCATCTACAACTTTCTTACATCTTGAGTAAGAATGATATTTAAATTGTCGAAAGTTCAATTGAGTGCCTCTTTTATCAAGCATGCACGAATTGATTGTCTCAATGCAGTAGTTTGGAGTCACGTACGGCTCTGCTATCTGTAAGGAATAAAATCTAAGACGTATTTACATAGGATTAACCATATGGTAACATGATGGAAACATAGATTCCTCCCTTAGAATTCCTTACATATTTCACCTTCCAAAGCTAAACCTGCAAATCAGGGACAGGGAATCAAGTCTTTAACAGACAGAAAGGGAAAAAAAGAAGACTATAATATCGTAGTAAATTGATAAAATCATTACCACTCGACTGTATTTCTAAAATTTGATGCCGGGATTTGATCCCATGTCCATGTTCCTGTCTTTTGGGCACTAATTTAGCCCAACATGTATATGAACTGGATGAAAATCTTATTGTATGAAGAGTTTCCTAAATCATTATATCACATGGATTTGCGTTTTCTTTGCCAGCAACACTACTTTCGTTGAGAAGGCAAAAACTGGGTGCATGTGCAGTATGGCGTATGCTGCATAATTCTTCTTTCTTATCCTCTTATTATTTCTCTAATAGGCATCTCCCTTTTACATGTTCTCACCAGTACAGAATCTCCTGCGGCAGATATTGTAATATTAGTTGCTGATAACAAGGTTCATGATGATTAGTGATTATAATCATGATTACACAGAACTCATAGTGCAGGTCAAACTAATTATGAGAGCATGCATGCATGTGGCTCCACTATGAGAACCAGTGATGGAGCTGCAACAATTTACTCGCATCATCACCCAAAGGCACCACAGAGGAATAAAGAGGTGGGACCAAAAATTTTCATGCATTATCTATGGACTATGGAGAGCATATCTAATTATATTAGTGCCTGAAACAAATTTCTTAAGTGGGGAGAGATCTAGTCCTCTTATATATAGTCATGGTGGGGAACAGAGCATTGCTTCTCACCCCTGGATTTGCTTGATCTACCCAAAAAATTGATGACAAAGTTTGGTGGATGAAGCATTGTCATGAAAATATCATTGTGGATTCTGGCCTGCGTTGGCCACTGACCAATGTGGTAGTAGTTTTCATCAAAAACTACAGAATTATTTATATTGTAATTTGAAACGAAAGCAGACCTATTTGTCTGCATATCGAAAGAGCGGTGAAGGTGAGTTATGCGCACCATTTTCTTAGATTTCTAGTTTACCTTTCTTGCACTCCATAGTCATTGGGTACCGCTCTAAGTCGTCAAGGAAACGTGTAATACCTCAGCAAACTGGACTGAGATGAGTGTGGCAATAACCAAATAGTTTTCTTGCATAACCCGTACGAACTGCCAAAACTGATATGGCAATTTCCACTTTGAGCTCCACCGAAAGATGATTGATCATGCTACTTGATAAAAGCCTGCTGACTTTGGGGCCACCAATTATTCAAAAGCCTTTAACAAAGAAATGTTCCTATTTGACTTGATTTGATATTCAGCCAGGCTACTTTAGACTCTGTTTCGAACAATTTCCATTCTCTCTCTCCTCCCCCAAGCTCTTCACATGCAGTTTGATCTTGTCATTATCAAGAGGTATTCAATAGCTGGTGGGTTTTTTTTTTAAGGAAAAGACAAAAAGACAGTTGATTTTGGAAGTTCACTACCTCACACTTTGTCTTTGTATAGTCATTAGAACACAATACCAATACAAATTCATCAGAAAACATCACGCTTACAGCAATCTGTGCTGTAATTGTTTCTTCAGGGAGAATAGTTCGAAACTTATTCACACTCTGTGGGTATTATATACTTCCTCATTTGATGACTGTCTCAAATGAACTTTTGATTTATGATGTGTGGTATGCACCTGTTCAAGCTTTCTGATAGTAATTTTGTAAAACCTTAATGTGGTGGGCACGAAGCCAAGGATAGAATGGGAGGAGCTTCCCTCCGAAACATTGATTAAAGTGGCCTGAAATCATTGGATCAACAGTTCATTAGCATGCGAGATCTTTGGGGGAGAAATTATTTCCCTCTTTAGGTTTGCATCAACTTTAGAGCAGTAGGTCCCAACTCGAGGACTCCTTTTCTTTTTCATCCTAAATGTACTTTTCCTCTGGTAACTACACAAACCATAGACCAATTGGTGTGAATATTTGTAACTCTAGCTATTCCTTTCCAAGTTTCTTTTTACTTCTCTCCTCTATAAATGAGAGGGAACCCCAGGCAAATGCAGCACACACCCCAAGTTTCTAATTTCTCCATATCATTCTATCTCTCTCACGCATACACAGCCAATATCTTTATCTCTCCTCAAGATAGTGAAAATGAAGGAAACTTTCATCGCAGTATTCACTCTGATGGTGCTGCTTCTGGTCAAGACAGAGGTAACAATGGCAGTGACATGCAGCCCGACACAGCTGAGCCCTTGTGTCAGCGCAATCACAACTTCGAGTCCACCATCTACCCTTTGCTGCAGTAAGATCAAGGAACAGAAACCCTGCCTCTGCCAATACCTCAAGAACCCCAACCTCAAAAAGTTTGTCAGCTCCCCCAATGCCATGAAAGTTGCTAGCACTTGCGGAACTCCCTTCCCCAAGTGCTAGATGGGTAAAACATTCGAGGAAGTACTTCTCCATTCTATATGCATCATGCTTCTTTGATGCATTATGTTAGTCAAAATGGGTGTGGTGTATCCTATATAATATATGCTAGTAGAAGCACTGGGTGTGATCGAATAATGTTGGGTCATGCGCACATGTTCCCACATTTAGTAGTCAGGGTGGTTTATCAAATGCTAGTTGTTGCAGCTGCTAAATTACTATCAAAGTCGATGTTGGATCATTGCTTCATGTCCTTAAGCTTTAGTCTAAGTCTAAGTCTCTGTCTCCCTCTCTCTCTCTCTCTCTCTCTCTCTCTCTCTCTCTCTCTCTCTAACACACACTCGTACACAAAGCACACAGTGTTAAGCAGAATCTTTCTGATCACCCTCAGAGAAGAGGAGAAATATGGACTCAAATTCAATTCTTATATACATGTATATCAAAATCGAGAACTGGGAAATGCATTCCCACCACTAAAATCAAATTGGAAGGTTAAGATTATGATAACAAATTAGACTATCATAGTAATGACAATTATATGCCGTGGAAGTTGACCAATCTAGGAGACCACGAGGGCCACAGCATACGGATTTTGTATTTTTTACAAGCTTAGCACTTAGTCAACAACAATGCACCACCCGTGCTGCTTACTTGAAAGCTACCCCTAACATGAGTGGGAGGTGGCTCTTCCATGTCAAACAAAAAAAGTACATATTTTTTGTGCCAAATTCGTCAGAAAAAAACAGGAGCATTTTTCGACTCAGACATCACAGGCAAGGCTATCTATAACAAGGGTTATCATGAACTAGAGTATAACACGGGGATTTAAATTACGTAAACTACAGTTCACTGTTCACCCCTTACACTGATACCTAATTCTAATGTGCCCACTAAACTACTTATTTTAACAATTGATACCCTAAGCTAACATCTAACAGCTATTCCACTATATAATGTAGTTAAACGAAATTCTACCAACGCTGTTTGGTTCTCTCCGTACTTCCTGCGTGAAGTCATCACGATTTCCTCTTCCTGAATCCTCTCATTAGCCTTCTGGCTAAGGTCCCCTCCGTTTCCTTCCTTTGTCCTTCTTGCCTTTTTGCTGGTTGTCTTTACTTCTCCTTGAGTTTCTGTCCTCTCCGTTCTTTCTTTTTCGCCTCACTCTCTGTTTTCCTGTCACAGTATTTTCTCTCCCTGTTCCTGGTTTCTTTTCTTCTTGTCAGTGCAGTCTTTCTTTATCTCATGGCTGATTCTCCTCGGGAGGTTGAAGGTCTGACTCGACAAATCCAAGAACTCAGCTGGGAGGATTTCCATGCGGTTCTAGAACCCATCTCTACTGAGGAAGAAAAGCATCTTTTCTCGTCGTTGGTTGCTAAAGTCATTTCTCCTCGTCTTATAGCTGCCTCAGTGGTTCAAGCTACGTTAAGGGTGGCCTGGACGGCTGTTAAGGAGTTCTGGATTGAGGAATTGGAGCCGAATACTTTTTTATTCCATTTTCAGCGAGAAGAAGAACGGTCTTTTGTTCTTTCCAATGCCCCATGGAATGTTCGTGGACAGTTACTTATTTTCAAGAAATGGGAAGCCGAAATGATTCTACCCGAAATGGAATTCACTACAGCCCCGTTTTGGGTCCAAGTACATGATATGCCGCGTAATCGCATGCGGGAGCTGAATGCGAAGTTCATTGGGATGAAACTTGGTAAACTTCTTGAACTTGATTCTAATGAGTACCAGGATGTTTCCAAACGCAGCTTTCTTCGGCTTCGGGTTGAGCTCGATATCTCAAAACGCAGCTTTCTTCGGCTTCGGGTTGGATTCAATGAATCTTTTGCTTAGAAAAAAAAAACAGCTATTCCACTGAGGATCATCTCGACTAGCAAATAGTATATTCCCTGTTGAGAATTACAAAGAGAGATTGAAAATTGTTGTAATTGCTTTGTCTTATTATGTTCACGTATACATGTATAAATAATACAAGGAGAATATTTGTGTATAAAAGAAAAATAAGTAAGGAAAGAAACTGCTATACATGGTAAGTAATGAAATGGGAATTAGCCGTTGGAGGCTAATTAGCTTAGGTGATCTGTAATACTCCCCCTCAAGTTGGCGCATGGAGGTTCGAAATGCCCAACTTGCTAGAGAGACTATCAAAAAGCTCATGACCCAATGCTTTAGTGAAGATATCTGCAAGTTGGTGTGAAGCAGGGACATGAGCAAGGGAGAGCAAGCCAGTCCGAAGCTTTTCACGAACAATGTGGCAGTCAATCTCAATGTGTTTGGTGCGTTCGTGAAAAACTGGATTCTTAGCAATATGAAGGGCATCCTGGTTGTCACATAGAGATGCATGGGCTGAGAATGAGAAATAGTAAGATCACGGAGCAACGTGTGCAGCCAAGTAAGTTCGCAGGTGGTGGAGGCCATGGCGCGGTATTCGGCTTCAGCGGAAGAGTGAGAAACGGTAGGTTGTTTCTTGGTGCGCCAAGAGATAGAACTGGTGCCGAGTTGGATAAAAAAACCTGTGGTGGAGCAGCGAGTAGTGGGACAGCTGGCCTAATTAGAGTCGGAATAAGCAGCAACTTGGAGAGAGTTCACTGCGGGATAAAAGAGGCCTTGTCCAGGAGTAGCTTTGATGTAGCGTAAGATGCGAAGGGCGGCATCATAATGTGGTTGTCGTGGAGCGTGCATGAATTGGCTAAGAATGTTGACGGCGAAGACAATGTCTGGACGAGTGATGGTGAGGTAGATAAGGCGGCCAACGAGACGCCGATAGGGACTGGGGTCCGGCAAGGGGTCACCGGCATCGTCAGTGAGCTTGAGATTCTGTTCCATGGGAGTGTGTGCGGGGCGCGAGTGCCTAGATGACCACTGTCGGTAAGGATATCGAGAGCATATTTGCGCTGGTTGAGGAAGACGCCGGAGGGAGAGCGAGCAATTTCCAACCCCAAGAAATATTTCAGCGGGCCAAGGTCTTTGATGTGGAAGCGTTGCTCGAGGAGATTCTTAAGGTGTTGGATGTGAGATGGATCATTGCCTGCCAAAAGAATGTCGTCAACATAGATGAGAATAAGGGTAAAAGAGGACGCAAGAGAATGAATGAAGAGAGAATGATCAGCCTGTGACTGGCGGAAACCAGCAGAGAAAAGGACAGAAGACAGTTTGGAAAACCAATTCCGAGATGCTTGCTTGAGGCCATAAATGGATTTTTGTAAGCGACAAACCCGAGACTCCCCCTCACTGCAATAACCGGGAGGTGGAGTCATGTATACTTCTTCATCGAGATCACCGTGGAGGAAGGCGTTGTGAACATCTAATTGATGGAGCGTCCAATTTTTGGCAACAACAATTGCAAGAACACATCTAACAGTGACAAGCTTAGCAACAGGAGCAAAGGTATCAAGATAATCAAGGCCTTCGACCTGAGTATACCCCTTAGCGACTAAACGAGCTTTGTAGCGCTCAATGAAACCATTGGCGCGAAGCTTGGTTTTGAAGACCCATTTACAGTCAATGGGTTTCTTACCAGGAGGGAGGGGCTGTAAAGACCAGGTTTGATTTGCTTCAAGAGCTTGAAGTTCAGCAGTCATAGCATCACACCAATGAGAGTGGCGAATAGCAGCGAAATAAGTGGCGGGATCAGCCTGTTGAGCTAAGGAAGAAAGAAAAGCTAAATGACGATTAGTAAAGCGATGATATGATAAATGAGAAGAGAGGCAATGAGCGGTACCGGATGGAGAGGGAGAAGTCGAGATGGACGGAGAAAGGGTTGGACAGAGGTAATCACAAAGATATGTAGGGGGTTTAGTGGAACGACGAGGACGAGGGGGAGAGGAGGAATAGGAAGGGAGACGGAAGAAGGGAGAGAAGGAGAAGAGGGAGGGGGAGGGATAGGGGCAGGACGAACGAAGGGAGAAGAGAGGTCGAGGGCGGGAAGAGGGAGAACAAGGCCAAAGGAAGGATGAAGGGTGGGATCATGAAAGGGAAAAACAGTTTCTTCAAAAGTGACATCACGAGAAATAAAAGTGCGATGGGTGGCGAGGTCATAGACACGATAAGCACGATGGTGAGTCGGATATCCGAGAAAAATGCAGCGGGTGGCACGAGGAGAAAAATTATCACGATGAGAAGAAAGAGTCTGTGCATAACATAAGCAACCAAAGATGCGTAAGTGATCATAAGAAGGGGGTTTGTGAAAAAGAAGTTCGTAATGGGATTTATGATTAAGACTAGGGGAAAGGGTGCGATTAATAAGATAAGTAGCGGTTAAAATGCATTCACCCCAAAATTTAAGAGAAAGATGACCATGGAAACGAAGACAGCGGGCCACATTGAGGAGGTGACGATGTTTTCGTTCGGCAACACCATTTTGTTGCGGGGTCTCGACACATGTCTTTTCATGAAAAATGCCAAGGTCAGTAAATAATTGTTGCAATTTATGAGAAAGAAATTCTTGGCCATTATCGGTATGAATATATTTGACAGTATGATTAAATTGGGTACGAATAAGAGAGAAAAAAGATTTGAGACATTATAGGCGTCGGATTTAAAACGCATTAAAAGAACCCATGTGAGACGAGAAAAATCATCAACAGTATTTAAAAAATAATGTGCACTAGAAAGAGAAGTTGTGGAATAACCACCCCAAATATCACAATAAATGCGATTAAAACGTACGGTGCTCTTATTTAAATTTAAAGAAAAAGGTAGCCGAGTATGTTTACCACGAGCACAAACATCACAAGCAAAATGAGTAGTAGAAATATTAAGCGTCTTAGGGAGACATTGCATAGAGGGGTGACCGAGACGAGCGTGCCATAAACTATGTGAGGGCACGCGAGTGGAATGAAGGGCGGAGACGAAAGGAAATTTGCAGTAGTAGAGTCCATCACGAGCTTCACCCGTTCCAATCAGCCTCTTTGTGACAAGGTCTTGAAAAATACAAAGATGTGAGGAAAAAATAGCAACACAATTGAGATCAGTAGTGAGTTTACTAATGGACAATAAATTAAATTGAATTTAAGGAACAAAAAGGACATTATGAAGAATTAATTGAGGAGTTAAATGGGCAGTGCCGGATTGAGAAATAGAGATGATTTGACCTGTAGGCAATTTAACTGGACAAGGAGTCGCAAGAGATGTATATATTAGTGAGATAAGATAATTTAGAAACCATATGATCAGAAGCGCCGAAATCAATAACCCATTCAACATTAGAAAGAGATAAAGCAGAGTTGTAGGACGCGATATTACCAGCAAAATTAACCGAAGGAGAGCTGGAAGCCACTGGAGGGGTAGAATGAGAATTCAGCAACTCTAAAAGGTGATGTCCTGCAAGGTTAGCCAGATGGGCTGCTGAGGTGGCAGGAGGGTTATTTTTGGAAATAACCAAGTCCATTAGTTGGTGGACTAGGTCAAGGGAAACATGCGTGTTCCCTTGCTTTTGAAAATCGGCAGCTCTGTTGGAGAGAGAGGTACCGCTAGGAGCGGCAGTGAGGTGTGCGGACGATGAAGAGTCATGGGTGCCGCTGGAGGAGTGTGGAGGAGCTCGGGAAGGACCATTCCGATGGCCTGGAGGGAACCCGTGCAGCTGGTAGCACTGTTCTCTTCAGTGACCATCCCAATGACAATGGCCACATCTCGGGCGTCCTTTGTCGCGGCCACGGGTGTCTGAGATTGTTGGATTGTGAAAATCGATCCTGAAGATCGAGCCATACGATTCGGGGATTATCATGATAGATGAGACTGTCGGAGTTGGATCTGTCAATGGAATTGAGAATCCATGACAAAACCATATCGTTGCATCGTTCCCAGAGGTGGATGGCAGCAGAGGAGGTGGTGGGTTTAGTGAGGGAACCGTCGACAAAACCTAGCTTGTTCTTGGCAATGATAACTATTTTCATGGCTCACTACCAACAGAGATAATTATCACCATTGAGTAGGGTAGAAACCAAGATAACACCAGGGTAGTCAGAAGAATGAAGAAAATACGGAGAAGAATCCAATTGAGTGTTGGATGGATTGGGAGGGGAAACCTCCGAACCAGATTCAGAATTAGACATGGAGAATAAAGATTCACTGCTCTGATACCATGTTGAGAATTGCAAAGAGAGATTGAGAATTGTTATAATTGCTCTCTTATTATGTTCACGTATACATGTATAAAATAATACAAGAAGAATATTTGTATAAAAGAAAGAAAAATAAGTAAGGAAAGAAACTGCTATATATGGTAAGTAATGAAATCATGACAATTAGCCGTTGGAGGCTAATTAGCTTAGGTGATCTGTAATATTCCCCATCCCAATACAATAACGATTAATTGAAGCTCAGGACATGCCAAAAATTGTGTGGCGTTTACAGATTAGATATTCCTTCTTTTCCTCGTTCGCGCATCTAATGTTTTGTTTTCTCTGTTTGGAGGTTTAGAGTGTTTTTAACTTTGTCTTTGGCTTTTAATGTTTAACGTGTAGCTGGTTAAGAGTCTTTTTGCTACCGCATTTTTCCTCCGCCAAGAGTAACTTATTCCGACCACATCTCGACTCCCAGATGTTAGCATGTGAAATATATGGTAAAGAGATGGAAGTTTAGGCTGATATTTGAGAGTCAAAATGTCCTCCCAATAATTCCAGAAACCTGAATGATAACATGGGCATAGAGCAATGATTGCTACAGGCTATACCAGTATCTCATCAATCATAGATTCTCCACTCATTGACAAAAATATGGTTTCCGCAAAAGTTTTTTCGATGCTCTTTTGTTTTTTTTTCACAAAAGAAACTATAAGCTTTAATAATCATGCAACATATTAAAAGATATTGACTTTCGTTAAATCTGCTGGTTATACAACATAGATCCAATAGATACAAGTAGTCGTTTGCTTGCATCTTCAGGTCAATAAAAGGGGCTCCGGAATCCCGAACTAATATCCGTGAGGACAATGGAGACTGGGCTGCATAAATATCAACAACTAAAGAAAATTGATCTTCTCTTACAAGTGCTAAGTTCTAGAGAGAGAGTCTCCTCCCTCTCTCTAGAACCCACCTCCTCCTTTCGCCTGAACAAGCCCCCTCCCATTTTTACTGGTTTGGAGAGGAGCTCCTAACCAGTAAGAGACGATCCTCTCCTCCGGCTGGCCTCCTGGTGGCTGGAGTTTCTATTTTTCTCTCTTTTCCGACCTTCTTTTGGGCCCTTTTTTGGGTTGTTTTGGAGATTAGATCCCGGCCTCTCCGGTGATCTCAGGTATGCACGACCCCCTTGGTGGGCTTCGTCTCCTCCCGACGTTTATTTCTGGCCCTGAGCGGTGGTCATCGGTTGGCACGTGAGCTCCCGCGCGCGCGTAGATCTCATGCGCCCGATCTCTTATGCCTCCCTTCTTGTTGTTTTGTGCTTTTTTTAGAGGTTTCGCTTTGTCCAGCCTTGCTCCGCTCCGTCTAGCGGTCCTTGTGCTCTCTTTCCGTCCTCACTTTGCCGGCGTCTTGCTTTGCACGCGTGTACTGTTTTGGTGTTCAGTTTAATTAGTTCACTGGTCCTTAATGGTATAGCCGAATCTCAAACTGGTCCCTAGAGTTTATTTCATCCTAGACTAGTCCCTGCAGAATCCTTCATGTCTTGGAGTGGTGGCAACTGTTGGCTCTATTAACGGAATAAATCTCACGTTACTAAAAGAGACACATTATCATCAATAGCAAGTAGTTGTATCCCAAGTCACTCAAACTGTCAAGTTGGACTAATTTAAAATCTACATCGAATTGACTATGCCACTTGGACCTAAAATGTCAGCTCCTGATGCCATGCTGGACAAATCTTTTGTAAATAAAACGCATCCCGAAGTGATTTGGTGTCCCCGTTAGCCATGTGAGATTTATTCTATTAACGAGACCACCCAAGTTGACAGAATAACCAACTCTAAAGCACAAAAGATTCTACAAGAACTAGTATAAGACACGATAAACCCTAGAGACCAGTTTGGGATCTGGCCATACCTCAGCGACTAGGGACTAGTGAACTAATTAAGCCTTTTTGTTATGCTAACAAGCACAAAAGTCAGCATAACAACAGTTTCTGATGTATGAGAACTTTTCATGTAATTTATTGATCTCAAGTTTACATCCTATGAGAAAACACTTCAACTGCAGACCTAATAATTGACATTAGCATTTTCTGAAGAAACGCAAGCCATAACAAGAGAAATGGCATTAATTATTCTAACAAGCAGAGAAGTCTTGGCATAGGATAGATTTACAACGTTTGTCTGATACAATTCAACTCCAGATTAGTAGGGAACTTTGTTACAACTCCGTACGTCCAATGGAGTTGATGCTTTTATTCAGATACAATAAATAGATTGCCCGCGCATTCAATCAGACACATATCTAAAGAGATAGGCAGGCAAATTGGAGGCTCCAAAACTCATTGGCATGTACAAGAGACAAGAATGTGAAGGAACTTACGACCAAAATGTAATATTTCACAAATGAAGAAGATTTGAAATTTGATTCCAGCCCGTAAGCCATGGCCGCCTATCAGATGGAAGCACGAAATTAAGCTCAAACATCTCCTTGGAGATATTGCCACCTTCACAGAACCCTACAAGCTTTGCCACTATTTCAGTGCTCTCCTGTACATGGTTAGTATCATGAGGATCTGTCCAAAGCTTGTTTATGAATTGCATCTTCCTCTGCTTCCCATCAACTGGGACATCCCATTTGATGTATAATGCATCTCTCTCATCTGCAGTCAAACGTGAGGTCAACCTCTTTGCCAGAAACTCCCTCTCACGCTTCAATGCTCTGATACTGCACATGGAACAAGATAAGAAATTCAGTTTGGGCAAGTGGAAAAGCGATGATTAATTTTTAAGAAGAGAGAACAAAAAGACCTTGATGACAGAGAGATTGGGGGATCATCTCCTGTGTGAGCTGGACTTGCATTCCCGAGCTCTGCTAGGTGCTGCTGCAACCAAGTCAAGCGCCTAAGCTCCACTTCCATGTAAATTTGATCAGCTGGATCCCCCTTGAATAATAAATAAAACTGGGTCCTATGAATGATTGAGACATAGCACATATCCCATAACTCGATTGTCTGCTGCCTTTGCTCCCTAAAAGTTACTTGCCATGAAACCTGCGGCTCTGCTGGCTCGAATGTGTTCTCTTCATCCTCTATGTTGTACCCGGCTGCTTCATTTGCTTCCAGCTCCAACACCTAGAGGGAACATAACAAATACTTATGAAATTACCGAATGACAACTGTGACTATATGAAAGTGAATTAAGTGAACTTCCCAATCGCTCATAGGAAAAAAAATGAACTTCCCCATCTAGCGACACAGTAGGCAGAAATAAAAAAAGGTATAGAGAAGTAGATATACCTGGCAAACAAGTAGTTGTTTTTGGTATTGGAGTTTGGCTACACGTTCTTTCAGTTCTGTTACATATGCTCTAATGCTTCTTACATTCTCTTCTGCTGCATTTTGGAACATCTTCTGCATTTTCTTCATGTTAACTGAACCACAACGCTGATAGCCTGGAGTGTTTTCCTTAGATGAGATGTCTCCACTTTCTTCGCTCTTTGTTAGTGTCCCCTTTTCAGAGTCTGCTAGTGTCTCAGTGGACACAGTATCATCATGATCTGGGGCTTTATTTTCAATATCAGTATCCAAAACTTGCCGAGAAGCTGATAAAGGGGAGCAAGGAGATCTTATAAAATTTTGTCGGCTGGCAACATTACTTAAAGCCAAAGGAAGTAACTTCTTCTTTTTTAGTTCTCTCTTAGTCTTGGGCGATGACTCACAGTTGGACTGGTGATAATTGCTTGGAAGAGACATCACCAATTTGTCTATGGACTTTTGAACATTTTCAAGCTGTTCCTCAAGGTTGGCAATGGTGCTGCCCTGTGAATGAAGTCTTGTAATCTCTTCCTTCAGATTAGCACTTACACTCTTATTAGGAGCAATGACACTTGCAACTTCAATTTCTTTTGGTAATGAACGTACAGAACACATTTCCCTTATTTCTGCTTGCAGCTTAGCAATAGTTTCAGCTGCATCCTGGTTACCCAGTCTATGACAAGCCACTTCCTTTTGTAGCACTTCCAGTGCTCGGTTTGCTTCTTCTCCAAGCTGCTCCTGGAGATGTTCTAGTTTGCGAATTTCATGCATAAGCGTGAATGGAGCAGTGGATGACTGCCTCATCGACTGCCTTAACATTGTACTTCTCACTTTTTCACCATGGCCAAACTGCTTGCATTCAATTTTTGGTGATAGCACACCGGTATAGGAGAGACACTTCTTCACTGATGGACGGGGTGATTCAAATGGGTTGGTACCCTGAACAGTATAAATGCAAGTCTGAAAGAACTTCAGTAAGATCAAAAAGAATTATATCCCATAACTTATGCTGCCAACAGTTTTAAGTTAAAAAAACTAAAGATAAAAACTCCCCATCGTAGAACACCGGTGGAGAAACCAATGAAACTGCAGAGACTATGAGAGGGAGTTCATGAGAAGGTCAAGGTGAAGGGGGAGAGAAGGTTTGAGTGAGAAAGAGAGAGGAGTGACCTCCACCAGCTACCGTTCACTGCTGTCATTGGAGACGGAGGAATCTGGTCACCAATTGGTCAACTCATTATAAAGAAGTTGATTTAAAACAGAATTTGTAGTACCAACAAATAGATTGGCCTACTCTAACTAGAAACTGTAGTCTATCACCAAAAAGCCGCCGAAGAATAAGTTAAGGGTTTACATAATAGATTGCGAAGCTGATTCTCAGTAACGAATAGACCTTATAGGTAACATTGTATAAATCTGTGTGCAGTTTAAGTATGTTTGATTCCTTAAAGTTAGTGAGTTTGGTTATGGAAGTACACGGTAGTATAACTTATTGAAAGAGTCCTCATGTGAGACATGTCTTTGCATGAGATATAATGCAATTATGTTGACTTTAGGAAAGAGATATTCTATTGGTTCTTCCTTGTTTAATGACTCTGATAAGAGAGTAGCTTCCTCTTTGGCCAGAAAAAGGGTCATTGTCTGTTAAACTACGTGACTCATATGATTACTATTGTTAGTGCCACAAATCACTGCGTCGTCCTTGCAATGGACCTCATAATGAAAACATATGACAACACTAACATGGCCTAGGGATATGTTCAGAAATGAGCAATAAAAATATATGTTATTCACAGGAACATTACCTACCTATAGGTTTTTACTATTTCACACATATTGTTGAGTTGAAAATTCCTGTTACATGTTTCATATCAAATATTTCTTTTATTGAGGTTATATGGTGAGAGTTTTCTACTTTGATGATTTTATTCTCACGTAAGAGTAGTTTGCTTTCATTATTGATTATAGTTGGAGAGTGGAATATGCGTTTATTTTGTTTTTAGAAGATTAGTTGCTCTGTTTGTGTTGTGGAACATATCCATTTCAGGTTTTGAAATATAATAAGTTGGAGAGTGGAATATGTTTAGAAGATTAGTTGCTCAATTTGTGTTGTGGAACATATCCGTTGCAGGTTTTGAAATATAATAAGTTGAATAAATTATGTATTTCATGTGCAAGCATGTCAGAGAGAGAGAGAGAGAGAGAGAGAGAGAGACCTGCTGGTCCTCCTCAATTTTTTTGCGTAGTTCATCAACCTGAGATTTTGCAAGATCTCTTTGGCGCCTCAATTCTTCAATTTCCATCTCCATCTAGGCATGAGCAAATCATGTGATGTAACTACCATGGATCCACCTCCATCTCATTAACTACAAAGTCAATTCATATATGTGTAGCAATTCACCTGCTGGATTTTCATATCCTTTTCCTTAGCTGGATCAGGAGTTCGCAGTTCTGCTTCCAGCCTAGCGACTTCCTTCTGTAAATGCTTTACTAGCTGCTTGTCTGAAACAACCTGGTAAAATTTTTGAGGAAAAAGAATTCGTTGTTTGTACTTATCTCAAATCAGAGGAAAATGCAAAATTCCCACAACGAGAAGAAAGCAACAGTACCATGTTTACTTGTGCATTATTCGTTACTTCCTTTGCTCGTGTGGCAAAGAAGAGAGTATTTCGAGATTGTTCGACATGGCTCAGTGCTGGACTCAAAGTACATATGATGGCAGTGCGTGCATTCCCGCCAAGTGAGTGCTGCAATATGCGAGTGAGCTTCGAGTCTCTATAGGGGATATGACCACTTCTTTTGCCAACACTGCATGTACACAATTCAAGAGGTAACCCAAAATCGTAAACACATCAGACATATCATTATAATCAAAGCAAAAAGCTGTTACGAAGCATGTGTACATCACGTCCTAAGCAGCATGGATAATTATAATTCTAAGCTTTAAAACGTTCCTTCCATTCATTAACAAATGGCAAACAGAGTTCAGAGATAATTATAATTCTGAGCTTTAAAACGTTCTTTGCATTCATTAACAAATGGCAAACAGAGTTAGTCATGGATTGCCTATAGAATGCTACAATTCCACACAATAATTGCATAGAAATTAAGGATTAATAGACGAAATTGAACTCCTTCGACCACCCTTCATTATTCTACCACAGAGAGAGGGATTAACAAACTTCGAAGGGAGGCGTGAAACAAGAACTTAGACACAGATAGTAATATTGAGACTAACTTGGGCTGCTGATCTTAAACAGGTTGACGCAATGAAATAAGCGTCTTCCCCTGATCCTTTGTTCTGGAAATTGATAAATTTCTTAGACTCTCATCAAGAAATTAATTCATGTAACATATGGGCTCCCCAACTTATGAGTCAGTTAGCTATAGTAAAATCTACATGCACAGTTTTGGTGCGGATTATATGGTAAGAAGATGAGTGTCAGAATATTGCTACGGGTAAAATTGCACAAGGTAGCAAATAAAAAAATAGTACAAGGTTGGAGATCCAATCTTTAACATGTCAATCCTGTCGCTTAGAGAAATAATAGACTATAGTCAAATCTGACCTGAGCTTTCTGATTACTGTGGTAAGTGTCATCAAGCTAAGGTTGATATGGCATCCTTCCCTAAGCCGAGCGCCATCTGCATGTGTCTGTGAAGCTCTTTCACTCCCAGCCAGATCAACAAAATTCTGCAGTTCATGGATAACAACTTATAATGAAAGTAACAGCTAATGCAATTTAGATTAGCAGTTAAAGGTAAGAATGTTCGATATTTACCAAGCTTGCAACAAAAGACCTCACACAATCAGAATGTTCACGGAGAGTACTTTCTATTGTCTGTATAGGTAGACAATTATTAACTTGTCAGAAGAAAACCATCATCTAAAAGCATCAAAAGAAATTAAGATCCACAAAACTTACCAGCCTTATTATCTGGTGTGACCGCGAGCTATTATCGTTAAGGGCAGTCTCGCCAACTTGCCTTTGAGCTAGAAAGCAAAGAAAACCAAGTAATTCCAATTAAGACATGACAAATAACAACGAAGCCAACCGAACCCACGTGCAAGGATATATGATTTTACCCTCGCAAATACTGATCAATCGTCTCAAGTGTTGATCATCAGCTGCTGTTTCCTCTACCAACTTCTCAACCACAGTACCTTTCTGCAAGAAGAATTTGGGGAAAATTCCAGTTTTTAGGGTAGAAGCTCTTTCGAAAGACGTCAACTGATTACTAAATACAGAAATATTTTGTGAAAAGACTACCTCTGGATCATCCAAGAGCTTCAAATTGCGACTAGATTCTGAATTTAGCAGGTCTCTAACATTCTCATTGTATATTTCAAGTCCAGAGATTTTTATTCTGAAATCTCTCTCAGGGTTCTGCAATAGTGCAAGAAGAGCACAAATGAGTTTGGAAGCTCCACTCTACTCAATGGTTACATTTGCAGCCGTGACTTCCTTGACAGGGATTTAGTGTCAGAGCATCATTTTGGCAGGGTCACACGGTCGCCTGAAATGTTTTAGAAATCTTTTATTGATGCTTATATTCCTTACTATCTTTGACTAATTTTCATATGGACCTAGATATGACCCCTGCCTCTCAAGTTCAGAAAGTTTACATTAAGAAGGTAGTCATAGAAATAAAAGATTTTGGAAGTCAGAAAGAACTCATACTAGTCATAATAGAAAGAACTCAATAAGGTGAAAAAGGCAAGATCTGATTTTCATGTAGAGGCTCGATTTTGTTTTGCTTTCTTTCTGTATCGGCCAATACTAGGCTTGCCTAGAAATATTAGTAGATACCCATTCTTTGGTCTGAGAAAATAATACCACTCTTTTACACTAGATAACATATTTCAATTTTGAAAGTGAATTCGTTTTAGAACTCCTAAGAATTTCACCACACAAAAAACGAAAAACACAGAACACAGTTGTCCTAATCTGAGTCCTTGCAACTTTTCCATGCCTATTTAACCATGATCTATTTTGGAGCGTTGCCCTCCGACAGCTAAAATGCTTTCTTTGCTCTGATACTGTGTAGAACTCAAGAAGCAGCAGAAGAATCTTATCAAGAGTCAATTAAAGGAAACGGTCAGATAGGGTTCGAAAAGAGCTGACCTTCATTATGTGCCTGTAGATATCATTAACAGCTTTCTCTGTTATTCCTCTCATTGTATATGTCTTACCACTGCTAGTTTGTCCATATGCGAAAATGGTTGCTGCGATATAAGATAAAGAAATGTTTTTTTATTGAAAAACAAATTAAAATGTAGGAACGATAAATGAATTAGAGGTTATATGCTACCATTGATGCCCATCAAAGCCGACAGGGCAACGTTCTTTACTCCTTCCTCATATACTGTTTCTGTTGGGCTAGCAGGACCAAAAACTTTATCTGATATTAGTAAAAAAATTGGTAAATTGGAAGTATTCAGAATTATAAGAAACACCAGAGGAACTTCTGTAGAAAAAACTTGGAGAAGGATAAAGATATCATTAAGTACCAAATATGAATGAGGCCGATTGAGCTGATCGTTCCTGAGGTGGTGGTTTGTGCACAATTGTATGATCGTCTATGCACTCCCAAGCTACTTGGTCTTTGGCTAACTGCTCCCTTCTGCTTAGCGGTCTTAACCGTACTGTCACTACGATCTTCTCTTCCCTAGCTCTTGAGACTCCTGGGGTTGATACAGGTGTCCTCTCTATCTTCGAAGCTGGTGTTCCTGGTGTTCTGGGAGTCATTTTTACGCTTAACCTATTGCTTTACTCCTCACAAGTTGAACTAAAAAGAACACCGAGTAGAAGTGGGAAATGGGTTTGCCCCTCCCAGCAGAGCGTAGAGAATCAAACTCTCTTAATGCAACAGTAAATAGGATCTCAGCAGCTGCCAAATCCGAAATTATCTGTGAAAATCAATCAAGGGTCAGTCCAAACAAAGGATAACTAGTTAAAGCAACTTGAATCATATTCTAAACATAGCATTGATGAATTTATTTCCTCAAACACAATCAATTTAGACGTCTAAGATTATATGAAAATATAATAAAGAAGTAAACCAATCAATGACAAAATTAAACAGAAGAAGAAAGGAAGAAACCCATAGTTCTGCATGTATGGCGTCTTCTTTCACATGTTTTAACATTTAGTCACTGTATTCTAGCTAAATCCTGAAAAATGAAAGATACGCAGTACGATAACGAATGAACAATTAACAAACAACAAGAAAGAATGAAAATTTCAAATTTTCAAATTTTGCATCGTAACTTCTAAATCGAGCTAGGCGATTGTTTAACTTATCCTATTCAGCTCCAAACTGGACCTGCAAAACAGCATTATACGCAATTCATTTAATGTCCCATTTGTTTTTTCTTTTTTCTTTTTCGTTGCTCTAAGGAAAAACGCTGAAAATCGAATGTTATTGGATTTGATCGCTACAATTTTCCTAATTTGAAGATTACCTCCTTATGATGTCCAATCTGACGATTGAACTTCATAAATTCAAAATAACGAGAAACATACCCAAAATTTCCATTTTTAAACACGAACAAAGTAATCGGTTTGAACCACAAAAGGAATAAAAAAAATGAGATTTAATTGACTTTCTCTTCATTGGCATGAAATTTAACCTGAAATTACCATTAAAAAAAACAACACTTTCGCTTATCTATGAGTTTTCAGCATCGAATGCTGAGATCTGACCAGAATCAGAAGCACCAAACCATGTAAATCATAAATAACAAAAATAAAACACTCACAGAAGCCTTGCTTGAGAGAATTATACGCAATTCATTTCATGTCCCATTTTTTTTTTCTTTTTCGTTGCTCTGAGGAAAAACGCTGAAAATCGAATGTTATTTGATTTGATCGCTACAGTTATACTAATTTGAAGATTAGTTCCTTATGATGTCCAATCTGACGATTGAATTAATAAATTCAAAATAACCAGAAACATACCCAAAGTTTCCATTTTTAAACACGATCAAAGTAATCGGTTTGAACCACAAAAGGAATAAAAAAAATGAGATTTAATTGACTTTCTTTTCATTGGCATGAAATTCAACCTAAAATTACCATTAAAAAAAACACTTTCGCTTATCTCTGAGTTTTCACCATCGAATGCTGAAATCTGACCAGAATCAGAAATACGAAATCATGTAAATCATAAATAACAAAAAGAAAACACTCACGGAAGCCTCGAAGTTCATTCAAGCATTTCTTTTAACGGCACAATCAGATACGGGAAGACGAAACCAAACGAATCGATCAGCAATCTTACAAAGACCAAGAACGGAAGTCTATTTCCCGATAGAAATTCAGGGAGAGAGAGGAGCGTTGGAGAGGAGAGAGTGACCTTACTCTGATATGGCAGATGATGACGATTTCTCTATGGCTTGAAGAGAGAGAGGACTCTTTGTCTTACACTTTATCAAACGGAATGAAAAGCTGTCTTGAGTGTTTGGTGCCTCTCACCAGTCGATTTGAATTTGAGGCCCCAACGGCTAGTTCTTTCTTTCTGTATAGTTTTAATAATTTTCTCTCGCCAATTTATTGATTTTTTTATTTATACATTTTACGTTTTCTTGAGTTAGGCAAGATTTCGAAGAAATTTGTAGGATTATAATAAAATTATAAATATTTAAATGATGTTAAAATTATATTGACATATTTATCGAAATTGTTAAATTAAATTAATTTTTATAAAAAAATAATAAAATAATATATTAAAATATGTATATTTTATGATATTTAACATGTAAATTTAAAAATATAATATAAATCTTAAAAAAAATATTCAACCGAACATCCCTTCATCGCTAACATCAAAGAGGTACCGGATTTGTATTTTTTTAGTTTTTGGTTAATTTAATTGATTTCTAAAGCAAAACGGCATATTGCTCAGGCGCCCCTGAGAATTCGTGTTTTATCTTTGGTTCCGTGGTCTGGGATATTTACACTATCTTTGTGCCCCGCGAGCTAATTGACTTTTTCTGTCCAAAATGAAACAAGGTTGATGAACGAGGTTAACTCGTATAAACACATATAAGTTCATGATATTATTTCTAATTTATGAAATAATATTTTAAATATTTCAAGCTAGCGATGAAATAAAATTTTCTTCTTAAATGTGATCAATAAGTTTTTAACTATTTATGAATTTAATTTAATTTTCTTTTTTGTTAATTTGTTTAAACTTATATAATAAAAGTTTATTTAGTGGAAAAAAAACATCATGCACAGTTTAAATTTTAAAAAAATTATGGAAAATTTATTATAGTTTACCTGATAAAAGAGAAAGAACCTTAATAATGATTAACCAAGCATTAATTGATATCTATTGGCCAAGATGTATACAAGTCTAATCATTAAATTCATTTTATAGGAAAAATAATTAATTAATTAATTAAGTAGCTTGAACTCGTTTAAGGAATAAATAAACAAAATATATGATTGATTGAAAAACTCAAGCTCGACTGATATTCCAACAAAATTAAAATGAACAAATATAGATTCAATCGGCTCGACTGATGATCAGCTCGTTTGCATGCAGCTCTAAAGAAAAATCCCTGTAAATATCTTCGTCCATGGAAATCTAAACCAGAGGTGAAAAAAAAATGGTCTTTTGTTGAAACTTGTATAAAGTTCGGTTTGCTTAGTAAATACCCAACGTGAGATTTAGCATCCATGCAAAAATCTTCTAAAATCATTCTTAGAAATGCTATATTATATATATAGTATGTTTTTTTTTCCATAATCATGACTAAAAGTCAAGTCTCGCATGGATTTTGCACATGTAGAATAATTTGCCACCTCTTTGTGTGAAGTGGGCTTTGAATGGTGATTTGCCTTTGTTTGTCAACTATGTAGTGAGAGTTAAGGGCCGGTTTGTTAAGAGCATCAGAAGGTTCAAATTTGTTGTTGTTGAACAGATTATGTCTCTAGGACTCAGCTCCTAAGTTTTTAAGTGTGGGAGGTCATGCATCATATTTGTAGACAGATATTGTCTAAGTGACCTGTTTTTTTTTTATATAAAAAAATGGATAAATACACTTTGCACTCTCTATCCATAAAAGTTGTAACACTTTATACCTCAAACTATTATTTTTGTCATATTGCACCAACTTTGTACTGATTTCAGAAACTTTGCACTTTCTGTAAAAAAAATTATGTTAAACCCATGTTTGGATGAGCCATTTATAGAAGGAATGGTAGATTTATTGAGATTTGAGAAAAAATATTATAATTTGTAAAGAACAGTGTTAAAGTGTGTAAAAAATATGTTGAAGCTTGCAAAAATTTTTTCATGTACATCCAAACATGGGCAGGGAAAGTACATATCACAAACAAAACATCTCCAAGTGACAGCAGGGACAAAGCGAGGATTTGTCCTTAGGAGGCCGAATACAGTTTTTACTTGAAATTAAAAAATCCTAAAAGTATAGACAATAAATAGAATATTCAAATTTTCATTATAATCAAAATAAGCAAAAAGCCAACAAGTAAAATTTTCCCATATTTGAGAGCGTAAACTAGGGGCACGTTCTAAAGTAGATAAATCAACTTCTTCATATCGAGCTCTAGGTGTATCACTTTTTTCATGTCGAGCTTTAGATATAATATTTTCTTCTGGTTCAAATTCAACTCTAGGTACTTTAAGAGTACGTTGAGAAATTTCTACTTCTTCAGCTTGTGAATGATTAATTCTTTTTTCTTTAAAAAAAGAAATCAATGGCACAAGCAATTTTAATATCTAGCCAAATTAACAGAGGCAAAAATCACAATAGACAAATTTTTTCTTTGTATATCACATATAAATATAGAGCACTGGTATTTTAATTAGAAAACAATAATTTAGTGTAATAGCCTTGAGAATTCTAACCTTGAAGAGGAATTTGCGATTTTGCAATTTTTTGTATATGGGAAAATAGTAGGAGAGAGAGAGAGAGAGAGAGAAATAATGAGAGAGACAATGAAAATATGGGAAGATAAGGTGAGAACATCTGTGAAGGAAATAGTGTTATAAATTGTCAGAGGCAGGAAGAGAAAGAAACAGAGAAAATCTAGCGGGCAACATAGAAAGAGAGAAACCTAGGAGAGGAAGAAGAGAAGGAAGAGAGAAGAAAAAAAGAATGAGTTGAAACGATAGAAAATAGAGAGAAAAAAATTCGAAAAGACTATTGGTTGTTAGAATTTTTTTTTAAAAAAAAATTGAATTACCCACTACTCTATTCTTTCTCATGCTTCTTAGATCCTCTTACTTTTTTTTCTCAAAAAATTGTGGGGACAGCTTTTTAAAAAAAAAACCTATATATTAATAAAAAAAATTTAAAAATTTGGGCCCCCCCGGTTGTTTCGTCTCTAAGACTCCAACGTAGTCCAACTGATATTATAACCCCCGCCAATGTTATCCGCATCCTCGTACGTAGCGGCCACTATAAAATGCAACTCTTGCCGTCTCATATAAGAACACCAACTCTTTGTCAACACGCCATCACTACACAAACTCTTGTCGTCTCCATATTCATCTTTATTTGCCTGATCTTTTCCCCAGCACTCTTGGCGGCCTTATTGTCTTCCAGTACGGGACGTTCCGGATGCCCGGATGGACGGCCGGATGCTGTCCATCCGGACATCCGGTGGTTGGGAGCCAGGGAGTAGGTGGGCCCCGCCCGGGACCCACATCTGCCCCGGGCAGGACGGGCAGCCCCCTGCCCGGGCTCCCAACCACTGGATGGCTGGATGGACGGCATCCGGCCGTCCATCAGGCCATCCGGAGGGGATTGCCTTCGGAGGCAATCCCCTCTCTTCCAGTACTTATGCATTGATCTTTTCACTTTTTTTCATCCTTCTGTTTTCTATATTCCTTTATCCAGCGTTTTGCTTGTAGTGGTCCTTTCTTTTTCATGTGGATATTCCCTGCTACATGCACTGGGGAAAAGAGGCAAATAAAGATGAATGTGGATCAGATTGATACGTGGTGTAGAAATGTTATGCTTCTACAAGCTGATAGGTCCTGTAAGCTCTTTTGTTTTGACCTATTAATTCCTTCCTCAATGCACTGATCAAAATGATATATGTGAGATTATAAGCTCTTTGCTTCACATGGCATGTACTACAGATGACACGCAGCCAGATTATGGATTTTGTTTCATGTGGGTTTCCTGCTATATGCACTGCGGAGAAGAGGCAAATAAAGATGAATGTGGAGATTGATACGCGGATGAGCGAGAAATGTTCTGCTTCTACAAGCTGATCGCGGATAAGGTCCTGTCAGCTCCTTTGTTTTGACGTATTGCCTTCCTCATTGCACTGATCAAAATGATATATGTGAGATTATAAAGTGGCAACGATTTTTATACATCAACCAAAATTATGCATGCTTGAAATCTTAAACTACCCTTTTCTGTTTTGTCGTTATATGAAATAAAGATGTAGTAGTCCTTTTTTCATGTGGATTCCCTGCTACAAGCATTGCGGAAAAGAGGGAAATAAAGATGAATGTGGAGATTGATACGTGGTGGATGAGCTAAAAATGTTATGCTTGTACGTACAAGCTGATAGCAGATAAGGTCCCCATGTAAGCTCCTTTATTTTGACGTATTTTAATTTCATAACGACAAAACAGAAATGTGTAGTTTAAGGTTTCAAGCATGCATGATTCAAAGTTAATGTATAAAAATCGTTGCCACTTTAATCTCACATATATCATTTTGATCAGTGCAATGAGGAAGGAAATACCTCAAAAGAAAGGAGCATACAGGACCTTATCCGCGATCAGCTTGTAGAAGCAGAATATTTCTAGCTCATCCGCCACGTACCAATCTCCACATTCATCTTTATTTGCCTCTTCTCCCCAGTGGATATAGCAGGAAACCCACACGAAACAAAATCCATAATCTGGCTGTGTCATCTATAGTACATGCCATGTGAAGCAAAGAACTTAAAATCCGGGTGTTGGACAGCTTGAAGCAGTCTTAGCCAGTTATCTGCAGCCTGCACGAAGGAATTCGCCAGTTGAGACTCAGTAACCTCATGTTGGGCCCACATATATATACCCCCTTTAACTTATAGGATGCCGTTCCAAAAGCAGGCAAGGAAATCTTGGGGACACCATCGATATTCTCACTTGGGTAAACTATTGGAGTTTGGGTACTTCCATTACCCGCAAAAATTAATAAGAGGTGAATTCTAAGAGTTGAATGGATATCTAAGAATGCAAGTTATAGATCCCGGCGTTTTTTATCACCCCTAGAGGCCAGGCATCAACCCACCATCACTAGCTCCTCCAGCCGGTCCCTTCTGCACCATTCCGTCGCCGTTCGACCACCGCATTCCGCCTTACGCACCTACGCGCCCACCCTTATTTCTCCTTACACGAGCTATTTTCCGGCAATCTTTGGAGCCACAACCCTCCTAGTCAGTTCCAGCACCTCTGGGGGTTCACATCTGGCCAGTTTTGCTCCATCTTCAGCCACGCGTGCCACCCATGCTCCGCCTTGCTTGGTGGTCTCTGGCTTTTTTTTGGTTTTCTGTTTTGTTGCTTTGTTTTAGCTCGTTGGTGGGCTTGTTTGTTCCCTTTTTGTTGTAGCAGCCCCTGGGGGTTTTCCGGCCACTTGTTGCTTTTCTAGCCTCTTTTTGGCCTTGCCGGCCCCATTGTGGGCTATGTTGCATTTGTCTAGGCTGCCTCTCTTTCCTAGTTCAGTGACTAGCTTTCAAATGGTTCTGGCAGCTGCCATCAACCGTATCATACCACCAGCTCTCTCTGTTCAGCATGGAGCATTATGTGTGGTTCATCGACTGTCGTTGGTTCCGCTAGTCTTTTTACAGCTTAGTTTGCTTGGATATTTAGTTTCCAGTTCTTTATTGTAACTTGTTCTATGAATTCAATATGCAATGTTAGCCTCTCGGCATTATTCAGGAAAAAAAAGTTAAATAATTGAATACAATATGAACAAATTGTTTTAGACTAGAACAATATACAAAATACCTATAAAGGGTGAATATGTTTTTTTTTTTTAAAATATCACCCTTTTTTTAAAGAAAATGAGCATTAATACTCAGCAATATTCACTCCTAAAGAATTTGATCTAGATATTAGCAATCCTAAAAGTTGCAGGCTCACGTTTCTAGATATGAGCATTATGTGTCTTTCTAAAAGTTTCTAGAAGGCTTTTATGAGAAGGGGGTCATGGTAACTTGCAGGCTCACGTTTCAAGGTGTCTAACGCCACAGCTCTTTCTGTTACGACAGTTACACATCGAACTACGATCAGACTCCCATCAAACTTCAGCACCATTCCAAACTTTCTTTAAAGAGGCCACATGTGTGCATCTCTTTCAATCTCAAGTAAAAGACCAATGGGTCACAAATATGTCAAATACACTTTTACACAACATCAAGCCTTTAACGCAATAAATACAACATCAAGCATTCCTACGCCTTACAACAGTCTGATGAACAGGCGTTTGTGCTATTTGCAGCTATTGCTATGGATATTATCTAGTTTTCTAGGAACCAGAAAGTCCACAACCAAATTCCAGCTGATCCTAATCAAATTTTGTTGCAGATTCAGAGATGCCATAGACAACATATGGTGGCTTGGAGGGAGAAAGCTAAGCAGGATAGTAAGGTGTGGGTTCCCCCAGTTGAGCTGATGGCTTTGTCAAGATCAACACCGATGTTGCTGCTAAACAGTCTCTTGTTGCAATAGCGTGTGTGTCATGATTTGGGGGGATTCACCCTCTAGGCCTGTTCTGAGATCTTCCCCAAGATGTCGCCCATTATGGCGGAGCTTTTGCTATCCACATGGCAGTTGGAGAAGCAAGCTCTAGGAATTTGGAGGAAGTCTGTTTTGAGAGTGACTCCCTTCTATCGGTCACTGGTATCGAGGACCCTTCCTTCTCGATTCCTAGTGATGTGGACTGTGTTATTGAATCCATTCGTGAGATGGCATTGAGTAGACCATCGTAGAGCTTCTCGAAAGTTTTACGCCAAGCTAATTCTCATACTGATTACTTGGCTAAGTGGGCTGCAATTAGGAAGTTTGTTGTATATATTCCTTTTGATCTTTTACAACCTTTCCTTCTCAGACAATTGTTCGTGTTTGATCCTCCTTGAAGGATCCGTTTTGGATTAATAAAGTTTTGTTGCTTAGGAAAAAAAAAACTAGCTGACAGTAAATCACAACTTCATACGGTCTTTAGTCCAGGATACCGGCATGCAAGATCTGATATCTGCAGAGGCGGATGCAGGGGTGCGGCCCTGGGCGGCTGCCACCCCATGCATCCCAAAAAAAATATTCATGTAATTTTTTTTTATTATTATTCATAAGTTGGCCTGGGCCTATGGGGCCCAACCCCATTGGCCCAGGCCAACCCCATATGTTCTAGGAAATTTCAAGCTATAAAAAGCCCCTCCACGTCTCAGGTTTTGGAAATTGTGATAATAAGCTGAATCTTCTCGTATTTCTCTTCCATTTGTCCTTAATCCATATAATCTTCTCCTATTGAGTCATCAAGCATCTTTTACTCTTGATTCTTCAATGATTTAGAAGTACACTCTGGTGGATCAGTTCTTAATGTTAGGGATTTAATTGTATGGTGTACTTTGTTGGCTTTCTAACTAAATTGGACTTGGTCATTTGCTTAGGCTAGCTTGGGAAGACAGTGACTGTGACTGTTCTAGGGATTCGAGCAATGATAGCAGCAGTGACTATGAAATTGATAAAGGTGTCTTCCTTCAATTTAGTTTCAAGCAAAACCTTTGCTTTCGAGTGTCTCAGGCTCGCCATATAATTGGATACCAGATAAGTATGGAACATAATATTGCACAATAGATTCACCCTCATCAAGTACCAAAGGTACTCCGGCCCCATAAGCACTCCATTCATTAAATGCTTCCCAGAGATCATTCAACAGGAAGTATGGGTGAAACTCAACATCACAAGTCCTCCAGCCCCTAATTGTCGTCTACAAGACAACAAAAATCAGGAAATTTTTATCAAACATAAGAAATAAGCGATCCAATTCAGATAAAACTCAATGCAAAGTTAAGAACATAAAAGGAGGAGGGGAACTTCAAATAACACATGGCTTCCTATTCTTTCTGCTGTTTTGTGTCTAAGAATTGACATACTATGGTCCAAAATTCAACTACGAGAGACAGAGAGAGAAGAAGAAGAAAAGGAAGAATTTGAAATAGGCTTGGTTGACTGAAGCTCATAGCTCCCTTTAGGTACTCTGTACTCATGACCAGAAAAACCAAGTAATAGTAACCATAAATCTTGCGAAACAGCCAGGTGTTTAAAATTTTGGACTGTAATTATTTCTGTTGGTTTTGTCCTGAAGAAGATTGAAAAGGACTACTAAAATCTCTGCCCAACCAAACAGATATCTTCACCTCGTTGACTGCTGCTCGTCCCTCCTGAATAGTACCAAACAGCAATATGCGAAATCATGATGCTCAATTTTCTTTTCACCTAAAGTACTTTCTCAGGAAACAAGCTAAATTGCATCTAATCAAGCACGAAGTATTGGGCCGGGACAAAAGTCTTAGTAGAAGCCTTTGTTAATGTCACTCTTGCATTTGATTCATTAATCACTGAGATGACTTTTCTACAATATCACTCAATATTATCTATATAACATTTTATGTCACAACATATTATTTAATAAATAAATATAAACATATGACATCTAAATAAATAATTATCTAAAAAATTGATTTTTAAGACATTCTTTAAGTTGCTACCTCAAAATAGCGTTGTCCCCTGTTTTCTTGGCAGAGGGATAGAAACCATGATAGTCCCCTGTTATGCACAGCCAAAGAGTAATTCGGTGGCAAAGAAGCATAAATTAGCCACCACAATAGTCTAAACAGTCCGATTTTGGCTGTGCATATTATATATTATGAACTCTTACGAGTAGTGTACTGCGATACACTTCACAAATAACAAGTTTACGATGCCAAAAGTGAGATACTCTGTTCAAACATTTGTTGACCTTATGGACTTTACAAGATGCTAAAAGCTCGTGTGTTTAATATAAAACGGATTGGGGCAACACACAACCACTCCCATCCTTTCCTCTGCTCGATGTCTATTGGTCTTGGGTCACTGGTTTGATCTACTCCAGCTCCCTCTGTCATGCGGAGGGTTTATTCCAACAAACCTCAGGCATAGTCCAAATCTCTGATGTCTCACTGCTGTCATACTGAATGTACATATCACAAACAAATATCTCCAACGTAGTTCTTCTGATATAATTATAACCTCCACCAATGTCGTCAGCATCCTTCTAGCAGCCACTAAAAAATGCATCTCTTGCCAATCTCCATTATTCATTAACACCAGCTCCTTGTCAACACGCCATCACTACACCAACACCAGCTCTTTGTGACAGTGGCCATAGGAACTTCTACTTTCCTTCTTTCAACTAATACAATTCACCTCAGGCGACCATAAAGAACTTCATCCACTTCAATCACCATCGTCGCAAAATATAAACATATTGAATATAATTGAAACAGCCAAGTAATTCAAACACCAAATCTGCTATCCTTCCCAATTGCACTGATCAAAATGATATGTAAGATTATAAAGTGGCAACCATTTTTATACATCAACCAGAATCATGCTTGAAACCTGTAACTACCTATTTCTGTTTTGTCGTTATGAAATAAAAATACGTCAAAACAAAGGAGCTTACATGACCTTATCCACTATCAGCTTGTAGAAGTGTTACAGCAAATGTTGGCATCACGTGAATATATGTATCAGGGGTGTTTTTGTACTTTGTGATGATTCTAGAAGATGGAAATGTTGTGCTAAACCGGTGGTGATCAAAAGTCCTCATTAAGGGCTTTCTTGTCTTTTCCTTTGTTTCTAGAAGATGTGAGAAGAGATCTGAATTGGTGGTTAGCTTCTCACGCGTGGAATGAAACTGATTGGAAGCTTCATCAATCAGCGCACACCTTGAGAGAGCTTTCTTGAAAAGTGAAAACACAGGGGAGGAGAACTTTCGGCCAAAATGGCAGCAACAAACCCTTATATCGCAAGCCCTAATTCCATTTTCTCCAATCTGTTTCATTTAAAAAGGGAATAATAATTGGATAATTTTTTAAATATACCTATTCACCCCGTCTAGATATTTTTCGCATATTTGGGTCTAAAATCGGGTTTTTTCAAGAAGCATAACATTTCTAGCTCATCCACCACGTATTAATCTCCACATTCATCTTTATTTGCCTCTTTTCCCCAGTACCCTTGGCCATATTGTCTACTACTTAGTGGTCCTTTTTTTCACTTTCCCTCTTGAATGTAGCAGGAAATCCACATGAAACAAAATCCATAATCTGACTCCTTGTCATCTGTTGATTTCATTTGTAGTACATGCCATGTGAAGCAAAGAACTTAAAATCAGGGTGATGGACCTGAAGCAGTCTTAGCCAGTTATCTGCAGCCTGCTGGAGGGAATTCGCCAGTTGAGACTCAGTAACCCCATGTTGGGCCCACATATACCCCTTTAACTTATAGGATGCCATTCCAAAAGCAGGCAAGGAAATCTTGGGGACACCATCGATCTCACTTGGGTAAACTATTGGAGCCTGGGTACTTCCACCACCTGCAAAAATTAATAAGAGGTAAATTCTAAGAGTTGAATGGATATCTTAGAATGCAAGTCATATAATCTAATACAACATCAAGCCTTCGCAACAGATACTAATTGACTACACTAAAATTACACAGAATGAAATTGAACCACAACTATCAAAGCTGAAATTGAATGCTGTGGCTTTATTGAATGATCATGTCACATATTGTTTCCACAAATCAAAGCAGACGAGCCAAGTAAATTATTTATAAAAAAATAGATTGAAAGATGGGAAAAAATGCACTGAACAGATACTCATGCAGCATGCTGTAAGCCCCAAACCCACCGACAATCCCAGGCTTAGCCCAGAAAATGAACATGGAAGAGTCACCATCCACCATAAGATCCCCATAGATGATCTTCTCAGCACATTAAATAAAAAGATAATATAGATACCGAAGGCACTTGACCTGTGATTTTCCATTTTTGGTTTGTGTACGCTTGCAGATGAGAGGGGGAGAGCCAGAGAGACAGAGACAGAGATAGAGAAAAACTGGAGAAGAGTGTAGACAAGGATTACATATGTTTCCAACAAATGAGTGCAGCGACCAGGGAAATTATAAAAAATAGATAAAAAAGAAGATTGACAGATGGTAAAAATGCATTAAGAGGTACTCGGGCTGTAAGCCCCAAATGCTGGGTGGACAATGGAAATTTTCTCGTGTTGCACCAAAGCCACCAAGACTCCAAGGTTTAGCCCGTTCTATGGAAGAGTCACTACAAAAAAAAACCGCCGCTACAAGGTGGTTTTAGCGGCGTTTACAGAAAACCGCAGCTAAAAATATCCTATAGCCGCGGTTTCTGTAGCCGCGGTCACTGACCGCGGCTAAAGAAACCGCAGCTAAAAATAGCTAAACGGGGTCTGTCGCGGCGGTCGTCTATAGCGGCGGTCAAAGACCGCCGCTATAGACCTCTGTAGTTGCGGTTTTTTCAAACCGCCGCCAAAAAGATGGTCTGTAGCGGCGGTCTCTATAGCGGGGGTCACTGACCGCCGCTATAGGGGTGTCTACAGCGGCGGTCAACGTGACCGCAGCTATAGAAAGAGGGTCTACAGCGGCGGTCACGTTGACCGCCGCTGAATCTCGTACCTGTAGCAGCGGTTTTAATACAAACTGCTGCTACAGGTATACCTATAGCGGCGGTCTTTGTAGTGACCACCGCTATAGGTATAAATTTAAAAAACTGAAAAAATAGAAAAATAAAATTTTATGTGTTATTTAAGGTTAAAAATTGTTTTATTGACTATTTATTCCTTTTTATACATAATTTTATTTTGTCACATGTTTTAAAAAAAATTTAAGAGACCTACTTAATAAAATATGAAATTAGAGAGAGTGTTATGAATATTGAAGTTGTTATATAGAATTGGGGCATTTTTCGCACACGTGTCGGTTTTTTTGTCATAACTTTGGCTACAAGTATCCGATTCGCGCCCATGACCCCAATTCGGAAAGCTCTTTTCGGCGCGCACGTTGTGGGCACTGAGCTTCGCTTCGGTGCGCCTCGTTTCGAGCCCTAAATCCGCTGTTTTCCCTCTCAAAAACATATTTTTAGTTATGATTTTCTTTACTTTACCGTTTAGGAATTATTTTTGAACCCGATTTGGGTCATATTTTGACAGTCTATTTAATTTTGCTAAAATCCTATTAGGGATGAGATTTTAGCCCGGCTTGTGGTTTAATTTTAACTTAATATTTGGTCATAGTTATTATTTAATTAATTTCATATCTGGTATTAATTTGACACGTCAGTGCTCATGTAGCTTTACAATTTTACTTCACCTAAATAAGAAGAACATTATTATAAAAATATTGTGAATTTAAATATAACAAATCATACAAAATGTAATTTACTAAAAATATATAACTGCAAAATATAAAATTATTATTAAAAAAACTACAAATAAAAAAAAACTCCCGCCCCCTTCCCTTTCTTAAAAACTCCCCCCCCCGTGCCCTAAAACGCTAAATTTCCCTTCCCCTCGCGCGCACGCCCTAAAATTCCCTTCCCCAGTTCCACCTCCTCCGGTCGCTACCCTCCACCCGAGAGACTTCAGACCTCCGTGCCGCCCTCCGTTTCATCCATTCTCTCCCCGCCGCGTGTGGCTCCCTCCCGATCGAAAGGATCACGGGCTTGCTCACCAACTGCGAGAAGCTGCTTGCGGGAACGACTTTTGACGACGAAGACGACGATTTCGTTATGGAGGAGGCGTCGCTGTGCCTGGTGCTAACGAATGCCGTGGAGGTGAAGGATAACTCTGGGTGGAACCTCGACATTGCTGTTTACGAGTCGAGCTTCTGCTGGATCAACCACAGCTGCTCCCCCAAATTTTGTGAAATTTGCAGAGGTTTAATTCTAAACTCCTTTTGTATTCAACCTTTAAATGGATTTTATCTTTGCAGTCTGTATTGCAACAATTGTTCCACTGCTGTTGTTTAGAGCAGACCTGCGCTGCGTGATACGGTTCTCTGGCACATTGCTATTAGCTTTCTTGCTTGGATCAGGTATCTCCCATTCGCATTATAAATTTGCCAAGGGTATACATGCTGCTAAATTTGTTCTTTGCCATTGTATTTTGAGTTTTCTAATGCGAGAAGATGAATTCAGTTTGTTCCTGGAAATGCCCTACATGTTTTGAACCAAATGACTGATACAGAAATGATTTCATTTACTTTACGGCGGCTCAAATATTCTTCAATATTTTTGGCTGCATTTCCAAGCCTTTTAAGGAAGTACATTAAGGTATGTGTGGAGCTATGTTCTTCTGGTTCTTTTGTTTAAGGTCTTTACTTGAATCTGATGTGCATGCTCTGCTGTTTGTTGTTCTGTATTCTGCACTTTACCACAAGTGGTTTAAGGTTGCTAATGTAAATAGTTTCTTTTATACAACCACTTATTAAAAATGAAAACAAAAATCAAAATAAGAAGGGTCTGTAGCTTAGATAGTTTAGATTGTATAATACAAGTACGTTGTGCGACATAATTGCTTTTTACGTTGTGCCTCCATGTAGCACAGCATCTATGTCTGTTATGTTTCAGGGAACGCATCATGTTGTAGTTAATTGTCACAGGAGTTGCCATGTATTTTCCTAATGTTTACTATCTCTCGGAAGAAGTGGAACTGATTTTTATGCATCCGGCTTGGATCTGATTGCTTAGATGAATGCTTTAAAGGGATATATAAAGCGTATGTATTGAACTGCCAGTTTATAAATGCATTGAAATTACAACATCTCCAGTTTCTTGGAAATTGAGTCGTTGAACTTCTTGGAGTCGATCTTCCTACTGCATATCAACATGCCTTTGTTTTTATTCGGCAATTGGCAATGATTTTACGAGACGCACTCAATACAAAAACAAAGGTATTTATTTGGCACTTCAATGGATCAATTCTGCAGGTTCTTTTGTTAATCCCTTTGAGGAGTGGTACTTTGATACCTTTAACTGGTGCTTTTTATTATGTATAGTGCATTGAGAGCATCTTGATGTTTTACCATTTTAATGTCACTGGAGACTGTTGTTTGTGTTGGCCAGGAACTTCACTTTTCTGAGTTTTCAATGTGATCTGTAGGAGGCATTCCGAAAGGTATATGAGTGGAAGTTCATTAACTGCCTTGAGCTTTGGACTGGAGCTATCTGTGCCTACAGCTCAGAAGCTGACTTCAGGCCCCTTGCTTATCCTCTGTCCCAAATAATTTCTGGTGTCGCCCGTCTGGTTCCAACTGCTAGATATTTTCCCCTTAGATTGAGGTGTGCTAAAATGCTTAACCGCATTGCTGCTTCCACCTGTACTTTCATACCTGTTTCCATGCTCCTTTTGGACATGCTGGAAATGAAAGAATTAAATAGGCCCCCCACCGGAGGCGTTGGCAAAGCTGTTGATTTACGAACTATACTCAAGGTACTTCTGGGCATGTATGCGTCATTGACCGCCGCTATAGACCTCTGTAGTTGCGGTTTTTTCAAACCGCCGCCAAAAGGATTCTAATGCCCAGTACTTTCCTTTTTTGGAATCTTTTGCTGTTTCATAGTTTTTTACTTGCCTAAAATTTCACTCTGCATTCTGCTTTTTGATGTGTGGTTTCCTGCAATGTGAAACAGCCTTTTAGCTTTTCTTCTTATATTTACTTGCTTGGTGATTTGTAGGTCAACTTATTACGCAGCAACAGATGTGGTGATTCTTAGATTCATGATTGGGTGACTTCATCTACCAAGGGTAAGCATTTAGTACTTCGAAGCATTCCGTGGCTTTTATATGTAGAATAGTATGCAAGTCTTTTACCCCTAGTGAATGCTTATTCAATCTGGACAATGGTTGTAATATCTGGTATATAAGTAATTGCTGATTTTTTCTGTATAATTAGGATTTTCTAAAAAGTAAGGCATATCCTTTTATTGGAAGGATGTGTGTCATTTTTGTTGGATTGGTTGATTGAAGGCCATTGAGGGTCATTTTTTATCTGAAATTGGGAAACTTTTTTTTTACCCATCTTGACCCGATTCAATGAAAAGTGTTTTTACGGTTTGAAATGAGATGCCCAAGCCACTTGATCATATCTAAAAGCAACCACAGTTTGATCACATGCGCTTCAAAGCGATTACTTCACTGGGTAACCTAAGCCTAGAATGCCCATATAGCGAGAATAACAAACGGCGCGTTTGTTTGTGAAAATTGTTACCTCTCAAAATTTTTAAACAATCATAAAATAATTCATCTCTCCTCATTAAATTATAAAATAATATTATATAATTCAATTAAATCTTCTCTCTCATCAGTTTTCCATAAAATCCTCATAAAATATCTAGGTAGATTAATTTCCTATAGTAAGACTGTAAGACAGAGAACTGTCCCCGACCTGGGAAGTCTTTGGGGAGGTTCAGTTAAGGAGTTTTGTGAGGATTTTTTTGTGTTTTGAGAATTTTTATGTGATATTAACGTTATTGGTATACGTGTTGTAGTTATTTTTATGTAGTGTGAAAAATGATGTTTGATTGGAGAATTGTGAGAATTCAAAAAATCTTGAGAATTTTTTTAACCGCACATGTCCTTTGTTCTTCGTTGAGCCTATTCATTTGGTGATTACGAAAAAACACCATTCCTGTGGGCCCAGGTGCCTTGACACAATACTTATCTTGAGATGGACTCGGTGACCGAACCACAATGGATTTTGCTGCCGTTCGTGAGGGAGAGACGTGGGTTTCGGGCGGGACCCACACCCTTCCCTCACAGACTGTGGTGTCTTTGTTGCAGTTCGGTCATCCGAATTGCAGTAGAGACGTGCCCATCTTGAGATAGGGTGGGACGAGTGGTCTCTAATTTTTTTTTCTTTTTTCAAATAAATTTCAATGATTTCATATATGAGGACAATTTCGAGAATCCCTTCACTTACCTACTATTTAAGCTATGAGATAATTTTAAGTGTCTGAAGTTATTTAATGAACAATATTTATCTTATTATCCAAAAAATACGAGAGTATTTAAGTGATTAAATACATTTTCGTTCCTAATCCCATTAAAGAAAGTTCAAAATCAGTCAATTCGATTTCATAGAGGGACGCAGGTAAGCGGGGCCTAAGGGGGCCATGGCACCAGCCTCCAAAAATCATTAAGAATTTTCTTTTTCTCTTTTAATAGAAAATATATATATATATATATATATATATATATATATATATATATATATATATATTTTACTTTCTTAATTTATTATTTTATAACAATCTCCGAAGGTTCGATCCTAATTTGGTCACTTGGCACAATATCTTGTTCAATTAATGTGAACAAAATTCTTAGCAAATTGCGGAACTTTTAATGAAGAAACAATTGATTTGTGGCCAATGAGCTTTCATTATAAAGGCAGCCGTGTGATGGCTCGGGTGTGTTACCAACTAAAAGGACAAATTAAACAACAAAACTAATTTTTTTGGAAGTAGTTTCCTTCTAAGGGCAGAAAGGTATTACCTACACAGGACCAATGTAACAAAAAAAAAAAAGGTTTAAATCAGCCTTATATATGAGGTTTGGGAAGTCCCATCCCCAGCCCCCTGGCTCCACCCCTCTCTATACACTAATCAGGTTAGACATGGTCTAATTCAACACTAATGATCTTGTTCTCTTTGCGCCTATAACAGTATTTGACTTAATTAATATTTAGGTTGTGAGGCCAGTTTGAATGTCCATAATTAGTTGTTGTTGCGTTGCTCTTTCAATGTGGGTTTAAGGATTTTCGTTCTGAAAAGAAAAAAAAACTTTTTTTCTTACAAGAAAATGAAGATTTTCATACAATTAAATAAGGTCTTGCCACGATAATATTAAGGGATTCATTCATTCGTCTTAGAGCCCACTTTAAATTCAAGATTTTATCTGTTTTTACAACAGGCCGGCAATTTTCGACCATTTGTCATTTCGTTTGGTTAAGTCAAAACAGATAAAAATGCACACCAAAATTCGGCCGTTTGTTTGTTCGGTTAAATTTTGATTTGTCCGAGTAGAACACCGAGCAAGAAAGTGGCGGAGAGCAAAATTTGATCTAATTGTTTTAAGTTTTAAGTTGGTTCTCGGCTGCTCAAATTTTGGTCCTTGTAGTAGATTTGCTTCTTAATAGTAATTATGTGAATTAAGTCATAGCTTAGCTTAATTATTTAACGTATGTCCTTTGACTGACATGTAAAACACATAAACCACATTGTTGATTTGTCATTCAACAAACCCCTACAACATGATCTGGATCTTCTGCAATTTTCTGTCCGGATTGTATGGTGCAATTTGAAAAGAGATAGACTGAGCAAGTGGATCACACACTATTTAACATTGTCCTTGTAAAGTTTATGGTAGCATGAGCCTTATAATGGATCCACCTGCTCAGTCTATCTCTCTGAATTGCATGGTGTAATCCGGTCAGAAAATTGCAGAGAATCCTCATCCCCTGCAACTTAAATAGGGTGTGGATCGAGAGATGCTTCTTCACATATTTGAAGGTTTTACGTGCTAGCTAGTCATGTTTCAAGATCTAGTTCAGAACAAAGTGCGAGATTGGTGCACAATTTTCTTTGTTATTATTTTTTTTAAAAATAAATAAATAAAAGGAAAGGAACAGCGAGTAATGCAAAACAACGTAAAAGAAAAAGGAGAAGATAGCATCTGTCACATTCAACAGCTTATAAAAAAAAGGGTTACTAGGGTTTGGTATGGTCATGGAGACTATCCAAACTCCAATTGCATGACAATTCTCTTTGGTCCATCTCTAGGGTTTGGTGTGGTCGGTACACATGCGCTCGGACTAATTGGGACCAAGTTCTAGACACCGGTTTAACAACAAAAATCACATAATATAAGAACAAAAATTATTTGATTTGAATGATATTCTCTGATTTGTCAAAACTAATGTCGACATAGAGATAGATCTTTTCTAAAACATGTAAATGATTCCTGCACCATTTGAGGACAAAGGCAACGACGTTGAAACAATTGAGTAAATACAAAGATTAATTAATAAATCGAACGTTAATTAGACACGTAATTGACACAAAGAACATATAGTTGGAGCTTGGACAGACAAATTAATTTGGTTCGTTCATTTTTCAATGCATGAAATGGACCGCCTCATTTTGGACTGCATCCGCCTCATTTTGGCATGCATCATGCATGTAGCTAAAAGTCATGACCCAAATGGAAGCTAGCCAAACTAACTTCGATTAGTTGTGTCGACCGTCTTGAAATTATAATTAGATAATATTTGTACCTTTCACGAGCTATATATCTTCAGCTTCGTTGGTTTTTTAGTCAACCTTGGTAGCGTTCCCACCCTATATATATTTTTTTCTTCATGGAATTAACTATTATGGTCGGTTAAGTCTGCGGGTTTTCTTTTTTTATTTGATGGAAAACTCTTATTGGGGCGGGTCATATGCTTGTTAAGCATTATTGAGTGGATTAGTTGACTGGAATATATGGTTCAGATTAGCAGGGGATCTCGGTGTCAAGATTGCCTCCTATTATTTGCCATCCCATGATCTAGTCATTGGAACAAGCAATATTGTTTTTTGGCTATAAAATAAGTGTATTATTTTATGTTAGGAATTACTTTACCCCCAGATAGCCAAATTTTATGAAGTGGACGCAGTTGACTTCATCTGCTGTCTAGATTTCTATCAGGGCGGCCAATTGTGGGAGGGGAGTGTCTACCGAGCGAATCACTATCATATACCCAATGTCACCATAATATCTTTCTCTAATTTTTTTTGGCGTCTAGAGAATTGAATTATATATGGTACCTAACTACATACAAACGAATCACGGAGAGATCAGCGCAGGAACTACCACTTATGATCTTCCACTTAAGTCATTGATTTGATTTTGAGGAGAGTCGAATTCAAGAACAAATCACCTAAATCACATAATCCTAAGTGTTACCCGGCTCTATCTTCAATCTTTTTGAGAGATTAAGCACTTGGAGGTGTAGTTTATTTGAGGAGAAATCCGACAAAATAGTACAGCAAATAGGTCATAATTAGTTATCATAAGGGGGACTGAAGAACTTTTACCATTCTTCATGATTAACTGATCTTGGATATTAAATTTCTCATTCCATAGATATGGATCTTGTGGCAAGGCTAGATATACTATAATTGAAAGGGTACTAACTCGATCAAAAAGAAAGAAAGAAAGAAAGAAAGAAAAGGGTATCAACTCAGATCGAGAATCTCAATTCTCAACAATCTAACACCTCTCTGGGTCTATCTGTTTGCCAGTAATTGTAGTTTATTTATAATTACCAAAAAAATGTTGCTTATTTATGAGAAAATTGTTTGTTCTTACTTTTATAGCAAAAAAAATAAATAGCTGATCTAACATTAATTAATGAAATTTATTTTTTAAAACAACGAGACAATTCTTGCAGAAAAGTCCACATACATGAATTTATGAAAGATTCTCCTAAGAATTTCATAGAATTTGCTTTTAGCATAAAAAACCAGCAAAATAACAATAATTCATGGATTTTGCCTTAGCATATATAGGTAAGGTAACAATTATAATCCCTCTAAATACCTATCTCTATTTAATACACACGTGCATTGCTTAGGTCGACTAACACCACCACTACATGCAATATAAAAAAGAAAAAATGAATAGTAATTTAATTTTGATTAAAAAACCTGCAAAAGCATTATTAATTAGCCTGTGAACCCAAGTCAACACAAATAATTATTTATCAGTAATCGTTTTAATTTGATGAAAGCAATCTGTAACACGTGCAAGGTGCTAATCAATTGGCCGGGTGGAGAATTATTTGAGTGGCAGGGGACCGAGGGGTTTCGATGCCCCGCTTTAGGTGGATCTAATTAAAGCTCAAGTCACGTAGCCGATTTTGGACACCAAAAAGAGAGAAAAAAAAGGAGAAACATTTGGTGATAGAGAGTAGAGAGAAAGGAAACGGACACTACAAAAAAAGGTTTATAGTGGCGGTCGCTAAAAACGCCGCTAAAGGGTATTTTTCGCGGCGTTTTTAAAAAAAACACGGCTAAAGGAGGGTCTTCAGCGGCGGTCGTTTTAGTAGTGGTCACCGACCGCCGCTACAGACCCTCATTTGGCCGCGATTTGCAAAAAAACGCAACTAAAGAGATACCTGTAGCGGCGGTCATTGACCGCCGCTAAAGGGAAAATCTTCGGTGTCTATAGCGGCGGTTTGGCTGACCGCCGCTATAGAAATCGGGTCTACAGCGGCGGTCACTCTGACCACCGCTGCATCTCCTACCTTTAGCAGCGGTTTTAAAATAAACCGCTGAAAAAAATAGAAAAATAAAATTTGATGTCGTTGAATTACCTTTAGCGGGTACATCAGCACAAGGATGGCAAGAAAATTGGAATATAACCTAATTGGGGCAATTTTCGCGCACGTGTCGGTTTTTTGTCATAACTTTGGCTACGAGTACCCGATTCGCGCCCATGACCCCAATTCGGAAAGCTCTTTTCGGCGCGCATGTCGTGGTCATTGAGCTATGCTTCGGTGCACCTCGTTTCGAGCCCTAAATCCGTTGTTTTCCCTCTCAAAAACCTATTTTTAGTTATGATTTTCTTTCCTTTACCGTTTAGGAATTATTTTTGAACCCGATTTGAGTCATATTTTGGTAGTCTATTTAATTTTGGTAAAATCCTATTAGGGATGAGATTTTAGCCCGGCTTATGGTTTTTTTTGGGACATACACGATTTAAAATTACTATCGCCAGTAGCTTTGTTCTTGACTGTAGGAGAATCCTCTACTTTCAAATTGGTAGGCAAAGCAAATTGTTTCTCCTTAAAAAAGAATGAACATAACTATGTATTTATTTAATACTAAGTATAATTTTTTTAAAATACTATTACAATTTACTAAAAACACATAACTACAAAATGTAATTTATTATTAAAAAATTTAAAAAACATGTAATTGAAAAAAAACAAAAACAAAAGAGGAATGATCCATCACCCCCTTTCCTTTCCCCTCCCAAATTCTCCCTCCAAATCCCCCCTTTCCCGCCCAACCCCAAATTCCCCCTTTCCCGTCTCTCTCTCTAAGTCTCCCTATCTCTAAGTCTCCCTTTGAAAAATCTCTCACTCTATCTCTCGCCCTCTCGCCCTCTCTCGCCTTCTCTCGCCGCCTCACCCCAAATTAGAATGTACTTTATAGATTTCAAGTTTAAGCATGCCAAACTCAGATACTCCCCAGTCCTCCCGCGTTCATTCAGTTGGGGTTTAGGGTTTTCAAGCTCTCTCTCTCTTTGTCTCTCAGATTCTACGTGAGTCCTCTATTCTCACTCTCGCTTTCTTCGATCTTGCGCTTTGTCTGCATCATATTTGTCATTCCTAGGGTTTTTTTTCACTTCTTCTGTCCTTGGTTGTTGGTTTCGATCTGATTTCAGCAAGCTATTGAGGTTTTTGAAATTCGTGATTTGGGCTTTTAGGGTTACACCTGCTGCTTCAATTACAACTTCAGCTCCAGTAGTGCCCCCACTGGGAGAAGCAAAGCGGGAAGTGGTTAGGTTCTTTCATCTTTATACTTCTAATGCATGAATATTTTTCTCAAGAGACTTATACTTGAAGGTAATTTTTTCCTTTGAAATTTCTTACTTGCAGCAAGGCTCAATGGCTATGTTCCTCCAAATAAAGAGGTGATTGTATATTGGTGATTGTTTGGCTTTAGTTATGCAATTCCTTAATTCTGCATTGGTTGTTCAAATTATGTTGTTTGTTTGAAGCTGAGTTAGTCAAATCAAGGAAGATTTGGTTCTTGAGGATTCTTGTCTTCATGTGCTTGTCAAGGGAATTTTTGATGTAGTGATTGCCCCTTCTCTGTCGGATTAAAATGCAAGGCAAGACAAATAAAGAAGTCGAAGTTAATTTCCTGTATTCTTGTTTGTTACTGATGCTTTTGCTTCCTTGATTTCTGGTTTCTACCAAATCGCTATATATTAGGAGTCTCTTGGTAATTCAACTTTTCTAGTGGCAGAGGGGAATAATGTCCTGCCCTGCGGTAATTGATGAAACAATTAAGAAAGGGAGCCTGATATCCTGTTAACTATAGCGCTTTAGTTATCGAACCATACACTATAAATTTGGTGTACTCTGTGACCAGTCTTGTGTAATTGCCTGACACTCTCCTTAGGTTGCAAGTTATGGAGCCTCTATGATGGACTATAACATCTTGACAATGTCAATTGCACCACGGGATATACATGAAGATCAGGTACAGTTTGCTTTGGAGAGATGGGATACTGTTAGGAATATTTTAATTGGCTTTACTTCGTATGTAATTGTGGTGTACTTCCTGAGATATTGAGGTTAATGAAGCTTCTGTGAAGAGCTGAAGACTGCAGTACAAAACAGAATATTTCTTCAGAAATTCAAGTTAGCTTGGAGTCAGATGCAAGTCAGACAGAAACGCGAATTAAAGAAACGACTGAAACAGAAATTGGTTAGTTCGTTTCTAACTAAATGAGTGACGTCATACCTGACCCAAGAAGCCCAGAACTTTCTACTCCTAACCGAAAAACACCCGTAGCTTTTAACTCCCTTCCTTCTTTGAAGATTCAGAACTTAGAAATTTCGGGAGATTGTGCCTTCAACGTGAAACTCTCTCTAATCTCTTGTTGCTCTGTTTTCTAAGTCTTTGATTGTGTGAGAACTGAGAATGGAGCCTTGAAAAGTAAAACCCCTCTCATAGTACTCTCAGTTCGAGTTGATTGATCACCGTCGTTATTTCCCCAAGAAGAAATTCGAGATTTCGGAGGTTGCTGAAATCTTGAAGGTCCAAGTGCCCTGTTCGAAGAGTTGCTATTGTTGTGAGTTCACAATGGGAAACGGCAAGGTATGGACAGCGTGGTAAGGTTTGTAGTTTTTCGAATGGACGAGAGGTTCTCGATCCCTGCTATGGTGCAGATCTGAACGGTGTGGTTCGGGTAAGAAAACAAGTGTGTTAGACTAGGATTATGGTTATTCTTGAGTCTATGGATCACCTTGTATTTCGAGTTTGAAAAACTAGTGGAATCGTTACCCGGTCTAAGGACCCGGAGAGTTTTTATCTCTTGGAATTTGTTTCCAAGAGATTTTCTCTTCGTAACCAATCTTGGTGTCTCTTGTGGTGATTTATATTGTTTATATTGTTCTTGATTAAAGGGTTAATAATCTTGAACTGCATACTGAAGTTTTAGGTGATTGTGTTTTGTGAAAGAATCTTGATTATCGATTCTAGTTTAATTGATTTACTGATTAATTGTTTTTCTTGACATTGCTGTGAGAAGTGATTGTATTGAACTTACTGATTTGTTTTGTGAAGTTTGTGCAGAAAATTAGTATTAATCGAAAAGAGTTATAGTTTAAGTTTTAGAACCTATTCACCCCCCCTCTAGGTTAAGTTGGTATCTGATTGAGTCTTAAACAAGTCTGTTCAATTGGTATCAGAGGAGATCTCGATTCCTTAGACTCAATATTATAGAGATGGACAGAAGTCAATCTCTAGGGGTACCACCATACTTTGATGGTTCTAACTACGCCTATTGGAAAGTTAGGATGCGTGCATTCCTAAAATCCATAGACGAAAGAGTTTGGACAGCAGTGACAAATGGTTGGGAAAAACCTACTGTGACGGTAAATGAAGTCACTACTGAAAAGAGTTCACAGCTTTGGAGTTCAGCTGAAAGAGAAACAGCCGGCTGGAATAGCAAGGCAATTAATGCCATTTTTATGAGTGTGTCCGCTGAGGAGTTTATTAGGATTTCGAATTGTGAAACGTCAAAACAAGCTTGGGACATTCTCTGTACAACCCATGAAGGAACCAAGGTTGTTAGAGACTCTAAATTGCAAATGAATATTTCTAAGTTTGAGGAACTTAGAATGAGAGAGGATGAATGCTTTGATGACTTTAATGGAAGACTCACCAATTTGGTAAATTCAAGTTTTAGTCTAGGTGAGAAGATGTCTGAATCTAAAGTAGTTCGTAAAGTTTTGAGATCACTTCCGGATAGATTTAGACCTAAGGTGACTGCTATTGAAGAGAGCAAGGTATTGGATTCTATCAAACTAGATGAACTTGTAGGATCTCTTCAGACCTATGAAATGACTCTTCCAGCAACAAAGAAAGGAAAATCCATAGCTTTGAATACTATAGAAGAGGACTCAGGTTCTGAAGATGACTTGTTTGATGAAGAAGACATGGCCTTGTTCGTTAAAAGATTTGGGAAAGCTTTTAAATTCAACAAGAGCAGAAATTGGAAAGGTCAAAAATCCAATTCGAAATCTTTTGTGAAACCAAGCTGGAAGAGTGATGAACATGGTGATAAAGCTGAAAAGAAAGAGTTCAAGAAGAAGCAAGGACAAGGGCTACAATGTCATGGGTGCAAAGGCTTTGGACACTTTAAAGTTGAATGTCATACTTACTTGAAATCGAAAGGGAAGAATGCTATGAAGGCAACACTTTCAGATTCTGACATAGAGTCAAATTCCTCAGATGCAGAAACTTCAAATAATGATAAGGTAAATTTTCTTGCATTTACATCTTCTATTAAAACTGATGAGTTTACTGATTTTGATGATGCAGAAACAAGTATCATCGAGGATGTTGATGAGCTTGAGGGCCTAAAAGAAACTTATCAAGAGTTATACGAGGAAAGTGTTAAAATTAAGAGGGAAAATGTCTCAACCTCTAAGAAAATAGTTCTTGTTGAAAAAGAAAGAGATGAACTAGCTGGAAAACTAGTAGAGAAAAATGATATGATTCAAGAACTTATGTCTATGAACATCTCTCTAGAAGATCTAGCATCTGACCTATCAAAGGAGTTGGACCTAGTTAAAGAACAGCTTAAGAAATTTTCATGTGGTTCCAGCAAGCTTAATAAAATGCTAAGTATGGGACAATCGGATGGGAATAAAAGAGGATTAGGTTTTAATCATACTACTGCATCATCTACATCCTCAAACAAGGTAATGTTTGTGCCATCCACCCAGAAAATTCAGAGTGCTCCTGCTCCTCAAGTAAAGGTAAACAAGGTAGTTACTTCTCCAGCTCCTGTTCTGATTAAATCTAAGTTTTCCAGATTTATTCCTAAGTGTTTCCATTGTGGTAAAATTGGTCATACTAAGCCTAAATGCTTTGATCTCTTGAGAAATGGAAAAAGACATGTTTCATCATTTTCAAATAATATATCTAAGGCTGAATTTGATAAGTTGCTGAGTCAAGTGAACATGTTATCTCAACAAATTCAGCTTATAAATCAAAAGCTAAGTCCTGCTATTAATCAAAAATTAGTTTGGAAAAAGAAGGACATAACTTCTAGTAATGCAACTCACATTGTCTTTTAGGCAAAAATGTTTTGTCAATAAATTCATATGTTTTAATCATGATTAAATAGATTGAATATAATTTTGTCTTAATTTGTTTTTAGTATAACTGATTTTAGTTATATTCTAATATGTCATTAAGACTATTTTTTTTTCAAAGTGATTATTCTGTAATAGCATGATTTTTGTGTGTGCTAGTAGTCTGCTTTGTAACTTTCTGGAATTTATTGATAAGTTGTAGCTATTGTTATGATGATTGTTAGTAATGAGGATATAGAAGTCTATGCAAAATTTTTCTTAGGATAGAACTATGGTCTATCTGAGAAGAATGAAGAACTTTGTTCGACTACAAGGGTGAAAAGTAGTGCCAAAAATTGGCTAAGTATAAAAATTGTTTTCGCTCGAGCGCTGATCAGGCAAGGATCGAGCTACAACTCTCTGGAGCAACTTTGCTCGAGCAGTTGACAAGCGGGACTCGAGCGACAACACACTGGAAAACATTTTTTTAACTAGATATCACTTTCCAATTTTACCCTTAATGAGGTGTTAACCTGCTTTTGACCTAATGTTTTCGACACTTTTCGAAACTTCTCAAGTCTTCATCTTCCCTCTTTGCGCCGCTCCTCTCTTCTTACTGCTATATACCTCACTTGATTTCCCACTTACATCTCAAGTGCTATTTGTTTAAACATCGATTAGATCTTCAACAAGGTACTCATTTCTCTCTCACTTCATTTTTTTTCAATTAAAAATGGAAGATTTGTTAGTGAATGCATTTCAGTTTTATTTCTCTGCAAATATTCTGAAGTTAGAAGTTTATTTGGAGTTTATCTGACCACAGTGCTATAGTGTATTTTAGCTGGGAGAAGAGAACTTGTTCGGCTACAATGGAGGAAAGAGTGAAAATTTTCTAAGTGTTGGATTAATGGGCTGCGAGATATACAGTTGTGTGTTTAGTTTCATTAAAGAGCACATAGAAGTACAAGCCCATGTGTTAAAAAGAAAAAGCTCTTTCACGTAAGTCTCTTTGTTGAAAAGTCCACTAACACTTTAAAAAGTTTTAAACCACCTTTCCCATTTTACCCTTTGAATCACCTTTACCCTAACACCTTGCCGACACTTTCTTTAGTTCTCTTTGTTTTACTTTTTGTGCCGCTCGTGTTCTTCTCTTTAGCACCGTGGGTCTCTTGTACTGCACTTTGGTTCTCATCTGTTCTTTGTTTGAATCTTTACTCAACTACTATTTGATTAAACATCACTTAGTCCACGACAAGGTACAAATCTCTCTCTCTTCATTTATTATTGACTAAATGCGAGATTTATGATTACTTGTGGTCCCGAAATCAGTTCGGGTTGTCTCCTAGTGTGGGTTTTGTATTTCCTTTTCTTATTGCATGTGCTTCTCACTCTATTACATGAATTTGTTACTCTAAGTTTACACTTGTGCCAATTTTTTTTATAAATATAAAAACTTGGTTTTCAAAATTTCCCCATTTGTCGTATAAGTCATTTGTTTTGAAATTACTGATCAATCTCCCTAATAATGATTTTTATATAGAGCAATGGGTAAGTATTAGTTAGTCTTAAAAAAACTAAAATCCAGATTTCTTGGAAAAATCGATTAGTCAGTCTCAAATGCTTATTCGGTTACATGGTTAACATGATTGGGGGATATAATGTTATAAGCATAAAAATTCTTATGGGTTTTGCTGCCAAAGTGTTTTTAAAGAGTTATCTATGGTACCCATCAATTTCGGCACTTCATTTCAAAAGATTTACAAATTTTTCAAAATCTAAGGTTTATAATGTTTTGCCCCTTTTTCAAAAACTTGCTAAATGGTTATGTATTTCTTTATCATTTTTCATGTGTTTCTTTCATGCTATTGATTGCATTTATTAAATCTAGATTCACCATATATGCAGATTTTTGAAGTAGTTGAAATCTAGGTTTTTCTAAATTTTCCCTCATTACAAAATAGTCAATATTTGAGAAATTATTTTGCTATTTTTGTAATAATTGCTTCTCTTAAGTGTACTGCAGTCATAATATTCTCAGTTAACTTTAATAGTGCAGTTTCAATTAATAAAATTGTTGGTTATTGAGAATATGAGTATTTTGCTTAAGTGAACAATATGAGAGATTATTTAAATAGTTTTAAAAGCATGTGAGTCAATTAGTAAAAATAAGAAATTTGTGATATTGAAAATATAAAGTTCAGTAACCCTGCAAGCATATATTAAATGAGTCATTCATAATATGTTGCTTTCTAATTTCAGTTGTCATATTCTTTAAGGAACATATATGATATCTTAGTTGCTTGATATACAATAGATTTTGGAGGATTGAAAATTACATTGTATGCATTCGGGTCCTATGAATATTCTTTTGGTATCATAATTTTTTTTTAAGAAAACAACAATTCTAGATATTTTATTATTAAAAATTCTGATTGAATTAATATAGTGTTTCTTTTCAATAATGGGATGGCTTAAAAGTTCATTTCTTTATCTTATTGTTGGATATGAAACTATATTATCTGTCACATTGAATATATTGGTCTATTAGTTATTTTTCCATACCTATGCATTCCATGTGAAATTTCTTTTGTGGAAATATGATCTTTTGTCTTCATGTACAGAACTTTGTTATTAGCTCTGAAAAATCATTGTGATATGTTAAAAGTGATGTGCATTAAAGATGTTTGTTTCATGGCTCTTTATTTCTGTTTTATATGGGATTCATATTCGAATATATTTGGTCATGTTGGTTGTTCCCATGTGGTTATGCAATACATGTGTTAATTTTTTAATGGACGTGCATTTTATCTGCAGCACCATAAATGGTTATATGACTATAATGATGTGGCATACTTTGTTGTCATTACTGTTTGATGTTGATGTAGAGAATGGATCTTCCATAATTACAAATGATCCATTGTCGTTGTTGATATTAAATGAGAGTGTTATATATTGAGGGGGAGTAATACTCTAAACAACTACTGAGGAAGAGAACTACGACAATTCTGAAGATTCTGAATAGTCCTTTTTGGTTCACTTTTTCCCAAAAAGGGGAAGTTGTATTATTATCTCACTTTTTGTGTTATGTTCTTAGGTCTATCTCTAAAACTGCTATGTTTCATATTGATATTTGCACAAACTGGTTGGGATAATTGCTAATAGTATACTTGATGAGCTGTGATATTATTGAATTGGATTGTGACACTTGTGATATTTTGCAGTGCACATATTCTATTTTGTGTTAAATCTGATAATAGATTGAGAGATGTTGCATTGAAGTGTATTGCATTTGTTTCACTTCTTGTTCAATTTGGATATTATAAGTCTATAAATATGATGTTTGTCTATTATAAGAATGAGAATACAAATTGTCTATCTAGTTTTTGTTGACCCTGGAGGTTCTGTTGGGCATTGAATAATATGATATTCAAACAATTTCAATAACATGGTGTTTTGTTGTTGGCCGATAGTAATATTTTGTTTGATGTGTGATTTTTATAATGATAAAGTATTGTTGTAAGTGGGTTCTCTTTCAGGTCTATATACTCTTTTAAAAATATGTCTATCACACGTTTATTGGTCCACGAATATTATATTGCAAGTGCTTTGATGAATTTTTGCAAAATATTTTGACTGAGCTTTTAATAGCTGACACGTGTTAGTTCCATAGTATTTTCTGCTGAAATATGTTTTCTGTTTTGATGAAATTCTTCATTGGATGATCTTGAGTATCGTATGATATTTGTACCGTGAACCATATCATTTGTCTCATTTGGTTTTTACATATAGTTCCTATTTTGTTTGTAACATCATAAATGATTCTTGGTTTAAGTTTCTTTCTTATATTGAAAATGTATTTCATATGTCTCACTTCTTGGTCTATTTGGATATTACAAGTCTATTAAAGAAGATGATTGTTTTTATTGATGATAGACATGATATGTTGGTTGGAGACATAGTTTTGATTTTTCTCCTTTGGCCTAATTCTTAAAAAAAAAAAAAAGAGTAGTTGATGTTTTGTTTCATCTGTGTATATTGTTACTTTTCATTTGCTGCATATGCATCTTTATTTTGGAACTATATGTTTGTAGTTTACTTCTGTTGGCATTGCTACTGCTCATGACTCTGATTGACTTCCCTTTGGCTCACTTCTTGCCAAAAGGGGGAGCATATTATGTGCCTTCATATTATGTGCCTTCTGCTGTTGTGTATATATTTGATATACTACTGTGTATTTTTTATGTATATCTTGTTGAACTGCAGTTTATGTTTCTTTTATGTCATGATCCACTGAACATCTATTATTCCTTTGCTATATGGAGACTTTCTCATTTAGCTGGTTGGGATTGTTAGAAGTAGATGTGTCTTGGTTGTATTTTTATGAAATGATTATTGTTGCGTATTTGCTGCACTTGGATTGTTAGTAGAGTGTAGTTATACTTGTGCTTGTGAAGCATATTGTGCTAACACTTAGGGGGAGAGTTTATCTATCTTCCATATATCTACAAAATGAATACTTGTCTCAGGGGGAGAGTAGTATCCTAAAATGTTATGATTAACTCTTTTTGTTTGTATGTTAATCCTGCTCTAATGATATTAAAGATTGTATTTTGCTGAGGTGTTGTATGCAGGTATTTGGAAATCTCAGGAAGTTATAGAATAGGCTATGATAGAGTTTATAGGCTTGTCTTATGTAAATGGGTTCTGTGGTGGTGATCAGCAGAATCCATGTCCTAGGGGTTGGGATTGTGTTTGTCACGAAGTAAGCCAAAGGGGGAGATTGTTAGGAATATTTTAATTGGCTTTACTTCGTATGTAATTGTGGTGTACTTCCTGAGATATTGAGGTTAATGAAGCTTCTGTGAAGAGCTGAAGACTGCAGTACAAAACAGAATATTTCTTCAGAAATTCAAGTTAGCTTGGAGTCAGATGCAAGTCAGACAGAAACGCGAATTAAAGAAACGACTGAAACAGAAATTGGTTAGTTCGTTTCTAACTAAATGAGTGACGTCATACCTGACCCAAGAAGCCCAGAACTTTCTACTCCTAACCGAAAAACACCCGTAGCTTTTAACTCCCTTCCTTCTTTGAAGATTCAGAACTTAGAAATTTCGGGAGATTGTGCCTTCAACGTGAAACTCTCTCTAATCTCTTGTTGCTCTGTTTTCTAAGTCTTTGATTGTGTGAGAACTGAGAATGGAGCCTTGAAAAGTAAAACCCCTCTCATAGTACTCTCAGTTCGAGTTGATTGATCACCGTCGTTATTTCCCCAAGAAGAAATTCGAGATTTCGGAGGTTGCTGAAATCTTGAAGGTCCAAGTGCCCTGTTCGAAGAGTTGCTATTGTTGTGAGTTCACAATGGGAAACGGCAAGGTATGGACAGCGTGGTAAGGTTTGTAGTTTTTCGAATGGACGAGAGGTTCTCGATCCCTGCTATGGTGCAGATCTGAACGGTGTGGTTCGGGTAAGAAAACAAGTGTGTTAGACTAGGATTATGGTTATTCTTGAGTCTATGGATCACCTTGTATTTCGAGTTTGAAAAACTAGTGGAATCGTTACCCGGTCTAAGGACCCGGAGAGTTTTTATCTCTTGGAATTTGTTTCCAAGAGATTTTCTCTTCGTAACCAATCTTGGTGTCTCTTGTGGTGATTTATATTGTTTATATTGTTCTTGATTAAAGGGTTAATAATCTTGAACTGCATACTGAAGTTTTAGGTGATTGTGTTTTGTGAAAGAATATTGATTATCGATTCTAGTTTAATTGATTTACTGATTAATTGTTTTTCTTGACATTGCTGTGAGAAGTGATTGTATTGAACTTACTGATTTGTTTTGTGAAGTTTGTGCAGAAAATTAGTATTAATCGAAAAGAGTTATAGTTTAAGTTTTAGAACCTATTCACCCCCCCTCTAGGTTAAGTTGGTATCTGATTGAGTCTTAAACAAGTCTGTTCAGATACTATGTAGGTTTTTATGTTGCTAAGAAAAAAAAATAGATGTATATGATAGTTGTTAGTATAATTGTGGATCTTTCTTCTTATTATTTTCCATCACAGAAAGGAGAGAGCTAGTAGGCATTGTTCCAAAGACGGATTGAAAGCAGCCCATTCCCCAAATTATGCACACAAAAGATGGCACTGCATGAGGTAGATTTTCTGGTATAGGTGCTGATTATTACTGTACAGTGTATCAATCTTGTGATCTAGGACTATACTGTTTTCTTTTCTCTGTACCTTTCAGCGTGTTTGAGAGTATGACACTCCACTTGAAGACTGACTTTTGTCATTTTGATATGAAGAAGGAATTTTTTGTGGCAGCCCCTAAATACGTGGAACACATGTATGGTTTCGTTGAGTTTCTCCAAGGACGATCTGCATTGATATTCACTTCTCAAAGGGCTGGCTTTTCAAAGAGCTGATGTCTAAAAGCAGGGAACCTTCGGTCTCTTCTTTGCATTTAAGTTTGTCCATCCTGTACATGTTTCAGCTTGTATTCTGCTTAAGATTAACTTTTCTTTTAAAGTTTCCTTAACCTATGGAATGGGGATAAGGAAACATGCTGTATGAAATCTCAAGGATATCCAAGAGATTGTGCACTTAAGGTAGATATTCTGAAGCACCACACTTGTTCTATGAACGATTATCATTATATGCTTCTACCTGCCTTGAATGGGATTCAGTTTTAAGTCTAAACTCTATTGTAGTTCTTTTGATGTTGTTGCACTACCAAAACGGAAAATCGAAAATCAATGATGAAGTATATTTTGTTTTATTCTCGTTCTTTTTTAATTTTTTATATCCAATAAATTATAATTATTAAAATAAATTTGTATTACCTATTAAAAAAACATGTATATGAAAATATAGGAAAAAATTAGTATCGCATTAAGATGCTAGCAAAAGCAAAAAAAAAAACTTACAAAAAAAAACTGGCACAGACGAGACCGCCGCTAAATGTCTATGCCAGCGTTTCAGCGAGGAAGTCAAAATTGCGTTCGGGTCTATAGCGGCGGTCGTGATCGCCGCTAACCGACCGCCGCTATAGACCCGAGGTCCTCACCAGCGGTTCCGAAAACCGCCACGATATATCTATCCCGACGGAGATATAGCGGCGGTCGCGCCGCTGCTATAGGCCAAAATGACCTATAGCAGCAGTTTTTTGACCTATAGCAGTGGTCACCGACCACTGCTATAGGCCCTTTTTTTAGTAGTGAGATATATATAGGAACATTGGATTAATGCGTGTATGTAGGGAAGATGGACCCCGACTCTGGGGTTGGTTGGACTTTGATGTTCCTCCGTTACGTACTAAAGGGCAAGAATAACATTAACAGTACAGCAGCAGCATATTCCAAGAGCATGCATTTTAAGGAATAATCCCCTCTCACAAGCCAGTACGATCTACTCAACTGTATCGTGTGGTGGTTAGAACATAAGTGCCTAAATGCAGGGTTTGTTTGGAAGAGAAGAGGGAGAGTACAACGAGTATTTGTTCCTTTGTTTTTTGTTTTTTTCTTTCAAATAATTCTAATTCTATGCTTAAGAAATTTCTTTATTAATTTGTTTCAACGTTCTCTGCTTAAGAATGTCCTTCCGTCTAATCCCAATTACCTTGAAACTAGCCACAATCGATTGAGCGGTCAACCCTTATCAGTTGCTAATTTTGACCGACTAAGCTTGTTGTAGTTACCAATTTTGAGCAACCCAGCATTGTCTTAGTTATTAATGGTAAATAGTTTAAGTGACCAAGTCTGGTTAGAGTTAATAATTTTGCGCGACCTAGCATTGTCATAGATAACAATTTTGGACAACCAAGCACATTCATAGTTAACAATCTTGAGTACCTAAGCCTTGTTGTAGTTAATAATTTTAGACGACCAACCGCGCGAGTTGCCATGTGAAAGATATCTTCAATAACCAACATGCAGTCAATTTCGATTTGAAAGCTTTAATACGAGAACATAAAATCAAGATTGACACAATAATTTCGTGTATATATAATATCATCCATCCCTGAGTAGTTTAGTGGTAAGGGCAACACTTGGAGTTATGTGATTGGAACGCAAAATTCTGAGTTCAATTTTCTTCAAAATCAAATAGGTGACTTAAGTGGAAAACCTGTGATTTGTCTTTTCGAGGTTTGCTTGAACAATTCTAAGTTTGATTCGGTCTAGACTCAAGGTTGGTGGATTCCTCGGATTTGTTTGTAGGTTTGATAGGTACCACTTTGTGTAGAAAGATTATGCACAATTTCTATCGTTACTCAAAAAATAATTTTTTTTGTATGAGACTAGAGTGACGAGAACCAATAACAAAAATATTTTATTGGAAAAAAGTTGAATCCTACTATATATCACTTTCAACCTTCCTAGTGATGACAAAGGGAAACGAAGACAATTCTGATTATATAACCTTAATCATGGACGTACAAGAAAAGATACAGCCCAAGCTTTGGTTATTGCTTTATGATAAAAGAAACCAAAAATAAATAAATAGAACATGAATAAGGTGAAAGAATTCGTAATTACTTATTGAACTAGATAGTGTAATACTCAATGTACTAGTAACTGAACCTAAACGGGGTTGAATAGGTTCTCTAAATTTTTTGTCATTTTTAATTTCACAACTGTACACTCTCACAAGATTGTCAGCAAACTTCAATGACACTAATCTCAACAATATAATATGCAGAATGAACAAAACAATATGGACAAGGTAATACCGATTGTCAATGCTACAATATATCGAAGATTATCTTTCTAAATCAAAGACATATATGAATAACAATTATAACAACAACAATAAATCATCTACGAAATCACAATTACACAAGATAACACCAAGAGTGATGATGAAGAGGAAACTCATTTGAAAGAATCTTTCAAGAGGTAAAAACTCTCCGGCCCTACGCCGGCTTAAACGAATCTACTAGAAACTTCAAACTGGGTACACAATGATCAATAAACTACCCAATACCCCGTTGCTAGTCTACCCAACTGTTACCTTACCTGGAATACAACATCCAGATTTGCACCTTGCAGGGAACGAGAAACTCATCTTCCATTCGAAGTCTGATTCCAAAATCGATCTACGCAGCCAAGCTAATATTTCCAATTTTCCACACACCCATGTGCAATCAGCTCTCAATCTTGGTATATCTTTAGCAACCTCTATACTCTATGGAGTCGGAGTGACGGTTTTCACGAAGTTTTAAGACTTCTTGAATCTTGGGAGAAGCTGTTAAAATCGTTACAACAGTCTTTTACCAATTCTGACCAAACTGTACGTGAACTCTGATCAAATTTCGAGTGATTCACAAACATCACCCTCCAACTTCACGTTAATAAATTATAAGCATACTTCAATCAAATCTTAAACATTCCCAAACAATCACCAATTCTGTTGAACCGCTGAACTTGAGCAAGACTTCATTAAACACAAATATCTGAAATAACACAGACACACATGAAGTTTTTACACCAACTAAAATACATCTACACTTGTGCGATTTGAATTTTTCCCCGTGATGATATAACATTAGATCCAAAATTAAAAAGATCTCATCGAGGATTCGTCAAATTTAAACAATGGCATATTTAATAAATTAGCTGAAATGAGAATGAATTGACATAAAGCATAAAATTCTTCAAGTTACTGCATTTGAATGATCAATTATCTGTTTTGGAAAAAAAAAATGCTCAATTATCTAATATCTCAAAACCATACATCCTTAGTTATTGCGAGATGCATAAATGCCATAATTAAGTTAGAAAGAGAGATCGAGTCTGAATCCTCTAAAAGAGAAGTACCTTTAAGTCATGTAATATTTGTTTTCGCTCTTTCCAAATTACACCATGGATTTCAGACGTACTCAAACCATTCCTTTTTCTTGATCTTCCATTGAGCATATATACTTCGTATTTCAAGAGATCCATATTGACTACTGTGGTTGTCTTTTAAGGCCCTAACACGAAGTCAATGCATTCGGCCTCTTTGTTCCGCCCATGGAAATTATTTGATATGTATCTGTTGTATGACTTTGGGCCCAGCCAAGACCAAATGGGAGTCCATTACTTAGGCCTGAGGCAACTAACAATCTCGCCTTTAGAGTCGCATACGGTCTGATATGTAGTGTTTAACGAGTGTCTCTTGGTCTTGCCAGCTAGCTCTCTTTATCATACGGAGAGGAGGGTTTAACTAGTGTCGTTCCCTGCCAGCAAAACCTCAGGCAGAGCCCGAATGTCTGGTGTCTCAATACGTACTGTCATACTGAATAATCTTTTGTAAGGAGTAGCAATTTCGCATTTTCTTTTCCTTTTGTTGAATATATTAGTAGGACTGTACATCAAGACCACACAACTAAAAAACCGACCTTTAGCAGCAGTCGGAAATCGGCGCTATAGACCTGAAGAGAAATTTTTTTTGCGGCGTTTCAAGGTATTTAGTAGCGTTTGTAAAACGCCGCTATAGACTACTCTACAACAGTGTTTTGTAAAACTCCGCTAAAGACTAATTTTACAAAATGCTACTATATGTCTTTAGCAGCGGTTTAAAACGTTGTTGTATGTCTGATTTTGGTTTGCGTTTAAACACCTATTGCAGTGTTTTTGCAATCGCCGCTAAAGGTCTATACTAGTGTTTTATTTTTTATTATTTTTTCCAGCGTTTTAGAACGCCACTATATCAATATTAAAAACGATGTAATAGATACATGTGTACAAATTTGCATTTTTTTTCTATATTTTCCTTTAATACAAATTTTATTACGAAAATTAATTGGTTGATACAAAAAAGAGAAAAATGTAATAAAACAAAATATATTTTATCATCGACTCAATAACCACGTCTTACAAGTTTTGCAACAAATACAAATAAGTTCTAAACTATAACAAGTAAGTACGTAATGACATTTAACAACAAATAACTATAACTTTAATCCTTAGCAGCTTCAGCACCTGCACTGGCACAATCTGCACCACCAACACCATCAATATTGTCTGCAATTGCAATATTAGAAAATTAGCAAACAATAATGACATGAACAAAGTTAAAAATAAATAAATACAAACACAAGAGCTTAGTACACACTTAAAATCAAATTAATGGCAGTCTTCATTTATGTTAGTATCTTACCAGGAAATATTTTCAGACTTGCATGAGATGATCTATGAATTGATGGTGGAACCTGGTCGAGATTAGAATTGACAATATTTTAGTTTTCACGTTGCTCCTACAAAGTTAAACAAACAATTAACTAGGAAAATACATAAATAGAATCAATAGTGATTATGTGAGGGTAAGTAACTAAAATTTCTACTCAGGCTTTAGCCATCATTTGGATTGTAGACTCCATAGCCTTCATTTTATCCCGAATTTCCAATATTTTCTCGTTATTAGAGAATGTAGATTGAGTTGATATTTTGCTGGTGTTGGTAGGATAAGATGAAGGAGTTGGTCCTAGTCCAACGCCGCGAATGCGACCATGTCGTTCTGTACCAATCACTTGTGGATAGCAGTCAGATGGTGACCAGCTGATGCTTCCACCCTTTCTAGATTGGCTCAAGGCTTGTGAAATTGTTGGATCATTCACTTGAATCTTCTTCATTCGCCTCTGGAAGAATAGAACATACAGTTAAATTATGATGGGACATTTGCACATTCAAATCAAAATTGATGTAATAGTGACATACTATTTCTCTACTACAATTCGGATTCATTGGAGACCTGACAGAACATGAATGAACCGCTTTATATAGCTCTGCTTGATCAGTTATAACTCATTTCTTTTTTTTTCTGCATCACAAACATCATATAGAATGATGAAATTGTAAATTACTTAAAAGAATCCTAATAATAACAACTACACCAGTAAACAAACTAATTGAGTACTATGTACCATCTCATGAGCATGACATGCAAAGCTTCGAGATCCTGCAATGTGAACCGACGTCTGTAGTGATTGACTTTGTTTCCCGACTTCATTTCGACGCTACATTAATACCAAGATATTATAAATTAATAATAAGCTATATTCATGAAATTCATAATACAAAGAAATAATGTCATACCCTTCCTTCTTCATAATACCAAAAATTGACTAACTTGTAAAATTGCTCAAAATTAACATATGTTGGAGCTTTACTTTTCACATTTTGAGGCACAAAGTTCCCATTGAAACTACATTTGTAGTTCCTCCATTTTTTACCCAGATCTTTGAGGAACAAATGTTTTCACTACATCCTCCAATGGACCCTCGGGGATTGTAAATCGCTTATGCAAAATATACCCCAAGAGTTAGACACGTATATTATTAAACTTATGTAAGTGCATTTCAAGTACTTATATAAAATAATGTATATCGTCATAATAGTCCAACAATCCTCCTTTATTGACGTAGGGACTCTACGCCAATGTACAACATCTAGTAGCGGTCTCGATCGCGGCTACAGACCCGAAAACGTTTTTGATTTTCAGCGGCGGTTTTTTGGACCGCTGTTGCCGAGTTTGACCTATAGCGGCGGTCGCTATAAACTCGAAAATAATTTTGAATTTTGCGACGATTTTTGGAATCATTATCGATAGCAAAGCTCTTTTTTTTTTATTTTATTTTTTTACAAATGCTGCTGCTTTTAAAAATGGTGCAATAAATATGCGTAAAAACCTGCAATTTTTTATTTATTTTATTTTAGCTTTTGATTAATTAATGTAAAAATAGAAAAATGTTAATAAAACAAAATATATTTCATCATTTAATATATAACAGCGTCTTACAAGTTTTGTATCAAATACAAATAAGTGAAAGGCAGTTTCTCAGAAATCTAAAAACTAATAAGTAATGACATTTAACAACAGATAATTATAACTTTAATTCTTAGGAGCTTCAGCACCTGCACCAACACCATTTGCTCCAGCACTATTTGCACCACCACCAGCACCATTATCCTCAGTATCGACACGCCCTGCCATTGCAATATTGGAAAATTAACAAACAATAATTACATGAACAAAGATAAAAATAAATACATACAAATACAATAGTTACACACTTAAAATCAAATTAATGACAATCTTTATTTATGTTATTATCTTACCATGAAACGTTTTCCGGCTTGCATGAGATGAACTCGGATTTGTTGGTCAAAATTGGTCGGAATTGGGATTGGCAACATTTTCTTTCTCACGTTGGTCCTACAAAAGTTAAACAAACAATTAACTAGGAAAATACATACATAAAATCAATAGTAATTATGTGAGAGTAACTAAAATTTTTACCCAGACTTCAGTCATCATTTGGATTTTAGATTGAAGTGATGAAATTGTAGACTCCATCATCTTCATTCTATCTCGTATCTATATCATTTCCATGTTATTAGAGGATGCAGACTGAGTGAATATTACATTGGTGCTGGTAGGATGGGATGAAGGAGTTGGTCCTAGTCCAACGCAGCGAATGCGATCATGTCGTTCAGGACCCATCATTTGTGCAATTCTGTCAGATGGTGACCAATTGATAGTGCCACTCATCCTGGATTGGGTCAAAGTTTGTGCACTTGCTGGATCATCCAGTTCAATCTCCTCCATTTGTCTCTCAAAGAATAGAACATCCCGTTAAATTATGAATTAAAATTTGCACATTCAAATCAAAATTGATGTAATAGTGACATACAATTTTTTCTGTTATATCCGGATTCGTTGGAGACTCGTCAGAATGTGAATGGACAGTTTTATATAACTCTGCTCGATCAATTGGAACTTGTTTCTCTTTTTCCTGCATTACAAACACCATATAGAATGACGAAATTGCAAATTACTTATAAGAATCATAATAATAAATATCATACCAATAAACAAACTAATTAAGTAGTGTGTACCAACTCATGAGCATGACGTACAAAGCTCTTAGATCCTACAGTGTGGACCGATGTCTGGAGTAAGCTATATTCATGAAAAGCATAATAGAAAGAATTAATATCAAACCTGTCCTGCATCAGAATACCAAAAATCCACTAAGTTGCAAAATTGCTCCAAATTAACGTCCGTTGGAGCTTTACTTTTAACATGTTGAGGCGTAAATGCCTCATTGAAAAATTTGTTCTTCAAACTACATTTGTAGTTTCTCCATTTTTCTCCTAAATCTTTGAGGAACCAAAGCTTCACTGTATCCCTCAATGGAGGCTCGGGGATTGTAAAACGTTGTTGCAAAATATACACCATAAGTTAGGTGCGTCAATTATTAAACTTATATAATTGAATTTTATGTACTGTGAATAAAATTAGGTATACCGTCATAATACTCCAACAATCCTCCTTTATTGCCGTAGGGACTCTACGCCAATCCACGGCCTCTAAGGGGATTTGATTAGGAATATGAGCAACGCAACCCATGAATTTGTTAAAAATGCCTCCATCACCTAGAGGCTGCCCGTTGTCATTAAACTGCGTTGGAATCCATTCGCCCTCTTTAAGATTTCACACGTCAGTCATACGTGTCCCACCACGCGTTTTACGAACTCGTGTATCATCCGCATATGTAAAATAGTACACATTAAATTTACTAACAAATAACTACAATGATCACTATTTCGGTTATTAACACACCAAGTGTTTCGTCATTGTTCGAAGGTTCATCATGTTCGAACGATGATACGGTAGCTTGTTGTGATGGTGGTGTAGCTTGCTGTGATGATGGAGTAGATTGGTGTGATGGTGTCGTAGATTGGTTTGATGGTGGCATAGCTTGGTGTCCAAATGATGGTGTAGATTGATGCGATGGTGGCTTAGATTGCTGTGATGAAGAGGATATAGTCTTGAACCTCTTCCTCGTCATTGTACCTATACAAGAAACTGTAGTAATTGATATTCGAGATTCAATTAACCATAACAATATCCTAGTTTCTTGTTCATCCAACTCTTGTCCATGAGCGTTAATAACAACTATATGAAATGCACAAACAACTATATTAAGTTGTATCCTACGAATACAAGGCAAACAAACATCCCCTTAAATAAAAATAAAGATAAACATAGATCATCAAACAAACATTAAATATTAAACAACACAAATCTTGTCCTCCAATCTCCAACACAAAACCTACCCCTCCAATCTCCAATAAACTCCACAGAACCAACAACAAGTAATAGTTAGCCCTGCCCTCCGCCTTCCAACAAAAACCACAAACTCCAATCTCCAACAAAAACCAACAAACAACAATAATAGTAATTGATATTCGAGAATCAAAATATCACTGACCTGTTCCAGAGCAATTCCTTATCAGCAACTGACCTATCAACCCTCAATTATGAAAAACAACCAAATCTGAAAATGTTTCGAATTATTTTCTAAGCTTCGAAAAAAAGCACACAAATATTAGAGAGGCCATGCTCAGATTGCAAAGCTTAATACCATATAACCAAATTGTCAAATTCAGGGAGAAGTGATAGGAAAAGGAGGTTCAAAAAATACGACTAATCTGATCAAGTGAATTTCTCTAATTGGAGAGGCTTATGCTGTGGGAGATTCCATTTACCAACCAGAAAAGGAAATCATAATGTATGGATGAATAGAAACCAAAAAAAAACATTCAATTACCACAAAGCAAAAGACACCTGCCAGGCAATGAGAGTTATTTTGCCAATTCCAACAAATTCATGTAAGACCTTAACAACATGATTGCCAGTAGTTGATCATATATCCTTCTGTTCAATCCAAAAGGTTTAGAACAGTGAAGGATGGAGACTTTTCCACCAAAATGATGGTGATTGGTCCAAATTATAGAGAACCAGATACGTTCAGGAAGGCTGGAAAAGACTTTCTAACCACCCTGCACAGTTAGATGAACTTCAGTAAAAGCAAATATTTTAGTAACGGACCTTCACGGTCAGAAGGCACACAAGATATGTGCTCTTACACTTCATTTCTTGAAGTTGAATAGTTATAAAGTCTACAAAGTTGTCAATTAAAGCTGTCTGAGGGATACAATCTTCCCAACAAAAATCATTACAACTCGGAATACTTTAGCGGCATTTTGCAAAAAAATGCGGTTAAAGGTAATCTATAGTTGCGGTCACTCGCCGCAAAAAACACCCTTTAGCAGCGTTTTTATCGACCGCCGCTACAAAGATCGCCACTATAGACCTGTTTTTTTGTAGTGTAGTATTATCATGTCACTGTTTAATACGGGTAGAGAACTCAAGTAAATTTGATTGCCTAAAGTATGAGATAATATTTGGCATGATAAGCTTTATTATGACTTCATAATTACAAGCAAAAGATCCTGATAAATGTGCAGCCAGGGACGAGTGAATCGGCAAACTATAAAGTGGATCGAGGGGGAGAAGAACAAATTAGAAGCCTACTTTTGTATTTTAAATTCAATCAAACCAAATATCACTCATTCCACATATTTTCTGTTTATCGGTCAGTGGGCTAAAAAACAGAGGTTTCAATCACAGATTTGAGTCCAAATCAAGGGAAGCTGTGATAGTATGAATTTTAGATCATTTAATGCTTGTCGTGCCTCTCTTTTCAAATCACACCATATATATTTCAGACATAAAACTATAGACTCCTCCCCATATCCTGAAATCACTCCTTTTTCTTGATCCAAGTGTCAAAATCATATAGTTTGAGGGATATCTTGACCAAGAAGATGAGCGGGAGCTTGTAACCCTTGGCTTGTCCATCGTTTGTGAACCGTGAGGCAACGTTTGTCCGATACCAGGCAAGTCAACCTTGCGACTAACCACAATATATCTAGCGGTCAAATCTTATCAGTTGCTAATTTTGACCGACTAAGCTTGTTGTAGTTACGAATTTTGAGCTTACTAATGGTAAATAGTTCAAGTCATGACCAAGTCTTGGTTGAGTTAATAATTTTGGGCGACCAAGCATTGTCATAGATAATAATTTTGGACAACCAAGCATACGTAATTAATAATCTTGAGCAACTAAGCCTTGTTGTAGTTAATAATTCTAGACGACCAACTGAGTTGCCATGTGAGCAGTCAATTTCGATTTGGAAGATTTGATACGTGAACATAAAATCAAGATTGAGACAATAATTGTGTATATGATCACCCACCTCTGAGTAGTTTGGTAGTAAGGGCAACACTTGGAGTTATGTGATGGGAATGCAAAATTCTGAGTTCAATTGTCTTTAAGATCAAATGAGTAACGAAAGTGGAAAACTTGTCATTTGTCTTTTCGAGGTTTGCTTGAGCAATAATAAGTTTGATTCGCTCCAGACTTTAGGCTTGGTGGATTCTTACCCTACCCTTTCTTGGATTTGTTTGTGGGTTTGGTAGGTACCACTTTGTGTAGGAAGACTATGCAGAATTTGTCTGGTTACTCAAAAAATAATTTTCTGATAAGAGAGCGGCGAGAACCAATAACAAAAGTATTTTATTGGAAAAAAGTTGAACCCTTAGTATGTATCACCTTCAACCTTCCTAGTGAAGACAAATGGAAACGAAGACAATTCTGATTATATAACGTTAATCATGGACAAGACAAGGTACGGCCCAAGCTTTGGTTATTGCTGTATGACAAAAGAAACAAAAAGAAGAAGAAGTAGAACATGAATAAGGTGAAAGAATTCTCGATTACTTGTGCGATTTGGATTTTTCCCTGTGATCAGATCAACTTAGATCCAAAAAAGATCTGATCGAGGATTCGTCAAAATTTAATGAAATGAGAAAGAATTGACATGAAGCATAAAATTCTTCAGATTAGTTGCATTTGAATGATCCATATTGTATACTGTGGTTGTCTTCAATGGCCCTAGTACTAAGTCAAAGCATTCGGCCTCTTTGTTCGGCCCATGGGAGTTATTTGCTATGTATTTGTTGTAATACTTTGAGCCCAGCCAAGCCCAAATGGAAGTCACTTAGGCCTGAGGCAACTAACAATCTAGCCTTTAGAGTCGCAAACGGTGATATGTAGATGGAAAAACGCACGTATGTTGGGGCAAATTTCTTTACAACTCCTTCCCAAAAAAGAATGGGGTCGGATTGGGGCAACACAACCACTGCCGTCCTTGGGAAAAATTAATAGATCACCTGCTAAAGACAACTCCTTTGCTGAGCTTCATGTCTCTTGGTCTTGCTTCACTGGCAGCTCTCTGTCATATGGAGTACTGTTTAATGAGTATCGTAATTCCCTGCCAGCAAAAGCTCAGGCATAGCCCGAATGTCTGGTGTCTCAGTACGTACTGTTCTACTGAATGTTAATCTTTTGGAAGTAGTAGCAATTTCGCATTTTCTTTTCCTTTTGTTGAATATATGAGTAGGACTGTAAATATTATTAAAGGACAAGAGTTAGGGCTGTAAGTTTGTTCTGTTAGTGATGTAGGAGATAAGTTGGATATCTATGCATCTTTACCAAAAGAGGGGACTAATTTTTAATGTTAAAAAGCTCAATTCAATTCAATGGGGTTGATGCATAAACAGATCATGCATTTGAGTCTCCGTTGCCCCGTGCTAAGGAATCAGAGTCAAAAATATCTATGTCTACCAATATTTTTGTAAAAAGAAATAAAATAGGAAAAAAGAACAAAAGGAGACGAGAGAAAAAAATGGACAAAACATAACTAATCTGAGTAGTCTCATGGTAAGAGCTATACTTTAGACTGTACTTCGGAGGTACATTCGGAGTGCGAATCTTCCTAAGAGCAAATCGGTGATTTAAGTGGTAGGTCGCAAATAATAGATTCTTTTGCGTGCCTCTATAGGGTTTGTTGGTACGATATGTGGATGCTACTCCATGGTGATCTGTTATGCATAACTTTCTCATTATCTAAAAAAAATAAATGAAAACATAATTTATCGGTTTATGTTATGATCCTCACCAAGGATCAAGGGTGATTCAGGAATATGGTGGCTAGGGTTTGAAAGGGAAAAGACATTCGGCAGATTGGAGAAGCTTCGGGAGTTCGCAAGTTTGTATTTTACTTTGAGTGGTGATGTTTTGTTTAGTTCGGAGGTTGATTGGGTCGGGCCATAGGTTGGGCTTGATTGCCCATTAGAAGGCCTTATGTTATTTTTACCTGCTTCGGCTGCCCAATTGTATGCGCTTATCTTGCTTTCTGTTAGCTATTTGGGGCCTCTTTGGCCAGCTCCAGTGCCTGTATAAGTTCAGATGAATGTCGTATGGAAAGGCTATCAGATGAATTAATACAACAAATAGTTATTGGAGAGTCACCCCTCAAATCAAGTCAGTTACAATTTCATCTTTGCTAGTTCTTCATCCAAACAATTTTCACAATTCATCCATTCATACATTTTACATCTTTTGACCTTGAAACCAACAGATACACAACATCTGGTATTAGAGCATTGATCATTGCTCTCTGATGGTAGAAGACACATGACTAGCTATGATTGAAATTGTAACTGACTTGATTTGAGGGGTGACTCTCCAATAACTATTTGTTGTATTAATTCATCTGATAGTCTTTCCATACCTAACAGTTGCTGCTCATTACCGATACCCTGAAAAATTTAGCCAAATAGAAAGAGAAAACAACAGATGCAGCTGGAGGTTTAGTGATTCATGCTGGGGAAGATGATGAAGGTTCAGGATCTCATGGGGCACCACAGACTAAATCATTGAAGCTGGAATTTCCCAAGTTTGATTAGAAAATCCAACAGCCTGGATCTATAAGGCAAACTAGCTCTACAACTATTATCAAACACATAAGGGACATAAGCTTTTCTTGGCTTCTTTTCACTTGGAGGGTGATGCTCTTACTTGGTTCCAGGATTCGGAGGAGGCTGAGGTTTTTACAAGTTGGGAGGCCTTTACAAAGACACTTTACACTCAATTTGGCCCCATGGCTTATTATGATTCCAAGGAAGACATGCATTGTCTAAGACAAACAGGGACTGTCCTAGAGTATAAATCCCAGTTTGAAGTGATTTCTAATAGATTTAGTGCCCTATCTGAAAAAAATAAACTGAGTTGTTTCATTAGTGGGTTGAAAGTTGAAATCAGATTCCAAGTGAAGTTGCTAAGTCCTGTTACCCTAGTGGAGGTGCCGGAGCCTAAGAACCGGTTATACAGATGCAAAACAGTCTTTTTCCCAAACAAACCGAAACACAGATCCACCATGGGGGAACCAAAAATATACAGACCTGAGATCTACCAACTATCCATTTTGGGGAGGGAACAAAAAACCACCAGACCAGAAACCATTCAATAAACCTAAATTTTCAATACGAAGACTCACACATGAGCAGATGAGAGAGATAAGGGAGAAAGGTCTTTGCTATAATTGTGATGAAAAATAGAATTCAAAGCATCAATGCACGAGCAAAAAAATATTTATGCTAGAAGAATCAGAGTAGGTTTCAAATGAGGAAGATGAAGGGTTGAATGAAGTGTGTGTGCAATAGGACATTGAGGAGGAAAAGGAAGACATATCATCCATATCTTTACATGCTATTGCTCGGATACCTAATCCTAGAACTATGAGACTGTTGGGACGGATTGAGAAAAGTGAGGTAGTGATACTCGTGGATACGGGTAGTACTCACAATTTTCTTGATCTAGCTATAGTAGTTGAAAACCACCTACCTCTACAACACACTAAGATGATAACAATTAGAGTGGTAAATCAGGAAACAATGTTGTGTGAAGGGAAGTGTGAACATATCTCATTTCAGGTACAAGGCAGTAAGTTCTCTACTGATTTTCATGCAATGACACTTGGAGGGTGTGATGTCATTTTAGGAGTTTACTAGCTAAAAACATTAGGACCCATTTTGTGGGATTTCCTACATCTGAAAATGGCATTTGAATGGAAGAAGAGGAAAGTGGAGTTATGTGGGTTACGTCCTAAGGAGTGGACTTTTCAGGAGGCCCAAAATTTCAGCAATACTTCTACTACTGAAAAACGGAGCCTAGTGCTCCAACTTCTATGCCAAATAGAAGAAGCTGGAAAGTCAACAATACCAGCTCAAATTTCAGAATTATTAACTGAATTCAGATCAGTATTTGGTGAGCCTAAAGGTCTTCCTCCACTCAGAAGTCATGACCATTAAATTTTACTAAAAGAAAGGGCAGCACTCGTGTGTGTGAGACCTTACCGTTACCCTTACTACCAAAAAGAACGAATAAAGAAAATTGCCCTGGAGTTGCTAGAGTTAGGAGCTATTAGACATAAACAATCCCCCTTCTCCTCCCCCGTGTTGTTGTTAAGGAAAGCCGACAGTAGTTGGAAGATGTGCATTGCTTATCGGGCTCTTAACAAAGAAACTATCAAAGGCAAGTTTTCTATTCCTATTGTGGACGAACTTTTGAATGAATTGAATGGGGCCACGAGTTTTTCATAGCTGGACTTAAGGTTGGGCTACCACCAAATTCGAATGAAGCCTGCAAACATTCCTAAAACGGCTTTTCGAACTCATGATTGCCATTATGAATTTCTGGTTATGCCCTCCGGGCTAACCAATCCCCCTCTACTTTTCAGGGGGTAATGAATGACATTTTCAGAGATTATTTGAGGAAGTTTGTATTAGTTTCTTTTTTATGACATTCTTGTTTATAGTACAGGACTAGAAGAGCATGTTCATCACCTTAGAATTGTTTTGGAGGTACTCAAATCACATAAGCTTTTGGCAAAGTTGTCTAAGTGCCGCTTTGGCTATGAAGAAATTGACTAATTGGGTCATTTGATATCTGTCCAAGGGGTGAAGGTTGACCCTACTAAGATCGAAGCTATGATTAGGTGGTCTATACCAAAGAATATTACGTCCTTGAGGGGTTTCCTCGGACTTACGGGGTATTATCGGAAATTTATAAGGGGGTATGGGAAAATTGCAACTCCACTAACCCAGCTACTGAAGAAGAATTCTTTTAGCTAGTCAGCAGAGTCAACGATGACTTTCTAACAGTTAAATGAAGCAGTAACTACACCTCCATTTTTGACACTACCTACTTTTTCAAAACCTTTCATCATTGAGTGTGATGCGTGTGGAGTAGGGGTTGGGGTTGTGCTCATGCAAGCAAACAAGCCCATTGCTTATTTTAGTCAAGTATTGAAGGGGAGAGTTTTACAGCTTTCTATTTATGAGAAAGAGCTATATGCATTAGTGTGTGCGGTGCAAAAATGAAGGCCTGGTTTGGTTCGATAGACATTTGAGTTCAAAACTGATCAGCAAATCTTCGAGTTTCTACTTGAGCAAAAAGTTAGGAATCTTATTCAGCAGAAATGGCTCACTAAATTGATAGTGAAGTGGACGGTTCAAGACTCAATGTAGTGTTGCCGAACTTAGAAGAGGGGTTAAATAGGTTCTGATTTGTCTTGACTATATTGACCATTTAAAATCTCCACACTCTTCACAAATTCAATCAGTAGATTTCAAGAGTGCTAAGGCAACAAATATCGTGTGGAAGTAATAACCCAATATGGACAGCAAATACACAAGTGATAGAACACCTCTACGATTCTTTTTTAACCAAGGAAACAAAAGAAAGAATTAATAACAAGAACAACAAGTTAATAAACGTAAACACAATCACAACAAAGACACCAAGATTGGTTACGAAGAAAAAATCCGATCGAAAGGAATCTTTCGAGAGGTAAAACTTTCCGGGCTCGTAAGCTGGTTTAATCGAATCCACTAGAATCTTTAAACTCGGTATACGGTGATCTATGGACTACCAAACACCCCGTTGCTAGCCTAACTCTACCGTTACCTTACCTGGAATACCACATCCAGATTTGCCTCTAGCGAGGAACGAGGAACTCCTCTTCCATTTGAAATTCTTGATCCCAAAAAACCGAACTCTACAGCCAAGCCGATCTTTCCACACACCCACATGCAATCAGCTCTTTCTTTGTAGATCTCCAGCAACCTCTGGAGTTTACCTTCTCAATCGAGGTTTATCTTGGTGATCAAAATCCAAACTGAGATGATGAGGGAAAGGAAACAATCTCGCAGGGTTTGCTCTCAGTTTACACAGAACAGACTATAGAAAAGTTGTAGGGAATATTTCTTCAAAGCTCTCAATAGCTAGATCTCTCAAGGTTATTTCAAGGAACCTACATCATGAATGAGAGAAGATGACTTTTATATTCTGGAAGGTCGGAGGGAAAGGATTCACGAAGTTTCAAGACTTCTTGAATCTTAGGCGCTTCTGTTAAAGCTGTTATAACTGCCTTTCCCAGGTCTTGAGCAAACTACAAGTGAACTCTGATCAGACTTCGCTTGCTTCATCACCAATCATGTTGAACTACTGGACTTTGAACATGACTTCATTTAACCATGTGTCTCAGGAATAAATTAAGACACGCCATGAAGTTTTACGCCAACTAAAAATACATTAATAGTTGGGATATGATTTCACAATCTTGTATAAACAACGAAAGGAGAATAGAGCAGCGGACGCTCTCTCCCGAAGGGATGAAGGAGAAAACACTCCCACATTAGCAGTGATAACACTTCCACATTCCGCATGGTTGGAGGAATTGAGGATTTATGCTACTGATCCTAATATGTGTGACATAATTTCAAGGGTGCAAGCTAGAGCAATGAATGACAGTAAGTTCACCTTGAGGAATGGAATCCTACTACTTATGGGTCGCATTTATTTCAGCAAAACAGCATAGTTAAAAGAGCAACTCTTGCAGCATATACACAATAGTCCTACATCAGGTCATTCGGACTACCATAAGACTCTACATAGAGCTAAAGCTGAATTTTACTGGCCAGACATGAAAAAAGACATAAGGACTTATGTCAAAGAGTGAGATATTTGTCAAAGATACAAGTCTGAAACCCTAGCTCCTGCAAGTTTACTACAAAACTTACCTATTTCTCATCAGAGCTGGACATATGTATCTATGGACTTAATTAAGGGTTTACCTCGGTCTAAAGCCAATACAGTGATTTTTGTAGTTGTGGACAAATTCACCAAGTATGCCCATTTCATTTGGACAACTCATCCGTATTCAGCTCACTAAATTGCTCAACTCTTCTTATCCCACATCTTCAAACTCCACGATATGCCTACTACAATAGTTTCTGACCGTGACACAGTTTTCTTAAGTAATTTTTGGCCGGTGCTGTTTAGACTTAAGGCACAACTCTAGCTCATATCTCAACCTATCACCCTCAGAGTGATGGTTAGATAGAGATTTTCAATAAGTGTGTGGGTCACTATTTGAAGTGTTACTGTGGTGAGAAACCTAAGTCCTGGATGGATTGTTTGCCCCTTGCAGAATGGTGGTATAACACTAGTTGCCACATGTCGACCAAACTGACCCCTTTTGAAGCTCTTTAAGGCTGCCCCAACTAAGCTTCTGACCTACGTCTCTCACACAACTCAGAATGCAGCAGTTGAATTCAAATTAAAAACCAGAGAACAGATTGTTGACATTCTCAAATACAATCTAATAGTTGCACAAGAAAGAGCTAATTAAATATCATTATGATAAGAGGCATGTAGATCGCATTTTTGCAGAGGGAGATTGTGCCTACCTGACTCTTCAGCCTTATCGCCAAAATACTTTGGCCTTTCGCAAAAGTCTCAAACTTTCTTCAAGATTTTTTTGGTCCATTTCAGGTGCTTACAAAAATTGGAGAAGTTGTTTACATACTGACCTTATCATTTGAAGCTCGGATACACCCAGTGTTCCATCTCTTGCTTGAAATGGAAGCTGGGTACGCATGTGACTATACAAGATATGTCTGGTGGGTATTGTGGCTACAAATACCCGACCCAAGAGTTCCTGTGCCTGTGCAAGCTGGATGGCAGCAAACAAAGTGGCCACTGCAGCGTGCAAAGATATGCTTCCTTGCTCATTTTCCGAGGAGTCTCAAAGGTTTTTGCATAGCAGAAAGAAATAAAAGAAATAAAAAGAGAAAGCGAAACCAGAAATATGCTGCGTCTCCAGTGCTCGTCTCCATTCAACAATATGTTGCGTGGTGTGGCAATAAGATTTATAATACACTCTAAAAATATAAAAAACACTTCGACGAAAGCTTTGTCTTTATGTAGTATTTAAATAGGAAATCCTCTGGTGTTTTTCGCAAGTACCTCAGTACCCCACCTTTCGCCATCTTGTTTTCTTCTCTCCCCGTCTTGGTATCCAACTTCCAAGCAAGTTCTTTCTCACGAGGCCGAACTCATGGGTCAAAGTCAAGCAAACAAAGCAAGCACTCAAAGTCTCTCTCTCCCTCTCTCTGACGTAAGAATTATTGGAATCCAACGTTTCTCCTTCAAAACAAATGGTCAACTTGTTGATTTTTAATGTGGAAGAAGAGCCTACTTCCATCATTTTCCAGTCTCCATTCAACAATATGCTGCGTCGTTTGGCATTATCTCTAACCCTTCAATATCTGATCGGACAGAACGGAACGGAAAAGACCCGGTCCGAATTGTAATATGTATGTTAAAACGGATTCTTTTTTTGAGACAGACTGTCCATTCTGTCGCCAAAAAAAAAATCGGTGCATCCTTCTAATGTTGTTTGAACGGAATAAATATTTTGCGACGCAATGTGACGCCTTTTAGGACGGTTTTGTCCTTTCTAAAAAGTAATTTTCCGTCCCAAAATACCTTTTTAAGATAGGGATATTGGGACACCAGGCTGAATCTTGATTTTTGAAACAAACTTGTGACATGAAAATAGAATATATATAATATCCGAATCCAAAACCAAGTGGATCACGAAAGTCCCTCTAATTACTCTCTCCTCAGTAGTCAGTGGGATGCGTTGACTACCTAGCTTTACCACATGGAAGTAATTTAACAGTTATCAGTTGAGGTCCAAATCTACCAAAATAAAGGGACCGTTCCCCGCAATTTCCAATAAAAGTGCCCCTATATATATATAACATTTCATAGGTGGAGAAAACAAGGGCCTTTTCATCATGTTAGTCATTGTTTCAAATATTTCTTTCACCATGACAAAACCTCCGAGCCTGCTTCTCCTCCTTCTCTCCCTCTTCTTCATCAATTACTCAGGCGCCGATGTGCCAACAGCGTGCTCCGACCAAACTTGTGGTGAGTTGTCGATAAGATACCCTTTTTATCTGCTGGGCGAAAGTACGACTCCCGACCACGTATATTGTGGCTATCAGGGCTTCGGCCTAAACTGCTCCGACGACGAGGCCATACTTGCTTTGCCCAGCGAATACTACGTAAAAGATATAGATTATACGAGTTACACTCTCACCCTCGTGGATATCGACGTAACGAACCAGCCTTGCCCGAGGGCGCGTCACAACGTTTCTCTAGGCACGCTGCCGTTGTATATTTCGCCAGATGATCTGAACATCACTTTTTACTTCAATTGTAGCATTAGTGATTTCAATATGCCACCTGAGCTGATCCACATAGAATGCCTGGAATATGAGACGAGGCGGTCCTTTGTTTTTCTTGAGGGGCAAGAGATGCCGGGCTTTGACTGGTTCGAGAAGTGCGAGGAGAAAGTGGTGGCGACCGTGATGAAAAACAAGATCGATACGGCAAATATTACGGGTGGGTTTGTTAAATCAATGAACCAAGGGTTTGTGATTAATTGGATGAAGCTTGAGAGCTGCAGTCAATGTGAGAGGTCTGGTGGGTATTGCGGATACAATGTTGAAACCCAAGAGTTTCGGTGCTTGTGCAAGGATGGCATCAATGGGAGTGACATATGCAAATTAGGTACGCTTTCTTTCTGATCAATTTCCCCAGTCAGAATTTTTTTTTTTGACATAAGAAAGAAAATGAAAACCAAAACGAAATCAGATTGCAGATGTTGTTTTCAAAAATCAATATATATGTTGTAAAACAATTTTAGCGAACCATTTGCGAATGCAATTTCTGCTATTGTTTCAATATGGATATATATGATTGATTTAATTTTCTGTAAAAGTGAAAAAGAAAAATAAGGAATTCCATGTCGACTTGAAAATTCAGATAATTAGAGGTTTTTCTTTTGAAAGGTAAAACGAGAGAAAATGAAACATAATAAAAAACTATTCGAAACTTTGCACATGTATTAGTTCACTTGTAATATATAGCTTTCAATTTAATGTGGCACTCAACCAAATAAGATTTGTAATAAGATTTATAATACACTGTAAATAACAACAAAAATTTCAACGAAAGCTTTGTATTTTTGTAGTATTTAAATAGGAAATCCTCCGGTGTTTTTCGAATGCTCCTCACCCCACCTTTAATTTTGCCGTTTTGTGTCTCACCAGGAACTCATGGGTCGAAGTCAATAAATAAACAAAGCCTCTTTCTCTCTCTAGCCGACGTATCGACAACAAAACTATGATCTATGAACATACTAATTAATTATATTGACAAATATCGATGATCGTTTTTCGTCTGTATGGTCAGATTTCTCTATGTAGAATTTGGTAGTTTCAAATATTCCTTTTTCTTAAATTGACACCTTTTCACTTGTATATATATATATATATGCTCAGATCAAGCAGGCCGCCCGATTTGGATGTTGAAGTTGGTGTTAGCAATTGGTAAGATTCCTCTTCAATAAAATTTCTCGTTGCATTTGATAATCCAGAGTAAACTGCTATATTATGTGTTTCTTCACAGCTTACTCTTTAAGTCTCTGTTTGAGTTACTTGATTTAATACGCTTTATAACTTCATATAATATCTATTCTTTTGTTACAGTATTGTCTACAGTAACGGGAGTGCTGATGGTTACGATCTGGTGCTTCAGAAAAAAGCTCTCATCCGATAGAATTATTTATTTCTGGAAGCAAGAAAGTCTAAGCAATATAACTGTGGAGACCTTTCTGAGGAACAATGGACCTCTTGCACTCAGAAGATACAGTTATTCAGATATCAAGAAGATGACTAATTTCTTCACAGATAAATTAGGCCAAGGAGGCTATGGTGGGGTATACAAGGGGAAGTTACCAGATGGCTCTCTCGTTGCAGTGAAAGTTTTGAAAGAATCTAGAGGAAACGGAGAGGAATTCATTAATGAGGTTGCAAGCATCAGTAGGACCTCGCATGTTAACATTGTCACTCTTATAGGCTTTTGCTTTGAAGGTTCTAAAAGAGGTCTTATCTATGAATTTATGCCTAATGGATCCCTTGATAAGTTCATCTATAAACAAAATCTAAACTTGAGGGATGATCAAAGATTGGAATGGGAAGTACTACAAAACATTGCAGTTGGAATCGCCCGAGGTTTGGAGTACTTACATAGAGGCTGCAACACGCGTATCTTACACTTTGACATAAAGCCTCATAACATTCTTTTAGATGAGAACTTTTGTCCAAAGATCTCTGATTTTGGCCTTGCAAAGATATGCCCTAGAGAAGAGAGTATTATATCAATGTTAGGTGCAAGAGGGACCATAGGATATATAGCTCCAGAAGTATTCTGCAGAAATTTCGGAGGAGTCTCTCACAAGTCTGATGTTTATAGCTATGGAATGATGATTTCAGAGATGGTTGGAGGTAGAAAGAATATAAATGTCGAGGTTGATCGAACGAGTGAAATATTTTTTCCACATTGGATTTACAAGCGTATTGAAACAGATGACGAATTGGGATATCTGGGCCTTATGAATGAGAAAGATCGAGAAAGTGCAAGGAGGATGACAATAGTGAGTTTATGGTGTATACAAACTGATCCCTCAAGCCGGCCATCGATGAGCAAAGTTGTTGAAATGTTGGAAGGGACTCTAGAGTCCTTACAAATCCCACCAAAGCCATTCTTATCTTCCCCTTCAAGATCACCAATTGATTCTTCCTCCGCGGTAAGGTCATTAGACTCATTACAAAATGAAGACACTGTTTTGCCTCTTTTTATTGGAAGTGAACCCTAATGGTGGTAGTAGCCAAGAGAAAAAAAAATCACAATGCTGGTAAGTTACTGTTCAGCATCTCTGATAATTGTAACAATTATTGTCATGTCACTGTCTATTAGAGGTAGAGAACTCAAGTAAATTTGATTGCCTAAAATATGAGATAATATTTGGCATGATAAGCTTTATTATGACTTCATAATTAGAAGCAAAAGATCCTGATAAATGTGCAGCCAGGGACGAGTGAATCTGCAAGCTATAAAGTGGAGGGGGAGAAGGACAAATTAGAAGCCTACTTTTGTATCTTACATTCAATCAAACCAAATATCACTCATTCCACATATTTTCTGTTTATCGGTCAGTGGGCTGAAAAATCAGAGGTTTCAATCACACATTATGATAGTATGAATTTTAGATCATTTAATGCTTGTCGTGCCTCTCTTTCCAAATCACACCATATATATTTCAGACATAAAACTATAGAGAATTTTCCTCCCCATATCCTGAAATCATTCCTTTTTCTTGATCCAAGTGCAAAATCATATAGTTTGAGGAATATCATGACCAAGAAGATGAGCGGGAGCTTGTAACCCTTGGCTTGCCCACCGTTTGTGAACCATGAGGCAACGTTTGTCCGATACCAGGCAAGTCAACCTTGCGACTAACCACAATCTATGGAGCGGTCAACCCTTATCAGTTGCTAATTTTGACCGACAAAGCTTGTTGTAGTTACGAATTTTGAGCGACCAAGCATTGTCCGAGTTATTAATGATAAATATTTTAAGTGACCAAGTCTTCTTAGAGTTAATAATTTTGGGCGACCAAGCATTGTCATATATAATAATTTTGGACAACCAAGCGTAAGTCGTAATTAATAATCTTGACCAACAAAGCCTTGTTGTAGTTAATAATTCTAGACGACCAACTGAGTTGCCATGTGAGCAGTCAATTTCGATTTGAAAGATTTGATACGAGAACATAAAATCAAGATTGAGACTATAATTTTGTGTATATCACCCACCTCTGAGTAGTTTGGTGGTAAGGGCAACACTTGGAGTTATGTGATTGGAATGCAAAATTCTGGGTTCAATTTCTTTAAAATCAAATCAGTGGCGTAAGTGGAAAACTTGTCATTTGTCTTTTAGAGGTTTGCTTGAACAATTACATGTTCGTTTCTCCAAAATTTTGGAGGTCCATAAATTCCAATTAAATAAATATATTTCAAAATTTCTAACTTTTATACATACACTTCAAACTTTTTACAAACTTTAATAAACTTCAGCATTTAAAAGATTTCCAAAATTTTGAGAAAATTTCTAAAAATTTCGATAAACAAACATACCCTAAATTTGATTCTCCAGACTTTAGGCTTGGTGGATTCCTACCCTACCCTTTCTCGGATTTGTTTTGTGCCTCACTATGTACTGTCATACTGAATGTTAATCTCTTGGAAGTAGTAATTTCACATTTTCTTTTCTTTTTGTTGAATATATTAGTAGGACTGTAAATATTATTAAAGGTCATGAATAATAGATTCTTTTGCTAGCTTCTATATATAGGGTTTGTTGCTACGATGTGCGGATACTTTTCCATGTTGATCTACTAAGACTACTGAGCAGCATTTTTTTCATTATCTAAAAAAAATGAAAACATAATTTGTCTGTTCTTTGCTTTTGTATTTTTTTTTCACTTTGCAATATTAGAAGAATTCGTCCAACCATTCCACAGATACTTTGCTTTTGGGATATGATTTAATATCTCGCTTATTTATAATATAAGAAATAGATGAATATATAATATCCGAATCCAAAACCAAAACCAAAACCAAAACCAAATGGATCACGAAAGTCCCTCTAATTACTCTCACAAATACTCCTTCAATTGTTATGGGTTGAGGTCCAAATCTCCCAAAATAAAGGGACCGTTCCACAATTTCCTATTAAAGTCCCCATATATATAACTATATTCCATAGGTGATGAAAACAAAGGGCCTTCTAATCCGGCTCGGTTATTGTGCGAATTGTTATTATGTGAATGTTTATGAGTGGACCGCTGAGATTATAAGATAGAAATCTGATGGTTGGAACAAAAAACTAACCAGTTTTACATTTCTCTCTCTCTATTGCACAACTCTCTCTCTCTATACTTCGACGTTCTCTCTCTCTCTATCTCACCTCCATCTCTAGCACAAGTATTACGGTCTTTTGCAATATTTCACTTTTTGCCCATGGTTCTGTGAAATTTTCTAACAATAGTCTATGGATAAGTTTAAAAAATTATTCGGTAGAGTAGTTTTGGTTAATTTGAATGTTATTTTCTGTGTTTGTGTTTGGAGGTTAGAGGTTACACAAACAGAGCTAAACCTCTTTCTATTTTACATTAATTTTGACTTAAATATTAAACATTAAACTACAATTGTAGGTCCATGTCACTATTAGAAAATTGACTTTTAGTGACGAAATTCTCGGTGACTAAAAGTCTATTTTTAATGTCGAAATGCTATTTTCGTCTCTAAAAAGGAGTTTTTCGTGACGAAAATAATTTTGGTCATTAATTTCATCACTAAAGGTCTTATTTGTGACGAAATAACAATGTCGTCACAAAAAGTTAATTTTTTGGTGACGAAAACTTTTGTCACACTCCGATCGATCGGTTATACACCGACCGATCGGTACTTTTGTCACGAAATGCTCCATCACTAAATGCAAAGAGTTTTGGCGAGGAAATTATGTTGTCACTCCAACAGATCGATCGTTGTTTATATACCAATTGATCGGTTATCAATAAACACGTGGCTTTGAAACCCGATCGATCGTTCATCATAACCGATCCATCGCTACGATATGACGATTGATCCACATGCGTCATAGAAGATCTTTCTAAATTTTAAGATAACCAATCGATCGGTGATTTAGGTAATCGATCGTTTAAGTACGGTGTCATTTAGATATTTCTAATCTACCGATCGATCGTTTATATTGAAGTGGTCGATCATCAAGGACGCCGTCGTTTTGTCTTTTGCATAACCATCGATCGGCAAAGACACACGGATCGATCGTCAGTATGCGTCTTCCTTTTCGTTAGACGAAGCGATCAATCGTTCACATAAAAGGATCGATCGGTTCGGACGGTGTCATTTTAAATGCAAAAGGCGATCGAGCGACACAAATTGACGATCGATCTGTACGTAAATTTTATGATTAAACATTTATGATTGAATAATATGAGCTTAAATAATTAGATATTAAAAATATAGATTAACAAAGTACGTTAGGATATGTTTAGATTACATAAGAATATATAAATTATACTTCATTAATATTTGGGAAAGCATGTACAAGTTGCACATGTTACATCAAATAAACATTTCGTAAGAGTTAGTATGAGCAATGTACTAAGATTTCATAAACTAGTGATATAAAGCTTATTTAACACATGATTATAAGTTATTTGTATGAGATATGTATTAAAATGACATTTTAAGTAAAATAATTTTAATAATTATTTCATTTGTTAGGTTAAAAATCGTTTTTTCCATAATTAGGTTTAACGATCGATCTGTAAAGGACGGTGTCGTTTAATGGTTTGAGACTGATTGATTATATATTAATACCGATCGATCGCTCACGTCCGTCGTCGTTTAGGTTTAATACCGATCGATTGTTTGAAAAGTTAGGTTTAATATCGATCGATCGTTTGAAAAGTTAGCGGGAATTTTAAAGCTGACAAGGCGATCGATCGGTGTTTATCGTGCTTGAAATGCCCAAATGCTCTAAGGTCGTGGGTGAAGTGAAAAAAACAACACGGAAACGAGGAGAGCGAAGACTTTCGGCAATGAGCTATTTTCCTCTAAAACTTAGTTCAAATATCGTTCTTTTGGTTGAGAGAGTATTTAGAACAGATTAAGAGGAAGCTCGAGCTCGAGCTCATATTCATTAGTTTTTTAACCGAGTGAATATAGAAAATATTTTGCGAAATTTGTGAGATTTTGGTAGAGATTTTGTTCGTTTTGGTGTTGATATCGTGCAAGAGGTAATATACTCTACGTACATTACGATTATTGAACAATTTTGTTGGTTATTTGATGATTTTTTTATTTGGGTATTTGTGCATATTGTGGATATAATTTGTGATGATTAGAGCTTATTAGGATGTTTTTAATATGTACATTGCAATGATTATTGAATGTGGATGATTTGAGAGTGATTTGAGCATGTGTTTGAGTGTGTGGGGAGGGTTTGCATGGTTTTATCGATTTGGGTAATTGACGATCGATCGTCGGTTAGATGGTATACAACAGATCGATTGTCTGCTAGACGGTTGTCTGACGATCGATCGTCATATATGTACCGATCGGTCGATTTTTCACGGAAGTTTTGTTCCATATTATTGATGATGTGTAGCATTTATATTTATTTAGATGTTTGATTATTGAAGTGCTTGAGTTCTGAAAATAAATTATGTAGTTTGAGAAGCATGGAGGATGAATATTGAAGTGTTTTTTACTTGCTCTGTTTGGGTTGTATTTTTTGGATACGTGTGTAGTGTACCCTTAGACCCTTTCAAGGGTTAGGACGTAATAAATATACTTTTATCGCGTAATAACTCTTAAATTTTCCAAAATATGGACAGTTTGAGATTGTGTTTTTGTGGTTGGACGAGTTCGGTACTTGGGTATACTACTAGCATTGGTGTATGACGTCATACAACTATCGTTGATGACATCGACCCCCAACGCTAGTGCGTGAACTTAGGGACTGGGGGAGATGCTGCCGAAAAAGGCCACGCTGAGGGACCACAGTGAGGAGCAGCGGGTGGAGCAGGAGGAGCGCATGAAAAGGTAGCAAGAACGAATGCGAGTGGAGCACGAGGAGCGCATGCAACAGGAACAAGAGCACATGCGAAAGGAGCAAGAGCACATGTGGGCTGAAATATCAAAGGACCTGGAGAAGAAAATGTCATATGTAGTGGAGAAGAAAATGAGCCACATGTCAAAGCGCCTATTCAGCCAGTTTAAGGGTTCAAAAAAGTAGATGCATGTATGTTTTAATAGGTTTGTGATTATGTATTATTATTACGATATTATTTTTGATTTAATTACGGATCACTATTTATTATTATTTATGTTTATTAATGTGAGTATTGTATTGTTATTATAATAGTACGTGTTATATAATATTTTATATGATTATTTTTTTAAATCGATTCTGTTACCACCATTCGATCGGCATCTTCAGCGATCAATCGGTTGTTGTTAAACCGATCCATCGTTCAATACCACTGTTCGATCGTCAATATTAAAAAGAAAAAATTACTGATCGATCAGTAACGTAAACGATCGATCGGTGGAGAAATAGACTATCGATCGTCAGATTACACTGATCGATCAGTTACTTAATCAACGTTCCATCGCGGAAATAAATGACCGATCGATCGCTATTTCAACTGAACCATCACTACGTTCTCACCGACCGATCGGTAAAAGTACCGATCGATTATTAGATTTAGTGACGAAAATTTTCCGTCACTAAAAACTTTTCGTGATGAAATTCGGATTTTGTCACGAAATACATTTGGTGACGCTCTTTCGCGGACGGAGCTCGTGAAGAAAAAATTTCAAAACTAATACTTTTAGTGACGAAATTTTGATTTTTAGTGACAAAATGTTTTGTCACTAAAAGTCAATTTTTTTGTAGTGTGTGCTCAACACCATTGCCCATGTATCTATCAATTTGCTAGAGAGTAACATCGCCCAGTTTTAAGTTTAACTACATTTTCTCTTCCCGTTGTAATTGACTCACCTAAAAATGGTTAGTGAACTACTAGGGAAGTCCTAGATCATCTCTACAAAGAACGATGTGTTCAATTTTTCATTCTGACCACCATTATAATAAAAGAAAACTATGTTCTATTTACAATTAAAATGATATTTACAAAGGGAAATGTCGGGGTCTTGGATATCATCCATGATTACTGAAGATTTTGAGTTATGATCAATGTAAATGCTAAAAGATTAATAAAGAGCTAACAATAAAAACATGATATTAAACGTAGCATGAGATGAAGTTGAAACTAGATAAAATCAAGTAGTTGTCGAGTAAACATCGCTTGACATTAATCCACGTCTTCCAATAAAGTGATCGAATCCATGGACGTGTGATAAATGATGAAGACTATCCTTACATGAAAAGCTAAGTCAAATACCAACATAATCTAACCCAATCACCCAAAGAAAATACTTAAAACCATGGTTTCCTGCTCTAAGAGACACTTCATCGAACACCTTGTACTCAATCTTTAGCTAGCCAAAATCCATTCATACCCATACTCAATCCAACTAACAAAAATTAATAAATCACTATTCTGACATTAAGGAAGTGAAATGGAAACATAACATAACAGTCGATCATCCAAATAAAGTGAAATCTAAGTCTAAAATGAAGAATTGCAATAACCCAAGAAAGAGGGCATTCGGTCCAACAAAATATAAGTATGAAATGGAGAAATGCAACAACCAAAGAAAGAGGGCATTCGGTCCAAACAAAATCTAAGTCTGCAATGAAAAAATGCCTAAAATGAAGAAATGCAACAAAAGAAGAAAAAGGGCATTCTGTCTCCCTAACAGAAGCGAAAATAATAAGTTGGCCTCCTCCTTCCTTAAATGCAAAAATGCCTTCACTTTTCTTTTGTTTTCAGCCTCCCTCTCTCTTTGACACTTGGCAGGAGCTAATTTTATATTTTAGATATATTCCCCTCCTTCTCTCTTCCATGAGCTCACTTCTTCTTCATTGTTCATATGCAATACGTACAAAATGAGAAGTCAAGTTTATGGAAAATATTCCAATTGTATTTATGAAAAGGGAAACATGGAAATATGGTAAGAGGAGAGAAAAAAATAATGTTTGTTTCCTTAAATTTATTGAATTGCACTTGCTTTTGTCAAAATTAACATTTCGCCCCTTACTAATGCCCAAAGCATAATTTTCTTATTTTCTAGTGGAAATGGTGTAATTTTAGAAATTTCTCAAGTGATTAATTATCAAAATTGAGACCCAATCAGTAATAACGATGGAGTTTCTACCATCACTTTATTAATCATCAAATTTTTTGGACATGTCCTATGCTAGAGGGATAATGTATGCGAGAGCATCTTCATGAGAAATCATCTAGAAAATTTGATACAACTCAAACGTGAAGCATGCGCACATGATTTTTAGGTATCTCTTGCTAAGCTTGTGGCTATATTAATATCATAATATATAATATTGCTAATGCTTATCGAAATTAAAGGTCACGTAAACAGGTTTAAATCCTTTAATCAAAGTACAATTTGATCTCATGTTCAAGGAGATCAGCAAAATAACCATGACCAATCATTGGTACTTCTTTCCATTAGAAATTAAGATATCTAATTATTGAAAAAGATAGTTTTATCCATTAGCTATTATTGTTTCATTTTTCTTAAGCCTCTTTTTTCTAATTGAATTTGTATGCTAATTTGTTATTATATATAAAAAAGATATTATATATATATAGGGGCTAAAGAAAATTAAGCATTAATATTCAGTCAGATAGAAGTTGTTCAGAGACGTATACTTTTCTAGAACAACTTTGGGACTAATGGAATTTAAGCATTAATATTTAGTCAGATAGAAGATGTCTTGACTTTTCTTCTTTACTTTGTACATAAATTTATTAAATTTGAGATTGAATTTGAAGTTTTAATGTCAATTTTAGTTGGTACTTGCAAGACTAATTTTTGGTTCTTGGGTTGATTTGTATTTGGATTAGAAGGGGACAATATGACTCAAATGGAAGGGATCAATCCTAATATCACTATACGAGGGTCTAGTAGTAGTTCTAACTCGAAAGGTGAGTTGGTTGTCCTTTATCTATCTGAACGGCGTAGATGGTATCATAACTTTTTTTAATTCTTTTCTTTGGTGGGTACATACAGGTGACATGGTACGGGCAGACAACATGGAGATAGTAGATGTCTGGAGCCTACAGTGGAAGGACGTTGACCCTGCATACAATTGGTACAATCGGTACGCAACAATCAAAGACTTTAGCATTCATAAACATACTGGGTTCAAGCATAGACATGGGCATTGGACAAGCAAAGCTTTTGTTTATAGTAAAGAATGGATGAAAATAAAAAAGAATTTGCTTGTGCTAGTGAAGCGAGAGCGACAAAATACAAGATGTGGGTGTCTCGCAAGTATTACTGTTCAGCGGCAGCTCAATGGGAATTATTGCATCTTCGAATGGTGTTCGCAGCATAATCATGAGTTGGTAACACCTTCTAAAGTTCACATGCTCCGTTCTCAAAGATACATGAGTGAATTGCAGTTTGTGGGGCTATAGATTCAGATACAGCATGCATTCGCTCTAAACTGCCCCACGACTTGATGGCGGCGCAAGCTCGGAGGTAGACAACATGTGGCTTCACTCCTCAGGACTACAAGAATTACCTAAACGGTATAAGAACTAAGACAATGGAGGTTGGTGTAGCCGGTGTTCTTATTAATTGGTTCGGTGCAAATGGATTTCCTATAGGACAAAAGTTGAGTCACAATGGCAAGCACAACTCGGTGAAAAATATTTCTTTTCTTTTCCTGTTTTGCTGTACTTTGAATTTTAGTGGAATGGAAGCTTACATTTGCTTATCGTTTGACGCCTACCAAAATTGGTTTTTGGGCAATCGATCTGGGGGAAGTCGTAGGTGCTCTTGTTTATATCTTATGGTCACAAGACACAATCCATGAGGTGCAGCAGGCAAGGCATATTTAGGAAGCTCCTTGCGATCCTGACTTGACAAAATCACGGGAACAATATCAGAAGGAATTGTTTCCTTTCCAATTTGAAGAAAAGTATGGCCACATTAATTAAAAATATTGAAATATCTTATTCCAAACATTAGAATTGCCTCAAATTATCACTCTTGAAAGTAGGGATGTCATAACTCAAACAATTAGAATAGCATTACATCGCCAATGTAAAACCTAGTATCATTCCACGAGTTTCAAAGAGTCCTATAAGGTTCCAAAATTCACTCCAATGATGTTCGAAACAAATCTTCAACATAAAAGTTAACCGCTTAAATATACAACATAAGGACTGATACACTTGCCTAAGAGAGAAGTGTGAGACAAATATGGAAAAAAAACGTAACAAAAGCAAATGTAACCAACCAGAAATGTAAAGTGCAGTCTGTAGAATTTATAGCAGTAATAAGACACTTGGAGGTGATGTGTCATGGTCACAAATATATACTCGCATCCCGCGCTGCACAAAATTTTCAGATGTAAACAAAAGGGCAATCCTCCTAATACAAGAATCTAATGGATCTAAAAGATAAAGAATGTCGCAATGCATCCAAGTGAGAATTAGACTAAGTATATACACAGAAGAAGCATGACAAAAGAGCAAAAGGTTGAAATAAAAAAGGCACCAGTATTTGGCAGAAAAAACCCTAGTAACTATTTTATTTTATTTTCCAAAAATTGATTCCTATATGATTAAGCAACAGAAACACTGCAACAACCCATTCAACAACAATACTTGATAAATAATTTTACTAGTTCCAGTTCCCCAACACTCCAACAAGGAAATCCCCCTTCCTCCTGAAAGAACAACGCTACAAAAAAAATCAACCTTTAGCGGCGGTCAGAAACCGCCGCTAAAGGTTAAAAACCCGCTGCTAACCTTAAGCATCAGTTTTTTGCAGCAGTCGCGGTAGGCTATAGCGGCGGTTTTTGTAACCGCTGGTGAAGACCTCGGGTCTATAGCGGCGATTTAATAATTTTCGTCACTAATACTCGTTCGAACGACATTTAACTGGTTCAAATGAGATGTGTTGGAGCATTTTTGTGTTGGCATAATTCCATGTCAAAATATGTCTTGATCGAGTTGTATAATTGGTCCCCACATATGTTCAAGAGTTAGAGTTGATGGTTTGTCCAAAGTCTTCATCACGTTCAACCAGCGTTCAACCAATGCTCGAGCGCCCTTAGAAAAATTCAGACAGACTCATCAAGTTTGACCAGCGTTTGACAAGCGCTCGAGCGCCCTTGGAAAAAGTTCAGACAGAGTCATCACGTTTGACTAGCGTTAGACAAGAGCTCGAGTGCTCAGTGCAAATTTCAGACAGAAACATAAGCGTTTACCAGCGCTCAACCAGAGCTAGAGCGACTTCCGGCGAATTTCAAAAATCCTTGAATTCTTGGAATTTCCTTTTGAAATGTTAGGAAACGCTACTAGGTTTCATGGGAGGCCATCCTAAAGGGTATTGAGGCTTCCATTGAGCAAACTAGTGCCTCATTGCTTAAGAGAAAAACCCAAGAAGAATTGTGCTTCAAGATTCACAAGTTTTCTCTCTTCTTCGATTAAATATCTTTGTAACCTTCATGGTGTTAAAGGTGTGCTTAACAATAAGAGTGTTCGGTGAAGAATCCATAAGAAGATCCCCAAAGGTTCGAGGGGAATGCCGCACGGAGCGGGTCTAAGCATGGAGGCTTAGATTATTACATCAGGGTTGTCAGAGTCAAGCAACAGGGGTTGCCCATGTCTGAATCACTGTTTGTAAGGTTTTCTTCTTAGTGGATTCTAGGTGGCTACTAGCCTAGAGTGGTTTTTCCTTTGAATGGAGTTTCAAAGGTTTTCCACTTCGTCACCAAATTCTTGTCTCTTTGCGTGATTGAAGTTTATTTAATTTTTCGCTGCCTATTTGTTGACTGAGTTGATTATTATGCATATCTAGGCTGTACAATTTTAGAACATGTTTTAAAATTGTTATTGATTTGTTAATTAGAAGGAAAACACATATTCACTCCCTCTAAGTGTTGTTAGGGTCTAAACTAGATTTGTCAATTGGTATCAGAGCCTAATCTCTGTCCTTAACCCTTAGTCTAGATGGACAAAAGCCATTCATTGTCCGTGCCTCCTTATTTTTATGGAACCAATTATGCGTACTGGAAAGTTCGCATGAGAAGCTTTATAAAATCTCTTGATGAACGTGTCTGGAGATCTTGTGTTAAAGGGTGGTCTGCACCTATATCTGAGGTTGAAGGTGTTAAAACACCAAAAGATGTTAGAATCTGGTCTATCAGTGAAATCAACGAATGTAATTATAATAGCAAAGGTTTACATTCTATTTTTACTGTTGTGTCTACTGATGAGTTTAAGCGAATTTCTATGTGTGAAACATATAAGGAAGCTTGGGAGATTTTAGAGACTACTCATGAAGGTACCAAGACCGTTAAAAACTCAAAGCTTCAAATGTTGACCACAAAATTTGAAGAAATTTGAATGAAGGAAAATGAGATGTTTGATGAGTTCTATGCATAGCTAAATGACGTAGTTAACTCAAGCTACAATCTAGGAGAGAGAATACTAGAAAGTAGAGTTGTAAGAAAAGTTATGAGATCTTTTCTTGAGAGATTCAGACCCAAAGTTACAGAAATCGAGGAAAGTAAAGACCTGGACACGATGAAGATTAAAGAATTAGTTGGGTCTCTACAAACCTATGAACAGACACTGCCTCAGCCTAAGAAGAACAAGTCTATTACGACAAAACTATTTGTAAAGAAGAAGTTTGTTCTGAGTCAGATGAATCTCTAGATGATGAGAACTTCAGCAGTCGAGTCAAAAAATTCAGAAAGTTTTTTAGATCAAAGGATGATCAAGGAAGATTTAATAAATGTGCTAAAAAGAATCATGGTAGCTCGTGTGGGTTCAGAAAGGAGAAGCGAGATAAGAACATTGCTAATGAGTCCAAGAATAACAAATTGTTTTGCTTCGAATATGAAGGGTTTGGTCATGTAAGATCAGAGTGTCCAACATATCTCAAGTCGAAAGGAAAATCGATGATTGTTTCACTGAGTAACGACGAATCAAATTCCAGCAGTGATGAAGAACAGGTAAATTTTATGACTTTTATGTGTAGTACTGATATTTGTGATTCGCAGGGAATTGACTCTGAAACGGAGACATCTGAAGATGAATATGATACTGAAGAAAGCTTGCAAGAGGTGTATGACAAGCTCTTTAGGGAAAGCCTGAAACTGCACAAGGTAAATAAAAGGACCCTAGAGAAACTTCATGAGAGTCAAATTGAAAAAGATAACATCACTACCAAGCTTGAAGGATACATCAAGTTGTCTGATGACTTGAAATTGAAGAATTTGGCCCTTGAAGCTGAAGTCAAAGACTTAGAGTGTAAACTAGAGAAATCTAATGCTCAACTTCAGCAATTCTCTAGTGGATCTAAAAAGCTCGACCACATGTTAAGTCTGGGAGCAACACCTGGAAATAGAAAAGGATTGGAGTATAACAAGTCCAGTGGTGAATCAATTTCAATGATTGTTTTCGTTCCAGCATCATTGCCAGTCAAACAAGCAGAAGTTAAAGCTCCTCAGAGATAAGTGAGTGGAGGTAACAACACTAACTCTCAGTCCATGAATACTCATTCTCATATTGTTCCACATAAAGCATACACTTCACATCGGTTTGTTCCTACTTGTCATTTTTGTGGAAAAAATAGGTCACATCAGACCTAATTGTTTTAAATTGTAAAGACAAGAGAATGCATTTGATTTGTCTGCCTATAATAACAATCACATGAACCTTGCTAATCAAGTCAAATTTCTAACTGAGCATATTATGTTACTAAATGAGAAGTTTCAGAACTTGACAAAACAATCAACATTTGTCAAGAAGGTTTGGGTGAAAAAGGATGAAAATCCGATTTGCCAACATGAAGGCTATTGGTAAGTGTTTTACTCACTGAATAGTTTTATATAGGTTGCATTTATATTTTTTTATTACTAATCTTGTGTGTTTTTCTTATCTTGTAGTCATATGCTTTTATTTCCCTATTTCGTTATTTTTTTACGATATAAAAAAAATTAATGATTGTTATGTGCCTTTTGTCAGCACATTTGGTCATTGGCCTGTTTGACATACTTGAGATTTTCGAGCATGATCTTTTATATACTTTCTCAATTTATATCTGGATTATAATATGATTTGAAAGTTACGTCTATTGTCTCTTTTTGGTATTAGCTGACATGATTTTCAAATGTATATTTGTTATACTCAATCACAATGCACACTGAACATGGTTAGATGAGGCTTGACCCCATGTGTGAGTTTTGGGTCTGCAACCACAAGTGAAAGAGATCATGTTCATCAGACTGAATTGACCTTTGACTACCTTACCTTATTCATTGCCCCTCTTAGAGTCAAAAGCTCCAAAAGAGCATCTCCACTTTAAAAGAAGTTGTTATTATACTAGAAAAGAAAAGAAAAGAAAAGAAGCAAAAGCAAAATATGCAAAATATTTAGGGGGAGAAAAACAAGCAACAAAGTTGCATACTCAAGTCCTAGTGACAATGAGTTTGACTTTCACCTGGTGTGATATGTCTCTCTTTTCACTCATGGTTTCATTCTGCTAGCTTTGACCTCCCTCACAAAATTAAGGTTTTAAGCCTCTCTGATTGTGTTTCGTATTTCACACACGTATGCAGTTCACATTTTTTAATTATTGATGTTAAAACCGTATAGAGACGTGTGGCATAAACTCAATGAATATTATTTTTCATGATCATACAATGAGCTTGTATTGATTTTCCATGCTCTTGAGAAGTTTGGCTATGTCTCTTAGTTCCATGAAGTTTGTGCTGATTTTTGGCATTTGATCATTCGCTCTTTTCAGTAATTTTTCCTTACCTCAGTATCACATTGTGTGTTGTATTTCTTATTCGCCTATTCATTTGTAGATCGTTGTCGGTTTTGATTGATTGTGCCTTGATTATGCCTTTATTTATTGTTCTTTGTGATATGCATTTCTTATGCTGGTTGATGCTTATTTTCATGTTTGAACGCATTTTATTTTCTCAATGAGCTGTGGCATTTGGTTTCCCTTTGTCCATTCGTAACAAAAAGGGGAAGAAGAGTTTTAATGAATAACTGAGAGAATAGAATAAGGGGAGCAATGTATGAATAACTGGGAGCATAGATTAAGGAGGAGCAATGTTTTGTTACTATAGTTCATTTTCTAATTCTATATACATGTTGATTCTCTACACTTTCACTTGGTCTATGAGATTGTGTTTTTCAGGTAACCGATTCAAAGACTCTTGAACGTGTCTTTTAGGTCATAGGGTTGATATTCATGTAATTGGATAATTGTTTTGGTGATTGACAAAGATCCTTGTTTTGTTTATTTTATATATGTGGGTTTTGTCACGGAATTTCCAAATGGGAAGTTTGTTAGAGCATTTTTGTGTTGGCATAATTCCCTGTCAAAATATGTCTTGATCGAGTTGTATATTTGGTCCCCACATTTGTTCAAGAGTCAGAGTTGATGGTTTGTCCAAAGTCTTTATCACGTTCATCTAGCGCTCGAGCGCCCTTGGAAAAATTCAGACAAAGTCATCACGTTTAACCAGTGTTTGACAAGCGCTCGAGCTCACTTGGAAAAAAATTCAGACAGAGTCATCACGTTTGACCAGGGTTAGACAAGCGCTCGAGCGCCCTTGGAAAAAGTTCAGACAGAGTCATCACGTTTGACCAGAGCTCGACCAGCGATCGAGCGACTTCCGGGGAATTTCAAAAATCCATGAATTCTTGGAGTCCTTTTGAAATATTGGGAAACCTTACTATGTTTCGTGGGAGGTTGTCCTAAAGGGTATTGAGGCTTTCATTGAGCAAACTAGTGTCTCCTTTCTTGAGAGAAAAACCCAAGAAGATTTGTGCTTCAAGATTGACATGTTTATAGCTATGGAATGATGGTTTAGAGATGATTGGAGGTAGAAAGAATATAGATGTAGAGGCTGATCAAATGAGTGAAATATTTTTTCCCCATTGGATCTACAAGCGTCTTGAACCAGATGAAGAATTTGGACATCTGGGCATTATGAATGAGAAAGATCTAGAAAATGCAAGGAGGATGATAATAGTGAGTTTATGGTGTATACAAACTGATGCCTGAAGTCGGCCATCGAGGAGCAGAGTTGTTGAAATGTTGGAAGGGATCCTAGAGTCCTTACAAATCCCACCAAAGCTTTTCTTATTGAATGAAGACCCTGTTTTGTCTGTTTTCATTGGAAGTGAACCCTAATGGCTGTGCATGGTAGCCTAGAGAAAAACAAATCATAATGCTGGTAAGTTATTGATCATCTTTGAGAATTGTAATAATTATTGCCATGTCACTGTTTATTACGGGTAGAGAACTTAAGCAAATTTGATTCCCTAAAATTTGAGATCATAATATTTGGCATGATGAGCTCTATTATGACTTCATAATTGCAAAGCAAAAGATCCTATAAATGTACAGCCAGGGACGAGTGAATCTGCAAGCGATGAAGTCCTTTCCGAATCTCGTAATTAAGAGAAGCAAAGGAACATCAATAGGCCACTGGCGATACTTGGAGTTAGTTGGTTCTCTTACCCGTTTTTTTTTTATCCAACTTTTAATATCATAAAGTCGAAAGAAAATTAACATATTTTCTGTTTTTCAGTCTGTGGGCTAAAAAAATCTGATGTTTCAATGAATACTTTCGCTCGGAACAGAGTCATTCCTCTTTATTTCAGACATAAAACTGCAGAGAAATGTCCACAGCATATCCTAAAATCATTCCTTTTTTATTGATCCTCCGTATTGCGTACTTAGTTTTTGGGGGCTCCATATTGTATACCTTGGTTGTCTTCTGTTGAGTGTTGACCTAGTAATAAAGACAAATAATTTGGGCTCTTTGTTCGGCCCATGAGATATTGTGCTTTTCACGATTTACTTGGTACGGACTCCAGAGGCTATGAGATCCTACTATTTATTTGTATCTTTGAGCCCAGCCCAAATGGAAAGCATTGTCCCAGCGAGATGCTGGGAGCCTGTGAGCAGTTTGGTGGCAAAGAACAGCATAAAACTGTTGTGACAAGAAAAACATGAAGCATTTGTTTGAGCTTATCGATTTTAAACGATGCTAAAAGCCCAATCTTAAACGGATTGAAGATATTTGTAGAATTGTAGGCGAGCTTTGGGAAGAGTTTCTAAAAGTACTCAAAGTCAAGCTGGAAATCATGATGGTACTCTTCTTTAAAAATTTGTGGGTAAATGAGAATTTTAGGGATTTCAATTAGTGTTTACATCCGAGTGTCAAAATCATATGGTCTGAGGAATATCTTGACTGAGAAGATGAGCCGGGGCAGCTTGTAACCCTTGGATAGCCAATCGTCTGTGAACCATGAGGCAACATTTGTCCGATACCAGGCAAATCATGTGCGCTTGATTATTATATATTTCCTTCGTTCAGTAACAAGTGGGTGTCTCACTTTCCAATAGCCCACTTGGTCATTAAAAAAAAGAAGGAAAAAAATATTAGAAAAAGAAAAAGAAATGCAGGGAGACCCGAGTTCAAAAGACTTTTGACTCGAAAACAAGACCTTTCACCTAAACTATGGGACGTTTAGAAAAAAAAAAAAAAAAAACCTAAACTATTGGCCGGAAGTGCCCGACTTATCTTTTGACTAGATCTAGAGTCGCCTCACGCGGAATGTCGCACGTCTATTGAATTTATCAACGATCCCTACGACTTGGATGTTGGTAAGAGGGGACCACCTGCTGATCTTTTTTTTAATAATCACAAACTGCTGACTCAGTCACACAAAAAAACCTTCTCTTTCACCAGCGAAAAGCAGTAATTTATATATTGCATGGTTTTAGGGCTGTTCACGGTGGCACGGGCACCAGAAATTCGGGGATATTTTCGGTTCTCGAATTTTCCGGTACCGAAAACACGGGGGACCGGAAATTGGGATCTTCCCGGGCTCTTGAGGCCTTGCCAGTGGCCCCTGGCCCTTGGGCGTTCCCCCCCCCCTCGCACTTTTCCCCTGCGCGTTCCCTCTCTAACCCTATTTTAAATCTTAAATATGCTTAAATCTTAACATTTTTGTTTAAATATGCTTAAATATGGTTTCTAATATTTTATCTTTGCTTAAATATGGTTTCTAATATTTTATCTTTACTTAAATATGGTTTCTAATATTCTAATATGCTTAAAAATGATTAAGTATGCTCAAAATATGCTCAAAATATTTTTGCTTATATGTAATTAAATATTTTTAAATCTTTGCTAAAATTAGTGTAGAGTTTATTTTTTTTGCGTAATATGTTAAAAATAACTCAATATGAATGTAGGATTACCGGAAACCGCCACCGCTAAGGGCCGGTTTTTGCCCTCTACATGGTTTCATATAGGACTGTCCAATGGCCGGTCCAGTCCGGTTTGGTCCTGTCCGGTCGGCCAAATCGGTAATTTCGTAGAGTGAACATATTGAATCGGACTCGACCGGTCATTCTAATAGAATCGATTAGATCCGGTCCCTGATTTCACCGGTCCGAATTGGACGGTTTGGGCCATGACATTTGAGCCTTTTTTTTTTGTTTAGGCCATGTTTTTTCCTTTTTTTAGGCTTTTTTCACCATTTTCTGGCTTTTTTTGAACCATCGCGCAAGGCCCCTTGCCTGTGTCGTGCATGCGGCCTTGCGCGAGGGTTCAAAAAATACATTTGGTTTTTTTAATGACCGGTTTTGATCGGTTTGGAGCAGTATACTCCGGTCCGGTACCAGTTTTTCAATGTGGGGAACCGGGACCGGACCGGAGTATACCGGTTTCACCTGACCGGCCATTCCGGTAGACTATTTGTCACCGGTTTCACCAAAACAGGTCCGATTTCGATCCGGTTCGACCGGTTTCTTAGACACCATAGTTTGATAGCTTATGTCCTACCCCTTATTTGTTCTACTAGCCAAGGGTTCAAGATATTTCAAAAAATATTTATTAAAATTTTCTGTTGGTGTTAAAAAAAAGTGGTATTGGAATTGGTGAATGAGATAAAAGTAAAAGTAAAATTTTGAATTGTATTTGATAAATGTAAAATTTTGTTAAAATTTTGAATTGCCAAACGTCGTGCCCAAACTGTCGTAGTAGAATTTGTGAAAACTAATTTGTATAACGCCTATGAATTATTTCATTAATTCATTATAGGAGCTAGACTTTAACAAGTTGGCGGGTCAGATGTCCACATTAATTAAAGTTAAGGGAATTTGACAATTTGGTCCTTGGGTTTATACCCATTTGACAAATGGGTCCTTCACTTTCAATTTTCAAATTTTTAGTTTGTCGTCCTTATGTTTAACGGAGCTCTCTGACACGTCATCAAATTTGAAGCGGTCGACCTCTACATGAAACGGTCGATCGCTCACTTTCAACACATATATCCAGTTGACCGCTTCAAATACGTTAAGCATATTGACGGCAGACTGACGGAATGACCATTTTGTCAAACAAAGAAAATCCAAGGACTAAAAATTTGAAAATTGAAATAAATTACCCATTTACCAAAGGGGTATAAACCCAAGGACCATAATGTCAAATTCACTAGCGAGTCCGCTTGAGCCGGGTAGGGCTGAAGAGGTGAACGCTTTGCCAAAGGTGAAAGGGGAGAAAGGTTAATAAATTGCCAAAGGTGAACGTGGAGAAAGGTTAATAAATTGACTGACGAGAGAGTCCTGAGCTTGAGCCTAGTAGGGCTGAAGAGGTGAACGCATGAAATTTGGAAGACAAGGAATCGAAGGGTCCACCCAAGTCCGAATTTGAGTACCTTGACCCACTAGAAAGCATCTGCCTCGCAAGTGAACCGATCGGGACAGAAGAAACCCTTCCAGATCCATGAACTGAATCTGTAGTATTTAAATAGGGAATCCTCCGGTGTGTTTTTGTATGTAACTCACCGCACCTTTCGCCATCTTCTTGTCTTCTCTGCCCGTCTGGGTATCCAACATGGAAGCCCGTCTCTCTCTATTAGCCGTCATCACCCTCTCCTTCTTAGCAATATTTCCGCCATGTTACTGCGACGGCAATGATCAACAATTCTTGGAGTGCAGTCGTCCCTATAACTGCGGCAGCCTCAACAACATTCATTTCCCCTTCTGGGGAGATGACCGGCCTCAATATTGCGGCCATCAGGTGCTCAAGCTCAGTTGCCACGACAATAAGTACCCGGTTATGGAATTTGAAGAATTAAAGTTCCGCGTACTAAACATCAGCCAGCTTAGTCACCGAATGACCATTGCAAGATTGGACCTCTGGGATAGTCTTTGTCCTGAAGCTTTCCTCAATACCACTTTGGATTTCTCAGTTTTCTATTACCCTTCAACCGTTGAGAACCTGACTCTGTTCTACGGCTGCCCTGTTCAACTAAATGACACCCCTTTCTCAAATCGTTTTATGTGCGGCTCAGAAGTTAATGCTTACGTTTTAGACGACGCCCCCCCATCGAGTATCCTTCCATACCTGAAGGAAAATTGCAGTCTTCAAATCAAAGTTCCCATTCTCCGGAGTAGTAATCAAAGCCCCATTGAGTACCCTCCCATACTTCCGAAAGCGCTGAATGACGGGTTTGAGGTGGAATACAACGATGGGTTGCCGCTTGTCTGTAAGGCATGTGTGGAATCAGGGGGAGCATGTGGTTTCAATAGCTCCACGCAGAAGTTTGTCTGCTTTTGCCCTGACCAATTAGCCCAAGATTACATATGTAAAAGGCCGGCGGGTATGCTCAATCTTTCCTCTTCCCAATTTCTCGAATTAGCATGAATCATGCTTCTTTTTCTTTGATCAATTGGTTTTACTGCTATTGTTCTTCGTCTCAGATATAGGCCACTTAATGGCATAATAGCTAGTGGCCATAGTTAACAAGTTCATACCATATAGTTTGGTTTCTTTGTTTCTGGTATGCTTGTGTTTCAAAAAAACAACCACCGAACACTAACGATCAATTCATTCTTTGTTGAGAACAAATCCCGTTTTATGGTATCGCATGGTAAACAACCACCTAAACTGACACATTTTTCACTTCTATGTCTCTGTGCAGGTCGCCTGAATTGGAAGAAGTTGGCGTTAGCAATTGGTAAGATTCATCTTCGAACGAATTTCTCGTTGCATTTGATAATCACGAGTATGTGGGCATGAACCCACGGAATCTTATATTATCCCCTCGTAAACTCATATATTATGTTTTTCTTCGGAGCTAATTAAAGAGTCCCAATTTTTTTCTTCATTACTTTACAAATCACTGAAAAAATGAACCAATCATTACCCCTAAACCATACTAAAAATACCGAATAAATTAAAAACATCAAAAAAAATTTAAAAATTAATATATATATATATATATATGAAATTAAAAATTTAAAAACTATTTCTATTTATTTTTAATTATGTGTTATTTATGCTTTGTTTTTCTTTCTAAATTTTTATTGGAGGGGCATTTTAGTTAATCCACATCGCTTTCTGTTTGATGTGGGGAGAGGAATAACGGTCTTCTAATGTTGAAGAGGGTCACGTGAGGAGGGGTATAACGTTCTTCTAATCTGGGAAGAGGGTCATGTGAGAGTCACATGGGACGGATTCCGTTCAATTTAACACCCAAAATTGATTGGGATATAAAATTCCTACAAAGATATAGTTGAGGGGGACGAGTTGCAACGAGTCATAGTTTAGGAGATAAATGAGAAGTGAATGATAATTCTAGGGGTATTTGTAATTTGCCTTAAAATTAATGAAAAACACGTTACATTGAACAATCTTAACGATCTATCTTTATCTTTAACACTTTGGGAGGAGCAAATTCATGATATCAGTTTTTACGTTTTCAAAGAATTCCATCTGCCCTCTGTTTGACTGTCAATTGAATGTTTTATTGTTGTAACTAAAACAAAAACAAAACATTATAAAAATATTCGCTTGGACAGCTTACATAAATAAGATTTTCCATGTGGAGGTGATGTCTAGAATGAATGTAAATGTGAACTTCCATTTTTACCCTTCCCATGGTGCGACTAATAAACACATCTTTGGCGCATTATTTCCCGTTACACTGTATGGTTCTCTGTCTATGTTGATAAGGACTCTGTTTTCTTCCTTTCTTTCGTTCTGGACTCGATAGAAAAATATCATAATCTCTATTCTTGGTTACAGCATTATCTACTGGAATGGGAGTGCTGATGGTTATGATCTGGTGCTTCAGGAAAAAGCTCTCATCCAATAGAACTATTCATTTATGGAAGCAGGAAAGTCTAAGCAATATAACTGTCGAGACCTTTCTTAGGAACAATGGATGTCTTGCACTCAGAAGATACAGTTATTCAGATATCAAGAAGATGACTAATTTTTTCACAGATAAATTAGGCCAAGGAGGCTATGGTGGGGTATACAAAGGGAAGCTACCAGATGGCTCTCTCGTGGCAGTGAAAGTCTTGAAAGAATGTAAAGGAAACGGAGAGGAATTCATTAATGAGGTTGCAAGTATCAGTAGGACCTCGCATGTTAACATTGTCACTCTCATGGGCTTTTGCTTTGAAGGTTCTAAACGAGGCCTTATCTATGAATTTATGCCTCATGGATCCCTTGATAAGTTCATCTATAAACAAAATCTCAGCTTGAGGGATGGTCAGAGATTGGAATGGGAAGTACTACAAAACATTGCAGTTGGAATCGCTCGAGGTTTGGAGTACTTACATAAAGGTTGCAACACTACGCGTATCTTACATTTTGACATAAAGCCTCATAACATTCTTTTGGATGAGAACTTCTGTCCAAAGATCTCTGATTTTGGCCTTGCAAAGATATGTCCTAGAGAAGAGAGTATTATATCAATGTTGGGTGCAAGAGGGACCATAGGATATATAGCTCCAGAAGTATTCAGCAGAAATTTCGGAGAAGTCTCTCATAAGTCTGATGTTTATAGCTATGGAATGATGGTTTCAGAGATGGTTGGAGGTAGAAAGAATACAGATGCCGAGGCTGATCGAACGAGTGAAATATTTTTTCCATACTGGATTTACAAGCGTCTTGAAATAAATGAAGAATTGAGACATCTGGGCCTTATGAATGAGAAAGATCGAGAAAGTGCAAGGAGGATGGCAATAGTGAGTTTATGGTGTATACAAACGGATCCCTTAAGTCGGCCATCGATGAGCAAAGTTGTTGAAATGTTGGAAGGGACCCTAGAGTCTTTACAAATCCCACCAAAGCCTTTATTATATTCCCCTTCAAGATCACCAATTGATCCTTCAACTACCGTGAGGTCATTACAGAATGACGACCATGTTTTGTCTCTTGTCATTGGAAGTGAACCCTAATGGTGGTGGTAGCCTAGAGAGAGAAAAAAAATCATAATGCTGGTAAGTTACTGAGTATCTTTGAGAATTGTAACAATTGTTGTCATGTCAGTACTGTTTATTACGGGTAGAGAACTCAAGTAAATTTGATTGCCTAAAATATGAGATATTATTTGGCGTGATAAGCTTTAGTATGACTTCATAATTATAAGCAAAAGATCCTGATAAATGTACAGCCAGCCAGGGACAAGTAAATCTGCAAGCAATAAAGTGGAGGGGGAGAAGAACTACTTTTGTATTTTACATTCAATCAAACCAAATATCACCCATTCCACATTCCAAGCCAAAGCTCAAGGTCTATGGCATCGCTGCATCCTTCCTTTCTGAATCTGGCAATTAAGAGAAGCACAGGAACAACAATAGGCCATATCTGGAGTTGGTTGGTTCTCTTTTACTTACCCGTATTTTCTTTCCTGCTCTCTCCCTTTCTACTCGAGAAAAAATAGTTACTATCATTATATAAAACAAAACAAAATTAATTCTTTGACGGTTCCAGTTTCATTTTTTAACCCAACTTTTTAATATCATAAAGTCGAAAGAAAATTAACATATTTTCTGTTTGTCGGTCAGTGGGCTAAAAAATCAGAGGTTTCAATCACAGATTTGAGTCCAAATTAATCAAGTGAAGCTGTGATAGTATGAAGTTTAGATCATTTAATGCTTGTCGTGCCTCTCGTTCCAAATCACACCATATATATTTCAGACATAAAACTGTAGAGAATTCTCCTCCCCATATCCTGAAATCATTCCTTTTTCTTGATCCTCCATATTGCATACTTCGTTTCTAGGGGCTCCATTGTCCGTACTGTATACCTTGGTTGTCTTTTATGGACCTAGAACTAAGACAAAGGATTTGGGTCTTTGTTCGGCCCATGAGAATATTATGCTTTTCACGATTTATTTTGTCCGGACTCCCGATGCTATGATATGAGAGGTCCTAATATGCTTTTGTATGACTTTGAGCAAGCCAAGCCCAGCCCAATTGGACGTCCATTGAAAAAGAAAAAGAAAAAGAAAAAGGCTGAGTGCATAGATATTATAACCCTCAATAGTACTGGTATACACTTGGGCAAATAATTAACCAAAGTTTATGAGGCCAAGGAAAGGCATATTGTAATAAGGCATCAAAGTATGAGATACTCTCATTTGAAGGAACAGCAGGCAAGTGGACAAAAAGGAGAATACTTTTGATAAAAATGTTGTGACAAGAAAAACTTGAAGCATTTTTTGAGCTTATCGACTTTGCACGATGCTAAAAGCCCAATCTGAAACGGAGTGATGATATTTGTAGGCGAGCTTTGGTTCTAAAAGTACTCAAAGTCAAGCTGGAAATAATGATGGTACTCTTCTTTAAAAATTGGTGGGTACATGAGATTTTTAGAGATTTCAATTAGTGTCAAATTCGTATAGTTTGAGGAATATCTTGCCTGAGCTTGTACACTCGGATAGCCCATCGTTTGTGAACCATGAGGCAACATTTGTCCGATACCAGGCACATCATGTGCCCTTTATTATTATTATATTTCCTTCGTTCAGTACCAAATGGGTTTCTCACTTTCCAATAGCCCACTTGGTCATAAAAAAGATAAAAGAAAAATAATTTTAGAAAAAGGAGGAAAAAAAAATGCAGGGAGACCCCAGTTCAAAAGACCTTTGTCTCGAAATCAAAACCAAAACCTAAACTATGGCCTGGAAGGTCCGGACTTATCTTTTGACTAGGGTCGCCTCACACGGAATGACGCACGTCCATTGAACGGTAAGAGGGAGTTCGGAGGTGTAAATCATACTTGTATGAAAATTTTAGCGGAATGAATTTTCTTGAAAATTAATACACATGTGTCCGAACTTTTTTTGATGTGTCCGAACGCTATTCAAGCATATGAAAGTTACAGATTCGCAGACAGTGGAGGAAAAACGGGAAAAAAAAAAAGTAAACGAGTGATTTGAGCACGAGGAGAAGCGGAGAGCTGATTTTGGGCGTTCAATCTCATTGAAGAGGGTCTGAAAAGAGCATATCTTCTAGAATTTGAAGTTGGATTGCATTTTAGGTTAGTGGTTTTTAAATTGAATTACTTTAGGATGAAAAACTTGTATTTTAATATATGAAAGCATGTGTTTTTCGAAATTTTAGGTTCTAAAATTATAGTAATAGAGTTTGGGGTTGGTTATGATGTGTTTATATTGAAGTGTTTGTGGTTTGGGTTGATTTTGACAAGGTTTTGGACTGAAAATTGAGTATGTGCATCGAAGAACTATCTTGTTCGACAATCGCAGTCCGGACGGTGTGTTTACCATCCGAACTCTATTTGTTGGTTTGGACGCTTTGCAAAACGCGTCCGACGTCCGAACGTCTGTGTGTATGGTTCGGACCGTTATGTTACTTCCGAACGGTAGTTGTTGTTATGACATGCATTCATTTAGTAGCTTTAGACCCCGTTTAAGAATTACATCAAGTTCGGATAACGAACTGGATGTAATTCTTGAATTGTCAACGTTATGGACAGTTTGAGTTTACAATATGCGTAATTGTATCTACTATTGTGACAGATGTGTTTAGAAATTTCAATGCAAATCTCCTTTTGTCCTTTGGATACACATTCAGCATTGAACTTACACATTTGGCTTACTTGGTGGGTGTTTCAGTCAGTGGGCTAAAAATTTAGAGGTTTCAGTCACAGATTTGAGTCCAAATTAATCAAGTGAAGCTGTAATAGTATGAATTTTAGATCATTTAATGTTTGTCGTGCCTCTCTTTCCAAATCTCACCATGTACATTTCAGACATAAAACTATAGAGAATTCTCCTCCCCATATCCTGAAATCATTCCTTTTTCTTGATCCTCCATATTGCATACTTCGTTTCTGGGGGCTACATTGTCCGTACTGTATACCTTGGTTGTCTTCTATGGACCTAGAACTAAGACAAAGGATTTGGGCTCTTTGTTCGGGCCATGAGAATATTTTGCTTTTCACGATTTATTGTGCCCGGACTCCAGATGCTATTAGATCCTACTATGTATTTGTATGACTTTGAGCCCAGTCGAGCCCAGCCCAAATTGACATCCATTGCGTAGGCCTGAGGCGACTAACAGGAAAAAAAAAAGGCTGAGTGCATAGATATTATAACCCTCGAGAGTACTGGTATACACTTGGCAAAGAATTAAACAAAGTTTATGAGGCCAAGGAAAGGCATATTGTAATAAGGCATCAAAATATGAGATACTCTCATTTGAAGGAACAGCAGGCACGTGGACAAAAAGGAGAATACTTTTGATAAAAATGTTGTGACAAGAAAAACTTGAAGCATTTTTTTGAGTCGACTTTGCACGATGCAAAAAGCCCAATCTGAAACGGACTGAAGATATTTGTAGGCGAGCTTTGGGTAGCCTTCAAAAGTACTCAAAGTTAAGCTGGAAATCATGATGGTACTCTTCTTTAAAAATTTGTGGGCAAATGAGAATTTTAGAGATTTCAATTAGTGTTTACATCCAAGTGTCAAAATCAATATCTTGCCTGAGAAGATGAGCGGGAGCAGCTTGTACCCTTGGATAGCCCATCGTTTTGTGAACCATGAGGCAACATTTGTCCGATACCAGGCAAATCATGTGCCCTTTATTATTATATTTCCTTCTTCCGGTACCAAGTGGGTCTCTCACTTTCCAATTGCCCGATTGGTCATAAAAAAGAATGAAGAAAAGAAGAAGCAGGAGACCCCAGTTCAAAAGACTTTTGACTCAAAATCAAGACCGGAACCTAAACTATGCGCCGGAAGGGCCCGACTTCTCTTTTGACTAGGGTCGCCTCACGCGGAATGACGCGCCCCCATTGAATTTATCAACTTTGCCTACTACTTCGACAGTGGCGGATCCAGGAATGTAATGGAAGGGGGGCAAACTCTTAATGAAAAATGACAAAAAAAATTTTTTACTATGTAATGCAAAAAAATGTCTTAAAAGTTAAAAAAAAATCCTAGAAAGACTAACACGAGGACTGAAATATTTACCACTTTGTGTGAATAAAAATAACATGATCTCGCAACAGATTTATTTTTCAAACAAGAAGAAACTAAAATTAAAACTAGCAAAATTTCTATAAATTCCATACTGCACTACATAGTAGAATAATGAATAAAAGCTAAGAAAAAAATTACCAATTGAAAGGAACTAAGCACATAACATTTTTGAATTGGAGGCCTACATGACAATTCAAAGATACTAAGACCTAATAGCAAATTAAAAGGAACTAAGTACATTATAAGCTTATTAATACAATTCTACTAGGAAAATGAAACATAGCTTAAATATTCAAAAGCACAGATCAAGTACTTAGAGGAAATAAAAAGAGCAAAAAACGATGGTCTCCTTCTAATCTTGATGAGTAAGATAGCCCAATTCTCCTCTTGCCTTCTATAAGCCCCAAAAGATCAAATCGTGTTTCCCTTTTTGCTTACACGAATCAGAATTCAGAAATTTGATTCGAATTGGTATGTGAGTGATTGTATTAACTGTATCTATGTTTTTACAACAAATATCTTCTGCTTAGAAAGATTGCAAATTCAAGAATTCTCTATCAGTACTTAATTCATCAAAATTTCATCACATGAATTCAATTAAAATTTCATCACAAATTCATGAATTTTCTATCCGGTTCACAATATATTCAATAATCCTAATCTACTGATTAAATTTCATCACAAATTCATGAATTCTCTATCCGGTTCACAATAAATTCAATAATCATAATCTGCTAATTAAATTTCATCACATAATTCATCAAAATTTAAAATAAATTTCATCACTAATTGAAAAATAAACAGAGTTACAAAGAGACTTGAGTTGAGAGAGTACTTGGAGGCTGGAGAGAGAGAGCTGGAGATAGAGAGAGAGAAAGAGTTGTGGTTCTGAGGAGGAGAGAGGGACGGAGAGGGAGAGAGAGAGAGCTCAGCCGGCATTCTGTTAACTGTGGAGGTCCGGAGGAGGAGAGGCAGTAGGTAGAGTGATAGAGGACTAGAGGCTGGCGTTCTGTAGAGGCAGAGTGAGAGGAGAGAGAGAGACGGAGGCTAGCATCGGGAGGTGGGGAGCAGAGAGAGAGAGACGGAGGCTAGCATCGGGAGGTGGGGAGCAGAGTGAGAGAGGCTGGGCTGTGGGCGTCAGGGAGAAAAGGGGGGGAAATTGAAGTTGTTAGAGAGGGAGGGGAGGATGGCGCCGAATTAACTAAAAAAAAAAGGTCAAGGTGAAATGCGTATTTTACCCTCTGTTGATTTTTTTAAAAAAAAATTAGACCGGCTAGGTTGGTCTGGGCGCCTGGGTTTGAAGGGGGGCTGGCTTCAGGGCCTGGGTCTAAGGGGGGCAGCCCATAAAAAAATCCAAAAAAAAAATTTTTTTAAGAGATTTTTCAGGCAATGGGGGGCGGCTGCCCCTAGCTGGATCCGCCTGTGTACTTTGATGTTCCTAAAATTAGAACCCGAATTACGCGTTAAGTTTTTTTTTAAGATACACTTTACATGTGAATTTTAAATAGTTGTTTATACCGTTTGAAATTTTACATAAAATAATATTAAATAGTGTATAATTTACTTATAATGTCTATTTCTTTTTAAATTGAATGTTGCAATCTGAATAAAACATTTCAAAAAATCTTGAGATCTATAATTTACATTTTTCAATTTCACATGAAAAAAGGAAAAGAAAAAAAAAGGTTGAAGAAAAATTTCTACCAAATTAAATTTATTGTTTGATTGTTAAAATTTTGGGGTGTTGAAGTTGGTAAAAAAGTGAAGAGAGATGATTCGAATGATTTTTTTATATTTATTTAGAGTGGAAAGTGATGATTAGTGAAAAAAAGAGAGAATTTTATAGTTATTTAAATTAGGGCCAAACTAAAATTTTGGCTCTCAAACAGCACCGCCCTGCTCCACGGACTCTTGCACTGGATCTAAATTTAAATTATTTGTTTTCAATTTTGACTACACAGTATATTGTAATTATATCCAGGTAAAAAATCTTTAAAATGAAAAAAATAGAGAAACGTTAAAATAATATACCCTCTAAACGTTGAAAATTCATACATATACTTATAAATTAAAACGAAGTTTTAGGAGTTGCTTGTGGAGAAGTAATATATCAATATTTTTTTCAAATTTGGTATACAATCACATGATTCTGATCCAATGACAATAAAAACATACATATTATACTAAATGAATCAAAGTACATTATAACTTGTGATTGTGTTACATGAGAGGTGGAAAATCAAAGTACATCATACTATCATAGTCTCCAAGTGTCTATGTACGAAATTTGGACGAACGGTCCTGAGTGTGCTGTTTCGAAGATGAAACTAGTAACGTAAGTGAGTTGGTGGGTGGTGGATTTCAAAATAACCCTTTAAAATTTGTTTGTAAATTATAAGGGTACCATCCATCTGGGTTCCGGCCCATTTGTCTGTTTCTCGTGCTTTTATATTATTTTTCAATTGTGGTAATATATTTCGGTCTATTCTGACCGTCTGTGGCTACCTTCCCGTACATACACTAAGAAAATGTAATAGAAAAGACACAACTTGCTTTCAAAGTATCAAAGTACGAGCAAGGGAACGTGGCCGGCACACGTCTAGGTGAGTTTATTGTAATAACCACTCCTCTAATATATACATACAAATTGTCGGTCATGAGTTCACGAGGGGGGGTTTCCGTGGTGTTTCTGAATGTCCTGAAAGTCTCCCGCTAGAAACAAAACTTCCACGAATATGTAGACAAAAATGGAGTCAGGGAGTCCAGAACTCTGATCAATTCCTGGAAAATGAATAAGATCTGGATTCAATTGTGGGACAACTGGCTGTCAGGGTCGCACCTTCCCCAGAAGCATATGCTGAACAAGAGCACATAAAAGAATTCCGTGTTGAAGTATGAATTTAGACTCGTGAAACTCTAAAAAGGAACGCAAAAGCCACACGCCTCCTTGTATATTATATTATATTGCGATGGCTTAATCAAAGACAATTTTTTATTACCCGAGACTGAGAGGAGCTTTTAAAGCTTATCAGTACTCCTCATCAGATAACACATGCATTATTTTATTCATAGGATTCCACGAGATACATTTTCCTCTTTGAATGGGTCATCATTTGCCCCAACACGAAGAAACTTCCGGCCCGTCTTCCAGGGGAAATTAAATACCTACAAGTATATATATATATATAACTTGCATCTTTTTTATATGAAAATAACAAGGGTAATAATTTCTCCTAATACATACAATTGCCATTGAAAGCCAACCGTGTGTACGTACTGGAGCATAAAAGATTATTTTTCCACAGATCGAATATCAACATATTGTACGGTCCAAATGGAGTGCAGACCTCACACATGAAAATAGAATATACATAGGTGTTTTTTAAGTATAACCACCACTGACGTACGTAATTAGAGCATTGGCTAATTTTAATTAAACTTTGGAGAGTATTATAATATCCAAATCCAAACCAAGTGGATTACCAAAGTCCCTCTAATTTACTCTCACAACTTTTTCTCAGTCGGATGCATTGATTGAGGACTTAGCTTTACCACATGGAAGTAATTCACCAGTTAAAGGGTTGAGGTCCAAATCTCCCAAAATAAAGGGACCATTCCGCAATTTCCAATAAAAGTGCCCCTATATATATATAACTATATTTCATAGGTGGAGAAAACAAGGGGCCTTTTCATCATGTTAGTCATTGTTTCAAAAATTTCTTTCACCATGGCAAAACCTCCAAGCCTGCTTCTCCTCCTTCTCTCCCTCTTCTTCACCAATTTCTCAGGTGCCGACGTGCCAACAGCGTGCTCCGACCAAACTTGTGGTGAGTTGTCGATAAGATACCCTTTTTATCTGCTTGGCGAAAGTACGACTCCCGACCACGTATATTGTGGCTATCAGGGCTTCGGCCTAAACTGCTCCGACGACGAGGCCATACTTGCTTTGCCCAACGACACCTACTACGTAAAAGAGATAGATTATAAGAATTACACTCTCACACTCGTGGATATCGACGTCACGAACCAGTCTTGCCCGAGGGCGCGTCACAGCGTTTCTCTAACCACGCTGCCGTTGTATATTTCGCCAGATGATCTGAACATCACTTTTTACTTCAATTGTAGCATTAGTGATTTCAATACGCCACCTGAGCTGATCCACATAGGATGCCTGGAATATGAGACGAGGCGGTCCTTTGTTTTTCTTGAGGGGCAAGAGACGCCGGGCTTTGACTGGTCCAAGAAGTGCGAGGAGAAAGTGGTGGCGACCGTGATGAAAAACAAGATCGATACGGCAAATATTACGGGTGGGTTTGTTAAATCCATGAACCAAGGGTTTGTGATTAATTGGATGAAGCTTGAGAGCTGCAGTCAATGTGAGAGGTCTGGTGGGTATTGCGGATACAATGTTGAAACCCAAGAGTTTCGGTGCTTGTGCAAGGATGGCAGCAATGGGAGTGACATATGCAAATTAGGTACGCTTTCTTTCTGATCAATTGCCCCAGTCAGAATTTTTTTTTTGACACAGCAAAAATAATTAAAAACATAAGAAAGAAAATGAAAACCAAAACGAAATCAGATTGCAACTCCTAGGAATTCAGTCTAATATATAATTGCCTGATCGACCTATTCTTATGTCGGAGCTGCTCGATCCTTGAGAAATTGTTCTTTGTTTTGGTGATCTCTAGCGTACCATAATGTTCTCTGGTCTTAGGTTATCCTTACCACATAAGACAACACCATACTCCATTTGTGTTATTTTTTCCCCCGTTTGTTCTCTTGATCGATGGACGGCAATTAGGACAAAGATGGAGTAAATGTTATCGCTGGTTGGATCAAGTAAGTGGGATTAGACTGACATTGGTTCGGCGACAATACCGGGACTTTTATATTATTTGCAGGCCCCCATGGTTAGCGGCTTAGCGCCTCAGTTTCTCGTGTTTGTTGGTTTTTCTGGGCTGTTTGAATTCACGCCCATGTTTGCACTCTAATGAGGAATTTTTTTTCCTAAACGTATTCTAATTAGTTTATCAGTGAAAAACGACGTCAAATTAAGGTCAGACCTTGTGAAGTTGGCAGAAAGCAGCCTCATAGAGGAGTTTTGCTTTACTTCAAGCCAAAAGTCTAATTTTAGGAGGAAGTGTGCTTTGCAAATTTTTTAATTTATATTTTAAAACTAGGGAAATCTTGCACGAAAAGAGTACACCCAGTTGGCAGTTAACGTATAGACAATTAATTTCAGAGAGACCGGTAAGAGACTCATCTCGCGTCTACGACCCTCTTTCTAAATTAGCTTTAGGGTCTAAATTCAATAGAAAATTGAACTCCACGCCTGTACACCTAATCTGGTCATATAAATCTCTCTTAGCGCACAGAAACCGTCAGATCATGTACTTTGTCGAGCAATCTCGGTAAGTGGGTTGCCTCGATCCTGTCTGTCTCGACTTACTGTCTGTGCTTATCCATCTTACCAAACTATTTCCCAAGCAATTAATTCGGCCGACTTCAAACGTCAATTAGTAGGATTCGAATTTCCCCCCTTTTGAGTTTTATGGCAAAATAATTGGAATGCTACCAGAACGCAGTAAACTGGGAATTCATACTTTGCGTTTTGGGTAATATATATATTATGCGTAGGATAATTTGGCAAGAGGATCAAACTGCTGACTCAGTTGCACCAAACCTTCTTTTTCACCGGCTAGAAAGTAGTAATTTATATATTCCATGGTTTGATTAGCTTGAGTCCCTTTTTTTTTTCCTCTCGAACTTTCCTTCTCTGCCCGTGCGTCCCCCCTTTTTTCCTTGATTTTCTGACAGCGGGAGGAGCTTCGGCTTCCCGTGCCGCCACCGCCACCTTCCTTGCCTCTCTCTCCTTTCTCTTTCCCCTTCCTTTCCTTCTTTTTCTCCTCCGGCCCCCTCCTTCCTCTTCTTCTCTTCCCCTCTTTTTTGTCCGGAACTTCGACGGTAGATCCCGGTGTTTTCTGATCATCATGGGTGGCCACAACATTGTCCAATGTCGTCTTCTCCTCCAGCCGAGCACAATGGTTCCGGTCCGGCTCCCATCGGACGGCGCGTGAAGTCTCACTCGCGACACGCGCCCGTCGTTGACCTCACGGTTCCGGACGGTTTCCGTCAGTTTTGGTGGCCACGTGCCGTTTGGCTAGGTCCTGCACTCTTTGGCGAGCCAAGCGCATCCTTGATGCTGACTTCTGGTGGCGCGTGGGGTACACGCGCCGGTGACTCTGGTGGCGTGTGGTGTACACGCGCTGGGTGCTTCTCCTTGAGATGGCGGTGGCGCGGCCTCTCTGCTCGTTTGCTGGCGGTGGTGCTGGTTCCGTCTATGTTTAGTGGCTGTTAGGTTTTTGTTGGTCTGTGTTTTGTGTTGTTGTGTTTTGATCCGGCTCCTGCGTGAGCTTATATATGTAAAAGGACCGCCGCCGCGGGTATGCTCAATCTTTTCTCTTCCCAATTTCTTGGATTAGCCTGAAGCATGCTTCTTGTTCTTTGGTCAATTGGTTTTACTGGTATTGTTCTTCGTCTCAGATATAGGCCACTTAATGGCATAATAGATAGTGGCCATAGTTAACAAGTTCATACCAGATAGTTTGGTTTCTTTGCTTCTGGTATGCTTGTGTTTCCAGAAGACAACCACAGATGATAGAACACTGAAGAAATAGCAGCATAAACGTTGAACCGCCCACCGTACTAGAAGAATTAGACAACTGCACAATTTTATGAATTAGCCCACATATCCTTCTCACTTCTCCTTGATTCTTAGCTCCTTTCATCTAATTTCTTAGTCGAAAATGTTCTGCCAGATTTGCACCAGAAAAGATCAAACAATAACCTCTTAACTTTGATTGACCCCGAATTCTCAATCGCATGGTAAATTAAAAGAATCCATGTCTGGTTTCAAAACTATGAGTCTTTCTTAATAATCCATGAGATTCCTAGTCCTAATCTTTCCAGCACAACAAATCCCGTGAACAAAAACGTATTTACAGATATCAGATTTTTTTTGTTCTATATGAAATCCCTCTTTATCTTTCTTAATTAATCTATAAAACCAAAATTCCGAATGGTACTCAGTACTTTTCTAGGTCGGTGGAACCCATTACGAGTCGTTGAATTCTATTACTATATATAATCTATGGGGGAAGTGGGATAATATTTTAAAACTAAACTTTTGGGAAAATATCGAAATAATTAGCTGTGTATTAGTGTCCCTAGCTCATATGTTAGGCATAAAGACAAAAATATGGAAAATCACTTCTGCCTGATTAAGGCTAATTAATTACCACCGTAGAACATTTCCCAATTGACTGGGTCATAGTGGTTGACTGGTCATGGTCATTCAGTCTTGTTGACATTTTTGAAGCTCTGATAGGCTCCCCAGAAGATCGTATGCTTCGGTGTCTTCCAGCCTTATGTAGGCTCCCCGTCAACACCTCTAAACTTGTCAACATTCAAAAGAGAGGAATGTCACTACGAAAGTTCTCTCACACCTCCGTTGAATATTCTTTGGCCCCAGAAGATTAGTATTTTTGCTTTTCTTAATTATTTTTCCCTTTTTCCTTATGATGCAAAAGACTTGCAAATTTTTAATCAAAAGAAGCTCACTGTATTCAGTTCATGAATTATCTTGTTAAATAAGTTCTCGAATTGTGGTAATTCTTGGAGCTGGACTCTCTTTTGAGAAGAGCACTGTCACCAAATTAATTCATCTGTTCGAGCAAAAAGAGCTTAGTTTTGAGGCATAGAGTTGCTCAAAAGAACAAACAACTGTGAAGAGACTTTCATTGAATACATAATGGCCGATTTTTATGGATGAAATGGGAAGACGACTAAACCTGTTATTGAGCTTAGTCTTCATCATCTTGATCATAATTTTCCCCGCTCGTTTACTTTGGGAGCATGCGATAAAAGAAGGAAGAGTCCTCTTTTTCTCCAGTTTCTGTTTAACCAGCCAAAGCTTTACCCTGAAGTCATTCACCCTTATCATTTTAGGATCACCCAAAACTTACCCTGCTCCTTCCAAAACCACAAAACACTCACATATTTTCTGTATTGCCGTCCAGGTGCTCATATGATCATTTACAAGTGTGATTCGACCCCTGCCAATGCCATAAACGCCCCCCCTCTAATCTGTCCCTGGATATGTTTTCTTGTGATACATTCATCTGCTAATTGGTAGCCAGGTAACCTCACAGTTAGACCAGTACCTGGCTACCAATTAGTTGACATGGTAAAATCCATGTCAACTGATTGTACAACTGTGCGACAGTATCCATTGCAACTGAGTTGTACAATCAGTTGACATGGTAACATTGTGTAAGGTTAGAAATTTTCTGCATGATGTTTTGGTCCTGAACAAAGTTTATTGGAAGTATCAGTTGCAATGGATAGTGTCGCAACTCAGAAAGCCAAAGAAGCAGCTTCGTAATCGTCTGTCAGCTATACAGCGGTGAATTCAGTCCTAGCTAGACCTTGGCCGTCCTGGTGCTCATATGATCATTTACAACTGTGATTTGACCCCTGCCAATGCCATAAACGCCCCCCCTCTAATCTGTGTCTGAATATTTTTTCTTGTGATACATTCATGTGCTAATTGGAAGCCAGGTACAGGTCTATGTGTGGGAAGTTTCCAGTACGCCTCACAGTTGTATAATCAGTTGACATGGAAAATTTGTGTAAAATTAGAAATTTTCTGCATGATGTTTTGGTCCCTGAACAAAGTTTATTGGAAGTATTAGTTGCAATGGATAGTGTTGCAACTTGGATCTTATGTTCTTTAGATGCTCTGTTTATCCGCCAGTTGTCTGGCTGCAAAAGGAATAGATAGTTCACAACTCTGAAAGCCAAAGCTTCGTAATCGCCTCAGCTATACAGCGGTGAATTCAGTCCTAGCTAGGCCTTGGACACCGTCATTTCATTTCATGTTAATCTGCAATAACTCAGTATTTAGGTGATACACCTTTCACCTATAAATTCAATGTTCAATAATGAAACTCTATGCCACTTCATCTCATCCCTTGCTTCCTCTTTTCACCACATTTAGTTGAAACTCTATGGTACTGCCTGTCTTATTCATAATGCCACTTTGCTAAATCCCTTAACCTCCTAATATTTTCTTCCCTCTCATTGGCATTAACCATTTTTTTTATTCCAGTGAATTCAAATGCGGCACACTTGGTTTTTGCTATGCCTATTTAAGTACGCTTCTTATACTGGTATCGACACCACTAGCATTCTGACATTTGATCTCATTGCTTACAGCTCCAAACAAGCTATTGAAGGCTTTTATAGGTAATATATCTATTTTCGCCCTGTATATTCTTCTGTACGTACAACAATTTCCAATTGGGCGTCTATTTGAATTTGTTGGCACTATCCCTTTGATCCAGGTGTTTCTGCTGCTTCTGGAAGCATTATTTTAATGGGCATTATCTGGTTTTTCTGTCATCAACCCAACAAGAAGAAATATGCTCCCTCTTCCTTACTCTCCAGAAACATCTCTTCTGATCCTTCTTCAACAATAGATCCTGAGAGGGGAAGTAGCCACTTTGGAGTTCATCTCTTCACTTACACTGAACTTGAGGAAGCCACTAACAACTTTGATTCAGACAAAGAACTTGGAGATGGAGGTTTTGGCATTGTATACTATGGTAAGAGACCGCTTTATATAGATTTAGTATTTATTGCATACATCAATGAAGCACTTGGTGAAGATTTCTTTCTTGTGATGTTTTGTGAGTAGGCAAACTTCGAGATGGGCGATCAGTTGCAGTCAAGCGCTTGTATGAAAACAATTGCAAGAGAGTCGAGCAATTCATTAATGAAATTCTGATCCTTACTCGTTTACGCCACAAAAATCTTGTCACACTTTATGGGTGCACCTCTCGCCACAGCCGTGAACTTCTGCTTGTTTACGAGTACATCTCGAATGGCACTGTTGCTGATCATCTTCACGGTGAAGGTGCAAAACCTGGTGCACTGCCATGGTGTACTCGAATGGATATAGCCATAGAGACCGCAAGTGCTTTGTCATATCTCCATGCTTCTGATATTGTCCACCGTGACGTGAAAACAACCAATATTCTTCTCGACAACAATTTCTGTGTCAAAGTTGCAGATTTTGGACTGTCTCGTCTCTTTCCATTAGATGTCACCCATGTTTCGACTGCTCCACAAGGTACTCCTGGCTATGTCGATCCAGAATATCATGAATGCTACCAGCTTACAGACAAGAGTGACGTGTATAGCTTTGGAGTGGTCTTGGTTGAGCTTATATCATCAATGCCTGCTGTTGACATCACACGGCATCGACATGAAATCAATTTATCCAGCATGGCTATCAACAGGATCCAAAACCACACTTTGCACGAGCTTGTAGACCCATCTCTTCCTTTCGAAACAGATTACAAGGTAAGGAGAATGATAACTGCCGTGGCAGAGTTGGCATTTCAGTGTTTGCAACATGCAAAGGACATGAGACCATCAATGGTAAAGGTGGTGGAGGAGCTAATGGAAGTAGGAAATATGTACAACATCAAAGACAAGGCAGAGGAGGTGGACATATTAGCAGATGATGTTGTGTTGTTGAAGAGTCCTCCGCAGCCACTTTCGCCGGATTCTGCTCTAAATTGGATCGGCACGTCTTCAACATCAACAAGCAGTACTTAAGTTATCCTTCTCTGCTTCTCATGTCTCCCTAAGTTCTCCCATCCATCTTTGGGCCAAAAAGCTGGAGCTGCACAATATACAGTAAACAAAACATTTAGTTTTTGAGTACGAGATGTAAATATTATGTCAGAGCTGTCATGGATTCAGTTAGGTCCATGTTTGCCCAATCGGCTTTCTAGATTGATTTATTCCTTTCGACTAATAATTAACTAACGCACAAATTGAATATAGTTTTCATTGTATTTCGATCAAGCACTAGCAGAGCATATAATGGAGATTACCTTCCCCCTAGTAATCTCTGAAACTTGCAGTACTGTAGTATTTGGATATCATGTACCCAAATGTCATATTTTCTGAATGTATGTATATTTTGGACGACCAACTTATACCACTGAGGTTCTGTTTCATACAGCTTTTGAGGTTTATGAATTTACCTACAGAAAAGGAGCCAAATTGAGAAGTTGGCAAAGATTAATCTTGTTTCCAATTCCATTGAAACACATGACAAGGTTATTGGAAAATGTTTAAGAAAAAAATAGAGAGAATAAATGATTTGGAAATTGGGTCTGAGTAAGAAAAGAATAGAGAGATAAATAGGTGAATAAATTTGGATGGGAAGTAATTTTTCAAGCTTGCATTCTGGTAATGGCCGCATGGTGGTGGGGCAGATCTCCACCACTGCCGATTTTTTTTTTCAATGTTTGTCGTTCTTTTGTGCTTTTTTTTTAAAATAAAAATTCATATTGCCCTCCTAAACTATCATAGCAAATTCAAACATAGTACCAACTACCATTTTTGGTACATTGAGTATTAAACTGTTAATTTGATCAATTTGCGCCTCTAAAAAGATCCAACCGTTAAAATTGTGCAACATATGTTTGACATTACTTTAGTACTTTAGGGCTCAAATGTTTGATTTTACTTTTGTTTTAAATTATTTTTAGGTATGGAGAGCAAACTGCATCTTGTATCCAAGTCCACTACAACTTATGGAGAGAACTGGAAAATTAGTGAAATGTTATAACTCAGAGGAAGCGCCTTGTGCTATGTTTTCTAGATCGGAGAAAAAATGATGATTCTTCCAAACGTAGGATAATAATTTTGTTACATTGGGGCTAGTTGACTATGCAGACGACAAGCTTGGGCCATATTGCTAGGCTGACCTTGTACTTAGAGGACATTTCGATCATTTTTTTATGTAATTTAATGGTTGAATCGAATAACGAAGATTGTTGTCTTTTAAAAATTATAGAAAATATATAAAAATAATAATTTAAAAGTTATGAATTCCAATCTAATTTTTTCAAGCGTATTATAATAATTTTTCAATTCTTTTTGTCATAACTTCTTAGAGATACTACTTTTGAACCAATTAGTGGAGCAAAAATTTTAGCGACGATTTCGTCACTAAACTGCACTCTTTAGTGAAGACGAAAGCTCTCAGCCCATAGTCTACCCCACTCAATCGTCACGGTGGTAAATAGTTGTCTTCGTTATTGTAACAGATAGCAACAACCATTTCATCCTGACATGCGTATTTTTTATTTTCCAATTGATTTGCATCTTTCATTAATGAAATTTTTTTGATGTAGTGAGTAATAGCTTTGGTTGTTCGCTGTTCAAGAATTCTTGTTTAGGCAGCTCATATTATCCATACATAATATTTTGATCTAAGATTTCAATTCTTCCGTGTTTTAGCAGTAGTATATTGTTCCACGGAGCTAAGATCCAAAATATGGAAGAAAGAGGTGTTTCCACAACTCTACCACCCAGTCAATTCTGTTCGGTTTAATCCCGCCACATCTTTCCGGCTAAGGAATGTGAAACCTTTTTCTTGTTACATGAATCCAATTTTCGTTTCATCCGAGAAAAATCATCTTTTTTTTAACAATATCTTTATCATTTGATCCAATAGCGTTCAGTTAGATAGGAACAGATTTGATAAATACTGATAACTCTCGGATGAAGTATTAGAACGGAAAAATCCATTAGATAATAATGACCAATTGGTTCTAAGCCATCTCTAGCGATAAATCAACAATTTGGTCGGACGAAAAATCACTATTTTTTCAGTGATTAGTGGGCTTCCACGTGTTAGATGTAAATAATCAATCACTTTCTTCACGTGAACTTAAGCTTTTTAAAATATGTAACAGCTTATAAGCATATTAAAGACAGACAATCTGGTAAGCCACGGACCAAGCTAGCACAAAGGCATGAAAAAGTTATTCTTAGTGAGCTCCAATCACAGTCATGTCCTAGTCAAAAATTTATTTTGTCTTTAAAAGTTTGTTCACTCCCCACTTAATTTTAATTCAACATCTCATTCCTTTATTTGACTAGAAAGTAGAAAAAATAAATAAACATAAACATATCGCATGCTTTGTGCGGGACCCATTCGTCCCATATTTTACTTAGTGATCCTATCCAGGTCATATAGTTTAATGACTATTGAGCGAGCCTCGAGAGTATATGACGCAGGTCATGTGATCTCACCCCGACGCTTCATGTCTGTTATTTAATTACCTGATCAAAGAGTTCCAATTTCCAAACCTGAAGAATGGTAGCCGTTTATGCTTTATCTATCCCTTAATTAATCAGGACACTGAGGACAAAAAGTTTGAATTATATGATCCATTCAAGCTATTCATGGGTGAAAAGGGAAAACCTCTTAGCTAGCTAGACTCTTTGAAAGCATATATATCAAGACGAAGATGTGAGTGTGAGAATGTAAATGTAAAATTGGCATAATTAATTTTCATGGGTAAAAAAAATACTTTTATTAATATATTTTTGATATAGAATGTATAAAACAAATCGGTTTGGTCTACGGAGGTTCTGGATACTGGTAGAAAGTGGAAGAGGCTTCTAGAAGGGTCTCTTAACAAACTGGAAGGTCTGGAGCGTTTTGTAGTGTATTCTGGAGTTTTCTAGTTGGTTAAGGTCAGCTTATGTTCCGTCCAAGGTTAGTATGGCAGAACAGATTCGTTTTTTTAGCTTAGAGAATTCGTTCAAACCTCTTATTTAACCTATAATACCTTTCTACCATTACCAAAACACTATATATACCTATTTCTAAGCCTCAAGCATTTTTTAAGTACATTGAAATTGCTAAACTCTCATAAATCCTCTATAGACCCCTTTGTCCTTTTTTTTTTCTCTCTAAGCCAAACACCCTCTGTTTTGATATCTGAGTTTGATAGAATCATTTCTTCCCTTTGGTGGAAGATTGCTGGAGGAGTTGTTCTTTTCCTACTTGGTTTCTAAGAAGATCAAATCACCAAGATTTAAGGTTCTAAGGGATTCTCAAGAAGTTTTTTTTGTTGAAGTTTCAAGAGTTGAAGGACAGACAAGTTCGTCGGCATCTACGTAAGAACGGACCGGAGTTGTTGGTCAAAGAATTGTGTGCTAGGCACCGGCTCAAGAAGGTTTCTTAGGTGACTTTATTGAAGATTGGGGGATTTGAAAAAGTACTGAAGATTTTTACATAGGATCATCGTCTTGTAAAATTCGAAAGTTCTTAGTGGATCGATTGGTGTAACCTTCGCACACTCAGAGTGTTTTTGTCTCTTGAAGAAAAACATCCTCAAGAGATTTTCACTTCGTTAACCAAAATTCATTGTGTTCTTTATCTTTGTTGCTTGCTTATATTGCTTAAGTTGTTCTTGTGTTTTTCTTAATATTTTTAGTCATCTTGATTGTTTTATTAAGGATCTAGTATCATAATTGAACAATTTTAGACAAAAAGATTTTTCTGTCCTAAATTGTCTTGCTGTAAAATTACTGTTGCTCTAAGATTTTACAGATTTGATATATTCATTTGATTGATAGTTGTCATAATATTTTTCAGTGGCAGAAAAATGTAGTTAATTTTTTAAATACCTATTCAACCCACTCAAGTATTGGGTCTAAACTTGATTGTCAGAGTGTATTCAAGAACCTATCAAGATTACTAGCAGGCTTCATAGAAGCCTTTGTCAATGTATTTGAAGGGTCTTTGCTCTTTGTAGATGAATTCAGGCTCTCAGCATCATCACCATTTTTGGCTCTCCGAGCTTATTGCTTTTGCGGATTCTGATTTTTTTTTTTATCAGATTCTTTGGGGCTCTACGAGGTGAAGCAAGAAAGAATCAGAATCCGCAAAAACTATAAGCTCGGAGAGCCAAAAATGGTGATGAGCCTGAGAGCCTGGATTCATCTACAAAGAGCAAAGACCCTTCAAATACATTGACAAATGCTTCTATATATGAAGCCTGGTAGTAATATTTATAGGTTCTTGAAGTCCACCACCCCTTTCATCCCGGTCCAATATTTCTCCAAGGTTGATCTAGTATCTTTTCTTCGTGCTTGATTAGATGCAATTTAGCTTGGTTCCTGATAAAGTGTAGTTGAAAAAATTGAGCATCATAATTTCGCATATTGCGGTTTGGTACTATTCGAGAAGTACAAGCAGCAATCAACGAAGTGCAAATATCTGTTTGATTGGGCAGAGATTTTAGTACTCCTTCCCATTTGGTCTCGATCATTCCATACATGTATACGTGTGTATGCATGTACGTTGTTGTATCGATCTGATAAACTTCCACATAAGAGAAAAGTTCTTCTCAAATTGCTTCATTCGAAATCGATTTGCCACTTCACATGGGGCTATTAATTTACACAAATATTAATACCTATTTATTGGAATAAAACAAGGGACTTGCGGCATTGCCTGCCTTAAATCTAAAGTACACCTTTCCTACGTACAAATACCGTCACCTCAGCTTTGGGTGGGTGGCAATATTGCTACTAGTAATTCACCTATCTACACCCGAAACACTTGCATAATCTACCTTTTTAACGCTCAGTGAGAAAAGACCTTGAAGGCATCAATTCACCATCGGAGGAAGACTCTGAGATGCTATAGTTGAGGCCATGTTCGATGCACATATATGGTGAATTCGTCATCGGCGAGTCACTCCATCCGATCTGTCCATTGCCAAACCCGTACGCCACATGATCAATAGCTTTCTCAGCGTTATATCCGTCTTCCTGAAATGATTTCACCATCGCTAGCTGGTGGCGGCCGCCGGGATATTGCTCCATCATTTCACCTGTAATTTTTCACTCGTCTGTTACTATAAGATCGACCATTAACAAGCTGCCTAGATCATGTCTAAGCGATGTTATATCACTAGCAAAGATAAGTAACATAGACTTAGTTCTAGTGAGAGTACCTTGTGTTAGTAAGGCAGTCTCATTCACAGTCCCATCCATCTCCTGCAAGGAGCTCCAATTCGCATACGCTGTCCTCACCAAATTTTCGATATAGTTCTGCAGATGCCAATAACACCACCGACGTTAGTGTAACTGCAGCATTCTCCTCCGCTTAAGAGAGGGAAAAAAAAACTTAAATCTCAGGCATACTCTTTTGATGTTGCTGAGATCCCTGGTAGGGTACAGTTGTCCATCTATCACTGCCCTAACAACTTGGCAAATAGGATTCAGGAAGACGAGCTGATTGTTTCCCCTGTAAAGGTACAGTTTGTTGCCCAGAATGCAGGTCCTAGCGTGTTTTATTGTTACTTCCCACAGCTTCTCAGACATTCCATTGCCTAATATCTGTTGCCAAACAGGAAACAAAACTTCGTCTTTTAGTCAAGTAGAAGCATGAGAAAGATATATTGTTTGAGAATTACAGAATCCATACCGTTCTGAGCTTTGATTGGTCGACAATAGACAGCTTCAAGAAGTCTTGGACGGTGTTGATGTTTGCAGATCGCAGCTTCCTATGGAAAGCTCCATCCTTCCCAATCTTCTCTAGCCGCCAAACTTCGTCTTCCAACATTGGTGGATGATGTTTCTTGTACACTTCAGATGAGAAAAAATTTAAATTAGCATCAATTTAAGGGCGAGTACTGTCGTTTATGCTCTGCCGTACTCGAAAAGTAATTTTGAATAAGATGCGAGGAACAAAATAATATAAGAGAAGGAAATCGAAACTCCCCACAATAAGTTTTTTTTTAAAGATTTGACTGGTTCAGTACTTGCGTAAAATACGAGGTAAAGTAATTGCGTAGGGAGAGAAAAAAAATAAACATAAGGTCAAGTGCTGCAACGGTGCAACCTGCTTGATGGGTCGATTTACAAAAGACCTGGGCCGGATAAACGCGTAGATAAATTGAACATATAAGAAAATACTGTTTTAAAAACAGAGCCAGCTGGCTCTCGTGCAAATGCAATCGCAGACGGTGGGGCCGATCAATATAAAGATTTCGATATATAATTCTGGCTCTTAGAGTGGCCACTTGGCAGTAGGGACTATTCTTTGGGGAGAAATGATACACATCCCGAACTTTGTCCCGAATCTTGTCCCGAAAATCCGGTCATGTAATCGGATTCGTCAAACCGGAGTTCTCTTTAAAAAAATTGTCACGTCAGCATTCGGGACAAATTTCGGGACCGAATTCGGGAGGTGTATCATTTCTCTTCTTTGGGCATCTTTTTCCCACAGTATAGGTTATATTTTTGCAATTAGCTGTACGTTGACTGAAAGTCACCTTGTTTTGCAAGGCTGAAAAGATGTCACTCTTCTCTCTCTCTCTCTCTATATATATATATATATGTAGGCCAAGCCGCCATGGGGTGAAATGTGTAATTTGAAACTTCTCAAACGAATGAATGTGTTTTGTTTCCAATTATGGAAGCTGCAGAAACCTAAAGATGTCACTCTTCGTGTATTTTCTATGTATATGTATGGCATATTCTAAAGATGGAAGTATAAAAAACTTACATTCTCCGCGGTGATCTTTGACAACAAATGCTTCAGTCATGGCTTCACAGATCCTAACACCTTGATAGCTTCCCGGAGCAACTTTTGCACCAAGCCTGAATCTCCGACTCCGGATCCAACTCGAATTGTCGGTGAATTCTATATCTCCAATTGGGACAATCCCGTCCCTCATGGTTACGTTCAACTCTGATCCTGTGAGCAAAGGACGCTTGCCAGTTCTCTCCTTCACGATTTTGTTATTATATTCCTTGCTGCTCCAGGTTTCACAATCACCAGAAGGGAAGTCGCCGTCGAGAACAATGATGTCGATTTTGATTGGGTGAGGGAGAGATATTGGAAGCATTTGATCCCCACTTCTGTCGACGAGAAGGACTTGAATGGGATTGTTGTTGATGTCTACAATCTTGCTTCCGGTGAATATAGGGAGCGAAAGCTTTTTGCAAAAGACTAGCTGCAAGCTTGATGGCTCTAGTGCTTGGATCCGCAATGAAGGAGACCTGGTCAAGGAGTGGGAACAACGCCTTAGACTATTCTCCACCTCTTCCTTCACCTGAGAACATCACGTGGGCTTTGATAAGAATAACCTTAGAAAAGAACCAAGTTTAGGGAGTGCATGTAGGTGTATATATGCATAATCATGATATAGGTAAACCGGGTCATAGTAATTAGCTTGGCATACCACTTTTCTAAGCAAAGGTTCCAAGCCAGAGAAAAGGTTCTGCAAGGAATTCACCATGACCACTTCTCCAATAACACTGTCAAGAGAAGACAACAAATTACACGCGGTGAGCAACTAATCTATGATTTCCAATATCTCTTCAACATAAGAAATAAGTTTTCTACCTCTAGCTCGATTCGCGAAACGAAATTGTAAAGAGAACTCTGAGATCGCAAGATGGAAAGGAAAAGACTATCAGAAAGATTTGATACTTACGAAGCAAAAGAAGGTCTAGGCCTCATCCGTTTCTCCGGTGGCTGATCATTGTTCGATTCGGATTCATTTAAAAAACGTTTCGCCATCATTTCCTACAGAATTTAATTCCAAAGAACCACGGGCAGAGATAGAGAGAGATATCAGAAAGCGAGAAAGAAAGAGGGGGCCGGAGTTCGGAGGTTAGATGATGGAGGGAGACTCTACAACTTAATTTATATATACTATGGTCCAAAAGGGGTGGAGTGCCAAAAGCGATATTTCGTAAATAAAACTATCTTGAAAATAAAAATACAGCAAAAGAAGCTACTTGGAATGATAGAGGAAGCATCTGGGTAGCAAAGTAACGTGACCTAGGTTTGTATGATGTAACGACTTTGACGTCAACTATTCTAAACTCAACTTAATAATCTTCTCTCTCTCTCTCTCTCTCTCTCTCTATATATATATATATATATATATATCTCATGCTTTGGTTGTGTGAGGACCGATTCCTATCTGTATGTTAATCCAACGGCTTAGATATGGGTACCTAGAACGTGTAGAACACAAAACAGATTTAACCGGGTACTGGATCTAAACTCTCTGATATATGGGAAATGTTGGTACGTACAAGTCAAGTACTTGCATTTCTCGGAAGGACCCGATGGTTGTGGGGTCCCAAAGTAGGGATCCAGAACTCACCAACTCTTTTATGCGCCGCTGTCCCTTTCTTCTTCTTCTTCTTTTCAATCATTCAGCTTTTAGAACTTTATTCGAGCAAAAAGAAAGGAAAATGAGGTTTTGGATTAATCTTGTTTTCGACCTTAATTTTATAGGTTTTAAAAATACATCAATCATGTCTTTCGGTATATAAACATATAGAAAATAATGTCAGAGGATGTGCATGCTTGGGAATATCACAAAGTTTTCTGATTATTTTGTTTGTACTAAATTCATATAAAGTCGTCTATATTAATTCCTGAAATCATTATATAACTTAGCATGTGGTCTAAGTAGCATGTGATCTAAGTATATATACATATTTGAGGAGCTTTTATATTTTCGTCGAATTAAATTTAATAAATATATAGTTAAATGACAAAATTTACAATACATAAGTTAGTAACAAAAATATATTTTTACATTTATTGCTTTCAAAACAACAAAAATAAACTCCTTGAAATTAGTGATTAATTCGATATGTAAACGATCCATATATCATGAATATGGGACGATTTTTCAGATCACTAAGAGCAAGAATCGTATACAGTCGCCTAGAATTCACTACTCATGAAGTTTACAATCTTGCAATATCTTTTGCTGTCATCAGACTACATGCATGTAACATTCTTCAAATGTTTCGAAACTTCCCTACAGAAACCCGGCCATCAGATGAAAAATGTTTGAAAGTCTTCCATCGCAAGGACTCAACAGTTTCGCAGTAGTTTCCTTGCATATTCTCCAAAAAGGTAATACCTAAGAATATGTATGCTTCAATTTCCTTGAATTTACCAAACATGGAATGTGATTTCAATCAAAGATATTTGACATTTCAATTGGAGGCTTCGATCAGTCACAAGTGCCGGATTCGGAATTGATATATAGCTTGACTGTGTACAGGATAGCAAGAACAAAACTTAAACCACACGAAGTATATCTGTATGATAGGGATGCATTTGGAACTGTCTGGTTAAGTGCACGGTTTAAGGTTTGATTTTCTTTGAGAATAAACAGTGATTTAAAATTATAGTTTGAACTATAAACTAGGTCAAGTCTGTCCGAAACTAGTACACAGAAGGCACTAAGTGATTTTCCTCGTACCAAAAAAGAAACAACAAATTATATTTTAATGGGGCGTGAATTCCATAAAATATATTCCTTGCGGGATCAAAATGTAAAACGTACAAAAACGATCTTTAAAAATTTTCCTTTTTTTCCCCTAGTTAAGGAGCAAAAAATATCTGCTGAATTTGGGAGACTCGGGCACATATTGATTGCTCCGTCCCTGCATGACAGAACAGAAGGTCATGTGGGATCCTCCGACACTTATTAAATGATCAGCTGCAAGTGGACCCGACCAAGAACTCTATCTTACCATCACAAGTCACGTTGCTAGCGCCATGAATCATGATCAAGACGTGCATTATGGATCGGTGTTGTTCATGTGGATCAAAATCAATGGACGAGCTGTGTAGATCACGTAAACAACAATCTAAAGAAGTGATTCGGTAGTCGCACGATACGAACGGGTCCACTTTCTTTTGGATTTTTGGAGGGATTTCACGAGCATGGTGGGTCACTCCCACTCCTGCCTGTTCCCCCGCGTTCCCGATCGAGGACCAAGCCGGCCGGACTTACTCGTTGGATTCAAAGGGGGACCAAAAAGATTAAAAAGTGGATAAACTATTCTCAATTCTTTGACTGGATGTTAAACTAGGAATAATTGGACACGGTTAGTCCCAGAACTTAGATACGCGGTTCAAAAGGACTTGTAGAAGATTAATTAATTGATTGGAGAAGGAAGGGGCGAAACTTCCAAAGTTAGAGACCCACGAAACGAAAGCCAAAATTCATTTGATACTTGGAAAGTCACTACAACATTTTTTACTTTCAGTGGCGAACTTTTTCGTCGCTGAAAGTACCTGTTTCGTCGCTAAAGGTCTTCAGCGACGACTTTTTTTCGTCGCAAAGTCGTCGCTGAAACGCCGTCGCAGAAAGTTATTAGCGACGGAATTGTGGACCCGACGCAAAAACACAACCTTCAGCGACGAAATTCTTTTCGTCGCTGAAGGTTGAACTTTCAACGACCAACATTTTCGTCGCTAAAGCATATTTTCGTCGCTGATAGGTGACCACAATTAACCTTTTGTGACGGACATGTCGTCGCTGATTCATGTTCAAACGAGACATTTCGTTCGAACAAACGTTTTTGCGACGACAATTATCGTTGCAGTTACGGACATGTGCAACGACGAACTCGTAATTCGTCACAAAGTTCGTTCGAACCCACTTCACGTTCGAACAAGATTCTGGTTCGAACGAGACATGACTGTTCGAACAATAGTTCGTTATTCTTTCGTTACGAAATTTTCCCGTCGCTAAAAGTCTATGATGTTCGAACGAGTTGTGTGTGTTCGAACGAATTACCCGTTCGATATGCAGTTCGAACGTGTTATCTTTTTACAGCAACTCCCAATAAACCTGATGTTCTCAATTTACAAACACCAAATCCAATATTTAAGCAACCTCTCAACCAACACAAACTCGTAATACATTCTTCAACATGTTTATCATTCTCAAATTACAAATACTTCAATACACAAATCCAAGATGAAGTAAAATAAGTGTATCTAGTTAACGTAAATTAAGATGTAATAAACTGTTTCAAAATAACACAAAATGTCTCAAAAACTCATCATTTGCCAATGAAGTCCTACCTATGATCTTCGTTGTGCAAATAGTGTCTTAAGTAGTTCAAGTTGCTCTTGCATTTGCCTTTGCGCCTCCTGCATTTCTACTTGTTGGTTTTTTAAGTCATCATACTCGCTCTGCCTTGACTTCAACTCTTCTATGGTAGCTTTAGCTGCCTCTAACTTACAAAGAAGCTCAGGATCTCTTTGTATGGACATAGTAGATGATGAGGCAATAATAGGTTTAACGGAGCGACCTAAACCTCTCACATAGCCAGGTTTTTTCCCAAGCACTTGAGTAAAAACGTCAACATCTTTTGGTGCTTCTGTCTCTATGGTTGATTGGGATTGGATCTCAACCATCTTCTCCTACCATCATAAAACTAAATTATGGATTGTATTAATCTAAATAGACTAACTTTAGAAAATAATATGACAAAATTTACTTACATAATTTTCTCTAGCAGCATCAGAGACCCATCCTTCGCCATTTTTTTTATGATGCGTCTTACTGTATAAATCTGCAGCTGTTGGTGTTCCACCCTCAGAGTCTTGCTGTACAATTCATAAGTTAAAACAAATTTATTAAATCAATGAAATAAACAATTGACCCATCTAGATTCACCACATACCATCTCATGTCTTCAGCTGTCTTCTTTGAAATAAACAATTTCTGTAGTCTCGGTATTAATGGAAAATGACGCAGAACTTTCTTAGGAACTTTCTTGCGTTTCGTTGCACTATTGACCCATCTAGATTCACCACATACCGGGCACACTTCTAAATTCTCCATTTCTTTCCAAAATAAAATACAATCATTGACGCATGCATGTATAGGTACATAATCAAGACTCAGACCCCGATTTAATGTTCTTGCCTCTCTATATGTTTTCGGCAGTGTCTCACCTTCTGGAAGAGCTTCCTTAATCAAATCTAGCACCATATTGAATGCTGCAATACTCATATTATGTAGCGTTTTTATAGGCATCAATTTAAAATTTTCTAAATAAAATCATAGAGAATCTAAAACTATCTTACAATATGTTATTAATCATAGGAGACAATTAATAAAACAAAATACATGTAAATAATAACCATAAGGAACTTATAACAAGAACAAACAATGAAATTAAAAAACAAGAACTAACAAAGAAACTACCATATTAAAATAAAATCAAATAAAAGTTTAAAAAAATAAAAATTAAACAAACTAAAGAGAAAAAATAAAGCATACAACATACAACAATTTGAAAAATAACATGAAACCCTTGATGTGCCGGGGCATTTGGGTTTTTAAAAAATATTTTTAAAATAGGGTTAAAACTTAAAAAAAAATATCTTCTTAATCAAAATAAATTTCAAAATTCTAGTTCAATGGTGGGCAGACAGTTTTTGTAATTATTTTATTAAACTAAAAATCTAAATTAAAAAATAAATTAATTAATTCGATTAAAATAATTAATTCTATCTTACACTCCCGAACAACATTCTATTGAGACTTTTACCTTACAACAAAAATTCGATTAAAATAATAAAATAAAAACAAAACAAAAACAAAGAACACAAATCCAAGATTTCTACTTTACGTTAGGAAAGGAACAAAACAAAATGGAATGGAGAGGTGAGTGATCATTTCATAACTATACGAAGAAGAAGCAATTTTCATTCTTAAGTAACAATGAACAACGCATTGATAACATGATTCCAATTCATGAAATATTCGGCCGGTTTCTATATAGTCAACTACGCATGTGAAGAACACATTTCACCGCATCTTTCTTGACATTTCGGGTATGATCAGAAAAAACATACGTATTTAAAAAAGGAAATGTTGTCGGTATACACGTGAAAGGAAGCAAAATGCATGCTCATAGTAGAAGTGGAAGACCGAACACTATGTAAAATAACGAACCATGAAATAAAATCCTACGTACCTGAGGAAGGAAGATGAGAAAATGGAGTGAAGAAAATGGAAGCCTCTACCGATCGAATGAAATGTTTGCTACGAAACTGCCGTTTTTATAAAGAGTTTATGAAGAGTATCGCCTGCTTGGTTCGAACAGTTAGCTTTTAAAACAAACCAGAACGGTTCGCGAGGGGGACGACGATTGGACACTCGTTCGAACTCACCTCTCAGTTCGAACGAATACCGCACAGATGGCACAAATCAAAGGTCCACAATTGCCATGTGGCGGAATCCTGCATTGTCGTTCGAACTACGTTTGACACTCGTTCGAACTAAGTCAGGCGTTGCAGTAAACGAAAAGACGTTGCCTGCAACGCCTCCATCAATGACGTGTAAAAAAGGGCCACGTTTCGCATTCGTTCGAACTAGACGCTTGTTCGAACGACCTACGCACAGATGGCACAAATCAAAGGAACACAATTACCATGTGGCGGAATCCTGCATTTTCGTTCGAACTATGACAATACGTTCGAACAAGGACAGGCGTTGCAGGAAAAAAAAAGAGGTTGCCTGCAACGCCTCAATCAATAACAAATAATAAAGGGACACGTTTCATTTGCTGGTTCGAACGAGTTACTTTCGTTCGAACTAGATCAGGTGTTGCAGGCAAAGAAAAGACGTTGCCTGCAACGCCTCACAGAGTCACCAATAAAAGAGTATCACGATTCACCTTCGTTCGAATGGCGAGTTTGTTCGAACACGTATATGATAATTGACGCGTCTTTATATTAACCAATCACAGATGGACACCAGTCTCCCGTTCGAACATATTCCTAACTCGTTCGAACGACTATTGCTTGGTCGAACCGAACACTTTGTTCGAACAGATTATGATTCGGCGACGAAAAGAGTTTGTTCGAACTGACCAATCAGTTCGAGCGGTCCGTTTTAGTTTTGCGACGAAAATAATTCGTGACAGAAAATATCTCTTGTTCGAACTGCCTTATTTTGTTCGAACTAATCTGCGTGTAATTATTTATTAATATAATTTCTTTTCTACTAGTTCGAACAGAAGTAATTCGTTCGAACGGAGGTTTCGGCAACGGTTTTTCTTGGTTCGTCGCTGAAGGAGTTCTGTTCTCCGAATCAGCGACGAACTTCACATTGCGTCGCGGAAACTCGACTTTCAGCGACGAAATTTTATTCGTCGCTGAAAAATTCGTCACTAAAAGTCTAATATGGTGTAGTGAGTGAAATATGTTTTCACATATAAGTAGTACAATATAACCCAAAAAAAAAACTATAACAATTATTAGTCAACCTAATGTATACGTTATCATGACTGCAAAAAGAAAATCATGTGTATATAATTTGCACAATTGAGTTAACATAGAAACTTTACTAATTATAACTTACCCCAAAACGAAGTTTAATAATAAACAATTTTCTATCACATTTTCAAGCGGGCTAATAATAAAACAATTCCGTATTAATTCAAAATTTCAAGTTTCAGTCTGCTACTTCCAACCAATCAAGTTGATGGGGATAAAAATAAAAAATAAAAAATAAAAAGTCGGCTCAAAAGCGGAAATCAAGCTAGTAATAGCCATAAGCCTGTAAAGGGAAAACTGTTCTATTAAGCCCAAACAGGGCTTGGCCAAAGCACCCGTTTTTAATTTCAGCCCCACAACAGGGGAAGGGGAAATTAAAGCTGGAAGATGGCCAAAATAGAAAGATTGTCCATATACAAAACTATCCAAATTGGTCATGTTTAAAAATAATATTTTTGAAAAAAAGTTGTAAAATTGAGTCTTGGATTAGAGTTTTATTGGATCTGAGAGTAAGTAGTAAAAAAAACTAGAATTTTACGAGATTTGGTAAAAAAGAAAAGAAAATTAATATAGGTAAATTTTTTTGTGTTCATTGTAATGGAAAGAGATTATTTGATTTGAAAATAGAAATTATTAGGTTATTTATTTGATGAAATGAAGAGAAATTTTGAAAAAAAATATAGGTTTGCCAACATGTTTGAGGAATCCTACCAACCCCAATCAAATCCCGCGGAATAGGAAATAAATCACAGGTCCCTGACCCCCTTACATGATAGGAAATAGCGGAGGTGCTCCAGGTCACACAAGGGAAAGGAATTAACTACTAATAATGGTCCGGTTAGTCCACTTTACGGCCTATAAAAGAGTAAGGTACTCCTTTTCTTGCATCTCATTTGATTGAGAAATGCTATTTTTCTAGTTTAGGCATCATAGGAGCCATCTCTGGACTTCGGGCTTGCTAATCATTAGCTCATGATCTTGTAATTTTTGGTATCATCACAAGTCAGTATGCCCAATGGATAAGCATAAAAAATAGCCAAATGACCCATAATGTAGGAAAAGGGTAGAGATGTACCAAAACGATCGAAAAACAGAAAAAAAAACAAAAACAAAAAACAAAACAAAACCTTCTTTGTCAAGGCAGACAGGAACACATTATCTTAACGATTGTCATTATTTAGACTACGGCATTACTGACAACGCGTAGAGTCTAGTCGTTTCCTTGGGCAAGACTTCAAAACCCGAAACGTGTTATCCTTGTTGCCAGTGGCGGAACTAGGATTCTCAGAGAAGGGCCAAAGTTTTAAAGGAAAGACAATATCAACTTGAGTTCAAATAATTGCACCAACTAAAGAATCATGTACATATTATGATAATAAGATTGAAGGGATAATGTCATAATGATATTGACAAACAAGAGCCATACTTCAGCTCACAAACGAGGAAAAGTAAAAGCTGAAATTTAAATTAAGATAAAGTGTAAACATTTACTACCAATGCAAGCTGCTGGAATCAGATTGCTATCTGGGTTTTCAGTAATTCATCATTTATGGTGGGAGCTTCCAATAGAAACAAGACAATCATAGTACAAACATTCAATGTGAAAATTAAAGTATATAACAACAAGTATTTAAAGTTTTAATTTCAAAAATGAAAAGCTTACCTCAAAAGTATCTGAATAAGATCTACAAAGAACCATAGAAGCATTTGACTCTTATGTTAGACTACCAAAGCAGAACCAAGTATATCCATGTGAATGCTTACATCCAGAACAATGATGATCTGGAGAGGGTATTCCCCAATAAAGAAGCTGCAAAGCTATAAAAAACAAAACAAAACCAACTCTTAGCTGGACAGGGAATGGTAAAAGCTGCTCAAAAGAAGTGTACCTATGCAGAGAATGGCTACAAATGCATCTAGCATGTGCAAAGCATGACATTGCCACAATTCCAGAGAAAGAGACTGATCACTGACCAATTCGGTGGAAAAATGGGATCAAAAGCTTGAGACACAAAAACCTCCTCTTGAACCCAAATATCATAATCTCTATTCAATCTAACTTTGAAGACTTCTGCACACTTGATTGATTATAATAATTTGCACTTTGCTCTTTACCAAAACCATATGAAATCTTTGCTCAATGCAAATTCTAAGCCGCGAAAACAACAATACATAACATGCAAAGCGAGAATTCCACTTGTCTCCAGTGTACCGCGGAAGATCATAAAAAATTTAGGGGACTTGAAACACCCGAATCGGTCCTCCAAATACCAAATACCAAAGTCAAAACCGGAAGCTTTTCCTAAACTCTGTCACATGTCAAAGCTTCAAGCACCAAAAGAGACCCTGATTCACCACTAAGGAACCCAAAAAATCAAGTTTTCAAAAACACCAAGAGGAATTTTGTGCAAATTCTACCAAAAAACAAAGACTTTTCCCATGTGGGAATCTTTTTGTGACAGCGCAAAAGAGAGACCCAAATTGCTTATCCAGCACCGACCCACTATTTTTATGCATAATTTCTCAAATGAGTGGTGCCATCAAAGACTGAGAACCAAATATCTCCCTGTGAAGGCTTACATTTAGAAAAATGACAATGATATCGTAAAGAAAATGGGGGGAGCCATCAAGAGGAGGTAAAAACAAAATAAGAAACACGGCTCATCCTACGGAAATTATACAACTTCAAAAATTTTCATCTCTCTGAATAAACAGTCTTCAGATTATCACAGATTATCTAAATCAAATCAAAGTCTTCAACACCTTACCAACAGGCAACAACTTTATGCCCCAAACCGATAACTCGGCACAATTCCACAGCTTGCCGAAATTGTGCAATCGTGACAAAGTAATCCACAAGCTCATCCACATTGAACTTAGACCGCAACCTGTACACCGCAAATTGTGCAATCGAGAGAGGGACAGTTCGGGCTCCGGAGACTCCGAACGGAGGGTCTGCTGGCGTCGGGAGGGAGAGCAGAGAGAGTGAGAAAGGGGGTGGGGATTTTGGGGGTGGGGGTGGGGGTGGGGGGAATTACGCAGCGTTTCACCCTGTTCTTTTTTTTTTTTAAATCGGCAGGGGTGAAACGAACTGATTTTTTTAAAAAAAAAGGGCCAGCCTGGCACTGGGCCTGGGTCTTTAATTTTAAGGGCATGGCTGGGCTTCATTGAAGGGAAGGCTGGAGGGGCTGGGTCAAAGGGTTGGGCCTGCTTCAAAGGGGGGCGGCCCATATTTAAAAAAAAAAAAAAAAATTTACAATTCAGGCAATCCTGGCTGGATCCGCCTCTGATCCTGAAGTGGAAAAAAGTTCAAGAACGTAGCATAATCTTTGACAGTAGTTGGCCTATGATTGCGATGACATATACTTTGTCTCTCCACTAGTATCTCAAAGGGTGTCTACACTGACGTCCCGAAGTCGCTTGGCCTGAAATATTTGACACCAAAAACAGGGGACGAGAACCTCCAAGATTCGAACTGTGCTTAGTATAAGGTCTCCAAGTTTACTCGATTTTAGTTTAAATGGATTTAGTCCTGTTCATGGTTGCTGTCCTGAACTTAAGGATGGGCAAAGTCAGGATAAGGGTTGGCCAACTCAATCCCGAACCCGAATACAGGTAAACCCATCAAGTTGGGTTACTGCTTCGGCTTTGGGTCAGGTCAGGTAACAAGAGAGAGCATTGAAAAAGAGTAAAACAGCGTCGTTTTCGCTGATAAAATAATAGGGAAAAAAAGTGTTAGAAACTAGAGCATGAACCTCTCGAGATAATCCAATTTGTTCGGGTTAAACCGGGATCAGGATGTCAGATAGGCGGATTTTTGCTCACCCCCAACGGAACTAATGTTAAATCACTTAATGTCGAAGTATGAGATTTGACCTCCTTGATCAGTACATATACATAGTTCACTATCTCGCATGACCAACTAACCATGATTCCCTCCCAATTGAACACAAAAATGTTTTATATATTGTACATTTGTTAGTTATGATTCTCTTCATCTGCACAATAATTGGCCATAAATGAAATAATCTTAAATAAATTATTTTTGTAATTAAAAAAATGTGAAAATTATACTCGCAAAACATAGGTAATTCCCAAAAACTCTTTCCTTTATATATATGTATGAATCATCAATGATCATCAATGTTGAGCCCATCTATGCAGATCAATTGAATTGCATTAGCTTTGGACAAAACCTCAGCAACCGATCCAAAGCATGGGCAGTGAACTTCCTCGCAAACAAATAGCAAATATTTGTGGTGTCCCCATTGTACTCACATTGGCTACCACTCCTCAGCTCCTTTAAAAATTCAACAGTCACATCTGTTCTTACAAACCTAGATGGATGGGGTCCACCCTTTGACCAGTCGACCCACGTCAGAGTCCGATTCGAATTCCTCTTCCCAAAAATTTTGCCAATGAATGTGGGCAGGTAGTGCTCATCCGAGTAACACGAGCCCTTGCAGTGTTTCTGAAAAACTGGGTAATATTTTATGTCCGAAACTACCTCAATGGCGAGGCTGCGATCCATCTCAAACCACTGGGCTCCTTTCCGCCATTGCTGGGGCTTAATCGTGGGCCTCATTTTAGAATTGTATCGTCCTTGACCCACTGGTCCCGGTAGATAGTAGGCCTCCACGAAGCTCTGTTTCGACTTCATGAGGTAACTGTAGATTGTACGGAAGTTGAACAGAGGAATGCAGGACTCGGAGAGGAGGACGAAGCGTTGGTTCGACAAGTCGAGCAGCGCATTGGCGAGCAGGCGGCGCTCCGCTTCCACCATGTTGAAGTCCCCCCATTTCACAACCTGAATCAATTGCAAGGACAGTACATGTGAGTCAAACTGTAAACACTGTAGTAGTAACTATTCTGCTCCAATTGAAGCTTGAAGTTAAGTCCAATCAAGCAGCCAAAGTCGGTGCTTTTGGAGGGGAGCAGAAAGAAGAAAAGGATCTATATATATATATATTTCAGTTGTAAAAAGAGTAGAATCAAAGCAATGAATTACAAAGATTATTACCACAGAACAACCTCCGTGGCAAACCAATCAACCCCAAACACGGATATAGGCTATGTGTAATTTAATATGCATTTGATGCCTGAGAAAAGCTCCTTCAAAATTTAGGGCCTTCGTAAGCCAGCATTAGATTTTTATTAGTATTTGCGTCTTAATATTAGATGCAGAGAAACACTATCTATTAATTACAAATATCTAGCTACCATATAATCTGTATATACATATAGAATAATATCTGGCTTGGTACGGATAAATTGATTGATTTGAAAATGTCACTTTCGAATGTCTGACCCAGTAACACAATTGGTAGAGACAGGACCAAATACGGCCTCCAATTGGTACTTGCAACACCTATGCATGCAACATTCATCTCATGCTGATACATGTCTGGAATTCCAAACCCAAATTATTGAAGCATGCATGCCAATGAACTGTAAAAAAAATTAAGAAAATATAGTTCGATTATAATATAGAAATTCTCTCTAATTTACTATTTAAATTGAACCATTTAATTTGAAGAGATAATCAAAGTATATAAGTTAGCATTAAATATTGTTCGTATTAATTACAGGTTAACCTGAACCCATATGTTATATCAATATTTCTCGGAACTGTATCATCACAATTATATATAAGGCTATACGACATGAGTATATAATGATAAGCTTGAGTTTAGCCAACTATTTCGATACCGTGTATTAAGAGGCACGCCTCGTACGTAGTCTCAACATTCCCTGCTTCGACAAAATGCTATACTACCTTAATTAAGGCAAAATAAACTACGAAAAAAGTTTGTTAATAGCTATTGGTCTAGAATTTGATTGAGCTAACTTGGAGTAAAAGCAGGGTCATTAACCAATACAACATGACAACGTTTGGAGTACTGCTCGCTCCAAGCTGTCATAACACGCACGGCCAACACAAATTTTTTTCATTTTAGGTAAATTCCTTTGGATTGAGGGAATCGATAGGCAAAACTGTGAGGTTCTTCTATTTGTATATTTTTCCTGTTTTGGTTAGTCATGCAAGTCATATTATTAGCTGCGTTGTTTCCTCGAAATTGACCTCTTTTAATTAATACTCTTTCTATATTGATAGGAAACATGAATGGGACAGAAATTAATGAAACGATTAACGAGAGGTAAGAAGGAATTAGGAGGAAAACACTGACCTTGCTCGGGATTCTCCGGCCATGAAAAACAGAACCTACGGGCTCTGTTCCATTGAAAGATGGATTTGGGTGCACATAGATGGAATAGAGACCTTCATGTGCTTTAAAGAACAAATCCCAAAGTGGAGCCAATATCACAGGCCCTCTCGTCAAAAACATGAATGCAACTTTTGGGGTGCGCTTGAATGGGAACTCACGAATCCTAGGAACCATTGAAGCCCTCCAAAGTAACTCTTCGTCTTCCATATCGTGCATAAGTCGTGCTGGCTTCAAGTATTCTGTCAACCCAACTCGGGTACGATTCTTGATGATCTTTACTGGAAGCAACGGAGGAGGAGAAGGAGAAGGAGGAGGGGATGATTTGGGTTGAGGATCTGTAACAAGGGCTTGATCGCGTTGAATTAAGTTGAAGGGAAAATCTCTAAGATAGAAACTGACCATGAGTCCAAGCGCTAAACCGGAGCAGAAGAGAAAAATATTGAACACAAGCATGTGGAGTTGCATCTGGGCATTGAAGAGTTTTGGATTTGACATCGTTAGCGCTTCTTGCAGTTTGCTCTTCATCGCGAGAGAGAAACAGAGAGATGGGATAGTATGTTGTTTGTTTTCCAATCAAGTAACGTCTGACTTTAATTGTGGGGGGGGGAGGGCGGGGAGAGCGAGAGACAGAGGGGTGGTGTGAGTGTGTGACGGGTCTAGTTAACTAGATTCTTAAATTCAGCTCGACCGACAACTTCTCCTATTAGATAATAGATACTCTTGTTAATATGTCTGAGGGTAGAAAATTTTGAGTATTGGAGCTTGAAAAATATTATAAAGTAAAGATATGTTATGAAAGTTGGTGAAAAAGTGAAGAGATAAAAGATTTTTAATAAATATTATAATAATAAAAAATTATGTGATGAATTTTTTTATTATTAAACTTAAATTTTTGGCCTAAATTTGCTCAAACAAGACCTAAACTTAGTGATGGGGCTTTCTATTATCTTCAACTCTCTTATGCATATATATATGTCAGAGTATTAAATGGTGATTTATGCATTAAATGGGGATTGAAAGATACCCCTATTTGGGTACTATATTAGGATACTAAATTATATTAAGCAAAGCAAGAGCCATTTAATGCAATACAGAACCGACAAATTTGTGCATTAAATTACCATAAAAATTGTGGTACAGAATCCTAACCTAATGACTTCCGAAATATATAACATAATATTTCTTGTTCTCATCAATTTATTTATTTATTAATGAATGGAAGATGTGGACTCAAATCTCGGTGTTAATTTGTGGGGTTGGGGGGCAATTTTCGTCGATAGGACACGATAACTCGATCTGCGTTTGCCGATCGATAGACGTTGCCTGCTAGGTACTTAGTTCATATATATGATGAGAGAGAGATGTTCACGTCTAAATTCACATGGATCCACCTGTACACTTTGCGGATTCGTCGGCCTTCTTACAGTCGTCATCACTCTTATTTATATGTTGTTACAAGCCTCTAAGTTCTGATGATCTCATTAGTTACAATATATATACACGAAATTCAACTGCAAAATTCCAAATAAACATCTGCAGATCATAAAAGACTACTTCTTTATATGTTCTAATTAAATTTTTGTTTGGGGTGGGTGCATCAGTGGGGTAACATAATCAGTGGGGTAACATGCACCACGTTCTATATAGCTAGCCACACCCACGGACCTCTTCTGTGTTAAGGGTTCTAAGCCCTTCTACTCTTACACCCCACGGACAGATTGTCTGCTGTTATTAATTTCCTCTCTATTTTGCAGCTCGGCGGCCAGACATCAAGAGAAGGATAAACCAACGACCAAACAGATAAACATCTCTGCGAGTGAACCTTGAACTAACTGCTTTTAATTAATATCATCTGGTAAGAAAATTAAATTAGCACTAGTTTTTTTGGTAAATCTAACTCGAACAAAAGATATTAGAATTAAAAGGAGTAATGTTTTTTCCCGAGAGATTTTTTCTCTCTTCTCTGAGAGCTTTTCTCTCTTTGCTTTTCATCCAGAAGTCCTATATGGTTTGATTTTAGTTGGTTTTTTGGATCCTCTCCCTCTGCAAACTGCCTCTTCTTCCTTCTATATCTAGTTCATATATTCTCTACGCCCTAGATACTTCCTTTTGCTCTTTAGTGTTCGTCTAAACTCCAGTTCTTGGCATCTACTTTGTGGCTACTTTCGTGTTCTTCCTTTTCCACCTCTTTATCCGGATCTGATTTCGGTATCTCTGCAGTAGCTGTTGCTATGTCTGACTTCCCTGCTGTTATGGATCTACTAACGAAGAAAACTGAAGAACTGCTTTGGGATTCTCTTCCTGCCCGTCTGTCAATGAATATGGATCTGGCCTCTCAATCGTCCAATACAGTTCTAATCGGAAAAATTATTGGCTTTAAACCTCCAGGCCGATCTATTATTGTAAACACTATATTGGCAGTATGGAAGTTTGCTCTCAATCTTCGAATTGAAGCTATGGAAAATTCCACTTATCTCTTTCACTTTTCCCGATCTAGTGATAGAGATAAAGTTCTTCTAATGGGCCCTTGGAATTTCAAAGGTCATCTATTGGTGCTTCAGTATTGGTCTCCCGAAATTACAATTGCTGAAGTTGATCTTTCAATGGCTTCCTTTTGGATTCAGCTTCATGGATTACCACTTGCTGCTATGAACAAACAAACAATTAGTGAGATTGGATCTTCCATTGGTCAATTAGTTGAATTTGAACAACTCCAGGAAGGTATTCTTGCAAGCGATTCTTTCGCATCAAAGTTCAAATTAATGTTAGCAATCCTCTTAAGTTTTTTCTCTTCCTCGACCTAATCTTCCAGATGCATTTATTAGTTTTTGTTATGAGAAATTATCAGATTTCTGCTATAAATGTGGTTGTATTGGTCATGCTATATCAATGTGCCCAATGTGCCCATAGGCAGATCTAGCCTGGGGCGGTGGGGCGCGGCCGCCCCCCATCGCCTGAATAGGTGTGAAGAATTTTTTTTTTTAATATGGGCCGCCCTCCTTTAAAGCAGACCCAGCCTCCCCTTGAAGCCCAGGCCCAGGCGCTTTTTTTGAAAAAAAAAATCAGCAGGGGTGAAACGGCGTCGTTTCACCCCTGTTGATTTAAAAAAAAAAAAGACAGGGTTCACCCTGCGTAATTCTCCCCCCCACCCCCAAAATTTTCCCCCTTTCTCACTCTCTCTGCTCTCCCTCCCTCCCGACGCCAGCAGGCCCTCCGGGCTCCGTCCCTCTCTCCTCCTCACTCCACCGCCGTGGACCACCACATTCTCCTCTAGCCCTCTCCGCCTCTCAGCTCTCTCACTCTGCCACTCTCTTAGACTCTCTCTCTCTCTCTCTCCGAAGCTGCCAGCGCCCACGGCCCAGCAGCTGTCCGGTCCCTCTGCAGCAGGCTAGCAGCAGCTCTGCTCTTCCGCGATATAAGATTTGATCTTTTCCCCACTCGTCCCTGGGCCTTGTCTTTCAGCGAGGAGATGACGGATTAGGGTATGATTAGAAATGGAATTATGAATTTAGGTGTACTTTTACTTGAATGAGCTACATTTTCACATTAGAGAGAAATTCAACTACGAAGAATAGAATTTTGCTAAGTCAAAATAGTTTCTGGCGTTCATTTTTTCTCGGGAACCAAACGGAGCCGTTAGGGCTTTTTATTTTCTTGACTGCTCAAGATTTTTATGAGAATTTCAAAACTATTTTCTAAATCTGTTTTAGGTTTCGATTAGGAAGACGTTTCAATGGCCACAGCTACTTACCCGCCACCACCGCCGTACTACAGACTCTACAAAGATTACTTACAGAATCCAAAATCAGCTCTCGAGCCTCCCCCTCCTATCGAAGGGACCTACATTTGCTTCGGTGGCAGCTACACGGTAAGAATTCCCCATCTTTTTATTTTCTCTTGCAAAATTCATGATTTTTTTCACAGTTTTGGCTTCTCAGTTCTGCCTTTGTATTGCAATGTATCCTAAAGTTCTAGGGTAGAAACTAATTTGTATTGAATATGTTGAAGAATTTTGTCATCTGTTTGATATTGAAGCAAGAAATGAAAGATAAGGAGATTTGCTGAAAATGCTTCTCTCGAGTTTGTAGGTCTTTGATGCATGAATGGATCTTACTTAGGATAAGATACATTAACGTTATATTCTAGAGTTTGTATGACTGAATGGTTGGGTCTCCCTTGTTATTTTATAGTTTCATAATTGATTTTTGTAGCTATTAATTTATGAACTGTACTTGTTATATAGACTGATGATATAGATGGAAGAGCAGGGAGTACGCCAGCTATATCAAAAAGGACCAAATATTGGTATGGAATTGCACCGTTTTACTTATGTATCTTTTGCAAGTGGTAATTTTGAAGAAGTATGATTGGAGTTAAATAAGTAGTATTTGTCTTCTTTTTCTTTTTTTGAATGATAATCAGTGATATCTGTTACTCTAGAAATGTTGTTGAATATTAAAACTTCAAATACCTGTTGTTATATACTTAATTTTCATATTGAATATTTGTACTATGATTGTCCTGTTTCTATTGGAAGCTCCCACCATAAATGATGAATTACTGAAAACCCAGATAGCAATCTAATTCCAGCAGCTTGCATTGGTGGTAAATGTCTACACTTAATCTTAATTTAAATTTGAGCTTTTACTTTTCCTTGTTTGTGTGCTGAAATATGGCTCTTGTTTGTTAATATCATTATGACATTATCCCTTCAATCTTAATATCATAATATGTACATGATTCTTTAGTTTGTGCAATTATTTGAACTCAAGTCGATGTTGTATTTCCTTTAGAACTTTGCCCCCCTTCCCCGAGAATCCTGGATCCGCCACTGAATGTGCCCCCATGAATCTCTTCCTAATATTGTTCAAAGCTATGGTCCTTGGTTAAGAGCTAATTCATGGGATAGCTCTTTCTTTTCGACTCCCCACAACACTTATCATGCTCATTTGTTGGCAGTATCTGATAAAGTTGGTTCGGAAGTCCACTCTCAGCATCCAAATGCATCCATTGTGCATTCTCCAACAATTGCCTCAGACCATCTACCTCTCATTCTTACAGTGGAATGTCAAATTCAACCTCTGCCCCGCCCTTTTAAATTTGAGGCTATGTGGGTTCGGGATCTTGGAAGTTACTTTACTGTTGCATCAGCTTGGCGTCCCCATGTTCAAGCCCGACCAGCCATTCGTTTATCAAAAAAAGTGGAAAAGGTCAAGAAAGCTCTTCGCATTTGGAATCAGAAACACTTTGGTTTTATTAAAGACCGACTTTCCAGATTAAATTGCGCCCTGGATCATACTCAACAACAAGATTCGCCAGTTCAAAATATTGCACTAGAGGCATCTATTAAAGCGAAAATTCATGAGCAGTTGATCAGAGAGCAATCACTTTGGAGGCAACGTTCTAGAGTTGAATTGCTGGTGTCAAAGGATTTGAATACAAAATTTTTTCATGCCTCCACGGTTATTCGACGAAATCGCAACTCCATTGTTTCTCTTCAACAAGATGATCTGTCTTGGGCAAATGATCGCAATGCTATTGGTGATCTTTTTACCACATACTATGAACAACTATTTCGTTCTTCAAATCCATTGGTCCCTTTTGACTTGGTCAATCTTATTTCTCCTGTTATTGATCACCACGAATCAAGTATGTTGGATCTGATTCCATCTCCCGCTGAGATTCACAATACAATCAAATTCATGGGCTCAAATAAAGCTTTTGGTCCTGATGGTCTTCCTGTTCTGTTCTATAAAGAGTATTGGCCTATTATCAATTCGGATGTTATCAGTATGATTCAGGATTTCTTCAATGGAGGTCAGTTGTTACCTTCAATGAATTATACCTTTATAGTCTTGATTCCGAAACTGGAAAATCCTCACAGAGTGCAACATTTTCGCCCCATCAGCCTATGCAATGTCAGCTATAAGATTATTTCCAAAATCATTGCAACCCGATAAAAGGTTTTCTTACCAAGAATGATTTATGAACATCAGTCAACATTTGTACCGGGTCGACTTATTCAAGATAATTTTATTCTTTCACATGAGATTTTTCATGCTTTATCTCTGAAAAAAGGAAAGAAAGGGAATATTGCTCTAAAAATTGATATGGCAAAGGCTTATGATAGGATGGAATGGAATCTTATCCTTCTCGCTTTACGAAATTTTGGATTTAGCTCCAAATGGATTAATTGAATACGTGAGTGTCTTTCCTCTATATCTTATTCAATCCTTCTAAATGGTAGCCCATATGGACTTATTATTCCATCTAGAGGTCTGCGTCAGGGAGATCTCTTATCTCCTTTTCTTTTTGTTATTGGAATGGAGATTCTCTCGAGAATGATGGATAAGGCCACTTCCCTCTCTTTGATTCATGGTATTAGGTTGAGTACAACAGGCCCTCCGATTACTCACCTTCTGTATGCTGATGATTTGTTAGTCTTTGGACAGGCTACTCCCACTGAGGCTAAGAATATTGATTTTTGTCTAAATGTATTCTCTCAGTGGTCAGGTCAAGCTCCAAATGCTTAAAAATCTTTCATCCTCATCACGGCAAATATTGATCGATCTACTGCTAGAATCATAAGAGAACGTTTTGTTTTCTTACCTATGTCCACCTCCTCTCGCCATTTGGGTTTGCCCTTAATGTTGCCACGATCCAAATCTGCTGCCTTTACGGATTTCAAACATCGCATTGATAGGAAAATTTCTGGGTGGAAATGCAAGCTTTTGTCGCAAGCAGGAAGAACAATGTTGATCAAATCAGTTGCTTCAGCCATTCCAATATATGGTATGTCATCTTTTTTATTCTTCAATCAGTTTGCAACATGATTGATTCCCAACTTCGGAAATTTTGGTGGGGTTATAAAACAGATGGCAATAGACATCTCTCTCTTCACTCTTGGAAAAAGATATGCACTTCTAAGATGATAGGTGGCATGGGTATCAAGAAAATGAAAGACATGAATGTGGCACTCATTTCCAAATTGGGTTGGATGATGACTTCTTCACAGAATCGACCATGGGTTAATTGTCTCCACGCAAAATACCTCAAAAATGTAGATTTTATGCAGGTAGATAGAAAAGCTTCCTCCTCCTGGATTTGGAAGGGACTACTATCAACCCGCTCTATTATTTCTCAAGGTCGTTGCTTCATAGTGGGGAATGTTGAATCAATTAGAACTTGGCAGGATCCGTGGATTCCATAAATACCTTCTTTCAAACCACAGCCTTGCTTTGGCTCTCAAATGTCAGATTCAACCTCTTTGGTTAGTCACTATATTATTGATACTTCAAGATCATGGAATGCGCATATGTTAATAACACTTTTGACAGCTCAACGGTGGCAAACATACTTCAGATACATCTCCCTCCTCATACCACAGAGGATAGAGAGGTCCGGACCCCTGATTCTAAAGGTCTTTTTACTGTCAAATCAGCTTACAAGTTAATCTCATCAACTTGCACATTAGCAGCAAATGGACCATCTTTTGACTGGAAAAAGTTATGGCACCTGAAATGCATGAGAGATTGAAATTTCTTTTGTGGAAAGTGGCTTGGAACATACTCCCCACTCGTCATTGAATTGATATGAACTTAAAATCTTCTTTTCAGGGCGACTCAGAATGTCTCTTTTGTGGTGCTAGTTCTGAGACGATTCATCATCTTTTGTTTTTCTGTTCTTATGTCCGTCTACTGTGGCGCCTATCACCATGGGCTATAAATGTGGAGAGTTTTCAGCATAGATCAGTGCTTGATTGGATACATTGTATTTTGGAACCTCCAAGACTTCTTGGAATTTCCACCCGTGATAGTCATTCCTTTCAACTGTTTGCTGTTCTGTTATTGGATTCAGTATGGCTAGCTAGAAATAAGCTGTTACATGATCGAGTTCGAATTCCTCAACGGGTGCTTCTTCAGCAAATTCTCCATACCCATAAAGAACATAGAGCAGCATGGCAAGTTGCGCCAAGACTTCTTCAAAATGTGAAGGCATCATCATCTCTTCCTGGTAACCATCTCCGCATGACTTTTGATGTTGCAATTAGAGAATCTTTGTCTATGAGTGCAGTCATTTTGTTTTACTCCAACGGAGATATTTTGCGTGCCTGGACTCAAGAATCAGTCTCTACCGATCCCCTTGTCGGAGAAGCAGAAGCTGCTCTGTTAGCTTTGACTAAAGCATCCGATCTTCATATTTCCACATTACTCTTTCAAGGAGATTCGCAAATTTTAATGGAGAGCATTCTATTAGCCTACCTGCAAGGATCCACCACCAACCTGAACTTTCCCTGGAAGATTGCTTCGATTATCCATAGCCTCGTACCGCTATTTTCCTCTATTCCTTTTTTTTCTCCCGCTTAAATTCCTCGAGCTGAAAACTTGGAAGCTCACTCATTAGCAACCTGGGCGGCTGTCCACTCCTTTTCTGGAGATGTTCCGACACCTTTTCTTCTTAATAGAGGTTTATGGAAGTTCAATGGTGTTAGACCACCATAATAATGTTGTTTTAGTTTTTCTCTTTAGCTACTTTATTGTTGTAATCTGGTTCGTTTAATATATAATATTAATGATTTAACAAAAAAAATATTAAAATTACATCAAACAAGTTAAAAAACAGAAGAAGATTAGAAATCACAACAATTGAGTCACATCTTACACGTTTTCCTTCTTTTTTTCTTTCATCTCTACGAGTGAGGGCAAGTTTCGGCAAGCCGAAGCATTAGAGAATAGGAAGGATTAAATATTTTTATATATCCAAGGCACAATTAATGTAGGTGTCAACCCTTGTTCTTCCTTGAGGCTTAACTGTTCGCAGTTTCAAAATGTAGTGCTATTGTGAACCTTGAACTTTGGGAAAAAAATATTTAGGTACAAATCAAATAATTGGTTTCCATATCTTATAATTTGTCTAATTATACCCTATAAATTTTAAAATACATCAATCCTCATTTTTTATTTAGTTTGACCATTAAACTACACGAAAATTTACCACAATTTCTATATAAGATAAAATTACTAAAAACATTGAAAAATTGAAAAAATTAAGTTTTCTAAATAAAAATATATTTACTTTTAATTGTTATTTATTTTTTTAAAAAAAATTGAAGAGTATTTTAATCAATGGACATAACTTTCCGTTTAATGTAACGGCCAAATTGAATGGACGTAATAAATAAATTACATGTTATGTGTACAATTTATTTTTTACTCCTACATTTAAGAGATGGTTTCTTGAGGGAAGTTTCACATTTTGCGCTCCTCAACTATTGATCTTAAATACTTTGTACTATCGGTTAAAATTTTTGGTTAATTTTTACAGAAAATGATTTTTTGTATGCAAAATAAAAATTATCTTCATAATTTTTTAGTAGTAAGTAAAATCATAATTTTGAGATTAAAAAATAAAGGGGTAAACTCATAGTTAGCCCCCTATGTTTGGGCAAAAATCATAGTTAGCCCCATATTTTTGAATCCAACAATTTGATACTCATAACTTTCAAAATCTATCAATCTTCGCCCCCCGTCTAAATTAGACGTTAAATCAGACGGAAAAGCATAAAAAATGACCAAAATGCACCTCCAAAATAAAATTACTAAAAAAATAAAAAAATTCATTAAAATAAAAAATGATATTTTTTCAAAAATTAATATTTTTTAAATAAAACTATATTGAAACTCTATTTCAATAATATATTTATTTTAATTTATTTTAAATTTAAGCTTTGGAGGGGCATTTCGGTCATTTTGCATGAATTTCCGTCGGACTTAACACCTGATTTAGACGGGGGGCTAAGTTTGATAGGTTGTGAAAGTTATGAGTATCAAATTGTTAGATTCAAAAATATAGGGCTAACTATGATTTTTGCCCAAACATAGGGGGCTAACTATGAGTTTACCCCAAAAATAAATTTCTGTCTAAACTGACTAATTTCCATTCAAACTGACTAAAATTTTTAATAAAGGATTCAATAGTTAATATATAATATAATAAAATTAATAATAATAAGCTCTCGAAATCTGGTGTCAAATATATTTAACTCTTATTATAATTATTCTTCTAATGAGAGGCGCGCAGCAGCGAACATGGGAGTATGCTATACCACACATATAACGTACGCTAGCTGTTTGGTAGCCGATGCCGATGCCGATGCCGATGCCGAGCGTTAATATTTGGTATTAGTTCGAGGGGTCAAGGCAGTAATGTCAGATATTTTATTCTAGTCCTGCTGCAAACAAAACCTTGATCGATGTGCGAGTTAATTAACATAATTATAAAATATCTATATATGTTCTGATCAGCCTACGTACCTCGCCCAAATCCCTAGCCTCCTCCATCGATCTATTAACACTACAACAAAAACAAATTTTTGTTAACCAAACATTTAAATTCTGTCATGAAAAACGTTGGTTGCATATTATGGTCATGAAACTTTACGCACGTAGTCGGTTGAACGTTGTGAATGTGAAATTGTTTATTTTCAATTGTCCTTTGTACCTAAATTATTGGGTGTACTGTACACATGGTCTATTTATGGGAAGGCTTTGCGGAAATCCAAATTCCTCCTATATGTATGGCCATATGATAAATGCACCTACCCACATGCCCCCAAATCAATCCCCAAGGTTTTGCGGAAACAACTTAACTTTTTAGGAGAGAGGCTTTTTTTTCTAATCATTTTATTTGAGAGACTTTTTATTAGTATTTATTTATTGAAAGGCTTTGTCATATCTTGAATAAAATTGATAATTAGAAAGCCATAAAACAATCATTCTACCAAATCGAGGAATTAGTTCTTTCTATTCGAATCCAATGCAAGCCAAGCCACGGATTGGCAGATGGATATGACCAAGAGGATTATATATATATATTGCCAATAATCACCACAATGCTCGGCTAATCTTGTAAAATTCACCGAGGGGTGGCCTCGGATCAAGTCTCCGACGACCAAGTTAGATCTTTGAGAAGGTAATGAGTATTCTGAAAATAGAATTAAGCGTGAGTTTATGGAAAAACATACATTGACTTTTATACCAATGTGAGAGTTTCAAACATATTGTGAGACTGCCTTCTGGAGGAGTTAGGTTGTAGAGTTGTATTAACAGAGCGACGCCAACCATTCGAGTTGCCATGAGGAGTCATTGGATGTCTAAACTTCTATGTGAGATCGGATGTCAGACTCTTATGCAAAGTCGGATAGTTGAGATTGACCAACTTGCTAATGGACCCGAGCTCAAGTGGTCTGGTTTAAGGAGGACCAAGTATTTCATGGCCCATCAATATATATTTGGTCAACTAACGAGTGGGTATTATTTCTTTCTTATGTTACATTAATGAACATTTCTGTTTTTTCTGGTGGGAGTCGATTCCAATTTCCATATATGAAATTCATAGTAAACGGAAATGAGCTACTTGACAGAAGAAGAAGGGGAAAAAAAACACCAATGTATAAAGCTAGGTAAGAATTGGCTGCTAAGGCTGTCTCCATCGCAATCTCACACATGGAGTACTTATTTAGGTTCGTTTTTTTGCCTGTAAAAGAAAATCTGTAATTTGTTTGACTTGTTTTCAGATATTTTGCAAGTACTGAAAAATAAGGTCAAAGTAAAAAGTTTTCAAGTCAACTATATAATCTCTATTATTTTCTAGAAAACAAACTAATTCTTCGTAAACCAATTTTTTTTGGAGAATATTATATTACGCCCCTTATTCATAGGCAAAAATTAGTAAGTCTCCCTCAAGTTTCAAAATATTTTATTATACCCCATATATTTAAAAAAATAAACAATTACTATCTTTCGTTTGATTTGACAGTTAAATCATATGCAAAATGATCGAAATGCCCCTCCAATACTATTATTAAAAAAATTAAAAAATTATTAAAAATAAAAAATGATATACAAATAAAAAGTAATATTTTAAATAAAAATTGATTTTGAAGGTTGTATATGATAGTTTTATATTCTTCTCCGTTACTTGATTAACAACTATTAAATTGCGGGGACCAATTTTTATCGCAAAAGTATACCTCAGGAACCTTTATGTTAAAATCAGTACCTTAGGTACATTTTTCATGCCACGTGGCAGCCTACGATTGGCGCTAAGATGATATTTTAAAATCCACATGAGCATCAATCCGTCCGTTGGCTAATGACAATTGGACGGGAGATCGATTTGTCTAAAAAAACTTAAGAACAATTGGACAGTTGAAATCAATACCTTAAGAACTAATATATCAAAAGTGTAAACCACATGGGCTTGTACGGTAATTATGCATTTTTATGTAAATATGGAAATCATTAAGTGTGTCAAACATCAAAAAATATTTTCTTGAAAATATTTTAAAAGAATAATCAAACACTTAAAAGGAATTTTTTTTCGAAAACATTTTAATGAATTTTTTACGTAAATAATAGTTTTACAAGCAAACAAACGGACCTAAAATACTAGTTTTCGAATCAAAGCATCTATGTAACAAAGCCGTTGGAAATTTGTAGAAATTTGTAGTGCTTTGTAAAAGAACTGGATGTGAATCACATTCTTTATTGGAATTGTACCGTATTCATAGAAAAGAGATAGAGAGGGAGAAAGAGACAAATCTCAATACATTCTTCGGTAACCTCCCAGATGAATCGACACATTCCCTATATAGAAACAAAATTATAACAACATTCTAACTTACTAATAGACTCCAGCTAACAAACCAACGAATGAGCTTTAACAATTAAAATATCGTGACTCTAAACAACCAGCCCACTATTAAATAAGCCCAAGCCCACTAAATCATAAGTATCCCAGTTGTCCCACTTTAGCCAACCACTTCTCCCTTTACTTCCTTTGAAGTCTCGTAGTCTTGAAATGCCGACTGCCCATCTTCCCCCTTTGCACATTGCCCACAAGGTGTGGCGTCTTCTACATCCTGACCTGACCATTGAACCAAAACCTTAGTGGAAAGGAGCTGCCCAACTCAACGAACTCTACTATATACCAAAGTGAGAGGTTCTAGCTTCAAAATCTCGTGCAGATTTACTGGTGGCAAGGTCGACAGAGAAACAACCCCGGTACCCAATTTCTGTTTGAGCTGGGAGACATGAATACAGGGTGGATTCAAACAGTAGCGGGCAGCTGGAGACGGTAAGCAACTGCTTCTACCCGATCAGTGACTTGGAAAGGGCCATAGAAACATGGAGAAAGTTTCAACCTTATACGATGGGCAATAGAGGTCTGTCAATATGGCTGCAACCGAAGGTAAATCCAATCAACCACCTCAAATTTTCTCTTAGTACGTTTAAGATATGCATAATGTTTCATCATGTGCTGTACTTTTGTGAGGTTATCATTGACCAACTGCAATGTTTAATCTCTAGTTCGGAGAGTGGACTTCATCGCTACTACTTAGGTAGTGCCAGCACCATACTGTAACAAGCGCGGATGTAAGTATCCATAAACCACTTCATAGGGTGTAAGTTTTGTTGAAGAGTGAAAATTTGTATTATACCATCATTCGGGAAAAGAAATCTACTAGGACCAATCCTTTGGCCGATCACCCACAAAGCACCGGAGATAATTCTCCAAACATTTGCTGACAATTTTTTTATGGCCGTCAGCTTGAGGATGGTAGGCAGTGCTGTAAGAGAGGGTAGTGCCCTAAACCCTGAGAAGTTCCTTCCAGAAATTACTGACAAATGTAGGATCCCGATTAGAAATTATTGGCTCTGGTAGACCATGCAGCTTAAAAACTGAATTAAGAAAAGTCATAGCAACCTTAGAAGCTAAATAGGGGTGAGATAGAGGTATAAAGTGAGCATATTTAGAAAGTTTGTCTACCACAACATAGATTACTGAATACCTTGGTAAAATAGGAAGCCCATCAATGAAATCCATTGTGATGTGAGTCCAAGAACGATCTGGAATAGGTAAGAGCGGTAACATACCCCCTGGGGGAATATTCTTATGCTTAGTCTGTTGGCAGATGTTGCACTCCCAAATGTGCTGCTTCATGCCTGACCAATAAAAATCTTTGTTTGCTCTTTGTAAAGTTTTGTCATACCCCAAATGGCCCCCCAAGGGAGTGTCATGAGAATATTGTATAATATGATCACGTAAGTAATTATGGGAACTTGCAAACAGTCGACCCTTGTAAGATAAGATACCATTTCTCAGATTATGTTTACCTGGATCCAATTCCGCTTTTTCTCACTTAGAGAACAACTCCTTAGTTGAGACATCTAAGTAACTTGATCTAAGGTCATCTAGCCATGTAGCTGTAGGAAATGAATGAGCTGCGAGTGTTGAGTCAGTGAGTGCCTCATTCTTTTTAGAGAGAGCATCAACCACTTTGTTGTCCCTACCTCTCTTGTACTCCACTCTAAAGTCATACCCCAATAGTTTCTTCAACCATTTCTGCTAAAAGGGAGTTTCAATTTTCTGCTCCAATAGATGCTTTAAGCTTTGCTTATCTGTCATTATCACAAAAGTTTGGCCAATTAGATAGGGCCTCCACTTTTGTACAGTTGATACCACAACCAATAACTTCTTCTCATAGGTGGGCATAGCTGATGTTTTACCCTTAAGAGCCTAACGAAAATAGGCAATAGGCTTCCCTCTTGCATCAGAACAACTCCAAATCCCACTCCAATAGCATCACGCTCTAAAATGAAGGGTTTGGCAAAATCTGGAAGTGCTAAGACTAGAGGTTCAGTGACTGCTACCTTGAGATTTTGGAAGGCCTCTATAGCTGCAATAGACCACTCAAAAGCGTTCTTTTTCAATATGGCAGTTAATGGAACTGTAATTGATTCATAACTCTTTATAAATTTCCTATAGTACCCAGTCAACCCCAAAAAACCCCTTAAGGATTTCAAAGTTGTAGGAGTAGGCCAATCAATCATTGCAAGTATCTTGGAGGAATCTGCCTTAACACCCTTGTTAGAAAACAATGTGGCCGAGATAGTCTACTCATGACACCCGAACCTATATTTTGAAGGTCTCCCCTCTATCTCACACGCCCGACCTATTTTGCCTTCACTCTGGTGTTTTGTGCATTTTTTGGAGGTCTTGACTTGTCCAGCCATCCTCGGCGGTCCCTGTTATCTCTTTTTAGCCCTCTTTGCTAGCGTCTAGCGGTCACGCGCGCATGTGATGCTTAGGTGTTCTGTATTTTTCTTCCCGAGGCACTTTTGTCGCCGATGCCACCTCCTTCCATTTGGTATACTCTTCCGGTCATTTTTCTCGGGTGGATCTCCTTGCAGCCGCTGTTTTGTGACTCCTGCAGTTGCCCCTTTTCCTTCTCCACCGTGTGCAGCCAGTCAATGCCTGAAGATCGCCTTGTAGGAGTTGGATCACTGCTCTAATTGTCCCTCCTCCAGTGGAAGCCGCCATCGCCTGAGTGGTGATTTTGTTGTGTCACAGTCCTTGTGACCGGTTTGTGTTTGTATTGTGCTTTGGATCTTATGGCCAGTTTCTATTTGTTTTGTGTGCTGGTCCTTGTGAGTAGTTTGTGGTTCTGGTTGTTTTTCGGCCCTTGTGGTCATTGGTGATTCCGACACTTGTGTTTGGTTATTGTAGGGCGTTTGAGTCTATTTAGGTTTTTCGCTGGCCTTTTGGTCGATTTTTTGTTTTGTACTGGCTATATGCTTCTCAGTTTTTAATAAATTATCTTTGCGTAGAAAAAAAAATAAGAGGCAGCATAAATAAAAGGACTTCTCAAGGAGTTTTGTTCTGACAAACATGTTGACAGTAACTAGAAAGCTTCCACCCGTCCAAGTCTAGAGAGAGAGAGGGTCCTCCTTCTCTCAAGACTCTCTCCTTTCTTTGCTCTTCTGCCCCCTCCCTTCCGCATTCCCCCATCTCCTCTTGGCCGGCCGGTCAAACTTTCTTTTATGCTTTCAATAACTATGGTGGTTCCGTGTCATGAATTTTGCCCTGGTGATGCTCTCTTGGGGACGACGGGACGACTTTCGGCGAGCTCACGCCCTTTGGTCAACCTCTGCAGCTCCGGTGCTTCAACATTGTCCCTGTCCTGCAGCCAGCCTCCGGTCTTTGTATGTTCAGGCGCCACAAGAGTGGCCCGTGGATCTGACGTGCCTGACAGTCCTTGTCTTCTTTTTGGACGAGCTCCTCCTTTGTGGGTTCTTTTGTTGCAGGTACTGGCCTGGTTCTTCTTCCGGCGACGATTTTCGCCATTTTCGGCATGGTGGAGTTGTTGTTGTTGGGTTTGTTCTCGGGTTGTTGTTGTTGGGGTTGCGGGTGTGTTGACCCGGTTGTTCTTGGCCTTTCGGGCTTTATGGTTTCTGGCCCGCTGGGCATTTGATCTTGATGTAATGGTCGTTTGTGCCCCTATGATCGTCTCCAACCTTGGATGGTTCTGGATTCGGTGCTTGTTTTCTTCTTCATGTGTAATAAAATCTGTCATTGCGTAGAAAACAAAAACTAGAAAGCATCCTGATAAGCACGTGAGAGAGACAAGAAGCAAAGCACCGATTACAATCTATTTGACCCTGGATTCAATGTAATTCGAACTACGAACGTAAAAACCGGAAAGTATATATGGAAACTACTTCTACAAGAGTTTTGATACTGTTTCGGTTTAAACGTAATGGATTCAGAAGTCAGAAAGGGTAAGCAACTAACCATGATTTCAGATTTCTTTAACAGTTTTTTGTCATAAACATCTTGAGTAAGGTAGAATATACTTCCACTCTTCCCAGGCGAAGATAACTCCCTCAGTGCATCATTTCCACAAATAGCAAGCATATATGTAGTCTGCCGGATCTATTGCAAATAATTCCCCCAGACGTATAAATACCAATCTACCATAAATTTTATATATGACCATAAAAAAGGATCAATACCTGATTACCATTGGACAATAGGCCTTCCATTTGAACTCCAGCGATTGACGCGGGACCGTACACTTGGACCCTTCTGGTGGAAACCTTGTACAAAACTTCTCGTTGGCATCGAAATCCCATGGCCTAAGCTCCCGCCGTATTGAAGCATGCTTTCAACAGAGTATCTGCAAGCAAAACAGGGAGAAAAAAAAGCATCTGAAAGGCAAAAAACTTTACACAAACAACATAGAAAACGAGAATGAAAAACAAAAAAAAGACACCTGATACCAGTTGAAAATTAAGCATCAAGTCGTATGTCCCTTGGATATCATTTGCCCTAGTTTCTTAATGTGGCCATTGACCAACAAACACGGACTCCTCGGTATCTAACCGATAGAACCACCGTAGCTACACTGCTTACCATCCTTATAGAGCATAGACGCCTCCAAATTATCCACAATATGACAAGTAATATCCCCAGCCTCTCTATCCAATTCCTCCCATATGCAAATCCGCGAAAAATTGACACTCCTAACAACATCCAAATCTACTGACGACCTTTTCCCCGTAACACCGACCTGAAAGTGAAAATCCTTACCCCAATTACCGGCATTGCTACTCCCATCAGCCCAAGTGAACGTTCCTTTACCCAAATGGCACCTCATTCTCCTAATGCCCTTCATACCTACTCCAATTGGCCCATATCAAAATCCATTTTCCGGAAGGTAACCCCGTTCTTGCATTCACCCAGGTACTCATTCCCATTGCTCCATACATACCGCTCATCACCATACTGCAAATTGCATTTCCACCGGCCTACATACATGTCCCCATTGGCGTGGTCCTTCTCGAATTCCTTTTCATGAGAAGAAATTCCATCCGTTGGCACCCCATCCTTTTGCAGGTTTTAAATAGGCCCTTCTCGAATTCCTCTTGTCCGTTTTACAACGACTACTTTCTTAGCTTTGTGAGGTCGAAATCGCGGAGCGTTAGCCAATTGTGACACGAACTACTGCAATCCTCTACAATTTTTTTTTTCGAATTACACTATGCAATTTTGAAAGAGATTAACAAAAAAATATAAATTATACTATATTTAATATTGCATTGTTGTACATGTAAAATTTCAGACAATAAACAAAGGATATAGAGTTGTTTCAAACTTCCAGATGTTTGAGATTGGAAGTTTTAATTCTCTAATATTATAATAAAAAGTTGGATAAACTCAAAGACTAATTTTTTCAGCTCCCATGAAAATTTTGAAAAAGTAGAGAAAAAGATAAAGTAGCCGTTACCCAACAGAAAAGAAAAAAGAAAATCCCAACCGTTTGCATTTTTTTTTTATAAGCCCCAACCGTTTGCATTTACGGGCGCGTTGCATTCGTTATTTTCACTCAATGAATATCTAGCGTTATTTTATACACATTGAAGACAAACACAGCAGCCAGCTATTGTGGGAGAGAGAAACCAGCGAGAGAGGGATTATTTGAGAGAGTTGGGTGGGAGGAAATGGAAGAGGAGGCGATGGGAAAGATCGATCGAGGACGTCAAGAAATCTTTTGGGAATGAGAGTATGAGAGAGACCAGCGAGAGAAAGGGATTATTAGATAGAGAATTTGGTGGGAGAAGAAGGAAGAGGAGACGAGGGGGAGATCAAGGACTGAAGTCTTTTGAGAATGGTTTTGGTAGTTTTCCTTGTGTTTTCATTCTGAGGTAGGTATGGTAAGAATGTTAATATATTTTGGCATTATTTTTATGGCAAAACAGAATTTTTATAAATATTTTTTTTTTTCTATTTTAAAAGAACATTTTGGAAGATTTTCTGTTGGTATGGTCAGGCTGGCGGGTTTTTACTATAATTCATTTTAAAGATCTAGAATCTCGCCCAAACCTCCTCAAAAGATAAAGGATGTAAATAGCTGTTTTGATATTTTATGGGTCGAAATTGATTTTATCCTATAATTATGGGGCTAATTATGACATTTCTCTTATTTCGAGTTAGCATCTCATGTACATTTTATGGCACAAATCAACAAGCTGAAATTCCAGATCCACTCATCGTTATTACTTGGAAGCCAGGAATATCCCTGCTAATTATGCGTTGTTAAAGTATACTGTATAAATGTAATGGCAGAAGTTGGCAACAGATTATGTACTCCATGTGGTGAACTAACCCACCAGAAAACAAAATGACAAAAAAAATAAGACAAATAGAAAACAAAACATATGAGTAATTTGGGTCCAAACTTAATTCTGCGACGCCTTAACCCCAAGTCAAGTTATTGGATTTGGCTACATGTAACCATTTTCAAAACGAATTGGGTTACAGAGATAGATTCACATCACATCCATAAATACATATGTGATTATGTGTGTGACCTGAGTTTATTGATAACAAATTCAAAACAGATATCCAAAGTTGGGGTAACCCTCTCTCTCTCTCTCCCCCCCTCCTACCCTTATGCACACGTACACAGAGCAACATACATGAAACTCTACCAATACAATTTAAAATTATGGTACTTTACTACAAGTACATTCAAAACGACTTCTAATACCCTATAAACAATATAACTATCTCAGCAGCAAAGCAAAGAAGAATTGAAAGAACATCTTAACCTCAAAATAATAAGACAAGAAATCACCTCTCTCTCTCTCTCTCTCTCTCTCTCTCTCTCTCTCTCTCCCTTTTGCACACATACACAGAGCAACTTACAAGAAACTCTACCAATACAATTTAAAATTATGGTACTGGACTACACGTACCTTCAAAACGACTTGCTTCCACACCGCTACTTCATAGGAGCCAAGCAACCTTTGATTTTGAATTTTACTTGAAGAGATTCACTTTTTGTGACATCGCAAAATCAGACCCCAAGAGTTCAATACAACCACAATCCCTCACCAAAAGAAACAAACTGTGTACAATCTACAAGAGAACTACCTTATCACTCATACTGACGGAATACAGGGAGACATAAGATTCTCTATGGCATCTGCTGACAAATAATGATCAGGATCTGTAATCCTACAAAAGAAAATCAGGAATTACCGGCATTTGTGAAACCACAGTCAAGGGTGCGTCAGCTCTTTGCCGAGCTTTGTGCTTAGCATGGCGAGGACTACTCTTATACTTCCCTCTCAGACCATTTTCTTCCCTTTCTTCACTAATGTTTTCTGGACTCTTATGTCTTTTGTATTTACGATGAGTACAGTGTTTGCTTCTTCTTGTTCTTGGATTTTCACAGTCAGGCTTTTCTGAATCACCCATATTTTCCTTCAATTCTGTAGAAGGCTCCATATTTAGCTTTTCCTTGCCTTTTCTCTTACCAAATGACTTATTATACTCATTACTTTGTGTAGGTTTGACATCACTTCCTAAAAGAACTTCCCGTACAGCACCAGAGAGCAAGTCATCCTTTGCCTCTGGCCTTTTGGCTGAAATAGCTCCTACGTCACCGTCATCCAATTTCACCACTACAGGCCTAGGCTTTGCATGGTTCGGCTTTTTGTTTGAAACAAGTGATTGCGCTGTAAGCTAGATCTCCTGTGTCATTTTTAAGATTATTCTTCCACTTAGGGTCATTGGCAGGCAGATAATCATTTGCTAAAATCTCATTTTTCTCTGAAGGAAGATAGTATAGCCCGTGCCGCTTACGGTGTTCAGTGAGCAGAGATGTGGCCTCAGTAGATGGTTCTGACTCTTCTTTGCTGTGAAGGTCAGAGAAAGAAATAGCAATATCCTCCCCGTAAGAAGGACTTCCAAAAGAGAATAAATTTGATGGAGGCACTTGAACCTCACCACAGATGGTCTCCAAATCGTCAAGGTTCTCCTTACGTATTAGCCCTTCTGGTAAAGGAACTCTTTCCTAAGCACTAACTGAGACTGGACCAAGCTCCTCAGAAAAGGCAACAGACATCAATTCGATGATCTCGAAAGCTTTCATGTCATCACTTTCTACACTTTTTTCTTCTGCACTAAGCATTCAGGTATTTCTGCCTTGATCAACTCGACGAAACATAACACATTCCGTGCTCTCTCCAGTACTTCCACATCATGGCTTCCTGTAAGTGGACCCAGAGCCAATTCCACTACATTTATCAGGTTAACAATAGATTCATATGTGAAGCTGTTCTTCTCCATCATATTCAACAGAAAAATCTTCACATGATTCATTTGAAACCCTTGGGTTGAACCCTTCATCCTGTTCACAGTGAGTAGGAGGAGCCTCACATGTTATCAAATCAGAACTCTCAGGCATTTCCCTCTTCAAGGCTAATGCTGAAATCCCCAGCACCAAATTATCAGGACATGAGGATGTAAAATGCCCCTTTTGCAATATGTAAGAATGCAGACAAAAGACTAATACTTTAAAAGCAGAATGAATATAAACTGCCCTTATTGACAGCGGCAAGAGACTTGTACGAGGTTGTAACAGTGCCTCCATAAGTTCGAATGGATTCCTCAAGAACTCTACATACTCCCCTGACACCCAAGCAGCAGCAGATAATATCCTATGCATGAAAGGGTTACCCAGTAATGCAGGATCAATCAACAGATCACGAGCAACCTGAACAAGCTCGGGTCTAACATCATTGACCCTCATGCCAATATCAATCAGCTGATTCTCAATTTCATCCCCCTTTTGACAATGAGGAATCCTGGACATTTCTCCCAAAAGTGACACATACCAATCAAAGTCAACAATTATCTCATACACATGTCATGAACATGTTGATAGAATGGACCCAAGAATCTCATTGCAAAACTCTAGGTCAGATTTAAGAGAATAATTCACCAAAACCCTGGAAATTACGACCACATTACTCTCAGAAACCATTGCCATCACAAGACGCAAGGACTCGAGCTTTATATTAGGATCTGCATCACTCAAAGACTTGATCACAACCTCCTTGTTCTCCAAAACTGCCCACAAGTGCTTCAGTGCAACAATCGAAAGACCATGCAATCCGAGATACTTAAGATTCTGGTCATCATCTAGCAACAATTCCCGAATCTTGACAACAGCAAGCTTCACCGCAGATTGATACTCACTGAAACTACTTACCACAGTCCTTACACACTCGAACATCAGTGACTTCGCCCCGGTCCTCCTCATATGCTCACATATTGCTCAACAATCCTCTTTGCCAACCTCGGTTCTAATGGGGCCAACTTGGCAAAAATCTTCAACACCTTAATCAAGACCCAGTTATTCTTGGAGTCGACTAATATCCTATAAAACTCGGGGGCCAATGGAAGATAAGATCCAGGGTCATTAGAAGCGAGCTCGCAAAAGACCCCAACAACCGCAGACAAAATCTGCTGGTCCGGACTATCTAAATTCTCAACCAAACGCTTAAAACACACTCTCACCGCATCTGGGTATTTTTCAAACACCCTGAAAACGACGCCAATGGCCTTTCTCCTAACAAAAAGCTTGGTAGTCGACAATAAGGTGAATAATTCTGGGGTTAAATCTCTAGCAAGATCAGTGGTAGATATTCTGGAGAGGCAATCGAGGGCGAGGCTTACCTCGAATTCTTTCGTGCTGGTGAGGTCCTTGCGGAGCTGGTTGGTGTGGTGATGAGGAGGAGGACGGGGGTGTCGTCGTGGAAAGAGAGGGAGGCAGCCTGGTACCCGATCCTCTTGTGGGCGAAGCGGGAGCAGGACATGACCTCGACGACGTGGAAAGCAGCCCAGGACATGTCGTGGAAGTGGAGGGAGGCGAGGTAGGAGAGCTTGTGGATGGCGTTGGATTTGGAGTGCGGGTCGGTGGACTTGACCTCTTGGCGGATCTCGTCGAGGGCCTTGGAAATGAAGGCGGACTCGCCGATGAGCTGGAGGCGGAGACCTTCGATGAGGTCCTCCAGATTGCGCTGAAAGAAAGTCTCCATAATGGAAGAAGTGCCGCCCGCCATTTTCTTTGGAGAGAAAGAACCCCCCATCGGGCCGGGGCTCTGCTATTCAAGAGATTTCAATTTGCGATTCAACCTCTTCTGTTTGTCCAAATACGAAGAATTTTTAGGAAATCAAGAATGTGTGAGGAGCGGGATTAGAGGTTGGTGCTCTTTTGTTCAATGAATTCTGACAGTTTGATTTGGATTTGGTTCGTTTGATCTCACAGCAAAATAATCTCTGCTTCGTTTCTGTTTCAGGGTCAAGGTTGATGGGCCTAGGTAAAGATTTAACATAAGCCAGTGGGCCTAAAGAATAATTTCTGAATGCTGGCGTATTTTTTTTGGGCAATTTTGTCCAGGTTAATTTTATCTTCTTTTTTAAGGGTGATTAACAGTAGTGTCGTTGACGGTTTTGGTAAAAATAAAAAATTGTCACCGTTATCGTAATTGATGGAATCACATATTAGACATTGTCACCGCACCGCTAAGGCACAATAACCGTCCTTACCGGTGAGTATTAATGGTAACGTCTTGAACCGCGTAACTGTTGGGTCGAAAAAAATGAACTTTTTTTTCTTTTCATTTTTTTTCTGTTTTGGACTATTTTGCTTGGGTTTTTTTTTACCATTAAGACCATTTGATGGTCATATATATAAGCAACAAATATAATCATTCAAATATCATAACTTGTTCAAATTTTCAACATAATATCATAATCAATAATCATATCAAATGGACAAATATCATAACATATTCAAACATAATATCATAATCATTAACACTCACAACAAATATTTACCGAACAAATTCAATGTATATTTAATGTTGACATTTTGTTATTTTCTCATAAATTACTTCGCCTAGAAGTTTTCTCATTTCTGATTTTCTAGAGTATGATTAACATGTATTTTTACATGCCCCTATCCATTAAGGGTTGCTTGGATCTTGTGACACATTCTTGAGGGGCAGTCTGCCTAATTCATTTCTCCCGGGGTTTAGAGTTAAATTTTCATGCATAAGTTTTTGCTTCTGCAAATGATTAATAAATTACGACTAGTAGTAGCCGGCCAAAACAATGCCATTTGACCAAAAGGGGGATACGGTGGGCCGTCGATACATGATGATTCCCATGGTAACCACAAAAAAAACAAAGACAAAAATGAATCAATAGCTTTCTTATTAATTTACAATAAGTGAAACTTATAATAATAATAAAAAAAAAAAAACCAAAGCACTACTCACAGCCTCACACGTTCACAACTTTAAAATAGCTTCACCGTTCAGTGTTCACAAATCATAAGTCACAACTTTACACCGAACGAAGTCTGTACAGTTACAGACTCACAAACCAAAGCATTTCCAAACCAAAGTCACACTCACACTCACAAACCAAAGCATTCACAGTCTCAGACTCAGGAACCAAGGGAGGCTCAAACGTTACAAACAAAATACCAAAACTCCAAAGTGTTATTTTTTTCTTTCTTCCAGTGGACAGCAAGTAGAGCCTGCGGGAAGGGAGATTCGACTCCGGATGTTACCCTCCCTAAGGGGAGGAGGTACCACTTGAGCTAACGCTTAGTGGTAAAAACTCCAAAGTGTTCACAGTGAAAAAGGGCGGCTCGTCGGGGTCAATGGGCAGCGTGGGGGGGCAACTGGGAGTCTGGGTTATTGGGCATTGGGCAAGGAATTTTCGATTGCAACAGGGTTTACCCTAACTCGGTAGAACGGCGCCGTTCTCCACTATTTTACATTTTTTAAAAATATATAAAACGGCGTTTTATTATATAAATGAAAAGTAAGGGATTAAATACACCTTGCCCCCTTATTTTTTATGTCATTTACACTTTGAGACCTCGTATCTAAATTGCCCGTCAATTTAGACGGATTCCGTCAAAATTTGTACATATTATCTTCTTATCTTTAGGGTTATTTACACATTGCACTCCATGTTTTGACGGAATCAGTCTAAATTGACGAACAATTTGGATATGAGGTATAAATTGAAAAAATGTGTAAGTTAAGGGGTTCAATATCTCAAAAATAATACACCGAGGTGTAAAATGTAAATGACCCTAAATATAGGGGCAAAGTGTATTTAACCCCAAAAGTAATTGTTTGTGATTTTTTCCCCGGATTAGCGGGCAGTTACCGTCACCGGTAACAGAACCGCTAATCCTAGGATATTCACACCGGTAACCGGTAGTTTACCGATTACCGACAAATGAGCACCTATATTCTTTCTTATGCTTTGTTTTTTTTTCTAAATATCTTCCTTCTTATGCAATTTAGAGAAGGTTGGTCTCTTTTCAAAGCCCTTGTTCAGATACTCTATTCAGATCAAACAGTTTATTGAACTATATAATTATGGGTGCAACAAATGGAAGGTTTCTAGCTGGATTAAGATGGAGAAGATTGTGAAACTACCAAGTTATCTTAAAAGTTTAAGTTGTTAAGGAGATAGATAGATTTAATTATTTATATTATATTTTCTAACACTCTTTACCATAGGTAGGTCAAACTCCCTTGTAATTGGTATGCTCAAACACGCGTAATACTTTTTGAAATGAGGTAAAGTGCAGAAGACAGGTCTTGAACTCATTAACTCTAACATCATGTACAACTATTAAAAAATTTAAGTTATTAAGAAGAAGTATATTTGATTATTTGACAATATAGACATTTTGTTACTTCTGGTAAGGATGTAAACTCAACAGCACACAGACAAAAGTCATGTGATACATGGGGCACGAGTAGTTTGAATGAAGTGCAACTGAATTGACAAGAAAATTCATATATGGATGCCTAGATGGGGTTATGTGCATTGGGAAATAAAACTATAAGAACGGTATCTCGGTGATATTTTGGTTGTGTCGAAAGAAACAGAAGAATGGGAAGCAAGTAGCCTGGGAATTGAAACATATAAGATGGAGCTTGTTGTAGATGAGCCCTTGAACTTCCCTCTTTTGACAAATAAGTCCTTACGTCAAGGTTCCGTGTGTTCTTTTAACGGCAAAACCACGTCAACTGCCAAGTAAGCAAGAAAATTGACATTTTAGTTCCTAGGTTTTATCCATTTTAACACTTTGATCCTTAAGTTTTAATATCAAATAAAATCTCAGATTTTTAGTTTGAAATGTTGACCTAACAATTCAAGATATGTAAAGGAAAATGATTTCATAAGAATGAAGATAAAGATGAAGTTTTCATATACTAGAAAATGATTTGTGAAACAAAAGGTTGCCTAGGCATTTACAAAAGCATGGACCAAAATAAGGTTGTGTTTGTGTTGTAATATTTTTGGTATAGGAATATGTGTTGGTATTGGGTTTAGTGAAAAGGTGAAGAGAGAGGTAATTTTTTATAATTTTTGTAATTTTTTATATTTTTTATGGGAGAGAGAGAGATTATATTAGAGTATTTTATTAGGAGAGAGATAAAATGTTGGGGATAATTGGGTTTGCAAACGCAGTCTTACTACTAATACCTAGCAAAGTTTACCAAAGCTTTACAAAATAACCGCTAAATTAAACCATTAAAAACCTTGTCCACAACATAAAGATAAAAAAACTGCAGGAAAATAACATAGCTACGGGTCTTCATCGACACTCGTAAGATCTTCTACGCCTTCTGACACCTCAACGGCAAGGTTCACCGGCTTAGGAGAAAAATCAAATGACAACAAAGTTACTAGCAAGGTTGGGGTGAGATAATCATTGACCATGTGTGAGAGTGCTCAAGAAGCACTTCATACGTGTCCGACATGTTGAAATATTTGTAGTCCCACATTGTTTAGGCAATGTGGGCATGTGAGATTTTAGGCTTATAAATATAAATTCCTTGTGTAAAAATTTTAATATAAGGGAGTAAACATAACAAATCCAATTGGTTGTTCCCATAATTGGATGTTTCACTTATCAAAATTAAATTTTTATTTCTAACATGGTATCAGAGCAAGGTTTTCGGCTTTAATCCGGTTACCTTCTGGCGACCATCCGGCTTAGTACCGGCTTTCTCCCGGCTTAGTACAGACAAATTTCCCGGCTCAGTACCGGCGACCACCCTGCTCAGTACCGGCAACCTCCCGGTTTTCTCCCGGCTCAGTACCGGCAATCTTTGTTATTATTTTTTTCCTGTAATTATTTTTTTTGTAACTCCAAACTCAAGGTTTGTCGGTTTGTCCATCTTGAGTTTTCGGGGGAGTGTTGAAATATTTGTAGTCCCACATTGCTTAGGCAATGTGGGCATGTGAGATTTTAGGCTTATAAATATAAACCTCCATTGTAACATTTTTTTCATAAGTGAGTTAACATAATAAATCTAATTGGGTATTCCCATAATTGGATGTCTCATTTATCAAGTATAAAAATTTTTATTTCTAACAGGACACCAAACCAATATTTGTGTGTTCTCTTAATGGCATAACCACATCAGCTGCCAAGTAAGCAACCCTTCAAACGACACCTTTCAACGCCTTCTATTTTTCAGACCAAAATGACGTCGTTTTGCTTAAGTTTGATGCTCATTGTTTTGAGCCATCACGATGCACATTGTCGTTTTACTTAATGTACATTATTTTGAGCTATTCATAAAACGTTATCATATTTGAATCTGAGAGAAGCTCCCTGTTCGTATAAATCCTAAACCCCTGACGGAAGGACTCATTTGCCAAAAGAGAGAAGTTCAAGAGCTTTTTTTTTGGAGTTTTAAAACTTAAGGATCAAAGTCCTAAAAGGTGTAAAAACTAGGGACTAAAATGTCAATTCCCTACTTACTTTTCAGCTGACGTGGTTTTGTCATTAAGAGAACATACAAAACCTTGACGGAATGACTTATTTGTCAAAAGAGAGAAGTTCAAGAGCTTTTTTTGGAGTTTTAAAACCTAATAATCAAAGTGATAAAGGGTGTAAAACCTAGGGACCAAATGCCAATTTCCTTAAAATTAACATATGTAACAATAGTATAACATATTTATCGTAAAATAATAATAAAATATTTTTTAAAATTAAATTATTTTCAAAATATATATTTTTAAAAACTGAATTATTTAAATAAAATTAAATTATCATTTTTTAAAAATAAAGTACATAAAATAATATGTTTTTTTCACATATTGATATAGAGAGAAAATTAAATTTAAGGGATAAGGCATTTAAGTGAGAGAGAGTTGGACGATTTTCAAAACATGATTATACGGTTTTAGGATATGTTACTGATCTAGCGAGGCCTGGTAAAGATAACTTGTATTTCCTGTTGACTGAATCTCAATTCAATTGATTATATTTTATGGAAGAGTTTCCAAATTAACATCTGAACGTGAGAAAAATATTTTCTATAAATAAGATTAAAACAAAACATACGAAAGCTTAATGGAAATCAATTTCCCCTGGTTCCTGTCATGAGCTTTTTTTTTCTTCCATTTACTTATTTGTTTAACACTATTTTCTTTTGGTAACGAAGAAAAAAATCTAAGTAATTAACTCAATCCAAGCAACCGGACCGAGAAAAGTCTAGTATCAAATTTGGACACACTTGATTGGACAGAACACACTACAAACTTCAGATGCTTGAGTTGTCTCACTCAGGCGCCAGATAAGTTGGGGGATTCAAATCTCAATTAACAAAGTAGAATCATATCCACCTACCAATCAATACTAACTTTGGATGCATGTACAGCTTTCTTAATGTTTAATGTAAGATATATATATATATATATATATTTATTTATTTATTTATTTATTTAGACTAGACCAAGTAATTATGCAAAAGAGCAAGAGGCCGTAAATTGCGAAGGAGAATTTTCAAAATACTCAGTATATATGAAATTGGCTTGTAAATATTTTGCATGCTTGTGGAGTCTGACAGCCGACAATCCAACCCCAAGAAGGCATATGAGAGGGATAGAGTGGCCCATGATAGAATTGGGGAGTGAATCTGTAAGCAATATCGAATAGTATGGACAAAGCTTCATGATACGGTGACACTCTGATCTGAAATAACTCACAAATGTCTCCGATTGTTTTTTCCCTTAAATGGCTGACAAGATAAAGAGACATGCAGGAGTACCAAATCCGACGAAGGAAACACGCATGTGATATTGTGTCAAGTAGTTATCCTAATTTTGACAGGACCTATTCGTTCCATGTTTGCATTTATAGAATGGCACTAGTACTTGAGCAATATCATGCTGATTTGAAAAAATGACCAATGAAAATCTGTAGAACTTTATGCCACATCCTAAATATTATAGACTCAAACATGTTAATTTGAGATTTATTATATTTGTGTAGAGCTATGATCCTAATAAGAGTTAATGATGAGTTTTTTTTTTCTAAATAAGGTTGAAAGGAAACAATGAGTGTAGTCTATTCCTCTTGGGAACGATCGTAATAATCTCCACTCATTATAGAATATCTAAATTGAGTCATAGCTACTTACACAAGAAGGGAGACTGTCACCACAGGTCCACATGAGTGCAATTGATTTTGGAGGCGAGAGTTCGATCCGTAAACCTCCTGCACATCCGCCCTTGGATGCCCCAATTTTCTGATTCCCAAACCAATTAGGTTACTACTCTTGTGATGGGCGTTAATGATGAACTAGATTTTTTACTCTTACAATAATCTTTTTGTTGAAGTATCTTCTCTTTTTTATAAGTACGCAATCTTCATGGAGCTGACTTGTGTTTCAAGATAAGCCAGTCTCATTTGGAAAAAGATTGCCTCCAAAGCAATCCAGTCCAAAGGCCGAAAGGCCCGGTCGGGATTGCCTTTGGAGGCAATCCAATGGTTTGGATTCACCGACCAATCAGGTGTGGGTCCCGTCCGGGACCCACACCCTGAATCTAAACCATTGGATTGCCTCCAAAGGCAATCCTGACCGGGCCTTTCGGCCTTTGGACTGGATTGCTTTGGAGGCAATCCTCTGGAAGTCTCATTTTGTGACCCATAAGTTGTACACTTGAGATTTATCATTATTTAATTTACAATGCACAATTATTTAATAAAGTTATTGACGTTATTATTCATGCATGCCCGATCAATGCCCAAGTTATATATGACAGAAGTTTTTACATTTACAGCGCGCAAGCTGTGACACGATCGAGATAGTAATTTAACTATATATGAGGTAGAGTGAACTCTTTATTTCATGTCAAATATGTCTAACATCGAGTGTAACATGAAGCCATGCATGCACAGATGATGCACTGCATATATATACATATCATTTACATTTATATGCCTTCCGATCGAATGGCACTAATCTTGTAATAGAAGTGTGCAGCTTATTTTAACCCTGAAAAACAGAAGTGCAATTTGTTACTAATTAATATGGATAGGTTGCAATATTCCTCCAAATCCAGGAAATTGTGGCTGAAATCTATTCAAACGAGACTTGCATTCAGATATCCGTGTTGTATCCTCTATCTTCTCCAGGGAGTTCCGCGACGGAAAGGGTGGGAGTTCGTGGTGTTTCACAACGTAGACATTCATCAATTATTCATATATACGTCTACTTATTGGAGACTTGAAGCTGGATTTATCAGGAACCAAGTTTCCTTTAGAAACATACAGATCACGTAAGTGAATGAAAACCACATGATTGACAGATTCTTGGTGTGTGTGTTGCAAAATACTGCATTTTCTCAGCGATAAAAAATAATAATTCTAATGATTCAAGCTAACTGTTTTGGTCTTATCCTTTCTAGCAGTCACTGACCAACTTCCACTTGACACTTTATGATATTTGTTGCGCGATTGCCACATGACAGCCACGCAATGCGCACATCTGCAGAAGGTTTTGAATTAAAATGGCCGATCATGCTTGATTGGATAACACAAGACCACAAAAAGTATCTTTTTATGTTTGAAACGCAATACCCTCACAGCCTTGCAAGTGGCACTGAAACCCAATCTCTCTACAGATTAGTTGCCAGCAAAGTATTTAAGCTTTCTGTAGACATTGATGGTTTGGTCCAACACATCTTTGCTTGGCTGAGTAGATGATTGAACTCTGGTGCCTGGATCTTTTTCTTTGTTTACTTAAAAAATGGAGAGTTTTTTAGGATTTTTTACCATACAAGAGATTTGCCAATACCCAAATTGGATTCTGTCTATGCACATTAAAGCACTTTAGATGAGTTTGACCGATGGTCTCTAGCCTCATCAACCTACAGGTAATCTGATAAGACCCTAAAGAGGAGGTGAAACAAAAGGGAGATATGCCTCACTTTGGGTTACATAAGTGGGGTTAAATCATATTCTTACTTTCACTCAAAATGGTGCTTGTCACCAAAACATGGTTAGCAGAAGTGGGTGTACAATCGCCATAATTAAGCTTCTATCTTACAATCCTATTCTTTTGGTGCTTCAATAGCTTCGATTTTAGAGCCGTTAGTTATTGTCATATATAGTCAACTGTCAAGAAAGAATCATATTGCAACCCTAAAATTTAGACTTAATTAATGACATTTTTTTTTGTGATCCGAACTACCAAATTTATCATACATCTTTGCACTATTCTAATTCAGTAATTTGGGCCCCTAATCATATATAACATTTAAAGTAGCAGTACAATTTCACATGATCTAGTAGTAGTTCAATTTGTGTATTTTGATCAAGTATGACATTTAAAATAGATTATCTAACATGATTTTCATGTAGTTTAAGTACTCAATGTGACGAACGTAATAACTTAATTTGCAAAGTAAGATAAATATCATAATTTATAGATATAAAGTGATATATTTTCTCACATATACAGTTATATTATCTTTATCAAGTAGGGAATCTTTTCACCGTCATCTAAATACAAAATTTGTTCATATCAAAGTTGTATTAAAAGGATTGAAACCATCATTACTTTTCAGAGAAGTAGAATAATTATAAAAATGTAAAATGCCACGGTTTTAATTTCCTCTCCTTCGTTGTGATCAGCAGATACTAATTGCTTCCTCCTGATCAGCAACTGATCTGGCCAGTAATTTCCAGTGATCACAGATGTTGCTCCGGCCACCCTTTTTCTTTTAGTAGTATGACTAACACCCCAAGGAATATGCCTTACGAGGCTGGGGGAACATGCTACTTACAGTTTGTTTCTATTGGTCGGCTTAAAAGCTAAATGAAGTAAAAAGGAGTCCAAAGCGATCATCGTTTCTAGAACTCTAAATGATAACATAAGCAATCCAATTCCACCTTGTGAAGAGCGTGATATTCTCCATTACTACTCTTGGATATCACTCTCAAAACTATCAGCACCATGCTCGTACGATCCCACCTGACATGGTGTGTGCATATTGATCGCAAACAACAGGCATCAATCATTGCTTTGTTGCTTCTTGTTTATCCACATTTTGTTTTGATGCCTAAAACAATCGAAAGGTTTTATTCAAAAAAAAAACAAAAGGTTTCAGAAAAGAGTTAATTATCAGCTGGCATCAGGTATGTTAATTCATTACATTCGTGAATGAAGCAAACAGTATTAATATCCCCAACATGATCAGCAACATTATTGATACCTTTCAGGTTTTTAAATCTTAATTCCTTTGTTTTAGACAAGATAACTATTTATTTATAAATGAACTATAGAAGGGGTGAGAGATCCCGAAAAACACCTCAATAAAGAAAAAACATTGAAAAAAAAACCCACAAAAACACTTAAAGGAGAATAGTACCGCCAAATTAGAACGAGTCATTTTTGAAATAGAGAGATAAACACCACATATATTGAATGTTGTACATTTTATACTGTCCAATAATTAATACGGGCAACATTGAATACTGTAGGCCCCACATCTAGGTGTGTCTTTCTTTCTTCGAATAGACTATCTAATTCGGACAATAAATTAGAGAGGATTGTGATTCAATTTATTCAAGGGAAGAGGTGAACAACTTGACATAATGACACTTATAATGAGACACTGATATCCAAATCATCCGGTCATATATACAAGGGAGAACCGATTGTAAAGTAGTCTTAGCCTTCTTGGTGGAAAACATGCGTGTCCGTATTGTGCGACTTTTGAAGACACTAACAGTGAAACTTTGTGGGGAGAAAGTTAAAGAAACTTTGACGGAGCAATTATAATATAATGTTTTTTTTTTCCAAATTGGGATTATATATGTCTGTACCAAAAGTAGCTAATTATATCTTAATGGATTCATTGACTAAACATTTTGTTACATATTTTAGACAGAATGTGTGCCATACATAAGCACACACCACACGCACCCAAATGTAGAAACTATTTAGGCAGTGTCATATATATATATATATTCTACCTAAAGTGTCTGCATGAATTCAACATAGAGGTGGGGGGAGAACATCATCAAAGTTAATAGCTTGGACCCTAGCCTTTTCCCTTGAAAAATGAAAGTGAGTTGAGGACCGGCCAATTATCACAAGAGGCGACACCATTATTTACTCCTATAGCTAAAGTCCGGACCCAAGGAAGTAGTCCACGAAAAGCATATCTGCTTTCATGAGGGTTGCCACTAATATCATGTGCTGAATGTTATCCATCGATCTGAGATGGTCCATGACAGACCTGCAAGCAACAAGTAGTTGTCTACTTAATTAGCAATCAAGACAAGATAAAGCATTAAAATTTGGTTCCTGCACGTACCGAGGCCAATAACGTCATAACAAAATCAATTTACAAATTCTGGGTTTGTTAGAAGAGCTACAAGGTGGGGGGCCGCCTGCTGCTGAAACCGAAATTATGGAAGTCACGCATATATCTTTCTTTCCTTTGGCCTGCCTGAATTCTACAGAATAAAGTTTGCAGCCTTTTTGTCAAAGTTTCACTTAATTGGCCGCGTGCTTTGTATGTGGAATCTGTAAGATAAATATAGTTATTACGTAATTAATACGGCCTCTACTTATAAGAAGAAAGCTTTATCTTGTTCGACAGAATGATCCGTGTACGGCTCTGAAGTGGGGTTATCTTTAATAGTCTTGGTCTGGTCAATTAGTGGCCTTATCCTTAGCAGAAGAAATAACCCACTTGTAAAACACCTTTTTTCGCAGATAAACTACAGACAAGTTTTTGTCTTGGACACCCACGAGTGCCTTGGTGGGTATACTACAAGAGTATTGAAGAAGAGCTTGGCTGAAAACTATGAAAAAAGCAAACAAAAAGAAGGATAGTGGTGGAAAGTGGGAAGGGAAAATGACGGCCTGACAACCAAATGTAAAGAAATGTTTTTTAAGTTACGGAATATTTTAGACTGGATAATCAGAGAGCATGATGAACAGAGAATCTCCAACTAAAAAGGATATTTTATTTTTATATGGCAAATGCTTGTATATACAGTGCTTCGGGAGTGGATCCGTTTTGATACTGCACTTTGAAGTATTTTAATGGTCAATGTGTGCCATGCCTAAGCATACCACACGCAACTGATCAAGAGAAATTCATTCCAGACTGGGATATTGCGGGAGGGGTGATCACTATTCGTACCCTCCTGTGTGAGAATGCAAAGTGGACCTTTGTCTGGATTCCTCGCGAGGCAAATGTTGATGCCCATAATTTAGCAAAGTGGTGCACTAGGAGCTTAGTTTTAGGCGATGTTTGTATCCGGGACGTACTGCCTGATGTTAGATTGTGGTTATGCAGCTCTGGAGAGTCTGCCCCTTTAATGTAGTGAGAGACGTTTGCGTAGAAAAAAAAAAATCAAGAGAAATTCATGATTATATGTGATTATGGAGCAAGAATAAAGAATAACAAAAGAACAAACGCGCGCATAAGATCCGAAAGGTAAGTCATAAATTAATAATCAAAGGCTTGTGTGCTATTTTCGAGGAGATTCAGGTCTTGTTTGAGCCCCAATAATTTGGACCAAAAATTTAGATTTAATAAGAAAAAATTCATCACATAATTTTTTATTATTATAATATTTATTAAAAATCTTCTCTCTAGTCACTTTTTCACCAACTCTCATAACATATCTTTACTTCATAATATTTCTTAAACTCCAATACCCAAAATTTTCACCCTCAAACATCCCCTTAATGACACACGCACATTGGGTTTGTTGGGGGATCATACTAATACAAGCAGATGACAAAATATAGTTTTTGTTTGAAATTAAAAAAATCTAAAAGCTTAGGTAATAAATAAAATATTCAAATTTTCATTATAATCAAAATAAGCAACAAGTCAATAAGTAAAGTCACAATTTCATCAACTATACTAATTTAACCTGACGTTCATTCAACAAGTAAAAGCCATCAATTAACACATCAGTACTAAAACCTTCTGCAACTTCTTTCTCAATATAAACAACAAGATAATTTGCAAGAAAGTCATCTTCTATCTTATTTCGAAGTCTTGTCTTGATAATTTTCATCGCTGAAAAAGTTCGTTCAGTAGTTGCAGTTGAAATTGAAAGAGTTAAAATTAGTCGATTCAATCTTTCAACCAAATAATAAACTTCTGACTTCCCAATTTTTACCAATGCTTGACACAAATCAAAAATGGTAGACAAGTTTTGTAACTCTGGATGATGCACCTCGTACTCGAAGTGTTGCAACTGAAATTTCAAAAGAGTTCTTTTCTGCTCGTTAAAATCTCCAAGGGAAAATTTTTCTACAAGACTGCATATCTTGTCAATATCAAATGACTGATAATTATTTCTAGGATCCAAAGAAGCACTAAGAGTAAGAAGCTTCATTGTATTTTCATTAAACCTGTAAGAAGCTCCAATACTATTAACAATGAAGAAGCTCCAATACTATTAACAATGAAGAAGCTCCAATACTGAGCAGCCTGTAACTCATCATTATGTTTGTAAGAAGCTCCAATACTATTAACAATGAAGCTTAACTTCGAGAAAAATTGATGAACAAAAATAATTTCTCTTGATGCTGCAATTAGAGCTCCTGTAACTCATCATTACGTTTGCAAGAAGCTCCAATACTATTAACAATGAAGCTTAACTTCGAGAAAAATTGATGAACAACAATAACTTCTCTTGATGCTGCAATTAGAGCTAGTTGGAGCCTATGTAACAAGCAGTGTACATAATATCCATATGGACAATCTAGAAAAAATAAAGCTTGTAAATCATTCCACTCACCTCGCATATTACTCGAAAACTAGATATCTCGTTCTTGAGAGTTGAGGCAGTAGTATCCTTTACATGCACGATGTCCATAAAATGCTCTCTTATAAATCCTTCTTTGTCAATAAATCTCAAAACAATAGCCATTTGCTCTCGTTTAGACTCATCTTGAGCATCATCAACAAGGATACAAAACTTTGCATTTCCAATTTCATCACGAATTGCATTTCATACATTTCTTGCGAAAATATACAAAATCTCTTTATGAATTGTTGATGATGTATACTTAGCATTCTGTGGAGTATTTTCCAAAACAACTTCACCAACATCTTCATTATACGAGGCCAAAAGTTTTATCATCGCAATAAAATTACCTCGATTTTTAGAGGTGATACTTTCATCACGTCCTTTGAAAGCACATGCCTGAAATGTTAGTCATCGAATAGAATCTATCAAGGCTTTAAGCCGAAGTCGATTGTTCAAGACTTGTTGTGTAGTTTGTCGGTGCATAACTTTATCAATATGATTCAACTAGTTCATCAAGTTTTTACATGCTTTGACATAAACATTATGCGGTGAAGAAAAATATCTTCCCACATGAGCCAAAAAAGCGCAATCTTTTTCACTATTAACCTTCTTCCAATTTCAAAAACCTTCTACCATAAATGCACTTGAACCAGGACGTCCAGGAGATTTATTATTGAAAAGATAGCATGGAAGATAATAGGCATCATCTTTTGTTTTGTTGGAGATGATCCGTCTTTCTAGAAAAATGGATATTTTTCCATAAGATATTTATATGGACCGACTTTGATGTATACCCTCATTATTTCATTACACTGTTTGAATGGATAATCACATATTTGAGAGCGTAACCAGGGTCATGTTCTAAAGTAGATAAATCAACATCTTCATTTCAAGCTCTAGGTGTATCACTTTCTTCAAATCGAGCTATAGATGCAATATTTTCTTCAGGTTCAACTTCAACTCTAGGTACTTTAGGAGAACGTTGAGCAGTTTCTACTTCTTCAACTTGTGAAGTCAATATTATTGATAAAGAAATCAATATTTTTCTGCCTACCCATATATACAACCTAAATTGGCAACATAAAAGTAAGCAATATGACACATAAATTATTGATAAAGGCACAAAGTAATTTTATATCTAGCCAAATTAACAGAGGCAAAAATCACAACAGATAAATTTTTCTTTGTTTATCACATATAAACACATAGCACTAATATTTTAATTAGACAAAAATAATTAAATGTAATAACGTTGAGAATTCTAACCTTGAAGAGGAATTTGTGATTTTGTGATTTTTTGTATATGGGGCAAATAGTAGGGGGAGAGAAAGAGAAATAATGGGAGAGGTGATGAAAATATGGGGAGATAAAAGAGAGAAAAACTGAGAGGAGTTAAAACAATATAAAATAGGAGGGGAGTAGAAATTCAAAAAGAAGAACCGAATGCATCAATAGGTTTTTTTGGAGAGTGTGGAGGAATGCTTTAGGTATCTTCTGTAAAGGTTGTTGATAGCCGCATTAATGTTTTAACCTTCCTTTCTTTTGTTTTTCTCAACACAATTAACCTTCCTTTCAATTGCTGAATTTCAAAACTTTTTGGTTTAGCAAGATGCATTATTCCAAAAAAAAAAGAGTAAAGGTTGTCGTGAATTAGTTTGGATTTTATTGATATGTGGTGAATAGACCAAAAGAAAAAAAGAAAAAAAAATACATTGAGTCAAGTGCATAAAATGCTAAAAAAATGATACAATATGAATGTAGGTTAACCGGAAACCATCATCGCTAAGGATCGATTTTTGCCCTTAACGGTGTAGGTGTATGTGGCAATTATTTTAAAAAATGGCACCTACACCGGGGTTGAACAGTCCTAAATTGGACAACATTTAAAAGTGTAGGGTCCCACATGCTGTGTCAATCATACGATGAAGTGTAGTGTCAGTTGCAGAAACAAAAAATAATAATTTTTTTATTAATTTTTTAATTCAACATTTGATTTCGGGACACACAAAGCAGGGAGACGTTGACAGATCTATAATGTTTGTACAAACCCACTTTAAAACCTAAGTTCAAAATCCACATCCAAACGTAGGTGACTTAAAATGGGATTTAAGTCTTAAAGTCAAAGTTTAAAACCGATCCCAAACATGCTCTAAGGTTTTATATCATTAAGTTTCTTAAAACAAATCACTGTCAATGAAATAAATTAGATTTTTCCATACTAGCAGTACGCTAGCACTCAGCACCTATAGGAATGAAGGGTTTATTAGCTTCTTATTTGCGATACTTAACATTTATTTTCAAAAAGTGATGTATGTGGTTGATAAAGTTTCTTTCTAATTCACAAAGCAGTTCAATTTTTAAGGCTATGCATCAAAGAGACGGATTAACATAGTGCAACTCAGGGAGAGAGACACTAAACCCCGTAAGTCCTAAAATATTTGATAATTGAAGTGTCTTTGTACTTGGCAAAATGACAGAGTATCCTAATTAAATTCAAACAAACTTACCAAACCATCTCTTAATTTTAAATATTTTTCCAAAGGGTCACAAATTTAAAACTCTTAATGATTATTAATTAAAATATTCGTTGTAAGTTTAAGAACATGAATCACTATTTAGTACAACAAAATTTTCTTAAAATTTGGGGTTAGAGAGATAACCTCACTTAACACTCACAAAAACCCAAGATAGACAACTTTACGTAAAAAAAACTTTCATGGAAACGTTTTTAAGAAAAAAAAATTTCCTTTTCAATGTTTGGTTATTCTTTTAAAATATTTTCAAAACATTATTCGTTGATGTTTGACATGCATAATGATTTATGTATTTACATAAAAATGCTTAGTTAACGTACATGTATTTGTAGTTTACACTTTTGACATTTTAGTCTCTCGGGTATTGATTTCAACCGTTGGATTCCTGATGTAATTTTTTTAGACAAATTGATCCCCCGTCCAATTATTGTTAGCCAACAGACAGAATGGTGCTTAAGTGGATTTTAGATGTCATCTCAACGCCGATCGTAAGTTGTCCCGTAGCATGAAATTTTTTCTCAAAATTATAATATTTTAGTCCCTAAGGTAATGATTGCAACGTGAAGGTCCCTGAGGTATAATTTTGCGATAAATTGGTCCCCACAGTTTAATTGATGTTAGCTAACTAAGGGAGAAGTGTTCATGTGTCCTGAAAAGAAAAGAATATAAAAATATCATATGCAACCTTCAAATTCAATTTTTATTTAAAAAAAAATATTACTTTTTATTTATATTACATTTTTTATTTTTTTTAATAATTTTATCTAATTAGAGGTGCATTTCAGTCATTTTGAATGTAGCTTAACGTCAAATCAAACGAAAGACAAGAATTGATTATTTTTTAAATATATAGAATGGAATAAAATATTTTGAAAATTGATGGAGACTTACTGTTTTTTGCCCATAGATATGGGGCATATATAATGTTCTCCAAGAAAAAATTTTGGTTTACAGAAAACTGGAGCGTAGTTTATTTTCTGAAAAAATAATAGAATTTTTACGGTTATCTTGAAAACTTTATACTTTTACTATTAGAGACAGACTGCCATTGCTGATGGCTATTACTTTTTGTCACAGATTAGAACTGATGCATATATATGCCCCGCCCCACCTGGACAACTCTTGAGATAATCATATTTATTATTTTGTATCAATATATTTCTTTGTTTTGGTTTTTTTTCTTTTCGGTTTACAGCTATTATTGCTCAAGTGTTGTGGGTCTGTAATCTTTTGTAATAGGCAAACTTTTTCTTCTTCCTTTTTTTTCCCAGCACTGTTCAACGCCTTCTGAAAAGTCTATCGGACTGTCTTCTTAACAACAACACAAGAGTCAACAGTCTACAGAAATTAGACAGTCGCTTTCCATCTGAATGAATCAAAATACAGCAACCGTATATACCGGGACTTACAAAAAAAAACCGTATATCCCTTCAAAATTAGAATAAATGCACTCACAGAAGGGTAGAATAGCGTATCCGAGAATCAATTATGTCGGAACAAACCTATTAGATTCGTGAAAAATAAGAATAATGCTGCTGCAAGACAGCTATAAGGCACTCATAAAAAAACAAAAAAGACAGCTAGAAAGTTATTTTTCAGGAGTAACTACATATCATTCTATCAACATCCTTTAGCTTTATACAAAAAACATCCTTTCAATCGACGAGTTTTCTTTTTGCAGTGTAGCGAATGGAAACTACCTAAATGAGGAATCTGAAATAGGATTTGGATTTTAAGCACCAGTACTGATAAAAGATCAAAATTTAAAATGATGTTGAATTTCGAAGTCCTAAACTCACCCCTGAATGGGTTAGACACACCTGGGACCTTGTGAATAACAGCATATGGTTTTAGATTCGATTCTTCTCAAAATTAAATTCGTAACTTAAGTGGATTATCATGACTATATATATATTTTTTGAGAAAAAGGTCCAGAAGGCGATCAAGGTAACTTCCTACTTTTACCGTAAGAACTTCAATTCGTTGTAAAATATCTGGATTGAGTCATAAGTATTACCCATAAGAAAGGGTGTTGTCACCATAAGAGCGCAATTTTTTTTAATCAAAAGAACTTAATTTATTCAAAACAAAAACCTTACAAAATAAACTTAGGGTGGGTCCGTCCCAGCATACAACCAAGATAAATCAGAAAAATGCTCAACAGAACTAGAATTGCTGCCTGAGAGAACCTCAGTAGCGCCCCAACGAGCTAACTGGTGCACCGCAACATTAGCACCTCGACGAACATGAGAGAAAGTGAAACTACTAAACAGCCTCACTGAGTTCCGAATATCCCCTATAATGGGATGTATTGTCCATAAGAGCGCAATTAGTTGTAGATATAGGTGGGTTCAATTTATAGATCTCCAACTCCACACCCGTTTTTAGGTGCCTCTTTTAAACTCCAAAATCAACTGGGCTACCACTCTTGTAGTTAACTCCTTTAAAATTTATTTGTGCGTTAAATAGGCTTTCGTACAAAATTTTCTCATCGTTACCCAAAAAAAACACGCCTTATTTTTTAAGCACTTCAATTGTTTTGCATGTAATTAAGGATTTCATTCCTAATTCAATTCCTCCCCCTTCACAATTAGAGATAATTTGGTTTATTACAAATATATCCTATTTTTAGCAACAATAGCAGCAAAGAGGATGATAATAGTGTACTCGCTTGTTAATCTCTAAGGAGGGCCTAAATGATCTCAAATAGAGTTTTTTTTTTAATAGCCACGAATCATAACCTTATTAACAATGAAATGATTCATAAACCAATAACAAAGATAATACATGCACTCACTTATTATTAATTTTAGACACTTTGCATTATCCGTTAAAAATTTACTCCAAATAATTTTTTGATGCACAAAATTCTGGGTTTGTGAGAAGAGTTACAAGCTGAATATTACTTTTTATTTATATATTTTTTTTTATTTTTTAATTAAATTTTTAATAATTTTATATTAGAAGGACATTTCAATCATTTTGTATGTGGTTTAACAATAAGTTAAGAATTGATTGTTTTTGAAACATATGAGTTGGAATAAAATATTTTGAAACTTGAGCGAGACTTATTGATATATGCCCTTAGATATAGAGCATACTATATAATGTTCTAAAAAAAATTGGTTTAAGGATAATTTGAACTTAACTTATTTTCTAAAAAATAATAGAATTTTTACGGTTGACTTGAAAACTTTATACTTCAACTTCATTTTTCATATATTTGTCAACAATCTAAAAACAAGTAAAACAAATTACATATAAGGACACGAACGTGCCTTTAATTGGCCGCGCGCTTTGTATGTGGAATCTGTAAGATATATATAGTTAATACGTGTTATTAACAATGAAATGATTCATAAACCAATAACAAAGATAATACATGCACTCACTTATTATTGATTTTAGACACTTTGCATTATCCGTTAAAAATTTACTCCAAATAATTTTTTGATGCACAAAATTCTGGGTTTGTGAGAAGAGTTACAAGCTGAATATTACTTTTTATTTATATATTTTTTTTTATTTTTTTATTAAATTTTTAATAATTTTATATTAGAAGGACATTTCAATCATTTTGTATGTGATTTAACAATAAGTCAAGAATTGATTGTTTTTTAAACATATGAGGTGGAATAAAATATTTTGAAACTTGAGCGAGACTTATTGATATATGCCCTTAGATATGGAGCATACTATATAATGTTCTAAAAAAAATTGGTTTAAGGATAATTTGAGCTTAACTTATTTTTTGAAAAATAATAGAATTTTTACAGTTGACTTTTTCATGTATTTGTCAACAATCTAAAAACAAGTAAAACAAATTACATACAAGGACACGAACGTGCCTTTAATTGGCCGCGCGCTTTGTAATGTGGAATCTGTAAGATATATATAGTTAATACGTGTTAATACGGCCTCTAATTATAAGAAGAAAGATTTATCTTGTTCTGACAGAATGATCCGTGTACGGCTCTGAAGTGGGGTTATCTTTAGTAGCCACTAGCCAGGTTGGTCTGGTCAATTAGTGGTATCCTTAGCAGAAGAATTAACCCACTTGGAAAACACTTATTTTATCAGATAAACTACAGACAAGTTTGTCTTGGAAGAACACCCACGAGTGCCTTGGGGGGTCTACTACAAGAGTGTTGAAGAAGAGCTTGGCTGAAAACTATGAAAAAAGCAAACAAACAAAAAAAGAATAGTGGTGGAAATTAAAGTGGAAAGGAAAATGACGGCCTGACAACCAATGTGAAGAAATATTGTTTTTAAGTTAGGGAATATTTTAGACTGGATAATCAGAGAGCATGATCATGAACAGAGAATCTCCAACTAAAAAGGAGATTAATTTATATGGAAAATGCTTGTATAGTGCTTCCCGGTGTGGATCCGTTTTGATATTGCACTTCGAAGTATTTTAATGGTCAAATGTGTGTCATGCCTAAGCATACCACACGCAACTGATCAAGAGAAATTAATGATTATATGTATATGATTATGGAGCAAGAATAAAGAATAACAAAAGAACAAACTTGCGCATAAGATCAGAAAAGGTAATTCATAAATTCATAATCAAGGCAGCAACTGTGTGCTATTTGCGAGGAGATTCATTGACACACGGACGTTGGGATTGTAAGTTGGGGTATCATACTAATGAATTGGATGTTAGAGTAAGGCTCTCTTTCCTTTGAACAAGGAGCCCAAAATTTCTAAGTTTTTATATCATTTGAGTTTCTTAATACAAATCACTGTCAATGAAATAAATGGAGGGTTTAATTACCAACTTTTTTTTTATAGAGGGGTTATATACTTATTTGGTCCCTGAGTTTTGACTCATTTTAATAAATAATCCTTGGGTTTTCAAATTGATCATAAAGGTTATTGAGTTTACAATTTTTATCAAACAAGTCATTTCGTTAATCTTCTATGTATAAATTAATATTCAAACGTCAATTCCAATACACATGTCAATCAAAGCTAAAATCATGTGAGTTGTAATTTTTGTAAGTTTTTTTTATAATTTTTTGTTTTTTAAATATTAAAACAAAGTGAATTATTTAAAAACTATTTTAAAAAATAAAAAATTAAGAAAACAAAATTTTAAAAAAATTATAAGTCACAATATTTTAATTTTTGGGTTACACATGTGAACTTATGATTGGAACTAACGTGTGAATCATTAATTTTGAGAATGAAATTGTAAAATAATGACTTCTTTGACAAGACCTCTATGATCAAGTTAAAAACTGATGAACGATTTGTTGAAAATGATCCAAACCTAAGAATAAAATGAGTACATCATTTTTTTTCTAAGCGGGTTATCAGTTTCTTACTTGCCATACTTAACATTTATTTTCAAAAAGTGATGTATGCGGTAGATAAAGTTTCTTTCTAATTCACAAAGCAGTTCAATTTCTAAAGCTGTGCATCTAAGAGACGACACATAAAGGGAATTAAGATACTTTTTAATTTCTTTCTATAATTACATAGTGCAACTAAGGGAAAGATACACTAAGCCTCGTAAGTCCTATAATATTTGATAATTGAAATGTCTCTGTGTACCTAGTGCATCACACAGCTCGAATAGAAAATGACACAAAATGATAAATTCAAACAAACTTACCAAACAATCTCCTAATTTAAAATATTTTTCCAAAAGGTCACAGATTTAAAACTCTTAATAATTATTACTTCAAATATTCGTTGAACATGGATGTATCTCTATTCAGTACAACAAAATTTCTTAAAATTTGGGGTTAGAGAGATAACCTCACTTAAAACTCAAGATGGACGACTTTTTATCCCTGTACATAACCAAGATACCTTTACCAAGATGTCTAACAAAAAGAAACCAAGCAGCAGCAGCAGCTAGTAATAGTAACAACATACAATTAACGTGTACATATTGAAAAAAAAATAGAATAGAAAATGGAGAAGGATATATATATTGGAAGAGGAAAACATTAGTTTTTATGTATTTGTATAAGGATAAAAAAAGATATTTGGACATATTAACAAAATAAAACATGGGACCAATTAGGCTGTGTCAATTAAATCTTATCTTCAATCCTAAAAGCTTGACCAGATATACGTATGCCTTAAAATTTGGTAATTTAATTTATTAGCTTATAATGCACTTAAGCGATTCTAACATATCTCACCGAATGATTCTATGGGTATCGCCCGACCGCTGACCCATAGCAAATATATCGAGTTTCCAGCACCTCTGGCCCCAAGTTGATAAACAAGACAGATGTTCAGACGTGTGTGATGGCGTGGGTTGGTCTCGAGGCGACCGATCTGCGGCACACTCCGCATGCGGATCTCGCGTGTCTCCTCAATGCCATGAAAGTATGAAACCTTTGACTAATTAGCTTTTATTCAGCCAAAAAAAAAATAATTAGCTTTCATTTTCCTGTCAAATCTTAAACGGCCCCTTATATGTTTTGACTGTTTTGAAACGCTTTGAATTTGGTGTCACAAATATTCTTCGTCTTTTTGTTTTCCTTTTAACCCAGCCTTCGCATGTATTTATTCTTTTCTATATGTCCACCAACCAGAGTCATGATCTTTAACTTAGAACTTTGCATTTTTAGAATTTTTTTAATTTTAAAAATATATAAATCAAACATATTTTTTAACATAATTTAAAAATAACTGCAACACGCATACTATTAAAATTAACATCATTTAAATTTTTTTAAAACATTAAAAATTCTTAAAAAAACACACTAACCGAATATGTTCTTAGCGACAGACTGCCTTGGCTATTTACTTTTTGTCACAAATTTGAACTGATGCATATGCCCCGCCCCACCTGGACAACTCTTGAGATAATCATATTTATTATTTTGTATCAATATATTTCTTTTTTTTCTTGTGTGTTTACAGCTATTATTGCTTAAGTGTTGTGGGTCTGCAATCTTTTGTAATAGGCAAACTTTTTCTTCTTCCCTTTTTTTCCCAGCACTGTTCTACGCCTTCTGAAAATAAACTGTCTCTCTGTCTTCTTAACAACAAACAAGTGTTAACTTTTTTTTTTCCTAATTAACAAACAAGAGTCAACAGTCTACACAGAAAAGAAGAAACAAAAGGAAGTGGGACTTACGAAAGTAGGAGATATTTTCCCAGCACTTGATATACAGCAATTCCGTATATACCGGGACTTACGAAATAAAAAACCGTATATCCCTGCAAAAGGGTAGAATAAATGCACTCACAGAAGGGTAGAATAATATAGAATCAATGATGTCGGAACAAACCTATTAGATTCGTGAAAAATAAGAATAATGCTGTTGCAAGACAGCTAGAAAGGCACTTATCCAAAAAACAAAAGACAGCTATGCTGTTGCAGTGTACGGAATCGAAACTACCTAAATGAGGAATCTGAAATAGGATTTTGGATTTTAAAACCAACGTGATATAAGATCAAAATTTAAAATGATGTTGAATTTCGAAGTCCTAAACTCAACCCTATTGGGGTCAGACACACTTGGGACCGTGTGAATGAGAGGATATGGTCTTAATTCTTCTCAAAATTAAATTTGTGACGTAAGGAAGGATCTTGAGTCATGAGTCGTGAGCGGTCGCTTTGGGCTACGTTCATTTAGACTAAATTTGTAAGATTGTTATCTTAATTTTATGGGAAATTTGCTTTTTAGTCACTGGATTTTTACCTCATTTTATTTTTAGTCATAAAACTCAATGTTTCAAAATTTTAGTCCTCAATCTTTCAATACGATTAAAAATTAGTCCTACCGTTACGTTCTGTTAGATTAATTAACGGAATAGTGGTCCACGTCAGCCCCACTTTCCACGAACACCACCCACTTCCATGTCAGCACCTCAGTAATAAGAATTTAGCGAAAACGGCATGTAGCTTAGCTTAATTTTTTTTCCCCCGCGTACGGCATCAAACCTAATGAAAAGGACCATCCCGTTTTGTTCTTTCAACTCGGTGAGATCAAAAGCTCCGCCATCGTTGCTTTCTTACCGCCCAATATGTCCCAAAAGAAAGCCTGTGTCTCTGTGCCTCTCCGCTTGGTTGCTTGCCGATGACCCTCGCAGGAGCACCCCGGAGTTCCCCAAGGAGCCAAATCATATCAACCCAACGTCCCACCGGAAGTGCCACAAATTCCTACTGCTCCAGAGATTGACCCTGGAAACACGCCATCTGAAGTGAGAACTAATCCCCCGCAGTCTGCTCCTCCAGTCCTCCGGGGCAAAAGCCAGGACCCGAACTCCCCAGGCCACCAGTACAGCCTCATCCAAAAACGTTGATACTCCAGTGATCAAAAGTTCGGCGGCCGCAACTACTACTCCGTGGCATCCGAATAATTTGATTTGAATATCTACTTTCTCTATGTTTGATGACTGGAATATCAACGTTTTTGTGTGATTAGAAAAAGAAATCAAGTTAATAAGTAACGAATTTAATTTGTCAAATTCTTGAACTGGGTTGAAGCCCCTTCGCATCGGACGGGTCGGGATCGGTTAAATTATCTCTTCCTCTCTGCGGGTGTGAGCGCCATGACTTCAAACTATAATGTTTTTTTTTCTCAAAGACTTCAAACTATTCATTCAAGCGAAAAAAAATTTTGAAACCCTAGATCCGTGTCTCATGAAACGCACCGTACGCAGGGGAAAAAAATTAAGCTAAGCTACATGCCGTTTTCGCTAAATTCTTATTACTGAGGTGCTGACATGGAAGTGGGTGGTGTTCGTGGAAAGTGGGGCTGACGTGGACCACTATTCCGTTAATTAATCTAACAGAACGTAACGGTAGGACTAATTTTTAATCGTATTGAAAATTTTAGGACTAAAATTTTGAAACATTGAGTTTTGTGACTAAAAATAAAATGGGGTAAAAACCCAGTGACTAAAAAGCAAATTTCCCTAATTTTATATTTACAATCTAAATATAATAAAAAATACGTATTTTAATACAATATTTTATTATATTTTTTACAAATATCAATCTTTTTTAACAATTTTCGCACGCATACCAATACAACTTTAACATCATCTAAATATTCACAATTTTATCAGAATCCTACCATTTTCTTTCAAATGAGCATCCCAAAGATATAGATTTTTTTTAAGAAAAAAAAATTGAGGAGGTGATCAACTAACCTATTTTTCCTGTGATTATACTAGAAATTTAAATTCGTAACAGAATATCCGAATTGAGTCATAACTATCACCCATAAGAAGGAGGTATGATGGAGAGTGCAATTGGTTGTGGAGATAGTATAGTTCACTTTAAAGATTTTCAACTCCACACCCATTTTAAGGTGCTCTCTTTTAAACCCAAAATCAATTGCGCTACCACTCTCGTTGTTAGCTCCCTTAAAACTTATTTCTACGTTAAATAGGCTTCCACACAAGATTTTCTCAACCTTATTCAAAAAACACATGCGGCCTTTATATTTTAAACACTTCATATTTCATTTTCCTAATTCAGTTCCTTCCCCTTCAAAATTAGCGATAATTTGCATTACAAAAAAAAGAGCCTATAACAGCTATCAATTTAAACGAAAAATACTTTTTTAATGCGCAAAGTGATAAATTATTATTATAATTTGTTTGATAGTGACTATTTTATAAAGATATAATCATAATTTTAGATGTAACTGGCTAACTGCAACACATTGAACAATGACAGTATGAGAGAAAACCTATTCAAGAAACTGTGACCATATATGCTATATGTACTCTTTATTACAAGTTCCATCTGTTCAACTACCCCTCCAACCACTGGGTGCGCATTGGTCTACGAGCACAATCGAGTGGGGGTGATGGAACAGAACTTTTCAAGTGCCATTTATTTAAGGGTACCCTTTTATGAGGATGACATGGCACGTCTTAATGTGTCTCATTCCTCAATTTAACAGGCAACGGGAATTGTGTGCAACATTCGTGTTCTCTCATTTTCATGTTTAATTAAAACTTCTACAACTATTATTGCTGTCGGTAGACAAAAATTTTACTTATCGAGATAATTTATGAAACCTAATATTGAATCTGAACCCTTCGTAACCTGATCCATTCAAATTGAACTAGGTCAATTTGAGATCAGAAGGTCGAGTCAGCAAGTTTTTACGCACCCTTAAAATTGGGAGAGACAAATCAAGAAAGAAAATTCACTAGTTTTAGAATGTAAGCCGCTTTCGAGAAAGTGCAACTGTGTTTTATTGTTGATTGAATTAAGTTTTAGTTGATCATAGTTTATAAGATGCTCTCAAAACAATTGAAAATATGAAAAATATTTTACATCAGGTAAAAATACCGCAAAACAATAGGAGGCTAAGGAGGTGTGCAAATTCCTTTCCCTTCTTAAATTAACCAATATACATACATGATATTCCTTATCCACCTCACATCACACTGGCTCGAGGTGAGTAGCTTTTACCAGGGAATCTCCTGCCCGTGTAGAGGTGGGGATGGCAGTTCACATTGGCACCTCCATAGACAGGGAAAGGTTTTCTTTGATGGCACTTGTGGTTTATTGCTGTCTTCCAAAATCTTATAGACGTGTGAAGTTATAATTTGGGCAAGAAAATTGTATTTATTTTTTTATTTTTTAAAATACTTTAGGGACTTATGTGTGAAGCTAGGGCTGTACAATGCCACCGGAAAATTCCGGTGGCACCGGCACCGGCACCGGGTTTCCGGTTTTTAGTCTAACCGGTGCCGGTGTAGGTTTGGTTTTTTGAAAAAACCGGCGGTTCCCGGTTTAACCGGCACCGGGTTTCCCGGTGTAGGTTAAACCAGGATTTTTTTTAGTTTTTTTTATTTTAATTTCTATTCAATAGTTTAAACTTTAGTTTTACCTCAAGATATAATATTCTAGAAGCATGACAATGTTTACTCAATAGTTTAGTTTCACTTGAATATTTGAGATTTGTTGTTGGTTTTGTCTAATCAAATGCTTACATTCAAGTTACCAAGAAGCTTGCTAGGTGAATGAACTAGTTATTTAGAATTTTGGTAGAAAAATTACAAATTTATTGTATTTAAAAGGGTATATATGAAGGCATTGAAATCATAATTAAAGAGTTTAATGTCAAACTTCGGTAAGTACATCGCATAATATAAGTCAAGAGGTCGAGATTCTACCACAAAAAATTTTAAATCAATGTATTAGTTTAAGAGTTTTTATGAAATATTAACAAATTGTCTAAATTTTAAAATTGACAAATTACTATTAAATTTATACCATGCTTGCAAAATCAGTCATTCAATTACATTTTAGTTCAAATTTCTAATACATTTTAGTTCAAAAATTCATATAGAGTCATCACGTTTGACCAGCGTTTGACAAGCGCTCGAGCGCCCTTTGAAAAAATTCAGACAGAGTCATCACGTTTGACTAACGTTAAACAAGCGCTCAGTGCAAATTTCAGACAGAAACATAAGCGCTCGACGAGCGTTTGACCCGCGCTCGAGCGCCTTAAAAATTGCCGAATTTTTTTATTTTCCTTGTGAAACCAAGGGAAACCCTATTAGGTTTTGAACATGTTTTAAAATTGTTATTGATTTGTTAATTAGAGGGAAAACACATATTCTCCCATCTAAGTGTTGTTAGGGTCTAAACTGGATTTTTCAAAAGATAATAGTTTCTATTTACAGTGACGTCTCTATTACTATGAACTTTAAATTCTCATCTTATCTTTTAAGATGATCTTTAATTTTATTGATTTTGGAATTCATTAGTTTAGATTTTATTGATATGTGATTAATGGACCAAAAAAAAAAGAAAAAATATATTGGGCCAAGTACGTAAAATGCTAAAAAAATGGCTCAATATTAATGTAGGATAACCGGAAACCGCCACCGCTAAGGGCCGGTTTTTGCCCTTAACGGTGTAGGTGTAGATGATAATTTTTTCAAAACCGGCCTACCCGGTGTAGGTGCCGGTTTTGGCCAAAACCGGCACCTACACCGGGGTTGTAATGCCCTATGTAAAGCATTAAAGAAAAATTCTTTGGCCAAAACCGGCACTTACACCGGGGTTGTAATGCCCTATGTGAAGCATTAAAGAAAAACTCTTTAAATCATTCCTCCCTGCCACAGTGCCACTTTTGCTTTTCTCTGACTAAGCCCTCTACTTTTTGCTATTTCGGTAAAACTTTTTGGTCGTCGTTCTACCCTCTCTCACAAGTCACAGGGTCACACTCAGACACGCTGACACGGGATGGACACCTCATACCTGGACACCTTTAACCACGCTATCTGCCTCACACGCCATCCACATGACCCACTACTTCACACCTGGACCCCTCGTTGCAGACATCACCATCCACCGTGGCACTCGTTCTCCACGTGGCACCAAGTGAACTATAAAATGTCCTCTCCTGCCGTTCTTATCTGTGTAACCAAACTTCCCATTCTTATACGTTGAACAGCCCAAAGCTAGACTGGGAGAGAGAGAGGCACTAAAAGAAATTGATAGGGAGGGAGAGAAGATAAACTCTTTTTTGTTGAAAGAGTGTGTAATTTGAGAGCTCAAATTAAGTGAGCTAGAGGGAGAATTTTCCCGATAAAGTTTTGAGACTTTTTTTGAGAGAGCTTCATAGAGAGAGAGATGGCGACGCCCGGGGGAGTGGCGGTGCTGTCGAATTCAGTGACCAAAGTCGATTCTTCTTCGTCTTCCTCCTCCAAAGCTTGTTTGACTGGCTCGGAGCCTGTGTCTCCTATTCTGATTTTCTTGTTCTTTCATAAAGCGATTCGCCATGAGCTTGACTCACTTCACCGATCCGCCATGGCCTTCGCCACGGGGAAGCGCAGCGATATCGGGTCGCTTCTCGAGCGGTACCATTTTCTGCGATCTATTTACAAGTACCACTCCAATGCGGAAGATGAGGTACATTTCGTGGATTTATTTTCGTATATACGATGTTTGCTTGCTCGGAAATGAACGAAGGAAAAATGGAAATTTTGGAACCTGATATTTGGTTGCAATCAGTCGATATATAATCACTTTCTAGAAATTTTAATTCTTCTGCCATAAATCCTAGCGATTATTTTCCGTTTGATACATATTATACACAAGATTTTACTGCCATTGCCAGCTTTGGCATTGTCATTATCAAAATTTATTTCGTGCTTTTTCTAATTCTGGACCTATTTAGTTGTTTATTGCTCCAATTCCCTCCTGCTTTTTTGGCGTTTCAGAAGAGAATGGTTGGATTTGAATTTCTGCCCTCTCATGTCTGGCTCCTTTAACAAATGTTAGTGTGTAATAACTTAAATAAATTCCGCCTATGTTCCGTAATTCTTTTTTTTATTCGCTTTGCATTCTGTTCTGCTGTTTTGATTGATATACTTTTGGTCCGACCTACTCTAGTAAGAAGTGAGGGCTGCTGAATTATCAAAACATCAGGAAAGATTCCTGATTATTTTGGGGAGGTTTCAAGTGCATGTATAAAGTTATCTAGTTCTTTCTTCTTCTATTTTAATATAGGTTAGAATGCCAGGACATTCTGGGAATGCCTTGTCCATTGTTCTTGGATGAAGAACGATAACGCTTATTAAATATGACTGGACATAGATTGATTACAAATTTAGTGGTTAATTTAGGCTGTCTCCTGTTAAATATGCCAGGACATACTCTGATTCCTCAAAGCAGCATTTTGAAGATGATTTGATTTTGTCTTTACCTTTTCTTCTTCTATACGCCGAATTCGTGAGGATATGATACCCTAAAACTGCAGGTAATCTTTCCAGCTCTTGATATACGTGTGAAGAATGTAGCACAAACATATTCCCTGGAACACAAGGGTGATACCGATCTTTTTGATAACCTATTTGAGCTGCTAAATTCTAGCACTCAAAATGATGAAAATTTTCGAAGGGAGCTAGCTTCCTGTACAGGAGTTCTGCAGACTTCTGTTAGCCAGCACATGGCGAAGGAAGAGGAGCAGGTACTGCTACATATACTGCTGTTTGTGTTCTAATTTGTGTATTCAAAATGCTAATTGAGCAAACACTCTTTACTACTAATGAGGTTGGACATTCCACAAGATGAAAGTTAGAGTTAAACTGCAGTGGGATATGGTGCATTTTCTGACAACCAATCTACTCTAGTTAATTTTCAGGAGATATCAAAACAACTAACTTAATAAAATGATATCAGAATGGCATAGTTGATATATCTTCTTGATTTCCATCTTTCTCATAAGTTGTAGTGCCTGTCCGTAAAGCTCTTCTTTTTGATCCAGCTTTGTCCTATTGTGGACTGGAGATTCATTAATAGTTTCCAATAGTCTACTCATATGCTACGAACGGAAATCCAGCTTGTTTTGTTTTTATTGATCTGATTAAATGTTTACTTTTTGAATGAACTTCTATAGTTGTCATTTTTCTATTCTTTGTTAGTATTCAAGTGTTGTATTTCTCTCTACTTTGCTCTGATATTCTTTGGGTTAGAAGGATCTGGACACTCTTCTACTTTTAAAACACATCTTTGATATTTGTTCTCAAAGATTAACCCTCTATAAAGTAAGGAAAGGGCGCTTCTTCATTCCTTTTTCGGCTGACCATCTTTCAAAAGGATTATGGGGCTTAAATGAGGATATTCAATGACATCATCCACATTCGTCCCGTTTGGGTAGTTAGAATGGGCATGCAGCTGTATGCAATCCCTCTAAGAGCATAGATGAAAACATGTAGTCATGTGAATATTATTAAATAAAGGCAAAATTGCACCCACAACCCTTGAGGTATGTGGAAGTTGCAATTGGGTCACTGAGGTAACATTTTAGCCATTTAATTCGTTGAGGTAATGATTTCGGAAAAAAGTGGCCCCTTTGTCTACTTCCGTCCCCCTCGTTAACCGTAAGTGCTGACATGTAAATTTAATGTCACCTCAAGCCAATCAACTTGTGCCATGTGTCCAATCTAAACGCATCAGCCCATCCACACTTCGCAGTGTACCCATGCTTTGATTGGCTTGAGGTGGCATTAAATTTACATGTCAGCACTTATCGTTCATGAAGGGGGATGGAGGTAGACTGAGAGGCCTCTTTTTCTCGAAATCATTAGCTCAGGGAGTTAAATGGCTAAAATGTTACCTCAAGGGCTGTGGGTGCAATTAACAAATGGGGGCCACTTAGTAAATGGAACGATAAAGAATGCTGGTGGCCCTGCATAATGCTCCAGAACAGGTTTATTTTCCCGCATGTCTTGATGGTATATCCCCTGCCGTCCATTACATTGGTGGAAGGTATCCCATTGGGGTTCAATCCCGAAATACGTTACATTTATTGTCAACTGCATTCATACATGCTAATTTACATTTGTTGTTCCACCCCAAAAAAAAAGGATGTACCTAGGAGCTGTGTTTGGATTGGGAGAGAGAGCACTTAGATATATGATCGAGGGCGATTGTAGAAATTAAGCAATTGAATGACATGGTGTCCAACCTTTCTCCTACTTACGTTTCTTTGCCATTGTACTGGATTGTTGCATTACCTTGTCAGCTGCATTCCATTTATAGAAAGGGATGAGGTCTGTTTGTCTGCAACAATGAGAATAATAAACGATAAATAGGATTTTTTTCCTTCTTCCAAAATTGATGTTGCAGAATTATTTCTGTCTTTGATGTGTGTACTATAATTATTATCATGATGGAGGGCGTACTTTGTTTGGGGCATTAGTGAGAGCCATCTATTTGTGTAAAACCAAAAACGTAACTTTTGGAAGTAATGTCAAGCTCCTAACCCATAGCCAAATGCCCTGATTAATGAGTAGATCCGACTTATTGCAGACTCCTCTTCGCAATATCTGTTAAATGGGACTTCGGAAGATTATTTAAGTACAAAACGTACTCCGCAAACATATCCATGCACACTTGAATTTATGAGAAGGTGCAGACTTCAACATGGTTGCCGTCTCTGTAGCATAAGGTTCAGATCTTAGCAACAGCAATGGCACTCTTGAAACTATTCTAATACTACCAGAAAATAAAATAGTTCATATCTTTAGAAGATCATTAACTGTTATATGGCCTGACTTATGCAAAAGCACACACAGAGATAGATGGACGCATTATATAAATGCTCGACCAGATAGCTGCAGGAGCGTCAGTCGCAATCATCATATCCAGAAGAGGGGTATTGGTCTATAAGAATCCCTTTGTCTAAAAGTTTGGAAGCTTGTACTTGTCTCTCTTTCACCTCGTATTTTGCATAAGCATCCAGCACAAACATAACATCTACACACAAGATATTCCTTCTGTGATATTGACCAGGTTGAATATGTGGAGGACGGAATTTTGTTATTCTCTTTGAATAAAGAAATTCATTAAAGGGCACTCAGGGGTTGTGGCACAACGACAACAACTATTCAGGAGAGGACCACCAAAAAGGGATATGAAAACACCATAAAGGAATAATATCAAAACAGAAGATCCTTTTAATTAGAACCAATTGTCATAAAGGCTGATGTCCTCAGGGAAAAAGATTTTCCGCTGTCTCCTTATAGTGTCGCTGCATGGCATGTTTGAATAGTTTCAAAATCTGCCAGAACAGTCTGTCTATACATCAACATTGTCAGTAAATGGTAGTTTTTTTTCTCGGTTGGTTTTTCCATTTTAAAAAATTTCAAGGCCATCAAGGAGAGATTACTTTCAGAAGACATTATTTCATCTCTTTAACTTCCAAAAATATGTCTACCCACAAATATTTTTTCCATTTTTTTATGAGTTATCTTGGATCAGATATTAATGTCTCTCTTTGGTAATTCAGGTCTTCCCCTTGCTTGTTGAAAAGTTTTCGCTTGAAGAACAGGCATCTTTGGTCTGGCAGTTCTTGTGCAGCATTCCGGTGCATATGATGGCAGAGTTCCTTCCATGGATTTTAACCTGCATTTCACCCGATGAATCTCAGGATCTGCAGAAATGTTTAAGTAAGATAGTCCCAGCGGAAAAACTTCTTCAAGAGGTAGAGTTTCACTTTCAGAGCAGTGAATCATTTGTGTTGGATTTACCGAGTATATTTAGCTGATGGCAGCTCTCGTCTATTGAAGGTTGTTTTTACCTGGATGGAAGGGAGGAGAAGTGCTAACACAGTTGACGGTTACATTGACAAACCTCAGTTTCGGTGTTGTACTAGTTCAAGCAAATTAGCTCCTCCAATGGAGAGAGTAAATTGTGCATGTGAGTTCACCAGGAATGGGAAAAGGAAATATCTAGAGTCAGGTATTGATGTTCTAGAGACCTCAGGAATGCATCCTATAAACGAGATATTGTTATGGCATAATGCTATTAAAAGAGAGTTGAATGAGATAGCTGAGGAGGCTAGGCGGATACAAATTTCTGGAGATTTCACTGATCTGTCAGCTTTCAATGAGAGGTTGGAATTTGTTGCTGAAGTTTGCATCTTCCACAGGTATTCACTAAATATTTTAGGATCATAATAGTGAAGGGCTCTTTGCTGGCATAATACTTTTTTTGCCATTTTTATTCACAATTTTTTGTTTCATCATAATTCCAAAGAAAAAAAATTTCTTTATACTCAGCTGTAAGTATAAACATGGAGGGACAGTAAAAGAAAACATGATCGGTCAAGCCCATGACACTTCACAATTAACCTTCTTTTGACATGACAAGCACTGGTAATTTGTTTGAGGACTGGACTAACTCATTTGATGAATGGTATGGGAAAAAGCCCCCCCCCCCCCGCCTGTTGCCACCTTGTCTGTCCTTTTTTTACATATATTTTTTTTCTTTCCATTGTGGTAAGAAGTTTACCCCCAAGGGTGATAGCTCAGTGGTTAGGAGGGACATCCTCCTTGGGGCTCGACGTACCAAGTTCGAGTCTCAAGTGTGGGATGTATTTTCCTGCTGCTGGGTAGGTTTTTGACTTATCTGCTCCCTGGATTGTGAGGTCGGTCCAGTGGGCCGTGGTTTGTACTTCAGCGTTGGGCCAAACAGGTCCAGCTTTGGGGGACTTCCACGTTATCAAAAAAAAAATTGTGGTAAGATGTTTGCTATTGGCTTCATTGTTTGATAATTTATTCTTTCATCATCTGGGAGTTTGGTTTTCATCTGGTTGTAGTATCGCGGAGGACAGGGTCATTTTTCCAGCAGTAGATGGAGAAATTTCCTTTTTCCAGGAGCATGCAGAAGAAGAAAGCCAGTTCAATGAGTTTAGGCATTTAATTGAAAGTATACAAAGTGCAGGAGAAACCTCTACCTCAGCCGCTGAGTTTTATGCAAAATTATGTTCACATGCTGATCATATATTGGAGACTATACAGCGGCACTTCCACAATGAGGAAATTCAGGTGAGTTCCTTGGTTATATAATAATTTGTTCTTGGAATGTCTGGTAACTGGTGTGTTTTCTGCAGTGAGCCTTATATGGTTCTATTAATAGGCTTTTGTGTGAGCAGATCAGTGTAATAATATTTGAAAGTGATCAGATAGTTGGAGGTTGATAAGAAAAATGTATCATCATCTGTTTCTGTTGACATAAAGATGGTATTCTGAAGCTTTTTCTGTTATTCACTGCTGTTTTAAAACCAGGATACATGACTAGAACCCTATAATATTCAACATCCCTATTGATTGTTAAGATATCTTCTATATCTAGGTTCTTCCCCTAGCTCGAAAGCACTTTAGCTTCAAAAGACAGCGGGAACTTTTGTATCAAAGCTTGTGCGTGATGCCCTTGAAATTAATTGAGCGTGTCTTGCCATGGCTGGTAGGATCATTGACTGAAGATGAAGTCAGGAGATTCCTCGAAAACATGCATTTAGCAGGTTCTACATCTATTTATTATTTTTCTGTAGTTGCTTATAGCAAGATAATTAAAGAATTCAACAAATGTACTACTTCATTTTTCAGTTCTGACAGTAGTTCTTTGATTCAGCTCCAGTGCCAGATACAGCCCTGGTAACTCTCTTTTCTGGTTGGGCTTGCAAGGCTCGTAACCAGGGTTTGTGCCTGTCTCCAAATGCAACTGGTTGCTGTCCTGCTAAAAGTTTTGTTGATATCGAAGAAAATTCGGGTAGATCATCCTGCGCATGTGCTTCCACATTGTCTGCTGTGGACAACCCAATTTCAGCTCAAGAAGATGAAACCAAAAGGCCTTTCAAACGAAATATCTCAATGTGTTGCAAGAGTAGCAATGACTCTGACTCTTCAGAGATTATAAATGCCCAGAAGCAATGTTTTAGTGAACGGCCTTGTTGTGTCCCTGGTTTAGGAGTAAACAGTAATAATCTGGGGTTCAGTTCTCTTGCTACTGCTAAGTCTTTGCGTTCGTTGTCCTTCAGCTCTTCTGCCCCATCTCTTAACTCCAGTCTTTTCGTCTGGGAAACAGATAATAACTCTTTTGATAGTCGACGTGCGGAACGACCAATTGACACCATATTTAAATTTCATAAAGCTATAAGCAAAGACCTAGAGTATTTAGATGTTGAATCTGGAAAGCTTAGTGACTCTGACGAGACATTCCTTAGGCAGTTCATTGGGAGATTTCAGTTGTTGTGGGGCTTATATAGAGCTCATAGTAATGCTGAGGATGATATAGTGTTTCCAGCATTGGAATCCAAAGAGGCACTTCATAATGTGAGTCACTCATACACACTGGACCATAAGCAGGAAGAAGAGTTATTTGAAGATATGTCTTCTGTTCTTTCTGAGCTTTCACAGCTTGTAGAAAGCACGCAGAAGGCCCAAATGACGGGTTATTTAACAAGAAGTAGCAGTGGATGTCCTTCAGCCCATGGCAGTGATTCTGTTAGAAAGTATAACGAGCTAGCTACTAAGCTTCAAGGAATGTGCAAATCGATAAGAGTGACTTTAGATCAGCATATTTTCAGGGAAGAACTTGAGCTGTGGCCATTGTTTGGTAGACATTTCTCTGTTGAGGAGCAAGACAAAATAGTGGGGCGCATAATTGGGACTACAGGTGCTGAAGTGCTACAGTCGATGTTACCATGGGTCACTTCTGCACTTACTCAGGATGAACAGAACAAAATGATGGACACATGGAAACAGGCAACAAAGAACACAATGTTCAATGAATGGCTTAATGAATGTTGGAAAGGAAGTCCAGTGTCAGCTTCAGAGAGTGAAACATCAGAAATTAGCATTTCTCAGAAAGGTTAATTTTTTTTTTTCATACTGCTGGGAGTACTGCACCAATTCCAAGTTTGGATGAATCAATATAGTCACCTTAGGAGGCCCTAGTATTTATTTCTTTTATTTTGTTCCTGTGCTCCCTTACATGTTCGTATGTTATAGTACAAGATTTTGTCAGTGGAATAGCTTGAACTGAGTTCAATATTTTCCTGTTCTAGCTATTGGATATCAAGAAAGCTTGGACCACAGTGATCAGATGTTCAAGCCTGGTTGGAAGGATATTTTTCGTATGAATCAAAATGAGCTTGAGGCAGAGATCAGAAAGGTTTATCGGGACTCAGCTCTTGATCCAAGGCGAAAGGCATATCTTGTGCAGAATCTTATGACCAGGTTAGTTATAATGATACTCATCCACTTTCCTTACCCAAAAGCTGATAGACAACTTTGGAGATCTTCGTAACTACTTTAGTTATCTTCAGTCTGATGTAAATGACCAGTTCGTGGCATCTGAAATTGCTTCATCTCTTGGTCATGAGTCATTAAATACTAATTACTAGTGTTTGGTTTTCTAGTCGTTGGATAGCAGCTCAGCAGAAGTTGCCTAAATCAGTCGCTGGGGAAACTTCTAACGGTGAAGATACAATGGGACGCACACCGTCATTTCGAGATCCTGAGAAACAAGTTTTTGGATGTGAGCACTATAAAAGAAACTGCAAACTCCGGGCTGCCTGTTGTGGCAAGCTGTTTACATGTAGATTTTGCCACGACAATGTGAGCGATCATTCAATGGACAGGTAACTTTCTGATATTGTTGATCAAGTTTCATGGCTGTATGATAGACCTCTAATGCTCTGTTCAATAATTGCAGGAAAGTTACATCAGAAATGATGTGCATGCAGTGCCTTAGCATTCAATCAGTTGGGCCAACATGCATGACGCCTTCATGCAATGAATTTCCAATGGCAAAGTATTATTGCAATATATGCAAATTTTTTGATGATGAAAGGTAGATGAGTTTTTACTGGAAATTTAGAATTGCACTTAATGCTTATTCATTATCGGAGGCAATAAGTTTCATGGGGCAAAAGAACCTGCTTTGTTTTTCCTTCTCAAAGATTTTTATTAGAGGAAGTTCAGAGAGGTTTATGGATACGATTAGCATGAATTTTATTCCTTCGTTCAAACCTTTTCTGTCTTTTCTTCACTTTTATACGCACACAAAAGTTCCTTGTTGAATACAATGCCTTCCCCGAACAATTGGAACAAAATCTAGGTCTGGAATCAACTATTCTAGCCTAAGAGCTTAAAAAGTAGAAGACCAATAATCAAACATTTTCTCTGCCCATTTTAAATTATTTGAATTGCTAGTATTGGGCCGTTTCTACCAGTTAACCCCAATGGGTGTTATGTTATTGTGAAAATTCAGACGTGACCTGCACAATATGACTTCTCAAAGCTTACCTTGTAAAATTCGGTGCTCATATCACTGGATGCTTCATACTTCTACAATCACATTGACTTATCACATTCTTTTTCATTGCTTTTAGGACTGTATATCACTGCCCATTTTGCAACTTATGCCGACTTGGGAGAGGTCTTGGCATTGATTATTTTCATTGCATGACATGCAATTGTTGCCTGGGAATAAAGCTAGAGAACCATAAGTGCCTGGAGAAAGGTTTAGAAACCAACTGCCCTATATGCTGTGATTTCTTATTTACATCAAGTGCAACGGTCAGAGCTCTACCTTGTGGCCATTACATGCATTCAGCATGCTTCCAGGTCTCTGTCTCTCTTTGCTTTGGTCCTGTCCATCTGTCCTTTACTCTTTTGTTGTTTCATTTTTCCTTTTAAAGAACTTGAAGGGAAGTGGTTGAATAACTGAAACCTTGTTTTGTTCTCTCAGGCATACACTTGCAGTCACTACACCTGTCCAATTTGCAGCAAATCTTTAGGAGACATGGCGGTATGAGAATTTTTTTCTTTTTCATTTGTTGCCTTGCCATAGTTTCTGTTATTTGTAGGTTGAATGATGTATTTATTCTGGAGAACGAAATTTCAAACTGCTGAATGAACTTTCTGGGAACTGGTTTCCTCCCTTCAGTTTTCTTCCACAACATAGATAATTGTTCCCCATTTATCATATCTAACCATTTGTGGTGAATTCACTCCTAATTGGTGCTTCAAGAATGAGTTTCAACTTCTATTGGGGCTTGGCTCCACTCTGTTTGTTTGTCTCCCATCTTCTCCAGTTAGGTGTTAAGTATGCCCACTTTGTACCAAGTGATTCTATAGCTTGTAGTTCACCACATTCCTTGTCTAAACCCTTGTGAATCAAACCCAAAACGATAGAAACCACAACATGCCACGAACTCCTCCAGCAGAACAATCACTCTGCCCTGGGTGATTGCCCCTGGCTCAGTAACCTCCGCAACATGTCATGATTCTTCTGCGAAACAAAAGTATCTTCCATCACCAACCTGCCAATGTTCCTTTTACTTGCAATCCTCTTCTCTCGTACCACTGTTGTAATGGCACCCTCCACATTGCCTCCTTCGTTTACCACAATCCTTTCCTCAAGGCCCTCCACACTTCTGCATTACTGAGACACATGGCCACTGCCACCCCCTCACCTCCTCAAATGCCTCCCCATAGTTGTGGATTTCAAATCCCATAATTAGCAACACAATCAGCATCACCAAGATAACCTTCAAAGGAATATCATTTAGAGTTGAAGTCATGTATCTTTACAATGACCCAATTGGATTGGAGAAATTCAAGACTTGGAACAGGAATTGAGGATCGTCTAGTTTCTTCTCAGGGGAATAGAGCTTAGTAACCTGTTTGACGTTCTCCTCTCTATCAATAATTGAAAAGGCTCTATGCACTCAGAAATTGTTAATGCTACCCATATAGAGGCCCAGATTTTGCAATGAAAAAAACAATCAAATTTTGGAACATCAAAATAATATTATGGGCATGGTTGTGATTAAGGTGGAAGTGATCAGTGTTGTAGAGGAGAGAGATAAGTAACTTACAAGAGTGAGCTTAGGATCATAATGCAGGGGTGAGTGGCACACTTGGATACCCTTGTCAAATAGTATCGTGGGGTGTGCATACACATGCTGATTGAAGTTTTTTTGCCACGCGGATGCCTACTAGGATAATAATCTGACACTTGGATTTGCCCATTTATTTCGTGAGAAAGTCAAACTTGTGCTTGTTATGAGAATTTCCCCTAGAACTGATGAACACGTATGTGTATATCTACATATGATGCACCACCCATGACCAGCCCTAACTCATTGAAGATGTTTTTCTTGGTTTTAGAAAAGTGGTTAAAGCTCGAGTCCTCTCAATCAATTATTCTTCTATGTTAATTTACTATTTGTCTAATGAAATATCTGTGGCTTGTTGTGGCATTTTTGCATTACGAGTCATGACTATGATAAAGAAATTTTCTTGTGCATTCTCACTACTTTTTCTTGGACTGATCTTCTACGAAAACTTAAAATTCCTGAGCTGCATTGCCATTTGCCTGTAGAGAAACAGCAAAAGCATTTTTTTTTTTAATGGTGTTTCCTATACCAACTCAGGTTTACTTTGGCATGCTTGATGCATTGTTGGCTGCTGAGGAGCTTCCAGAGGAATACAGGGATCGCTGTCAGGTATCCTTCTCTACTGACCTCGTACTTTGGGGGGGTTCGAAAATGCAATTTAAAGGCTTAGTCATCAGTTGATATGGCAATGCAGGAAGTACTCTGCAATGACTGTGATCGAAAAGGCACTTCACGCTTCCACTGGTTGTACCACAAGTGTGGATTCTGTGGGTCTTATAACACCCGGGTTATCAAGATTGAGACGCCAAATGTCAACTGTTCCGCATCACAGTAACAAAGGTTTTCGTTTTCTTTTTCTTTTGATTAGAAAAAAAAAACAAAGGTTTTCTTTTTTCTTTTACGTGAGAAAGGTTTATACACAGTCGTTTGTAAATACTTGTACAGCCAATCCAATTTCCCCCCAACTTATTCCTACAAGTCAGTTATATAGAAGCCGCCGTTTAGAGATTTACTTTTGGTTCGAAGGTGCATCCTCAGAAATCGAGACATTACTGGGGGAGACACGAGCACTAAAATGCATTCAAATGTGGTGGGACTATATGCTCTCTGTGTTGCTGTTTCTTTGTGTACAAACTCTCAGCTTTGTCTGCAGTCTTACTTCCTTACCATACTTCAAATTTCCTCCTGAAGGTGGGATTACGTTGAATTGATTTTGATCAGCCAAATTTGGAACCAACATTATGGCGCATTCCAAAGAGAGTAAACTGCCGTGCTTTTTCGTGTTTTTTTTTTTTACTCCTGAGCAAATGCAATAAATTTAACTGAAAAACGGAATACAACTACAATACCTCCAACAAGAGAAGGTAGCCCTCACAATGGTTTGTCCAATGTCACATTTTGTAGTCAAGAATTAGTCGAAAAAATAATTAGTGTTCTTGAATTTTAGAAATGATAAAATTTGAGTCTTATGCTAATAAAATTAAGTACTTAGTTTTAAAAATTAACCCACAAGAAAAAAGCAGTCTTCTTTTAAAAAGAAGAAGAAGAAGAAACCTACCGTTTTTTTATTTATGAAATGAATCTATCAGGTTCAATTTTCTAACAAAAGAGACAAAATGATATAAATTTATGTTTTAATAGAGAAAGTGTTTTCGGACATGCGGTATATAGTGATCAATAAACTTATCAAAGAGGGACTTTAAGGTTGAGTTTTTGTCTTTCTAGGTGGAATTATAGACTGCGGCATTAGTTAAGGTTGGGTCACTTAACAGAAGGACATGATTTTATTTTCGAAAATTTAAAATTTATTATCTAGATTTTTATAAAATTTTTAATATGTAAAGATTTCTAAAATTGGCAAATTACTGCTTAAGTTTTAGATCATGTGCTTCCGATCACTTCATTTGTCATATTTTTATCCAAATTCTAATGAAATTGATGATGTGACACATCACATCACCTGTCAATATACGGTCAAGTATCAATAGGGTGTGCCAAGTCATCAATTCCGTTAGAAATATGGACTAAAATGTGACTAAAGTAGTGATTTTACAAACATGACTTAAATCAAGGAAGTGATTTGTTATTTTTATAACCTAGATAGTTTTTTAAAATCTCATAAAAACTCTGCAGTAATTTTTAAATTTTATTTTATTTTTAACATTAAAAAATAAGATAGGCTGATGTGGATGTGGGAAAAATAATTTTTTCAGCTGTTTCTGAGCACTATCCCTTTGCATTAACAATCCTATTAAATTAGATCTTGAACGGCGTTGGAAGGTAAGTAAAATCTCTTCTTCATAATTTTTTTTTTGTCAAATGTAATAATGTTTGAAAAATACACCCTCACAATGTATTTTACTGAATTGGCTGTCCATTTACCAGGTTTTCATTTTATTGTATATGATGGGGATAGCTTTTTCGAACTCAAAAAGCTTACAAAAAACCCGAGAAAGAGCTCACGCCTATCCCTACGTATACATAGTTCCTCTCAAACTAAGAGTCTGGCTGTGTACAAAGACCGACAATGTTTTTAAATAAAGATCATGTTAAATATAAAAAGTAATACCTAAGGGAGATTAATCATTTGATTTCCTGACACGACGGATACTAAAAAGAATAAAATCTCGTCATTAAATGGGTGAACAAGAACCGTCTTACCATAGACTAATAAAAAAGGTAAACGATAAGAGTGGGTCATACACCTCTAACAGAAATCATAAGGCACGAGATAAAAAAGAAACTGACATCGAAGAAAAGGGAATATGGGTCAAGGCCCAGGAAATGTCCGGTTTAGAAGGAAAAGAAAAAGGATAAATAGAGAAGGACGGAATGAAAAAGGTACGCACAATTTTCTGTCAAAACTCTTTCATTGGTAACAGAAACGATGATGACTGACAATGACATCGGAGAAATCCTCATACGAGGTGAGCTTTGAGTTCTAGTGTGTTATTTTACTTGCAGGATGAATGAATGAATGAAAGTTTGGACTTTTCAATCCGTCTCGTCCCAAGTGTTGAACTTTGAGCCTAGATCCTTCGGACTTTTAGCCTAACGGATCTTTGTGATAAGCCGATTAAATATGGTTTTATCAGTACAAAACTGCTCAAATTCTAAATGACTTTGTTTTGTTTTTAATTAAGGTAGGTGTGTTGTTCCTCTCTAACAATTAATATATAGAAAATAAATGTTGTTGTACATGTTCAGTTGGTAAAAACAACAAAAACATATTTAGCATTACAAAATATCAATTTGCAAAACAGTCTCTTGGAAATATTAATAAATGACTTGGAAACATCTACAGGTAGTCCACCCGATCGTTGATCTCTATCCGTCTCTTCTCATATTCGTATGCTTACGTCCCGGCGAGTTTCACAACCATAAGAAAATGTCCTCACTCTGCGAAACCTCCCACAAATATAAAACCTTATTCTCCTCAATTGCTAGCCCTCGCAAGAGAGAAGCGATACGAACCTCAAAAGTCCTCAGCACAGAGACAAGCTTACTGCAACTTCACACATGAGCACAAACGAAGAAAACAGAGACTTCACAGACTGAGAAAGAAACGCATTGACACCTACACTGGCCACACAGAGATTGAAAGCTCATGGCTACGCCGCTCGAAAGATCAAAGCGTTTACATAACTTCTCCTTACCATCCTTGAAATGGGGCGACCAAAGATTCCTCAGGTGCATCAAAGTCCCTCCGAACTCACAACCTTCCTCTCTCCATCCCCGATCATCGCCGAAAGTGCTGCAATATCATCCTGAACCGAAGCCCAAAATCGACATTCCCAACAAGTACGCGCGCAACCCAATTCGCAATACGGAGCCCAAGTCCAATTCCCACCAGGAAACCGATATGATCCGGCAAACGCTCAGCCTCAATATCGGAGTGGCCACCAAGTCCAAGAAGCTTAGGCTCTCGGTTTTGTAAGGAGAGGACCGGAATTCATGTCCCTGGAATCTTCGGACGAGAAGGGCCGCATGTACAGCTCCAAAAGCAGAGAAAAATATCGAATCGGGTTCTTCGTCACAGATAAAGGATGGGTGTAATGTGGAGGCGAAGGTGAAGACGAAAAGCAATATCTGTTTTGCAGTTCGGCTTTTGAAGGATGAGGTGGAGGAGGATTTTCTGAAGATGGTTGGAGCGAGACCGCCGAAGAGGCCGAAGAAAAGGGCTCGGATTGTCCAGAGGAAATTGGATGTAAGAAGATGGAATCTTGTTGTGTTCTCTATTTTCCTTTTACTGGTTTGTTTGGTTGGTGGGACAATGTCGGCCATGAAACTACATTTTTTGTTTTGTTTTAAGGGACATAAGAATTTGCTGAAGCTAGAAGAGAAACTTTGGGTTTTGGAATTTGGTTATTCAGTTTCTGAAAAGCAAAGACATCTTAAGACGGCAAAAGATTTTACCCCTTTTTTTTCCTTTTCCTCTCTCACCAACCAAATGCCGGCTACTTCTTCCTCTTTTTGTTGAAATCGTTGGCTCCCTGCCTGTGTTGATTCCATACATAGTCGATCCAATAAGATCTAACCTTGACTTTTTGTTTTGGAAATCTCGCAGTCAATTTTTCCCAGCTTGTGGCTCACGGAGGTTACAGTTGATTCATACTAAATTCCTGTTCTTGAATGAGGAAAGAAAGTACTAAACAGTTACTTTTTTTTCGTAATTAACAGTTCCTGTTTTTCTCACAATGCATTTCTTTACCTTTTCGGGGATCATTAACCGAATCTATTCGTCACGTTTCTGTATCAGGTTTTGGACTTTGTATATCCAATGGAGACTTAACTGTAACTTCTATTTGGTATGTTTCTGCAAGTGTAAAGAAGATATCATGGTTGGTTTCTTGGAGTTCGAAATATTTTGCATGCTAACCACTTGTCCATTGTGACCTAAATAATGGTAATAGCACAAGATTGTTGTAAACTGAGTCCAATGAAATGAATTATGCTTTGAAATTTCAGACAACTTGTCTTGCTAATGTAGTTAGTTTCAGATGCTAATGTGTTTGATCAATTTCATTCCTTCTTTCCAACTTACGGGATATATTCAATCTTAAGAAGGGATATACAAGATATTGGGTGTGGAAGTTCTGTTTCTCTCAATAACTGTTTCCATAATCTCAATCTTTAGAAGGCACATACACGGCAAACACATTCATTATGTGTGTATCACACTTTTAATTATCTTCTAAATGATCAAGAGAAAGCATCGAATTAAGGCATTATTCATGTATCTGCGTTTTAAAATGTTGGAGGGGTTCAGAATATTTTTTTGTTTCAGTAGCATTCGTCTATATTTCATATTGAAGTAGAATTGTCGGAAGGAAGAATGTGGCAGGTAATTTTTTATGTTGCCTAAAGAATGTCTTGTTCACATTTCTTCGGTTTAAAGGCACAATATTGATAAATTTCCTTTGTTTCGTGAATTTATCAATACTTGCTTGTTCAAACTTAGTGCAGAACTTAACATGAGAAACTGTTAGGTAATCCTAACTCCTTATTATGATATTCAGGTGTCAAGATGACAGAAAACCATCCCAAAATATTCAGATTGATCATTAGGATCCTTGGTATTGTTATGGACGTGAAGATCACTGTTATTAGAATTACTAGATACCTATACACATACAACCAAATACACACGTGCACACCTAATATTGGGTTCCTTGCCAGGTCTCTGTTCAGTGTTGGTTTAGAGAAAAAATGGATGGAGTTTGTACTTGGTTTTCTTTTAGAGTGACTTTGATTTATATCAAGCGGAAATCAAGAGGCCTTGAGTATAGCTGCTTATAACTACTTTTTAATAGGAATTCAAGGTGAATATGTCTTGGTCGTGTTCTGTTCATCAGAATTAAATCAAGATATTTCCTGTTTCGAAGCTGTCCTGCTTGTAATCCTGTGGTGTAAGTTGATAATCATGCAAGGTTGTATGACTGTCATAATCCTATGAGTTAATTGCCCAAGGGAAAGAATAAGGGCAATGTCAAGCTTACAGTGATTGAGCTCTTCCGGTCTCTTTGTTATTCTGAATGTCCTTATGGTGCTGGCAAAGTACTCTGCACGAGGACTCTAATGAGCAACAGTTGGCATGTATCATTGTGGTTTGTTGAACCTCTTGAAAGTAGTTCAAGGAACATGCAACCATCTTCTATGGCTTTGCCAGCATAATTGGAAGTTAAATCAACGTTACAAGTTCCATGGTGCAGTAGGTGGGATCCGTATGGCAGTTCTGACTCCAAATAATTAAGGTAGTCGCCTATAAGTGAGTATCCCATTCATATCGTTTTCAGTAGCGGTGCTCTTCATCATCTCGTTTAACTTGTACATGTATTGTTGAAGCATTAGGAATAATGCAGTTCCTGGATTAATGCTCAGGTATTTGAACCAGGTGAAGATAATTTATATGCTACCATTGTTGAGTTATTGGATTCCAGGGGCCTCGTGTATTGAGTAGTTCACTAACTTATAAAGTGTGGCTATTAGAGGCGAGCTACATGTTGAGACGCAGGGCTGAAAACCTTTTGGATTGATTTAACTAAATGTTGAGCACCCATGGCAAAAGTGTTGTATTAAGTGTCCTGGTGGAGTTTTCAGCGATGATAATCTCGTGACTGAGAAGTTTTTTTTTTTCCCTAGGCAAATTTGTTAATCTTGAGAACTTCAATTTTTCTTCAGCCACTGTCAAGAGGCATGATCTTTTTACCTGGGCCAATGATGCAACTACCCAGCTAGTGAGATTCTAACCGAGGTAGAGGCACATTAGGGGCTGGGTAGGTTATTCAGTCGCTTCCAAATAAGCTTGTTTGAGTAGGTAGCAGATGAAGCGCTCCCTCAAGAGCAGTTTTTGTGAGTTATTCAGACGGCCCTAGCGATTGAACTCATAGGACAATTACGGGCGAGGCTTTGCTTGCCTGGAGAGCTTGTGGTGGTAGGTATGTTATCTGAGATCTCATATTAGCCCATAGATAAACTGCTATCAATTCCACGACACTTTGTACAAGTATTCTTCGTTTGGGTATGTATGGTTGTTCGGTCTCCTAGCTCATTGGCTCGTTACTTTTTCGGAAGGTTTGACAATCTTAAAACATGTAACTAAAGTTTTTGAATTTCCTTGAATTATTGAAATTCCAGAATTGTTATGATAAAAAAAATCTTCTTTTCCGCTACTAGTCAGCGAATGGAAATGAGCCGATAAAGGGTCATCAACAGAAGCCCCAAACTCTATCGTAATGGCATACTCTTTTATGGAGTATTCATAGATGCTTATTGATGACACCCGTTTCATAATAGAACACTCAATTTATTCCATTTTCAAGGTTAATATTAACATCATGACAGGTTGAGCCTTGGGAGTACTTTTTTTTTTCCTTGGAAATGTCAGAAATCTTGCAATACAGGGTTAGACAAAATAGAAAATTAAGAGAAATCCTACCAATGAATCTAACCCTAACCAGATTGTAAAGAAAGACTAGCGGGACTCAAGAAGTGCTCGATGTCGAGCACTTGTAGTGGTGGCGGAATACAATAGACAGCAACTATCGAAACCAATAAAAGCTAGTAATGAAAGCATAGGCAGCCTAGTCACAATAGACATGAGAGTATAATACAGGAAGTATGTTCCTTGTAGTTACCAGAACTTAAGGACACGATACACAACTACTGAACGCCCCCCTCCCCCCCCAGAACGCCCCCTTTTCTCCCTGCGCGACTTGCGTCTCCCATTTCTGCCTGCGCTTCTGGGGGTAGGAGCTTCGGCTCCTTCCCCCCTCCTCTGCTTTCTCTTTATCTTTTTTCTTCTCTCGGTTTCCTCTCCTTTTTTCTCTTCCCTCTCTCCTTTTGTGGGTTTGCTCTTTTGTTCGGAGCTGTTCAGATCTAGCCCTCTTGGTGGTCGCCCTCTGTTCATGCCTCCTCCCTTCCGCTTCGCAACCCTCCGATCTGGCTCTCTTCCAGGCGCCTGTTTGTCCCGTGCTGTCGTTTGTGGCGCGTGGTTGTCTCCTGCCTCCCTGTATCCAGCGTCGTATGGGGTTTTTGCTCGCTATTGTCGAGTGTCTTTCCAGTCGCCGGAAGCTGCAGTGGTGCCTCCCTACACCATCTCCAAATTTGCCACCGAACCTTCCCTGTAGCGGCTTTGACCCTCGGTTGCAGCTTGCTACGGATGCCTCCAAGACCTTTGTTTCTTGGAGTTGTGTTAACCGTCTGTTGCGGCGGCCCTTCCTTGGCCACCTTGTTTTGGCCGTCTTTTCCTTTCTTTTGTTTTCGTTTATGGTTTCTGGTGGTTGCTTGGGGTGCTTGTAGGGGTCCCCTCCCTTCTGGTTTGTACTGTTCTTTTCTTATGTTATGTTGTTTGCCTAGAAAAAAAAAAAAAGAAACCATATCCCCTGGCCCCCATCTCTTGTGCTTTTTTGTTTGGTATTGGGGGGTTAGTAGCAGTTAGCGTCGGGTTTGACTAGTACAAATAAAGTCGAAGAAAAAAAGAAAAATTTGAATAGTAATATCACTTCTGGGCCATGCAATGACAGTATCAAAGAAATGCTTTGACCAATTCTTGGATTCGCTTTGTCCTTGTTGTCTAACAAAAGTGAGCAGAATTGTGGTGCTAAATATTTAAACTTCGTTGTTCGTGTAGGTTCCACAATACGTTTAAGTCAAGAATGTGAAAAAGGAACCCTTGCAAACATCCTGGGATATTGGATACCGACAAGACTAGCCCAAGATTTTGGTTTCCTGAAGTTTAAGGGATTTTTTTTTTTATATGAGCTGCTCGGTAAAGCCCAAGGCTCAGCTAGCCAAGAACAGTACAATTAAGTTGGAAAGACTGTCCTGATCTGGACTGATGGGATTCGTATTTAACACTACTTTGGTGGACTAAAAAGTAAATGACATGAAGATACGAGTGATATTATTTGGATCAGAAATTTTTTGAAATTCTTTATCAGAATTACATAGAAAAATTCGAAGAAAAATAGACACAACAGATAGACTTTACATCGTTTAATAGTATATCTCAATCAGTATTATTTATAGACTTTCAAAATAAATAGATTGGAAGGATATTCTTTGCTACACTTCATAGGTAAAGGCAAGTCATTCAAGCCTGGCTGGCCGCCCACCCCACCCATATTGAAATTTACAGATCTAACCCAAGAAATGTCCAGGATAAGATCGGTTGATTAGCTAAAGCTAATACATTCAACAGTTCACGAAATGGAAGACACTTCAACAAATATTTGTTTTATAAATTAACCCCATCCACTCCTTTCATTGAAGGCCTCTCTCATAAAGAAACAGTCAAATTAGAAACTCTGTACATTACAGAAGGATAAGACAACCCAGGACTGTAGCGTTTTCGGATTGAACATGAAGTAATCTACCTGACAAGAAAACTGAAAAATAATTGAGAATAAGACAACCATGAAAGAAGGATACCTGTTGCTGTCTCTCCTAACCTTGTGACAGGTGATATGCCAAGAAATTCCAAGAAATTCCATCTCCCTTCCTTTCTTCCTCCTCTTTTTCTCGGCATATCAGTCTATCTTCGATCATGAATTCGTAATTAAGCTCAATAAAACTTTGTACTTTATACATTTCCATGTTGTTTGACATAATCCTGATATGCTAAGAGCATAAATCGATAACATCTTTGTAAAGAGTAAAATCTCATGATTGGGTTGTGGACAAAAGCAAGTGAAAATCATTTCGTGCTTCGTTTATCTTTTCTGTCACGTAACAAAGAACCCAAACCGAAGAGGTTTTCAGTCCTTTTAGAAATGTAAGGAGGTGGTACAATATTCAATACCGGAGTAATCCGACCACCATTCAGAGATCCTCCATAATTCCTCTTCAATGGAGGCTTTTGCATCACTTTGGATTTTGATGAAGAAGGTGAGAACCGTGTCATTGAAATTGACTCTTGTTTCTGCGAGCTGTGCTTGTGAACATCCTTCAACGATGTTCGCTTTGGATTTGGGACTGAACCTGTAGAATTGCTTCTTGACAAAAGCGGTAACGAGCATAACAGGCCCCTCTTACTGTCCGAATTGAGACTAGTACTTCTGCTGAAGCTCCAGAAAGACTTGGATACATGCTTTTTCTCCAAATCTGAGTTTGAAGGCATGACTGCTTTCATGGTTTCTTTCTTTGTTGAGTTATCACCAGGAAGAGGAGGACGCGGAGCTACAGGCCGAGGTGCACAACTATGGATTTCTTTTGAACCAACAACTCTTTCTTTAACGTGAAGTGGAAGAAGCATCCCATTGGAGAAAAGCTCGTCCGCTGAACAAGAGTCATGCTCAAAGCCACTGCTAATGCTGAACTCAAAATCAGAATCCGGGTCCAGAAGCAACGAGTCTGCCCGCTGCACGTAGTGTTGGATTGTCTCACATTCTGCTTGGCCAAGATCATGGGAGAAAGAGATTCTAGGAGCGCTTGTTTCTGAACACATAGCAAATTAGCTAGTCTGCAATCCTCACAAAGGAAAGACACCGAAGAATGGTAGAAACTAAGAGGAGATGACTAGTATCATCAAGAAGACTTTCAAGAACTTGAAATTCAACGACGTGATGACATGGAGTTGAAAGAAAAGAGTTGGTAAAAGATTCAAACATTAGTACTAAGAGGAATGCTTCTGGATAATTGGGTTAAACCAGGAAGTCAAAAGGGGCCAGGGGAACTGTTTGAAGGATAAACAAGAGGCAGCAGCTTTTCTCAAAGTCGAAAAAATTATATGGTCAGAGGTGGAATGTTTTTCTCTGGCGATGAAGCAGGAGAATGTTTTCTGTTGATGTTAAAGGGGGGGGGGGAGTAGAAATACTAGAGATATGAATCAGAAAATGAAGACTGAAATATAAAATGATTTGAGAACAAATCTGTTTCAAAGGTTGTGAGAGAAGTATTTTTGGTTTGAGTGCTGTGGGGGACTTGACTGACAGGAATCAAGAAAGATGGCAAATGAGGCCAGTGTCAATAATATGGAGAGAGAGAGATAGAGAGAGAGGGGGGCGGGGACTTACGTGAAAAGTCTTCAAAGAGTTACCGTCTTCAAAAGGCAAAGAAAAAATTGCATACATGGAAAAAGAAAACTACCAGAAAATGGTATAGTAAAGATCAGAATGACATTATGGTTGTAATAGCGACCATTGTAGTACCCAACAAAAAACTCGACCATTGTAATTTGTAGCCACATCTCCATCACTGGTTGAGGGCCGAGGCCGCTTGTTCTTCTGCACAATTTCTCTAATAATATGTTCATTTTGTGGTAGAAGAAAAATTCTCACAAGGAACAGAACGTAAAGAATGCAACCCAGAAACATGAAACATTAGTCAGCAGAGCACAAAAAGCTTCTTTGGTGGACTAAGATGTCCCTGAAATTTCACTCACGTACTTCATTAATGTAATGTTTTTTTCAATCAGGTGGGAATACATGATCTAGACCTTTCGCCTTCATCCCTAGTTGGGTGCTAAATTAAGCAAGGGCGTTAACTTAGAAAGTTCAGAGTATGGCCATTGACAATCAAAATTTCTGGGTTTCGCGATGCTGTACTGAGCCATCCTAGCCAAGCTACTTTCCTTGCAATATAAAGAAGTTCTACACTATGCCTCAATTATGCAGTAAAAACCATCAGTTGCAGTAAATTGGGACCGCATGGCAGGTACATGAACCTTTCAAGGGAAAAGGAATATACGCACATCATCACAATTTGGACCTTTCAATGCTAGCTCTCGTACTAAGGTTAAAGATGAGTTTAATAAATTGCGGTGTTATTTTGATTATCAATGAGGTAATAAAGTGACTTCTGTGTAATCGAATGGTTCGATATTCTATAGATTAATTTCCCATCTATACATTTCTATTGATTCATCGTGATTTCCGGATATATTGAATGTTTTAAGAATCTATGTGATGTGAAATTATAGTTTTTTTTCAAACCATTTATTATTCATAAATCTTTTCATATGAATATTTTTACGGGGCTTATTGTTAGATTTTCCGATTGATCAGAATCATCATTCTCCTTCAATTGAGTATAACTGATCAAAGACATCACTGAGTTGTTAAATGAATCATTGAAATCATAGTAGTTTCTCTTTATTGTTTTCATCCGTTATTTTCTTTTTTATTTAAATGCAATCTTAGAATCAAACCCCGAACTTAACAAAACAATCCTTCCTATTTTTGTTTAATATTCTTTTTCGTGCACATAATTTAATCCATGTGAATTTGATTCGGTTTAGTATTACAAATTTTTGTATACTTACCATTATAACTTCCCAAGATAATTGATATATTAAGTTTGATTAATACTCATTGCAAGCCTACCCTAGTGGTTAGGGCTTACTTGTATTTGTGTGAGTTAGATATACACGTTACAGGTTCAATTTTTCACTGGGTGAATATCGTAACTCACTTAAGCGGGAGTCACTGAGGCATGAATGAGACTCCGCTAGCTTCTCAGAATTTACCTATGCGCTAGGTGAATACACTCTGATGACCTGCCATACAAAATTTCTCATCGTTATCCAAAACAAAAGAAAGTTTGATTAACAGCGCAATTGGACTCCTGATTCAATAGTTTTCAAGGCCTAATGAGGCAATCATTATGTCAACCCACCTCAAGTTCTTGTTTAGCAATGGAACTGATTGGCGTCGGCGTTCAGCATCGCCTGATCCCAAAGTAATTAATAACATGGCTTTAGTTTATTACATTTTAGTCGTGGGATCACGAAATGCTATAATTGTGCCAACAGTTGAATGTAATATTATATTCACTAAATGACGAACGAGAACTAAAAGCTTAAATAAACCAAATTTTTATTTTTTTTTATTTCTCTAGTTTCAAATTTATATAATCTTAGACCTATAATGATGACTTTTAATAGTTACAGAGTACAACTAAATAAATTATTACTTTTGATCTTAATTAAATTTATAATTCATAACTTTCTTTCTACTACATATAATTATCTTGTTTCCAGGAGGGTTTTTAATAAAATTTGGGGTGGTTGAAGAATGATTGGCACATATGTCAGCTTCATATACTTTATTATGGTTTGTGCAGTAAGCCTTAGTTTTGGCTGCAGAATTAATGTTAAGATTATGTTGGGATTAGTTAAAAAAATTAAATGTTCTGGAAACGTGTCTCTCTTGTATTTGTGCTTTGCAGAAATGGGAATCCATCCACTTTTTTTAAGAATACCCCAAACATATAAAATTATTAAAATTTAAAGGGCATAGATGCTGTACTTTGAACACTTCCTCTTCTGATTTTTCTAATAGGACGAAGCTGAAGGACATTTAATTTGCTGTGCTGTGTATTCCATACGTGCATTGTGAATTAGTATTAATCAATCAATTGGGGTGAACTTCAGGGAATCAGGGTCCATATTAATAGAAGACGTGCAGACTATATTAACATTAGGATTTTTCTCTTGTGCGACCACACTATTTGAAAGGAAGTTCGTATGTTTGGGGATCATTTATTTTATTTTAATGAATAGTTAAAGATTAACATAATTTTAATTTGTCAAATCATATCAATCACACTCATGATTTGTATACTGATATAATAGTTGTCTTTGCTATATCAGCGAATGTACCCCGTAGCCCTTTTAAACACTTAGGAAGGATATTGTTGAGGACATAACTGCAACAATTGAGTCTAGAAATAATTGATGAGATTTGCGCTGTAAAATAATTTAGGGAAAATTTTCCTTCTAGTCTCATAATTATAACCTAAATTTTATTAATTGATATGCATTACCAATATAAACACTTTTAGCACTCAAACTATTAAAATGTATTAATATTAGCATTCTAGTAAGATTTTATAGTTGATAGGTACAGAAAATAGATAACATGGTATAATATCGATAATTGAATCTTTTAATAAAGCGAATATTAATAAATTTTAATAATTTGAAGACTCAATGTGACGAAATTAATAAATTGAGAGCTCAAAATGAATTTATTTCATAATTCGAAAGTTTTTGTTAATAATTTAAAACCCACAATTGACACAATGGAAAAAATATATGAAATGGGAGGTAGGCCCTTTTAAGTATGGAACTGATTTCAAATGCTTACAGTTTTTATTTATTTGTAATGAAATGCTTGCAGCTTTTACCCTGGACGTGTAATCTAATTTATGGCAACTTGTATTAATGCGAGAAAAGATAAACCCTGATGCAAGAAAGAAGACCCCATTGGACATGGCTTTAATATATCTTTCCACTTTTAGGGGGTCACACCACCTCAACCACTCCCTCTGATTAGGACCCACTTGCCCATCTTCAAGAAAGAGATCGTAGGCTGACAGTACAACTGAGTGATCTTGAAGAACATTCCTGTGTTCTTCTCTGAAAGATGTGGAATTGGTGGTTTTTCCTGTGGACCTCACTTGTGAAAGGCCCATGCATAATAAAGAGACCCATGTCATGTGGAATGCTTCCACTGCATGAGTGGTGGTGCCCATACTGAGATGCTTTGCTTACACTGTTGAAAAGCTGTACAATTGGCACAAGAAAGAGACCAGACTTTAAACTGTTGGAATATTCAACCTCTCCGTTTTGAGCTAGTTATGTATATGGGTAGGCAGCCAATTATTTAGCTAGTTTTGCGTCAGTTGCTTTTTAGGTTTTGCTTTGATGCTTTGTTGTTTGTTTGATACTTTGCTGCTTTTTCCCTGTTAATAGTGTGTTGGTTCAACCAAACATAAGAAAACGCGATGCTTCGAACAACCTTTTTGGCTGGAAAACGGAGGGACCAACAAGAATGCTTTCGAGGATTCTCGATGATGATCTTGGACAGACAGACGGCATATGAGCATGTAAAATTGACATCTCCAATCTTTCCTCCATTTTGTCTCCGTGACGCTTTCCTGCCCACATCTTCCTCATCTTTTTCACTCTGCTTTTATTGTCCAGGTACATCCCTCTAAATTGCTTTGAGAACAAGTAAAAATTTCGTTAACCCCCTATTAGAGAGATAATCTACCCTCCAATTGACATACCACCTTCTTGACAGGGGTTTGACTGAATTTGGGTGCCAAAATTTTAGGCACACAAAATTTTGACCTTAATAAAATAACTATAAAAAAAAATTTCTCCCCCGTTAAATTATCTTTTTTCACTACAAATAAATATAAAAAATTCATTCAAATTATCCTTCTCTTCACTTTTTCACCAACTCCAACACCCCAAAATTTTAACACTCAAACACCACTTAAATCCTAATCATCTCAACTAAACCGAAACGGCATAAGTGAGGGAAAAATGCAGAGGAATATGTTAGGTTCTTATGAATCATCATGTGCTCATGTCCAATGATACTTCTGTTTTGTAATGAAGTAGAAAACAAAATTAGAATTTCAAGTATGCTTCTGCTTCATAAACTTCTCAATTCCTGATACGGATTTATGTAATCAATTGGTGTGATCATGACTCATGTCCAATGAGGCTTCCTCTGTTTGAACAACTTCATTGAACTTTTGTGATATAGCAGGTATTGTTACATTTATATGCAATCGAAAAAATCATACAGAAGGCACACAGGTTTTTCAGTTCTTCTTTCCAATGGGGCAGACCATTGCATTTTCAGTGATGGCCAATTGGTCAGGGTATGAATGACTAAGTTTATGTCGTCAGCTGCAGGATTTTCCTATCCGTGCACAAACACCAATATATAAATACTACTCTTGCATTCGAAGAGCTCCCTAGTGGTAAAGTCAAATATTATCGTGCACCAGTATATGAACGATTGCATCGTGAATGTTGTGACTCTGATCACCGAAGATCAATGACGTCAAAGTTTAAATTGGGGTCCAAGTAAACATCTGTACAAGTGTTGTAAATGGGTCCACCATCTGGAGGCTGACTGTGTGGATGAAAGCCACGTTGCTGACATTGTCTGATGACAGACATGCCTCCAGGGGTTGTCAACCGGAAAATGCCGTGCTTTCTGAGAGATGTATAGACAAGATATTATCTATCATAAACATATTTCTTTCAAAAGATAATTCCCAAATATGTCTCATCTAGCTCAATCACAATCCATGGAGATAGAGATCTTACTTTGAACCATCTCTTGGTGCCATGACGATTGCAACTGCTTCTGGCAACATAATCTAAAGATAGAATAAGCATTTGAGTAAGCATTGACCCTAAATAACTATCATTTGTAAAAAAAAGCATATTTGGTAGAACGAAGATGCACACCACTGATCAGGGTAGCAGAACATGGTGTTAGCTATCAAATGACTTCCATTTGCAACAACTATACATAGCAACAGGGAGAGACACACACCTGATATGAGTAGTGGGTGTGAAGATCAATTGATGACATGAAACAAGACTGCGTTGGATGCGTCTGGAAATTGCATGAATGGTAATAATAAACTTGTCAGCATAACAGACGTGTTAGGTTTTTGTATATCATTACACATTAGAATCATTCATAGATCAGGCACTGTAAAAGATGCAATTAGTCATCAAAGATTCTAATACATCATCAGAAAACTACAACTGTTTACAAGGATGTGTTCTATTGACTCCTTTGCTATACTCCTGCTCTTGAAACCGGGGGGGGCTTTAAGCAGCAAAAAAATAACTAACTAAATAAAAGAAATCAGCAGAAAGCAAATGCCTCAGTTACTCACGCGAGAGGTAGGAAGCAAATATCAAGGTGGGACTCGAAGTAGTTTAATGTAGTTTGAAAATGGCAGCTTGGAGCCTCCAATGAGGAAAGGCTTATCATTCTTTCCTATGTTTAAGGGGGAACCTAGGCAAATGTCAATGATCACCTCCTAGGGTGTTTCTATACTCAATTGTACACATCAAGAATATAGAAAGTGAACCACAAAGACAAAAGGAAAGAACAACAGACTTCCCTAATTCTCATTAAATATACAGCACAGAGACCCCGGGGAAAGAACTCGAAAGCAGTGCAGTAGACAAGATGCTAGCAAAACGAGCCAGCAGATTAATTCATCGTGATAACAAAAATAATCATAACAAAATAGACAAGAAGGCAACAACAACAGCAAATATAACCAACATAGATCAACAAGAACTTTGAGGAACTTCGTACAAACCAGGACAATTGAAAACAATTTCGGATGTGTACAAGGAGGTGATCTTATAGATGGAATTAGGTGTGAGAGTCAACCTCCTTGGAAAGGAATCTTATAGTTGAAGTCAATATAACTGTTCTGCAAAGAACGAACGTCACAAACTGAAATTTGGTTTATTTTCTCTAAAAGGTTAATATGACCCAAGATTTCATTGCATTCTTCCTTGGAGCTGATCAATCAGCTTCCAGCCAACCAACCAATCTTGTTTAACTTGACCTACAGAAAGGGGCGAGTATGGTAAGAGAAGCCCTCGTCTGTGTTTCAGAGATCAGAACTCCAGAAGACCCAACAGGAGAGAGGTCTTTGCTTTCGTTTAGGGGATAGCTCTTCAGTACCAGGTGTTGATCAGTCATCCAAAGGAGAGGGGCTCTGAGGACAAGTTTGACATCCCAATTTAATTTGAGTCATCCATCTAGTTCCTATGTTCACAGGGGGGGCACGAAAATAGAGGAGAGAACTGGGAGTTGGTGCCTGTTTGCTTGCTTACGAAGCCATCATCACAAGCTCTTCTTACAAACATACAAGTCATGGGGAGATAAAGAAAAAGATCAAACAGTCCGATGGCCTGTCTGTCACACTTCTAAGGAAGATGAAACATTTATAGAGTCTAGCACATTCAAGACTCCTCCTAGAACCGAAGGCCAAAATTTCAGCTTGAAACAAAGAAACAAAGTTGAATTGCCCTCAACAATAGGTTTAGAATTCAAGCCATATTTCTTCAAGAGTCCTGCCACTGAACCCATCTATCACGCATACAAACAACCAAAATAATTTTCAATTTTCCTCTTTGCTTTTGAATTTGCAAACTGTCAAATTTTAACTAGAAAAACCGGGATAATATGAGGGTTGGGGGACGAGGAAGGGGAGATGTAAAAAAGGAACCCTCCTATTTAATGGCAATAAGTACCATAAAATTTGATGAGTTCCATTCAATTCGGAAATCAGCAAAGAGTTCGGGCATAAGTAGGATCAGTAATGACACTTTAATATACGCACATGAATCCACCCAAGAGGGAAGAGAGATTGCTTGTCCTGCACTTCAAATATTTCCTCCTCATTTGTCGTCTGACACTGATCAAACAAAAATATTTAATATAACAGCTTTCGATATCTAATAAATGGGAGTCATGAAATATAGCCCCGAAACATGAGTATAGAGATTTCCATACAGAGTCTGAGGTTGATTCCTGCTTAGGAATAATGAGAGCCGTCACATAAAATTTTCTGTTTTTCTGCAGAAATAAAATATGTGAAAACATTAGGATTTGAAGTCTTTAGATCGAAAACAAAATATTTATTAGCACTTACAAGTGAACCTGCAAGGACACCACATGTTTCTAAGTTTCTATCTGTGTTTTTCTTAGCGAGCTTCATAAAGGCGTCCATTATTTTGGCTGACTGCAAAGAGAAACATTTGTTAGCAAAAAATAACTCCAATTACTTCCGTTGCTGTTATTAATTTAGGCCACAATTGTTGTCATCATAAATATACAACTATCATCAAGTCTTGGGGGGGAAAATTAAGCAAGAAATCTAGTGAGAGAGAGACAGAGATTGGCAAAAGTATCTCACAAAGTGCAATTGCAGTGGAGATTCAGCATGAACCAAATTATCTTGTCGCAAAGTTTCTGTTCCACGTTCTGCCTCATTAACTTGAGCTGAAAATGCAGGTATCAAATCCTGTACTTCAGCAAGTACATCTGGAATATTATGCTGTGATGCTGCAGGGATCAAATCTTTGACTTCGGCAAGTACAGGGGGAGGAGAAGGCTGTCTGATAATATCTGGTGGAACAATTGATTCTGTTGTTTCAAAGGTAATCAGCGAACAAGGTTCCTCGGGTCGCTGCATCTGGGTATCAGCATTAGGAGTAAGAATCGACTCCACACTTGTGCATTCAGGTCTCAGGTTGCTACAATCTTTTGTAATTGTAAGTCCACCGTCTATGGCTTTCTGCAGGCTGTTTGCCCAGAAAGACAACCAGATGAAATATATTAGCCCTAAACCTCTCACAAACAAAACTAAATCATTAAGAGAGCAATGGCCATGGCATCTACACTTCAACAAGTCAAGTTGCATTTGCCCAAAAATTCAGGGGATTGATCAAATTCGGCCGGGTGTAGGTACACAAGTCCAAAAGCCTTTCCTACAAAATGCCAATCAGTTTCAGCTTTTGCCCCAGCAACATATGTTAGCACAGGTGCAATCTCAAGGAACTCTTGGTAGTTCAAGTATCTATGGAGATATGGATCATCAAAGGTTTAGAGGATTGTATGAGGAGTTCCAGGATTACTCGAAAATCCTACCGCTATCAGATTGTTGAATGGTTTTACTCAGTTTAACTCTCGGCTGTGGATTAATCTTGTTACGAGTTCTTCGTGTGTGCGAGCTACGTGGGTGTTTGCGCAAGCACGAATTCGTATTGGTTTGTGGGATTCATGGCGTTTTTCCGTAGCGTGGGTATTGAGGCAAAGACATTTACTTTCTCCGTGAGTTCGTATGGTATCGTCACTTTGTCTGAATACAGTCGTCACTCTCAGAGCGCTATACGTCTGGGGAGATTCGGGATGGTCTGGCTGGCGAATGTGTGTGGTAAGTTGGCGACGGTCGATGTCCCTTGCGCATTCTCGAAAAAGTTTAATGAGTCACCGAGAGCTTTCCTAGCCCAGCTGTGTGCGAATCGGGGTGGGCGATATATTGCTATTGCGGAGTTTGGGGAGAGGCGTCGGAGAGGAGCTGTGATGGTGCCGGAGGGAAAGGCGAGCGGTGGTTGGCTGGCTTTTGCTACCACCTGCGAGGAGGTTATCCTGGCTATCGGTGAACTGCGGCGTAAGCGTAGACCTGTGGCTGCTCCGATAAGAGTGGGCTGTTCCTTTGCCGATACGGTGAAGGGGGGAGTGCCGGAGAAGATAGGGGTGCAGGAGGAGGCGCGTGATGGGCCTCTGGGCGATGAAGGTCGCCAGCTGAGGAATCTGTCGCTCGGCTTTCCTCTGGTGCAGAACGCAGGCCTTCATAGGGAAATTGGTTTTCCCCACGTCCCTGCAAAGGCTGCGGAGGTGGCTTCGTCAGTCAGTGACATGCGGATGCATTTACTACGTATCAGAGATGAGGTGGCGTGGGTGCTCGAAAAGCTTTCTTGTGATGGGGCGTTACAGTTGTCGACGACCCAGCCCACGCCTATCACTGAATTCCTCTGCACGGGCTGCGGCCTTAAATTGACGGCCCAACAGATGGCTATGAAGGCCCGTAATGGTGTGGAGGGCGGCAGTGTAGTGGGTGAAGCCCAGTGCGTTGGGTTGGAGTCGACGGGTGTGCAGGCCCATGTGGATGGTTCGGGTAATGGCTTGGAGCCGAGTGGGTTGGGCTTGTCGGGTGTACCGGCCCTTAGCTCGGCCCTTAGCCGCGGAGATGGGTTGGATGTGGCTGTGGAGGCCCATTATGTTGGTTCGGGTGTAGGCTCGGAGCCATGTGCGTTGGGCTGGTCGGGTGTAAAGGCCCATCACGGTGTGGCTGGTTCGGGCCGTCGTTGGGAGCATCGTGGGGTGGGCTTGGGCGAGGTGGGCTGCGGGTCGGGTCTCTCCCATGACCTGGATCGCCCGATAGCTGAGAATGTCGCAGCCCCCGCCGAGCAGTCCTTGCCTGAATCGGGCTTTGTCGGTAGGATCTCCTCCGACGACGACGTTGGAGGCTCGACGGCAGTGGGTCCGGCGGCGACTGCCCCGATTCCGACGTCCGAGTTGGTCTTGGCCGACGATCTTGCAAACAGCCACATCGCAGAGCCTTTTTCCAGTGAAGGATTTTCCAAAGGAATCTGCTCTTTCGGAGGGGATCCTGTTGCCGTTCCTTCCAGGTTATCTGAGTTGGGGGATGAGGATGCCTCTTTGACTGCGCTGGTGGCTATCGATGGTGAGGGAGATGGGGTCTGCACAGTGCCCCTTCGGGCAGTCCACCCGGGGGATGTGAGGGTTCAGGGGGGGAGCACTATTCCATCTACGTGGGTTCTGGAGATGGTAACATCTTTCAGGCATCTGGTGGGGGTATCCTGTGATGGTTACGAAGATGATCTCATGCATCTATTTGCTGCCTTGGAGGTGGAGCGGGGGAAGGGCAAATCAGGTGGTAAGTTACTTCGGGAATTAAAATCTTTGGAGAGTTCTGTGAATTACGATGGGAGTTCGTCTGGTTCTCGTCGGGGTCGGAAGGTGGGGAGGGCTCTAGTCACTTCTTTATGAAGCCTCGTATTGTATGTTGGAATGTGCGGGGGTTGAACGATCGGGAAAAGTGCAAAAGTGTAGGGAATTTGCTCCGAGGGTGGAAGGGTGATTTAGTGTGTCTTCAAGAAACTAAGGTTGCCAAGATGACTCGAGCACTGGTGCGGCGGTTGTGGGGTGGGCCTCATGTACAATGGTGTTGTCTGGACGCGGTTGGTGCTTCGGGAGGCATTCTGTGTATTTGGGATACTCGTTCGTTGGAGTTGATTGAGTCTTGTGTGGGTTCTTTTTCTGTGTCGTTGAGCTTTCGTAATGTGGATGACGGCATCCGGTGGAGCTTTTCAGGTGTATATGGCCCTAATGATGATTGTCGTAGGAAGATTTTATGGGATGAGTTAGTGGGGGTGCATTCTTGGTGGAGTTTGCCTTGGTGTATTGGGGGAGACTTTAATGTGACTCGCTTTCCTAGTGAGCGCTCGGGTGGCGGGGGTTCCAGGAGTGCCATGTTAGATTTTTCGGAGTTTCTGTCTGATCTTGGGTTGGTGGACCTCGAGTTGGTTGGTGGGGTGTACACTTGGTCCAGTGGTCGTTCTGCTTCGTCTTGGTCGAGGATTGACCGTTTCCTTGTTTGTCCAGCGTGGGAGTCTTTGTTCCCGGATCTTATTCAGAGAAGGTTGTCGCGGTTGTTCTCTGATCATTTCCCTATTTTGTTGGAGAGTGGTATGTTTGGGGGTAGTAAGAAGCCGTTCCGCTTTGAAAATATGTGGCTGAGGGTGGATGAATTTTTGGATTTGGTAAAGGAGTGGTGGCTTGGTTTTGACTTTCGGGGCTCACCAAGCTTTGTGCTGCAATCTAAATTAAAGGCGCTGAAATACAAGCTTCTGGAGTGGAATCGGGATGTCTTTGGCCACTTGAGTGTTCGGAAAATGACCTTATTGAGTGAGCTTGAGACTTTGGATGCCCTGGATGAGGGGGGTCAGCTTCTCGAGGAGGGGCAGGCAAGGAAGGCGGAGGTCGCCCAGGAAGTGGAAAAATTGATTCTATTGGAGGAGGTTAGTTGGAGGCAGAAGTCTAAGGCGCTATGGCTGAAGGAGGGTGACCGATGTACTAAGTTCTTCCACCGTATTGCCAATTCCCACAGGAGAGCGAATTGTATATCGAGTTTGGAGGTGGAGGGAGAGGTGGTGGAGGATCCTGGCCGGATTACTGCAGAGATTGTGGATTATTACTCCTCTCTATACGAGGAGCCTTTCCAGTGGCGTCCGTTGGTGGATGGTCTTGTGTTTGATTCTATTCCCGGAGAGGATGCTGAATGGATCGAAAGACCCTTTGATCTGGAGGAGGTGTCTGAGGTGGTGCGTAGTTTTAATGGGGACAAGGCACCGGGCCCCGACGGCTTCTCCCTTGCCTTCTTTCAAGCCTGTTGGGACGTCGTTAAAGAGGATGTGATGCTGATGTTTAATGAGTTCGCGAGAGATGGGAAGTTTGTTAGGAGCTTCAACTCCTCCTTCATTGTCCTTATTCCTAAGAGACCGGGTGTGGTGGAGCTCAAAGATTTCCGCCCCATTAGTCTTGTGGGGAGTGTTTATAAGATTCTAGCCAAGGTTTTGGCTAATAGATTGAAGCTTGTAGTCGATAAAATTATTTCACCCTCTCAGAATGCCTTTATTCGTGGGAGGCAGATTTTGGACTCGGTGCTCATTGCCAATGAGTGTATCGATTCTAGGATGAGGACGGGGGTGCCGGGGATGCTTTGTAAGTTGGATGTTCAGAAGGCCTATGATCATGTGAATTGGAAGTTTCTACTATACCTTCTTCGACGTTGCGGCTTCGGGGACAAATGGTGTAGCTGGATCTCTTTTTGTATCTCGACGGTGAAGTTCTCCGTTATGGTTAATGGCTGTCCCCATGGTTTTTTCAGTAGCTCACGCGGGTTAAGACAAGGGGACCCTCTTTCTCCTCTGTTGTTTGTGATAGTTATGGAAGCTTTCAGCCGCATGATGGCGAATGCAGTGGAGCACGGTCGTTTAGAGGGTTTTGTGGTCGGCGATGGTAGTGTGAGCATTTCTCACTTGCTTTTTGCTGATGACACATTGGTGATGTGTGGGGCAGAGGTGAGTCATTTTAGGAGTCTCCGCTGTCTCCTTTTGTGTTTTGAGGCGGTGTCGGGATTGAGCATCAATTTGTCAAAGTCCGAGGTTATTCCTATAGGTGATGTTGCTTCTGTGCAAGTGCTGGCGAGGATTTTGGAGTGTCGGGTGTCTTCTTTGCCGTTGACTTATCTTGGGCTGCCGTTGGGTGCCCGTTTTAAGAGTGTTCAGATCTGGGATGGGATCCTCGAGCGGATGGAGCGCCGGTTGGCGGGTTGGCAGCGCATGTACCTTTCTAAGGGTGGTAGGCTTACCCTCATTAAGTCTACCCTCTCTTGTCTACCCACCTATTTCCTCTCCTTGTTTCCTATCCCGGTTGCGGTAGCTAACCGGTTGGAGAAGCTTCAGAGGGACTTCCTTTGGGGTACTTGTGGGGGTGTGACGAAATATCATCTTGTGAAGTGGGACTTGGTATGCTCTCCATTGTCCTATGGGGGCTTGGGACTTCGTAGTCTCAAGTTGTTCAATAGGGCTCTTTTGTGCAAATGGTTGTGGCGTTTTGCTAACGAGCAAGATAGACTTTGGCGGGTAGTCATCGCTGCCAAATATGGATGCTCTGTGGGCCAATGGAGTACCTGCCCCACCCGGGGGTCGTATGGAGTGAGTTTGTGGCGTTTCATTTCCAAGGGATGGGCTGATTTTCATCCGCTTCTCAGGTACTCTGTGGGCAGTGGCTTGAGGATAAGTTTTTGGCATGAGTGGTGGTGTGGTGACCGCCCATTGTCAATGGCATTCCCGGTTGTGTTTTCGTTAGCCCGGTACAAGGAGGCTATGGTGGCGGATTGTATGGCAGAAAGGGAGGGCATTGTGGCATGGAATGTTCCCTTTGTGAGATATGCGAATGATTGGGAGGTCCATGAATTTTCTGCCTTTTATTCTCTGTTGTACCGCGTGAAGTTACGGCAAGGGGAGGAGGATCAGCTGTCTTGGCCTGCCTCAGCGAATGGTGTATTCTCGGTCAAATCCATGTATCAGTTCTTGGCTAAGAAGACTAACGTGTCTCTTCCTTGGAAAGGGGTGTGGAGGGCGCAATGCCCTATGAGGGTTTCCTTCTTCGTGTGGGAGGCGATGCATGAGCGAATTCTTACCATTGACAACCTTCGGAGAAAAGGGGTCTACATGGCGGAGTGGTGTTTTCTGTGTCGTGGCGACGGAGAGTCGGTTAACCATGTGCTTCTTCATTGTCCATTGGCGCGCGGGCTTTGGAGCCATGTTCTTAGCATCACGAACTTTCATTGGGTTATGCCGGCGACGGTGGTGCATGTGATTTGGAGTTGGCGTAGAAGGCTCTCTAATCCCGTTGCCAAGGCCATTTGGAGAATGATTCCCTCGTGTGTTTGGTGGAGTCTTTGGCGGGAGCGGAACAATAGATGCTTTGAGGATGTTGCTTTGTCTATTGTGAAGTTGCAAGGGTTTATGTTATTTTCCTTGTTTTGTTGGGTCAATGCGGTTTTAGGGGGCATTTTTGTCGACTTTGATGATTTCCTTAGCTTTTTGGCGTGTATGTATTAAACGCTTTCGGTATAGACCCTTGTACTGTTACCGCTTATTCTAATAAAATTGTCTTACTTATCAAAAAAAAAAAACAAGTCAAGTTACTGTCTACAATAAAACAATGGCTTTACAGAAAGTATCCTTTATATGTTCCCCATCAACTGAGATATGATCTATCTAGAGATCCGCAACCACTAAAAGAGAAAGCTACTTAACTAGAGGCCAACCTTGGGATTTCAACCGGAGTCAAATCTATATTGCTTGGATATTGAACCTACATAAAAAAGAGATGTTAGCAGGGTTCTGCATTGAAGCAAAAGAAATCGCAAGATAGGGTCATACCCCTTTATCACTTATAGGTGGTTGCCAATGCCCATAAAGCCCATTGGGACCCAAGATTGAATGTCTGGAGAGCGTTTCCTGCTTCGGTTGTGGGATACTGAAAGATCTACGAGAAGCAAACAAAGAAGCTGGTAATGAACGAAACCAAAGGATCCATATGATCAAAAACTCACTTCTCCATCATCAGATGTACTGTATAAATTATAGAGCCCAGAAGACAAATAAAATCTGAAGTAGAAATCGGTCCCGACCGATTCAATTGATTAATATTTTAGAAACTCTTCTCCTGGAATTAGCTTGCTATAGATTAAGCTGGCCCCCAACTCGTTCTTTGTATTCATATATTACTGACATCACCAGGGAGAGTGCTGCTGTTGGTGGGTCAAAGTGATATTGATACATGGAACTCCCCTTATTATTTAGCTAAGCCCAGGTTGCTAATATATACAATATATAATAAAATGGTTTCATGATTGATAAAATACTAATTAATTTTCAATTAAGGCTTACTTGAGTTGAATCCAATTGCCTCAATATTAAGCTCATTATCTTGCCAACAAATACAGTTAACAGCAAAGGCACATGGCAGGCCACTTATAGTACCAGCAGTTTGTCAATAGAAATATGCAGAAAAATAACTCAAGATAAGACCATGTTTCATTCAAACAAGCAAATCTACTAGTTTTTGCTTATTAGAAATGTAATGCTGGGAAAAAAAATCCAAACCAGTATCTACAGTCAGGGATATTCTAATGACACTGTTGGCAGAAAATAAAGTCAATAACATCAGCATTTTTTATTTACTGCACAAAATTATCATATTTTTGTAAGCTGCAATGCTCCCATGGTAAATACAAAGTTAAGCATAACAATAAACAAGAAATTTCCAGACAGAAGAATCTGCTTAAGATGAGGACCATATTTGGTTGCAGACACATGCAAACATCCTATCTGTTTGACTACAACTAACCACGCTTAGTTTGGAGACAGCATGAGACAAAACAACTCGACTCAACTGTGCCATATTCATGACTGATAGTAGGTATCTGCTGCACATTGTTAGTAGGGAAAGCAACTTCAATGTCTTTGAGGACTATACTTTTAAGAGTACGTAAATTAGCTTACAATCTGAGGACTTGATCTTCAACAGGCCTGGCATATGATGGTTGTTGAAGCCATGAACCTCGATTCCCCCATCGTTCTGCAGCTGGTAATGCTCCCTGTCAGACGTAGAAAAAACTTTGAAACATTGAAGCAGAACTTTTATCTCCATGGATGGGGAAAAAATAAGAGCAGGATAAAGAAAGAATAGAAATCATAATGAGAGATTAAGATCATTGCATGGCCTAAGGACTAAACTAACTAAAAAATGTGACCACTCTAAAACGGAACTGGTGAAGCATAATTTAGCAAACTGAAATGAGATAAGAGTTTGTGCTACTATTAAGCAGCAGTAACTGTACCTTTGTAGCATCATGATTAGTTAAGGGTTTTGTTTTAACTGGAGACCATTCCAATGAATTATTTTGATGAAACTGGCCCTGCCCATTTATTTGATAGGTATGTTTTCTGTTGAAGTCATTGATCTTCTGCTGAACTGCAGGCTTCAACTTCTCCAGCTCAGCCAAGGCAACCAATAATTTCTACAAAGATGTAAATTAATCAACTTGTGCAATGAAAGTTGTAATAAAAAATTACATAAGCATGGGTAGGAAAGGACAGACAGAAGTACCTGTTTCAAATAAACTTTCTGGCTTTGAAGAGATGATCCGTAATCTCGGTGACATGGTATTGTCTCAGAGACCAAACTGAAATAGAACACAAAGTAGTTCCTGATGCACTTCCAAAGATACTAAAGGGAACACTTGAAATTTCACAGAAGTGAGCTTTACATGGCATAACTGATTTTAATTGTTTTCATTTTGCTAAACTTTTGGTTAGGAAAACTGATTTGAAATTTGACACTAACTCAAAATGGACCTGATGTATTCGAGACAAAAACAGTTTCCAATTTGGTTCTTCAGTTGTAAGACTCCAACAAAAGCAGGTTTTTAAATTAGGTGTTTTCACATGCATTTTCCAAAAAAGAGTAGTTTTGAATTTGGCATTGCTATATAAACATTCCTATTAAAAGTTGACCGTTCCTTTATATGCCAAAATTTGTAAAGAAGTTAACAACCCCCCCCCCCCCCCCCCTTTTCCCAACTCCTTTTTCCAGACTGAAAAAATTGGTCATACAATGACCAATTGAATATGGGAAAAAACTGTGTAGTTAGTACTATATATGCACACATAGGTGGTGAGAAAGAAAACGAGCCCACGTCATTCATTTGTTATAATCTCTACTGTTATTTTCTATTCTCGTCAATACACCATATTATTGTTGTAGGTGGTTAGGTATGCACTAGATATATATCTATGCTAAAACCTACTTAGAATATTTATTCTTGATAAACAGAAACAAGTTTGAACTGAATTTTGATGAATTGCAACAGCAACATGATAGTATTCCCTGCTTAAGGCTGGAAAAAAAAAAGATCACTAATAGAAAGATCTAATTTTCTTTCAGATACAATATGGAACAGAACTGAACCAGATCAGTGGTCTTCCAAATACCTCCCCAAAAATACATAGAAGTCTAACCTGGCTGTCACAAGCCAGGCAGTTAATACATATAAGTGGATAACACGAACTTAACTTCGTTTCTTACCTTGAAAACCTTAGAAGCATAACATATAGGTCAATGATATTCTCCTCCCTTCGAAAGATGTCAGCCTACAATTTAACCAGTAAATTGGAATATGAGAGGTCATTTAGTGCAAAAGAAATGGACAAAGAAAATAGATTATAACTTTCTGTTAAACACTCTTGATGGGAAAGGAAAAAACCTTTCAACTACCAACTATACAGGACACACACTGAAACCCAAGAAAGAATAAACTAATTACAGCCAATTCAAACAACTACCCACTTTTTAAGAGTAAATACTTTGAATCAGGAAAATTCCTAAAAAAGCCTCCGATAGAAAACCTATTTTGGTTCTCTTCTAATTTAACGAGGCTAGAACCATGATTTTTTCACCATTAAAAAATTAGACTTCTAGGTGAGCTTTTTACCAAAGATGATGAGAATGTGTATTCCTGACAGTTGGGAGTGACCATGTCCTATCTTCTGCTGACCAATTTATGAAGTAATATCGAGTTTGAAATCATTGTGAAGGACATCTTCGCCACCCTCAGAGAAACTAAAGGAAAAGGACTAAAGATACCTTCCACATATCCAACAAAACACGGATAGAACATCCTTTGTTAAACTGATAACACAAACCCTTCCAGATAGTTTCTCAAGTTTGCAGTACCCTTCCAAAACCGTGTTCTTGTTGGGGCACTTAAAACAAACAAGCAAAGATCAAAATAAAATTTGCCTATCCTTCACAAATGTCACAAGGGTATTGTAACGATCTAAGAAAGCGCTAGCCATATCTGCATTTTAACTTCAAAAGGACTAGTCAAGATAGCTTTTGAAGGCTACATTTACTATTGCTCTTAGGGAAATTTTGGTTCTTGGATTTTGGTCCAAAATCCAAGGGGAGCTTCAATAGGACCAAATTGTTCTTTTTAGCACAGATAAGATAAATTTCACTGTCGAAGGGTTCAGATTCCTAAAAACCAATAACCAAAAATCCTCTGGTTTCCAAATATACACCCCAGACAAGACGAAGTCCCCTGAGTTTGGATAAAATACCACCAGCAGGCAATTGTGCTGGGAATATTTGCAGGAACACTGTTCTACAAACTCGGGGGTCAATACGACCAACATAAAATGAATTCAGTAAGGTCCCTTAAGAAGTTTCGGGGATTGATGCTGATTAGGGCGAAAGACCTTTTGACGTGGAGGAGGTGACTGGGGTGGTCCACAGTCTTAATGGTGATAAGGCGCCAGGTCCGGATGGTTTTTCATTAACTTTTTTTCAAGCTTGCTGGGATATTGTCAAAAAATGATGTTATGTTGATGTTTAATGAGTTTGCGCGGGTGGGGAAGTTTGTTCGGTGTTTGAATTCTTCTTTCATTGTCCTTATCTCCAAGAAGCCGGGTGCGGTGGATCTTATGGATTTTCGTCCCATTAGTCTTGTGGGGGGCGTGTACAAGATTTTGGCCAAGGTTTTGGCTAATAGATTGAGCACTTTGCTGGCCAAGATTATTTCTCCTTCTCAAAACGCCATTGTTAAGGGGCGGCAGATTTTGGATTCGGTGCTCATTGTCAATGAGTGCATTGATTCTCGATTGAGGTCGGGTGTTCCGGGCATTATTTGTAAGTTGGATGTTCAGAAGGCTTATGATCACGTGAATTGAAAGTTTTTGTTATACCTTCTTTGAAGATGTGGTTTCGGTGCAAAATGGTGCAGCTGGATCTTGTTTTGTATTTCGACGGTGAAGTTTTCAGTTATGGTTAATGGCTGCCCGCAAGGCTTCTTCGGTAGTTCTCGTGGATTGTGACAAGGGGATCCCCTTTCTCCCCTCCTTTTTGTGATTGTTATGGAGGCATTCAGTCGTATGTTGGGGAGAGTTGTTGAGCATGGAAGATTGGAGGGTTTTGTGGTGGGAGGTGGTTCCGGGGGGAGTGTGACTATCTCTCACTTGTTGTTTGCGGAGTCTTTGCTGCCTCCTTTTGTGTTTTGAGATGGTCTCGGGCCTTAGAATTAATTTTTCTAAGTCCGAGGTTATCCCCATTGGTTCTGTTGATAATATTCAGGAGTTGGCGGGTATTTTGGAGTGCAGTGTGTCTTCCCTTCCTATGCGATATTTAGGGCTTCCGTTGGGGGCAGGTTTTAAGAGTGTTCATATTTGAGATGGTATCATTGAGAGGATGGAGAGAAGGCTTGCGGGTTGGAAGCGTATGTATCTATCCAAAGGTGGTAGGCTCACCCTTATCAAATCCACCCTTTCTTGCCTCCCAACTTACTTCCTATCGTTGTTTCCTATCCCTGCGGCGGTGGCGAATAGGTTGGAGAAGATTCAGAGAGACTTCCTTTGGGGTAGTGATCAGAATGTGCACAAGTTCCATCTTGTGAAGTGGGAGTCGGTGTGTTCTCCTTTAATGTTTGGAGGGTTGGGGATTCGCAGACTTTCGTTGTTTAATAAAGCTCTTTTGAGCAAGTGGTTGTGGCGTTTTGCGCAAGAGAGAGATAGTCTTTGGAGGGGTGTCATTGTGGCTAAATATGGGTGTGTTGCGGGTGATTGGCGAACTGCCCCTTGCAGAGGGTCTTATGGTGTAAGTCTCTGGAGGTTCATTAGTCGGGGTTGGGATGCTTTTAGCAAGCATACCAGATTTTTGGTGGGTAGTGGCTCGAGGGTGAGCTTTTGGCACGATTGGTGGTGTGGGGATAAACCGTTATCTTGGGCTTTCCCTGTTGTTTATTCCTTGTCTCGCTACGTGGAGGCAATGGTAGCGGATTGTATGGTGGGAAGCGATGGTATTATAGTATGGAATGTTCCCTTTGTTAGAGATGCCAATGATTGGGAGGTAGAGGATTTTTCCGCGTTCTTTTCCTTATTGTACGGAGCGGTGATTCATAGGGGGTGGAGGACAAGTTGTCTTGGACGGGTTCTACGAAGGGTGCCTTTTTCGGTTAAATCTATGTATTATCTTCTTGAAGGTGGTCATAGCTTGTCGTTTCCTTGGAAGAGCGTGTGGAGGTCATAATGCCGAGGGTCTCTTTTTTTCGTGTGGGAGGCCATGCACGGGTCTATTCTTACTACCGATAATCTTAGAAGACGAGGAGTTTGTATAGTTGATTGGTGTTATCTTTATCGTGGTGATGGGGAATCGGTTGATCATGTGTTACTTCATTGTTCCTTGGCGCGCAGTCTTTGGAACCATGTTCTTACCATTGCTAATTTTCATTGGGTGATGCCGGAGAAGGTGGTTGATGTGTTGTGGATTTGGCATAGGAAGCTTTCTAATCCGTTTGCGAAGGCTCTTTGGAGAATGATTCCTTTGTGTATTTGGTGTTGTCTTTGGAGGGAGCGAAATTCTAGATGTTTTGACGATGTTTCTTTGTCTTTGGATAAGTTGCAGGGTTTTTTGTTACTTACTCTTTATTCTTGGGCTAATGCGATGTTAGGATGCCCTTTTGTTGATTTTCAGGATTTCCTAAGTTTTGTTGCTTGTTTAGACTAAGCGGATTCGGTATAGATCCTTGTACTGTTTTCGCGTTTTCTAATGAGATTGACTTATTTATCAAAAAATCATCCGAGTCAAAAAGCGATACCCCTTTGACCACTACTCATTCATTATCCTCCCTTAACAACAATGCCTACCAAAAACCTTAATATTATCACTTTGGGACAGTCACTTGACATTTGAAACCCATCCTGCACTGAAATCTATAATGCCACTTCAATTGTCTCCCAAGAGAAGGTCGACCTTTAGTTATAAGTTTAAGCAAGCTACAAAAAGTTCCAAGAGAAACCTATTCTTAACTAAGACTTAAAATCCAACCTCTTTCTATAGCAAGTATCCCAATGACGCCAGATAATGCGGATTGAGAAGCTAACACAAGCAAACAATCAATATAAACAGACGAAGAGACTCTCCTTCTCAAAAGCCAACGGCTCAACGTATTACTGAATAATACTGAAGGACGGTTGTATCTGATTACACTTGACACCAAAACAGATACACAAATTTTAACACTAAACCACCAACCTCCAAAGAGTTGTTCAGAAGCCTGTCTCATCATCCAAATGCTAAAATCAGAGTTCAATCTAGTTTGAAGGTGCATCTGAGAGAGTTCTTTCAAAGAACGGTTAAATGTATATCCACCACCACAACTGCCCAGGAAGGCACTTAATCTTCTGCTATGCAACCTCAGAAAGTCAATGTCACTTAACGAACAATTTTCGAGTGTAAGAACAGCCAAAATAACCATCCCCTAATCAGTAGTCATAGCTTAAGTCCCTAAACTTCGTAGAACATAAAGAAAGGCCCCAAATAGTTCCTGGTCAAAAAGGCACAAAATTGGATGAATAGGCGTCAGAATGCACCATCTTCTTTGATAACGGCATCAAACATCTACCTAAAACTCCCAAATCCTTAACTGAAAGTTCTGCGATGGTTCAAAATACTACAAGCAACCAATCTTTTTGTCATCAAAAGTTTATACAAGCCTTTGCACCAAACATTGTAATGCATCTACCAACCGATTCAAACTAGCTAGGCTGACACTTCTAAAAACAAAACACACGATGAAAAAAAAAAAGAACACAAAGCATGTACAATTCAATCCTCGTATGGATAACAATCCGAAAGTAATATTCAAAAAACAATAGAATACCCAATCCTGAAGTGAAAACTTCAAAAGTATCAAGAAATTTTAAGAAGAAAGCAGTGAAACCTGTCTGAGAATGTTATCGGCGATCCGGAAGTAGTACCGGAGCGAAATTCGATTATCGACAACAAGTTTCTGTGCACTCGCAGCGACGTTAATCCTCCCAGAAGACGACCTCATTTTTCCTTTCCGTTTTCTGTTTTCTTTATCACGAAATCATTATTTGCAAGGGATCTGATATCTCGGAAACACCCCGAGCCCAAAATCTGAGGCCAGGCCTCAGGAACGGGTCTTCAATGGCCGCTTGGACTCAAAGACGGGGCCCGGGGGGGGGGGGGGGGGGGGGTGGCGGAGGGCAGCATAAAACAAAAAAGAGGTCACGAGTACAAATGTGGGAAAAAATAGAATACACCCCCCGGGCCGAAGCTTTGTATCGATCAGAAATTTAGGAAATTCATGCTTTTAGGGGTGGGCAGCCTTTTAGTTTATCATGTCTGCGCCTTTCATTATTTTTTTCCCTGTTCATATGAGTAATCTTATTTATAATAATTTAATTACCAAAATAGGCAAAACAAACCCAGGATTATAGAACTTATAAGAAAAATCATACAAAGATAGAGATGCAAGATATGTTACAATTCCCCCACCAAAAATGTATAGTATTGATTGTAGTGTTATTTGGAGATAAATAGACACAACATATAAACTTACTGCAATTGAAATTTTATAGACAATATTAAATAGTATACAGTCTATATGTGTCTTTTTTCTTCTTCTAAAGCTATATGTTATCGTGTCTATATCTCTAAATTATTGGATACGATTTAAGCAAAAAATTATAAATAATTCTATATGCAAGATACACCAAGATACCACACCACAAGCCCAAGAAGAGTATTTCAAACATAAGCAAATACATTCATTTCATAATATTTACTAGCTTTTCCTATAAAAACACAACAAGGCTCAAGTAATTGGAAGAGGAAACAGTTTAGGAAAAAAAAATTGGAAGAGGAAACACAATCATCCAAGGAACAATTTCTTTTTTATGATACCCAATCTGAATTAATCGGCCCATCAAAGATTAGATTTATAAAACACGGCCCAAAAGAATCCAACTCTTAAGCCCAACAGAATTGGTCGAAACTAAAAGCAACCCACGAAAAGACAAACTCCCCACAGTCGAATATACACGATAGAACCTAGAAAAAAAAAAAATATATACACGATAGTGGGTGTTTCACAAAAACCTCCCTATAGACTCTTCTCTACGCTACTCTGAAAAAGCCCTCTCTCCATCTCGCTCACACCAGGGCGACGGGAGGAGGTTTCATCTCCCCCGTCTGCCTTGCCCCCTAGTCTTTTTCTTCTTGTGTTTTCCTTGCCTTTCCCTTTATTTTATACGGCTTTCATTTCTGTTATGGGTCTCTTTTTGGTGAGGAACCCGCAGCCTATCATCTCCTTTTCGTAATCTCTGGTAGTCTTGCACCACAAAAGCTGCTCTGGCATCCCCAAATCTACGAAGCCGGGAGATTATGACCACCTGGTCTAGAAGCATGTGGGACCACGCACCCTTTGCAGTGTGCGAGATGTTGGGGCAATTATCTTCAAGTTGGTACTTCGAAATTCAAGCTCCTATTTTGTCTCTACCACTAGCTGTACAGATAGACTAGAATCCCTGTAAATATGAGATTGTATTTCATTAGGATTAGCTTTCCTTATACTAGTCGAACTATGGTCCTAAACTATAGGATCTAAAGCTGTATATATAGCGGCTATTTATGCCAAACGAAGGATAGTAAATGAATTGAAGCCTTTCGTATAAACTCCTTGTTTTTAAGTTGGTATTAGAGCAAGTTCTTTATCTCGTAGTCTGAATTATCATATACCCCTCGCATCATGACTAACGATCAACCCGAATCATCTTCCGTACCAGTTATTCACGTTCAATCAGAAAACCCCAGTTTTACCACCAATATCATTCTTACTGAAGTTAATTATGATGTCTGGTCTCAAATCATGGAAATGCAGATCGCAGGGCGTGAGAAGCTTGAATACCTCACGGGTAAAACACCTATTCCACAGGTTACTGATGCGTCCTACACAAAGTGGTATGCTGAAAATCAAATGGTCAAAGGATGGTTGCTGACTTCTATGTCACCGGAGATTATGAAGCATTATCTTAGACTGTCTACTGCCCGTGAAATCTGGACTGCTCTTGCTAAAGCTTTCTATGATGGGTCAGATGAATCACAAATCTTTACACTGCATCAACGGGCATTCTCCACCAAACAGGTTGGTCGTTCTCTTTCCACCTATAATGGTGATCTAGTAGAAATCTTCCAAGAACTAGATCATCGTGACAGGATTGTCATGAAGGATCCCGAAGATGTTGTCTCCTATAAAAAATCAGTTGAGAGGTTGCGAGTGCATATCTTCTTGAATGGACTAGATGCAGACATTGAACAACTTCAAGGTGAGATTCTCAGAAAGGATCCTGCACTCGACCTTGAAGCAACTTATGCATATGTTCGTCGTGATGTTGTTCGCCGAGCTTCACTTCATGGTGAACCTGAACATTCTGAATCCGCTGCTATGGTGGCTCGTTGAGGCAAGCCTTCTCAAACACATTCGAAATCCGATCGCACTTCTGGTACACCTGGATCACAAAATCGTAGCTATGAAATAGGGGCTGGAAAATCAGAATGTGTCTGTACTCACTGTGGAGAAACCGGGCATACAAAGTCATGTTGTTATGAATTAATTGGATATCCAGAATGGTGGGATCCGGCCAAGGCACCTCGCAAGCGAAATTCAAGGTCAAATCATCATACTTCTGTCGTTGTGGCTGAACCCTCCACCAACACCGATATTAATGAGGAAGCCTTTTCTCTCATTGCTACTTTTGGGGATGTTGGTAAGTCTCTTCATACCTCTGCCACTGTTAGTCATAGTGAATGGATAATTGATTCCGGTGCCACAGATCACATGACCTTTGACAGTAAAAATATTCAGTCCATGAAATTCTCAGACCAACATATAGTGTCCACAGCCAATGGTACTCCCTCTCCTGTGGTTGGAAAAGTTTCAGTCACTAAAAGTCATTTTTTTTTGTAGTGTAATGCAGAAACTACCGATTTAATCAAACAAGCCCTTCCAGCTTAAGATAGCATTTTTGACTTCATCCAGTAATCCTCTTCAACATCTTTGCTTTTAACTCCAAGTGAGCTTGCCATTTAGATTGAGGAAAAAACAGAGGTAACCCAAGATATTTCCCTAGTTGTATCTGATGCTCAATCCCTAAAATACTAGACAAAATCACAATAGCAAATGTTGTACACTCTTACTGAAAAGAAACCGATGACTTCCAAAGATTCAATGGTTGCCCATACCACTCTGCATATTTATGGAGAATATCAATCACTACTGCAACTTCAGTTGTATTAGCACGAGCAAATACCATTGTATCATATGCAAAAAGCAAATGGTTAAGAGGAGGTGTCATACGACTCACTTTAATTCCATTAACAATACCCAACGCTTCAACTCTTGACATCATTCTTGATAACACTTCAGTACCTAGGATAAACAAAAAAGGAGATAGATGATCCCCTTGCCTCAACCCTCTCGATGGTCTAACCAACCCAAATGGAGATCCATTAAATAAATTATTCAATATATATGTAGCAATATACAGTGTAAATAACTTACTCAATATAGGAGAATTTCTCACAACTTCTTTCCTCTCGCCTCTGTTCTCCCCTGTTTCCATTTATCATTGTGTGACTCATGGCTGCTGAAAGTTCACCTCTTTCCACTACACCTTCTTCAAACATTTTTGTTGATCATTCTAGTCCTTCTTTCTTGCATCTCGGAGACATTCCATGAGCTGTTTTGGTGTCTCAAGTTCTCACTGGAGAGAATTATTCAAGCTGGTGCCCATCTATGCAGATGGCTAGCACTTCCCAAGCCCAACGCATCTGAGGTTGCGTACTCAACTTGGATCAGATGCAACACTATGGTTGCATCTTGAATTTTGAACTCTATATCAAAAGAGCTTGCAGATAGCCTTTTACACATCAATTCTGCAGTGGAAATCTAGAAAGATCTTCGAGAAAGGTTTTCACAAGGTAATGGACCTAGGATTTTTCAGATTCAAAAGGCTATTGCCTCTCTTTCACAAAATCAATCCAGAGTGAGTGCATATTTCACTAAGATGAAGGCACTGCAGGAAGAGTTTTTTTTCACTATAAGCCTAATCCTGTTTGTTCTTGTGGAGCCATAAAACAACTCACTAATTTTCATAATCAAGACTCTACTATACAGTTTCTGATGGGTTTGAATTATACTACGCTTTCCCCTGCCCACAAAACGTTTTTGCTGGCCAGCCAAACCGGTAATTTCGTTGAGTGAACATACCGGACCGGACTAGACCGGTCATTCTAATAGAACCGGTCCGGTCTGGATTGGACGATTTGAGCCGGTTTGGCCCATGACATTTTGGGCTTTTTTGGTCTGAGCCTCTTAGCATTTTTACTTTTTTAGGCCTTTTTTGGGGTTTTATTTTAGACTTTTTGGGACCATTTTATGGGTTTCTTTACATCAATTTTTTGGCCTATAAATATTTGGCTACATTTCAACCAAATTTTGTAAAAGTTGTTACATTTCATTTGAAGAAAATACTAAGCTCTAATTAAAGAGTAGGAAGTCTAAAATAAAAGTATCAAATAATATTGCAAGTAAAACTAATTAGTAATTACTAACTACACTACTATATTACAAGCCATAACATACAACAAAATAATTAAATCATCAAACTAAAAGTATAATTAATAATACATGTCATTAAAATATCTATTAATGTGTTCATTGTCCGGTTGTGAATTGTTCATCTCCCATGGAAGCTGTAAAAGGAAAAAAATAATTACACGTGACATAATAAACCAATAAACAATATAGTGGGCATTATTATATAAAAAAAGATAAAAATATACCGTGAAATCAAATCAAATTAGTCTTCAGTTATCTCAAGTCGAGCCATTCGTGAGTTAAACATTATTCCTAATAATTTATGACAAAAACATGTTCAAATATTCATAAATAACTAGAACTTATAAAATTAAAAAATTAACCAACATAGAAACAAAATATAATAGTATTACCTGATTATAACGCCTCAAAGACCTCAACTTCGTCCAGTGACTCCCGATTATCTAACTTAATTGGATCCTTCAACCAATTTTGAGAGAACACAATAGCCTCAACTGCTATATGCTGACTCACTAGCAATTGTAGAAACAGGCATAGCCAGCACATCCCTCGCCACCCTCGCAAGTATTGGATATTTGGATTTATTGTTCCTCCACCAAGTCAAAATATCAAAAGGCGGGGTATTACGTGACTCACACCTATATGTTAGATATGCTTCAATTTCAGACTTGACATACTCAACTTCATTATCTTGCTCATACATCTCAAAATATGGGATGTCTACTATGCCACTACACCTAGGGGCATCATCCATAGTAAAATCAACACTAGCAGATGAAGGCTCAAAACCCTATGTACAAATAAATAAAAGGAATAAATTAGAAGTTACAAATAATTTACAAATCAAATAAAAATAATTAAAAGAAATATATTAGAAACTACAAATGATATACCTGTGAACGTGTCGTGCTTAAATCTCCATAGATCATGTTATACTCATCAAACAAAGCCTCCAACAAACACTTTGTAGATGATATCAAAATATTTTCCAAATTCGGTGTATTTATTTTCTTCAACTAATATTCTACCACACCCAATTTGCCTCTAGGATCAAGCACACTTGCAACGAATATCATCATGTTCAGTTTCTCCACATTGCCCCAATACTTATCATACTTGGTCTTCATCTCTATTGTCATGTTGCGAACTACTGCGTTGTCATTCTTAGACATTCAAATCAAATGTGACTGAATTTGACAAAGATCAGGGAAGAATATGTTTGATGTCACATACAATGACCCAGAAAGTTTGACAGTAGCATCAAAGAAGACCTTCAAAAATATAACAAAGATTCTTATCTTCTCCCAATTCGCCCTCGTAGGACGTCCAAGTTCATCTCCTGCACACATTGCACGAATAAAGGAAGAATCATCAGTTTCTAATCTTAGAAAAACCGCTTGAAACTTTTCTGCACTCTCCAACATGAGATATGTTGAATTCCATCTAGTTTGCACATCAAGATAAACCAATTTCTTTGTACCAATCTTAATATAATCAGGACAAAGCTTAAATTTCTCCAACCTTGATGGAGAGGATCTCACATACCTCACTGCGTTCCGAACTTTTACAATAGACTCATCACAATCCTTTAACCTCTCACAAACAACAAGGTTAAGAATGTGCGCACAACATCTCTTATGAAGATACATGTCCTCTAATAAATTATCTTTCAAAAACCTTCTCAGAAAAAGAATAGCACCATCATTAGAAGAAACATTGTCAACTGTAACAGAAAAGATTCTATCAATACCTCAATCTAGTAAGCAAGCCTTCACATACTTCCCAATTGTTTTCCCCATTATGATTAGGAACTTGACAAAAGTTTATAATCCTTTTGCGCAACTTCCAATCATTATCAACAAAGTGCGCTGTGAGAATCATGTAATTTAAGTTCTGCACTGAGATCCATGTGTTGGTAGTCAAACTAACTCTGTATGCACATGAATTAAAAAGTTCTTTCAACTTCTCCTTCTCATCTTCATAAATCTTTAGAACATCTCTTTGCACGGTTTGGTGAGAAGACATTTGCAAACTAGATACAAAATGACTTAATAAAGGTCTGAAAACCTTGACCGTCCACTACCCTGAATGACATCTCATCAATTATACTGGAAGCTTTTACCTTGAAATCGCTGCATTATACTTATGAACTATCAAACTAGGCCCAACATTTTCACTCTCTCTTTCAGTGGCTACATTACTAGTCAACTGTGTTTGATATTTATCCATTGGACATCTTATCCTATTCATAAGATTTTTCTTACACTTCAAGACATGATTCTTAAGGGTTGAGGTACCAATTCTATTACTGTCACAAAGATACACTTTCTTACAGTAATTCCAATAACACATGGGGTAATTGGGATCACAATCTGTTTTCTTTGTCATGTGATCCCATACCATAGATGTTTTACGTTTGGGAGGCCGACTTTGGTTGGAATGAGTAGGACTAGGACTAAGGACATCTTGGCCAGACTCTAAATCAATTACAGGAGACATAGTATTAGACTCAGCTCCCTGACCCTCTATGGTTGGTTCAGATTGATTATCCATTTAGCAAAGGTGAACAAACAATGCATCAAAATATATACTCCAATGTCACAATATATACTAAATGTGATATACTAAACAAGCAAATATCAACACAATTTTAAAAGCAAATATTCAATAAATTATCAATAATTCAATCAAGCCCATCCTCAACAGTTTCACAAACATCAAGTCCTCCAATGATCCAATCAAGCATATCCTCCACAATTTCACAACTTAACCTATACTCTAAAATACTAAATTAACTAATGCACTATAATAAATAATTAACTAAATAAGTGAACAAATTTTTACCTCAATGCAATGCACTGACCTCAAACAACACAAAAACTCACAATTTCGTAACCTGCACTAAAAAAATTAAATAGTAAATACAAACTAAATAGATATTGAACTTACTGATGTTAAAAAAAGAAAAAAAGGGAAATAAATAACTTACAGACGGCTGGATGAACAAAGAGGGGAGGAACGGTAGAGGAAGGGGAAGGCCGAGAGGGAGGAGGGGGAGGCCGGAAAAGGGAGGGACGCGGGAGGGAGGAGGGGAAGGCGACAGGTGTGAGGGAAGAGGGGGAGGAGGAGGGGAAGGCCGTGATGGAGGAGGGGGAGGCTGGAAGAGGGAGGGAGGCACGAGGGAGGAGGGGGAGGGGAGGTCGTGAGGTAGAGGGGAGGAACGCTAGAGGGAGGGGAAGGTCGTGAGAGAGGATGGGGAGGTCGGAAGAGGGAGGGAGGAGGGGGAAAATTAGAGTTTTATGAAAATAGAAAAGATGGGGCGCGAGAGAGAGAAGGGTTGGGGGTGTGTGGAATTATTCATCCAGCTTGTTTTTTTTTAAAATACTAAACGCGCGTTTTGAGTTTTTTTTAATCGGTAAGGACCGGTTTGGAGTGGTATACTCCGGTTCAGTTTCGATTTTCCATATAGGTAACCCGGAACCGGACCAGAGTACACCGATTTACAGGACTGGTAAATCCGGTACCAAAAAAGGTAACCTATTTGGCCAAAACTGGTCTGGTTTCAGTCCGGTTGGCCGGTAACTTGGGCACCCCTAGCTATGGATTGGAACTTCTTTCTTTGGAACTGAATATCATAGGGACCATAAATGCATGATCTACTTTATCTGAAACTTTATATACAAGATTAAATAGTGTATGGTCCACATGCGTCTTTTTTTTTTCTCTCATCTATTATCATATGTTGTTCCTATCTTTCTCTAAATTATATAATACAATTTAGACAAAAAATTGTAAAGAATTATGATGCAAGATGCACACAATAACCAAACCCACAAGAGAGCATTTCAAGCAAAAGCAAACACATTCATTTCATAATATTTACTAGCTTTTCCTATAGAGACACAACAGGGCTCAAGTAATTGGATGAGGAAACACAATCATCCAAGGAACAATTGCTTTCGCTATATCATCCCATCAGAGATGTAGTCGAATTAAGACCGAAAAAATATAACACTATGAACAACAATTTTTCAAAAAGGTTTACTTTATTACTGAAAAATTTTATGGCACCTCCCCGCAAAGCACATCAATATTGTTCACCTGGGCCAAAGTGGAGAATCTAATCTTTTTCGAAGCATCAATTCGTCTTTGGGTCTCAGCTGGAACAACTAGCAATTAAAGTGTACAACGAACCTATCTAGACCTGATCCTGGTATCTGAGACTTCAGTTCGTTCTAAAACATTAGCAACACTTTTAAATATTCTTTTTGCGACGGCACAATTCTATCTTAAATAATTAATTTTTCTTTTCAAAAAAATTTATTTTATATGATAATGTTCTGCAGCGTTGAAAATTTTGTGAAAAAGTAGAGATATTTTATAGAATTTCAAAAAAATTGAAGAGTGGAGATTTAAATAAATATTGTAATAAAAAATAATTTAATAGATTATTTTATAAATTTTTAATGAAAGTAGAAATTTTGAGGCATGGAAATTTCACCAAGACATACATAATATACAGCGCTGAGCTCACACTTGGGGACCGAGACTGACTTGAAACCACCGGGCATGATCCGGGCCAGATAGAAGAAATGAAAGGACCCAAGCTAGATGCTCACTTCTCTGTCCGTCTTTTCTCTTCTCTTCGTCTTCCTCGTTGTTGTAGATGAATTTTCGTTCGAATAGCAAGTAATATTCGTTCGAACCTGGTTGTCCTTAAGTTAACGGTGCGTTAAGAAAGTAAGTTAAACGGTGTGTGAATGTCGCTCGAACAACATTATCAATATTCGTTCGAACCAGATTGCCCTTAAGTTAAACAGTGCGTTAAGAAAGTAAGTTAAACAGTGCGTAAAGTTAGTTCGAACGACATTATATGGTTCGAACGGACTTAAATTAAGTTACATGGCTCATTTCAGCAATTAAGTTAAACGGTGCATCACCGCCTCGTTCGAACCATCATACAATGTTCAAACGAATGTTATATAACAAGCATTACATGATGTATTGGCCCAAAAAAACTACAAAAGAAAATTATATATATATATATATATATTCCATACAGTGCATTTGAATTCTAATTTAAATGTTTGTAATGATAAAATCAGATTTAATTTACTTATCTTAAACTAGGTTCATGTATCACAATATATATAGTAAATGTATATATTTATTCTTCTACAAAGTTTATAATATTATATATATAATTTTCTTTTGATATTTTTTCATAGACTAATAAGTTTCAATATATAATATCCTGAAATATGATCATAATAGTGTAACAGACATAAATACAGAATATCCCAAAGTCTCGACGCATAGTCATAATAAAAACATTAAAAAAAAGACTCAACATACTTAAAACACAATAGACTGATCAAGTGTCACTGTGTTTCGCTCTTTCCTTAGTTCACGGATCTCTTCCTCAATCTTGTCAAATTGCTCATCCATCCACATCCTAATCTCCTCCAACAACATGTTCATCCATGGAGGACGCTCGACCTGGCTGGAGGAGCTCTGACCAACCTCATTAGTGGAAGATCTACCTCGTTGTGTGGGATGGCTACGAGGAGGCGTCCTCATCTGCACCGACATCCCCAATAACATGTTTGGGAAGATGAGCTGCACTGCGACTGAACGTACTACGACATATTGGCTCAATTGGAGTTCGTATCTTCTTCTCATCATGAAAAATAGGAACACCATGAGCTACAAACATGTGGGAGGCCATCTCACTCAGATTTATATCATGCATCTCGAAGAATCTGCTGAATAATAAGAGCTGGGAGATCAATCGGTGTCCGACGTGAAACCATAAGGATTTCACGCTCAAAACTAAGTTCGGACCGGTTATGTTTCGGTGCTAGTTCCCAAATGATAATCAATTGAAGCATTCGGAAGAATCCTATCATATATCGATGGAATATCAGTGTAGACGGAAGAATCATATCTGCACTCATCATTTCCTTCCATACTTCTTCTATTGTTCTGTCAAATAGAGGGTCAATAGTCGGGTATGTCGGCACCTGGGGTCTCAGTAATCCAATAAACTGAGCAATAATATTAGCAGATAGTGTGAAAAAGACTCCCCTCATTTGGATAGTCAGCTTCGACATCAATAGTGAGAACTTGTTCATAGAAGTCACGCACAAGATCGACGTATACATCACTGGTAGATTCGAGAAACTAAGCTAATCCCCTCTCTTTAAAGTTAGACTGTAAGTTCTGACCTTCATACTCTAACTTGTTGAAATCCCTTAAGCGAACAACTCGCTCAATAACAATAGGTCTCTTGTAAATTAATGTTTGATGTTGAGCTAGAGACAATGACTTTCTAGGTTAAGTCCCTTGTGAAGATGAGGATGCATATCTTCTTAGTGCCATTTTGAAAGCTGCAAAAGAATTCAAGGTAAAATTAATTCTTATATATTTAAAATAAAGTGATTATTTAAATAAAATCATAACGATACATTCTATCTTACAATATGTTATTAATCATTGAGAACAATTTATAAAATAAATATGAAACAACGTAAACTATTTGTACCTATATCTTCAATGATTTGTACTTATAAAATGTCTTTTATCTTTTGAATTTTCTTGAACTCTCCGTGTAAATAATTTTTCATTGTAGTATCTCATTCCTAAAAATACATTTTGAACAACTTGAACAATAGGGAATTTTTTTTCATCAAGCTTCCCGAATACAAAAGCAAATATCAAACATATAAAGTAAATATATTTTTAACAAAATCAGGCTAAAAATCAACCAAGAACAATATGGAAAAGCAAATACCAAACAAAACAAAAGCAATAACAATAACAATATGAAGCAAAAAACATTAACATCTTTTGTACAAATTGCTTTCCCGAAAGTAACAAGTTAAGTAACTCTCATGCATTTGCACTAGGAAAAAAATAAACAAACAAGAACTTGAACACACATTGCATAGGTTTGTATACTGTACTTGAGAAAGAAAACTACTGAACTACCAAGAAAAATAACAGAACCAAGGCCGAGCAATCACCTACCGTATTGTAAGCATAAAACTAACGAACTAAATAATGAAAGGCCACGTACCAGGAATCGAGGCTGAGCAATCTAGTGGAGAAAATAAAGATCTTCTAGTTTGGTGGAAGAAATAGAGTGTGGAAGTTTACCTGCCTTTGTATCGAGTATATTTTTCCTTTGTAATATTCCTCCCCTATTTGAACAAAGTAGGTTTAAAAACCAGAACAGTTCGGGAGGTTGACGACGGTTGGTTGTCGTTCGAACAACATATATTGTTCGCACGAACTATGGACAAGTGCCACAAATCAGCGGGTCCACAATTAACATGTGGCTAAATCTAACGAAAGTTGTTTGAATGACATACTCTCGTTCGAACATGTTCAGGTGTTGCAGGCAACGCTCACACACCAACCAATTAAAATCATGCATCTGTCACAATGCGGTCGAACGGACACATTCTTTCGAACTGTTTCAGGCGCTGCAGGCAACGAGGAGACGTAGCCTGTGATACATTGATTCAGAGAGAAAGTCATACATTGAAGTGGAGATTTTTGCTGAGGTGTTGGGGACGAAAGCGGGTTATGTGTGATGTTTGTCATTCAATACGGTCTGTTGGATCATCTTCATCAGCAACGCCCGTTGATTTGTCCTGAAAATTTGAGGAGGCCAGATTAGAGATTGAGGAGATGAGGGCCAGACAGATGGAATATGAAGTGCTTCTGGTCAAGCGAAGAGCATCTACAGCTGATAGATGAGCAGCAACGGAAGAAAGACAAAGAGCTGATGCAGATGATGACGGAGCAACAACGGAATAAAGACAAAGAGCATAAGAAGATTATGCATGAACAACAAAGGAACCTAGTGGAACAACAAGAGGGACTTGCTTATTTTTGCGTATTAAGACATGTTCAAGACAAGTTTTTATTTTAGGTTAACGTTGTGGTTTTACATTAAGGTTAAGCACCTATTTCGTCTCTAGATTTTGACTACTTTTAACAAATTGTGCTTCTATTTTCAAATTGATCGTAGACACTACAAAAATTCCAACCAAACAATAGCCTTGGATTGATTACTTCCTCTTTGACAGTTTCTCATGCATCCAATTCAGGCTTTATGTTTGTTGCTAGCTGACGTTTGTAACTGAATACCAGTCACTGGGTATATGTTGGGTAATTACAGCACTGGAGTGATCCCACGTTGAAGGTGAGGAGACTTCCCTGCATTTTAAATGGTGGTACATGACACGTCTGTTGCAATGACACCATGCAGAAGGGCTGCTTCTTCCTTCTGTTATAATTGATTGGGTTCTGAATCAATTGCAGGTACTTATTATGTTCTGAAACCGCATTCGAGTTAGAAGACAAAAAAAATTTGTTGCTTCTTATGGTTATGAGAATTTATATGCAGTTGCCACCGGGGAATTTGATGGTCATAATGAGATATTACAATAAAAGTGCACAAAGAAATTGCATCCTGTTTTTTATTGAATAAATGTGTTTGTATATGTCTTTTAATACACAATTGTGGTCCTATCACCTACTTACACTTGGCCCATTATAATTGGGCAATATAACAAACACTTCATGCGCACAACTATTCTTTCACAATAACTGTATTATCTGAAAATGTTTCACATCCTGATACAACTAAATTCACAACTGGGTAATTTCTGAAGAATCAATGTCATGAAAGTTTGTTGTTGTGCGCTTGAGATGTGCAGAATTTATTGTATCCTTGACATGGGTTGTATTCTATATGGGCTAGTCTGCATCATTGTGGTGTGAGTATGCGCTCAATGAAGATGCTGCAACCACCTTGTTCGTGAAACAGACCAGTGCAGCGTCTTGCTACTTCTATCTTAGAGTGACCTTTTGTTCTAATTCCAATTTTGGTATTTCTTTGTTATTCTTTTTACTTGATTTCTCTACTGTAAGTGCACAATGAATGAAACACCGAAATTGGACAAAAAATTGATATATTCTTATGACAGAGAAAGAACTTACACGAAATAAAAATTGGTATATCTATTGTAAATGCTTGCATTATTCGAGGCAATGCTTCAGGTGGCAGTAGAGTCTTTGGAGGCTGCAAAAAGATAGACGACGTATCAGAGACCAAAACGTAAATAGAATAGGAAGAAGATGACTTCGGTGGGGAGAGATGACCAGATATACAACTTCTACAACAGTTGGGGGAACGAAAATAGATGAGAAAGAAGATGACTTAAACGGTTCATTTTGATTAGTTTAGGTACCAGACTGCTGACGGGATTACTGAGGCTGACGTAGTAAAATGATGATGTGAATATGGATTCGGTTAGATGTAGTGACAAAATATGGACGGAAGGATCAGATTGTCACAAGGGCATGAACTTAGTGACAAAAAAAAGTAAAAAATAATTAATCCTAATAATATTTTGTAGATATAAACATAATGACCAAATTGTAAATTTTTTAAAAATTTATTAATATTTTATAACCAGTTACGAGTGCTCTCACTCTAAGATCTCACCTATGACTCAATTACGTTGGAGCCGCCAGATTATTTTTTTCCCCTCAGCAACCGAGATATTATGGGGGTGTTTGTTTGTGGAAATATTGGGGTTTTAGAAATTTTAGGTATTGAGGTTTGTGAAAAAGTATAGTATTTTATAGAAAAATGAGGAGAGAGAAAATTTAATTGAATAGTATAATATTATTTTATAATTTAATGAGGAGAAAGATATTATTTTATGATTGTTTGAAAATTTTGAGGGGTGAAAATTTTGGGAAACAAACGCCCCCTATTAATCATTAATCACTGGGGCTCAAAAGGAACCAAAGCATCCACAGACAACATCATGGATGGGGGAAAAGAAGAGATGACAGGTCCCCTGTAACATCATTGGAGCCGCCCTGACGTCGGTAGATTTGAAGGGTGTTAGTGAAAGTAATGGTCGTGCGAGCCCTTGAGGTGATACAAGCGGGCTCACATCACACGAACGTTACTTTCTCCTAGAAAACTCTTGGTAGTGGTTTCCTCGTAGTGATCTGAACTTCCGTGTCGGTGTAGGCTACCCACTCTTGTTGGCCACTGTATGGGTAGCCTCCACTAAGCAAGAGTTTTCTATTTCTCACAAGCGTGTGTTCATAGTGGGGAATAAATGCTTAGGGAAAAAAAAAATTGAGGGGAAGAAATGTCAACTTCCTCGTTCTGTCGTATGGAGATTTATAATTTGCCAATCTAGAATTTGAACGGCATTGGCGGAAACACCGGATCCTTCCTTCGAGATAAAATGGTCCAATGCATTCATTACCGGGGTCGTGATTGGTTGACTTGTCCCCTCTAACAACCAAACTAGACAAAGAAAAAAAAAAGGATAACGTAAAAATACTCTCAAGTCTCAATTGCGTACTTGCGTTTTTCTTTTATTATTCTTTTATTATCTTTCCTTGTTTGCCAAAAAAACTTATATTTTTCAACAAAATAATTAAAAAATTTGAATTCAGATCGCCTTACAATTTCCACCTCAAAGAAGAGAGAGCCCTGTGCTGAAGTAGTCCTAGAACACTCATAATTATACTACTTTCTCTGCTATTTCTGAACGAGTGCGCTCAACTCCCCAGTTCGGTCTGAAAATATCATTCAAAATGTTTTCTTTTGGCTACCAGGTTAGCCTATTCTGAGGCGTCACCAGTAGACGGCATGGTAGACAAGAAAGCCTATTTCTCTCTGTCTCAAATGCTTACCTAGCGTTGTGATAACAGTGAAGATCCCAAGCAGCTAACTGGTGAACACCGAGAGAGAGATCAGGGAAAGTTGTTGCATATCTGGGTGGGATCATAGAAGCGGACAGATAGATGAGGCCCAATTGGGAGCTCAACAACTGCTGCAACCATGAGCAATTGGTGTTTCTTATCACTGTCTCCGTCTGCGCTGTCGTTATTCTCGCGGTTCGTCTCTCTTCTTTCACTTCGCGTTCCATTTTTTGCTTATCGAAATTGACCAAAATTTTCTCCAACACTGGATCGGTGGGACACCACATTTGGTAACAAGTAGAGGTAATGAGAATGATGTTTAGTTCTTTGTTTCATTATAGGAAAGAATCTCGAACCCTTTATCAAAATTCTTCTTTTTTCTTTATCCTATTTTTTCGTATTCTTTTGGGTGGCTGTGTTTGAGTCCACAGGAAGGGAATCATGTGGCCTCTGACCGACTTTGCTACCCCTGGGACTCCAGTGGGCAAAATCTTGGATGCCCATGTGACAGATCAGTTGTGGTGGATGCTCAACCCTTGCATGTAATTGTAGTGTTCTTACTAAAGTGCAAGTGGGTAGTTATCAAAGCCAATAAATTTCTGAGACTACACTTCTACTTTCTTATCCCATAGTTTCTACCTATAATTTCAGATTTTGAGAAAATGAACACAGTTTTCATAATCTCTTCTGAATCATCCTTTACTTCTTTTTTAATCTTTTTTCTTTTTCTTTTTCTTTTTCTTTTTTAATCTGAATCATCCTTTACTTCATCTGAAAAGCAAATATCGCGTTACAATTAACATTAAGTAACTTCAAATTTCAAGGATAGTACAATCAAGGACGAAAACAATTCCACTTGAGCCATGGATCATTCGCCTGACAGTATGAACTGAAAACCATAAAAGTAAATCCAAGTCACGTGGTTTCTTGAAGTTGGGCTAGACGAAGAGTTTAGTCCGAGAGGAGACCCCTTTCATGTTATATTGCTGTTAAAATTTCTTACTTGCTGGCATTTAATCTGTTTGTAATTTACTTTCTGCAAGCTATGTTCAATGTGTATCTTTCTTGCGGATGTAGTTGTGGAGAACAATATTGCTGAAACCGTTCAAGCTTGTCACAGTATTTATTCATGAGGCGAGTCATGCTATTGCTTGTAAACTTACGTGCGGCCATGTAAGAAGCTTTTTCTCTAAGTTTTTTCATCCATGAATTTCCTAGTTCTCATTTCAATAACATGCGAAACAAAGCGTGGTTTTTCCATTGCTGAAGAGTGACATACTATACTTATCACTAATTTCAGTTAATAATGAGTCACGTGCTTCTGAAAATAACTATCTTTTCTAAAGGTTTTAGTAGACTGTCACATTAACAAAACAACGTGTCTATGGTTGATGGTGTTATACCACAAGCACTCTCTCCATTGATGTCTATAAATAAAATTGTTGAGAGATGTGTATTTGTGTATAACTTTTTTTCAATTTACAAAACAAAAAAGGCATTCTTAGCAGGTAGTTTACCTAGCTAATATAAAGACGCTTTGTCCTGATGCACGCCACATTTTAATTCCATAGGTTGCTTTTCTTTGCTATTAATGCCCGTAATAGATTTGTTAGCCTCAGTATTTTGTGCGGTCTCTAAATCCTGAAGAACGTAGTGTTTCTATCATGAGTGTCGGCCACATATAAGTATCTAATTGCATATATAAATCTTCTTTCGACGTAAGAGAACTGTTTATTCTTCCATTTAATTTGTGAGGTTACCCACCCCTCAGTACATAATGATGATATTTTCACATTGTTCTCACTGCTCAGTATAAGTGTTTGTCTATATTACATTTTTAATTCTAGAAAAGGCCATATAAAGTTAGGCCTTTCTGACCCTGGATGGTTTCATGGCTCAACAAATTTATAGAGTGATCGTTCTGTTCTTTCCTTTTTCTGTTTTTCTGGTGCAAGAATTTTCCAATTAAGTAGGTATTACTGAGTAAACTTTCGCATGAAAAGTGCTTCAGCGTCAATCATTCCTACTGGTAGCATGGTAAAGCTGGTCAGTTGATGTCAAAAGCTTGGAAAAAAGTGCAAACTTTGTCATGGTCTATTTAGGACTGAGTTTAAGGTTGATGTGCTGTACTATTCATAAATGTAACACGTGACATACTTAGCTCAACAGTCAAAGTTTTAATATTCTCTAATGATCTATTCACTTCACAAGGTGTCTTACTTGATAGACTTGATAGAACGTCTCTGATAAACCATTGTTATACTAACATATCAGTTATGGAACACAAATGAGTCCCAATAGAAGTACTGAAATGTCTTGATTGGTAATTAGATAGTATTGGCTCATAAAGTGCATATCCTATTCTGCCACAAGTGGTATCTTCAATGAAAACAGATGGTGAGCTACTAGGACATTTTATGAGATCCTGAGTGCAGTACATGTTCTACATGGGATGGCTTCTCATATACTTTGGTTTGCAGGTAGAAGGGATCAAGGTTAACGTAGATGAAGGTGGAACCACACAAACACGTGGTGGAATTTACTGGTTAATCTTACCAGCTGGATGTAATGTATTTTTTCCTCGATATAGTTTCTCTCATTAGTGGTATATACAGTGCTTATTCTTCAAGAGATAAGCAGAAATGTCAAGTACATGCTTCCATGTATCATATTTTCTTATACATGATTAAATGTTTTCCTTTCAAATTGACGGTTCAGACACTTTGGACTCTGTATACGTTGTCCTCTCATTTCAGTAAAATGTACAACAGAAATTTATGCAATTTTTCTGTTCTAAATTTTCCCACTTGTTTCATATCAGATCTCGGTTCATCCTTTTGGGGTATGGTCTTGATACTTGCATCCACAAATCTTCTTACTGCAAGAATAGCTGCAGGATGTTTTCTTTCTGCCCTTCTAGTTACACTCATTGTAGCTAAAAATGTAAGTACTACTGAGCGGCTCTATATCACTGTTTCCATCCAATTTCCCTCTCGTTCAAAATTTCATACGAATGCGACACTAGACTAATTGAAATGCAGTCCTTCAGCTTCCACTATTATGGAAATTGAATGCTGAAGTTTTGTCTCCTACAATGAAGTTGGAATCAAACTTGTTAATAAAACATGGAAACTCGTTTATTCCCGAGATTCTAAATCATTGTTTTGTACACCACAAAAAACCTGATATTACTGGAAAAAACAAAATATGACTTAATATTGTTTTTGACTGTTCTTTTATTGTAATGGGCGTTGTTTTTATTTCTTTAGTGGATTGTCTGGCATGCAGTATTTATCCTTTGCTGTATGACATTTTAAATACATTTCTGTTTTTCATTTGGTCTTTCATGCAGTGGACACTTCGAGGACTCTGTATTGGTATGTGATTTTTTCATATTGTCTACTCAAGCAACAATATGTCCTTTCGGTTTTAATATTTATATCTTTCGTCCTTAGGTTTCATTGTTTTCCTTGGTGTAATTTGGGTTCTACAAGAAACAACAAAAGTTCGTATACTTCGATACGTCATTCTATTCATTGGTAAATGCTTCTGCTATCTTTGCTTCTGTACATTGGTAAATGCAATTCTGCTATCTTTGTTGGTGAAAGGGATGATTGTTCCTTAACGCAATGTGATGGTTGAAACAGTTACTATTTGCACTGTTTTCTCAAATGCAGGTGTAATGAACAGCTTGTTTTCAGTTTATGGTATGGCTTTGGAATGAAAAGATAAATTTCTTTTGCCCTGTATATCGAATTATGGATCTCCTTTAGTCATTTTGTAATTATGCAGATATATACGATGATCTAATATCACGAAGAGTGCACTCAAGTGATGCTGAAAAATTCGCAGAAGTGTGTCCCTGCCCTTGTAATGGTGTTGGATGGGGCATTATTTGGTGAGCAATTCAGCACTGTCATTTAGAAGAGTAGAAGTGGTCAATTTTTGCCTGATGATTTTGTATTCTCTGTGATGAACTGATGACACTGGGTCTCTTATGACCTTTACTTTTTTTTATTCTCCACTAACTGTAATGAACTCTACTTGCAGGGGGCTAATATCTTTTTTGTTTCTTTGTGGAGCCATGTACCTTGGCCTTGTGATTTTGTCTTCAGGTACATGTTGCGTAAATAATTCTTTGATTTTGGAATTTCTATTGGTATGTTGTAAAAAAATTCATATAGGCAAGATTAACATTTGTGATCTACACGGGAACATATTCAACTTCAACATAATATTATCTCTAGGGACCTTGTATCAACCTGCACCAATCTGTGTCCCCAAATCGAGCAAATTTGCACCTATTGCGTTTTTACAATGTGGGTCGACCAGTTGGCACATTTTAGACCACTTAGACAGCCACACTTGGACCTGAGGGGTTCTCCTACATGCACCATTTCCGTTAAAGTCCGATTGTGGAATTTTCCCTGATCAGATAGAACTGATTGAACTTGAAATGGGGGATCTCTGGAGGTATCAGGCTAGATAGACCATTGGATGAGGCACAGGTTATGTTGAACTGTCCCAATCCTTCCCGCTCGCTGAAGTGTGACCCTTATATTTCAGAAAGATTAAAAACACGAAACGAAATGAAAGTAACGTAGTGAAGCATTCGTTAGTCAATCTTGGGTAAAAAGAAGTGGCATTAGAGCATACATGAATTTGACATCAGTATTCTGATGAACATCTCTGTTTCATGTCCAATCTCCTTCTGACCTGGTCCAACGAGGTTATTTATGGATTAAGGATTCTTAATATCTTGTTACTGCTGTTAGTTATATGATACTAATACTGTATACAAGCTTCGTAAATCACTTCATTTTTCCGCCTCTGTACAGGATAAAAGGTTTCCACCGATCTTTCTCGTTTGGAGTACTTGTGGAAGATAATCTTATGTTTTTACTGGGAAGGGAAATCTTCTGATCAAACCTGCTTCATTATATCCATCCCGAAGATGGGGTTCACAATCCGATTTATGTTAACCTGGAAAAGGTCATGCTAATTATTTACAATTTTGTTCCTTAGAATCGAGCCTGAAACCATGTGTACTGTACTGTGTCGCTTTGTATTTGTATTCCATGCTGATGTTTTGCCATTTAAGATACTTTATGTATATCTGATACTCGGTCCCCATCATTTATGGACGCGAGCGTTTGCAATTGAGCATTCCTCTTTTAGAGTAACCTTAAATTGGAATTGCTGAGACAAGATTCAAATTTGACACCACGATTTGCGCATCAGAACGCTCCTCTGCACACAAAAAGCCTATCCAACAAAAACCGGGCATTCCAGTTGTGATCTAATCCTGCAGAAACTCGCCCACATTGGCTTACAGATCCGCTTGCCTCGTGGGAAAAAAAAAGGTGCTAAGATTGTGCCGATGGATCCAGACAAGGTTATGGGGAGAAATCTCATATAGTAGTCCAAGCATTACGGAGGAGAGAACACCTTATAGATGGATCTGGGCACACGTTCACCTTTCAGTGATCTTAAATTAAAGCTATAGCCAACGCTCAGAAACAAAAAACGCAAAGCCAGCCAAGATTATTATCGTGCGAGAATTGCGCCCATCCGAGCAAGTTTCTTTCTGACCAGCAGCATTCTTATTGAATATGTATGGACGTGCATAAATGAAAATTCAACCATACCTCACCCAGTAATTCAAACCCTGGCACTTCTACCACAAGCAAACTGACAGGTGAACATGAACATCCAAGGCCACCACAGTTACCACCACCTTAGTAAGGTGTTTGAAGCTATGCGTTCTGGGGAATTTTAGAAAATAATCTATTTCTGCTGCAAATAGGCAAGAAAGGGCTTCTTGCCAAAGCAACACGGGCAAGTGCAACCATACAGGGTGGTTGCATTGCGGACAAAATAAAAAGGCAAAGTACACTTCCATATTCGAGAACAATAAAATGAAGAAAATATCCTATACTGCTCAAAACCATACCACAGAATATAAATCATATCGTAATAATGCGCATACCAAGATCCATCATGAAGATTTCCTGCTCCTAAATCAACTCATCAACAAAAATTTGGAAACTTCACTCAAACTTGTTCTTGGAAAACGATTAGAAGCTCCGCAAGAAGGAATTTTTTAGGCCTCTGTTACTGGGTATTCAAACACAACATCTTTGCCAGAAAACTTCCGGTAGACTGCAGAAAATGCCTCAAGCTTGTATTCAGTGTTGTTTCGCACCTTGGGGTCCAAGAAAACCTATCCACAAAAAGCATAAAATAATTTGAGTACATATCGCCGATACATTTACCAAGCTGATTGTAAGCGCTACTTCTTAAGTTCTAATCCAAAACATCAAGGCTTGTCTTCCTATCACTTGTTTGAAATCAGTGGAAACAACTCCCAACAAGAAACTCGACATGAAAGCTACATGACCATAATAAATTACCTTCATTATCTTGGATCCATCAACTCTATATCTGACTCGCTTCCCAATAATCTCAGCAGGCAACACAATGTCCTCCAGCATTGCCTCATGAACAGCAGTGAGCGTGCGACTGCGGGGCCGTTGAGCAGCAGAACCTTTCTTTGGTGGCCTCACTATTCTTCGGGTGGCAATCACGATCACATCCTACAAGATTGGGAAGGCCTTGAGTTAAGGGATATCAACATCGTAAAAGGTCATACAGGCAACTGCAATTACTTACAAAGCGACTAGAGAAAATGAAGGAAAAAGTTATCAAACTCTCCAAGACACGAAGCATAATTAGTGATAGTTTCTTAACCCATGAAAAAAAAAACAAAGAGTTCCTTCCCCGATAGAATTTGTTCTGAGCCAAGAGTTCATTGAAATTGCAAGAAAAACAAAACATACAAGTCATTTGATTACCTTTCCGCTGAACTTCTTCTCAAGCTCTCTCACAAGCTTAACATGAAGCTTGCAGAAGGATTTCCTTAATCTGTAGGGAACGTGTATGACGAGAGCTTTCCGTTCCCCCCAACATCAACCTGACTGGAATAGAAAGGAAAGGATACCAGTCATTAAAAAGAAGAAACCCAATAACCGAATCGTCTCAATTATTTGTAATTGCCAATGGCATTCTTACACTGCAGAATTTATGTAAAGATCCTTCAGATCACTTTTCAGCTCCTGGTTGGTATTTTCCAAATCAAAGAATGCCTGCAGGGATGACAAAGACGTTCATAATCACATGTCAAAACAATTGGAAGGGATATTCAAGTGGAATAATCTCAAGAATATCTTAAAATGGTCTCAAAAATTACCTGTGCAACTGTCTCTTCGAACTCGGAGGGTTCAGCATCCTTGTCTTTGTGGATCTTCTTCCTCGAAGTAAACATCCTGACAAACTGGCTTAAAATATGTGCAACTCTCGGACAAACTGGCTTAAAAATGGGTGCACAAGAGAGTTACACACGAGGGAGATTAGTGAGTAAAACAATGGAAATTAACCTCAAAAAATATTTTAACGCATAGACAAGAAAAGAGAACTTGGTAGTAACTATTTCTGGGATAAATCTTAGATGAACATTCGGGACACACCATCTCTTTTGGGTTTAAAAGGAAAAGTAGGATTGGAGTATAGTTCCACGATGCCTTATCGGAAACAGATGACTAAGAAAGACCATTTGCCAAAGACCAGAAAGCAATCTAAAACAAAAAGTGCCCTCATTAAAACATTCCTAACACCAAGCATCAAGTTGACAAAATAATGTGAAGCAGTTTTAGAACTAAGGTTTGTAGCCACGACTTGATTCACAATTATAGTCCAGAAAACTTAAACGCTCAACGGCAACCTCACGCCAAGCGAATTGAATTCAGAAGCCAGTTAGGAATTGGACAATAATCAACCACAGGAAACCATACATTTGTATCAATCATTACAACCCGACAACTACATTAACATTTCAATTGTTAAAAACTCATGACTTGAGTAGCATCCGCTCCCGTTTCTGCCGTCTGGTTGCAGCGAAAACAGAGCAAAAAGCTGGAATCTTTATATGTTTTATCTTACCGTCTGAGATTATCAGAATGCTTATGTCGGATAGACAATACAAATTCAATCAAATTTATCATTTTCTTACGCTGTGGAAATAAAGCATCGATTTCTTTCACATGTCAATCATATACATCGAGAAAAATGTAAAGTTCATCTCTCAGTAATAATTCCTTCTTGCATTTTCTCAGAAAGCAAAGCAGAACGACATATCAGGGCCAATACGAAGCTTTCTTTTCTTCCGAAAAGCAATAGCAGAGAGAATAGAAACCCAGTCTTGAAAGAATAACACTGGAGACCAAACAGAAAAACCAAAAACAACAAAAGATAACAAGCGAGTAAGATGAGAAAAGGAACAAAGAAAATTTCTTGGAATTTCCTGAGAGTGCTTGATAGAGAAACGGGTTTGAGGCGCACCTGAAGGACAAGCGAGGTAGACTGAAGAGCCTTAAAACAGCTTTGGCTTTGGCGGATCAGATAAACCCTAGGGTCTGCATAAAACTTATTAGAAGGATGTAATGAAGGGCTAGGATGTTATGTTTTAGTTGTAGACTTGGACAGTAAAGATTACGCTAGTATATTATACGCAAGCGGAACCTGAGTCGTCTGTGTGGGCCGTCGGCTGGAAGCGTTTGTTTACCGCTTCCAAAGGTATGAAAATTTAAAGCAAACATATTTTAAAATTTTTAATATATATAATTACACATTATAAATTTAAATAAATTAAAATTTTAATTTTTTAAAAAAAATTAAGAATATTTTCGAAATTGTAGTAAACCAACACCACCTTAATTTAGCGAAAGTAAGTAGACTTTAAAAAAAAAAAAAAGAAATTCTAAGAAGAGACCTTATTATGTTTTGGTGTAATATCACTCGCAGTTCCTATATATTTAAAAATTATAAAAAAATTAACTTAAGTAAGAACAGATATATCCCAATCCTTATAGTCACGTTTACGTTAAAATCTAGTCAATTTATCCAATTTTTCAATCTTTTAATAATAGTAAATGCATACTTTGTCTTCTTCAACTGTTCTTAAATATGCGGACAGATATACTATAATAGAAAGAGACGGAATAGACAGAGGAACCATATTTTAAGGAAAATGTGATCACAGGGGCCAAATGTATATTTTCTTAGCTCATAGATTTTATTTTAGGCTTAGTTATTGATACCGTCCATGTGGTATTAATTTTTAACAAATTAATCTCTAGGGTGCAAATTTAAAGGGATGGTCCTTGTGGTCCATTTTTTAGATATACATGTCTTTTAGTCTATAAAAAATTAGCTCACTAACAGAAACAGAGTCTAAGATAGATTATTTGATCTCGAAAATAGATATTTCGACCCCTACTCCATGTCAGTATTCCGCTAGTTAACTAATTTTTAGTGAACAAAATGACCTATATGTATAAAAAAATGGATCATATGGACTCTCGTTTAAAGTAATATCCTAGTAACTACTTTGTGAAAAGTCAATACTACAGGGATTGTAGGGATAATTAAGTCATTTTATTTTATTCTATAACTTTTCGATACAATAGGGATTGCTAGTGCAGCAATTATGCCTTATTACACGTTTTTCATTTTTTACTTTAATTTTAAGGTGGCAATTTCATTTTTTTACTACATCCTTGGGGTCATATAAGCGTTCCAGAAGTTGGAGATTCATCTGACTCGCTCGCAGAGGCTGCAAAAATGTGTTTCAAAGAGTTGGCAGAGCCTTTTGCTTGAGGTATTGCACGCTGTATTCAAGCCGAGTATCGACAGTTCAAACTCGGATCAATTATATATGTGCTCAGACATGCCTTTTTCAAACTCAGCTTGAGCGTAACTGTAATAACTCACGAGCTGAAAACCGCAGCTATAAGTCACCTATGGTAGCGCTTTTTTTAACGTCGTCAAAAAGACCGCTGTTAATACACAAAGAAATTTTTAACCTCGGTTTTTTTAATTGTGGTCACAAAAAGCGCCGCTTTAGGTGACTATCAGCGACGTTTTTCGTGACCGCCATTGAAAAGACTGCTGTTAAAAATCAAAAGAGTTTTTAAAAGCGGTCATGAAAATGCAACGCTATATGTGACTTTTAGCGGCGTTTTTTATGACCATCGTTGAAAAAATAGTTGTTAACAACTCATATTGTTTTTTAACAGAGGTCATGAAAAACATCACTATAGGTGATTTTTAGCGGTACTTGTTATGACAGCGGTAAAAAAAAGCGTTGTTATAAATTGTTTATACCAGCAGTTTTCTTACCACCACAAATCGACCCCTGTTAAAAGAAAAATTAACTTTCTGCAGCAGTTTTTATAGCGGCAGTCAGAAAACCGTCGTAATAACCCGGATATAGCAGCACCTTTAGTGACCGCCACCAAATTGACTTTCTTTTGGCTTGCTTAATTTTTTTTTTAACGAACTATAAGTCAGTTTATATACAAAGTATGTAAATAGCAGCACCAAAGTGACCGCTACCACAAAAGTATGATGCTTATATATTACATGTTAGTATATGTACAAAATATGTAAATAAATTGAACATAAAATGAAATAAACACTCGTATGTCATTAACATAATCCAATAGTTGTTAACCCATGTTAATTGACTTTATCTAAGTTCGTTCTTTCCATCAAGGAAAGACGTAAAAAAAATCGTAAGAAAATGAATAGTTTAGAAAATATCTATTATTTAGTTAATTCGATACCAATGAAATCATTTTTGTATGGTTTAGAAAACATTTATTATCATACTTATAATGAGTTATATATTATGAATAATTAATAATATAATACTATTTAACTAGGACATGTTATTTAATTTCATTTAGCGCGTATTATTATATATATAGTATAATATATATAATGTATTATGATAACAATGTTATATAAGTGTACCTGGTTTTTTTTTTACTACAATGTGGTATCTATAAGTATATAAGTGTACCCACATGTATTGTGACTCGATTATTATATAATAAAACAAGACTTTTAAAAAATAGATTATAAGTATATGCATATTTATATAAGCAATAAGTATGTACTTGTTACGTAAGAAATACATATGTACTTTTTAAATTTTGAAATTTGACATCAATTTTATTTAATTATTTTCTTATCTGACACTAATTTGATACATCAGCTGCTCATGTGGCTTTATAATTTTACTTCACCAGACTAAAAGAACATTATATAAATCAAAATAAAATAAACAAACTTTAAAGGAAAGAAAAAAAACAAAGCAAAATGGTAAGTATCACAATGAGCACTTTTCCTTTCCCGTGCACGCCCCTGGACCGAAATCTTTCCCTCCTCTTCCTCTTTTAGTCTCTGATCGAAATCCCTCCTTCCTCTTAATCAAACGCTCTCCCTCTCCCTCGAAATCTCTTTTAATTTCTCATAAAAAGCTTTGGTTTATTTATGTTTGTTCTATCATTTGTTTACTCGTCTGCAATCTTTGTTATCTCCCTGACCTACATTTTTCCCTCTTTTAATTTTTAACCTGAAATAGTCTCAAATCTATGAGAGGATAGAGAAGACTAGAGAAACGGTATCATTTGTAATAACAAAAAAATTTTATATTGTGATATAGATAATTGTTGACAACTATTAGAAGAAGAGAAAATAAAAAGACAATTATTTATATCGAACAAAATAGGAACTTAAAAAAAAAAGAATAGGATGAGAAAATTTTCATTTAGCGCCAAACGTTTTCACTCCCGTAAAAAAACCCTCTTTTAGTTTGTCTATTCTCAGTCTCTTCTAATCTCTTAGAAAGAAATTCATGACCTAGAAGTTCTTCACCAAGAATGGCTTAGGCTCAGGCTCACAGGCTTTAGCAAGCATTTTTATTTTCCTCAATTTCTGAAAAGGACAATGCTTTGTTCATTTTTTGAAGGCTTTGGCGCTAACACATCTCTCTCTCCTTTCAGATCTCACCCTCTGTTCCTTCGTCCTCTCTAGAATCCTAACAAATCTTGAAACACTACCGAAATCAACATCTACCTCCTCCCCAGTCTTAAGTACTTAAACTTCATATCGTTTCTCACCGATTTCCCCTAATTTTTACAGTAATCAGTCGTAATTGTTGTCTGGGGTAATGTGAAGGCGGAGACCGACAATGCAAGGAGGCAAAGGAATGGGGATGTTGGGATCACTAGGTTTGAGTTTGTTGAAGCACAATCAGATGCACCTGTGGAGTCTACCTCAGCAGCAGTATCCATGTGTCCAAACACGTCTTCTAGCTGAGTCATTTCTTCTAGAATCGTTTTGTAATGGTTCTGTTATACACATGTTCTCCTCTCCGCACAACCAGGATAATATTCCTTGGTTTCTTAGCCTTGCATGAGACTATATATTCTCTGTTTGTACGAGCATTAATGATCAATGAAGATGGAATTATTAGATATGTTATCTTGTTATTTTCTCAACTTTATTATGGTAACAGAGGCATATGACTAGTCGTCTAGACAACCCAAAGTTAGGACAGATGGTACTGTCCCATGGCCACCACCTCGCACCTATGCTACTACTGTTGCCACCTCTCTTCTGAGCCTACTTCTGTCATTGAAGCATTAAAGCATGTTGACTGGTGTCAGGCCATGCAGAGTGAATTTTATGCTCTTCTCCAGACCAAGAAATGGCAGCTTGTTCCTCTAACTTCGGCTCAAAATGTGCTTGGTTACAAGTGGGTCTTTCGCACCAAGCACCTGGCAAATGGTTCGGCTGAAAGACGAAAGGTTCGTCTTGTGGCAAAGGGGTTTCACCAACAACATGATCTTGATTATACTGAGTCTTTTACTCCAGTGGTTCATCCATATTCTATCCATATGGTGCTTTCTCTTGCTGTACAAGCTGGTTGGCACTTGCATCAACTAGACATTCAAAATACTTTTCTGCATGGCGATTTATCGGATGACGTTTTCATGCAACAGTCACCTGGTTTTGTGCACCCTAATCATCCTACTTTTGTTTACAAGCTTCAGAAGGCTTTGTATGGTTTCAAACAGGCTCCAAGAGCCTGGTTTTCGAAGCTCAGTACACAACTTTTTGAGTTGGGCTTTAATGCCTCACATGTTGATTTTTCTCACTTTACATATGTCAGCTCCTCTATTCGGCTCTATTTTCTAGTTTATGTAGATGACGTTGCCATCACAGGTTCTGATCCAGCAGCCATACGATCTCTCATTTCAACTTTCAACAATTCTTTTCCTGTGAAAGATTTAGGCAAGCTTCATTACATCCTTGGCGTGGAAGTTCATCATCTTTATATTGGGCTTCTACTTTCACAGCGCAAATATATTGAAGACCTTCTGAAGAAAACAAATATGCACTTAGCGAAACCCATTCAAACTCCAATGGCAACTACCGAGAATTTATCTGCTCATGATGGTGCCGAGATTGATCACTTTATATCGAAGTACTGTTGGGAGCCTTCCATACCTTTCGTTTACGTTCTGATCTTGCCTATGTTTTCAATCTTGTATGTCAGAATATGCATGCTCCACGCGTCCCGCATTGACAGGCTGTTAAGAGGATTTTTCGGTATCTTCGTCATACTGTGCATTTTGGTCTCTTTTTTGCTTCTTCTTTTACCTCTATTTTGGCAGCATATTCTGATGCTGATTGGCCTAGTTGCCCTGATGGTCGGAAGTCTACTGGTGGTTTGTGCATTTACCTTGGCTCTCATCTCATCTCCTGGAGTTCTCGCAAGCAACCGGCAATTGCTCGCTCCAGCACCGAAGCTGAGTACAAGGTTGTGGCTAACGCCACTTGTGAGCTCCTTTGGATTCAATCTCCTCTTCGAGATTTGGTGTTCCCTTGACTGCTCCCTTGATTCTCTGGTGTGATAATTTGGATGCCACATATCTCTATGCGAATCCAATTATGCATTATCACACGAAGCATGTCGATGTGGATTTTCATTTTGAGATAGGGTTGCTTCTAGTTCTCTGGTTGTTTCTTTTGTCTCCAGTAAAGACCAGCTAGATGATATCCTTACTAAGCCCTTATCTGTGGCTAGATTTACTTTCCCTCCCGCTCGGCTTGGGGGGGGATTTTGAAGCACAATCAACTGCACCTGTGGAGTCTACCTCAACAGCCGCATCCATGTGTTCAAACACGTCTTCTAGCTGAGTCATTTCTTCTAGAATAGTTTTGTAACGGTTATGTTATACACGTGTTCTCCTCAGTGGGGGATCCAAGGGGTAGCGACCCTAGGCGGCCGCCACCCATGGGATCCCCCAAAAAAAAATTTAGATGTAATTTTTTTTATTCATAAGTTAGGTGGGCCAATGGGGCCCGACCCCCATTGGCCCAGGCCAACTCCCCCATTCGTACAAGCCTCTCGACTCGAACCCCCTCTCTCTCTCTTCCAGTTCTCGACCCCCCGACCCTCTCTCTCTCTTATGATCTTCTCGACCCCTTATGTCTCTTTCTTGCCCTGTTCGCCCACCACATTGCCCACTGCTGCAGCCCACACCACACAGTCCACACGCACCGCACGCGGCCACGCCGCTGGCCCACTGTCTCTACCTCTCTTTCTGGACTCTCAAGTCTCAGCTCTCTCTCAATCTCATAATTCTCATTATTTTTATTTTTGACTGTTTCAATTTTTGTAGGATCCTCGAGATTTTACATTTGAAAATTGTTGGACTTCCGAGCCCTATTATGTCTCTTTATCCAATATTCTCTCTCTACAATTCAATAGAAAAATTCATTTATTTAATATGCTAAAAATGCTTTAGGGTTTAGAATTTTGTGATTTGTGAAATTGTTAGAGGATGAGATTGAATTGGTTTGTGAAATTATTGAAGGATGAGATTGAATTGGTTTGGATATTTGTGGTTTGTGAAATTGTTGGAGGATGAGATTGAATTGGTTTGGAATTTTGGTATATGTGATTTGTGAAACTGTTTATTTGAATTGGTTTGTGAATTGTTTTCATTTTTGAGTTGGCATTGGTCTTACCAGTTGCGACTGCAACCGTTGAAATAATATTTTCTGCAATAAAGATCATTAAGAGTTATTTACGTAATAGTGTACATCGAGTAAGATGTTTTTAAATCTATTGAGAACGAAAACCATTTTGTAACATTTTCAGAAGATGCAAAAATGTAAAATGTAATTGTCATCTCTCAGTCGTAGTACATAGTACGATACATGTATTCTAATATTTTTAATACTTTTAGTCGTTAATTTTCGATATTGTAACTCTAAGACAATTTTTTGCATTACAAAGAAAAAAAATCTTTTCATTTCGCGTTTAAAGTTCGACCCCCATAAATTTTGATCCTAGATCCGCCACTAGTTCTCCTTTCCACACAATCAGGATAATATTCCTTGGTTTCTCTCCTCAGTGGGGGATCCAAGGGGTAGCGACCCTAGGCGGCCGCCACCCATGGGATCCCCCAAAAAAAATTTTAGATGTAATTTTTTTTATTCATAAGTTAGGTGGGCCAATGGGGCCCGACCCCCATTGGCCCAGGCCAACTCCCCCATTCGTACAAGCCTCTCGACTCGAACCCCCTCTCTCTCTCTTCCAGTTCTCGACCCCCCGACCCTCTCTCTCTCTTATGATCTTCTCGACCCCTTATGTCTCTTTCTTGCCCTGTTCGCCCACCACATTGCCCACTGTTGCAGCCCACACCACACAGTCCACACGCACCGCACGCGGCCACGCCGCTGGCCCACTGTCTCTACCTCTCTTTCTGGACTCTCAAGTCTCAGCTCTCTCTCAATCTCATAATTCTCATTATTTTTATTTTTGACTGTTTCAATTTTTGTAGGATCCTCGAGATTTTATATTTGAAAATTGTTGGACTTCCAAGCCCTATTATGTCTCTTTATCCAATATTTTCTCTCTACAATTAGATAGAAAAATTCATTTATTTAATATGCTAAAAATGCTTTAGGGTTTAGAATTTTGTGATTTGTGAAATTGTTAGAGGATGAGATTGAATTGGTTTGTGAAATTATTGAAGGATGAGATTGAATTGGTTTGGATATTTGTGGTTTGTGAAATTGTTGGAGGATGAGATTGAATTGGTTTGGAATTTTGGTATATGTGATTTGTGAAACTGTTTATTTGAATTGGTTTGTGAATTGTTTTCATTTTTGAGTTGTCATTGGTCTTACCAGTTGCGACTGCAACCGTTGAAATAATATTTTCTGCAATAAAGATCAATAAGAGTTATTTACGTAATAGTGTACATCGAGTAAGAAGTTTTTAAATCTATTGAGAACGAAAACCATTTTGTAACATTTTCAGAAGATGCAAAAATGTAAAATGTAATTGTCATCTCTCAGTCGTAGTACATAGTACGATACATGTATTCTAATATTTTTAATACTTTTAGTCGTTAATTTTCGATATTGTAACTCTAAGACAATTTTTTGCATTACAAAGAAAAAAAATCTTTTCATTTCGCGTTTAAAGTTCGACCCCCATAAATTTTGATCCTAGATCCGCCACTAGTTCTCCTTTCCACACAATCAGGATAATATTCCTTGGTTTCTCTCCTCAGTGGGGGATCCAAGGGGTAGCGACCCTAGGCGGCCGCCACCCATGGGATCCCCCAAAAAAAATTTTAGATGTAATTTTTTTTATTCATAAGTTAGGTGGGCCAATGGGGCCCGACCCCCATTGGCCCAGGCCAACTCCCCCATTCGTACAAGCCTCTCGACTCGAACCCCCTCTCTCTCTCTTCCAGTTCTCGACCCCCCGACCCTCTCTCTCTCTTATGATCTTCTCGACCCCTTATGTCTCTTTCTTGCCCTGTTCGCCCACCACATTGCCCACTGCTGCAGCCCACACCACACAGTCCACACGCACCGCACGCGGCCACGCCGCTGGCCCACTGTCTCTACCTCTCTTTCTGGACTCTCAAGTCTCAGCTCTCTCTCAATCTCATAATTCTCATTATTTTTATTTTTGACTGTTTCAATTTTTGTAGGATCCTCGAGATTTTATATTTGAAAATTGTTGGACTTCCAAGCCCTATTATGTCTCTTTATCCAATATTTTCTCTCTACAATTAGATAGAAAAATTCATTTATTTAATATGCTAAAAATGCTTTAGGGTTTAGAATTTTGTGATTTGTGAAATTGTTAGAGGATGAGATTGAATTGGTTTGTGAAATTATTGAAGGATGAGATTGAATTGGTTTGGATATTTGTGGTTTGTGAAATTGTTGGAGGATGAGATTGAATTGGTTTGGAATTTTGGTATATGTGATTTGTGAAACTGTTTATTTGAATTGGTTTGTGAATTGTTTTCATTTTTGAGTTGGCATTGGTCTTACCAGTTGCGACTGCAACCGTTGAAATAATATTTTCTGCGATGAAGATCATTAAGAGTTATTTACGTAATAGTGTACATCGAGCAAGAAGTTTTTAAAACTATTGAGAACGAAAACCATTTTGTAACATTTTCAGAAGATGCAAAAATGTAAAATGTAATTGTCATCTCTCAGTCGTAGTACATAGTACGATACATGTATTCTAATATTTTTAATACTTTTAGTCTTTAATTTTCGATATTGTAACTCTAAGACAATTTTTTGCATTACAAAGAAAAAAAATCTTTTTATTTCGCGTTTAAAGTTCGACCCCCATAAATTTTGATCCTAGATCTGCCACTAGTTCTCCTTTCCACACAATCAGGATAATATTCCTTGGTTTCTTAGCATTGCATGAGGCTATATATTCTCTGTGTGTACGAGCATTAATGATCAATGAAGATGGAATGATTTGGATCTGTTACACAGGCGGAGGGAGGGGGGTGAACCGGGGCCATGGCCCCGGTTGGCTTCCCCCAAAAATTTTTTTTACATGTATTTTGTTATTTTTTATTTATTTTTATTATGTTTGCCCCCCTTGGCCAAATAAAAATTATGTTTTGCCCCCCTTGCCTACCTAGATTAATCAGCCTGCCCCCCTTAAAACCCTAGCAGCCCAATACCTCAAAATCAAATTAAAAGAATAAGCAGAGAGATATTTATTTATGTCAAAACTTGAAATCCTACATTAACTTGTCGACGTTGTCGTGAATTTTGCGACGAATATTTCATATACTTCTCCTGAGTCATGATAATCGTTGTGTGTTGTAATCATTGAAATAGATGTTTTCACTATTCTAGTACTGCTTGTTTTTTGTTCTTTTGCCTTTTATGTTGGACTTGGTTGAGAATTTGGATATCGCAAATACTGAGAAAGGGGGTGGTGTGCTCTTGTTGGATAAGTGATAATTCAATTATTCAAGTGTGTTGCGTGTCCATCTTTACTTACTAGAGAATCATTGGTTATATCATTTTATTGTCACTATCATCATCTAACTTTACATGTCTTACTTCTCCACAATTTATGAAAATCCAAAGTTGAAGTAAGACTCATTTTCATCTATCTTTTGTTTGTTTAGGTCTGATTTTTCATAGCCCATGATATTAACTTGTTTTTAATTGTCTTTCTCTAAAGGTGTAACTTCTTTTCCATTGTAATTTGTGACGTTTGGATCAAGTTATAAATCTATTTCTTCAAAATTTTAGCCATTAATTTAGCCAGGTAATGGGCACTTTGAACTACGATTTTTCTGTTTTCTCATTTTGTAAGGGGAGTAGAATAGTTATTTGGATGTTAAAATTGAACTTTTTGTCCAAATTTTTTTTTCTATTATCATTTACCAAGTATGTATTTCCTCCTTGCAATTTCGGGTTATTTTAATATTGATAGAGATTCCACTCTTGAGAAGCCCGTGTTCAATGGTACTGTCACACTAAAAAAAACTATAGCAAGGGTGAAAAGTATTTTTATGCCATTGGAACCTGGATTCTTTTTGAACTTTGGATAATTTGGCTTCTTTTTCCAATATGCTTCGTTTTGCTATTGTTTCTTTCAAGAATAATAGAAATACAATAATTGTTTATTTTTCTCATTTATGTGTTATGTTTTCTTTTTACATATCCCAACAAATTCAGCAGGACTTATTGAGCATAGGGCACATCCTTTCTAGCAACAAAAATAAGTACTTCATTTATGGAAGTAAAAAGTTATATTGCTGAAAATATTTTATTTCATTTGTGTTTTGTTTTACAAAGAATATATATATAAAAATACTTTTGTTTGTGTGATTAGTTGGTGCTCTATTGGTGTCTTGAACAACAAGAATTTAATCTTTAATGTCACCTCTCAGTATCAGCAAATAGTACGGTACGTGTATTTCAATATTTTTAGTGTTTTTAGTCCTTAATTTTTTTTATTTATACTTTTGAGACTTTTTTTGCATTAAGTAGTAAAAAAAATTTTTTTTGTCATTTTTCCTTAAAAAGTTTGCCCCCCATTAATTAGGTTTCTGGCTCCGCCACTGATCTGTTATCTCGTTATTTTCTCAACTTTATTAGAGGTCATCACTAATTCGGCCGGGTGGGATTTCGGCGCACCAACAACAAAGACCTGTCCAATCATCTCTTTGACCGCCCTCTAGCCCAACTAGCCAGCCATCCACTTCACAACTGAGTAGCCTCCCCCCTCATAAGTTTTCATTTATGGATTTTCAACGCTTCATAAAACTTCCTCAGTTGTGGGATAATTATCCTTTCATGTGGCTCTCTCCTGTGTATTGTGTTCTCTGACCTTCTGCTCATATATGACATTATTCTTTTCCCCAAATAAAATCCTTAGTTACATTATCGGTTTACTAATGAAGTTTCAGTTTGATTTTTGTTTTACCGAGACGCTAAAATTGGAGTTTCATTCTTACCTAGGATGGACTGGATTTGGCTTGTTGTGGCTGAAGCCGAAAGCGTACCTAACACAAAATCGATGACTGTTTAAAGTTCTTCTGAATTTTCACTTTGATGCTTCTATTGTTTTCCCTACCGCGGGATTACCATTACTGTTGGTTTGTTTTAGATTTTTTTTCAATTTTTCAATAACACAAGAAGTTCCCACAAGAATTTGGTAACTATGCACCTGGTCCAATCCACTTTGGATACTTAACTGATTGTTGTGAAATAAAGACGATATGGCTATTGGTGACTTTATACTGTTTACGAAAAGAGTGCTGGTAGATCTTGTCCATGGGTTGCTTGTTTATGCTTTTTGTAAGTTGTGGTTTTTCGGGGAAAATATGACGTGAAAAGTACATTTCATGCCTGTTTTGTAGGTTTTTCACTTTCTTCAAATTTTGGTATCTTAGATTCTGCCTTGGTTCCGTTTTGATACTCTGATGTTGGGTTGTTGGTTGTTTTAATTGTTGGTTGTTTGCATCCAGATACATGATTATTTCAAGGCATCAGACAGGACCGCCAGTCCTTTACACTTTGGTATTGTTTGTAGTTCTATTCATGTAACCTGCTTATTGTGTTAGATTATGTGTACCTTCTTAATCAATCAATCCTCAAAGTTGAGGCCCTATAATAAATAGAAAATAGGTTTTACATCCACTTGGTTGGTAGTGTCATCTTTCATAGGAGTTAGCATTCACTTGGTGACTTTGGCAATGTTCATTGTGGTGCAATTTGTATTGGTGGTTGGTGATGAGATTCAATCCATAACTTAATGGAAGCTATGATCTAAGAAGGAAATTCATATTGGATGAAAAAAGGACAAATTCACTTGTAAAACACCTGCAATGAAGAGGAACATGAGATCCTATGAAATGCAATTCGTATTGTGGAATTATGAAGGAAATTCATATTGGTGATGGTCTTGATCAATTCCTTACCCAATTTGAAGCAGCTGTAGACAGCGAGTTCCCACATTACCAGGTCTGATGGTTTTCTATGCATTTCTTTGTTCAAACCACCTCCTGTATTGTGAATACAATTGTGCATTATATTTGTTGGTAGTCACTGAAGTATTATGTTATGCATGAATGCATGTTATCTTAATTTTTTTTTAGCTTTGGGAGATGATTTTAGTTTATAGTATTATGCATGCTAATGCATGTTTGCAATTGCAACCAATAATTTTTCAATATTACAATTGCAGCCAATATTTAGTTTGAAGTGTTCTTTGCCTCTGAGCTTGTGTTGTCTCTGTATGTATAAAATGTTGTTCAAGTAATTTATGCCACATGCAATTGTCTCTATTGTCTTATTTCATGAGGTGAGCTTGGATACATATGCAATGTCAACTACAAATCAACTTGTGGGTCTTCTAAACTGTACCATGAGTTCATTTATTAGTATTCTTTTGTCTTTATGTTTCTCATTTTAAGTCTTGCCGCAAAATATATAGTTGTTTACAGCCTTATATACAAGTAGGTATTTTGTTTACATAAATCTTTTGTTTATTTCTATTTCTCATGTGATATTTGTTTTCAATTACAAGAATTCAAGAGGACGTTGATGTGTAAAAGGAGGAAGATTTTAATTGGTTATTGCTTTATTGTGTTGTATTTGAATATTTTAGCTGGTCCTTACTTATTGTTATTTTTTATTAGAAACTTGTTACTTTTAGATGACATGTAGAGATTCTTGTGTTTTTTGTAAAATATTATTAATCAATGATGTAGTATATTTTTTTATTATCCTTATTCTTTAAATTTTTACATCCAACAAATTATGATTATTAAAATAAATTTGTATTACCGATTAAAAAAGCATGTATAGGAAAATATAGCAAAAATTAGTGTTGGTTTAAAAATGTTGGCATATTCAAAAACAATTGAGCTGACCTATAGCGGCGGTCACTGATCGCTGTTGTAGATGTTTTAAATTTTGAAAATTTACCTACAGCAACGTTTTTAACAAACGTCGCTAACAAAACGTTATTGTAAATTAGGAGAAACGCCAGCATTTTATACAGGGAAAATTTCAACGTTTTCAAAAAGCCGCAAGAAAAGTGTTGTTGGAAATCAAAAGAAACGCCAACGTTTTTATAAACGCTGCTAAAAAAACTGTTGTAGTAAGCTGGGAATTACCAGCGGTTAGAAAACGCCGCTAAGTGACCGCTGTTATAAGGTAGGGAATCACCATTGTTTCTGAAAAACGTTGTTGAAGACATTTCCCAACGGAGAAATGACAGCGGTCGGAAAATGCTGGTAAAAAATCGCCAGTAAAAGCTTAGATGCGCTTTTTGGGCTTTTGCCAGCGATTTTCCGACATAAGCTTTAGGACTCCTTATCTTACCTGTGTCCTGAAGCCTCTTGGATCCTTATCTTACCTAGAGTCCTTATCATTATAAGAGGAGGATGCTAGAGTTCTAAAGGGAGTCCAACGGTATGAGATTCAGGACTTCTTGTCTAACCTGGAGTTTTGAAACATCTTGAATCCTTATCTTTCTTAGAGTTCTTGAGAGATTAACTTAAGCTTATATGGGTTGAGGGCCTAGAATTCGCCTGTAACCTTGGATGAGACTGCAGATGAGCTCGTATGTTTCAATGGGCTAGGCCGGTCATATTATGGCCCATCACTTATTATCATGAAACTGTTGACAATGGACAAAGTTTACCGATTGCTATATAAATTCGCCATCGAATTATTGGCAACAGAGTGAGCTGGTGCTGAATTGAAATTGCCAAGCTAATGTCACCATGAGGCATCAGACATTTGCAAAAGTGAGGTAATTTTAGTACCTAAGTTTGATGTGAGAAATCCAGAATTTGTTGTTAGTGAGCTGATTTTAGTACCTAAGTTTTACGTGAGAAAATTGCTTTATCTGCTCAACAAATTCTGGATTTCTCAGATCACCACCCAATATGTGGTTGATTATAACTGTTCCAGCTCTGCTTAACACCGACTAAAAGATAGTGATTTGGTAGACTAAAATTTGCTGGGCGGCTGGCGGCTGGCGGCTGCTATTGGGCATTGTATTTTAAGGGGATATGGATGTTGATAGGCGTATGTCCAACTGAATCATCGCTAACCGGCCATATTTAAAGAAAACCAAATCTTTTAAAAATTGCTAAAGAGTAAATATCACAATAGATCTAACCACGAGGACGACCTTCTTCAATGGGTCATTCTTTCCTTGTGTAGTGTGCAAGGGTAAGCTAAGAACTTACTTTGCGTAACAGTAAGGTTCGAATCCACATACCTTTCCAAATGAAAAAAATGAAGGGTTAAATGCATTTTTTACTCATGAATTACTCATTATTTTGCAGTACTTTATACCATAAACTACCATGTTTGGGATATTACATATTCAAACTACCCATTCAAATCACATTGCACCTTCTATCTATTTCTTATATCAAATTAAATGAAAAATTACATTATATTCTTAAAAAAGTCAAATAATATGTTGCTGGTAAACTTAGAGAAAAAAAAAGTTACTTATAAGGACATGATTGTCTTTAAAAAAAATCAATTTTCATCTAAATTGATAGAAAAATTAGACGAATAATATAATGTATTAAAGATTGATAATTAGCTTAAAATATAAAGTATAAATTATTATTAAATGAAAAAAAAAAAAAAAAACACAGCGAGGAAGCTATACACTAGACACATGATCCATCACTTGGCAACAGAAAAAGGTTACGTGGGATCTATGTTGCGCTACCAATAACAAATGCCCTTAAAAGGAAGTTGATGAGGTGGTCATCGTTAGATGAGGATGACTTAATTGCCCCTGCAATTCGGAGAGAAAGTGAGAGAGGGGGTGTAGATTGGAGACTCCGAATTGCCATCCGAATTGCAGGGGACACCGGTCTGTCTATGGCGGGTTATATATCAATCATCTTTGTCTTTAGTTATATATTTCGAGGGACGAGGGACGAGAATCCTCTACAATACTTGGGGCATTGCACAAGGTCCAATTCTTAAAATTTGAGCCGTTCATTTCAAGTACTAGGCCTACTATTTAACTCATTTTCTGTTCAAAATCTGGGCGTATTTTTTACATTTTTTTGTTGTCTTTGGACTAGTTCCCTATGACTACGTTCTGTTCGATTTAATTCCTAGTACAATTCCAAAATCTATGTCCTGCTTGTCTGTTCTGTCGGTGCTTCGAGAAAACATCAACGCGAATTCTAAGCTCAAAATAAGAATCCAGCTCTGAAAAAGGATGCAGCCGACTAGACGTACTCGTCAAACTCTATCTTGTGGACTTTTTTCTAACACCATATGGCTTTTCTGTTCTGTGGTGGAAATTGCCTGAACCGTCAAGTGGTAATCAAAATCAGACACAAACTTTCTTGGTCGACCTCACGATCATGGTGATGCTTGTCTGTACTCCAATCCCTATCATTTTGTAGTTAACCTACTAAAACGCTATATCCACTGGTATAGAAGTCAGCACGTGATGCTAAGCTAGCAGCCACTGCACATTTCTTGCTGAATTGGATGGAGATGTACATCTAAGTCTGCGTTTGCACCAAATATTTCACAAAATATTTCACCAACTCCCAATAAAATACTACAATATAATTTCTCTCTCCCATCAAAAAATATAAAAAAAATTACAAAAAATATAAAAAATTATCTCTCTTCACTTTTTCACTAAACCTAATACCAAAAATTTTACAACACAAACATGTTTAAGCTTGCTTAGAAAAAAAAGAGAGCACACTGACAGCCTGACAACTTATACAGTACAAAATTAGTTAAAATAATAGATTATGATCTTCTGTAATTTTTTGTCCGAATTACATTGTGTAATTTAGAGAGAGACAATAGTTAGACTTCACACTATTTAATATTGTCCATGTAAAATTTCAAACAACATGGACCTTACAATAGGGTTCAATTGTTGTGTCTATCTTATTAGAAATAATATCATAATCAAAATATAAGATTTAATATGATATTATCACGATATTAACGTTTTAGTTTTAGTGTAAGATATTATCAAGATCTCAAAGATTCAAATTTAAATATAAAATATTTTTTTATCATACTTTTTATACTTTCTCAGTAAATAGAGACATTAAATTGTACTGTTTGTGAATTCATAACACAAAATACAACGGATTTTAATCATAGATATCGAACCATTTAAATCTGTATTTTTTATTATTATTTCTCTTTATTGTAATTTTTTTCTTCATGTCTCTCTAAATTGCACCAAGAAATTGCAAAGGATTCTAATTTTATACGAATACGTAACTGAGTAAGATTTGCACATTCTCCCCTCGTTTTTGTCCATGTTCGGTTAACTTAGCTTGATGTGTTAGTGTTTGAAGTTTTAAAAGTATTATTAATTTTTAATTTGAGAGAAAAAATACATATTCACCTCTTTCGATGTTAATAGGGTGGTCTAAACTGGATTTTTGAGAATGATAGCAAAATTTATGGCCTATGATTAGAATTACAGTAACCCTGTCCCACGTCTCCCAGGGTCAACAGTCTTTATGTCGGAGCAACTACTACCCAGAGCTTTGTTTTGACCCCCTTTAGGGGCTTTTTGGTTTTGAATAAAGATCGTTGTTTATATATATATATATATATATAATTGAGTCTATGGAAACATAGGCAGCCTTTAGAATTCATTACCAATCTAGTCCCTGCTTGCTGGGAGGGCCAAAAACAGTCTTCAATGTACAACGTGACAGAATAAGTTGCAAGTCAAAACTGGAATAAACAATTTTGCTATTTTGTTTTATAATTTTATTTGTGCAGAAATATCAATACAGTAAAAATAACCCTGGTTTACTGGTTTGTCTCTTAATGTCACAAACTTTAATGGACAGTTTTGTGGGTTCTCCCAAGAGCAAAACCCTGAGTTTCCCTTTTTAGTTCCTTATTTGCCACAGTTCATCCATGCTCCAATCATTATCAGCCCAGTTTCTTTCTGCAGCGGGGTAATTGCTAATCGAATTCTCAACACTTCCCAGTGCCGGCAGAGTTTCCAGGTTGAAGGCTTCCATATCATAGTTACTGTTGTCAGCAAAGTAGCAACCCTGTACAAATGCCTCGTAGTCATTGTTAACCATGGCATGAAATGGACTGGTTGGATTTTCTGGAAGTTGAGATATTCGAGAGACATCCAATGACTCCGATGAGGAAATGGATGAATTGGTGCAGTTCTCTGAGTCTGGATACTGCTCATGGTGATCCAACAAACTCTGTGTTGTTTCAGTCAAGTTATAAAGAGGTCCTTGTCCAGGAACTTGTGTTGGTGCTGGTGCTGGTGCCGCTGAATGTTCATAGCCATCATCAAGAGGCTGAACGATTGCCGAGCTTTGCAGTAACATGCCTGGAGAAGATGAGTCCTCTATCTTCTGAAGCAACCTCGGCATCCAAAAGCACCGAATGATATCTTGAAATGTGCTACTATTAGTATCGATCTTAAAAAGCCGTGCTTGTTTCTGCACCCGAGTTCTCCAATAATTCTTGATTTCGTTGTCTGTTCTTCCAGGCAGATGCTGTGCAATCTTTGACCACCTAAAGGTAGAAGAGAACCACTATGAAGAAGAAGACATTTTACCATAATTTACATCTAACTTGTATATTAGCATATAAAGAGTGACCATGGCCGTCAAGAACAGAACTGCAATCAAATTGGGCAGAACAACATGCAGACTATATGATCTACCCAAAGAATATTCCAACAGCATGCAGACTGTATTAATATGATCTACCCAAATAATATCTTTTTTCTGATAGTCTAGTTTACTTGTTTCACAAGAACATGATAATCACCTATTACCCCACTTGGAGTGGAGTTCGAGAATCACAAGCTGCTCTTGAGGGGTAAGATTTCCGCGCTTCACATCTGGTTTTAGGTAATTTAGCCATCTCAATCTGCAGCTCTTGCCAGTTCTCCTCAATCCTTAAACAGAGAAGAAAAAAGGTTACTCATGAATCCATGATAATATCTAAATGCTGTACAGCTAGTGCCGGATTGCATAGAAATAGTTTAGATTACCTGAACGTTTTGCCAGCAAATTCCAACGGCCCTCGCCGTGATGAGAAATGTAGTGAATGAGCAGAGTGTCTTCTTCAAGAGTCCATGGCCCTCTTCGGAGCTCACTGTCATCTTCACTAGTACTAATTGTGCTCTTACTAGAATTGGTCATGGAGATTCTTATTAACACAGTCCACCAAAACCATGTATCTAAGCATCTAAGGATGTCTTTTGTGTCTCGAAGATGAAATGAAGCAAATGACAAGCCACACCAACATTTATATGTTCAAAGGTTCAAGCTTTCACATTCTGTTGTTACCTTTATTTTCATTTTTGCTTTTATTCTTTTTACAATGGGGTCAAAATGGTACATTGCTCCTTGGCAGCAACTTTTTTTTTCCTGGTTCTTTTCTTCTTGGTTAATCTAACCAGCAACTTGTCAAAAGTAGTTTCAGAAGAAATATTCTAAGATGCAATTTCCATTCACTTTCCAAGAAGCCTTAAATGGGAGTACTGGGGAACAATGAATGTTTTGTATATTGGTCTATTTTATTCTTATTTTTGTCTAAGCTGGAGGAAATATAAACACCTTGTCGCTTGAGCTGAACTCCAAGATCAATATTAGAATAATGGTTGCATGTATATCAAAAGGGTATAAACAAAAAAACATTTAAGGGTTTTATGAACATGCGATTTGACCAAAAAGTAACATATGATTTGTTGCCAAGAGTTCTACTCTTCTTGTTTTGTTTTTGTAAATAAGAGTTATACTCTTCTACTCAAAGATGATCTTGTCTATTAACTGCGGGACCCTGATAGGTAAAGTCAAAAAATGAGGGAGAGAAAGGAAAGGAAAAGTTTTCTTGAAAATGAAATTAAAGCGAGTTTTTGGGTAATGATTCATTCAGTTCTCCATGACTTTTTCTTCCTAGTTTTTCTAATATGCTAAAGGAAACGTGCTTGACTGAACAAAATATTGTTTATATTATAATCTACTAGAAAACGTGGAGTTCTTGGGGTTTGCCTAGTGAGGGGCGGCATTTTGAGCTTGCTTGGAATATTAGAACATGACACTTTTTTGTTTTGCTCTCGGTTGTCATATGATGTCTGCTATGCACCAGAACAGTGCCACCCCCAATGCGGTACCTGTTTCTCCTAACCCCATCTGTGCTCAAGAGAAAGATAAAAAAGAGATTGCATTGAAAAGTCTGCTAAGTTTGTCAGTGCTGCTAAGTTTGACTCTGAAGTGCACATTTCTGACATATTATTTATCAATCTTTCTGTTGAGAGTGGAAAAAGAATAAGGGCGGTGCATGGTTGGATGGAAACCTTTCTTTCCTTCTGGTAGTGTTTCATCCTTTGTGAAGGATCAGCCAAAAAAGGGTTAGACTGATAATAGAATGAAATATGAATGATTACATGGGCTGGCATAAATGGGGAAAGTTTTCATGCCAGAAGAGCATCGTAACTATCAATTATTGGGTGATTTGAGAGCCTCACAACTTGAATGTAGAAGCAAACACCAATTTCAATGTGATTGACAAGTGGTAGGAACTCAGGAAGCATACGCTTAGAACCCATGAAGTTCTAAAGGTATGCTTCCTATACTCCATGTATGGGCTGCAGAGCAAACCAATGGACTAAAATGATGTATACTAGAAGTCCATTCTTCAAGTATGTCATACGAAGAGATTTTGAACCTGTGACCTTATTTTTCTTATCAAACAGGTCTTGTCATCTAGATCAAGTCCATTAGTCCAATAATATATATGTCATCCAAACTATTTGCAGATAGACGAACTTATAGGGTGCAGGTGCAAGCAGTAGGCAGTGGTTGCAGATACCAGGATAAAGAACTTCGTTTTCACTATCAACGCGGTAGATCTGTACACCTGCAGCAGACTATGTTTTTGTTTTATGTTAAATCATATGCAAACTTGTTCTGTACGCAAATATCCATTGTCCATTATATAAGCTTCAATTCTTCTTCGTCTTCTTCTTCTATCTGTACTAACAAAAAAACCATACTAAGTGCCAAGTTCTGGGTTTTGATTTGACAAAATCCTTCATTTTAAGGTGTTTGAATTGCCATGCTTCAATCCCTACAGTAACCGTGATAACGCTTAGTAGACATGGACAAAATCAAGACAAGTAGAACCTAAGCAACAAGAAAGGTAGGAGGTCATACTTTAATAACAAATCGTCCATAACAGTACAAATATTTGAATAAGAAAGAGGCTGCAGAGAAGACAATAATGATAATGATAACGAAGATGTCAGAGGTTTAAGGATAACAATGGCAGAGGGGGAAGTGTTTCTAAATGACAAATTGGCGATAAGACGATAACGATGAAGATGACAAGGCGTGATTAACGGTGAGTTCCATAATTGTAACGGAGGAAAAATACATGTCACATCATAGAAAAGTATATACCAGAAATAATTGCATAAGGGCCAGCTTGCCTTATGTACCGTTTGGCAGATTGGGTGTATTGATGAGTATTTTTCCCTTTGCCATATGATTGCACCATGTATCTCTTTCCCGGATGTCCAAAATTCACATACTCGTGGTCTTGGGTCTTCAAAACCTTCCTTGGACTATTAAGCTTATAGGTCAAATGACGGTAAATTCGCACGTCAGGTTGTGTAGTTTTCTTGATCATGATTTACATGGCCAGATCATCTTGATTAGCCTTTTGGGAGCACCAAATCTTTGGAAAATTCAGCAATTCATGGTGATTAAACTATCCGTTGGCTTGAAATTGGACTTCCCAAGTTTCAAGAAATCAATTTGATTCTATCATCTTACAGAGGGTGTAAAAGAAATGAGCTTGTACACATTCTGTTCGCTCTATTATCAATCCAGAAACTGAGATTTCTCAACTTGATTATCTGTATAATGAAGATTGAAGGGTTCATTAGGAAGACAGCATAAGAGATTATCACAAGCCTTGTGTTGGAGCCCAACCACAAACTTCACGTCGAAGTTTTCTGTGGTAAGGCTTGGAAGCGGGCATGCACCAGAATGTGCTGCTGCTTGTTGGGTTGCTTTGTTGTTTTTTTTTTGTTTGCAATGGCGCTAACAGGAGGAATGGTAGATGGTTGCCCTGGATGACGCTTCTTTGTAGCTTCTCTTTCATCGAAGCTGAGGAAATAGAAATCAATCCCGCCTACAACGAGTTTTCTTACAACATTTTTATATGATTTTTTTCCAAACCTGCTAAACAGGGATGAACTAGGCCTACATTCTTGGAGGGGCTAGTGATACAAAAAAAACATATATATTTTAGGGGGCCAAAATGTTACAAAAACATGTGAAAGCTGCCAAAAAAAAAAACGTTTACAAAAACATGATGGTCCAAAAGTTTGAAAAAAAGCCCCCTTAGCGTTGTAGTTTTGACTGCTCTTATAATAACAATAATAATGGTAACAACAATTAAAAAAAATGCTTAATTGTCTTAATGGACCATCACAATATTTTGGATCAAGTAATCTCCTCTCAACTCATAGTATGCATATATTGACTCATATACATCATGTGTAATTATATGAACACACATTATATAATCATTTAGAAAGCAACCAACATCAAGATTCAATAGATAATGAACGTTCACACAAGATTCAAGATATTTTTGGCCTGATTGACCCGGTTGGTTGGTTGTTTTTATTTTTGAACAAGTAAACAACCAAACCATTCATAACAATTTCATGGCAAATGTGCTTCACGACATTAATTGGGATGATGGATTCTCTCCTTAAGCTAAGGTGAGAATTACTAGAGGAACTTTCAAGAAATATGACATCAAAGAAACACAAAATAAGACAAACCATTACAAATAAAAAACGACTTCCGAAGACTTCCGAAGAGATCAATATTCAATAAAGACTTCGCAGCTAATTTGGCCAAAACTTCTAATGGGATCAATATTTTATAATAAAAAAAACATCCTCCTAAAGGGGAAAGAGTAAGAAAATGCATATAAAAAGGGGTCGTCCTCCTAAAATCTGTACCATGAGTTTTTATATGAGAGCCGTCCTATGAATTCCCGCGTAAGGGAAGCGGATAGGTAGTACTATGGAAGAGACGGATTGCGGCTATCCTTTAGTCACCTTGAACTCTGTTTTTCGGCACGTCTTGTCTTAGCTGCAGCAAATTCTGGAATCGGCGTTGTATAACGTGTGCAAAGGAGAACTTGACACGGTAGGCTTCGTAGGGGCGATAACTTATAACTGGGACGCTTCTTAAGACTACCGCCCAAATGGACTCCTTTGGTGGACTAGATACTTGCCCAATCTGCCCGGATCCTTTGGGCTTATTCTCAAAGCTCTGAGCTTCTGGTTTAGGCTAACTATATGCCTTTTTCGAGTTTCTTTTGATAAGGCCTTCTTCTTACTCACTGTCTCGAAGTGGACCAAATAGATCAATTATTTCTTATTTATCAGTAAATAATATCAACTAGATCAACATAGTTAATCATAATATTTCGAAAATTCCAACAGCCAATTATTATATCAAGTTATTTTCAGACGTCGTAACATGTTCATTATTATGGCGGTCCAAAACAACACTTACTTCCACGCACTATGGCGATTTTAGGAGCTGCCCTTAGTTCTACAAACTAAAGTGGTTTCTCACTGCTGCTACTGCAGATATATTTTGGCCTTAAACAGATCAATTCTTTCCGGATCGAATTCTAGGCTGGATGCTAATCTATGTTTTGGACTGTTCTCGATCTTGAGATTCTCCTTTGATACGGTGAGTGGCAATCTTGCCACAAAAAGGGACGACAGAGTTGTTTTGTTTAAACAAAATCTGCCCCCACCAACTTTTTTTTTAGGCAAATTGAAGTAGCAGGACTAAGCCTGCCAGGTGAGGGATTCGACCCCGGATCTACCCTCTCCAAAGAGAGGCGATACCATCGAGTTAAAGCTCATTGGCCTGCCCCCACCAATTTGAATGCAAATTCATTTTAGGATACAGAGTATCTTGGATTAGAAACTGTATATTTACCTACAATGCACAAATTAGGACTGGACTTTTCGAGTTTCATCTGACCCGAATAAATCGAGGCAAGGTAAAAACAAACCCGACCATGACCCCGAGCTGACCCAAGCATAATGGATTCGGCTCGGGCTCGAGCTTGTTTAGGCTTTTTTTTAACATTATAGTCCAGGCCCAGTGTGTTCTGGGCTCATTTTTTTTTTGCCAAGAACGTTTTGGGCTATATTTCTAGAGGATTGCATAGAATTATAATATTCACGTCGGATTCGATTTTTTCGGAATGCACTTCACAACTCGAACCAAACCCGAAAAGGTCAGAATATTTGATCAGGTCTAGGTCAGAATGGTTCTACTCATCAGGTCTAATATTTGATCCGACCCAGACCTAAGCCGACCCGAATAGGTCAGAATGGTTCTACTCATCAGGTCTAATATTTGATCCGACCCAGACCTAAGCCGACCCGAATAGTCAGAATGGTTCTACTCATCAGGTCTAGAATTTTTTGAACATCCCTAGCACAAAATAAAAGATGAGCCTCGAATATTTGATACTTTCTATTTTGAAAACCTTGAATACTCGGTACTTTCTATTTCGGTACAACTGTGAAAAAATGTTGGGGAGATCATTTACATGTCACAATTTACCATGAGTTAATTACCTCTTTACAACTGATGGCAGCTCACTTAAAATTGGAGTGATCAAAATTTTAGCTTATGAGAATTAGTGAAAAAGTCAAGAGATATTATTTGAATGAATTGTTTATATTTATTGTAATAGATGATTTGTAGTTATTTTATTAAGTCAAAATTATAAAATGACCAAATATTTTTGGGAGGTAAATACCACCTAATTATGGTTTGACCTAGTAACCATCCCGATCTAAAATATCAGTCAATCCAAACGTGGAATCAACATCTAAACTCAAAAAAATTAAAATCAAACCGTTTGATGAAACCAAAAAATGATTGCGTAGACCCTTTCTCCGATGCTTCCATATATGTGCCAAACGTACCATACACTACAATTAATCTAGCTGCGTACTGAAGCAAATGCTTGTAGATTGCCAATAGCCACCATACGCTGCAATTTTAGTTTTGCATTAAAACAAATACTCCTACATTGTCAACACTTATAAATGCTTTCGCGTCTTTCTTTTTTCTTTTTTAGCTTTTCCCCGTAGTACTCTCCCCCAATAACAAATTTCCTCAAAAAGTTGCACATTCTCGAAATACAAATATCATCAGTGCCGGACGCAGGGGTATCGAACCGTGCGTCAGCTACACATTACTTGGCCAAACAAAATTTTTATACTTGTTTTATTTATTTATTTTTTTCTTAAGTTGGCTAGTTCCGATACCCATTAAATCGAAATCCGATATCCATTAAGTCCAGGCCAACTAAACTTAATGGGTATCAGATCTAAAATAATTTTTCTTCCACATTGATTATGCTCCTAGTGCTACATAATAACTGACAATTATTAAGATTTTTTGTTTTCCATCAATTTCAAGTTCTTCAACTGAGGGGTAACTTCCTGCCATTTTGCTAAATTTATGTTAGTAAAAAATTATTTACTCTTTGCTCCTAATTTTTCACAATCAATATCATTTCATTTCTTTCTCCATATGTTGATTTGTTTCTTCATTTTTATTAGAGACCTTGAAAAATATTGTGTTTGTTTAGGATCCTTGTATATGCCAATCTAAAGTTATGACAACTTTTGGGATATGTTTATCTAAGGAACTCTTTTACTAAATCTTGTTTATCCTGAAAATTTTATTTTTATTATTCAGATCATGATTTGTCATCAATTGTTGCTTTGAGTGTGGAAGTTGCTTTAGAGAATGTGAATATCTTTCAATTCCAAATCCATAGAACCTAGAGAAAGTAAATTACAAATGCATCCCCAGTAACCTTTTGTAAAAAAAAGGGGGGGGAAAGACAGACCCCAGTTGTGGTAGTAACAAAAAAATGTAAGAAAGACAACCCCTAGTGGCATCAAGACATCAACCATCAGAATCATCTGTAATTTGTTCTAAAGTTTTAGAATTAAGTAGGGAATTAACTTGAATTAGATCATCAAGAGTTATTTGCGTAATAGGATAAGAGATAACTGGATGAATGATTACATGTTAGTGTACATCGACCAAAAACTTTTTAAAACTATTGAGAACAAAGTTATTTTGCAATATTTTCAGAAGATGCAAACTCGTAGAATCCAATTGTTACCTCTCAGTCGCAGTATATATTACGGTATATATATTCCAATACTTTTAATACTTTTGGTCATTAATTTTCGACATAGTAACTCTAAGACAATGTTTTGCGTAAGGAAACTTTTTTGTTATTTCTCTTTTAAAGTTCGACACCCATAAATTTTAATCCTGGTTCCGTCAATGAATATCATTATATTGAAAAACATTAAAACACTCGTGGGAGCAAATGCTCGGAACATAATACCCGAAGAATGATTTTATTGTCGAAATACATCAAATAGATTTCAATCAATTTACATCACTGTGGCAACGCATAGCTCAAGCCGCCATGAAAATTGTATAGGAACTAATCCGATCAGACCCTAATTCTACCCTAACTATAATATCTCCATATCAACATGGAGAACCACAACAATCCTTTGAAGTTCAAACCATCACTCTCATAGGACAAAAAGCTGTTGCCTCAATCGCAGTCGTGCCGGCAAGTCCAGCATACCCAAAAAAAAAAAAAAAACAAAGGAAATGAAAGGAAATTAATTTGGATGACCATAACTTTGAGACTTCTAGCTCTCTTAAATACGGAAAGCACCACGTTCTCTTAAGTGAGTTAGGTCTTACACTTTATTGTCAAAACTAGGCTTTGTTAGGGTAATGATGAATTCATAGATCCCCAAAGCTGACAGCGTAGCAAGATCAAGGAAATCTGAACCACAAGCAGCACTAAACTTTCGGAGATTTCCAATGATCAGAAAGTGGAAAATCACGATGTACTATTAGATGAGTTTGGTCTTACATTAAACTCTCGAACAAGAACTTCCGAGGGTTTTGAATTATTAGACCAAAATGCTCTTGAAAGGAGCAGAACATCAATGATTAATGTTACTATATGAGCATCAGAAACCTTATATATATATATATGAAAATGTCAAACCATATCATTGTGGGAAGGAAATCTTTAACTTTTCAATGCCTATATATTTTGTTTGGACTTCAAAACCCTAGGAATATAGGCCGTTAAGTGAAATTGAATGAAAATTGCCATATACCAAACAAACATCCCAAATGCAATAATCCTATGAGAAAATTGGAATCTACCCCCCCCCCCCCTTTTGAATCACTTGAATGCAACTCTATCCTTGACAAAATCTTGTCCATCTTCAACTATGCCTGAAAATGTCAAATTTGCTTTTCAACACCTTTGAAATCATTACAAGTCTCAATTTTACCCGGTAAATCAATGTCGGACTTGTTTTTATATAATTATTTACCTATTACTTCTCCTCTCCAACACTATGTGGGACTCGAGGTGTCATACTGGGTGATTACGAGTTTTCAGCAAAGAAAACTGCAAATTAAAACAATGGCAAAAAAACAAACCATTTCAACCGAGAGTTTTAGGCACTAAACAAAATTGGACAATGCTCGAGTGCAGAGTAGTGAACTGTGCATCTGAAAATAGTGAAAGTTATTTAGGATATAACTTGCAGAGCGTACATGCACCCTTTACTTGATGGGATGCTCTGCGTAATTTTATCTCCAAATGCAGATCACATCTGTCAAAAGAGTGAGTGGTCTACCTAACAGGAATTGTGTGGTGTCTATCATAATCATGATTGCTGGGCAGACCACCATAGTTACAAAGACCGCAAGAAAACTACCCTTAAGATGGTTGAGATTCATTAAGCTGCATGCCAGCGATAATCGTTACTCTCAAGAGCTTCTCTAAGTTTCAACCCTTTTGCAAAGCTTCGAGGAGTTCCTAAAGCAAAAGCTTCCAATGATTTCTGTATTAGTTGAACAATTACAAGACCTCCATCAAGTGGGCACAAGCTTTTTCTATTTTATTTTTTATTTGAGAGCCGAAAGGTTGTCATGGAATTGGATATATCTCCTGAATAAGGGACCCACCCAGGAAACACAACCACAGAAGCTGAAACTGCCACGTTCTCCTTAAAATCCTTCCTCTTTTTCCTTTTCCTTTCTTTACTAATATATTAGATGATGTTACGCATACTTGAATCTTAATCCTGCACTATAAGTAGCAGTCTCACACAGGCCTCATTATTCATAAAAAACCCAGTTTAAGCCTCTTTAAGAAGCCTGTATTTCAAGATTCCAATGGCTGAATTCCTTGAAGATTTGCAAAGCTTGAGACCCTTATTTCCTGTATCAGATATCGATGCAAACATGGAGATCATAAACCAATATGCAGGACTAAACCCAACAAGTATGCTGACCACCTCAGACCTGGATTTGCAGGGTTTCATGCCTTTTTCTAATGACAATTTCTTTAGCCATCAAACACCAGACAGTGGAAACTTGGCTGAAAATTTTCCCGGTGCTGTCCATCAGTTCAACCAGAATGTTTTGCCTATTGCTCAACCTACAAATGCTGCGGCTGGACATGAATTCCATGAAAAAAGCAAGAGAAAAGCAATGGACAATCCGGAGAACAGCTCGGGAACTTCAAGCACCCCAATTTCAGAACCTGGAATTCAGAGGAGAAATGTAATGTTCTACATATATTATGTTTTCTTGTTCTATTATTCAGCTTGGAAAATGATTTTATAAGATGCATTTGATTTAGATTTAATCGGTCATTTGTTTTGTATGTTTGCAGAGTTCAGGAAGAGGGAAGAGAGTGAAGAGCATTGAGAAGGAAGAAGAGAAACCAAAGGAAGTGGTCCATGTTAGAGCCAGAAGAGGCCAAGCTACTGACAGTCACAGTTTATCAGAAAGGGTAAGTCTATAAACTTACTTCACCCCCAATTTATTCATTGTTACTGAAGCATATGTTAAAAGGAATCATGAGTTTCATGATTGTATCCATATCAAACAGGTTAGAAGAGGAAAGATTAATGAAAGACTCAGATGCTTGCAAGACATTGTTCCTGGATGCTACAAGGTAAAAAAAACAATTTTCTTTCAGAATAAATATCAAAACAGAAGAAAATAAGTGCATTATTCTTTTCTTTTCTTTTTGGTTGACTATCAAACACGAAATTTCTAATATACCAAAATGCTCTGTGGACTTACAGAGCATGCGAATGGCAGTAATGCTGGACGAGATAATTAATTATGTCCAATCCTTACAAAATCAGGTCGAGGTGAGCCAAAATCCTTAATAGTTTTTCTGGTCAACTGAATCCGAATGGGATTTCTTATCCAACACCGACATGGCTTTGAATTTGAATGCAGTTCCTCTCTATGAAGCTTACAGCAGCAAGCTCATATTACGATTTCAACTCAGAGACAGATGCTTTAGAAACAATGCAGGTGCTTCCTCTGGAATTTGATATGCTCAAACCACATATTTGGCTTTCAATGTCAAACATGGGTTCGTTATGGATGACTGACACCGAATATTTTTATGTTGCAGAGGGCCAAGGCGAATGAGGCAAAAGAGTTGGAGAGGTTGATGAAGGAAGGGTATGGAGGACTCGCTTGCTTCCACTCAAATTGGTCCCTTTGACTCCACTTTTGGATGCTACTCACAGCCCAACTACATGAAGATGCTTCGTTTCCCTCTTATGTTCTAATTTAAAAATTATATTTGTCGCCACTTCATGCTGCACAAGCACACGTGGATATTCATACCTGTACAAGTTCTCACACTTTGGGAAATACCTTAATTGAGATTAATAAAATGGCTCATAGTTGGTAGTTTTCGCCAAATAAAATGGCTCATAGTTCTTTGATTCTGGGAATTGCAAGAAGATCAGATCGAAAAAAAAGAAAAATATTCCTGCAATTTGGTGTCATCCGAAGCACCATTAGACATAAAACTAACTTGATTGGACCTCAATGCCATGTGTTGTTCAGTGTTCACAACCATACAAAGTTCGCTTTGAGACATCAAGGTGCTTGACTAATATTGCCGATATGAACTTTGAGCGTGACATGCATTTGAGACAATTAAGAGTACTGCTAATGTTGAAGATGCCTAGCTCCTACAAGTAACATAAATTCAATCAAAACGTTACGTACAGATCTTTCCAACGACCGATTGTTCAAGGATTCTTCGCGTGTTCACATCAACTCTCTGTCGGCATGGCCTGTCAGTTTTTGCTTTGTGCACAAGAATGTTAATTAAGCAAAAGGTCTTGTTCTGGGGATAAATGGATGACCGATACCTCAGAAATGGGGTTCAATACTATGTATACGTTATTCACTCCTTTTAGACGATATACTCACCTTCTGAATTTAAGGTGCAATAGTTTATAAAATGATTCCATCAAGACGATTAAATCCAGATGGATCAAGACAGATGATTAAGATTGAATTCCGACACATGAGCATGCCACCTCAATTAATGATGATAATTATTAATTGAGGTGACACTACAAGAAATTATGGTTTAAGTGACAAAAATTTGGGTGTCAAACCAAATTTTGTCACCTAAACTTAATTTTCATGGCAAAATATTAATTTCGTCACCCAAAACCATTCAGGAACTCCAAAACCGTTCGGACCTGTCACAACATCATTCGGACGTATTGCTGGTGTGACGACATACATGTGTCGCGAATGAGTGAAGAAAAAAACCGTCACAAAAAAAACATAACGTCCAGACTCTCAAGATACCCGTTCGGACTCGACACAGGGTGACAAATTACACATCGTCGTAACTGAGTGACAATTATAATCGTCACAATTTTACACTCCCGTCCGGACTCCTTTGATACACAGTCCGAACGGACATTACCTAACGAATAGTAATCGTCAGGCTAGAGTGACAAATTAAAAATCGTCATGAATACATAATTCAATCCGGACATTATAAACCACGTTCCAACGGAAAAAAAATACCAAAGTCCGGACGGTACAACAAAAGGTCCGCACAATTATAAATGCATCTTCGGCGAATCGTGTGCTTCCACGTTGCAAAACTTCAGACACGTGACATCGATACAGTCCGGACAAAGAAATAGCGTTCGGACAGTATAAGTTCTAGAACCATTTCAAATCGGACATATTTAATGACGTTAAATTTGATAGGGCCACGTGTCAGTATAACCGTTGAAACCCGTCCGAACTCTAGTATAAGACGTTCGGACGGGTACTGGCCACATTAAACCGACAGAATTTTTCAAAATCTCAAACTCACTCTCGTACTTTTCTCTCAGATTTCACTCTCCATTCCAGATTTCTCAAATAACTTCAGGTAAAATGTTTCTTATATTGTTTTATTTATGTATTTCGATTAAATAACGTCGATTGTTAGATTGTTATGGTGTTTTATTTTATGAAATTAGGCTGTTTGGGACTTGTTGTAAACCGTCAGGACTGTTATTGTACGTGCAGACATCTATTATTATGTCCGGACATCCTAAAATTTAAACGACGCAGTTTGAATTTCGTGCGAACGGTTTATGCTCATGTTCGGACGGTTTTGCTAGGTTAACCATGGAACAATCTAGGAGAAGTATTTCCAATGTTGGAGGACAAACAGTGCGACCAGCCTGGGCAAACGCGTATTTAGCGGAGTTAAACGAGAGTATTCGGGCGATCATGCAGCCGATGCATTCATTGTTCATGGAGCTCCAATGCCGCTTAACCGGTCTGGAGACAAAACTTGCTCTGACGGATAGAACTATAACGGAAGAGTTTAATATTATGCAGAGAGAATTAATAAGGATGAGAGAACAATTGTCTCTATTGTCCCAGTCTGTTCATACTGTTCCGGTACAGCTGCAGACACTCGTCAGACGGGTGGATAATATGGAGGAGCATTTGGCGCATGTTCGTGATGCCTACGGACAAGATTTGGACGAGCCAGTCGCAGCTCGTGATTTGAACTAGTCTTCTGTTTCTGCTTTAAATTTCGTTATTTATTTATCGTTTTAAAGGACCGTTTGTAGCTTGTAATAGACATTACAATTGTTGTATTTTATTATGTTGTTGAATTAATTTTTATCTTTTATATTAATTATGTCTTTTCAGTAGATTAAGTATACTACATTTTAAACGGATAACTAGTAATTAAATTGATATTTAAATAAGTAGTTATAATTAAATTGATGATTGGTTATAATTGATATTTAATATAAAAATATTATTATTTATATATTTTTTTATGTATTTAAAATAAAGAAATTAAGTTAAATATTTGTGGCAAAATATATTTAGTTGAATGAAATAAATTAAATTATTTACTTAAATTAATCCATTTAAATAAATTAGGTTTTGTGAAATAAACTAAATTCTGTTAATTTAATTGTGTAATAAATCTGCTATCCGTTCGGACTCTCTACATGAGCGTCCGGACTCGTGCATCGATATCGAAAGTAAGTGACGCACACGTTGGAACGGTTTTTTATACAGTTCGGACGTTCACTTAACAGTCGCATGGCGTACACGTGTTTTCGTTATACGAAAGTTAAAAACGAATGTACCAGTCCGAACGTTTGATATAAGTCTGGACGTACCTCGCCTTTTTTTAAAAAGCAATATCTACATGTGCGTCCGGACTCATGCATCGCATCTGAAAGTAAATGAGGTACCCGTTGGAACGTGTTTTATCCAGTCCGGAGGTTCACTAAACCGTCGCATGGCATACACGTGTTTTTGTTAAACGAAAGTTGAAAACTGTAGTATCCGTCCGCACGTGTTTTAGACGTCTGGACGTGATTCGCCGTATATTCAGCCAAACATGCGCTTCCACGTCGCGTCAATTCATTGCAACGTCCGGAATAGACGTTCGAACGCATTAAAACAACGTCTGGACGTATTAATTGTGTCGAACGGTTTTAAACTGTTTAAAGTTTGGCATTAATATAGAGTACGATGAATGGGCCACGTGTGCAAAAGTCCGTCCGGACGGCAAGAAAAGGGTCCGGACGCACTCGACGTATTTTGAAAAAGACGAACAATTCGTCATTTTCATGAACACCGTATGTTTTCCCTCGAAAAACTCTCAAAACTCAAGTTTTTTCTTCACAAATCTCGACGTAATATCAATCTCTCGTATATCTAATCACATACAAGTATGTTTTTCTTATTTTTAATAAGATTTTAGTGGTAAAAACTTCTTTTTTATATAGTTTTTTGTATAGTAGATTGTGTTTTTTGATTGATTTTTACGTATAACCTGATAATGTTAAGTGTTAGGTTTGTTTTAAGTATATTAGTTTGTGTTTTGGTGTAATTTTTGGGCGAGTGGGGGAGGTGGAGGGACGTTGCCATGGCTGAGTTAACTCGGTCATCGTTCACACAGCGTTCGGACACATTATGTGGGCGTCCAGACTTTGTTTGGGCGTTCGGACTCTTTTCGTATTGTTTCGGTGGTATAAATTGTGGTTTTGATTATGTCCGGATTCTCTTTCAAGGAAGTCCGGGCGCTTTAGTGTTAAATTGAAATAGTTTTTTTATCGTCTTAGGGTTGGGATGTCCGGACTGTCTTTCAACGCAATCCGAACGCTTTGATGTTAAATTTAAATAGTTTTTTATCTTCTTAGGGTTGGGATGGGTATCCAAAACCGATACGTTGACGTTTAGTCATTGTCCGGACATTTATATTACACGTCCGGACGTATATATTTAGGTTCGGACGATCTTTTTGCGTTCAAACGTTGTTCTAACCGTGCGAACGTTATTTTGTGCAGATTCATTAAAAAATGAGTAAGCGAGCACGTACCAGCGGCCAGACTGATGAGGAGCAATCTTCCACTCGAGCTTTGACAGTGGAGCAACATACAGCTATCATTATGTCGCGCTCGATTGTTGTCGAGCGGGACATCAAATTGGCCGACTTTAACGACCTCACATTTGAGGGTCGGACGCTTCCGGAAGTGGTGGAGGGGTTAGGTTAGCTTCCATTGATCCACAGGACCGGCTATGCGTCGAAAAATATGGTGCGGAAGTTTTATTGCTCTATATTACGGGCGAGGGACCTCGAGGAGTCTAGTATGGAGGTCACTGTCCGTAACGTTCTGATCATATTCTCGCTGGACGAGCTGGCGAATTTCTTGGGCTACGAGAGAGATTTGGCAGCGTTCCCAAACCTGCCAATGAGCGAGGAGGGCGGCCTACTAAGGCCGAGATATTCCGGACCATGCTGGGGGATGATACAGCGATCTTAGACGGAGCCTATATGGTACACGGGCAGCTGCTTCCTTTTTGGCGGATCATGTATCTGATCTTATGCTCCTTCATCGACTCGAAGAAGCACAACACAGAGCTGTCTTATATCCGGGCCGAGTTCCTGTACCTGGTAGTTGTACGGGGGCTATCTGTTGATATAGCATCGTACATCTACTAGTCTATTCGTGCAGAGGCCTTGAAGATTGATGCTACGACTTCATTGCCGCACGAGATTCTTCTGACCCAGTTTCTGCACGCCATGCTGGTACCCGAGGGTGGTGACGAGCCGAAGGCGCTTTCACTGGGGGTGATCAATAAGACCATGCTCTCCAAATCGATGGCCCAGACATGCCGAGCGCTGCAAGCCACTCGGTTTGCTAGAGGAAGACGACAAGAGCAGCCCGCGGAGGCAATGGAGATGGAGGATCCTAGGCAGAGCTCGACTCATTGACTTGGGCTACAGCGACTGAATTGGATGGACTATATGATGACTGAGCTGTCTCAGCGGATGCAGTCGGTCTTGCAGCCCACCCATTGCATGGTCAGTGTCAGTCGTTGTCTGACGACTTTGGAGCAAAAGGTCGCCGACATGGATGGTGGGTGGAAGAAGGAGGTCGTTGTGCTTAAGGAGAGTTTGAGGGGCGTGGCAACCGGTGCGGAGCTCTTTCTTCTGACGGAGCGGGTCGTGCTGATAGAGAAGCACCTTCGTCACGTTCGTCATGTCCTAAAACTGACGGATGATGATGATGATGAGGATGATTCGTAGTCTTCCTTATTTACTTTTATTATTACGTTTGTTTTTTTTTATTATATTTTGAGGACGTTTAATTTTATATTATGTTTTGTGGACATGTATAAATTTTATTTGATGTTTTTGTTCATATTATGTTTTATGTCATTTTAGTTATGTTATTTTTTATTTATTAGAACTTAATATAATATGTTAATTAATATTACGTTTATAATTTCGGTACACTTATTCAAAAAAAAATATTATTTACATTATTAACTAACTTTGGTTATTTAATATTTGTTAATAAAGTTAATTAAAAAAATGAATAAAATAAATACATATTGTCGAAAAACGTTCGGACCTGAATTTCTCCGTCCGGACTAATTAATGTAAAATCGAACGGTGTCGTATTATATAAAACAAACCGTCCGAACACAGTTTTAGACGGCCGGGACTGCTGAAATTCAAAATAGCGTCCGGACCCGTTTTAATACCGTTCAAACGTTATTGTTTATTATCAGGCGCTATGGTGTTGGTATTTCCTAAACAGTCTCGGGTAATGTAAGGTAATGTTCGGACGGTATGTGACAGTCCGAACGTATATGTTATTGAGCATACGCTGTCATTTGAGAATTACTAAAACGGTGTGTTGAACTGTAAGATGAAGTTCGGACGAGTAAATAGTAGTTCGAACGTATTTGAAAATTTTGGCGGCATGTGTTCCCTCGAAAACTTATACATGTATGCGTCTGAACGTTATTTTATCGGTCCGAACGGTATTCAAACGTATGAAAGTTACAGATTCGCAGACAGTGGAGGAAAAACGAAGAAAAAAAAGAAGAGATTTGAGCACGAGGAGAAGCGGAGAGCTGATTTTGGGCATTCAATCTCATTGAAGATGGTGTGAAAAGAGCTATCTTTGAGAATTTGAAGTTTGATTGCATTTGAGGTTAGTGGTTTTTAAATTGAATTGTTTTAGGATGAAAAACTTTTATTTTAATATATGAAAGCATGTGTTTTTCAAAATTTTAGGTTCTAAAATGGTAGTAATGGAGTTTGAGGTTGGTTCTGATGTGTTTATATTGAAATGTTTGTGATTTTGGTTGATTTTGGCATGGTTTTTGGACTGAAAATTGCGTATGTTCGTCGAAGAAATGTCTTGTTCGACAATCGCAGTCCGGACGGTATTTGTTGTAATGTCATGCATTCATTTAATAGCCTTAGACCCCGTTTAAGAATTACATGAAGTTCGGATAACGAACTGATGTAATTCTTGAATTGTCCACGTTATGGACAGTTTGATATGAAGTTGGGCGGCCACTGGAAGATTGTTCAAAAGAATACCACTAGAAACACGTATGATATTCCACCTATTGAAGAGGAAGCTAATGAAGATGGAGAAGGACCGTTGAACTGTGAAGCATACGAGGAGAATGAGTCTATTGAGCTTTTTGTGGACTTTAGCTCATTTGAAATGATCCCGTTGACTAGAAATGACGTCGAGGCTTATCTGCCGGTAACCGAAGAGAGTGGTCCACAACAATGTGAAGTAGAAGGAAGCGATGAATCCTCGAAATCGTTTGGTGAAGATTGTAGGAATCATTTATCGTTTCAATTAAATTTGCGATCATATTTTTGCATTTTTATTTTTTATTCATTTTGAGTAACATAATTCATTGTGTTTTTTCTCTAATATTGATTTATTTGGAGGGAACGTCTGCGGTGCGATTCATCAGTTCGAGCTGAGAGTAGTCCGGGTACACTAGCAGTGTCGGGTCCTTCGCTTAGGGATAGGAATGAATTACCGTCCCCTACTACAGCCAGTCCAGTTCGTACCCAGAGTAGTTGTGCGTGTAAGTATCTTACCCCCTCAATATTTATTAAATATTATGACTTTTAAATCTCTATGCTTAATTGAATTTTAAATTTATTGTTCTTCATTTGTAGCGACGTCCGAAATTAGACACGTTCGAGGTAGTACGCGCGGGATTTCCTTACTCAAGGCTCGCACCGGAGGAAAGCTGACCGTACATATCCCTGATGGACGTACTGGGGGTGATGACAAGGCGTCCTCAATGCTCTCGAGCCATATTGGTGCGCTTGTTAACATGTCTCATTTGAGATGAATAAGTAGAAGGAGGTCCCCGATGAGGTTAAATCGTATGTGATGAACCGAGTGTTGGTAAGTATAATTTATTAAATTTTAATTGTTGAAACTTTTTTATGTTTCTAACTGTTATATATGTTAAGGATGACTTCCAACTAGATTACGACCGAGCCGAGGATCGCATCACTGTGACGTCAACGATGAACACAGCGTACAGGACGCACAAAAATAGAATGTTCCAGCATTACTCGGTGTTCAATTCCAAAGAAGAGGCGTTGGAGCACCCGTATCCCGATATGAGCAAGGAATAATGGACTCGTGTTTGTGATTTATTCGCGAGCGAGGAATTTCAGGTAAAACATTTTCTTTCCGATCTGAACGTTTATTTTAGTCATATGTTTAATTGTGTTACCAATTGTAAATGTACAATGCAGAGGAGGAGTGCAATCAACAAGGAGAATAGAGCTAAACTGAAGATTGTACACACATCAGGAGCGAGGTCTTTCCAACGCGCTAGAGCGTTGTTAGGAAGTAATAAATTTAAATTTTTATTATTTATTATTTAAATAACTGACTTAGATATTTTTGTATGCATGTTCTATATTTCTTTTGGTATACAGAAAAATCTAGAATCTGATGAAATTAGTCCTTCGTTGCTTTATAAAAAGACGCATACTACTACGGATGACATGTGGACTTCAGAAGATGCACGAGAAAATTTTGTAAGTTGTAAAGTTAGTTTTAATGATGCATTCGTATGCGTTTATGTTTCATATGTACTATTTTTATCTACTTTTCTATTTTTTTTAGGAAAAAATAGAGGCGTTACAGTTGCAGCACAAGTAAGTGGGAAAGTCATACACCGAAGTGGAGATCTTCACTGAGGTGTTGGGGACGAAAGCGGGTTACGTGCGAGGTTTAGGTCGTTCAGTACGGTCTGTCCCGGAGATTGGAGGAGGCCAGATTACAGATTTAGGAGATGAGGGCTAGACAGTTGGAATATGAAGCGTTTCTGGTTAAGCGGTCAGATATGGAGCAGACGATGCGAGAGCATCTCCAGATGATGGAGGAGCAGCAACAAAAGAAAGATGAAGGGCTTATGAAGATGATGACGGAGCAGCAACGGAAAAAAGACGAAGAGCACCAGAAGATGATGCAGGAGCAGTAAAAGAACCTAGTGGAACAACAAGAACGGAGGATGCAACTAATGGCGGAGTAAATGCGTGAGTAGCTGATGGAGCAGATGAGACAGATGCAATCTCGTTCGACACCCAAACGAAAATTTGGGTAAATTTATATATTTTTACTATTTTGTCAGTATCTATCCATTATCTATTTTATTTACTTTTAATAACGATTGCATATTTGTAGATATTTTTTTATATTATGAGTAGTAAATATCTTCATATTTATATTATTTCATAAATTTTAATTAAATTAATTCAAATATATAGAAAACCGTTCGTACGGGTGTTACATGTCGTTCGCACGGATATTTTTTGTTGTAGCGTGCGCATGCATAACCATACGTCCGAACACTTTGCTTTAAAGTCTATAGTCCGAACGGTGTATATAACGTCTACACGTTCTTAAAATAAGAAACTGTGCGCACGATAAACCAAACGTTCGAACGTGTGCAACGTACAACGAGTCCGAATTGTATACGTAAAGGTTCGAACAGCGTTTTCAGATGACAAAATAAATTTCTTCATAATGAAACTACGGTGCAGACGTCTTCATGAATACGTCCAGACATATTCACATAAGCGTTCGGACGTTAATATACAACGGTGCGAACATTAATTGCGTGAAAAAATGTAATTTCGTCGCATTGGATTAATCGTTCACATGAGCTGTGCGAACGTTCAGAGAGAACGTTCGCACAACTCATGTGAAGGGATGAACTGTACTGGGCATGACGATTTTGAATTTCGTCAGTATTACATCCTAAACGTTCGGACAGTATTATAAACCGTCCGAACGGGTTTTAGTGACAGAACACGAAAATCTTCACCCAAAATATTCGCTGATAGGCTTTAGGTGACAAACCGGTTTTGTCACCCAAAACCTTAGGTGACGAAATTTGTACTTTGGGTGACAATTTTTTTTGTCACCCAAAGTGTTTTTTCTTGTAGTGTGACATGCTCATGTGTTATTGAATGTGATATGATTTAATATTAGTCATCTTGTACCCGTGTGGATAGAATTCTTTTTTAAACTATTGCACCTTGTTCAGAAAGATGAGTACATCTAAAATGAGTGAATAATGTATACATTGTATTGAACCACATTTCTAAGGTATCCGTCATCCATTTATCCATAGAACAACACCTTTTGCTTAATGAACTTTCTTAGTAGCATGCATGCTCATGTGTCATTGGATGTTCTGAGATTTAATCTTAATCGTCCGTTTAGACCCATCTGAATTTAACCTGGATAGAGCCATTTCCCAGTTTTCCCTTCTCCTTAGCCAAAATTTGGTGTACAATTTTCAATTGTAATTAGGATGGGCGTAAATTCAATCCAGTTGCTACCTACCATTGATATCAAGCACATTCTGCTGCCATCACAAGTTGTTTAGTATCCCATACCGTGTAGGGCCACTAGCACCAAAATTATTAGCACAAACTTGTATAGAACAGCCCTTTGTCGGTAAAATTGGGAAGCAACCTGCATATCTAATTTGGCATTAAAATGAGCATGACCCACGAGACTATTGGTCCGGATAGGAATACTCCAAAAGACTCTTGAGGGGCAACAAGTTTTGCAACATGACAAGATCATAAAATCTCATGGATGTTGCCAATTCAAGAAGTGAATGATTGGATGAGAGAGTTTATATGAAAGGTTATAAATCTATTGTTTTTTAAATTCTGAGTGAAAGGGAAAAAAGATAGATGCATTGTATCCATGAAGTTGTGAAAGGCCAGAGCATGCCCGAAAGAGATGGGCAACGTGGGTTCTCCAACTCCTATAAATGATAAGACCTTCGGAAGCTTTAAAGCCACTTTTGTTTCTCCTCCCACACAAATCTTTCTTCTTTGACTCCCCTTAATTTTGACCGAGTCTTTGCTTGTTTCTCGGAGCATGCATGAACTAGGAAGAGGAAGAGGACTCTTTAAGGGTCCCCCATAGGAACTAAATGGATAGTGTCTCATATTTCCAATTGATCAGATTGAGGGTCACAGATTAGGTGGAGCTGGATAGAGAAATAGTGACAAAGATGGACAAGTTCAAGGATTCTAGAAAAGTGCGTGAGCTGATCATCAAACTTCAGAAGTGGAAGTACGTTGTTAGCTGGTCATCGAATCTTAAATTATACCCCACTACTAGAACAAAAAAAAAACTCAAAGGAAATTATCTTCCAATATGCATGTATGGCTGTATATAGCCAAGCTTCTTTTGCGAACGAAAAAAAAAAACCCCACCAACCTGCTGATCTTTTTCGAGTTTCTGGGTATCAGTGAACACCAAGCTCAGTTGAAACGTTTAAGCTTTTGGAAAAAAGCAAAAGTAAAAAGTTTGAATATGTTACTACTTCACAACTCCACCGGATTGGGGCCAAACCCCTTCCTTTTGCCTTCCTGAAAACAAGAAAAATTAAAGAACATTCCAAGAAAAGCACTGCAATGCATGCATGCCTCCAAAAGAAAGAGCTCACTCAACTGGAATTAGGTGAATTTTTTATTCGTGCAGTTAAGGAAATTCTAGTCCCGAATAGATTCAAACTTTTCACCAAGTAAATTAGAACTTTGGATAGGTCAGTTTAACAGAACAGAAATTCTACCCTATTTTTTCTTCAAGTTGACATGCACTAGCTAGGAGTTCTCTGTTATTGCTTATAAAATCCTCAACGGGATAATGGGAAGGACAGCCTTACTTGAAGTGGCAATAATGGCCATCAATGAGCACGTAGAAACTCTAAGATTTAAAAAAAAAACAATTCACAACATGTTCAAATGGTTTCACACCGTAATGTTCTATATATATCCACTGTCAAATATTAACCCTGTTTATTTCCTTTCGTTCCATTGCTATGTATTTGAAAGTCAGAACAACAAGAATATGGAAAAGGGAATAGGTCATTATTCCCCACATGTGCAGATCATTCCAACGGAGAGCAGTAGGATCTGTACTATATAGTTCATGAATATTGACTTAATCTCATGTCAAATAAAGTCCAAATTGAGTTGTAATTTATTTTTTAATAAGTTTGGTCTAAGTGTTCAAGAGAACAAGATGTCGCTCATGTACTGCTCAAAATAAAGGATCTCCTCAAGTAAGTCGCTTGATCCACGCTTGAGCGAGAGCTGTGAAAATATCACAAAGACGTTTCAATCACTTGAAGCTTGACCTTTGGCTTGAGGGAACCCTATGAAAGTTTCACATATAAGTTTTGCCCGCCAAAGGCTCAACCTCTAGCTCGAACAAATACTATGAAATTTACACAGAGAGTTTTCGCTTGCCTGAGGCTCACTTTCAAGCTCGAGAGAAGATTGAAGAACTACATCACATATTTGTTTTGCTAGCGTGCAACTTGCTTTCTAGCTCAACCAAGTCTTCTAAGAGAAACTCGTCTAACCTTCGCTCGAGCGAGGTTCGACAGTTTTGCTAGCGTGCAACTTGCTTTCTAGCTCAACGAACTTGCTTTCTAGACATAGGAAAATACTTTCCTTATAACTCAAGCTATCATTTATATACTTTGGGTGGTCGACATCTACCCTAAGGAGATGGTCTCATTGTTTCTTTAAGCCTCCATTGAGAGAGAAAAATCTTTCATACATTCTAGATCTAAATTGCTAGAATTTTTCTCTCATCCAATCAACGAAAAACCAACCTTCCCGCTGAACCCTTCAAAGTTTTAGAGGAGTTTGATTGCTGGAGTTTCGATGTTGAGGAATGAGTTTGTTCTATGGAGTGTACATAAGAATAGCCTCAAAGTTCTAAAGTTTTCTCCGCTTGTTGCCGATCTGAGTGGGTCATTCGGATTATTATATCGAGTTATCAAAGCCTGCAAAGGTTTTCCTATGTCTGAATCTATGTTTGTAATATTTTCTTTTTAATGGATTTCATGTGGCGCTGATAGTCCAGAGTGGTTTTTCTTTTGAAGAGTTCTTCAAGAACTTTCCACTTCGTCAATAAAATTATTGACTTTGTGTGGTCGACAATTTTATTTAATTGTTCTTGTGATTATTTTGTTGACCATAAGTGTTTGAGTGTTAAAAATTTTGAGATTTGAGAATTGGTGAAAATTAAAGATATTTTATGGGAGTTGATGAAAAAGTGAAGAGAGAGAAGATTTGAATTAATATATATAATTTGATGAGGAAATAATTTGTAATTTTTTTTAACCAGACTCAAAATTTTGAGTGCCAAAATTGAACGTGTTAAAATATAGTCATAGCATTTTTAATTGGGGTTAACATCTATTCACCCATATATGTATTACTTGGGTCTAAACTGAATTTTCAGGATCAAACACTTAAATAAGGGCCGGAAAGAATATTATAGACGAGGCAAAGAAGCACAACTATGATCAGTGTGAAAGAATTATCCGGTTGAATAATGCAAAATGAGTTAAACCCACAACTCAAGAGATCATGTTATTTATGGAACTATCCAAAAACTCTGATGATCACCAATATGCTGACATATATAGATGGATCGAGTCATGGACCAGGCAAAAGATGCTCAATGGTTACAAGAAACGAATATCGACACCAATTCATAAACAAATCAGTCAAACTTCAATCACTCTAAAATGCTAAAAGTGGTCACAATCCTTCAACGGACAGATGGGACTGATCATGACCCAACTCCCCTTCATTAATGGGAGGTGGCACGCTCGATATTGTTGGATGTGATGAGATTTAATCTTAGTCGTCCATTTGAACCTGATGTAATCAATTTTCCTTAAATAAAGTTAGGGAAAAATTACGGTACTGCATCCAGTTAATATCAAACTGGAGCTGGATTGGTTTTTTTTGTAAATTTCAAAATCGGACGCATACGTAACTAGAAAATTTTAAAAAAATTTCAGAAATTCCAGTTCCAAATATTTTTTTTTAAAGCTTGAGCCTTTTTTTTAAAAAAAACTTAGTATGGCCAAGAATTTGTTTGTTGTTGATAAGTCATCAAGTGGCAAAATTACATACATGGATGAATGTTTATTTTAATCTTGTTATTTCACATAGAAAAAATTAAATAATGTTGCATCAAATGGCTACTTCATGATGGTAGAATACACTAAAAATAAAAGAGCTTAAATTTTAATTCATAAGCTCAATTTGACCATAAAAGCACCAAATTCATGTTCAAAATGCCTAAAAATAGTGTTCGGTCCATTATGGCCCATATATTAGAATCGTAATTTCAAGTTTTCGATTCCAGAAAATCGAAATTTCAGGTTTCTGATTTCGGAATTTTTTGGAATCCATTAAGTTCTTATTCCCATAATATTCCGAAACAGAACTGAAAACTAAAAGATGCGAAATTGATCATTCCAGTTCAATCTTTTCCAGTACCCACCTCTACCCCTAAATAAGGCTTGACTAGAAGAGGGTTTTTTTTTTTTCTTTCTAAGCAACGAGGAATATCTCAAGTGGAAACCTTGGGTTATCATATGACAAAAGGTCGACAGGAATTTCAGTAGGAATTGTGCCCTACCAGTCATGGGATAATGGTTGAAACGGTTGTCCATTACAATCGACCAAAAGATCGAGGACAGAACTGAAGTATCATCACATTTGATAATACCACACAGTCCACACTGAACCGAGCGAAAGGATCGACGTGAAACAATGCCAGAGGAATGCTAAATTAGACTCAGAAGTTCAGTTGCAACAGTTCTGAACCAGATGAAACGGGTGAGCCAACTGAAATGGCTGAACTGGGCCACGTAAATGAATCGAACGAGTTCACTAGTGGCCTGAAAAGAATAAATAGCTGATGGCCCATAAAACAAGTTCTTAGCCCCAAAACAGTATTAATGGAGCGGGTCGATTTGTAGTTCAGCCGAAAATCTAGAAAATAATGTGAAGAGAAAAGAAAGAAAGAAAAAAAAGAGACAGGCAATTTCATTATAGTGAGTGACAAAAAAACTGGAAACAAAAAGAAAATAAAATAAAGTATCTCGAAATTGAGAAGAAAATAAAGGATTAGGATCATCTCTAATTTAATGCTTGAATTAAACGGCATAATTCAAAGAAAGAAAGACATAACACATCTTACAATATTTAATATTGTCTGTATTAATTATCAGATAGTGTGAATTCTACAACATTCAATGCATTATATGTTTATCTCTTTTTGAATTGAACCATCTAATTCGATAAATTAATTAGGAAAGTCCTATATCTAATAAACAAAGCATGAAATCCCTTTTTACCTAAATTGACGTGAAGAAGTCAAAATGTGACCAAGCCTTTAAAACGTATATAGTAGAAAATGAAGAAGAAGAAGAAAGAAGGATAAATGTTTTTTTAAAGTACATGTTTAAAATCTCAATCTCAATTGTATTTGTTTTCTAGTTTAACCACTACTGATAATCTGTCACTTTCCTCTTGTTCTACCAAAACGATTATAGTTTCAGATATTCTCTCTTTCTCTCCCTTATTTTGAAATATGCCTTTAATTTTTGTTTTCCTATCATGTAAACATGAGTAATTTCTTGAACATAGGTACACCTAATATGAATGAAATTCAAAATTGGGTATGGGAAGCTTCAACAGAAAATAAGAAAAACTATATTTCTGCACCCTTAAATTACTATGTTATTTGCAATATGCACCATAAATTATAAAATTTGACAGATTACACACCATCCCATCACCAGTTTTACAATTTACACCTCTTATCCTGCAAAACTCATTCATTAGGTACAGGTAGGTGAAATCATATCGATGCTACCCTACTCTAAACAAAAGCTACGAGTCACAATTTCTAAAGAGACTTGCGAAGTACTGTTCTAACAAGAAAATCTTAGTTTGGTAAACCTAATTTTTTTTTTAACACATACAATTTATGAAACAGTATTATTTTATTAATAGTTCAGGATTCTGTATATTTAATAAGTTCTTAAGCATTAAGAAAGCAAAAAATAGAACTTGAGAATTCACGTCTGAGATGCCTTCCTCTGAAGGTGCTGCTTGAAATTCACACTCTAGATCTCATGCATTTTATGTTAGTACCATGTTTTATCGTGATTTGACCTGTTAATGTGATTTGAGATTATTGAGTTAGCAAAGCTAGCTATCAAATAAATAAATAAAAAGTTAAATAATTTTTCTCCATGCTATTAGATTCTGATGCTTTGCATTCCGAATTACCGATTTCTGTTAAAATTAAAATTAAATAGAGAATAAATTAACTAGAGAGAGACAAGATTTTTAAGTAGTTCGGTTCATAAACCTATATCTACTGTGGGAAGGTTCAGTCCATGGATCATACTTATATACTCACTGGTGTAAGGATTGAAGTACATAAGGGTTTTATTTATAGCTCCCAATTACAAGAGGACATTGAGACTAATAATTTCATTATATTTCATCTCTCAGCAATCAACCGCATATATTTTACACCCTTCACGGTTAATTATTTAGATAAAAATTAATATTTTTGGGTTAGTTGAATAACACTTTTACCCTCATTTTTTCACTATTATATTTTGTGTGGGGGTAAATAGGTCATTTCACTAACTAAAAATATTAATTTTCATCTAAATTAACATTGAAGGAAAAAAGTGTTAACGATTGATAATTGAGAAACGAAATATACTTTTTTTCCCCTCCGCACTCTCAAATTATCACTCATTTATAATAGTACTTAATCTATAAACAACTAACCTTGATATACTGCACCCTTAAATTAGTACAAATTTACCATTTACGCCATGTACTATGATATTAGTCTTATGATCTTGCAACATGATATATCTTAGTCGATGTGGTGGATATTGTAAATTTTTAGTAATATAGCAGGATAATGTCCTAATATTGATAACTATAATTTCTGAATAGAGCGATGTTTCAGGAGAATAATATCCAATGTCATAAGAAGTAGATCCCATGTCTCTATTCGTATGCTATGACTGAGTAATGTACACTATTTACAAGATCCAAAGTTATTGGCATACTAGACTGATTTCTGTTTTGTAAGGCCAAGAAGCACACATGTTCGGGGCTTGTTACTTTGTGCCAGCGGTCCCTTCTTCTTTGCATTGTCGAATCCTTCGCCTTCCATATTCTATTTGTTATTTCTCGTTGAATCACACTGAAAAGGATGGCAATAAAAAAATAAAAGTAATGTATAAATAAAAAATAATATTTTACAATAAAAATGTAGAAACTCTATTCTATTTTTATATTTATTTATTTATTTGAAAAAGTGTTTCAGTCAATGTCTCATTTAAGAGTCAAATTAAATGGAGGGCAAAAATGGGTTATTTTTAAAACTTATAAGAATTTATAATCAAACAAATTAAAAGTTATGAGATTAAATATGGAGGGCAATAATTGGTTATTTTTAAAATTTATAGGAAATAATCAAATAAATTAAAAGTTATAGGGTGTAATTTAAATTTTACCCATAAATATAACTTATTATATTTCTCCGTAAATTAATCAAGGGCAGGTATACATGAACAACGTGTGAATTTAGAAAGGTCTCGCTGAGGAACCCAACAAAAATACTAAAAAGGAATTAGGCACGTTTGCTTATACTTAAAGAGTTATCGGCTTGGTTTGATCTCAAAATATTTTTTTAAAAAAATTCATAATCATTTTTTTATCAATTTTAATATATTTTTATAAACTCTAATAACTTTTTATTAAATTCAATAATTTTTAACAAATTTTTTACCAATTATAATAAATTTTAACAAATTTTTCACTGATATCAAAAAAATCTACACTGGTTAAAAAATAAACACAAAAAATATTTTCAAAACCAAACCAAATATAGCCATAAATTTCTTAAATGCTTCTGAAAAGTTTTGCTTGGTTTTTTGGTGTTCTACTCTTAGGTAAGTAAGTAAAGGAAGATATTTTCTATTTGAGTATGATAAGAAAAATAATAAAAACATAAAAAAGGATAACATTTGGTAAAACTTATGAATAAGAAACATTAAAAAAAAAAATTGGGGGTTGAGCTTGTTTGAGCCCCAATTATTTGGGGCAAAATATTTAGGTTTAATAATAAAAAATAATCAGATAATTTATTATTATTATAATATTTATTAAAAATCTTCTCTCTCTTACTTTTTCACCAACTCCCATAACATATCTTTACTTTATAATATTTCTCAAATCCCAATATTCAAAATTTTCACACTCAAACATCCAAACTCGTTCATGGTGTGAGACTTTTCGAATTTCCTTAGCTCGATTTGATTGCCAAATTTTTTATATTTCAAAATTTTGAATTTGATTAAAAAATTTACAAAATAATCTCTTTATTTTAATTAAATAATTTTTTTATTATAATATCTATTCAAATATTTTATTAAACTATCTTTATTTTTTCATTAATATTATATCTTAAAATTTTAATCACCCCTACAATTTTACCGATCCAACACCACCACCGAATCCGAAACTCCGTCTCGCAGATAATTTATTGGACTGATTTTCTACCTGAAGCTACCACCTTGACACCAGTCGTATTCGGATTTAAGAAGTAATATTCGTATTCTATGAAGTAATATATGTATATCCCTTTCGTTCCAGCGAACAAGTAAACCAGTCCGTCACGAACGCGAGTCGTTAGTCCCAATACCCGAGAGCGTCTGATCCTCTCCTGGCGAAAAAGTAGAGCAGACAAAAGCTTCGGATGATGGAAGCACCGCACCTTTCTTTTTTGTGAGCTCTGAGCAGATGATCGAAGCCCCTTTGCTAAGTTCCTCTCTCTCACTGCCTGTCTCTCTTATTATCCAACACCTTTCCTTTCTGTCATAAATCCCATATCACGACGTCAGGCCCATAAAATGCATCTTGTGGATACCGCCCCGAATGACTCTAGTCCGCTTTATCTGCATACGTAATCCTTCGAGTTTCGCAAATTGGTGGAATGGGCTTGTAGATAATGCTTCTTTTGGAGTAAGCCGAAATTGGTTTCTTGATTTGTCTCAGAAACGAAGAGAATTTATTGTTCGAAGCTGCGGTTTTTGGAGAATTTGCATGCAAAAGCTGACTTGGTAGGGTTCTGAATACGCATTTTGAGGTAATTCCCTCTATCTTGAACTTTGGAGATGAAGTTGTTGGGATTAAGTTGTTAGTGAAATTTGACTATTTTCTTCTCATTACTATGAGTGAATCATTATGTCTTCTTGTCAAGTTGAAGCGGTTGAGGGTGTTGGTTTAGAGTTTGATACTTGGATTCTTGAGGGTTATTTTGGGTTCGCTGTTATTGTAGCTAGTGGAAGTTGTTGGGATTAGGCTGTTACACAATTTTGGTCCTTGTGTTTCCATTTTTGAGTAGAAATGGGGATTCTTTTTCGGCCTTTTAAACCCGTGATGGGCTACTAGCAAAGTGAAGATTGGAAGTTTCATTGCTTAATGTTCGATAATTTGCTTTCTTATCATGTATGTAGTTTCAGTGAGTAATATGGTGGTTAAATTCAAAGTGCAGGCACTTTAAGTGGTATATTAGCTAGAGTTGGCGCTGGGGCTTCAACTTAATTTTTCGAGTGAGAAACCTGCGACGAGTTTTCTCCTCAGAAGATATTGAAAATAGTATGGAGAAATGTGATCCTTGCTTCTTATATTATATGTGGATAATCTCTTTGGGTTCCTTTTTAAATTATTTGGCAATGGAAGTATCAGACTGATCATATTTGATGTCTGACTAAAAGTGAATGGTAATTTGCATGCTTGACGAGGAAAAAATAAGTGATATGTATGGGTTTCATCATATGTAGATCACTTTGCCAGTGATGTTAGCGTTTCTAATTGAATATGCAAAAATTGTGTCGGGCATTTGAGTGGTGGATTCTGTGCGGTTACAGAAGATAGAGAGGGTAAATTTGAGATGGCTGCGGCTAGCAAAACCAGAAATATGCTCGAAGGTCTGGTTAGAGAAGGATCATTCAAATGGTTGCTTAGCAAACGGAGTTGCTTCGACGAAGAATTCGAAGAGATGGGAAGGTCTCCATCTGCCCAAAGGAATTGGATACCGGAGCTTTCTCCAGTTGCAAATCTTGCTGTTCGCCGATGCTCAAAGTAAGCTTGGCACTGTACGTCTTGCACTCTTAACTTTTACATTTTTTTACTTTGATATTGGATGAGTCTTCTTGAACTTTTCTTCTAGTGTTATTTGCAATTTCATACTTATATCTTGTTCTTATTATGGATTTCGGGCATCCTTACTTCATTCAAATATACTTGTCCCGGCCCAAAATGGTCACTGTTTTTCATTTATGTGTATTCCAACTATGAAAACCCAATGATGCAGAATCCTTGGCGTTCCTTCAATCGAGCTTCAAGAAAGCTTCAATGCAGAGGCTGCTGAATCAATAAAGCATCCATCACGGTATGCAAGAAACTTGTTGGAATACTGCTGTTTCAGGACACTATCTTTGTCGATACAAGTAACAGGTCATCTTGCTGATAAAAAGTTTCGGCACCTAACATATGACATGATGCTAGCTTGGGAGGCTCCAGCTGCTGCCAGCCAACCTTTACTTAATGTAAGCTTTATCTGTTAAATTAATGTGTTAATTATGCTGCAGAAGTCCCTCTTTACCATATAATGCGATCATCTCTCTTCCACGTTATAGGTGTGATTGATATATATATATGTCTCTCTAAATCTCTCTCAGGCTTGCACGCGCACACAGAGACACAGCCTTGCTCATGCACACAACATCCAAGAACATGTACATGTGCATCGTCCTTTCTGCCACAGAAACCCCTAAAACACAAACATAGTCTATCAGCTTTGGGTTTTTTCCTTCCCTATTTATTTGTGCATTGAATTCAACTGTATGTGCAATTAAATAAAAACTGTAAAAGTCTACACTTACTACGGGGACTGCAGTGGAGGAGTGTTACAAACAATTTGAATCACCTAAAATTCCTGCTTATTATTAATATATCTAGGTTGAAACTAATTGCTCTGTCCATCTCAAATTATGAAGCCTCTCTCTCTCTCTCTCTCTCTCTCTCATGCACACACATTCACACTTTTGTTATTAGAGGCTCTTCTTGATCTTGGTTTCACTGAATTTTTTGTTGTCTTCAGTATTTGTCTAAATTATGTTATTTTTAGTACTCTGGAGTCTTACCTTTGTGACATGGTGTGGCCATGGATGGTCAAAATCTGTCTGCAGGTTGATGAGGATGTATCTGTTGGGGTAGAGGCCTTCTCACGAATAGCCTCTGCAGTCCCTATTGTCGCAAATGTGGTCATTAGTGAAAATATTTTCGCGGTGCTTACAAAAACAACCGGTGGTCGGCTTCAGTTTGCGATCTACGACAAGTATTTAAGTGGACTAGAAAGGTTATTTCATGTTGATACTTGTTTGCAACTATTTTCACATCTTTCCATCTTACAAACACCTTTTATTCTTTTAATATTTCTCTGTTTAGAGATTTTTTTTTTCCCTTTTTGGAGTGGTAAGGGAAAGGAAGGCAGTGCTTGCGAATATTTGTTCTTTTATCAGGAATCAATATCATTCTTTTACTTGACTTTCGCGTGGACCATCTTGATCTTGTTCATGCCTATCTGAACTATTCTTTAAGGTAGAAATTATGAAGATAATTTATGTTTCTTCTTTGTTGTCCTTTCTTTCTCCTTAGCTATTAACAGTAACTAGGAATTGCCCTTTACCTCTGGGCATGACGGTAGGGCTGTTCATAACCGGTGGCGGTGGCGGTTATGCCCTCCACCGCTATGGACGGTTGTCCAAAAATGGACACCGCCTCCGCCACCATTTAGGGAATAAACCGGCCCCTAACGGTGGCGGTAGCGGTTACTACTACCTACACCGGAGATCACAGAAAGCCACAAATCCAACACTCAACAGCAACCAAATCGCAACAAATCCCACAGAAAGCCACAAATTCAACAAATCGCACAAAAAGCCAACACCAAATCGCAACAGCAACCAAATCGCAACAAATCCACAAACCAATTGCAACCAATCCAACAGCAACACTCAACCACAACCAAATCCAACAACAACACTCAACAGCAACCAAATCGCACACAAATCCAACAGCAACCAAAAAGCCACAAATCCAACAGCAAATCGCAAAAAAATCCACAAATCAATTGCAACCAAATCGCAAAAATATCCACAAAAACAGAAAATCGCAACCATATCGCAAAAAAAATCCCAAACCCAGCAGCAAACCGCAACAAAACTGGAGGGAAGGAGAGAGAGAGAGAGAGAGAGAGAGAGCTGCGGGGCTGAAGGCGGAAGGAGAAAGAGAGGCTGAAAGAGAGGGCTGCGCAAAATGAGGGAGGGGGCGAGACCATGGAGGGAAAAAATAAACCCTAAGCTACTAAAGGAAAAACGACGCCGTAGCGTCTTATATAAAAAAAACTCGGTTTGGCGGTTACACCGCCACCGCTATTTTCACCGTTTTTTGGTGAAAATGGCATTCGGCACTCCCCCCGCTACTAAGTGGGGAGCGGTGACCAGTACCGGTACCGGTGGCGGTGCCGGTTAACCGCCCACCGCCAGTAGCGGTGAACAGCCCTACTGACGGTGTTTCTTCTTACTTCTATTTGTTTTTTTAAATCTTTTGTCATAGACTTGTCAACCTGTTGTCATCATCCTAAAAAATGTAACGAGCTCCCTAACCAAATTAAGGGATGAAGCTCCACAATTGGCCAAATACTTTTAAAGCATATCGAGTAACATGTCAGATGTGAATTGGATATTGCGCTTCAAAATCCAAGTTGTGGAGAGTATTTTTTAATTCAATTGATTAAAAGTAAATTCAAGGTCTCAGTTTTACTTTACTGTCAAATTCGCACTCGTCTGATTTCTATTTTTTGTTTTGTTTTGTACAATGTCTGCAGAGCAATTAGAAAAATGAAGGCCCAATCAGAGTCATCTCTTCTTTCTTCTGATCGATCAGCAAGAGGAGAAAAGATTTTAGAAGTGGATGGAACGGTCACAACCCAACCGGTTCTTGAACATATAGGAATGTCTGCCTGGCCTGGTAGGTTCATGGGGTAGATTTGGTTGAATAAATTTTGCTACACCCCTTTCCCATAAATCACAAATTCATGATGGCTGTGGCTGGGGTGTTGTCTACTCAAAAATGTAGTTAACACAGATGTAAAGTTTACAATATACGAGTTTCGAGATTAATGTGTATAAAGTCCATTATCTGGCAATTTTGTATAATTGCTGTGGCATGTGTGCAGGTCGTTTAATTCTGTCAGATCACGCCCTATACTTTGAGGATCTCCGTGTGGTGTCTTATGACAAGGCAAAAAGATATGATTTAGCAGATGATCTGAAACAAGTTGTTAAACCTGAGATGACAGGACCATGGGGTACCAGACTTTTTGACAAGGCAGTGTCATATAAGTCAATTTCCTTGTAAGTCATAATGCTTCTCTGTCAATTTTGTTGTAACAGAATTTTCAGTTTTTATTTTTATTTTTTTAATGTGAATTTTATGTGGTGTTAACATTGGGCATCCACTTTTAAGCAATATATATTATTGGCCATAACTTTTCATTCCCTTGCAGATCAGAACCAGTGGTCATGGAGTTTCCTGAGCTTAAGGGGCATGCTCGCCGTGATTACTGGCTAGCAATTATCCGAGAAATTTTATATGCTCATATATTTATAAATAAGTACCATATCATGGGGGTTGAACGGGATGAAGCTCTTTCAAAGGCCGTACTTGGGATTCTACGAGTACAAGCCCTTCAAGATATTAGTTCGGCCAATTCTCTACGGTGTGAGACTCTTCTTATGTTCAATCTTTGTGACGAGCTTCCAGGTGGAGACTTGATACTGGAAACTCTTGCAAATATGTCAACTGCCAGGGAGTTGGACCGAACTAACAATTCTAAGGTTGGGAGTGGAATGTATTCAGTCTCTGCCTTGGACATGGTTTCTAACTTAGGATTTGTGTTTGGAACAAGTTCAAATAACCCTCACAAGGCTGGGCTTGTTGTGGGCGAGATAGCTGTGGGAGAGATGAGTTCTTTGGAAAGAGCAGTTAAGGAATCAAAAAGTAACTATGAAAAAGTGGTGCTAGCACAAGCGACTGTTGATGGAGTTAAAGTGGATGGCATCGACACTAACCTGGCTGTGATGAAGGTATTTGTAATGCTGGTTAAAGAACTTGCCCTTTGAATATGTTTGATTGGTCCTTACTCTTCTCGGTTCCCTTTTAGTTCTTCAATATAAGTGTTGAAAAGGTCAATAAATGATGAGGATTTGGTTGATGGAAGTAGAAGAACTTGTATAGTTATTTAAGCCATTAATGGGCAGAAGCCAATATTAAAGTTCTCTCCCTCTCTATCTCTCTCTCTCTCACCCGCCCCCCCCCCCCCCCCAAAAAACACACACACACACCCAATTATCCTCCATTATTTAGGAATAAGCGGGGTTGTTGAAGATAGTCTGAATAGACAGTTGTCTTATAGGCAACTGTGCTTATCTCCCTCCTCTGTTGGCTCAGTCGTATGAATCTGGATCGACCATTCCTTCCCCTCAAACCTGAGGAGCACAAACTTCAGATCATATGGATTTAAGATGTTACTTTCTCGTGTACTTGCAGGAGTTACTCTTTCCAATAATGGAAATTGGGAAGTGCCTTGTGTCTTTGGCATATTGGAATGATCCTGTGAAGTCTTCAGTGTTCCGTGTGGTCGGCAGTTTTATCATTTGCAGGTAAAACTCTTATCTGGTGAGCTGTTTAGTCTGCTTTGGAGGCTGTATGGTGAACTGTGGTAAATGTATTTAAAAAAGAAAGAAAAAAATTGGTGATGATCTAATGGCACATGGCTGCTGGTAACCGAGTTTAAAATGCTTATACAACCATAAGTAAGCATGTTCTTAAAGGGAAATTCTACGTAAGTGTGATAATGATTCCCTAGGATACGTACAAATTGTGGTAGTTGTGATTTGAAGAACTCTGGTTCTTAAAGGATTTATGCCATCCCCCACCTTCATCTCCATATAAATACACACTCGTACACTTACCATTATCCTTAACCGTATTGGGAATAAACCATCTCTGTTTGGAAGTTGAAGGATCTATGATTGTGCTTCATCAATCGAATCGGAAATGTAAATGTCAATTTGTTTCAACGTTCAGGACGTTGTGGGCGGTTCTGTATGTGTAATCTCATCCTTTGGAACGAAACTACGACTGTGAAGAGAATTTTATCTCAACCTGGTCTAGAAAATTTCAAGGCAGTAAGTGGCTCACTTATTGTCTGCATAAGATGTAAGCCTTCGCTTTCACTATGGTATTGGACTTTATATTGAAGTGCATGTGTCTCTGCGTGGTTGTAGTCTCGTGAGATGGACGAGTTAATGCAGGCAGCTTTGCAGCCCCCCCCCCCCCCCCCCCGCCCTTCTTTTTTCTTTCTTGGGGGGTGGGGGGATTAAAAATATCTGGCCAATTTGGCATGATGATATTTTTACGCTCTCTTATAGTTCCCTCTATGCATTGGACTGGATTATCTCCTTTTTTTGAGAACTACAGTTTGCATTTCAGGGGATGGCTGGGTTACGCCTTTGCAACGATGCTCCTCTTTATCGTGGCGTTTATGGTGCTCACACGATTTTGTGGTCAAGGAAAGGCTGTTGATGATGTCAAGGTTATAACACCTCCGGCATTGAATAAAATGGAGCAGCTTTTGGCTGTTCAAAATGTAATTTCTCAAACTGAAGGACTCGTCCAGGATGGTAACATTGTTCTTCTCAAGATACGGGGCTTGTTGCTGTGTATTTTTCCTCAGGTTTGTATTTCTTCATTTGTCCCGAATTCCCTTTACACCCTTCATTTTTCTCATTGCCTCGTCTGATCCACTATAACCGCAGCAGAATTTTGGGATGACATTCTTTACTGCGGGCTATTAACTTCAATAGTTCTTTAAATTTCAGTACCTCATTGCTGATCCATGTTTTGCATTTTTCTACTATACAGGCAAGCGAAAAATTGGCAGTTGCTCTCGTTATTGCGGCCTTGATTCTGGCCTTCATTCCCTGTAAATACATAGTTCTTCTGATGTTCTTGGATACTTTTACTAGGTATTCACCTTTCAGGAAAGCAAGCACAGAGAGATGGATGAGGAGATTGAGAGAATGGTGGTTCAGCATACCAGCAGCTCCTGTTGTCCTTGAAAGAGAAAAGGAAGATGAAAAAAGGAAGTGATGCTGTAATTACGGGGGTAGGATTGATGTGGTGATAACTCTAGTAATTGTATATGTCAAATGGAATGGGTTTTTTGTTTTTTTTTTCTTTCTTTTTTCTTAATGCACCGCGGATGCAATAAAAAGAAAAAGAAAGAAGAATATAATTTTGATTAGAAAAAGAATATACTGCACCATCTGTAAAACAATAATCCTTGATCTATTTCTTTGTTTGGATATTGCTCCGATATCCTGAGTCAACTGAGTATATATATCACCCATGACTATAACAAAACTAGACTTAAAAAAATAATAATAATAATACATTTTATTTCTGAAATTTAGAACTTTTTATTGGCATAAAAAAGTGAGCTAGATGATTCAAATCTAATAAATAATGAATCAAACAAAAACCTTAACGGTCTTCGCGGAACTCGTCGATCCCTAATTTGGGAATGTTCGGAGGGAAAAACAAAGACTCGGTGCAGTTATAGAAAGGCTGGTTGGAGAGCATGAGAAAGTCGGCCGAATTCGGCATGAAAACGGGGATATCGGCCACGTACGGATTGGGGTGAGGCTCGAAAATAGGGGGCAGAAAGCAAGAATTCTCCTGATGGATGTTAACGTCACCTACGCTGCTGCAGTTCTCGTCGGTAAGAGCCGACGACGACTCATTGTCGTCGTTTCCTAGCACGATCTGCGCCCTCTTGTTTTCCTCCTCGTCCGACGTCGTCTTATTCAAATTAGCAGCAGCAGTACCCGCGTTACCGCTCGTTCCACATTTCCGCTGAATATGAGAAGTGACGATGGGATTATTCGTGTCGTCCTCCTCGTCGCGAGAGCGACCCGTGAGCTTCTGCACCAGCGCCATGAAGTCCTTAGGGTGCGTGTGGATAACCTTGGGGGAATGCGTGTAGATTATGACCGGGTGACGCTGCTGGGGCTTGGCGGGGGCGACGAAGAGGGAGGAGGTGGAGGAGGAAGAGGCCGGCGACGATTTCTTTATGAGATGGGAGTCCTTGTGTAGCTTCAATGGCGATGGAGACGGGCGATTGCTGGTGGTGGAGATCGTCTCAACCTTTGCATGGATTAATGGCGTGGGACTCATGACGCAAAGAAAACACTCTTCTCTTCTTCTTTTTTTCTTTGGTTTTTTTTTTCTTTTGGAGTTGTTGTTCTTCTGAATGACTGACTTTTTCTCCTGATTGTATGGAGTTTGTTGAAGCAAATTTAGATAACAGAAGTGATGAACGTCTGTGGGATTTTATAGAGAAGGGTGAATATTTTCATGCATGCAGTTCTATTGATAAGGGATTGTTGGGCACCAAGGAAAATAAATAAATTAAAATAAAAAAGTTGGGCTTGACGGGGGTGGCATAGTTATTTGACAATTAGGCCACGTGGGAAAAATGGATAAGGGAGAAATAAATGCCTTGCAGAATGGCTGTCCGTTCGGAATGAGACTGAGGTTCACGTGTTGAGAAAAGAGCGGGTATCGGAGAACAGTTGAAGGGTGAATCCAATGTATCAGTTTTTCAAAAAATTTAAAATTAATTTTAAATAAAATTTTGTATTTAATTATTGACCTCGTAAAAAGCAACACAAAATATATGATTAAATGATAAATGTATCACTTTTGAGATATTTTGGATTTTTAATATTAAAAAAATTGGATGTGGTGGAGCAGTAGGTGCTACTTTTACTTGCAGTACATGAAAAAGGTAAAGCAACTAGCACTGTCCTATCTCCGGTCGGTTCGATTCGGTCTGGTCTTATCTGTCAAATCGGTAATTTAGTGGATCCAACATACCGGATCGGATCGGATCGATCATTTTAATAGAACCGGTCCGGTTTAAGTCATGATATTTTGAGTTTTTTTTTGTTTGGATCTCTTAGAATTTGTACTTTTTAGGCTTTTTTAGGTTTTTAGTTTACCGGTTTGGAATGGTATATTCCGGTCCAGTTCCGGTTTTCTATATAGGTAATCCAGAATCGGACCGGAGTACACCGATTTCCCGAATCGATAAATCTGGTATAAAAAATCGGTCCGATTTGACCAAAACCGGTCCTGCCGGTAACTTGGTCACCCCTAGAAGCAACACTGATCCATTTTGATAAAAAAAAAAAACAATTAAAATATTCAGTTAAAATGGTTTGGAGGGGTTATACGTTGCGATTTGATTTTGGTAGCATTAAATATTCTTTCATATAGGACAAAAAATATAAGATATTGGATAACATCCTATGCTTACCCATCTATGTGTTAAGTAGAACAAATTTAGACCTCTTCATGCGAAGGTCTAAATTGCAACTTTTTAGTTTTTTTAAGATAACTAATAAAAAAAGTACAAATTTGGTGTCTATATTTCAAAGAGATGGTAATTAAAGTGTGGAAAATGCAATTTTTTTCTCATATCTTTTTCTTTTATATATATAAAAATAACTTTGCTTTTAGGTAAGGAACTAGCCGTCATTCCTAACCTATATTTTTCCCACAGCATGATCAATTAATTCAAGCATACTTGAATTCACAGAAATACCAAAGAATATTTCTGAAAAGCATTTAGAGATTTATCTTCATTTCCATGTGAATGTATAACACGCGCCCAGTCCAATTATTTAGTTACACTTTATTAATTGTTTCTATTCTGTCATTTTCTCTCTTTCAATCAATACACACTTCCACCGGTGGGAGTGGAAAGATATTTATCTGATAACATCTTTGATGAAAAAGACATGTCCTGATGACCAATTTCGGGGTTCTTCTGCTTTACTGATAGTATATGTTGTCTGATTCGCATAAGCCAAACGATAATTGCTAGCTAATTTCTATTCAACTGTACTACCATCACATCAGGTACAATAGTGCAGCCATGGCCCCTTTTCCACTTAAGTTTTGTGTTTTTGATAAGTTTGTCTCATAATATAATTCAATCTAGTGTAATTTTTTTAAGCCACACATATCAGATCAGTCTAATTTTATCAGAATAAGATAATTTCAAAGAATTATTTACACTTATGAGCCATTCCTAATAAAGAAAAGTGAGTATATTTTCAGGATTGAATTTCGTATTCGAATGAACTCGTAATTGTAAAAATGTAGATTTTTTAGCTATCGACCTGGCAAAGGAAAATTTTTGGGTAGGATCCCATAAGATATCCCCTTCAAAATCGGACGTACGTGAAAGTTTGCTTTCATCCTGCTCAACTCTGCAGTGAATCATAGGAAAAAGTTGTGGGAGTTGGTAAGCTAGTATGGGATTGCTGTTAATGGGTAGCCATATCTATTGACTTTTGGGTAATCCCAAGCATCATAATTAATTACTGATGTTCTGCTCAAATCTGATAGTTTCAGAAGTAAGAAAAAAAAGTTTCAAGACAATAATTAATGGCTATAAGGACCCAGTGAGCACCATTGATGGAGCTCGGCATCTTGTCTGTTGTGGTGCTTCAGACTGAAGTCCCCCAGCTGATATCATCAAAAGGAGGAGACATGGCCACTTCTTGTAACCTATGCTTTCCCGACTGCTGCAATCACTCAGTTTCCAAACACTATGGTGGCCCTCTTTTTGGTCTAATATCATCACCTATTGAAGCATTCTTATAATGACCCTTCAATATCTCATCTTTTTTAGGACAGATGTGGCCTTTACTGTAAATTCCATTAATAAATTATACTAATTTGCTCGTACATATTACTAGTTCATTTACAAGGTTGCCTCCAAACTATTATTTTGTACAAATAATTCCTCCAATCATTTTTTTTACAATTAAATCATTTTTTGGACATGGAGAAAGCTTATGATAGAGTGGAGTGGGAATTTGTTTTAAAGGTATTGGAAAGATTTGGTTTTCATTCGCAATGGATTAGATGGGTCCAACAGTGCATATCGACTACTTCTTTCTCTATTCTTATCAATGGGAGTCCGTATGGGAATTTCTTACCATCAAGAGCCCTTCGCCAAGGAGACCCTTTATCTCCGTTGCTTTTTATTCTATGCTCAGAGGTGCTGTCCAGAATATTGATTAGAGAACAAAATCAAGGGACTTTGAAAGGAATTAAGGTGGGTCGAGCAGCTCCTACCATAACGCATCTCCTTTTTGCTGATGATCTACTATTATTTGGTAAGGCTACAGAACGGGAGGCAGTAAGATTGGATGCATGTATGGGAAAGTATATGGCCTGGTTGGGCCAAAAGATTAATCGTGATAAATCTTCAGTCCATTTTAGTAAAAATTGCAGGTGTCAGCAAACGCTATCTATCTTGAATTTTTTGCAACTGAAGAAACTCCCCTCCAAAGCTAAGCACCTTGGGCTACCATTAATTATTCCTCGCACAAAGATGGGGGCAGCAGTGGATATAAAGGAGAAGTTTCTGCAGAGAATTTCGGGGTGGAAAGCAAGGATTCTATCCCAAGCGGGTCGCACTATGATGATTAAGGCGGTAGCTAGTGCGATTCCATCCTATTTTTTAAGTTTCTATGCTATGCCTAAATCTTGGTGCAAATATATTGATATGGAATTGAAAAATTTCTGGTGGGGTATTAAAGATGGAAAAAAGCATCATCTAGCTTTGATTGCATGGAAGAATATTTGTATCCCGAAAAGTGAAGGGGGTTTGGGTATACGTCTTACTTTGGACATAAATTCTGCTTTGATTTCGAAATTAGCATGGACCATGATGTCTAAGAAAGAAAGTTTATGGGTTCGGGTGCTTGGAGGTAAGTATTTGAGAGGAAAATGTTTTATGGAAGCTAAGGTGAATGCAACGGATTCGTGGATTTGGAAAAGTATTGTGAAACATCGGAAGGTATTGGAAGGGGGTCTTGTTATAAGGTAGGAAATGGCTGTGATATAAGTGCCTTCAAAGATCCATGGGTTCCATCAATTCATGGCTTTAAACCTGAAATCAGACAGGGGGTTCCATTGGAGCAGGATGAGTTGAAAGTGTGTACGTTTTTTCTCATGCAAGGGAGGAGTTGGGATGCAGTAAAAGTTCGGAGTTGCTTCACTCCTGAATCAGCAGATGCAATTCTCAATATTCGATTGCCACAAGAGGACAAAGTGGACACTTTCTTTTGGCCCCTTAATGCGAATGGTGAGTTTTCCATTAAATCTGTCCACAGAATTTTATCTGTAGATCGTTGTAATGGGATAAACCATAATATGCAAACTGAATGGAAGGATATATGGAGCTTGAAAGTACATGAGAGGCTGAAGCTTATGTTATGGAAAGTGATATGGGATGCATTTCCTACGAAGGGTAAAATTGCTGATCGTGTGGGGGGTAGCTGGAGTAATGAGGATGATCTGAATTGTGGTTTGTGTGGAGATGGGGTGGAAAATCTACATCATTTATTATTCTATTGTCCCTATAGTCGCTGTATATGGAGTGAATCTCCTTGGCAGCTCAATATTTCAGTTTTTGGTATGGATACTATTCGAGAATGGGTTCATAGAATTCTTCATCCTCATCACCAAATTGGTATTCAGTTGGCAGATCAACATCTCTTTCAAATATATGCACTGAATGCCATTGATATGGTTTGGTTTTGTAGAAATCAACATATACATAATAAGCAAAGGTGGGAGACAAATGCTTTGGCTCGGCGGGTGAGGAAGCTTTCTCTGGAGCATAAATCAGCGTGGGATTTGAAATTGAAACCATTAAACATTCAGCCTTGGCAAGCCCCTGTGGAAGGTACGGTGAAGATAAATGTGGATGTGGCTATTAGGAGGGATTTCTCTGTAGTGGCTGCGATTGCTAGGGATCATAATGGACTACTTTGTGGGTTCAAAATTGCTAAGCTGGGTGTGGTGAAGCCAGTAATAGGGGAAGCTGAGGCGGCAAAATTGGGAGCTCTTCTTGCCCAGCAATTCGACTTTACACATGTTATTTTGGAAGGAGACTCTTCCATTATTATTGATGCTTTGAATATATTCCCTCAATCTAAGAATTGGGAAATTCATCCCCTTGTGATGGATATTCATTTCATTTTGAGAACGATGAAGGAATGTATTTTCAGTCATGTTCGTCGTGGTGCCAATGAGGCGGTGCACCTTTTAGCTCGTTGGGGCGCCACTGAGATTCTCTCAGGTGGCAATCCCTGTAATGTTGAGCTTTTTCCTGATATTTCTTGGCTTTATGCGGGTACTGATCTCCCTTAACTTTGTAATGTTCGTTTAGTTTATTTGAATAAAGGATGATTGTTTTGATTAAAAAAAAAACTTTTAATTTGGATCTAACCCGTTAGATTATACCAGGTGATGTATTATATATTATTCATATTAACGGTCGATATTGTAGTGAACATTCCGATCGATTATACCTAGATCTGTTTTGTTTTTCCTTTGCATTCCAGAACAAAGAGCAATTAAGAATACAATTCGGTTAGATAAATACGATCAACTTTGTGAGTTATCAATAAAAATTAGGAAAAAGTATATTTTGTACCCCATTTTCTAATTTTGTGATATTAAACCCCTCAGGTTTTGATTTTCTGCGATTTGCACCATCCTATTAAATTGATCGTTAAAACTAACGAAAAAATCAAAGAAAAGACATTTTTGCCCTCAATTAGCCAACAAAAGTATAAAATCTTCTTTTTCTCTGTTTTTCGTTAGTTTTAATGGTCAATTTTAAGAGAGGGGTACAAATTGGTGAAAATAGAAACTTGAAGGACTCACTATCACGAAAATGAAAAAATGGGGTACAAAGTACCAGTACCAGTACTCCCATACTTGCGGGGTGCAAAATATATTTTCCCCTTAAAAACTAATATTGACCTTGTTGTATCTGTATATTTGTTGTGGTTAATTAAGGGCAAAGCTGATTGGTAATTGTCCATATTACTTGTTCTACTAAGAAGATCATTAATATTGTCTCTATACATTTCTGTATATTATACTAAACAATGAATGCTTGAGATGTATAGAAACGCTTCTTATCTGATGAAAAGCTTTGAAAAATTAAGGAGTAGGATTCGCACAGATACAACGAATCATAAGGGACACACATCAGGTTCCTACTAGTTCATAAATAATGGTGGAATCAAAGTCAAGTTCGGCCTTTGGAAAACCAAAGAAGTAAGAAAATGGATATACCAATTTAAGTAGACCGATCGAGAGGCTAGGGGAGATGATTATGTTGCCCAACTTTTTTTTAATCATAATAGCAGCACCTTTCATTAATAAAATCAAGGAGGTTGAAAAACCTCAAAAACACGCTCTAAAGGGCGAACCAGACACTCCGAAGAGTCGGCGGGCCAACGAGCAGGGTGACCAAAAGGTCATACAAAGACCCACAAGGGGCAGAAAAACCTTATCAGGCAGCAAACTAATATGATTAGCAGAAAAGGAAAGACGATGGCGAAATATGGTGGCACGAACAGCAGTTGGAGGCGTTCGCCAGTTGGCCGGTGTAGAAAGCCTCTCCAGTCGATGTAGATGGCGTCTCCGCTGGTTGTGGTCTTCAAAAACCTCCAGAACAGCGTAGATCTAATTACCAAATTTGCCGGAAAAACCCCCCTAAAAGTGGTCGGAAATAGGGATTTATTGAGAGATCCGGGCATATAGGACAAGAGTAGAGGAGGAGAGGGGGACGGGAGGAGCTTCAGAATTCCGAAAGGCTAATTTTCTCCTTTTTTTTGTAATATATATGTACCTACCATGAGTTATAAAAAAAATCCAACAGTTCTTGATCTAACTATTGTTTAATTAGGATTAGTTCTCCGAAAATGCATGCACAAAAATGTATCCTAATTAATAAATCATCATTTGGTTACTAAAAAAAATTCAAATTAGACTGCCATATGAGTGCGCGCGCGCCCATATATATATATATATATGCACTGTGAATTAATTTAAATTATATTGGCTGTCCTTGAGGTGATGGACACCTCAACAGTTTTATTATTACTATTATTTTAAAAGTGTTAATACTAAAAAAATTAATAAAAATCAAATTTCCAAACATAGCTTAAAAGTTATGATCTTGTTGATCCTTTCCTTTAACTATATTTTAAAATGAACTCCTAATTTGTTTAAATTAACATAGAAATAGTATTAACACGTACAAATTAATGTATTACCTTAGCATATATTTGCTAACAATAACTACCACTTTCTAATTGTTGACAAAAGAAAAACCCAAAAACCAACATAATGAAAAAAACCTTTGGTACCCGCCACCCTTCCCATGGTGTTACTGTGTGGCGCTAACTCTACAATTTCTTTATGCGAGTTATATAGTGCAATTTTAAAAAAAAAAATAACATGTGAATTCCATAATAAAATTCATATTGCTCGAAATTTTATATAGACGTATTATTTATGTTGTTTAAAATTTTATATATGCAACATTAAAATAGTATAAAGTTTATATATTATGTTTATCTCTTTTTAAATTTTAGTATATAAATTCCAATAGAAAAGGCAAGTTATTATCATTTTTTTTTTAGTAATTATGGTTTCTTACTATTTGCAACAACGGTCTGTCTTTTTTTTTGCAAGAAGAGTTGTTGGTTAACAAAAATCTAAAATCCACTGGTGCGACAACCTAGGCATTGCCATTAGGGGTGTTCACGGAATAAGCATAGCCGACCCAACCCGGTGTTTCGACCCGAACCGAGGAAATTCGGGTCGGCCTTCCGAGATGCAGGGTCGGCATAAGGAAGGGTTTTTTCTCTTCCGTAATTATCGGGTTGGGTGTCGGAACATACATATAATTTTCTGAGATTTCCGACCCGACCCGGTATATAAAATAAAGGGAAATTTGCTTTTTAGTCACTAGATTTTTATCTCATTTTATTTTTAGTCACAAAACTCAATGTTTCAAAATTATAATCCTCAATCTTTCAATACAATTAAAAATTAGTCCTACCGTTACGTTCTGTTAGATTAATTAACGGAATAGTGCTCCACGTCAGCCCCACTTTTCACGAACACCACCCACTTCCATGTCAGCACCTCAGTAATTAAAATTTAGCTGAAACGGCACGTAGGCTAGCGTTAATCTTTTTTTCCCCTGTAACCGTACTGTGCGTTTCATGAGTGCCACTTTCCCCGAGTTCGCAGACCCACTGACACATGAGCTCAAGCACCACCCTGGCCAGATTGAATCAGCTGCTATCATGGAGTTCATTCTGGACGAAAGTGACAGATGTAGCTCTAGATCTCTCTGAACTAGTATGTGACTACTACAACAATGGCTTGCCTTCCAATTTGAGTGGCGGTCCTAATCCAAGCTTGGATTATGGCTTCATGGGTGCGGAGATAGCCATGGCTGCGTACTGCTCTGAGCTTCAGTATTTGGCAAACCCTGTCACGACACATGTACAGAGTGCTGAGCAGCACAATCAAGATGTGAATTCTCTGGGTTTGATTTCAGCCAGGAAAAGTGCAGAAGCCATTGAGATCCCACTAATCCATCTTATGCTCTCTTGCCTAAACTGAGAGAAGTCCTTGTAGAGAGAGCACTCAAAGATCCTAAAGCAGACCATGGAAACGACTACGACTATTTGATTTTCAAGCGTATACCCGTATTCCTAGACACACTGGATGCAACGCTCGGAGAAGAGGTAGCAAAAGCACGAGATATATTTGAGAAGGGAGATTTTCCTGTTGCTAATAGAATAAAGAAATGTCGTTCCCATCGTTCGTGGTTCTCTGGGATCTTCGCATTCGGTGAGCTGAAGATGGAGTTTGGCGGTGGCTGTAAGAGAGAGAGGCTCGAAGCTGCTTTGAATGGCAATGGCGGTTTCAAGAAATCCAAGCCAGGTTCGCATAAGTAATGCACACGCACACACAGTAATTCCTGCTTCACTGTATGTATATTTGTAGCTGTATCCTGTATGCGAGAGTACTGGTTTTGATGGTTCGTTTTGCTGCTCTACTCGGTGATTCGGTTTTGATTGGGAAGGATTGCGCTTGAATTCGAAAAATATGTAATTCTGTTTCTTAAGTTCTGTTACCTAAGAATCTAGTTTTTCGGTTTTTTTATTGGTTTTCCTGCGAACTCCATGAAACGCACAGTACGGTTACACGGGAAAAAAAAATTAACGCTAGCCTACATGTCGTTTCAGCTAAATTTTAATTACTGAGGTGCTGACATGGAAGTGGGTGGTGTTCGTGGAAAGTGGGGCTGACGTGGACCACTATTCCGTTAATTAATCTAACAGAACGTAACGGTAGGATTAATTTTTAATTGTATTGAAAGATTGAGGATTATAATTTTGAAACATTGAGTTTTGTGACTAAAAATAAAATGGGGTAAAAACCCAGTGACTAAAAAGCAAATTTCCCTAAAATAAAACCCGTACATATATATATATGAGTATCAAAACTACGTCGTTTTGATACTCATATTAACTACTCTTCTCTACTCTCTACACTTCGAAAAGGGCCCCTTCATATTCACTCAATTTTAACCCTAGCAGTAGCGCCTCCACCCCTCTCTAACCTCTCGCCCTCTCAAAATCGTCTCCTTCGCCCCCTCTCCGGTGAGCTTCTCTGGCTACGCCGCCGGCCGCACGCTCCAGACTTCAGTCTTCACAGGAAAACTTTGAACGCTGCACGCCGCACGCTACACGGCTACAGACTTCACGGGAAAACACGTACTCGCTGAACGCCGCACGTCTTCAACTCTTCAGTCTTCATTCATCAGGTATGAATTCTTAGAACTCCTCATCTATCGATTTTTAATTTTGGATATATTGCTGCCCAGATTTGGTTCTAAACTTCCTTCGGTACGAGTTTGTCTTTTATAACCCGTAAGTAGGACAAGTTAATTTTGTTAGATTTGCCCAGATTATGTTAATTTGATATTATAGCTGAAGGGATTAATTCTTCTGTCAGTGGGTAGCACACGTAGTGAACTAAGGAGGACAGAGAACAATTATAATTTATGACCCATTTGTTGTGTTTGATTAACAAACTTAAAGAAGATTATTAGTGCATATGTAATCAAAGGGGGTCCCCATTCGGTGGGAGAAGGGAGCCGGGACAGTCGAGGCCCTCATATGTACTCAAAATTGGTTAAAGTCTTCACCTACTATTTATGACTCCCAAGATGTGGTGGATGATGTGGAAAGCTATCAACTAGAATCAGGTATCATTGATTCATTCTCCATTTTAATTTTTATTTCATTTATAATGAATGCTATCATGTTTAATCTTTTTATATTCTTACTTTTCTTCACTTAATGTTGTTGTAGAGGTGAATTTCAAGCATGGGTATATTGGGACATTGTGAGTTCTTGAAGAATTTGAGGTGCATGAAGAGTATGAGTTTAGTACGTCTATTTTTCTCTATTACTACAAAATTTATTTGTTGTCTTATCTATGAAGTTGCATTATTATAAATTTATAAGTATCTCACTTTCTTCTATTTTGTGCATGTAGGTTATGGGTGATGGAAAATTGAGGAGATATTTCTATATTTTGTAACTTGTTGGTGTTGTTGAAACTTGTTTATTTGAATTTGTAGTTGTGCTAGCTTCTGGTGTGGACTTGTAGAAGTAGATGTTCTTGATTTGAAGTTGGTTTGCTTGCTTATAAACAATTGAACATGGTATTTTTTTTTAATATTGGATTGTTACTGGTGGATGTGTTTTGAGCTTGTTAATATCTGGTTGTACAAGTATATAATATTAGCTTTAAATTGGGTTATGGATGACAGGTTGTGTGTGAATATATCTAGGATGATAGGTTATTTTGAATTGCATTGACATGTACGTTATTGCTTTTAAGAACTATAATTTTTTTATGCATGTTTTTCATATCATTGATTTTTTCTTCTGCTGAATTTTGGGTCTTCAAAATTAGTTTGTGAATATTGAAATGGTTTTGGGCTTTTGTACATATCGAATGAATGAATGAGTAACTACTCAGAATGTAAAACTTGAACCAAAATAGGATCTTGATTTTACCCAAAAGAGGTTCACAGACCAACATACGCAGGACGCATCAACAGAAAAGGAATTTGGCATTTTTTTGCATCTGGACTTGCTTGGCAATAGGCAAAAATCAATATTTTGGGCTTCAAAAATCACAAATTTTGGGCTTCAAAAATCACTAATTTTGGGCTTCAAAATACGGATACAACCGTTTTGGGCTTTCGGCCCAACCTGATTTTCGACCTGAAATTCGGAACATAAATCGACTCGGAATATGCTCTGGCTTAGGGTCGGCTCGGAAGACTTTTGAGTGTTCCGACTTTATTCGGATCGGGTGTCGGAATAAAAAAATTCCGACCCACTGGTTCGGGTGTACACCCCTAATTGCCATCGTTGTGCTACGCGCCATGGAGCAAAGAAACCGCATTCCGAACCTCAGAATCCTCTACGTAGAAAAAAAACAAAAGAACCTCGGAATCCTCGACGAGATTCGACCCGCGTTAAACAGGAAAAAAGTTGTTGCCGAATGGAAAGACACGGAATACTTGATCCAAAGCTATATTCAGACCGTACGGTCTTTTGCATCATTTTCTTCGCCCAATGGCGCCAACCAAAGCAGCCCTCGACACGTGGCTATAGGAAATTGAGAAACAAAAAAAATGCTTCTGTATTTTTCAGAGCGTAAAAAGCACGGGCGAATAATATGAACTTAAACCATCAATCAGGCATCAGGTGTGTATCACGCAGCGAGTAGTCGTAAATAGACTACGAACAATTAGCCAACCGGTCTCTGACAAGTGCTGTTCCTGATAGGCTGAAATTTCCACAGATTGCCACGCCCAAGTGCTATAAAAGTTTCCTCCACAATATTCTCCTACTTGTTTGTCTAACAAAATAAAGTAAATAAAAATAAGAAGGCTTCTAATTTTGAAAAACAAGCAAAAAAAAAAGGGGTTAAAATAAGTCATTTATACCAAAGAAGAAAAATAAAAACTGAAAAATATATTATTATCTTAAAAAATTTATTTTTTGTAATATATAAAAAATTACTAAATTTGAGATTTTGTAAGTTGAACTATCAACAAAATTTTAATTTGCACCTTTATTATTTTAATATCTCAGCGACATAATTTTAACAGTTAAATTGACACCATCTTAGTAATCAAATTTTTATTTGAATGGATTAGTAATCTTAAATAATTTGTCGAGTTTGATAAATTTTGAGTGTTACGTTTTTATTGAAAGAATTAAAGAAAGAATAAGAATAAATTGTGGGTCCGATAAAATGATGGAGAGCCACACACGATCGGAAGCCAACAAATCAACCGTCAAGACTCAAGTCAAAACAATTAATACCAGTTGGGCGTCATGTAAACAGTAATTATACCGAAGAGGGACAACTAAACTAAATCACCGGTAATTCAGGTCAGAGAAATCTTCTAGACTTGCTGACTTGAAACTTTTCTTCTTCTCGCTCTGTTTTTTTATTTTGTCTTTCAGGATAAACAATTTAGAACTCCTCTGTCAGCTTCTTTCACCGTTTCGGCTTCTTGAACTGACATAATCACTCGTTCCATTTTCCCGGAGAAGTAATTTTCCTGGGGAGTGATAACTTGGACCCTTGAAGCTGATATCGTATTTATGTGGGTTACATTTGTTCCATAGAATAAAGTTGTGTTCCAGATGGGAAATTGAAGTTGGAGACTTTGATGAACTTGGTGTTTGCCCAAATGGGTAGGAGAAAAATGAGAGGTTTCAGTTTTGATGAGGCAAGGGAGTTTCTGAACAATCTTAGAGAAGATAAGCCTCTTCTTCCGTTATTGATTCCTCTGATGCTGCTTGCTTGGGCTTTTGAGAGATGGTTTTTTTCTTTCTCCAACTGGGTTCCACTCGTTGTTGCTGTCTGGGCAACCATACAGGTTGGCTCCTTATGGTTTTCCGTTTCTTCTCCATAATTCTTTGGTAAAACTTATTTTTGTTTTGTTTTGTTGTGTTGGGTTTAATGTGTTGTCTCTTAAGGTAATGCTGTTCGGTCAAGCTCTTTAGTTATGCTTTGTGTTCTGAATTATTTCTTTCCCGAGCGTGTTCTGTAATTGTATTTTTTTTCGTAACGATGTTCTCTTATTGTTGATAAGAATGAATTTGGTTAAAGAGAGTTTCTGGTACGTTTGCTATTTAGTAATTCCATGTTTATGTTTTTCTTGAATTTAGAGCTTTCAAGTCTACCAGTGCATTTCTGTTCCTTATCAACTGTTGTTGTGAAGTTTGGCCCTTATGGCTTTTTATCCATAGCTCTTCAATGTGGCTCTTTTTAATAGAAGCATTTACTCTGTACTGCACTTTCCCAACATCCAGCTACAGTAAAAATTGGTATATCTCTATGGAGTTTCATAAAATTGAGTTCTTTTTGTGATGGATCATACCTCCGTTAATTAATGTTTGTGGGTAAATATTAGAGTTTTGTTTCTTTCTTAAATAAATTAGATTGGAAAGGGTGATTAAATACGAAGAATATTGTAAGGGGGCCATATATAGTTTCCCCTGAGTTTTAGCTCATCAGCTTCGCCTCTCAGCATACTTTGTTTTGAGTAGCTGTCCAGTTTGGCTGCAATTAGTGATTCTGAGGTCTATATGGATTAATTATTAGCGTTATCAATTTTGTTAGTCTTTGAAACTTGCCTTTCACTTGTCATCTCTTTTCTTCAGACTGTATTGTACTTTCTTTGTAACTACATCCTTATGAGATATGACACAATTCAAGGTATTTCGCAAACTGGGTTCCTTGGCAATGGATTAATTATGCGAGAAAAAGTTTCACAATTTCATAACACATTTTAGATTTTAATCTATTATTACACAATTTTTGATTACTTGAAGGCAAATTTAATTCTGCAACTTTGATTGAGAGAAGATAGTGGTTAATATGAAGAGAAGATCTTGTTCGATATATGTTACTATTTCTTTGATGAGTGATCATGTTTTGTACCAAAACAAAGGGAAATAAATCTTTATCATGCACATAACAACTGATACTCCAAGCCATGGCTTATCAACATGTAAAGCTGTTTTGGTATGCACTATTGCAGAAGTGTATTCATTGCCCATGAAAAATAAATGTAGCAATTGGGACAGTGTTTAAACCCATTTGTGATGGTGGGTGGTCATGGAAAGTGTTTAACAAAAGGGTTCTCTCTCTTTTTTCTTTTTCTTTTTTACTTTGTTTTCATTGTTAACAAGCATGCCACAACAAAAGATGAGAATTTCCAGTTCTTCCTCGTAACATATATATATGTGTGTGTCATTATTGGAGAGCTTATCAAGTGCAATCTCGAAATTATGTACTATCTTCCAAGCTTCATCTTGTTATGATATTTGGAACTGAGTTTGCTTTTTTTTTTTTCCTCTCTCTCTTCCCATGTTGACTAATATCTTAATGTAGGAATGATCCCTACCCCACCTCACCATGATTGAAACACCATTTTCTTTAAGATTGTATTACACCCAGTTTATCATGTAGTGGAAAAACTGTAACATTGTAGGATTTAACGTATAATTGAACATTACCTTACAAAATGAAGATCTTATGTTTCCGTAGTAACAGTGATTGTTTTGAGCTCATTGCTTCAAGACCCACTAGAAGTTCCAGTAACCTTTCTTCTATCAATGCAATTACCTTGACTTGCTAGAACAGAAGGAAAGGAAGAAAGAAGAAAAAAGAAGTATTTTTATGGTAATACATGGACAAAGCTGACTGTCTTGTTATTTTGCTATTTCTTCATGATCGCTGGATGTCATAATGTTATCCATGTTTTCTCTAAAATAATTTAAGCCCTGGAAGCTGCCAATAATCTAGCATTCCCTTTCTTACAAATAAGGGTGAAAGGGTGGACTGTACAGTTTGAGTTGTGGTGACCTATAAAAAAAAAGTTTCTGATAAAACCTGAGGGATGCTACACAAACTAACAAATCATGGGCTAGCACTTGAAACGTTAGTGAAGGAGACATTGATAGTTGCAATTTTTTGCCACCTTAAAGCAAATCTTTTGTTTTTTACCAAGCTATTTACGTTTGGTTGGAGGAACTCTAGTCTGCCACACATCAACCTATCATGTTACCATTTCCTTTACTTATTATTGTTGTAAAGCTTCACATCCTGTAAGCTATCACATTTACTCTGATTTTGATTAAAATTACTTTCGTCATTCCTTCATGATTAATGAGCTTGAGGCTTTATAACAGTAAGTAGTAGACACAGATAACATGAGATCACTTTCATGTCTGCAGTATGGGAGTTATCAACGAAAAAATCTTGCTGAAGACTTGAATGAAAAATGGAAGCGAATCATACGGAGCACCTCAGTACCTTCCACTTATCTTTGTTTCATTTTTGCTTATCTGAACTTTTGAGTTTTGAAGATTTATAAATTGAAACAACTGTTTGCATATATGTAGCCTATTACTCCGTTGGAGCACTGTGAATGGTTTAATAGGCTGCTAGTGGAAGTGTGGCCTAACTACATGAATCCAAAGCTTTCAAGAAAGTTCTCGTCCATTGTGGAGGTGAGATCCACTGCATCGTTGTTAGAGAATAAAATCTATCTTTTCCTTTACAAGTTTAACCTTTTGAGATAAGTGGTAAACTCATATGGTATCAAAGCTAAGGTCTTGAGTTTGAGACCTGACTCAGCACTTCACCCTATTTCAATTAAATATTACACGTATTTAGACCTACCAATTAAAAGGGAGTACGGCCCGTACGTGAGAGAGAGTGTTAGAGAATATGATACATATAATAAAATCTGCCTCTTCTTAACAAGTTTAAACTTTTGGGATAAGGGTAGATTTACAATCAATTATACTTGAGATCCACATTTCTCTCCACAACACAAGAAAACCTGACCCTTCTGCTCAAACTTTTATTTCTTGTCAGTCTGTTGTTTTTATTGATGTCTAATTCATTCTTCTGCACCATAACTACTTTAGTGTACTTCTCATAGTTGTAATTCATACATACTGACATCCCCATATTGTAGAAATTTCTTTCTTTCCACAATATTTTGCTTTTTTGGGGACATATGCCTTTCTTAGTTTCTGTGTAGATCAATCGCATCTGAATCTTCTAGTCCTCGTCTTTTGTAGATCACAGTGATGTGACCTATTGGTTGGCCTATTATGGTATCGTATAAACACCAAACGAAAAAGATTCCAGAATTACATATTAGTTTTATCGAAGTTTGGTGTTATTATTCGCTGTTATCCTGAAATCCTTGGAGTTTATATACTGTAGTCTAATTTGTGGAAGTTGTGTTCACATTGAATACTAGAAGCATCCTGATAAAAATAACTCCCTTTTATTTGGTGCATATATGTATATTGATTTATTGTGCATACTAAAGTTTTTGAAAACCTTTTCCTTTCTGCAGAAAAGGTTAAAACATCGAAAACCAAGGCTTATAGTAAGTGATCTACATTTTCTTATTCAGTTCAGTGATTCGTCTCCTTGAAGAAACTGATAACTTTATACTACATCTGTCCTGATGAAAAGCTATCATTGGTTTAGGAAAGAATTGAACTGCTGGAGTGTTCACTGGGTTCAAGCCCACCAGGTGTGGGCCTTCACGGGACTCGCTGGTCGAGTTCTGGTAACCAGGTTGGGTTTCTGTTTTTACTTCTGAAACTTATGTGCATCCTACTCTTTAGCAGAGATCCTCTTGTCTTTTCGGGTAATAATTGAATCTAAAAGCTGTCTAACCTCAACAAATCCCTTTACCACCTAAACCAAGACCCAAGGACGTTTAGAGATTATATCAAGAACAAGCTCTTTTTTCATGTTTTTCTTTTGTTTTTCCTAATCTGTATAAATGCGTGGAGAAAAGGGTGCTTTAAGCTGACGGATGTCTTTGGTTGAGATATATTTGACTACTTTTCAGGTTTTATTATTGAAGGCAGTATCTGTGTTCCCCCCACCCCCACCCATGCATTGTTCTAGTGAAAGGTCTACCAGGTGCATGGCTTCATGCTAGTTACTTGTTGCTTTTATTCTCAAAAGCAAGCCTGAGTTGTCATAATCGTATGATGCTAGAAGTGATCAGCTTCCGCCTTCTCTATAAACCAGGACTCGACATTTTTAGATCAATACAAAATTCAGCATTTCCACTATTTTTTAAGCTGCACTTTTAATCTTAAAATAATAAAGAATTAAACAAATTATCCACCGAATACTCAGCTTGTACTGGGATGTTTCCATTATCTTAGGTGTAAAAAGAAATCCAAGGATAATGCTGGTCGATAATGATATGCTCAGCTCATACTGGGATCGTTGTGTTTATACACCATAAACAGAGAACATGGTATAAGAATGAACGCATGAAAGAATGAGCTCTAAGATTTGATCACTTTGCTCTTGGGTTGGTAAGCATCAGCCTTCTCAGTTCGCTGGGGGCTACAATTGCAATGTTGGTGTGCAAAATAGTCGAATAGTATTAGTGGTGCAGTATTTGGGTACATATAAAGAACAGAAGTGTAGGTGTGGCTTTGTTGTGCTAAAACAAATAATGAATGTCGAATTTAGTGGCCTGAAAAAAAACATGAGATTCAGGTCTCAGTTCTGACATGAAAACTATAAATTTCATTTCATTTGTTGATTTATCTTTTGTCAGTCAAGCAGTGAAACTTTTTTATTCAATTCTGGGGATATTCACAGAGCATCTTTATGTTGACAGCGAATCATGCGATTGGGTTTTGAGTGGGATACGACTGATATGAGTATTTTGTTGCTTGCAAAGCTGGCCAAGCCATTTCTGGGGACTGCACGAATTGTTATAAATAGCCTTCATATCAAGGGAGATGTATGTACAGTTGCTTTGTTTGTCCTTTCTCTTTTGCCTTATAGACCAAAAAGGATAGTTTAGATCATACAGGATGAACTTAAAAGAAGCTGGAAATAAGTCTGATTTAAAAGCTTGATATCTTGGAGTGGAGGTGTTCCAAGGATCTACCTCGAAGTGTAAGGTGCCCATGGAGGCAGACACAGACTACTGCTACTAAACTACTAAAGTTATTAATGTTTAGACTGTTAACTGAGCACTGGACAGACCTTTTCAATCACAAGCAAAGTTTGAAATTTTCTTTTTCCCATTTTGTGAAACACACTAAGGTTTTACATGAGGATGCTCATATTTAGTTTATTGTACAAAAAATTTAAGAGTAGATTCCATTTTATGTGATGTCTTAGACAGACATTGAAGTGTCATAATGTTGATGTACCTTCAGTAGTAGATTTTGGGTCTTTCTATTGTTATATAGGTGCCTCGTGCTCTCACAAAGAATGTTTCAACCTTGTTTTATGGATATCTATCTCTTCGTGTCTGTGGCAACACTGAGAAAGCAGTTTCAATTGTTTTCATTGACATTCATTTTTATTCATTCACTGGATTACATTTACAGCTTCTCTTGACGCCAATTATGGATGGGAAGGCAGTTTTGTATTCATTTGTGTCCATTCCTGAAGTAAGAATCGGAGTTGCCTTTGGAAGTGGTGGGAGCCAATCTCTACCTGCCACAGAATTGCCTGGCGTTTCTTCTTGGCTGGTGGGTTTCCTATGCGATTGTATACAAGAAAGTATAGAATTCATTTATTACGTTATGTTGAGCTGCTTCAGGTCAGGGGTATCTACCTCTTTGAATAGTTCACTGAGTTTTTTTGCTGCAGATTCTGCAATATTGATGGTACTATGGTGCATTCATATCACTGATATTGTTTCTCTGGAAAGATCAACTGAATGCTCGGGGCATAACAACACATTTTTTTGTGAAATTTTGTTTGGAAATTGTGGTAGTAGAGAATGTACTGCTTGTGTGTTAGGCTTTATAGCATCATAACAATACGTTCCTCACCTGAAATTGGTGAACTGCCCTTTCTGCAGAACTTTCATCTGGACTAGCAAACATGACCTCTGACGATATTTTGGCAAATTTATCTGGCCATACTGATACTTCTTGCTAAAATTCTTGCAAAGTCTAACAGTGTATTCTAATAGCATGTTGTTTCTCCTTCAGGATAAGGTTTTCACTGACACCATAGTAAAGACAATGGTTGAACCTCGCCGGCGTTGTTACTCTTTGCCAGCCATAGAACTAAGGAAAAAGGTGGTCGGTGGTATCATGTATGTGACAGTCATTTCAGCGAGCAAACTTCATAGGAGTCTCTTGAAAGGAAACTCATCCAGAAGGCATCATTTTTCTGCTAATGGTTCTTTCAGAGAGCACCACGGAGCTAATGATCTGCAGACATTTGTGGAAGTTGAACTTGGAGGGTTAAGTAGAAAGACAGATGTGAGATCAGGCGCAAGTCCCACATGGAATTCAAAATTCAATATGGTTTTACATGAATCGGCGGGAACTGTTCGATTCCATTTATATGAGTTTAACCCAAGTAGTGTGAAGTACGACTATTTGGCAAGTTGCGAAGTTAAGGTAATATCACTTTTGGTGCTAGTGTTCATCCCAAATTATATCGCCACGATTTGATTATGGGGCGATATCTGATTTGGTTTTTATGCTTGAAATGTATTTTAACATGCTTGAGAAATTAGCCAAAAATCAAGTCATAAAATTTTGGTGCCAAAGTATGCTAAAATATGGTAGCTAAATACCCGAGTACCATGAATTCAGTAAATGACTATGTTTGGTTGGTAACTGGTAATCACTGATTGTGCATGTGTCAGCTCCTTATAAAATTGACTAATTAAACAAACACATTTTATCCGCAGACCGTTAGTTGCCCATCAAATACGTATTTTGCATATTACTTACTTAATTGAAGTGTCAGCTAAGTTGATTTCCTGTGTCCTATGAACAGATGAAGTATGTAGCAGATGATTCCACGACATTTTGGGCAATAGGACATGATTCTGGTGTAATAGCCAAGCACATTGAGCTTTGTGGAGAAGAAGTTGAAATGGTTATTCCATTTGAGGGGGTCAATTCAGGGGAGGTAAAACATTACCAAAATTCCATGAGTAATTTGTCTCAATATTCACAATTGTTGTCTCATGCATTTTTTTTTTCTTTTTCTTCCTTCTTTCCCTGCAGCACTTTTTGTTTTTTTTTTTTTTTGCAATAATGAATAATTAGTCCTAAAGAACTGTGTGACCTTTGTTACTTAAAATTAAATCTAGGGCTATCAAATGGCCGGTCCGGTCCGTCCGGCCGGCCAAACCAGTATGTTTGTAAAGTGAACATACCATACCGGCCATTCTAATAGAACCGGTCTGGTCCAGTCCGGTCCCCGGTTTCACCAGTCTGGGTTGGACGGTTTGGACCATGCCATTTTGGGTCTTTTTTGGTTTGTGCCTCTTAGCATTTTTTTACTTTTTTTAGGCATTGTTTTGGGTTTTTTTACCTGTTTGGAGTGGTATACTCCGGTCCAGTTCCGGTTTTCCATATAGGTAACCAGGAACTGGACCGGAGGACACTGGTTCGGTCCGGGTTGGCCGGTCCGGCCAATTTTTTGGATAGCCCTAATTAAATCAACTACAAAATATTCGATCTTAAAAAAAAAATTTAGGGCATTCCCCTTTTGTAAATTATTATTTTCTTGGTTTTGGGGGAGAGAGAGAGAATCAGAAAGTAGAGAGAAAAATTGAACATATTGCTTCTTATTTGTGAGATGAATTAGTGGTAACATAATGTAATTCTTGATAGTTTATGCAGAATTAAACTAAAAACAAACATGTTTTCAACAAAACATCAACCAAGATTATGATTACAATTTCGGATTCTATTCCATACCTGACACAGGAATTTAGGAACCTACAAACCTTAAGCCGCTTTACGATCCAATCCAAAGCTCCAGCAATTCAAAACAGCAACTCAGATGTGTTGCCTCCTAAGGGATTTATGTCACTCTCTCGTTATCGGGATTTCCCTAATATGTTCTGATGGCTAACCCCTTGAATATAACAATTATATTTATAGGCCTTGGTAAAACCCTAGAAAGAGCATGAGATATAGGATCCTTAGGGATCTCAAATTACAGTCGTAGGATAACACTGAAGAACTCTTCTTCTAATACAATTAGGACTTCTACTAATTACAATCAAGTCCATCAACATATTGTAATTGACCCCTGGAATTTGAGATTATTGCAAATATGCCTCTTTACATACAATTAATTCCTTCCACCACACTATATTTCATATGAGATATTAGGACTGGATTAATCAATTGGTTATCAAGGGCACATAATTCTAACAATTCTTTGAGATTAATTAATAGCTGATGAATCAATTAAATTGACTTTGTTTTTGTCCCATCATAAACCGGTTATATACACGTATCCCTCAAACACAGTTCATGCTTCTGACTAACGATTGGACAGCATGAGTCAAACTGACTTGAAAGTTAGCAGGGCTTCTTTACTCAATTGAACTGTTATTAATTCTCTTTTTCCCTTTATCTATCCTGTTTTTGTAAGTAGTATGATGCATGCTAACTAGCTGCTGTGGTCTGCTTCACTGACTATGCTTCATGTGATTGAGTTCTCTCTTTTTTGTTTTTGGTTCTTTTAAGGAAATTTTTTCCCTCATTTAAATAACATTTGCAGTTGACAGTGAGGCTTGCCTTGAAAGAATGGCAATTCTCCGATGGTTCAAACACTTTGAACACCTCCCGTCTTAGCTCACATCATTCATCCAATGGGTCATCTACTATTCTGTCAAGAACTGGAAGGAAAATCAGTATAACTATTGTGGAAGGAAGGGATCTCATTGCAAAAGACAAATCTGGAAAGTGTGACCCGTATGTTAAATTACAGTATGGGAAAGTAAGTTTCCTTTTTCTCCATAACTTTATGTGATATATGAACTAAGACAAGCGAATTCATAGTGAAAATATCACCCTAAATCTTCTTTCCAGGCTCTCCAGAGAACAAGGACTGCTTATACTTCAACTCCTATCTGGAACCAGAAGTTTGAATTTGATGAGATAGGAGGTGGTGAATATCTAAAAATAAAATGCTATAGTGAAGAAATCTTTGGGGATGACAACATGGGTTGTGCACGAGTTAATTTGGAAGGGCTGGTGGAAGGGTCAATCAGGGATGTATGGGTCCCCCTTGAACAAGTGAATTCAGGAGAGATAAGGCTTCAAATAGAATCAGTCAGAGTTGATGACCATGAAGGATCAAGGGTATGTTTTTGATAGAATCATTAGATTGATCTTTCCAGAAAATTTGACATGAAAATGCAGAAAGGAAAAGGCAACTAAAGACATGAAAGTTTTGGGCTGATCCAAATACTTCACAAAGTATTTAATAACATATGGGCAGTGGCGGTGCCATAAGCTTTTGTTGCTGGAGAGCATGCTAATGGTTAACAAACTGACGTATACATAGTGGTCAAACATAATAGGGTAAAATAGTTTTTGATCCTTGAGATTTACACTGATATAAAAATGTCATTGGGTTTTAAATCTTAAAACTTTTAGTCCTTGAGTTTGTATCCCTAAAAAAATAAGGTTCTTTTGTCAACGAACCCTTCATTTTGTTAACAGCTATACTGCCACATCAGGAAAACATACAGTAAAAAGTAAAATCAATGGGCCATTGATTAAAATATTAATCTAGGTTTAAACAGAGAAAATACGTCAAAGGGATACAAGATAATTGTTGCCGCAGTAAAGTTGTTGTGGAATTAACATAATGGCCTAAATGATGTATTGCACCCTAAACAATTTATAATGTATATGGTTACTCATAATGAAATAGTACTTTTCCTGGTAGCACTTAGATGGCTCTAACCAAAAAATTAAAAGTAATAAAGCTGTGCTTTATTTAGTGGTCTATCAGATGCTTTTTTCGTTTCCTTAATTAACAGTATATATGATATCACTTAGGATTTAATTGAAGGGGAATGAATTACTTTGAATCTGAATTGTCTACAAACATGCTCACATTAAAAAAGTTATAATCAGAAATTAAAAGACTTTGAGGCATTAGGCAGCCAAGTTTATTCTTAGGAGGACTTGTGGATATCATTAGATTACAATGTAAATAGAAAAAATTTAGTAGATATGGGGGCCTCTGCCACTCTGTGTGAATGGCCTGCATGTTTGGCTGCAGGTGGGGGTGTCTGTTTATGTGTCTATGCTTTTGCTCATGTGTGTAAACTAGGTGTCTCAAAGGCCTGGCCTGCTCAATAAAAGGCATGTGTTGAATTTTGCTTTGTTCTGAGTTAGCTCGATCAGGATTTTCTATATATTAATTGAGCTGAAGCGGCTAAATTTTCAACATAATGCACCACTTGGAATAAACACATGTTAGAGAAAAGTGTCTACTCTGATATGCTTTTGTAATCTTCTTTTCTTGTTTGTCTATGTTCAGGATTCAGCCACAGGTTCAGGCAGTGGCTGGATAGAACTTGTTCTCATTGAAGCAAAAGACCTCGTTGGTGCTGATCTCAGAGGGACAAGTGATCCTTATGTGAGGGTACAATATGGAAACATGAAGAAAACAACAAAGGTTTCCGACTACCACACTTTCTATTATGTTCCTGCTAGTGCTAGCTAACTTTTTTATCTGTTAATGTAAGTTGATGTGTATCCTCCCTATTCATGGCATGTTTCTAAAACATGCTAGTATTCATGTGAAATACTAGCATGAGGTCTTAGCCATTTGTGGTATAGACCCTGATGACATTATAGTATTCACGTGAAATTCCTCTCTGCGTTACTTGCTTTTGAGTCTCACAACAAGCACGAGGTCTCAGCCATTCTAATTGGTTATCCCTTCATGTTATTACAATTTTTCACCTGTCAAACATGAAGGTTACGTGAGTCGATGTAGTGCCATATTTTCATGAGATTGCATTTCCCAAAATCAGCCTGACTGAATATTCTTTCACCATGGGAATTAGAATATCTGTTTCTCAATATAGTTCGAAGCTGAAAAAGCTGAGATGGATATAATGTTGCAATGATCAATTATACATATATTATGTGCTTGCATGTTATCTTTTGTGCACTTAAGCTGTCTCTATCCGTACCTGCTTTGACATGGCTTGCCTTACAGATAATGTTCAAAAATCTAAATCCCAAGTGGAACCAGACATTAGAGTTCCCTGATGATGGCAGCCCCCTAGTTTTGCACGTTAAAGACCACAATGCTTTACTGCCAACTTCGAATATAGGTGATTGTGTTGTAGAGTATCAGAGATTGCCTCCAAATCAGATGTCTGACAAGTGGATACCCCTCCAAGGGGTGAAAAGGGGAGAGATTCACATTCAAATTACAAGAAAAGTTCCAGAACTGCAGAAGAAACCTAGCCTAGATTCCGAACATTCTTTAACCAGAGCACATCAAATTTCCAGCCAGGTGATTTTTTTGTTTGCTTTTATTTTATTTTTTCTTGTTCTTTCTTGTCCTCTAATTTCACTTTCTAGCATGCATGATCATATGAATACACGTGAAGTTTCTTTACTCTCTTTGAAATCACAAATTGTTTTTTTTCCTATGAGCTTACCTGATTAAAACCAATATGCTTGATCTGCTGAAGCTTACTGGACTTGAGCCTTTATTCTTTTTCCTCGAAATTAAAACGACTCTTCACTGAGATTTGTGTTCAAATTTTCTAAGCTATCCCAGAATATACCAAATTTTATTCTTACACTTCAGAATTCAATTTTCGTGTACTTTTCTATGAATTTTACTACCTGGACCACGCCACTATCTTAAGATGATTGTTTTTGGGGAGTATCCATAATCATGCATCTGTCTCTACCTGTCGACCTCTTATTGAGATCTTATGACTTAGCTTCAGTTTTATTCCCTTTTATGCCTAACATATGTTCTTTGAAATGAGTATGATCAGATGAAACACACAATGCACAAGTGTCAATCTTTAATTGAGGATGGCAATCTTGAAGGACTCACAACAGCTTTGAGTGAGTTAGAAAGCCTGGAGAATTTGCGAGGAGAGTACATGGAACAGCTTCAAACCGAGCAAACACTTCTAATTAGCAAGATAACAGAGCTTGGTCAGGAAGTTCTCAACACATCTCCTTCCATAAGCAGAAGATCGTTGGGCCATTGAAGCACTCCTTCCGGTTTTTAATGCTTATTTTTGTCATTGATACACTTTTGACTACACAAAAACAACCCCAGATAAATAGCATACCTAGTTCTCCAACTAATAAGCCTTTCTCAGTTCACGTCATCCTTCAAGTCGTGTATGTTAAAATATAGATGGTTGATAGATTTTATAGGATCTAGTGAGGATTTTCTTTTGGATGAACAGAGAATTTCATTCCAACCTAGGCTGTGAAACAAAGAAGCAAATTATCATATATTTTCCCTTTTTTGCTTGGAGACACCATAAACAAAATCTCAAAATATACATTAGAATCAGCTGAAGAAATTGCCTTCGCTCTTTCAATATTAAAGGGTTGAACTGTGTGTAGTCTAATTTGAAATTGCTCAAAAAGGATGCTTTTCACTCTTTCTGAGTAATGGCATGGGATCCTACTAATATCACTAGGATAAATCATATAAAACAAATTTGCAGAATCAACTAGGAGCTAGCTTCCTTTACTTTTTGTTATTACAGCAAGCTCTGTCTGCATTGTCCAAAACTGGGAACTTCCGTGAGTTTCTTGAATCTACCACAACAAATGAAAGAGAAGAAACAATGAACCAGATCCCAATTTTAAATATTGCATTTTTATATAGTTTATAGAATCTCGACTCTACAAAGAACAGGATTACTAATAAACACCTGCAAATAATGACCCTTAAGATGGCGACCCAGTGATAGGAAGCTGGTTCGCGTGTTTGAGGTTGTGCGTTTCAACCTGGTCGGATTCCCGGTACTGGTTGTCGGAATTCCTGCAGTCTAACTGGGCTGAATTTTGGGCCCAAAATCTTAAAATTTTTGGCTTTTAATTTCGGCTTCGATTATAATTGCATATTATTTGAGCTTATGTTATTATTACAAATTGAAGATGGATTTGGATGTTGGATCCAAAATAATAATCTATTACTATGTGGTATATAATTATATAGTTGGATCATGGAGGTTGGATCTAATATTTGTTTTATCTGATTTACATGTTACAAATTACATAATAGTTATTTCAATTGTATTAACTTAATAAATCATATACTTAATCAAAGAACTCAAGAAGAATGATACAATCATACAAATAAAATTTACAAATTACAAATAAACATATATTGGCCATTTAATCAAATTACAAATTTACATCATCTAAAATAAACTACAAATATTACAAATTGAATAGTTGAATTGATGGAATAAAATGTTGGTAATTTAATCAAAACATCACTATCATATTGTTATGATATTGTTTATTTCACAACCTAATCTAAATTCTAAAATTCTAAATTAACTAATGAACTACTAATCTACTATAAATAATTAACTTAGTTACTCAATAAATAAAAAATTAAATTCACCTCAATGGCAGTGCACTAACCACACGACAGTGAGCACAAATTCACAATCACAAGTTCACAACCTTGTAAATTTGTAATAACCTAAACCTGGCAGTTGCACAATTTTTTTTTTCTATTATTAACATATATGAGATAATTAAATAATGAATTGAATAACTGATAAATTATAATGATACTAATGAAAATGAAATTTAAAAAAATAACAACCAAACAACAAAATTTCGTGAATCTGTAGACTGTGTAACTGTGATTGTGATCCAGATATGTGAGATTAGAGAGAGAGAGATGAGTGGCTGTCGGCGACTCGGCTGAGACTGAGAGGCAGGCACTGACAACCTTCGAAGCAAACGGTGACCACCGTCCACCGAGACCCAAGGCCGAAAGAGACAAGAGAGTGGATGAGTCAGAGAGAGAGGGAGAGAGTCAGTCGTGCGAGGAGGTCGGAGGGGAGGAGAAATGAGAGACAGAGAGAGGCATAGGGGGAGGGAGGCTCAAAATCAGACTTTCGAAAAATGGAGGGGGGGTGCTCGTGGGTTTTGAAAACCCTAGACCAAAACGTGCGTTTTGTTTTTTTTTTAAAAAAAATCGGTACCGGCATTCCGCACTGTATCGGAGGAATTATCGGTATTTCTAAAAAGTCTCTACCGGTTCCGGGCGGTACATGGCGACCGGTACCTGGAACCAGTGCCGGCGGTAGAAATGCCCACCCCTAAATATAGTTATGTTCATGTTTAAGTGGGTTGGGTTCTGACCTAGTGGTTGGAATTGGATCAGCTATGTTTAGGATCCTTCTCTTGCTTAGGGAAAAAAAGGAAAAAAAAAAGAAAAAGAAAAAAGAAGAAGCTAAATTAGAGCATTCCTAACAGTCTCTCTATTATAACATTTTGGTTAGAATAGAAAGTCAATTTAACTAAAAAGTCATAAAACACTCTTCAACAGCCTCTCTAATTTAACAAATTTTAACAAAAAATTTGAAGAAGTGAAGAGTGAACTCTCTATTTTTAGAGAGTCACTATTCACCTCACTATCTTAAAATATTAATATGTATCTTTTTTTTTCTTTTTCTTCTTCTTTTTTCTTTTTTATTTTTAGAAAATTATTGTTCACTTCACCATCTTAAAATTTTAAAAATTCCAACAGTTAGTTAGTAAAATAAAAAATTTAAAAATCGGTATTTTTAAGATAAGACAAATATTCAAAAATATGAGTGTTACGATAAAATGAATATTCAAAAATATAAATGTTAGAGAAACAATAAAGAAATCTTTGAAAAATAATATTTAAATAGAATAGTAAAAATAGACGATTAAAATAGAGAAGCTGCTGGGAATGTTTTTAAAAAGTTGATAGTTAAAATAGAGAAGTGTGTTTTTTGGTTAAAGTAGAGAGCAAAATTTGAAGAGGCTCCTAGGAATGTTCTTACTCGGTTAGTTCATATGGTTTACAATTTTTCTCCCATTAATTGCTAGGATAAATTTTTTCTTATGGAGATTCTTAGGGTATATACCATCTTTTAAGTTAATCTTTCCTTCCACCAAAGTTAACCGTAACGAGAAAAGATTTAAATAATCCATTAAAATATAAATTAAAAAGGATACAAGAAATTAATTAAATGAGGAAAATGTAGAGAAAGTGGGAAAAAAATCTACAGAAAGGTATGATCCTCCACACCTTGAAAAATATATAAAAAAAAAAATTTAATTACTAAATAAATAACTGGAAAATACAAAAGAAAGAAAAAATTTTAAAATGCAAATCAAATGAGAAAAATACAGAAAAATGAAATAAATAAATAAATATAAAAGCTCAGAATTTTAAATTAATAAGTAAAAATACTAAAGAAAGAGACAAAAAAATTGAAATAACATCCCTAAGAAGAAAATAAATAGAAAAATAGGGGAAACAAAAGTAAAAAATAAATAAGAAAAAAGTGTCTAGAAAAAAATGAAAAAAAGCACACCAACTTTTATAAAATGATCAAATTTAGGCTGCGTTTGTTTCGACTGAATATGTTTTCATGCAGAATATTTTCAAAAAGATATGTGTTTGGTAGGGGCTGAAAAAAGAGTCAAAGGAAAATGAGATAAGCGGTTAAAGGAAAATAACCCCTATCAGGCTGAAAACAACTTACCCTTTGCAGAAGCGTAAGTTATTTTCCAGATGACTATATTTTCTCTATTTTATCTAACAGACGCTATCTATTTTTTTTCTCATCTATATTCTCTTTACTAACAAAATAAACTTAAATGATTTTTCAGTTGACTATTTTTTATCTATTCTATCGCAAAATATGCTATCTACTATTTTTTCTCTAACAAAACAACTTAAATTATTTTTCAGTTAACTATTTTTTCTCTATTCTCTACCAAAATGTTGAATATTAACTTTCTAGTTTTGGGAATTTTATGTTAGCCATTATTTTTATTGTTATTCAGTATCTTTAATATCTTTATCGATAATAAAAATTTATTTTAGCGTTTCAGGTTGTAATTCGTATTTTATTGGACTTCCTTTTATTATTTTTAATATCTCGCTATCATTTGAACTTTGATTCCACATTTTCGCAATTAGTTTGCCGAGATAAAGTTACAAGAAGGCTCTGATGACTCGAAGCTTTATAGATAGCTCTTCATTTGCTGATTGACAAATTTGTAAGAAAGACACAACTTTCCCGATTGAAGCATTTGATAATTCAAATGGATAATTAGATGAAGTATCTGTTTAGATCCTTCTAATATGATTGTTATTCTGAATCTAGAGGTACATCAAACTAAACAAGCTTACAAAATATTCTTTAAATTTTCAGGTGACAACCAAACACTATATGTATATTTTCAAGGAATTAGTCAAACACTAAAACTTGTTTTGTTTTCCCTGTAAATATTTTCAACTGCAAATATTTTCTCATTTTTCTCATTTTACGCCGAAACAAAAACCTAACCACAAAATGAAAAATCGAAATAACATATTCAGAAAATAAATTAAATAACAAAAAAAAGGAGAAACTGAGAAACAAAACAAGCAAAAATAAACTAAAAAACAGTAAAATAGTAAAAAATGTACAAAAAAAAGAGATAAAAATTGAAATATATTGGATCCACCATGTTGGAGGAGTTGGGTTCCAGAGTTTGGTCACCCACCTTGCAAATTGCAAGGGATGCATTGTGAAACACCCATAATTAATCATCTATGGACATGTTGGTTTTGGTATTTGTATAAAAGTTATTGAGTTGTATTTATGTTCGTAAAAAAAGTAAAGTTGAGTTGTATTATTATTTGTATAGAAGTAATGTTGGGATTGTAATTTTAGAGGGTTGGATTCAAATTCTAAAAATTTCACCGAAACAAAATTTTAATTATACTTTCTTCCTTTGTAACTATATTTTAAAAAAATTTCTAATATTTATTTTTTCTTTGTTTTTTTGCTTCTATTTTGATATTTGTGTTCTTCTTAACCATTTTATTTCAATTTTTTGTTTCTTTATTTTTTAGTTATTCATTCAATTTTTTGTGGTTCATATTTTTTTTCAAGAATTTGAGTGTTCTACCTTTTTTAGTTTTAGTATTTTAAAATTTTCTGTTTATTTCTCATTTGATTTGCATTTTTACAAATCATTTCAATTTCTTTCACTTAATATTTTGAAATTTTCATTTAACATTTTTATGTTTTTTTATTTGCAAGGAGCAGAGCGTCTACCTTTTTGTAGATTTTTTGTTCTATTTTTTTTAGTATTTGTTGTATATATTTTTATTAAAATAAAATTTATTTATTTTATTATTATCGTTAACCACATCATTACTCCAGTCAGTAAACTGGACGAAAAGACTAACGAGTTTCTACCCTAAAAATTAATATAGAAAACAAGTTAGCTTAAGAATAAATTTGAAACGGAAATTTACTTAGCACCTAATTTTTGGACATTTTTTAATTTTAGTCTTTCATTTTCAATTTTTAAATTTTAAATTTTTAAATTTTTTTTATTTTACCGAAATGATCATTAATCAGTTTTTCGTCTATATATTTAACGAAATTATCTATTACGTCAATAAATTTATACCGATTAACCGCTACACGGTGACCGCTTCACGTTGAGGTCGCAATTCTACCGTCCAACCAAACCAATTATCCCCGATGATTTCCACTTTATATATGCAAAACTGTCGGAATAACATCCCAATTTCCCGAGAAAACCTTATCCATCCTCCACTGCACCGGAGTCTACACTTCGTCTCAGGCCTTTCTTTTCGTAGCCTCCCAAGTTTCTAGGCATCCAAACAATGATATTAGGACTGGGAGACCGTCATCACCCAGCATAATCCAGTGAGACGAACCAAAGAAAGAAATGGCCTTCACAACAGCGAAGATATCAGAGCTGCCACTGAGGAGCTCACTCCCTCTGACGTCCTACTCCCACACTCACTCCCTGAACCTTCTCTTCTCCGCAGCTCCAAATCTTTCATTTCACATCCTCAAGCCCTTCTCCTCTCTTCGAACGTCCACTAGCACCGCCGAACACGGCGGTGATACGAAACCGAAGCCCTCCCCGACCCCGAAACCGAGGGCCAACTCCGCTCCATGGCTCAATAAGTGGCCCTCTCCAAGCCCTCGGATCGAGTCTCATGATAGCCGCAAAGCCAACAGCAAAAACGTCGCCTCATCGAATGACTATGACCAAGCGGAGTCTCGGTACTTCGATAGAGATAAAGGGCAGAGCGCAATCGAGAGAATCGTGCTCCGGTTACGAAATCTAGGGTTAGGATCGGATGGGGACGCGGATGAATTGGAGGAGATGGACGGTGGCGATGCAATGCCAGTCACTGGCGAAGAGAGATTGGGGGATTTGTTGCGCAGGGAGTGGGTTCGGCCGGATTTTATGTTGGTGGAGAGTGAGAGCGGTAGAGACGACACTGTATTGCCGTGGGAGAGAAATGAGGAGAAGGCTGAAGAGGGGGTGAGGAAGAGAGAGAAGAGAGTGGTGGTGAAGGCCCCGACATTGGCGGAGTTGACGATTGAGGACGAGGAGCTGAGAAGGTTGAGGGGGATGGGTATGCGTATCAGAGAGAGAATAAGTATCCCAAAGGCAGGGCTGACGAAGGAGGTGTTGGAGAAAATTCATGGCAAGTGGAGAAAGGAGGAGCTGGTGAGGCTCAAGTTTCATGAGGTGCTCGCCCACGATATGAAGACTGCGCATGAAATTGTCGAGGTGGGTATTTCTTGGTTTGAAGGGTTCTGGTTCTGGACTGCAGTCTGTGATAAATCCGTCGACGTACTGATTACTATTAATAGTTAGTCGTGTTCCTTATAACTATTATTTATTCTAATGCTGCGTTTACTGTTGTTATTATTATTTTCATATTAAACGAAATTCGGATATCTATTTACTGTGGGTTGTTGCTCCTGGCAAAAAGAAGACACTAAATATTTAGTAACTAGCTCTAGTTTGATAGATTAAGAAATTGAGGAATATTCAATGAATTCTTAATATACTACAAAATTTGTTGGCGACATTGGATAAATAGTTATTACCATTTTTCCATTGTGACTCCAGGCACATTGCGGATGAAAACATCTCTGTTAAAATGAGTAATCCTTTCTGAAAACGTCAATATCTAATGTCCTCGAGTGCCTTGACCTTTCGCTCAGTGGTTTAAGGTCGTGCATTGTTAGTGTTTGTTATACCACTTGTAATCATCTCATGTTACAACATCTTGGAGCTTTCAGTATAATGCTGTGTAATCGTAATTCAAAATAATTGGGTATGTAAACTGATTGCTTGTAGTCATGGTCAGAGACGGACAGGAGGATTAGTTCTATGGAGGTCAGGAAGTGTAATGGTGGTGTATCGGGGTAGTAATTATGAAGGGCCTTCTAGATCACTACCTGTAGATAGGGAAGGCGATGGTCTTTTTGTTCCAGATGTCTCTTCTGCTGACAGTTCCGTAGTGAGAAGTGGCAATAGTCCAACATCAAGTCTGGAAAAGAAAGGGCCAGCCGTAAGAAATCCAGACCCTTCTGAGGGCATGACAGAGGAGGAAGTTGAGTACAACAGCCTACTAGACGGTTTAGGACCTCGTTTTATTGAATGGTGGGGTACAGGAGTACTTCCAGTTGATGCGGATTTACTTCCTGAAAAGGTTCCTGGTTACAAAACGCCTTTCAGGCTCCTTCCTACTGGAATGAGATCACGACTGACCAATGCTGAGATGACTAATTTAAGGAAAATTGCTAAATCACTTCCTTGTCATTTTGCCCTAGGTATTGTTCTCTTTCTATGAGTACTATTTAGTGTAATCCGTCAGTATCTTGCATTAAATTTTTTTCTTGAACTATAAAGGGAGAAATAGAAACCATCAGGGGTTGGCATCTGCAATTATTAAGCTTTGGGAGAAAAGCTTAGTAGTGAAGCTTGCTGTTAAACGAGGTATTCAGAATACAAACAACAAACTGATGGCTGAGGAGATAAAGGTATGTTTCGTGCGGATCCTGTTCAGGGCATTTATAACTTCTTTTTCTCCAATAACAAAGAACAATACTGGGTTTTTCATCTGTCTTGTAGAACTTAACAGGAGGTGTCTTACTGCTTAGAAACAAATATTACATTGTCATATACCGTGGAAAGGACTTTCTCCCAACAAGTGTAGCTGCTGCTTTGGCCGAAAGACAGGAAGTGACAAAACAGATACAAGATGTGGAAGAGCGAGTGCGGTGTGCAGTGGTGGATGTAGCTCAATCAGGCGAAGATGAAAGAGAGGCACTTCTAACAAGTGTCACCGCTGCTTCTGCTGAAAGACAGGAATTGGTAAAACTGAGTCCAGATGTTGAAGAGGAAGTGCAGAGTGGAGCAGTGAAAGTAGCTCAGGCATGTGAAAAGGTGGAAGAGAAAGTGCAGTTTGGAGCAGTGGATTTATCTCACGCAGGTGAAGATGAAGGGCAGGCACTTGCAGGTACCTTGGCCGAGTTTTACGAGGCTCAAGCGCGATGGGGAAGAGAGATATCTGCTGAAGAACGTGAGAAGATGTTTGAAGAAGCTTCAAAAGCAAAGAGAGCTAGACTCGTGAAACGAATTGAACATAAATTAGTAGTTGTGAGTGTGACCTCTCTTTCACTGTCCCTTTGAAAATAAAATGCTAATAAAATGCGTGAAAAGTATTTGCATAACCGTGACCTGAATAAATCCCCTTACTTCCCTAACGGAATGAAACGTGGATAACACAAGTAGGCTTTGCAGAATGTTAACTTAAACTTTGGTTCGGTCGCAATTGTAGTGGTGTCCCTATGGCCCCCTCCATTCCAGTGTCGCTTTTGAAGTTGACTTTATTCCCTTGTCTTTTGTCATTTTAAAGTCTCTCACGTGTGAATAAAAATTGGTATATTTTAATTGCCCAAATCAGGTTTTTCTGAATCTAAAATTGCTTTTATCATTTTTTTAATAGGTCTAGGGATAAGTTCCATTTGCCGCGCTTCTTTTGTTTTTTTTTTCCGGCTATTATTGTTTGATTTTGGTTCCTGGTTGCATTAACAGGCCCAAGCGAAAAAGCTTAGAGCAGAAAGACTGTTAGCTAAAATCGAAGCATCAATGATTCCTGCTGGTCCTGACCATGACCAGGAAACAATCACTGATGAGGAACGGGTTATGTTTCGCAGGGTTGGTTTAAGAATGAAGGCCTACTTGCCTCTTGGTAAGTAATTATCAGTTCATTCACTGATTTTTGCATCCTGAGCGCAGTTGCTAATGGTCTGAATGATATGGATCAGGTATACGTGGTGTTTTCGATGGTGTCATAGAGAATATGCATTTACATTGGAAGCATAGAGAACTTGTGAAATTAATATCCAAACAAAAGACCCTTGCTTTTGTCGAAGATACAGCTAGGTTATTGGAATATGAGAGTGGTGGAATACTTGTGGCCATAGAGAGAGTCCCCAAGGGGTATGCTCTTATCTACTATCGTGGAAAGAATTATCGGCGGCCCATTAGCATAAGGCCAAGAAACCTTTTAACAAAGGCAAAGGCACTGAAGCGTTCAGTGGCCATGCAACGTCATGAGGTTTCTCTCTTTTGTGTGCATTTTGTTACAAGAATGTAAAACGTTGTTTTCATCTTCTGATAATAGTACTTTCCCATTATGACTCACTATATGTTATAACTATGCAGGCTCTTAGTCAGCACATTTCTGAATTGGAGAGAACCATAGAGCAAATGAAAAAAGAACTTGTAAGTGCATTTCTCAATAAACGCCCCCTCCCTCCCCGAGGGGCCCTGCGCCCTTTTCCTTTTCTATTTCACCCCTCTTTCTTACCATAAAACTTGAAACTCTAGTTGTAGTTGCTCAAGCATTCCTAGATATGGCCTGAATTCGTGAAACTTGGGTTTTTCTAATTCTTGAACTCCTAATGCGATTACTGAAGTCAGCTATCCTTTATTTGGACCTACCTACCTGTATTATCATGCTGAAGTAAGATCTGATTTTGAATTGTCTGGGTACGTATAAGATATCTATGCCTGTTCTTGTCAAAGAGATTGCAAGTGGAGTCAAAATATTAACTGTTAAATACTCATTTGACTGCGGTGTCGGAATTTGTTTTGAAGTCCTTTTTTAGGGTTTAATGATCTATTGATAGTGTTTTGCCTTTTAACCTTATAAAACATCTTCTTATAAACCTCACATATACTTAAGTGTTTGTTTTTTGATAAGTAAGACAATTTTATTAGAATAAGCGGTAACAGTACAAGGGTCTATACCGAAAGCGCTTAATACATACACGCCAAAAAGCTAAGGAAATCATCAAAGTCGACAAAAATGCCCCCTAAAACCGCATTGACCCAACAAAACAAGGAAAATAACATAAACCCTTGCAACTTCACAATAGACAAAGCAACATCCTCAAAGCATCTATTGTTCCGCTCCCGCCAAAGACTCCACCAAACACACGAGGGAATCATTCTCCAAATGGCCTTGGCAACGGGATTAGAGAGCCTTCTACGCCAACTCCAAATCACATGCACCACCGTCGCCGGCATAACCCAATGAAAGTTCGTGATGCTAAGAACATGGCTCCAAAGCCCGCGCGCCAATGGACAATGAAGAAGCACATGGTTAACCGACTCTCCGTCGCCACGACACAGAAAACACCACTCCGCCATGTAGACCCCTTTTCTCCGAAGGTTGTCAATGGTAAGAATTCGCTCATGCATCGCCTCCCACACGAAGAAGGAAACCCTCATAGGGCATTGCGCCCTCCACACCCCTTTCCAAGGAAGAGACACGTTAGTCTTCTTAGCCAAGAACTGATACATGGATTTGACCGAGAATACACCATTCGCTGAGGCAGGCCAAGACAGCTGATCCTCCTCCCCTTGCCGTAACTTCACGCGGTACAACAGAGAATAAAAGGCAGAAAATTCATGGACCTCCCAATCATTCGCATATCTCACAAAGGGAACATTCCATGCCACAATGCCCTCCCTTTCTGCCATACAATCCGCCACCATAGCCTCCTTGTACCGGGCTAACGAAAACACAACCGGGAATGCCATTGACAATGGGCGGTCACCACACCACCACTCATGCCAAAAACTTATCCTCAAGCCACTGCCCACAGAGTACCTGAGAAGCGGATGAAAATCAGCCCATCCCTTGGAAATGAAACGCCACAAACTCACTCCATACGACCCTCGGGTGGGGCAGGTACTCCATTGGCCCACAGAGCATCCATATTTGGCAGCGATGACTACCCGCCAAAGTCTATCTTGCTCGTTAGCAAAACGCCACAACCATTTGCACAAAAGAGCCCTATTGAACAACTTGAGACTACGAAGTCCCAAGCCCCCATAGGACAATGGAGAGCATACCAAGTCCCACTTCACAAGATGATATTTCGTCACACCCCCACAAGTACCCCAAAGGAAGTCCCTCTGAAGCTTCTCCAACCGGTTAGCTACCGCAACCGGGATAGGAAACAAGGAGAGGAAATAGGTGGGTAGACAAGAGAGGGTAGACTTAATGAGGGTAAGCCTACCACCCTTAGAAAGGTACATGCGCTGCCAACCCGCCAACCGGCGCTCCATCCGCTCGAGGATCCCATCCCAGATCTGAACACTCTTAAAACGGGCACCCAACGGCAGCCCAAGATAAGTCAACGGCAAAGAAGACACCCGACACTCCAAAATCCTCGCCAGCACTTGCACAGAAGCAACATCACCTATAGGAATAACCTCGGACTTTGACAAATTGATGCTCAATCCCGACACCGCCTCAAAACACAAAAGGAGACAGCGGAGACTCCTAAAATGACTCACCTCCTAAGTGTTTGTTTGAATAAACAATGTTCCATTGGCATGTTTACTGGGGCTAGTTAATATGCGGACTGATAATTGCTATTAATACTAACACAGAACTTGCTGGAAAGTCCTTGAGCATTCTAAAACATGAAAAATAGCTATGTTTGTCTAATGGTTTTGAAAACATTTTTTAATTTCAATTTTTTTTAATCCATACATGATTTTTTCATGCTAAAAATATTTTCAATCTTCAATAAAAAATTCTATCTAATCATTGGCCTCAATTTCCGTGAAGAAAAAAGCACAAAAACCAAAATAACTTTTAAAAAAATTCATAGAAACTCCTCTCACAAAAATATATTTCCAAACATACTTTAAATATGTATGGATTTTCTATGGGTCCCCCCACTCACAAAATTTTCGTAATCATTACAAAAAAATATTTTAAAAAACATAAACAAACAATAGCCATAAGTTCCCTCAAAGCCGTGTTCTATGAGTTCTTAATGTCAACATATTTGGATGGCTGCACCTAAATGCCTGCACTATTCATGTGTTCCTCGTGCTGGTTAACTGCAAGTTCCAGATCTCTGCCCTGCCAGATCAATGTCAAAAGCTGTGGATTCGTTAGGCATTCATTATCTCTCCTTGATCTGATATCAACCTTTGAAACCTTGGACTTAACTATTTTTATAAGTAATCAAAGTCAACAAGCCAAGGGGGACCTGGTTAGGTACATTACCAGGTAGAATCCGTAGCACTCATAGAAATGAGTAATGTAAGAATTGAGTAAATGTGGATTATTCTGGGATATATATCCTGATTCTATAAGTTTAAATACGAAAATACTTTGACTGGGCTATCTTTAATATCTCTGTCCTATCGCCCTTCTCTCACCCTGTGGCCCCCTAGCCATGTGAGTGAGGACTTAGGCCAACTGAACTCCTTGTTTATTCACAGGGTGTTTCTCAAGATGCCGACAATGTGAATGGCTGGAGCTCACAGGATCCTAACCAGATTGATAATATCTCAGAGATCACCCAAGTAAGATAGTTTTCCTTTTTCGCTACCTGCTTGTTTGGAAACAATGGTGAGCAAGTCTTATGTGAGAGAGTTTTGGAGTTGGAATCTGCAGCTTGCCTTATGGGGAAGATATATTTCTTGAGCAAAGTTTGAATTCTACAATTGTTCGCTTCTGCAGGGTGAGGATGAAGCTTCATGTATAAGTTCTGGTGGTGAAGATGACGAAGAAGACAGTGAGTGGGAAGAAGAGGAAGATTATGATACGTCAAGCATTGGAAGCGACCATCATCCTTTGACGAAGAATGGTTGACATATTCACTCTGTTTGGGAAGTGACTGGTTCGCTGCTCTATCGTGCCTTTGTCAAATCCAGGTAATGATTATGTTCGTGTTATCTGATGTCCTTCATGGTTGAATTTGATTTTGAATTTCTCATTGCTAGTGTTTGGTGTGTGTGTGTATATCTATCTTTAGATGTTTTCCTTTGCTATTCCAGTGTGGGGTATATTTGTTTCTTTGTTGTATCCATAAATCAAGTTGGAAGAAGTGAAGGCATACTCATTCTGTGAGCCTAATCCAAGGGGAAAACGTTGCTTTAATTGTTTCTATTGAATTTTTGATTGTTATCAATAGTGTCTCAAATAAATCATGCCTTTTTGAAGGCCTTCAGAATGTGTAACATAGGGAAGTCTTGTGGGCCATGTATGAAATAAATCAAATGGTCTTCATTTTACCTATATATTTTCTTGATTCGATGTCGAGGGAAAAAAAAGTTTACCACTGAATAGCTACCCTTGTGGACGCAGCTTCTTAGTATTTACAGGACCGGCTTATCATTGTTGCGCTTGTATTTCTGACCTCTGATCTTTCAATAATGGGACAATCTTGTCGGCTACATGCATAAGCTTTTTGTTGGACACTGATATGAACTAAAGCAGTCTTATTATTATTATTTATTTATCTGCAATTGTTTTCACCAGCAGGAGATTAGGTTTGGATGGCTTGCACCACAGCTTGGTCGATTCTGCTTTATTTCTCATGTGCATCTGGTGGGAACCTTGTATTCAGTGACATTTCTTTCTGAATCGAAATTTTGACCCAGAGAGTTGCTCCGTTGCTCCAAAGGATTGGAGCTATGCCTGAATATATTATGTGTGCAGAGTATTGTTAGTTGCAATACTCCATCCTGTGCACCAAATTGGGCGCTTATGGTCACTGTTATCCTGGTCTTTCACCATGCTCCTTGTCTAATCATTCTTCTCGCGATGCTGGTTTGAGCTCTACCCGAGCTTGGTTGCAGGTTTTACCGGGTCTGTTTTACTGCAAGTCTGCTTTTCATCTGGCGGACTTAATTTTGGCCTGGTTCCAGTAAGGTTCACAGTTCCTTCCAAGTTGTCAATGTATAGTGCTATTTTTAGTGTTCTAACAATTATGTTCATTTTATATTCGCAACAAATGGAAAAAAAAAGAGTGGTGTTCCTCTTGTATCCTGTTGTCTTGATAACTAGTACCTTGAGGTTTCTGTGATGTGATAAAAGTAGCTGAAACTTGTACTCCAGATTTGATTCAATAGCTTTTGCTTGGAGTCTGTCGAGGAAAGCCTATAAGGCTAAATATAACAGGGAAAGAAGAAATGCTCTGAGGATTCATCATATTATCGGGGTATGGTTTGTACGATTGGGTAAATAATCTAGAGTTTGATAATAAGGGAGCGGCGTATGTCACTTTTCCGATTGTCTCATGTAACTGGTCTAACCGTAAATTCTTCACTGAAATTGTCTTTCGTGGAGGTAGTGTCCTTGTACGTTGTAGGACCTTCCCATTTCGGAAACAATGATTGTTCTGAGAACAGGTGGTCCCTTGGCCCTTGGCCCATTCATATTGACTAATATACCTCCCATTACCATCGCTAATTTTCTTAAGCAAGTGATTATCCAAGTCTGCATTTCGGGATTGACAAGGCTTCACGGAGAAATTTTATACCGAGTGCAGCCACTCTTTTGGATTCTGTTTGGCATTTGAGAAATGAGGTAGTCCATAACAAGGTGTGTCCTGACCCCTTTAGTGTCTTGAGATCTTCTCACTCGGTGTCAGCGGTCGTGAAGGCTCCTCACTGCACGTTGTACACAGCGTATTTCTTCACAATCACAAGACTCTTTTAGGCAAGACAACAGGTCTATTGGCTGCAATCCGACTGTTTGATCAGGAGCCGCTGCCCTGGGTTCAATTTGAGAGTGACCGTCTTGTTGTGGTCCAGGATGTGTTCAGCAGTTCCACTCGGGTAGGTTGGCAGGCGGAAGGCTGGATTTCTGTTATCAGGAGCTTCTTTCAATCCAATTCTGATCAATTTCTCAAATGGCTTTCAGGCTTTCACGAAACAAATTGTCTCACCGCCTTGCTAAATGGGCCGATATGCCGGTTCTTTTGGCTTTCATAGTTTAAATTCGATTCCTGCTTTTGTAGTGGATGTACTGATGGTTTCTGTAGTTAGGTGTTAATTGCACATTTGCTTATATAAAAAAAAAAAAAGAACAGGTGGTCCGGCTCCCTTCCAAATCTAGAGAAGACCCACATTTCTAGCTACGCACGACTTCTTAAATCTGCGTAGGCTCTTTAGATGATATATATAATCTTCTTAGTGAAAAGCTTACAGAGGTGAATGGGGTCTATCAAGTATTATATATATATATATGTACAGGTATGATAAATGGGCAATCGAAAATTAATAAGAAAATGCTGTCATCTGTATGGAGATTTCATGGACTTTGAACACGAGACCATGTGGGAAATAAGAAATTTATCATATATACTATAAAGAGATAATTTATCATTCACCTCTCAGTTTGTAGTTTCCAACTTTCCATTACATGCATGATGGTGATCTATCAAACACAAAACGTACAAGGAGTAGTTTATTCTTAATAAACCCTACTTTTAGCCACTTTCGGGATAATACGGGTAAGGAGAGAAATTATTCTTGATGGAATTGGTGCATGAAAGTCGATACCTTTGGAGATAAGAGAGAAGAGTGAAACTCCTATATATATATATATCGATGAATCTGGCATAAATAATAATAATAATAAGGGATAAATACACTTTGCTCCCCTTGTCTTTGGAGTCATTTACACTTTGTATCCCGATGTTTTATTTTTGATATATTGGACCCATTATCTTCAACATTTTTGCAATCTGGACCCCGTACCCGATTTGACCGTCTAAATTGACGGATTCCGTTAAAAATTTACACATTACCCCCTTATCTTTGAGGGTATGTACACATTGCTCCCCTTATCTTTAGAGACATTTACACGGAATCCGTCTAAATTAACGGCCAAATCGGATACGAGGTCCAGATTGCAAAAATGTAGAAGATAATAGGTCCAATGTATCAAAAATAAAACATTGGGGTGCAAAGTGTAAATGACCCCAAAGACAATGGGGCAAAGTGTATTTATCCCTAATAATAAGATCAAACTCCAATCAATTGTGTGGAAATTTTATTTGTACAAGAAATTACCGTGTGGAAAATAAAATGATTTTCTCTCAAGATTTTCCACGTACGTACAAATTAAGGTATAATTAGATTATTAAGGAATACTTTTCTCAAATCTTAATACGTAGGCTTCAGTAGTACTGTTTTAGTCGTCACTCTTCAAATATTTATGGACAAGAAGATTGTAGAATTTATTTTTACTAATTTCTTCAAAGTTTCGGGATCCCTAGCCATATCAAAGCAACTCACACTCATTCCCTCATTTTTTCCAAAATAGGCACCTAAAGATCATACGAGCTAATCCCATGCCATATATGGGATCGATACATAGCCCATTTTTAATGATCACTCCTGATCAAAATTTACCTCAAGTTCTATGGAGAAAAGTTCGTCTTCGGGTTTCTGTTATTATAGAAGTTGTACGTCTACTCCACCCAACAATGTGGCAAAGAAAGTAATTAAGGATTACCAATAATTCAGATTAACGCTCATAATTAATCATCTATAGTCAATATCACACTTAGACGTGATTTTATCAACAGCCAATAATGGTCCAGACTCCAGAGAAAAGTAAAACAAACAAGGAAGTATCCAACTGATCTTATAGTTATAGGTACAAGATTTCTACAGCTCAAATTTATAGTATATGCGAGCGGATCATTATGAACAAAAACAAACAACACGTGCAATCTATTAATCTGATGCTTACAATTTAAACAAGTATTTTTTTTTCGGCTGATAACATCTACGTACGGCTTCAAGGAGTACTGTCACTGTTACATATGTACCAGTACCGCTATGTTATCCAGTAAAACCTGCAAATTCTTACACCAGTTATCCAGGAGGAGATGGCCATGGAAGTTGCGACAACAATTTCCAGAAAGTTTGGAGCAAGGGTGCCATAATAGGATCAAAAAATAACTCGAAACAAATTCCCAAATTCGTTTTTGCAGAGTGGGATGAGAAATTAGCTGGGACGACTTTGGTTTAATTGATCAAGGGTTTTCTCATATGGTGACACCATATTCTCCTAAAACAATTTTTTTTTGAATTCTCATTATATAAAAAATTATATAACCAAATATCATTTTTAACATCACATAAAACTACGACACGTAACATCACTTAAAATTTTTCAAAAAAACAACATAACCTAACATCCTCGTATATATTTATAGCGACAATTCTGTGTGACGAGGATAAGGAGGTTTCCTAATAAGTGACTTCCGTTGTAGTGCCGTAGACCTAGTCATGTAATTGTAAACCATCAAGTCAAGCGGATGTTTCTCTGAAATTATACTCCTGGAAAATAAAAAAAGTACGAGTAAAAGTAAGTTCCAGCGGGATGATGACTTTTCTTCAAAGCTCAATCGGCCTAGCTCTTCATTGGGACCCGATAAAGCTTAATCAGCAAGCAAGGGCAGCCCGCTTTCATTTCTCTAGGCTTTTTTGTTTTCTCTAGATTCTCTAGGCTTTTTATATTCTAGTAGAGTTCCTCTTTTTATTCTGTCTCGTGATTCGGAATTGCGGACTCGAGCAGTAATGCTTATTTTCAAGAAAAAAAAAAGCATGAGGAGGTTGGGATAAGGTACCAAAAAAAAAAAAAGAACTCAAGCTGAATATGTTTCTCCGTAATTACAGTCTTTAAAAAGGTACGAGTAAAAGAGTCTAGAACGTCCAATAGCAGGATGAGGAAGTTGGGAAAAATATGCATCTCAACTCTCAAGCAATATTTTATGTTTTCTCTTGGCCAACTTACATTACTTAAAAAGTTACCAGTAAAGATCGAGTTTATCACCAAGAGAAGGTTGGAGTAGGGAAAAAAATGAAACTCGAGCAATATTTTATGTTTCCTCTTGGCTAATTACATTACTTTAAATGGTACCAGTAAAGAATTTAAAGACCAAGAGAAGGTTGCCGGGTTGGAGTAGGGTACCAAAAAAGAAAAAAAAATGAAACTCAAGGATGTTTTATATTTTCTCTTGGCCAACTTTCTCTTCCGGTTGAATGTTTTCTTTTGGCCAACTTTCACCTCTCGTTGAATATTTTCCCAAAGGTTGAATATTCATGTTATTGAATGTGTGTTGAAGAACAAGGTTTATTTGTAAAGAATTTATAAAAAGAACATCAAAGGTCTGAGATGAATGCCACACAAAGTGAGTCTAAGCAAAAACACTTAGATTATTATATCAAGGTTGTCAGAGTTAAGCAAGTGGGGTTGTCCGTGTTTGAATAACTGTTTGTAAGATTTTATTCTTATTGGATTTCAGGTGGCTGTTAGTCCGGAGTATTTTTTCATTTAAATGTTATTTAAAAGGTTTTTCACTTCGTCATTAAATCTTTGTCTCTTTGTGTGATTGAAGTTTGATTTAATTTTTCGCTGCTTATTTGTTGATTGAGTTGATTATTATGCATATCTAGGCTGAACAATTTTAAAACGTACTTTAAAATTGTTGTTGATCTTTAATTAGAGGAAAAACACATATTCACTCCCTCTAGGTGTTAATAGGGTATAAATTGGATTTTTCAATCTGTATGGAGATTTCATGGACTTTGAGCATGAGATCATGTGGGAAATAAGAAATTTATCATATACCACAAAGAGATAATTATATTTGTCCGAAACTAATTGCACGTCAGAGCAATCCATCAAAAATCCCATTAATTAGCTTTAATTCACCCCTCAGTTTGTAGTTTCCATTAATTACATGGCGATCTATTATGATCTACCAAACACAAAAGTACAAGGAGTAGTTTATTCTTAATAAATCCTAGTGTTAGCCCACTTTCTGGATATATATACGCGCGCACAAGAAGATTTGGAGTAAAAAAAAAAAAGAAGAAGATTTGGAGTTCAATTATGAAGCCAAAAAAGTAGTCTCGAAGGAATTGGTGCATAAAAGTCAAATATCTTTGGAGCCAGAGAGAAACGCGAAACAACAGTACGGAAAATTCATCTCATTTGTATGTTAATTACATTTGCATTTGAGACCGTGTGGAAAAGAAAATGATTTTCTCTCATACTAAATAAACTGAGACATTGTTTGTCCGAAAGTAATTAATTAAACATGCATGGAATAATAATCTATCCCAAGTCCAATTAGTTCTGAATTTGTCTCTCGGTTTGTAGTGTCCGTACACACGTAAGATGGTCCAAGTACAAAGGTATATATAATTAGATAATTAAGGAATAATTTTCTTAAATTAATACGTTAGTACCGTACGTAGGCCTCACTCTCTTGTTTTAGCCGTTACTCTTCAAATGTATATGGAAAAGAAGATTGTAGAATTTATTTTTACTAATTTCTTCAAAGTTTCGGGATGAGATCCCTAGCCAATTAATGAATATGATCAAATTCAAAGCAATATTTCATTCCCTCATTTTGAAAAAAAAATACGCACCTAATGATCATAGGAGCTAAATCCCATGCCATGGGATACATAGGGCATTTTTAATGATCAAAATTTACTTCAAGTTCTGTGGAGAAGTTTAGGCCAGGACGTTTCAGTTATTATACAAGTTAAACTACTCCACCCAACAATGTGACAAAGAAAGTAATTAAGGATAACCATTTCAGATTAACGCTCATAATTAATCAATATCACACTTAGACGGCTAGTGTGATTGACTTTATCAACAGCCAATAATGGTCCAGAGAAATGTAAAACAAACAAACAAAGTATCTATCTGACATAGGTCGTACTACAAGATTTCTACAGCTCAAATTTATTGTATATATATGCGAGCGGATCATCATGAACAAAAACAAACCACACAATCTATTAATCTGATGCTTACAATTCAAACAAATGTAATATGTATTCTGCTGATAACATCTACGGCTTCAAGGAGGGTCACTGTTATGTAACTGGGTACAGCCGCTATGTTATCAAGTAAAATCTGCAAATTCTTCCATACTACTTCTCGACTTTGTGCTTCCTACGTTATACATGACATGACAAAAATTATTATGTGATTGAGGTTATTGTGTGAGTGTCTGAGTGGACGGGTGAGATTGGAAGTTGAGAAATTTAATAGTTGAAAAAATGTCACGTCATTTAATGAACCCGACCCGCGAAACCGACCCGATTTCATTAAATGACGTGACATTTTTTCAGTCATTAGATTTCTCAACTTCTAATCTCACCTGTCCACTCACACAATAACCTCATTCATACAATAACCGGTGCCTATACGTCATGCATTCAACAGCGGTGACACTCTTTAACTTCTTCTTACTCTTTTTTTTTTCACAGACCCTTTAATTTATTTGTCCAAAAACAAATGGTCCTAACTCTAGCAGGAGTACTTATCAAACACCATTACTAAGAGCAATTGCAGAAGGATATGCTCATGACCGAATTGAGATTATGCGGAAACTAAAAACAACGGGAAACTAAAATGGCGAGGAAGGAGATGGTGTACACAACCCAGCTAGTAACTTTCAGATAGAAAGGAAACGGAATGGTGATGGCCAAGAAATACGCTGTGACCGTGAAAAATATGCCAACTTTCCGAAGCACTTGAGCTGTCACGACGAACTTGGAATTCATGAATTCGCTAACGAGTAAAGAAGCGAAGGCCAACAAGATTGCTATCAAGAGCGCGTAGAAGTTGGAGGAAAGCTGTGACTGGATACTAGCTAGTGCAATAGCAACGGCCGACGGCATGCAAAAAGCAATCGCAATCTCGGCCCAGACCATAATAGGGCGCCTGGCTACCAACCCAGCCGGTGGAGCTGGTGCTTCCAGGTCAACCGCATCAGCAGGAGGAGATGGCCATGGACGGTGCCTGACTACCAACCCAGCCAGTTGACGTTGAGCCTCAAGCTGTGACTGGATACTAGCTAGTGCAATATCAACAGCGGACGGCAAGCAAAAAGCAACCATAATCTCCGCCCAGGACATATCACGGTGCCTGACGACCAACTCAGCCGGTTGACCTTGAGTCTCCAGGTCCACTGTATCAGCAGGAGGAGATGGCCATGGACGGTGCGTGACTACCAACCCAACCAGTTGACGTTGAGCCTCAAGGTCCACCGCATCAGCATGAGGAGATGGCCATGGACGGTGCATGACTACCAACCCAGCCGGTTGACCTTGAGCCTCAATGTCCACCGCATCAGCAGGAGGAGATGGCCATGGAAGTTGCGGCATGGGTGTACTGAAAATTTGGAAAAAACGACGTGCCAAAAAAATACGCAACGATTTCCCAAATCAGAGTTTTGCAGATCCAGTGGGATGAGAAATTAGCTGGGGTTGTAAAGTATTTATAGCGAATTTGGGAAGTTAAAAAAAAAAAAGAATTTGGGAGTCCTCGGGAGTCGGGGTATGTGTTTTCTCTATCTGCTGTTCTTTTTTTAATCTCTTCTCCTCGTATGTCTTTTTCTTTTTTTAAGATAACTTGGGTAAATTTAGATAACTTGGGTAAAACGGTCTGGGATTCGAGCCCAGGTTATCTTCATTTTGAGTAAAAATTGTATGATGTTAGAGAAGTTGTAAATTTTTATGTTGAATAGTATTTTATTGATGTTTGTGTAAAATGAAGAGATAAATGATTTGATGTAATTGTTTAATAAAAAAATATTGGAGTTATGTGAAAAAGTATAGAGAGAGAAAATTTATATTGAATAAAAAATTAAAAAATCGTTGAAGATTGTATAAAATTTATTGGTGTTTGTGTTTGTGTTTGAATTCTGAATAAATTCGGTAATAGATTTATAAATATATGTAGAATCCTGAAAAAAAAGTGTGAAAACGAACATATCTCACATCAGACCCTCTCATAAATGAGTGGATCCTTTATGTCTTGGGATCCAAGAGGCAAGGAGAGTTATTTTTTACGTTTTTGGAAAAACGCAAGGGAAAAAGCGCAAGGGACATCGAACGCACTTCGAAGGTTTTGTCTCTTTCCCAGTGGCGGAACCAGGATTAAAATTCATGAGTGTCGAACTTTAAAGGCGAAATGACAAAAAAATTCCTTCGTAATGCAAAACATTGTCTTAGAGTTTTTTTTCTACGTCATTGTTTTAGAGTTATAATGTCGAAAATTAAAGACTAAAAGCATTAAAAATATTGGAATACATGTACCGTAATATATACTGCGACTAAGAGGTGACAATTGGATCATACGAGTTTGCATCTTTTGAAAATGTTAGCAAAATGACTTCGTTCTCAATAGTTTTAAAAACTTCTTGCTCGATGTACACTAACATGCAACCATTCATTTAGTTATCTCTCATCCTATTACGCAAATCACTTTTGATGATCTAATTTAAATTAATTCTCTACTTAATTCTAAAACTTTAGAACAAATTACAGATGAGTTTGATAATTGAGGTCTTGATGCCATTAAAGGTTATCTTTCTTTCATTTTTTTGTTACTACCACAACTGAAATCTGTCTTTTTTTATGCCAGATTCATCATATATGTATATATATATATATCCTTCTTTGGTGCAGAAAAATCAATACCTTTGGAGATAAAGAGAAGAGTATGCACGCACTTTTTGTGGAGTTTCACTCTTCTCTTTATCTCTAAAGGTATTGATTTTTCTGCACCAATATATATATATATATATATATATATATATGTATGCACTTTTTGTGGAGTTTCACTCTTCTCTTTATCTCCAAAGGTATTGATTTTTCTGCACCAATTCCTTCAATAATAATTTCTCTCTCTTCTAGTTCTTGTCCGTATTATCGAGAAAGTGGCTAAAACTAGGGTTTATTAAGAAAAAAAACTACTTGTACTTTTACAATATCCTACATCCGCACATGGGCAGTCAGGACAGACTTGGAATTCATGAATTCGCTAACGAGGAAAGAAGCAAAGGCCAATAAGATTGCCATCAAGAGCGCGTAGAAGGTGGAGGAAAGCTGTGGTGGGCTGAGCTAGCAAAATGTGTGACTTTGGCAGACCAGATTCAAATTTACTGTTAACTGAATACAGATGGATGGTAAAACAGTCAAACATAAAGAAATTATTTTAAGTTCAAATTTGTTTAGAAACTAATTTTATTTTCGGCCAAATCATATAGACTTATTTTGTATTTATCCCTTAATTATATACATATAATAACGCAATTGTGTCTGCACATTTTCTATTGGGAGCGGACCATATACAATAAAGGCAATTTCTATTGCGAGCGGATCATAGACTTTCTCTTGCAACAGAAAATGTGCGTTTTTTTTAAAAAAAAATGAGGGAATGAGTTGCTTTGATTTTCATCAATTGGCTAGGGATCTCGAAACTAGTGACCCTACTTATTACGATTGGTAATGTTATTGTTTATTCTCTAACTATAAAAAATGACAATTTACATCCTTTAACTTTTTAAAATTATCAATAAACGTTCACGTATAAATCAACCATTACGACAGACAAAAACACATGTAAAATGACCAAAATTTCCTCCAAGATAATTTTAAAAAATAAATAAATGTTTGAGAAATAAATTTATATATATTACTAAAATAGAGTTTCAATAGTTTTATTAAAAAAATATTATCTTTTTTAATGAATATTTTAATATATTTAGTAATTGTCTTCGAGGGTCATTTTGGTCATTTTATATGTTTTCGTCTGACTTAACGGTTGATTTAGATAGAGACGTACATTGATGATTTTCGAAAGTTAGAGGACGTAAATTGTCGTTTTCATAGTTAGGAGAGCGAGATTGCAATTGGCCCATAATTAGGAAAAGAATTATGATATAACCCCCCAAAAAAAACCAATTAGGTTGAAGAGAGTTCCATATTGCACTTGAAAACTGGGTCCTAACAGTTGTTAGATTAAACTACATTAAATGGACTTATTGCACTTGGGCGCCTCCTTTTACATTATTCCACTTGGTCTTGCTAAGTATGCAACAAATGTTTTTCTATTTATCTGTATGAATGAAATGGGGAAAAGAAATTATTGGATGCAGTGGCACCATACACATGCCATAAGATTCTTCTTTCATTTTCTCCTTTAAGAAAATGTTCCAAAATCTATTTGTTTCATCTTTTATTCATGGTGCATTAGTTGTGTTGCTATATGCAGTTTCTGCAGAATTATTTCTATTGGTCCCTACTCCAGAACTATGAATACTGTGCCAACCCAAGAGTCCAAAACAGATTAGGTAGCTTGACGTTATACATATATGCAGTGATTTTGAAAAAGTAACTTTTTCGCACAAATGAAGGAAAGCGATCGGAAAGTGAGGTCTAATTTATTTAGAACAAAGGACATGTGTAAATGGGTTTGAGGTCTAATAATTATTATAACACCCTTTAATATAAAAAAATTATAGTTTAAACCCTCATAAACTACCGTTAGATTCGATCACAAGTTGTCCCCAAACTATGATCTTCAATATTTTATCATTTATTTTGAAGTTAAGATGTGACTACCAATATGGATAAAAACAAAACGAGAGTAAAATGCAATTCTTTCTTCCTCTAATGATTTTTTCCCTTCTTATTAATTTCCATTTCAAAATATGGTATGAGCTTACTAACCCATCACCAGGTTGTCTCAGTGGTAATAGCAATCCTTGGAGTACATGGATTAGACACACAAACCTCTAGTTCGATTCCCTATGGAGATCAAATCGGAGCCAACTTAATTGGGGAGGTCATGGAGGTGATGGGTTATACGCTAACCTCTTTGGAGTTGTGTAAGTGGGTTCACTTTGTGTGGATATAATAGATTTCTCTTGTTACTCAAAAAAATAAACTTAATAATAAAATAGAAGGATGACACACAGAATAAACATGAATCTACAAATTTTAATTTAGAGATCTAAATCTATTTGTGAATAACGTAGTAGTTTAAGATAATAAAATTCAATATATCTTTTTTCCTTGAGATAATATATATAGTAGTATTAAGGTAACTTATGTGATATTTGCTAAGATGAATAGTAAGTTATATTGACTCGATCGTCTATGCCCATGGTAAATTACTTTACACAACATCCATCGATCCTTCATCTACCAGCTCACACCAAAGCGGCCCGATATTCAACCCAAGATCTTTCATAATATATTAACCGATTTCTATTTTTCTTTTCTTTTTTTGTTTAAATAAGCCGAGAAAAACTCTCGTCAATTAAGATTTTTTTTTCTAAGCAAGGCATAGGTGATTGTATTACTATAATCAAAGTGGAGTTTTAGAGATAGGATATTGTTAAAGAGATCTCTTAGAGAAGGGAATTTTAACATAAGAACACAAAAAGGAGGTGGGTTCATGGGCTCGACATCTACTTCGTCTCCCTTCACACGAGTTTCGGTTGGTGGATTCTTCTCTTGGTCAATCCTGGTTACATAAAAGCGACCCGCAGAGGAATTATGAAGTCATATTGCCACTTCTCTTTTGTAGAAAAAGTTGATTACCAATATGTTACTTATTGTTAAAGTTAATTTTTTTTTATCAATTATACTAATTGAAAACGGATGTTCAAGTAAAAATTATTAATTATTATATTAGTACAGAAAATTTTTGAAATGCAATTAAAAATTTAAAATCTTCAGAATAAATAACTCATAAATTATTAAGAATGCACATAACAATATTAAAATCTAGTCAAAATAACATAGACACAAATAATAGAACAATAAAATTTTAATTAAAGTCATAATGAAATGAGTGTTTTTTTTTAAAAAAACTAATAATTAAATGTAAAAACATTTTGAATTCTACCATTGAAAAGGGCTTCTGTTTTTTTGTACAAGAGTAAAAAATTTGTTGTACACTGCAATTACTAGGGGTGAAAATTGACCCCTCGGTTCGGTTTTCAGCCCCAATCTTTTCATAAACTCCCAACCGACAGCCGAACCACCGGTTTGGAGAACCGGCTGGGCCGACCAGGTTCGGTGGTCGGCCCGGTTCGGTCGGCAATTTGAGACATCAAAATTCTCACGAACTCATTGCTTCTTTTCTTTTTCAGAACAAGATATTGAGCCAAATCTAACACCCATGACTGCAAATCTCCTTTTTATAAATACCCATTTTCCAAACAGCAACTTCCAGAGGAATGCAAACAAATTTTCAAAACAAGATATTGATTCAACTACCAACAAGGCAACAACCACCAAAAATAGCCACCAACAATCACCAAAGATAGCCACCAACAACCATCCACAATCACCGCTGCATAATGAGAGCCCCTTTTCACAGCCGATGGCGACGCAGAGTGGAAGAGAGAGGGTCGACGACGACGCAGCGTGAGTTGTGAGAGAAAAAGAGAGAGCTGAGGTGGCGTGAGAGAGAGAGAGAGAGAGAGGGAGATGACGACGACGAGGGTGAACTGCGGTGGTGGGCGGCTAGGGTTTTGAGAAAGGGGGAACTCAAAATTGTAAAGGAGAGGGGAGGCGTCGGGGGAATAAAGGAGATTTGTGGTGGGTGGGGGGACGTCTCTCCCCCCACTTAATAATTAATATATAAAAAAATATTTTCCTATACTACCCTCAGTTCGGCCCATGATTAAGGGTACCCAGAACCGTGGGCCGAACCGACCCACTCGTTTATACAAAATTTTGGGCCGACCGCCGAACAGGGCCGGCCCAGTCGGTTTCGGGTCGGGCCGGTCGATTTCGGCCCAATAGTATTCAGCCCTAGCAAGTACGTCGTGGTGTGATATTGTCTTGTAATCGCCCAAGCCTGCTGGTTCTGAGACATCAGTAATTGAGTCAAATACTTTTAAGTTTTTTTTTTAAATAAATAAATAAATCAAGACATCTGGCTACTCATTCATGCTCAAAAATTACATAATCAGGGGATCAACCACTGCATACATAGGGGAGCCTCCTGAAATAAATTCAGAGGCAATCCAACGAGTTAGACAACGTACCTGTTTTTACTAGGCACCACGTACACATATTTCATATTAAGCGGAACTATCAACAATGCTATTCACAAATACGTGAGGCATAAAACAAGCGGATATGATCAAACCAAAATACCGAGGATATGATCGAAGATACAAAGAAATGCAAGGCCCAAGAACCTCAACAACTAGGTAAATCCAAAGGTGCAGAGATTGAGCATGCGCCAAATCAATTCTGTTCTTGTCAATTAGCTGTAACTTACTTTTGGAAAGGATTTACTCTCACTACTGTCTGTATAAGTCTTCACTCTAGCCAATTGAAAACCTAGAAATATGACAAACTGAAATTCAATCTCTTAATTGTTGAACAGGATGTTCGATACCACCCCTGCTTCCCTTTTTTCATTCTCCTCATTGGCGCAGTATCTGCTGCAGATGAAGGACTTGATTCCTTTGCTCGGGAGGAAGGAGATTAATTTGTTCTTGAGTGAGGCTCATGACTTGCTGAAGTAGCGCCTTCTCCATCTCCGGCGTCAACTAAAGAGAACAGGTGCATCAAAGTTCATCTCAAGCAATTAACTTATTTTTGTAGGTAATCTCAAGCAATTAATTAAAGATACAACTGATGTGAAATTTTGAACAGTTGCAGAGATTGTACCGTTTGGGGCCGAGGCGGCTGATTGCCAGGACCCATCTGACCAGGAATTAGTGGCGGTGGTCCTGCAAGTCCCGAATGCTGTGTCACTGAAGAATTCTCGGGTGAGCCAGATATCCAAGGAGACCCTCTATCCACTTGCATGAAACTTCCACCCTGACTGCTGAATTCTGTCCCTAAATGTTGACCTCCTGCCTGAAAAAGTGGGGAAAATAAAGTTTTTTTTAGAGACAAAAATTACCTTTGCAAAGTGGGGAAAAGAAAGTTGGATAATATAAGCCCAAAAGATTTGCCAAAATCGCATTGCCCACATGACAAAATACGCTGTTAGTGCATAATTAGATGAAGTTGGAGAATCACCCACTCTAAGCATGTTGGATCAACTATTTAGAGCTTACATAACAGCAATTCCCGGACTTGATTGTTAGTAAAAGAAAGTCGCAAGAGGCCATTTCACTATCCATAAAAGCGACCAGCAGAGGAATTATGAAGCCATATAGCCATTTCTCTTTTGTAGAAAAAGTTGATTACGAATATCTCACTTACAAAGAAAAACAAAGGGTTCATTATGTTGATACACAGCATTAATGACTAATACTGCTTTTATCAAACCATGGCATGTCCTCTCTCGCAAAACTGTGAGATACCATCATGGTATACTAGTAGGAAAACAATTACTCTCGTTGAAGTTCATCAATGTCAATGCTTTTCCAAGTTCAAACTCCATATTCCTTTGAAAAATTTATGACTAATACAATCATCTGTTACTTTTTAAAAAGAAGAATTGAAAAAATAACTATACTACATTATAAACTTTAATTTGTAAAAACATCTAGCACTACACAAACAACTCCATGCGTGGGGCAGCATGTCTTCTCTCTCTCTCTCTCTCTCTCTGTGTGTGTTCTTTCTGTCTAAGCTCACCAGCAAGTCTACCAGTGTCAAAGAAAACTATACCTTTCAATTCTGGAAAGTGATAGAGATAGATAAAAGAAATTATAGGGTTTCATTGTAGGGGTGGCAATAGACCACCCAGTATCTGTGCGGTTTTGAACTTATCTTTATTAAGCAATTGAATGGCAGTTCTTTACTTATTTCCTTAAGCTAATTCAAATAAAAACTTGCCCAGGCAGCAAAAAAGAGCCCAGATAGCAGCAGTTCGCCCACAAGAATATCAAAACACAGCATTGAACATGAAGGGCCCAATATAAAACATTGGTTGCGAACAATCTAGCAGAATCAGGCAATTCCAATCATACACAATGCTAAAAACTTACTGCTGCATCTTTTCTCATTAATTTCAAAAGAGTACCTAGTGTGTTAGACACAAGTGTTTATATGCTGCAGACAGACCAAAACCTTCCTAATCTTCAAAGGGACATAGAATCATCAATACTCAGTATATTTCACATTTATGTTATAAGCTATTACCTATGTACATACAACTAGGTAATTTCATGATCTTGTTATATCATTTCGAGTCAAAAATTTATTCCAGTAACAATCGTGAAATCACAAAACCAAACATCAAACTTATAAAAAACAAAACCAAACATCTAATTAGGCTGACTATTTGAACAGTTGATATATCAAAAGGGACAGCATATAATTGTGGTTCCATATTTTTCTATGTACATGGTGAGATTCTAAAACTTGAAAGAGAACCATAGCTAGTCCAAGGTAGCTCAATGTTGAGTATCCAGAACTCCTCAATCTAAAATCTAAAGAAACTGGACTGAAAAGGTTTCTACTTGTCCAACCTCGAAAACAAAAAAAAAATCACCATCATAATTTTGGTATGACATAACCTCACTGCCATCACCTCCCATAATTCCATCACAAGTTTTTCAAATTCTACATACACAGTCTACAAGCTACCTGAGTTTTGTTGTAGCAGTATCATCACCAACTATAAAATGCCCAGCACCTGATAATAACCACCTTGATCAAGAATAGGCAGGGCACATGGACTCAGACCGCAGCACAAGCCTGGCCAGAACATGATGACCGAATTGTGCTTCAGTCAGGCATGCCAAGTATAGTTAGATCATAAATTCACACACAATCAAGACCAGCCAGTCCTTTAAGAATGAGAGGTAGCGTAATGGTGCCATCCAAGAACCAAGAGAACATGCATACCTGATACAGTGATTGAGATAGTTGCTGATTTGGAATTGGTAGCTGTCCCTGTGGGAATGAAGGCCCAACGCCAGCAGGAGGTTTGCTACCTGGCTGAACAATTTATCGATGAAAAAACAATTTGAAACAATGTAATATGTAACAAAACCAATAACGACTATCAACAATATGATCATCATCTTACATGAAACATAGGCTGTGAAAGATGCTGAGAAGCACCCGGATGTTGGAAACCCACATTAGGCCCCATTTGTGGGGCATACTGATGATGGTATGTTGGAACTGAAGGTGGTCTAGGTTGCAGTGACAATGGTGGTTGAAGTGGCAGATGAGGAATTCCAGTTGTCTGCAGTGGCTGTTGCAACTGGCTGGTAACTGTTGGCATTTGGGGTTGGTGAAGCGGAGGGGGCTGTGACGAGGAATAAAGAGGAAGTGAAGGGATATTGGGAAATTGCGATGATTGTGGAACGGACATAGGGGCGATTTGGGGATTCAGATGTCCCTTAGGTGGCAGTGGCAGCGGCATCTGCAGGGGGTGTGAAGACAAGGCCTGAGACTGAGAGTTTAGTGTTGGAACAGCAGCAGATGAGATAGGCATCGGAGCTTGGTTCTGGTGTTGTTTTCTTGTAGGAGGTATCTGAGATGCACCTGTTTGCTCCTGCATACCCCCTTGACTTGGTGATATGTTAGCAGCCTGAATATTTGACGGTTGAATTGACTGTGCTGATTGTTGAGGATGCTGTGATGCTGGTGGCTGGATGTTTGGAATCTAAACACGAACTGAAATTTAGTCTACCGATAAATGCACCAAATACAACCAATAGATCCAAAGCTTCAACAAGAACAAAAGCATACCGCTTGAGGAGGCTGGACCATTCCAAGCATAATTTGTGCCTGGTGAAATAAGAAACAAGAGTCAAAGGAAAAGTCCAAGTCCAAGTTAATATAGTACAATGCCTAACAAAAGCTGAATCAACTACACAACCAACTAAAGGATAGATCACTACTAATGGCATGGTGCAACACATCTTTTATCAAGAACACTAAATGTTCTCCCTGGACCATTCGACCTTAACAGGTTTCTAGGTAAAATTCTGATGATCATTGGACAAGCTACGGGAGTTCCCCTCTTCCTAGACCCAGGCGTCTAATCTACCTATGAATTCCTATCGGAGAAAAAAAATAACAGTAACTGTTTTACATTTTTTTTCCTAAATTAAAAGTATCTCAAGATTGCATAAGAACTAATAAAGCTAAAACACTGCTTTGCCAGCTACCCCTTTCGAGTTTTCTCAACAACGTCCAGCCTTAAATTTATACTTATCAAGGAAAATGTATTTTACAAATACCATACATATACCTAACAAGTTCAATAACTTACCATAACGTAGAAACGCTGCAACTGAATAACTTGGTATTACAAGGGACACGAAAAGAGAAAACACAAAAGTCTGCTAACAAATATATATGAAATAAGGAATACAAGATTCAACTCTCTCTTAGTGGCTGGACCATAATTAATGGTATTCTACTTCGACTAAATCTAACCTGGGCAGAACCAGTTTAGCAAATTCTCACTGGAGTTTTGGCACTACTCTCACTGCTCTTCACACGCACACATAAAAACAAATCACCAAACTGCTTCTGCCCCTTCCATTTTATAAATGGAGAAAATTAAAACCTTGTCCGTGAATTGTGAGGGAATTCAATTCAAAATTGTAACCTAGGTATTTAAAACATGTCATCCCCTCTCAAAATGAACCAAAAAGAGAATAAACAGGACATTTAATTTGAAACCCTAAAAAATTAGAACCTGAAATAGGGCTTTGGTCAAGAGCGGGTTCTGAATGAGGATTTGCCTCGCTTGTTGCTGGTTCTGTTCAATCAGAGTCTGTAGTAGGAGAAAAGAAAACTCAACACAATGCAACAATTCTCTACGTCGAGAGATAAGGCCGGGTTTGGAGGAAAAGAAGATTTCGAAACTAACCAAAGCAAAGCAAAGATGATAAAACAAAATTGAGCTCGAGAAAATTGGAGAGACAGAGAAGGGATGTTTGAACCTTCATCTGAGACATGATGTCGTAGAGCTGGGTCTTCGACATTCCGGCAAGGTTCGCCGATAAGCCGTCGCCGGCGACTTGCTTTCCCGCCATTATTTTAGAGGGGGACCGTTTTCGTTACCAAAGGTTGTCGAAGCAGGGGTGGGGTTTTCATAGGATGTTTGTTCGTGTATTCAAAATTTTGGCACAAAATTTTAAAAAAAATATAAAATAACGTATCTTTCCGTTATAATATTATTTTTTATTATAATATTAATTATAATCGTATAAACTATCTTGACTTTTTATCCCACTTTTATATTTTAATATTTTAATACTCCAACTCTGTTCTTCGCCTCATATTTTAGAAAAATTATAATTTTTCCCTCAAATTATAGAACCAGTATTATTTAAGGGTCAGGGACAAAAATCAAAATATATCGAACCAATATAATTTTATATAACTTTGAACTTTTTAATCAAATGTTACAATTGAAGTGAGTGAAAAACAAAGGCTTGACACATTTTTTACTATCAAATTTATCACATAACACATATTAATAAATTTTAATAATTTATGAACTTAATGTGAAAGAATTTAATTGTTTGAAACTTTAAATGATATTGATTTGATAATTTATAGACGAAAAGTGAAATTTCTTCTTTTTTTTCTTTTTAAAATTTTTACAATCGATGATTACTAAAAAAAAAAAACTATTCAGAAGTACTCTGGAAATAGCACTTTCTGCTACTTCATGTCATTTATAAAAGATGGGTTCATGATGACAAAAAAGAATTGAGAGAGATCTCTCTCATTGATTACTTAATAATTTATGAACTTAATGTGAAAATAATTTCCACGTCAAATGGAAATACGTCATCCAAGAAGTAATCAAATGCCGAGTCCATCATTTTTATTTGAGCATTTCTTAAAAATTTGAATTTACCAAATTTCTCTTATTAAGAACATTAATGACGTACCCGCTAGAATTTCCGTAGTCATGCAACAGCTATCTAACGACAACGGCAATGGGAGGACTGATAGAAGGTAGAATTTGAAGAGGAGGGAGGCCTTGCTGGAGACTGGGAATGGCCAAGTACACGCACAAGATATATCTGAGTCCTTTGCTAGGGGTGGGTAAAAATTCCGGCGAGAACCGAAATTTTCAGTTGCTGTTTCGGTATATATTGGAAGTTATTTTTGGGTAATGTTTATAACTGGAACCGAAATTGGGAATTGTTGGAAATTTTTATTTTTTATTTTTAAAAAAATAATACTTAAAATAAAGTATATCATATAAAATTTGCTTGAATATTTATTTTATAATCTAAATTTTAGATTAATATTATTAATTTATGATGAATAACTAAATTTTTTTTAAAAATTTGGTCCAACAAATAATATATCCAAAAAAAAACGTACATGTTTCCAGTTTCGTTCTAATAAAATACCGATCGGGAAAAAAAGTATTCCGGTACCCTGACCATATTAATGGTTGTATTGTATTACTTTTTGGGCTAAATTAGTCCGTACATCCTTGGGGTTTGGCCTTTTCCCAGATTCGTCCTTAGGGTTCGATTTTCCCTACAGATAATCCCTGAGTTTGAACTCAATCCCAAGTTAGTCCTGCCGTGAATTTAATGGACGGAAATACATACGTGGATAACGGCTTACACGTGGCAGTGACAGGTAAGTTTTTTTAAAAAATTTGGTCCAATTACATTAAGACACGTGTTAGAAAATAAATAAAAATAAAAATATTTTAAAAAGATAAAAAAAAATATAAAAAAAAAAGTAATAAAAAAACTTAATTAAATAAAAAAAAAAAAAGATAGGAATTTTCAAAGTTCCTTTCCGATCCTATCGCTGTTCATGAATCTGATCTGCTCTTGACCAAATACGTTTTTATCTAAAAAGCAGTCGGAGAGTTTTTTTTTTGGTTCGGCCGTTCAACAACATCGCCGTCAATAGCAGGGTGGGAGTTAGTCCAATGCAATTCGTCACACTCCAACCAAATAGAGGGCATTTATTTGTCGGAGAAATTTTTTAAATTTTTTAAACATTAAAATTTATTAATGCGCCTTCTTCAGAAGAACTAATGAAATCTGCAAGATCAAGTCCTGCTATGGCTATAGAACATCACCAAGGATAGAGGTTTGCCTTCAATGGTGGACTGCGAGGATGAAAACGGGGAGAGAGAGATGGTTTTGGGGGAGAGAGAGAGGGAGCCTCCTATCTTTTTTTAAATTTAATTAAGTTTTTTATTACTTTTTTATTATATTTTTTTATCTTTTTAAAATATTTTTATTTTTATTTATTTTCTGACACGTGTCTTAACGTAATTGGACCAAATTTTTAAAAAAAACTTATCTGTCACTGCCACGTGTAAGCCGTTATCCACGTATGTATTTCCGTCCATTAAATTCACGGCATGACTAACTTGGGATTGAGTTCAAATCCCGGGATTATCTGTAGGGAAAATCGAACCCTAAGGACGAATCTGGGAAAAGGCCAAACCTCAAGGACGTACGGACTAATTTAGCCTACTTTTTGATAAAGATCGGGTCCCACAGCATTGATGGTACATGGCTGCCTCTTTTGGGAATTTAACAACGAGGGCACTTTGTTAAAGGTGTATTGAAGAGTGGTGGATTGTAGTAATTATTTCACCCCAGAATTTATTGTAAACTAAACCTTATCATTCTTATGATCTCTCTCTATTTTTTTTCTAAATTATGATCTCTCTCTAACCATTAAACGTGATCACTATCTCAACTAACTAGAAGGAATATTATTCTTGATGAGAGTTTTTAGTGATGGATTTAATGCCGGCAACATATATATATATGTAACGTTTCTATCTATCTTTTTTTCAACTTTCTAATTAGTTTCGGTGTTATCAGGAGCAGCTACAAATATAACATTTGAGTCGTTGGACAATTTAGATGGAGAGTTAAATATATTTTGCACTTTTTAATTAGGGATAAATGTAAAATTGGTCCCTGTGCTATACGCAAAAATCGATTTAGTCCCTGTGATATGAAAAACATCGATTTAGTCATTGTGATTTCAGAAAGTGATAAAATCAGTCCCTGATGGAGGACCAATAACAAACGAAAATAGAATCACAGGGACTAAATAGATGCTTTTCAATTCATAGGGACTAAATCGATTTATTTGCATTTATCCCTTTTAATTATGCAGGTCTTGATATTTTGTATTCAAATATATTATTTTTGTCACATTACACCACCAATTATTGATTTCAGACACTTTCCACGCTATCTCTTTTAAAAATTTCGATTATTTTGAATGAAAAAAAAATGATTTTTGACTTGCGAAATGACAATTTTGTCCTCTATAATTTTTTTTGATAGTAACATTTTATGAAGATAAAATTGTAATTATAATAGATGTTTGAGCCCCAATATTTCCACGTTCTAAAATTTTTATCCCAATAAAATAATTATCCAAAACTCATTCAAATGATTAACTCCACGCGATGCCCGCAAGCTCTCATTACTTTCTCATAAATTTCATTCAAATGGAAGTATGAGTTGGATGAATTAGTGGACATTAATGCGACAAGTTTTTGAAGACAGATTTGGACCGCAATAAATTATACCATTTGGATGACGTACAGTTTTGAGTTTACCTGGGAAACCCATTTTTTCATTAACTTTTGAATCGTTTTTTTTTTCCGAATATGATTAATGATACAGTAAGCTGCATTAATTGTTAATCTTTCGGATTAAAGTGCCTCTTATACAGTAAAATATATAATAACCCCTATGGTGAATTTAAGGAACTAAACAGCACTCACACACTTCACGAACAAAAAACTTACCAGCGGCCTAATCCCCTGTGAATTAATTTGTAACTAGTTCATGGGACACTTTTTCATACATCCAGGCAAAATAAGAGAAGGAAACTCATTTATTTATTTATTTTAGGGTTCAAGCAAGTTCAAATATAATCATCCATATCAAAAACTAAAAAATTATCAAAATTATGACAGGTGGAATCTTGGAAGAATTACTAGAAAAAAAAACAGTGGACTTGCATTATATATATAATTAACCGACTCGTATACTAGTGGGAAATGATCATAGAAACAATGGGGGTAAAATAATTTCTACTCTTCTTCGTTGCCTTCCTCTCACTCTCCAAGGGGGAGGATTTCGGATTCTACAAGCTGGCCGTCCAGTGGCCAAACGCCCTGTGCAATGTGACTCGCTGTTCTAAGTCATGCAGCAGCGGATGTCCAAGTCAAGCTCCTGCTGTTCACCATATATGGTTTATGGCCGTTTTATTCTAATGGTTCTATATTCCCACCTTGTCCAGGACAACAATTAACAAAGAGCCAGGTAAAACAATTCGAACTTGTCTTTTTGGATTATTTCATTATAAGAATAAAACGGCCATAAACCATGTATGGTGAACAGCTGGAACTTGTCTTGGACTTCCGCGCTGCTGACTTAGAACAGCTAGCAGTTCCCATCGCACAGGGCGTTTGGCCACTGGACGGCCAGCTTGTAGAATCCGAAATCCTCCCCCTTGGAGAACAAGAGAAAAGGTAACGAAGAAGAGCAGAAAATTTTTTAGCTCCATCGTTTCTTTGATCATATCCCACTTGTAAACGAGTCGGCTATATTTATAACGCAAGTCCACTGTTTTTTTTTTCCTAGAATTCTTCCACGATTCCACCTGTCATAATTTTGATAATTTTTAAGTTTGTGATATGGATGATTTTATTTGAAGTACTTGCTTGAACCCAAAAATGAATAAATGCGTTTCCTTTTCTTCTTTTGCCTGGGTGTATGAAGAATCGTCCCATGAACTAGTTACAAATTAGGATGTTCATTGCCTCCTAGTATAGCATCATCTTAATTAAGAAGTTCAATATTTTATGAATCACTTCCCTATTAGGATACTTTCAACAAACACAACTGTCACGTTTAAAGACATAAGATTGATAATCCAATAACACCATGTTAGGATAACTACATTCATAAATGTAAAAAAAAAAAAAAACAACCAACACACTTGTAGCGGCGGTCAGTGACCCCGCTATAACAATATGGCCGTGGTCACATGATCGGGCTATAATACTATAGTCGTGGTCACATGACCGCCGTTATAATACTATAGCCGCGGTCATTTGACCGTTGTTATAACTTGTAGTGACGGTCAACCGACCGCCGCTATAGAGCTTCTGCGGAAAAATCACAACCGCGGTTGAGGTTTTCACCAGCGATCAACCGAACCGCCGCTATAGACCTATGTCGATGAATATATAGCGGCGGTTGCGACCGCCGCTAACAAACCGCTGCTATAGGTTATAGCAGCAGTTTTTCGACATATAGCAGCGGTTTTCGACTGCTGCTATACGTCGTTCTTTTTGTAGTGGTAGGAAACTAACATGGCCGCATATGTTTATTGTCTATGTACGGAGCTGAACAATTGCCTTCATAATTTCGGTTCCACATTATAACCTCATTGCCATCACCTACGCAGTCTACTAGCTACCTGAGTTTTGTTGTTGTAGTATCATCACCAAACTATAAAATGTCCATCAACTTCAATATGTTTTGTCCAAGCATGAAAGATAGGATTAGAAGCAAGAGCAATAGCACCCAAATTGTTGCACCAATGTGTAGGAACTTGTGACAAATAAACATGTAAATCACGGAGAAGTATACGAATCCAATAAAGTTCAGTTGTAGCATGTGCCATTGAGCGGCATTCCGCTTCCGTGCTAGACTGAGAAACGATAGACTGCTTCTTAGCACTCCTGGAGACCAAACATGGACCAAGAAAAACACCATAACCAGAAGTAGATCGTCTATCATCAACTGCCCTACACAGTCTGAATCACAATAGGCATCCAATATTAATGGACCAGTTGAGAAATGTAAACCATGAGAGAGTGTACCCTTCAAGTACCACATAACTCGCTTAAGAGCTTCCCAATGAGAGGTAGTGGGATTGTGCATAAACTGACATAATTGATTGAGTGAGAATGAAATATCTGGCCTGGTGAGGGTGCAGTATTGTAGAGCACCAACTAGCTGTCGATATTTTGTGCCATGCATCAGCAATAGGATCTCCATCAAACTTAGATAATTGAGCACCTGTTACAACAAGAGAAGAATATGGTCTTGCTCCCACCATACCAGCACGATGAATGACTTCAATAATATACTTGGACTGATTTAGATTAAGGCCAGAGTTATCCCGAACAGCTTCAACACCCATGAAAAATGCAAGAGGCCCAAGATCTTTAAGAGCGAACTCTCGTTGAAGTTGTTGAATTAGCAAAGTAATGGCATGGTCATTATGGCCAGGGTTATTGTGTGAGTTCCGGAGGGTGTGAGTGGTGAGATTACATGGTGAGGATCTTGTGGGCTTCATCGGACGACCGAGCATGTGCCAACGCATTAATGAGGCTATGACCCGAACGAAACCCGCGACCCGGCTCCAAATCTCGACTCCTCCCCGCATCCCCCCCAAATCTCGATTTTTCTCGCCCTAGCAGAGCTCCTCCCCGCTCCCCCAAACTTTAACCTTCGACTCCTCCAAATCGGCTCCTCCGGAGATTGAAACGTCGCTTCAGCGTCCACTTCAGCCTTCGACTCCTCCAAATCGGCTCATCCGGAGATTGAAATTTCGCTTTAGCCTTCGACTCCTCCTGTATGGTATTTCTACTTACCGGGCATTGTTGTCGTTAATAAGGTTGTGGTTGATTTGGTTTTTTGGCTAGACGAATCTGTGTTTAGACGCATAGTTCATTGCATCCTTGTTTTGATTTTTCTGTGTTGGCTAGACGAATCTGTGTTTAAGAGGGTTGAATTACTTTTCTAATCAACACGTTTTTCGCGCAGTTGGGTTAGACAACACAAGAGAGAGAGAGAGAGACGAATCTGTGTTTAAGAGGTTTTAAATGCCTATAAAAGAACAACAAATATTAATCTTACCCAATCTAGAAGGCACACATAGTTCTCATTTGGTCGATATTTCATGTTGTTCTTCCTAGCAACATTTCTAATGCAACGACCCCAAAACTGTAGACATCTGCTTTATATGTTAAGTAACCCCATAATGCATATTCCGGTGCCATGTATCCTCTGCAAAATAGCGATTAAGTACGCTTTTGAACTTATGGCAGGGGGTAACGAAATCAGAATTCGAGGGGTATTTTAGTTCATCAAAGATATAAATAATCATTCGCAGGGAAGAAGAGACTTTCACTACATTTGCAACTTGAAAGTCTATGTGGCAGATTTAGTTTTACGATTAGTAAAGTACAAGTTTGTCTAGAAATTGAAAAGTTTCTTCGGGATGATTCTTATGATTCTGCTAGATATATTGGAACAGAGTTTCAGACTAGTTTAAATGGCAACTGCCGCTTTGGAAATTAGATCTTGCGGGATGATGCAATATCTGAGCAGAAGCTTCTCTACGTCATTTCTCTCACTTTTTTTTTGTTGTGTATCTGTACTTTTTAAGTAATGTTGAAACTGGCCCGATTGTTTGTTGCATCAAGTATTGAACCATAAGAGAAGTATAGCAGATTATGTGTACATGTTTCGGTTTAAACTAATTCGCAAAGCATGAGCTGTTCGTTGATAACCCATGTAGCTATGAATTTCGCTGCAAGCATAGTCGTCTTGCAAATGTAAAAAGCTAAGGTATGAAACATTCCTGCTAAACATTGAATCGAGGATTTCCGTAGTACTTTCCATATGCAAACTATTCCAATGCAAAGACTTTTGTAAGTGTTATAGTTTTAGATATTGGCTATAAATTCCGAGTCAAAGAGTTATTTAATAATTGTAATGTTATTGAGTCTAAAAATGTGTCTTGGATGAAAGTTTGTTAATGTGAAGATTATATGAAGAACAAGTTGCAGTAAGGTAGAGCTAGCTTAAAGCTCACCTAGTGCTAGGTTCTGGAGATACAGAGTACTGCAGAAGCGTTCCTTTCATTGGTTAGGAGGAGTCTAGGAAACGGCCGTTTACAGATTCTTCAGATCCACACAAACAAGATGAAAGAGAACTCTTTTCTTGCTCCTGATGTGAATCTTCAAGAGCTTGGTAAGTGCAGTGGTGAAGTATGCTTATGACATCTACTCATTGTTCTCTTACTTGGCTGGCAGTATTTAGTTGGATAGGGTATGTAATATATACTAGAATATTCCTTTCATCGGTTATATATTTCAAGCTCATGAAAAGGTCTACGCAATTAAATGGATGGTAGATGCAGAAGTGCTATGGTTTTGTTGACCATGATCTTTATTTATCACATTGAAAAAGATGCCGCTGCTGTTAGATTCTTCTTTGTTCATTATACTAACACTGGTTGACCATGTTTGGTGTGTTCTGTTCACTAAGTTTTGGTAGTGCAGCTGCCCGTACAAAAAATTGTGTCTTCTTTTGATGCAAGTTAATTCTCGTATTTTTAGCACACTATTTTTTATTTGCAAATTTGGTGGTAAAAGAGTCCTCTTTACTTCTATCATTCACTTGCTTCATGGTAACCATGGCATTCTCATAGTAATTCAGCTTCATGTGAGCATTAACTAAATCATATGAGTGACATCATGTCTTCTGCGTGTAGCCTGACAAACCAGATGAGTTGAATAGAATTGAAGCTGCTAGCGGAAGGGTCATAAACTGGAATGGACAGCGTGTTCTAGGAGTTCTTGTCACCTCCAGATCAATAGGTATGCAGTAAGTTATTTTCTTTGGTTTCTCAGTAACTAGCATCATTGTGTATGTTTTAATTGGTGCATTTTTGGTCCACAGACAAGGGTGACGAGATGGAGAACTCGAGACACTGATATACACCCATGTTTTACTCTTGGTGATCTTTGGGAATCTTTCAGAGAGTGGAGTGTGTATGGAGTTGGAGTGCTGGGGAGGAGGATTGGCAACTCGAGACATTCCCCATTTTTTTGGATTTGATTTGTTTGTAATTGATTTTGTACATTTTAGTTGGTGTAAAAAAGTCTTGGTTATAGGGCTTCTTACCAATAGTTCTTATATCAGAGTTGTACATTTTTGACATATTTAACAAAGAAAGAGTTGTTGCAGCACAGAACATCAGAGATTCAATTATAAGTTCAAAGTTCTATTCACAATCTGTATTATTCCAGGCATCACAACCAGCGCATCGAAAGGAGAGTAATTTGAGATACATGAAACTTTTTTTTATAAGTAAAAGATACATTAAACTTGTACATTCAGGGATGAGGGCGACAAAAGTGGGTGCATTCCCTATGTTCGACAACGCTATGTGTTAGGACAGAGTCTGTAATGACGAAGATATATGCAATCATTGCTAATCTCTATACAACACCATAAATTGTACTCAAATACTTGTACAATTTTAAGCTCGTAACCGACTAAGTTTCCAATCTTAGGCCCACAAAATAGTCCACACCATTAGGTACAGCAGGCGGGCAAGGTTTCTTCACATTCCTACTGAAGTGGCTTCAAAAACTGTGCTAAAATTTCTGATTTCCACCAAGCAGATTTGCAGTTTGTCAAGATATGAATTCCTTATTCCTTATCACTTGGTTTCAGATAGGCACCTTTATCAGCATTCCACATCCAAACAATTGAGTCCTCTGAAACTGCTAAAACTAAATGACCTTTTGGCGACTTCACCTCAATGCCCTCTCCGGGACCTTCAAGCGAGCATTTGAGATTTTGTGTCTGTACGTCCCAGATTTGAATAAGTCCACCCAAGCATCCAGATGCAAGCAACTGTCCATCAGTGCTAAAGGCTAAACAACAAACAGAATCCCCATGACCTACAGAGAAATTTTTATGAGGTTAAATTAGAAAATAGGTTATGAATGGCAACAAGATCCTGCTTATGAACTTTTTATTTTTTTGTAAGGACCAGGGACATGAAGATGATTTTGGTTCACTTGGAAACAAGTGGAGCAAGCAATCACAGACAAACAGGGGTAAAGCTACACACAATCCAATGGGAAGCCATTGCCCAACTAAAATTTAAAGAATGACTATGGATTCCTCAAGCAAAACATCTGTTAGGTTATAAAGTTGCCCCCACTAAAGGGGAAGGTACAACGTGAAAATTGCAAATATGTTGAAGCCTATAAAAACAACTCAAAGAAAAGTAAAGATCAATCTAAAATACCGAAAAGAAAATTAAATAGTCAACAAAAAATTGGTTCAGCTTATCGTGTATTCCACAATTTTAAACCCGAAGTCAAAAATCATTATCAACATTCAATATTTATAAGCTTCTTTTGTATTTTTTAAAACTATCAATATTTACCGATGCTTGTTAATTGCCCCCATCGAAGTAAAATTCCAGCCCACCATACAAAAACAGAGAACAATATACAAGGCCTCTGGAACTACTGTACCTTGCACATACCTTGGAGCTCAAAAGCCCAATCTCCTTGACCAATCCTCCAGAAAAATGCTTCACATATGTTGTCGTTATAGCTATTTCAACGACACTGGTAATCCTTGGTCTGCTTTATGTAGGATTTCGATTCTACATAAAAAATAAAAGATTTCCCGACTCTCCTCATGTGACATCGGAAGAGGATAATTTCTTCGAGAGCTTATCCGGGATGTCAATCCCTTTTACTTACAGAGATCTTCAAACTGCAACTGATAACTTTTCTGTGAAGCTTGGGCAAGGTGGTTTTGGGTCAGTGTACCAAGGGGCTCTCTCCGATGGAACTCGAGTGGTCGTGAAGAAGTTGGAAGGCATTGGACAAGGGAAGAAGGAGTTTCAAGCAGAAGTTAGGGCGAAAGGCGATTCGAAATGGGGGAGGAGTCGAAGACGATTTGCTGGTTTCGTTCGGGTCATACAGCCGGGTGCCTCATTAATGCGCTGGCTTTTTTTTGACCGTCCGATGCAGCCCCGAAGATCTGAGTCGTGTAATCTCACCACTCACAGCAACCGAAACTCACACAGTAACTCGAGCTTGGTCATTATTGCGAGTGACAATATAATAACATCTACATATACTAAAACATATAGGCGGATGTTGGCATTATGAAGCACAAATAAAGAATAATCAACTTGTGATTCCACAAACCCGAGGGCCAATAAAGCTTGAGAAAATCTGGTGAACTACGCTTGAGGAGCCTACTTAAGCCCATAAATAGCCTTCTTCAAACAACAAAAATAATCTGGTTGAGCTGAATCAAGAAAAATTTGAGGTTGCTCCATAAATACTTCCTCAGATAAAATGCCATGTAAAAAGGCATTGGACACGTCAAGTTGCTAAATTGACCATTGATGATGAAGTGCAAGAGCTAGAACAATGCAAATAGTTGTTTGTTTGACAACTGGACTGAAAGTTTCAACATAGTCAACACCTCCTTTCTGCTCATACCCTTTAGCTTCCAGTCGTACCTTATACCTATCGACAGAGCCATCAAACTTTTGTTTTAATTTAAAGACCTATTTGCAATGGATAACATTCTGATGTGAAGGACGTGGACACAGAGTGCAGGTCTGAATAGACTGCAATGCTTGAAATTCAGTCCCCATTGCAACCTTCCATTCCTTTTGTCGAATGGCTTGAGAGAAGCAGGTTGGCTCAGGAGGGAGCATAACCTTGACAGAGGGTTGAAGAGGATGTTTGGTTGAGTCGTAGAGATGATAGTCTGAAAAGGATTTGGGTTTTGTGATGCCGGATTTGGAACGAGTTTGGATGGTATTGGTGGAGGTAATATCTGGTAAAGGGTCTTGGTCAATTTGTGGAACATGGATTTGATTGGAGGAGATATCATATAGGATTTCAGGTAAAGGAAATGTGTTAGGTTGAAGTGGAGATGAGGTAGACAAATTTGGAGATGCACTGGCTATTGGTAAGTTGACTGAGGTATCCGGATGGATAGGTAGATGGTCAATTACTACGTGTAAACTTGATAGAGTGACATAGTCAGGTTGTGAAGTGTTAGAAGAGAAGACTTCTTGCAACGAAAAAGGTAGAGGAGCAACAATTTCAGAGTGTCGCTGAGGTGCAGTAGAAGATGAGACCATATCCTTGGCTGGAAAAGAGAACTCATAAAAAACATGTCTAGAAGTATAGACCCGATTGTTAGAGATATCTAAGCACCTATAACCATGATGCTTAATGCTATAACCCAAAAAAAAAATGCATCTCTTACTGCTGAAGGCTAGTTTATGAGGAGTATAAGGACGAAGAAGAGGATAACATGCACACCCAAACACTTTGAGAAAATCATAATGAGGAAGTTTGTTGAGTAATTTGATGAAAAGTGATACGTGTTTAAGAACAGCAGTATGAAGTCTATTTATTAAATAGACATATGTGAGAAAAGCATCAACTCAAAATTTGGTAGACAACCCCGTCTGTGCTAGAAGCGTGAGCCCTGTTTCGACAATATGTCTGTGTTTTCTTTCAGTGATCCCATTTTGTTGGGCGGTATGAGGACATGAAATTTGATGTCCAATCCCATTTTTAGGATAAAATATTTGAACTGATGAGAGGTGTAATCAGCACCACCATTAGATTGGAAAAATTTTATTTTTGTGGAAAGTAAAGTATCAACATAGCACTTGAATTTCATAAAAATAAGAGAACACAAATCTGAATTTGATAGGAAACAACCAAGATAATCTTGAGAAATCATCAACAAAAATGACATAATATTTGTAATCATCCAAGGATAAAAAAGGAGAGGACCACACATCCGAATGAACTAACTCTAATGGATGTGTACTGACTCGACTAAACTCTCTAAAAGGCAATTGCCGACTCTTGGAAACTTGACATGATTCACATAAGCCTACTTTATTGTCTAAACTAGACAACAGAAGTTGAGACATAGGCTGTGAAAGATTTTGAGAAGCACTCGGATGTTGGAAACCGAAATTAGGCTGCATTTTTGGGGCATACTGATGATGATACGTTGGAGGAAAAGAAGGTTTCGAAACTAAGCAAAGCAAAGCAGGGATGATAAAACAAAATTGAGCTCGAGAAATTTCGAGAGACAGAGAAGGAATGGTTGATCCTTCATCTGAGACATGAAGTCGTAGAGCTGGGTCTTCAACATTCCGGTGAGGTTCGTCGATAAGTTGTCGCCGGCGACTTGCTTTCTCGCCATTGTTTTATAGGGGAACGCGGGACCGTTTTCGTTCCTGCGGTTGTTGAAGCGGGGCTTTTACTTTAGCTTTCTATTGGGCTAAGTTCAACTAATCGATGAATGTATTGTGGCTTTAGGCCCAGTATATAGAGACCTTCGGATGTGTCAATTTCGTTCCCCCACCACCTTATTTTAGGAAAACTTGACTCTTCACCTCAAATTATGGAACAAATATTATTTAAGCCATAAGGATCAAAACTACTTTCGTTAAAGTAGATACCAAATTATATAAATTTATCGCTTTTCACTTTTAATCAAATCCTACAGTTGAAGTGAGTAAAAAAATTTATACGTTAATTATGTGACACAATTTTAACGGTTAGAATTTTATCACACGACACATATTGATGAATTTTAATATTTTAAGGCCTAATGTGACGAATTTAATTGTTTGGAACCTTAAATGATATTGATTTGATAGTTTAAGAATGAAAAGTGAAATTTATCCTCCTTTTTACTAGTATTTTCTGTTTGCAAAATTATTTTAAAAGACAATGTATTCAACAAAATTTGCAAAAAAAAAACATCTAAAATCTCAAAAAATCTTACACTAACATCAACAACTTTCGCACAAATTCTAATATTTTTTAAAAAATATATAAATCTTATCTCTTCATATTTTTCCACCTGACTCCAATATTTTTTTATTAAACAATTACATCATATCATCTCTCTCTACACTTTTTTACAAACTTCAATAAAAATTAAATATCTTTAAAAAATTTCGATAACTTTTACACAAAAATATATAAAACCCGGAAATAGAACTTTCTGCTACTACATGTCATGGATTTGTCTATTCTATTTGGCGAGAGAGGAACTAGTGGTGTTTTGCTAACAAGGCTAGACGACTAGTGCATGTGTGGTTGGAGATCATGTCTCTTGTTAAGGCAAGAGTGTGCACATTTGGTAGAGTTAAGAAGACGACCTATAATATTAAGCTCCTTGCGAAGTGGAGTGTCTCTCTCCTTGACGTTGGGTGCTCTATATGATGTTGGGTGCTCTCTTGTAGTGGGTTGGCTTTCTTTATGTTGTTGTTTTTGCAGTCTGTTGTGGTGTAGATTAGATTGCTTGGTTGATTGGGTGTAGTCTTTCTGTGGAGTGCATGTACCCTGGAGGGTGTGTTCTTTGGGTTGTCCTTGTTACTCTTGTATCTTTTCTTTGACTTTTGCAGATTTGGGAATATTCTAACAGTTACCCAAAAAAAACTTTTCCCTAACTGCATGCCACTTTAATGAATTAAATTTTCATTTTTATTAATTAGCTTCTTTATGGGCTAGCTATTAGATAAAAATGAACACTAAAATAAGGATTTTACTTCACAAAAAAAACATTTAAAAAGTCTCCCAATGCAAGTCACACACTAAACGAAAAAAAAAATCAGGCTCTCTCCTCATTACAGTGAATTTTTGTTTGGATAAAGGTCTCCTTATAATTATCTAGTCAAAATTTGGTTGAATGTTAAATTACTTGATTGGATGGAATTTATAATTAGATGGGTTGATGAGAAAAAAAATTAAGAGAGATCATGGTAATTAAATTCAAATTTTGAAGAAATACTCAAAGAAAATGATGGACACGGAATTTGATTACTTCTTGGATGACGTATTTCCATTTTGACGTGGAAATTGTTTTCTCTAAAGAACATTTACGTACAAAGTTGTATTTCGGTATATAGGATTTCAAAAGACGAAAGATACATGGATCACGTTGATACTCATCACACTTTTCGTCACTCTATATGTGCTTAATTATAAATGGAGGAACTGCGAGCCAAGAATCTATAATCTATCAAACTCTTAAGATACATGGCACATGACATTTCTCTTTCCATTGCGGAAGTAGCGTGGGCTACCTGTTTCTTGTTGGGCGAAACATATTTGGCCTGATACAGTTGAGTTTGCGATAGCAGCTAAATCACCAGCTACCACTAGAATTAGAAGAGAAGGCCAAGAACTCACCAGAAATAGCTCGAGTTCTTGCGAGTGGCTGCAGTATGGTCTTTTTTTTTTAATCAAGACATACGGCCTTCCATTCAAAAAGCATAAACAACATCATCAGCGGTTCAACCCCTGCATACAGCCAGTTCAAAAAGTCAGATTGCTCAATTACATAAGGAGCCTCCTGAACTAAATTTAGAGATGACCCAACGAGCTAGACAATGTGCAGCATTGTACCAAATCTTGAAGCAGTCCATAAATCTTCTGAATGATGTCGTGAATACGTCAGTCACCCTTCTTCGGGAAAGCTTTAATCGCCTCCATGACTCTCATCAAGCCCCCCTCCAGAATTATCGAGGTATGGTTTACTTGCAATGCTGGTGGAACTATCAAGAGAGATTGACATGTCCCTTTGAAAGGTTAGTCTCCGAAACTCAACTTCTAGATCTTCCTTCCCAAATCTGGGTGTTTGAGTGCCAAAATTTTGGCCTTAATTAAAAAAAAAACTACATAATCTCTCTCTCATCATATTATTCTTTTTCATTATATTGTTCATTCAAATATTCTCTCTCTACATTTTTACTAACTCTCATAAACTATCTTTACTTTTTCACCAACTCCAATTGCCCAAAATTTTAACATTCATACACTAAAAGGGAACATATCCCATTCGAGATAGCTACTCTATCCAAACTCGTCCGATCTTGATCTCTTCCACAACAATCTTACGGGTGAGTTACCACTTTCAGTTCTAAACCTCACCCAATTAGACAAGTTTGACATTTCGTTTAGTCGAATTGCCCGTTGGACCAATATCCCTTCATCTAAATTTTTCCAATATACCTTCAGAGTTCCAGAGTTAGGTATAATTTAGATCTGGAAAAATTATACCAGTTCTCTAAATTATACAGAACTCTGGTAAGTGTGGCTGTTGGAGTTCCAACGTGGAAGGACAAGTTTGTTATTTGAATAACCCATAAGAAGAGGTTCAGAATTATGAGTTCACCGCTGGGTGCGGAGTGGGTCACTCGAATGGTTACTAGTCAGGATGTTGGAGTCTAGAAATGTTTTGTTGTATCTGAATCACATTTTATAAGTTTTTTTAGTAGATTTTAGCTGGCACTTCCGGAGTAGTTTTCTTTTGAAGAGTTCTTTAAAAGTTTTTCACTTCGTTAATAAGATTCTTGACTTCATCTTGCTAGTGCTTGATTTAATTTTTTAGTACTTTTATTTTATTTTCAGTCTAGACTAGATAATCTTTGAACATGTTTAAATATTTTTAATTTTAATTTTGGGGTAAACACTTATTCAACCATGTAGGTGTCAATTGGGTTTAAACAAAATTTTCACAATAAATGCAGTCAAGTCGGTAATTCTTCTCTTTTCAGCAAAGCTAACGCATTAATATCTAGTGCTGGAAATTACATGCGTGTTTATGAGAGGGAGATCAAAGAGAGAACAAATTAATGAACCCAACAAGACTTTCTTTGTCGAGATTATTCACTAATCAGATCAAGTGCGGAGAGGAGGGTAGCGGAGTATAACAACATAGGACTTGATATTTCTCCTTAGTTTGACCAACATATATAATTGAACATAAACAGAACCAGGGACAAGAAGCTGGGAAGTTTACCTATTTTAACATCTAACTATAGACCAACTGAACAAAGGTGTACAACATCAGTGGCATGAACTTAGCCCTATCAATTAGGTACATTGTGACACAATATTGAAAGAGTTCCAGGGGTTGATGAGAGTCATATGGTTTAAACAGAAGAGTTATTTAACAAGAGGTTAGTTCTCACTCTTCGGGTTGCTTCACGGCCAAATGGAGTCCATATTGAATGGTTGCTCCGATGGCTGCTGTTGCACTGATTCCAAGACTTTGGACGAAGAGGCTTGCAAATTGGAATTCTGATCACTCCCAAACTGAGAAAACCCTTGTGGCACATACGAGTAGTCTGTACTTGCAGCTTCTCGTGGTTGATAACTTCTCAGCTGTAACGCCTTGAGAAGCAAGGAATTAACCGAGAGACCAGAGGTTAGTAAGCTACTAGGCCATGAGAGCGATGGAAGAGTACTAGTCGCCTCCCTTACTGCAGCCCAATTAACATTCAAGGGCATGTTCATGTTAACATTACTGTTGTCACAAGTATAATTTTGAGCGGATATATTACTGAAACCGCTGGCTGAACTTGCAATGCTATTCAAATTTGGTAACTCAATGTCCCCGTACTCATTTACCATGGAGTTTGTATCGCATGGAGATTCAAGAGATGGCTGCGAGGATGGCGTCTGCTGTTGTTTCTTCACTGCGCTCTTTTGGAAAACCCTACAGACCACCCACTCTTCCTGGAAAATATATAACATCCAAATACCTCATGACTTGCCCCATGTACGTAACAATTCGAAATATGGGAGGGGTAATTTAGGGTGTTTTTGAGTTTCGTTACCTTTGAGGACACGAAAGGATGCTTGTTTTCTAGCCTGTATTCATGCATAACCCAATTGCTTTTCTGACCCCTGGGAGCTCGTCCCTTGTAAAATACTAGGGTTTTCTTCATTCCAACCAGTACTCCTGCTCGAAATATTTCCTTGTCCTTCCCTGTGGTTTTCCAATAGCCAGCTTCAGTCGCTCGGTTGGTTCGAAGTCCTGTTGGGTACTTTCGGTCTCTCAAGCTGAAAAAATACCATTTTTTTTCTACCATGGAGGCCTTGCCTAAATCACATGTGTAAGATTAATATCAGTTTCAGCTATCCCTTCTCTGAAAGGAAGTAATTTTATAGAAAATTTAACGATCGAATCATATTTGAGTGGACCTTAAATTAATATTACGTTATTGGCTAGTATACCTGTACTTCAGGATAGAATTCGTTCATCTTCAGAAAATACTTGCATTTCATTAGTGGAAAGACTGAATGACAGCCGTCTTGTTCTATGTGATATATCAATGTCTTAGCTTGAAATATTAACCAGACAAAAACAGTATTTTCAAATAATTAATGACATACCACAACTTTAGCATCCACACAGGAATTAAAAATATGTTTGTTGGAAAGATCTATCAGCTTTCCTCAGTTTTGCTGGAAAGAAAAAGTAATCCTCAAAAAAAGTAAACAATTTGTGTGGAAAGACTCATCAACTTTCTCCATTTCTGTTGGAAAGAAAAAGAAATCCACAAAAAGTAAACAATTTGTGTGGAAAGACCCATCAGCCTTCTCAATTCCCAATCATGTTAGGATCGAGTGAATTTGGCAAAGCTATTTCCGGAACATAATTAAGAAACCAAGTGGAAGAACAAAAGGATGTAGTCTTTTAGATTATTGAAATTCATGAAGTTATGAAATTCTACGAAGTAATGAAATTACGAGAGAAAGTCTAATTTATAAGCATACAAACCCATAACCTATATCCTGGGTGGAAACGACATTAAACTATGATAAAAGAGGTGGAAATGAAGGCAGAAATTGAAGAAGTCCATGTAGGAACTCCATAGATAGATTCAGAGAAGTAATCTGACCCTAAAACTACGTACCTGGGAGGTCCCAAGGTTCACACTTATTGAGATCGACAACTCCTATAGCTTTTGCCGTGAAACTAGTATCAGAAACCTTGCGAGTGAGATAATACGTAATGAGCTCTTCATCAGTGGGATGGAACCTGAACCCAGGAGGAAGACTTTCCTCCATCTTTGTTATTCGGGAGGGAAACCAGATGCTTGCGGTGAGAGTACGGAGGATAATGACGCGTAAACGTAAGCTTAACAGGATCACCAAGATGAGGTATTAATGGTGTGCAAGCTTGTACTCTGCGACTCAGACTTGAAGAAGAAGCTGCCAGAATTTAGTCTTTTTTTATCTTCTTATATACAGCTAACACTTTGACGAAGATGGTTCAAGGAAATACGGGTTTTCTTAGACATATTAACTTCCAAAATGCCGATTTTCTGCATGAACTGTTGCCGGGATTTCCTTCGTTGTCACTGGCTCCTGGGATTATTTCTGTATTAACCAAACACCTGTGGCACTGACAGTGGAACAATTCAAAGAAGTGGGTGGGAAAAGTCAGTGTCAATAGGCATAAATTTGTAACGGATATGTGGCAATTATCTGCGCACGAGGGTTGAGTCTCTGTTACAGATATTAATTATCTCTTTCAACGATCCTGTCCAACCACCTTCACCCATTTCTACCCACCGAACCCTCGGCTAACCTCACCCTAGTCCAATGGGAACGTGAAGTTTACTCTTTATGTCCCAAATATGATATTGACACTTGGTAGCACCCACCGTCAAAAGTTTACACATATATAATAGAACGGTTCAAATGCAGTGTCGGGTGATGCATAATTTAGCGTCAAAAGAAAAGTTTGTCGCCGAGTTTCTTTGCAAGATGCATCTTGGAGATTTTTCTTTTTGGTGGTGATTGGAGGCTTAATTATAATTACCCCTCATTTCCAATATACTTTAGGTGACGTACAGAGAGAGAGAAAGAGAAAGTACATATGTGCGTAGAATACTTGATAAATGAGTCTCTAAGATCCTTCCAGCTGGTTGTAGGGGATTGTAATTATATGGAGAGAGTAAACAAATGTGAATAGAATATTTGATAACTGACGCTCTAAGATCCTTCCTGGTTGTAGGGGATTATGTGGCACTTTACTTAATTTTCCAATGTGGACGATCGAGTATTACTAGCTAGGAGTGGTTAAAAATGTTCACCAACCCAGAAGACTGTATTTGGGTTAGCATGCATTTCTGTTGGCTCTTTTCCTTCTTTCGCCTCCTTTGTCTTCGAGCCTCCCCCAAATTTCAATCCTAACGAGAATTTTAGTACACCTCATCTGTACATGATCTCCTGCATGCACCAATATGGGGTTTCTAGAAACCCCGCCGGGGGGGGGGGGGGGGCGCAGCGGGGCTTCTCTCTTTGATCTCTCTTTTCCAGGAAGCACACTCAACACACCACTATTCCCACCTTCTAAACAATAATAGTGCCACACATTATAGTAGTTAACAGACGATCTATATTATACGTCCACTTGATTAAACAGGATAGCAGTATATATTTTATGTACCATTAAAAGTAGTCATGCATACCGTATGGATTAGTTGATTGTTTGCAGGGCGATGTCTTTGTACGTACGTGGATGCCAACCGACCATGCATGCACACTAGTTTTGTCTTTTATTTTCCTTTTTTTGGTACGTTTTCTCTCCAATATCTCAACCAATCCGTGATAAATAGTACTAAGGGAGAGTAGGATTTTCTTACCCATTTTGAGGTAGCGGCTCATTTAGCTAGCACGTGGGCTAGTGGTTGGCTATCTTTACCTTGAAATTTTGATCTAAATCAAAGAGGGATCATGAGAATTGACCCAATTGTCATGGATGTGGATCTGATTGGACGTGTTTCTTTTTCTTTATCTTCTTGTTTTCTTTTTTGAGCTTTTGGTTTTTGCTTTTGATCATGAACTACACAGCATGGCATATATGAGCATGAGAGATACTGATCTCTTAACTAAATCCAAATATTACTTTGCTGGTCGACCCAGGAAGTGTAATAAATTGGAGCTAGCTATGTCGCCATGTCGGGCCCGGCTCAAAAGGAAAGGGATTGTGGTAAGGGGGCTGTTCGGGAGTTTAATTAAGATCGTATTAGATAGGTCCAGCAGTTTGGGTTCGATCAGCGCAGAGCTTTCCCTACACTCACGCTTCGACTTTATCAACGGATATATAACCTTAGAGGGAGAATCATAGGGAAAGTATGTACGTTTTGACCCTTTCCTAATTCAAAAGTTTAAGTTTTAATTTTTCATCTGACATTCTTCCAATCCAAGCCCTCCAAAAGCCTCCATGTATCTTCTTTCTTTTTCTTCTTTTTCCAAGTAAGATTTACGAAGAGAAATTCTGCACAATTCTAATATTTATGCCTCTAATTAAAGTAAGAATATATAGACTTGGCCTGGCCATAGAATTAAACGCCGACGACCTTGTGATATAGGGTGGCGCCCCAGCCTGCGTTGTGGCTAAGCAGTGCCACCGTGGTTGCATAGGATGGCGGCCTGACCTAGCCATGTTGGGATGGACAAATTTTCTTTTCATTTTGGGACCACAAATTAGGAGTTACCCCACATGAATTGCTGTCTCTCATTGCCCTATTGATTTCCGTCTTCTTACTTTTTTAGATAGCCCTTTTAAAAATCATGGAGCATTAATACGCAAACAGGATTGGATACTGTACATTTTAATATTTGTGAGAATGTTGGGTCTATAATAAGGGGAAATATACTTTTCAGGACCCTCTAACTAGCACTTATTTTGTAATTTACAACCTAAACCATTACACTTAAAGACACATTTTACGCCAAACTACCAATTGGTTTACACTTAATTAATTTGCACCCCATTAATTGGTTCACAGTTAATTAATTTGCACCCCAAACCACAAATTAGGTGAGATGATCTTCATATGGGTTGTAAAGTGCTAATATATTGGTAGTTTTGTGGAATAATGTGTCACGTTTAGTAATATGGGGTGTAAATTCTAAATTATGAGCTAGTTAGATGCAAAGTGTAATTTTGCCTTAAACTAAATATCAGTAGTAGATGACGCGTGTTGCTGATTAGATCAATCTGAGAAGATAGAGAACATGCTGTATGCCTAGAAACCTTGGTGACAAAGTTAATTAAAGACAAAGGAGCAACAAAGAAGATATACAAAAGGTTCTTTATTGAATTAGGAGGCAAAGAATACCCTCGAACCTCTCCTAAGGTGAGCCATGTAATGTTATCCCCCCCCCCCAGCTTCTTATTAGTTATACAACATTAAATTATATTATCTAAGCTTTTTTGGAAGATTATTTTAGTAATACTTTGGAAAAGAGGAATCCATAAATGTCTTCCAATGCGTGTGACTCGGTTTTGGTGTCACTTTTTTTTCTATATTATTTATTTATCGCCTAATTCATTTGTATAGGATCTAGGGACCTTTCTATATATATGCAGCTCATTCCAAAGAAAATCCCAATCTAGTTTTGGATGTCATTCTGCATGGAGCTAGACATATCAAATATTAGATGTCAAACACTTAGCTTTTAATATCCGATCTAATTTTACTTAAATCAGGTAACTTGATCAGTGTAAAAATTTCAAAAACATAACTATGAGGATTAAAATTAAATAAATATGATAAGTATATATATAAATTATAAAAGAGGAAGACACTTCCAAACTTTATTGATCAGTCTCACTTATAAGGAGGAATATCATGGTTACAAGTAGGATAACATAGACCCTATACAAAAAGAACTAAAACACAAATAAAGTAATTTAGTTTATTGGTACTTAATCACATAATTGCCTTGGATCATAGTCTAGTGTATTTAAACTAAATTTCATCTTTGGAAGCAGTAGTACTATTGAATTTTTTACTAGCGCAAGTCTGCTACATAGGCTTATGCCTTCTAATGGTTTCTAAACTCTGTTCAGTTAACTGACGCGTTTACCCTTTTGCCAAAGATAATGATTTGAAAATGTTTTATCTAAAGTTATCCTTTTGGGGACATATGTGACAATAATTTGCATTTATTTGACTGGCAAGGAAGAGACGGTATTAAAGCAGCTAAAGCGCACACTTTTTTCCTCAGTGTGCTTTGCTTTGTGACGAGTGCTTTGGAGCTCATTTTGTAGGAACAAGAAGAAAATGCCATGTTCAAAAGAAGAAGCTCTTGTTAGGCTCTTTTACAATTGCTCAAGCTCCTTCGTGCTTCTCTTACTTTTGGTCCACTACTCCACCATTTTGCTTGCGAAGATCTTCCATTTTCTTGGCAGCAATCCACTAATTCTAAGGTTTAGACATGGCGACTTCCATCTGTCTTTTCTCCCTATATACATTTTTAATTTTCACTTCGTATTAGCTTGCTTTCTCACTTTTTTACCTTTCATTATTCTTAAATGTGCTGCAGAAACCAGAATGGATATGAATATATCAGTGAGGATGAAGAGGAAGAAGAACAGGAAGAAAGGTACTTTTACGCTGGGTGCGATGAGAAAGATCATCTGGTGGCCGACATCATTCGTGGCGGTGATGTACTATTGTTTTCGCCAAACCAACACCATCAGAGAAATCCAACTCTTCCTGAAGAATTCATGAGCCCCGTCGAAAGCCTAAATGAAGACCCAGATGAAGATTATGCAGCTGAAGCGCCATCTGTTCATAATTACCCCTCACGAATTAGTTCGGAATCCGAGGATGAAGTTGAAATTGTGTTTGAGGAGGAGCCCCCTAGAAGAGATGTTAATTCACTTCGCAACTCTGTCCCAAATCAAGGCGGGCCCACGATGCGAAAAACCATAGACGTACGCAAGAGTGACTTGATGGACAACGACAAAGAGGGTGACGGTAAGCATCGTGTCTAGCATCTAAGTTTGTTACATTAGTCACATGTCGTACTTTCAATACTAACGTTCTTACTCATGCTGCCTGTGCTGATGCAGAGGACTGTCGTAACGAAGGAAATGAAAACAGGAAGGCCGAGACAAATTTCACCAAGGATGAGCAATTCTTGATTTTTGCACCACCCAAGCTGGAGACAAAGAAGTTTATAGTTCATGAAAATGATGATGAGATCTTTGGTGACTCGTGTACCGTTGGCTCTACATCTAAGAGCTCTTCTGAGTGGCGAAGCTCGATTAATTGCAGAGATTCAGGGACTGAGGATCCATTTTCCTCTTCGTCCCGGAGGAGTTGCCCCAAGTGGGAATCCTACACGGTGTTTCAAAAATATGACGAAGAAATGATGTTCCTAGACAGAATCAGTGCACAAAAGCTTCATGAAACAGGTATTTTTCACTTTCTAGTCATCTGCATGCGTTTCCATTTTAACAGTGTATTGTGTTCGTGATTTTTATGGGAGATTCTCTTGTAATCGATATTAAACAAAACCAAACTTCAGAGTCTCTTAGGTCTATCCAAGTGTGTCCGAGATCAATATCAGAGAGAATTGTTCATAAGTTTGCAACGATAAACAAAACGCCACCAGATATCCGCCAGAACCCATATCATGAACTGGAGGCAGCGTATGTGGCACAAATTTGCATAACATGGGAAGCTCTTCATTGGAACTACAAGAATTTTCAACAGAAGAGAGCTTCACGCCGCGATCATGACACTGGATGTCCTGCCAATGTTGCGCAAGAGTTTCAGCAATTCCAAGTTCTTTTACAGCGATATATAGAAAATGAGCCTTATGAGCAAGGACGGAGACCCGAGATTTATGCAAGGATGAGGCTTTTGGCTCCAAAGTTGCTTCTAGTGCCAGAATATCGAGGTAGTACTTTATTATTAAGCAAAGCTCTCGACTTAGTTAATGCGAAATCTTTTTCTTGCATGCCCACCATATGCTATATATATTTCTAATATTAATGTTGTCCCTACGTTTTTTAAAGACTCGGAAGAAAATCAAAAGGAGGATGGTTCTGGATCAAAAATTTCATCAGAAGCATTTCTTGTGATCATGGAAGATGGAATCCGAACTTTCATGAGTTTTCTTAAGGCTGATAAGAAAAAACCATGCCAGATTATATCAGCATTTTTTAGGAGAAACCGAAGAGGCCGTACAGTTGATCCAACTCTTCTCCATCTGATGAAGAAAGTTAATCAAAAAGTAAGCCTGCATCTTACTCCATTCCATTTTAAAGGATCATACTTGTTTTGTCCGACACTTTCTGATTTTTTTTATTTTTTTTACACTAATTACGCAGAAGAAGATGAAACTCAAGGATCTTCGCCGTGCTCGGAAATGCTTGAGAAAAAGACGATCGAAGTTAAATGCAGAGATGGAGATATTAATGGGCCTAATAGATCTAAAAGTGGTGTCTAGGGTATTGAGAATGACTGACATGAGTGAGGAGCAAATGCACTGGTGTGAAGAGAAGATGAGCAAAGTGAGAGTTTCCGAAGGTAAATTACACAGAGATTCCTCACCACTTTTCTTCCCAGCTCACGGATCCACCATATACGGTGGTAAGTTGCTTGATGACTAGATAATGAATGTTCATGACTGCACAAAATGAATATCCTGGACACCTTTAGAGCAAAAAACTATGGGAAAATGTGGAGGGGCCCTACAAATCAAAGTAGCTACATGTGGGTGACATGGATTTTGGAGAAATGGAATCCATAAAGGAGTGTATAACTGGTTGGTAATCTGCATGATTCATCACTACTGAAAGTGAAAGACCAAAGACAAAGCAAGCAACATGAAGATAGAGAGAGACAAGGATAGCTTAGGTTACTTTAGCTTCTTTTTTTATCAGAGTTTTCAATAAGGAATTTGCAGCTGAACAAAAGAAGACTGATCAAGCAAGGCTGCTAGACACGCAGTGGAATAAAAAGGTAGCACATGGTACACTCAAGGGATTAGTAGAACCCCGATGACCCCACTTAGATAGAGATCAAAGGAGGAAATAAAGGAATAATGTGACATATCTGGAAAAACAAGGGATTTCATTGTTTGAAGTTAAAGTCAGTACTAGTCCTGCAATTTGACTGTTTTGAGATGTATGGTAAACGTTTAAAACAATAATTAAAAAAAAAAACTCTTGTATGTGATTCATCTTTGTTTTATTTTAATTTTGAAAGATTTTCAGTGTAACTAATTACTATAGCGCTTATAATTATATATGTGTTTTAACTTCATTATAAGGTCTCGGTCCACATAATAAGGTTTTAATGTAGGACTTGACCGTGATCGAATTCATCTCTCATTCTTTTTATTTTCTACTTGAAGTAGGATACGAAGTATCACATTTTACGATCTAGTTTCATACAATTTTATCAAATCTCAAGTGTGCCTTCAGTCTTCCCCCTTGCCCCTTTTGTTTAAACGAAAATGATACCAAAAGTAAGGTGAAATCTGATCAAAATCCTTTGCTTAGTGACCACAACAAAGAATTTTCTTTTTTTACTTTGTAATTTGTTTGGAGAACCTTAAACGGATCAGACAACTGGGCTTTCATCCAACCCCAGTAGCTAGGCTGAATAAAGAACTAGGTACCATAGTCCGACCCAAACAATTATCTAGTTGAGGGGAAAATGCTACTGTCCCTAGTCTGGCACCAAGTCTGAAGAGAAAACGACTCGCCGTGTTTATCGAAGTGAAAACGACAGCACAAAAACACATGCTCTTAAGGTGTTCTATAGAGATGGGGCATAAAAGTCATTACGTATGTAGGCGTAGTGACGTCGACAGATTAATCAAATTGATTTCAGAATAGAATTTGCACACTTGGGCCGCTGCAAACCATTAAGGGGCGTTTGTTGTCCAAATAATTGGCAACCGAATAATTAGAAATAATATTAAATAATATTTTTTTATAAATATTTTTTTTATTCTTATAATATTTATTTAAATCTTTTATTTCTTCACTTTTTCACCAATTTTTATAAAATATCTTTATTTTTTTTATAAACCTCAATACTCAACATTTCCACTACCCAAAATTTCCTAAAACAAACACCACCTAAAATTCCCTGCCAGCACTGGCATGCGGAGGAGAAAGTGAAAGGAAAGTCGGGCCGGGGTGGGTGCCCACTCGCATCTCCACCTGCAAATTAATTTGTTTCTCTGTTCCAAGTTGGTGGATTCATGCCCAATTATACATTGTTTTTTTTTCATTTAACGAAGACAATTCTGAATATACTGTTGATCAAACACTTATACGTTGTACCTTGTTTATTTGTGCAGAAAAATAATAATTAACCATACATAAATGGATGGACTTTGGCTACTGCCCAAAAAATGATGGGTTTTAACATGACCCAACAAAAAAAAAATATAGAAACTAATGTTCACTTGTAGCATTTAAATGTATTACAAACAATTTTGGAGTATAAGATCTGTCTCACATTGACCGTACATGTGAGGTTTATATGTCTAACTTTCTTCTGGTATTGTAAAATATAGTGATATATATCTAGCTTGATTCATTATCCAAACAAAACCCATTTGATTAATGATGGAAGATTTTCTGAAATCTATAGTAGGTAATTAGAAGATATATAGGAGTTGATAAACTCGTAGCTGTAAATCCCCGTCTGATGCATATGCTGCTCAGCAGAGAGGCAATAGTAGAGGAAACCCATTTTATCGACTTGGTTAGGCAGAGGAAGAAGCTATACAGGCCCATTGTGGTGGGTTAACTCTCCATCCATGTCCATGATCAGCGGTTCTGAGCTCACACTGTTGTCTGCCATAGTTTCTTTACGATTTCCCTCCTGTCGAGTCAACCCAACCATGGATGCAAGCTTGGCATCATCTCAGTACAGTGTCTGGCCACTTTGTTCATTGTAATACTGTCAGCTCAAGGATTTTGATCAGTGGATGCAGTCGTAAGCCCGTGTGGACATAGTGAGGTTTTCTTTGCCATCGTGATTAAGAGCATTTGCATGCTAGATAAGCGATAGATGGTTTGCATCATGTATTAACAGTACTCAGGGATGGGGTCGGAGACTTTAGGGGGTGATATAAAGGAAAATCACAATTTAGTGGTGATTAGGGACGAGGACAGGATTAGACATGAGGGAGACAGTTTTAAAAAATAAGTAAATGCTAGGGGGTAAAAACAAAAAACAGAAGAAAATAATCAAAACAACATTATTTTTATCTAAAAAGAAAAAGAAAATTCCACTAACTTTTGGGGAGGTTGGGGACATCGCCCCCTAGCTCTGTTTGTCTTTGGTGGTGGTGAGTGGCAGCACTAGATTTTTGCACTTGCAGGGGCGAGAGCAATAATACTATAATTATTTTAAAATTATCAGGCTAAAAGTCTTGGAGGTGGACTAGAGGCTTGGAAGCACCTCGAAATCTCAAAATTTGAGATATCGGAAGAGCAAATTTCAATGGCTCAAGTCTAGAACACTAGGCAAACCTAACTCATACCATATTCTTAGTAAAAGCTAAAACAACCTTCAACAAAGAAGGGTACATATACTTAAAACCGATAGAGGTAGATATGTAAAGAATATTTAGAGGCACGAGACAATTCTTTCTAAGGAATTCGGCAAAATAACCCCGTAACTTTAGAAGAAGGGTGTCTCCTTACGAAGAGGGTAGAGGTGACCAGGTCTAGGCGACTGTTTACCAAAAACACAGGTCTCTTCAAATGTCTCTTGCTTCGCAAGGGGCTAATAAACTCAAAGTAGATGCGGTGGTCGGTTAATTTTTTTATTGTTGCAATTGTTATCACGGATAATTACAGAGAAATTCTTTTTTCTTTACAGAGAAATACTTGATGCAGTAGTAAAGAGGATGGAGTTGGTTGACCTGTTGGAGAGGCAGAAGCTGATAATCTCGGTAGTTTACAAGCTTCGAAATTTCGCAGTTCAGAATTGAACTACTACACTGAGACAACCAATCTGTCTGTCCCTAAAGCGAGTCGAAAGTAAAGATTAATGCTATTCTCTTGAATCCTTGCAATTTGTTACAAGGAACGAACAGGAATTGGGGCAGCGGGACGAAAGTAGCTCACCAGGTAGTTCATTCCGCATCTAGGAATTTTACAAGATGTTTCTGCTCCTGCTTTAATGACATATTTTTTTAATTTTCACAATTATATTTACCAACTTCAATATATTTTTATAAATTCTAACAACTTTTTTATCACTTGCAAAAAAATCTACCCTATCTTTAACACGGTGAATTTTTGTTTGCTGAAAATTATTTGGTAGATTAAGGGGGTGTTCGGTTAGGAGTGTTATGAGAATTTTTAGGTGATGTTAACTTTATTGGTATGCGTGTTGTAGTTATTTTTATGTGAGGTTAAAAATGATGTTTGGTTGTAGGATTTTTGTATTGTGATAATACAAAAAATACTGAGAATTCTTTGTTAAACGAACAGCCCCTAAATATCATTGGGGTTTGTAAAAAATTGTTTAAATTTGTGAAAATATATTAAAATTAAAAAAAAATTTATTCTTTTTTGTGTCAACCAAACAAAAGCTATCTATGTACAAAGATTATACCTTCTAACCATTACTGTATATGTTATTTGCAAAGTAAAATTTTGGGAATGTTATAAAAAATTAACATTTTATAGGAGGTTGTAAAATGGTAAGAGATGATTTTGAGAGATTTTTTTATGTTTATTATAATAAAAATAGGTGATTTGTTGGGAAGAAGTAAATTATTTTATTAATATTTTCTTGACCAAAATTTTAGAATAACTGAAAGTTTAATTTATAAACAAAACCGTGACCTCAAAGTAATAAACTTTTCACTACTCTTTTTACAAAATTTAATAAAACTCCGATCTAACTTGTATTTTCACTCAAATTCTTGGAATGCAAACGTTAGAGACTTAGAGTTGTGCAACGGTAACAATGGTGAGACAGAGATTTTGGCGGTAGCTACAGTTTTTATTTATTTTATAAAAACAAAGCCATTTCTTTAAAGAGAAACATTTTGTCATTTGAGATGCCAAAAAACCTAAAAGTTTCAAAGCCTCTCTTACTCTCCTCCAAAATTTTCTCCGTTCTCCTCTCCCCCTCCTAGCCTCTGGTCTCCTCCACCAAGATCGACGATCTCTTTAGGCTCTGCTTTGCTTTTCTCTCCCTTTTATCAGCTTTGTTTTGATTTTGAATGCGATTTGATTTTTTTTCGTTGATTTAGTTGATATTTGCATGTTTGGTAGTCGTTTTTTGTTGGTTGATTTTGAATGTGATTTAAAATTTGCTGGGTTGATTTTCGTTTGGGATTTGCATATTTGGTATTTTATTTTTTGGCCGGTTGATTTTGACGGCAATTTGAATTCATTTGGCTGATTTCATTTTGATATTTTGTGGAGTTCGACTCAGATTTACCGATTTGGAATTTTTAGTCGAGATTTTTTTATTTTATTTTAATGATTTAGTAGATTTTAGTTTGGGTGGCGGCAATCTCTACCATTACCTTCAAAACTACTACTATTAGGTGCCAACGGTGTTGGATGTCTATCTTTAGACAACCGGCCATAACTGTAGTGGTGCTGAGAAAGAGCATAACCCCCACCACCTCCGCCTCTGGGGCTGCATATGCACAGTCCTATCAAGTGTAGTAGACAATACAAGTGGGAAAATGTTCCATTTTTTTTTAGATCAAGTTCCAAACAAGAACCGAACTACACTGACCAAACGAAAAAGCCGGTAGATCCAAAATAGGATTGGAAAAAGCCACTATATGCTCAATGCTAAGCAGTGGGAGTGGTAGCCGGACATGGTAGATAAACTACCAGGACCTAAGCTTGCCAGTATATATGCACCACAACCCTGTACAATAAGCCTTAACAAGGGCAGCAAAAGATCCACGAGGGATCGAAAAAGTCCACGCAGGAGCCAAAAACTATACAACACAGACAACAAAACTAAACAACACAGACAACCACAACAAAAACTGAAACAACACAACAACAGTAGCAGTAGCAGCAAAACGGAATCAGAAGACCACCAGGCGAGCGGAGAGGCAAAAGGACGTCGGCGTGTTGGGAGGCGCAAAGCAACTGGAGCCGCCAGAATTCGGCGACGAAGAAGCCTTGAGCTCGCCAACCTGAGAGGGAGCCACCCAGGAGGTGCGTGACCGTCAAGATCGCCGGAAAACAGGCTGGGCTTGAAGTACAGTGTCGGGCGCGTGAGGTCCACTCGCGCGCGCTTGAGGCGCGTGAGACGTCACGTACCGACCAAATTGAACCGGACAGAGACGGTTGAACTCGCTGGGTGGAGAGGGCGGCGTTTAGTTAGGCAGTGTCCACCAGTAAAAGATAAAAATACCGGGATCGAACTGTCAAGATTCTGAACAATAATAAAAAAAAAAAGGAGGAAAAGAGGAGTGGGTAGCACGGGAAACAAACGGAAAAACGAACTTTTAAGGGAGAGATGAGGAAATTTATAAAGAGAAGGCGAGCCTATGTAAAACACACGGTTTTATTCGTTGGGAAAATTTTCCATTTGAAAACAAAAAATTATGACGTAGCATTCCCATCGTCTTTAGGAGAGAATCATTGGCTCGGATCTCAATAAATAATACCATTATGTTTTTCTAAATAATAAATATTACCATTAAATAGGCGGACATGTAAGCATCGTATGGACCAAAGCATACCACTTTATCCTCCATCAGCGAATAAAAGCAAAGATTCCCCGTATATAGGTAATGTTCGTTTTCAAGATTTTTTCAGGATTCTAAGTATATTCACAAATCTATTACCGAACATATTCAGAATTCAAACACAAAATCAATACATTTTACACAATCTCCAACATTTTTTTAATTTTTTATTCAACATAAATTTTCTCTCTCTATACTTTTTCACATAACTTCAATATTTTTTTATTAAACAATTACTTCAAATCATTTCTCTCCCCACTTTACACAAACACCAATAAAACACCCTTCAACATAAAAATTCACAACTTCTCTAAAATCTTACATTTTTACTCCACACGAACATAACCCTAATCATGCGGTTCCATTCACACGAATACCGGACCACGGATACCCAATCTAACGGTTAGAAATCCTGATTGAAGAACGAAGATGAATGCTTCTGTACACAGCCTACCTGAGCTCACCAGGCGTTCTATCTCTCTCTCTCTTACCTTGTATGAATAGTCAGCGTGCCTCTTACCTTATCTTCCTTCCGTTGTCTCTCTTTCTCTCTCTCTTCACCAGCTCCTCTAGCTTTCCTGATTTTCCTCCTGTTCTGGGAGGAGAGCCGTGGAGACATCTGAAGGTCATCTTTCTATATCTCTCTTTCATTATAGCTGCGTCTCTGTTTCGGGTTAGATCTGAGTAGTCCTGTTAACATGAGTCCAGCGTGTGGTTAGAGCTTAGGAGAAGAAAAGATTTTTGAAATTTTTGTTGGCTGGGTTTCTTGAGACGCGAAATAAGGTAACTTAGCTAGTCTGGGCATGTTTAGTCTTACCAGTATTTTCTTCGTGTTTGTATGTGTGTGTGCAGGCGTGGTAGGTGCAGATCTTAGAGGTGGGCGGGGAAGGACGCTATGGCGAGGTGCAAGGAGGAGATGAGGATGGAGGAATACTCGGTGGTTTGCCCTAAGCCTCATCGATTGGATTTTGGCCACTTTGATCCCTCCTTTCACGACCACCACCACTTCAGACCCTCCTCCTTCAGATGGCCCAGCCAGTAACGCTCAAAACTCAATTTTTTTTCTTCCACTTCTCAAGGAGAAGAAAAATTTTAGTCTCCACTAGATAATTTACGTTCTCAATTTTGGGTTTTATTTTTTTGCTCCAGTAACAATCACCAGTCAGAGAATGGCGATTCAAGAGCAGGGACGGAGCTGTTGGACATAATTCTCGCTAAGGTTCATCTCTCTCTATCTCTCTGTTAGAATTCCTTTTATGTGTTCGATTTGTGGATCTCTTTCTTTTACTTATTATATATCTTCTTATTGTTATGGAAAAGCTGACTTACCTTTTAGTTATACTTAAAACGTTTTTTTTTACAATTTCCCGAATTTGTCCTTTTCAGTTTCCTGAGTTCTTTTCCGGGATCCCAAACAAAGAAAGAAAGAAAGGGGGGAATTGTACATAAATGTGTGGTTCAGATTTTTCGTCTTATCTGTTTTTAATTTAGATGGATGGGTGGTTCAGATTAGCAAGGGCATGCGACATGTGTTAGGCTTGGCCTGTGTGCCGTGGCAGTGCACAATATACAGAGAGAGAGAGAGAGAGAGAGAGAGAGAGAGAGTTTTTGGTTATCAACTAAAAATCGACACAATTCATGAATTTTCCAGGAGATTAATGTAACTTCGCATTCTTTTTTTAAATTGTTTTTCCGCCCGTAATTTCTCGCATTTCTTGTGAGCTCAAAAAGTGTCAGAATCTTTTTTGACGAAGTTTTTGTCTACCTTAAAATTAATCAAAGACATATTTTGTCCTTGAATCCTCTTTGAATAGGGTGATTGCGCTGAGAGGTCCTGCAACCATGTAGCTTCATCGCCACCTTTTTTCAGTGGGTCTCCGCCAAGCAGGGCTTCCAACCCTTTGATCCAAGATGAGCAGTTTGGCAACGAGAATGTCTCCGCCTATTCTCAGGCTGCACCACCGTCGCCATCGGCCCGCAAGGGTAGAGGCTGTGTTCGTACGAAATTCGGGCACAAACCCGCAGCAGTAAGAATTGAAGGCTTCGATTGCCTGGGCACAGATAGGCGAAATCGCAGCATCTCGGCCGTCGCATAACGAGCAAGTTGTCCAAAGATCAGAGGAGAGAGCTAATGCTACAATCTTTTTTATGAAGCGTTTGTAAATACAGGTCAATGATGCTTTTTTATTGTTGTTGAGCTTTTGTGTTTTGCAAGTCTGGAAGGAAGAGATGTGTAATGTAAATTAAGGTGAAGGGAGCGTCGTTGAATCTTTGAGAAATAAAGATAAGAGAAAGAAGCGAAGTAGAAGTCTTTTCTCTCTTGGGTTAAGGGTTTTTTTGTGCCTCCGAAGAGTTTGAGGAGACTTTTGGGAAGTTCTCGTTTGGAGTCTGTAACTTTTGTCTGTTGTGTCGCTCTAATCCTCTATGTAATTGCGAGGGAGGAATTGAAGAGATAAGACTCTGGGATTTTGTTTGCTTTTCTTGCTGCCACTTACCGTCTCTTTTCGCCCATTGTTTTGAAAGTCTTTATAGTTGTAGCACGTGGTATGAGAAAATTCTCTCGTTTTTATTATTATTATTATCATTATAACTCTAGACCTTCATTAAATCAACAAAAGTGAAGGTTTGGATTGGGATGACTTATAAAAGGTTACAAGTTGAAATCAACGGAAAAAGGAAACGGAGCGCGGAGTTGAGCAGCAGGTGGCGGGGTCGGAAGAGAGGGTCGGCTAAGCAAAGTCTCAATCTCTCTTGATTAGGACTTAGGTGAAAGATATTCCATTTATCTCAAATTGAAGTTAGGGGATATTCTTTCCCTTAGGGAGCAAATCCGAGTGGTGGTTTCCTTGTTTGTCTTGTTGTTGTTGGCTCTCTCTTGACGTATGTGGGCGTGTGAAGGTTTGAATGGTCTATGAGGCTGACAGTGACGACTCAGTCTCCGGGACTCGGTCGTATCGATAATTGCGTGTTTAATATAGAGGTTTAAGGTCTCACGGCTTTTGGTTAGTCGTTGGAAAGGGTCCCCTGCGCGGTCTCGCGCGCTGACAGCAGAGCCTCCCGTTGGCTTACGCTTTTAGAGCTTTAGGCGTGCGTCACAAAAGCATTGCCCAGGAAACTGTCTCGGCGGCCGGGGAGTAAACAACTGTGTCGGTCACTTAATTATTACTTTAAAATGAAGAAGATAAATTTGAGAGAAAAGATTGAATGTCTTTATCACTTAATTATCTATATTAATGAATAAAATTATAAGGAATATAATAATTCCAAAAAAAAGCTTCTTGAATGTGGTTGTGCTTTATTGCTGCTGCATGTCGTGGATCAAATTGTCCATAATTTTTTTTTTCTAGGCAAATGGTCCATAATTTTTTTTTAATCCAAATGGTCCATAATTTAGTTGGTAAAAAGTGTTACAAATTGATTGGAGAAGTGTACATGTATTTGAACGTGATTGGTCATAATATACAGTGACCGGACATAAAATTAACGGAATTACTTGTTTTTACAACCAAAAAATCTAAGGACTATTTATGATCGTATTAAAAACCCAAAGACCATTTTTAAAAAAAGATTTAAAATTCAGGGACGTAGGCCTTTTAACTATTTGTTTAATTTTCAACCCCTCCCTATCAGTATTCACTGAAAAATATCATGAAAATAATTTTAAAAAAATCGGATCATGGCTCGAAGGACAGGATGGGGAAGAGGACAATGTCGTGCTGACCTATATCTTTGAAATGATGGAGTTACGGATACGCCAGGAAACACGGACAAAAGATACAGAGGTATCAGAGGTTAACTGACCACTTAAAAATGAAAGGTCAAAGCTGCGACAATGACGAATGAACTAAGCGTGAGTGCCACAAACTGGCTGAGAGCTTTGATAACGCGTAAGACTGATCCTGATCGGATCGGATCCGAGGCAGAGCGAATTGGAGGTGACGAGGAATGTGAAAAGTGGACAACTTTAAACAAGTGCTCTGTTTTACGCCTGTTCCAATAGTCCTTGCAATCTGTGGATGCAGGACAAGAGAATCCACGAGAAGATTAGTGGGTCAATTCTTACGTGCCTTTTTCTTTTGCGCCAGTGTAGCTATATTTTATATAGTAGTATATTTTTGTTTGTGAGGCCAAAATCTCCCCGATCGGTTGTTGTCACACTCGTAGTGGTTCCGTATATAGTCTGCTGCGTTTTAACCGACGGCCAATTTGTATTTCCAGTGGCTCAGATAAGTTAGTGCTAGACGTTATTTTGGGCATTAATGCACATAAACTTCATTACTTTACTCTATCTATCGTGTAGGGATACGTTAGGGGTGGAATCGGGGGCAACTTAGCCCCCCAAATCACTGCATGGTTAAGGAGGATACGTCATAGTCAATACCAGACATCCACGTGTCATTCACAGTAGTAAAAAATTGAATATTTATCTTGTGTCAACTCCGTATATGTCGCCACATGAGACTGAAGGTCTCTGTTAGATTAAATATATCATGCGGGTTGACACTTATTAATTTTTTTCACCAGGACATGAGTAGCTCTGGTATTGATTACGACGTCTCCGTTAGTCAGATAAAATTTTATTGTCTAGATATAAGCATCAATTAACAAAAAGAGCTGAATTGGCATTTTGGAATTTCAAAAGGCTTAAATGCTCCGTACGTCCCTGGGGTATGACCATTTCCCAGTTTAGTCCTTAGGGTATGAATTTCCCTTAAAAAACCCCCGGGGTTGGGTCCTATTCCCAGAAGGATCCTGCCGTCAACTTATTGGACGAAATTGTTGACGTGGCTAACAGAAGACACGTGTTTGCTGACGTGGCACGTTTAAAAATGAGAAAAAAATAATAATAAGAAGCCACGTGTATAATTCGAAGCTGAAATCCCTAAAATGCCCCAAAATACCCAAATTAGTTTCACGCAATTTCGAACCACTCCCCCAAATTTCTTCCGAACCCTAAGGACAACCCCCCGAAATTTCCCCAAATTCCCCCGAACCCTAAGGACCCAACTTGGCCGAAGAGAAATCCCGAACTTCGCCGAAGACAGATCTCAACGTGAAGGTCACCGAAGACAAATCCCGGCGTGAACTCTGGTTTGCTTCTTGGACCCATCGTGACCTGCGTTTTGTTCGTTGCCAACACATGCTCTTCAGCAAACTATTTTCGAAAGGTACCACGTGAACTCAAATGATTTCTTTTAGAAAGTAGCTGGGTATTTGTATTATCAGTTTGTGTTGTTAATGCGAAGAAGTTAGCATTGGAGATGATCTACGGGAAGCACGCTGATCAGTACAAGTATGTGTACGACTACTGCGAGGCCCTAATTCAGAGCAATCCTGGTACTTGTGTCAAAGTACACAGAGATGGTCCACGTTTTCAGCGTATCTATGTGCGCCTTGACGCCTGCAAACGAGGCTTTCTGGATGGTTGTCGACCTGTCATTGTGTTGGATGGTTGTCATCTAAAGGGACCCTTCGGCGGACAGCTGCTTTGTGCAGTGGGAAAAGACGCAAAAAGGGTGAAGGTCAATCGCAGCCAATCCCTTTGAGGCGATCTCCGTGGAAGAAGGCTGGAGTTTATATACAAGATCTGACTTGTAATAAATAAACAATGTTGTTGTTAGAACTGTAATGTGCTTTTGAATGCTGATGAATTGTGGTTGGAACTGTAATGTGGTTTTGAATGTTGACGACATTGTGTTGGAACTGTAATGTGCTTTTGATTTGGTTTTGTAGACATTGAATACATTGGATCAATGTCATATTGGCAGCATATGACATTTTGATTAAGTTTACACCCTCTTCAAAACATTGAATATATGTGGATGGGTAGAAATCCTCCAGGGTTTTGTAGACATTGAATATATTGGATCAATGTCATATTGGTAATTGGTAACTCCTGTCAAACCATCAATTTGCCCGTTTTCAAAACACTGCTAAGCTTTTGAATAGTTTGGCCCTGACCCCTGCTTTGCCTTTTGCCAAGCCGCGCTAGCAATATGTATCAAAAAAGCATTTCCATATTAATAGGAAGATTAGCCCCATCAACATGATTATTAAAGAATTTGATTTTCAGGTTGAAACTATTACAAGATTCAATATTTCACAATGTAAATGATATTACAACAGCAAGCTATTCAACAATGTTAGAAATACATGTCCAAAACTATTTACCTGTCAATGTTAGAAATACATGTCCAAAACTATTTACCTGTTAATTACACAAATCTGGTTAAAGTCAAACTTGCAACAATTTCAAATTACAATGTCATTGAACATCAATAATAAACAGGAGTACACAACCGAAGAACATCCAGGAGGCCAACAATCCAGCCTTAAATCGTCTCTCCTTTGCCTTTTGTTTAAGGAGCTGCTCCTGAAGGATTTGGACTTGCTTTTGTAGGGTCTTCACTTTATCCTCTGCGATATTCAGTTTGTCCTCTGAGATCTTCTCTTTATCCTCTGAAATCTTGACTTTATCTTCTAAGATCTTCACCTTCCTCATCAAGGCAGGAAGAGCTTCTTCCCTATGCACAACAGCTTCATCAATCCATTCAAAATATCCACAAGCCAAATGCCTCTAGAATGAAACAAAGATAAATGAACTGTGGTAAGAATCAAAACCAATACCACTAACCCATCTTGACAACCAATACCACTAACTCATAATATGATCCAGAGACTTGGACAAACAAAGACGTTCAACATTATATGAATTTATGCAGAAACTCAAACGATAACCTGGCCACTTGAGTAACGCGGGCAACCAAAAAATCTTCTGCCCGGATTCCCCTCTGTCCTGCTTGTCCTCATTCGAGCTTTGATGCCGCAAAAGCAAAGACGTTCAACCTCCACCTCCCACGATGATGCTTCCTGCCTGCCATTGCTAACGGAAGAGGACGATGCACTTCTCATTGCCCTTGCTACCTATCAGAAACAATTCAATTATAACTCCACACACACAAAATATAATGGTAAAAAAGTTTATAAGAATACACTTTATTTGGAACATTAAAACATATAAGGGATAATAAGCTTCACTATCTTCCCCATCCTGTGTGCCTACAAGATAAGACTGCAGTATAAAGGAAGAGGGAAGAAAGCAAAGAGATTTTGAAAAGGGGGACAAACATTATAATACCTCTGTTGCACACTTTGCCCATTTTCATTAGGCACGTCAAAAAGTAGTTAAACTTCCTTATAATATATCCAATGACACAACTAGATTTACACCACACCATCAAATAAAATAAAATAAAAATATTGGAAAAAGATCATCAAACAAGTCAGCATCCACTAAGCACCAATCCTCTCTACCACATATTTCTCTCAGGTTTATTAATTACGTGCCTCTGTAACAAACAAAGATCTTAACCCACTTTAATTAACCCACTTTAATTTGGTACAACTATTCTCTAACTTCCTCAAATAATTACTTAAGGGATCTGATCTACTGATAAAAAGATATATATTCCCTGATTTCTATTCATTGAAATACAACTTTCAATAAAACGTTATCGATAACAATAAACTAACCAGAGAGTTAAATTTCCACATAACTTTTAACTCCACAAGTGCGCACACAAAAGTTAAGTGCCTGGTGAGTTGCAGCTGTTCAGTGAAGAGCAAAAAAGCAAAACAAAGGAAAGTACCTTGCGTTCGGTGAAGAGCAGCTGTTCGCACCGAACAAAACGCAGGTCACGATGGGTCCAAGAAGCAAACCTGAGTTCACGGCGGGAGTTGTCTTCGGTGACCTTCACGACGAGATCTGTGTTCAGCGAAGTTCGAGATGCCTATTCGGCAAACTTGGGTCCTTAGGGTTCGGGGAAGTTGAGGATTTGAGTTTCGGGGAAGTAATTTAGGGGGGTGGTACGGACTTGCAAGGAAATTTTAATTGGGTATTTTGGGGCATTTTAGGGATTTCAGCTTCGAATTATACACGTGGTTTCTTATTATTTTTTTTCTCATTTTTAAACGTGCCACGTCAGCAAACACGTGTCTTCTGTTAGCCACGTCAGTAATTCCGTCCAATAAGTTGACGGCAGGACCCTTCTGGGAATAAGGCCCAACCCCAGGGTTTTTTAAGAGAAATTCATACCCTAAGGACTAAACTGGGAAATGGTCATACCCCAGGGACGTACGGAGCATTTAAGCCATTTCAAAATATAATTGTGATCAATAAAGTAATTAAACGATAATTAAATACGAAAACTACAAAATTGAGGCCTGATTGTTTGTACCATAGGAGCATTGCTGCAATTGATTTATAAGCTAGGATGATAGGTTTAGTAATAGATTAGAAAAAAATACATTTTTTTATTATTGACTTATTACCTTTTATGTAATATAGTATCTAAATTATTAACTTTGACATATTACAACTTTTAAGATTAAAAAAAAACGAGGAAAAAAATTATTTTTAGTCCCCTGACTATCACCCAAATGTCTTTTTACCGATATGAACTTCGAATTTTATTAGATTTAACATTTGAACTATAAAATTTCATCAATGTTCGTTCTCTAATAAAATCTTACAGTTGAAAATTACAGAAAATTGGTTGTGTGGCACAATATTGACGGTTGAATCCTACGACAGGAAAAATATTGATAAATTTTAATAGTATAGATGTTAAATTTGATGAAATTCGTAGTTCAGATCGGTAAAAGACATTGTTGGAAGACTAGAAATTCCCCAAAAGATTTTAAAAAATTCAATCCATTACTTGGGTGACTAATGGGAGTAATAATGGTTTGTCCATTTATTAGGTGAATAACTCATTATTTTTTAGATGAAAACCACAAATTAAATTGGGCTTGTTACATTTGGTCAAAATGTCCTAAACACCAAGTTCAGACATTTTTTAATTCAAGGATATTAACAACTCGTACTCCTCTCAGAAAATAATACGACCACATTTATTAGGGCTGTAAAATCGGAAATTCGGTCCGATTTTTAGGACTAGAAATCCGGTCCTATCGGATTTCCGGTTGTAAATAAATGGCAGGACCGGACAGGACTACTTATAAGTGGTCCGGTCTAATGCGGTCCAGACCGATTTCATTTTTTTTCATTTTTTCTAGTTTAGTTTTGAAGGGAGAAAGACATGTAAAAATGCAGAGTTTTAGTTTAGGTTAAAACTAAACTTTTTAAGTTTGTAATTTGTATTAAAAAATATAATTTTTTTATTTATATTAATAAATGTTGTCCGGTCCGATTTGGTCCAGTCTAATGCGATCTTGACCGGACCAGACCGCAAATCCGATCGGATCCGATTTTGTTAAGTCATAATATTTATACTTCTTAGATAAAGAACTCGAGGAGCGAAAAAGGGAACATGCTGCCTGCAGCTGGAGGGGGCCTTGTGCGGCCCATGTTATCTACTGGAGCAAAGAGCCCACTCTGTATCCCAACCCGTGCGGAAGATCCTTTTTCTTGCTCCATGGAATACAGATTTATCATTACTGGTCTCGATGAGCCCAGTAAGTGTGGTTAGGGCCTTTAAGAATTGTCTACATAGTACGAGATGGACTTCTGCTTGGGCCTTCAGGGAGAAAAAAAGGCCTAATTCATTTCTTCACCCCCCATCTAAGCTTTGTAATAGTTTGCCTGCGCCTCCAGTCAGCTGTTAATTTTTTTTTTTAAAAAAATAAAATAAAATAAGGAGTACGAACTCAAAGATTTAATTCACATGTGATTGATTGATGAATCGTTAAAAGCCATTGGGTGCCTGTGGGTAACTGAACTGGAAGTTGTTTGTGGCCTTCTAACCAAATATATACATTTTTTTTATAATAACCAAATATATACATTAATCCAAGAAGAATCGGACAACCAAAAATAAAAATCAAACTATACAAACTTTAAATACAAGGTAAAAGAGAGTTACTAATACACTTTAAACTCTCCAACTATGAGCTATGCAGTTACCAAACTCTCAATTTTCTAATTTAAGATATTGCACTCTCTATTAGAAATCAAAGTTTCACCATTAGAAGGTGAAAAATATATTTATAAGTAGAATAAAATATATATAAAAAGGGGACAGATATTAATCACCAGCTCACATTGTCTTCATCCGAAACCACATACTTTTATATCTAGAAAAATGGTCTCCACTAGATCCACCCCATTACACTACAAAAAAAATGACCTTTAGCAGCGGTCGAAAACTGCTGCTATAACTTTAGCAGTAGTTTTTTATAGGTCTGTCGCAGTAGATCTATAGCGGCCGTTTGCGCGACCGCTGGTGAAGACCTCGGGTCTATAGCGGCGGTCACGACAGCTGCTATAGACCCGAACACAATTTTGTCTTTCTCGCAGCGTTTTTTTTTTGCTTTTTTTTTAATACACTACTAATTTTTTCCTATATTTTCATATACATGTTTTTTTAATCGGTAATACAAATTTATTTTAATAATTATAATTTATTGGATGTAAAAACTTAAAGAACAAGGATAATAAAACAAAATATACTTCATCATTGATTAATAACGTTTTACAACAAATACACGAATTTCTACAAGTAATCTAAAAAGTAACAAGTTTATAATATAAAATAACAATAAGCAAGGACCAACTAAAATATTCAAATACAACACAATAAACAAGGGCGAATTAAAATCTTCCTCATTTTACACATCAACCTCCTCCATCTTCCTCATTTAAACCACGATATACCTGAAATTATTGAAGAAAGTAAGAGATGAAATTAGCAATAGATGGAGACATTGCCCAGACTAACGTGAACATACAAATAGGCATTGCCCAAAATGACTGGATAATATGATTCCAGAATTAATCAAATAGTGGGTTGCTAGGGTAGAAGTTGATTTCCAGACCAATCTGAAGCCATGAGAAAAGAGGAATTTGCCTGATAAAGGAATAAATCTATTATCTAGTAAAAAAGTTAGCAGTCGAGGCCCAAGAATAACGCATGATTATAATGGGCTTCTGTACATTGAGCACAATGTCGAATATATTAGTAAGTCCAGCTGGTACCAACTATGAACTATCAGCAGTTGGTGTGTTCTTATGTAGGTTCTTATAATAAAAGGTAGTAAAGTACGAGGAAGAACCGAAATTACTAGTGGCAGAGTCTGCAGCTAGCATGCAGCCATAACTATGCAAAAGATATTATCCTTGAATTTGACATTGGTGAAAAATATACTGTAGTGTTTGTAGCATTGTGCATTTCTTAGAGCACGAATAAGTGCATGCAGCACCAATTCCAATCAAATGGAGAAACTAACCTCCCCAAAATAGTTTGGATGACGAGAATATTTCCACAGACCAACATCGCACCATTTCCCCCTATTTTCTGGAGAGTTTTTGAATACCAACTTCTGCTGATCAGCTGTTGCTTCAGCAAAAAACCCCAAGGACCACATAATCCAGCCAATTATGTCCGCAGCCTGGATAGATGGATTTCTGTTGCTTGAATTAACCACTGTGACAGGCAAACTAACTGTCCACACCCAGACAGCCTGCAGCAAAGGGGAAAAAAGGGTAAATCATAATTTCGGTGTCAAATTAGGCCACCACAAATCGAAGGTTCAGACACAGTAGTAGCTCAATCCAAATATGTAATACATTTGGGGGGGGGGGGGGGGGGGGAGGGGGGGGGGTGGATAACCTGAAATATCCAGAATATTGCCAGTTTGCCAAAATCACTACGCATTTCATCAAAAAGTCTATCCTCACCCCACTGCAAGATCCTGATCATGTCAACCACAAAGTTAGCCACAAAAATGGTGATATCAACATGATAATGCAATACACTGCAACAATGTCGTTATGCTTTGGCCTGCTCGAAGGGACACGAAAATGTAATAGCAGAAGTAACAGTAGTAAGTACTAGCATGTTGAAGTTTCTGGAAGTATATAAACTAATTGTACAATATCAAGCAAAGTAGAAGTGCACAAGAAACACACCAGCATTAAGGAAATTTTGGAGAAAAATAAATATATGTGGAAAAAAAATCTCAAATGAAAAATGAGTGGAAGAACTGATAGATTTCTATGGCCTAAACAAAGCAGTTGAAAAAGGCACCGAAGGAATGAAGGCCTGTAACAAAAAAAAGGACAGGGCCCAAGGTATCTGTGAACGGGAGAGAATTTCATGTAACCAATTCCAACTGTTTGGAAACAAGACCCTTTGTTGAGTCGAGTTTCAAAAAGGAAATCAAGTTGCAAACATAAAGACGACTTGACCATCCTCTCATGTCAGAATCAAAATCTCCAATCGGAGAAGAATTGAGAATAGAATATAATACGAAGTTTTTTTTTTTACGCAATGTTTCATACCTCATTAACAGAAACACACCCAGACGAAGACCCCATATCACCACAAGCAATGTCAAAACTACCTGAAAAACAGAGCAGCAAAGTATTATATAGAGACTGAGTTCAGGATCAATAACACACTGGGCCAGATAGCGTACATAGTGCACTTAAGAAATATAAGTTCCAATTTGTTTATCAAGAAAGATCCCGAATAACATAAATACCAATCCAAATGTCTTAATCTATTAAAATTCCAAGTCTACTTAGAACCAGGAGAATATCACCTATTTAAAATCCCATGTGCCTTTCAGAACTAGAGTCAATATCGCAATTAAAACAAAATTTGTGCTTCCTGGAAATCAATAATAATAATAGGAAGAAAAAGAAAAAACTAGAATTAGCATATAATCTGGAAAACTGAAGTTATGATATAGTAAACAAAATTTTTGCAGGTATCTTGTTTCTATTTTTTCGGCGGTAAACGTGATTGTAAGAGCTCCCACAAGTAACTCCATGTTCATTTCTGTTTTCCTCCCATTTCTCAGCAACCAAACGACCCAATTGCCTTTCCAAGGTAAATTGGCCAATTCAAGTTCGAGAAAGCAAAGGAGAAGATAAATGATAAGAGAGAAGAGGAAGATACCTGCAAAGTCAGTGACTTTATCAAATTTGAGAAGAGCCGTAACTATGAAGAACAGAAGCTGATACCCCACCTGCAATATCCAGACATTTCTTTTTATCTTCTAAAGTCCGTAAACTCACTAGTCAAATAGAGTCGACGAAATTAAAAAGCTAGCCATATCCGGCATGGCCAAGTCTCCTCTCATACAAATTAACAAGTTCTTCATTGCCCACCCAGAATTCCGGCGCAAACCACCAAGATGATTTGAATTCCTCGCCGACATAGATAAGCAAATGCACACCTGAAGACAAATGAAGAGAGTAGAGCAAATTAGGATTTAATGGGCGGTCATCATACCGGTGAACAAAAACAGAGAGAGAAAGAAGAGAGAGAGAGAGAGAAAAAGAGCAGAGGGGAATAGAAGAGAGAGAAATCCCAACATTTGAAGTTACTCCCCCGACGCCCTCTCAGCTACAACACAAAAACAAGGGGAATTTTCGTTCTGGAAAAAAAAGGCGAGGTGCGGGCAATTTAAGTTTTTTTTTAATGAGTAGTTTTTACAAATTTCGAGTAAAATAGTTCATATTTTTTAATTATGTGTATTTAATAAATTAAAATCAGTAGCAAATTATAATATTATTTAAAAATCTTTATATTTAGTAATAATTTTATATTTAAAAAACACAGCATATTATTTAATATTTTTATAACTACTATAATAATTTTAAGGGAAAATATCATTTTAGTCCTTAAGTTTTTACCACTTTTATTTTTTAGTCCTTGAATTTCATTTTTTCAGATTTTGGTCCTTTAATTTGCATTTTTTGACGTAAAAGTCATTCCGTCAGGATACGTCTATTTTCCTAAGGAAAGGCCACAATCAGCAGCCAAGTAAGCATAAACCTCGAACGCACTGCTTCAACCCTTTACGCATATACCCCCTTCACTTCACTCTCCTTTGTTCCTTTGTTCCCCCCGTTTGACGTAGGTTGTGTTTGTGTTGAAATATTTTTGGTGTTGGGTTTTGTGTTGGTATTGGGTTTAGTGAAAAAGTGAAGAGGGAGATAATTTTTTATATTTTTTATAATTTTTGATGTGAGAGATTATATTATAGTATTTTATTAGGAGAGAGAATATTTTGGGGAAAATTGTTGGTGCAAACGCCGTATTACTCTTCAAAGTTCTGTGATATTGCGGGATCCATGGGCTGGTTGTCAGGGGTCGACGGTATATGCACTGTGTAGTTCATGAATTCACCACCTCTCTAGGCATTGTGAAAGGAGAGGTTTTGAATTAAGCGTCTGAATCTGGGTATATGAGAAGAGAGTGAAAGACAAAAGAAAGCAGAGTCAGCATCGGGGTAAATTGCCATGAGTGATGACATTTCGTAGACTTGGATGGGATACAGGCAAGGATAATATTTTAGGTCCGTAAAATCCAGGGTTTTTCCGCTTCCTAGAATGATAGGCCTTCTTGCATGAGTCGAATAAGGCGCCTATTTGGAATTTAAAGTTTTTTTGTTTTTTTTAAGGTCTATGGATCGAAGAAGCAAACTTTGGGCACTTGTGTACCCTGATTCCTACGTTTTCACCAATCTCATCAACATGGGCGGATCCAAGGGGGTGCGGGCGGGGCCGGCCGCCCCCACTGGCTCCAAAAATCTTTTGTAAAATTTTTTTGGTTATTAAGAAGCAAGCTCGCCCTCACTGGCCCAGCCGCCCAGGCTTGCTTCCAGGGCCAGTGGGGGCGAACCCACTGGCCCAGTCCGTGTGGCCTTGATGCTTAATTTTTTTTAAAATCAGAGGGTGAAATGACGCCGCTTTACCCTCTGATTTTTTTTTTAAAATTACTCACACCTCTCTCTCACTCTGCGATCTCTCTGTGTCTCCCTCAGCCCTCACACCTCAGCAGTCCCTCTCACTGGTCCATTATCACTTTAACTGCACTAATACATAAATTATGAAGGTCCTCACTAATTTATCATTTGCCAATTAGAAAGGAAAGCATACAAATATTATTTTTGATTAATATATGTTATTGCTGATGTTATTTTTTAAACGAGAAATAGCTTAATGCACCAATACTTTTTGACAGAAGAAGATTCTTTATTTTCATATAGGCATCAAACTCCATAATTATTGATGGGTGTTAAGAATTGTCTTCCTCATATGCTGATGGACATTTTAAAGAGTTTTGTTTTGTTCTTTTTAGATAATTGATAGATTTTTGAAAAAAAAAAGCCACGAAGCATGAAGTCATTTAATACTCATAATGTGACTACTACTTCTAATGAAGATTCTAGTTCGAAAAGACCTCGCCCTTTGTTGAGTTTAGATGATATTATTTCTGACCTAGGGTTGCGTAAATCTATTGACTCGTATGATGCTAGGATTCAGGATCAAGTCCGTAGGGAGTACTTAATCAAACGTGCTTTTAAACCTCGTGACTATGTTTTTCCTAAGAATAAATGTGGGAAAAATTTGAATATAGTGCATTAGAGGATGCAGTTTATTATTTTTGGTGTTATCTATTTAGGCGACCTAAAGGAACACAATCCGGGGGAGATGTGTTTGTGGTGAGTGCTTGTACAGCACATACCACACTTGCTATCATTAAAGACATTGTGGATGAATTTTTTTGTTTTATGGTTGATGAGTCTCGAGATAGTTCAGTGAAGGAGCATATGACAATGATTTTGAGATATGTGAACAAAAGTGGATAGATAATTGAACAATTTCTTGGTGTGGAACATGTTACTGACGCATGCTACCAATCTTTAAAAACTCCTATAGATAATTGTTTGCAAGACACGAGTTATCAATATTCAGATTGAGAGGTCAAGGGTATGATGAGGCCTCAAAGGTCGAATTTCCGTAGGATTCAATTACCATATCTCAGTATTAGCAAATAATACAGTAAGTGTATTTCATTATTTTTAATGTTTTTATTTCTTAATTTGCGATATTGTAATTTTAAAATACTTTTTACATTATATGGAAATTTTTTTTTCTAGTCATTTTTCCTTAGAAATTCGACCCCACTCATTTTATATCTTAGATACGCCACTGCTCATCAATGACAAAACTACGGATTACCGTGGTCTGGGGACTGGTTCAAATACCACTTCATGTCCCAAGAAACAACTTGCACTTTGGAGATATTTTCTGTAAAGGTCAGCTCGAAACCTTTTGTATGCAACACTAACGCAATCGCGGCCTCACAAATTCTCCTAGTTCGAATCCCGCGTGAGTGATAAATACCGAAAAGGACATATGGTAGAAATGGTAAAACTGTTGGTTATTTATTCTTACCCTTTTCCCCTGATATATAGGAAGGGGAGCGGATTCGCTCCGAAGGAAATTCCCTCTGAAGGTACCGGTTGGACAACTAAGATTTAAAGTTGTCCATCCAAGGGTGCTAAATGGTCCAGGTCATTTAATGAGATTTTGCTGCTTCTGCTCGGCTCATGGCTTGGCTATTGATCCCTCTAGACTTTTCTTTGCGTGACTTTGAGACCCTCTTCAATTGCTAGACACTTTTTGCATGACCGATTGCTTCCTCTCCAAGTTTTTTTTCTTTCTCCATCACTATTGCTCTGCCGCTCATCCTCTCGCCGGACAGACATCATCTCGCACTCCTCTGCTCGTCAGGTCCTCTCGAGAGCTAAAAGTGAGTTTTTTTTTCCAGAAAAAACTATAGGTGGAGACTTTTCATTGGTCTGGACTGTCCTGAGATTTGGTTGTCAAATGACTGCTGTGGGGTTGTTTTGGTGGCTTTTGTTAGCATTCTCCAACTTAAAGTAAATCCTACGATACAACTTTTTGGTTCTTTTTCCTTTTCACTTAGGCAATGTTTCTCATGGTATATGCAAATTAAAAACCAAGTTATCCCTTGCTCTAATTTTCTCAGTATATACAAAAGCAATATTACCCTAGATCTAAAAGAATAGAGGTCTATTTCTATCCCTTTTTTTTATTCACGAGGGTTCTGAGTTTCATAAAGATTTTCAATGTCATGTTTTCTAATTTGCTGGTCTTATGGGTTGGGTTGTCTTCAACTTTTAAGAGCTCCATTTAATATAGAGTTACCTTCAAACAAAGTTTAACCATGCTTTTATATCCAAAATGGAAGACCTTTCTTGAAATTGAAATCCACTTTGGTACTTTGGTTTGCCAAAATGATGGGAAAGAAAGAGAGAAACAACTTCATCATGATTTTCACAATTCACGTCATCTTGAGTGAATATGGAAGCTTCCATTAATGAGTTGGCTTCAGCAATATGAGTGGTACTCAAACATCATCAGAAAATGGATATCATTCTCTGGTCTACCGTTTGAATTAAATAAACATGACCCTGTTTTCAATGATTAACTTGAAATAAAACTTGTATACGAACAGGGGATAAAGGTCCTGAGTCCGGACTTCATCCTTCCAACTAAAAGTCCATGTTCAGCTTTAATGCAGATAATAATACCAATTTTGTTCCCAAAACAAACGATGCAATTTCAAAACACAAAATTCAATATAGTGGGTCTGATTCACTGACCAAACCGGGTATGTAGGTGCCCAAGTTGTGGCATTGTTGGACGGCGGCCTCGTTAAAGATTCGATGTGGAGAAATTTCGACGAGATTCAGGCGGAGAGGAACGCCAAGAGGTCTGCCCCCGATTGAGATGATGAAGGAGAGGAGCGGCAGAGAAGTTCCGATGTGGAGAAATAGAGCAAAGGAGCGGCAGAAGGTCTGCCCCAATTGAGATGATGAAGGAGAGGGAGAGAAATTTGGAGGAGGAGAGAGACGTCGAAGAAAAGGGGGCTAAAGAGAAAAGAGGGCTCACAGCCGAAGAGGTGATGAAGTCCATGTTCAGCTTTAAGTCTAGAGGGATCAGTAGCCAAGCCATGAGCCGAGCAGAAGCCGCAAAATCTCATTAAATTACTTGGACCATTTATCACCCTTGGATGGACAACTTTAAATCTCAGCTGTCCATCTGGTACCTTCGGAGCGAATCCGCTCCAGGAAGGAAGTGCCACTCTTGGTGGAAGCAATTTGTGACTGAACTCAGAAACTCACTTTTTGAATGGATTTGGGATAAAGGTTTGTCCTGTGGGCTTTGCTTGACATTATTGAGCGGCATAGAAGATGAATTAGAAAATACAAAACACAACCAGAAACCAAACAACACCATCAATAGCAGCAAGGCTGATAAGCCAACAAATAACACCAGGAGACAATTACTAGCAGCTAACCATCCAGTACAACAGAGCAGCAAGAACACCCTCTGAAGACGAGAATTCAGCCTCCACAACCTCTGAAGAACCTAAAACCTCCCAGAGAATTGAGTTCTAACTCCTCATCTCTCTTTCTTCAAGAGCGTATAGTATGTGTGCGTGGGTGATGGGCTTGAGTACGAATTATCGTTTTATTCTTGTGGGTTCTTGAACTTGTAGAAGGTTGAAGTGGTAGTGAAGCCAATGATGCCAAGCCTGGTGTTGAAGTTCATACGGATGGAAAAGAATATCGGTCTTGCTCTTGATCAGGTTATACCTGGGCATGGCACAACTCCCTTGATCCTTTCAACGTAGCAGCACTGCGATGTGCATTGCAGTTTCTTGAGATGACAGAAGAATACTTCTCCAGTAACCTCTGTGAGTGGTTCGATATCTATATGAACCAAGTGGTTCTGCAAAATTGGGACTGACTGGATGTAATACTTCAAAAAAAAAATTTAAAAGTCAAAAGTTTAAACGGTGCAGAGGGATAAGTTTATCCCTTCCGCAGCAACCGTTTGAAAACTGAACGTAGAAACGTTCAGTTTTCAACGCGAATCTTTTAAGTTTTAAAATTTGATTTCTTTTCGAATTTTGAATGGTTTTTGATGAAATTTTCGCCCTTTTTAAACCTATTTAGAGATCTTTAAGTTCAGATCTAGGTTAATTGCGAAAATTTTCTCTCAATATTGGAGTTTTCTCTCATTTGAAGCTCTTTCTCTTACCTTTGGAGACGCGATTTGCAGGAGTTGGGTGATTTTTGGAGGTAGGTTTGTTTTAATCTTGGTTTAGAAAGATATTTCTTTGGATTGATTTGGGTTATGCCGTTTTATAGACAACGTTGGAGAGCCGTTCTTCACGTATTAAGCGATTTTTCTTCAACTTCGTCGGCGCAATTGGGTGAGCTTTTCTCTAAGTTCCGACCTTCAATGGAGTTTTAGATCTGAATATTCTAGAGTTTTTTCAGTTTAGTTTTTGGTTTGTTGTAGGGTAATTAAAGGCGATTTTGAGGAATTTCGCGATTTTGGGAATAGACAGAGTTATTACAGTTCAGGTGTGTTGTTTTTGGAATTCTATTATTTAAATTAATTTAAGGATGTATGAGGATTTAGATGACGAGTTGACTGATTTTCAAATGGATTCTAGGTGTCGATTGACTTTTCAGCAATTCTTTATGAAATCTTAAGCTTCGGTTAAACATCAAGGTAAATGGCATATCAATGAGATTTTATTCCTCTAAACTTTTGTGGAATCTATTTGCACGAAATATTTAATTATTTTGTGAGATGAAATTGATTTAAAAATATTTCTTTGTGCGAAATTTAAATCTCTTGTCATTGGTGAAATAGATTTTTAAAACGTGCACTATTTTATATAGTTTTGATTCATTATAAGGGGAAAATGTACAAATTTTTGATAAAAATGAAATGGCTTAAATTTCATGAATTTGTTTGAAATATCAAACTTGAAATGTTGGATTGTTGGAATATATTTATTTTGTGAGTATACTTTGAAAATTGTCTTTGCGCTGACAATATATCTCTGCGGTCTGTGTGGCCTAATATCTGGAGGTCTTTGTGGCCTAGAGGTCTGTGTGACCTAATATCTGGAGGTCTTTGTGGCCTCCTAATATTTGGAGATTTTTGTGGCCTAGAGGTCTGTGTGGTTTAATATTTAGAGGTCTTTGTGGCCTGGAGGGCTGTGTGACCATTGGTTATTTCCCTATATTGCGCTGCCTTGGATAATTTTTGTTACGAACTGATATTTTTGAATTCGGTATGACTCACAGTGTTTTATTTATGGATTTCGGTTATTGTGATAAATTGTTTTTTTCCCCTACCCTCATTGACTTGCTACTTACTGAGCTAGTTGTAGCTCACCACTTATTCTCTATCTTTCAGGTTTAGAGGTTGGTGGCAGCGAGTGATAGAAAGATTGTGAGTAGAAATCTCTGAGAATAATTGCAAGATGCAAAATATTTGAATAAAGAGTCATCTGGAGACTCTAGTAATAATTGTTTTATTTTGAAGACTTTAGTAGTTTTATTTTTTATTGAGACTCTTATTAAGAGAAGTACTTAATGATTCATGTTTTTAGTAGTGCTCTGACTAAACTGTTGGGATTCATTTTGACTATTGAAGATGGAATATAGTTTTTTTTTATGAGTTCTTTTCTTGGTTGAGATGATATTTTCAAGTAGTATTCTATTTGTTTAGACTTTTGGGTCGGGGTGTTACACTGGACGAACGCAATCCATCTCCGAAGCCTCTGGAATAGCTCGAGCTTTTCCTCTCTCCATGGTAGTCCCTGGAAACTTTCGAAATGTTCTGGGCGGAGATTCTGTTGATTGAAGCTCATTTCGGCAGCTGTAAAAGAATGCGACGTCCAGGGGAAAGCAAGGATTGAAAGTAGAAAGGCCGAGTCTAGTTTTCGTTTCCTCATGGAGGCGTCTGTTGTGAATTATGAAGAGATGGGGTTTGGGTGTATATTGAATAGTAACAGAGCCATAGATGTTAGGTGGCTGGCAGTGTTACGCAAATGGAGCAAGGCAGAGGAGGAGGAGGAGGAGAGTTGGGAAACTAACGTATAGAGCTATGTCGTTGCACTTTTTAATTTCATGTACTATGTGTGGCGGAAACCAAGAGGAAGAGGTTAGAGAAGCCACTCCAGTCACTTTTACAGTTTTACCAATTCGGGGGTACGTGGGGAAGGGGAGGGAGAAATGAAACACTTTAGTCAAACATGGAAAATACGTGGCTTTTGATGCGGCAGCCCCGTTAGGAAAATAAACGGAAGGAATTTTTTTTTTTGTCAAAAAATGCAAACCAAAGAATCAAAATCTGAAAAAATGAAATTGAAGGACTACAAAATAAAAGTGATGAAAACCTAAGGACTAAAATGATATTTTCTCTAATTTTAATTAAAACAAGTTGAGAGTAATAATATATAATATTTATAATTTAAAAATATAAACTATCATAACAATTATGACCAGAATATTAAGTTATGTACTTTAATTGCATAATTTAATTAATTTCATAATATCTTTTTGTTTGAAATTAAATAATGTCATAATTAAATATTATTATATTACTAATTATTACAAATATATATGCTCATTATAAGCATATGATAATACATGTCTAAACTATTTAGATTTAGTCAATAAAAATACAATTATCATAACAATGATAGATATAACTTTCATAACATTATTTTTAATTCCATATTATAACTTCAATTTTCATAAAACTCCTTTTAATTCCATATTTTATTACGTAGGTCTCCTAAAAAAAATTTTAAACACGTGACAAAATAAAACTATGTATTAAAAGGAATACAATATTCTATAAAATAATTATTAACATCAAATAAAATATAATTTTGATTTTTTTTTTAATTTTTTAATTTTTTTTCCAACTATACCTATAGCGGCGTTTTTTTCCAACACCGATTCTAAAGGTTCACTCTGCAGCGGCGGTCAATATGACTGCCGCTGTAGGTACCTAATTTCTAGCAGCGTTTTGCAAAAAATGCTGCTAAAACAGGTCTATAGCGGCGGTCAGTGACTGCCGCTACAGGTAATACCTTTAGCGGCGTTTTTTGCAAAACACTCATAAAAGAGGGGTTAGTGATCGACGCTACAGGTAATACCTTTAGCGGCGTTTTTTGCAAAACGCTCCTAAAAGAGCGGTCAGTGACCGCCGGTAAAGGTAATACCCTTAGCGACTTTTTGTAAAAAACGCTGCTAAAAAGGGTCTATAGCGACAGTCAGTGACCGCCGTTAAAGGAAATACACTTAGCGGCATTTTGCAAAAAACGCTGCTAAAGGGGGTCTATAGCGGCGGTCAGCCGCTAAAAAGACCGCCGCTATAGACTCCCTTTAGCAGCGTTTTTTTTGCAAAACGTCGTAAAAAATACCTTTTAGCGGCATTTTTAGCAACTGCCGCTATATACCTATTTTTTTTTATAGTGTAACAAACTCCTTAAAATGAGAATGGAAAAAACAACGCTTGCATTTGCGGGAGTCTTTTGCTCTCCGTACATCTGGAGTCTTTTGCTCTTCGTTTGAAGTGAACATCTGGGGTGTTCTGTGCTAGTTGCGGGAGTCTTTTGCTCTCCGTACCTCTGGAGTCTTTTGATCTCCGTTCTTCCATGTGAAGTTTTGTCTTGTCTCTATGTTCTGTTCCTTCCTCCTGTCCAAATATCCGCCATTGTTTCCTGTTCTTTTCCTTGCCTCTTTTCTCTCTCAATGGACCTAAAATCTCCCGAAGTTGAGGCTCTGCCTTCCACAATCCGCACCCTTGCCTGGAATGAGTTCCACCTTATCCTACAACCAGCGGTGGCGGTTGACACTACATTATTAGAGTTCGTGTTAGTGGGAACAGTTATTGCTACTCGCTCCTTTACTACTCATGTAGTACAGGCTTCTCTGAAAGCCGCCTGGCCAACGGTGGATGAGGTCTCTATATCAGAAATGGAGACAAACGTATTCATGTTCCAGTTTGCTCCGGAGGAAGATAGTCAGTTTGTTCTTTATCATACCCCATGGAATATTCGGGGTAATCTCCTGGTGTTAATACCATGGAATCCTGTTTTGAGATTATCTGAGATGGAGTTTCACTTGGTGGCTTTATGGATCCAAGTCCATGGGCTGCCTTGGCAAAAGATAGATGACAACACTGCCCAAGCTCTCGGTTTCCAACTGGGCAAGCTCTTAGAAATTGATAAAAATGAATATCGAGATGCATGGCAGAGGAGTTTTCTCCGAGGTACATTTGTGTTTGATATTCGGTCTTCACTTGTTGGTGGCTTCCTTTTTCCGTGGAAGCTGCTGGAAGGTCCCTCTTCAATGCTTCACCAACCAGGGCTACAGGTTGAAGACAACCCCCTTATGGGTGCTGACGTGGCCTGTTTAATAGATCCTACCTCTAGCAAATATCCTCCCGTTGAGAAGTTTACCGTTGGTGCTCTGGTCGAGACTCCTGGCAAGTTAGAGATTGTACTTGATCGACGTAGGATTTTAATGCCTACGGTGCATGACGGCCAGTTGGATGAGACTGTGTCGTTCTAGCCATCACATCTATCTCCGAAATCTAACTCTGCAGACGCTAGAGCTACTGCCCACTATACTTTCTCTAGCCCTCGTTCCATGTCTGTGGGTAATTTAAAAAAGAAGACAAAGGGTTTCCAGGGCCTGTTGCCTACTCCAAGGCCATTCGGCCCATCTCCATTCCATGAAGGCGACTTGGTTGTGTCTAGCCCAGCTACAACTAGTTTTTGTATGGATGGTCTTCAAAATTCTCCAGCCCAATTGCATGATGCAGATGGACATCTTGGTCGTGGCCTTCTCTCACATAATGTGGCAAGTTTTAGCTCTCTTTTAACTGAACCGAAAGGTCCAGCTAAGGTACGTGTTATCTCCCTTACTTGTTCGTACTTCGCAAGCCTTTTTTCAGTTTTCAACAACGACAAAGGAAAGAGGAAGATCAGATACGACTGGGAGGAAAATAACCGTGCACAGAAATTGGGCTCTCCTGATAGCTTCTCCTTCTCTCACAAGGTGATGCCTTCTATCTCCTTTGTTGTTTTCACCTTAGACGAAGTTGACATAGAGTTGGCTATTTTAAAAAGTCAAAGGACGAAACTGAATGTAAAGAAACTCAAGGTGCTGACCGAAATGGAGAATCAGCTTCTGGTTTTATTTCATTCGGTTAAATCAGAGATGAAAACCAACAATTCTGATGATTCAAATTGGGCTGAGGCTGCAGTTTTTTCTGCGCCCAGCCCAACTCCATGATAGGTGTGTACTGGAACTGCCGTGGGCTTAGTAGAGCCACGGCAGTTCGGTCTATCCGAGGGATCATTAGATCCCACAATCCGGATTTTTTATGTTTTACGGAGACAAAGACTGCTAATGTTAAACCTGTTTTGAACCGGTTGGGTTTTGTTCATTTTGTTTTTCAACCCCCTGCTGGGAGTAGAGGGGGTTTGGCTTTTGCTTGGAGGCTTGGTCTTGATGTGGAAGTGATTGATATCAATGAGCATCTGATCAATGTTTTAGTTTATTCGGCTCATTTTCTAGTCCTTGGCTGCTTACAGTTGTTTATGGGCCTACTTCTTGGCACCAAAAAGCAGAGTTCTGGAATTCTATTCGCAGTATTGTTGAGGCCTTCGGTGGACCATGGCTCTGTATTGGTGATTTTAATTGTATCTTGGATAGCTCGGAGAAACGGGGTGGGAGACCATTTGCTTCATCCTCTCAAAACCCGTTTCAATTGTTAATGGATGATTTTGGTCTTATCGATTTGGGTTTCCAGGGTAACAGGTTCACTTGGAGTAATAACCGTGAGGGACAGACAAATATTAAAGAGAGATTGGATCGAGCCATTGCCAACGCTGATTGGCAATCTCTTTTTCCTCGCTCACGCATCACTCATTTGGTTCGTGCTGCTTCTGACCATTCTCCACTGCTCCTTAATACTGATGCCGATTGTTTTTCCTTCCCCAAACCGTTTCGTTTTGAAGCTTTTTGGGTTAAGGAAATCTCTTGTGGACAGGTTATTGCTGAGAGTTGGGCAACTTTTATTCGGGGATCACCTGCTTTTCGTGTTTGCAGGAAAGTCAAAGCTGTCAAAGCTGCCTTAAAAATTTGGAACAAGCATACGTTTGGCTTACTCAAAGATAGGCAACATGTGTTAACTAATCAGCTTTTAGTTGTTCAAGATCTTCCTAGCTCTCCGGAAAATTGTGCTACTGAACACTGGTTACTTAATGCCCTCCAGGAGGAGGAGAAATTGGAAGAGGATCTCTGGAGAATCAAATCCCGTAAAACGTGGCTTACGACAACAGATCTTAATACTAAATTTTTTCATCTGTCTACAGTTATCCGTCGTCGTAGAAATGCCATTGAGTTCCTGAAGGATGGTAATGGTGCCTGGATTTCTTTAAGAAATGAGATTGGGCTTCATATTCAAGAATACTTCCAGGAGTTGTTCTCTTCATCAAGGCCCGTAGTTTCTAGTAATCTGGACGGGCTTCTGGACCCGGTTATTTGTGATATGGAGAACGTGAGTATCTGTTCTGTCCCTGATATGGCGGAGATAAAAGCTGCGGTGTGGAGCATTGGATCTTTGAAAAGTCCTGGATCTGACGGGATGACTGGACTGTTTTTTCAAGCAATATTGGGACACGGTTGGGCCTGAAGTCGTTGGGATGGTGCAAGATTTTTTTACTAGAGGACACATGCTTTCTGAGCTTAATCATTCTCTCATTACGCTCATCCCGAAGATTGATAATCCTACAGAAATTGCTCATTACAGGCCGATCAGTCTTTGCAATGTGGCTTACAAAATTATCTCTAAAGTCTTAGCGAATAGGTTGAAACCTCTCTTTTCCAAATTTATATCTCCCCTACAATCGGCCTTTGTCCAAGGGAGGGTCATTCAAGAGAATTCAATTCTTACGCACGAAGTCTTTCATATGCTCCGTAGCAAAAAGAAAGGGCGGAAATATATGGCAATTCGGGCAGACATTGAGAAAGCCTATGACCGGATGGAGTGGCCCCTTATACTCCAAGCGTTGTCATGCCTTGGGTTTCACGGGAAATTTGTGAATTGGATCAATCAATGTCTTTCTACGGTGTCATACTCTATTATGCTCAATGGGTCACCCTATGGCTTCTTCAAACCAAGTAGAGGGCTCCGACAAGGTGACCCTCTCTCACCCCTCCTATTCATCATTGGATCGGAGGTATTCTCCCGTATGATTAGCCGTGTGGAAGCTCGGAGTGGGCTACATGGCATCCAAATTGGTCACGGCGTCCCTGCCATCTCTCATCTCTTGTATGCGGATGACCTCCTTATATTTTCCAGGGCGAACATCTCCGAGGCTCGGGCCATTTTGGATTGTTTAAGCTTATATGGATCCTGGTCGGGTCAACGGCTCAATCACAGGAAGTCCTCTGTCACTTGCAGCCGAAACACTAGCACAGCTGATGGTCATGCTATTTGTGAGCTTCTCCATCTTCCTAGAAAAGACAACGTTGAGAAGCACCTTGGCCTACCAGTTACTATTCACCAGAATAAAAAAGTTCAGTTCAAAGTTATCTGTGAACGAGTAAAAAAACGCTTGGAGAGTTGGCAAACGAAAACTTTATCCCAAGCTGGTCGTCTGGTTCTAATCAGATCAGTTGCCTCTACTCTCCCTGCTTATACCATGGCTCACTATCTCTTGCCGAAAACTCTCTGTTCTCGGCTTGACTCTATGCTGATGCGGTTTTGGTGGGGTTTTGTGGATGATGGAACTCGACATCTATACCTTAAATCTTGGGCCTCCATGTGTAGACCAAAGGCACTAGGCAAGTTGGGCCTTAGGTTGATGTGGGATATGAATCGCGCCAACATTACTAAACTGGCATGGACTATTCAATCTGACCCTAGTAAAATATGGGTCCAAATAATCAGAGCCAAATACCTGAAGTCAAACTTTATTTGGGATGTGCCCCATCACCCGAATGTCTCATGGTTTTGGAGAGGCATCTCTAAAGTGGCTCATGTTTTGAAAGCGGGTGTCTGTTACCAAATTGGAGATGGATCTTCCATTAGAGTTTGGAATGACCCGTGGGTTCCTCACCCCGTGCCACATGCTCCTGCAGCTCGTCTATCTGTTGGACCGCAGGATCGCAACCAATTTGTGGGTGCTCTTATTGTACCTAACTCAAATTTGTGGAATTCTAATCTTGTTAGAGATCTGTTTGCAGTGGAGGATGCGGAGTATATTCTGACTGAGTGTATTCCCCGGGTGAATCATGTTGATCGCATAATTTGGGCAGCAAATCTAAAAGGAAGTTTTTCGGTGAAATCTGTATATCCATTGTTATCCTCACAAAGCAGTGCTGATGCTACTCTCTTTGAGCCTGAAACCTGGAAGAAGCTTTGGGCTGTGCCTATTCAAGATAGGCTGAAACTCTTCCTGTGGAAAGTTGCTTGGAATATGCTCCCTTGCAAGCTTAATCTCCGCTGGTGTTTGCCCGAGTCCAGCAGTATCTTTGCTGCTGGCTTGGCATGTTCCTTGTGTCACCAGCAGACCGAGTCGTTGGAACACCTCTTTTTTGAATGTCAGTTTGCCAGGCGGCTTTGGTTTGCTTCGCCGTGGGCCCTACGCAATATGGAGCTGAGTACCCGAAACGTAGGAGATTGGATAAAGGCTATTCTCTCAGCTGATACTACGCTGAATTTACCTCGGGTTGATCTGAATCGTTTTATCCTTTTCTCGGCTATCTTAATGGACTCAATCTGGTATACACGTAACCAAATCGTCCACAGTGGGGCTGTTTTGGATCTGGTGAGCCTGAATTCCAAAGTCCTATCTCTGTTTGCTGAACACTCCTTGGCGTGGAAGGATATTTTGAGCCAGGAACCCCCGAAGATAGCTTGGCGTCCACCTCCCTTGGATTATTGGAAAATCAATTTTGATGTGGCAGTTCGACGATCATGTGTAGTGACAGCAGCGGTTTGCCGTGACCATAATGGACAACTGCTCTTTGCTTGGTCAAAGAGCTTTCCTCCAAGCGGCTCTTTGATGGGCGAGGCACGGGCAGCACTTTTTGCTGCCCAGGAGGCGACTTTCCTGAGGTGTGAGCAGGTTCTTTTCGAAGGGGATTCGCAGGTGGTAATAGATGCAGTGAATGCAAATGATAATAGCAGTGAGTGGCAGATCCTTCCCCTTATTGAGGACATTCGACGACTTAAAGGGGAGCATACTTCCTGGTCCTTTTTTCATGTCAAACGTGTGGCTAATTCCATGGCTCATGAGCTGGCGAAATGGGCGGCAAAGGAAAATTATCTTGGGAATATCCCTCTTTTCTGCTCTCCCTTGTTCGATCCTTTCCAGTGACAACCCCTGGGCTCCTCCATAGTGGTTGTACTGGTTTGTTTGTTTTGCTTAGAAAAAAAAAAGAGAATGGAAAAAACAAAGGGAAAATACAAGAAATGGTCGAGGGAGCTAGGGTGGGTGAGGGATTCCAGAGAGAGAGGGTAGGGTCTCTCTTAATGAACTTTTTTTTAGTTACCCGAATTGTCATTATATTAATAAGCATACCGTTTCAAAACAGAATTTTGCCCATTAAATTAAATAGGCTATTCAATTTCAACCTTTTGATTTTTTAAAGGATAAGGACAAAATTATGACAGTTGGATTTTTTTAACGGATAAATACGAAATACTGGACCACTGGTCTTTGGATCAAATCAATTATCTCGACTGTCCATTTTGGAACAATTTCTAATTTTAATCAAATTGTTCGATTGCACTTGTTTTTTGCTAATAGCATCCCATGGTCTTGATCATACCTCCTCTAGATCGCTACAATCACAACCCCCAAAAATCTTAATGGTCTGATCTAATTACTTTATCATTAAGAAATACTTTCCTTTCAATCACATTCAATACTCTTTCCACCACCAATGCATTCACAATATTTGAAAGTAAAAAAAAAATCAAAACATAATATATATATATGTCACAGTTAAATATGAAATTTGAAAATATTATAAGAAAAAACCAACTGCTCCAATTACTTATTATGGACCTTTTATACGCTGATTTTTTCAAGAGGGGTTCGTTTTTATTTTAATTAATTAAAATATTATTTCTTCATAAGAAATTAGTGCCATAAGGCTTCCATATCTATAATCTATTACGGCAATGCTCCATTGAAGAGAAGCCCAGGCCCATCTGGAGATTTAAGACTCGGTCTTCCACCCTCGAAACTGCGAGAGGGTGATCAAATTTGAAATTTCTCCGTGAAGACAAGATCGGATTCACGGAAAAGATTCGGTCCAAAAAATCGTTACTTCCAAAGATGCGGTTAAAATTTAGGGATAAATGTCAAATTGGTCCCTGTAATATACGAGAAAATCGTTTTGGTCCCTGTGATAATAAAACCATAAATTTAGTCCCTATAACACGCCATTTGTTTCTCCGTTCGTCCCTCTTCCCGAATCCGTTACTTCACTTCACGGACTTCACTCCACATCAGCCCTATTGCCACGTCATCTATCCAGTCAGCCCTAGATGTTATTGACACGTCAGATTAAAAATTCCCGCCTGACCTTCTTGACCCCAATCCTAACACGTGCTCCCTAAAACTTAACGCCTAAAATCCCGGATGCCCCAATTCGAGTTTCTCTCGGCTGCCCCAAAACAGGTGGGATAAATGGGATTTTCTCGGAAAAAGCGCGTGGTTGTGAGGACTACAGGGACGCTAATTCGGAGGGAGAGGTACTCGCAAAAACACTACATGAGAGAGGGTTCTTGCTGCTAATTCCATCTGTTCAAATGGAGGAGCCTAAGCCCAAGCCTGAGGATGTTAAAGGCGCCACCGTTTCGCATTCGAATGGCAACTCCGATGACAGTGTCTGACCGCCCTGTTCGTGTCTATGCTGATGGGATCTACAATCTTTTCCACTTCGGCCAAGCTGGCTCCCTTGAGCAGGCCAGGGTTATTGTGTGAGTTTCAGTTCGTGTGAGTGGTATGATTACACGATGGAGATTTTTTGAAGTGGATTGGACGGTGAGATTTTAGCCAGCACATTAATGAGCGACCCGTCGTTCCTACCCGACCCAAATCCATCTCAACCCGGTTCCGCATCCCCCATATCTCGACTCCTCCCCGCATCCCCCCAAATTTCGCCCTTTTCCCCCCAAAATTTGAGTGACACAATCGCCTCCCCCAAATCTCAAATTCTCCCCGCCTCAAATTTCATTTAGCTGCGTGTGAAAGAGGACCGCTCATACTGACCGGAGACCGCTCGTTCCTCGGTTCTCAGGTTCCTCTCGTCCTTTCTGCCCTGTCTCTCTTTCTTTTCTCTGAGACGATTTGGAATAGAACAATCGCATGGTACATGGTTGCTCACATGTTTATTTTCTAATCTTTGTTGGCTAGACGAATCTGTGTTTAAGAGGGTTGAATTAATTTTTCTAGCATTTTGATGTTTCTTACCGCAGCTTGGACCCGTAAGAGAAGTGCCTTTCCTGCACTGTGTCCAGGGCAACTCAATATATCTCACGGATTTTATTTGTCCATTTTGCCCAAACGAGTTTTTTTTTAAATTGTTTTCCCATTTGGCAAAATGGTATGATCCTTAAATCCTGACAAACTTTTGAAACCTCTGATTTTATAGTGGATGTCTTTTTGTAGTTTGGCGAAATTTCTGGTGCTTGTGGATCTGGTCTCTGGTTGCTGGTCATCCCTTTCGCAATGTGTTTTTCCCTTTTCTGGTTCTGTGTGATGGCATTATCCTGGATAAAGTTTAGCTGAAAAGGCACAACCTGTTTCTTTAGCAATTTGTTTTTTCCTTCTGCTTTAGGTATTGCTTTTCAAAGTCCATCTCTAGAAGAGAACAACATAGAATGTTGTGAAGTTTTTTGCTGTATCAAATTATGCCAAACTTAATGCATTGGACTTGCACCAACATGACATGTTCGTAATAACTATGGTGATCTTTTTAAGGTGTATCCATATCAATACTATCCAAAGATAGATGTTGTACCTCAACGTCCACCGCCAGTGCTTGACATGAAAGCTTAAAGATTTTATTTTTTGTTTTTTAAATAAAGAAAGAAATATAAAAAAATATTGAAGGAAATATAAAAATGGTAAGAGGCTTAAGTACATTATGCAAATTTCTAAGACTTAATTAATGATACATTCCATGTGATATTCAGGAAATTGATTGCTTTTGGTAGAAGAGACATAAACAAGTTTTCTTTCAAGCAATTTTCCAGTGTATGAGAACATGAATATGCCTATTCTATTAATGAAGCAATGTGGTGATAGTGTAATAGCCAAATATGAAATAGTTAGAAAAAAGCCACCTGTAGATGAGAAACTTTGCAGGCTGATGAAATACGAAGTCAAGTGGTACAATGATTGATAATGCGAAGTCAAGTGGTACAAATAATACAGGAGTGTAATATTAAAAACAGAGAGATGTTTATGTAGGTACAATGATTGATAATGCAATATCATTGCTTAATTCTATGCGGATTGGGTTTTCATACAGATATGGTGGATAAGTCATAGCCATGTGACCACTGATATATGTGGACGTAGGATCAAAATGTACACCGGTTGTGCTGTTGACTCTTAATTTTCTACTTTATGCTGCCCTTGTAACTGTGGGTGTTTTGGGTAGCTGAAACAATTTTTTGGTGTTAGAAAGATATCACTGATCCCTTATGTGGCTGTTTGGTTCTTGTTGAATAGGTGGTGGGCTCCTTCAAAATTTGACCCTGTGAAGTCACCCATGTTTTTCTTCCAGAAGGGTCAACCTCTCCTACATCCAATATCCCCTGAAGTCACCCATTTTTATTTCCAGAAGGATCATAATGGAAGATGGTGTTTTATCACCCGGTACCATGCTGGGAGCCCTGCCTGATTCAGCTATGGTGTTCAGCTATTCGAGTTGGGATGACTTGGACACTTATTTGATGGTGCCCACGCATTTCTTGAATTCGAGGGTTGCATTTTACTCAGCAGTGACAGCTTGTTTTGCATCTTAAGATTTGGTCTAATTACTTGTATTGGGAAGATATTAAAGATTTGGTGCATCCTAAAGAATTTCTCGTGTAAGGTGGAAGCAACGAACAGTTTTAGTTCTGTAGATGTTATGGTTTAAATGATATATAATAGGTAGTCCTCCCAATGTTATGGTTTTGATAGTTCTGTAGATGTTGGTGAGCACATATTCATACACTTTTATCTTTAGCCTTTATCTTTTTATCTTTTATCAACCCAAGTAGATATCCAGTTTATTGATTCACTTTTCGGCGTGGCGAATAACAAAAAGGAAAATATAAATTAAGACTTGAAAAAAATACCCCCATCCTTCTTTCGAACTTGTTTAATGAGCTTGGTTTTTATACATTGCCGGTCAACTCTCGAATCCTGTGTTCCTGTTAAACCTTTTCAGGATTTCAGTTATTACACGTTTTCAGGACTTCAGTTATACATTGCCGGCAAAAACATTGCAACGCCTAAAAAGGCATACACACCTATGCTCATCTATATACCGAAATATAGAGATATACAAATGCCACATATCTTAGATCTAATTTGTGCACCTGAACAAGTAAAACTTAAAAAGGACAATCCGCATCACCTAGAACATCGAAATTTAGCAGTCTATTACTGATGGAATTTGAAGAGTACTACAGCTACCAACCCATGGTAACAGCCACCAGAAAAATTTCAGCTATTACAATAATTCCATGTTACAATGAAAATACATTCAAATGATTACAATAATGGAAGCTCTGGAGGGATTACAAAAGTAATAATAAGTCAACTCAATAAAAGCTGGGTGTTTTTAGAGAGAGACATCGGTGTTTCTGAAGATACAGGGCCAATGACATTTGGTAAGATTGCAACAGGTGGCTGAGAGGTTTCATATCTTGATTCTGTCAACAAATGAGTAGTTGAGCCGTTAACAGGCTTTTCATCCTGAAAAAAAAATGATTCGAAAATGTAAATAAGTGATCAGATTCGTAATATGGTAAGGTAGATAAGGAGCATCAATGAAGAAAACCATCACAAGATAAGGAGCAGCAATGGAGAAAACCATCACAAGATAAGATTGCAACAGGTGGATGTTAGATCATGAATTATATATGCAAGTCAACTCAGCGCTAACCTTGTGTTGCATCAGCAACTATTCGAAGTCTTTCTTCCCAACTCAAGACATTTGGGTTCTTACCTACATCCATACATTCTGTTTCAGAATACAACCCTATAAAGTAACAATTGGAATACAAACGAAATCCTTACAGAAATTTTCCAATCCGCCCGATTCCAACAACCAACAAGCCAGAAGAAAAAAAACAAATTACACAATGAAAAATATAAATAATTTCGATTCAGCACTACAGTCAGGCAACCTGCCTATTAAGTACCACAACCCAATGGAGAAATGCTGGGTGATCGTTAATAAACATAAACAACCAATAAACCACTTTTGGATGGGTAACATATTATCCACAGAAGCTTATTTCTTCAGAGGATGTCACAATCCTTTACATCCCCTGGTTAGTTGAAAAGGCCAACTAATCAAATCCCTCGGGGAGATTATAAGCACAATAACCAATTCAAGGTATCCTCTCATTCGAAACTCAAGCCTATGATTTTTAGTGTAATCAATGCATAGGATCCCAGACACCAATTCAAGCTCAAATTCACCATATATAGCAATGAGCTTGGTTATCTCTAGACTGATAGAGATCAGTGACTAATGTCTGATGGAAAATCCAATGGGCTAGCATTCTAGCTCAGGCTCTTAGAAAGTCCAGTAAATGGGAAGTACCCTTCATCTAAAGCATACAAGCTAGAAAGCTACAAAAGTCCGAAAGGTCCAAAAAACGGAAGCCCAACACTGCATTAAACCAAAGATAAAAGGGATTGCAACATCTGACCCTTTAAGCACTCCAACGATATCTCCTGATTCTCAAAACAACGATTATTCATACATTCCGTTTCAGAATACAGCCCTATAAAGTAACAATTGGAATACAAACGAAATCCTTACAGAAATTTTCCAATCCACCCGATTCCAACAACCAACAAGTTAGAAGAAAAAAAAAACAAATTACACAAAAAAAATAGCACTCACGAAATCCACATTTAACAAACCTTGAAGAGAACGAAGAAAGGCACGACAGAAACCGAATAAGCCTCGGATATCTCAAGTTTCTCTTCAGCTTCAACCTGCAATATTTTCTTCCCAGTAAATTAATTAAAACGAATAATAATAACAAAAAGGAATAAGAGTCTAAGAGGATGATAAAGAAAGGAACCCTGAGGAAGTGGGCACGAGGGAAATCGCGCGAGGCAAATCGGTGCGAGGTGGGAGAAGACAGCAAACTCTCGCACAGTGTCTGAAAGAGATAAAACCCTCTCGAAGCTGAAGGCTCTACTAGGGCTAGAGGAGATGCTCGAAATTTGGGGGAAAAGCTCGAGTCTTCCGGAGGAGTCGAAGGCTAGGGCGAGAGAAGCTCGAAAATTGGGGGAAAAGCTCGAATTTGGGGGAGCACGGATCGTTCAGCATTTTGCGGGAGCCGGGTTGCGGGTCAACAATCGGGTGATACTTCATTAATGCGCTGGGGAGCTCCTCTCCGTCCGATCTTAACCGAACATTCCCCACCGTGTAATCACACCACTCACACGATAACCCTGGCCCCCTTGAGCAAGCCAAGAAACTGTCTCTCTCCGTCTCTTCCATTGTTTCTTACTGTATTTGCTGAGTAACTGTTGCATCCTTTGTAATGATCTATGGCTTTTTCTGGGTTGCTTCTTTCGCGCTCTTCGTTTGCTATGTTTGAGAAATTTTAGTCAAAAAGTTGAATGGATTTTGTTATTCCTCGGGATCTGAATGTTCTACTTCTTTGGGCTTTCCTAATGTGGGTTTTATTCTTATTTGTTTTTGTTAAAATTCTTTTCATACTTGAACGATGCTGTGCTATCAGAAATTGAATCTCTTCAGTTATTATTGTTCTTCCTTTCCTTGTACCAGATGTATCAGATTGATTGGTTTTGCTGCTATGCTTACTGAAATTAATTTTCTTGATATGGACTCATATCGAGCTATGCGCGCATTCTCAGATCTATTACGACAATGCTCCATTGAAGAGAAGCCCAGGCCCATCTGGAGATTTAAGACTCGGTCTTCCACCCTCGAAACTCCGAGAGGGTGATCAAATTTGAAATTTCTCTGTGAAGACAAGATCGGATTCACGGAAAAGATTCGGTCCAAAAAATCGTTACTTCAAAAACCTTCAAAGATGCGGTTGATGTCAGGGCACATTCTCCTTCCTCTTTTTCTCTCGATCAGATGGTGTCTCTCACGTCACTCTCCTTTCCTTTCTCTATCAGTTAGGTGAAAGTTCTTGGTGTCTTTATGTCTCAAGTGTTTGGTCCACTTCACGTCTCTTTCTTTTATTCTTCTTATCTAGTTGACAACATACATAAGTAAAATGCAACGAACTAATGGTGAACTCCTCTTGGCCAGTCTATACAATCTAATCTAGGTCTAGACAATCATTAGAAAGGGATTTTGTAAATCACTTTGTACCAATCACAAACAACCACCTAAACTCTCCATATCTCACTTATCTTTTAACAAGGAATAATATAGATATGCGCCAATCACAAAGCTCCATCTGGTGACCAGGTAAAAACATGATAAAAATGCATTTAATGCACACCATATGGTAAGACATGTGGAAAAGGTAGCATGAAAAGTAAGACCGGGCATGTATCCCCAGTTATCCTGGACAATTTAGCCGGGTAGCTTTCCTGCCAGGCCTGTTCCTAGGCATCTCGGGTATACAAGGCTCAGCTCATCCATGATCCAGGTCTCAACACACTCGGGATCCAACTCTTGCTTACCTGAGAGTTCAACACTCAGTCACTCCAGAAATTTCATTGCTTTGTTACCCCGGGACCTCAACACTCAGATACCCTGGGTAATCACCACTCAGATATCTACTGTCTATCTTCCAAACTCCCCAGTAATTACTGTCTTGCCCCTGGTCATCCCAATTACTTTGCCAGCCCTAATGCCATGTCTGCCAGTTACCCTTGTGAATGTAAACGCAAGAAAAATAAATATTTCACATGAGCACCAATATTATAGCTAAAGCTATATCAAACAGGTGGACCAAACAAGAGATGTGTGTTACATTCTCCCTTTCTTAAGAACAATTCTGTCCTCTGAATTGCGTGGGTTGAAAAAGGTTTCGAAGTTTCAAAGTCTTCAAGCAACAAAAGTTTTCAAAATCGACAAAATATATATCTAAGAACTTAGGCTAGCTTTTTCTCACGACCAGGTCCTTTTTGGTTTCGGGGTTAGTCTTCTCCATTTCCTCTTCTATTTTGGATCCTTCCTCGAGGTCAGATTCTTCTTCATTTCCCTTCTCTAGCTTAGGTTTCTTCACAGCGCCCGGGTATTGGTAATATCCTTCGGGCATGCTTCGGGTTGCCCAGACTCACCTGGGTTTGGGCTCCGGGTACTTCCTCTTCTTCACCAAAACCCCCTTCTTGATAGTCTGGTTCTCCATTTGCTGAAACAGATTGGTATAAAAATCACTCAAATCTCAATAGCTTGAATTTTCTTTCAAAACCAACTTTCAACTCAATTCAAGCAATATCATAACCTAAGTCAAATAGATGAGGTTACTTCTCCCTCATCTCATATTCCAACTCCCTAGATACCTCTTCTACTTCCTGGCTCCTTCACAATACCTTTACCAGTGGAATCTTTTTATTGCTCAATTGTTGCTTTTTTCGATACATCATTTGCACATTCCTCATCTAGGTTGTTTAATATATGATAAATTCTCCCTTATACTCAACGGTGCATAATCCTTAATATGAGAGGGGTCTGCCACATATTTTTTTAGCATAGAAACATGAAAGACATCATGCATCCCTTCCCATCCGTTGGTAAACGATGAAAATCAAGGCACATCTTCGAAGGATCCAGTTCAAGTCCCAATTGGGCTGGTTACGAGGTCACGAGTCAAGAAGTTTCAAGAGGTACTCAACGGGTTAATTCAAGAGGCATGGGCTCAAGCCAATTCGTGGAGGCACATTGAACAAGATTCTTGTGAACAACAAAGGCTTGTCAACTTGATTCAAGTTCTAGAAGAATCCTGTCAAAATTGAGCTGAAGAGAAGGATCTGATTTTCACGCCACCTTCTGTCCATTTTATGGCTTTTCTCTTTATGGGCGTGAATGACTATATCAGGTGCATTTGAATTACTTTTCAAATGTTGGCTTATCCTTTTCCTTAGCCGGATTTTTAGGAATATTTTATTTGCATTTGAATTCCTTTTCAAATGCTAGTTTATCCTTTTTCTTTAGCCGGATTTTTAGGAATATTTGATTTATTTCAAAACTTGGCTTATCCTATTTTTTTGGCTACCTTTAAGAGCATTTAATTTCTTTTAAATTTTGAGGTTTGTTTCCTATTCTTAGAGGGATGTTCCAAGTCTATTTATTTGACCTTTTGGCGTGAAGCGGGGATATTCAGATTTTGGCGAAACTTGTCAGAGTATTTCTCTTTTGTTCTTTGTAAAACTATTCGAACTTATCTGGATTTTCCGTGGCATTTATCTCTACTTATCAAACAGAGTTTCCACCACCGTTTGTGGCGTCTTCCTTATACCGAGGTTTCTTTTTGTCATAAACAATGAGTCGAGATTTCCATTTGAATCTGTCCTAGAACGATATTAGGTTCTCTATTCGTTGTTGGCTCTCGTTATTCTTGACGAGGTTTACATCATTTGGTATCAGAGCTGGTCTTCTAGTTTAGGTTTGCCTATCCTTTTAATTTTTTTCGTGTTGGCATTATTTCGTGTCAAAATATGTCGTGTTTGAGTTGTAAGCTTGTTCCATGTTCAAGATTTAGAAGTGGTTTGTTTAATGTGTCATCACGTTCAACCAGCGTTCGACACACGCTCGAACGTCCTTGGAATATTGAGACAGACTTGTCACGCTCGACCAACGCTCTACCAATGCTTGAGCGCCCTTGGAAAATTTTATACAGAGTCGCCAACAGCTCGAGCGACACTAGGAAAAATTCAGACAGAAGCTTTGCGTTCGACGAGCGCTCGACCGACGCTTGAGCAGTCTCCGGCGAATTTCAGAAAATGCTGAATTTTTGGAGTTTCCTTTTGAAGACATGTGAAACCCTACTATGTTCGAGGGTGGCCGTCTTAAACCTTTCTGAGGAGTCTATTGAGTTGTTTTAGTGCCTCCTTCCTTGGGAAAAAAGGTTGTGAAGATTCTTGCTTCAAGTTGGTTGATTTCTTCCTTATTCTTAAATATATTGGATTGATTTCTTCATGGTGGTGAAGGAGTGCTGATGAACAAGGTTGTTCGTGGAGATCTATAAGAAGAACCTCATGGCGTTGAGGTGAATGCCGCTTGGAGCGGGTCTAAGCGAGGTAGCTTAGATTATTACTTCAGGGGTGTCAGAGTCAAGCAACTGGGGTTGCCCGTGTCTGAATCATTGTTGTAAGTTATTCTTCTTAGTCGATTTCCGGTGGCTGCTAGCCAGGAGTGATTTTTCCTTTGAATGGTATTTCAAAGGTTTTCCACTTCGTCATCAAATCGCTTGTCTCCTTATGTTTGTTTGATCTCTTTAGAAGTTAATTTAATGTTTGATGGTTGTGTTGATTAGATTGTTCTATCTAGGCTGATCGATATTGAAACTTGTTTTTAATATTGGTATTGTTTTAGTAAATTTTGTATTTCACCTATTCACCCCCTCTAAGTGAAGTTAGGGTATAAACTAGGTTTTTCAATTGGTATCAGAGCTTAAACTCGGTCCTTGACCCTTAGTCTAGATGGACAAAAGTTAGTAATTGTCCGTGCCTCCATATTTTGATGGAAGCAATTATGCTTATTGGAAAGAATCAAGGTAGTTCCAGTGGATTCAGAAAGGACAAAAATGACAAACACTTGTCTAATGACTTCAAGAGCAAAAAATTGAAGTGCTTTGAATGTCAAGGTTTTGGGCATGTCAGATCAGAATGTCCAACATATCTCAAGTCAAAAGGAAAAGCTATGAACGCATCATTGAGTGATGATGAGTCAAAAAGTAGAAGTGTTGATGATTCTTCGGAAGAAGAACAGGTAAATTTCACGGCGTTTGTAGCTAGTACTGATGGTTTTGTCTTGCAGGAGATCGATGATGATCTTGAGGATTCAGACGATGATCGCAATATTGAAGAGAGTCTCCAAAAAGCCTACAATAAATTGTTCGAGGAAAGTCTGAAGCTTCAAAAGACAAACAAATCTTTTCTCAAGAAGATGCATGCAGTACAAAGTGAAAAATGTTCTTATGAGTAAGCTTGAAGAAGTCAGTACAAGAAATGTGGAACTCGAAGCTGAAGTAAAGATGCTGAAGTGTGCTCTCGGCAAGTCCAATACACAACTTCAACAGTTTTCCAAAGGAACAAAGAAGCTTGATCATTTGTTAAGTCTTGGAATTCCATCGGGAGATAGGAAAGGGCTTGGCTACACTGAATCTAAGGGTGCTTCAACTTCGAAGACGACATTTGTTCCAACATCTGTACCTGAAAAAATTTCAGAGGTAAATAAACCAGCTTCACAGGTGAACAAAGGTAAACAAATTATTTCTAAATTTGTTGATTATGGGTCACACAAGAAAAATGCTAGGAATCACACACCGCACAAGTTTGTTCCTAGATGTCATTTCTGTGGAAAGGTCGGTCACATTAGACCAAGATGCTTTAAATTGAACAAACAAGAGAAATCCTTGAATTAATCTTCGTTTAGTAACAGTCATGAAAATTTAGCTCATCAAATTAGAGTTTTACCTGAGCAAACCATGTTGTTAAACAAGAAATTTCAACATTTGTCAAATAAGTCAAATGTTCGAGAAAAGGTTTGGATCAAGAAAGATGAGGTAAATTGTTTCAATTCCGTTGTTGCTTTTAAATCTCGATGTCTTTCGTTGTGGTATTTGGATAGTGCTTATTTCAGACATATGTGTGGTGTCAAAAGTCTGTTCACAACGTTTAAAGATCACAAGGCTGGATCTGTGACTTTTGGTGATGGTGGTAAAACATCAATTCTTGGAAAAGGTACAGTTGAAGTTGAAGGTTTGTCTCCTTTCAAGAATGTTTTGTTTATTGCTGGATTGAAGGCAAATCTACTGAGTATTAGTCAAATTTGTGACTCTGAAATTCAAGTTCACTTTGGTAAGAATTCATGTTCTATATTTGATTCTGATGGTGAATGTCTTGTGCAAGATACTCGCACGTCTGAAAACTGCTATGGTATTAGTCCACATACTGATTTGAAATGTAGAAGTGCCAAAATTGATGAAACTGAGTTATGACATCAAAGACTCGGGCATGTGAATTACAGAGATTTATCTAAAATCTCTAGGAAAGAACTAGTTATAGGCTTGCCTAAACTAGAAAATGTTAAAGACCGCGTGTGTGGACCATGTCAGCTTGGTAAGCAAATAAAGTCTGTCCATAAAAGAACTACTGATATTCTGACTAAGAGACCATTGGAATTATTACATATGGATCTCATGGGGCCAATTAGAACTGAAAGTCTAGGTGGAAAAAAATACATCATGGTGGTGGTAGATGACTTCTCAAGATTCACTAGGGTGGATCTTCTGAGAGAGAAGTCTGATGCTTTTGAACGAGCTGAGATCTTATTTAAAAGACTGATGAATGAAAAGAATTCTTCCATTATCATAATCAGCAGTGATCATGGTAAGGAATTTAAAAATACTAATCACACCTCAGTAGAATGGAGTTATAGAATGAAAGAATCGTGTCTTTCAGGAAATGACTCGAGCAATGATTCACAACAAGAAGGTAGCTCTTCATTTTTGGGGTGAAGCAATCAACACTGCCTATCACATTGTGAACTGTGTCTATCTCAGACCAGGTATGGACAAGACTCCGTATGAATTATGGAAAGGTAAGAAACCTACTGTGAAGTACTTCAAGGTTTTTGACAGTATTTGTTATATTCTTTGTGATAGAGAAAACACTGTTAAATTTGATACAAAGAGTGATATAGGAATTTTCTTAGGTTACTCTTCAAATAGTAGAGCTCTTCGTGTCTACAATTATCGTACTCTTACTGTCATGGAATCCATTAATGTTGTTGTGAATGATGCTTCAAGTGATTCCCAAAATAATGAGAATGAAGAAAATCTTTATGTTGAAAATGCATGTGACACTGCAGGAGATGTTAATGTCTCCTCTGATTTTGAAGTTTTTTCTAGTAAGGAACCATCCTCAAGGGTTAAATTGAATCACCCTAACGAGAACATAATTGGTGATCTTAATGAGGGGATGCGATTAAGAAGAAAAGTGTTGAGTCATTTAACTCACACTAGTTATGTGTCTCAAATTGAACCTAAAAAGGTAGAAGAAGCTCTTCAAGATGACTTCTGGATAAATGCCATGCATGAGGAATTAAATCAATTCGTTCGAAATGATGTGTGGTATTTAGTGCCTAGACCTGCATATACAATTGTCATCGGTACCAAGTGGATTTTCAAGAACAAGACAGATGAGAATGGAGAAATCACTCGCAATAACGCAAGGTTAGTTGCTCAATGATATACACAAGTAGAAGGTATTGACTTCGATGAAACTTTTGCTCCAGTTGCACGTTTAGAGTCAATACGTATTTTACTTGTTGTCTCTTGCTTTATGAATTTTAAGTTGTATCAGATGAATGTCAAGAGTGCCTTCTTGAATGGTATTCTTCAAGAAGAAGCGTATGTTGAACAACTCAAAGGATTTGTAGATCCTCAATATCCCAATCATGTCTATCGTTTGAAGAAAGCTCTTTATGGGCAAGCTCCACGGGCATGGTATGATCGATTGGCAGCTTATCTCCTAGATCATGGATTCTCGAAAGGAGGAGTTGACCGAACTCTTTTTGTCAAGAATGATAAGACGAATATCACTGTAGCTCAAATTTATGTTGATGACATAGTTTTTGGTGCCAGTGTTAATAAACTTGCTCATTCCTTTGCTGAAGCTATGCAAAGTGAATTTGAAATGAGTATGGTCGGTGAACTAAATTATTTTCTTGGTTTGCTGGTTAAACAACTTAATGATGGGTTATTTATATCTCAATCAAAGTATGCCAAGAATCTTGTCAAACGCTTTGGATTGGATAGCAAGAAACATACCAGGACTCCCATGAGCACAATTGTGAAGATAGCCTCAGATTCTTCTGAGAAGAGTGTTGATCAAACTCTCTACCGAAGCATGATAAGCAGTCTTCTTTATTTAACTGTAAGTCGTCCTGATATTTCTTTTAGTGTGGGAGTTTGTGCTAGATTTTAGGCTAATCCTAAAGAATCTCACTTGGGTGTTGTCAAACGCATTATTCGATATGTTAATGGCACTGTAGATTATGAAATTTGGTACTCCAGGGATACAAATATAGATCTAGTTGGTTATTCTGATGCTGACTAGGCTGGTAATGCTAATGATAGAAAAAGCACCTCTGGTGGGTGTTTTTATATAGGAACAGTTTAGTAGCTTGGCTGAGTAAGAAACAAAATTCTATTTCATTATCTACTGCCGAAGCTGAATATATTGCTGCAGGAAGTTGTTGTATTCAGTTAATTTGGATGAAACATATGCTTAAGGACTATGGCATAGAGCAAGCTTGTATAACTGTGTTATGTGATAATACTAGTGCAATAAATAAATCTAAGAATCCTGTTCAGCACTCTCGGACAAGCACATTGATATTCGCCACCATTTCATTCGTGATCTTGTGGAGTCTCAAACAATTTCCTTGGAGCACATATCCACTGAGAATCAATTGGCCAATATTTTCACCAAACCACTGGATGGTCTCAGGTTTGAGTTTCTCAAGAACGCCATTGGAGTTTGTGCTATCCATTGAATTGCGCATTATTTTGCATTCTCATTTTTTGTGTGTTATTTGTTTTTGTGTTGTTTTTCCCTTTTCCTCTTTGTTTGTCTTCAGTTTCTTTGTTGCGTGTCATCCTTGTTTATTATTTTTTATTTTTTTAAAAAGGAGGGGTTATGTCACTCGTTGCTGGGATCCACAGATTAGTGCTATCTTCTTTACTTATTGGACATATAATCATTTTTCGTGCATGAGACTTTCAATATTCCTTTACCTTGTGTCTGATCAATAATGTATCTTGTCAGTTGTGCTTATAGTCTCTGGTTGGTGTCAACGGGTATGATTTTTAAAATATTTACTTGACTATAAATATCATCATGCACACTGAACTTATTAGATGAGACTTGACCGCATGTGTGAGTTTGTGTGTTGGCAACCACAAGTGAAGGGAACCATGTACATCTGGTTGAATTGACCTTTGACTAGTTGAACCTCATTGTGCCCCTTTTTAAGTTTAAGACTACAACAGAAAAGGCAAAAGAAAAGAATAGAAAAGCCAAGAAAAGTACAAGATTTACTTGTCAAGAAAAGCCAAGAAAAGTACAAGATTTACTTGTCAAGAAAAGAAATGAGAACATCTGAAAGCTTATGCATTGAAGCTCCAGATTCAGGGGAGTAAAAACATCGCAACCAAGTTGCAAATTTGAGGTCCTAGTGGCATTGGGTTTGACCTTCACCTGCTGTGTCATGGTTCTTCTTCACCAGTGGTTTCTATTTGATATGTCGTGACCCTCTCACAAACCTAAGGTCTTAAGTATCTCTTTTTTGTTGCGGTCTTTCACACACATTCGTTCTTACTCTCTAAGTCATTGAAGTTTTCCTGATCAGACACTTGTAACAAACTGATGTTTTGAATTATTTTTCATGATCATGAGATGGTTTAGTATTATTGTTTCATGACTTTTGAGAAATTGCTAAGTCTTTTAAGTTTTCAAGTGTGTTCTACCATGTTTTTCCTGTCAGCGTTTGACTACCGCACGACAGTAGCTCGAGCTCTAGTGTTTTCCTTGTCCAGAGTTTTGTCGTTTGACTGTCGCTCTACAAGCGGTCGAGCGGTCTTGTCTCTGTCCATACAAAGTGTTTTTGCTTGACGGGCGTGGTCACGCGGTCGAGCGTCTCTGTTATTTATTTATACAGAATGCTCACGCTCGTCCACCGCTCAACGGGCGGTCGAGCGTGACTCAATAAGTTAACCTCACGTGTTCTTTTCTTTCCCCCACTCGTGCTCCCGCTTTACTTTCTTCTTTTTTTTCTTCTTCGTTTGCTCCCGCCGCTCCTGAGTCTTCCCTCTCCTCTTGTATTTCGTCCCCCATTTTCCCATAATTTGTGGTCTGTTGTCTTCTCCATCCAACCTCGTTCTCTTCCCTTGTCAAGGTAATCTTCTTCCTCAGTTTTCTTGGTTTTTATTGTTGTTTTTGGGGGTTTCTGGTTCGTCTGGTGACTGGTTGTGTTGGGATTGTTGGTTCTCTGTTGTTTGCCTTATCCTTGGTTCTCTTTTATATGTGTTTCTGCTCTATTCTTCTTCTTTGCTTATTTCTCGTGCTTTTGGTTGTATTCTGTTGGCGTGGCTTGTTTTTTTCGTGGTGTATGAGTGCCTTGCATACCAGGTGTTTGTTCAAATGCCTTTGTCGCTTCTCTTGGTTTTGTTTTGTGTTTTTCTTCGTTTTTTTATTTCCTCGCCTGCCTCCTGTTTGTTAAAATGCTCCGGTATAGTTTCTTGCCTGTTTTGTCTAAATGCTCATATGATCTCTTATTGGGTCGGCTGGTTGGCTTATTGTCTCTCTCTTTGTTGCACTCTGTTGGTCCTTGATACTTTATCTTGTGGTTCAGTTGTCTGTTTGTGCTCTTGCATTGACATTTTCTCTTGCTGCATGCCATTTTCATGTGTTCAAGGGCGGTATATTATACTTTTGGTTTTCTTGCTGTTACTTGATTCTGACCTTGACTTGTGCTTCTGGTTCTCAGATGGGGAAGCGTAAACAGCATGATGGTCGTTCCTCTAAGCCTTCCAAAGTTTCTCGTAAAGCAAAATCTCGTCCTTTTGATGCTTCGCTCTTTGTCGACTCTCGTGCTTCCGAGCTTTTCTATTCCACCTTTCACAACAGCAAAGTTATTGTTGAACGTGAGGTACACCTCGCTGATCTTCCGGTTGCTACGGTATCTTCTTACTTCACTTCTCGTCATTGGGAACCCTTTCTACAGGATCTTTCCCATCTTGTTCCTCCTAAGCTCCTTGTTAGAGATTTTTACTCAAATTTCTTTGACATTGATGAGGCTTCCTTTAGCTTCTCGGTTTTTATCCGGGGAAAAAGCCTTCGGGTTTCTCCCGATGTTATTGCTACCTTATTTGGTGTTGCCAGGGTTCCTACCCTGTCTACCCGTATGTTGAGTCTCGTCAGACGCCTCCGTCCTTTGAAGTCATGTCGCTTCTTCTCTTTGGGCGTCCATATGCATATGCTGGTGGTTTCCTCTTTACTTCCGAGTTCTCTGTGGAAACTCGTGTGGTCAGTCGCATTGCTCTGACCAATCTTTTCCCTGTCACTCATCTTTCCTCTATTTGTCTCTCTCGCGTTCGCTTTTTATATGCGGTGATGATTGGTGACTCTATTGATATATGCTCTGTTGTCTGCTCGCATATGATCGAGATTTTTCAATCCACTATACGTACCGTGGGTCTCTCCTCTGCTTGTCTGATTCAGCGCTTGTATTGTGCTCATGACATTAGTTTCCCTTTTGACGGTCCATTTCCTCCAACGCATTCTGCTTTTGGTTCAACGACTATCTCTTTAAGTCGTTCACATCACAAACGCCCTCCGGGGATTGCTTCCGACTCTGTCGCTCCTTCCTCTAGTTTTCCCGTTTCACCTTCGTCTTCTTTTCCTCCTCCTCCTTCAGTTTTGCCCTCTTCCGCTGGTCCCTCTCATTCCTCGATTCCGCCTCCGTTGGATCCTTCCTTCGCTGCGTTCTTCTCTGTGGTGCTGGATCGGCTTGACTCCCTTTCCACACACTCTGAGAATCTTATTAAGATTGTTATGCATCATCAACGTCAGCTCAAGCGCCATACTCTTACTCTTGCGCGTCATGCTAGGGAGACTGAGCGACATACTCGGGCGATCTCCCGACTTCATCGTGTGATTTGTCCTCTCGTTGCTGCGGCTGCTCTGCCATCGGACATTTCCTCTCCCTCTGAGTCGTCTGCTTCTTCTGGCGCGTCTGCTCCTTCGTCTGAGGTGCCCGCTGCTGATCCTCCGCCCATTTTTGCTCCTCCGTCGTCTTCATCGCTTCTAGGTGATGTGGTTTCTGCCCCTGCGTCGCCAACTGGTACTATGGTGCTGTCTCATTCCTCTTCTCCTGGCACGGTGGTGTTGTTTAGCCCCTCTTCTTCTGGTGAGGGCGAGTCCGCTGCTCTGGGTGCTTCGACCCCACCTTTGGATGCCTGACCCTTTGTCCATTCGTGACAAAAAGGAGGAGTAGTTCTAGCTGCTGTTTTGTACCTTGAGAAATTCGGCGTCCAAATATTCTAACATATTTTCACATCATAATGAAAATATTTAAGGAAACTTATAGTTCAAAATATTATAATCAACTTAACATCTTACATTGGCCAAACAACGGCCCCTTTAATTTAAATCCAAAACAATTACATAGAGTAAATAGCAAAAATGCTATACAGGGTCTCACAAGTTGCATGGAGCAGCTTGAGACCGCTTGCTCAGCCGGCAACTGGACGTTGGAGCATCGCTCAGGTTGCAGCATTAAGGCAGCTAACAAAACAAGAATTGATAGATTTTTTCGATGACTATATACAAGTTGAAGCACCGTTGAGGAAGTCGTTAAGTATAGGAGTGTATGGATAAAAACGAACTAGTGCCCTACTCGGTGGTAATCGACGACATAGTCAGTTTCAGACGATCACGACCTCTTTATGGTTCATTCAGAGGAGTTCCTGGTCACGGGAGGTTATAAATTTAGCTTCCCCAAAGTTCAGCAAAGACAAAGAACTGCAATATTCTCAGTTGGCCAGAGTATTGACACAATGCAGAAACCGGCCATGCAAATTTGGTGCTCTGGAGGTAAAGAGACGGAGCGGGTGCAATTAAGATATTATTGAGGTTGAAAGGTATATAATCCTGCGTGCCACCAAAGTCAATAATTTCTTCTCACAGACTGCTTTCAAATTTTGAACCTTTTCCTTTTTATTTTTCAAGATTCTTGTTCTTAAGCGCAAATCCAGCTAACGCATAACCATGATAGTGTCGGAGAAAATGAAGAAAAAAGAGAATAAAGAACCACTTTCCAATCGTATAAAATAATCCCAGTACATCAATTCTACCGCAAAACTTTTTGTTTTGGTAATTTGTTTTCGGTGTGTTCTTTTTCATACAACGGTAAGAAAAATCAAATCAATGGAATCGGACCCCATAGCCGGCGCTGCCTTGTAGCTAAAAATCGGCATCTTGGTCTGGCCCTCAAGGGCCTCGTGGCTGTCACCGTGGTGGTGGTGGAAGTGATGGTGGGGATGGTCATTGTGGCCGGAGGGAGGGTGGTAATACACGCGCACTGTTTGGGGACAGTGAGAGTGAAATCTTGCCGCTATTCTCACCCCTAGATTCAAGAACTTCCCCATAGTCCTCTGCTACTTGTTAACTCTGTGAGATCTGTATATTGCTCTCTTTCTCTTTCTTTGCTCTTTGGGGGGAGAGAGTGAGAAACCGAGAGGGGCAAAGACTACGAGGTTTTAGAAGATTACGCGGCTGTTGGGAATCAGAAAATTGGAAAAAGTTTGCTTTGGAGGAGGAAGAAAGTCGGGTTATATAGCGTGTACTAGGGCTGTCCAAGATCCGATCCGGGCCGGTTCGGTCCGGTTTGGCCGGCCAAACCGGAAATTTTATAGAGCATATAGACCGGACCGGACCGGTCGGTCTGGGCCGGTTTGGGTTGGTTTGGGCCATGCCATTTTGGGCCGGTTTTGAGTTGGATCATGCCATTTTGGGCCAGTTTTGGGGTTGGGCTTTGCTATTTTGGGCCAATTTTCGGTTTTGGCCGGTTTGGAGAGGTATACTCCGTTCCGGTCCAGGGTTTTCATGAGGGTAATCAGGAACCGGACCGGAATACACCGGTTTACCGGTCCGGTCAACCCGGTTTCAAAAAAGTCAACCGGTCCGGTCCGGTCCGGCAGGTCCGACCGGTTTTTTGGACAGCCCTAACGTGTACCTTGGTTTCGTTGTAATGAACTCTTGCTCAGCCGGCAAATGAAGCTACACATTCTCATTGTATTTAAGTCTACACTACTTGGAAAAGTTGTTTCTGGTGTAATCTTACGGGACGGTAGCCGTCTTCAATAGCGTTGCAATGGTCTGTGTTTATATACGTATGTATATAGTTCAATGTTTAATTCTTCATATCTAAATAAGAAAATTTTCAAAACGTATATGCATCCGCTATGGTTATTTTGTATTCTCCTCTTTGTTTTCGTATAATTTTGCAATTTTTGTTACTTTTGCTTACGTGGACATTGACGAGCATGATACGTGGACGAGGACGAGCCACGGTTTGGCGGCCGGAGAATCTTCGTGGAAAATTATTTTAAGAACTCACATGATATGTGGACGCAGTGGCGGAACCAGGATCCAAGTTGAGGGGGGGCAAATTCTTAAGGCGAAATGACATATCAAAAAATTTTCCTACGTAATGCAAAAAATGTCTTAAAGTTAAAATATAAAAAATTAAAGGCTAAAAGCATTAAAAAAATTGAAATACACTTACCGTACTATTTGTTGAGACTATGAGGTGGCAATTGGATCCTACGGGTCCGCATGCATAAAGTAGACTTGTATTGCCCACACAAGTGCTTTTGATGGGCATATAGAAGTTGCAATCGTTCATTTCATTCCCTGGACAGTTGAACAAGAGATGAAGAGAGGTTTTTACCTTCCGATTTGTTGTCCATGTTTCCATGTCTTCAGGATCTTCTATATGTCTTCAGACCAAATGAAAATCCAACATCAGAAACATCAGTGGCAAAATAAACTTCCTCAAATGAAGGATCTTTATCTCATTATCAATGAAGCACTGTAATTAATTACACAAAAGGAGGAGTCACTCAAATAAAAAACCAGTCCAGAAAATGTTGATGAATTCAATTACCAATAAAATTAACTTGGCGTGGTATAGAACTTCTAGCATTACCAAGACTATCATCAGTATTTCTGAAATAATAAAAAGATAGAAGAAATAGCATCAGTATTTCTGAAATAATAAAAAGCTTGATGCATTATACTTTAGGAGTACCATTTTGAAATAATAGCAAAAATCCTAAATAATAGCATCAAGCTTTTTATTAAACAGATATTCCTAAAAATAAAATAAAAAAATTTAAAGAACTTTTGGAGCCCGTGGGGGCGGTCGCACCCCCTGGCTCCGCCTCTGGGCAAAGTTGTTCGCGACATTGAAATACTACATGTAAGATGAGATGGTAATTCTACTTACGTTATGTGCATTGGAAATAGATGTTTTGTCGTTTCGTTACAGAAGTCCTACTATAGTCGTTTAAAATATTTTTTTTAGAGCACATGCAGAAGGAAAAAAAAAAGAGAGAGGAAAGAGCGAGTTTCGTTCCTTATGATCTAAACAAGGTTTTTATCATTTTCAACAATCAGAATTTAACCCCAAAGGAAGATCGTCATATAATACTATTTATGTCTAAATCAAAGGATATAATTAGCTGTCACGAGGGGAGAGAGAGTATTAATTAAGAATATATTTTGCTTGCTTTCCTGATTAACGTGGATGGAAAGAAAGCGTCCAATACGTTAATACGTAATTAATGCGATAAATGTGCGTTTAAAGGCTCCTACAAACAAACACTCATCAAGAAAAAAAAGATAGATCTAATTCAGCCGCCACTTATTCTTAGAATTGAATCTGAACCGTAATTCGTCATCCTCACCCTATCCACCTAGCCTCATCTATGCATTCCTCTCACCTCATGATGATGTAACAAGCAGACGAAGTCGCTTTTGACTGGGCCGTCTCTAACTCTAGCAATGGAGATGGGTGGTTGGTGCATAGGAAAAGCCCCATCCTTATATTCAGCAACATGCCCAACACTTGTATCCCCCGGCGAAGGATCAGAATGTCGATGCCTGCAGGCCTGGGCCAGTGGGGGCAGGCTTACTTTTTAATATATAAAAAAAAATTTTAAAAAAAATTTTAAGAACTTTTGGAGCCAGTGGGGGCGGTCGCCCCCACCCGCACCCCCTTGGCTCCGCCTCTGTGTGGACGAGGACGAGCCACGGTTTGGCTGTTGGCTGCCGGAGAATCTTCGTGGAAAATTATTTTAAGAACTCACATGATATGTGGACGAGGACGAGCCACGGTTTGGCTGCCGGAGAATCTTCGTGGAAAATTATTGTAAGAACGATTTTACAGGCAGAACTCACATGATATGTGGACGAGGACGAGCCACGGTTTGGCTGCCGAAGAATCTTCGTGGAAAATTATTGTAAGAACGATTTTACAGGCAGCCTTCAAACTACTATTTGCATATTCTATTATTAAACCTGACATATTTCATTAGATTTCAAACTTTTAATTATTTTATATTCTACATATATTATAATTCAACTTCTACTAATTGTCACATTCTGATATGACACATAAGGGTCTTCGTTTCACGCCGCCTCTTGATTAGACTGTCGATGGTTGTTGACCAGCAGATGCAGAAGAAAAGTGTGAAATACTGTTCAAAGTTGAAATACCCAAGAAAGAACGTTAAAAAAATGAAAAAAAAAACAGAACAGCCTAAACTACCAATGCTCCTAGAAGTAGGAATAACATTTTTAATATACAAAATAAGATATTTCGTTGTCCAGTACGGCAGTACGGATATCAAATGGGGGAGTACCTATAGCTATAAGCAGACAAGCAGTTATGAAGTTGCCGAAAGCGAACTGGTGTCCTCTTTGCCTGAAAGCTTATCTAGTAACCGTCCTTCCATACTGGAACCCTGATTCTCCAAATCTTTTCCACAACAGAAGTCATGGCGGAGATTTTTCTGACTGCGTTTGTTCAGGTGGTGCTCGATAGGTTGGCGTCCCGGGAGTTTCTCAGCTTGGTGTTCCGGGAGGGAATCCGCAAAAAGCTGCAAAACTGGAGGCAAACAATGTCTGCAATTCAGTTGGTCCTCCATGACGCGGAGGAGAAGCAAATTACGGACATGGCTGTGAAAATCTGGCTTGATGATCTCAGAGATTTGGCCTACGATCTGGAGGACTTGCTTGACGACTTTGACATTGAAGTTTTGCAGCGCAAGTTCAAGGCAGAGTATCAGGCTAGCACAAGTAAGGTGAGAAGCTTGATCCCTGCTACTTTGAGTGGTTTTAGTCTCCATGCTATGAAGTATGACTTTAGATTGGACTCCAAGATAAACAGCATTACTGGCCGGCTAAATCAAATTTGTGAAAGAAAAGACAGATTTGGGTTGAAAGACGGTGGATTGTGTAGGACATGGCGAAGGCCATCTAGCACATGTGTGCCATATGGACCTGCCATTGGAAGGGATAGAGATAGAGAGAAGATACTTGAACTCCTTCAAAGGAAAGAACCAACCGATGTCAATTTTCATGTAGTTTCTATAGCTGGCATGGCGGGGGTGGGAAAAACGACACTTGCTCGGCTTGTGTTCAATGATGATTCAGTTAAACATTTCGATCTAAAAGCCTGGGTCTGTGTGTCTGATGACTTCGATGTTTCTAGAATAACCAAAGCGATTCTTGAATCAATCACTTCGCAGCCTTGTAATCTGAAGGAATTAAATGATGTTCAGGTAAAGCTGGCATATGAATTAGAGGGCAAAAAGTTCTTATTTGTTTTAGACGATCTCTGGAATGAGGATTACGGACTGTGGGAAGCACTGCAACCCCCATTCAGGGCTGGAGCACTGGGGAGTAAAATAATCGTTACCACACGCAATACGAACGTTGGAAAGATGATGGGAGCAGCTGAGTCTCGCAATCTGGAGTTCATATCAGAAGAAGATTGTTGGGAAATATTTAAGCAGCATGCCTTGATGAATGGAAGTAGTGATACATCTGCAGATTTGGGAATAATTCGTAAGAAAATCGTTGAAAGGTGCAGTGGTTTGCCTTTGACAGCAAGGACTCTTGGTGCCATTCTACGAGGTAAAGGGCTAGATGAGTGTGAAGATATACTAAGCAGTAACATGTGGAGTTCACCGTGCAAGGAAACTGACATTTTGCCCGTGTTAAGATTGAGTTACCACCATCTTCCTCATCATCTGAAGAGGTGCTTTGCCTATTGTTCAGTATTCCCAAAGGATTATGAGTTTGAGGAGAAGCAGTTGATCCTGTTGTGGATGGCGGAAGGTCTGATACATCAAGGAGAAAGGAGCAGATCGATGGAAGATCTAGGCGCAGAGTATTTTAGTAATCTACTGTCGAGATCACTTTTCCAGGAATCAACCACTGATAAATCCAAAATCGTGATGCATGATCTCACAAGTGACCTGTCTCAGTGGGTTGCTGGAACAAGCTACTTTAGGTTGGGATCTAACTTGGAGCATGAGGAGCGGTGGAAAATTTCAAGAAAAGCTCGTCATTTATCTTATTTTGTTAGCAGATATGATGGCAAAGAGAAGTTTGAGACAATATCGGACTCTGAGCATCTGCGGACCTTCCTACCACTAATACCACGACATTTTGGGTACTGTTACTTGTCTTATTACATAATTTTCCATTTGCTGCCAAAATTACGAAGCCTGCGGGTGCTTTCTCTGAGTGGGTACCGAATAACTGATCTACCAGGATCTATTGGTGATCATCTCAAGCATCTACGATACCTTGACCTTTCTTGCACGCACCTCAGATGCTTGCCCGATTCAATAGGTTCTCTCTACAATTTGCAAACATTATTATTAACCGATTGTCCTTTTCTGGAACGCTTGCCTGCAGAATTTTGTTACCTCATCAATCTGCGTCATTTGAATACTTCTGGATCGAAATTATTGGAAGGAATGCCTTCAGGAATAGGTCGTTTGAGTAGTCTCCAAACAATGACCGATTTCGTTGTGGGCAAAGGCAGTTTCTCCGGAATAGGAGAGCTAGGGCCCTTATTACATCTTCAAGGAACACTCTGCATTTCAAAGTTGGAGAATGTGCTTGAAGCCCAAGACGCAAGAGACGCTAACTTAACTAAGAAGCAAGGGCTGCTTGAACTTGTGATGGAATGGAGTTCCGGTTTTGCTGAATCTCAAGATGGACAAATCCAGCTGGAAGTGCTTAAGATGCTAAAGCCTAGTGTGAAGTTGACAAGGCTTACCATTAGGTACTATGGTGGAGACGAATTTCCAAATTGGGTAGGGGATCCTTCATTTTCCAATATAGTGCTCCTAAGAATTGAAGATTGTGTAAATTGTACTTTCTTGCCACCTGTTGGGCAACTGCCATTTCTCAAAGATCTTCTCATCAAAGGAATGACTAGGGTGGAAAGTATTGGCCCAGAGTTTTATAGCAGAAGTGGCTCGAGACCTTTTCAATCCCTGGAGACTCTACGTTTTGAGAATATGCCAACATGGGAAGACTGGATTCCTCCCAGGGGCGATCAATTTGCTAGCCTGCGCGAGCTCTCAATCATAAGATGCCCCCAACTCGTGGGGCAATTGCCAAGCCTTCTTCCAAAGGTAAGAAAGGTTGTGATTCAGGGATGTGGGAGCCTGATGGTTTCAGTTTTGAACTGCCCAGGACTCGGCACGTTGGTAGTTGAGGGGTGCAAAATAATGGACTGTGGAAATCCAGTGGACTTCGGCTCACCAAACTCGATCGTTCTTACCAAAATTTCAGAGTTCAGTTTCGAAACAGCAAGGTTAATGCGCGGCCTGAGCAAAGTGGAATATTTGAAGATTGTTGGTTGTCATGAGCTCACAACTTTGTGGGATAAGCATTCCCTGGGGCTGCAGAATTTCAGATTCCTGAGAGAGCTGTCTATTGAAGACTGCCCAACACTAGTTTCCTTTCCACAGTCTGGTTTTGCCTCTATGTTGAAAGTAATTCGAATACGAAACTGCAATCGTCTGAAGTCATTACTTCCCAGGGGAATGATGCTCAGTAGCAATGATACATGTCTAGAGCAATTGTTTGTCGATCGTTGTGATGCTATGAAGTGCTTTGCGACAGGACAACTTCCACTGACACTTAAACGGCTCGAGGTCTCTCATTGTAAGAATCTGCAGTGTTTGCTAGACGAGGGAGAGGGTCCTTCTTCAGTGATGCCTCATGAGGACAACTGCAGTAGAACAACTCTTCTTCAGCACTTGGACATCAAATCGTGTCCATCTCTCAAGTCCTTATCTTCAAGCGACGAGTTACCTGCCACGCTTACGCACCTCCTTATTAGGGAATGCTCTGAGCTGGTACGTATATCATCAAGCGGCAATTTGCCTGCAGCACTGAAACATCTCGAGATTCATTCTAGTCCAATGCTGGAGTTGATAGCAGAGGGGTTGCACGATAACACATCTCTTGAATGCGTGAAGATTTTTAATTGCCGCAGCCTGAAATCCTTACCGCAGGGCGTACACAAGCTCGGCCAACTTCGTCAGATCCAAATTTATTGGTGTCCAAATATTTCCTCCTTTCCTCATGAAGGGTTGCCCATAGACCTGAGAGTTCTTCGCCTCTACAATTGCAAGAAGCTCATGGCCTTGCCTAACTTCATGAACAGTCTCACTTCTCTTCGAGAACTGGAAATAAGATGTTGCCCGGAAATTCAGTCCTTTTCGGAAGGGGGTTTACCCACCAACCTGAAAACACTAGTGTTGGAGGACCTGAAGATCTATAAGCCAATGTTTGAGTGGGGGTTGCAACGACTCACCTCTTTGATCAAGCTCTCCATTCAGGGTGGATATCCAGATCTTGTCTCTTTTCCGGCGGACAAGAAAAATGGGACGATGATGCTTCCATCCTCTCTCTCAATTCTCTCCATTGGGCATTTTCCAAACCTGGAATCCCTGTCCTCCAAGGGCTTTGAGAGCCTCACATCTCTGAACCAACTGAAGCTGTCTAGTTGCCCTAAGATAATATCGCTCCCAAAGGAGGGCCTGCCTCCCTCACTTCTGCGACTCGATATCAATAGTTGTCCTTTGCTAAGTGAACTGTGCAAGAAAGAAAATCAAGAGTTGTGGTCCAAGATAGCCCATATACCTTGCGTTGTAGTTGATAACAGATTCATGCACGACACAGAGCACAATTAGTTTTGTTATGGTTTTTTCTAGTAGAGAGTTTCAACTGATATTTTTTTAAGCTCAATTGATATCTTTTATTCACATCTATGTAAGTCTTGTTTTGGCACTGCAAAGTCGTATGCTTTAATATCCTAGTTATTTTCAATAAATTTGTTCATGGAGAGATTGTCTTTTGGTGCTCTTATAGGTTACAAAGTGGACCGAAAATATTCATGCAACCTTTATGTTTTTCTTAAGTGAGTGGAATAATATTTTTATTGTAGTTTTAAATTTTTTCTCTATTCAGCTTCATAGACAAAGTATCGAGTATAACCCGTCTGACAATGCGACAAAGTGGTGTTGGAGCCAATTTGTTGATGCTAAAAACATGTCCAATATATTCCACATATTCTTTTCATTTCCCTCTCCTTCCAAAAGATAATTTTGATAATAATTCCACATCGTCAACAATCACGCCAAAAAGCAATTAAAGAGCACTAAATCTTCAAACCATTTTTACTCAAATCTAAGAATACCGAGAAAAGAATTTATCAAAATATTCTAGGTAACCAAATATGCAAACAACAAAACCTTTTCACAGGGATCAACCCGTAAGCATAAATTTGGGGGAAAAAAAATGTAAATTTCATTATAAAAGAAATGAAATCCAATGGAAAGGTACTAAATATGTTTAGTAATACTAGAAACATAAAAACCCTAGGAGTATTTCATAGATTGGAACCAAAATCAAACTAATTTTAAAAAACACCAAAAATGAACCATAGAATTCAAAAAATGATGAATTGTTTGATTTATGCATTTTAATTGAACACAATCAACACAGAACCCAATATATACTTACAAGAATCTCAAAAACAAGTGATCATTTGAAACAAAACAACCACAGATTTATGATTTTTCCAAAAAAAAATTTATCGAAGAACAATGAATTGTGATTTCAATGGAAACAATATACCTCGAAATGGAACGGAGATGTGTAGATGAAAAAAACCCAACAGTTTTTTCATGAGATCATTGAGTTTCGAGTGAGTAGAGAGTAAAGAGAATATTTTGAATTAGTGAAAGTGAAGTGCAAATTGAGAAACGAAAAAAAATGAAATGTTAGTGACAATGTCGTGTTTTACAAAGAGAGAAAAGACGAATAAAAAAAACTGTTAAAAAGACTTGGTGGAAATTTTTAACCTTTTTTACTAAGTAGCATGTTGGCTCAAGCGTTAGTCAAGCAAAAAGAATTTGTTTAAAAAATTTCAATTTCGCTTGAGTTAGCCTAAGGAGAGAAGTGAGTGAGATGCCTTTATCTCAAAAAGGCGCCAGAGTCGATCGAGCCAGAGCTCAAGCCTTAGGCAAGCTAGAGGTGAGCAAGATGTCTGTGTGTGAAAGTCACAAATTTCGCTCGAGTCAGCCTAAAAATAGAGGCTTTTACAAAATATAACAAACTTTTCACAAATTATCAAAATGAAACTCACATAAATATCAAAAAGTAAAATTCCCTGAGATATAAGTAACACAAAGATACGTATGCACGCTATCCAAAAAGTACTTAATGATTAGTTTCATTTTTTATCCAAACGTTTTTAGATAATGAGGTAGTTCTTGTCAAAGGTTCTAATTTTCTATTGATAAGCTCAACTTGCTTAGCAAGATTACTAACTTGACTAATCAAGTTATTATGTGAATGCTTATATGTTATATCAACAAAATTTACATTTTGATGCATCAATCTATAACATTCTTTTATTTAATATGTCCAACCTTACCAAAAAAAATAGCATATGAGAACTGATCTGAAAAAAGATTGAAATGGAGGTAGTTTTACTACCGAAACTTTCTGTTTTCATGATTTCGGGTTACTTCAACATCTACAACTTTTTATTTAACTGCTTGTATAAAAATAATTTTAGATGAAGTAGAAGCATGAACAATAGAGTTGTTAAATTCAAAGCTTCTCTTGTCACTAGCCGACACACTAGACTCAACATTTTATCTAACTTTTTTGTCCCGCTAGAAAATTTTATCGTTGAGATCTAGCATGTTCAAATTTTATTTTTTAATGAATTAACTTGTGATTCTAGAGATGTCTTAGATTTATCTAAATCATTTACATGATTAACTCGCTCATCTAACCTCCTAATCATTTTTTTTTCTTGTTCCATCAGTTTAAGTTTTTTGAGAGTTCCATTATTCTCCTTTTTCGAAGACCGAAAATACATCTTTCAACCACAACTAGGGTTTGAACATGGCGAGATTTTAGGTGAGATGGGTGCAATTATTCAGATTTAGGGAGGCAAAATTGAGATTTGAAAATCAAGGGTTTCAACCTTTCCAAAACTGAAAACCCTGCTAGTGTCATGAAGCTCATGTGGAATGGATAAGTCATTTATCCGTTAAGCTGTTTCACTTTTTTTTTTTTGGGGATATTACAAATTGTTCCGCAACCCAAGCTGTAGAACCTAGCCAAACATCATCATCTATAACTTGCAAAATACCCAAATGAAATGAACCCTAAAAGTGTTTGAAAATCGCGTATGAACAAAGCAGGAAATTGTAGAAATAAAATGAAAAATTAGCCCATTTTTCTCTAAATTTCCCTTTGATTTTATACTCTCATTTTCTCCTATTTTTTTTTTCTTTCCTTGCCACGGTTTTTCCCTTCTCCATAGTGTGTAATCGCCTCTCTTCCCCTACTTCTTGTGGTCCCCAAGTTTCTAGAATAATCACATCTCGAGTTATTCCTTTATCGAGTTGCAGTAAGTCATTGTATACATTTCACTTTCTTCATCCTGTCACATACATGGGCTTCAGCTATGGATTTGGGCTTCTATTATGATAATTTCTTTCCAAGGTCTAAGACAAGATCAATCTTAGAACACTATAAGTAACATGATGCCATCTGAATTTAATTAGGGATTAAAAAAATATAATTTCACATAAAATCGCAGCTCAAACTTGGTTTTTCCCTCTCTACCTCTATTTTTCGAAGCTCTATCTCTCTCTAGCCATTGGAGACGCCAAATCGCAAGGGCTGGGTAAGTTTTGGAGGTAGGTATGATCTAATCTTTGGTTAGGGTCAAACTCCTTTGGTTTGATTTTTGGTTATATAGTTTTGTAGATAACATTGGAGAGCCCAATCCTTTGGTAGTAGGCAGTTCTTTTGCGACCTCGTCTACACGTTTTAGTGAGTATTTTCTTCAATTTTATACCTATGATGAAGTTTTGAATTTCAGATTTCTAGCTTTCTCAAATTATTTTGGGTTGCTATAGAGTAATAATAGCTGAGATTTGAGAAGTTTTTGTGTTAGCATCTTTTTATAAATTAAACAGGGCTTTAGATGATAGAAATTTTGTCAACTCAATCATATGGGGTTGCTGAAATTTTATCTTTTGGGTATATATTGAAGGGATTTGTAGATTAAAATAAGAAATGATGAATTAAGGGTTCTTCAACTTTACATCATACTTATTTGATGGTTTCTAAGGCTAGAGCGTTCTAAAAGAGATGCTTTAAAACTCTATGTTGGTGTTAATGACTGTTGTTTTAAAAAAAATCATTTAGGTTCTGATTGATTATTCAACAATCTTTTAAGAAACTTTAAGCTGCGAGTAAAACGTTTGAGGTAAGTAGTCAAATAATGTGATTTTATGAATTTCTTGTATTGTGGAAAAGATGAGATTTTACACGCACATCGTGTTTTATATGGTTTGATATTGTTATATGGGGAAATTGAATAGATTTTGAAAATGAGGTTTCGTGAACTTATTGAAAAGTTTGGCTAGGTTTGTTGAAAGGTTGAATTTTGTATTGTGAGCATACAATAAAACTATCATTGTTCTTGTAACTATAGGAGTCTTTGTGACCATTGATGATTTCATTATGTTTTTTGGCATGAGATATTTTTGTTATAATTTATGTTTTCAGTTTGGTATAGCTCACTACTTTTTATTTTTTATTTTTTAATCTTGGTTATGATTATAAAACTGTAATTTTTCCCTACCCTATTGATTTTCTACTTACTGAGCTAATTGTAGCTTACCACTTACTTCCTATCTTTTAGATTTAACGGTTGGTGGCAACGAGTAATAGGAGATTTCGGGTGGTAGTTTCTAAGAAAGTTGTAGGATTATTGAATAAAGAGTCTTCTAGAGACCTTCATGCTTCAATTTGGAGACTTTAGTAGTTTTATTTTATTTCGAAAGAACTGTTATTTTTGGATTGTGTATTAAATGTTGAATTCGAGGATTTTGGAGAAGTGTCCTGACTAAAATTTTGGGTTGCATAGTTCTTCTTATGTTTTGGTTGGATTCTGAGTTGGGACTATTATATTTAAAAGATGAAATATATGTTTCTTTTGTCTTTTACTTGGTTGGGAAAATTGCTTATAAGTAGGGTGGTAGTCCCATTTTTCAAGCGGAACTTTTGTCTTTTTGAACTTTTGGGTCGGGGTCTAACATAATTTTTATTGCTTTACATATGAGAATTTGGTAGACTTTTTGTAATGTTGATTTTATGCTTTTATTAGGCTGAGACTACAAATTGAAGACGATAGTTTGATAAATTTGGTTGACACTGGGCACAACAGAACCTTGAATTTATCAAGGATTTTCATCAACTAATTGTTACATGAATTTTGGTTGATGCTTAGTGAGGGTATTTTGCTATATTTGAGCTTAGATTTGCATATTTAGTTTTATTAATGCCTTGATTGGATTAATAAAAGAGGAGTTATGCCCAAAAAACTAGTAAATGATGGAAGCAATGGATGTTTGGACCTATAACCCAAGTGTTTGATAATTTGATTTTGTGAACCTGTTTTATTTCGGCTGCTATTTTGGAATTATATTTTTTGAGTCTTGATAAAATTTTAATCTCATTTTAACATCCTTTGAATCACTTAATTTTTAGAAAACAAAAATTTCATGATTTAAATTACTCTTCAAAACATAATCACAAACTCTAGACCCTCCAAGCTCAATCATACATTCTATTTTTAATAAAAATTTAACTGTGAATATAATACTTTCCATTTTGCATACTATTTTCATTAACATAAAAATTCAAAAATAATTTTATATAGCATTTTACATCATCATATTTTACAATGAACCTTCACAAATACTTTGATAATCAATTGATCATGTGGAATACGATCCTGGATTTATCCTAGATACAATTTGACACTTTACACTTAGAATCACATTTGAGACCACGTTAAGTTTTTGGCACCGTTGCCGAGGGCAATTGGTGTCATCAGAGTATTTTTTAATCACTAAGAGGGTGTTTATAGATATATACTTCCTCTCATTTAACTTATTTGCTTTTATCTTTTATTTTATTATCTTTTTTGAGTTTGTATGTCTGGTTGGGCTAGAGATAACACATTTAGACTTGTTAGGACAAAATAATTAACCTTATCATTGGGTGGATATGTTTCACTTGAATGATTATTTGACACTCATAGCATCATGACTGAAAATGAACATCATAACAGAGAAATGTTAAATCATAACAGAACCCTTAGAGAATACTTACAGCTTGTTAGGACCAGCCCACCATCTTGCATTATTCAACCTTTAAATGCAAAAACTTTCAGATTCCATTGCTAACACACTTTCATGGCATGGAATTTAAAACCCTTATTTGCATATCAAAGAGTTTGAAGAAGCGTGTTCTACATTTATGGATAGAACATGCACTGAACATGTCATAAGATTAAAATTGTTTCCATTTTCTTTAAACGACGAGGTTGAGACATGGTCAAATTCTTTAAGACCAAGATCCATTGGGACTTGGCAAGAAATGCAAACTGAATTTTTAAAGAAATTTTTTTCCATGCATAGAACCAATGCCTTGAAAAGACAATCATGATTTTTTTCCAAAAGAATGTGAAAATATTTTATCATTGTTGCGAACGATTCAAAGAACTTTTAAATGCATGTCCTCACCATGACTATGAGAATTAGAGGGTCATTAATTTTTTCTATGAGGGGTTGCAGCAAAAAATGAGGCAATTTTTAGAAACCATGTGCAATGGTGAGTTCTTCAACGAAGAGCCCGAGAAAGCCTTTGATTATTTGGCCGAAAATTCCCAATCTTAGGATGTTTTTGACTTATATGATATATCTGAAAAAAAATGTTAGTGGGGGCGGTAAATATCATTTGAAAAAAAACTGATGAAATGAACAAGTCAACACCTTCTACACAAGCACCAGTAAAACTCAAACATCACCTAAAAATTCTCAAAACACCCGAAATCTTAAAAATCTCACCAAAATGAACAAGCCTTAAAAGAGATGCATTTATTACCATTATCTTCTGAAAAATGTAGCATATGTGAGGATCCAAGGCATGTGACTAATGCATGACCAACAATTGCTACTTTTAAGGAAGTTTTGCTTGATCAATCAAACCATATGCATATGATTTCTTAGAATTTTTCTTTACCTTATTCTGATACTTACAATGCAGGTTGGAGAAGTCATTCAAATTTCAACTGGAAAAATGAGCAATTTGGGTCATCTTCACTGGGACAAAGTCAATACTCCCTATGCAGCAGTTGGCCAATGCTCCAGACCCACTCATTTTGCAAATCAGCCCCCTTCAATGGAGAAAAAATGGGAGTGGAAGACTCCATTCAATAGCTAACTGTTAGCCTACAACAGTTTATGTAAAGTCAGACCATGATCAATGACATCAAAGGGAATCTTACTAGAGTAACCAAGAGAAGGGCAAATTCTCAACTCAATCTCAACCCAATCCACGAGGGAAAAGTCAACCATCTCAAAATAATGGTGAAGGGGGCAATGTGAAATCAGTGAAAGTCATTACAACTTTGAGCAATGGTAAGGTTGTGGATATCCCTGCTCATAATGCAAGAAGTTCAAGTAAAAAAGCTAACCCTCCTCTAGTTAATTGTGAGTCATGCACTTTAGATTCAAATAATGATCTATATCGTTTGCTTTCTTTGCATAAAGAAAAAAAAACATGCTGAAATCCTAGAAATTTTTAAGCAAGTTAGGATTAACATTCCACTTTTTGATGCTATTAAACAAATTCCTGCTTATGCTAAGTTTCTAAGGGATTAATGTATTGTGAATGCAAACTAAATGTGCAGAGAAATGCTTTCCTCGCTGAACAAGTTAATGTCATTATTCAAAATCACACACCATCTAAGTACAAGGATCCTGGGTCACTTACTATTTAATGTGTTATTGGAAATTCTAAGATTTGCTAGGCCTTGTTAGACTTACGCTCGGGTGTTAATTTGCTACCTTATAGTGTGTATGAAAAATTGGGACTAGGGGAATTGAAGGCCACTTCCATCATTTTGTTGCTTGCTAATAGATCTATAAAAATTTCTAAGGGTATTGTTGAGGACGTCTTGGTTCAAGTAGATAATTTTTATTGACCTGTGGATTTTGTGGTATTGGATACGAAGTTGTCATCCCACTCAAATTCTTCACCACCTGTGATTTTAGGAAGACCTTTTCTAGCATCTTCTAATTCCATGAGTAATTATAGGATTGGTGTTTTAAGTTGAGTTTTAGGAATATCACTTTAGAATTGAATATCTTTAATTTGTGCAAGCAACCTCAAGAACTTGAAGACATTAAAAAAACAATGCATTGGAATCCTTGTTGAAAATTCATTGATAAATTACAATTGTGATGAACATTGGGAGTATTTAGAAGACTCCCTTGATTTAGTTGAGTCTACTAATCAATTTTCTTCTCTTTGTGCTGTAGGAAATTCAAATAAGATGCAGAGGAAGCTCAAATTTGAGCCAATACTAGCACTACAAGCCTTAACATATCCCTCAAATGAAAAGACCCCAGTGTTGGAATTAAATCCACTACCATCGGAGCAGAAAGACACCTACCTTGGACTAGAAAAATAATTTCCAGTGGTGATTTCTGCATTGTTCACCCCTGATAAAAAAAGTAAGTTGCTAAAAATTTTGGCATAACACATATCAGTCATTGGCTAGTCCATTGTTGACATTAAAGGTATAAGTCCTCTTATTTTTACACATAGGATGTATTTGGAAGATGACTCAAAACCCACTAGAGAGATGCAAACTAAACCCCACAATTAAAGAAGTGGTAAAAAAAGAAGTCTTGAAATTGTTCGACATAGGCATCATCTATCCCATTGATGACTGCAAATGGGTTAGTCCAATCCAAGTTGTTCTAAAAAAATTTGGTATACCTGTGTTGGAAAATAACAAAGGAGAGTTGGTGCCTACTAGAGAGACCACAGGCTGGAGGATATGTGTAAGGGCATGAATATTATTGTTTTTAGATAGCTTATCTAGCTACTATCAAACATGGACTCCACTCTCACCTGCGGTTCAAAAGTATTATGAGAAGACCTCTCCACTGGGGGCATAATACGCTCGTATTCAAATTGAATCCAGACATCTGCATGAACAGGTCATCTGAAAAAGAACCCCGTCACCAGAGGCATGGATGTATCAAACAGTACCTAGACCCACCGCCAAGACATCGCCAATCTTGGCACCCGCCTCAGTAGCCAGTTGCCGAGCAACACACCCCATTGGAAAACCATGAACTTGGACCCTTTAACGGACCAGGTGAAGTTTGAGATCAGAAAGCACAGCCTCAGGGATACACCGTTTAAGAACCAGCAAATGCCTTTTGATGTTCCAAGGACTTTGCTCGAAATCCTGAGAGAGAAAGGTGGTTGACGGACTCGATTAATATGCTTTGTTGTATCGTGCTTTGCGTACTGAGCAACGACTCAGATTTGGACACATCAATTAAAATTATTTAAACCGCACCCGACCTGTATGGTTGTATCCGACCCATTTGTGGACAGCTGAAATCGCTACTTCCCGCAGATTTCGTCTTCCTCGCCAGATCTCCACAGCATCCTCGCTAGCAAATCCGTTGGGTTCCTCGTGCGATTTCCTTTGGGCAGTATTTGGTGATTTCTCGGATAGCTAGTTGTTTACGTGTACTCTGTTTCTTGGATTCATTGGTTGATCTGTTAATATTTTTGGAGCATTTTAATGGGGTTTCAATGGGGGTTCTACATTGATGAGTCCTTTTCTTTTCTTTTTTGCTAGTCTTATTCACGGAAACCCCTATGCCTTGGGGAGAAAACCCATGCCTTCAGGCTTCAACTGAAATAACTACCCAAACACTGTGATATGAGTGGAGAAACCCCATGCCTTCGCCGCATTTTTATGCGAGTTTTGCCCGTATGGCCGAAGCCTAGTTGATCTTTAATTTGATTGAATTGAAAATTTCATTTTCGTGGAATTTAATGATCAGGGGCTATGCTTGTAGTGCGTGCTCTCTGAAGTCCATTGCTTTGTACCGTGAAATGTTGAGTTCGAGATGGAGAGCGGACAAGTTTACGTACCCTTTTGTTCTTAAGGCCAGTGGGGATTTGTTACTTACTGAAATTGGGAAAATGGTTCACGGGGAGGCATTGGTTAGCGGGTTGGAGTCAGATATTTATATATGTAATTCTCTGCTTGCAATGTACTCAAAATTTGGGGACATGGTTATAGCGAGGATGTTGTTTGATAGAATGTCCGATAGGGATTTAACTTCTTGGAACACAATGATTGTTGGGGGAGGCTGGGCGACGTGCGAAGAAGAAGAGTTTGAAGATGACAAGTCTAAAAGGTACGTGGGTGGGTGAAAGTTTGAATGGGTGGGTTGCTCTATTTAATTGGTCGGGCAAATGGTGAATAAATTTTAATTGATGTGGCGAAAATCAAACGATTGGAGTTTGAAGGAGAAATCCTCACCGTTGCTCAGCACCATCAACACCACAAATGCAAAGCATACTAACCGAGTCTGGTGGTCGAAGGAAATGAAAACAGAAAATCATTATCTTCCAGCTCCAAAATCTCTAAATCCTTAACAGAAAATCAAGACCGAAAAATAGTGACGAACACCCAACCTATGAAGAGGCCAATCAGTGATAAGTTTACCCATTAACACTAAACAAGTACCCTATTCCATCTCATCAGACTCAGCCAAAGCCGTATCACCATCATGAGACCAACCCAGAGCAGCAGTATGGGAAACCAAAAAATCCAAATTGTGACCATCGACAGCCATGGAAAACCTCCAACTTCGCACCACAAAAAACACCATGAACAGAAAAAAAATCGATAGAGTAGCGCTGTGAAAACAGCAGCGAAAGAGACGAGAGAAAGGATGCAAAAGTAATAAAAGGAGGGTCAGGAGAGATAAAAGGTGACGGTGAGAAAAAGGATGAGGGCAAAGGCAAGGGGAAAAAGATAAAAGAGGGCGGCTAGGGAGGCAGTGGCCACATCCTGGCTACAGAGGTCCAAAAAAGGACCAGGATAGAGAACAAAGCGTCTCTAGGGGGCTCTACTCGGAGAGAGCGGATCGTTTAATGGCGCTGGAGTGTTATTGTACAACTCTCACTTATACTTGTTCCCTGGTAATGAAGGTCTTGGTGGAATGGGTGTTATGTGGTACAAAATGTTTTTCCCCATGGTGTTATAGAGATAATGAAACTCTTAATGATAACATTTTTAAAGTTAATGGTCAAAGGCTCAAGCCTTTTATTTCTATCTTTGCACCTGAGGAATCTACTCTACATTTGCTTGATCCTAATTAATATGGTTTCTTGATCTGTCCATTTCTTTTCATTATTTTCTTTTGTTCTTCAGTTTTTTTTTTTTTTTATTTCCTTTGTCTGCACTCTTTTCAAAGCTTTTCAGGTACTTCATTTTCCGCTGTCTTCAATTTTTCCTTTACTACTTGGTCTTCTTATAGTTGTTTTGCCCCTTAACTGCTCTCTTTGTATAAATTCTTTCATTTCTCTTGCATCATTAAGGACAATGCTACAATCTAGTTGGGTCCTTACTAAATAAGAAAGTAGGTGTCTTTTAAAGTGTAATAGCGTGAAAGTCACCACTACAATAGTTTTGAATTACAGTAAATCATGTGGTTATCTCAGATTAAGTGCTCTGATTGAAACTGTTAATTCATCTTGGTTGTCAATCTTGGAATTCTAACCTTATTCTCATGCACTTGAAGGAAAGTAGTTACATTTAATTACATTGGTTGATTAACTAAATGGCGTATAAATCTCTCAGTTGATACTAAAATTCTGATTAATCTATCTCCAATGTTCTTAAGCTTAACAAGTTTATTTCATGGTGTTAGCCCAAGGGTATTTTTGCAAACAATCTATAATTGATTTTGATGATAAAAAAAGTTCTAAATTTTTATGGCTTTAAGTTTTTATATTGTCAATCAACTTTTCCAAAAGATTTATTTCAAGATTTTGAGGTTTTCTATCTAAAATATTTCTAAGTTGACTTGAAAAACATTTCACAAGTTGATAAGATCAATTTTTTTCATAATGTATGTGTTTAAAGAAATGTTGAAATGGTTTGGACTCTTTCAAGTTGTAAAATTTTATCTCCAGCATTGATAGTGCCGACACATTGAGGAATGATCGATACATTGCACTACTCCAGAATGATGAGTTCATGGTGTCAACACATTGAAGACTAGTGTCGACATAATCCACTAACATCCGAGACAACAATTTCAGACAAATTGTTGAAGTTTCATGGTGTCAACACATTGAAGATTAGTGTCGACATAGTGCACTGACATCTGAGACAACATTTCCAGACTAATTTTTATGGTATCGACACATTGCACTGTCTCCCGAGAGCACATTTTCTGATCAATTTTTGATGTGTCAACACATACCACAATTTTGTAGAAAATCTAGAACGATGTCAAAACATTCAAAATGCTCCAAAAAGAAACGGGTGCCCATCCAACGGCTCTTTTTGATACAGAGGTTAACCGGGGAAAGCACGGGACACCACGTGAGTACCTCAGAATGGTTGGAATGAGGTAAATGGACACCTCAGAAATAGTAATGGGGACCTCGGGAATAGTATAGGGACCTCGAAAAGTGATAACCCGGGATAGAGAAACACCTCGAGATAGGAATGAAGACCTCAGAATATTTGTGGGATGTCGGGGAAAACACTCAGAAACACACGATACCCCACACACTCGGATAGATAAGCTCAACACCCAAGTAGAACACAAAGGGATTTAGAAATCACCACCCAATGTAATCCAACATGGGATACAGAGCAAGAACTCGCCACCTATCGGAATCCACCGAAGGATAAGAGTTTGTAGAAGAGATCCTTCTTCAAAATAGCCTAAGTATCAAGTTGTATAAACACTCAAAATCTCTCTATTACCACTACAAGAGAGAGGTATAAATAGCAAAGCTTTGGAACAACCCTCCAAGCAAGAGTAAATGAGAATACATCTTCCAAAATATTAATTAGGACTTAGGAAACATAAAATACTGTTAGGGAAATGAAGAGACACTTTGAAAATCCCAAAGAACAATCTAAAAATAGCAAACTCATCCAAAATTCGCAACACCTCGTAATGAGCTGCCAGTCTAACCTTCTTGGAGTAATTTAACCATAACTTCGTCTAGAAAACTCCAAATTGTATGACGATTGATGTGTTGGAAACTAGACTCGTAGCGCTTTCCAACAAGACATAACTCGAACAGAAATCCTTCGTAAATCATTCTAGAATTTAATTTCAATCTCAATCTTTTATGTTGACCACACCTGTGTCATGCTCCCTTAGTTGGAAAAGACTCGACCTCGAGGCTAGCTTTTCGTCTTATTCTTCATGATATGGGGACACGTCAGAGACATTAAAGGTTGCTGAAACTCTATATTCCACTGGAAGTTCAATTTTATACGCATTATCACCAATGCGTTGAAGCACCTTGAATGTACCATCGGCTCTAGGTCTAAGCTTAGCATGTCTTCCTCCCGGCAAATGTTATTTCCTTAGATGAATCCACACCAAATCACCTTCCTTGAAATTTGCTAGCTTTCGGTGCTTGTTGGCTTGCTTCTTGTACTTCTCATTTTGCTTGAAAATCCGGTCTCGAACTTATTCGTGCAACTTCTTAATGTTCTTCACTCAATAAATTTTCCAAGCTTCGATTGACAACTTCAGTTTGTCCATCGGTTTGAGGATGAAAATTTGTACTAAATTACAGATTAGTTTCAAGCTTCCTCCAAAGAGTACGCCAAAAATGACTCATGAACTTTGTATCTCGATCCGATGTGATAGTCTTTGGAATTCCATGAAGTTTAACAACTTCTCGAAAATAGAGATCTACCACATGAGAAGCATAAAGAGTTTTGCTACAAGGAATAAAATGCGCCATCTTTGAATAGCGATCAACAACCACCAAAACATAATCTTTGTTCCTTTGAGTCTTTGGAAAACCCACAGAAAAATCCATACTTACATCTTCCCAAGGTGAATTAGGAATTGGAAGTGGAGTGTATAACCCAGTATTTTGGCCTTGACTCTCGGAATATTTGTGGGATGTCGGGAAAAATACTCAGAAACACACGATAACCCACACACTCGGATAGATAAGCTCATCACCCAAGTAGAACACAAAGGGATACAAAAATCACCACCCAATGGAATCCAACACGGGTTACAAAGCAACAACTCGCCACCTATCGGAATCCACCGAATGATAAGAGTTTGTAGAAGAGACCTTCTTCAAAATAGCCTAAGGCTCAAGTTGTATAAACGTTCAAAATCTCTCTATTACCACTACAAGAGAGGGGAATAAATAGCAAAGCCTTGGAACAACCCTCAAAGCAAGAGTAAATGAAAATACATCTTCTAAAATATTAATTAGGACTTAGAAAACATAAAAGACTCTTAGGGAAATGAAAAGACACTTTGAAAATCCAAAATAACAATCTAAAAATAGCAAACTCATCCAAAATTTGCAACACCTCGTAATGAGCTGCCAGCTTGATCTTCTTGGAGTAATTTAACCATAACTTTGTCTAGAAAACTCTAAATTGTACGCCGATTGATGCGTTGGAAACTAGACTCATAGAGCTATTCCAACAAGCCATAACTCGAATAGAAACCCTTCGTAAATCATTCCAGACTTTAATTTCAATCTCGATCTTTTATGCTGACCACACCTGTGTCACTTTTGATAGTTTTGATGACTGTTGAATTCAAAGAAGGTTAAAATAGAAGAAATAAAACAGAAGAAGACAACAAACGTGCAATTAAACTTGTAATTTTTCTACAACCAAACTTCTAGAGAGAGAAAGTGCTTTGAAGAAGATAGAAGACTGCACCTACCAAGAAAGCTTGTAATTTCCCTGCCAAACTTTAGCTTTCTACTTAAATTCTTGTCTTCTTGCACACCTGTGTGCCTTCCACTTGTTTTATTCCGCTTCGAGAGCCAATATTTAATATTCCCTTATACTCATCCTTTGTAAACACTTGAGTATTGGGTTAACACTTAGTCTTACTCGTGTGAGTAGAAGAAATCCCTTGGGTCTTAAAATTTGTGAAGAGGGTTAAAGCGTAAGCTCGAAAAACGCTTTGTAAAGGTTCCTTAGCATCCGAGAAGCTAAGGTGTATTTACTATTTGAAGGATAGTGAAGGAAGCCCAAAGAAGTCAATAGCCTTGGGGGTGGACGTAGACAAGTGTTGGCTGAACCACCTAAAATCACGGTGTCATCTCTCTAACTATATCTCTCCTTTTTAGTCGTTTTATATCTCTCTTTGTGGTGTTTTATGACTTCTGGTTATATTGCTTAAATTATCTTGAAATTTTTTAACTTTTATTAAAACTCAATTCACCTCCCTCTTGGGTTGTTATTTAGACTTTCAATTGGTATCAGTTCTGAGGATTAATTTTTCTATCTATGACAACCCTTGTTAGTAACTCTTTAGCTGAAGGTCAATCTAAAAATAGATCACCTCTATTCAATGAGACTTGCTATAACTATTGGAAGGCAAGGATGATAATCTACATCCAAGCCGTTGATTACGATTTACGGAGAATTATTTTCAAATGTCCTAGATTTCCTAAGACAGCTGAAGGTAGGTTGAAAGATGAAAATGATTTTGATGACGCTGATCTTAAGCTCATGTCCATGAATTCTAAAGCTATGAATGTTTTATATTGTGCACTTAATTCAAATGAATTTAATCGTGTTTCTGGTTGTGATACTACGAAAAAAATTTGGGACAAACTTCAAGTGACCCATGGAGGTACGAATCAAGTTAAAGAAAACAAGACTAGTATACTTGTTCATAGTTATGAGCTTTTTAAGATGAAACCCGATGAAAATATTTATTTCATGTTTACTCGTTTTACCGATCTTACAAATGATCTTAAATCTCTCGGTAAAGAATATAGTAATGGTGAAATGATGAGAAAGATTCTTAGGTGTCCTCCAAAAGCTTGAGAACCCAAGGTAACCGCCATTCAAGAAACCAAAGACTTAACAAAAGCTTCATTTCAATGAGCTCATGGGATCTCTCATGACACATGAAATGAATCAAGTAAAGGGAGATGAGGATGAAGAAAAAGGAAAAAGAGGCATAGCCTTAAAAGTCTCTTGCTCAAATGACAATGAGCCCTCCGAAGATGATGAGGAAATGACATTATTCACCAAGAGATTCAAGAAGTTATTCTGGAAGAAACAAGGAGATAAATGATTTCCAAGGAAGTCTAGCTACAAAGAAGAGAGTAGAAAGAAAAAAAAACATCATTTGCTTTGGGTACAAAAAGCCGGGACATATAAAGACAGATTGTCCTAACCTTGAACTCCATAAGAAATCAAAAGATTTTAAAGACATAAAGAAAGCATTTTTGGCTACATAAGGAGAGTCCGATGAAAGTGATAGTAATAGTGATGAGGAAGTTGCAAATTTATGCCTCATGGTAAAAGAGAGTGAAAATGAGATACACGACTCTTCAATTTGTCCATTTTCTTTTGATGAATTACAAGATGCTTTTGATGAACAATATCTTTAATTGAAAAGAGTATTGTCAAAGTATTGTTGTCTTAAAAAAAGCCTTGAAATACATATTCAAGAAAATGATACTTTTAAATACCAAGTTGGCTCTCTTGGAGACAATTGTGCAAGAGTCACAAAAGAAAATGAGAAAATCTTGCAAGAAGAGTCATATGATTTGAAATCCGAAAATATTGATTCAAAAAGGAAATTTGATTCTCTCACTCAAGATCCTGCAAGATTCACTCAAGGAAAAAGAAATCTTGATATCTTATTTGGTTCCCCAAGATGTTGTTACAACAAAAGTGAGATTGGTTATAACTCGAGTAGTAACCAAAGTTATACTCGGATGTGATTATTATATCATCTAGATCTTTTAACATATGTAACTTTTGTGCAAAGAATGGATACATTTCACACACTTGTCCAACTAGAAAGAATCAACTCATGGGATCAAATTTGTGTGGATTCAAAAAGACAAGGTAATGAATTTATTTTTAATACCAAAGGACCCAAAAAGATTTAGGTAACAAAGATCAAGAGTTGATTTCTCTTGCAGGAGTGCTTAAAGTCCAACAAAACCAAGGAACATCGGATCCTTGATAGTAGATGCTTTAAGCACATGACCGGAGACAAGAGTTGATTTAACTTTCTTTGTCTCAAAGTAAAGTGTTCGGTTACGTTTGGTGACAATGACAAAGGAAAGATACTCGGTGTTGGTAGCATTGATATGTATCATAATCTCATAATTGAGAATGTACTTCTTGTCGATGGTTTAAAACATAATCTCCAAAATATTAGTCAATTATGAGACAAAGGAAACCGAGTCATTTTTTAATAATCAATGTCTTGTTGAGAATATTGAAAGCGAGAAAGTCTTATTTGTTGGACATAGATTTGAAAATGTGTACATTGCTCATTTAGAGAGCATTGATTATGTCTTAGATTCTGAAAGAAATTATCACAATAAAAGCCCAAGTCTATAGCTGAAGCTCATGTGACGTGATAAAGAAAGTGAAATGCAAATAGTGGCTTACTTCAACCCGATAGAGGAATAACCCGAGATGCAATTATTTTAGAAACTTAGGGACCATGAGAAGGAAAGGATGAGAGGCGGTTACACACTATGAAGAAGGGGGAAACCATGGCAAGGAAAGAGAAAAATTGAGGAAAATGAGAGTATAAAATTAGAGGAAAATTTTAAAAAATGGGCTAGTTTTTCATTTTATTTCTGGAATTTCCTACTTTGCTCAAAAGCGATTTTGACACACTTTTAAGGTTTATTTCATTTTGGTATTTTGCAAGTTAGAGATGATGATGCTTGGCTACAGCTTGGGTTGCGGTACAATTTCTATTGCTTTACATGATTTGCTAGACTTTATGTAACGTTGCTTTTTTGCCTTTATTTGGTTGAGATCAAAAATTGAAGAGGGTAGTTTGATAAATCTCTTACTCTTATTTCTTGTTTTGTTGTTGACACTAGACACAACAGAACCTTGAATTAATCGAGGATTTTCACGAGCTAAGTGTGTTACATGAATTTTGGTTAATGCTTAGTGAAGGTTATTTTCTATTAGGACTTGACATGTTTACTTGAGCTTAGATTTTCGTATTTCGTTTTATTAATGCCATGATTGGATTAATAAAAGATGAGTAATGCCCAGAAAATAAGTAAATGGTGGAGGAATGAATGTTTGGACCCATAACCCAAGTGCTTGGTAATTTGATTTTGTGAACCTATTTTATTTCGGCTACTATGTTGGAATCATTTAATTTTTAGAAAAGAAATAGTTCATGATTTTACTTACTCTTCAAAATATAATCAGAAACCTGAGACCCTCCAAGCTCAACCATATAGTCCAGTTTTAATGAATCTTTCACTGTGAATATAATACTTTCCATTTTGCTTACTATTTTCATAAACATAAAAGCATTTGACATATCATTTTACTTCATTATATTTCTCATACAACATTATATTTTATAATAAACCTTCACAAATACTTTAATAATCATTTGTTCCTGTGAAATATGATCCTGGACTTATCCTTGATACAACTTGACACTTCTACACTTGGAAGCACATTTGAGACCGCATCAATGAACAAAGTCAATCAAGTCTTGACACACTCAATTAGCACACTTTGATCAATTTAACAAGTTTTAAGACTAAAAGGGTTTTTCCTCAAACACTTGGTGTCCAACTAAATCTTTATCCATTCTTTTAAACCAAGAATCATAACGAACCAACCATGATTTGAAATTAACTAATCTAATCAATGAATGAGCAAATAAAAGAGAAAAAAGAGCAAACGAAAACACAATTACAAAGAACACAAGAAAATTGTTTACGAAGTGTAAAATCCTATAAGGAAATCCTTCGGTATCGAAGAACCATTCCGAGTGTCATGCCACTTAACCAACCCACTAGAGAATCAACACTTACAATTTGATGACTTGAATACGGAAAAACTTTTGCTAAACTTACAAGACCCAATTGAAGTCATTCGAACCTTCACCAAGCAGTAGACCCGAAACTCTGAATCTTCTCTTTTGTAGATTATAACCAAATGTAACTTTCTTCACTGTCAATTGGAACTCCAATCCTTCAAAACATTACGACTCTAATGTTTACCCATTAAAGTAGTAGAATTTTCTTGTAGTGATTATGGTTCTTGAATAAACCAAGAGAGAGAGAGAATCTTCAATCGTTGGTTCTTCAAATCTTCAAAATCTTTGTAAACATTCGCTCAAGTTCTCTCCAAGAAGTGCCTTACAACTATTTCTAGAATGTTCATTTTCTCTATTTGTCAAAGTCTGCATGTCAAACAACTAAAACACCACTTTTATATAGCTATGTAAATGCTAGCGATAAGGTACTTGTTTTCTACCGCCTAGGAGCTTGAGCCTTAAGGCATGTTCGTTTTGATGAGATTTTTAGGATTTGAAGTATTTTGAGAAATTTTAGCTGATGTTGGAGTTGTATTGATGTTTGTGTAAAAGTTGTTGAGGTCTACAAAAAGTAATGATGATTTTTAAAGTTGTTGTTTGTATATTATTTTTATTAGGATGAGTGAAAAAGATAAAAGATAAAATAATATTTAAATTTATGTTTATTATAATTTAGATTTTTTTAATTTTGATACAAATATATAATATTTAAATTGATGGTTACTCATTTTTTATTACAATATAAATATTTGAAAGGTATTAAAAAAATAGAAGAAGAAAAGAAGAAGACGACAAAGAGTGATTGACGCCTACTGACAAGCTGCAGGGTATCGTAGGGGAAGGGGGAAAATGCGGCAGGATATTTAATGGTCGGATGAAATGACCATATCGCCCTCAACCAAAGCCTCAACGTTGGATAAAGTAGTTGGGGTATTTTGTCCATTCATATGTCTGAGTGGTTAATTCGCTGAACGTGTGAAGCCATGTGTTTTTTCAAATTTTGATTTTACCCTTTGGAATTTATGTCCTCAAAGCACAATTGGAGGGTATGTTGGTAATTTTACATAAACATATTCAGGGTAAAAATGGAAAATAATTAAATGCATCTTAAATTTTAACATGTTCGGTTTAAGTTGGTAGTAAGTTGAATGCGAATTTTAAAATATCTCATAAACGAACAAACCCTTAGTCTGATTCCAAAATACAGCTTCATTTCCTTAGGCTCGTCTCAAGCTTACCCAAACAGTACTAAAACCACTTTAACAACTCTGTAACTTCCAGAATTCTCCACTTCGTTTATCCTTTCTCTTTAAGTGTCTACTCTTTGTCAAACTTTCCAAGACAATGTTTTTTTACATAACACTTGACATTGAACAAAGCTAACACTATACATCAGGAACTAACAAAAGAAATCAAGAAAAAGCGTTCCAAATAAAGCTAGTACAAGAGCAACGAAACCACCACTATACATCACGAACTAACTGAAGCAATAGAAGAAAAAAGCTTTCCAAATAAGGCTAGTACAAGAGCAACGAAGCCACCACAACTTGTTCACTATGGATGTTCGTGACCCAATCAGTCTACCATCATTTGGTAATTAGAACAAATACTTCATCATATTTATTGATGATTTTAGCAAAAAAATGTCTATTTTATTAAAAATAATCGAAAGTATTTGAAACATTAAAAATTTCAAAGCACATGTATAAAAAAATGGCTATGAAATAAAGGCTTTACAATCTGATGGAGGTGGTGAATACACATCAAATGTCTTCAAAAAGATTTGTAAAGAAAATCAAAAGGTGGAGGAATGCTATTGATGAGTAAATTTAAGTCATAGAGAAGAATGAAACGTAGGAGATTGCTACACTTCCAAAAGGGCAAAAAGCAATTGGAGTCAAATGGGTGTACAAAGCAAAATAAAATTTGTGTTGCGAAGTGGAGAGATACAAGGCAAGACTATTTGCCAAAAAATATAGTCAAAGGCCTGAAATTGACTTTACTATATTGAGGTATTTGCACTCGTTGCTCTCTTGGAAACTATTCGATTGACTATTTCTTTGATTGCTCAAAATAGTTGGACAATCCATTAAATGGACATCAAGTTAACTTTCTTGAATGATTTTCTTTAAAATGAAGTCTATGTGCCACAACCTTTGAGTTTTTATATTGTGAAAGAGGCATGAAGAGAAAGTTTTGAAATTGAAGAAATCCTTAGATGGCTTAAAGCAAGCGTCGAGAGCATGAAATAGTAGAATTGACAAGTACTTCCAAAATAACAAACTTTTGAAGTATCCCTATGAACATGCTCTTTACACAAAGGTGAATCAATATATATATCGTATGTTTGTATGTGGATGACTTGATCTTTACATTAAATAATGCTACTATGTTTGAAGAATTCATGAAAGTAATAGGTCAAGAGTTTGAGATCATGGATATTGGTCTCATGTGTTATTACCTTGGCATCGAAGTAAAGTAAATGAGGATGACATTTTCATTTCTAAAGAATGTTATGCTAAAGATAATCTCAAGAAGTTCAAAATGGACTATTGCAAGTCGGTGAGCAAACCGGTAGATGTGTCATTGACTTTTCAAAGCATGGAAATGAAGAAAAAATAGAGCTAACATTTTTCGAAAGCCTTATTGTAAGTTTAAGATATTTACCTTGCATAAAGCCAAATATTCTTTTTGGGGTTAGACTTGTTAGTTGATACATGGGAAGCTTATATGTTTTCTCACTTTCAATTTATTTCTTGATTTTTTTTTTATTTTTTAAAATTTTATCTTAGAGAGACATTTTGGTCAATTCACACAACTTTCCATATGACTTAACAGTCAAATCAAACGGAAAGCGAGTATTGATTTTTTTTTAAAAAAAAGTTATGGGGCTTAGTAAGACATTTTGGAACTTAAAGGGGCTAATTGATTTGTGTCCAAAGATATAAAGCGTACTATAATGTTTCCTTGAGATTAAACTTTAAACCTTCTAGTTATTACAATTTTTATAATTTGCACCATAAACTACTAAAATTACACCTCAACATCTCAAAGGATTGTCCTTTTCATCAAGTGATATAATTGGACCTTTGAAATTATGTAGCAGGTTCATTGTTCATTGATTTTAATACAAATTTTAACATAGGGTGCAAAAAATAAATTTATTTATAGTTTAGAGAGACATGGATTAAGTTGTTAGTTTAGTGTGTAGATTTTAAAATGTGATAGTTGGACGATGCAACTTGTATTTTTTTTCTAGAGTTAAATACACTTTAACCGAAAATTTTAAGAGGGTGAAAAGTGTCTGCAATCAATAGTTGGTAGGTGTAATGTAACAAAAATAATAGATTTAGGTGCAAAGTGTAAAATCTCCATAAATAGAGGGTGCAAAATGTACTTAACCTTTTTTTTCTAATAATCTGAACTTTTCTACACTTCTTTGGGCATTAAAATAGATCAACTAGCCAATACAATACCAAATTAAATCAACCAATTAATAATAAGACATCAAACAACACATTCTCAAAATTTGACGCATGTACGTATTAGTGTTTCTAAGCTAGATTTGAACAATCACAATAAAGAAATATCTAATTAACCAAGCTACTGGAGAAATTTTTTTGACATTTTCCACCAATTGTAAGGAAATTTCAACTCAATGTTTAATTGTTCATATCTAAATAAGATTTTTTTTTTTTTTAAAAAGGAAAGGCTCCGCTGAAATTGCAGTCTTTTTACCTAATCATTTCAAACCTACAATATTTAACTTTTCAAATGAACTTTCGTAAAAGAAAATTTCAAATTTTCTCTACTTTTAATTGAAATGAAAAGAATAAAAAAATTATTATTTGTAATTCGGAGCACCGGGGAACCACACTAATTAACTTCGTACGTATTGTTTTCAAATCTCACTTTGTGTTTGCGTACTAAAATTTTAAGGAGGTTAAAATTTTAAAGTATTGAATTTGATGAAAAAGTGAAAAAAAAAGTGATTTTTAATATTTATTATAATAAAAAAATAATAATGTGATGGAAGATAACGACTATATTATAATTTTTTATTGTATTAACATTTTAAGAGGGATAAAAATTTTATTAACAAAATTAGCCTATCCCTAGGTCAGGTCAGGTCAGCTCCTTCTCTTTCCCCAAATCAGCCGAAACAAAGTAGCTTTGCTCCACAGATCAGCCGAAACAAGTTTTCCCTTGGTTTAGCCATTTGATGATAACGGCGGCAAACGAGAAGCATTCAAAAGTTAAGGAAAAGTAAATCGAAAAGGAAGCCCGAACTGAGGAGAAGCATTCTCCATCGTCCCAAATCGAAAAGGACTACTGCTTTTGTGGTCCCCTTAGAAATCTAAACTTGGCTATTCCGAGGCAATAAATTAAAGGCTTCATTTTAAGGAAGGCCAGGGATCTGGCGAAGGTCATGGCTACACAAGTTCGTCAGGAGCTCCAGTTAGATAACCGAACAGGTGGTAGCTAAGCTAAACGGAAGGTGGAGTTCACAGTTCCTTTATCAAACTCAATCAGCCAATAAATAAATTTTTTTTTAAAATCATGAATCAACTAATCACAGAAGGAATCAGTCAACAGAATAACATTGATGAGAGTTTAGGAGGTCTTTTCGGTTTGTGGTGTTAGAGCGTCTCTGGTGTTGGTGATGTTTTACTGTCGAAGGTCTCTTCGGCTGATTTGGGAAATTTCAGGCCGCTGTACAAGAAAAGGTTCATTGGCTGATTTGGGAAAGAGTGAGACGATGTGGTCGATGGGACAGAGAAGCTTAAGTTTGTGAAAACTTTTAAGTATACGAGTTTGTGAAAAATAAAGAAATTTTTTTTTAATAAATATTATAATAATAAAAAATTGTGTAATTAATTTTTTAATATTAATTTTAAATAATTAGTCACAATTATTAGAAGCACAAATATCCGCCAATTTTTTTAATTGGTTTGGCATGTACAATGTAAGAGGAAATACACTTATGCACCCCGTCTGCAAGGTGAATACGGGGAGCTGAGTTCAACATTTCAGTAAATGCAGTTAGGTTGTAGATAGATATTGAATGAAGGAACATAAATGAGAAAGGTATATATATGTTTGTTTGCCAAAATATTGAGGAATATTTTCAAAATTTTGGGAATTTTTACTTTATTAAGATTTATTGGGATTTGTGAAAAATGAAGTGTATAGGTGTAAAAGTTAAAAATTTTGAAATTTGTTTAGTTTGTTTGATTTGTTGAGACCCCAAATATTTGGGGTCTCAAACATGTTAACCACCAGAACGGAGAGAAAACAAAACAAATATTGGGGATGTTCGGTTAAGGTGTTTTGTGAGGATTTTTTGTGTTTTGAGAATTTTTATGTGATGTTAACTTTATTGGTATGCGTGTTGTAGTTATATTTATGTGGTTTGAAAAATGATGTTTGGTTGTAGAATCCTGAAGATTCAAAAAATCATGAGAATTCTTTGTAAACGAACAGACTCGTTATGTGCATTTTCTAGGAAAAAGCGATACCACGTGTATACGCGTTAGATTTTTTAGCCTTTTTTTAAGTCGCAAGTTTTTTTCAAGAATGCAGGTGGGACCAATGCCAACCCACCAAACCAAACACACGTGATACGTGGTTCATTCAAGGTTTGGCTACTTGAGAATCTTCGTCTGTTTTTTTTGTTGGCTTAATTATGCATAGATTCCTGTAGTATATTATTTTTATATTTTAATCCTTATAATATCGATTTCAATTGGATAGTCCTTAAAGTATGTTTTTTTTAGACAAATCGATCATTTCATCCATTTGCCTTTACCCATTTGACCGAATGATGCCCATGTGATTTATTGAGCAAGGGGATGTTTGTTTAGACGAGATTCTTAAAATTTGCATTCAACTTTCTACCAATTCAAACCAAACAAGTTGAAATTGAGGATGTTGTTAAGTATTTTCCAAATTTGTCCTGATCATACTTATGAAAAATTACCAACGTATCCCTCGGTAATACTTTGAAGACATAACACACAAAGCGGGATTTTAAAAAACACAGTCCCCACACATTCAGTGCATTAAATACTCGGATATGTGAACGGACAAAATACTCCAACTGATTTGTCAAAAGTTGATGCTTTGGTTGTGGGCAATATGATTATTTTATCAGACCATTTAATACCTGACGCCTTTATTCCTTTGCCCCTTGCACGAAAGACGCTTTGATGCATTTAATAGAATAGCAGCTTTTCAGTGTAGCTTCAGCCTATGTCTTATTCTTTTCTTTCCTTTTTTTTAACCGCATCAGTCACTCATTTGTCTTCTTCTTTTCTTATTTTTTTAAATGTAATCAATACTTTTCAAATATTTGTATCATAATAAAAAAATAAAAAGAAAATTCGAAATTATAATAAATATTATAAATAAATAATATTTTATTTTATTTTATTTTCTACACATCCCAATAAAAAGTACTCAAAATACAATAACCTTAAAAATCATCTAAAAATTGCACACAAAATATCAATACAACTCCGACATCACCTAAAAATTTAAAAAAAAAACTTAATATTCTAAAAATCTCGGCAAAACGAACATGCTCCAAGTTTTCTTTTTTTAGTTGACGTCGCTTGTTTGGATGACTGGGTAGGTGAGTTGCTGTCTAAGCGGCACGTTTAAAATAGTTGGTAGGAGGCAAATTTTGAATGCCACACAGGCTGCGATTGGTGCTGAGCTGGTGTTTAAAATAAAAAACATACCTCTAAATGCAAAAGTCTTATACTAGTACGGTAATTATGCTTCTTTTTTTGGTAAGCACGGGAGAATCTTCCACCAAAATTCCTTGCCCGCTGCACTATTTAACTATGTGTTATTAAATTTTTTTTCCTGGCGAGTTATTAATTAGTTAGTTAGTTATATCTTAAATTATTAAATTTGACACATTAGACTGTATTTAAAATGATTAATAAGTTTACACTTTATACCCCTCATAATTCAACTTGTGTCACATGTTTTATTTTCTTTTTTATTTTAAAATATAAGATATTCCCATAGTGTAAAGTGTAAATATATCGACAGTTGATGATATAACTTATATAAGTGAAATTTCGGTAGTTTGGAGTCTTAACATTAATTATGAATTATTAGAAGGGAGAAAGTGAAATATCTGTTTCTTTTAAGGTTCGAGGAAAGTTGGTATGGATATATCGGTCTCGTCTTACATTGCCTATGACATTGAATGGACTACAGATGGATGCTAGCCAGTTATTGCAGAAGAAAAGTGTGGAATAGCGTTGAAACACTGAAGAAAAGTCAAGACAAAAAAACAAAACAGAACAACCGATAATTACGGGTGAACCGATTAGAAAAAAAAAAAAGAAAAAAAAAAGAAAAAAAAAACAGGTGAACCACCCACAACACAAGTTCCTGGAACCAGTCTGCCTGTTTCTCTCATTTTGGGATACCTTCCCCGGGCCTCTCTCTCTCGCTCTCTCGCACGCCAGAGGCTATTCCTCCGCCTCTCCGGATCGTGTACGGAGTGGTGTTCCTGCCCTTCTCCTCCGCCTGCATCAAGTTCCTCCACCCAATCTTCTACTTCACCTCCTAAAAAGACCTCTCCAAACATGTCGGGAGCTAAACCGGGTTAGTTTTTTTTTTGCAGCTTTTACAGAACACGTACATATTATATATGTAATGGTGTGCTTCTATTTCACTGGTTTTTACTGGCGTATTCTTGGTGTGTCGGTCTTTCACGATTGTGCAATTTACTTTGTCTTTGAGACCGCTGGATCGGGGATTTTGGATGTTTGTATGAACTCTTTTAATTATCACTAATGGAAGGTATTTGTTCTGAAAAAAATATAGAAAAAAAGAAGCAGTTATGAAGCAGGAACGGATTCCCTCTAAGGAGGGATTTTCGAAGATGTGTTAAGGATGAGCTGGTTTCATCTAAAAAAAATCTAGCTGTCTTAATTAACTCATTTAATGAATAATATGACTTGCACCAGTATACTGATGAGTCTCAACTCATTAAATGACGTGGGTTAATTAATACACCTTCGGAAATCCTTCCTCCTAGAAGGAATCCTTACCTATTATGAAGCTGTCTCGGATGTAAAAGAGCAAACTGGTGCCCGGTTGGAGATAATATCCTGATATAATGATTATCAAATATCAAAGATATCAAGATTCAAGTTTTGAATGTAGAGATTTAAATTTAAGGGTAAATACACTTTGCACCTTCTAATTTTTGGAATCGTGGCACTTTGCACTCTGATCTATTATTTTTGTCACATTGCATCCACCAACTATTGATTTTAGACACTTTGCACCATCTATTAAAATTTTTTGGTCAATTTAGATGAAAATTTATTTTTTTCTTGAAAAATTACAATTTTACCCTTTATAAAATAGTCACTGAAAAAATATGGGGACAAAATTGTCATTTTGCACGTCAAAATATCATTTTCTATCTAAATTAAAATAAAATTTTAAGGGAGGGTGCAAAGTGTCTAAAATCAATAGTTGGTGGGTGCAATGTGACAAAAATAATAGATTAGGGTGCAAAGTGACAAGACCTCTATAGTTGGAGGATGCAAAGTGTATTTAAACCTAAATTTCAATATAGGAATATTTTCTAATCATGTTTTGAATTAGCCCTACAAATAGAAATCTTCAACTCGTAATATGAATGCACTCATAATACAAAATACAGTTGTCTAGGGCTTTCACAATGGATATAGGTCTTCTAGACCGAACCTTACTATTTCTCTCCCCTGTTTATTCTAACATTTTTTTTTGTGATAGCTTATCTAGTAACAGTCCTTCCATACTATAACTGATTCTCCTAATCTTTTGCACAAATGAAGGTATGGATGTCGGGGAGATCTTTCTGACGGCGTTCGTTCAAGTGTTGTTCGATAGGTTGGCGTCCCGTGAGTTTCTCAGCTTGGTATTCCGGGAGGGAATCCGCAAAAAGCTAGAAAAGTGGAGGCAAACATTCTCTGCCATTCAGTTGGTCCTCCATGACGCGGAGGAGAAGCAAATTACGGACATGGCTGTGAAAATCTGGCTTGATGATCTCAGAGATCTAGCTTACGATCTGGAGGACTTACTTGACGACTTTTCCATTGAAGTCTTGCAGCGCAAGTTTAAGGCAGAGAATCAGGCTAGCGCAAGTAAGGTGAGAAGCTTGATACCTGCTCGTTTGAGTGGTTTTAGTCTCCATGCTATGAAGTATGACCTTAGGATGGACTCCAAGATAAACAGTATTACTGACCGGCTAAAACAGATTTGTGAAAGAAAAGACAGATTTGGGTTGAAAGACGGTGAATTGTGTAGAATGACATGGCGAAGGCCATCTAGCACATGTGTGCCATATGGACCTGCCATTGGAAGGGATAGAGATAGAGAGAAGATACTTGAACTCCTTCGAAGGAAAGAACCAACCGATGTCAATTTTCATGTAGTTTCTATAGCTGGCATGGCGGGGGTGGGAAAAACGACACTTGCTCGGCTTGTGTTCAATGATTATTCAGTTGAACATTTCGATCTAAAAGCCTGGGTCTGTGTGTCTGATGACTTCGATGTTTCTAGAATAACCAAAGCGATTCTTGAATCAATCACTTCTCACCCTTGTAATCTGAAGGAATTAAACGATGTTCAGGTAAAGCTGGCATATGAATTAGAGGGCAAAAAGTTCTTATTTGTTTTAGACGATCTCTGGAATGAGAATTATGGACTGTGGGAAGCACTGCAACCCCCATTCAGGGCTGGAGCAGTGGGGAGTAAAATACTCGTAACAACACGCAATATGAACGTTGGAAAGATGATGGGAGCAGCTGAGTCTCACAATCTGGAGTTCATATCAGAAGAATATTGTTGGGAAATATTTACGCAGCATGCCTTGATGAATGGAAGTAGTGATACATCTGCTGATTTGGGAATAATTCGTAAGAAAATCGTTGAAAGGTGCAGTGGTTTGCCTTTGACAGCAAGGGCTCTTGGCGCCGTTCTACGAGGTAAAGGGCTAGATGAATGTGAAGATATACTGAGCAGTAACATGTGGAGTTCACCAGGCAAGGAAACTGACATTTTGCCCGTGTTAAGATTGAGCTACCACCATCTTCCTCATCATCTGAAAAGGTGCTTTGCATATTGTTCAGTATTCCCAAAGGATTATGAGTTTGGGGAGAAGCAGTTGGTCCTGTTGTGGATGGCGGAAGGTCTGATACATCAAGGAGAAAGGAGCAGATCGATGGAAGATCATGGGGCAGAGTATTTTAGTGATCTACTGTCAAGATCACTTTTCCAGGAATCAAGCAGTGATAAATCAAAATTCGTGATGCATGATCTCACAAGTGACCTGTCTCAGTGGGTCGCAGGAACAGCCTATTTTAGGTTGGGATCTAACTTGGAGCATGAGGAGCGGTGGGAAATTTCAAAAAAAGCTCGTTATTTATCTTATGTTGTTAGCAGATACGATGGCAAGGAGAAGTTTGAGACAATATCCGACTTTGAGCATCTGCGGACCTTCCTACCACTAATGCCACGACATCTTGGGTACTGTTACATGTCTTATTACATAATTTTCCATTTGTTGCCTAAATTACGAAGCCTGCGGGTGCTTTCTCTGAGTGGGTACCGAATAACTGATCTACCAAGTTCTATGGGTGATCTCAAGCATCTACGATATCTTGACCTTTCTTGCACGCACCTCAGAAGCTTGCCCGATTCAATATGTTCTCTCTACAATTTGCAAACATTATTATTAAACGATTGTCCTTTTCTGAAGAGTTTGCCTGCAGAATTGAGTTACCTCATCAACCTGCGTCATTTGAATATTTCTGGATCGAAATTATTGGAAGGAATGCCTTCAGGAATAGGTTGTTTGAGTAGTCTCCAAACAATGAGCGATTTCGTTGTGGGCAAAGGTACTTTCTCCGGAATCGGAGAGCTAGGGCCCTTATTACATCTTCAAGGAACACTCTGCATTTCAAAGTTAGAGAATGTGCTTGAAGCCCAAGAAGCAAGAGACGCTAACTTAACTAACAAGCAAGGGCTTCTTGAACTTGTGATGGAATGGAGTTCCGGTTTTGCTGAAGCTCAAGATGGGAAAATCCAGCTGGAAGTGCTTAAGATGCTAAAGCCTAATGCGAAGTTGACAAGGCATACCATTAAGTGCTATGGTGGAGACGAATTTCCGACTTGGGTAGGGGATCCTTCATTTTCCAATTTAGTGCTTCTAAGAATCGAAGATTGTGTAAATTGTACTTTATTGCCACCTGTTGGGCAACTTCCCTTTCTTAAAGATCTTCTCATCAAAGGAATGGCTAGGGTGGAAAGTATTGGCCCTGAGTTTTATTGCAGAAGTAGCTCGAGACCTTTTCAATCCCTGGAGACTCTACGTTTTGAGAATATGCCGACATGGGAAGACTGGATTCCTCCACGGGGCGATCAATTTGCTAGTCTGCGTGAGCTTTCAATCATAAGATGCCCCCAACTTGTGGGGCAATTGCCAAACCATCTTCCAAATGTAAGAAAGGTTGTGATTCAGGGATGTGGGAACCTGATGGTTTCAGTTATGAACTGCCCAGGACTCAGCACGTTGGTGGTTGAGGGATGCAAAATAATGGACTGTGGAAATCCAGTTGACTTCGGCTCACCAAACTCGATCGTTCTTTCCAAAATTTCAGAGTTCAGTTTCGAAACAGCAAGGTTAATGCGCGGTCTGAGGAAAGTGGAATATTTGAAGATTGTTGGTTGTCATGAGCTCACAACTTTGTGGGAGAAGATACCACTGGGGCTGCAGAGTTTCAGATTCCTGAGAGAGCTGTATATTGAAGACTGCCATACACTAGTTTCCTTCCCACAGTCTGGTTTTGCCTCTATGTTGAAAGTAATTCATATACGAAACTGCAATAGTCTGAAGTCATTACTTCCCAGGGGAATGATGCTCAGTAGCAATGATACATGTCTAGAGCAATTGTTTGTCGCTCGTTGTGATGCTATGAAGTGCTTTGCGACAGGACAACTTCCACTGACACTAAAACGGCTCGAGGTCTCTCATTGTAAGAATCTGCAGTGTTTGCTAGAGGGAGAGGGTCCTTCAGTGATACCTCATGAGGACAACTGCAGCAGAACAACTCTTCTTCAGCACTTGGACATCAAATCGTGTCCATCTCTCAAGTCCTTATCTTCAAGCGGCGAGTTACCTAACACTCTTACGCACCTCCTTATTAGGGAATGCTCTGAGCTGGTACGCATATCATCAAGCGGCAATTTGCCTGCAGCACTGAAACATCTCGAGATTCATTCTAGTCCAATGCTGGAGTTGATAGCAGAGTGGTTGCACCATAACACATCTCTTGAATGCGTGAAGATTTTTAATTGCCGCAGCCTGAAATCCTTACCACAGGGCCTACACAAGCTCGGCCAACTTCGTCAGATTCAAATGTATAGGTGTCCAAATATTTCCTCCTTCCCAGAAGAAGGGTTGCCCACGGACCTGAGAGTTCTTCGCCTTTACAATTGCAAGAAGCTCATGGCCTTGCCTAACTGCCTGAACAGTCTCACTTCTCTTCGAGAACTGGAAATAAGATGTTGCCCGGAAATTCAGTCCTTTTCGGAAGGGGGTTTACCCACCAACCTGAAAACACTAGTGTTGGAGGACCTGAAGATCTATAAGCCAATGTTTGAGTTGGGGTTGCAACGACTTACCTCTCTGGTCAAACTCTCCATTCAGGGTGGATATCCAGATCTTGTCTCTTTTCCGGTGGACAAGAAGAATGGGACGATGATGCTTCCAAACTCTCTCTCAATTCTCTCCATTGGGCATTTTCCAAACCTGGAATCCCTGTCCTCCAAGGGCTTTGAGAGCCTCACATCTCTGAACCAACTAAAGCTCTCTTGTTGCCCTAAGATCATATCGCTCCCAAAGGAGGGCCTGCCTCCCTCACTTCTGCAACTCGATATCATTGGTTGTCCTTTGCTTAGTGAACGGTGCAAGAAAGATGGACAAGAGTTGTGGTCCAAGATAGCCCATATACCTTGCGTTGTAGTTGACAACAGATTCATGCACGACACACAACACAATTAGTGTTTTTCTGATTTTTTTTTTCTAGCAGAGTTTTCATCGATTCCTTTTATTCACATCTATGTAAGTCTTGTTTTGGCACTCCAAAGTCATACTTTAATACCCTACATATCGTATTCCTAAAATTAGCGGTGGTTGTAATTCATATGTCGCATCCACGTTCGAAGATTGTTCTTTTCTGTATCAATATGATGGGTTTCAAACGGCAGTTCCTTGTGTTAGATGACTGCAGTCATGAAGACCTTGACTACTGTTAGTGCATTTTGTATTAGCATAATTCCGTGTCAAATATGTCTTGATTGAGTTGTATATTTGGTCCTCACATTTGTTCAAGAGTTAGAGTTGTTAGTCTGTTCAAAGTCTTCATCACGTTCAACCAGCGTTTAACAAGTGCTCGAGCAGCCTTGGAAAAATTCATACAGAGTCATCGCGCTCGATCCGCGTTTAACCAGCGCTCGAGCGACCATTGAAAAAATGCAGACATAGTCACAACGTTAGACGAGCGTTTGACAGACAACACATAGCGTTTGACCAGCGCTCGACCCACGCTCGAGCGGCTTCCGGCGAATTTCAAAAATCCCTGAATTTTTGGAATTTCCTTTTGAAATGTTAGGAAACCCTACTAGGTTTCGTGGGAGGTCGTCCTAAAGGTTATTGAGACTTCCATTGAGCATGTTAGTACCTCATTCCTAGAGAGAAAAACCCAAGAAGATTTGTGCTTCAAGATTGACAAGTTTTTCTCTTTTCTTCGATAAAATATCTTTGTAACCTTCATGGTGTTGAAGGCGTGCTGAAGAACAAGAGTGTTCGGTGAAGAATCCATAAGAAGATCCTCAAAGTTTTGAGGGGAATGCAAGAAGCGAGTCTAAATAGGGAGGCTTAGATTATTACATCAGGGTTGTCAGAGTCAAGCAACATGGGTTGCCCGTGTCTGAATCACTATTTGTAAGGTTTTCTTCTTAGTGGATTCTAAGTGGCTGCTAGCCCAAAGTGATTTTTCCTTTGAATGGTGTTCAAAGGTTTTCCACTTCGTCACAAAATTCTTGTCTATTTGTGTGATTGGAGTTTATTTAATTTTTCACTGCCTATTTGTTGACTGAGTTGATTATTATGCATATCTAGACTAAACAATTTTGAACATGTTTTAAAATTGTTATTGATTTGTCAATTAGAGGGAAAACACATATTCACACCAAATGTTGTTAGTGTCTAAACTAGATTTTTCAACTACAATATCGTGGAAAACTATTGCCGGCAAAAATATAGGTGTTGAGAGAATGCAAAATTGCTCACCAGGCTTCTTGTGCATTATTATATCAATGCCAGGGAACGTAAACTACTTTTTCTTGCACTGTACTTTTGTCTCTACTAGCTTGAACATGCCTGGGGCTAACAGATTTTGTAGCTGGAAAGAAATATTAGTGTACTCATCAAGTCTGCCCTTCATTTAACCTCAGAGTCAGGGATATCATCTAGTTCTTGCACTACTTGGACCGTTTTATTCAACTCTTGAGATTTAATATAATATATAGGCCTCTTGCAAAAGTCCTTCGTAGATTTAGAAACTGGCGTCTTAGAAGCCAAAAGCACTGGAAATTATTATCATCTTTTCCTTTGATCAATTCTCAATTAGAAGTTAGAACAAACTCTGAGATATATATTTCGTACTACTTTGAGACGAGAAAGACGTCTGCGATGCGAGAGAGGAACTTGAATATTCATTCAAAAATCATGGGTTAAGAATCAGAACTGAGTTGGACCTTTTTCTTGCTGCATGGAAATATCATATCGATCATTACTGGTGGATCTAAGTGCTATTTGGAGCATGTGCCATTAGGTATTCCTGGATGTAAACGTTGCAAGTTACGCACACGGAATTGGTTCACAAAGAAGAGACGTGGAAGCAAGTGAAAGAGAAACGCATGCTGGATAAAGGTCCTCCAAGGCCATAAAAAAGCAATCAAATTCAAGTAGCACTGGTCACGTAACAACCTCTGTTAAGAGCAGGAGGCAAAAACAGAGCTAAAAAAACAAAAGCCTAATTCAACTGGATACCCACAGTACTGTAAATTAATCTGTGCGCGTCCAAATTCTTGTTGTTTTCTTTTTTTGTAACTTTCTGCTTTGATGCGACTTCACACAAGAATCGTGTTAATTCTCTTAACCAATTGCAAAATTAAATACCCACTTGTGTAAGCTCTGATTCTACAGAGAACGTCTCCTATAACCAATGAACTCTTCAATCAAGCTAAGCATGTCATTTTAATATGCCTGACATGTATTTTTTTTTCTTCAGTAATTAGACGCTTTACTGCTGTATGCATCTGTCCCCCAAAGGATAGGGATATTATCTTTGCCAAAGGTTCAACTGCTATTGACCTAAAAGATTGATATAGATTGCCGCATTTCGAGTTACAGGTAACCCATTTAAACTTAATATGCAGAAAAACGCAATTTTGTCTTCTTCTTTTTCTGCTGTTTTTTTTTTTTTTTTTCCTTTCTTAATAAGGGTAGAAATTCAAAGATTCAATGCACTAAAAAAATAAAAATAGTATTAAAAATAAAGTATAACATATTAAATTTGATCGAATATTTATTTTAGAATCTAGATTTTAGATAAATATTTTACATCTATTGTGAAGTTATGATGAATAATTAAAAAATACCAAAATTAATTCTGGTTTTTTTTTTAAAAAAAATAGAACTTAAAATAAATAACATATGGAATTCGTTTGAATGTTTATTTTAAAATCTATATTTTAAATGAATATTTTACATCTATTGTTAATTTATTAAGAATAACTAAAAAAATTGAAATTTCCGGTTCTTTTTTTTAAATAGGACTTAAATAAAGTATAACATATAAAATTTGCTTCAATATTTTTTTTAGAATCTAGATTTTGTATGACTGTTTACATTTATTGTTAATATATGATAAATAACAAAAACAATCTTCCAAAAAAACATTTTTAGCTCATTAGGGGCCCAACAAAATATGTCTAAAAAGTTCACATGCTGAACCGAAATTTCAGGTTATGATTTCGAAAATTCAGGTTCCGTTCTAGTTCTATTCCGGTACAATATCGGAACGGAACCGGAACAAAAAAAAATTGTATTAAGGTGAATACTAGAGTGGAACTGGAATTGGTCATTCTGATTTCATCCGCTCCAGTATCCACCCTTACATTTATCTTGTTGGAATTGCATGAGAATTATCTAGAACCTCTCACAAGTCCTATATATATCTTAGCATACCTCTTAAGTCATTTATTCCATCATATCCCACCTAAACCCACCAAAGAGAGAGTGTTCCTAGTTTTGTCTCCAACAAAATAGTTTGTAAGCGTGGTCATATCTAAGTTGAATTATCTCATTTTTCAAATAATAAGAAGTGTGTTTATTCTTTTAGCTTGATCTCTTCTATTTTTGTTGTGAGTCCTTGGGCTAGTGTGACTTTGTAACACTATTTGAGAATTGATTGCTCGAGTGGATTTAGGCATAATATTTCTCTACAAACTTGCTTCATTGGAAAACCATAAACCCACTGAAATATCAACTAGATTATTGCTTCTTGCACCGGACGGACAACAGATTTTATATAGAAACTCAATAGGATCGGAGGTTTTACTGGCAACATCCAAGAGGAGTTGTCATGCTCTTTATGCCATAACGCGCCTGCGACTCTTGAAAACTAATTTTTTGGTTGTCCGATTGCTTGCATGGCTTGGATGAAATCCCCTTGGACGCTGAATATCCAAGAATACCGTCTTGCAACATTGGTGAGTGGATTCATCTGATTCTTCACGCGGGTTCTCATCTCCATCTTCCTCTTCGGGAGCACCATCACTTCATTCTATTTGCTACCATCCTTTTCGATTCCTTATGGTATTCCAGGAACCAAGCAGTGCACCATGGCACCCAACCAAATCCAACTGCTATCATTGCAAAAGTTTGTTCTTTGTTCGTTGAGCACAAGTTGGCTTGTAACGATATTTTGAGGCCTGACCCATCCCCTTCTTGTTCGCTTGCAGCCGCAGTTTGTAGAGATGCGGAAGGACATTTGCTCTTTGCTTGGACAAAGAGCCTACCTCCCATCTGTCCTCTTCTGGGCGAGGTTAGAGCGGCATTATTTGCTGTTTAGGAGGCGTCTTTTTTACAACAGGAAAGCATGATCTTTGAAGGTGATTCTAAGACTGTGGTGGATCCGTTCGATTATTGCAGATATTTTGAACCTGAGTTGTAGTCACAGATTTTGGTCTTTTAACCATGTAAAGCGTCATGCTAATTCGGTTGCCCATCAACTTGCTAGTTGGACTTTACCCGAAAATCTTGTTGGGACTATCCCTTCCTCTGTTGTTCCGGTTTCTGTTCTCACCTGTGACAACCCGAGGACTCCTCCTTGAGTTGTTTTGGTGTCCAATAAAGTTTAGGCTTAAATGCACCCCATGCCCCTGGGGTATGCCGAAAGAGCAAATATGCCCCTAAGGTATGCAAAGTCATTTTCATACCCCTGAGGTATACTTTCAGAAGCAAATATGCCCCTCCGTTATGTGTCGTTTGAAGCCCTAACGGTAAATGCTGACGTGTCAAAATTAGACACGTCAGCACCAATCACAACTCGACACTTGGCATTTTCGAAATTTAAAAAAAAAACAGAACTGAAAGAGGGGGAGAACCCCCGAGCGGCGAAGGGAGCTGGGCTCCCTTCGCCGCCGCGAGGGGTGGCCGGCAGGGGCCACCCCGGCGACGGGGGAGCCCAGATCTGGGCTCCCCGCGTCGCCCGAGGCGGCCGCGCGCCGCGAGGGGTGGCCTCGAGCCACCCCCGCGTCTCCCCTGCTCAGCGGTGGCGTGCGGCCACCGCGGGCGACGCGGGGAGCCCAGATCTGGGCTCCCCCGTCGCCGGGGTGGCCCCTGCCGGCCACCCCTCACGGCGGCGAAGGGAGCCCAGCTCCCTTCGCCGCTCGAGGGTTCTCCCCCTCTTTCAGTTCTGTTTTTTTTTAAAAAAATTTCGAAAATGCCAGGTGTCGAGTTGTGATTGGTGCTGACGTGTCTAATTTTGACACGTCAGCATTTACCGTTAGGGCTTCAAACGGCACATAACGGAGGGGCATATTTGCTTCTGAAAGTATACCTCAGAGGTATGAAAATGACTTTGCATACCTCAGGGGCATATTTGCTCTTTCAGCATACTCCAGGGGCATGGGGTGCGTTTAAGCCTAAAGTTTATTTATAAAAAAAAAAAATCACGATTCGTGATGCACTAACTCAGTGGGTTGCTGGAAAAAAGCTGCTTTAGGTTGGGAACTAAGTTGGAGCAGGAGGGATGCAAAATTTCAGGAAAAGCTCGCCATTTATCACATGTTTTAAGCAGATATGATGGCAAAGAGAAGTTTGAGACGATATCTGACTTTGAGCATCTGCGGACCTTCCTACCCCTAATGCCACGATATCTAGGGTACTGTTACTTGTCTTATTACATAATTTATCTTTGTGGGTACCGCATAACTGATCTACCAAGCTCTGTTGGTGATCTAAAGCATTTAAGATACCTTGACCTTTCTCGAACGCAACTCAAAAGCTTGCCCGATTCAATAAGTTTTCTCTACTATTTGCAAACATTATTATTACGAGATTGTCATTTTCTGAAGAGCTTGCCTGCAGAATTTTGTTACCTTATCAACCTCCGTCATTTGAATATTTCTGGATCAAAATTATTGGAAGGAATGCCTTCAGGAATAGGTTGTTTGAGTAGTCTCAAAACAATGAGCGATTTCGTTGTGGGCAAAGGCAGTTTCTCCGGAATTGGAGAGCTAGGGCCCTTAGTTCATCTTCGAGGAGCACTCTGCATTTCAAAGTTGGAGAATGTGTTTGGAGCTCAATATGGAAGAGACGCTAATTTAACTAATAAGCAAGGGCTTCGTGAGCTTGTACTGGAGTGGGGTTCCAATTTTGCTGAATCTCAAGATGGACAAATCCAGCTGGAAGTGCTTAACATGATAAAGCCTAATGCGAAGTTGACAAGGCTTACCATTAAGTGCTTTGGTGGAAACGAATTTCCAACTTGGATAGGGGATCCTTCATTTTCCAATTTAGTGCTCCTAAGAATTGAAGATTGTGTAGAGTGTACTTTCTTGCCACCTGTTGGGCAACTGCCCCTTCTCAAAGATCTTCTCATTAAAGGAATGGCTAGGGTGAAAAGTATTGGCCCTGAGTTTTATGGTGGAAGTAGCTCGAGACCTTTTCAATCCGTGGAGACTACGTTTTGAGAATATGTCGAAATGGGAGAACTGGATTCCTCTTGGGGGCGATGGATTTGCTAGTTTAAACGACCTTTCAGTCATAAGATGCCCCCAACTCGTGGGGCAATTGCCAAACCATCTACCAAAGGCGACATAGGTTGTGATTCACGGATGTGGGAAGCTGGAGGTTTCAGTTTTGAACGGCCCAAGGCTGTGCATGTTAATAATTGAGGGATGCAAAAGATTGGAGTGGGGAAGTCCAGTTGACTTCGGTTTACCAAACTCAATTATTCTTTCCAAAATTTCTGACTTCAGTTTCGTAACAGCAAAGTTAATGCGTGGCCTGAGCAAAGTTATTACAGCATATACTTACCTTAGTTACCCTTCAACGACTCCTTTATCCTTGTATCGCTGATTGTTTCCTTGCTTATTTTCCTTTCCTTTGTACACAGATTCTTCGATGTAATATATATACATGTATACGTAAATCAATAACATATAGCAATTTCCACAATTCTCAACTTGTCTTCACAATTCTCAATATGGTGTCTTAGTGATTTTTTTCTGTCCCCATGTCTAGCTCCGAATTTGATTTGGAGGTCTCTCCTCCCACTCCATCCAAATCTCAAATGGACGCTTCTCCATTTTTTCTTCATTCCTCTAACTACCCTAGCGCCATCTTGGTCTCCACCCTCCTCAATGGTGACAATTATCTCCGCTGGCAGAGAGCCATGAAAATTGCTCTCAATGCCAAGCACAAACTTGGTTTCGTGGATGGTCCCCTCCCCAAACCCACCACCTCTTCTGCCGCCATCCAACTATGGGAACGCTGTAACGATATGGTTTTGTCATGGATTCTTAATTCCATTGACAGATCCATATCTGACATCCTCATTTATCATGGATAACCCACGAGATGTTTAGCTCGATCTCCAGGATCAATTTTCTCAATCCAACAACCCCTGAATTTTTCAATTGAAATATGACATCTCTTTACTCACCCAAGATATCTGATCTCTCTCTACGTATTTCACCCTCCTCAAAGGATTTTGGGATGAACTCTCTATCCTCCAGCCCGTCCCTCCCTGGACTTGAGGCACTCTCAAAACCACCCAAACTCTCAATGATACCGAACATACCTTTCAATTTCTTGTTGGCCTCCACGATTCCTACGCTTCCATTCGGAGTCAAATTTTGGCCATGGATCTGTTGCCTCCCTTATCGAAAATTTATTCGATTCTGCATCAAGAGGAACGGTAGCGCCTGCTGCACCTCCCCAGTCCCTAGCCCGACGCCACTGCCATGGTTGTCCACCGGAGCTCCTCCCATCCCTCAGACACACGCGACCGCGACAAAGGACGTCCGAAGTGTAGTTATTGCCACCCTGATGGCCACTGGAGGGAACAGTGCTACCAACTGCACCGTTCCCCCCAGGCCATCGGAATGCACCTTCCCGACCTCCTCCAGGTTCTTCCATTGGCTCCCATGGCCATTCATCATCAACACACCTCAGTTCAACGCCTGAAAAATTTTCTCGCACACACGACACAGACACAATATCGCAGGGGGCTTCCACCATTTCGGTTGACCTAGTCCACCAACTAATGGACTTGGTTATTTCCAAACATGCCCCTCCTGCCACCTTAGCCTCTCCTTCGACTAATCTTGTTGGCCAGCATCTATTGGAGTTGCTAAATTCCCATTCTACCCCTTCTGTGTCATCCATCTCTCCTTCAGTCAATTTTGCTGGTAATATTGCGTCCTGTAACTCGGCTTTATTTTTATCCAATGTTGAATGTGTTATTGATTCTGGGGCTTTTGATCATATGTTTCTCAATTATCTTATCTCACTAATATTACTTCTCTTGCCAGTTCTTGTCCGATTAAATTGCCTACAAGTGAAATTGTTTCTATTACCCAATCTGGGACTGTCCATTTAATTCTTCACAATGTTTTTTTGTTCCCCAATTTAAATTCAATTTATTGTCCATTAGTAAACTTACTACTGATCTCAATTGCGTTGCGATTTTTTCCTCACATCTTTGTCTTTTTCAGGACCATGTCACGAAGAGGCTGATTGGAACGGGTGAAGCTTGTGATGGCCTCTACTACTGCAAATTTCCATTCATCTCCGCTCTTCATTCCACTTGCGTGCCCTCTCCTCATTTATGGCACTGCCGTCTTGGTCATCCCTCTATGCAATGTCTCCCTAAGATTCTATCCCGCCCCCCTCACTCACCCTCGTCGCACCCCCTTCCCCTTCCATATCTTCGTGACTACCTCTGTTCGACCCTACCTTCGTCCATCTCTACTTCTCCCTCCTCTCAACCTCCCTTAGGTACGGCTCATTGTCTCTCTTCTCATTTATCTTATCATCATTTTAACACTAGTCATTTAGGTTTTCTTTCTTCCTTAGCTCAACAACCTAATCCTACCTCTTATTCGACTGCTATCCTCCATGCTCGCTGGCGTGATGCTATGGCCGCTGAAATTCACGCTCTTGAAGCCAATCAGACTTGGTCTTTACAGCCTCTTCCCCATTGCAAACGCCTCATTGGCTGTAAGTGGGTCTTCAAAACTAAGCTTCCAGCTGATGGTTCCATCGAGAGCCACAAAGCTCGTTTAGTTGTTAAGGGGTATACTCAGGTCGAAGGCCTTGATTATCATGATACTTTTGCTCCTATTGCTAAACTTGTCACTGTTAGATGTGTTCTTGCAGTTGCTGTAGCCAAACATTGGACGCTCCATCAATTAGACGTTCACAATGCCTTCCTCCACGGCGATCTCGATGAGAAGTATACATGACCCCCTCCTAGTTATTGCAGTACGGGGGAGTCTCGTGTTTGTCGTTTGCAAAAATCTCTATATGGCCTCTTGCAATTGGTTTTCCAAACTCTCTTTTGTCCTTCTGGCTGCTGGTTTCCACGAGTCACAGGCTGATCATTCTCTCTTCACTCATTCTATAGTCTCCTTTTTTACTCTTATTCTCATATATGTTGACTACATTCTTTTGGCAGGTAATGACCTCTCTCACATTCAACATCTCAAGGACCTCCTCGGGCAACACTTCTGCATCAAAGATCTTGGCACGCTGAAATATTTCTTGGGCTTGGAAATTGCCCACTCTCCCTCCGGCATCTTCCTCAACCAACGGAAATATGCCCTCGATATCCTCACCAACAGTTGTCCCCTTGGCACCCGCCCCGCTCACACTCCCATGGAACAAAATCTCAAACTCACGGACGACGTCGGTGACCTCTTGCCGGACCCCAGTCTCTATCGTTGTCTCTTTGGCCACCTCATCTATCTCACCATCACTCGTCCGAATATTGTATTCGCCGTCAACATTCTTAGTCAATTCATGCACGCTCCTCGGCAACCGCATTATGACGCTGCTCTACGCATCTTACGTTACCTCAAAGCTACTCCAGGACAAGACCTTTTTTATCCCACTACCAACTCTTTGCAAGTCTCTGCATATTCCGACTCTGATTGGGCCAACTGCCCCACTACTCGTCGTTCCACCAACGGTTTCTTTATTCAGCTCGGCACTAGTCCCATCTCCTAAGCACTAAGAAACAACCCACTGTCTCTCGCTCTTCCGCTGAAGCCGAATACCGTGCCATGAGATCCACCATCTGTGAACTTACTTGGCTTCGCTCCTTGCTCCAGGACCTCTCTATTCCCCATTCTCAGCCCATGCATCTCTATTGCGACAACCAGGCTGCCCTCCACATTGCAAAAAATTTCGTTTTTCACGAGCGTACCAAACATATTGAGATTGACTGCCACATTGTTCGTGAAAAACTTAAGACTGGCCTTCTCTCCCTCGCTCACGTCCCTACTTCCATCCAACTTGCCGATATCTTCACCAAACCCTTGGGTCGTGACCTATTTGACAGTTTATCTAGCAAGTTAGGCATTTCGAACCTTCATGCGCCAACTTGAGGGAGAGTATTACATCATATACTTATCTTAGTTACCCTTCAAGGACTCCTTTACAATTTATTGCTTTCCTTGTATCGCTGATTATTTCCTTACTTATTTTCCTTTCCTTTGTACATTGATTCTTCAATGTAATATATATGCATGTATACGTAAATCAATAACATATAGCAATTTCCACAATTCTCAACTTGTCTTCACAATTCTCAATAGTTGTCAAGAGCTCACAAACGTGTGGGAGACCTGCGAAGAACTCTCAGCGTAGGCAACCCTTCTTCTGGGAAGTAAGAAATATTTGGACACCTATATATTTGAATCTGACGAAGTTGGCTGACCTGCGTAGGCCCTGTGGTAAGAACTTCAGGCTGTAGCAATTCAAAATCTTCATGCATTCAATAGATGTGTTATGGTGCAACCATTCTGGTATTGACTCCAACATTGAACAAGACTGAATCTCGAGATATTTAAGTTCTGTTGGCAAATTGCCTCTTGATGATAAGCGTACAAGCTCTGAGCATTCCCTAATAAGGCGGTGCGTAAGCGAGGCAAGTAACTCACTGCTTGAAGATAAGGACTTGAGAGATGGACACGATTTGATATCCAAGTGCTGAAGAAGAGTTGTTCTACTGCAGTTGTCCTCATGAGGCATCACTGAAGAAGGACCCTCTCCCTCGTCTAGCAAACACTGCAGATTCTTACAATGAGAGACCTCGAGCCGTTTAAGAGTTTGTGGTATTTGTCCTGTCGCAAAGCACTTCATAGAATCACAACGAGCGACAAACAATTGCTCAAGACATGTACCGTTGCTACTGAGCATCATTCCCCCGGGTAGTAATGACTTCAAACGACTGCAGTTTCTTATTTGAATTACTTTCAACATAGAGGCAAAACCAGACAGTGGGAAGGAAACTACTGGTGGGCAGTCTTCAATATACAACTCTCTCATGAATGTAATATATATACATGTATACGTAAATCAATAACATATAGCAATTTCCACAATTCTCAACTTGTCTTCACAATTCTCAATAGTTGTCAAGAGCTCACAAACGTGTGGGAGACCTGCGTAGGCCGTCAACACTTGGCAATATAGCACCTGAGCAAGATTGTCCCTTGTCCATAAGGTATTAAGCTACCATGGATATACTAGGACACTGGGATAAAAATGCACATATGGATACTTATAAAAAGTCATTAGAAACTCGAGATTTGTCATTTTTCAATATACAAACCGCTACCCAATTTGAACAAGATCTACAGGGAAAGGGAAACAACTACGAGAGGCAAGAGGCCTCAGAGCTTGTATAATTACAGAAGCTACCTGACAGTGCAAAACCACTGAACAGAATATACAAACTATAAGATTTGTAATATTTTATATCTGTGTGTGTGGTAATTAAGGAAAAGAGATGTAAAAAAGAGAAGAAATAAAAAACAGAAAATAAAAAGAGAGAATCTAATGACTGCCTTCTACTTTACAGTTTACACCCATCTTTTGGGAGGCTTGAGTGAAGAAGTGCTGCCAGTTCTTTGAAGATCTGAAAGGAGCAAGTTTTGGTTAATGTTAATTGCTTAGCAAGGAAAACACGAAAAGATACATTTAGAGTAATAGCAATTAAGCTGCAACTCTACGTACTCGACGACACCTTTAGGGAGTCCTTGGTCACTGACACTGTAGTTGATGCAATTCGCCCTGATTTTTGTGTGGCTCGGGGAATTTTAAGTTTAGGCCTACATAAAATAGTTATAGGATTAACATAAACATAGAATATCATATCATTTCATTATACTCTCAAAACTAAGGTTCAGTTCAGCATTCATCGCGAATTATTCCCATGTATATTTGGCGCAGGCACGTGTGTACCGGGGTTATGAACCCTGTCACATCATTAACCCCACTTTGACATCACTGAGATGATATCGTCTCCAAAACAGGCAGTATGACTTTCAGAATGTAATTTCAGTAACACTGGTTTACTGAATTAATAGCCTTCTGAATGAAAAAAAAAAAAGTGAACTTTTTTGATCAATTGGACCAGGAGCTAGATGTTTTAAGAACAACAGTGACTCGATGATTCACGACGGACAAAAATAAAAAAGCATGCATGAAATGCCCTTCTAATGAACAAAGGAATACCTAATAAAGAGCAAAAAATGGAATGATCTCTGACACATTTTCCATATTGGGAGATGTTTCTGTTACCTATTATCTGTCTTGTTTTAAGTACTATAAGAACCAAAAAGTCTTGTTATCTCAATTGATTTCTGTCTAGAGTTATCAAAGATCAATTTACGAGTAGTGTTAGTTCCATGAGGGTAGCTGCCTATACGAAACAAAACTTTCCTGAAAAAGCTCATCCTATATTTTACAAGTGGATAAAATGAAGCAACGGTTTATCCTCATTTTTCTCAGTCATAAACTTTAAGGGAAGCAGCCACTATAAAAAGATAAGTAATACTCACATCTCCAGATCATTTAACCGTTTTGTGCCTTCACTGAAGATAGCGTGTTCTGCAGATCCATCAGTTTCTGTTCCCACAGAAAGACCACCATCAGATACGTCACTGAATCTCTCATACTCTGCATCTCCAAATCCTAAAATATCTGCATCTGCCGGAATATTCCGACCTATGTCCCTTACGGCAACTGTTGATCGCCTGAGAGATTCATTTTGGTATTTAAGGTCATCCATGGACTGCTGGGAATCCGATTCAGAATGCTTATCACTGTACTCTGAACAATTGTCGTGATCAGAAGTTGCTTTCTCAGTAAGTCCTAAACCTCTACTAGCTGATGCTTTCAGGCTTCTCAGAGGAGTCCTTTGCTTCTCTCCGTCGACACCTGAGTACACATTTTTATGATCTTTAAGTAATTGCAGCCGTTCAATCTCCTCATCTTTTTTTGCAATAGTGTCTTTGAGAGCAGCTACCTGAAAGTCCACCAGAAACGTAAGTGCATTAACATGAATAAGCTTTATGCATAATATAACTCATTTTCAATTATGTCATGTCTAACTAGGATTGGATTGAGCAATTATGTACGAATACAATCTGCTACATAAAATTTGCATCTCTTTCCTCTTCTTTTGGCTCTACAGGGTACACTAGATCTTCTTTACAGCATCAGAACCCATATGCACATAACTGATGCACTTATGACAAGGTCTAGTAAAGAATTGTTCAGGTGCCCCCCCTTCACTCGAAATATGAATGCAGTAGATATAAGTGAGGTACAACATGTAATTCTCGACATTTTCCTTTCTGGACCCTAAGAGTTGCATAGTTGATTCACTGTTTCGGCTTTGATGCCTCCTCAGCTCTTCATATCACTCATTAAGAGAAAAAGGCTCTGAAAAGCTTTTAGAATAAGTTTTGTGGAGATCACAATCTTGCAATCTAAAATTTTAGTTTTCAACTAAAGATATATCAACAGAAAATATTTACACCATATTCTCATATCCCCTTACTAAATTAAACTTTCAATAATTTAGGGAAATGAAATTCGGGGAAGAAAATATTTTGGTAATCAGACAATTGAAAGACTAAACTATTACATATCCACCAACAAACCAAATTCTATACAAAGAAGCACAAAAGGACCAACACATACCAAAATCTGATCCATGTTATATGAACTACATATCTATATACAAATCCGAATAACTTTTCTAATTTTTGCAATATTTGTGGAGACTGTCATTGCGGTAATACTGAATGGTCTCATAGTTATACTATGTTGTCTCACAGGTATCAACAATAAGAGACCAATGCTCTAAAGTCAAAACTACACTCAGTAGCTGGAAAAACCAGAATGTTAGGAATAAGAGCATAAAGTTCAAGAACTCCCATGCATGTGTGATGAAGCTGTGGCGATTGAAGTACTGCATAATATGAAGAAGGGTCATGTTATGTTTCCTGAATTCTGTAAACAAGATGTAGAAGAGAAACTGAATTTACACTTTTTAGGAAGATTTTACTTGATTAACTACCTATTTGGTTGTTTTACGGATACATATGCACGTAAATAGACGGAACTATGTTCACCACAATCATTTTTCAGGCCAACAGAGAATATGCAGTAGTGGCTTATTAGTCCAACTTTTCATTAGATGTTAATGGTTCTTCGAAGTTAGTTGAATGGCATTTCAGACTCTTGCAACATTTCCTGAAAAGGATGAGTTCTTACTGGCAATCTCAATTGATAATTGCTATTGCTAATCAAAACTTGGATCTTTTTAAAATAAAATCAAGTGAAACGTTTGTGCTTATAACTCCAATGTTCATTCTAACTTATGAAGAAGTGCGTCTAAGGGATGCAAACAAACAAATAGACCAATAAGCACCTTCTCCATGAATTCCCTGACATCTTTACCATCTTTGCTGCTCCGTGCGGCACCTAGCTCAACTCCTGAGACCCTTTCAGCAAACTTCAAAGTACTTAGACTTTCAGAATATGAAGACACATCAGGATTAAGCTGCACAAACATTACGGTTTTTGCTTGACCTCCTGCGATATTAAATGGAATTATATGTCTCAGATGATCTTTGACATTGGTTTTACTACAAGTCATAAATCATGCACAAAATTGTACGAGTAGCAAAAAATTACATAGCTTGTTACTAAAAGAAGATAGCTAACAAAGAAATACCCAAAGAGCTTTGTAGGACTTGAGTAAGCTTGCTATTTCGGTAAGGAACATGAGGGTTCTTTTTAGAAAGGGCGAAAATGACATCCCCAAGGGCAGATAGAGATTTGTTTATATGTTGTGCTTCCTTGAGTCTATCTCCAGTTACCTCAGAACGATCTACCCTTTCACTTCCTGCAAGATCTACCAAATGAAGATTACCATGCAATATGACACCAGTCTTCATGTCCCTCCCACCAACATGAATGGTGACAACACTGTACAGATGTATTTCAATCAAAATCACCGAACACAAGACAAGTCATAATACAGAGATAAATCAATGCAAGAGATGCGATATATGAACCTGTGAGAGCGGCTACTCCTTTCATTTAGGGCTGTTGCACCAACAGCTCTGTTCCTTAGTCCGATATCCATTAGGTCAAGTACATCGGAGGTTGATGTTACAGGTTGCATACTAGCATCAGGTACAGCTAACCCATTGGGTTGGGAGTGAGATAAGATCCCAAGTGTGTGCAAGTCAAGGAAAGAAATGATCGCCATGCCAATATCACAATGAAGACAGAAGTACACGGAGCGAAAACATATATGAAGTGTACTATAACGAATGACTAAAATTCATAAATACGACCATAAGTTTAGTTGCATGTATTGAAACATATTTTACCATTGAAAAGGATATTTCTTTTGAGAACCATTGCTTGATAGTAAATCACGAACTTGTTCATTGTATATCTCGACAATTTGAACCCCTATTTCGTACATAATGAAGCTTCTTCTGCTTTGAGATATGTCAAAAAGGTCATTTAGAGCTCGATAATTGACCCCCCAATTTTCCTTGGTTGCTGCGTAGGGACCAGACTGTGAAGAAAGGCCTTCGTTTACATTAGAAAGTGGGGATTTAGGAAGCAATGTATAAGGAAAAGTAAATTAGAGTAGGAGTTCATACCATGGTAAAAGTTTTTCCTGAGCCAGTTTGACCATAAGCAAATATACATACATTATATCCATCAAGAACAGACCGAACCAAGGGTTGGATATCAGAAAATACCTCCGCTGCCATCATTTTAAGAGTATGATTTTAGCATTTCAATGTTCACCATAAACTAAATATGCATACAAAACTACATATACAAGAATGAAACTAAAACAACATCAAGTTTATCCGTCCGTCAATTACACACTGCCTATTATTTCTATAAGGCAAACGAAGGGAGGAAAAAGACAGAAAAGATATAGTCCGTATATGTATGGAAGGTGATAGAAACCTTGAGTTGAAGCTGGACCAAGGATCTTATTAAACTTGAACAACCGATGAGCTTCTTTCACTTGCTTTGAGGGATTTGCAATAACCAACTCCCCGTCTTCCCCAATCAATTCTATTATTGTCTGCTTTTCTGGCCGTCCAGGAAGAAAAGGCCTTATCCGACAATACACTCTAATATTTCCTGTGCAAGCAAATTCAAATTTTGTCTCAAAAAATGATATTCGCATACAAGGCAATATGACCAACTAAGGAGTGGCACCTTTTAAATCCTGAATCTCGTTAAACATCTTCCGGTTTTCAGCAAGAAGTGCACTATAGTTTTCAGCTGCATCTGCTAATACTTTATGCTTTACTCCTAAACAAGGCAAAGTCAACTTATTTAGAGTCTGCCTTTCAGAAACAGCATAAATATACTTAAACATTCTAAGAACTATCCACACCTAATTCATCAAATTCCTTCAAATAGCTATTTTGAGCATTCAGAATTTCTTGCTTAATGGATGTAGAAGCAAACCTCAGTTCCTGTATGTTTCTCAAAGTTAGAAAAAGGTCTGATGTTAACCATCACTACATGACAGTTGAAACAATACTAGCATCTGAAAGCATACCTGCAGAGCACCAAACTGAAATTCCATAACACTCTTGTAAATGTGCTCTTTATGGTTCCACCTCTGATATTTGGATTCAGAGTATGATTCAAGCTCTTTCACCTTGTTTTGAGAATTTTCTAAGATGCACTCCAGTTCTTTCAACTTCTTCTCGAACTCTATTTGAGCACCCTTAGCATCTGTTTCCATTTGCATGCATCGCATTTCGTACGTCTTTTTAGTCATTTCCAGTTCTTGCTTCAATGCTGAAATTTCAAGATTGTTTTGATCCTTCTCTCTCATCAATTTAAGGAAATCCCCCTCCTCAATTTTCTTCCTTTCTTCCACGTTGGCCCTCTCCATCTGGAAAACATCCCTTGTTAAAACTGTTGCAATGAAGGTATATGGGCAACAAAATACTTTTGTCCACATCTTTTGACAACAAACATTTGTGCATAAAGGGTCAATGGCAACTTAGATATTTGTAAAAATAAAAACAGAGTGCATGCTTTATTCTCTTTCGAGCTGTACCTTTATATGCTGAAGCTGGTCCATAAGAATCTGTAATGAATTACTCTAATTTAGTAAAAGAAAATGTTAGTACTGAACACAGGCACATATATATACAGAAACACACGCAACAGTGATAAAAATAAATGTACTAGTTTCAAGCTATTGTCTGGTACTAATAACCACACCTGGCTCTCTTCACTAGTCCCTGATGCAAGGGCTTCAAGCACTCTGATCCTTGACTGGTATTTCTCCTCATGAGCCTTAAAAAGATTGTTTCTCTGTAAGAACAAAAACATAAGAAAATTAACTAAGAGTAGCAAGAAAAATCACTAAGATGCAACAAAGTTCACAAGGCAAGTTACAGTTCGTAAGTGTTCTGCTTGAGTTGATATGCGACGCTCAATCTCCAGCACAACTTTTCTCAACAGACAAGCAACACGCTGAGCAAAAACAGCAGTGTCAGAACACATTTCTAGAACTGCCTATTCACTATATGCATGTATATAAACCAGATTGTGCCTATGTATCTACATAGATTCATAAGTGCATCACTAGTATTAAAACACATATATCTTCCCATGGACATACATTGGGTATTTCACCATTCTTTCTTTCAATGCTTTCATCCAGAATTCCATTCACGACACTTAAAAGTGACTGAGTGGGGGCATTCTGCAACGAGAGATACTGATCATGAAAAGAAATTTAAGATCTGACAATATATCAAGTTTCCTAGCCAAGAAAATAGATTTCAAAAACTTACATCCAGACAGTTTGGCTTCATCATCTCTGAAATTTTTGCAGCTGGAAGGTCTGCATATCGTCCTTGTTTGAGTTGAAACACTTCATGAAATTTATGTCCAGCGTGATGTTTTAATGCAACTGATGGTTCTGTGCAATAGGACAAAGATAAGACAACAACTAATTGAAAAGCAAGGATGTAGAATCTGGTCAACTTAAGAAACAAAAAAGACATCAACATTACATCAATGTTTAAACATAGGGAAATCTGTATCAGTATTAAGACAGCAAGAAATCTCAAGATTTATCCATCTGCAGTTTCTATTAGTTGCAAGCACACAATTCCAAAGAGGGCTAGTAGAGCAACTTGAGACACAGGCTCGTGTGCGCATGTGCTCACACACTTGTGCACACATTCCAGCAACGACTATACCTGACATGACAGGACTATGCAAAGCGCGTTGAGATTTAGAGTCCAAAACCTTCCGCCTCTCTTCTGCAGATAATGGAGAAAAATGTCCATGGGAAGATGCACCCCCATGAGGGCTTCTTGATATAGTTACCCGACTAGTGGGAGAAAAGTTGTCTCCAACAACATCTGGATTAAATTGTGCTCTAAGTGTTACAAGGCAGTCAATAACTGTCTTCATAGATCCCTGAATAATACACAACCCAAAAGTTTGTGAGAGATTTTGAAGCAAAGACCAATGGTTAGGCGAAGACTAAAAACATATTCATAAATTTGTTCTCCATATATCACTGAAAGCCGAAATACACACAGACATACATAGAATGGCTGAATTGTGACACGCTTACTGACATATGTCTTGTCATATTCTATTTGAGCATGTAAGCTAGGATTTGTTCACATCCACGATTGAAAACTGTTCCGTGTGCATATCACAAAGCAATTATCTGTCCATATGCATATAAAAGATGAATACCTTTTCCAAGTCTGACATCTCAAATTTGGGCAGCCTCAGCTCATCCATCACTGACAGAAACCTTTTAATACTCTCGGAGGGTACAGTAGAATAGTTGGAATCAGCCCCCTGGAAGGGAAAATGAAGTTATGTTAAGGTTTAACATTGAATTTCTGATTTATGGTGCATCTTGTATATGAGAATGATGAAGTAACTTTCAACAACCTTGTCCACAGAACCAGGTCTCAGCCTATTCAAAATCCGACACAAGACGGTACCATCGATCAAGCACGTTCTCAAGTCGTCCTCTGAAGGATCTTGTGGTAAGCTTAAATCAGGGAGAATATTCTTCATCCACCCCACTAATATCGCTCCCTGCTTGGCTGGTAGAAAGAGATCAGAAGGAAAAGTTAGTTTACAACCAAAGATCAGCAAATGAAAGGAAGAGGGAAAGATCAGCTTTCTTACCTTCGCCCTTGCCATTACTAGTAACCATTCCTTCAAAACCATCCCCATTTACAGTTGAACAGTTACATCCTTGGCATTCTTTTGTGGACTTATCTATTGTGGAACTCATGTTCAGATGCTCGAGAAGGGCATCTGGAGTCAGAGCTCTATTATGAAGATATGGCAAACTCAATTAAAGTGCTCCACTCGAGTAGTCTGATATACGAGTACGTACTAAAGTTCTATCATACTCTGCAACCACTGAATGAAAAGAAAAATGAGTGACATCTTGAACTTCAACAAACTAATAGCAGTAAAGCGCATTGACAGTCAGGAAATTACTTCACTATATACTTCCACTTTTATGCCTGAATTGATTTACAAAATTTCTCCAGAAGATAGTTTTATGGATTCCCCTCAAAAGAATCTGGATTTCACAACCTTCTATGGTTGCAATGCACAAACAAATTAAACTTGGGATAGTATATTTTGGATTCCCCTCAAAAGAATCTGGATTTCACAACCTTCTATGGTTGCAATGCACAAACAAATTAAACTTGGGATAGTATATTTTGCTTTACCAACTCTCATTTCTGAATATATTCTGGTTGGGTTCCTGGTACTTCTTGAGAGACGGCATCATAAGTATTCAGTTTTTTCGATTACCAAGGCACTCCGATTGATGAACGATTTTTTGGCATTAATCTAGTTGACAGCGTTTCTTGGTTCTTCATATCCTCTCCAAAACACATACACGCACATACAGACGTACACACAAACACGTGCACTTGTAAGAATGCATGTATGTCCTGGAAAACAAAAATGAACTCACCTGCTGAAGGCAGAAACTTGTGAATCTTATATAGCCAAAGACTGACTACTAAGATGAGGAACTGGAACGCAAAGAATAGCCTAAAAAGCCCCAACTTCCTGAAAGCTGCAAACATCTTGTCAAGCTTCAGGATAAGGGTAAAGGACAGGCACTTAAAAAGAAAAAGGAGAAGTTTTTGCTAAAATGCACGCGATTCACGAACTCCAGATGGCCATCAAGGTTTCAGGCGGAGCAAAAACTAGGTTAGCAGGAAATATTTTTACCATAGCTGTTATACACATTTGAGAGCGTGAGTGCATTCTTCAGTGATACTACCATGGACCGATAACAGGATTACCATTTGCCACAACAAATTGGGATTCTCAATTTGTCAATTTCCACGAACCGTATGTCTCAAAACCACATAGTCACAAATTACAGCTTTTAATTATCAAACCCAGTAGCCAAACTTTCACAATCACAATGATGGATGTAAAGTGTAGATTCACCGAAGAATGTTTGACAAAACAGGATAAAAATGTTCGTGGAATGTGATAATCAACCTGAAGGAACAAGAGGCACGCCAAGCTCTTAGCTAAGCACGTTGATGTCAAGGCTGAATTACACTTTTGTCACGTAAAAAGGTAGAGAGACGGGTTCCTGTTTCCTTTTTATTTTAAAAAAGTTTTCTTTTTCTGTTTTTGGTGGATTCGTTTTGTAGTCCGTAGACAGTTGATAACGACCGGACCGTGGAAGCGGGAGTGAAAATCTCTCTACGTGAAAGCTGGCGATTTCGCCACGTGTCTGAGAGCCGAAGTAGACGGTTCGTCTTCTGTTGATATCGTTGGTGGTCAGCTAAAAGTGGAAAATTGGTCTTCTTTAGGCGGCCCACATATGATGTGCTGGGCCAAAGAATCAGGCATTCAGGCTTAGTTGGAGTTCGAACTTTGGCTATTGATATTTTTTTGAAAAAAAACAATTCGAACCCGGGACAGCTGGTAGGAGCCAACAGAGAGTTATACAATATGAGCTGAAGAAAAGAGACTTGGTTGGCTCCTACCATCACTCAAAATCTCCTATCTACTCATCAGTCAACACTGACCAGAGTTTCACCTTCCCTTGGCCAGAATATTTCTTTGTTAAAAAAGAATTTTATTCTCTGTTGATAATTTGTGTTGTTACCGTGCATGTTAATGGTGAACAATATATGAAAATTGAAGATAAATATTTTACTATTTTGTGTAATTCTTGGGTTACATCATAAGCTATTTATAAGAAACCTTAGACCCTACATCATAAACCTATTAGAACTCAAATACTTAGTTATCCTATTAGAACTCAAATATATGGATATCCTCAAAATATGAGTAATCTTTATCCAACAATCTCCACCTTGACGAATATTACCCCTTATGACAAAATCAAACAATTTTTTGTCTCCACTTGGAACTAATAGATTACGAACACCTACTCTCTCTAGCACCTGGAGATATTTATCAAGTCCAAACAATACTTGAACTTATCTATGATAACTGACTTAGTCAACATGTCTAATGCATTCTCAAAGGTGTGAAATTTCTCCAGCAATAATTCACTAGAAGTAACCAAGTCTCTGATCTTGTGAAACTTCACATCAATATGCTTGGTTCTTGCATGCTACACCTGGTTCTTCGCCAAATAAATGACACTCTGACTATCACAATGCAACTGAACTCCACATTGTTGAATGTTCAGCTCCTTGAATAGCCATGTAAGCCAAAAAGTTTCCTTAGCAGCCTCAGCGACTGCCACCAGTCCAGTCCAGGCCTTTTGGGAAACGGTTTGGACCGGACCAGATTTATTAATATAAATAATAAATATTTTTTTTAATTTTTTTATACAAACATATAACTTTTACCCTAAAACTATGCATTTTGAGTTCGTTGACTAGGCTCTAATTCTAAATAATCTATTCTCGAATCTCTTCCCCTTCGAATGATAAGTCTCAAATCCCCTAAGGTGTTAGAAATATTATGCAAACCATATTTAGGAAAAAAAACCGGTATGGACCACGTATAAGTGGTCTAACCGGACCGTTATGGACAAGGTCGGGTCAAATCCTTCAATTTAGGCACAACCAGAAATTCGTTTAAAAAATCAGACCTGATTTCGATTGTGCAGCCCTAGCTGATGACAGTATAATTTGAAGCAACAACCAACTCCCATGTAAGAGTCAATTTGTACAACCATGATTTTATTAAGGACTACTAAAAATGTTTTCAAAGTTTTTCCATGTAACGTGTATTCCCCCTGGCAGTCTCCCTTCCCTTTCCCCTCCTTCCCTGACTTGAATGACACAACTCATATATATCATTCTTCCATTTATTTTCCATTTTTTATTTTGTTTCCTTAACAACATCCTTTTGGTAATTCCTTGCAGATTGAACTAAAAGACTACGAGCCATTGCTTTGTGATGTTGATGACTAGATGTACTTGGTAGTTTTTTTATTGAGTATTGAACAAATTTCGTTAATTGTGTGGCCAAACTCTCTTTGATTAATGAATGAGTATTAGTTGCATATTGTATACATGATTGAAATTTTATTTATGCAGATTTAAATGATCTTTTAAGTTTCAAATATACTGTGCACCTGTTTAATGCACCAATGCGTCTTTTACCTTATAAAACCAGATTTTTAGGGAGAATAATGTCAATATAATTTTATTTTTTTATTTCTTTTTCTATAAGTGTCAATAAGTTTATTACTTTTACTTTTTTACGTGTTTTACTTTAAAAGCAAATACTTTATAAATCTATTGTTCAGTTTTTCTTTAGCTGAAAAAAGAAGACGTACGCAGAACCATTAACAAGAAATAAAGTTGGAAAGATGTTATCAGAATGCAAAATGCAACGTATAATAAAAAAAAACGAAGACGTAAAATGCAAATCCAATAACGACAACTACAAACGTTGACAGACTCGACACAGAGATAACATATCTCCCACGACGACCAAAACAGAGGGCGTCGACAGACTCGATCACAGAGATAAAATATCTCCCGCCACGACCAAAACAGAGGTCGTTGACAGACTCGACACAGATAAAATATCTCACATCACGACCACAACAAAGGACGTCGACAGAGAACAGAGTGACAAAAAATTTTCCACAACAGACGACAGAGGACGTCGACACAGAGTGCACAAATATTTCCGTCGAGATTATGTGACGATTTTAAGCGATCTCGACAACTATTTTTTTTCCGTCGGAGATTATGGGTCGACGACTCTTACACCGTTGGAGAATATCTGAGGACCATAATGAAGCTGTCGGCGTTGAGTTTGCAACGCCGACCACCCCCAATTAAAGCCGACGGGAAGACTGGTTTTGGCCGCCGAAGAAAACGGTCACTGATAGTCGGATATGCAGCGACGATGAAGGAAGGTGGTGCTGACTTCTAAATGCCGACGCATTATCGCCGACCATCCTTCGACCACCGCTTACCGTCCCCGTTGACAAATCCCGACGGAAATAAGAGTTTTCAACGACATCTGTATCCGTCGTTGAAAACAACAATTCTTGTAGTGACTTCCTCAACCTTGAGCCTTCACAGGTGGTGCAAATGATTACCGATTGCAAAGTCTTTATGTATTTGGGCTTCGATTTCATCGGTCCACAACTGCGACGGTGAAAAGTTGGTATTCTCTCCATTTGTTAGTATATAGGGTCCCTATGTTTGGTAATAACGTGTGCCTCTCTTCCATTTAAAATGACCAAGTTGCTCTTCTCTTTTCAATTTGATTCCATTTTCGTCTTCAGACTCTCCCTGCTCTCTCTCTCTCACACACAAAAAGTTTCATAACCAGAACGGTAAGCAAGGTCTTTGTTATCTTTATCTCTGTCCCACTGATTCCATAAGTTGTCGTTTCTCTGGCTCATTGTCATCTATTGCCTTCTTCAACGATTGAATTTTCAGCTGATTGCAAAACGTCGTCGTTTTTTCTTTCTAGCCAAAACCAGCAAGGTAAGTCTCTGAATCTTTCTCTTCTCCTCTCCATTCTAAACGTGGTCGTTACGACTCCTTTTTGCGTACTACTTTTTCTTACTAAAAGAAAAAAAAAAAAACATGTTTATGAATTTTGGCTAGTTTTCGTGTTTCCGAACTTGTCTGCGAGTCGGACTTTGACTTGTTTTGTTGACTATTCTTCTTCGTTCCTTCTTGGCTCAATATATGATGTCTCGTGTTTGAATTGGGATGATTCGGGTTTGAGTTTATTGAAGTAAACTGAGTTTAACATTTGGTGTTTGTATTATGCTTTGGTTGTTGAGAAACAGAGTAGAATAGTCATTCTTAACAATTTCACAGTTTTTCATATTATGTTCATAACGTAGCCAAACCGTTGTTTTCCAGATTTGATACAGGCAAATCACTTTTTCCTTTTCCCTTTCCGAAGCCAAATGAATGGGCAATCTGGATTTTTTTTATTTAACATTTTTTTCCTTTTCCTCCATTTTCTTACGAACCAAACAGAAGTTTATTCGGCCTTTCTATACATATTAGTACATGCATAGTTTTGCAAACAATTATTTTTCTCCAACTTTTTCGATTTTCGTGACAGATTGTACATGAGGGTCTTCGTTTTTTATTGTCTGTGGTTATGTAGGATATAAAAGACTTGGCCACTGGCCGCAAACTTTAGATATCGAGAGGATTGCATCTGAAAGTGGAGCTTCTACCGATGCCCAAGATCAGCTGGGGCATTTTAGATGGAAGAAAGACACGTGTGATGCACGTCAATGAAAAATGGTCTCATTTGATGGAGAAATTATATAGAGGTCGGAGATTGACAGGTTTTGAAAGATAGTGGTCTCAAATTATTGGATTGAAAAATAAGGGTAGCAACTTGATTTTTGCCTAAATATAGGGGACTAACTATGATTTTACCCCTAATATATATCTTGTTACTCAAACATAGGGGGCAAACTATGACTTTACCCCAGAACCCCTATGCAGCTTTTGCAATTTTTCGCACTTAATTTATAATTTTGAGGCTTGACTCCCTATGCTAAGGCTCTTTTAGGATCAACCTTACATTAATATTTCATCAATTTTTAAGATAAAAAGATAAACACGTATAATTAAATATAAAGAAAGCTTGGATATAAAAAAATAAAAAAATAAAGGAAATAGGTCCCTTCATGCCCTCTCCTCCAATGCTCCCAAAATTTTGCAAAATAAACTCATTCACGATGTTGGGATTGCCGCTTTTCATGCTGTTTAGTGTTGAATAGAAAATTATAGGACAATGAAACTAGCTACATACTCTATATGAAAGGTTGATGCTGAGTTTGCTAGAGCCTAGAGTACCCATACTTGGTACAACTATGTAAACAGAATACAAGCCCAAATGGCAGGTCAAGAGAATTGCCATGATAAAACCCATGAGGCCCAAAGGCTATAACATTTTTCAATCACATACAATCCTAGTCGTTCATCAACCTAAAAGATAGAGCCTTCCAATTTTATATCTAATCTTTGAGAGAGTTTTGTTTTTGTAATCTTCCTATCAAGAGAGGTGTTTCCTTTAGTGAGATTGTGAGTGGTGAGCCCGAAAAACTACTTGGGTGTGTTTGAGTGTTGAGCCCGAGAAAACACTTGTAAGGTTCTCTAGCACCCGGAAGCTAGAGTGTATACTATTGGAAGAATAGTGGAAAACCTTAAGGCTCGGTGAAGGAGCTTGAGGAGTGGATGTACGCGGGTTTGCCAAACCACCTAAAAATCAAGTGATTGATTCTCTTACTGTTATCTTTACTTTTAACACGTATTTATAATTGTTCCATATTTATACTTGCGCTAAAGTAGTATTTACTTGCAAACACGATTTTGGGGGTTAATAGCAAAAAGTTTTAGAAAATCAATTCACCCCCCTCTTAGGTTACCTTAATCCTAGGACTCACAATTGGTATCGAAGTTTGGTGCTCGTTATACAAGATTTAGCAATCTTGAGTTAGAATGACAACTTCAAGCTTCAACACTCATGTTGAAGAGCTTCCAATCTTAGACCTCCATTTTTTAATGGAAATTATTATTCATATTGGAAAGTTAGGATGAAAATTTAATTTCAATCTATTGATTTTGATTTATGGCTATGCGTATTCAATGGTCCACATATTCTCACAAATAAAGTTGGAGAGTTTGAAAGCAAAAATTGTTAGCCCAATGGTGTTTTACAAATAATATATAAATGATTTTGATGATAACAAAATATTCTAAGTTTCAAAGACTTATAGATTTTACATTGTCAATCCACAATTTTCAAGTTATATTTCAAAGGATTGAGGTTAATTCCTTAAATTATTTTTAAGTGAACTTGAACACCATTACACAAGTTGATAAGATCAATTTTTCATATTGTAGGTGTTTAAAGAAGTATTGGAATGGTTTGGATTCTTTAAAGTTGAAATTGGAGTAGTTGCTGACAAAGAACAAATTTTTTTGACTAAGTATTGGAAGTGTCGACACATTGAACTAACACCCGAGAGTCTATTTCCAGACCAAGTTTAATGTGTCAGCACATGAAATCAATGTGTCGACACATTGTGCTATTTTGCAGAAAATCTGGAAACGACGCCATCTCTTTCCAAAATGGTTCAAATGTCTTCTAAACCCCTCCAACGGCTCTCTAACTTTACAAGAAGACCCTTAATGATCGTTGAAGACCTAAGGCTATAAGAAGAACAAGATGGAGAGAGAAGAGAGAGAGCTCGAACATCAACGCAATATCTAGAGAGAGAAAGCCAAGATCCAAGGTTTTTCATTTGCTGATTCTTACAAGATCAAAGCTCTCATTGTTCAATACTCTTCTATTGCTCATCATTGACGACCTAGCTTCCAAAGAGAGAGAGATTTCTTGAAGAAGGGACAACCCACTTGCAAGCTCACTTTGCCCTAACTTCTAGAGAGAGAAAGTCATTTGAAGAAGAGGGAAATCCGCACCTAGCAAGGAAGCTTGTGCTCACACCTGCCAAACGTTAGGTCCTTCAAGAATCTTATCTTCTTGCACTCTATTAAGCTTTCTATTTGCTAATTTAGCTTAGAGAGTCATTACATAAGATTTGAGCTTTTCATTGGGTTATTTGGCTAAGAGAGTTATCCACCTGTGTACTCATTCTTTGTATAACTTTTGAGTGTTGTGTGAACACTTGTTGAGTGATGGGAAAACACTTGGTCCTACTTGTGAGAGTAGAAGAAATCCTCTAGGTTGTGAGGATTTGTGAGAGTTAAAGTGTAAGCTCGAAAAACACTTTGTAAAGGTTCCTTAGCACTCGAGAAGCTAAGGTGTATTCGCTATTTGGAGAATAGTGGAGGAAGCCCAAGGAAGTCAATTGCCTTGGGGGTGAACGTAGGCAAGTGTTGGCCGAATCACCTAAAAATACGGTGTTATTTCTCTAACTCTATCTCACTTACATTTTAGTACTTATTCATATTTGTGGAGATTTATGTTTTATCATTCATTGCTTATATTTGGCATATCATTAGACACATTTAGATCAACATTATTATTTGTTAAAGAGGGGTAGTTTTCAGATCTGCATATTTATCGAAAAAGTGGTAAGTTTATGAAAAACTCAATTCACCCCCTCTTGAGTTGTTATTTAGACTCACAAAATTGAATATAGTGGCGTAGACAAAAAGAAAATTTCTTTGGATGCTAGAGCAATGAATATTTTTTATTGTGCTTTAGATAAATGTGAGTTTAATAAAATATATTCTTGCACAAATGTTAAGGAAATTTGGCATGCTCTAAAGGCTACTCATGAAAGGACTAATGTTAACGATGAAAGCTCATCCGAAGAAGAATAAGATGGAGAAATCGCTAACATGTGCCTCATGGCATTTGAGGATGACAATGAGGTATATTCTTCCGATGATGAACCTGGACTTTCTTATACTGAGCTTCAAAATGCAATTTGATGGACTTCTTTATCAATTTGAGAAACTAGGTTCAAAATATACAACTTTGAAAAAGAAACTCATTATGGTCTCAAAAGAAATTGATTTATTGAAAAATGAGCGAGATACTCTAAAGCTAGAAAACGATTTGTTCCAACAAAAAGCTTTAGAATTTGAAAATGAAAAAGTTGCTTTGAACAAAAAAATAGATTCTCAAAGAAAAATCATTGATAAGTTTACTCAAGGAAGCAAAACTTTGAAAAACATGCTTAGTAGTCAAAGATGTGTCTTTGAAAAAAGTGGCATAGGCTACAAGCATTCTATTCACCAAAAATATTTTAAAAATTATTTTGTGAAGGCTAAGTCTTTTTGTGCACCCACTCAAACATGTCATTTTTGCAATAAAGATGAGCATCTTATTTTTTATTGTGCACTAAAGAAACTTGGGAAAAAGACTCTCAAGAAAGCATGGGTTTCAAAAGGAACAAAAACTAATATTGAAGTACCCAAAAATGGTGTGTGATAAAACAAAACCAGAGAAGACTCTCGATTGAGGACTGCTGCATACAAAACATTGAATGAGTGGTGAGGTGTTTGACTGATTAAATAGCTCCCACGGTGTTGCAGCTTGTTCCTGTCGTCATGATGGAACTGTACAATACTCTTGAGGGGCAGAAGCTTTCTTCTTATGAGAGAGAGAAGCAAAGCGAATTACAAGGCCTTCTTTATGGGTGCTTACAGTTCATTATTCACAAGCTAGGGTCATCAGAGCCAACAAAATATGTCTTTATGTAGTATGCAGATCAAGTGATGGGTCTATTCCCGAGAGTTTTTGCAAAATACATGCCTGAGTTTTACAAGTATTTGGAGATGGGTCTTCAAAATTTTGAGGAGTACCAAGAGTGTGTTGTAACTATTGTTGTCGTGGGGGACATATGCAGGGCATTAGAGGATAAGATTTTTTCCTACTGTGATGGGATTATGACACAACTCCTTAAGAATTTATCGAGCAATCAGTTGCACCGTTCTGTTAAGCCTCCTATATTCTCATGCTTTGGTGATATAGCTCTGGCAATTGGAGAGAACTTTGAGAAATACTTAATGTATGCCATGCCCATGCTCCAGAGTGCAGCAGAGTTTTCTACTCACACATCAAGTGCAGATGATCATATGATAGAGTCTTGCCGCTCACGGCCTTCAAGCACTGACACAACAACTATCCACCACCTCCGCTTCCTCCTCATCAGTGGGGCATACCTTCGCGTCCTCGAATTCGCGGTTCTTCCAACAATAACTACTAAAGTTCTACGAGGTAAGCCCCTGGTTTGCCTTTCTTAACAACATAGCATACTCTTCGATCCTTCCAATTCTTACTAAAGAGCCTAATCGCTCGCAGAAACTTCACATTCTCGATATTGGGGTCTCTCATGGTGTGCAATGGCCAACCCTTGTGGAGGGCTGCCTCCATTAGTCCGCATCACAGTTATCGCTGCTACAGTCGAGAACGATCAAATCAAAGAGACCCCGTTTGCAGATCAATCGGCTCGATAACCATCCATTGCAAAGTCTAAATGCTCAAGTCATAAACGCAGCCCGTGATGAAACCTTGATAGTTTACGCTCAATTTAGGCTTTACCACTTGAATCACAATTCCCCGGAGGAAAGAACTTAATTCTTGAGAGTCCTGAGAAGCATGGAGCCAAAGGGAGTGATTTTAAGTGAAAACAACATGGATTGTACTTGTAGCAGTTGTGGGGATTTTGCCACCGAGTTCTCTCGTAGAGTGAACTACTTGTGGAGGTTTCTAGACTCAACAAGCTTGGATTTTAAAGGGCGAGAGAGTGATGGAAGGAGAGACGGCGAAGGCCTTGACGAACCAAACAGAGATGAACGAAGGGAAAGAGAAGTGGTGTGAGAGAATGAGAGGGTTGGGGTTTGTTGGAGAGACGTTTAATTTGGAGAGGATGCCATTGATGGGGCCCGAGCTCTGTTGAGGAAAACAAGAAATGTTTAACGTCTATATTCCTTATAGGGAGGGCAAAACGGGAAATCATCAGTTTAGGTGGTCACGTCGACGGCACGTCCTTCGTTTGCCGTGAGAAGTAACGGTAATTTGCGCTGGAGGATGGAAATTAACGGGAAGTGGTAGTTTGAGGTACAAATCTAACAAAATCAATAAAAGTAGGTACAACTTAGAAATTACCCCAAACTTTGTGGGTGCAAAGTGAATTTTCCCCAACTAATAAATTACCATAAATAATATCTTAGGGTTATAGAGGTTTCTACAAAGAAATTTCTAATTTTTTAATTTTTTTCAAGAATAAATAGAAAACCCACTTATATTTTTGGGTACCAAATTAGTTATTTAGCTGGTTTTTGTTTGTTTAGGTTTCTCATGCCCTTGAAGTTTTTTGGAGTTCATACTGCTTAAACTATCATTTTCTTATATATATATATATATATATATATATATATATATATATATATATATATATATATATATATATATATATATATATTATTAGGATGTAATTGCCAGATTCAGTCTCATCAAATAGTACATACGTGTATTTTGAAATTTTTAATGCTTTTAATCCTTAATTTTCTATATTTTAACTCTAAGACGCTTTTTACATTACATAGGAAAAAAATTGTCATTTCGCCTTATGTGTTCACCTCTCTTCAAATTAGATCCTAGATCCGACACGGGGCTGATAATTGTCACCAGTAGTTATTTCTTCATGCAATCATATATTCTACAATTTTGATTTATAATGCTTTTGTGTTTGCTGCTACACAAATTATCAATGGAGACCCTTATTTTTTTTAAGTGAAACGTCTGCCTAAGAACTATATTAGTAGAAACTAACTAATGACCTTAGTCAAGAGACAATTTCAACTAATCTTACTTGCTCAAAGTGACAATATTTCTATATATAATTAAAAGCTTTCATTCTCAAATAACTTTTTTGTTATACCGTCGATCGATTTTGCATCAATTAAAACTCGATCGTATAAGCTCATTTAATTAATTAAAGTTTAGTTTCACGCACAGTTAAATCTATTATGTATTTTTTTTATTTGAAAGAACAACTTCATTAATATATGCCTTTCAAAGAGTTTGATATAATTAAAAATATGTCCGGCCTTGTTTCTTCACATATTAAAAATATGCAGCCAATTAGGAGACAATTAGACTACATCTGTCCTCCCAAGGCCACATATATTATTCTTACATTAATTTTAGGCTCAACCATAATTGCAAATTAAATTAAAGATTAGACTTGATGAGTTTTACCACTCCACAAACAACGTAAAATTTGTGTGGAACTTATTATTAAGCGACTCTAGCTAATATCCATAAGTTGAAAGGCCATCAAACATTTTCATATTCACCATTTTATATATATAATATATTTATAAACAAAACAAAAATGGTTGAGCAAATTAACCCCAAGGCATAGACTTTCTGAAAATAATTCAAATTGTCAGCAAATTTCAGTATAAAAGGGTGTCATTGTTAGAAACAAATTAATCCTAGACGCATCTCTAAGAAATTACTCTCACAATTAGAAAAGAGGGACGGGAGCTTTATGTGTGTGTGTGTGTGTATGTATATATATATATATATATATATATATATATATATATATATATATAAAAACAAAAAACCAAAAACAAAATTCTCTGTTCGGTCGGCCGCTTTGGTTTTGTTACCCTAAGGCATAGATTTTCTGAAAAATTATTGAAATTGTAAGCAAATTTTACGGTATAAAAGGGTGTCATTCTTAGAAACAAATTTAATTCATCCTGGACGAATCTCTGAGTAATTACTCTCACGGCTAGAAAAGAGGGACGGGATCTCGGAAGAGAAGTGAAATGAAACGATTTATGGCGATCATGAGAATGCTATCAATTATCATTCTTCTTCTTCTAATCCATACCGACGGTGAGCGTCTCCTTCGCTCTGTCACTCCTCCTTCTTCTGGTTCGCAGTTGAGTCCTCTGTCTCCACACGATGATGGTTATATCCCTGAAAGAGTCAGAAAGACACTTGGAGAGGCAATGAGAGGAACAGAAATGATCTTGGACTGTATCAAAGAGTGCGAAAAGAAAGTAAAAATATCCGATCAATCTGTCGCTTCCGAAGGGTTTGATGATTTTAGAAAGTGTTTCGACGAATGCCTGCTCGAAAAAGGAATCAAATCGTAGTACACCTGGTGGTGGGAGGAATTTCGTGGAGAACAGTATTGGAGGCTATAATTAAGTTGCCAGTTGATAAAGTAAAAAGGCATGTCCGAGGCAGCTAGTAGTAATGAATAAGGCCCTTTAGTGCCAGAGTTAAATATATTTCAGTTATTTTGTTGATCGAGTAAGTTGTAATATGGCACCTAATTCATGCCTTCTATTTTGTGGTCTATGTATTTTATGTTAGTTTGAACTTTGGGATATGATATGCACTTAATTTACAATTTAGAATCTGCACCTTAATATGTTTGAAGTTGTATGGGATATTTCTTCTTCTCATCAACCTATTAGACTAAACCTTGCTGATTTCAGTAGTACTCCCTAGTGCACCCGGATCTGGGTTTGATCATTTGGGTCCTTGGGACCTTTTTTTACAGTAATTAACTCTTGGCCAACAAATATAATTACCAAACTGCATACTCTGAATCTAACACTCACCGCAAGTCTTTAGAGGCTCTTGTCAAAGTAGATAAAAGTAGGATTTTTGTCGCTATAACTCATGATTGGTGACATGCATGAAGAAAGTTGATAAGGTTCCCTTGCCTAGGCCCTAACTAATGTCCAAACCCCTCATAAGGACAACTTGTGAGTACACGCAGCAAGTCCACGTCTTAAGGATAAGGCTCGATTTGGCCACCCATTGAGGTACTAATTAACATACTCAAGCTTTTTTTGTAGATTTTGATATAAAGAAAGATAATTTTTTTAAAAAAATATATGGATAGTTGAGAAGGTGGAGGAATAGAACCACAATCCTAAGCGTGAATGGGTTGACACCCAAAAATAATCTAGAACCTTGTAAGCCTCAAGCTTGTAAAGTCAAACTCTGAAACAAGCCCAGTACTTATAGATAAGCAAGCCTAAGTTACCAAAGATGAGCCTAGACCCGATAGTCAGAATCTTGACAAGTAAAAGACTAAAGCTCGAGAGTCATGTCCGAACTAAATACTCTTAATTACTATTTACCAATGAACCTTGTATGATGTCAATTGAGAAGCCAAAGCTCGAGAGAGCCACGCTCGGCCTAAATGCCTTCTCACCTACAACCGTACTTTTGAACCTTGTCAATTGAAAGATCAAGGAACGAGAAAACCATGCCCGAGGCAAATACCATTTCTCATGCCAATGCACCGCTAGTGGAGGGACCACCACAAACCCACCAATTTCCTTAGATTTGAGCAAGCACAAACTAGATTCTACCATGAAAGAACCACATCCATGTTAGGCCAAGGGTGATGACAGGAGGCTACATGCATTGATAAAAGGCACTGAGATCAAAAGCTCATGCAGAGACTCAATTCAATATATTTTCAACGGATCCTTACAATGGTGCCATAAGGGATATTTATACTCCCCTATGGGATTGGGCGGCTTGATTGCCACTCAAATCATAACTGCTGAGATCAAGCAAAGCCAAAAGAAAAAATCTTGAAATGATCCTTCATTGGTGGCCAAAACTTGCCTAACTATGAGTCAATCAATCAAAGATTGATTTGCTCATTATTACCTAATGTGGCCGGTCATATGCTTCCTTAATGGGAGGGAAGTTATTTGTTGGTGAAACTTTTTTGTTTCTTATTGTCCTTTGTGAAAATTAGTTTAGAAAATTGTTAATGGACCTTTTGTTCCTACTCAAACCAAAGCTATATACATGTTACTGCTAAGGGATTAGTTTAGAAATGGAGAATGACTTGATCATCACTTTCAATTGATCTATTTTAGTTTTTACGTCTAAGGGATTCAGTCTTTACTCATTTTTAGTGCTAATTGAGTGCCCTCTAATTTCGTGAGAGGCTCTATGGGATGGTGGTGTGGATTTTTGGTGACAAAGATAGAAGAGTGGTTTAGATTTCAATGCCTTGGTGCTTGATGCAGAATCTTTGGCAAGGATCTCCCAGACTTTTGTAAGTTCGGTGATGTGCATTTTTAGTTCTTGTCTTGTCCCAACATAAGAAGAACATGCACTAAAAAAGAGAGGAAACATTTGTCGCGCTCTCAAACTATTGTTATCTTAGTTTGGTTTTGAAACTGATGCTCTTTAAGAAATTTGTTTGATTTGTTGACCCTATTGTTCTGATAGACTATTCTCTGTCCTTTATTGTTAAGCATTTCTCATTATCATATTCTTTATTGCATATCAATGAGGTTAACTAATATATTCCTCATTTAGGGCTGATTGAGAATCAAAAGGACGTTGGTGTGTCAAAGGTCAACGTGTCAAAGGAGGAAGATTTTAATTGGTTCTTGCTTATTGTGTTGTATTTGAATATTTTAGTTGGTCATTGCTTACTTATTGTTATTTTATATTAGAAATTTGTTACTTTTTAGATTACTTGTAAATATTCTTGTGTTTGTTGAAAAATATTATTAATCATTGATGAAGTATATTTTGTTTTATTATCATTGTTCTTTAAGTTTTTATATCCAATGAATTATGATTATTAAAATAAATTTGTATTACTAATTAAAAAAGCATGTATATGAAAATATAAGAAAAAATTAGTGGTGTTTTAAAAATGTCAGCACATACGAAAAAAACTGAGATAACTTGTAGTAGTGCTTTTAAAAAAGTTGCTAAAAATATGTAGAAACGCTGCAAAAAATACTATTTCGGTTCGGGTCTAAAGTCGCGGTCGCGACCGCCGCTATAGACTCGAAGTCTTCACCAGCGATTGCAAAAAATGCCGTTAAAGCCTACTGCAATGGTTATATAGCGGCGGTCTCTTCTAAAGCTTTAACAGCGGTTTTTTGACCTTGAGCCCTGTTTCCGACCACCTCTAAAGGTTATTTTTTTGTAGTGAGTGCAAACAACGTGATGATGTTCCTATAAAGAGGGAAAACTAGCTTGCTCGCACTCATATTAAGTGCAGATCTCAAGATGATATGGTTCCCCACATAACCAAACTGCCAGAGACACATGGCCAAGTGCAGCTTCGCTCGTTCAAGCACCATAGTAAGGGTGGGCACCGGATGGAACGGAACCGGAATTTCCTATTCCGGTTTCCGTTCCAAATTCCGGTTCCGTTCCGGTACCCACCGGAATTGCCGGAAACAGAACCGGAAGAGCCATATTTTGTATGGGCTCATAACCAATTATGCAAAAAATTTACATCTTTTACATGCTGTCAAAGTCCAAAATAAAGACTCAAATACCTTATAAAATACTATCATCCAATATAAAGGGCCAAAATTCAAATGCCAATAATCCAATTGCCAAATAATTAACAAACAATTTAACAATAAACAATACAAATAAGTAAATAAACAAGACATTCTTCAAACTACAAGAAAAACTAAACAAACAATTAATCATACAAATAAGTAAACAACTAAACAAGTAAACAAGAAAAAAATGAACTCTAAACAAGTGAACAAATAATCCAAACTCAAAAAGGTGAACTCTAAATTAAAATTAGTTATTTGAAATTTTTTTAAAAAATAAGTAAAAGATAAAGATTAAAGGACATCCAAAATTCCAAATTCAATAATCAAAATCCCAAGCTTCCTAATTCATCAAACATTTCAAGCTTCTCCAATGCTCAATCTCTAAAAAAGACAAAAACTAAAAACAAAATAAGACATTTATAAGAGCATATTAAGAAAATCAACTAATCAATTAACAAAAAAAAAGATTTATGAGAGAAATACTAAGGCAACCAACCAAATAAAAAGTCCAAAAATTAGAATGAAGAGCAACAATTAGCACCCGCAAACTCTTATACAAAGAAACTTGAAAGTAATTAAAACGCCCGTTTTGCTTCTCTGAGCGTAAAGAAAAGCTTCCCAATGTTATTATATTCTTCCCCTACATTTTTGTACTGAAGCTAGTTGACCAAAAAAAAATTATAAAAGCTTTAGTCAGTTTTATATATGTCAAGACAATCATATATGTGTTTTACCTGCACTAGTTCCTCACCATACCTCCTTTTTTTTATTGAACTACTCAGCCATCAAATTAGATTGCAGGTTATTGAAGCCAAGAAGCAAAAAAGAAAAACAAGAACAGTGGAACTGAACTCGATATTTGTATATAGAACTAGCCTAGATGACATTTTTTTAATAAGATTGCAAGTTATTGAAGCTAATAGGAGAATGAAGAATGAACCAAAGGTCTTGAAATCTTCTCCAGTTAGGTATTATCACCAAGTTAGATATCGAACCAAAAGTCTTTAAATTGAAATGTTGAAAAAACAGATAATCACCAAATTATGGCTATACACAAGAACTAACCAGCTGTTTGTATCCAATGTTGTCCTGGTCTCTGATGGAAATTCCATCAGGGGTTCCTCAGCAGAGTGGCGCTTTCTCCCATTCCTTCTTATATTCCTCATACAAAAAACAAACCAAAAGTTAGTAGCAAAACAAACAAACCCAGAACATGCTCAGCCAAAGCAGAAAAAACCTGCCCTAACGCGCCATAAAGCCAACAAAAGGAAATCTCCGATATGTTCTGGGCCTCCCCCTTCACTAGGAATCAATGGAGAGCTTCAGAACAAAAATCAAAAAAGAAAGAAAGAGTAACACAGAATGAAAAAAAAAAAAACTTCACGTCTAGTACAACACTTGCTTTGTCCTCAGAAAATTCATGACATCCTTGGCTCCTGCATCTCCAAAAACTAGATCCTGTTCCAGTTGCCCAAGTTCTCGAAGTCCTATTTCTCTGGTAATTCTGTTAATTTTACCAGCAATCTATAATGGGATAATCAGATGGAAAAAAAAGGTAAACCAAAAAGACAAAATTCCAGTATGCTAACACTAGCAACTCTTTACAATCCCTATCATCTGCTTAAAATGATGGTTAGAAAAAAACATTTAGAAGAGGAAAACCGTAGTCTCAAACGAAATTTGAGCGGTACACTTAGAAGGTGAGATTTTTTACCCAACAATTTTTTTCCCACCTCAAAGTGCAATTCTTTGACCCAACAATTTGCGTCAAAGGACATCAAACATTTAGAGAAAATGCAATTCTAGTCCCCAACGGTAAATCCGGATTGCATAGAGAGATTATTCGAAATTAAAATCAAAAAGCCAAAAAAGATTGAATGTAAAGACAGCAAAAAGGATTAGTACTACCTGGAGATCCAAAGCATCAGGGCCTTCGTTTCATTCTCGGTCTGCAAATAGACACGAAAGTCGAATCGACGCTTAAAATAACAATTTAAGAAGAAGAAAAAAAGAATGAGAATGAGAAATATGAGCGCGAAACTCGAACCGAGCGCTTTTCTAGTCCACACGAGCTTGAAAATGGCATGAATCAGATCCTAAACGTGAACCAAGTTTGGTAAACAAACAAAATTCGGATTCACAATGTTGTACTGAAGTCTGAAACTAAAACGTAAAATTGAAAGGGTTTAACTGGATCGAAAATGTTTTCCCCATCCATGAGAAGCTAGAACAAGCTAATACGATGAAGAACTCGTGAGACGATCTGAGAGAAATTTACAATTACCCTTCAGACTGAACTACGCCACCATCTAAAATTTAACTCGCAAGCGAATTGTTTTGGAAGAAAATAACAAATATAGGGCGGGGAGTCAAAAGGGGTTTTAGCGCCAAATGAATTTTCCCCTCACTTGGCGCTAAAACGAATAGTTAAAGCTAAATTTGTAATTTTGTTATATGTTTTAATAATCTGATTGTGTTGGATATATAAATCATTGTCTTTTGTTTCTTTTCCTATTTAATTGTGAAATAATATTTATATCATAATATATAAGTTATTTCGTTGTTAATCTTTAATTTAAAGTAAACTAAATATATTAAGTCCTTGTTTATATATATTTATCAACTAAATAATTGTATTTTATTTTTCTTCTTTTGATAGTTGTCAACAAATATTTATATCGCAATATAAAATTTATTTTATCATTATACTCTAATTAAATTTATACTATTAAAATTATAATGCAAATATATATATATATATATATATATACTGAGACTGTTTATATGTATATATCTACCTAATGACTAATTCATAGCCTCTAAGACCATATATTAAGTTATGTACTTTAATTACATAAGCTATTCTCACAATTCTTTTTGTTTGAAATTAAATAATATGTCTCAATTAAATAGTATTATATTACTAATTATTTAAAATATATATGCTCATTATAAGTATGATAATGGATCTTTTCTAAACTACTTAGATTTAGTCAATAAATATGCAATTACCATAACAATCATGGGCTAGTAAATTAAAATCAGTTGTAAATTGTAATACTATTTAAAAATCTTTACATTTAGTATTAAATACATGCGAGTGATTATTTCACTTTATGTTCAATTTATTTACATACTTTGTATATATACTGGCATATAATATATAAGTATCATACATTTTTTTTGGTAATTCAATAGTAGGATCATATTATATGTATAATTAATTTCAATATTAAGCAAACAAAAGTTCGTTAAAAAAAATTAAGTAAATCGTCGCTAAAAGACACTTATAGCGGCGTTTGTGATGACACCACTTGGTCTTGGGAACGTTCTCGAATCAACTCTTCATGTGCTTTTGTTGGCGCCGCCGTGGCCAGTAGCCATGTGGTGGTGCCATCATTGTGCTCCACCAACCATCCTGAGTCTTCTAGCATCAACCCTCCATAGGCTCATCTAGGGCTGTCCATTGGTCGGTCCGGTCCGGCCGGCCAAACCGACCATATTATGAAGTATATAGACCGGACTGATCATTCTATTGGTCCGGTCCGGTCCGATCTCTGCCGGTCTGGGCCGGTTTGGGTCATGTCATTTTGGGCCGGTTTTGGGTTGGGTCATGCCATTTTGGGTTTGGACCATACCATTTTGGGTCAATTTTCGGTTTGGACCGGTTTGGAGAGGTATACTCCAGTCCAAGTCCGGTTTTCCACATGGATAACCCGGAACCGGACCAGAGTATACTGGTCTCGGTTCGATTCTAGCCGGATTTGGCCAAAACAGGTCCGATTTCGGTCCGGGTTGGCCGGTCCGGCCGATTTGGTGGACAGCCCTAGGCTCATCCTATGTCATGTCGTAGCTTGTTATCTTGGTTGGTGATGTCTGAGGGCATTGGCTATGCCAAGTTGCCTCTAGGCGTGCCATGAGCAAGCATTTTCGCCCCTAAGGCCTTGTCAAGCATGCTTGCAAGCCTTGTTGTTTTGGAGTCTCCAGGCAGGTTCTCTCAACAGTACCCTTGAAGTCGCAAGGAGGGAAATTTCTCTTTCTCCACTAGCCATTACTGTCAGCGGTAACTAGCCACGGCCGGTGAAGCCGCAGGAGGGAAATGTAACCTGTCGCCCTTACCTCTCTCCTTAGCACCATTTCTTGTCGTAGGAAGTTTAACTGATCATGACCGAAGTGTTGCTAATGGTCAAGATTATCGGTCCTATATTCAAGCGACATGATCAGTGTATTCGGCTGCAAGACGTCCATGAAGGCTGCGGGCCGGGGTTTAGCTCGTTGGTGGAGTCTTTCAGCAACAATGCATTTCTTTATCGCCGATAGAGTACTTTTGGTTGCGGTGAAAATTCATTTGTTGCCTGTTTAATGCGCAACATGCGACGGGTGGAAGAGGTAGCTAGAATTTTTAATTGCAGCGGACTGTTTCAAAATTTCCATTTTCAAGAAAAAATTTGTTTTGGTATTTTTTCTAGGCCCAACTATCGTTGCCGAAAGTGTCATCTGAAGAGATTAAAAAATGCAGGTGACTCTGTTATTATACAATAGTCTGGAATAAATTCTCTTCCATATAAAACACACACTAACATCGATGGTGAGCAACAAAAAACGAGTCACATACGCTAACTAATTATACAAAAAAGCAGCACACCTTTTTCTTTTTCTTTTTTGCAACAAAAAATAATACTAGTCGCTGGTATAGTTGAGGACGAATTTCCTCTCGCCGCTTATGGGCTCGTTGTAATAGGGGAGAATTGTTGTACTGACTTAATTATTTGATCACCCTAATCGACTTGACCACTTTTTCATAAACCCAATCAGCTTCCATCTTCATTTTAGACGAATTATAGGACCGAACAACCAAAGGTGTCAAAAACGGGCCCTTATCGTTCATTGAAGCCTGCGATTTAAAAAACAGTCTAAAAATGGGGCCCAAATGACCTAAAACAGCGACTCAAACGGCCCAACAATGCCGGCCAAATTAAACCGGTTACTGTCAAATTATCATTGGATACTTTTTTTTCTTCGTTTTTTTTTTCAGTGAAACGTCTGCCTACGAACTACATTAGTAGAAACTAACTAATGACCTTAGTCAAGAGACAATTTCAACTAATTATCATACTTCCTCAAAGTGACAATATTTCTATATATTGAAGCTGTCATTCCCAAACAACTTCCTTTTTTCGTACAATCGATCACTTAGCATCAAACTCGATATAAGCTAATTTAATTAGTAACTATTAATTATAGTTTAGTTTCATGGAAAGATAAATCTATTATGTATTTTTTTTTATATTTGAAAGAACAACTTCATATGCCTTTCAAAGAGTACTTTGATATGCCCTAGCTTGTTTCTTCACTTATTTGAATAAGTATATGTTATTTCACGTTTATGAATAAATATATGTTCGTCAGCTATGGTTTTGGATGACAAAACCGGTTTATCACCCAGTTTGTCACATAAAACCCGTTAGTAAAATTTTTAAGTGATGATTTTAGTGTTCTGTGGCTCGAAACCGTTCGGACGGTTTTGTCTCATAGCAATGAAATTGAAAATCTTCATACTCGTTACAGTCCATCCGTTCGCATGAACTGTGCGAACATATTCTCTACACGTTCAGATCGCGCGTAATCAATACAGAGAAATCCAAGAAAACATAAGCAAGAATCATACCTCAAGGAAAAACTGGAGTTAAAATATTATATAATTATCGATATTGTTGGTTTTTTTCCTCCCTCGCACTAGCAGATTGTCGCTGGTTGAGTTGCATCAAATAATTTTTTATTTTTCCTATTTTTTTGTGTTGTTTTGCTGGGCCCAATTTCGTTCCTGAAAGTGTCATCTTTTTACAAAGATATTCAGTTTAGGTGACTGTATGATTGTACGATAGTTTGGAATAAATTCTATTATATATTAACACACAGTACTTGCATCCATGGTGGGAAAAAAAAAAAGCGAGCCACTTCTTAATATAAAAATCCAGCAGACATTTTATTTTTATTTTTTTGCAATAAAAAAATAACACTAGTAGTTTCTATAGTATTTTTGGGGACGAATTTCCTCTCGCGACTTATGTACTATGATAGATGAAGAATTGTTTAGGCCCACCTGGCCAAGTTCGGCCCAGCAGAGCCACGAAGGGCCCCATGCGGGCCCAAAGGGAGAAAGTTAGGAGAGCCCTCGTCTCCGTAGTCACGTCCAATCGGCCGAAAAGAACCTTCTCCTCTCATAGGGGACTCATGCAAAATTCAATCAGCCGTACAGCCTCTGCATAAGAAGGAAGGCCCTCTTCTCCCGAGAACGCAGAATCACTCAGAATCCCGATATGAGAACTTTTCTTCTGAACGCAAGGAGGCGCAATTTTGGGCTAGATCATTTTTAGCACCATCAATCTTGTCGACCGTCACAATAGGGGAGAATTGTTGTACCTAATTGGACCATTTTTTCCATAAAACTCGATCTTCCGTTCATCTTCATTTTAGACGGAATATAATATATTTATGTATTAATAGCATATTAGGAATATAAATATTAGTTAATAAGTCCAAACTAATGTAAGTTGAGTACATTACTACATTAATTACTTTCACATGAATGATGGTAGAGACTCTAACATGAACTTGATTTTTCTCGATTTCATATTTTAAAACTCGATCCCACCATGATGTAGCCCGACCAGTTTGGGTTGACTTGGTCGGTTTCGAATCAGGAGATTGGTTCGATTGGTTTCAAAAAGTAAACCACTTTTAAAAAAGTTGAGCTATCTTTTATAATAGACCGTATTTTACAAGGCTCCCTAAACCGTCGAAAGTATGAAAAGTAACATATTGCAAAAAAAACAAACATAACATTAGTTTATATTGAAATTGGTGCGAAAATTGGTTGAAATTTATGTAAAAACTTTAAGATTTTGATATTGGTTGTAAATAGTGTGAAAAAATTTATTAAAAAAATTAACCAAATATCAGCTTAAACTTTATCTAACTAGATGAGTTGGTAACACTAATTTTCTCGAAATCCTCGTTAATCCTTAAGTTGGTTTTTTTTATTCGTCGGAGAATTATATGCACACTATTAAAATTTGTGGTTCAGATTAGAAAAAAAAAATTGTGGTTCTAAATTGAAATCAAACCGGGGTCGTTAATATTAAAATTTAATAAAGTAACATAGAAAAATAGAAAGAATCCAGCTCTGGCCTACGGATGTCAAGGAGGCGTGGTTCCACGGTTGTTGGATAAGCATGGGAGACCCAGAAACCAGAGGCTAAAGACCTAAGGCGCCCACAGTACCTGCTACCAAAACCGGTGTACGGGTTCCACCAAACAGGGACTCACAAAGAACACGGGTGGCGTTCTATGTGGCCGCGCCAGTCCGGTACATCTCCAACGCGATTGCTTTCTACGCGTTACAAGTTGTCTCTATGGTGTGGCTTTGATGGAGGCGTGTCCGACAAGGAACTAGCGCGTGCACTATAGTGCGTGTTGGGGGATCAGTTCTCAAACATCACGGGAGTGGTGACGCCACTATGTGGCGAGTCGGCGACACTCCGGGAAATGGAACTGTTTACACGTGGTTTTTTAAATGATATTTCAAACTTTTGGACCAATTTGCATAGCACGCTCTTCTTTATAAGTCCCTCTTATTAGCTAGAATTACTGTCGTGCCAACTCTCGGTCTCAACGAATCCACTAGTTACCATTGATTCCAAACCTGAAACCTCAACTCTCGTGCTTGTGCTTATTTTTAAGATAACCATCCATAAGTTGGGATAGTTATAATTTAAAAAATGTTATTTATATTTAAAAAAAAAAACATATTGCACTCGATCTTTATATACAGGACGAAAACAAACATGACCTAACTGCAAAAATCATTTATCGAAGCTTAACATCAAATTACTAATATTTAAATGGGCGCTAAAACTCAATTATTATTTAAAAATTTACCCGTGATTAGAGAGGGTCTTTTATTTCCGAGTTTTTCCTTCTTTTGTTCTTTTATGTAATATTTACTAAATCTTTTTTTGAAAATTTTGCCAAATATTCATATTGTCATAATAGATATGCTAAAACATTTATATGCTACTTCTTTACTAATGGATGTTTGAATCTCATTAACTTAGGAGATGTTCCTTTTATGATGCTCGGTAGGATTCGAATTCTAAAAAATTTATGTTCGGCATATCCCCTGCTGTAATTTAGAATTCGGCTTGCAAGAAAGTTGCCTCCCCTGCAACCGGTCATGTATCAAAGTTATTATGTCTCCCCCTGCATGTCTCCCCCTGCTTTATGCTTTAGTTGAATTGTTTTGTCTTTTCTATTTTTTTGCTTTTTTTTAATACTTTTAGATATTAAAATTTTAATAAAAAATTAATAAATTTAAAATATAAAAAAAATAACTTTAAACATCGTCATTAATTTTTTTACACCTCAAAAACTTCTAAATAAACACCAACACAATTATAAGATAACCTACAATTTTCAAAACACTCTCAGTCATACAAAAATCTTCAGAACAAACGTAATGGTATTTGAAAAACCCGGAAAACAAAACAAAAAAGTTGCCAAAGAACACCATAAGGCGATGTAAAGGCAAATACGAGATTTCGTTTCCTTGGGTGTATATATCATTTTGTCAGAAACCAGTCGTAGCGATGCCGAGGAAAAACGAAACCAGCTATATCGCCAAACTGCCCGTTTTCTTGGAAACAACTGCGGCCCCCTATTACAAACCCACGTCCTCCCATCAGTTACAAAATGCCTTCCCACCACCTCCACCCTAACCATCTTCCTGACTTCCTCTCCCAAAAATCCCTCACAAATTTCAGGCAATTCCTTCGCTTTCCTGATCGACATATTAGTTTTCCCACCAACCTCTTCGTTCCCAAACAGGACACCCAAACATGCGGTTTAGTTGTAATGGCTGCCGAGTCCTTCGGAAAGGCTGCGGTGACGGCTGCACCATTAGATCCTGCCTTCAGTGGATCAAGAACCCCGAATCCCAGGCCAACGCCACCGTTTTCCTTGCCAAGTTCTATGGCCGCGCCGGGCTCATTAACCTCGTCAACGCTGGCCCCGAGCATCTCCGTCCTGGTGAGCAATCTTCTTTCCATTTGCCAATCCAAATTCGTCTCTCATACGTAATACTTTTTCATTGTATTGATGTCGTTCGTGTTTTTGGTTGCAGCGATATTCAAATCCTTGCTCTATGAAGCTTGCGGGCGGATACTGAACCCGATTTACGGGTCAGCGGGCCTACTTTGGTCCGGGAGTTGGCAGGTATGCCAAGCCGCGGTGGACGCCGTTCTCAGAGGCATGCCGATTATCCAACTGCCTACTGAGACGGCGATTAGCAGCGCGAGCCCACCGCTTAAAGCCTGCGATATACGCCACGTCGTAAAGGGGAAGAAACCGGCTCCCTGTGATAAACTTCACAAGGTTAACAAGTCCCGGACCCGGTTCAAGAATACGGCTGGGAAGCCAAAGTCGGAGGTGGAGTCTGCTTCTTTGGACTTCGTGACGGAGTCGTTACGAAATGAAGACTCCGCTCGTCAATCAGTTGGATCCTTCAGACACACGGACTGTGTTTCGGCTGAGACTGTGGAGGTTTCGCTGGCGGAGCCCGATGATCGAGCCGACGTTAGCGACGTGGACTTGGAGTTGACTTTGACCGTCGGCCATTTAGAGGAGGAAGTCAACGGTTCTGACGATGACACGTGTACGATGGGTGTGGGATCTAGAGCGGGTCAGTCTTTGTATATAATAAGTCGGGCGGCTTAGATGAAATGATTTTTTTTTTCTTTTTTCTTTTTCATTTTTGAGAGTATAAGGCATTGTTCAGACTTCAGATGTTTTTCTACGGTGATACTGATTACGACAACTCAACAATTGTTTGTTTTAATTCCGTCATTAGTTATTTTTGTTTTTAAGATTCGTGTCGGATAAAATTGTAGTAAAAAATTATTAAAAGATAGAGAAAATATCTAAAATAAATAATTGGGAGTGTAATGTGATAAAATAATAGTGTAAGGTATGAATATTATCATAATTAGAGTGCAAAATGTATTTTATATATTTTTTAGAATCAGTATTTTGCCTTTATATAAACTTTACCCAACGATATAGTTAGTCTCCACCGTGGTAGTAAGCGATTAGTACCTACCGTAGAGAGAGAGAATTGTAGGGGAATTGGATCGGGGGACTAAGGATTCGGGACGGGGGAAGACAATTCATTTTAGTTTTGAAAAGCGAAAATAGTTGGTTTTCGTTTTAGGGCAAAACGGTGTTCGTTTTGGTTTTGAAAATGAGAGACCGTGAGTCCAGATTTGGGCCTCGTTCCTTCTTCCCCTTACAACCTCCCGTATCTTTTTTTTGTCTTCTTTCTTTTTTTGTAGTGCACAATTCCATTGTCCTCGCTTGGCGATTTTACTACCAAAGCTTCGATCGCCGCCTCCCAGTGAAAAAGGGGCACCATCCCTGTAACTGTTTGGTGTACTGGTATTGGTCGTAGCTTCACCGGCAACCTTTGGAATTATCCTTATTTAAGATTCTCATAACTCAATATCAAGAGCTCTTGTTAGAATAAGAAACCAATTTACAATTCATTGCCCCATTTCCATAATTAATAGAAAACTCGTACGTGCTTATACGAAGTGATTTCAAATAGATGTGCCGTTTAGGCCTGCTATAATGTTATGAAGCCCAAACTGTAAGACCGAAAAGCCCATCCATGACCCAAACCGATACCCCCGCAGCAAATTGCATTTACGTCTGGCACTGGGAAAGACCGAAAAGCCCATCCATGACCCAAACCGATACCGCCGCAGCAAATTGCATTTACGTCTGGCACTGGGAGTGGAAGACTGGGAGAGTAGGCAGCAGAGAGAGAGAGAGATGGGGAGAAAGAAGGGAGTGGAATTCGACGAGTCGCCGCCTGATGACTTCGATCCGGCGAACCCGTATAAGGACCCGGTGGCGATGCTGGAGATGAGGGAGCACATAGTGCGGGAGAAGTGGATCGAGATCGAGAAGGCGAAGATCCTGAGGGAGAAGCTCAAGTGGTGTTACCGCATCGAAGGCATCAACCACCTCCAGAACTGCCGCCATCTCGTTCAGCAGTATCTCGAATCCACCCGCGGCATCGGCTGGGGCAAGGATTCTCGGCCTCCCTGCCTCCACGGTCCCCATTCTCTCTCTCTCTCTCGCTTTTTCCGCTTTTCCCGTTTGATGCCAAGAAAGTTTGAGGATGTCAATTGGACTAGTCTTTTAAAATATTCTGTGTTCTATGGCTAGAAATTGTCGAAGTCTCGCGATTCCTCAATGTATTTTGTTTTTCTTCTTCTTCTTACTGGGAAGTTTATAGCACGACGCTACTCAGTCACTAATCTAAAATCAATGTAACAAATGTTCTGCTAAATGTTTATTCTTTGTTTTGTTTTGGTGAGTAGAATAATGTTGTTTCTGGTTCCTAGAAGATAAATTAACTAAATCGATAGTAAAAGTCGCTGTTTTTAGTGATTAATAAGTGAGATTATCCACTTCAGTTTCTTAACGATGTCCAGGATTCTCCTCTCATGCCTTAACATGTCTGTAATTTACGTCAATCTGGGTTCCATCTGGGTGCTGGAATCCTAAGGTGACAAATTTAATCAAATTAATTAGGAAATGGAAATTTAAGTTCAGAAAGTAAAGGGGTTGAGCGGGTTTTGTCTTCTTCGTGGGTTATTAATTAGGAAGATGAAGAAAAAGAACAAAAGAGGGAAACAAAAGAGAACTGAACGATTTTATAAGGATGTATCATGTTTCGGTTTGACAAAAGTATGCAAATGTTGACTCAATTTCCGTTTTGTTGCTACATCCTGTGCTGTTTCGCTCTACTGAATTATTTTCTCTATTTTCTGAACAGGTCCGAAGGTTGAGGCAGTTGAGTCAGACTGATTCTCAGCATAAATAATTTAAGGTATTGCTGCAGTTTGGTTTCTGAGCATCTTGATCTGCAGTCAAATGTCAATCGTGGAATCGATTGATCTTTCTTTTTTTGTTATCTTGTGGAAGTATGAAGTTGTTTCTCTTTCCATTTGGGATTGCCATGAAAAGCTGAACAAAAATAATATTCATTTACACCGAAATCTTTAGATCCTGTTTACAACTGTGTAGCAATCTAAGTTGGCATTTTAGAAGATAAGCTTCTACTTTTTGGCTTGCTGATGAAGGGAAAGCATCGAAAATGGGTGATATAGGGATGTAGAGTTGTTTTGCATGGTTCTATTTATGGACTGAAGTTGTTCCTATCTTTGCATCATCAGAGAGGAAGTAGGGAAAAAGTCTAGATTGTATGTAGATGTGTTTGGAATTATATCTATTCATTAAAAATGACAAAATTTAGTTGCTGGTTATCTATCTAAACAATGCTGGTTGTACCTTGTGATTATGATCTCTTCTTTGGTTGTTTCTGCTAATTTCAAGGATGGAGCTTTGACTTGTTAGAACTCCTAGTTTACGCCTCCCATCTGAGCACGATCCAAAATTCTCGAAGCATGTAGCCTTTTGAAATAGCTTCTTTGAATTTCTTCCCTATGATGCGTGCCCTACAGGAATCTGTTTTGACAAGGGAGATGTGTCCAAAGGGATTTTTGCTGGCTCTCATGAGTATAGGATTTCTTTGGATGGCTTTATTTTTTTTTTTCTGATGAGTTTAGAAACTTAAATCTACTTAAAAGTGGAAGCTCTAGATGAAGATTTCAAGCTAGAAATGGTAAAAAACCTCCAATAGACTTGGTTCGGTACATACTCATAACCACCCTTCTTTTTTGGATGATCCTCATCAAGGATGATTGAGTTTTGGTTGTCTCATCTAGGTCATATTAGGAGGTAGATTGATCACATGTACGATCTTTCTATTTTTTCTTTCTTTAGTACCAGTTGAGTTGAGGCTTTTCTTCTCTGGTTATCAACCATTATGTAGTCTGGAGTTCTCTCCTAACTAGGGCTGAACGGAACCGGACCTGACCGGATTTGCGGTTCGGTCCGGTCCTAATTTTTAAAATGCGGTCCGGTCCGAACCGGATTGAAGGACCGGATTTATGCGGTCCGGTCCGGTTTATAAATTTCTTATATGCGATCCGGTCCGGACCGGACTGCATTTAATAATTTTTTTAATATATTAAAAAACAATAATCTGCGCAGTGCAGAGCAGCGCAGCGCAGTGTATTTTTAAAATAATTTTTTTTTAAAAAAAATTTTGAATGCCTGCACTGCGCAGAGCACACTGCGCAGTGTTTTCTGAGAATAATTTTTTTTAAAAAAAATTAAATCCGGTCTGGACCACTTAAGTGGTCCAGACCGGACCGCATTTCCAAAGACCGGGCCGGACCGGTCCTTATATATAAGAGAACCGGAAATGTGGTCCGAAAACCGGACTGCATTTCCAGTTTTCAGCCCTACTCCTAACGCATGTAATGATCTTATAGTTTGCACTGAGGTCATTATTTATAGGCTGTAAATTATGGCACTCGAACATTTACTCGGAAGACATTGATAAGGTGGTGAGTAGGTCAGGAGGGAATTTCTGGTAAGTGATCAAGTGTTGTTCTTTTATCATTGTCATAACCCCAACCCACATGGAGTAAAAATTATAGTGAATGATAAAGAATTGATATAAGTGTCAAGATTCACAATGGCTCCTTACTAGGTGGAACTGGGCCTTGTAATGATTCCAAGAAAACAAACCTTGAATAGCCTTTGTGAAGTTGCCTTTTTGTTTATATATTCATAAGGTTGTCCCGTGGGGGAGAGAAGGTTTCTTGTTGCCGGAATGTTAATCTTGTGCAAAATTGGTGATGTGGGTTTATTGGGGCTTTAGTGTATTCTTTTACTTAACTATGGTGTACTGGAATCAATGTTTACCTAGAAAATAGATTCTGGTGATTCATAGAATAGGAGCTGGTACAAAATTTGCCACCTATTCGTGTGTGCTGGATTATATGTTATATGACCTTTCTTTTTCTTTTCTTTTTTGATTTTCCTGTCTAAAATAGTCAGATTCGTTTGCGATGACCGTCAGCAGTTAGTTGCAAGCCCCCCTCCTCTCATCGGATGAAAGACTTCAGTTCTGCTTCTTTCTTGCAGGGAACTCAATTTGCTGGATAGGTGAGCGCTTGAAGAGGATGGTCGTCTGGGCTTACCTGTGTAGCAGTTTGTTTGTATGGTGTTACTCTTGTTTCATTTGGACTTCTATCATCCACGGATATCTCTTTCTTTTGTTATATGCAGAAGCCAAATGTCATTGCTCCTGCTTTTGTATTAGATTTTGTTTCTTGATAGCATCCAAAAAGTGGCACATGATTTGGAGGAGTCTGTGAACGAGAATACATCAGATGATTGAATAAAGTTTCCGGTCACTGCTTCTTCTCCTCAATTGCTTTCAAATTTTTTTTTTTGAGAAAATAGAATGTATTATTTGCTAGCGCTGAGGTTGCATTATTTGATAGGAGAACACAACAGGGGTCTGTGGGAAGTTTTGGTGAAGACATCTCTTGCGATTACTTGTAAGAACTAGATGGTTATAGGATAATTAGATCGATTTCTTATAGGTTTTGGGGATGTGTATATGAGAGAAGTACGTTCATTTCAAAACTCTCTCTCTTTGGAAATTACATTAATTTTCAAGGAAAAATCACTTTTGTCCTCTCAAACTACAAGTCAGTGTCACTTTGTGGGTTTAAATTACAAAATTCTTCACATTGAAATTCATTAAGGTGAGACTTCAAATCAGATCTGTCAAGATCAAACCGCGAGGTCCATTTATAACATGTGGGAGCTGTATTTTACTAATCTGATGATAAATAGACTTTCTGGTAATCTCTCTCTTTCCCCGATGACAGACAAGCACAGGGATGTCGACCGAGGACTTTCATGTTAGTAGTGTGAGCCGTGAGGGTGTGCGAGTACATGAACATCTATCAAAAAGAGTCCTTCACAATTCCTGGAATCCAAAACCTTTACTCCTACCTTTCGAGTTTCGTTCGTAATGACGACAATTTCAGCTGACTTGCCAGTTAAGCAGCATCATCAGCGTTTGAACATGCATGATGTGGATCACTATTGCTCCTCCCTCCGGGACCAAAAACAGATCAGAGGAGAAGAAAAACCCAAAACCGAATAGCGTCCAAAAGAAAGAAATAAAACAAGAAGAAAATTTATTAAGCTATCTATCTCACAGTTGAAGCGTAGGAACTAGGAAGCATCGACGTCGCGAGAATGATCACTCCAGTACATTTCCTTCCTCGAAGTGAGCCGCTATTCTTTGTGATAGTGGACGGAAGACCTTGCAGAGCTACGATTGCCGATCAGAGGAAAGCGTGATCTGCGGCCGTAACTGTCCGGACAATCTTAGGCAGCAACAGTCCTTCATGTTCTACCATGTTCGAAGCAAACCGAAACTCTGGATATTAAGATATCTAAAGGAATACCAAGTTATCTGACGAGAGCAACAACAATAGAGCATATAAAATCTTAAGGGGAGCTAAACCAAGCTCTTGAATTGGTATTTAATCTAGTAAACCAGGAAAAAGTAATTGGCATGTTGGATACTTTCAAAATAGGACTGTGATCAAGCTGGGAGCTCCCTTCAGTCCAATGGGCGGGCTAAGCAGGCGGAAGGAGTTGCTCCCACGCCATGCACCTGGCCAAACTTAAAGTTTGGTTTGCTACATATATAAATATTCACCCCTTCGATCGCTCTGCTAGCTAGTTGTGTTGGGAGAACATCAAGGGTAGCCGAATGCATGAGATGGCAGCTCTAGCCGCTCGTCAGCCCTCTTTATTGGACTAAAAGAAGCTCCTTAGCCTCCTCCATGTACGGTACTAATGTATTCTGTCCCACTCTTCCTCTAGTTCTCTACCTCGCTTCCTTTTATAAAGCTATTCTTTTTTTTTTCTCGAACTTTTATAAAGCTATTCATTCCCACACCAAATTTTTTTTAGTTATAAGATTATGTTTGAATCTTCTCAATTATTTTACGTTTTCTCAAATAGCGATCTTGTGATTGTGAGCGGCCTTGTCCTCTCTCCAACTCATGCTGCCCTTCTTTCCCGGGGAAATAAACAGAATCTGGATAAGTCTTGGTCTGCAATCCCACCGTGCCACATGTTACTGCCAGACAGTTACTGATCTTTTCCTAGGAGACAAAACTAGCTCTGCATCGCGCTGACGTGAGACGTAACTATTCACACACCCGTGTATACGTAGTCTAAAAATCTCCTTTTTTTTCCTAAGTAATAATAATAAAAAAATCTCCTCTTCAACTGCGTGTTTATCTTTTAAGACTAGAGTCAATGATCATTTACTAGCTTGACACAAAATTGAGTATGCAAATCTCAATAAGTGGAAACCTTCTTATCCTGAATGACTTAAAAGTGAATACTGATGTCCCTGTTAGAACACAAGGGTCTTATACACTTATGTCTTGTAGAGACAGTTTGTGTTCCCTCTGTTATGTATATATAAAACGAATATCGGCTGTGGACTCGTTGTTTGGTGAAGCACATGCAGTCTTGAGTGTGATGAAACATGCCTCACAACAGGGTTGGTCGCACGTTTCTTTTGAATGTGATTCTCTTTTGCTTTGTAATGCACTTAAAGATGGTGCTGATAATCCCCTTTGGAGTATTGCAGATCAAGTGGGAACAATTCAAATTTTTTTGAACAACCACCAGTATTGGCGCTTAGCTTGGGTTCCTCAAAGAGCTAACAGGCTAGGATGACACATCTTCTTCCAAAGTGGGTGGCTTCTTCGTCCAATCTGGGAGCCATACCTTTAGATGGAATCTCTTTTCATATTTCTCATTGTGATTTGTTGTGAAATTGTGTTTAGGCCTTTACTCCTCGGTTTCTTTGGAAACGTGATTTAGAAGAAGAAAAAGTGTCCTACGCAGTAAACCCGAAGGAGTTGGCTTGAATGATCAATATTTAGGGTTTAAAAGTGTACTTTCTCTAAAGCCCCAAGTTTAAATCCTCTTAAATGTAAATAATTTCTCGGAGGCACCTCTATAGTAAAGTCGGGCTTACCTGGCTTTGAGGGCTGTACCGACCCGAAATTTACCAGTCCATTAGGTAGGTTCCACTTCAATGGGTCTACCGGACTGAGTTTCTTCTTGTTGGACCATTATGCTAGACTCTTCAAAATTCACTATGCTTCAAGTGGGCTCAGGTAGACTTGATGCATTTTAGGTGATGTTTGCATCTTAAAATAGTCAAAATTTTGGCCTAAAATAAATACAAAATAATCTTTTTTTGTTAATTATTTATTTCCATTACAATAAACATAAAAAAATTTCTTAAATCATCTCTCTTCACTTTCTCACCTTCTATAACCAAATTTTTGATTGCAAATTATACCATCTTAGTATCACATATTCATCAATCATCGACACATCGACTAAGTTAGCAAGATTTAAGCTTATACGATTAGTAAGACAATTAGAGTGATAAATTATGATAAGTTAAACTCCATATATAACAAGAGGGATCAAATGAGTTATAGCATGCACTCCACTATATCTACTATTATTTTCTTTCCCCTCCATCATCACCAATTACAACCTCAAGACTTTTGGTCATGGGGCTATATATATATATATATCAATATTCATTTCCTGTCCACTACTTCGACCAATTAATTTTAGTTTTTTCATCACTTAAAGAAATGGAAATTAACAGTGTGTTTATTTTTAAAATTTTATTAAAATTTTGTGTTAGTGTTAAAAAATAGGTGGTATTAGAATTGATAAATGAGAAATAAAAGCAAAAATAAAATTTTGAATTATACTTGATAAAAATAAAATTTTTATTTAACAAACTCCATGTAAGTTGCCCTTTTTGTGTTCCTTAGAGTTTGGTAGTTTTATCAGCTGAGTAAATCTTGAAGGAGATTTAGCCGTAGTACTTCAATATTCCGATGAGATCACAATTACCTCACTGAAAAAACAAATTGCTTAATTGTCATAGTCACAGTGCTCAATTTATCGGCAAAGAGACAAACGAACAGTAAAAGGTATGTTTAGGTAGTCGTCGCTCGCCAGTGAGCGTGGAGTTCAGTTGTAGTTAGTGGCGGAATCAGAATTGAGAATTTTATTTAAGGGAGGGATTATACTAAGTGGCGGAATTAAGATTTTATTTAGGGGGGAATTTTTAAGGTGAAATAATATCTTAATTTTTTTTCTATATAATGCAAAAGTGTGTTAGAGTTAAAATAAGAATATTGAACGTTAAAACATATACACGATACAGGTCGGTTGCAATTAAAAAATGAAAACTAGTTTATATTTAGTTATTTTATTATTATATCCATCTCTTCAAATTGTATCAATAATTTTTGTCCTATAAATATGAGAGAACAGAACATCATCACCGTTGTAGAGGAAACACTGCAAACCTTCTTGAAGTATTTCAACTACTAATCTGTCAGGAAAATTTCGTAGAATTAATTTTTTACTTTCAAAACGCAATTATCTTGGTAAAAGGAAAAAAACACAAATAATTTTCCAAGTAGATTCGTACAACCTTTTAATAGAGTTATATCATATGTCAGTGTTAGGAGGTGTAGAATCCCACAATTTGGGTTTAATGGAACCAATCCAATACGATCTCGATCGGCTTGCATGGCCAGTGTTCTCCAATTAGGGTTTAAGAAGTTACACTAAGTTGTCAATAATAATAGAGGACATATAATAACACATAGAATAACATCAATTATTGTGAACAAATTAGCTACTTTTATATATGAAGACGTCCCACCAGAAATGGAATAACTCGCGGGAGAGTATTGAAAGATTTGTGGTTCTGTCGTCCTTTTCCTAAGCCCCACACTAATTCTCTCTAGTCTTTATTAAACTATGTAATTAGTTTGTAAAACGCTCGTTGAAGCAGTTAGTCCAAGTAGTTAGAAGCTGTTATACAGCTGTTATTATAGCTGTTAAGTCATTCTGTTAGTTACGAGATTCTATATATACAAAGGAAATGTAATTCTGTAAACGGAATATAGAACAACTTATACATCCACTTCATTCGCGTTACTCTGCTCTCTCTCTAAACATTTACATGGTATCAGAGCTTAGGACCCATTCAGCTGGAGGACGATTGGATTAGCTGAACAAAAAGGTGGCTTATATCATCTGTTGCCTTTTTCTGACAATTCTCATGTTGCATCTAAACGCAGTTCTGTTTCTCCTTTATGTCTTTCAATTTCTTCTCATAACTTGTGGCATTATAGACTTGGCCACATCTCTTCTTCCATGTTGAAACTGTTACAATCAAATAATGATGCTATTCATTTCACAGACACTTTACCATGTGAAATTTGTCCATTAGCAAAACAAAAGAAACTGCCCTTCCCATCTCGGCAGAATCAGTCACAACATGTTTTTGATCTTATACATTGTGACATATGGGGTCCTATGTCAGTTTCTAATATAGATGGTTCTCGGTATTTTCTTACACTAGTTGATGATTTTAGTAGGTCTACTTGGGTGTATTTGATGCACTCTAAGTCTCAAACATCAACTATTTTGCGGTCCTTCTGCAATAAGATTCATACTCAATTTAAACTCAAAATCGAAGTTATATGCACTGACAATGGTATTGAGTTTAAATTAACTTCCTTCTATGCTTTTCACGGCATCCTTCACCAATGCTCTTGTGTTGAAACTCCTCAACAAAACGGCATTGTTGAACGCAACCATCAACACATTTTAAATGTGGCTCATGCTCTCAAATTTCAATCTCAAATTCCTATTCAATTTTGGGGAGAATGTATAGTTACTGCAGTATACTTGATTAATCGAATTCCCATTCCTCTTTTATCAAATAAGTCTCCTTTTGAGATTTTATTTTCTGTTAGTCCATCATATATTCATCTTAGAGTATTTGGATGCCTTTGTTTTGCTTCTACACTTCTTCGTAACAGAACTAAGTTTGATCCACGGGCATCCAAATGCATTTTTTTAGGCTATCCATATGGCATTAAAGGATATAAACTTTATGACCTTCAAAGTCATAAGGTTTTTATCTCTCTCGTAATGTTCAATTTTTTGAACATATTTTTCCCTTTGCAACTCTGTCCATCCCTTCAGATTCTATAGTTGTTCCAGCTCCTATTCCTGACACTTCAGATTTTGCTGATATATCCCTTACTCCTAGTTCTGTCACAGCTTTTCCCTCTTCTGCTCCTTCCATAGAACTGCTCCATCTTATCTCCAACATTTTTATTGTCAATTAGCTCAATCCACATCTGCTCCTCTACTGGTTCCTAAGTCAGGTACACCCCTCATTCTCTTTCTCATTACCTTGGTCATGCACACTTGTCTCCTTCTCATTTTCTTTTACCTCTGTTATTTCTCTACATACTTAGCCCACATCTTTTAACCAAGCTGTTAAGTTTGCAGAGTGGCGTGAGGCTATGCAGAATGAGATCAAGGCTTTTCAAGCCAATGATACTTGGGTTATCACTACTCTTCCTCCTAATAAAATTTCTATTGGCTGCAAATGGATTTTTAAGATCAAGTATCGATCAGATGGCACAATTGAAAGGTATAAAGCCCGGTTAGTTGCCAAAGGTTACACCCAACGTGAAGGGTTTGACTACTTTGATATCTTCTCTCCTGTGGCAAAAATCTCTACTGTTAGGGTTCTTGCACTAGCTGCCACCAAGAATTGGTATTTACATCAATTGGATGTCAATAATATTTTTCACCATAGTGATCTTGATGAAGAGATCTTTATGACTGTGCCACAAGGTTTCCAAGTTCAGGGGGACAATCAAGTGTGCAAACTAACCAAATCCCTTTATGGCCTTAAACAAGCCTCTAGGCAATGGTTTTTTTTAAGTTTTCTCAATTTTTGCTTGATAATGGTTTTACTCAGTCGCGATCAGACTATTCTCTCTTCACTCGGCATTCTGGCAGCTCCTTCTTGGCGTTACTAGTCTATGTTGATTACATCGTTCTTGCTAGTAGTGATATCCAAGCTGTTTCAGATTTTAAGCAAGTGATCAATGACAGATTTCAAATCAAGGATTTAGGTCCTCTTAAATTTTCCTTGGTTTAGAGGTTGTTAGATCTTCCAAGGGAATTTCACTTTGTCAACGCAAATTTACACTTGATTTCTTAGTTCCTCTGGTTTACTTGGTTCACGCCCAGCTAAGACACCTATGGAGCAGAATCTTAAGCTTGATTCCACTACTGGTGCACTCCTTTCCGATGCTACTGTCTACCGAAGGTTAATTGGGAAATTGCTTTTATCTTACCTTGACTCGTCCTGACTTGTCATATCCTGTACAAGTTTTGAGTCAATTTATGGATGCTCCTCGTGATTCACATTTACAAGCTGCCCATCGAATTCTTCAATACTTAAAGACTACTGTTGGCTAAGGACTTTTCTTTTCTTCAGCTTCTGTTGTTCATCTCAAGGCCTTTTCTGATGCTGATTGGGCTTCATGTTCTGAGTCTCGAAAGTCTGTGACTAGCTATAGTGTCTTCCTCGGTGATTCATTGATCTCTTGGAAATCTAAAAAGCAAACCACTGTCTCTCGTTTATCTGCCGAGGCAGAATATCGAGCCATGGCTACTGTTGTAGCTGAATTATAGTGGTTGTTATATTTGCTCACTGATTTCCAGATATCTCACCCCAAACCATCTTTTCTCTACTGTGATAGTCTCTCAGCTCTTCACATTGCTGCAAATCCGGTGTTCCATGAGAGGACTAAGCATATAGAGATCGATTGTCATTTTATACGTAACAAAATTTCAGCTGGCATTATTCAGACCTTCCATGTAGCTTCACGCCATCAGGTTGCAGACCTTTTAACCAAGGCTCTTGGCTACGATCAGCTTCAATTCTTACTTGGCAAGATGGGTGTTTTGAATATTCACACTCCATCTTGAGGGGGACTATTAAACTATGTAATTAGTTTGTAAAACGCTCGTTGAAGCTGTTAGTCCAAGTAGTTAGAAGCTGTTATACAGCTGTTATTATAGCTGTTAAGTCATTCTGTTAGTTACGAGATTCTATATATACAAAGGAAATGTAATTCTGTAAACGGAATATAGAAAAACTTATACATCCACTTCATTCTCGTTACTCTGTTTTCTCTCTAAACAATTACAGTCTTCAGAATTATACATAAAATCGCCGGTAACTCTAGTCTTTGTTAGAAGAAACCGTATGCATATATGGCGTCGACGTAACCTTCTCTTAATTTAATGTTGACAAAAATCGTTAGATATCCTTATTAATAGATCAAGATAAATCAGCAGCTATCAATTAGCATTAGAATATGCATCGGGGCCAATTTAGTGAAAATAAGAAGCCCAATAATGTTCTTAATTTGAAGCTGTTCCTTTCATGATTTCATGATCGTTTAATTGGTATATATTGAATTTGGAGTCATGTGAACATGGTACTTATTGTAGAAAAATAGGAATTATTGCTTCAATGCATGTTTAACGAATCTCTATTATATATCTTTAATTAATAAAATAATTCCACGAGGTCATGAGTGCATATACTCGCAAGGCCAAGATATATATACTCTCTGAAATCTCTCTTATACATATATAAAGTTAGGTCAGATTACCTTTCAGTCAAACGTTGTTCCCAAGATATAAGTAGAGTTCTTCACATGACATAAAACAACTACAAGAATATGTTTTTTCAGTTTTTTTTATAGGCAACGCAGGCAAGCCTGCAAGGGGAATGGGGTAAGGGGATTCGATCCTCAGAAGTAACCCTTCCCATAGGGAGGATGTGCCACTTGAGCTAGAGCTCACTGGCATATGTTTTTTCAGTATCGAATATTGATCTAACGAGAAAGGGAAACTTTTTTTTTTCCTTTTCACAATTTCATAATGCATGTTTAAAGATTTTTTCCTATCACTTATTTATAAGACAAATCAAGATGTACACGACATATATATAATGTTTTAGAGTCTACATTGTTCCACAATTAATACGTAGCATCATTGAATGTTGTAAGCTCACAGGTGTTTTTTTTTTCTCTTTAAATTGTATTATCAAATTCAGATAAAAAATTTGAGAGGATTCTAATCTTAATTTGAAATTAAAAAATGTGCGTTTTTTTTTCTTCCAAATTTTCTCCATGAGAGCTGTCTTTCCCTCATGCATGTGCCGCAAATAAAAGCCCAACCATAAAGAAAACATGCTATATATTAATAATACTTTGCAATAACATTTCTTCCTTATTTATTTTGATAGTTTGGTTGGAGTACTAGGATTAAAACTTATACATATGTCTCGCGCACGTAATTGAATTTCCACGAGAGCGGAATCAGTGGACATATATATCTCATGCCCAAGTTCTAGGAAGCCATAAACTTGGGCATAAAGCCCAAAAATCTGACAAACAACCTGGACATGAAGCCCAAACAACAAATAAAGGGCCTAAAGGCCCAATATATACAAATTCCCTTGATCTCCTGACTGAGAAAGTTCTTCAGCCGCATGAAGCAGGAACACAGTAGACTAGCCAAGATTGCACCAATTAGGAAGATTGGACGTATCATGAAAGTCTGGTCGTAAGCGTAACATAAAACCCATCGCGAATAGGTTTTGTCTGTACAGTCGTAGTCCTTGAGATTTGGTTTAGGGAAGAGTCAAGAGATACAACACAAATAAATAACTACCATATATTAATCGGTAAACAAGCACTCAGATCTCAAGTAGGTTATGTCGACTACAGTCTTTAATGGTTGAAATTTGGTTTAATATCCACTATTGACGAAAATAGCTGCCATTATAAACTTTTTGGGTTAATTACAATTTCCTCCATCGAACTAGCACCACATTCTTAATAATCTCCGTAAACTATGGCTGCGTTTGCCAACATAAACATCCCCAAAATATTATCTCACTCCTAATAAAATAATCCAATATAATCTCTCTCTCCTATCAAAAAATATAAAAAATTACCTCTCTCTTCACCTTTTCACTAATCCCAATACCAACACATATTCTCATACCAAAAATATTACAACACAAACACAACCTATAATTTGTTACTACTCACCCCTCAATCTATGTTTACCGTTATTGATTCCGTCTCCCACCCAGATTTTCTCGTTATCTTCAATGTTTTCTATCTCACATGAGCAACACAAGGGACCCTCATTGCGCAGAAATACCAAATTGTCTCTCTTTTCACTTGGCCCAAGAAAACCGTTGTTTTGCCTCCCAAGGCAAATTTGCCTCAATTTGATTTTTGTTTGGCAATGATACTAAATTTGAAAAAGTGATTTGATATTTTTGCGTAAAAAAAATCCTACGATTTATTCAGGTAGAACATAACACATTGAACATAACGAAAATATGGGTGGGGACTAAATTGTAACGGTAAAAATAGATTGGATGGTGAGTTGTAACAAGTTATAGTTTATGAGAGTTTTTGAGATTGAGGTGCTACTTTGAGTGGAGAAATTGTAATTAACCCAAATTTTTTTGTATTTCATAGTTTTGTAGTTAGTAAAATATTTTAGGGACGAGATATTGTGGTTGGTTAACACATAAATAATCACGATATATTACAATAGTAAAAGATTTATCAATAGCGTTATAGGTCATATTTTTCGTACAGTGTATGATCCTAGCTTGCACATGCAATTTGATTGGCCTGGCCTCACCCCTAGAGGCCGGGGAAAAGCGTTGATCCAAAAGAAAAGTGAGCTTCAAATTTGTGAAGCAGAAAAAGAGGAAGGGGGTGGGGGTGGGGTGGGGTGGGGTGGGGTATAAGAGCAAAGAAATTTGGGATCAATAAGAAAAAAAACGACAATACAAGTGTTGATGAGCAGACGAAAGAACGCCCGTCCAAAATTCTTGAAGATGACAACTCCTAATTAGGAACTTCCAAAGGAATTCTCTTAGGGACCATATTGTCCGGTACCTTATATGTGTACATGGTGAATGTCACCAAAATTTTGGGCTTGGGTTCTCGTGACAATATATATATAATACAACATATATGTTTTATGTCGTGTGGACATCACGAAAAGTTTACACAACGTCTCATTCACAACATTATCTGATATATATCCGTGATCAACCAGGTATATGGGAAAACAATACAAACATGCAATAATATGTCAGCCATCTAAAAGAAAATAGGAAAAAAATACATTTTGGACTTTCAAAGTTTGGAGGTAATGACACTTTGCACCATATCTTTTATTTTCCTGACATTGAGCGCCTTAAGGTTTTGACTCCCGTCGATTTGCATCTCTGTTTAAACTACCCGTCAAAATAGAAGAAAAAATGATCACGTGGCTCTCACGCAGCCCACAATCGATTTGCACCCTCCGTCTAATTTTTCGTCTATTTTGATGACTAATTTCGATAGAGGGTGAAAATCGACGAAACCAAAATTTCAGAGACTTAATGTCACGGAAATAAAGGATGAGAGTGCAAAGTGTTAATTATTGGAAATATGACTTAAAATCAATTATTAGAATAATTATGAGATAATTATTTTTTTTATTGTCACATGTATTAATTCATTTGAGAGTTGAAGAATGTCATTTTCGCGTTGAGAGTTTTTCTCTCTAAAAAACTGTGTGCATGGATCTGAAAGAGGCAGAACGTGTGGGCTACTAGATTTCAACGATCATTTTCACTGCGAATCTTACATTAATATCCCTAAACTTGAGGTGAAAGTGTATTTTTCCGAAGAAGTTACCAATTTTAATCATCTTTAGTCTTCTTCATCCAGCTTACAGCATGTGCTTGCATGCACTCGTGTTCTCTAACTTCCTCTCCTTTTTTTTGTCCCTCTTTGTTAACTGGAAAGATCACCAGAAAGAGTCATTATTATATTAATGAAGAGGGTATCGAAAATAATAAATAGATACGCACAAGTATATCTATATCTATATCTCTCTCTATTTATAAAGTACTATTTCGTATACATAATGAAATATCTGTACACATTATATAGATCAAGTACAAATAACTAAATTATTGGCTGCAAGTTTACTCTGATCATACACGCGATCAAATTTTAGTTCTCTTGAAAGCTAAAGCTAGCTAGCTATTAGAAGGAACAAATTAAAACAAAATTTAATGATTTCTTTCAGTATAAATTTAATTAAGTTACTGAATTGGGAACCGAAATATATATTAGATCTTCCGCTAGGTATTATATATGACAATTGCTGAGATATTTCTTAATTTACTGATATATTCCATTTCTCTTTACTGATTTCGTTAATTTATTTATGCAACTATCATGAACCTCATAACTTTTAGACCAATAGCTAGATTTACTGCGGTGAATGTGTTGTATTCGTGTTTCCCATGCAGTTAGAACGAAGCACTTACTTTATTAGGAGAAGAAGCAAATATATATGTATGTATATATTAATATATACTGATGACAAATATGATAGATATTTGCCAAAAGCACCTCAAGCAAAGTCGGTCAAGTACTTTCCAAGCTTGTACCATAAGTTTGTAAAAGTAGATTTTGGTACCCCTCAATTCTTTTCTTTTTTTCTGAGTGAGGGTGAACAATATTAGTTAGGTGATAGTATTCTAAATTGGAATCCACTCAACTTTTGATGAAAAGTTATCGAATTTTTAAAGCAAACCAATTATTCTTGTTGGATAATTGAGATTAAACTAGTGGCAACTTGTTATTTATGTTCGCATGTCTCCTTAATTTAGAGGTATACCTTCCTTAATCAGGTTGATTGAAGAATCTTAATGATTTAAGAATATCTTGTTCCAAGATTAGTCGGGAAAAGCCTCTAAGATATGTTCGTTTTCACACTTTTTTCAGGATTCTAATTATATTCACAAAATTACTACCGAACATATTCAGAATTCAAACACAAACATCAATACATTTTACACAATTTCCAACAATTTTTTAATTTTTTATTCAACATAAATTTTCTCTCTCTATACTTTTTCACATAACTCTAATATTTTTTTATTAAACAATTACATCAAATCATTTCTCTCTCCAGATTACACAAACACCAATAAAATACTATTCAACATAAAAATTCACAATTTCTCTAAAATCCTATATTTTTACTCAAAACGAACGTAACCTAGGATATCTCGTGAGTGATCAGGAATAGTTAGAACTTTGAAAAAATAAGAACCTCGGGAATAACGAGTCAAACCTTGGAATAGTAATGGGAACACTTTGAGATATTTATTGGAAGGTTGAGAATCACACTCTTAAGCACACACTCATGGAGGTAATGTTACCACCATGGGATACCAAAAATTAGCACCAAATTAATATAATCCAACATGGGATACATACCACTACCTATGGGAATTCACAAAGGAATATTTTCCTGAAGCAAGTTGATTGAATAATTTCTCCGATTTAGAAATATCTACCTACATTAGGTTGATTGAGGACTTTATATAATATTAGTTTTACTCTGTGTAATTAGCATTAATTTGTAATTGTTACCTTTTGTGGTTGCCTCCTATAAAAAGACGATCCCTTGTACAGTTAAGAACATCACAAAATATACAGTTTTCTCCAAGTTTCTCTCTCTTTCTTTTCTTAGTTTTAACAATTTACAATTTCATTTTTTATTAGTCTACTTTTGCAGAGGGATCGATGTTTTTCGATCCACTGTTTTATTTAGCAAACGTACACCCCTTGATTGAGAGGAGTCCCCGCTAATTCTTTGCACTGGCCGGTAATTACACAAAGCTTATCAGCAAATTCCTAAACAATCTGTTCTTGCAGTACCTATGATATGACATATTAAAGTATGCATTTCGATCTATGAAACATTCACTACCACTCCTACGTCTTTCATTTCTGGGGAATTAAAAAGTAAGGTTGCTGAAGGTTATATATAAGTGACACTTACAAACTTGAGTAGTAGTATTTCTGCAACTCGAAGAGGCACAGTGCTTTTGCTAACAGTGGTGGACGTTCGTCCTGTTAGGGAGAAGGAGATAAAGAGCTACGAGCTTAGGTAAACTGCATAATTTACTTCCATTTATTCTACAACAGGCCATTATACTAACCATCTTATTCCATTTTTGCCTAGCAAACTTGGCAGTAGTAATTAGTCACTAGCTACTTCTTGAGGTAATTCGGAAAAGCAGCAGCTCCCATGAAGGACGTCCTCTTAACAAAACGCCCTTTCATTCTAGGCCTCTTCTCCGCGTTTAGTTTCCTTACTTCGTACCTTATCTTCTTCGAAAATAAGCGTGTCCTTCTCTTCTCTCTGTACCTTGATACTCTTGCTTCTCGAGCCCCGTCACGGCCTCCAACATGATCACCTTCAACTCCTGCATCTCCATATGGCGGGTGATGTACGTCTCTAGGGTATGAACCCTGTGATTTCATTCAAACATTTTATTAGAGCACGTATAATATCGAAGCTGTTAAATCAATATGCAATCCTTAAGCTACGAATGGAGAGTCCGTGTCTATTCGTGGTATGGTGGGTGTCGTGCATGATGGGCGATTAATCTCAAATCCATCTTATCATTCTGTGTCATGTACAGCCCAGGTATAATAAGGTCTTAAATTTTGATGTTTCTCCTCGTGCCTGGTGAGAAAATCGGCAAGGCTCCCCCTCTCCCCCGTTCTACAATCCAAAAGATGCCGGCGGTTCCAGGTGCTGGGGTTGGGTTGGCATCCCTCTGAAAGTTTGTAGCATTTTTACTCGGAATGTGTTGTGCTGTAGAGATAAATCAACCCCATATTGTAGCACCTCATGTCACCAATCCGTAAAAATTTCTGCCTCAATGTTTCTATGACAAAGATACTTTGAGCAAATTCACGAGGGCTGGCTTCTCCTCAAAAATAGTGTGCTCCAGAACCCTCAAAAGTACAGGAAAAGATGGAAGAAGTTGACTTCGGTTACTTAGTATAGAACACAGTACTTAATTAGTAGTGATTGAATAAGTATGCTCTCTCCTATGCGAGTAGAACCTGAAAATGGCGAGGGGAAGAGAGAGAGAGACCATGATGTCCGGCCAAAAATTCTCAGTGAAACTGCGTTTAGACCCTAGAATATACCTAGAGGGGGGGGGGTGAATAGGTATTTAAAAAATTAATCTGTACTTTCTTTCAATCACAGAAAAATAGCTCAATCAATTTTTCAGTAAATCAACAAGTAAAGATCTGTAAATTAATCACACTAATCAGATTTTACAACACATATACTTATCTGCTATATGAACTGAACATCAATCTAAATGGTCTGTTTTATGGATTTTACAGCAACTCTAAATCAATATAATATCAATTTTACGGCAACAATAAAACCAAGAACATAGCAGATTTTTCAGCAACACAAAATCTAATATTCTATGATTTTTCCAGCAACCATAAATCAAATCAATTGCGAATTTACAGCAGCAAGATATTCTCAATAATTCGACTACTTTAAACTAGAGACGATGAGATATATGTAGCAGCTATACAATCAAAACAAAGTATGATTTACAGCAACTAACTTATCAAGCGACCTGCAGATTTTCAGCACATTAAAACTAGGACTATGTGAACGTTTACAACAACTGAAAGATCAAGACCAAGTGATATTTCAGCACTTGTAAAATCAAGACTCAAGTAATAAAGCAACAACACTATGTCCAGAAAATCCAGCTATATGATATGACAATATCAGAACCAAGATCAAGCAAATTAGATCTAATAACAAGATCAAACAACAGTAACTGTTATGCTTATAATGGATCACGTTTCCAACGCTTTAAACACCCAATTCTATGAAGATGTAATCAATGATATGGTCAAACAATGTGCAGATTTATTCAACCTAATACATGCAAAGATTCTGAGATTTCTACAGCAACTTCAACAACCAACACAAGAGTTAATAATCTCAGCCCTTCAAGAACTAAACACAAGGAAACACTGCACAATTTACAGCAAGTCAGAAAGTAGATAAACTGATTTTTCTGCACCTTGTTATCCTCAAGATTTACTTTAGTAAACAACAAGCTACCTTCTAAATTTCCAGCAACAATAACATCATCAAATGATCTATTTATACAGCCCTAATCAACTAAAAATCCAGCAAGATACTATGTCTATATCACAACCAAGATCAGTTAATATCAAACCAAATAACAGAACCAATGCAGCAACTATTTAGCCCTTTAACATAACACGTTTTCAGCTAGTAAGATCTGCAAAACGGTAAACACAAGATTGGTTAGATAAAACAAGATCAAGATCAAGAGAAAACAACAATAAAGACAACACCGGAATTTTTTGTTGACGAAGTGAAAAATTTCTCCAGAAGAACGTCTTCTGAGAAATTAAAAAACACTCCGGGTGTTTCCACCAAGTTTTTCCACTAGAACGTCGGGATTTTACAATGGTGATCTAACCAAAAACCTTTTGGCCTCAAGACCCCTTTTCCTATGTAAAATCACCCAATCCACCGAATTGGGTTGGTGCCCAGCACCCACACGAAGACCAGCAACTCTGGTGCTCGTTCTACAGTAGATCCCACGAACTCGTAGGCTTGAAGCTCCTCTGAAAACTTTCAGCAGCAGTTGTTCTTGAGAACCCACTCAAGAACCTCAACACTTGGTGACCCAAATCTTCAACAGTAAAGAACCATGAATGTCCAGCCTTCAATCAACGATCAAGGCTTACAGATCTTCCACCAGAGGGAAGCTAACACACTCTCACATTCAGATTTCGGTTAGAACCGAATCTTGCACAAGAGAGAAATTTGGAAAATCGCATAGAGAGGAAATTTCTGGAGTTTGGGGCTTGCTCAATGCGTGAATGACGTCCAAGTGATTTGGGAAAGTTGTATATGGCTTTAGTGAGGGTAAATTTGTCAAAACGAAATTTTTTTGATGACTGAGCAACTTTCTAGAAGGGTAATACGTTATCTGCAGAATTCCCGCTAGGCTGACCCAAGGCTAACCCAGCCAACCGAAAATTCATCTAACAGCTCAGTAACTGTCTCCCAACCATTCTAGATTCACCCAGCACCTTCCAGAAACTTTCCCAACTGTCTCCCAACCATTCTAGATGCACCCAGCACCTTCCAGACTCTTTCTCTTTAGCTCCACGTCATTCCAGACTTAATCAAGTTGCTCTTACAATTCTAAAAATGGAAAAATACATTTATACAAAGAATTGTTTTGACCATGGAAATTATGTCAATTTTACATAAGCACTTTCACTCAGGATTGAGCTCTGGTCTTGTTCCTGTTATCCATGGAGAAACTTGGCCGGCCCAAGCTATTATTACTTCCTCGTAGTTTAGCCTTAAAAATATTTCCCTCTTCATCTCCTCTTTTTGTCATGCATCTTCTCCGCCATTGGAATCATCTTCACCTCCACTACCTCTCCAGCAGCCGGGGACTCATAATCGAAGCTCCAATCTAATGTTTCTCTTATTATGTCCACAGGTGGATTTAATTGACATGCTATTATAGCTTTCATCTCTTTCCGGCTTAGTACTGGTAACCATCCGACATCAGTACGGGCAACCTTCCGACTCAATATCAGCAACCATCCGGCTCAGTACCGATGAGATATATTACATTTTACAAGATATATTTTATGGTTTAAATATATAAGAGAGTTTTGAGTATTAAGAGTCGTTTCACACCTCAAATATCAGCCAAGTTAGAAATTCAAACATTTGATAAAAAGATAGAAAACATAACCAATAATTAAGTACTTCAATTCCTAATACCAATAGAATTCCTTTATAGTATTTAACGTTTCTAATTAGATCTTCCCGCTGCAGTTTTCAGTAATATATTTTGGTTAGTCTCTGGACTCTCTTCCTCGTTGGATAGAAAGTTTTTGAAGAGCGTTGGGTCCTTTTTCTCCCATGTTTGAATGGACAAAATAAAATTTTTAAAAAAAATCTGACAGTCAAGTTTTTTATAAATTTTAACAACTTTTCACAAATAGAACACATTTTTCATAGACTTCAATAATTTTGTATAAACTCCTAATATGTTTTTATAAACTTCAACATTTTTTTAAGAAAAAATATATTTTTCACCCACGAACTACCATAGGTGTTGCATTTTGCACCCTAAACTTCCAATTTTGACACATTGCACCATCTAACTACCAATTTTAGACATGTTGCACCCTTTATAAAATTTTTAGACAAAAATAACAATAATGTCCTTGACCCATTTTGCATATTTTGAAGATATTGTTGTCAATTCATTAATTTCTCGAGGGTATTATTGTCAAATGGAGGATGTAAAATGTCATTAATTTCTCGAGGGTATTATTGTCAAATGGAGGATGTAAAATGTTTAATATTAGTAGTTGAAGGGTGTAATGTGTCAAAGTGGATAGGTTAGGGTGTAAAGTGTCTAACGTTAATAGTTTGAGGGTGTAATGTGTCAAAATCGGTAGTTTAGAATGAAATAATGTCATAGACCTGATAATTGATAGATAAAAGTGTATTTATCGACCATTTTTTTATAAATCAACACAACATAGAAATATAGGTGGGTTTAATCGAGTATTCCTTAGACCTCTATCTTGGTCGTTTGGTTTTATATATCCTTTATCCATATAGTGTGGGTTTAAGGTATGGACACATGTCTAATGAAAGAATTTAAAACTTAATTGCGTATAGGTCAATATATTTTAAGCTTTTAACATTTTAGTTTCTGGGTATTAATTTCAACTCCAAGGTCACTGAAGTACACTTTTGTAATAAAATTGGTCTCATTATTCAATTATACAACTAACGGAAAATTGCTTATGTGGCCTATTAGTGCCAACTTAGCACCTCATGAATTAAAATGTTAAAAGCTTAAACCACATGGACCTGTACGGTAATTAAGTAAAAAAAAAAACAGATACCTATCCTGAAATGCTTATCCCCTAATCATCTCCAATTTTTCAAACGTGCACTCTCCCAAATTGAAACCCTTCCTCACCTCATAAAAAGAAGTTCCTCAAATCAGGCTATAACTCCGAGGTTATCATTTCAAGAACTCGAATGGGGATGTGTCGTTCCTGAATATGAATGATACATGTTTGTAGTTTGATAGGGAGTCATGGATCCACGGTTGTGATTCAGGTAGCTCTGAGTGGTGCATCCGATTTTAGGATTGGCAAATTTAGCATCAGCAACTTTATTAGCGACAAATAGGTACTATAATTCACTGCTCCGGTTGAAGATTGTCGCATTCCTCTATTTTGCTGAAAATTCGGATTGTGCACGAGCAAGCCTTGAGTGTGTCTTGTTCTTGTCCACCGGGATTCCACACTCAAATGAATGGTAACTGCGTGCCAATGGATAGTTCACTTTCTCTGCCTTCAGCTTGTAATCACACCAAAAACAAAAGTCAATTTAATGCCTCAATTACGTATATTGGACTGGCTCTGGCATGGACTACTTTACAATTGATTTCGTATATTATAATGAAAAGTAATGATTTGATGGAGAGAGATTATATTATAATTTTTTATTGTGTCAAAATTTTAAGAATGGTAACATTTTGGGTTGCAAACGCAACCTTAGTTATAGAGAGAAGCCTCTTTCTCTCACATAGGCAAACAAAACTTCTACTTTTCTTTTAAATCCATCTTAGCGGGACCGAAACCCAGTTTTGCATGTTAAGCGGAATTGGAAGCAAAAGTGAAAATTCTGCGCGTGATTTTTTTTAAAAAAAAAAACATTTATTTATTAGTATTTTTAAAATCTTGGATCAAAACCTGTCATTTTGATCTAATGCTCTTAAATCTTCCTCTTTTCATTTGACACTCAAACTCAGTACTCAATCTTCCTCTCGTGTCTTCCCTATTTGCTCTTGGCGCTCTCACACTATCTCTCACGTTTACTTCCGACCTCCAGTCTCTCTCACTCTCAAGGCTCAAAATTTGGACGCAATGAACTCAAATACGGGGCAGAATGGGCCTAAAAAGAGGCATGATTCGTTCGGTCAAGTTTGCCAGAGGTTCCTAATTTCGCTTTCCGGTACTTCGGACTCCTTTAATAGTAGAATCCGCTAGTTGGCAGATGCTGCGGTAGCGGAGGCGAAAGTGGTGCCTATGGCCTTATCGAAAGTGGATAGCAGAGAGGGCCCATTTGCTCCCCGTCAGTATCGCTACCCAGGCCTAGAAAGGGCCGAAGACGTACCAGGTTTTTTTTTTAATCAAAATTCCAACTTTATTCAGATTCAAAATACCAGACAATGCAAAATTAGGGGTCAGTCCCCAAATACAACCAAAAATTATCATGAAAATATTCAATATTATATTGATTGCCTCCTGAAATTAACTTAGTAGCGGCCCAATGAATTAGCAGGTACACTGCCTCATTTGCACTACGACGTACATGACTAAAATGACAAACCTTCAGTTGATCGAGGAGAGTATGAATGTCCAGTACAATGGGTTGAATTTTCCAAGTCTTATCATGAGGATAGTGCTTAAAAGCAGAAATAACATTAGCCGAGTCGCCTACCAATATAATGTTCTGGAAGCTCAATTGAAAAGCTAGTCCCTCTCAATCTAACAGCCTCCCCTTCCCCTATACAGGTCATTTTGAAACCACATAACTGACCATAGTGGTCCTGAATAATAGCGGCCATAACAGCAAACTCGCGCCTGATTGCGACATGAAAATGAGGCCGATTGCATTGCATATTTAGCCTTGAGTGACGGAGGGATAAGCCTCAGATACCGGATTGATAGTGAAGGAACGATCGACGGCTCTAATGTCTTGTTCTGAGCTTATTCCTTTCGAATAATGACAAAGTACTACACCACCTTCCACTACAATCGTGGATAACCAAATTATAAAGTACATACCAGGTAATCAGATTCCTTTATAATTTGTTTTCTTAAGATAATTCAATTCCAACAGAGAGGTGGACAGTTTATGAACTATATAATATTTAATATTACCAATATTAATTATCTATCATAATCAATAGTGAATACTATACAACATTTAGATAAATGAGATAATACTTGTGTTTTCTACGTAGCACAAAAAAATTAAATTGCAAATGAATATTAAGACGTACGTTGTCCATACGTGAAATCATAATTTATTGGCCGGCATGGGAATTTTCCACACAAAAGGAAGCAGACGTGATGTGGATGAACGGATGGAACTCCTTAATTGGAAGATGAATTCAAAGAAGCCATATTCTTCTACTTTGTACAAAGAATCTGGAGAAATAATGAGGCATCTTATTCATGAATTCTTATTTGGATCGGGGCTCCGTTAGAGCTCTCTCTCTATATTTTTTTATTACATCAATTCACATTCCAGTCTACTTAATTGTCACTCTTGTGACTGGTCAGTTTACTAATTAATTGTCTTTTGACATGTGTCAACAATGTCACCTTAGATGTCTCAAAGGTTGAGATGCGCGTGGATATAATCACTTCACTCCCAGACATTACACTCACAAATTATCAATCTCTAACACAATAATGTTTGTTTGTGAAAATGTTGGGATTGTAGAAATATTGGGTACTGAGGTTTGTGAAAAAGTAAAGCCATTAATTAATTCCTTAAAACTTATAACAATAACAAAAAAAAAATTGAAGAAAGGAATCATTCCTTTTAAAAAAGAAGAAGAAGAAGAAAACGGAGTGAACAACTGCTGATAAATTAGTGATAATGATATAAATATATAATCGAAGAAAGCATGCACTCGTTTCAAATCTTCAACGTGTGTATTTTTCTCGGAAACCCGGCCCAGTAGTCTAGCAGCTTAACCCAATTTACTCGCAAATCCCATGCATTCACGGCACAAATTAATAGGCATGATCAGATCATTCTCGTGCATGCCATCAACCAAAACAATTGTTCTATTTTCTTATTATTCTTAGGAGGTACGATTATAAATTAATTTCTATTTATTTTTTTACTTGAATAAAATGAATATTTATTCAAAACACATTTTCATATCTTCAAAATCGTCAATAATTTTTAATTTGTTTAGACAAAAAGCAAATACAAATGTTTTAATTTCCTCTGGGTTCGTACAGTACACGATATTGAACTTAATGCAAATTCAAAATCTCTATTTACACAATCCCTTATCTTTTGAACATAGTCATAGCCTTCCGTTTGATTTGAACGTTAAATTATATGGTATATTATTTTATTTTATTTCAAAAAAATTCAAAAAAATTCGATCATATTACATATTTTTATGAATTAATTGTCAACATAAATAGAAAATCATAATTGATCATATTCGAAACATAAAATACGCAAATCTTCATTTTAAAATTTAGGAAGGGGAGATTTAATTTGGTTTGTAATTATGAGGCATATGATGACATTATCCCAAAAAAATTTAACATTTTTTACAATCACTGTATCTCAAATTACAACAACCCGTGCCCCCATATTATTTGCCCTATTGTTCGTGATTTGTGGTGGCCGTAGATCATAAATCAAAAGAAATAATCATCTCAAGTAGACCCCATGCATTTAGAATCCTAAATTTCAAAAATAACCACTATTTATTAAAATTTTATATTGGTGTTAAAAAAAAGTGATATTAAAATTAATAAACGAGAGATAAAAATAAAAATAAAATTTTAAAATATGATTGATAAAAATAAAATTTTAACAATCCGAACGCCCTGTAAACTTGTTCATTACGGTGCACGCTCTTCATGTGCTCCCTAATGCACAATAGAAGAAGAAAAAAACCTGCCTAATCTTTCTTTTCTGCTAAGTAAACCCTACCTAATCAATTAGAATAAGTTGACGCAATAAGAGGTCGTCTTTTGGTCTATTCGGAATCATCGCGGAAGAAACATCATAACGTGGTTCTGTCATATCAATCATCTCATCCTCGTCACGATCCTGGTACGCGCGTTTACTTCACTCGCTCATCGTACTGTGTCTGAGTGGTCCCTACTTCATCTGGTGCAATGTGGTAGCGCGTAAGATGGTGCTCGCACTGACCTTTGGATTTCCTCGTCCTCGGTCGGGGCAGCCCATAGTTTTTATTCGGAAGAACAATGTACCTACGTCACCATACCTAATCTCCATGACGTCAGGGCCATGAGGAGTCCGGCTCAAATCATCCAACGTCTCACAATGGCCGTCTATAAGACACTAGAGTCCAGCATCTCCACCAACCAGAGAAGCAAGCAGTATAAACGCCCGAGAGTCATTGAAGGCAGTGACAAACAGACCGTCTCTGAGAAACCCATTGCTTTTTATATTTAACCCATTGCTCATTCATAATATAAGATCGAGGAGTATTTTTATACATTTGCTGAGGTTCGATCAGTTGGTTTTTGGTGGGATCAGAGAGGAGGAAGAATTTAGTTTATCGTGTATAATTTTTGTATGGATAAAGAGAAACGAAAGAGGGGTGATGAGGAAAAAGGGCAGAAAGGGGAGGGAAGGAAGAAGATGAAGGAGGCGGAGGGGGCGGCACCGACGGAGGAGGAGGTGGAGGAGTTCTTTGCGATACTGAGGAGGATTAAGATGGCGGTGAAGTATTTTGAAAGAGGAGGGCGGAATGGGGAGCTGGGGCGGAGGGCAGCGCTGGAGACGGAGGAAGCGGTGGTGGTGGAGGAGGAGGAGGGACAAGAGGAAGGGGTAGTTGTTGTGGTCGATGATGACGAGGATGACGATGATCATAAAGCGGGGATGACGACGCATATGAAGAGGCCGAGGAAGAGGGGAGTGGAGCGATGTGTGGTTTTGGATCTGAACGCGGCGGCTCCGGAGGAGGGGCAGAGTAATATTGATTCGTAGAGAAGAGGTGTGCATGGAGAAGGTTTAGTTGCCGTCGCCATCGCCGTAGATTAGTACCTGCTAGGCATACGCCGGCTCAACAACAGGAACTCAGGGAGATTGTCTTGGGCGTTGTCTTTTTTTTTTCTTCTTTCTTTTTATGGTTTCCTTTTTTTATTTTTTTTTCCTGCTTTTTCGCTTCCGTAATTAATTAAGTTTGTGTTTCGGTTTAAATATTTTTGATATTGAGTTTTGTATTGGTATTGGGTTTAGTGAAAAGTGAAGAGAGATAATTTTTTATATTTTTTGATGGAAGAGAGAGATTATATTGTAGTATTTTATTAGGAGAGAGAATATTTTGGGTAATATTGTGTTAACAAACGCAGCCTAAATACTGACACCGAACCGTAAACCTATATATCTTTCTTAAAGAAAGCTTGTAAATATATTTTTTTTTGTAATGAATATGAGTAAAGTTTAATTGCATTGGTAAAGTTTATTAATATACAATTCTATGTTAGAATAGATAGATTTTATATTATTTAATATTATTTGTATATATTTTTTAATAATATAGATATTATAATACAGTTTATTTACTTTATTTATTTTTTTCTAAATTATACCATATAATTTTAATAAAAAATTATAAAAAAAATCATCCTATATTTAAAGTGCGGGTAAAATATGACCCAATGTTTTGTGTTATATTGTTTATTAAAAAAATATAGTCCAAAGAATGTTTTTTTTCCGTTCATTTATTTAATGGGACTCGTAGTCCATCGAGAATTACACGATGGATTTCTCGGAATACCAAAAACACCTAGTGGATCAGCTACCAACATATGAAGAAACTTGAACGTGCATGTTGGGCACGTGTATTTTGGACTGCCTAAGATACGGGTAAGACCTCACGTTTTATCACAAATTGTTCTTTTTTAAAAAGAAAAAGAAAATATTTGTCAGCGTCAATTTACTTTTCTCTATCCTCGCAAAACTTATGTTTGTGTTGTAATATTTTTAGAATGAGAATATGTGTTGGTATTGGATTTAGTGAAAGGTGAAGAGAGAAGTAATTTTTTATATTTTTTATAAGAGAGAAAAATTATATTGGATTATTTAATTAGAAATGAGATAATATTTTGAAGAAAATTATGTTGACAAACGCAGCCTAAATCTATCATCCATTTTATTCCTCCTATATCTCCATCAACCAATCAAAGTGAAAAACCCAAAATACCAATAATCCTCCACCTTGATAAGCATCGATTGACTTCTCCGGTCGATGATGGGATAGATAATGATCTCCCGTTAGATTATGTTTCCATAGTGCCTAATTATCTGTAAAGGAAGTGAAAAAAAAAAAGGTTTCAAAGAAATGTTTTCCATTAACGAACAGGAGATTAATTGATAGTGTCATTATCCCGACTCCCTGAAACCGGAATACAATCAGATCCTTTAGGGCTTCCAAAGCAGTAGTCACGAGACTTTCTAGATGTAAATACAAAACCTCAAACGTGTAATGTGAATGTTTGAGAGCAACTTTCTACGGCTGTCAGTCTTAGAGATGCTATGCTCATAATTAACATAAATGGAAACCCGCTTAGAAAAAAAAAAAAAAACATAAATGGAAACCTCGGAGGATTGGTTACCTTTTCTTTTCCCAACAAGTAGTCTTTGGATGTGCTATGTCGATCGCGTGCCAAGTTTCAATCGACGGCATTTTGTTTTCTTTTTTAAAATTCGCGGTTTAGACTCAATTAACAACTAGATGAGATAAATAGATGTTATTCCTCGATTTCAAATGAGGTATTGTTAAATCAAACGTTAATCATATAAAAAGATGAGATTTTGTTAGCGGAGTAGAAAGTATAAAACGATGAGATTTTGTTAGCGAAGTAGAAAGTTTTTGAAAAACTCATCAAAAGAAAAACCACTTCATGCTATCTCTACCACCTGAAATTTACTAATAAAAATCCTTATAAACGATGATTAATCAGACATTAACAACTCCGATGTAATAATCTAAGTAATTCAAGTTGGACTCTAATAGTCGAACTCTTTTGATAAATCAGAAAGGCATTACAACAAAAGATTGATTTCAATGATCATTGAATGAGAGAAAATCTAGCCGATTTATATCTGAAATCTCTAACGTGTTTTCTCTCTCAATGGAGGTGCATAGGATATTCAATTCGGCCTCCTTAAATATAAGGTATTTTTATCTGGCAACAAGTAGGTAGGAAATATTATAATACCTTTGCTCCTATATCTTGAGCATCACAAGTAATTAAAGTTATTAAAGAGATACAGTTCAGGATTCGAGAAAATCATGCTTATGTGTTTATTATCATCAAAACTAAAAAAAAAAAATCATGTTTATTGAAAATTTTCAACTAGTCTTGAGTATTACAAGTGCCTATCTTTATCAGATGCAATCTCATCAGAACTCTCAATGATTATCCTTATCAAGTGTTGTAATCTCATTAGAACTCGAGAAGATTATGTTGATCCTCTTAAACACTTAGACTCAGTCTTATGGAGAGACACGTTACAACTCAATTTGATTTATTGTTTGACACTCAATCAAGCCAATACTTAACTCTTCGCTAACAGAAATAGTAACTTATATATATATATATTGCTTATTTAGTCTATTAGTTCCTGAGGTATTGCATAATCTAAAACTAGTCTATAAGATAAGTTTCATTCTAAATTGGTCACTGAGAAATTTTTCATGTCTTTAGATGGTCATTTCATCAATTCGAGTAACCCCATAAGACTGTAAGTGGAAAAAATCCAACGTGACTAACAAGACACGTGTTAACCATTTGTCAATAACCATATGTCCACATTAATTTTCAAATGAATCAGCGTACCACGTATGACCAATCCTCATCAATTTTAATTTCTTCTCAAATTACTTGGACAAACTCAATGTTCAAGGGAGAGTTGTCGAATATAATTTTTTTCCAAGTTAGACATACAAAATTTAAGTAATGATTAAAATTAATAGCAACTAGTCATACATAGTATGTTGAGTGATTTGAAAATTAAGAGGGATGTGTGATTATTGGTAATTGGTTAACATGTGTCCCAACTGGTAGCCACATTGGGTTTTTTTTTCCATTTATAATCACTCAAGTTGATGAAATAATCACCTCAGGACAACAAGAATTCTACAAGGACCAGATTAGAATGAAACTTACCTTAGAAACCATTTGAAATTGGGCAGTATGCTGGGGACTACTGGACTAATAAAGCAATTTTAAACTTTGGCTTTTGTCTATTTCTTTGAAATTTGCTTAATTGACAAGCTTTATAGTTTTAGGTGCGGGCACGTCGAACATCAGATCATATATTTCCATGAGAGAAATCTAATGGGATTAATCAAACCATATTGTACAGTTTACTCAAACCTGCTGGTATCAATCAATCAATAATATTAAAGAAGCAAATCCCAACCATGATTAGTCATGATCACTATGATTACAGTGTTAGCAATACTATACATTTATTAGAGAAGACAAATGTGTTTGGATTAATCTCAAACCAGTTGTAGAAGAGGATGGCGTTGAGTTTTTAAGTGTAAGGTAATGTCTCAACTCTCAAACTATTTTTTGAGGTTGAGAAAGCCCATCTCAAAATGTTTAAATAAGATATGAGAATATACACAAGGTTTTCAATGTTCCATTACTGATATAAAATGATACGAAAATGAAAAATAAATGTAAAATAAATGCAAATCAGGGGTTTTTCTTGTGGTGTCAAGCTACTACGGAGTCTTCCTAGAGTGGAAATTGAGGTTTTAATGTTTTTTTAATCTGTTTCCAAATAGAAGGTAATTTCACGCTTTTACATCTGCAGTGATCATGAACAGTACCTGTACCCACTAATCTCTACTGGTGATTACTACGTAAATCTTGATGGTTCTAATAAGACACAGATGGAGGTGGCCAGTCGAGCTGTTTTGTTCCTCTAATGGCGGGGCCATCCTTTTCACTGAGAAACGTGTTTCACTGCTTGTCGGGCAAGAGTTTTCTACAGACACGAAGTAATTAAGTCTCAGCCTATTTTTGAGGATAAAAATCTCTGCTGTCTTTTCCGTTCAAATGTTTGGAAACTGCTGCTAATTTGGAAAATGTATATACAAGGAATTTTACAGACAACGTGGTTGTCGCAGACCACTTTAGAGGCTGTTCGTTTACTATAAAGCCTCAGGATTTTTTGAATCTTCAGGATTCTACAATCAAACATCATTTTTCTCACCACATAAATATAACTACAACACGCATACCAATATAGTTAACATCACATAAAAATTCTCAAAATACAAAAAATCCTCACAAAACATTTTAACCGAACATACTCTTAATTACTTCAACAAAAGAGGAAAGTAAATCGATTGGACAGCTCTCGTCTCAAACATTTTGAGTTCTTTAATTTAGGTCAAATCCTATAGAAAAGGTCGTCCAACATATTTTCCACGAATTCAAGTGGGTCTACGTAAATTTTGTCCAAACACATATGTCTGGCAGACTACATATTCGAAACACAAAATCGTATTTTGTTTTAGAGAAGTGAGCTTTGTGAGGGAGGAGCCGGTAAAATGTGGGAAAATATAATTAGAATCATAAAATCTAGCTACCTCTTTTTGTTATTGAAATAAACGGTAATTTTTCACTTAATTATGACCTTATTTGTAATTTTAGTTACCATTCACCACTGTATATATACGTCTCAAAAAAAAAACCTTTTACTTGTAACAATAGCTGTAAATTTTGACAAGCTAATTTAAAACTATCACATAATTGCTTTTTCTAAGTGCACTAGCGATATAAAATATATATTTTTAAAATTCAGCAAACCGCAATACTATTCAAAGATTTCCAATCCTAAGCTATAAGTGAAATGGGTATCTTTGGTTATCATTTTGTCCTTCGGAGAGAATCGTATCTGCCAATTATTTGCAAAGATTTACTGCTCCCTTAAGGAAGAAAGCTGCTTTTTTAAAAGTTTTTTTTTCTTTTTTGTATTTTTTGCACTTTAACTTCTCAAGGGTTATTTTATCACAATAGCCCCCTGATATAGAATCCTACCTAGCGCGCAGATGGGCATGGCCCTCCAAGTCCCCAAAATCCAGCAAAAATCTAGTGCTCCTAGGCCATAAATTTAGTCCTTATTATCGTATAAAAGTATAAAATCAGTTCCTATATATAGAGGTCCAACTGCAAATAAAAGTAAAACCAGAATGACAAATCTTATGATTTTATTATCATGAGAACTAATTTAATTTTCACGCATACCATAAGAGTTAATTATGTATTTATCACTTATTTTTATGAAAATTACCCCCCTAATAAAGGATGCTAACTTCGTCCCTGCTGCCAGAAACGCCCTCCATAGACGTCTTCCTCCACACCAACTAGTCTTTCACGCCACTTATGACTAGCTAGCCACTCTTTGGCAGTTCATCCTCAATGCAATCAATTGCTTACACACTCACACACAAAAAAATATATATATATAACTCAATTGACTCCCTTAATGGAAGCTTAGCTTTGCCTTTTGCCTGCCACTTATAGATCATTAATAACAGGAGCTTGACCCCCAACCGGCCCAAAACAAAAAAGAATTTAACAAAGGAGAAAAATCTTATGCAGATTTAGTGCTTCCTACAGTTGGACCTTTCCCAACTTTCTGCAGACAAGATATATGATTCTACTACCACTAGCATTCTTTAAGACCAAACTGCGGAAAGGCAAAAGGGTTGGCAGGCCAAGAAGATGGACCCTAAGGACTCAAAAGTCCAGTCAGGACAGAAGGACTCCGAATTCTAGAGCATATATATAAACTTCCATGGCCCAGCCCATAATTGTAGTGGAAGTGGCATCCGAGATGTCGAACCACAAAAGGAACATGGGTTCGAACAAAAAAAACATTGGATAAAGGAAAACGTACGTACCCAACCTTTGTGCCCATTTTGAATATAACGCAAAAAACAACTCCTCTCCTAGCGGCTAGTCATGATGAGGATTTGGTCACTGTCAAGTTCACCTCTAATTGATCTGGACTGCTCCTATTGGCCCGAAAAGAACATCACTGAAAGTACCACAGAAAAAAAAAACTAAACAAATAACAAGAGATACAGATCTGCAGAAACTATAAACAAAAATGAAGGACAAATTCTGCTCACGTACGTCGACTAATTGAGTGCCATCTGAAAGCCATAATCCCACATCGAGTATTTTTCTCAACGGCCATTAGAAAACTCAGGAGTCAGGAGTATCTTTGGGGTAACATCTTAATTTGTTTGGTTCTCCACTTGACAAGTCAATTAGGTAAGACATATATTATTGACTTCAGAATTGGTTTTTATTCTTTCTGATGAGTCTGTGGGTATATTTCTCCATAAGTTGCTAAACAAGAACTTCTTTGTGAGCTGAAAGCTTGAGTTCAGATCCCCCCACTCAATTGAAAGAAAAATAGGTTTTGCTTTATGCTGTCATGTACTGGACGCAGCTTATTTGGAAGTCTAATCTTCCCAGCTCACTTCCTGCGTAAATAAAAGAGTCAAAACACAGGACATGCATCGATCCTTTCAGAATAAGGAAGATAAGCAAAAATTAGGAATCGAGATCCACCTGTCAGCAGGTGCCATGTTGGTCATGTCATGGATCAATGATGCCAATGTTCTGATCTACGAATTAGACCCAAAATAAAGGGATAATAGCAATTATTCGCCACCAAGTCCTCTTTTAGTTAATGTTTTCTTCCTCGTATACAAAATGGCGAACATTACTTTATCAAAAATATTAAACTAATTTAGGCTTTGGAAGTTTTCTCCAGTTAGATATTGCAGTCCACATTAGAAGGCAAATAAGAGAGGTCGATACTCGTTAGCCCCAGTAAAGCCTAGAAACATGGAATGATTCTAGGAAAACTTGGTGAACAAAATGCGTTAAGGCCAAGTAATGAGAACCCACTTTCATGCGGACAAAGGAAAGGCATCCGCTGAGGAAAACGCACGCATGAATTAATAAATAAATGAACATGCAGACAGACCATTTTATTACTGTTATCTAGTATTATCAGGTGCTAGTTGTCAAAACCTACAGATTAGATATATTCGAAGGTGGCTCTTGATCAGTTCTTCCGAACACATCAATGATGCATCTTTGTTTTATCTTGTTTGATTTGGTCAAGTAATCTCGAACAGAAGACAAGCCGCAAATTAATATCCATTTGAATGTTGGGGCATGATGTTGACCATGTAGTCTAATCAAACATCAGACGTACGAATTAAGCAAGGTTTATATCCGCCTCAATGGAATAGGATAAAACACACGTCAGTGGCTGCAAACCCTTGAGGCCTGCTCTATTGGAAAATTGAGCGGTTGGGGTAGTTGGGGAGATTATTTTTCCGATGGCTCTTCAAGAACAAGTTGCGAAGTTTTATTCTGGAAAGCTACTAACATGACGGGTTTCTGGCTTGGAATTGGAATTGGTCTCTGGTGTGCTACTGATATCTGCTTGGCCTCTAAGTTTCTAAAAACTTTTCTGAATTTCTTCTTAGCCCAGTAGTCCTGACCAGAAATGTATGCGGGAAAAGAAATTCAAAAGCAACAAGGAATCATTTGTATTAAAATTAAGAGTCTCACATTGCTAAAGCAATGTGGGCTATTGTATTTAATGACTTATAAATAAAGCTTTTATGTAACCTTATCAAATATAAGTGAGTAAACCAATTAGCCCAGTTGGACCTTCCACACTAGTGAATATAGGTCTATAGACTGAACCACTTAAATTTGTGTCTCACTTATCTCTCTTTTCCGTCTCTTAGTATAAATAATTTTTCTCAATCTAAATTTTTATTCCTAACAATTTGTGCTGGGATTACTTGTCTTTATTATTCAGATGGATTGAATGCACATCATTGCTTTGTAAATGCACAAAAAACTTGCTAGTTTGGTCTAACTTTTGCTTTCTATGATTACCCTCAAATCCACACTTCAAAACACACATATCACAACAGTACAAAACGGAATAAATACAAAATGGGTCCACCAAATATTTCACCTTTAAAATCTGCATAATTTTGCTTAAACAATGGAAATATTTTTGAGAGAATACTTGAAAATAAAGTATAATCATATATGAGATGTTCTTTTTTTAGGTATACAAGGTAGAATCTATATTCTTAATCAAAATCAAATAACCATGTTTATGAGGAATGGGTGCTGTCCCATCTCAATCATGGTAATGGTATATAAGCTTCTTTTGTTGTTTTGGTAAGTGGGATATGTTCCATATGACTTTCATATATATATGCTCTTTCCCTATTTGGTCACTTTCTTCTTCTTAATTCTTTTTTTCTAAATTTCTTCTTCTTAATTCATTCTAGCTTTTTTCTCTAAAGAATGATTCTTGCTTTCTTTCTTTCTTTCCAACGTGCTTTGCTTGCTTCGTTAGATTTAACAGGCGGCCGGTGTGTGCATGACATAATAGGTGATGACATTTTCTTGTTAGATATGCTTTTCCTTAATTAAAGTTATAGTGCTTTATTTCCCCAGCTGGAGATCTTTGAAATCTTTGTTTATTCCAGATATGCCATCTCTCTCTCTCTCTCTTTAAGGCACTCATCCATTTTTCATCGCTAATTAAAGTAGATTCAAACCCGTATATGTACGTCGATGATAACGATATAACAAATTAAAGTCTGGCCAACTCAACCACACGTACGCAACGAGAATGTCGGCTTCTGTTCCTCGTATCTTCCAAAAAATTGAAAGAGTAAAATTCCCAAGCTTGGTGTCATGTATACCTAATATCCCTGGAAGCATGCGTATAACAGGTATAAAAATCACAGTAATAGTCCACGTAGTTTGGGAGTCTTAAAATGAGCGTTCAAGAGCGGCTTAGATGAATATGTGGATTGAACTTCTCCGCTTCCAAAAACAATTACACTCTTGAGGTGGTTTGTGGGTCTTAAAATGAGAGTCCAAGAGCGGATATGGATCGAATTTCTCTACCTCCAAAAACAATTGCATTCTTATATATGAATTGGGGTGACTGTCAGCTCCTTCCTATAGATAGTTATAACTATGAGAGTAGGCTACTTGTACTCCTCCACTTTTTTTTAGGAAAAAAAAAGTTATAAAAAGTACCAAAAACAAAAATAAAATAATAAACAAAAACTTTAAGTTTGGCCCAAGTAATATCAATTCAAGTTAGGTCGTTTTGAAGAGACGTGATGAGCTTAAACAAAATCATGGCCGCGCGCATTTATCAAATAGACAAAAGTTTTACCAAAAAAAAAAGACAAGTTATAAAAGAATATTAATGGTTTGATCATTTAAGCTGGTATACACCGGTTGTAATAGAATCTTCCTTTGAGGATCATTGCAAATTTTTATATGAGAACATTTTAAATATTAAAAAAGTTTGTATTAACATAATAGATATAACAACTTAAATGAAATATATATAAATGTTACCAATAAAATGTAGACCTAACCCCCAGCGTATGTAAGATAAAAACTAGGAGAATCATCACTTTTAACCCATAAAATTACATCAAAATGCAAAAAAATATTAAAACTACCAAAGTCGTCACATTTAGCTCCAAAACTCTCGAAATTCATTAACCTTCGTGTTGTTATAGGATTCAACCGTCCATTGTGTGACATGTAACCTATTTTATGCATATTTCTACAGTTGAATCCTATTATGGTGAATAATAATGCATTTTGATAGTTTTTTTAGTAAAATATGATGACTTTAGTAGTTTGTACATCTTTTTTCACATTTTGATGTAAGGTTATATGCTAAAATATTCTGTTAAATTGGGGTTCAATTAATAGTAAGAAATTACTAACAAACAAACTTATAGATGCACACATTCCAACCATCAAAAGAGTTTATTCTTTGAGGGAGAAGACAAGCTTATAAGCCGCAAGTCCCTCAACCTCTCGACCAGTGTACGTGGGACGCTACTTAGAGGGTGTTCGGTTAGTAAGTTTTTTAAGAATTTTTAAGTGATGTTAACTTTATTGGTATGCGTGTTTTAGTTATTTTATGTAGTGTTAAAAATGATGTTTGGTTGTAGAATTTTTTGTATTCTGAGAATTCAAAAAAATCCTGAAGATTTTGTTTAAACGAACATACTCTTAGACTACTTTTCTTTTTTCTAGCAAATAGGAAAAGTGGGAATAACTACACAACAATACAATTAATCAAGTTTGATAGTTTTTTTATGCGAATGGTAAAAGAAGTCAATCGAGTGCAAATTATAATTTTTTCAAAAAAAAAAGTAAATGGAAAATCGGAGCTTTAATTTTTCGTAATTTTTAAATTCCAATTATAGAAACATATAAGATAAGCTCAATATATACCGCATGAGGATCCTAATTCATGTACATGCTTCACATGCAGTTTGCATGCTTAGGTAGATATGTGGCTCGTTTTGGTTAGATTAGATGGTTATATGCATGATCAATATGGATAAAAGAATAGTATTGGTTTTTTTACAACAAATGTGCATCAGATTTAGAATGATTTGACCTGGATTCAGATTGATTTGACCTGGATTCGAACTTATAATTTGATCCGTATTTACTTAAGCTTAACCTAACGTCACGATCAACTCAGGATAAGAAACATTGAATTTGTACAAGAGCCACCTCTTACACAAGTGATCCTTAATTAATTAATATTTACAGAATAAAATCCCATGACTTATCAAAGATGATTGTGGTTGTCCTATCATACTTTAACCCTCCATTAAGTTAATCATTTCATTCTCTCTCATGTGCCAATGAATTTGTCAAAAAATAATGTCCTCTCGTTATCTTTCTTCATGGTCCTAATTTTCTTGCAAAGAAAGTATAATTATTAAATTATGGAGATTACTTTATACTTAATTAAAAACTTGTTTTATAGCAGCCCATATTCGCATCATGTAAAGCAACTGATCAAGCTGCGGTTTTGTGGTGGACCATACTCCTGATTGAACAGACTTCGAAAAAAAAAAATTAGGTTTGAACAGAACCTCTCAGATGCGTGTTGTCCAGTACTGTGTGCATCTTTTTCCCCTGTGATTGGCGCTTTCCTGGAAACCATGCACAGCTAATCTTTTAAGAAAAGATATGAAATGTTGCAGGTCTCCCTCATCTTGGACATTTCTTCTCTACCTAAAAGGTGAAAGAATTTTCCAAGGAAACCAAAAGGCACCGGCGGATGTAGGGGGCTGGCCTCACGGTTCACGTTAATTTTTTTTTTCTTTTATATATATATATATATATATATTAATATATACTCTAACCAATAACCGAACAGGTCCCCCTTTTCCTCATTACGCGTGCTCCTCCACCCACCTCACTCTCTAGTCTCTCTACAATTCTCCTTCTCCCTCTCAGCCTCTCCAGAAAATTGCAGATAATTTCTAACTTAATCTATTGCACATAATTTAGAATTTGATTATTTATTTTAGACTTTAAAACTTGATTATTTATTTAAAAGCCCAATGATAAGAGGGAATTCAATTAATAGTAGTAATTGATGAGAGTAGTTTCTAATTTGTTTTATGCGAGAAATTGATAGGAGGTTATTGATATTGTAATTTTTTTATGTTATATTGACAGGGTAATACTGAAATCGATCTTTTCTCCGGCCACTGATCCTCTACATCCTTCAGGTAAAACGTTGGAGATCCTTGGATCAAGGTCCCTTGGTTTGTTGTCGTTGTTGCCACTGGTTGCTGCTATTGCTAGGTTGTGAAATTGTGATTAGGACCTTAGGTTATGACTTGTGAAATTAAATTGATATATTTTGTTTTGGTTTTGTTTAGATAATGAAGAAGTTTTTGATAATAAAAAAAACCAGCGGGGTCGTCTAGTATAGCATGTCTTGATATTCCAGAAATAAGTACGGAGCTACTTCTTTGCATAGCATGTCTTGATCCAAGGAACTCATTTTCAACATTTAATCATGCTAAGTTACTTCGTCTTGCTGAACTTTATCCAGAAGATTTCCCAGCAGTTGATCATATGATTCTTAGAGATCAACTTCACACATACATTTATGATATGAGAAATAATGATGTTTTCTGGGTTTCAAGATATTGGAGGTCTTGCTGTGAAGATGATTGAGACAAGGAAGCATACTTTATATCCATACGTTTATCTCCTTATTGAGTTGACATTAGTCTTACCAGTTGCGACTGCAACTGTTGAGAGAGTGTTCTCTGCAATGAAGATTATCAAAATTGACTTGCATAATAGGATGAGAGATGAATGATAATATGATGGTATATATTGAGAAGGAAGTTTTTGAAGCTATTGATAATTAAATCATATTGCAACGTTTTCAGAATATGCAGAACTGTAGGATCCAATTGCCATCTATCAGTCTCAATAAATAATACGGTATTTTTATTTCAATATAATATATTTTTAATGCTTTTAATATTTAATTTTGAATATTTTAACTCTAATACATTTTTATGCATTACGTAGTTAATTATTTTTTGTCATTTTCTCTTAGGAGTTGGCCTCCCTTTAAATTCGGTCCTGGTTCCGCCACTGCCAAAAGGGAATCAGAAGTTTGAACGATATTGCAGTCCAGAATCTCCTCCTGTGGATTGAATATTGTCGAAGCCATTTTCATTGTTCTAGGCCTCGTGGTTAATTTATGTTTGAATCCTTTTCAACAACCTGTTAAACTTCGAGAGCGTTTTTTTCTTCAAAACTTCCATTGATGGCGCTTCATGAATGCAAGCAATCAAGTTTGATACATGTAACTAGCCACATAACAGCTTGCCTAATGACGTCAAACATAAAAGGGATTTGGATCTTGAGTTTTAGGTCATGGGAATCGTCGCCTAGTGAAGCAAGAGGTGGACGATCATGATCACCCCTTCACAGCATGGGGCCCGAATGGTGGATCCACTCCGTCCCCATAATACGCCGGCCGTCCAGCACCACCAGAGGTTTCGTGGCCCACGCCCCTCTCTCATGGGACCTCCCACGAACTTATAAATATCCATTCCCCCTTCGGAAGGGACGTGATCCATCACTCCTCCCTTTGTTTTAATGTTTTACGTGTATTTATTTATTATTAATCGAGATGCCAACAGGCTCATCATGCATCGCATATATATGTGTCAAGAATTTAAAGTCACCTGAGATTACTGGTCAACACGTGGCACTAGCTACATTAGATCATCTATTAAAGCGAATGCATGCATGTGTCGGCCAAGTGAGGAAAAATAAGACTCCTGGCGACAATAATTGGTGCCCCATTGGTAATTCTTCAGGGCAATTTACACTTTCTAATTAATAATTATATATCTTATTATTTACACCTTAAACTATTGAATTTTTTAATACATAACATCTTAAATTATGAATAATTATATACTATACCTAATGCTAATATTTAATACTTAAATGCAGTAGCACAATCTTAACAATTAAGTGGTTATACATGGTAAAGAAAAGAGACGCTATTGGAAGTCAATTAAGCAATCATTATAAATTTATCAGTAATTTAAGATGAAATGTGTTCGTTTAAAAATTTCTCGTACAAATTGTTAAATATGTTGTAGTTATAGCACAAAGTATATATTTTCATAACATTATATGTAATAAGCAAAGAAATCCACTACAAATTAAAGATTATTTTTTAAGATAAAATACACTTTACACCCTTCTATTAGTCTTGACACATTGCACTCTATCTATTATTTTTGTCATATTACATCTACCAACACGATTGATTACAAACATTTTAAGCCCTCAATTAAAATGTCCAGACAATTAAGTTGAACGGAAAATAATTTTTTAATGCATAAAATGATAACTTTATCCCATGATTTTTTTAGCAATAACTATTTTATAAAGGTAAAATCGTAATTTATTAGGTTAAAAAATAAATTTTCATTCAAGCGGATGTAAATTGTAACTAAGGATGCAAAGTATCTGAAATCAATAATGGGTGTAATATGAAAAAAAAAATAAGATGCAGAATGTCAAGACTCTTTTAATTTGAAGACGTGAAGATATATTTATCTCTTTTTTTATTAACAATATTTATTTCATATCACTCATCTTCGAGTTGTCTTATTGATTAGGGCAAACTTGAGACTGTGTATAAAGCACTCAGTGTCATATTCAATTCCTTACCAAAGATCATACTAAAGTATATTTATAAGTGTGGTGGGACAATGGAACTGCACTAATTTTTGGTAATTTGTCGTTGCACTCTAAACTTGATCAATGCATCTTAATTGGGTCACGTCCGTGGTGCACAGATTGAGATAGTCCCATTATCGGAAAAATAATATATATATTTATAACAGTCGATCGACCATGAAGTAATTACTTAATAAAATAGATTGTACCCTTATGGTGATAGCGCATGAATTCGGCCCTACAATCTCGTCCGTCGTACATTTTCATTGAACAGCAGAAGCATCAATCACGTGACCTGTAATTGATACATCGATTAATTGGAGCGGACCTCTCGAATGTTGGGCTGGACCCGGGCAATAAATAATATCCTAAACATACCAAATTATTATCGAATATCAAACACAAACATCAATACATTTAACACAATTTTTAACAATTTTTTTAAATTTTTTATTTAACACAAATTTTCTCTTTATATTTTTTACATAATTTTAATAATTATATCAAATCAATTTTTCTTATTTATCTTTTACTACACGAAAATGCCTCACATTCTAGTCAAAGGTCAGAAGGTTGCTGCTGCCTGTCTGGCTAAACGTGCCGTGCGTACCATGCGATTCTCCACTGAAATCTAGCAGAGGCCAATAACAGTAAAACCTGCATGTGACCAGTCCTTTCATTGCCACTGTTTCGTACGTGTCGCTCGCTTTGGAAATACCTCAACGCTTACGGAGAACCGGTCTCGAGAACAGACGGGACACTGGCCCCGTTGTTGACTGAGGTGCTAGCTTGGGGGCACGTGGTGGGATAGTACATGAGGTGGCGTCGTGCATGAACGGATGCCGCAGAGGCTGGCCACGCTAGATTGTCGGCTTCCCCTTTCTCTTTCCGCTAAGCTAGATTTTCGGCTTCTTGAAGAAAGAGAAAGCCGCGCCACCACCCCTAGCTTTTATTCTTTTTTTATTGTCGGCGCCGATTTGAGTGAGCGGCTACTGGATCGAGGGAAGTCGGCTTTCAGGTTCGGCTCCTACCCAAGTGGATTTCTAGATGCTGTTTCGATGCTTGGATGGGTCCCACCGTGGTTTGCATTGCAATTACGTAAGGGAAGATTTGGATTTGTGCCCGAAAATAAAATATTAATAAATTCCGTCCTAGTTTTTACAATAAAAAAAATTTGAATTGTAATTTTGAAAGGGTTTGCAATGGCTGCAAGACTGACTAAAGGGGCGTTTGTTTCCCCAATTAATCGGGGTTCGAAATTTCCAACAAAATAAATACATTCCAAAATTTTTAACTTTTACACACACACTACTTTTCACAAACCCCAATAAATTTCAATAAAGTAAAGATTCCCAAAATTTCGGGAATATTCCCCAAAATTTCCACAAACAAACACCCCCTAAGGCTGCGTTTGCAAACTCAATTATCCCCAAAATTTTATCTCTCTTAATAAAATACTTCAATATAATCTCTCTCTCCCATAAAAAAATATAAAAAATTACAAAAATTATAAAAAATTACCTATCTCTTCACCTTTTCACTAAACCCAATACCAACACATATTCTCGTACCAAAACTATTACAATACAAACACAACCTAAGCGGCATTTATTCCGATGGAAAACAATTGGGTGCATCGTAAGATGGAGCCCACCGTTAGGAAAAATTCACTTGTAGGGGCCCAACTAGAGGAGGGCGACACGTTATCCGCTGACAGGGGTGATGTATTGGTGTCGTTTTGTCAACTATGATTTTTCTACGACAAAACCATGTCCCTGCTTTCGTTAACAATAAAATTTTGAATTTTTCAGTGTCGTATTAGAACGTATAACGGCTCGAAATAAACTACTAGAACGTTGTACCCACACGCGTTTCCCGATAATGTCCGAGCGACAGGTGCTCATTTTCATCAAGGGTGGCCGTTTACATATACGGTAACCGATAAGAGCGGTTATTGTGTTTTAGATTTGCGGTGACAGTATTAAATATGTACTTCCGTCAATTACGGTGACGGTGACCGTTATCACCAAACCGTCACTTACACTACCGTTAACTACCCGTAATTTAGACTTGAGATGATTATTTATTATGTAACAAACTTGTATTGGGCTTTTGTTAGAATATGTTAGTTAGTTTATGTCACATTGTTTGACACTTTTATTAGACTTTAATCTTTTATGTTTGAATATGATATTCTGTTAGACTTTTGGACAACTTAGTATATTTGTTATAAGTATTAATGATTATGATATTAGGTTTGAAATCTTGAATAGATTATGATATTTGCCCATTTGATATAAATATTAATTATGATATAATGTTGGAAATTTAAACAGGTTAAAATATTTTAATGATTATATTTGTTGCTTATATATGTGCAACAAATTGTCTTAATGGTCCAAAAAACCCAAGGAAAACAGCTCAAAACAGTGAAAAAAATGAAAAGTAAAAAAAAACTTTTTTGCCCAACTATTACACGGTTTAAGCGGTTACCGTTAATACTGTTACTGGCAAACACATTGATTGTGCCTTAGCGGTGCGGTGCGGAGTCAAATATGTGGTTCCGTCAATTACGATGATGTTGATGGTTTTCGCTAAACCGTTACCTAGACTACCATTAACCACCCATACCAAGAGAGATAATGGTACGACTTTCTAGAGATTTTTTTATATTTACATTTAGTATAATTTTGGGATAAAAATTTAGAAGTTGGTAAAATAATAAAAAAATTGAGTAAAAAAGTGAAAAATTTTGTGAAAAAAATAGAGAGAAATAATTATAATGATGATAAAATTTTAAGGGTTAAATTTTTTTTTTCTTTTAGGTAACGGGAAAAATTCGGACACCCAGTTACGTTCACCGAGCTCAAATTAGTACATTTTCTTTTCTTTGCCTCTTTTGAAAGGAATGGATTTGGCTTTCCTGTCATTTACTATTCAGATTTTTTTTGGGTTAATGACCAAAATAGTCCCTGAGTTTTATGCTCATTATCGATTTGGTCATTGGGTTTTCAATTTGATTATATAAGTCCTTAGGTTATCCTAATTTATCGATTTAGTCTTTCCGTCCAATTATGTCTCCTCCTTACACAGTCAGTTAACGGTGGGCCACGTCACCACCAATAACATCACGACACGTGTCCGACTTAAAACAAAACAAAAAACAAAAACTAAGGTCCATGTGGAATATTCGTTAAAAAAAATCGAACAGGGAAGAACCCCCCATTCGCCCGACGAAGGGAGCCCAGATCTCTGCTCCCACCGCGAGGGGTGGCCGCATGCCACCCAGAGGCTCCCCTGCTCATGGGTGGCTTCCCTGAGCGGGGGAGCCCAGATCTCGGCTCCCCCTCGCCAGGCGGCTCCAGTTGCGAGGGGTGGCCGCATGCCACCCCAGAGGCTCCCTTGCTCAGGGGGTGGATGGTGGCTTGCGGGGGGGCTTCCCTGTCGCCAGGGTGGATGGCTCCCGGCCACCCCTGAGCGGGAGAGCCCAAATCTGGGCTCCCTTCATCGGGCAAATGGGGGGTTCTCCCCTATTCGAATTTTTTTTTTTTACACATGGACCTAAGTTTTTTATTTTTTATTTTTAAATCGGACAAGTGTCGCGATGTTATTGGTGGTGACGTGGCCCACCGTTACCTGACTATGCATGGAGGAGATAGAATTGGACGTAAAGACAAAATCGATAAATGAGGATAATCTAAAGACTTATGTGATCAAATTGAAAACCCAAAGACCATATCGATAATGAGCATAAAATTCAGGGACTATTTTGGTCATTAATTTTTTTTTTGTTTCCTCTAAAAAAAGACGAATAGTATGTGCATTTCTAGGTCTGACGTGCTTATGACACAGTTTCTAAGTCATGAGAAACATGGTACTATTCTTCCATCACGTTTATTTGATTCTTTTGTGTCAAATACTGAAGGGAAAGTTTTACTTTCTGTCTCTAAATTACGAGACCAATCTTATTTAAGGATTCAAAATACTAATTTAGTCATAGCTGTCCCGAACAATCAAAATTCCTCATTTACAACTTTGATATGATTCAACGGTCAAGATAGTATCACGTATATCCTGTTTTGCTCATTCAACTATAAGATCTAGTTAAACGATACAAAATGCATAATTCAGATAATTATGAATGTACAATATAACGAAATTAATATATTAGTGGTAAAAGGGCGAAAAGTGAAGTTTTCTCATATTAGAATATTTATATAATCTGATTTAGTTAAATAACGAAAGTAAGTCTTCATATAATTATAAGAAAGAGATAAAAGCAAAATCAGTCACTGTGATATAGGTCAAAAATCGAATTTGTTCTTGTGATAACAAAAATATAAAATTAATTTATGTGATTTCACTTTCGTTTGTCGTTGGTCCTCCCATCAGAAACTAATTTTATCTATTTTTAAAATCAAATAAATTAATTTTATACTTTTATTATCTCGAGTTTTAATTCGATTTTATTACATAGATTAATTTTGTATTTATTCTTAAAAGAAAAAAAATGTAAAATTATAAAAGAAAAGAAGTCCTAATTATAGAAAGAATCCGTAAAAAAAAGAAAAAAAAAAGGAAAAGCATAAACGACAGCAAAGCAAAAACACCATAGAGACCGCTCCACCAGCGACCAGTGCAGCAGGACCAAGGGAAACGCGACGCATTTAGGAAAAAAGCTCAAACTCAAAAAGAAAATAAAAGAAAAGCCCAAAACCACATCCACATGAAAATCGTTCTTGTCGGTGGACATGCCACGGCCTTTGAAATTTCCCGATTAAATATTGACAGAAAATTAAATAACATAAAAATATTCCTCCCACAGAATACAAATTGAAAAGACAGAAAAAGAAAAGTAAAGAGGGAGACTTTTTTTTCGTATTTTTTCTTTCTTTTGTTTTAAGCTTCTCCCACACCTTGTCCGCTCAACACGCGCCCGTCTCTATCCCACCTCCCACGACCTAAAAAATCCAACTCCCCTTTTTCCAACCACTATATATACCCTCTCCCCATTTCTGTTTCCCTCGCACTTCCATACATCCGCAGATCTATTTCTCTCTCTTTTTCCAAACCAACACAAAAAGGCTAGTCGGCTAAGCTACCCCTTGTTTACTGGTCTCCTCCAAACATTACCTTATATTGCCCCTGTAGAAGCTCTTGCCTCAATCCCTTTCCTACCGTTACATTATTGCGAGAAAACCTCTTATCTTTCCCTCTCTCTCTCCCACCAAAGGAAGAAGTGATTCAGTGCTTTGGGTTTCTTCGGCTCTTTTGAAACTGAGGAAAGTGATTTTCATTTCTCTATTGGTCAACAATGGCAGATTGCACAGATAACAAAAGAAAGCGAGCTCAGGATGAAACGGGAAATTCGGGTCCCAACTCCTCCGATTCCGAGCTCTACCGGGTTGACTCTCCCGACTCGAAGCGCTTGCGTGTTGACTCGGACGAGTCTACCATAGATTCGGACGATTTGTGTCTTTTCCGAGTTGACTCGGAAAACCCGTACGAGGCGCTGTGCTTCCAGGACGACCTATTACACATACTCGACGACCCGGACACGGTCACGGAACGTGACCCGCAGATCCAAGGGCTTGACTCGGTGATTAGGAGCTTCGAGGAAGAGATACTGGTTGCAGCTCCGGCGCAGGAGGTTCCGGATCTAGCATCAGACTCCGGCGACTCCCACCAGGAGCTGGGTTATCTTCTTGAAGCTTCCGACGACGAACTCGGTCTCCCCCCTACGGTTTCCTCCGGCGAGGAAGCAAAGATCGAAGCAGTGGATTTTGAAATAAACTCTTCGGATGTCATTGGATTGGGTGAGTTCTTGGGGTACGAGAACGAGATGCCGAGCTACGACTCATTCGAGCTAGGAGTTGGAGTAGTGGACTCGGGAACCAACGTCATTGAAGATAGTGGCGAGTTTGTGGCGTTAGGAGGGTTGTTTGATTATCCGGACGTGGGTTATGAACTTGCCAATAATTCGGAGTTTTCGTGTTGGTCCGAGTCGCTGCATGCTTTGTAGAAACGTTTCGACTTGCCTGAGATTTTGTTGGGACCCGGAACGAAAAAATAGATTGTTCATAGACTAGGTTGTAAATTTAACAAAAAAAAAAATTGAAAGGAAAAAAGGTAGATCTGAAAAGACTGAAATTTGAAACAGAGTTTGTTTCGTTCTGGCCGTTGACTCCTATTAATTTATTTTTTAAAGGGATAAATGTAAAATTAGTCTATATACTATACGTAAATATTGATTTAGTTCATGTGATATGAAAAATATTAATTTAGTCTCTGTGATTTCAGAAAGTGATAAAATCAGTCTCTGATGGAGGACCAATAACAAACGAAAATAGAATCACAGGGATTAAATCGATGCATTTCATATCACAGGGACTAAAACGATTTTTGCGTATAGCACAGAGACTAATTTTGCATTTATCCCTTTTTTAAATGTCGGCAAACAATAGGACGTCCTATGGCCAATGACTCTCATTAGTTATCAGGGTTGTCCAATGGTCGAGCCAGTCAGTTAAGTCGATATATTTATAAAGTGAACATATCGAATCAGACAGGTCATTCTAATAGAACCGGTTCGGTTTGAGTTATGTTATTTTGGACATTTTTTAGTTTGGGTCTAAGTATTTTTACTTTTTTATGACTTTTTTAATTTTTTTTATCAGTAAGGACTCGTTTGGAGTGGAGTACATCGGTTTCGGTCCAGTTTGGCCGGTCCGACCGATTTTTTGGACAGCCCTATTAGTTATTATTGTGCTATTTGAAAATAATCGAATAATTCACGCTAATCTACTGGATACATTCCTTAAGAGTGCTAATCCTCCCCTCTAATTTTACAGTGCCTCTGCAACTGCGTCGGTTACAAAAAAAAAAAGACAGTTATAAACTTGGGCCAGGCCCGTTAGCCCAACAAACTGAATATACTGGGTCGAGCTTAGACCCGGATAGTCCAACTCCGTGGACCCCATGAACGGATCACAAACTTACATTATTACATATATTTATCTTTAATTTCTCGGCCACACGCACTGACGTTTACTGTCCTTCAGAGCTCTCATCCACTCGAGAATGGCTCTAACCATAGGCAACGGGGGAGGTGGTGGTGGAGGAGGTATCCTACACGGCAACACCACCAAGCATCCCCTCACGCATTTCCCCATCCGCCGCCACATCCTCTTCCCACTCTCCAGCAGGACGAGCAACCTCCACTTGGTCTCAGCCAAGAGATTCTCCTCCCGAACCGGAAGGCTCGACGGTAAGAACAAGAGGGGCACCACCACAACCAAAGACCAAGAACAAAACCAAGTGCAGCGTATGGCCGAGGACAAGTTGGGCATTGAAAATGTTGGTCTTGTTGGAGATGGTGCTGCGGATGACGGTGGATATGTCTTACCGGAGCTTCCAGGCACGGAGCCCGACTTCTGGGAAGGGCCCCAGTGGGACGCACTTGGTTTCTTTGTCCAGTACATGTGGGCTTTTGGCATCGTTTTCGCGGTATGATTTTTGGTTTTGCTCATCTTCTTGCTATATGCTCTTCTGCTTTTCTTGTTTTCCATAGCATATGTGTACATGTCTTGTATTAACTCTGGCCTGTTCTAGTTGCATTCTTCTTCTTTTGTGATAAGTTGATTATCTATGTTTGGCGTGGCTAGAATCTTGCTCGATTAGAAAATTGTTATTTTGATAAATTCGAATAAGTTAAGCTCATTAGCACTAGATGTAGAAGATGACCATAATACGAAGGAGACGTTTACTTTTTATGATTGAATTAAAAGCTTGGAGTCAAGGAAGAGAGCAAAATTCCCGTCTTTTTGCTCAAAGTATAACACTGCAGCCAACGTAATTTAATTGGATTATAGTTCGCTTTCCGCCTACCTACCCACTCCCTGTGACTCCAACTATCTATCAATTATATCCAAAAGCTTCAACTGTTAATGTTGATATTTATGCCTTCCTCAATGTAAAATAGTTAAGCCCTACAATGGAAATAGGTTGTAAGTGCATGCCGTTCATATAGCATTGAGCTAAAGGTACAAGTTTAAGCTTTTGGATTGAATTCTATCCCAATCTATAATATCATTTGTTCACTAAAAAATGATCTTGAACTCCCTAACACTGAAGAGGTATTAAACTTATCGCTAAGGTCATTTCTTCATCTTTCAAGACATGTATATTGCTGCAGCCTTCTCTTTATCTGTTCTAGCTTGAAGGCTGGTAGCCTACACCACATATGAGGCTGATAAACTCCCCAAATAAGATGAGAGAAAAGTCCAACTTGAGCATCTTGGATACCTAGGAATGCTACTCTACGTACTGTATGGATCCCAGTCTCATGCCATCCACCTACATGAGCATTTTTACCATAAGTTTACCTTTGAATCAAGTTTGTGATACAAAAACACAAACACCTTAATGCTTCAAGGAAAAAGTCTTTCGACGTATTGCACAACGTGTTATCTTACTGTTATACTTTGTTATTCCCATTCAAATGGTTTCTCCATGACATCTCTACGGTCGTCATGTTTAAAAATTTTCTCCTTCCGGTGATATAAGGAAAAGTAAAGGTTAAAAAAAAAAAAAATAGCAGGAAGAGATAAAAAATACGTTTTGGATGGATTGACTAAAATTGCATGCGTCTAGGTAGGCTACCGCAAAGTATCCTCCAAATGTAGGGCCCACAGCAGAGGGTCCTTGGGAGGAAGTTGGCTGTTATGGGAAATGTGAGATCAATGTGCAAACAATCTCCATCAGCCAAAGATGTACTTCGTTAGACGTAGGAATGAGGTGCGGAAGTGCACCCTTCACTCTCCCCCAGTAAGCAAGTGTATCCTTTACTTACCAAAGAAGGAGACTTTGTCCCTTCATTGTTATTTATAATATGGCCATGTTGTGTCAGTGCAGTAGTTAATGAGGATCTAGCACAACTGCTTAAATGAATGGATAGACTAATAAATAAACACATAACAAGGACAGAGTCATCCACATTATCCTAATGGTTGGAAATATTCTTAGCTTGTTTTGAGGGCAAGAAGTGTGAGAGTTTCTTTAATTCCTTGTCTTGATGTGGTTTTATGCAACAAGCTAACAGAGAATTTGTACTTTGGGTTGTTTTCTCATACAAGTGAAAGATTAGAAACCTCATTACTAAAATGATAGAAAAACGGTACCAAGCACTGATAAATTCTATAAATGGCCTACCAGCCTATAGATTGAAATTGTTTGGATTTTTTTGAATCTTGTTCTGCTTATTCTGATTTGGCTTGTGGAGTTGGCTTCTTAATGACTACTAATGCTTATATTCTGCAATTCTCTCCCGACAGCTCATTGCGTGTGGGATTGCCGTGACTACATACAACGAAGGCGCAACTGATTTCAAGGATACTCCTGCATACAAGGAATCAGTACAATCTCGCGAGCTTTTAGAAGAACCTGATTCCTCAAACTCAGATGTGTTTGAGTCCAACCCAACTGAGGTGGCTCCTAGTTTGGAATAGTCCCCCCCACCCACACACACACACACACAGTGAAAAGAAACAAGGTTTACTTCTGGGCTTTGGTATGATTCTGGACAAAGAAACATTCCAGCTGGGGGTTTCTATCTAAATCTGTAAGGGAGACCTTTTTGCATATATGCTATACTCTGAAATATTGATACAGAAAAAATTGATAGTAGGCCTTGAGGTTACAGATAAATTGTTGAACATGTTTCATACGGTCTCTTCTGTTTTCACGTACTAGAACCAAGTTTCTGAGCTTTTCCTTTTCTGGGAGGTTTCTGTTATAGTCAAATTATCCAGTCGTAGCTTAGAAAAAGAAAAGAAAAGAAAAAACAAATTCTCTGTTTTAGTATCATTTGTTTCAAACAGAAAAACTTTAAGTCGAAGGCAGAGGTTCTGCATTGCTTTATAGACTGAAATTTTGTAGGAAAAACAATTTGGTACTGAAAAGTTTTCCTGGAAAACCTCTGATCAACATCATCATGATCTTTACATACATACTGGTTTTCTTAATTAGCAATTTACTGTCATTTGTCCAAACAACCCACTATGTTCTTATAAAGCACTCTTTTATTTTTCTTCTAACTACATAAAAAGAACAACAATATTTCAAATTCAAATCGAAATAGATAACACCGCAACTAGTCGGTAAGAAAAAGTATCCATCCATGAGCTATAGTCAGGCCTCAATACAGTAATGTCGTCAACAGAAACGGTGCAATAGCCATCAACAGCGCAAAATCCCCTTCTCTCTTCAACTTGGTGCTGGTGCTTCTGCCAAACCCTAGTCCCATAATGTTGGGTCTTGGTTGTACTTTAACCGTCGGAGAGGCTGAAACTCCAAAAAAAGAAGAACATTGTCGAGAAAGAAAATTTCGGAATTCAAAGAGCGAGCCGGCAACAAACATTAATTCTGATTGGAAAAAGCAACCTGTTGACAATCGGATCGGAATTATGTTTAATAAATCTCTAATTATATTTCTTGGTTGGGTCCAGGTCCATATGTCATTAACTCGAATAAATACTGAGGCTTATACCAAAAATGTGGCAGGCAGGAAATACAAAAAAAGAAAAAGAAAAAAAAATACTTGTCAAGAAATAAGAGAAGTGACATTATTTGCATACCAGCAACGGTCGAGTTGGAGTTTGTCTCGACAGGAGTTGTCGTGTTTGTTCCAAGGGAAACTTGAGAAGCAGGTGGACTAGAAGCGCGCATCTGTTCCTTGAACAAAGTAACAAAATCAATAAACCATACAAAGTTCAACAAAAAGTGTAGATTAGAAGAAGGTCGATAAAACTCACGAATCTGCAATCATGGCTGAATATTTATTCTTTTTAGACGAGATGGGCACTAAAAACTGGATTTCTCTTCTTTTGGGACATAGCACTAGATTTGACGTACTTCAGAAGAGAAAATTAGTAATATTGGTGTACCTGAACAAGTGGAGATGTCAACTTGAAGGCTGCAAAGAACAGGTAGCTCCAGCGCAACTGTGGTGTTAATGGGGAAAGAGCTTGGGGTATTGTTATTGAGCAAGATGCAAAGACAATGGGGTTCATCGCTATAGAGTTGCTTGAGGTTGTTGCAACAAATATCTGCTGGTGTCTGGGCTGTGCCCTGCACAAATGGTGCGCAAGGGGCCAGTGGAAGCAAGCGCGGTGCGCACTGGGCAACAGTGGGGCTTGAGGAGCTGGGGTCTTGGGAAATGACGGTGATCAGAAGGGGAATGAAAAGGGATAGAATTAGAGTGGGGATGGAGGCAGGAGGAGGAGAGGGAAGAGAAGCCATGGGTGTTTTCTTGCTTGGAGATATTCCGGGTTGCCAGAAGTGCCTAAATACATAACGTGCATCGTGTGGATCAGTGTGAGTTGCTACATGCATGGTGTGTGTTATTCTACACGCACTTCATGTTATCCTTCTCTCTCACAAGTACATAACTAACAACTGTACCTGTAAGAGCGAGAAATGGCACTCTTGTAGCTCTAGCAAAATGGGCCCAAAATCTGATTTTCCCCGTACAAATTTGCCTTCTCATCCTATGTCTAACTGCACTACCATGTGTCCAGAGGCAGAGAAATGGATGGTTTTATGACCTTTGGTCTGCATGCAATTAACAAGAAAAGGTCTTTAGAACTAAACTAATTTGCTCTAGTACGCAAATTGTCCTTTGCAGCTCAACATAACAGAGGAACATACACTTTTCAAAAATTCCAATACTTTTTTTTATATATATAAATTATATCAAAACACTCATCTTCATGTTTTTTCATAAATGCAAATAAAATCTACATTATCTCGACTAAAAAAAATCAATCCAAAATGATGTGAGGCACCCAAACATTAAGAAAAAGATGAAATGATTGCACACTATTTATGTCCACCTCCATGAAGCCCATCATAAGTACGCATCCTTAAGTCTTTTTTTTTAAAACAAATGTGAATTTCATTTCATTGAGAATCTTACCAACGTGCCGAATACAAACAATCTCTCGCAGCTGGATACAAATAACAGGGGCATAGAGCCCATTACATCATCATTTAATGCCTAATGAGCTATACATCAATTGACCTAGTTCCCAATGGCCATAAAGGCCTCAACAAGACAGACTCAAAGGCCTTTAAATCTAAGCGGATCCAAAGACCCGAAAATAACTTGGCCAAAAATGACAATCGTCGAAGGAATTGGTAGTCAAGCACTCCACTCCCACTTCCCAGAAAGATTGTCCACACCAGCACAAATAGAGCCCCAGAAAAATGAGGCTTGCAAACATCCTTAACAAGCCACCTGACAAAGATGAGCTTAATCATGACATGTCTAGCAGCACATTGACATGCCTTACGACATTGTTAGGACAAGACAAGGGCCCGCAAGGACACAAGCCTCAGCATGGCTCAGACAAAGCATGAAGAGAGGCAATGTACAACGACTCAGGAGGAGTTGATGAGCACAACACAGGTGCCACCACAGGACCATCAGTTGTGGCAACGCAACCAAAGGTGCATGGGGAGTTGACTCAGAATGGATCTCGAGGCCAAGTAGAGTTGATTGGTAGCTCCACCACAGGACCACCGGACACGACGACGCATGGAGGAGCACATAGGAGGTTGGTCTCAAAAGACTCAAGAGACCGAGTGGGTCATTTTGGAGTCACCACCCTACAAGGTGGTGGAGCGGCGGAGCACAGCGGCGACAACCACCACAAGCGGCAATCAAATGCCATATAGAGTCACCATTTATGGAAAATTATCTTTTTTGCTTTGAGTCCAAATATTGTCATGTTGGCTTGATTCAATTAAGACAATAATCTTGGTCCTATTTTGGAAACATTATTCCTTGATTAAAGTTAGGAGTCTTTTAGGCATGTGGCCAATTTCCTTGCTCTCTATATGGAAGCTTATGGTTAGCCACATCCCTTGTTTTGTGGACAATCAATCTTTGATTGATTTGTCCATCTTTGATGGGCTAGTCTTGAGAAAAAATGCATGATCTCTATAAGATCTTTCATTTTAAACCTCAATAGGATCTTTTGAAAGAAAAGCTCTTTGCCGCCCAAGCCCATGGAGATATTATATATACCCCTCCATGACTCCATTTGTAAGCATCAAATATATAATCATTGAATAGAAGCCTCCAAGAGAGCTTTTAGACTCTGTGTCTTGACCTTTGTGCCATTATCTTCGGTGTTTGGGGTTAAGCCTCACACTTGGGCTAGCATGGGTGCTATAGTGCGTGGGGTAGACCTGTCACTATTCACACTTGTTAGACTTGACTTACGCTGGGTTAGACAGGTCAAGTTAAGGGCAATCAACGACTGGAGTTAGGCCTGAAAGCTTGGGCTAGCAGAGGAGGTTTGATGCTTAGGGTTAGGCCTGACATTTCTCATTCTTTGTTAGAGGTTCATCATTGGGTTAAGTCAGCGTTGTTACACAATCAGGTTCTGAGTTCGTCTAGTGGTGTCAGCCCATTCGAGCTTAGACTTATGTATCCTTCTTTTCATCATGTTTCCAACCATCCGTGTACTTTAATTTATCTTTTCGATAAAATCAAACTACCAAAAACATATTTCTTTTCTTTTTGATCCGATACCCAATATACATTTCCCTATTGAGTACTTCACTAGGTCGGCCAAGGGGTATCAACATAGGTGAAGGCTAAACTCGAATACTCACAAGTCTTTACTTGCGAGGGGGATAGGCATTGGCGAAGGGTCTAGGTCGGGGTCCCTATCACATAGTCAATCCATGTGGTTAACGAACGGTTAAGTGGTTCACGGACTGTACACCCAGAAGGGAGGTGGAGGATCCCAAAGTGTTACCTTCTCACAGGTTAGAAAAAGTCTAAATTTTGTGGGTTTGGGGATCCCATTTGTTTTATGTCATCATTCAGAGCTTACCCATGTGGCCTAAATCGGTAAGCACTGTATTATCATGATGAATTTTTCTATTTGTATTTGTATTTCGGAGTTTAAACTCCTATTTTATTGTTCTCATTCCTAAGAAGCCGGGAACGACCGATCTTAAGTACTTTCACCCTATTAGTCTTGTGGGTGGCATTTACAAGATCTTAGTCAAGGTGTTAACAAATAAGCTGAAGTCGCTTTTGGGCAAGATTATTTCACCCTCTTAGAATGTCTTTGTTCGGGACAGACAGATTCTAGATTGTGTGCTTATTTCCAATGAGTGTATTGATTCCAAGTTGAAGTCGGGAGTGTCTGGAAGGCTTTGTAAGTTGGATGTCCAGGACACTTAAGACCATGTGAATTGGAAGTTCCTTATGTATCTCCTTCATCGGTGTGGTTTTGGTGAAAAATGGTGCAAATTGATTTTTTTCTGCATATCTACGGTGAAGTTCTCAATTATTGTTAATGGGTGCCCATAAGGCTTTTTCAGTAGCTCTCGTGGCTCATGGCGGTTTAAAGGGGTTTAAGGTTGGAGGAGGTTCTGATGGGGATGTGAGCATTTCTCACTTACTTTTTGCGGATGACACCTTGGCTTTGTGTGGGGCGGAGGTCCGCCAGTTTCGGAGTCTTAGATGTCTTCTTTTGTGCTTTGTGGCAGTTTCTGGCCTTAGAATTAATTTTTCTAAATCTGAGGTCATTCCCATTGGTAATGTGCAAGAGATGGCGTGTATTTTGGATTGTAGAGTGTCCTCTTTGCCTATGAAATACCTTGGGCTTTCTTTGAATGCTAGCTTTAAGTGCGTCCATATTTGGGATGGTATTCTTGAACGGATGGAGAGGAGGTTGGCGGATTGGAAGTGCATGTATCTCTCCAAAAGTGGTAGGCTTACTCTTATCAAATCTACGCTCTCTTGCCTTCCCATTTATTTCCTATCTTTGTTTCATATTCCGGTTGCGGTGGCAAAGAGGTTGGAGAAATCCATAGGGACTTCCTTTGGGGTAGTGATGGGAATGTGCACAAATTTCACCTTGTGGAATCGGACTCGGTTTGCTCCCCTTTTTAAAATGGGGGATTGGGGCTCAGAAATATTATTGTATTTAACAAGGCTCTATTTTGCAAATGGCTTTGGCGCTTTGCTTTTGAGAGGGATTGGCTTTGGAGTGTGGTCATTGCTGCAAAATATGGGTGCTCGTTGAGGGGTGAAGAACATCTTTGAGTCGGGGGTCTTATGAAGTTAGTCTTTGGAGATTCATTAGCAACGGGTGGGATGAATTTAGTAAGCATATCAAATTTGTGGTGGGAAATGGAGGAGTTAGTTTTTGACATGAAAGCTGGTGTGGCGATATAACTTTGTCTATTGTGTTCCCGGTAGTTTACTCTTTATCTCGTTGCAATGAGGCTACGATGGCGGATTGTTTGGTGGGGAATGTTGGCCATGCAGTTTGGGATGTCCCTTTTCTTAGATCGGCAAATAATTGGAAGCTAGAAAATTTGTCTGCATTTTTTTCCCTTTTGCATGGGACGGGGATTAGGAGAGGTGAGGAAGACAAGATCTCTTGGATGGGGTCTATTCGGTGAAGTATATGTATATTCTTCTTACGGGTTAAACGAGCTTGGCATTTCCTTGCAGAGGGGTATGGAGGTCTAAATTCCCTTTGAGGGTCTCTTTCTTTATGTGAGAGGTTATGCATGAGAGAATTCTTACTACTAATAATCTTCGTAGAAGATGAATGTTCATTGCTGATTGGTGCTATCTATGTCGTAGGGATATGGAATTAGTGGACCATTTGCTTCTTCATAGTCTCGTGGTGCGCGGGCTTTGGAATCATGTTCTTCGTATTGTGAATTTTCAGTGGGTTATGCTGGAAAAGGTGGTGGATGTGCTGTAGCGTTGGGAGAGGAAACTCTCTAACTCTTTCGCTAAGGTTATTTGGAGGATGATTCCCTCATGTGTATGATTGTGTCTTTGGAGGGAGCATAACAATAGATGTTTTGAAGTAGGCTAAAATATAAAGTGTGTCCTTGTGGTTTAACTTTTTCCTAAAAAAGCTCATTGGGTATGTTTTGTTGTCCCGCCGTCCCTGTGGTTTTATGCGATTCTCATCCATGTCCCTCCATCCAATTTCTGTCCAAAACCGTTAAAAATTTGTTGACGTGTTAAATGACTCCACGTCATCTCCACTAATAATAGGACATGTGTCCACGTTGCTAACTTTGTTTATTTTCCTCTGCCACTGTACATGCCAAGCAAGCAATCCAAAGTGAAATGTCGTTTTTGCCCCTTCCACGTCATTTAGTGACCCATCATCCTCTTCGTCCCTCTCTTTTTTCCAAATCTGTAAGTTAACCCTTTTATTGTGTTGCAACATAGCTAACATGGCGTAGCTTGCAGAACTTTCCCTGCTCCGAGACGTTCTCAGACTAAAACCCATGAACTGTGAAAGTTCTTCAAAAACTTAATCTAACGAAGCTGACAATCTATGGGTTTATAGGCGTCGTACCCCATAAAAATAACTCTCAGACTCAACCGGGGCAAGCCACAATGAGCAGACTTGGTCCTTGAAATTTCTTTGTTCGAGCGGTTTCTCTCCACAGTGACTCAGAAAAACGCAGCAGGCTATGCTAACAAATTTTAAAGCATGAACAATTATACCAGATCAGATTAGTGTACACCATGAGTGCATATATGGAGAGAAGTATAAAAGCATCTTCAGAACTTACACAAGAAAGTTGGAGAATGGTCCATATATCGGGTCACGTTCGAGCCTTGAATGAAAAAATGTAGCGAAGGCCATCTAAAATTAGTGTGGAAGACAAGAAGACGGAGAATAGAATAGGCAGATTGTTCATGTACCGCTATCACTTCTTAATAAGATTGTCTTGCTTATTAAAAAAAAACTGAAAGCACTGGCATTGTTTAAGTTTTCAGCGAGAGAAAGTGTGTTCTTTTTTGCCTTCTCCTTTCTCATTTGGAGAAGTCTATACAAAAAGGCGATGCCTTTCCATTTGCACAGGAGCCTCCAGAAACAAGAAAAGGATGCTCTGCCTGCCTGCCCTCTCCTTAGTGCAATCTTTTCACGTATACAAAAACAACGACGAAGTCAGGTATAATGAGCATATTACTCTGTTTCTCCTTCCGTTACCTTTGTATTGGAAGAATCAGATTCTAAAAGGAAAGAGGAATTCACATAAAATGATTGAAACATAAACTAGCTCATAACCCACGTTCTTTTTTATTCTCTAATCACCATCACTGCCTTTTATACACTACAAGAAATATTAGTTATAACAACGCCAATTATCGTTGGCAAAAACTATAAATTGGTTGGTAAAGCCTTTTTGCAACGGCTCCAAGTCGTCGAAGACCTCGCTGCGTTTGATTGGTGAAGAATAGTCTTTCACAACGACAACATCTTGTCTTCGCAACAGATCTTACTCGGCGACTAACATCTGCCGAGAAAAGGCTCGATGCCATTGACCCGTGGACACTGGCCTTTCACAACGAACATCAAACTTTCTTTGCAAAAGAGCCTTTCACAACGATAAGCAGTCTCTTCGCAACATAGCCTTTCACAACGACCAACAATTTTTTCGCAACAGAGTTTTCATAACAGAGTCAAGAGTCTTCACAACGATATGCGGAGTCTTCGCAACAGAGTTTTCACAAAGAGAGGCAGTCTTTGCAACAGTCTCTTTGCAACGATAATCAGTCTCTTTGCAACATAGTATTTTCACCTCGCGAATAACTGCCGAGAAAAGGGTGAAGAATCGGTCACTAAAGTCTAAAGGTTGCCCAAAACATAGATTTCTGTCGGAAAAACTCTAGAAATCTGAATGACATAATCACCGGCGAGTCGTTGAAAAAGGTCAAAGCGGACGGATAGTTCCAAAGAGCCATTGATCTCAAGAAAGAAAAAAGCTTAAGGGGGTACTGTCGGCTACTTTTAATCCCAACCACAAAATTCCACACTATGTGATTATAAAACAAATAAAAAGAAGCAGTACTCCGTCATAACTCATAAGTCAAAATGTGGTAGTGTAGCAACTTTTAATGCTGACCATTTAATTCCACTAAGTGATTATTAAACAAAACAATAAAAGGAAAAATGAGTTCCACTACGTGAAATTCTTGCAACTGGGTATATATGTCTATCCATCCAGCCTCTCTTCTACAAACAAAAACTAAAGCAGTAGAAAACAAAAAAAAACTAGAAAAATTGAAAGAATAAAGCCTACTTATTGTTCAAACAAGAATCAAGTGGAACTTCATTCATATTCTAAATACGTGCAAATATATAATAATAATGAGTAAGATGTGAATCTGAGAAATATAGATCAAGTACAAAGATTTAATCTATTTCAAGTGCACATGTTAAGTATCTTTGCAAATTCAAGAAAAAAGATAATACATATGAAACCTGTCTCACATTTCTTTCAAGCTAGTTGGCTATTCCCCAAAGATTCTTCTGGATTGCTTCTTTGTGACACTAGCATATCCACTTTTTCACCATATGAATCGAAACGGGCTATCATCTCTAGCATAGTGGTTTGCATGTTCTCGTATTTCTCTCTACATATTTCCAGCTCACTTTTAATATCAACTTTTCTGTACGTTTTCTATCCAAAACATTTTCCAATTCTCCAAACAACGCCTCTCTCTCTTCTCTCTCTCTCTTCCCCCTGTTTCATGACAGGAAAGGCAAGCTCCAATCGCTCTCTCTTACCGGGACATTAGAATAGTTTTAAGTTTTCCATTGCAGCTGATCTGAATTTTTATTTTAACATTGCAGTTTTGCTGCATGATCATGAGGATTAACATTGACTGCAATGGTTGTTGCAGAAAAGTAAGGAGAGCCCTTCTTAATATGCAAGGTGAAATTTCCATCGCCGACTTTTTGTCAAGCGACTCTAGAAACAGCTGCTATTGATCTCGTGTTCCTTTTGTTATAGAGTTGGAGACCCATCTGATAGAGAAAAACCAGTGCCGGGTAAGTGTCTGTGGTAAATTTATCCCACAGGAAGTTGCAATCAAGATAAGGAAGCAGACAAACCGCAGTTGAGATCTTGGACGTAAAAGAGTTTGGCAACAGTACTGAAAACCATGACCAGAGACCTCTGATCAGTTCTTGGAAATGATATGCATCCGTCTGCCAGGGACCAAATTTTCTGTCTTAGTGTATGCTATTGGAGTGCGGATTCAGTCCAAAGATGAATTTTTCAAAGCCAGGTTGTGATTTAAAGAAGCAAATATAACGATTACAAGACTGAGCACTCATTTAATGAGATGAGGAGACAATGACTCAACGGCTTGGCTTGGTTCAACTATATGACATCCAGCTTGGGAACGTTGGATTTACTTCTTTAAATCACAGCCCTTTTTTTGAATGGCTTTACACAATTTATGTTTGTACCGAATCTGTTTTCTTTGTTCTTCAACTATCTAGTATATATAACCAAGAGGCAGAAACTCATTCTAGTTTGTATATGCAGAGTTGAGTAGATCTTTTTTTTTTTTGAAAAATCTAGCTCTTCCTGTAAATTGAAACTAAATTTGAATCTAGATGGGTGGGTCGACCCTATCGTGGATTCCATCAGAGCAAGCTGTTGTTTTTGTTTGATTGGCAAGCTTTGCTGCATGGAGGGCTCGACTGCCGAAGGCATGGAGTGATATACTTATCGTTTTTATGTTTTGTGATGGGTTATATGATAAGGATAATCGGTTTCTGTTTAAATACACTTTGTACCTTTCAATTATGGAGTATTGACATTTTACACCTCAATCTATTATTTTTATCTATTTATTATTGATTTTAAACATTTTGCACCATCTTTTAAAATTTTCAGTTAATTTAGATTGAAAATAATTTTTTACTTTTAAAATTATAATTTTGTCCCTAATGACCATTTTATAAAGATAAAATTATAATTTTAGAGAACAAAAAATTAATAGTTGATAGTGGAATATGATAAAAATAATAAATAGGTATATAAAATATCAAGACTCAAAATTAGATATTGCAAGGTATATTTTTCAGTAATTTAAAAGAAGGAATTAACTCTTTTATTCGATACCGAAAATCCTATCCGCCAATACTCAGAATCTAAGGTTTTATTAAAGAGATGTTCTAGAATGTGTATATTTTGCGTTAGTAACCTTAAACTAATTAAAAAAGCCTTAAACTAATCGAAAACATGCACGGTCCCTTTTTTCATAGACTAAACTATAAACCTTCCAATAAGGAATAAATACGATTGTAAATTAACCCTTCTAAGTTCAAATACGACATGTGGCCCATTGTTATTGGAGGATTATTGATTAGTACCAAAGTTGCATGGCTAAAGAACCAACTCTTAGTTAAAAGCATGAGTCCAAGAAGTATGATGAAGTCTTTTATGCTGTCTCATCAAAATTTCTAAAGCTTCCATTTTTAGGAGATTTAAAAAAAAAAAAAAAAGATCTATGAAAGCAGGTAGATGGAAGGAAAATTTTGTTGGAATAGTTTTTCATGCGTTAAGGTGATGTTTGATGATCAAAAATTTATTAGCCCATGTTTGGATGAATTTTTTTGTCAATCCAAACACAGCTCTAAAAAAGTTCTGAGGAATTTTTTCAATAAAGTTACTTGAAAACAATTAATTTATTTATCTATGGTTAAGAATACGAGATTTATGCCCAACAGTCACAGGCAGTGGCGGAACCAGGACTCAAGTTGAGGGGGGGCAAACTCCTAAAGCGAAATGACAAATTTTTTTCTTACTTAGCAAAAGGCGTTTTAGAGTTAAAATAACGAAAACTAATTAATAAAAACATTAAAAATATTGAAATACACTACTGTAACTCCTTAAAAAATATTCTTACTCATAATTTTTGAATCATAACTCTCTAAAACCCCTCATTATTTTCTCATATTGCTTATTGGTTTTGAACCATAACTCTCTAAAACTCCTCATTGTTTTTCCATTTTGCTTCTTAGGAAAATCATGACCAACAAGCCAAGTGATTGACAAGAAATTTTGATCAAATACTCCTTACGAATTTAATCTCCAATCCCAACATCATATTCTTCAATGGGTTTACGTAACCTTGAGTCAGCAATAATATAATCCAGACTAAACAAAAGACAAGGTTTTTTCGACCTAATATTCGCATCAAAAGTAGGAGTACTAAGCGATTCCACATTGGCTGACTTTTTTTTATCCAAAACTTATCCATAATCTAAACAAAACAAAATGAAAATTCATCAACCAATTCAATTCACTAATCAAAATTAAAAACAATAAAACTTTAAATACCAACGTTCTAATCTCTTCAAATATACAACATTTATATGTCTACTAGGTTACTATCATATTCAGCATATTAAGTAATCAAAATATAAATGAACAAAGATTTATAAACTCTATATCTCCTCTCTCCCTCTCTCTTACGCATGGGATGTGAGAAATTTGAGACAAGTAATCAACATGTAATTCTCCTACCTACTCTACCGCTGAACAACTCTTCAAACTAATCTAAATAAATTTTTCCCAAAAACAATGGGATTATATTGTCAGATTTTAGCACTCTATAAGTAGAAAATATGTGTATTGAATATATTTTTATAGTAAAATAGATATAATGAACAGAAACAATAAAAAAGCCTTAATGTTGAAAGACTTGACTTATAAACCACAACACATTAAACTATATATATAAAATAGATAGGAAAATACATATATATATATATATATATATATATATATATATATATGAACCAAGGGGGGGCAGCTGCCCCGGCTTGACCCCCCTTGGCTCCGCCACTGGTCACAGGTAAGAACAAGATCTTCCCTTGATGGCAGTTGGTGTCCCCACCAATTTCATTAGGGACAGGCCGCGATCAAAGTGGATTTATCGTTTATGGTTACTTCACAAACAAGCCCTAAATGGTTTATGGTTACTTCAGTTCCCCCATCACCCGGGTCAAATCAGAACACGAGTACCGACATCCTTAGCCGCTTCCATCTACAAACTGCCCCCACCAGATTCTTTGGTCCTGCCGAGCCCCATCCGCGTCTGATTTGTTTTCATGGTTATCTACGTTTCAAAAATTCAACGCTCACCCTTAGAGTTTGTGCCAATTTTTTGCTAAAAGACGTGTAGAAGGAAAAATGCCCGTCTTTTCTAAGGGTGAGCATAAATTCCGCCCGGAAACCGGAATATCCGATTCCAGTTCCGTTACCGGTGTTCCGGTTATTACCAGAACCGAAACCGGATCCCTTTCTTGGGATTTTTCGGTTCCGGAGAAATTTTTTTGAGCCCCTTAAGAAAAAACAGTGACCTGGGTCACTCGACCCAGGTCACTTATCAGTTATCTCTTGGTGAATTAGTCACACGAAACATTAGGGATTTTTCGCATTTTCCATCGTGACCCAGTGAAGCCGCAACCCTCTGCCCTCGCCCCTCTGCCCTCTGCCCTCAGATCTCAGTGCCACCGCCGCACCCCAACCCTCAGCCCCTCTCGGCCCTCTCTCCCCCAGCGGCCAGTCCTCTCTCTCGGTATTCTCCACCCAGCCACCAGCCCTCTCTCTCGGCCCTCTCTCCCCCACAGTGCCAGTGCTGAAGCCTCCACCTGCCACCCGCCAGCCCTCAACGCCTCTCCAGCTCTCCCTCTCTCCCCCAGCGACCAGCACCCTCTCTCGACCTTCTCTCCCCCGCTTGTTGTGGGACTCTAGGTATTGTAGTATTTTTTTAAAATCCTGTATTGTCAATGTTAATTTAGATCTTTAGTTTTTGTTAACTTAGATCTTTAGTTTTTGTTAAATCTTGTATTGTCAGTGTTAACTTAAATCTTTAGTTTCTGTTAACTTAGATCTTTAATTTTTGTGAAATCTTGTATTGTTGATGCTGGATGATTTTTGTTGATAGACTATTAGACTTTATTATTGGTGATTATTGTTGATAGGCTTTATTATTGTCACTGCTTGGTGATTATTGGTGATTATTGTTGATGATGGGTGACAATTTGAATTTGAACTGTGCAGAGGATGGTTTAGAGTTTGACTCGTTTCTATCAAGCCTATTGTTTATGCATGATGCTTAGATGATTTAGGTTGTGAACATAACTGTTAGAGTTAGATAGATCGAGTCAATTTGGTATTAATTTTTTTTACTCAGTTACTGAAATGAGAATAAAATTTATTTTGTGTCAGATGGATTCTTTTAGTTCTACACCTACTGCAAACATAGGGTCTTGTCCCGGTACAAGTGGTCCAACTGACCTAATTGATGAGCGTGTTAATGCTCCTAATTCTCCTAGAGATGAGGGTCATACTGATCAGCTAGATGGAGATCAACCTAGTAAAAAGAGAAGAAATGCTCGCAAGAGTTTTGTGTGGGATCATTTTACCAAAATTCTTCCAGTTATTAGACCTGAACACCCTGAGGCCAAGTGTCATCATTGTAATGTCAAGGTTGGGTGCCATCCTGATCACCATGACACTTCGGGTATGAGAAGTCATCTCAAACGTTGCTTGCCTTATTTGAAGCAACAAAACTTATTAGACAAGTCTCAATCTAGATTGACAATGGATGTTTCGAAGGCAAAAGAGAATGAGTCGGGGATTTTGAAGTTGAATACTTATTGTGAGAAGGAGGTTAGGAGGTGGATTGCCAAATTTTTGGTAATGGATGAAATGCCATATAGAACTGTGCAAAGGATGGGGTTTAGGAGAATGATTGCTAGACTGTAGCCCCGCTTTAAGATGCCTTCTAGATATACGTGATGAGGGATTGTATGGAGTTGTATGTAGAGGAGAGGGATAAATTGAAAGACGCATTTATGAGGGAAAGCCCTAGAGTGTGTTTTACGACTGATACGTGGACATCAGTTCAGAATGTGAATTACATGTGCGTGACGACCCATTTTATTGATAGGAACTGGTGTTTACAGAAGAGGATCCTTTACTTTCGCCGTGTAACTGATCATAAAGGGGTAACCATTGGGAAAGAGATAGAGGCATGTATGAATAGTTGGAAGATTGAGAAAATCCTCACAATCACGGTTGATAATGCAACCTCTAATGATACTGCAATCGAACAACTGAAGAGAAGGCATATAGGAACAGGGGCTCAAATTGTTTGCAATCATGATTTTATTCATATGCGGTGTTATGCACACATTTTGAATCTTATTGTTCAGGAGGGATTAAAGGAGATGGATGATTCCGTTACAAAGATACGGAATATTATCAAATATGTCAAATCTAGTCCTCAAAGGCTTGTTGGGTTCAAGAAGGCTGCGACTGAGAGATTGTTGTCTGAAAAAAATTTCTTGCAAATGGATGTACCAACTCGTTGGAACTCAACATATATTATGTTAGAAAGAGCTGAAAAATTTCGAGGTGTTTTTGAGGATATGTTGGAGGGGGATGAGAACTTGATGATGTTTTTGAATGAGGATGGCTATGGGAGGAAGGGACTGGGGAACCTACGTTTAAGGATTGGGAGCACATTCGCCAATTTGTTCGGTTTTTGAAAGTGTTTTATGAGGTCACCCTACGCATATCGGGGTCAAAATATGTAACTTCAAATGCATTTTTTGAGGAGTTAGCAAAAATTAAATTGCATTTGGAAGAGTTTACTACATGTTCTGATGTTTTGCCTCGTGACATGGCTAAACGGATGCAAAACAAGTATAATAAGTATTGGGGCGATCTGAGGAAGTTGAATAGACTTTTGTTTATAGCTTCGGTGTTGGATCCTCGCTTTAAACTGATCACTTTGGAGTATTGGGCTATTACTAACTTTGGGAGAGAGAAGGGCATGGATTTCACTGCTATGGTGCGAGAAACTCTAGAAACATTATTTGAGCAGTATAACGGAGGTAGCATAAGTCAAGGCCAAGCAGCATATAGTACTGAGAGTCAAAGTTCTGCAAGTGTGGATGAGATGAGCCTTGTGCAAAGATTATGGGGAGGACTTAGTAATTATCGACAGTCTCAAAACTTGCTAGACAGTAAGTCTGAGGTGGATAGGTACCTGATTGAAGATGTGGAACCCATGTTGGCGAGTTTTGATATTTTATTGTGGTGGAAGTTGAATTTTCCGAAGTTTCCAATTCTTTCTCGTATTGCGAAGGATGTGTTGGCTATCTCAATCACTACCGTGCCATCTGAGTCCGCTTTTAGCACTTCCGATCGAGTGTTGGATTGTTTTCGGTCTTCTTTAGCGCCTTGTACCGTGGAGGGCCTCATATGTGCACATAATTGGTTGCATGCTCCACCTATACTTGATGAAGATGGCGTCGAGGTGGATGTTGAAGATGATCCCTTGAGTTACAAACTATATAGAGGTACACTAGATATATGTTTTATTTTGTTAACTATTAATTGATTATTTGGTTGTTATAATAATTCTCTTATAAATGTTTTGTTTTGTTTTTATATTTTGTAGAGATGGAGAACTTTAGGATATGCTAAACATGATGAAGCTTGGAGCTTTGGATAGTTTGACTTTTTATTAGGTTTGTTTTCTTAGTATTTCTCATAAATAGTTTGTTTTGTTAATTGATTATTTGATTGTCTTAATATTCTCTTATAAATGACAAATGTTTTGTTTTGTTTTTGTATTTTCTAGAGATGGAGCATTGGAGAAGCTTGGAATTCTTAATGGACTATAAAGCTTCAGATTTTGAATATGGAATTTTGGACATCCTTTAATATGCATTTTTACTTATTTAATATGAAGTTTGTATTATTTGATAAATGTTTACTTGTTTAGTTGTTGAACTTGTTTACTTATTTAATATGGAGTTTGTATTATTTAGTTTTTCTTTTGTGATTTGAAGAATGTATTTTTTATTTACTTGTTTGTCTTATTTATTTGTTTATGGTTAATTGTTTGTTTAGTTTTTTTTTTATAATTTGAAGAATGTATTGTTTATTTGAACTTGGACATTAGATAAATTGTTTTATTTGGACTTGGGCAGCAGCTAAATTTGGGCCTTTTAGGCCTAAATAAGGAACCGAAAATTTCGGTTACGTTCCGGTGTATTCCGGAAATTATCATTCCGGTGGGTACCGAAACGGAATCCGTTCCATCCGGTGCCACCCTTAGTCTTTTCCAATAGTTACCCATTATGTATCCCATCTCTATTCTCTCTTGCGATTTCGTTGGGCGGAATGGCGACCAAACTGGGTTCCTTCAGGTGCACTTTTTCGGAGAAGAGGGAGAGGCTGCTCTCGGGAAAGGGGTACTCGGAGCTAGCATGGTTTCTTCCGATAGGAGCAGACGAGGAAGAAGGAGAGGCAGCTAATAGGTGTTGGTGTTGCTCGTTACCGTCGCTCTCGGATATAGCTTCGAGGGCTTTGAAGGAGCGTGCAAGATGTGGCATATGACGCCTGGAAGATGGGCCTGTCCGACCCGAGGAAGATCGTCTTCTCCGCCAAAATGTGCCTCTTCTTGATGCTTATTTCGTTGCTGATTTTCTTGAGAGAGCCGATTGAGGAGGTCGGCCGCTACTCCATTTGGATTATTCTCACTGTTGTGGTCGTCTTTGAGTTCAGCATAGGTATTTTTTGGCTGTTCTTCTTGAATTTTTCACTGCTGTCTTTGGGCTTTGTATACTTCTTTCTTTGATGTGGGTCTAATTTCCGAATATGAATCAGTGTCTTGTCTGCCCTCGTTATGCGTTTGTGTAATCAGTGTATTTGTGCTACAAAAAGTTTGAAACTATTATAATTGTAGATATCTGTGGGATATATACTTTTTTTTCCTTCCTATATATACATTATATCGAGGATAGATACGTGAGGGCACCACAGATAGTGAAAGTCCAGTGGACCGGTTACTTTTTAGTGGCTACGTCTCTGTTGGACAATGTTCCCTGGACTATTTCTGGACCATTGTTTGTGGGAAATTAATGGGACGAAATGAAGTTCCTTGCGGCCAAGCGGAAGATATGGGTTATTCCTGCTCCTACAAAATTAGTGACCATCTCTGGACTTTCCCGATACTCTTTTAGCTCAGGAATTAAACGAACAAAAGATACATATTTTCGGGGCTCAGGTAAAGAGCTTCAAAGAAAAAACAAAAGGAATGTAGATATGTAAGGGTGTGGTCAGGTTCCTTGTCGGGTGATGATTCAAACATAACAGCTTTACCGAGGAGCTCTAATGTATTCAGAAGGTGAAATGTGTGATGAGATGAGAGGCGTGGGGCATATTAGTCTAACTAATAAGTGAAGTCCAAAAAACAGCACGAGAGAATTTTTTTTTAATGCCGATTGGCTTTCATTGCATTTTTAATCCATAGAACAAGTTATAATAAAGAACCAGAAATTATAGATCCAAACAAATTAAGTTGCACAATAAGACTAGCAGTACCCACATGGGTTGAGAAACCACAAATACTCCATGTTGAGCAGAGAGACCAGGTGGCAGGATATGGTAGACGGTAGCTACCGGACCATTCGAGTGTTAGAAACTTACATGGATTGAGAAACCACAAATGCTTTATGCCAGACAGAGAGAGCGGGTGGCAGGATATGGTAGATGGTAGCTACCGGACCATTTGAGTGCTAGGAACTGAACTAGGAAAGGGAGACCGCCTAGACACAACGTAACAAAGCCCACAAGGGTGCCGGCAAGGCCAACAAGTGGCCAGAAAAGCCTGGCCACTACTGAACGATTAAGTGAAGTCCAAAAAACATCACGAGAGATTGTTATATACTGAATGAAATGCTGCAATTTTCTTTTTTGGATAGATCGGTAAGTATATTTCCATATCAAAACAGGTTCAGGGAGAGCCCTTAGTTACAGAGGATTACAAAACAGAACAGAGCCCGAGGGGATTGTCAACACCTAAATTAACAATAATGCAATAGCACATGCCTCCAACAAGAACAGGGGAGAGGAATGAACATCTGTCATCTATGTTTCTACCAACCAGAGAATCAACAAGGAACATAAGCCTGCTGCATATACCTGCATTCCAGCAACAATACCCAAATTGCAGCGGCACAATAGAACCCACAGTAGTGCTGACAGCTTGTCCAGCATAAACCCAGCATAACTCAACTTCCAGGATAGCTATAGCTTGTTCCAGCAGTTTATCAGAAGTGTACCCAAAGAGCAAAGAGTGAGCAGAGTAGCAGCCCAGCTGAGAACAGATAACAACCGGCATGTTCCACTTCCTAGCTATCAAGACATTGGCAGCCGTAGGTGGCACCTTAGGAAACAAAGATGCTCTATCTCTAACATTGTTCACAATCTCAGATAGCACCTCCACAAGCTTCCGTCTCTTTAGACAGTACAAAGTTGGTTGGCTTTTTTTTGTTTATAATTCCTTTGTGTGAATGTAAATTTTTTTTAACCTCAAATATCATGGACCATAATGTCTTTGAAATTTTACAGAATCTAGTGTAGTTTTAATGGCTTTTATTTTGATAATGTCAAGCCTGCACATTAAAGTGTATTGGTATGTTTCCATCTTGTATTCGAATCAACTTCCTCATCTTTTTCCGAATATATCACTATTTGAGACTGAAATTTCATTCAACGGGGTCCTTTCTTTTGGGAGTTGAGGTTCTCTCATTTTCTTAATTGTGCTAGCTTCATTTTCTGCTGATTTCGACAATTTCTTCGTGGGTTATGTCTTCTACTATCAAATTTATTGGCTTTTGATTTTTGTTCTAGCATGAACTGAGGCATATGCATTTGTTATTTCATTATGTATGGTGGCTATGTTTTTCTACAGGAGCAACTCTTAGCAAAGGATTTAATCGTGGGTTAGGGACGTTATCAGCTGGAGGGCTCGCTTTAGGCATGGCAGAGTTTTCACAATTGGCTGGAGAGTGGGAGGAAATTGTTATTGTTCTTAGTATCTTCATTGTTGGTCCGGTCTTCTAGTTATTGCTTCTTCTTCTCCTTATAAAAAAAAATTATTGCTTCTTCTTCTATTATTGGAAAAGAGGTTTCCTGTCACTTATTTTTGCCACTAGGGGTATGTTCGTTTTCACCATTTTTTCAGGATTCTAAGTATATTCACAATTCTACCACCGAACATATTCAGAATTCAAACACAAAAACCAATACATTTTACACAATCTCCAACAACTTTTTAATTTTTTATTCAACATAAATTTTCTCTCTCTATACTTTTTCACATAACTCCAATACTTTTTTATTAAACAATTACATCAAATCATTTCTCTCTCCACTTTATACAAACACCAATAAAACACTATTCAACATAAAAATTCACAACTTCTCTAAAATCCTACATTTTTTCTCAAAACGAACATCACCTAGTATTTCTTCCTGACTGTGGTTTCCAGGATTTTGTGCAACTTATGCAAAACTCCACTCAACTCTGAAGCCTTATGAATATGGCTTTCGGGTCTTCTTGTTGACATATATTGTTTCATCACGGTCTCTGGGTATAGGACTGGGGAATTTATCCATACTGCTGTCACACGATTCTTGCTCATTGCACTTGGTGCTGGTGTTTGTTTGGCCGTAAACATATGCATTTATCCCATTTGGGCTGGTGAAGATCTGCACAATTTGGTCGCAAAGAATTTCGTGGGTGTTGCAAAATCTTTGGAAGGTGCATTCCTATGCTTTTGGTTATCTCATTCAAATAGTTAAAAATCACGGCACACTCTGAAACTTTAGTGTAGCAGTTGTTCTTTTGTTATCTTCACTCTTGCTCGTCTCATTCTTATGAGCCTGTTTTTCAGGTTGTGTTAACGGTTACCTTAATTGTGTTGAGTATGAAAGGGTTCCTTCAAAGATTCTTACCTACCAATCTTCCGATGATCCACTCTACAGTGGCTATAGATCAGCTGTAGAATCTACAAGCCAAGAGGATGCTCTGGTACAGTGTATTGCAATTATGCTGCATTTGCAATTCATTGCACTGAGTTATTGTGTTATTTTTACTAATTAATCTGTTTGCAGATGGGATTTGCTATCTGAAAGCCACCTCATGGTCCGTACAAAATGCTTAAATATCCTTGGAAGAACTATGTTAAAGTAAGTGATGCACTGAGGCATTGTGCATTTACAGTCATGGCTTTGCATGGATGTATGCTTTCAGAGATACAGGTACATTTATCTCTATCTTCATTGTCATAAGATAGCTAGTAGAAGAAAAAGAATCTTCCTTTTGCTATTGCAAATCTTGGGTTGGTTTGGCAGTATTGATTTTTTGCACCTTGGGAGAATTTGCTTAATGTTTGTTGTAGAATTAGTTCCTTGTTATCTATGATAGTTTACCATTGCAATCTACAGGATCAGATCCTATATTCATGTTCTTGTAGAATTTGCTTCAAAATTAAATATTGGTGGGAGAAAGGTCCTAGGCTTGAGTGGTCAGGCAAACTTGTCATTTTCTTCTTGCTTTTGCCTTCAATAATAATCTAGACAATTCACCTGCACAAAAATTTATCTTTCCTCTTTTACATTTACCAGTATTGATGGTTGTGCTCCTCCATATCTGACGTGACTAAGAGCTGTTGCCAATAGATTTACCCGAAGTTACATTCCTGCGTGTGTATGCTTCTCCAACACTAAACTTACATTATCTTTTTACATAGGCCCCTGCTGAACGAAGACAGTTTTTTCGAAGTGAGCTGCAGAGAGGTTCAGAAGGTGCTAAAGTATTACGTGAACTGGGGAACAAAGTGAAAAAAGATGGAGAAATTAGGTTCTATAGACATACTTTATGAAGTGCATGAGGCTGCAGAAGAATTGCAAAACAAGGTTGACAAGAAATCCTATCTTCTTGTCAATTTCGAGAGCTGGGAAATTGGAAACCGACACGAGCTGGGTCCTCAAGACCTTCTGGTCTTGGACGAGGACGAAAATAATATCCTGCAGCACAAGTCCATTAGTGAAGCTGAACTTGATCTCAGATCCCCTGCAGTTCCAAAAAGTTGGGATGGCGATATCGCAACTGGTGTGATGAACTCCTTTATGCCTGCTGGTGACTCGCTGACAAAACAAATATCATGGCCCCGACGTATTTCATTTAATGCTGATGCAGTACCAATTGTGGAGGAATCAAAAGCTTACGAAAATGCTAGTGCATTGGAATTAGCTACATTTACATCCCTTTTGATTGAATTTGTTGCAAGGCTTCAAAATCTTGTTGCTGCATTTGAAGAATTAAGTGACAAAGCAAATTTTAAGGAACCTGTTGACCAATCAGCTGCTGTAGAGGCCAGTGGGTTCTGGAACAGATTCCTTAACTGGCTCAAGTCCTAGAATTCAGCATGGCATCTACTTTGTTAAAGTATCAGCAAGAAATAAAATCGCCATATTACTCGATTGTCATGACGCAGGAGGTACATAAGCCCAGTGCCCTGTTATGTTGCTCTCAAGAATCCAGAATACAATGGAGAGATTTCTGCAGCTTTACCTGGGAAGATGAAATATGCTCTCTAGTTGCCAATGCTGTCTGAGAGAAATTCTAACTGAGAGAACTTGCGATTCTTGCATCCAAACGGGATGATGGGAATAGATCTGAATTAATGCATTTTACTGAAATTGTACATTGACAATGTAGACTACGTTGTAATGTTATAATGTGTAAGTACTCTTTTCGTAAGCATCTACCAATTAAAAGTTGGTTATTATGAGAATTTCCGTCACTGTATTGTAAAGTTTACAGGATGAAACTGTTTTTTTGTTGGGTTTAATAGTAAATCAAGGAAAAAAGTTACTTTGACTGAAATATCATGTCCCGGAAAAGAATAGGGCTTAATCTTATTTCTTATTTTAGGTTGAATAGTATTTTTAAATTTAAAGGTATAGAGATGGTGCTCATGTTATTTATATTTGAATTTAAATGTTTAAATAGAGATTTGATCATAGGGTTTGGATTTTAAAAGTGGAAGATTGAGGTTAATAAATGGTCGCAGAGAATGTATATTGGAGGCCAAAAATTTGGATTTAGATGGTGCTACTAATTTTCAAGAAATTGTTCGGCAATTATTGAATAAGCTTTTAAAGATTGATTAAACGTTTGAGGTAAGTGGTTATTCAATGAGATTTTTAAGCGTGTGCCATATTTTATATGGTTTTGATGTATTATTTGGGGAACTGAACAAATTTTGGGTAAAATGAGATTGTCGAGTTTTCGTAAAACTCAATCTTTGTGGTCTGTGTGGCCAATTTGATACCCCTCGTGGTATTTAGAGGTCTGTGTGACCATTAGTGATTTTCCTATATTGCGTGGCCTTGGATATTTTTGTTACAAACTTGTATTTTTGGGTTTCGTATGGCTCACGGTATTTTTTTCTAGATTTCAGTTATTGTGATAAAATTATCTTTTCCTCAACCCCCATTGATTTGCTACTTACTGAGCTACTCGTAGCTCTCCACTTATTCTCATATTTTTTAGAGTTGGCATAGAGGAATTTGAGGAGATTCAGATAGATTTGTGTTTCAAAGACGTATTTTGCAATAGTACTTTTGGAGATTAATATTGGGAAATTCGATATTATATTTCTTTTAGAAAATCTTCGTCGATATTAGAAATATAGGATATTCTAATGTCAATTTAGAGTTCGTATTGATATTTGTGGGCTTCTTGTTGTTTATCAAGATTATGCTGAGGTTGTAATAATTAGTTTTGAAACATTGGGGCCAAGATAAATGATTGGTTATGGTGAAGAAGCTTTATTTTATACGGAAATCTATTTGTTTGGGGTTTGGGCTCGGGGAGTTACATTACCCCTCCAAACTATTAAAGCAATCTCAATAGGGGTTTCAATTATCACATGCAAGATTATGTTGTGTCTATGGCTCCTTGCATGTGAGTCATCGTTGTGGTGGTCTCCTCCATCTTATCTTTCAGCCAACGGGAGGACGACTCCAAAGCTTCTAATCGATCTCGGTTGGATGACATCGCACTTGATCCGGCTTCCATTAGGATATGGCTACAACTCACCGTACGACCTTGGGTTCTCTCCTAACAGAAGATCGAACCCCTCCAAACTTAACACGATCAACGTCCGACCTTAGGTTCTCTCCAAAAGAAGACCGAACCCATCCACAAGTAAATGCTCGTGTACTTCTCGTCTTCAAACCTCTCAATGAAAGCACCAAATTGTTAGGGCCCCCGGTCTAGAAACCTAAAACAAGCATCAAATTCCCTCGAACCCGATCTACTCCAATTCCATAGCAATCCTCCCGACCAACTTAAAGTAACACACGAGCGTAAATGATAGGATCTGATACACCGAAAATGAAGAATACTTCATTGTTTGATAAAAGAAAACGTGGTCTAAGAATTATTAGTCATTCGAACCACAAAAAAATAAGATAATCTCAATCAAAGGTTAGTTAGCCCAAAAATAGGTACCAAAACTAGGTTATTAGACATGAACGGATCGCCCTCATGCACCCGGTGGAATATTTAAAGCCTTTTGTATAAAACTACCCGGGTTTAGAAAACAATCTCCCCCGTGACCATACACTTTCCGGACTCCCCTTGAGAAACGCTCTTCTCTATTCGTTCTTCGACTTCCTTCTTTTAAAGTTTCCTCTTCGGCGTTCTCTTATTCTTTTCGCAATTTCCCTGTTTATAAGGTAAGATTTCTTTTTGGGGCTGTTCGGGGTTGGCTGAGTATTTAAGCCTATTTCTTTCCATGGAAACGTAATAGGTAACCGGCTCCTCGATCGGCTTTCTCCTTATTATACTTGCCCTTGCACGGTAGTAAACCGGATACAGCAATTTTATAAAGTTTATCATTTTTATTCATTTTTTGGTTTTCAAGATTTAAAAATTTGAGTTGTTTTCTCCTTCATTTTTGGAGGAATCAAGCTAATCTGTTACACTTTCAAGTTTAATTGTTTAATGGACATTTTCTTTGTTTCCAACTACATAGATCTTTGAAGACACGATGGCTATGATCGATGAGCCACTCTATCCGATCGCTGTCCTAATCGACGAGCTCAAAAACGAGGATATTCAACTCCGATTGAACTCGATCCGTCGGCTATCGACTATAGCTCGTGCGCTTGGAGAGGAAAGGACGAGGAAGGAACTCATTCCTTTTCTCAACGAGAACAATGATGACGATGATGAAGTGCTTCTTGCAATGGCAGAGGAATTAGGGGTTTTTATTCCTTATGTGGGAGGTGTTGAGCATGCGAATGTGCTGCTCCCGCCGTTAGAAACTCTCTGCACGGTTGAGGAAACTTGCGTGAGGGATAAAGCGGTGGAGTCGTTGTGTAGGATTGGGGCACAAATGAGGGAACAGGACTTGGTTGAGTACTTCATTCCTCTGGTTAAGGTCAGTCGGTTGGATTTCTCTTTTTTGGCTTCTGAATTTTCCTATTTGGTTTTGGTGTTGCTCCATTATTTGGCTTATCATATTCATTTATTAAATCAGCTGCACAAATTAGATAGATATTATTTTATGATGCCAAGGGATGATCACAACTCTTCTACAAATCATGCTTGGTAGTTTTATGATTAGATAGACTAAATTGACCAGCTCAGATAGTAGTGCTTTTGTACATTTCTGCATTCTTTTTGTTAGCGTAATAGAGATGCTATTTCCACCAATGACTGCTCAAGGACTGTCTAATAAACAACTAGCTAGGAAAAAACTGCCTACTCACTGTTTTTTTACCTTCTTGCTGCCTAGTGACCATTTGATTGCACAGCAAATTTGAAGTGTTATATCCTGGCTAAGTAGGTAGCAAGCGGGCTTTATGACTCTTCCACTTCGGCGATATGTTTGTGGAATATATCTATCTTGTAGCTTGTCTCCTGATGTGAAGCCATTTACCCTTGAAAATTTTCATCCTGGCCATGGTGTGTTGTGCTTTAGCACAAATTGTCTTTGCATCAGGAAACGTACACATGACCAGGAGAGTAGGTTTCAGGGGAAATGCATTTTATTTTTTTACTTATTTTCTATCTATTTTTGGTGCTTCAATAGATGTAATACATCTCACAGTTTTTTTTCTCTTTGTCATACTTAAATTATGAGTTCTTGTGATACATCATCTTGCTAAACCTCAATATGATTATACCTTCCCTGAATTTTCTTTTTTAAATGATTTCTAATATTTAGAGACTGGCTGCTGGTGAGTGGTTTACTGCTCGAGTTTCGTCATGTGGCTTGTTCCATATTGCTTATCCGAGTGCCCCAGAGACCTTAAAAACTGAACTACGAACAATCTACAGTCAGCTGTGTCAAGATGACATGCCTATGGTTAGGAGATCAGCTGCAACAAACCTTGGCAAATTTGCTGCAACCGTTGAAGCTGCCCATTTAAAAACTGACATCATGTCTATATTTGAGGATCTGACTCAGGATGGTATGTAAATTCCCTTTGGGTCTGTCAATTTCCACTGTCTGAAAACATAATTGTTAAGCTGGGTGCTGTCATTGCAGATCCATTTAGTCTATTTTAGTTTGTTGTGCTTGATTGTTCTTGAACCAAAACGAAGAAAAGGCGGGTGTTAAGTTTTTACCATCCATTTACAAAGTGCATTTTATGGTTAGTGTATCATACACCCCTTGTTCTCAAGACAAAATGTACTGAGGGATGTGATGTGTAGTGAACTGTATGAAAGAATAGTTTTGCTTGTGTAGTTGCTCTCTTTAATGCACTTTCTAGACATGTGGCTTATTTGTTTATTCATGTTTGTATCTTGCCTTCCAGTTCCAGTTCTATTCTTTAATTGACATACTCGTTATTGGGGTCAGTGTAGAATACGATCCCTACTTGAGTGTCTCTGTTATAGTTACACTTCTATGTATCTTACTAGGTTGTTTGGTGTATTCCTAGCCTTGAGGGTTAATCCTCAACTCCATGGCTAAGCAAAACTTTAGGACACATAATTCATCTACTAGGATTTTCATTTACAGTATTTTGTTAAAAGCATTTGTTTACAGTTTTTCATGACAATAAGAATTTCCCTTTACTTATCTCCATTGCAGATCAAGATTCTGTTCGGTTATTGGCTGTTGAAGGGTGTGCAGCACTTGGAAAGTTGTTGGAACCTCAAGATTGTGTGGCACATATTCTTCCTGTCATAGTAAATTTCTCACAGGTATTGCCTTTTTGTTTAAAATGACATCCTGAAATCGGCAGCTTTTGTTGTGCCCTAATATATACCAAACTTTTTGGGTTGCTTTTAACATGTTTGTATGAACCTTTTGTCTGTTCTAATTTTCTTTTTGTTTCTAATTAAAAACCATTAGTTTGGTTTGTAGTATAATTTGTACTCCCCTGGTTACTTTCAATTTACATCATGTTGTTTTACTCAACAATTGTTTTTACTTCTATAAACCATATTCTACACTTTTTTCCTTGTGGATGGTTTTATAATCTGTTTTCCGACCAGATGTTAGACATTTTTTCTACAATCGACTGTACTGCTATGCTCCTCAGATCTTGTTGGCCATCTTTGCTGGTGTTTTTTCTTTTCTAGTTATAGTTACAGGTGTGAATTTTCCTACTAATGGTTTTCAGATGAATGCCTATTTGTTTTACTTTATTGCATTTTTTCTCTATTCTGGAATATTGGGATAGTGCTAATTTTAAGAGCTAATTTTGTATCCTTATTGTTATTTATTTTCCCTTGGAGGGGGATCCCCCACAGAGGGAGAAAAGGGAGGGAGGGGGGGGGGGTTCTTTCTTGTGTAGTATCTTTTGTAATAAGATGTTTTACTTATACTGGAAAAAACCAGCAAGAAAAAGGGCCATTACACAATTATGCTGGGACGGTTCAGTGGAAGCCCCACTATCTAGAACTATTCAAGTCGTATTATCAAGGGAGTCATTAAAAGGGGAAGAAAAAGGGAACAAGGGTCAGCTTCAGGATAAATAAAAGCAAGATGGCTTAAATCTTTGGACCAACAGCTTGAGTTTACTATGGGAAGTTATAAGTGGCAGTTTTTTCCTAGTTTAAAGTTTGGTTGTCCTTCACTCTAATCTGTGGGTGTGCATGGTATCCAAGGCATATTTCTTAATACTTTCATTTCTATGTCTCCGAATGGACTGGTGGTGGATTGTGTGGATCATGATGTTAGCCCTGTTGTTTGGAATGTTCAGTTCTTAAGACATGCGAATGATTGGGAGTTGGAAGAGTTTTTGTCTTTTTTCTAAAGTCCCTACAAGAGTCTCCTTCTTTGTTTGGGAGGCTACACATGGTAGGACTTTGATTACAGATAACTTGAGGCGTAGAGGTCTTTATGTGATTGATTGATGCTACTTATGTAAAGGGGATGGTGAGTCGATTAACCATGTTTTACTACATTGTCCGGTGGCGAGAGGTATGTGGCAGCATGTTTTCTCTATGGTTAATCTTCATTGGATTATGCCGGAGCGGGTGGGAGACGTTTTGATTTGTTGGGGGAGAAAATTTAAGGATCCTCTGGCTAAGGCTATTTGGTTGATGATTCCTCCTTGCATTTGGTGGAGCCTTTGGAGGGAGAGGAATAGGCGTTGTTTTGAGAATTCTGCTTTGTCTATTGCGTGTTTGCAAGGTGGTTTGTTGCTTAATCTGTTTTTTTGGGCTAATGCATGTTTAGGGGGCCCTTTTCTTGATTTCCAGGATTTCTTAAGTTTCTTTGTTTGTATGTTGTAATTTCTGTCAGTACAATCTTTGTACTGCTCTTTCTCTTTAATAAATCTTCTTACTTCTAAAAAAAAACTCTTAAATGTGTTTCTTCTTTCTGTTTTGTTAACTGTTATATATGTGTGCAAAAATTCTTTGCCAATCAGGATAAGTCTTGGCGTGTTCGTTACATGGTTGCAAATCAACTATACGAACTATGTGAAGCTGTAGGTCCTGAACCAACCAGGTAGTTTCACTTTTTTGTCAAGTGGCTGTTATTCTGAATGTTTCAAATTTTAAGTTAATCATTGCTAGTCTACTATCAGAGTTGCTATTTTCATCATTAGTCTTTTTTCATTGTGCAGAAATTGAGATGTCACTTTTTCATGGTTAATCCTTTCAAAACTCGCTTTGGATGTTATTTACTTAATCTAATTGTTCTCTTCGTGACTTGTGCAGATATCTTACTATGTTTTTATGGACTTTTTGCTTATATTCTCATTGTAATGTTTACATGTTTTAGGTCGGACCTGGTACCTGCTTATGTTCGGCTACTTCGTGATAACGAGGCTGAAGTACGCATAGCTGCTGCTGGGAAAGTTACTAAGTTTTGCCGGATCTTGAATCCAGACCTTGCAATTCAGCATATCCTTCCATGTGTGAAGGTATGCTCACCAAGTAGTTAGTTGTATGATCTTATGTATTTGATGGTAGATTGTAGTTTCTATCCCTTTATTTTGCTTTTCAGTTTTTGCTTGGTTAATAACTTTTGACTAAGTTTTTTTAACCAGTCGCTGGTTTGATAGTTTGACTCTTAGGTTTGTCTGCTGTAGGAACTGTCAACAGATTCATCTCAGCATGTTCGTTCTGCATTGGCTTCAGTGATAATGGGAATGGCACCAGTTTTAGGAAAGGTAATATCTCATCCAGGTCCATAGTTGTTTATCTGTCTTAGGTGGCAAATATATGGTTTCTTCCAGTCATTTCCATGCTGAAGTAGGAATGCATATGGCTTAGGCAGTGCAATGTTTCGGGCATCACTAGTAGTGTAGATATGGCATGAATTGTTGAGCAATTTTAGACTAAGCCAGAACATGTTTTATCTCTCATTCTCTTTAACAACAGTAACATTGTAAGATATGGTCAAACTCTTATTTCCTGTAGATTATTTTCTGTTCTAACTTGTTTTGGGGGGGGGGGGTGTTTATATTCATTTCGTTTTTTGTAAACTAGTTTATTTTCTGTTCTAACTTGTTTTGGGGGGGTGTTTTGTGCAATGTTTTGGGGGCTGACTAGTTAATGTCATGACCTCTTGTGGTGGAATAAACTTTTATAGGCATCCATAATATTTCTCGAATTGACGGTGATTTTGGATTTGCTATCATATTATGTCATGAATCACTGGAATTGTCATCTGAATATCTAGGTGTTTTGTGCACTTTTGGTTTCCTTTCAACTATAACAGGACGACGTTTCCCCTTCTCTCTCTCTCTCTCTCTCGCTCCCCCCCTCTATTGATTTTTTGCCTTATAATGTTCCATCTTCATAAAGTGGATATTTTTACTCCCCTTCTGTATAATGTAACTTCTGTTTGTGGATGCAGGATGCAACAATTGAGCAACTGCTGCCTATTTTCCTCTCTCTTCTAAAGGACGAGTTTCCTGATGTTCGGCTGAATATTATCAGCAAGCTTGATCAAGTTAACCAGGTTTGGTCAAAATTTCAGATTCAAATGTTAGAGTTCATTTCTTCCAATTATGACTGCATTGTGATGCGGAATATAGTGGAGAAATAGGAATTAGATAGAAAGCTCAAGAAAGAATAGGGAAGAAGAGAAGAAATAAGCCAAGGAGAAGGGGAAACACATTTTTGAATGCAAGAGGCAGCAGCCAATAAACTTTATTATCTCAGTCTCCTTGATTTAAGGTTCTCACTAACCTTAAATAGAGAACAAAGGTCATAAGCAAACCCTAAAAGCCCATGGGCCAAAACTTAATAAAGCATAATAACTCCTAGTCTATTAAAATATAAATCACAACTAAATACTAAAAACAAGTAAATTAAATGAATGTCCCCATTAACTCCCCCCAGGTGGGAAAAAAACTCGACCCTGTCGAGTAAAACAAAACAAGACAAAATCATAACTCTCAAGTACCCAACCACAAACTAAGTGGTTGTGCGGTCTTCTTCTTCGCACGCTCATAGACTCGTATCAGTGGAGGTCTGAATCGAGTGTCCCCGGGGTGAGAAGAATTCGACTCTGGCGAGAGAAGATCCTGATGACTTCTGTAAAGCTCCAACATGTCGGGATCAAGTTGTTGAAGAATATCTCGAGTAACCCAAGTGCATTCAGAATCCGGTTTATTTACCCAGCGAACAAGGAAACGCTGAACCGCTCCATCTGTAGTGAACACAACCTGCTCATCTAGAATAGCATCAATTTTATCTACGAGTGCAGGAAGAGAAGGTAATGGTGCAGGGGTAGGAATAGGCTCAGGGTTAGGCGTAGTTGTGTCAAGAAAAGGATCATCTGGGAAGCTGGGAGGGCCTTTGTAAGCAACTAAGTCCTCAACATTGAAAGTATGATGAAAACCAAAGTGAGATGGAATATCAATGACATATGCATTAGGTCCAACCTGCTTCAAAATTTTAAAAGGACCAGCACTACGAGCCTGCAATTTGGAAGCGAGTCCAGAAAGACGTCGTTCCGGTCGAATTCGGATCATGACATAATCCCCAATATTAAATGCAACATGTCTTTTATGTAAGTCAGCTCGAAGTTTATATGATGCATTACTTGCTTCTAGACGTTTATTGATCTCAAGATGCAAGTCATGAAGATGATGCGCAAATGATTCAGCAGTCATAGATACACTAGCATAGGGAGACATGGGAATAAGGTCTAAAGGTTTCCTAGGCTTATAACCATGCACAACTTCAAAGGGACTCACACCGATAGATCGATTCACAGAATTGTTATAAGCAAACTGAGCAGTAGGGAGGATCAAGTCCCAATTCCTAAGGTTTTCCTGGACTAGGCATCTCAATAAGTTGCCTAGACTACGATTGACAACTTCGGTTTGGCCATCTGTTTGTGGATGGTATGCAGTGGAGAATTTCAGTTTAGTGCCAACCATATGCCAGAGAGTCCTCCAAAAGTGACCAGTGAAACGAACATCGCGATCAGACACAATAGTTTTAGGAAGACCATACAACTTAACAATTTCATCAAAATACAACCTAGCAACCTTAGAGGCATCAGAAGTCTTACTGCAAGGAATGAAGTGAGCCATTTTAGAAAAACGATCCACAACAACAAAAACAGAGTCATGCCTCTTAGGGGTACGCGGAAGTCCTAAAACAAAGTCCATACTCACATCTTGCCAAGGACAACTAGGGACAGGGAGAGGCGTGTAGAGACCGGTATTCTGTTTCTTATGCTTGGCAAGCTGACAGGTTCTACAAGTGCTAACTATCTTAGCAACATCCCTCTTCAAACTAGGCCAATAAAATTGGCCTTCAACTTCCTCTATAGTCTTATTACGCCCGAAATGTCCAGAAAGACCTCCGGCGTGAACCTCCCACACTATAAAATCCCTCACTGAAGTCCTAGGAATACAAAGTTGATTGCCCCGAAAAAGATAGCCATCCTGAAGACGAAACCCAATAGTAGGATCAGATTGACCACTTAGTAAAGCTAGATAAAGTTCCCTAAAATCAGGACAAGTCTCATAATCTTCCTTTAGTCTCTCAAATCCTGTGACCTTAACGTGCATAACAGACAATAAGGAGATACGACGACTCAAAGCATCAGCGGCTTGGTTCTCAACACCTTTCCTATGTTTCAAAACAAAAGAATAGGCCTGTAAATATTCTATCCAACGACCATGCCTACTATTCAACTTTTTCTGGGAACTAAGGTAACGAAGAGCTTCGTGGTCGGAATAAAGAACAAACTCTTGGGGTAACAAATAATGGCGCCAATGGCGCAAAGCCTGCACAACCGCATATAACTCTTTGTCATAAGTAGAGTAACGTAGTCTAGCATCATTCAATTTTTCGCTAAAGTAGGCAATAGGATGACGCTCCTGAGTAAGAACCCCGCCTATGCCAATACCTGATGCATCACACTCAACTTCAAACAATTTAGAGAAATCAGGAAGACCCATGACTGGGGCTTCAGTCATTCTCTTCTTAACATCCTCAAAAGCTTTCATAGCTTGAGAAGACCACTTGAACTCTCCTTTCTTCATACACTCTGTTAGAGGAGCCATAATAGTGCTAAACCCCTTAATGAATCGACGATAGAAGGTAGCTAGACCATGAAAACTCCTAACATCATGAATAGATTTGGGTGTAGGCCAATCTACAATTGCTTGCACTTTCGTAGGATCAACAGACACTCCATCAGAGGAAACAATGAATCCTAGGAAGACAACACTTGTGGTAAAGAAAGAACATTTCTTCACATTGGCATATAAACACTCTTTCCGAAGGGTGGAACAAACCTGAGTGAGATGATCTAAGTGTTGAGTACGAGACTTACTAAAAATAAGGATATCATCAAAGTAGACTACTAAAAACTGTCCCATGAAAGGCCTAAGAGCTTGGGTCATGACCCGCATGAACGTACTAGGGGCATTAGAAAGACCAAACGGCATAACTAACCACTCATAAAGACCATCCTTCGTCTTGAAGGCAGTCTTCCACTCATCACCTGGGCGGACCCTAATCTGATGATATCCACTCTTAAGGTCGATTTTAGAAAAAATGGTGGCGCCAGCCATCATGTCCAACATATCATCAAGCCTAGGGATGGGGAAACGATACTTGACAGTTATCTTGTTGATGGCTCGACTATCAACACACATTCTCCAAGAGCCATCTTTCTTGAGTGTCAATAGAGCTGGAACCGCACAAGGGCTCAAGCTCTCACGGAGAAACCCCTTATGAAGAAGTTCACTCACTTGGCGGTGGAGCTCGGCATGCTCAGAGGGATTCATCCTATAATGAGGCAAATTCGGGAGGGACGCTCCCGGAACAAGATCTATGGCATGTTGAATGTCTCGTAATGGTGGCAAATGATTAGGGAGATCCACAGGAAAAACATCTTGAAATTCACGAAGGACCTCTTGGACCTCCTCAGAAGGTTCTACTGTCAGAGAATCAGATGGAACTTCCATAACAATTACCGCAAACACAACCGACTCCCCTACCAGATCTCGCTCAAACTCTGTTGAGCTGATAATATTTAACCCCTTCTTGTTTACAACTGTCTTGGGGTGATGGACATCAACAGGTTTTGGGGGAAGAGGATTAAGGAGAATCTTCTTTCCCTTGTACAAAAATGAACAAGAGTTGGAGCGACCACGTATGGTCACATCCAAATCGAACAACCATGGGCGACCAAGTATAACATGACCTACATCCATAGGAATAACATCACACCATATTTGATCTTTGTACTCTAGAAACTGAATGGGCACCAGACATCGTTCCTTCACTGCTATGGAGGAAGTATCGACCCACGAGACACTATAGGGGTTCGGGTGAGGGACTCGTGGTAACCCCAGACGAGAAACAGTAGTAGCAGAAACTGCATTAATACAACTTCCACTATCTATAATGACCTTACAACCCTTATCATTGATTTTGATATAGGTATGAAAGATAGCATGACGACGCCAGTCATCAGCATCTTTGGGCTGGGTAAAGACACAACGAACAACACCCAACCGGGAGGTGTCAGGGCGCAGGGTTGAACTAAACCTAGAGGGGATAGTTCTAATACAACCTACAGTAACATCATCAACTTCACCTAAATCACTGAACTCGTCAATCGGAGGCTCATAAACTTGTTCGACTATGTGATCCTCATCACACATGCTAGGATGTCCCTCAAGGACCAAAGACCTACTGGGACAACTAGCTGACATATGGCCAAAACCCCTACAATTAAAACATTGAACACGAGAGTTATTACGAGGAGCATCAATGGTCTTTCCCTTAATATCCCGGACAAAGGGCGCACTAGGAGGGGGAGGTCCTAACACAGATTTAGGTTGTGAGGGGGAAGGCTGAGGAACAAAAGGCCGAGTGTCGCCACGTTTCCCAAAAGGAGTCCTAGTAACCAACTCATAGTCTTGAACCAGAGTGTAGGCATGATCGAGGGTGGAAACTCCTCTAAGGACAAGCTCTCTCTTAAGGTCATCATGTAAACCATGTCGAAATCGACTCAACGTCATAACCTCATCCTCAACAATGTGACAACGCATCCTAAACTCATCAAATTGGGTCACATACTCAGTTACAGATCTGTTACCTTGCCGAAGGGCATTCCACTGATCTAACAAATTTCCCATATAAGATTGGGGAATGTATTTTTCCTGAAGACGACGCTTCATTTCAACCCAAGTTCCAACTGGAGGCGCATGACGCCTCAGAAGAAGATCTTCTACACTCTCCCAATAAAGTTGAGCATTACCAACTAACTTCATACTAGCAAATTGCACTCGCCTATTCTCAGACACTGCATACCACTCAAAGAAACGATCCATATCCCTAATCCACTGAGTATAAACGCGGGGATCTAAAGAGCCGTCAAAGGTAGGAGCATCTAGCTTAATGGTCTTGAAGAGTTGCTCCTCGTGACGTGGAGGAGACTCATTACCACGAGCGTAGTGATCTCGCTCTCGCTCGTAATCCCTATTTCTACGGTCGCGTCTATCTCTATCTCTCCTATCACGATGACGTCTATTAGGGGGCGCATCTGAATATTCAGCGTCATTTTGATGACCCGGGACCTCTAAGGTCTCAACCCTCGTAGCTAGGTCTCTATTTTCTTGACGAGCTGCCGTTAGGTCAGCTTGGACAGCACCTAACTGAGTGGTCAATTGCGTTATTTGTTGGGTCAAGGCCTCAAATTGGGTAGGGTCCATGGTTGGTTCAACGGATCTAAGGTTGACTATACGACCGCTACGCAAATGCATGCAACACTCACCTAAAAATGCAATTGAGATCAATAAACCACCGATGCAATTGAATGAAAAATAAGAACTCGAGCAAAAATTAGATTTTGGCCTTGGGGATTAGAAAAATCCAAAATGTGCAGACAAGTAGCGCTAAATTTAAAAAAAAATTAAAGCAAGGACTAAACACAATGCACCAAATTCACTACTAAGGTAAACAAGGATTCAATAAAGGTAAAGATACGTTGATTTTTTTTTTTTTTTTCACCGTAGGAAGCAAACGAGTAATGAAAATGTATGAGGACGACTATCGGATAAAAATGAAAGTGTGAAAAATAACCGGTAACACTCGTTGACAAATTAATCTATAAAGAAGAGCAATTATGTCACTAAAAACGAAGTGGAACGAGCGCACCTCAGATCACTAGTGAACACAAACACGAATGAGCCGTTGAAAGGGCCGTAGAGGCGAGAAACCGTCGAAGAAAGTGCTGTCCCGCTTGATTCGGGTCCAAAAACGTAGCAAAAGTGTCAAACACGACCTGGATCTGGGAGAAAACACCGAGAGGAGTTGAATTTCGGCCTGAAAATGCAAAAATCGGCCGGAACCGGATGTATTTCGGCCTGAACCGGAAAATATCGGCCGGAACCGTGAATATCGGCCGGAATCGCCGAAACTGGCCGAAACTGGTGGCTGCCGGCGGCGGAACGAAGTGGGCTTCACCTATGTGGACCGAAAATCATGTAGAAACTCAAATATAGGCTCAGATCTGGACAAATCACGACGAAAAACAATGAAAACATGTGGGACAGATCTGGATCGCCGGAAAAAAAGGCCAAACAGTGGCGGCCGGAGCTCCGGGGAAGGTCGGCGAAGGCTGAGAAGGCTGCTGGGTCGTCGGCGATCAACTCACACACCAAAGAACACCAAGAAACAAAAACACAGCAATGGGCAATTTTGTGACAGGTATAGCGTCGAACAACCAAAAGAAACGGAAAAGAAATAGGAATTTTGGGCTTTGATACCAATTTGATGCGGAATATAGTGGAGAAATAGGAATTAGATAGAAAGCTCAAGAAAGAATAGGGAAGAAGAGAAGAAATAAGCCAAGGAGAAGGGGAAACACATTTTTGAATGCAAGAGGCAGCAGCCAATAAACTTTATTATCTCAGTCTCCTTGATTTAAGGTTCTCACTAACCTTAAATAGAGAACAAAGGTCATAAGCAAACCCTAAAAGCCCATGGGCCAAAACTTAATAAAGCATAATAACTCCTAGTCTATTAAAATATAAATCACAACTAAATACTAAAAACAAGTAAATTAAATGAATGTCCCCATTACATTGTTTTCTTCTTCTTTGTCTTATGGTGTTAATTATGCAGTTGAAGTTGTATAAATACACACTTCTGAAACACAACACGTGTGCGTGATATGTACAGATGTGTTTGCATGTACTTGGCTATCAAGCAACATGATTTGGATATTGTTCATTTTCCTGAATCTTGTGTCCTTAACTACAAAACATTCTATTTTGAGGACTGACTACTTGGCACAGAAAGGGAGAAAAAGTTTCTGTTTTCTGTGGCTGATCTCAAACTAAATCGGAAATTGTTCAAAAAAGTAGGCATACGACGTACAAAAAGTTCACTCCCTTCTTTATCTCTAAAGATAGGGTGTCCTAACCTCCCAACAGCTATTCCATCCCGAAGTTTCTGTTTTCTGTGGCTGATCTCAAACTAAATCGGAAATGGTTTAAAAAGTAGGCATACGACGTACAAAAAGTTCACGCCCTTCTTTATCTCTAAAGATAGGGTGTCCTGACCACCCAACAGCTATTCCATCCCCGTTGTGAACACAGATTTTAAGGCTTGTTGAAGTGGAGGTTTGTTTTGTCACTCTCTTTGCTTGTACCTATACATTCTTCTGTAATTGGTTCAAAGTTTGGTGTATATTACCGATGGATTAAAAGGCTCCTGCATTTTTTATGATAGAATAATAAGAAACAAAAGTAGAAATAATATGATTATCCTAACTCTTCATGAAGATTTTCAATTCTTTAGGTAATTTCTTCCCCCCCCCCCTTTCCCTCTTTCCCTTTCTATGTTTGAGCATTTAGTGGTTAGTATTAAATTTTTTTTATCTGTTCTATGATTTGTACTATAGCTGGAAAAGGCTTGTATTTCCTTAAAAAAAGAAGGTAACAAATAGTTTTTTTTTCTAAGCAAATAGTTTTTTTGAGTATTATCTCATAAATTCTGATCCTTTACTTGATGCAGCCTTCTGGTTGCTTAAACCCAATAGTTCTGCTGATGTGATCTCTCTGAAATCAATTAAAAATTGTCAGTTACCAGAGAAGTGCGCTACTAAAAATTTGATATTAAATTTTGATCAGGACTTTCTTATTGTACTTGTTGAAGCAGGTCATTGGCATTGATCTGCTGTCCCAGTCTCTCTTGCCAGCAATTGTTGAGCTTGCAGAGGATAGACACTGGAGGGTTCGCCTTGCAATAATAGAATATATACCTTTATTGGCAAGTCAATTGGGTGTAGGCTTTTTTGATGACAAACTCGGTGCTCTTTGCATGCAATGGTTAAAAGATAAGGTTCGTATAGATTGGGTTATTGACTACCTAATCATGTTAGATGTCAGGTGCTTTTGCTTTTCAATTCATGTTCATATTTTTGTCAATTTGTAGTTTCCTCTTTATGTAGTAAAGGTCTACATGAATTGGAATCCAGTCACCTAGAAATTGTCATCTTCTGCATTGTTACTATTTTCTCTTTGCATCACTATTCTGCTTTTGGTAGATGGGGGGACTTCTCTTCTGCGGTAACCGTGGAGTATATTCAAGGATTACTTTAGGTTATGGATTCCTAGAATGCTAAGATTTAGGCATTGAAAGATGTATTTGGACATTTTTAGTTAGGGCATATGGGAATCGAAGGTGGAAGAAGTGTTTTGCCCCCCTTTTAGATTCCTAGAATGCTAAGAGTTAGGCATTAAAAGGTGTATTTGGACATTTTTTTGATGAGGCATCTGGGAATTGAAGGTGGAAGAAGTGTTTTTGGCCCCCTTTTAGATTTGACTTGGTTGGGAACCTCATTTGGGACACACACTTCTAGCCCTCAGTCTAAATGACAGGAAATCATCTTTAGTTGAAGTTCTACATGCTTTGACGCTTCATTAGGCTGGATAGATTAGGTTGGGATCTGTTCTTGGCAAATAATCTTATGTGTTCTTACATTGAGTTGCTCTTGTTTTTGACCAAGACAAACTGTACACTATTGTTCACTGGAGCGCTCCAGGGCGCATACTCCTTAGCTAACTTGTTTCCCTAATGAATAGATTAACATGGTGCATGGTCTAACAATAAGAAGTTTGTCTGTTAGCTTTACCTAATGTATTATCTGACACTGAAAATAACATCCATGCTTTTGATTGGCTAGCATCTTAATAATATCTAACAAATATTTTGCTAAACTGTTGACTGTAGGTTTACTCAATTCGTGATGCAGCCGCAAATAATGTGAAGCGCCTTGCAGAGGAATTTAGCCCAGAGTGGGCAATGCAGCACATCATTCCAGAGGTTCTTGTGATCCTTTGTAAATACAAATAGTTTCTCTCATTACATTGGGGATAACATTTCGTTGAGGACAATGAAAAAGAAATTCTTGAATTGACATTGGTGCATGACATTGACATAAAGTGTGACGTGGCAAATTTCATATTTTACCAGTGCAGATTTTTTAATAGATTTATAAGTGCTTTATATAATGGGTCTTTTTGGCCCCAAAGAATGCGAGAAGTCAATGTCCTTTTTGCATAGGCTATATTCATTCCTTCTTATCCTGTAAATGGCAAACTCTTTATCCAAATCCTGGAATTGACATGTTAGAGTACCAAAATTCTTTGTCGCAGCTTTTTGCTGGTGCATGGATTTTGCACAAGTTCATGAATATTACTTGAATGAAAGAGGTACATCAGCTGGCAAAGGAAAGAAGGCATTAACTTCAGAGTGCCAAATCTTTACTGCTATGATACCTTGCATGGAGAAAGAGCTAGTGTAACCCCTCAGCTCTAATCCTCAAACTCAATGGTGACTAGAAAGAAAGTAACATTCTCAACCTCATCGGAATCCCCAAGGGCCTTGAAATGCGTATCTGGTTACAATATGATATAACATCCAATGCCATATTCTTCACCAACTGCGGTGCCTTTGTTGCACTCAGTAACATATCTGCCGCAATGGCATATCCCACACAGCCACCTAGGAAGCACGAGAGGGATGGGGAGAGAGAGAGTCCCAATATCATCAGACCTCTAAAAGCAAAAACAATCATCCACTTTCCTTGACAAGCTTCTTGTTCTGGTTGACAGCTTGGAAGGTCTTGGTTTCCAGTTTTCAGTGCTGAAATTATATCTCCTGTGAATGGATGGGATGATTTATGCTGAATTCGTGTCTGCTTGTGCTTTTCTTTTCTTTTTTCACTTACATGTTATTTTAGATATTGTTGCAAGTGCTCTAATTTGAGAAGCTAGTTGATCATTCTAGTTTTATGGCTGATAATTTATTTATGCACTTTTTTTTGTCCCTGAATAACTTGGAATTTCTCTTCCAGGTCTTGGACATGATTAACAACCCGCACTATTTGTATCGGATGACCATTCTACATGCAATTTCTCTACTTGCTCCAGTGATGGGTTCAGAAATCACATGTTCCAAACTTTTGCCGGTGGTCGTTAACGCATCAAAAGATAGGTAAAGTTGAGGCGTTCTCGATCGTAGTTTTTTAACATCTTTCTTTTTGTTACTTATAACTCAGACAAGTGCATCTTCATCTTACAGGGTACCCAACATCAAGTTTAATGTGGCGAAAGTGTTGCAGTCACTTATTCCTATAGTTGATCAGTCTGTAAGTAACTAATGTAGTTTGATTTACTTGATAATTCCAAGTCATAAAATAAATGATTAGGATAGAGAAAGGTGTTATATAGCCACGGAACATGTTTCAAGAAGAGAGCTGGTGTGATTTTGGATATTTATGGTGGCTATAGTCAATTCCCCATTCAGATCTATGGGGGAACAAAAGCATTGAAGGGGGAAAATGACTGTTTTATTGTGTAGTCGGATACATTTTGGTCTCTTAGGGGGGACTTCTTCTTTGCAAATTTGAAAATATCCCCTTCTCCTTTAGGGATGGAGACAAGGGTGACCAATGCAATCATTTTATCCCAATGATAATTTCCCGTGGAGATTTACCACCGACTGTGATACTTTGTGAACAATGCAGGTGGTGGAGAAGACAATCCATCCTTGTCTGGTTGAACTTAGTGAGGATCCGGATGTTGATGTCAGATTCTTTGCTAACCAAGCACTTCAGTCAAGTGATCAGGTTATGATGTCTGCCTAGATTGATTTTGTCTATCAATTTTTTGTTTCCTTCTATTTTTTTCCTTGTGCGGTTTTACTTTTGTTTCCCATCCTATTCGGAAGTTAACATACTGATGTATGTATTATCTTACTTGTCGAATATTTTTGGTTCCCATCCAAACAATGTTTTATCCTTTTATTCTCTCTAAAGATCAGTTGTTCACAATCTCTTAATTGTCTCATGCATTCACATTTGGCTCATATCATTGTGCATTATCCTTGTTGGATTTTACCCACTTTATTGCATAGTAGAGAACAACTTAATTGGTTGAATCAAGAACATAGAAAACATATTTGGCTAAACAAAGATACAGAAGTAGCAGCATTATTTCTAGCTTAATTGGCCTGCCATATTACAAGATCTATAAGTTTGAACAGCAACTCCAAGACCCGAATATCCATATCCTAGCTTTAACTATCCGCCTTATGAAACTGAGGTATGGCTTGCAGAGGTTGTGCAAGCAGGGGATGCAAGTGTCGTCCCTTGAGCTCCAACGAGGTAAATGATGATCTGTATGTTAACCAATGTTAAAGCAATTGGTTGATTTGGCTCCTGCTAATGCCTGCCTTTGCTGCCCCATTTTACTTAAAACATGGCGCAGCCGGTGGTTATGATTCTTGAAATCTCCAGGATAAGGTTGTACGAGAGAGCAAAAACTTTATAGACGCTGTGAATACAGGCTTTAGCTCTATCAAATTCCCGGCCCTAGGGGCCTTCCTTGCGTTGTGCCAGCACATACCGACCGCAGCACTATTACAAGTACCATTGTCAGAACCCGATAAAATTAATTCTTAACGATAATTTAAAAAATATTCGTTTTTTTTATGAGGGTATTAGAAGCTTTGTCCTGACTAATTGTGGTCTGTGTGATAATTATTGGGTCACAGGTTTTAAGGGTGATAATCATCCTAGAGAATTGGTAAAGAATATTCATGATTTTATTAAAGAAAAGGCAAACAACCTAAACAGAGTTTCGGAAGCGGGGAAGCGGATGTTCGCTTCTCTGTTGGTAGACACTGATAGACTACACCAGCCGCCCAAAAACGGCCCGATCTAAAATTTTGCTTCAAACTCAATTGCCCACGTTGGGAACAGGACCAATTGAAAGAATCATTCTCCTCCAGTTGTCTCAATTAGTAGAATAGCTGTAAACTAGTTACATATAATATAGGCTCTTTTTTTTTGTGAGCCTTCAAACTTTTCTTGCGAAGACAATTAATAGAACGAACCATTCACCATCGTATCGTATCAATCCATAGAACAATAGAATTTTGCAAATTGCCTCGTACAATATTGCATATGAATAGGTACTTCTCTATTAAAACAAAAACAAGAGGAAAAACAGTTTCTTTTATGCGGATTTGTCGACAGCTTGCGAGTCCAAATGACATCTCACGAAGCCGTCGATACGTGCTTGGACAATGCAGCAAGTGCAACATCCACAGCATCTTTGAATCCAATATCGGTCGCATTTGGGTGCGCATAGGTGAGTCTCGGGATCATATCTATAACCCTCTGACGCATCATCTTCACCTCCTCTGTGGGAATCTTCAACAGCTCCTCTTCTATCCTATTGCTTTCCTCGCCTTTCTCGTCTATGTACACCGAGTACGTCTTCCGATCCTCCGGTAAGAACCACGCGTACTGGGTATAAGCCGTGTGGGGCGAAAAGAACACCGGTATACAACCCGCGAGCACGGAGTCGAACGTGGACCGCCGAGTGTACGAGTCGCCGGCGGCCTGTAGGCAGAACTGGGATCTTCTCATCACCCTCAGCACCTCACTCGGCTGGTAGCACTGGTTCGCCCCACTCCCACATTTCACCAGGTTGCACCGAGTCGACTCGCTGCATTGGCCAATGATTTTATCCCTTATGGCGGCTTTCTCCAGACCTTTCCGAGGTCCCCCGATGAAGGACCAAAGGTGGGGCCGCTCCGACTTCATCATATTATTCTGCCATGTCATTAACTCATCCGACGTGGACGGATGGAAATAGGAAGGATAGGGGATACCGTGTTGGTTTGAACCCTTCTTCCATGGGTGCCTCTCCACTGTTAGCACCGACATGTTCTGGACAGGTGGCAGATTTAAGAGAGTGTTTGCTCCGAAGTCAGGCCCGCTGTCCCTCCTCATGAAATCCCATGAGGTCCTCCCTAAGGCCAAGAAGTGGTCCTTTCCTTGGCGCTTCTGCCACCAAGGCTGAGCTTGGAGATAGTCAATTAATCTGACGGCCAGGGCGTCGCGTGCTTCCAGATCGGGCTCGCGGAACTTGCTGGATACGTGGAGGCCGCCGTAGAAGGGTACATAGAACAAGTTTGCACGGTCGGGATCTAACGTGCGACACGGGTGGTTCTCAACGCGTGCATGGAAGATCATCTCGGCGATGAACTGGTGGGTGAAGAACCAGGAGGTGGAGCCCATGTTGGACAGAGGCTGGCCAAGGCCGCAATTGGCTACGTGGGGGCACATGTCGGTGTACACGTTGAGATGGTGGCAATCGTCGAGAAGGCCCACGTTGAACACAGGTGGCAAGGAGTACACATACACCGACACGGTTCCGTCGCACTTGAGAATGGGGGTGACCGTCTTGGCATCGTTTGGGTGCGCTTCTTGGGCCGTGTGAGAAGGGATAATGTGAGTCCGGGGTTTAGTGGTACTACTTCGGGGTTGGAAGCAACCGAAGATCACAAGAAACCAGGCCGAGAGAAAGAGCAAAAACAAGACAATATTGCGACTGATGAAGTATCTGTTCGGCGATTCTTTGTTTTTCGAATGCTCCTCCTCCTGGGGCCATGGAGTTGCAGGTACTTGCTTTCTGAAAAACATACAGATAGGAGAGAGGGAGATATAAGATGAGAGATTAGAGATTGGAGCAGTGAAAGAAAGACTCCACTGGGGTGTGATTCCTCCTTGCTCTTTGTCTCACAAAAGAACGAGGGGGCAGAGAGGGAGTACTGTGTGTGAGATCAAGGGAGACAGAGTAAAAAAATTGGAGATTGGAGTGGTGTGAGGGAGAGGAAGAGGAAGACTTTAATGTCTGCACGTTCGGTGGTAGAGGAGACTTCGATGTTTCGTAGCAAATTGCGGCAACAAAACTGAGTTAGTGACATCACAGTGTTGAGCTCTAAAGAAATTTCTTAGCAAAAAAAAAAGATCGCATAAAGGAAAAGTCAAGGTGGAACAGCTTGTGTTGGACAAAAGGGACACGTTATCACTTTAGTTTTTTTCCTTTGGGCAAGACAAAAGGGTGGGTTTAGAAGAACATGCAGTCCCCTTAGGTGTCGCAATTTTAAAACACGAGTAATGCGTAAAATTATTAAGAGGTTGGAGAACGTAAAAGGAACAAATGAACGATAAAGAATTTGGGGTGCATTTGAGCTCCTGAATTTTAGAGATCGTGGAGTGGACGTCGGTTTCCACGGCCGGGCCCGCCGATTATGTCGAGGCCAGGGGATTTGATAAAAGATAGGTGGGCTTAGGAAAAAAAAGATAAAAAAAATAGGTGTGCCCATAAATGATGGGGGTATTTTGCTTGTGACGGGACCAAAGTGGCACGTCCTAAGAAATTGGTGGACGTTTTGTTTTTTGGTTGAGTAGAACGTGCTGGTGATTGATTATAAAATCAAATCAAACAACATAAGTATTCTGTCGCATCAAAATTTTAAGGCTGTTAAATAAAATTTTACATAATAAAAATTTATAATATAATATTTCTCTTCGTCACATCATTACTTTTTACTATAATAAATATTAAAAATCATCACTCTTCACTTTTTCACCAAATCCAATACCCTAAAATTTTAACCTCCTCAAAATTTTATCACTCAAACACAACCTAAGAACGGTAAAGTTTAGAAAGCAATGTTAGAGCTCACAATTAAGGCTTCAATGCACCCATTTTAATAATAATAATAATAATAAAGCTTAAATGCACCCACAGACTATATGTTATACGAAAATTTCAAATTAGTCTCTGAGATAAAGAAAGTTACAAATTAGTCCATGTGTTAAGATTTCCGTTAAAAATACGTCATTTTGTCCATTTTCGTCTCTTTTACTAACGACATATGCTAGTCAACACTAATCACTACGTGTTATGTACTCAAGTAGATCTTATAATTTAGGATTAATGACCAAAATAGTCTCTGGGTTTTATGTCCTTTATCGATTTGGTCCCTGGGTTTTCATTTTGGTCAAATAAGTCCTTAGGTTATCCTCATTTATCGATTTGGTCCTTCCGTCCAATTCCGTCTCCTCCATGCACAGTTAGCTAACGGCGGGCCACGTCACTACCAATAAAATCGCGACACGTGTATTTTTATTTTTAAAAAAAATTCCACCAGGCGTTAAAAAAAAACCGAACGGGGGAGACCCCCCATTCGCGCAACAAAGGGAACCCAGATCTAGGCTCCCCGTCACCAGAGTGGGCGGCTCCACCGCGAGAGGTGGTCGGGAGCCACCCACCCCGGCGATCGGGAGCCAAAATCTGGGCTCCCTCGCGGTGGTGGGGCGAGAGGGAGCCCAGATCTGGGCTCCCCTCACCAGGGCGCCTCGCGCCGTGAGGGGTGGCCACAAGCCACCCCCGCTGCTCCCCCGCCAACCCCTTGCGAGCCGCAAGCCGCACCGCGCGAGGGAGCCCAGATTTGGGCTCCCTCTCGCCCCACCACCGCGAGGGAGCCCAGATCTCGCCTCCCGGTCGCCGGGGTGGGTGGCTCCCGGCCGCCCGCTCCGGCAACGGGGAGCCCAGATCTAGGCTCCCTTTGTCGCGCGAATGGGGGGTCTCCCCCGTTCGGGGATTTTTTTTACGCCAGGTGGAATTTTTTTAAAAAAAATTAAAAATACACGTGTCGCGATTTTATTGGTGGTGACGTGGCCTACCATTAGCTGACTGTGCATGGAGGAGACGGAATGACCAAATCGATAAATGAGGATAACGTAAGGACTTATTTGACCAAAATGAAAATTCAGGGACAAAATCGATAAAGAGCATAAAACCTATGGACTATTTTAATCATTAACCCTATAATTTATTAGTATACGTTGTTAATGAAAAAGACAAAGACGAATGAAATGACGTATTTTTAACTAAATATTACCACAAGAACTCATTTACAATTTTTTTATCTCAAGAATTACTTTATAATTTTTTATACCACATGGACTTTTTGTGCATTTAAACCCACAATTAAAGTCAAGGAGTGAGTTTTTTTTTTCAACGATTTTGTTCAAATGCTTTTTTCCTTTAGTTTTTTTTTTATTTAGGCACGCTAAAGGACAGACATACCATTCTTCTAAGGCAATGCTAGTCCCTGTTTTGGCAAAAAGTAGCAACGTTGGATTCCCCATTTTTGTTATTTCCTTTCATGGGAGAAGCCAAAATTGTGCTAAAAGCCCAAAAAAAAACAAGAAGCTGGTAGAAAAGGTTGATGGATTGAGGTTGGTCACATTTTAAATCACCTCCCTCAGATATCTTACCATTATACAACCGAGTCAAAGATTGGAGAATTCAAATCCTAAGGACCCCACATTGGACAACATGGAATAGTGATTATGAAATTAAATAAGACTACTCAACTAAACAAGTGGCAAACTCGTCTGTACATGAATTATCGCAATTAGCGCAATGGCCGTGGGTGCTAATTTTAGTAGCCACATACCAAGTTCAATATTTTCTGCTATTTGAAAGTTTAGTATTTGAGAGTGGAGAAGCGCGGGAGGGCTTTTCACTTTCTTTCTCCTCGAAGCCCCCATCACCCCATTGTGCCCGAGGCGACGCGGGGGAGCCTCGGCCAAGGATGAAGCTGTGGTCCCAAATTTTTACAATTTTTTTTAAGGACAAAATTGATAATAATTTTTGTAATTGTCCCTTAAATATTTTTGAAGAAATAAACATGAGAGGAAGAAAGAGCTTGAGTGAAGGAATAACTACTTTATAACTAGGTCATCTATTTTTTTATATAAAAATACTAAAGAGATTTTTTTTTTACTTTTCTCCCTCTTTTTTTTTTGTTAAAATTCCTTCTTTCCAACCTCTTTTCTAGAGTGCTTTTTTTACTTTTATTTGTCTCTCTCTCTTTTCTAAATTTTCTCTTCTTTATCTGGACAGGAAAAAAATAAAGAATTTCCGATAGACGAGACCACTTGACCTAGCCAGCCCTTCACTATTTTCCCAAGTTCACAAGCCTAACCCTAAAATCCGACTTTTCAAAGAGGAGTGTCCGATCATACTAGACAACTCATGTCATGTTGTACTCTTCTAGTCTTCGCCCTCCGCACATACTATTATGGCCCCCAAGAAGCCTATCTTTTTTCTCTTTCCCACTATTTTACCTCATATCCAGAAAATAGCAAAATCCATACTCAACGCTTGGAATACAACAAAATTTTTGCTTTGAGCACCAAAAAAAATCATTTTCAAAGTTAGAATTCTAAATGTTATTACATTTAATTATTATTCTTTTTTTCTTATGAAAACATACTCATTTTATTATTATTACTGAATTAAAATATTAGTACTCTATTATTTGTGTGTGCCTATGATATTTTGACTAGATTTTAACATTGTTTTGTGCCTTTGTTAAAAATTTATGAGTCATTTATTATGAAAATTTTAAACTTTTGATTGTATTCGGCTGCACAAAATTTTAGTATTGAAATAATAATTGATGATTTTTACTCGTTGAAGGAACGTCCAGTTCAATTAACATAATTGATGAAATTTTAGCTTTTACACTTAAGCTAAAATTTATAATTGTTTTTCTTTTTTAAGTTTTATAATATATTGTTACATTTTAACTATGCTTATTTTGATTATAATGAAAATTTGATGGCTCTAAGATTAGACAAAGTACACGTACGATGACCTCAACACTCGACTAGAGAAAAAAATTCAAGCAAAAATTATATTTGACCCCCAAGTGCAAATCTTGTCTTTGTCCCTGGCCTCAACTCCATCTACTTCATTCCCTTTTTCTAGCCTAAAAGGGTGTCCATAATTTTTGTTTACTATAAATATACTTTGCATTCTTTAATTATGAGAAAATTGATACTTTACACTCCAGTCTATTATTTTTCTCACATTACACTCGTTAATTATTGATTTCGTACACTTTTGTATCCTTAGTCAAAAAATTTCATCAATTTGAATGAAAAATAATTCTTTTACGAGCAAAATGAAAATTTTATCCTCATAAATTTTTTACCATGATTATTTAAAGAGGATAAAATCGTAATTTTATAGACTAAGAAAATCAAGGCTAAATTAGTGACCTTTGTTTTTTTTTTTTTCCAATTTGGTTATTGGGGTTCATTTCTTTCGCCAGAAAATTAGCAATCCTTAATGTTAAGAAATATCTCATTTCGGTCCTTCCGTTATTTTGGACCAACTTAATTCAAGAAAATAGATGACGTGGCTGATGAATGTCACATTACACGTAATAAAATGTTGACACGTACTCTAAAATATTAATTTAATAAAATTCAATTAAAAGTGACACGTTTAAACAAATTCAAAGATAAATAGAAACAAAATTAATTTTTTTTTAAAAAATAATATTTAATTACAGAAAATAGAAAACTTAAAAAATACTCTCATAAATATAACATAATTTTTAAAAAAATTAAAATGAAAAAACAAAATAAAAGAGAAAAAATTATCAAATAAACACTTATTGAAAAAAGGCAACACTCCAACTAAAATTTGTTAGTGTCATTTTGTATTGGCAATTTTTCGTGTCAAAATACGTTTTAATTGAGTTGTAATTTGGTATCTTAGTTTGTCTAAGTGTTCAAGAGTTTTGGAAGCTTCTTTTGTTGATGTGAAGAACAAAGTATGTTGTTGCTACCTTCATGTTTGACTCCAGCTTGAGCAAGATATGAAAACAAAATGACAGAGAGTTCATGCTCGCTTGACGCTCCAGCTACACTCGAGCGAGATATGTAATAAGGACACAGAGAGTTCTCCCTCGACACATGCTCAAGTGAGAATCAACGATTTTAAAAAATTCCTACCTTTTAGAATCCTATCTAAAAACATGAGGTATTTCTCATTATTATTTGGTAGGCCGTTCAAAACTCTAGTGAGACTATTCTTGAGTATCCTTGAGCCTCCATTTAAAGAGAGAAAAACTCTTCGAGATTCATGACCTAAATCTATTAGTTTTTCTCCTATATAATCGTCATTGAATATATTATTATTGAGTGAAGTCTTCATACAGCTGAAGGAGTATTGCATAACAAAATTATTCTCAAGGAGTTCCCAAGGTTGGTTACCTTTCTTATTTTTTAAAATAAATTTTCTGTTTTTGAAAATGATAAAATTGAGTTTTCTTTAAAAAAAGAAAAATTATTTAGCCAACAGGATATTTAAAATTTAATCTGAATTTTTTAATGTATGAGACATCATTAATTTAGTGGATGAGTGCCTCACAAAAAGGACCCATTTTAATAAATGGAAAAAACTCAGAAATTTTTTTTTTTTTTAAAAGGTAAAAATTCAGGGGATTAAATAAGTATTTTAACCCTTCATTTTATTTTATCTTTTCTTTACTATTCTGCTGGCGGAACGGTTTTGTTAGTTTTGGGGAGCAGCGATTGACACGTGACCATTGGCTGGCTTCAACGAGCTTACGATGCCCGACTTTTTGGCTGCGACACATTGGAGCGTGTGATATCACGCGCTCTTTCGGGTGCGTGTGAATCTCAAGCATGCTCTAAAAGTCTAATCCGAGGGGATGAGACTTCCTAGGCCTTTCGCCAAGAGTGAAGAGTAGTCTCCTAAGCTTGCTAGAGGAAGAGGGATTGAATGGCCCACCAGTTGCTGCCTGACCAGAAGCGTTATTGGGTTTTGGTACGAAGTTGTTGTTGGGCCTTTGACCCATTTGTTGGTTATAAAATTTTGGGTCCCTTTTTTTTTTTTTGGAGCATTTGGGTCCGTTTATTTGCTTTGTAGAGTTGAGTCCGTTTGCCTTGTATTTGAATGCACCTTTGTGCCCTTCTTTGTGGTGTGCCTTTTGTGTAATATTTTATAATCTCCCCACAATTCCTAAATAAAAATTGCCCTTAAATTGCCATTTGCTTAAAAAAAAAAAAAAAAAGGCTGGATTGTAAATACCATACCTGTACTTTTAGACGATTTGGAATCGAGACATGTGCTCCTAAGTTTTTAATTTTAAGACGTGTCCAACTCTAACATTTAAATTCAAGAATTTCCCGTACTTGCACTGTAGTTTTCGAGAAGCAGCGAAAGAACTTTACGGTTGTGACCCTCGACCGCGGACGAACAATGAATTACAGATCCACTATTAGTGTTTTATGAAATTGTAACTCTGTTTTTAATTTCTTTTTTATAGGTTGCAATTTATGGGAACACGTAGAAAATCGAATGGTTGCATATTATTTTTTTAAAAAAATAGATTAAATACATTTTTTACCTATAAATTATGAGGTCACTCACACTATACACCTTAAACGGCCAAATTTGAGATATTTCACTTCTAAATTATCTACTATTAGCGGATAAAAAATGAACCAAAAACATTTTAGGATTCTTTTTAGAGTAGGCTAATGAAATTAAACTAATAGATTATAACAAGAAGCTAAAATGTGAACCAAAAAGACAAAATAAAAAAATCACAAAAAAATAAATAAAAAGCAAACAACTTTTAAAAAAAATAATGGAAACCACATTGTTTCAGGTCTAAAGAAGGCAAATAAAAGGCACATGATTTATTTTTTTGACCAATTTTTTATTCAGTTCAAAGAAAATTATATATATATATATATTGTGCAATGTGACAGCAGTATTTAAAGGATAAAATAAAAGTGTGAATGACTCTATAGTTTAGGGATGAAAAATGTATTTGGCTCAAAAAATTTCTCAGAGCATTAAGTGACGTAGATTATGTTTGAATTTATAAATGTCAAGTTAGATTTTGTTAGTACCCATCAACACTTTGGTATATTATTAGATGAAAAGTGGGATGTAGTCTTGAATTTAACTATTAATGTTGCATATTACTTAAAAATTAAATCATTAGGAGCACATCTCGATTCCAAATAGCTTAAAATTACATGTTGGTAATTTAGTAAAAAAACAAAAAAGTAAGGGGAAAAAAGTAAGACTAGGAAGAAATAGCAGAATGTGGAAATCTACTGTGGAGGCGTGGGAGACAGATAGAGAAAATGCGGCGGTAGAGGCGGTTGAAAAGCTATAGAAAAAGGTGAAAATGACATCTAAACAAACAATATATGAAGGAAGACTGAGTTAGAGATAATTAGGGTTGAAACATGGAAAAGTTTTTAATATGGATTGCATTTCTAATTTAAGAACAGCACCAAATCTTTTATTACAAAGTTGGATCAAGGTAGATTTATGGTCCCTTAAAACCTACCCTAATAATTGGGTCCGAAAAACTTTTGCAAAATTTGAATAAGACATTCCCATGAAATTATTGCATGGTAGAATTTTAGAGAGATAGATAGGTAGACCCTATACTATTTAATTATATCTATATAAAATTTCGGATAGCATAAGCCTTACAATAAGGTTTATCTTATGTGTTCATTTCTTTCCAAAATCTACAGTAAAATTTGGGCAGATAATTGTAAAGGATCTCACAAATACATGAGGATTATTCAAATCTTTCTACTTGGCAAGCACTAGAATTTTTTGAAATTTATTTTCCATACATTTTTCCTTAATAAGAACTTCAATTTTTTTAACAAATTCCAATAAATGTAGGGCTTCAACAACCTTTTCATAAATTTCAAATAAAATCTACACTACTCCTAATAAAAAAAATTCTTAAATTTTTATTTTAAAGCCATCAGATTTTGACATAAAATATTTCTTTTAAAAAGTGATTAAAAATAATTATTATTTTTCTGAAAAAGTAAAGGAAAAACAATAATTTTTATTTTTCATCTCTCCACGCTGGTTTGTAATTAAAACATATTTTGTTATATTATCACCGAACATTACTGATATTATTATTATTAAATATTTGAAGCACCCAGGAAATGGAAAATCCTAAATATATAAAAATTAGAATCAGTATTATTGTATAACTAAGCACTAAAGTTGACTAGTAGGAATTTGAATATCCAAAAATAACATGGAAAATTACATCCATTTAGCGTTGAAGAAACTCTTAAAAGGAAAAGCTGAAAATGAAATCATGCACACAACTGATACAAGTTACCTAAAATAAAAATAAAAAAACAAAAGAAAAAAAGGTAAATTTGTGGGGGATTGGTTTGAAGTCAACGACTCCCGCTTTCGCAAACGTGTGAGAGAAGCGAAGACATTGGTCTTCGGCCACTTGGCCCATCCTCTGATGTAAGTTCCTAGATCCTTCACCCTTCACACCCAACGTCCTCTCATGCGTTGGAGTCATCGACTGGCTCCGAGAGAGAGGGAAGGGAGAGTCTCTGAAGTCTGAGGCAAGCTCAGGTGCTATGGAGATTGAAGGAGAATAGCAGAACACCCGGAGCACCGTTACCTGTTACAGTCCCTCCTTATCCTTAGCTTCTTCTTAGACATGGATTATGATGACGCACCCCAACCGGTAAAAGGGGTGGTTGTAATCTCTCTTCCACCACCGGACAACCCCTCAATGGGCAAAACCATCACTGCCTTCACTCTGTACAACACTCCCCAAACCCAAACTCGTCACCAACAACCCCATCACAACAGCCAACAAGACTCTCTTCCAGTCCAACAACATCAACCACCCATAAACCCTGAAAGTCAGTTTTCACTCTCGATCAGCCGAACCTTCCTTGGTACCCCAAGAAAATTCTGGATCTTTCTGGGTATCTCGGTGTTCGGTCTTCTCCTCTATTGCTCAGTATCTCCTCAGACCTTCGAAGAATTGCGCGGCTCAGACGATGATGACAGACCGAGGTCCTTCCTGTTTCCTTTGTATCCAAAATGGGGGACTCAACAATGGGATGTGAAGCTTAAACTGGGGAGGTTGGTGGATGTTGATAAGGGGGATATGGTTTCTCCAATTGAGAATGGGAGAGGAACCCGGGTGATCAATAACCTGGCGGCTTCTAAGGCAAAAGTTGAGTCAGCTGCCCTTTTACCTGTTAGAGGCGACGTATATCCGAATGGGTACGTGTGGATTGTTACTTTCTTTGATTGCTTTCATAGTTTGTATTATGGTCATGGCAGGTCGGAGTGGTTTTTTGATAGTAAAATAAACAGAGATATAAGAAGTATCCTTCGGGAAAATGCACTTTAAAAGTTGAACTCTGTTCGTGTCGTTGCTACTTACTGTTTATGAAGGCTACGGGCCCAATCAATAGTGACATCCATTGCAGAATGATTTTAGATGCTCAACAATTCGTTTTTGTGTGACATATCAAGTTATCAACATACCCTAACCTGGTCTCTTCAAAATCGCTAACTACGAACCAATAGATCAAAGCTTCGAGGAGGAGGAAGGGGGGGGGGGCGGGGGTTGAGAACTTCTTTCATTCGTGGTATTTTGCTATTTCTAAATTTGTTACCATTGATGTTACGCTTCAACTGAACGTCTGTCCTGATTGATGAAGCCCTAACAATTCATTCCATCTCATTTTCCCTGTTATGGTCCTTTACTTTGCATCGAAAAGACTGGTAGACTTAACCATGGTCCTCCAGGACCGATCAATTCAATAAGGGACTGGCCATCTATTGCCACTGTTCAACTCTTGAATGAAGAAATCTTTTTGACATGGAAAAACCAAAAAGAAGAAAAAAATGTGAGAAAAGGGAGTACCACTAGTTATAGGAATGATTGGCCAAGCTACTCACGCAAACTGAGGATATCTACCATCATTTTAGGTCTTGAATTTTTTCATTGTTAGCAAAAAGCAGAATAGAGCTGGAATATTACTGATTGTAGCTGTTACCCATTATCCCTGGGTAACCGATAGTTTTCTTATCATCACTATGCCATCAAGCACCGGCCACTATTGCAATACTAGTCCTGATGCTAACCATTTCTTTGATCTTTCAGATTGTACTACACATACATGCTTGTCGGGAGTCCTCCGAAGCGTTATTTTCTTGACATGGATACTGGGAGCGACTTAACATGGATTCAGTGTGATGCTCCTTGTGCTAGCTGTGCCAAGGTAATCGCACTTGCCCCCCCCCCCCCCCCCCCCTTTCCCAAGAGAAAAAGGAACGGATTGCCCCTCATGTCTTTCTACACTATCATTTCGTTGCCAACTTTTGTCAAGTCAAATGTCTGATATGTGGAATGTGTGATAGTGGATTTCTGTTGTTGTTAATTGTATCCAGTTATAGATAGGTATGTTAAAGGAAAGGTTGGAAGGTTTCCATTAACCCTGGATCTGATTGAGGAACGAACTTTTCTTTACACATCTTTTAACTATTTGAATTAGAAAACTAGTCTTTAGAGCCATGTTTGATACCGCGCATAGTATGTTTCTGCATTGGTTTTCTAGTTTGAGAAAATAGGAGATAGAGGCTCTTGAACAAGTAGGCCAGCATAGACAGCAGACAGCTATTGAAGATATGGTTTCCAATCTTTAATCTAGAGGTTGGGGGAAATTATCTTTACTCTGATGTATATGGTTGATATAGGGAGCAAATGCTTTGTACAAGCCAACAAAAGGCAACATAGTTCCTCCCAGGGACACCCTGTGCACAGAAGTTCAGAGAAATCAGGAGGCTGGATATTGTGCAACTTGCCAACAATGTGACTATGAGATTCAGTATGCAGATCAAAGCTCCTCTTTAGGGGTTCTTGCAAGAGATGAGTTTCGTTTGATGATGGCAAATGGATCATGGACCAGTTTAAATGTTGTTTTCGGGTATTGCTGGTCTCTTTTCCCTTCCCCCCACCCTGAAATTCTGGATTAAATTTTTTAATTTCACACTTTTGGTGTTAATTTTTGCACTTTTGTTTTGTATGTAAGGTGTGCATATGATCAGCAAGGCTTACTCTTAGATACCCTGACAAAGACGGATGGAATCCTTGGACTAAGCAGGGCTAAAGTTAGCTTACCGTCCCAGTTGGCAAGTAAGGGGATCATCAACAATGTGGTTGGTCATTGCCTTACCTCTGACGCCGGTGGTGGATATTTGTTCTTAGGTGATGACTTTGTTCCGCAATGGGGTATGGCATGGGTCCCCATGCTTAATAGCCCTTCCCTGTGAGTAAACATATCTGAATATTCGTTGCTCCTCGGCTTCCTACAACTTTAAATATGTTTGCTTCCCTTATAAGGAGACAACTATTTCGCCGAAGAGAAAACATATCTGAAGGTTCAGTCTGCAAGAAATTACATCTGTCTGATTGTTAAAATCTGTGCCCATCTTGTGCTTTAGTTGAAAAACTATTCTATTTCCTCTGAATCTGAAGAATCCTGCAATAATGAAAGGTTTTAATGCTCATATGCACTTCCAAGATTTGTAACCTTGTATTTTGCTTTTCTTGATAGTTGTACCGTTTGCATCTTTGGATTTTGTTTCATTCTTCTTCTTATTTTGCAAAATACTTTATATACGTCTTACCCTGCAGTTTTTTTCTGCTCCATTTTTTATTTTCGCTTTGCCATGCTTTCCTATGCAGAGATTACTATGATACAGAGATCGTAAGAATAAGTTATGGAAGCAGGCTTCTCAGATTAGGTGTGCCTGTGAGCCGAGTAGGACGAGCAGTTTTTGATAGTGGCAGTTCTTACACATATTTTACGCAACAAGCATATTCTGATTTAGTTGCTTCCGTAAGTGTGATCCAGAACCTCCTGGAAAATTTTATAAATCCTAGCATGTAGCTCTTCCACTGATTCTACTGTCACTTGTTACCTATTGATGCAGCTTAAAGAGGTTTCTGGTTCAGGACTCGTTGAAGATACATCAGATCCTACATTACCAATGTGTTGGCGTGCTGAATTCCCATTCAGGTATCTCTGCGAGTGTAGTTGGGCGGGCTGCACCTTGTATTCGTTTCAAGTATAATTGAGCTTGTTGTGGCATACTTTGTCTCTGACCTTCTCTTGACCAAGTGACCAATCACTCTCCAAGTTTATGTTGCTTCCTTCCATGAAGATTGAGTGAAGAAAAGTTCATTTGGTACTGCACTGTGAATAATTAAAAAGGAAAAGGAAGTTGCTTTTACTTAAATACAAAATTCCATAGAAGCAACAGTTTTTGCTTTTCTGTTTACTGCTATTTACTGCATAGAGACCTTGTTATAACTAGACCGTATATTAAACACTTTCCTCTGCTCAGTCTTTCTCCTCTATGTAGAAATAGATAAAACAGGCCCCATATCATGCAAAGCATATGGCTAATACAAGATTCTCTTGCCTCATTCTTCCACAAAAATTCTAAAATCTGCACGTGTATTTTTGCAGATCTGTGGTGGATGTAAAACATTTCTTTAAGACTTTAACCCTTCAGTTCGGAAGCAAATGGTGGATTGTCTCCACAAAGCTTCAAATTCCTCCAGAGGGCTACTTGATCATTAGTGTAAGTATTTCTATTCCTTTACAACAGATTTAATCATACAGTGTTCGAACATATGATATTCTCTTGCCCATTATGTAACAAGATGCCCTGTTCTCTAGAACAAAGGCAATGTGTGCTTGGGTATCCTTGATGGAAGCAAAGTGCACGATGGATCAACACTTATACTTGGAGGTATGTTCAGTCTTCCTATTGATATTTGTTTTTGAGCTCTCCTTCCACTCCAATGTCATTCTTCATGGAACCTCCCTAGAACCAAAGCAAGGTTTTCCGAGTTTTCTTCTCCGAGATGTCTACAAAATTTACTAAATGGTATGACCTCTGCAGATGTCTCGTTGCGAGGGCAACTCGTCGTATATGACAACGTGAACCAGAAAATTGGGTGGGCTCAATCAGACTGTCTCAGGTCGCCAAGATCAAAGACTCTCCCCTTCTTTTGACTCACCATGGCAAAAGGCATACATACTGGTTTCTTCTTCTGTACATAACCGCGGTTTAGCGTTTGCTCATCTTTTGTGAATAGCATCCGGATTCTCCCATTCCAAAATAAGTGTGTTTTCTTGTGAAGTGGCAGGACTGTTTTGGCATGATTTAGACGAGAAACGTAATCATTTTGTTTTGGTATTTCTTAAAAAGAGAAGTAAGTTACGTGTGATTGGGAGGGAAAGTAGTTTATACTCTCTCTACGTAGGCTGTGCGCCCATTTCTGTACATTTCTACCATACAACAAAAAACTTATAAAATAGTATATTTTACTTTTGTTAGAATCACTGGGCTTTTAATCGTGGGTGTTTTTTGTTCTGATTTACCGATGTGGGAACAATGTGCAAAGAGGAATATAGATGATTTCGGCTACGTTTGGTTTAATTCTTAAAATAGTTTTTGTTTTTGTGTTTTTTTGGAAGTAGTGTAGATTCTTTTGAGATTGTTGAAAAGTTAGTTAAAATTTGTTGAAATTTGTAAAAAGTTATTGAGATTAGTGAAAATGTATTGAAACGCACCCAAAATATTACCAATACTTTTCTCTCCTAATAAAATACTACAATATAATCTCTCTCTCCCATAAAAAAATATAAAAAATTACCTCTCTCTTCACTTTTTCACTAAACTCAATACCAACACAAAACTCAATACTAAAAATATTTCAACACAAACACAACTTGAAATTGAGAAAAAATTATTGAGATCGGTGAAAATGTATTAAAATTGATGAAAAAGTAAAAAAATTTTAAAAAAATTTTAAAAACTTTTTGAGGCCGAAAAATCCCAACCATCAAGGTGGTGCACTGGTGTCGTGGGTAGAAGAGCAAGTAACAAGTTTCTACAACTTCGGATTCTACGCACAGAATCTTTCTAAACTATCAACATGATGATGCCCCCAATTGTATACACGACGGTGAAACCAAAAGGGACGATATAAAGGCATCCAATGTCTGCATATTTTTTTTAACAAACACCTTTTTCATAAACTCCACTATATTTCAAGACAAGAAAAAATTCATAAAATAATTTCTCTCCACAATTCATCCTAAACTCCAGCATAAACTCTTTATATATATATATATATATGTATAAATACTATCAAATCATCACTCCACACTTTTTTACAAAATCTCAATAAAATAATTAACATTACAGCCTCGGTTGGAAGAAGGGATTTAGACAAGACTATATATTAGTGAATTCGAATCATTTGGTATGCGAATGAGTTTTTAATTAAATTGATATTTAAGTTATTGGACAAATTCAAGTGTTTAAAGTTTTTCATTTATGTTTCCAGTTTGATTAATGGCATCTCCCAACTGAGTCAGGTTTGTTCAAGCCCAATCCATAATCAAGGAGAAACCTTGCCCCAAAAAAGAATTCGTAAAAACGAGTTCATTTAAAGTTTAAAAAAAAGAAAAAGAAAAAAAGAGTTCATTTAAAGTTTCTTCTTTTTTATTTGGGACATTAACATTTTAGTCTTTAGATTTTTGATATTTTTTCATTTTATTCATTCACTTTCAAACTTCAAATTTTTAGTCATTGAATTTTCTTTGGTTGACAAAAGCACCCATTCATCATTCTGCCGTCCATATGCTTAATGGAACTCTCTGACACGTCAGCAAATTTGTACCGGTCGACTGATATATGTTTTGAAATAAATCAGGTACGTGAGCGGTCGACCGGTACATGAAGCGGTCGACCGGTACAAATTTGCTGACGTGTCAAAGTGCTCCGTTAAGCATATGAACGATAGATTGACGAATGAGTGCTTTTGTCAAACAAAGAAAACTCAAGAACTAAAAATTTGAAGTTTGAAAATGAAGGACTAAAATGAAAAAGTATCTAATGACTAAACTATTAATTTCCTTTTTTATTTTTTTTGGGACAGATTTCAGTTAATTTCTCGTTTTCAAAAAGTGTGTTCACCTTCTAATTTCTCAGAAAACAGAAAAAAATTGGGAACAAAAGGGATAGAAAATGGAGCCTATTTTATTTTCTTACCGAGGCGTTGAGTCCCAGGGAGTAAATCATTAACCTCCGGAACCAAAAACTAACGAAAAATAGCTAGGACAATTCCTATTCCAATTCCGGAAACATCTTCCTCCTCCTTTCCTAGCAAACTTCTCTTACCACTTCAAAATCCGCCACCCGAATCTCCAAGGCCCCAAACCCAAATCCGCGGCAATGAAAAATGCAATTCAATCCCAATCATATCTTAAACCAATCCATCAAATTTAGATTCATGTAGAACGAGATCTACGACTCATACTCCCAAACACATTCATTGCAGATACTAATCAGCTTTAACAAAAATGGCCCGGATCTTTGAGTACTTTGTAGTGTGTGGAATCGGACCGGAGATTCGGACCCTGGACGGCGACAAGGGCTTTCATGGAACTGGCGTCATGTACCTGCCTTTTCTTCTGGATCAGTACCCTCCGCCCAACCACTCTCTTTACCCTCCTCCGCCTCCTCAGCTCCCCACCGTAAGTACCACCAAAAGTAACGCTAGTAGACTTCACACATTTTGTCCTTTCGTTTTTTTTTTTCCTTCTTTTAAATAAAGGAGCGTTTTGTGTTGGTAGTTTGCATGACTTCTGCTGCCATTCAATGTTTACTTGTTCTAGATATGTTCTTATTTTTTTGGGAACTTTTAGTGGGATTTTGAAACTAATGTTGGTGCCGCGGATTGTAGTGTGTTCTACCAGCTGGAGTTGAGTTCTTCCCACCGGGCTTTGATGCGAATGATGCTTCAACTTCTCCGAGGAGCTACCCAATCGTTTTAACCGGTGAGTCTGAAATTAGCTCGAAGCTTATTAATTCTCTTATTCAATGAATTGATAACTTTTTTATTTTTGTCAAATAGGGGTTTTATATCACATAAAATATAATTCACGCTTCTCTTGAAATTCACGTCTCTGGAAATTTACTTCCGTGTTTAGTTTTGGTTATTGGACTTGCAAGACCTCAGATATATGTTAAGCATCGGTAATGAACAGACACAATGTGATCCTAGCCTCATCATGCGTTCCATGTTTAGCTTCAAGTTAGCGTTATTACTCGGTCAATTATGGGTTATACTCCTTGCAATTTGGGAATGACATATACTACTACATTGTCTGGCTGACGAACTGTAGTAACTGTAAAGAGTCAAAACTTGGTTGTGGCATGCCATCTGTGGTGTATTGTTTTTTTTAGTTTTGTTTTCTTTATTTTATTTTATCTTTGTAGGTGGAGATGTGCAGTCTATTTACCTTGACGGTAGTGACTACCCCCGTCAATGTGCATGTGCAACTCTCTTGTTCTTATGTCTAGGCATTTTTTGTGTAGTCCTCATGTTGTATGAGATCCTCTATTGATCTCTTAAGTTCCTTGTTGCCTCCTTTATACCCCATCGTGCAAATTTTTGAGCACTAAGCTTTGTTATTATAAACTCCCAATGTAGAGTAGTCAGGTCTGCAAATGGTTGTTTTATCACCCATTTTTGGCCTAAATCTGCAATCTTTCCTCTCTCAGCTAGTCTTTTAAGGGCTTGCTCTGGTCCATAGACTTTTCACTTTCCAAAGTTCCCCAATTCCCTGTCTTCTTTTCACGATTCATATTTCCTTTACACCTGGTCATCTGTGTTTTTGTGAGTCATAACTGCTCATTCCAGAGCTTCTTTTGGCCCATATATCCTTGGTCAGGTCCAAACTGGCCATGGTCTTTAATCACTTTGACTGCAAGTTTCTTACCTCTCTTGCAATCAATGCTGCTATTGGGGTTTTAAGAAGTGCACTTTGTTACTCAGTTCTCATCGATATTTTTCATCTATAACTTATATTGTTCTCCAGCAATTGTAATTTCCTGAGCCTAGAGGTAGATGTTGGATTGTGCTCTCCATAATTTTGTAAAGGTTACCTTCAATTTTTTATGTTGTTTGGAAGATTAACCTTATCTCTAGAAACTGTATTAGTCATCCTCCACATCCTAGACAGGAAGTAATTTATCGCTGTCCTGCCTATTCCCTAATAGGCCTTGCCATTGAACTTTATAAGCATTACTATCTAGCAATCTGGTAGTGCAAACTTGCATCTTCCTCTGGTGTTGTATGTCAGATGCAATAGTTGCATGTTAAAACTGGAACTATGAAGGGAATACAAAATTGGCCGAATTATTTTTTCCATTGGGGAAACCCTTCACTACTGGTCTTCCATCTCATTGCATTTGAACTACATAACTCTAGGCAAATATGTCTTGTAATGTTTTTTCTTATCAGCTGGGCCTATTGTTTTAGGCAGAAAATTATCTTCTCTGTTAAGTGATTTAATGCGTTTTGAATATTGTATATTGTCTCCGAATTCTAAAGCTATTTCAAGGGGGAGGATGAAATGCTTGAAAGCTGACTTTAAAAGGTGAAATTTTATGCCCTTTCTTAAAGAAGTGAAGAAGTAATTACTGTTTGGTTTAGACCAAACGTTGTTTTGGTTTTCATCATTGATAGTTCTACTTTGGTGTAATTCTTCATTAACCTTTTATTGTTTTCTTTAGATTTTTATTCTGTGATTATATGTTATTATGGCTGATAAAATTGTTGAAAGATATTCTTCTTTTATTTGGAATGTCAAACTTTCTGCAGAGGGTGATGGGTCAAAGATTTATGTTAGTTGCATTGCTTTTCGGGATCCAGTCTGCGAGGATATTGCTGAGGCTTATCGTATACCAGCAAATTCTTTTGCCGACAAATGTATCTGTCTTGTGTCTCGCTTACCCAGTTTCCATCTACTCAGAAATGTACTTGAGGAACTATTTTCACTTTGCTTTTCCCCAGATGGAAGTAGGTATGTGTCCTTTAGTGCTGAAGTTGTGATTGTATGTTTCAAACAGCAGTTAAGGGGAAACCTAGACATTCTTTGTATGTTCCATTTAGTACATGAGATTTGCGGTATTCTTCTCTAGTTAATGTTATCAGCTCTGCAACAATTTCAGCAAGCCATTATGGGATGTTATAGCACATATGGTATCAAATGTACCTTTGCCTATCCCTGGAGAGAATCGGGTTTTATTTGCTGTAGAGAATTGTCTGCTTTCTGTGGAGGCTCCACCCAAGGATGGTCTCCCTCATGTTGAGGTATGGACTCTCTTCATTAGCTGTGTGCTGCTTTCTTTTGCCCATATGATTGAGTAGTTGTTGAAACAGAATCTATCCTTGGTTAACCCGCCTCTATTTTATGGATGCAGATATCATTTCAGCCTCTTGTACAGTGCTTAGATGTTGACAACTTGATTAAACTGTTTACAGCTGTCCTGCTTGAAAGGAGGATTTTGCTTCGATCAACCAAGTACCCCTCTTACTTAAGACTTGACATTGTTTTTGGTAAAAGCAAAGTTGTGATCATTATACTTTTGATCCATTGTTGCTTTCACTGATGATAAAATGCTATTGCCTTTGGTTGCCTTCGGTTTCATTTGTTTTTGTTCTTTGCATAAATTACTTCTGTATGATACCATACCTCGAGATATATAGAACATTATGAGAGATTTTCACTGTTCCTGTAGTTGCAAGTTGTTGTTATTTATTATTCTGCTTGATTTTAGGAAGTGGCACATGAATAAGTGCGTTTCAAGAAGTGTTACAGGGTGTCGTGCTTGTGTTTAGATCACCATATCTTCCTTGAGATCTTGGTGAATAGGATATAAATTGCTACATGTCTTTAGTTATCCATTGTGAAACACTTTCATGGAGAGCATGGGTTATAGTGCCTGTCTTTGCTTGAAAATATTTATATGTATTTCCAGTACAACTTGTCAACTACCTAGTATGAGGAATACTTATACCACAATTTGGTGCAAGTTCTATTTTGTTGAGCACTTGTCTTGAGTATAGGCTTGTTTAACATAGTTAATGCATATTACCATATGATAGTTTTCTGCATTCCTTCAATGATTATGTTGCACTTGTGTATCTTGCATTTTATTTGATATCAAACTATTTTGGTGCACTCCAACAATAGTGGTCCTAATTATGATAACCAGGGGTTTGTCATGCGGAGTGGTGATCCCATTGAGTCCATGATAAGGAGTGATTTGGTTTATTTGTCTTTTCTAATAAATGTTGTCTTTTGGTTTAATTGGATATAAGAACCCACCCGAAGACTGCCAGTAGGACATGGATACATCTTAGCAGCTATCTATTCCTTACAACGTACGGTTGAGTTGTATGCTTATATGCCCTAAAATTGAATGAAAAGGATTTTCAATTCTAAACATCGTTCACTCCCCTGAGATTTCCCACCCTCCTGCCCTGCCGGCTTTGACCTGTACGAAATGGTGTGCTTCCTTGAGATTCTGTTCATGATTATGGGCTTGTTTAGGAAGTGGGTTAGGATTTAGTTTTAGTTTTAGTTTTGGATTCAGATTTTAAATTTCAAATTCTGAGGTTTACAACTAGTTTTGAACCCAAAACCTGTTTCGTTAGTTTTGGATTCATTTATTTTATTTTTAAATGAACAATATGTTTGAACTATAACAGTTGTTTGTGTAATGTCAAACTAGTGCCTATACTGGTAATAACTCTTCATTTTCACCTTCTAAATCATATTTTAGTATTCTTTTTATTATGTCTCAGTTGTATGACATTTTACATTTAGCTTGACCAATTTCATAATGATTTGGCGAGATTGGTATCAGCCTAGCTATGCATGTCCTATGTTTAAGTTGTCTTCTATCTGTCTTTGCCAGGTATTCACTTTTAACTCTGGTATCAGAGGCCATATGTCATCTGATTTATCCATTTCGGTGGCAGGTAAGGTTTGATTTTTTGAAGTCAGCTGCTCTTTTAGATGGATTAGAAAATAATGTTTCCCCCACCTATGCTTTATGGGTTTTTGTTATTCTGCTGGTTCATGTCATATAAGTTAATGTGGCTGGAAATGGCAGTTAACACGTTATTCATCTAATTGTAGAAGATCAACAGTGATCCTGATTCCTTTTGTGGTTATTATTATAGATTCTCATCTAATCTCGGTATGTTTGTTGTGCTGAAGCATGTCTACATTCCGTTACTATTTTTCAGTGGAGTAGACTATATTGATGCTCCTACACCATACATGATGGGTCTCTATTCAGGTGTTGATACGTCTACTCTGGCAATGGATGGTGTAAGTTATCTCATACATACCTGTGCGTGTACTTTGCTTGTTGGTCTTTTTGTTTGTTGCCATTTTCTGGTTTTTATCATGTCGTGTTCGAGTCTGAGGTGGCAGTGTTTCTTCCCTTTTCTGTCACATCAGAGAAACAGTCCAATTGATTTCGCTGCATTAGGCAACACTTAAATAACTAGTTATTGTTGCACGGCTCACTTTTTTTTTCCCTTTATGAATTATTATGCACAAAAAGCTCATATCTTGGAACAATTCAGAAAAGCAGTTGAATTTTGACTGGTAGCTGATGTGTCAAGTAAAAGATAGTTTCATGATAAATGGTGATCCAAAATTACCCTTTTGATTCCAATATGTGAGTGTTTACAAGCAATGAGAAGTCAGAGTGTTATCATTTTGATATGATTATCTCAGAATATATTACAAACCTTTCCTAATGTATGCCATGCTAACTTATATATATATAAAGTATGCCATGCTGCCTTAGGGTATATGGAAAAAGCTTTCAAATGGATTCTGACACGTCACGTTGTCTAGTTTTCCTGAAAAAGGTTGTTCCATTGCCACATTTAGAAGCATTTCGCATTTCATGAATTTGGTTCATTGCCCTTTGGACAATATAAATAGATTCTATGGTTTAGGTTGTGGAGAGTTATTATTTTGTTGGGCCATTTTTGCGGGTGGGGACCCTCCCTGTTGCAATTTTTTTTATATTTTATATTTAATTTATGCCACATTATCAATTCCGTTAGTGGACTGGATGGAAATGTGATGGAAGAAGTGATTTTCAAAGTTGTTTAAACCGAAACAGGATTTGCCAATTTTAGAAACTCAAGACAGTTTTTAAAAATCTCATCAAAACACAATGATATTTAAACTTTCCTAAAATTTTTCGTCCATATTTTGGGAATGGAAGAGTTTTTAACTATCAAATGACTTCTGAATCTAATTTATCTTTTTTTAAACTAGCTGTTTTGCTCATGGATGCATATGGAAACGAATAATGACAAATAAATATACAGAATTCATTGAAATATTAAGGGTGGAGGGAAGAGAGAGAGATCTAGAAGGTACTCTGGTTAATCTTTTGTAATCTCCGTTTTGAATCCTTGGTCTGTGTTCGACTCTATTTCTGCTTCCTTTTGGGATACACATGCAGTTTGGTTGTGTATGCGGGGCAAGGGTTTTAGTGGCCTAGTGTATTGTTGATTCACTCCTATACCATTTTGTTGACTTATTTTAGGTACTCTAGCTTCACCAAGGAAAATTGCTTTAACATAATAGTCATAATTTTTACCAACAGTAACTCTCAAATGTTAAACAATAATTGTAACTCGTTTCTCAAATGTTTATTATACCTTTTTTAGTAGAACATTAGAAAGTTCTCCCTCCAAGAGGTAATGTAAGAAAGTAAGAAGTTTCATGCATTTGACTTATCAAATTGGGCATCTGTTTTGGGACATCAAAAACTGGGAGGTGGGACGTACATTGCAAGAGACGGAGGTGGAACATTATTTACTCGCATCCTCTGTCTTTGGCTTTTGGAACACCTGACATCTAGTACTGTCAAGAATATATTTCCTAATTATTGTTGTGGAATTGTTAGGCAACACAAAATGTTATTCGGTTCATATAATATTGTTTTTTGCCTACTCTGAAAGGCGTCATCAATCTTTAAGCTTGAAAAGTGTCTTGGCAATTGTATTTAGTAACTAATGTTGCTGAGTCTCATATTGTTTTCACATAACCCACTATTTTCTGACCTATCCTTTTGTTCCCTATTTGTCTTTGTATTGGTTCTTTGAATTTTTAAATCTTTCTATTTTTTGGCTTAGGTTTGGAAGTGGTGATGAAATATCAATAGAATGTCTAAGATACATGCTCATATTTCCCCGATGTTTTCTTGAATTTAGCTCTATTTAAGTTGGCTGTATTTTCCCTGTTGTAGGTAGTTGTGGTAGACCTTGAGTATAATAGGGTCACCACATCAGAGGAAATTCCCCCTGTTCCAGAGCCAGAATTAAGCTGTCTGCGTGGTGAGATCTTGAAGTTATTGTATCCAAATGTTGTGGGGATAGATCAGATGAAGCGCGGTATTTGTGGTTCACCTGAGCAATTACCTATATGCGGCAACAAGCCATGGGGAGAGGATCATGACCTTCAACTTAGGTTGTACTTGGATGCCACGTGAAATGTTAATGGAATACTCTTGCCTTCCTGGAACCAATTTTTTAGTTTTACAGCATTTAAAAAAATGTATTGTCTTGGTGATACTTTGGCTTTCTTGCCCTTGCCAACTTTTAATGCCTGACAGTTTTATTTACTTATAAAAAAAATGTCTGACAGTTTTATTCTAGAAGGCGGAATAATTTGCTCTATGATAAAAGGTCTAAAGCTTTTGTAGAGGTGATTGAAATTTTTCAATGTCTTTTTGTACAGGAAAAGAGAGATTTGTAGCAACTACCTTGATAATTTTCCTAGAATCCTGTTTCTGCTCCATGCCTGCATCTAAATTCTCGCTTGATGGTTTTTCTTGAAGCTCATAAGAGCTTTAGGAGAACGTGAGGTGTTTACTTGTTTTCATTTGTAGTGGACTTTTGAATTCTTCAGTTCTCTGTGCTATGACAATCGTGATCTAAGTGGTAAATTGCTTGACAATTGTGTTCTGTCTTAGAAATTTGGACTATATGTCTGATGTAGCTGTGTTGTATAAGGTTGAATCTCACCAATTTGCATTCTTAAGATATGATCTTTTTGATAAGCTGATTGTAGCGATGTGTTTTTTGTGAAAGATCCATTGTTTTATAGTTTGTCATTGTAGATTGTTTCATAATGTAAAAAACTGCAGCATCGATCAAACCCAACTTCAAATGTCTGATTTTATGTTCCATGTATGTGCAGGTTTATATTCCTAAAGTTCTTTGCTTCACTTTTAAGTGGCTACCGCAATTTCATTGTATGGAACTCATAACTAATTCTTCCAATATGGATCTAGTTTGCAATATTCTATAATTGTCTTTTCTATTACTTATTTATTTTTAAAATATGTTTGTCAGGAAAATACAGCAAGTCAAGTGTTCAACAATCAAGCCTTTCTAAAGAAGCGCTCCCGGGCAACCAACCAACCACCTGAACCCATGGTGATGTCATGTCACTCTACTTACTTTTCTCTTCCAATTTCCGACATAGTTAGCCTTTTCTAAAGTGAAGAGAGAGATGATGTGAGTGAATTTTTTTATGTTTATTGTAATAGAAAGAGATGATTTGATGGGGGAGAGATGATTTTGAAGTTTTTTTTGCTATTATTCTTGACCAAAATTTTGAGTTATTTATGTTTGCATTAAAAATTTTTGGATGAGTAAAAGCTTTCCCCAGTATTTTGGGTTTGCAAACACCACCTTAGTGTCCTTGAGTTATACTTAGCTGTGTGTGTGTGTGTTTGTTTGTTTTTTTTTTGCAGATGATACAGTTTCTAGACTCTCATGGTTTCTTGGATTATGTGGAAAGAGGTCAGGGTTCTGGTGAAAATAATAATAATCTCCTTGATAAGTTACAAGATGCGATTGGAAGAGGTCAAAATCCTTTTTCAATACTTCCTTCATCTTTGGTAGAGCCTGAGATTATAACAATAGCAGATCCTGATGCGGGAATATCAGGTATATTTGATGTCACTGGTTTCTTGCAAGTGCCATTCATATAAATAATCTTTTTATAAAGAGCAAAGATGTTTCAAATTGGAGATGGTGATATTCATCTACTGATTTTTCGTTTGGTGCTTCAGGACAGGGTGCCAAATATACATACGATAGGTTTCCTTCGAACATTAGAACAGAAGAGCAAGAAGAAAAGAGGAGGCAGATTCTTGCAGCAGTGAGTGGAGTTTTTGAAAACTCCGGAAAGCATACTCCTAGGTATATATGTCTGTACATGACAGGTTTAAAATGCTCGATTTATATGATAGTGGTGTTTGTAGTTTCTCATTCCTGTTTGTGGATACCTTAAGTTGTCTTTATCTTCATCAGTTCACTTTCTACGCTAGTGGGCAAGGATTCCAAAGAAGCGAGTCTCAGTCCAAGGGAAAGGGCTGTAAGTTCTTTATGCCATTAAAGAGATTCCCTAATTAGGTTTTTGGTTGAACTTAGGATTGGCACTAATTAAATTGATTATTTTTATTCTGTTTTTACAGGCAGAAAGGGAGCGCATGGTTTTGGACATAAAGGTTAAGCTGCAGGTGAAATGTTTTTCAATTTATATAGTGTTTTTCCACATGTACTGTACAAATCCATATGTTTTCTTACATTTTTATTTAAGTTTTCCCATAAATGAAATGTCTGTCTTGAGCTAATTTCATGTTTTAGTGGTTCTCTACATTTACATTTATATTGGTTGTTAAACATGCAGCAGTTATGTCCGTGCTTGGAATTTGGTATATTTTGGATTATCGAGGACCATATGCTTTAATAGTTAACTTATCTAGTTACCTCGTTCCTGTATATGACATTCGAGTTTTAAAATGTTGATATGCTGGGTTTCTGAGGGATAACTGTTAGCTGTCTCAACCCTGTTGCTTATTCTCACTACTTGAAGTGAGATAATAAGTTTTCCTTTTTACTGCAACACCTGATATTCGTAACATATACATATTTGCATTATGTATTTTTACTCTTGAAGGCTAAGGCCCATCTCAGTGATATCCTGATGCTTGGGCTCACTAACACCATTTTGCTCTCAAGAAGTGAGCAGGAAATGTTTTTTAGTTCCATGTTGCAAACAGTACTCTTGAAAGCTAGTAGAAGTAAATTCTCAACCACCCTCACCTCAGAAACATGAGATGGGTTTCTGAAATGCTTGGTTGTAAGTGAAAGGTTCAACAACACTAAAAAGAAACTTAAGCTTTGAGACATAGCACTTTCTTGAGGCACGGCAGAAGTGCTGCATCATGTATGTGTCTACCTCTTTTTCCATTATGAATGTATGTAATGAATGTGTGTGGGTATGTACATGACCATATGTTGCATGCGGTGTATCTGACCTGACTACTTATAAAAAAAAGTGTATCTGACCTGACCATCATATGCATCGGAATAACTTTATGAGCTACAAGAATCATTAGCGGATCAGTATTACGCACAACTGCATGTTGGTTCTTTTTTATTAAAGGTGAAAAATATATTTTGGTTGAATTGATGCCGATGTTCTGATTCTAAAACTGTTTCATGTTTTGTTGTCGTTGTCATTTACACTTCCATTTCAAGCATTGTGATTTTCTTTTCTAATAGGGTTTATGGCTCCGTCTCCTGAAATTGGGAGCAACTGAAGATCCTCTTTCATCTTTTGAGTATGGCACTATTCTTGGTACGTTCCAGTAGTCACTTTTTCTTTAGCATTTTAGACAAACTTGTCACATCTATTGCTTGCTAATTCAATCTACTTGAATGGTTGAAAGAGTCCCAAAAATGCCTATTTGTTGGATTTTTGCAGCTTTGATTGAATCTGATGCTGAGGGAATTGGCGGTAGTGGGTTTGTAGAATGCATAAGGGAGCATATACACTCGGTATGTAGGCCTAGTAGGCATTTTCACTTAATAGTATTGTTCTTATTGCTATTACTTTTACTACTACTAATTTGCAGCATCAATCTGACTTTGCCCTGGATTTTTGCTCTCAGGGGTGGCTCTGTCAACTGACCGAGGAACAGTTTATTGCAGTGAAAGAATTAGTAGGCATATGCTAACTCAAAACTTTTCTAAAATTGATCTAGTGTAGGAGCAAAAATATCTGAGCATATTTGGTTGAGAGTTTTTGAAGTTGCATTGGTCTTGGTGTGTGTTTTTATGGGGTTTCTTCAATTAATCATATGACATACTCTCAGTTATCAGTATCAAGATTCAGACTTCAAGCAACCAAATTCATCTTTTTAATTTGATTTTGTTAGAATTACTTCATTAGAAGTACAACCACTCTTTTATATGATTTATGACTTATAGAAGAAGTAATGTCATTAGAATCACAATGTGTCGCTTTGCCCTTTGGCTTATTTTTCCTTTACTCTGGCTTTTGCATTACTTTAATACACCTCTCTTTCTCAATATGCAATTGATGTGATGTGTTAAATCAGCTCAAAACAGCTATCAGCCGTGCAACATCTCGTAATGATGTGATGACTATCAGAGATGCCCTGGAAGTCTCTGCTGAAATGTTTAAGAAGGATGCTACTAATGTTTCGGACTACATCCAACGCTATCTTGTATCTTTGTCAATCTGGGAGGAGTTACGGTATGTCTTGCAAGGCCATGATTGTATATGATTTTAGTAATTATACTAACCATCTTTCTTCCTTCGCAGGAAATAAAAGTTACTGTGCTAATAAGAATTGTGTATTTAAAATTTTTCTGCAACAGTGCATGCATTTCATTTCTGGATAATTTACTTTTTTCCCTTCACTTTACTTTTAGAATTACGTTTGATGAAACATCGGGCAAATGGGTTGATTCCTTATTAGCTACTTTCTGCTTTTTCTTTTGTTTAGTCTGTTTTATTGTTTTACAACATGGCTGCTATTAGTTGAGTTAACTCAGAGATATGTCATCCCACTGCACTTGCTTAGGAGGTTTCCATACGAAAAATTGAATGCATCGTTTTTTGCTTTGTAGGATTGTGTTTTCGAGTTTTGTAGTCTTGTCCAAATTGTTATTAGATAAGTAGGAATAAGCATAACAGAAAGATAAGCAAATATACAATTTTGTTGTCCAATCAAAAAGGGGAGGAAAAAATTGCAGAGAATCTATTTGAGCCTCAAAACAATATGAATGTAAATGCCTAATAGTATCCTTGCAATTATTATGAATTTGGCGAGAAGATTTTCACCCTTTCTGAAGCTAGGAATCACGAAGGTCAGAAATCTCTGAGGTGCTGGAAACAAGAACCACTATTGATATATTTGTAAGTAATGAAAAGAATTAGATAGTGGGTGGATATATCAAATCTAAACAATATATGTAACTAGTTTGAAGCCAACGCGAGGGTAGACCCGATAAACTTACTCTCTTAGCGAATTTTTACTATTTACGAATGTACTTTTGACAAAAAAGTTCCGCGCGCCTTATGTTCAGCAGCCTTATTTAATGCATCTTATTTTTTATGCTTTTAAAGGACGTGCTTTAAAGGCCTTTTTCTTGGTATCCTCCTACTTGAAATGGAAGATAATGGTTGTGGGGATTGCACTCTGTTCTGTAGGGCTGCACAATGCCACCGGGAAATTCCGGTGGCACCAGCACCGGGTTCCCGGTACCCGGCCTAACCGGTGCCGGTGTAGGTTTAGTTTTTTGAAAAAACCGGGATTTTTTTTTATTTTAGTTTTTTAGTTTAGTTTCTACTCAATAGTTTAAACTTTAGTTTCATCTCAATACATAGTATTCTAGAAGCATGACAAGGTCTACTCAACAGTTTAGTTTCACCTGAATATTTGAGATTTGTTGTTGGTTTTGTCTAATCAAATACTTACATTCAAGTTACCAAGAAGCATGCTAGGTGAATGAACTAGTTATTTAGAATTTTGGTAGAAAAAATTACAAATTTATTGTATTTAGAAGGGTATATATGAAGGCATTGAAATCATAATTAAATAGTTTAATGTCAAACTTTGGTAAATACATCGCATAATATAAGTCAAGAGGTCGAGATTCTACCACGAAAAATTTTAAATCAATGTATGAGTTTAAGAGTTTTTATGAAATTTTAACAAATTGTCTGGGGCAGGGCTGGCGCCCATGTTGTGCTGCAACAAGCAACCACAAGGCAGGCGCCCTGCAGGGATGCAGCAGGGCCTGTAGCACGCAATAGCAAGGCAGGCACCCATGCTGTGCTGCACACGACCTGGCAGCAAGCAACCGAAGGGCAGGGGCCTTGGCGGGGTAGCTGGCATGCAAGCAAGCTGTAGCAGGGCATGGGCCTTGGCGTGTGGGTAGTGGTGCCAGCGGTCTGGCGCCCAACCAGTGGTGCAGCAGGCTGACGCCTAGGGGAGCTGCAGCCACATGGCAGCAAGGCAGATGCTTGGAGGCATGCTGCTTGCTGGAGATCTCTATAAATGGCTTGGGTGAATTCATTTGTGGGGATCACCTGAGAGACGAATCGCCTCAGTAGGAGCTGAGTGAGAGCATCTCGGGAGGGAGATCCAAGAGCTGGGGAGGCAGCTCAAGAACTTCTGGAGGAGTTCGGAATCCAGTAGGGGCTGGGTTTGAGTGGCGAGTGTGGCCATTGTGTGAGCTTGTATTAAGAACAGTGGGTTGTTCTTGTGTAAGCCTTGAGCTATTTTGGCTAGTGGTTCATTTGATGTAAGAACCCTAGTCTTCCTTGTACAACTTTGTTAATATACAAGAGTGTAAAGGTTGGGAGGGAGTTCCCGTAAAATCAGTGTGTCCGTAGTGCTTGTCTCGATCCTTAGCTTCCAGCGATTTCCCGTGGGTTGGTGTTGGCTGAGACTGGGCTGGTGTCCAGTGCCATCACGTGGAGAAATTTTTTGTTGTGAAATACGTCCCCGTGACAAAATTTCTAAAATTGACAAATCACTATTAAATTTATATCATGCTTGCAAAATCAGTCACTCAATTACATTTTAGTTCAAATTTCTAATACATTTTAGTTCGAAAATTTAGACAGAGTCATCACGTTTGACTAGCGTTTGACAAACGCTCAGTTAAAATTTTAGACAGAAACATAAGCGTTCGACGAGCGTTTGACAAGCGCTTGAGCGCCTTAAAAAATTGCTGAATTTTTGGATTTTCCTTGTGAAACCAAGGGAAACCTACTAGGTTTTGAACATGTTTTAAAATTGTTATTGATTTGTTAATTAGAGGGAAACCACATATTCTCCTCTCTAAGTGTTGTTAGGGTCTGAGAGTATTTACTATTAGTTACTGCTATGTGATGGGCTTTGAATTTTGGAGATAGTACTTTGGAGAACAGAATGATGCAGTGATGTAAGATCTCTTTCAGTAGCATCTAAGTACTTTAGTGATCAAGTCGATGGTGTTCTTTCGGAGTTTAGCGATCGAGGCGAAGGAGTTTCACTTTTCGGTTAGCTCGTTAGGTCTCGTCACGTTGTCAGAGCTGAGTAGAAGGTCGCAGAGCTCAGTTCGTGTTGGACGTTTTGGGGTGGTGTGGTTGGCAAATTTTTTTGGCAAGCTGGTGGAGGATTCGGAGGACCGAGATTTCTCGATGAGATTTAACGATTCATCCCGTGCATTCCTGGCCCAGAAGTGCTCGAATGCGAATGGAAGATATGTTGCACTGGTTGAGTTTGGGGCCAGACGCCGGCGGGGGGTTGTGATGATCCCCGAGGGGCGAATGGGTGGTGGATGACGTTCCTTTGCTCGGTCGTGTGAGGAGCTGATCTCAGTTATTGGTGAGTTGAGGCGACGAAAATCTCGCCTTGCTGGTTATGGGGTTAGGCAAGGGGTGTCCTTTGCTCAGATGGTGCGGCCAGGCTTGCCGGAGACGAAGGTGGGGGAAGGGCGGGAGTTAAGTGAGGAACACGATAGAGTGGAACGCATGGAGCGGCAGGTGTCAGTTGGGTTCCCTATGGGGGCGCATGCAGAGGTTGGTAAGGAGTTTTCGACAGAGGGGCCTGCTGAGTCGGCTGGGGCAGATATGCGGTTGTGGGCGCAATTAATGCGTGTAAGAGTTGAGTTGGACAACCTCATTCGGCTGGCTAAAAATCGCAAAGTGGATGGAGTGGCTGGGGAGCTCGGGCACGTGTCGAGCTGTGTGGCTTGTGGGCTTAAGTCGGTGGCCCAGGCCGTGAAGTTTGATGATTCGAGTTGTGTCGCAGATGGGCTTAAGTTAGACGAAGCCCATGAAGCCCGTGTAGGTGAAGGTGATGAGAGGCTGGGTAATATCCGGGTGGGCTCAACGAGCCGTCACTGTGTGTTGGGATGGGGGCCTTATCTAGCTGGGCGCGAGCGTGGCCCTTCGGCACAGTCTTTATCGACTAGGCTGAGGCTCGTTGGGCAGAATCCAGTCGAAGGTGACCCGGGTCAGCTGGGAGAGGGGAGCTCGCTGCTGGAGGAGGTGTTGGATGGCTCCGGGAAAGCTGGCGGGGCTCCGGCGACAACATTGAGTGATTCCAGGGCTCCGGCGACAACTGTTTCGACATCGGGTGCTGCTGGGTCAGCTGCGAACTTGCTGGGGGGCGTCGCGCAGGTCTCGACTGCATCGATCTCGACCCTCTCGCTTGTGGAACCTATTGGGGAAGTCTTGGCGTGCTACTCTGGGACGACAGAGCTGGTTTCAGGTGATGGTGGACCGGCCTCGATCCAGCTGGGGGGTGGTGATGATGACCCTGGCTCGAATGTGGGGGCTGTCTCGGGGGAGGTGGGTATGCCTTTTTCTTCGTGCTTTCTGTCTTCTGATTCGAATCTATGTTTGTCTCCCAATAACTTGGGTGTTGTGGAATTGGTGGGGAACTCAGCCTCTGTTCCGGAGGCTGGTGGGGACTTGGTTGTTTTTTCGGGTGAGTTTAATGGGGTGACTACGGAGCCTTTGCGGGTGCTTCCTCCGACAATTGATAGGGTGGAGGGTGATACTTCACCTTGGTGTTGGAAATGGTATCGGAGTTTAGACATTTAGTGGGGGTCTCGTGCGTTGGATTTGAATATGATCTGTTGCGGCTGTTTACCGCCTTGAAGGCGGAGAGGGGTCTATGCAGCGGATCTCCGGGCAGATCCGGGGGAAAATTGTGTCGGGAATTAAAGTTGTTGGAATGCTCAGTCAACTATGAGGGGAGTGCTTCTGGCATTCGGAGGAGTAGGAAGGGGGAGGGCCTTTGTGCGGTCTTTATGAAACCCAAAATAATTAGTTGGAATGTGAGGGGTCTGAATGATAAGGGTAAATGTAAAAGTGTGGGCAATTTGTTAAGAGGGTGGAAAGTGGATTTGGTTTGTCTGCAAGAGACGAAAGTTGCGACGATTTCTCGTGCCTTTGTGAGGAGGTTGTGGGGAGGGCCTCACGTTCAGTGGACTTGTTTGGAGGCTATGGGAGCGTCGGGAGGTATTTTGTGCTTATGGGATTCTCGTAGTTTGGAGTTGGTTCAATCATGTTGTGGGGCTTTCTCTATCTCGCTGCTTCTCATGAATGTGGATGATGGGGCGAAGTGGATATTTTCTAGAGTTTATAGTCCCAATGATGATAGTTGCCGGAGTCTTTTGTGGGATGAGCTGGCTGGGATTTATGGTTAGTGGAATCTCCCGTGGTGTATAGGGGGGACTTTAATGTGACTTGTTTCCCTAGCGAGCGATCGGGGGATGGGGGTAATAGGAGCGCCATGGTGGAATTTTCGGATTTCATGTACGAATTGGGGCTTCTGGATATTGTGTTGTCAGGTGGGAGGTTCACTTGGTCTAATGGTAGATCTTCTCAGACATGGTCTAGAATCGACAGGTTTCTTGTCAGTCCATGTTGGGCGTCCTTATACCCAGAGTTCACTCAGAGACGGTTGCCTCGTTTGTTTTCGGATCATTTTCCGATTTTGTTGGACAGTGGTCAGTTTGGGGGTGTTAAGAGGCCGTTTCGTTTTGAGAATGTGGCTCAAAGTGGATGGTTTTGTAGCTAAGGTTCAGGAGTGGTGGCAGGGCTATGCTTTCAAGGGGTCTCCTAGTTTTGGAATAGGGAGGTCTTCGGGGATGTTCGCATTCGGAAGACGGCTTTATTTAATGAGCTGGATTCGCTTGATGGTTTGGATGAGGAGGGAGTCCTAGATGAGGGGGGGGGGAAGGTTCGGAATTGGGAAGTCTCTAGGGAGCTCAATAGTTTAATTGATTTGGAGGAGGTGAGCTGGAGGCAGAAGTCTAGGGCCCTTTGGCTAAAAGAAAGAGATCGGTGTACTAAGTTCTTTCATAGTGTTGCTAACTCCAATAGGAGAGCGAATTCGATCTCTAGCTTGGTGGTGGATGGGGAAGTGGTGGAGGACCCCGCAGTGATTTCTGCGACGATTGTCGATTATTACTCTCTATATCTTTAGCCTTTTGGGTGGCGGCCCTTGTTGGACGGGCTTGACTTTGATTGTATCTCGAGGGTGGAGGCAGAGTGGATCGAAAGGCCCTTTGATGAGGAGGAGGTGACCGGGGTGGTGCATAACCTTAATGGTGACAAGGCTTCTGGTCCTGATGGCTTTTTTCCAAGCTTGTTGGGAGATTGTTAAGGGAGATGTGTTGTTGATGTTTGATGAGTTTGCTAGGGATGAGAGATTTGTTCGAAGCTTGAACTCCTCCTTTATTGTTCTCATCCCCAAGAAGCCTGGCGCGGTTGACCTGCGGTTGACCTTAAAGACTTTCGCCTCATTAGTCTTGTGGGTGGTGTGTATAAGATTCTGGCCAAGGTTTTGGCAAATCGGTTGAAGTCTACATTGGGCAAGATTATATCATCTTCTCAGAATGCATTTGTTCGGGGTAGACAGATTATTGATTCTGTGCTCATTGCTAATGAGTGTATCGACTCCAGGTTGACGTCGGGAGTGCCTGGTATGCCTTGTAAATTGGATGTTCAGAAAGCTTACGATCATGTCAATTAGAAGTTCCTTCTGTACCTCCTTCGTAGATGTGGCTTTGGTGACAAATGGTGCAATTGGATTTTCTCCTGCATATCGACGGTGAAGTTCTCGGTTATTGTCAATGGGTGCCCTGAGGGATTCTTCTGTAGCTCTCGTGGCCTGCGGCAGGGGGACCCTCTATCTCCCCTCTTGTTTGTGATAGTCATGGAGGCGTTTAGTCGCATGATGGGGAAGGTAGTGGCTGCTGGTGGTATAGAGGGGTTTAAGGTGGGTAGTGGTCCCGAAGGGGATGTGAGTATTTTTCATTTACTTTTTGCTGACGACACCTTGGTGTTGTGTGGGGCGGAAATGTGCCAGTTTCGGAGTTTGAGATGTCTTCTCCTGTGTTTTGAGGCAGTTTCTGGCCTCAGGATCAATTTGTCTAAGTCGGAGGTTATTCCCATTGGCAATGTTGATAATGTTCAGACACTGGCATCTATCTTGGGTTGCAGAGTGGTATCGTTACCTATTAATTACCTTGGGCTTCCTTTGGGTGCTTGCTTTAAGAGTGTTCGCGTTTGGGATGAGCTTCTTGAGCGGATGGAGCGGCAGTTGGCGGGGTGGAAGCGGTTGTATCTCTCCAAGGGCGGTAGACTTACTCTTATTAAGTCGACTCTTTCTTGCCTTCCCACTTACTTTCTATCTTTGTTTCCCATTTCGGCTGCAGTGGCAAAGAGGTTGGAAAAAATCCAGAGAGACTTTCTTTGGGGCAATGACGGGAATATGCACAAATTCCACCTTGTGAAGTGGGAGTTAGTTTGCGCTCCTTTTCAGCATGAGGGGTTGGGGATTTGAAACATTATTGGGTTCAACAAGGCTCTCTTAACCAAATGGCTTTGGCGCTTTGCGTTCGAGAGGGATAGACTTTGGAGGGTGGTTATTGCTGCGAAATATGGGTGCTCGTTGGGGGGGTGGAGAACTTCTTCGAGTCGGGGGCCTTATGGTGTTAGTCTATGACGCTTTATTTCCAAAGGGTGGGATGACTTCAGTAAGCACATAAGATTTGTGGTGGGAAATGGAGGAGGAGTTAGTTTTTGGCATGATTGCTGGTGCGGCGATAGACCTTTGTCTCTTGCATTCCCGGTTGTTTATTCTTTGTCTCGGTGCAAAAAGGCTTCGGTGGCGGATTGTTTGGTGGGGAATGGTGGCCATGCCGTTTGTGATGTTCCTTTTCTTAGAATGGCGAATGATTGAGAGTTAGCGGACTTTTCAACTTTTTTCACCCGTGTGTACGGGACGGAGATTCGAAGAGGTGTAGATGATAAGCTGTCTTGGATGGGGTCTGCAAACGGGGTCTTCTCGGTGAAGTCTATGTATTCTCTCCTTGTGGGTGGGAATGACTTGGCCTTTCCGTGGAAAGGGGTGTGGAGGTCGAAGTGCCCCATGAGGGTCTCCTTCTTTGTTTGGGAGGCTATGCATGAGCGAATTCTCACTACTGATAATCTGCGTCGACGATGAGTGTACATTGTTGACAGGTGCTATCTTTGTCGTAGTGATGGGGAATCAGTTAACCATTTGCTTCTTCACTGTCCGGTGGCGCGAGGGCTTTGGACGCATGTTCTTCTATTGTGAATTTCCCTTTGGTTATGCCGGAAAAAGTGGTGGATGTGCTTTGGAGTTGGGAGAGGAAGTTTTCCAACCCCTTTGCTAAGGCTATTTGGAGGATGATTCCGACATGTGTTTGGTGGTGCCTATGGAGGGAGCGTAATAACTGCTGTTTTGAGGAGGGTTCTTTGCCTTTACCAATGCTTCATGGCTTTTTTATGTTTACTCTTTTTTGTTGGGCTGATGCGGTGTTAGGGTGCCCGTTTGTTGATTTTCAGGATTTCCTTAGTTTTTTAGCATGTTTGAATGCGTGATTTCGGTATAGTCCCTTGTACTGTTTTCACATATTAATAAAATTATCTTGCTTATAAAAAAAAGTGTTGTTAGGGTCTAAACTGGATTTTTCAAAAGATAATAGTTTCTACTTACAGTGACGTCTCTATTATTTTGGACTTTAAATTCTCATTTTATCTTTTAAGATGATCTTTTATTTTATTGATTTTGGAATTTGGATTTCATTAGTTTAGATTTTATTGATATGTGATTAATGGACCAAAAGAAAAAATAAAAAATACATTGGGCCAAGTGCGTAAAATGCTAAAAAAATCGCTCAATATGAATGTAGGATAACCGGAAACCTCCACCGCTAAAGGCCGGTTTTTGTCCTTAACGGTGTAGGTGTAGGGAGCAATTTTTTCAAAACTGGCCTACCCGGTGTAGGTGCCAGTTTTGGCCAAAACCGGCACCTACACTGGGGTTGTGCAGCCCTACTGTTCTGATTATATGATTGTGATTTTTATAAATTTGTCTCATTATGTCCTTAACTGTTCATTCTTCGTTTCTATATTTCTTGACACCCTGAATATTAAAAGGTGGTGTTTGAGTGTTAAATTTTTGGGGTATATTGGTGAAAAAGTGAAGATAGTTTATGGGAGTTGGTGAAAAAGTGAAGAGAGAAAAAGTTTGAATGAATATTATAATAAAAAAGAATAATGTGATGGGGAGAGAGATTATTTTAAATAGGAGCCAAAATTTTGAGTGCCAAAATTACACCACCAGAACTGTCAAGAAGCTTTAGATATAATGATTTATCTTTTCAAATTCCGAATGTAATTTTGACTTTCTAAACCTTCCATTACCTTTTTCTTTACTAGCTACTGCATCAAACCTTACTTCGAAGCTTTTCTCTTTCCGTTTCACTCACTATCACTCAATGGCAGACACCCTTGATTCTTTAGTCATAGACTACTTGATATTCTAGCTTGTTAAAAGCACTTCTCTTATGGACAGAGAGAGTGGTAGATATCTAGGGAATGTATTGGCTATGTGGTTTTGTTTTTTCAAAAGCCGTATTTTATGGCGGGTAAAATACTTTGGTAGTATGAAGGCTGCAGGGCTAGCTTTTCTGTACAATTAGCTTCTTAAAGTACCACTTGTTTGCTTCAACCTGAGTTATGCTGTTGAACTTCTCTAGGTAAAGACAATAATTTTCGGCTGTTATGGACCTCGAAAATCTAATTTCACCCTCATTTACATAAAATAACTTTTACTCCTTTAGGTTGTAACGAGTTGGGTTTGAATTTGGATGTGAAATTTTCCTGCACTCTTTATGATTTCTTACAGGTTCTGGGAAGGATACTTTGACTATCTAATGGAGCGGTCTTCAAGCAAGTAAGGATTCCTTCCTTCTGTTTTCTTCTCATACTAAATTCCACAATTATGTTGAGTCTACTGGAGTTGTCTCTTTATTTCGTTTATTTGGCTTAGACATTCTACTAGTGAATAATTTTCTTCTGCTATTGGTTGCATTGAATGCACAGCTATTCTATACTTTGTAGCTGCACATCAAATTTGTCTTACTTTTGGTTTAGGTTTAATAGAAGAGATTGAAAATGCTTAGTTTGTTTTGAACTAAGTTCTTTATTGGAATTCATGGGTAGGTTTGTATCTGAAATTTGTTTTCACTTTTGTAATGTTTTCTAAAATTTGCTGAGATGTGTTCTTTAGATGTATTGGAAGTGGTGGGGTCTATAGAGAGCATGTGTGAAAGGAGAGAATTCTTGAGCTATATATTTTTTGGGTTTTGTGAAAGTTATGAGTTCCACTAAAAGATATATTTGGAAAATTAAGATTTTTGTTAGGGATGTGTTTTTGGGTTTTTGTGAAAGTGGTTTGGGTTTATTGGTTCTTTTTGTCACTGAAAGTGAGGCCAAAACTTTTCTTCAGGAGATTCAAATTTGTTGGTGTCTAAAACTTGTTTAGATTGAAAAGGAGCTTTATAATGAAACACATTTTGAAATGAAAAAGCGAACACACCCCCATATTTCCAACCAGGGAATGTGAATGGATGTTGGAATTCATGGACTGTGACGAATCTGTTCCTAAGTATTGTAAACGTGATGCAAATGAGGGTATTGTAAACATGATGCGAATGAGGTAAACTTCTTGAGAGGTGAAGAGGATATATCCACATAATTGAGTAAGCAAATGATACGCTTTTATGGTAGGATTTTTGAATGTGTGTGAGAGAGAGAGGTAAATGGTATCCTATATTTCATTAAAGGAGTCATCAAACCTCAAACGAAGAATGAAAATTATCCTTGGCAAGCTACCATGCCTATTTAGTCTCCCGGTGTGTGTTTTTTTTGGCGGGGGTGGGGGTGGAAGAAAAGAAACGGATTTATGAAGGAGCCTCCTACGTCAACTTAGCTTGTGGAAGGTCAAATTGGACCAGCTTCGATGTCCTTTGAACCGGACTTAGTTCATTTGTGCCATTATTTTGGATGGATCATACATTTATCTAAGTAGATAGTACAGTTTTGTTATGAATGTCCAATGTGTCGGCCTGAGTAGTCCTATGAAAATGAAAATGAGTTGCAAATTAGACTGAGAATTGAGCAGAAAAAGATAGAAGGGGGTAAGCATATCTAAGCTGGAAGATAGAAGATACAAGTCATGTTAGGCAGTAATTCTTTGGTACTGTATGTAGTTAGTCGTTTATTATGTACCTCACTGTTTAAGATATTAGCGGAATCAATAAACAACTCCTTTCGTTTGTTGGAACAGCACTACTGAAAATATGAATACTATATTGTGAAAGTTTTTATTCCTTTTCTTTCTTTACTGCTAAAAATGTAAATACTTTATGCTGAAACCTTTTTGTTCATTTCTAGTGTGTTCTTTCTTTTTAGCTGGTGTTTAAGTGACCCCCCTCCCTCTCTGGGGTGAGAGAGAATTTAATATTAAACCACGGGAGATGGGAGAGGTGATTTATTTGAACAAGAATCGCTTTATATCATTATTGTCTTGTTTTATGTCAGTGCGGCGAATTACGCATCCCTGGTGTCAGCGCAGCTGATTGTGGTCGCATCACACATGGTAGTTTGTGTTTTTTTAGTACTTATTTCCTTTCACCATTTTCCCTACCCTGCCCCTGTAAAAGTTGGGCATCTCTTCATTTCTTCAGCTCTGATTTTGTTTTATTTCTTTGGAAAGGCTGGATTGGGACTTCCTGATACTGATGCTTGGTACATGATTGAAACTATAGCAGATAAAAACAACGTTGGATATAAGCAGTTTGTAAGTTACCTTTGTGCCCTGTGCTAGTTTCTGTTTGTGATGAGGTATTATGTTCTTTGGACTTCGTATCTTGGGGGTTAATTTATTGTTGTCATATTTAAGTGTTTCTTCTTGATGCTACTGAATTTCATGATTTTATTCCTATTAGTTTCTCAGTTGCGTCCTTATTAATATAGCTTTTTAATGAGCTAATGCGTGGCAACTCAGTTCAATAAGAATTTATAATTCCTGGAAGCATGAAAACAAAAGGAAGCCTCTCCACTTGACCTTGGACAGCGAACACGATGGGAAGGATAGATCTGTCGCTTTATTACTTGATTATTCTTTGAGCCATGGCATGAATCATCGTGTTCCAAAAGTTTTTAGTCCTCTAGACAGTAGTGGAATTGTTGTACTTGTGTCCTCAATCAATCCATTTTAATCTTTCACACGTCATTATCAGGACTGCCCTTTTAATGTCTACTACCCCGAGACGATGACCAATCATTGGAACCTAAGCTCTGATACCAAAATCTAGTGGTGATTTAGAAAGAATCATTGCCAAAAAGTTGGAGAACCAGCTCTCCAGTTCATGAAAGTCATCAAAAAAATAGATGAAAAGATAAATAGGCCACCACTCTTTTGTGAAAGGCACCTATCCCAGAGTCATTCTTTTATCCTTATTTTTTTTCTTGATGATGCTATGTGCAGGAATTCGATTTCTTGTCAGTCTTGATGAATATGTATTTTATCCGCCCTGGGTTTTGATGGTCATGAAACGAAATTGGATAAGGAATTAGGTCAATATTTTTCATATTTTCTCGTGCCATTATTTTTTTTCTTGTTGAGCGACTAGGTTAATAGTTCTTGGCCACTTTTTCATGGGTTCTATAAATTCTGTATATGCCTACTGTAGCCGAAAATCTTTGTTCTATTCTTTGCTGCAGATAAAGCTCAGAGGATTTTTATCACATAGCCAGCAACTGCGCGTTGCATACTGGGGAATCACTTCTATAAAGGCCCAATCCACATCGTCTCTTGGATTGCCTTCCCCACGTTCAAAAGATGCTGCAGATGAAAATCAGCCACCTACCGAGGCTTCTGGTGTTGGAAGGAACTGGGTTCAGAGCATGTTCAGCAGGGATACGGCATCCAAATCCAACTCTTTTAGTCATGTTCGTAGATGGGGTGCTGATGCTGGTGGTTCAGGTACCTTTTCTGTTAACATTACATGGTTTGATCTAACTCTTATAGTTTTTTCCTTTTCAGTTGATCCAACTACATAAACATGGTTTTTTGTCTTTTGATTTCAGCCGCAAATGAGGGTGGGTCTCCTCGCAAACAGGATCCATTGCCTTCTGGACAGAAAAAGATTCAAACCAATGTTCGTGTCCTTAGGGGTCATAGTGGTGCCATTACTGCTCTACATTGTGTGACAAGAAGAGAGGTGTGGGATCTTGTGGGTGACCGTGAAGACGCTGGTTTTTTTATTAGTGGAAGCACAGACTGCTTGGTAAGTTTGCCTATTTGGGTAGTGCTTCTAACCTTTTTTTTCCTTCCTTGAGAGGGTTATGTTATGCAGTTCTTAGTGATGTGATTTATATTATATGTCTACGCTCATGCAGGTTAAGATCTGGGATCCTAGTCTCCGCGGTTCTGAACTTCGGGCAACTTTGAAAGGACATACAAGGTTTGTTTGTTTCTGCTTTTTCTTCACGGATGTATTGAAGCCAATCTACCCCCTTGCCTTGATTTGGTTATTTAATTCAGCTTCATTAATGTCCTCGCTTTGTTGCTGACATGTAGAACCATCCGTGCAATAAGTTCTGATCGAGGAAAGGTGGTATCAGGTTCAGATGACCAGTCCGTTTTAGTATGGGACAAACAAACAACTCAGCTTCTAGAAGAGCTAAAAGGCCATGATGGACAGGTTTGTGTGCTCAGTGCATTGTTTTATATTATAAAGATGGTATAGCATATTATATGTGGGCTGTATGTGAGTTGCAACCAATCCAATTTACATTAAGACCAATGAAAATTTGAACACCCAACAAAATGAGGAAAAAAAAGAGAAAAACAGAAAAGGACTCCCATACATGATATTAATTGCTGTGAGCTTTCGTCTCTTACTCTGGATGTTTTTAACCTTTTTATGAAAAGCGTTGATTTCCTTCGTACATGTACAATGCCTTCTAAGAAAAATCTTAGCTTCTATTTTTCCCTCTATTGCCTGCTGAGTCATGAAGACGTTATGAAGAGCTATAGTAAAGATAAGTGCAGTTGATGATTGCGCTGAATTAATTTCTATTTTATTCTTGTAGGTGAGTTGTGTGCGCTTGTTGTCAGGAGAACGTGTTCTCACAGCTGCCCATGATGGTACTGTAAAGATGTGGGATGTTAGAACTGATACTTGTGTGGCAACAGTAGGCCGTTGTTCTAGTGCAGTTCTATGCATCGAGTACGATGACTCAACAGGGATCTTGGCTGCTGCTGGCAGAGATGCGTAAGTGTATTAAAAGTCAAATTATGATTGCTGCTGCAAATGATTGTGATTGGGTTTTCATATCTTTGTTGTACCTTAAAAACCAACTTTGTGAATACTGGCATTACAGGGTTGCAAATATCTGGGATATCCGGGCTGGTAGGCAGATGCACAAGCTGTTAGGGCACACAAAATGGATTCGGTGAGCTAAAGGGTTATTTATTTTCTTGCTCTTCCTGTATTTTGTTAGGGATAGGGTTAAGAACACCGTTACTTTGTGTGTAAACTATGCAGGTCGATTAGAATGGTTGGAGATACTTTAATTACTGGTAGTGACGATTGGACAGCAAGAATGTGGTCCGTTTCTCGTGGAACTTGTGATGCTGTTCTAGCATGCCATGCTGGTCCAATATTATGTGTTGAATATTCCCCGATGGACAGAGGAATAATAACAGGTTGAACTTTGTCACCCATTCCGAGCTGTGTCCTGTCTCTTTGCTGCATAACATGCCGTGCTGGTCCACTGTTTGTTAAATAAAAAATGGCTTTCTTTTCAGGTTCAACTGATGGGCTGCTGCGCTTTTGGGAGAATGACGAAGGTAAGAGAATTACAGTTTCTTGACTAGCTGATCCTTTCTTTCACCCCATTCCTTGGAGGTGCATCGTCTGTTTGCTTTTTGTGTTATCTAATGTGATTGATTTAGTCTGGAGTGTCAGATTTATGACCTGTCAGTAGGTAGACGGATGACACATTGCAAGCATTAGAGTTTATAACATAACAGTGTAAGCAAAATATGCAGCGTAGGATTTTTCTTTTATTTTGGAGAAAGGAAAAAGAAAGAGAGAGGAGAGAGAGAGGGCGGGGTGCGTTATTGTTGATGGGAGATGCATTCTTGGGCATCTATGCTTTATGTTTCGAGATGATGGAATCTTAGATCTATGTAGTTCCACAATTAACAGAAAAAAAAATCAGAGAAAATCAATTTGTTATGGGGCGTTACCTTGATTGCATTGTTGGCCCACTTTCTAACAGTCTAAACCTCTAGGATGGTCATTAGCATGGTAACAAAACCAGATTTGTTTTATAGGTCAGCCTAGATTCCCTCAAGCCGTACTCATTGGTTTCAGTTCCGGTGTTTGTTATGAGTCTGTTCTGGACATACCTGATTTGTATGTTATTTGGAGCTCTGCCCCTAAGGAGCGGAGATTTTGTTCGAGTTTCATACACTACTTTCAACAAAGATAGTTACTAACGAAGTCTAACAGAAACATGGTAATGAAGCTTAAATGGGGTATTGTTAGAAGGGGGTAACAGAAAGAGTGTCTGTAGAAATGGATTTTTTCTTCTACAATATCATTGTCAGAAGTTTAACTAAGCACCAGGCATTTACCATTAACATCAATTTTATGTTGCATGCAGGCAGTATAAGGTCCATGAAGAATGTTACTATACATACTGCTGCTATATTATCTATCAGTGCTGGGGATCACTGGTTAGGTATTGGAGCAGCTGATAATTCTATGTCTCTCTTTCATCGGCCTCAAGAGAGACTTGGTGGCTTCTCTAGCACAGGTTCGAAAATGGCAAAGTGGCAACTCTACCGTACGCCACCAAGGACAGTTGCTGTGGTATGTGTTGTGTGTCTTTCCTTTCTTGCTGCATAATTCCTACTAGATGCTTTATTCAGGTTGGAACCAGAGTGTAGTTCCATTATAGGTTTCAAAATTTAGCACTCAAGAATTTTAATTCAAGATGGAAATTATTAGAATCAGGAATGGATGAGTTGGGGTGCATTTATAAGGAAATCAATAAATATGAAGCTTCATTATTTGATTACAAAAAGAAAATAAAAATAAATATGAAGCTTCATTATTTAACTTGCAAAGGTCTGAAGGATATATTACGTGTTACATCAGAGATGAATGATATTGTGCATATGGCAGCAGATCCAATCTTCGCTCTGCCTCTATCCACATTCGCCTGATGCTGTTGCAGTAATATGAGTTTTCTAAACTGTAATGACCAAAAAAAAAACACTAGCTGTATCTGCACTTTGACTTCGAAAAGAGTAGTTAAGATTGCTTTAGAAGCTCCCTGAAAATTATAAGGCTCAGTTCCACCTAGTAAGGTCTCAATGTGAGAGTTGACCTTTATATAACTCATCTCCCATTATTTCTCATTCCATGTGGGACTCGAGGTATCACATAATTGGTCTCATTTATCTTAATCATCTCTTATCTCAACCATCCTTTTAGAGCCTTGTTCTTCTTTGTTCATGCTTGGATCCTCAATATGTACATGGAAATATCTGCATGGACAAATTTGTGAGGTTACCTTTGAGAAACTTATTTCACCTTGGTGCACATATTTAGCATGAAAACTTCGATATTTCTGGCATTGGTTCATACTGCTGCAATTACAAGCGCTGATTTTGTACTATTCTCAGTATTGGGCTTGATTAACTGTACTGGTTCGGGATAATCCATTCAATCTTTTTTTTCTTCTCTCTTTTAGAAACAAACTAGTGCAAACTAAAAAGATTGAGCTTGCTTTATATCCATGTCACATAGAGTTGGAATCTTCATTGACACTAATGTTGGATGCAGATTCGATATATTCGTAGTGATGGTATCCTTTTAACACATTATTTTGTAATGACTACAAATACTAATAGAAATCCAATTATTGTCACAATTTGCTATCTTACAAGAAGATTCTGCACATATGAATTCATGCTACTTGTTTCTCTTGTTTGACTTCAGTCCATTATGTGGTATTCAGGTAAGATGTGTGGCTTCCGACCTTGAGAGGAAAAGGATATGCAGTGGTGGTCGTAATGGACTGCTTAGACTCTGGGAAGCCACTATCAACATTTAATTTTGAATTGTATTCATGTATATTTGTTGTTCAGGTGTTCAAAAGGTCACAGAAGAAATGGTTATGTATGTTTCTACAAATGCCAGTGTAGAAACATACAAACTTCACCAGTGGAAAGAATATTGAGGTACTCAGATTGTGAGTCATGTAATAAAAGTTTTTTTTTTCAACTTGTCATACCACCATGGGGGAATCAGGAATGCATGATCCAGATGCATTTAATGAACTTGTGGTTTACAACAGTGGAAAGCAGCTTGGTGGTTTATGGCTGCTGCTGGAGCTATTTTTCTAGTTAACCCCAACTAATGTAGGGGTGTCGCTGATCAGCCAGCTTCCTGGAGGGAGTAAGCCATTTAGGGCGAGGAAGTGTGGCAGTTTCTTTTCGGTATTTCTAAATGCATTAAAAAATTAGTGTAAATTTAGATTGCCTCTTGATTTTTTAGTTGTTTCTTCAAATTTTTATATAAAAGGGTTGGTCTCGGAACTTGTTTGACACATATATGGGTCGTCAACACATCCTTGTGCATAATTGTTCTTCCCTCCCTCTTTTTTACCTGAAGACAGTTATTGTGGCTGATGCTTGTCCTTGGGTCGTTACGATACAGGGTAAAATAAAACATTATGATTACATCTGCATGCGTCATCGCAAATGTAGAAGCTTCAAAACCGGGGGTCCCATGCTTTGACAAGAAATATGTATTCTCACGTTACCTGTAATACGTCGGAATTGAGAGATTTGAAGTCAGAGAGCTATCTCCTTAATTGATTGAGGTGGCGGGCAAAACCCGTTTCAACATTTTCTAGAGTGAGAAGAGAGATTCTCTCCACTTTTCAGCATCTGATCTCTTTGGGGTACCCATCTATGGTCGGGTTCGTCTTCAACCGGGGGTCCCATGCTTTGACAAGAAATATGTATTCCCACGCTACCTGTAATACGTCGGAATTGAGAGATTTGAAGTCAGAGAGCTATCTCCTTAATTGATTGAGGTGGCTATCTCCTTAATTGATTGAGGTAGCGGGCAAAGCCCGTTTCAACATTTTCTAGAGTGAGAAGAGAGCTTCTCTCCACTTTTCAGCATCTGATCTCTTTGGGGTACCCATCTATGGTCGGGTTCGTCTTCAACCGGGGGTCCCATGCTTTGACAAGAAATATGTATTCCCACGCTACCTGTAATACGTCGGAATTGAGAGATTTGAAGTCAGAGAGCTATCTCCTTAATTGATTGAGGTGGCGGGCAAAACCCGTTTCAACATTTTCTAGAGTGAGAAGAGAGCTTCTCTCCACTTTTCAGCATCTGATCTCTTTGGGTTACCCATCTATGGTCGGGTTCGTCTTCGGCTGATCTGTATATATTCAAAAGCCGTTGCCTTAATCTTTCGATTGTTTTTCTCTTCAACAGCGCCCCATGCAGTGATTACCGACTTTCGCAGCTCGACCTTGGACATGCACCTCGGAGATGATGGAGTCAATGGCCTCGTATTTGAGCTGGTCGAGGTATTTCGCCATCACTTTGACAGAACGTGAGGTTGTACGCCCTCCTATGGAAGCGTGTGCATCCCACATGAACAACAACCCGACACGGTTGTAGGTTCCCTCCATCTCTTGCCGGTAGTCTCTTTGTGCTCCTTCTCTGCTGGCTCCTCCATGTAAAAGATTTTCAAAATATTGATACATTATATGTTATATTTTAATTTTCAAAATTTGTGAATGCATCGTTGGTGAGAGTATTATATTAACAAAAAAACAAAAAAAGTGAATGAAAGCATCCTTAATGCTGAAGTCAAACCATTAATATTTTTAACGGTTGTGATTACGCGGTGTTGTGACTATGCGTGGTATCATGATTACGAGATTCTACTAGTACACTATTTGAAAATAAGTGCAATCCAATGATAGATTTTAATTCTGAATTGTTATTTGATCCAATGGTCAGTATTTTGTTGTTATTTGTTAAAAGAGCTTCAACTATCATAAATTTGTTCTTATCTTTTAAAAGAATTTTGATCTAACAAACGAAATTCGATCCTATCCGTTTTGAAAATGGTATGTACATTAATAAAAGGGAAATTTACTTTTTAGTCACTAAGTTTTAATCCCGTTTTATTTTTAGTCATAAAACTTCATGTTTCAAATTTTTAGTCCTCAATCTTTCAATGAAATAAAAAAATTAGTCCAACCGTTACCTTCCGTGAGTCCTGCTGGTACTTTTTTCCCTTGCATGGCCGTAGAGTATTTCAAGTTTCCTTCTTGGTTGTAATGTCTAGTTCGCTGTAGTTAAAGTTCGGATCTTTGAGTGCTCTCTCTACAAGGACTTCTCTCAGTTTAGGCAAGAGAGCATAAGATGGATTAGTGGGATCGTCCAATGAGGTGGCGGTGGGAGATGGAGGAGGAGTTGGGTTGGGGCAGGAAGAGGTCGGAAATATTGGCTGGGAAGAATGGTTTTGGTGGCGTGGAGGAAGAAGAGGAAGAGGAAGGGAGTTTTGGTTGTCCTAGGTGCGGTGATGGAGAAGAGGAGGCCCAGGAGGAAGAGGATGGTGGTGCTCGGCATTGTGGTTTCTTGAAGAGTTACAGAAGCAAATAGACTGGTAGAATGGTCTACATGTCGTTTAAGCTACAAGTTAAATATTGAGGGGCTGACATGGAAGTGGGTTGGCTTCGTGGAAATTGGGACTGACGTGGACCACTATTCCGTTAATTAGACTCACGGAAGGTAACAGTTGGACTAATTTTTTATTTCATTGAAAGATTGAGGACTAAAAATTTGAAACATGAAGTTTTATGACTAAAAATAAAACGGGATTAAAACTTAGTGACTAAAAAACAAATTTCCCTTAATAAAATGACATCTCTTCTTTAAGAGGTATTCGTTTGTAAAAAACATTCTTTTTCACTTGAAAATGTATTCTTGGTGACGAAGTGGTACCTCTTCGACGAGTCGTCATGTTTGGTAAAAAAGTATCTGAACATTTATAAATTGACATCTTCATTTGCATAATCCATAATGATGAAAAAGTTGTACTCAAACTTAGTCTTTTTTTTTGTACCGAAACATTTTACACTTCTAAAAACTATTTCTTTATTAAAATTATTAGATTCTGTTTATTGTAAAAGTGGAATTCTGATTTTTTAACTACCAACATTTCTAAAAGTATTTTGCTCTAATTTCATTATTGAAAAACGCTATTAGACAATATATTGGTAATCTGAACTTCATTATATATTGAAGATGAGCTTAATGAAATCCAATTGCACACCATTGTACATACTTATTGTTCAAGATTGATAGAGGTAATATCGTTTTAGTAAAGCGCCTTCATGCAATTTTCTTTAATTGTATAGTTCATTTGTCTACAACCAATCTCCACAATCTCATCTTTTCCCACGAGCACTCGATCTGCATTCATGGGAAGATGGTTAGATGAGAGGTTGTCCTGATCCTCACGTACTTTTGGTGGAGGCCGCCGCCACCGCCTGCAGCTTTTAGTTAGTCTTCGCCCCTTGGGCACATTGCACATTTATATTGACCTTGAATACATTTTTTTTGTAAGCCTAGCCGGTTCTTTGTTCTCTGATTTGATTGGAACGAGTCTGCGTACGTGTATTTTTCGCACTATAATGTCGTTTTCCTCTTATACAACTATTTGCTTACAGAAAAAGAAAAGTAGTGATTGGTGGGCGGGAGCGAGTTGAATAAAGGGTTCGTTGATTAAAAAAATGGGTAATATGAAACATGACAAATTCTTTCCACCTTCCGTCTTTGAAAGAATCAAATTGATACAGACTCAAACTAGCTCCTTCCATAAGTTTGAGGATATATCGGAATTAGTTTACGCCACGCAACTTTTCACGAAGTCAAAGGTCAACAACTATGAGGAGCTGAGCGGCTATATAAGAACGGGATGCACCATGGCTACCCTCGTGGAGATTTAGTGATACAGTGCTCTCTATTTGAATTCTTGTTCCTGTTGATCCTTTCGGAGCTGAAATGTATCCTAACAATAATTACGCCCCAAAAGCAGCTGCTCAAGCACCGCCTCCATACCCGCCACCTCCATACGCTTCTCAGGCTCTGGGGAAATGGTCCTCTGGTCTCTGTGATTGCTTTAACGATCCCTCAAATTGTAAGGCCTTCTTGTAATCACTCTTTCCTTTTTTGTTTTTGATGATATGATATCTTGTTCGGACTTCTAACGGTGCATCGTTAATATATTGCAAATTTTGTTCGGAATTCTCTCGTTCCAAAGGCTGTCTTACCTGCTGCTGTCCCTGCATCACCTTTGGCCGCATCGCTGAGGTCACGGACAGGGGGCAAACATGTGAGTATATCCTACTTATTGCTCTTTTCATGCAGACTACCTCAACTACAAAGGGTAGTCATAATCTTTTGAGTTAAAACGTTCAGTCTCTTAGAACGATTATGCTAGCTTATGAATTATCTTTCTGCATGCGCTGTGATTTTTTGTAGCTTGTTTTATGGCGGGCCTAATCTATGTCGCACTTGCCTATGTCGGCTGTCAATGTTTATACTCGATGACATACCGAAGCAAGCTGAGAGGCTCGTACTTGTTGCCAGAAGATCCGTGCGGGGATTGCTGTGTCCATTTCTGGTGTGAAACTTGCGCTCTTTGTCAGGAGCACCGCGAGCTCAAAGCGCGTGGGTTGGACCCTGCCATAGGTACACCATGCTTGGCTACCTTCTTCAATTTCACAGAATATCATTTCCAGTAGTAGAGCTTCACACCACAACGTCCACATGCATTTAAGAGTGAAATCTCAATTTTTTTCTAATCATAATCTTCTTTTGTATATGTTTTCCGAGATAAAGGTTGGATGGCCAATGCTGACAAGATGAATGCTGCTGCCGCCACAACACCTCCGTTTGTTGCACCGACCATGAATCGTTAAGGCTTTCATGGCGTTGGTTCTTCTCATCCATGGATGCATGTATTCTACTTCTTAATCTGTCTTTTTTGCCTCCAAGCAACAGATATATCTTTCAACCTGCATGTACCTAATCTTCTAGTTTCTTCGTGTACTTGTGTTTGGAATGACTCTTACGTTATGCTATATATTCAGCTATTTTTTTTTTTTGGCGTTGACCAACCAGCTTATCTTCCAATTTCGCTTTTTATTTTGTGTTCTATTCCGGTTATATATATTTATTTATCTAATCACCAAGAAAAAAGAAAGCGAAAGCATAAAATTAGCAACAACCTTATACGTCGGGAGCACGAGGTCATGATAGAACAGGTACAAGAGAGAAGTTGGATGGATAGGTATCGGCCCAATTATATCCCAATGATTTTCTTATCCTTCTTGGTCCATTTCCCCGCCTTAATAAATTATAACTTGTATAACTTGTCACCGCCGGCTTTCGCGGATCTCGCGGTCGCGACAATGGAATCTAGAAAATGGTTTTACTTGATTACAATTACAGGGGTTTTTCTGTTTTTGTGTTCTGTTTTGTTATTGAGATATGGAGGAAAATCATTATTTCCTTTTAGAAGCGCTGGGGGAAAATCATTTCGTACCCGAAGAACAACCAGTAAGCTCTAGGGAAGAGTCATTCAGCTTAATGCAGATGTTATGAAACCTATAGTCCTATACTTTCCTCAAAAGGAAGCTTCATTCAACTAGGGCAAGAAATACGAAGCCGTGTTCTGTTCATCATCCATTACTGTCCAAAGCCCGATGGCTATATCTTTTTTTAATTTTCATTGTCTCTTAATCTCTTTTTGTTTTTGTTTTTCGTTTTAATGGAAAAGGACAGTATCTTTTAGGGTTGTACATGACTCGATCAGGGTTGGGATTAGTTGGTACCGAACTCCCCTCATGACTGGGAGTTTAAGGCCGCCCGACTGATGAAATCTGTTCACTTAGGTGTGAGGAATTGCCTGAGGCCGACTTTCATGGTAGAAATCGGCCTCGGTCAGGGTTGGGTTCAGACAGCCTTAGACTCCCAGTCATGGGAGAGTTCGATACCGCCTGACCCCACCGAATCAGATCTTGGCATCTTGAGCTGAACCAAAATTGATCCAGTATTTTGGGCCCGACATCAACCAAGCCTCACATATGGGCCGGCTGAACCTGATTGAGTTTGGTTGGGCTGGATCTGAACATCTCTAGTATTTTGTAGTTTTATTTATAGGCATCACTTATGATAGAGAATACTGTGATTACATCACAAGAGTCATTTTATCCATAACTAAGTACAACAAAACCGAGTCAAACTAACAAAAAACAAGAGGAAAAAGAATCTACCAATTAATTTAAAAGCAAATAAGGTAAATTAATCTATATCAGTCTAGCTAGTGAATCGTGTCTTTTAATACCTTGTGTAAGAAATTACTCCGATATTTGATGGCGTCTGGTTTGGTTGATTGAATCTACGCGCGCGGTTACGCCCTACATGGAGGTTGTATGGGTCTATATATGGATGTGGTATATATGCAGGTTGAATTTATCTCCTCTCTCGTAGCTTATGGCCACCCAACTTGTGGGTTCATCCCGTCCTTCCTTTAAGGGTATCGGTTTGAAGTTTTAATATTGATCTGGGAGCAATGTATCCAGCTTCCACATGTTTATTACCATAATTAATTTTCACCGAAACTTGACTGTTATTCGACCCATAAGACTTCAGGTTTTCTCAATATCAACTATCCCAGTTTGGACACTTGTGCCCTGTTGACATCAACTTGCATAGATACGCCTGATAGTGAGATCGCATTTGGCCTGCAATTGAAATCTCAGGCTTTCGGGTAGAAATATTCTGCTGTCTTGGCCGAGAATCCCCAGAAAAACTCCTTAATTTTTGCAACCAATTCCCAGCATAGTTTTTTTTTAAGTAACATGGAACTAGCATTGCATCATCTTAAACTTTCGTCGAATTCGGCTCGTAGACAGATGGTTAATTAATTAGTTAATTCCTAGCATAGTAGTACTTGAACCTGAGTACGTAGTTGTTATCATCTTAAACTTTCGTCCATTTCGGCATGTCTGATGGTTAATTAATGAAGTGTCATGATTAGGGTGCATGATTCGGCTTCAGTGTAGTGTGGATTTTTATTTTAGTTAACGAATTGGCCCGGTCACTTGGACTATTTTCTCCATGAAGTTTTTGAAGAAAAAAAAAATACATGGAGTCCATGTGAGTTGCGCGAAAATAAAATAAGTTCATAAACTTTCAAATCCATCAAGCTAGTCCCTAAAATTTAAAATTTTTCACATTTGAAGGGTTGCGGTGGGAATCCATAATGATAAGGCTTTTCATAGCAATGTTTATCGCCATAAGCTGGCCTTCTTTACCTTGCTTGGCCTTCATGGTATGGATAATTTACAGGGCCAAAATACTGCGAGATTGAAACAAATTTGGAACCACAACCCTTAAGCTTATGGGGGCAATTGTGGCTCATTAGTACTGATGTAGTGTACGTTCTCTCTTCGGAATAACCACAATATAAGAACAATTAATTTATTTTAACAAAAAACCTAATGTATATGAAGAGCTTTGTATTGCATAAACTAAATTTTTGATAAAACAAGGACGTTAATATAAGCCATTAATTTGGTCCTGGGGCTTTCACAGGCTGTCTAGTTTCAATAAATATTTCAATCTCCTCCAAAATTTGGCAAAGTATTTCGTTTCATGTTTAGTTCTTGTTTGCATTTAGAAAAAATTTCGATTTTTTTCGCCCTCTGCTGAAGCTTTTTTTCTTTCTGGTTTTTAGGTTCCACTTGCGAGGAAGTTTCCCAAAACGTACGGAATACTATACTGATCAGCTGCATTGCTGGATTAAATCGATCCAGTTGATTGGGGAGAACGTGGATTATTATTATTATTGGATATTCCCAAACACTTAAAAGACTTCTTCACAAATCTAATTTTATGAAATAACTAGTAGCCGGGTGATCGAGCCAGCTTGAACTTTCAGTACTCCAAGCTGGCCTTCTTGATGAACCCCAACTTTTGAACGATTGAAAGGGTATGAAAATCGAGAATTCTTTCCCTTGAGCTATTTTGAAATAATCAATTAATACATATTTAATGAAACTACTTCAATAAGTGAAGAATAAATATTCAGGCCACCCCAATGATATATTACGCCCACGTCCCACGCACGAAGTCTGGTCAACTATGGAGACCTGCCATTTAAGTACCAGTGAATCCAACAGGGTACTATCGTGGTGGTACAGTGTTTGAGACGTTTCTCTTTCTATTGATTCTTTCAGGGGTCCAATGTATCCTGACAATAATGACACCAAGGCAGCGGTTCAACCGCCACCTTCTCAGGCACCACCTCCATACCCACAACCTCCATACCCACCACTTCCATACGCTTCTCAGCCTACGGGGAAATGGTCCTCCGGTCTCTGTGATTGCTTTGAGGATCCCGCTAATTGTAAGTCCTTCTAATCATCCTTTCCTCTATTTGTTTTTTTGGATGATATGATCTTATTCGAAGTTCTAACGGTACAACGTGAATAAATTGCAAATTTTGTATGAAATTATCTCCTTTCAACTTCCAAAGGCTGTCTTACCTGCTGCTGTCCCTGCGTCACCTTTGGCCGCATTGCTGAGATCGCGGACAGGGGGCAAACATGTGAGTAAATCCTTCGGGCTGATCTCTTCATGCAGATCGTACCTAAGTTCAAATAGGATGATGCCGTATGCTTATAAGTTTTCTTCCTTTGCTGTCAACTTTTACAGCTTGTGTTTTGGGTGGCGTGATCTGTGCCGCTCTTGGCTATGTCGGCTGTTCGTGTTTATACACGATGACATACCGAAGCAAACTGAGAGGCTTCTACTCTTTGCCGGAAGATCCCTGCGGGGATTGTTGTGTCCATTTCTGGTGCGAATATTGCTCTCTTTGCCAAGAGTACCGGGAGCTCAAAGCTCGTGGGTTGGACCCTGCAATAGGTAAAAACATTTACAAAGAAAGTTATTTTCCAAAGTAGAGATCACATGCATCCACAACCACATTCAGTAAGATCAGTAAAGTTAATCAATTTCGTCCTAATCTTAATTAAGCTCCTTTTGTGTTTTCGCGATTAAGGTTGGATGGCCAATGCTGAGAAAATGAATGCTGCTGCGACCACAGCACCTCCGTTTGTCGCCCCAACCATGACTCGTTAAGGCTCTCACGTCGGTTGTTGTTCTTTTCGTCCATCATGCATGTTGTCTTTTTTCTTTATCTATCTTTTTGATCCCCTCCAGGCAACTGATCTTTCAACCACGTACACTTTCTCTTGTATCGATGGGTTCGTGTCCTTAGTTTTTGGAGTTGCGTAACTTTTAATATATGATGTGATATGTCAAAATATCAGCAATTAATGGGTGAAGAATGAATTTATTCCATAAAAAGATTATGTGTATTAAGATTTTAATGAAAGCTTTTTTTTATGTGCATTTTTTTTGGCTTTTGCCAACCTATGCTCTTAATTCTTCTTCCCAATATCCATGTACACTGTTGACTTAATTGGTGTTTTGTTCCGCGAAATGTGGACGTGTCCTTCTTGCGAGGGAATATTGTTGTCTGGTCAAACGAGGAAATGAAAACATCCTTCCACAATGTTATGTTTCCCAATTTTTTCCTAAGTTATACAATGATTCACTACAAGAAATATAGGTTTAGGTGACAAAATTTAGGGTGTCAAACCAAATTTTATCATCTAAAGTTTACTTTTCCTGACAAAATATTAATTTTGTCACCCAAAACAATCCAGGAACGCCAAAACCGTCCGGATTGGTCAAAACAACGTTCGGACGTATTTCTGGTGTGACGGCATACACGCGTTGCGAATGAGTGACGATAAAACTCGTCACAAAAAATAAACTTGTCTGGACTCCCAAATACACCGTCCGAACTCTATGCTAGGTGACAAATTGCAAATCGTCGTAACTGAGTGACCATTAGAATCGTCACAATTTTTCGACACCGTTCGTACAACACAAAAAATCCGTCCGGATGGTTAATTCAGATTCTTCTACCCGACGTCCGGACCAATAAAACCAGTCCGGACGGTTAAAGTTCTATATCCATTTCGAATCCATCGACATATTTAATGATGTTAAATTTGATTGGGCCCGGATGAACATGAAAACCATTTGGACACTATGCAGGGTGACAAATTCCAAATCTTCGTAACTGAGTGACCATTAGAATCGTCACAATTTTTACAATGTCGTCCGGACGCGTTTTATACATAGTCCAAACGTACATTACCTAACGAATCATCATCGTGACAATATAGTGACAACTTAAAAATTGTCATGAACACAAAACACAGTCCAGACGTTACAAACCACGTTCGGACGGAAAAAAAAATAACTGAGTCCGAACGGTAATAAAAAGGTCCGCACAATTATGAACGCTTGTTCCACAAATCATGTGATTCCATGTTACAAAACTTCAGACCTGTGACATCCATACCGTCCGGACGATATTGTTACGTGCGAACGTCCGAAAATTTAAACGGCGCATTTTGACGTTCGTACGAACGGTTTATGCTTATGTTCAGACGGTTTTGCTAGGTTGACGATGGAACGCTCCAGGAGAAGTATCACCAATGTCGGGGGACAAAGTGACCAAGCTTGAGAAAACATATTTTTAACGGAAGAGCTGAATATTATGCAGATGGAACTGATCTCTTTGAAAGAAGTCTCAATTGTCCCAGTCTGTCCATATTGTTCCGATACAGCTCCAGACACTCATCAGACATGTGGAGGGTCATTTGGCGCATGTTCGTGATGCCCTCAGACAAGTCAGTCTTGTAGCCCACCCAGGTCAGTGATATCAGTCATCGGGGGACGACTTTGGAGTATAAGGGCGCGTATATGGACGTTGGGTGGAGGAATGAGGTGTTTGTACTTAATGAGGTCCTGAAGGGCGTGACAACAGATGTAGAGGAGTACCTTCGCCAAGTGCGTCACGTTCTGAAACTCACTGATGGTGATGATGATGATGAGCAATAGTCTAGCTGCTTTGTGGACATCTATTAGTTTTGTTTTATTTGGACATTTATTTATTATGTTTTGAGGACATTTTACTTTTATATTATGTTTTGTGGACATGTATTGGTATTTATTTGATGTTGTTTTGTTCATATTATGTTTTGACGACATTTGATATATTTATGTAATTTGTATTTATTGGAACTTAATATAATATTTTAATTAATGTTACATTTCTAATTTCGGTATACTTATTCAAATAAATATTGTTTTTAGAACTTAACACACTTAAGGTTATTTATATTATTAACTAACTTTGGCTATTTAAAACTTGCTAATAAATTTCATTGTATAAGTTTTTTTAAAAAATGAAAAAAAAATGTCAATAACCGTTCGAACATTAAGGTTACCGTCCAGACGGTTTACTGTAAGCTCGAACGGTGTCGTATTATGTAAAAAAACCGTCTGAACACTAGTTTATATGGTCGGGACGCTTGAAATTAAAGATTCAGTTCGGACGGTTGGTTTGATATTGTTCGGACTGTGTGAAATTTTAGACGGCAACGATTCACATTCAAAATTATACACATAGGCGTCTGAACTACATTAAAAGCGTCTGAACGACTTGTATTCGTTTAAAGGACGAGAAATCGCAGACAATATAGCCAAAATGTAAAAAAATTTAGAAATTTTGAGAGATTTGAGCAAGAGGAGAAAATAGGAGCCGATTTTGGATGTTAATCTCATTAAAAAAGGTATGAAATGAGCAATTCATTTGAGATTTCGCATTGGATTTCATTTCTGGTTAAAGATTTTTAAAATTTATTTTGTTTTAGTATGAAAAACATGAATTTTAGGATATCAAAGGATGCGTTTTTCAATTTTTACGGTCTAAAATGATAGCCATGAAGTTTGAGGTTGGTTGTGATGTGTTTATATTTAAGTGTTTCTGATTTGGGTTGATGATGATGGAGCAAATCAAACAGTTGTAATCTCGTTCGACACCCAAACGAAAAATTGGGTTGATTTATATTGAATTTTTACTACCTTGTTAGTAGTTATCGATTATGTATTTTATTTAGGGTTAAATGTATGTCATGCCCCTGTGGTATGCGGTAATAGCAAATATGCCCCTGAGGTAAACAAAGTCATTTTCATACCCCTGAGGTAAACATTCAGGAGCAAATATGCCCTTTATACCCCTGAGGTAAACATAACGGAAGGACATATTTGCTCCTGAATGTTTACCTCACGGGTATGAAAATGACTTTGTTTACCTCAGGGGGCATATTTGCTATTACCGCATACCACAGGGGCATGACATGCATTTAACCCTTTTATTTACTTTTTTTCTAACGATTGCATATTTGTAGATTTTTTATTATAGTATGAGCATCAAATATCTTTCTATTTATATTACTTTTTAAATTTTAAATTAAATTAAATACGAAGCAAATCGTTCGAACGGTAACAAAGGTGGTTCGAACGGTTATTTGGCCTCGATAACGTGCGCACGCATAACTACCCGTCCGAACTCTTCACGTTCAATTACTCCTTCCGAACAGTTATAAAGGCGTGCACCGGTCCGAACGTGTTCGTCTGACAAAGAGTCTGAACCGTATATGTAGTAGTTCGAACGAGTTCTGAGGATGACAAATAGATATTTCGTCATAAATGAAACAACGGTGCGTACGTATTTACGACAGCGTTTAGACGCTATGTAATCCTGTTCGGACCATTTTATATAATTGTGCGCACGGATTGTACATGACGAAATTCATTTCGTCACCTTGGACGAACCGTTCGCATGAGCGGTCCGAACGTGTAGTGAGTACGTTCGCACAACTCATGTGAACGGATGGACTGTACTGGGCATGAAGATTTTTAATTTCGTCGCTATGATACAAAACCATTCGAACGGTGTTGTAAACCATCCGAACGGGTTTGAGCGACAAAACGCAAAAATCGTCATGTAAAACTTTGTTTAATGAGCTTTAGGTGACAAACCAGTTTTGTCACCCAAAACAATAGGTGACGAACTGGGGACTTTGGGTGGCAAATTTGTTTGTCACCCAAAGTTTGTTTTGTTATAGTGATTCCTCATCTATCAAACCTTTTACCAAACTACCTATTGTAATAAGTACATTCAGTAACAAGAGCAAGGAAACAAGCTGGAGCTAGCATGAAACATAGTACTTATCATCACAAAACAAACAGATAACCATTTGAGTACACTTAGCTTGTTCATGCTATTAGCGCCACATTGGTATGGAATTGTGTCAGAAAAATCTATTAGAGGGCATAGCATTACAATAGATGTTCATTAAGATATACAGAAAAATAGAAAGTACAACTCCCATCACAACAGTTTGCTTGTTTTTCTGTGTCTCCCTCGTGATGATCTGCACCAGTGAACTTTGATTAAATATCCAAATTAGAAAACAAAAACTATCTTAACACAAATTCCTTATGCAAACGCGCGCAGTACTAATCTTGTTCTGAAACTAAGATTATCATGGTCAACAGCTTGACCCCTGCTGAGGCCATATCCTATAATATTTGGTCATTATTCGACAATCTGGAGCACTTACATTTGAAAGTTTGAAACATGTCTTCCATACCTTGCTAACTGCCACCACAAAAATAGTGCTCATGAGCCCCAAAAGAACCCACTAAAAGAGAAATTCCAAAGATTGAAAATAGTCTTAATTTAAATTTTTCTTATTTCTCGTTCTCCCAAACTATCTTAATTTATATGAGTTCGTGAAATCTTATTTTACCAAAATTTGTAGAATTTTATCAATATATTCTACATGATTCACAATTTGTAGAATTCGAAACCACTCCTTGCAGATTTGATTCTATAAGAGTTGGATTTTCAAAATTTTCCATCAAAAGAATTATCTCTTTCAAAGAATGAGGATCACAACCATGGACTCTTAAGAGCCTGTCTGTACCTTTCAAAAATATCAAAGCAATTTCATACTATGACTACGTTGATGTATTGGCATTTTCCCTACTTTTTGAAAATAACATCCATCGTCATACTTGGTTTATACGTTTCAAAAAATTTTAGTGTTCTTGTCTAATACCAAGTTGGTTTCACCAATGGTGGGATCGCTTCGATCCTGACACTACAACAATAGTCCACTTAGGCGACCATTTTTATTATAACGGGTATTGGGTCGTCGCCTTAAGTGGGTCTTTATCCACCAAAAGCTTCGAAATCGTTCTAGCCCAACGATATTTGCTTTGTCACACAATATCGTGGTTAAAGGAGTTATTCTGGTCTGAAGTGACGGATCTCATCCTCTTGTTCGTCGGAGTCTGTCGTCACCATTTTCCCACTCACATCCCGACGGAATCAGATGGTGTTTACCTACGAGTGTGACCGTCGGAATTTTTCGGAACAATTAATTTCCGTCGGGTTCTGTTCTAGTTCGTTGCTTGAAGACGTCTGCCCACAGGAGATTCTCCTCAGTCGAGAAAGATCAGAAAATTAAAAACTATTTTGAACATTCGATTCTCCTCCGTCGAGAAATATCAAAATCAGGTGTGTTTAACTACGATTTTGATCGTCGAATTATTCGGAATATCTGCATCTGTTCTAGTTTGGTGGTTGAAGACTTCTGCCCACAGGAGATCTTCCTCCGTCGAGAAAGATCAGAAAATTAAAAACAAAGTTGGGCATCTGATTCCTAACACTCGTTGAGGGTGATTTATTCTAACCACTTGAAACTGTTTTGTGCCTAAATCTGGGAAATACGGTGTACCAATTTCTGCAATTTCTGCATATTAGGGTGAATCTGATTCGAACGGCTCCACATCCTTCGACCCGATTTTCAGCCAAGTGGGTAATGTTTGGGTTGTCAAGATGGTAGGGTGAGTGCCTTTTTTTTGGCTTGCTTTCTCCTATAATTCTTGAAATACGTTTCGCGATTTTCTTTTTAATTCTGCATCCTAAACAATTTTAGTTCCAATGTCTTTTACCCCTTGGTGCTGGTCTCTTTCTCTCTCTCATTCGTTCTCTGTCCGAGCTTGTATTTGAATTTCAAATGATGTAACTTCTTTGCCTTTTCTTATCTTCAGATCTAATTCATGCCTTCTCTGACTTGCCAAGAGACCTCAATTTCGTACAGCACAGTAGTCGCTTGTGTTGGGAATTGTGAGAATTTGAATTATTTCTTAAGAGATTTTGTTGGTTATCATTTGTTAGACGATTATAGTGTATCTCAAGCTGTACAAAGATGTCTGATTTAGCGAATTCATACTTCAGGAACAAGAGAGGCAAGCCGATTATAATCGACCCAACACTCTATAGCTTCAATAAGTCTAAGATTTGGTGGGTTATAAAGCAGAGGACTCTCCCAACAGCTTTCAAGCTCTATATAGGTTCCTCTCAAATCCCTTTACTTATATTGATTGAAGTCGTTCTTAAATAAATCAGTTGTTTTCATTCCCTTATAGCACTCTTTCAAAGTTGTGCTTTCAGAAGCATCAATAATAACTAGTATGCCTAAAATGGTAGGAGTGGAGTTGGAAGTACATGAGCAATCTAAAATTAGAATTCTTGACCTAAACGTTTATGACTAATTAGATCAACTTGAAAGCCAATAAGTTGGGAGCTAAGAAGGAACCTCTCTCACAAGACCAAGTAAATTGCAAAACCAAACCGAACAGAACATAACAGAACCGAACCGAACCGAACCAAATCAATTTAATGATATAATAAAAGTGGGGTTTAAATTCTGATGAAGTATACGGTCGTACAAATTCTATTTTGAATACAACATTATCTCAAAGGAAGATAATAAGTAGGCCTATTAGTGAATATGGACAATTTCTTATATTTTCTGGTCTTAAAATCTGCTCTCTTTTTCTGAGCTTTATATGGATTTTATCAACTGGGGACATGTGAAATTTCTGTAATAACATATTAGCTTCAAGGATATCATCTTGAAATCTGAAGGATTTCTGTTGTGTACTTTTAGTTCAACCAGAAAACTCTAGTCGACAAAGTTTGAAATGTCTGAAGTTTTATCTTGTGAAAGATTAAAAGGGCATTTGTTCACCTATGTTTCTATTCTTTTCTTTTTGGTTTTGCCATTGTGTAAGTATTTATAATATATATGCAACAGTTTTAATACTATATGCATGTGCATTTGGATTTCAACCTTTTGCAATTTACTTGGTTCGGTTCTGTTATGTTTAGTTCGACCCAACACTATAGCTTCAATAAGTCTAAGATTTGGTGGGTCTGTAAACGCACCATCCTTCGAACTGTACTGTTATAAATCTTGTTTTGGGGATGGGAGTGATTGTTATGATGATATGATCTTCTTCTCCTTGCCAATGGGAAAATATGACAACACAGTCGGCATCTCTCTTTTACATAGACGCCATACACAGAAGGCCTTATCGGATTCTAGTCTGAGATATCTATCTGTTTTATATGCCTCAGCATCAACAATCTGTCAAATCACAGCTTCATCACAGGCCCGTAGGCCGTAGGTAGATTAGTTTCTCTTGGTTCTTGCTTTACAGCCTATATGATAAACAATGACCAAGTTCCAAATTCATTCGTGCAAATTCGTAATCATCACTTCTCTTGTTCTTCTCGTTGGTCCTATCTGAACAACTTTCTACGTTATTTCTCTTGTTCTTCTCTACTTGAAATTGTTAATGATCAGGTGAAATTTCTACGTTCAAGTGGTGTATCCATATCTGAACAACTTTACTCCCTATCATGTGGCCCTGATCAACGGGTTCAATCTTACACCGGATGTGTCATAAAAGAGACAAGGTTCCATACAAAAGTCTGTGACAATTATAGGCGTACGCAAAATAGTGGGGTTTCAGTTGGTGGTTCCTACAAGGGTAACTCGATGTTATTTTTCGGATCTGTTGTCGACATATTAGAGCTACGTTTCTTAGGGGGGCTAAATGTATTTCTTCTGAGATGCGATTGGTGGGACACCAATGGTAATGGTAACAATAAAAGAATTTCAATTGAGAAGCATTGTACAAGTATCGATATGAGTCGAACTTGGTTTACAGAAGATCCTTTCATCTTAGCAAATCAGGCAGTACAAGTGTTCTACCTCAAGGATACCAAGAAATATGCTAAAGGAAATTGGCATGTGGTTGAATCAGGTACGGCAAGAGGGTACTTTCCAGCGACACAATCTCTCACTGATGAGTTGGACATGTCTTCAAATGAAGAGGTATCGAAGAATACATAAATTGTTCAGGAGGATGTTTGCCTTGGTGGTCTTCCACCAATTGAAGCAATTGTTCAAGAACACCAACAACTACGGAGAGATGATATTCCACCAGAATTGGTTGATGGAACCAACGCGGCTGACAGTAATGTATCAATTGAATCAGAGTTTCAGTTTGATTTTGACAATGGCTCGGATGCTGAGGATCATGTTTCGATTGACGGAGGCAGCTCAAGCTCCAATGATGATTTGGAAGATGAATGAATAATAGATACATTCATGGTTCAGTTACAGTTAGTAGTAATTCCATCTTACAAAACTCTTACAATTATATTAGTTATTCCACACAGTTTTTTTTTTGTTTATGTATATGTCATTTCAACTGTGAAGACTTTTTCCATCTTAATTTATTTAAACCAAAAGTTATGTACTGGCTGATGACGAATATGCAATTCCGTATCTTTTAATATGTAGGACATTAGAACTTACAATGAATGAATGAAGAGAGCAGCTCCTGCTCTTTGATTCTTTATCCGTGGTTCTGGATTTTCTAGTCTTAGGAAACAGGAGGTCCATGTTTTTTTCTTTTATGGGTCACTCATAAGTCTTTGGTGCAGCTCCTTATCCATTTTAATTTATTTGTCTGCGGAAAATCTCTAAAACGAGCAGCAGTAGGTGGAGTAAATTATAAGGTATGGTCTCAGCCTGCAAGGTCTCTCCAATGGTCACGACAGAGTGCTGCGCGTGCTAGTGAGTTTGGAAATTGCTGATTTTAGTGCAGCAATTTTTGCGCGAGCACGCTGGCGCGCGAGCAGCGCGCAGGTGCTCTGGAATTTGCTGGAATTTGCTGGACTAAAATCCAGCAATTTCCGCACAATTTAGTTCATGTTCTCTACCTCTCTAAAAGATGCCTTTGACCAATGGGAACCTTCCCCTCATGACACTCCTAAAATCAAAATCTACCCTGCAACAAAAACTCCTCCATTCAAAAACATACCTGCCCTCCTCCAGTATTTTATCCAGTTCAATATGCTCCTCTAGATACTAAGTTGGAAGTTCACCTTTGCCCCTGAAAAATCTCACAAAATATTAAGCCAACAGTTTTCCATCAAATATTGGTGGAATACCTTCTCTCATGACCACATTACCCAAGCCATCTTGGCAGGAAGACAAGCCCAAGAATCTCATCCTCAATTTTTAGCTCAACGAAGCCAATTACAGGCGAAGCTGTCTACAACCAAGTTTAAAGAGGATTATAAAAAGGAATTAATGGATGTTCTCTCAAATATCAGAAGATGATGAAGGACAAAGTTCTTACTCCCCGATTATTGATATTGAACCATATAATCCTACATATGAGGAACCCCAAGATCCTTATGCAAGATATGATTTTGAGATCCCTCGAGATTTCGCCAATGAGCTATGGCTCAAGTGGCATCTCCTCCTCTATGGAGGGTCCTGAACTGGGGTTCTAATCCCCCCACCCCCACCCCCACAGGCTTGGCCTGCTTTACCTAGAAAAAAAAAGAGAGCCCCGGTGATTTCTCTCCAAATATTGATGACCTTCTGAATTAATAAAGATTAAAGACTAGATGACGACATATGATGGAAAAAAAAAGATGACAATATATGGTGACAACTGCTGACGACGACGTATGATGACAGATTGTTGGCGAATTGTTAAACTCGCTAGACTGAAATGCCCTTGTAGACAGGAGTTGAAAGACACAAATACCCCTGTTTCAAAGACAAAAGACTGAAATACCCTTCCTGTTCTTTACTAATCAAATGGTAACTGGTGACATTTCTTCTCCCAAATTTTGCTATATAAAAGAGCTTCACTGACAGATTTTGGCAGATCAGAATTCCACAGACACTTGAGCTCTAGACTCTCTCAAACTTCCCTCAAGGATCTCCTGTTACCAAAGAACCTCTTCCCCCTCAACTATCTTGTAATACTCTCTCCTAGATAATTTTCCCAGACAACTCCTCCTTTATCTCCTGTAACATTTTTCGTGCATGTTATTTTATCTTCTGTATCAGAACTTGGGATTTTATTTGCCTATATTATCAATACAATGATGATGTTTTCTTCAATATATTGTTTTACCGCCTATATGGACGGTTGATATATGCATGTGTATGAATAAATAACGTACATCATATCTCTTTATGTAGTATGAATGATTCCATATATATATATATATATGATCATCACTAATATGACTTATGTATGTTCAATAATATGTTTATATGATATTCATTGTACAATAACAAATGCATGTAGCCCATACATATATATCGTTAAGCCATAATTTGGTCATGGGGCTTTCATAGGCAGTCTATTTTCTTCACTCCGATAAATATTTCAATATCGTCCAAGATTTGGCAAAGTATTTCATTTCCATGTTTAGGTCATGTTTGCATTTAGAAAATTTCAAAAATGTTTATTATTGTTGTGAAAATTGAGATAGATTGGAGTTTTATTGAATTTTATAATAAAAAATAATGATAGTTTTGAAGTACTTGGAAACGTGTCGAAGCTTGATTCGAGCTCATACTCGCATATATGTTTAACGAGCTGAGTTTGAATAATCAATACTCAACTCGTATACAGTCCTACTTGTAGTGTTGTTCCTCTTCGAAATAAGCACAATACAAGAATAATTCATTTATTATAACAAAAAACCTGATGGATATGAAGAATAGCTTTCTTTGCATCAATTAAATCACCCTTTATGAGATTCGTGAATTATATTTTTGACAAAACAAGTGAATATCGTTAAGCCATTTGGTCATGGGGCTTTCATAAGCATTCTATTTTCTTCACTCCAATAAATATTTCAATCTCATCCAAGATTTGGCGACGTATTTCATTTTCATGTTTAGGTCGCCTTTAGAAAAATTTTAAAAAAATTACTATTGTTGTGAAAATTGAGATTGCTAGATAGGAATTAATTGAATTTTATAATAAAAAATAGTGAAAGTTTTGAATTACTTGGAAACGTGTACGTGGAATTCTACGAGAGTTGGTGATGATCACAAATAGAATGAGAGTTGCCAATTAAATAGCGATCATTGGGACTTCATCGCATCAATGCAATTCTGAGGTTGTTAATAATATTACTCCTCCTTTGATATTAGGCTCCAAAAAAAATCTTCCCTTGAATCTTTTTTTGAGATTCCACCTGCGAGCGAGGAAGCTTCACAAACGGAATACTATAGTCAGCAGCATTGCTGGAATTAATATTAAATCGCATCCATTTGATTGGGGAGAACGTGGATTTTTTTTTTCTGGATATATATTCCCAAACACAATTCCAAGTTGCACTTTCTTAAAAGCCTTCCTAGTTAATTTACAACTCTAATTTACGACATAACTAATACCCGCCTGAGGATACTTCAATATATAAGTGAATGATAAATATTAATTAACGCCCCCCCAATGATATTATGACAACGTCCCATGCACGAAGTGTGGTCAACTGTGGAGACCTAGGGCTATAAGTACTAGTGAATCCCCCACTGGGTCCTCTCGTGGTGGCATACATTCTGTTTCAGACGTTTCTCTTTCTACTGATTCTTTCATAGGTCCAATGTATCCTTACAATAGTGACCCCAAAGCATCTGCTGCTGCTTCTCAACCACCACCTCCTCAGGCACCACCTCCATACCCACCACCTCCTTACGCACCACCTGCATACCCACAACCTCCATATGCACCACCTGCATACCCACAACCTCCATACCCACCACCTCCATACGCTTCTCAGCCCACGGGGGAATGGTCCTCCGGTCTCTTTGATTGCTGTGATGATGCCTCTAATTGTAAGTCCTCCTTCTAAAGATCCTTTCCTCTCTTTTTTTTTTTTGGATGATATGATCTTATTCGAAGTTCTAACGGAACAACGCGTGTGAATAAATTGCAAATTTTGTATGAAATTCTCTCGTTCCAACTTCCAAAGGCTGTCTTACTTGCTGCTGTCCCTGCGTCACCTTTGGCCGCATCGCTGAGATCTTGGACAGGGGGCAAACATGTGAGTAAATCTTTCGGGTTGATCTCTTCGGGCAGTGTACCTTAAGTACAAATAGAATGATACCGGCCTTATGCTTATAAGTTTTATGTCTTTGCTGCCGTCAACTTTTACAGCTTGTATTTTGGGTGGCACGATCTGTGCCGCTCTTGGCTATGTTGGCTGCGCGTGTTTATACACGATGACATACCGAACCAAACTGAGAGGCTTCTACTCTTTGCCGGAAGATCCTTGCGGGGATTGCTGCGTCCATTTCTGGTGCGAATGTTGCTCTCTTAGCCAAGAGTACCGGGAGCTCAAAGCTCGTGGGTTGGACCCTGCAATAGGTAAAAACACCATGGTCTACCTTTTTCAATTACAAAGAAAGTTATTTTCTATAGTAGAGATCACATGATGCATCGATCCACAACCACATTCAGTCTAGATCCGTAAATCAATCTCTTCCTAATCTTAATAAATCTCCTTTTGTGTTTTCGCGATTAAGGTTGGAGGGCCAATGCTGAGGGAATGAATGCTGCTGCAATGACAGCACCTCCGTTTGTTCCCTCAAATATGATTCGTTAAGGCTCTCACGGTTGTTGTTCTTTTCCTTCATGTAGTCTTTTTTCTTTATCTATCTTTTTTATTCCCTCCAGGCTCCAGGCAACTGATCTTTCAACCATATATGTACTTTGACTTGTATCTGTTCTTGTGCTTGTTTTCGGAGTTGCGTCCGTTCTGAATGGGCCAAATTATAAATAAGATAAATGTACTTTTCACCTATCAAATATTCAAATTTTGTATTTATTCAATAATAAAAAGATTAATGTGTATTACATTTTGATAGTAAGATTTTTTCTTAATCTATGAATGAAAAATGTATTTATTCAATAATTAAAGGATTAATGTGTATTACATTTTAATAGTAAGATCTTTTTTTTTCATCGTTTTTTTGGCTTTCGCCAACCTGTGCTCTTAATTCCCATTCCAAGCAGCTCTTGGTGTTCGCCTTAGCATCCCTTGTCACAACTACTGCGCGCAGTACCCAAAACAAATGCTCCTGCGTTTGCCAGCGCTTAGCGTCGTCGATCTTCTGACTTATTCAACAAACTCTATAACCTGGACTGACTGGCTTCTCCAACATGGTATCACTAATATTATATAAAGAAACAATTTTAATTAGAATTAATTATACTTTCAATTTTGACACATTTCACATGTATGAGCTTACAACTTCAATTTCAACCCCGTCAATTTATATGTTTTTTCGAATGAAAAAATCGACCACTCCAAACCACATGAGTGCAAAGTGTAATTACTTCTTTTTTAATATGGGGAGCAAAATGGGCAAGTGAGTCACTTGCAGAATACGTGCGTAATTGAGATTTTCCTTTATTTTGAAGGATAAATAAACGGCGGGGTGCAAATCGAATGAACTCAGATCCACGTGATAAAATGTGTCAAAATTGAAAGAACGAGGTGCAAAGTGTCAAACTTCCCAAACTACAGATGTGCAAAGTGTAATTAACCGTTTTAATTTAGATCTTAGGAGGAGAGATATATTGGTCATCGAAATTGAATTTGACAAAACATATATAAAAACTATTTCGAGATTCATATTCGGGGTGCAAATCTGATCGATCATCGCATTTGATAGTTTATGCGGAATTAAACTAAAACAACCAACATGTTTTCAACAAATCATCAATCAGGATTATAATTGCAATTGCGGATTCGATTACCTACCTTATATAGGAATTCAGGAATCTACAAACCTCAAGTCGTTTTACGATCCAATCCAAAGTTTCAGCAATTCAGAACAACAACTCAGATACGTTGTCTGCTAAGGGATTTATGCCTCTCTCTTTTTTGGGATTTCTCTAATTGGTTATGATGGCCAACCCTTGAATATAACAATTATATTTATAGGCCTTGGTAAACCCTAGAGATAGCAGGAGACATAGGATCCTTAGGGATCTCAAATTCCACCGTAGGATTAAACTGAAGAACTCTTCTTCTAATAAAATTAGGGCTTATACTAATTACAATCAAGTCCATCAACATATTGTAATTGACCCCGAAATTTGAGATTATTGCAAATATGCCTCTTTACATACAATTAATTCCTTCCACCAAATATATTCTATATGAGATATTAGGACTGTCGAGGGCACATAATTCTAACAGCTTCATCATGATATTCAAATTTATCCTTTTGAGGCATTTTTTAAAACCTAAGACGTACGGATCGATCAATATGAAACGGTGAAATTCATGAGCCACCACTAATGTTTCAAAAGAATAGTACAAGTCGACATTTTAAAGTCATGGTAATTCCTCTCCTGAACATGTGTATAGTACTACTAGTAGTCGATATCGAACGAAATCAACCCTCCCCAGATATTCCAGGCCCCAAAACACACACACACACACATATATATATATATATACAGACCAATTATTCTGTACCAGAAAATTATTTTTATTTTAAATTAACAAAATCATTATCATTATCATTTTTTGGGAAGGCAAGTAGTAGCTGTCAATGAGCATATACTACTTAATCAAATAATTTAATTATTGAAAATTAGTACATAAATTAATAAATTACTGATACCGGGGTTAACCGGGGAAAGCGCGGGACACCTCGTGAGTATCTCGGATATGGTTGAAATGAGGTAAATAGACACCTCAGAAATAGTAATAGGGACCTAGGGAATAGTATTGGAACCTCGGAAAGTGATAACCCGAGAAAGAGAGACACCTCAGAAACACAAGATAACTCACACACTCGGATAGATAAGCTAACCACCAAAGTAGAACACAAAGGGATATAAGAATCACCACCCAATGTAATTCAACACTGGATACAAAGCAAGAACTCGCCACCTATTGGAATCCACCAAAGGATAAGAGTTGAACTCGCCACCTATCGGAATTCACCGAAGGATAAGAGTTTATAGAAGAAATCCTTCTGCAAAATAGCCTAAGGCTCAAGTTGTATAAACACTCAAAATCTCTATATTACCACTACAAGAGAGGGGTATAAATATCAAAGCTTGGAACAACCCTCCAAGCATGAGTAAATGAAAAATACATCTTCCAAAATATTAATTGAGACTTAGGAAACATAAAAGACTCTTAGGGAAATGAAAAGACACTTTCAAAATCCAAAATTAGCAAATTCCTCCAAAATACGCAACACATCGAACTGAACTGTCAGCCTGACCTCCTTGGAGTAATTTAACCATAACTTCATCTAGAAAACTCCAAATTGTACGTCGTTTGATGTGTTAGAAACTAGACTCGTAGAGCTTTCCAACAAGCCATACCTCGAACATAAAAACTTCGTAAATCATTCCAGACTTTAATTTCAATCTCGATCTTTTATGCTGACCACACCATGTCATGCTCCCTTGGTTGGAAAAGACTCGACCTCGAGGCTAGCTCGTCATCTTCTTCTTCATGATATGGGGACAGGTCAGAGACATTAAAGGTTGCTGAAACTTCATATTCCCCTGGAAGTTCAATTTTATACGCATTATCACCAATGCGTTGAAGCACCTTGAAGGGACCATCGGCTCTTGGTCTAAGCTTAGCATGTCTTCCTCCCAGAAAACATTCTTTCCTTAGATGAATCCACACCAAATCACCGTCCTTGAAATTTGTTGGCTTTCGGTGTTTGTTGGCTTATTTCTTGTACTTCTCAGTTTGCTTTAGAATCCGGTCTCGAACTTGTTCGTTCAACTTCTTAATGTTCTTCACTCTTTCCTCGGCATCACCACTAAATTGATGAATAGTAGGAAGTGAAGTCAAGTCCAAAGGACTAATAGGATTCTGACCATAGACAATATCAAATGGACTACAACCCGTAGTTTGACTAGTGGAACGATTATAAGTAAACTCGGCTTGTGCAAGAATTAAATTCCATTGACGAATTTCCCAAGCTTCGATTGAAAACTTAAGTTTGTCCATCGGTTCAAGGATGACAAGTTGTACTAAATTGCAGATTAGTTCCAAGCTTCCTCCAAAGAGTACGCCAAAAATGACTCATGAACTTCGTATCTCGATTCAATGTGATAGTCTTTGGAATTCTATGAAGCTTAACAACTTCTCATAAATAGAGATCTGCCACATTAGAAGCATCAAGAGTCTTGCTACAAGGAATAAAATGTGTCATCTTTGAATAGCGATTGACAACCACCAAAACTGAATCTATGTTTCTTTGAGCCTTTGGCAAACCCACAACAAAATCCATGCTTACATCTTCCCAAGGTGTATTGGGAATGAGAAAGTGAAGTGTATAACCCAGTATTTTGGCCATGACTCTTGGCAATGTGACAAACTCTATATCACTCCACATGTCTCATAACATCTCGCTCCATTTTTGGCCAATAGAAATTTTCTTTAATAAAAGAAAGAGTCTTATCTCTACCAAAGAGACCAGCAAGTCCACCACTATGATCTTCAATGATAGTGACATTCCTCAAAGAGTATTGTGGAATACACAATTGATTGTCTTCGAAAAGATAACCATTTTGTAATAAAAAGGAGTGAGAATGACCCTTAGAACATTCTTCTCATACCTTGGCAAAGTACGGATCCTCCTTGTAAAGCTCTTTCACCACTTCGAAGCCCTTTCACCACTTCAAAGCCCAAAACATTAACTTGCATAGTAGAAAGTTGTCGACGACTCAAAGCATCAGCCACTTGATTTTGAACACCCGCCTTATGCTTGAGAACAAAGGAAAATGATTGTAAAAACTCACTCCATTTGGCATGTCGGGAATTGAGTTTTTGTTGGCTATTCAAATACTTCAATGCTTCATGATCCGAGAATAAGATGAAAATGACTCCAATGATGCAAGGCTTGAACAATGGCATAGAATTCTTTGTCATAAGTCGAATGTTTTTTGCAAGACTTACTCAACTTTTCACTAAAGAAGACAATAGGCTTTCCTTATTGGCTAAGTACTGCACCAATGCCAACATTAGAGGCGTCACAATCAACTTTGAACAAAATGTCAAAATTTGGTAAGGAAAGGATTGAGGCTTCCGTCATCTTCCTCTTGATAACTTCAAAACTCTTCTCGGCTTCACTAGTCCACTTGAAAATACCTCCCTTCAGGCACTCGGTGATGGGTGCAATGATAGAGCTGAATCTTTTGATGAATCTTCGATAAAATGATGCAAGACCATGAAAGCTTTGAATATTATGAATCGACCTTGGTATAGGCCAAGTCATGATTGCTTCAATCTTGCTAGGATCCACCTTTATCCCTTCGCTAGACACCACATAGCCTAAAAAGATAAGGATCTCCGTAAAGAAATAACATTTCTTCAAATTGGCAAACAACTTTTGCTCTAGTAGAGTTGTGAACACTTGCAGAAGATGTTCCAAGTGTTGCTCCTTATGCTTGTTGTACACCAAGTTATCATCAAAGTAGATAACAATAAAAATGTCCAATAAAAGATTTAAAGACATGATTCATATGACGCATGAAGGTGCTAGGAGCATTAGAAAGCCCAAAAGGCATAACCATCCACTCATAAAGACCATCTCGAGTTTTGAAAGCTGTCTTCCATTCATCTCCTGGGCTCATTCGAATTTGATGATAACCACTTCGAAGATCTATCTTCGAAAAGATAGAAGCACCGTGAAGTTGGTCAAGAAGATCATCAAGGCGAGGAATAGGAAAACGATATTTGATGGTAATCTTGTTCACCGCTCTACTATCAACACGCATCCGCCATGTTGCATCCTTCTTTGGTACAAGAAGTGTTAGGACAGCACAAGAACTCATGTTTTCTTTCATCAAGCCTTTACACAAAAGCTCCCCAACTTGCCTTTTCAATTCTTCATTCTCCTTAGAACTCATCCTAGAGGCTACCTTGTTTGGAATGATGGAACCCGGTACAAGTTCAATGCAATGTTTAATGTCTCTCATAGGAGCAAGACCATATGGAATTTCTTCGGGGATGACATCAAGGAATTCCTCGAGAAGAGATTGCATAATAAAAGGTGGTTCATTCATTTCTTCATTTTCTTCCATCACCACAAGAGCACAAATTTCGTTAGAGCACACCAATTCCTTCTCAACATATAGAGAGTAAATTATTTCTCTTTCCTTTATAAGGTTTCGGAGATCTCTCCAAACGCAAAGGACCCAAAATAATCCTTACTCCATCTTTGACAAAATCATAAGTATTCTTGAACCTGTCATGAATAACTTTTTCTATCATATTGTCATGGTCTACCAAGAAGTAAATGACAAGCATCCATAGGCACAACATCACATAATACTTCATCTTTGTAATTCTTGCCAATAGAAAATTGAACAAGAGTGCGTTTATTTACATTCACCTCATTTCCTTTTCGAAACCGCGTAAGCTTGTAAGGTTGAGGATGAGGTTGTGTCTTAAGTTTCAGCTTCTTCACCATGTCTTCAGCCACCACGTTCTCACAACTTCCACCATCAATGATAATATCACAAACCTTGCCATGGGAAGTGCATCTTGTTTGAAAGATGTTTGTCCGCAACCATCCATCACAATCTTCATGGGCTGAACTCAAACTTCTTCGAACAACAAGTGATTCTTCAATGTCGGCATAAATGACATCTTCATCTTCCTGTCTCTGACATCGTTCTCCGTTAGTTCCTCTTCATAGCCTTCGTCCATTCATTCTTCTTCAATAAGAGACACCACTTTGCGGTTTGGAAAATCAGAAGCAATATAACCAAATCCTTGACATTTGAAACACTTACGAGAATTAGGATTTTGGCGAATTGAACTCGGTCCTCCTTCATTCTTCGGGAGTTGAGGATTTGCTTTGTTTGCTGAAAACTTTGGTGTTAAACTTTAGGGGCTAAAGAGCTCCCTCAGTTAGAATGACCATCCTTTGCTCCAAATCACGACCTACTTCCATGAGCCTCCTTTTGTTGTGTTTCCACCTTCATTGCTAGCTTCACAACATCGTTGTAAGTCCAATACGGTTGTAATTGGACAATATTGCCAATCTCCAATCTTAGTCCACCAAGATAGCGAACGATAGTTTGCTCTTCTGGCTCTGCCACATCACAATTCATCATAAGATGGTCGAACTCCGCAAATATATTCTTCCACCGAAAGATCCTTTTGCTTAAAATTGTGGAACGTAAGGAAAATATCTTGTCGCTAAATATCCGGCTAAAATTTTTGCTTAAGAACTTTTCTCATCTTTTTCCATGTAGCAATACAACTTCTTTCTTTTCGAGCACGCTGCTTCTTTAAATTCTCCCACCAAAGAGAAGCATATTTCTTCAACCTTAATACAACAAGCTTCACCTTTCTTTCTTCCGGCACCTCCTTATAATCAAAGATCCGCTCCACCAAATGTAACCAATCAAGAAACTCGTCCGGTTGCATCCTTCCTTCGAACTCAGGGATATCAACTCTCACATCAAGTTGATCTCGTTGAACTTCGTGGTTTCTTTGATTACGACAACGACGATGATGCACATGTTTCTCCAATGATGCTTCACTACGATCCCGATAGAAATGATTATCATTCTCATGAGGAGAAAATTCACCATCCGAACCATGATGAGAATCAAAAGGCTCATAATGCTCAAGGCGTTGCTGAAGTTGTTGTAATTGTCTCCTTAGATCTACAATTTCAACTTCATGGAGATCTCTTGCACGAGCTGGAGGAGAGACAACATTTGGCCCACGACAACGACGACCCGCCATGACAACCAAAAGCTCTTATACCACTTGATATTGGGGTTAACCGGGGAAGCGCGGGACACCTCGTGAGCACCTCAGAATGGTTGGAATGAGGTAAATGGAAACCTCGCAAATAGTAATGGGGACCTCGGGAATAGTATTGGGACCTCGGAAAGTGATAACCCGGGAAAGAGAGACACCTCGGAATAAGAATGGAGTCCTCGGGATATTTGTGGGACATTTGGAAAGCACTCACAAACACAAGATAACTCACCCATTCGGATAGATAAGCTCACCACCCAAATAGAACACAAAGGGATACAAGAGTCACCACCCAATGTAATCTAATACGGGATACAGAGCAAGAACTCGCCACCTATTGGAATCCACCAAAGGATAAGAGTTGAACTCGCCACCTATCGGAATCCACCGAAGGATAAGAGTTTGTAGAAGAAATCTTTCTTCAAAATAGTCTAAGGCTCAAGTTGTATAAACACTCAAAATCTCTATATTACCACTACAAGAGAGGGGTATAAATAGCAAAGCTTGGAACAAACCCTCCAAGCATGAGTAAATGAGAAATACATCTTCCAAAATATTAATTGAGACTTAGGAAACATAAAAGACTCTTAGGGAAATGAAAAGAAACTTTAAAATCCAAAAGAACAATCTAAAAATAGCAAATTCGTCCAAAAGACGCAACACCTCGAACTGAACTGCCAGCCTGACCTCCTTGGAGTAATTTAACCATAACTTCAACTAGAAAACTCCAAATTGTACGTCGTTTGATGCGTTGGAAACCAGACTCGTAGATATTTCCAACAAGCCATACCTCAAATAGAAACCCTTTGTAAATCATTCCAAACTTTAATTTCAATCTCGATCTTTTATGTTGACAATACCTGTGTCAATTAACCACCTTATATATTAGCATTATCATCACTAATGATTTTTATTGTTTTACTAACCTCTAACAAATTTTCAAGGTCAAGCTATATGATATGGAGCTTTGCTAATAAAGAATTGCACCCATCACTAAGTACTGATCATTATCATCATTTATTGGTTTTGAACAAATGGCTTAGACAATATAAATAAATAATGAGCTAAATGGAATCAGCTAGGGTGTTCAAACTGCGTCTCTCTCTCTCTCTCTAATTCCCTCCTCCTTGTGGCTATAATTTACTAATATAAACTTCCATGCTTGCTTAAATTAATAATTTCTTTATTCATGTATTTTCTATTAATTATAAATTCCACTGTCAATCTGAGTCTATACCAGCTCTATTTAATTATTATTTTTGGATAAGTTCACTTTACACTCCTAAACTTTGGAAGATCTAATACATTACACTCTCAAACTTTGAATTTTGAGACATTTCACCTTTAAACTTTACAAGGTTTGGCACATTGCAGGCCTTTGATATTTTTGTTTTGTTAAAAATTTGAACAATAGTTTTTCGTGTTGTAAAAGAGTTGAACAATGAAAATAGATAACAAGTGTCTGATCGAATTGATCGGATCATCACTAAAAAAACAGATCTGTAGCGGCAGTTGCTAAAAACGGCCAGCGTAGTCCTAAGAATGAATTCTGAAAATATTTTCTTCATTCAAGCAACTGGCCAGAGGTGGATTATTTCGTCACATAAAAACAACTGCATGTAGTCCCGATGAGAATCACGAGAGATAATTAGTACTTGCAGCGCATAACATTAAAATTTAGGAGAAAATATTGTAAACTACATACCTAATACCTATGCCTTGAGTCAATTTGAAGTCGACATCGGTGCTTTAAAATTTTTTATTTTGAAATTTGTGGTCGCTACGTTAATAAATTCTAAGGCCCCATTAAATTTAACGTTTATTAAGGCAGAAAATTTATGTGTCACTTTATGCTCCCCTCCAGCGCGAGGAGAGGGAGATCTCTCATCCACTGTGCTGGGCATCCCCCGTTGGGCTAGGTCGGGACTTTACGTCCTAGCGAGCCGGCAACGAGGCTCTCTCTCCCCCCGGCCCACTCTCCCTTGGTCGGCGGAGAGAAGTACACCACCGTTTCCCCTCCACTATTTTTTAAAAAATTAAAATTACTAATAAGCTTAGTTAAAAAAAATTCATTAAGTTTGTCATTTTGGTACCAAACCTCATTAGACCTAACGTCGTTAGAGCATTTAACGGAAAATTCTTGTCATCCAATATCAGCATGACATGTGTCATTAAATAAATAAAAAGATAAACATTTTAAAATTTTAAAAACTAAAATCGAAAAAATATATAAAAAAATATAATTTAATATAAAGTTAAAATTTTAAATCTTAAAAAAAAAACTGAAAGGCCAACTCATTCATTGTGGAGGTGGAGGGATTCAAGCAGTGGCATCTCTAGGGTGGTTAGAGAACCTCCCCATCCCGCAACCACTGCAAGCGAGGAGGAATCCTCCCTCTTGCCTCCACCTCTGGCCGCTTAAAACATGGGAAGAATCCTCCCTGCTTCTCTAGCACCCAACCGGTTGTTGAGATGGTTGGGGGACCTTCCCCATCCTGCAATCACACCTTCCCCTAGTCGATCAGTTCTGGACGGCCAGGGGTGGAGGAGGGATTCCTCCCCCCTCCACCTTGAATGGGTAGGGGTGAGGAGTCCACCTCGAACCTTTTTGGTTTCTTTTAAAAAAAAGAATTTAAATTTTAAATTTTAACTTTAGTATTATATTATAAGTTTTTATTTATTTTAGTTTTTAATTTTTTTTCAAAAAAATATTTATAATTTATTTTTTTTCAAAAATTCAGTGAGATGTTAAAACGTAGTGAGTGATCTGTAATTTTTCCTATATTTTATCACTTTTAACTTTTGATTTTGATACGTTTTATATTTCTTTTTATCCTCAGTAAAGCGCTCAAACTATTTTTTTTTTTCAAAATGTGTCATGTATGCATTTTTGTGTATCCTAGCAATTGCAACGTATGAATTCGTTATGAGATAAACGGCAAATTAAGTGGAAGGCACCATGGTCCTAAAATTAAAAATTTTAAGTATGGGTCTCGATTTTAAAATAACATAAAACACAATTATGTAATTCATAATTTTTTCTAAATTTTATTACCCAACTAATCTATTTCAATGATTTTTAAACGAAGACACTACTAGAAATTTAACCTTTCGCGAAATGAATTTCGTCACTACAAATAAGGTTTTCGTGACAAATTTAAATTTTTAGAGAGGCACTGATTTCATCACAAAAGTTGTCACAATATTCGGTATTTGTGACGAAATTCACGAAAGATAAACTTATTGTGACGAACATTTCATCACTAAAAAAATAAAAATATTAAAACACTTTCGTTAAGACAGTATGGAACGTCGCTTGAGGGACGATGGCACGTCCAAAAAAAACTAGGAACCATGGCGCAAATCTATTTTTCGTCCATCTGCCTCTTCTCTTCTCACACTCTTGCGCTGCCAATCTCGTCGCACCATCAGCCGCTTCACGATCTCCCTCTCTCTGAGTCTGGTATTTCTCTCTCGCTCACTTTTTCTTCTCCCGATTTCATCCCTTTCTCATGCGCCCCCCCCCCCCCCGGATTTCATGGGTCGGGATTCAGTCCAGACCCGTGCGGGTCCAGACCTGTCCAGACCCACGGTCTGGATTGAATCCCGACCACATCGGACGGCTCACGTGCGTTCTTTTAGTTTTAGTAGTTGGACCAATACATTTAGTGGTCCGACCACTATGTTCCGACCACTAAAATTAAACTCGTCGGGAGAGCCGTCCGATGTGGTCGGGATTCAATCCAGACCGTGGGTCTGGACAAGTCTGGACCCGTACGGTCTGGACTGAATCCACTTCCCGGATTTCATCCCTTGGACGGTGTTGTCTTCTTTCCCAGTTGGTATTTGATTTGCCAGCAAGGAAACTGGAAATCTTCAATTTCCTTGACGGCAAATATTGCGGCATCAAAAATGTAATGTGTGGCGCACACAGCGAAGCCATGCTCCCGCTTGTTACTTATTCGAGGTGGTGATATGCTTGTTTCTTCTTCTTTTTTTCGTTGTTCTTTTCATTTGATTTGCTGAACAACTTAATATTTTTTTTTAATACTGTGTGCGACGGAAATTGAAATCCGTTCTTCGTTTTGAGTAATCCTGCAAATTAGAAGGAAAAGGTGAATGGCATAAGATAGAGTTCAAAAAGCATGTGTAAGGTTTAGATTTACCATTTACACTGTGAAGTGTAGAAGTTGTAAAAGCAAGTTTGTTTCCGTTGGAAGTATTGGAACATCATCCAGAATCTAGTGTAGATTCCATTATTTCCCTATGTAATGTCACGCCTTGTGCCACTACTTACCCTCTAAGCTCACCTATAAGAATTATATGCACACAAGCGGGGATTACGGCACGAATAAATCCGATCAAGTTTTGACGTTTGGCCTCGAAAAGCTTGACGGAAATCGATTACATAAAAATTTCTTTGTAAAAACAAATATACGATATATCAATTTATTGTAGACGTTAGAAATTTTGATTTGGATAAATAATAATGAAATATGAAGAGTACTTGTCATAGGTAGAGGTTTAAGAAAATTAAAGGAATGAATATATAAATATAAACAGTTCCACCAGGATCATGGGTTTTGTTTTTACAAAAAGATTCTTCATGAGGAAAACAAGAATAAAAGAAAACTTATTCTTCAACAACCATGAAACCGGCTAACTACAACTGGATCTTATCTAAACCATCAAAAAGTAACTATTACTGACGTCTAATCAATCTGCGACTCCGTGTCGGAGGTGAGGTCAATAATCTCGTTATCCTCGGTGCTTTCTATTGGCGGCGCCGGTGAAGGAAGGACAAAGTACAAAAGAGCTGGATCAACATCGACCAGCCCATAATCCTCATCACTAGGATGTACGGGTCAACATCCAAAATCTCTTCACTCACACAAGTCATCTGTTATGCCCGATGCCCACAGCCACAACATACAAAAGAATTAAACAAACAAATGGGTGAGTCCTACTGACTCAGTAAGGGGGAAAATGAACATGTTATCAATAATTATAATAGCATGTCAATCATAAGAATTAAGCATTGATAACCATAAACAGCTTAACACGGTATGATCGATGCAATGCATAGATGATGCATCTGTTTTCCGATCATTTCACTTTCTTTTTTTTCATTCTTTCTTTTCTTTCTTTCTGTTCCTTCAGGTCATCAGAGGTTTCCTTAGTCTCTCTGCTTCACCCCGCAGAGTCCGGGTTGTGTGTCCATCCTCTCCTATGAGACCGTCTCGTGCCCCGGCACTAGGACCCGGTTAGGCATAATTGTTCCATTAACTAGGGATACCAACCACTCCTTTTAGTGGTGGCTTGCACTATCCCACTGTTGTGACCGGTACCGTCACCCTTTTATCGGACCACTGAAGCAGCAGGACTGTGCTTGAGGTGCTGAGAGAGTTAGATGCTGATATATTGGCTCTGCAAGATGTGAAGACGGAGGAAGAGAAGGACATGAAGCCTCTATATGATTTGGCTGGTGCTTTGGGCATGAATTACGTGTTTTCTGAGAGTTGGGCGCCTGAGTACGGAAACGCCATCCTGTTGAGGTGGCCGATAAACAGGTGGAAGGTTCAGAAAATCTTTGACGATTCAGATTTCAGGTGAATATCATTTTCTTTCTGCATCTTCATTGTACGAAGTTTGGAATCTCATGTCTCCTCTGTTTTGTCTCTGTTGTGGTCATGTTTTTCCCGTTACCTAAGTGCACATCTGTGTCCTGTGACAATCATATGCTGCTTTAATTCTTGACAAAATGAAAAAGTTGCATTCAGTTGGATTTTTCTTCATTCATGTGCTCATTGCTTGGTTCCTACCTTTTTGCACCGCAAAGTTGACAGGATTAGTACTTCTCTAAAAAAAAGTCACCACTTATTCCAAACTTGTATGTTAGAAAAACCATTAAAATTGTTTAAGGTAGCTTTCCAGACGCAAAACTTATCCAAAGGGCTTTTAGTTTCACAAGATATGTCTCTTCGAAAACTGTAGGATTATACTGCTGATCAGAATAAGAAGAAGAAGAGGAGGAAGATGCTTTGCTTTCTTAATCAATGATGTACTGATTAAAAAACTCAAGATCAAAAGCAAATATGTTTATTCATGAAACTGATAAGATGAAAATTGTTATCAATTTTGAGATTTAGAGACAGATTAGTGGTGATGTTGGTTCGTAATAAACCACTTTGAGGTAATTGACAAATCTGTGCTTAGTTAAAGAAGAGTAAGATTTTTGTTACATAAATTATTGATGATCAATCAGCAAGCAATCAACTTCAAAGCACCAAATGTTTACTGGATATTGAAGAAGGAAATGATGCATAAAGCAATGCTAAAGCCTAGACCTAGTTTGAAGATAGCGAAGCATAGACAGTAGGCCATTAGCTGAAATACAATTGTGAGGGATGTCCCTAAGAAATAGGAATGAGTATCAAGCTCAAATTTCGGTATCTATTTAAAATCTTTCTTCAAATTTTGTGAAGTTTTCTGGTAGGGTGAACTTGAGATAAGCAATCTATTCTTTATTTGACACATGCATAAGTGCACACACATACCTGTAGACAACCATGCCACAGGGTCAACCGTACCTGTAGTGCTTTATTTCTTGTAGATATTATTTCCTCAGTTTTTTGGGTTGAATTTAACTAGTTCGCATCTAATTCATTGATTACCATGGTCTGGAAGATATGTTTCTTGATTATTGATATCCCACCATTCCAAGTGAAGTATTTATGTTATCTCTCTGTTTAAGCAGTCAGCTGTTCATCGAAGCTTTGCAATATCAAATAACCTTGGTGAAGTTTCTGCAAAAGCGCAGGTCTGTTAGAATTTTTTCATACCATGTTAGTTTTTTTATGCTATGGTAACATGGAATATTTCCTGAGTTTTGGTGTGGGTTTCAGATTCAAACAGTATGCTTTGATAACCTTGGAATATTGGACATGTTCATTATTGTGAACTAGAACCTTAAGCATTTGCATCCATTTAAGGGACCATATTCTGTTTTAAGTCTTACTTAGTACTTTCATAAACCTAAACTCACACATGTAGGTCTATAAGTCCTGTAGCAACATAGTTTATTCATTTACATTCTTTGGAGAAAAAAAAGACATTTTGGAAAAGATCAACAATGTAAAGGGGCAAGCAGTCTGATCTTAAAAAATGAGACAATGTTAAATGAACAAAGCTTCAATAAAAAATCCAAAAGGCAATTGAGATAGATTAGGAAGGCTTCCACTATTGCTAGTAGCCAGAATACAATGGCAATGAAAAAGCCAGAATACAATGGCAATACATACTAGTTCACATTTGATCCCCAGCCCCCCCTCCCTCTCTCTCTCCCCCTCTCCAAAAACAAAGAAAATACTCTAGGCTGCACATTTGAACAGACACTCTTTCTCATCAATGAAAGTATATTATTTGTTATTTTGCTTAACATGAAGAGAATTAAGTGTCTCCGTTGATAATTGAGATTTTTCTCTGCCACATGCAGGTACTGGTTTCAGACTCCAAATGGATGATTAATAAAAGAAATGATGGAAGTTTTGGGGGAACCGTTCAGCATAGGAAAATGGGAGACAACTTGGTTACACCAAAAAGCAAGAGGAAAGATATTTTATTCTTTTAAAGTTTGTAATTACATCTTATTACAGTTTATCCCTAATGTGTAAAGATTATTGTGTTTGTTGACTCATATTAGATTTTTGTATAGGTATGTACACTCAATTCTAGCTATATAAAAATAGAGAAAACTTTTCATCAAATAAAAACCCTTCCGGGGATAAAGATCCATTTTTTTGTGAAAAAACTGTTTGTTAAGAAAAGATATATATCTATTCATTTCATTTTTGCGACGATGGGGCTCCCATCTTTTTTCAATAGTTATTCTTTTTACTTACAATATTTATACCAAATTAAATCAATTTTATACCAGATTAAATCAATGAATTAGAACGAATCAATCAATCTTTTTTTTAACTATGTTTAATGTATACTTTTCTTTTAGATCATGATTATATTTAGTTTTTTAAACTACGATTCCATGCTCATAAAATTTCTAAAATTCCTTTCCATTTTTAAATAAATAATTCCTTATCCCCATAGATCTATTCAAAATTCATGAATCATCCCAGGAATTTTGATATTTGATTGTTATGTTATAGTGTATACTCACTATGTGATGCACACAACATAAAATAGACGTTTCATCATAGAAGAATTATATTCTGAATCCTCATTACTAATGGAATCAAAATGATCTCCGGATTGATCAGAAGATCCTTTCAATTGGCTAGAAAAATATTATTAATCAATAATGAAATATATTTTGTTTTATTATCCTTGGTCTTTAAATTTTTACATCCAATGAATTATGATTATTAAAATAAATTTGTATACCGATTAAAAAAGCATGTATAGGAAAAATTTAGTAGTAGTTTGAAAGAAAAAAAACAAACAAACCTATAGCGGCGGTATAGGTGACACTTGACCGCTGCTATAAACCTATAGCGACGGTCATATCGGGTCTATAGCGGCGGTCAGTGACCGCCGCTAGAGACCTTGAATGCCAAAACAGTGCAATTGTGCTCGGGTCCATTATAAAACCCATATTGATCTTTCTTCCTCAACACCCTGAATCAAAGCCCTAGCTTAATCATTATTACCCTTTATGAGAGTTGGACCTAAATTTAATTATTAACAAGCCCTATTTTTTGAATTATGGTTAAACAGAAAACTAGTTCAACAGTACAGTAAACAAAGACCCGTTTGTTTGCAGCCAAAAAAACATGGAGGAAAATTTTGAAAAGAAAAGGTACGCGCAATCCGATACTAAGAAGATTGATGTTTATCTAATCGCCCAGAGATATTCAAACTCCACCTTAACATAATCGATTGGATTATTACGTTCGTTTCCTTGAACAGTAAAATAAAAGGTAAAAAATCTCACTATTTTCTTTCCATTTTTTATTTTCCTACATTTTCTTGCAGCGATTCAGATCAGGTAGATACGAAATGGAAAACCCCTTCTCTAACGTTCTCAGATCTTTCAAAAAAATCTACATCAACCACTGAAGATTAAAAACATGAATTCCAAAATTGAGCTTATTAACAATGATTGTGTATATGGAAAGAGGAAATCCAACAAGATTGTTCGGAGAAAATTATCGAAGGAAAGGGATTACCCGGTACTTCATAGGCCTTAAATCGAGCAAGTGCGGCTGCTCCGCGCTTGGTCTTGTGCGGAATCATCCTACAAACAGCAAACAACACTCTTATTGCCCATACAAGAACCACAATAAAATCATAAAATATCTAGTTCCCTGGTTCAGCGATGTTTAGCCCCTACTGACCCTGTGGGCAGGCCTGGGCGGCTGGGCCAGTGGGGGCAGACCTGCTTCTTAAAATCCCAAAAAAAAAAATCAATGGAGTTTTGGAGCCAGTGGGGGCGGTCGCCCCCACCCGCACCCCCTGGCTCCGCCTCTGCGTACGACTATGGGAAAATATGGACCTTCTTGAATGATCATACATAATCGATCAAACAAAAAAAAAGTCTTATCACATCTCATGCTTCTAAATATATATAAAACAACCACCTATATATATATGATCTAATTTCATGTAGACTTAACGTTAAAATGTTAAAATTTATGATCAACCGACAAAGTTTTTGTTTTTTGGGTAAGCAAGTGGGGTTGGACCTTGATGTATATCACCAAAGTTACGTATCTCATGTGTTGCCTTGGTGGGTGCCGAAGGAATGAGAGAAGTACCCCAAACTCAACTATGGACCTTCATGCAACACATGCAAGTGCAGCCCAACGCAATGCTTGGGGCTCAACCGGAAGAACAGACCCAAGAAATTGCAGATGTTCAGTTCAGTACAATCGGCTCATGGACTTGGGCTTCATCGGGCTCGGGTTTTTCAAGTTGTCCAAAGAAAACGAAAGTTTGAACAGAAATAGTTTTCTTCGGTTGCACAACTTTAACTATAGGGACAATTTGTAATTCGATCATTACGTAAAAAACGAAAAACAAAAACGGAGCTCTCCTCTAGATCCGCCAGAGCCTATATTTGATTCACTCTCTCCCTCTCCATCTCTCGCTTCAGCCACAGCAATTGGAGTAATCTCATTATTGCAGAGACCTAAAGCAAAATACCAAGCACTTGAATTTTGGCGACGATCAGGACCCGTGCAAAATGGAGTCTCCTCATGGTGGATCCGAGAGGGACAAATCAAACCCGTCCTCTTCTCCAACCCCACTGGTCTCCAAATTCTGGGAAGGTATCCCAGATTCGAAACCCTACTTCTCGCATTGTTTATAAATCTCGGGTTTCGTTTTCCTCTAATATTGCTAGAGTTAACTCTAGTTATATATCGAATACCTGTCTTTCGTAGTAGTAATTTCTGTTTGCTAAATTTTCAATTCGGGCTGTTTGTCTTTCATTTACTAGTGCTAGGTCGATCATTTGTAGAAAGGTTGTATTAACTATAATACCTGCACCTATCTGTAAATTCTTTAATTATTATGTATATTTGTTGGGATTTGTCATTGTAGTTTGGATTAGTCTTTTAGTTGAAGTCACTGTTGGCACTGTAATATCTGGTATACTCTTACTTGTTCACGTGGAACTCGATAATTTGAAATTGAGAGTTTTGTTAGACTTAGGAGTACACAATAACATTGTTATAAATTTGAATCTCCATTTTTCCTGGGAAAACAAAAGGTCTGAATCTTCATTTGTGTTCAAATTTATATATTATCTTTTTTATGAATGAATCTGGCAGTTTGTGGAGTTCGCGAATCAGTTCGAACATATCAACCTTTGCTATAAAAAATGCACTTCTCTAAGTAGTAATCTTTTATGGTGTCCTCTGGGTTACGGATTTCCGTGATGACAATAATGGGATTTCTAGAGTTTAATCTGCTGCATTTTGTCTTAATTGGAGATGATGATGGAAAAATATATGAGGGATAAGGGTTTTCTATTGATAAATGGAGCCTGCTTGTACGATCTCTGTGCTTGTGGATGTTGTCATACGAAAGTAGTCCATCTACTTTAGTGCATTTTTTTGTACTTATTTTAAACTGGTTATCAATGTGGGGAGATGCTTTAGTATACAGCTATAAGTTACTCACTTTTAACTTTTTGTATCCTGCATCCATTTTAATTTCAATAAAATATCTTTACTTATCATAGATTTATTATAAACAATAAAAAACTCATGGAACTGAATGCATAATTATATTCTTAATTCTGATCATATAACTATAGCATGAGTGGTATATGATCGTGGAAAGTATGGGATGATTATGAAGATGGTAGGTGCAGTTTAAATGAATACACTATCAGTATCAAGGTCAAGGTAGTGTGTGGATATTTGTTCAATAATGTCTGGGAAACTCTGATGTTTCATACTTCATTCACTACTGGGAGCCCATAGCTGCTCCATTTTACTTTCCTCCTCTTCTGATTCCTATTTTCTGGCTGATCTAAGTGAATCATTCCGGAGTTGCATCAATCAGCGTACTTTTGCCATGCATAATCAACAAATAGGTATTCTATGTAGAATCAGTTACAAATTTTTTATTTTATTATCTACAGATTTTGATTTAGAGAGGGAAAAAGTTGCGTTGGATGAACAAGGGCTTAGGATAGCTGAAAATCAGGAGAACAGCCAGAAAAACAGACGGAAGCTTGCAGAGAGCACTAGAGGTACTTAAGGCAAATATTGAGGAGGTCTTGGCGGGTCTATCTTTTCAGTTCTCTCTCTCTCTCTCAATAAAGTCATTTTAGTACTGTATTTGTTACTGTTTTACTTGCAGACTTCAAGAAAGCTGCACCAGAGGACAAGTTGAGTTTGTTCAATTCTTTACTTAAGGGATACCAAGAAGAAGTTGATAATCTTACCAAGAGAGCAAAGTTTGGAGAAAATGCTTTTCTTAACATCTATCAAAAACTTTATGAGGCACCAGATCCTTATCCGGTTCTTGCTTCAGTTGCTGTAAGTACCAATGCATTTCATTTACTTATTGCGTTAGAGCAGGTTTCAATGCAACTTGGATTTTTACGTCTTCAAAACCTCCTATGGAGAGACCAAATGTATATTCTTTTTTTTTTTATAAGTAACCAATCTCATTAGAAAAAAGTGAGAACAGTACAAAGTGCTATACCGAAATCACTTAATCTAAACAAACCAAAAAACTAAGAAAATCATTAAAATCAACAAAAGGACAACCAAGCACCACATTAGCCCAACTAAAAAGGGAAATTAACACAAGTTCTTGCATCTTCACCAAAGACAATGAACAATTCTCAAAACATCTTCTATTCCGTTCCCTCCAAAGACACCACCAAATGCATGAAGGAATCATTCTCCATTCATCTTGTATATTCATATATCAACCTGTCAATACCTTGATAATTCCATTCAAGCAGCGTGGCTAGTATAACCACAACAGACAGAGACGAAGCCAAGTGGGGCTGGCGGGGGCCATGGCCCCCAAACCCTCCAAAAGCTCCTAAAAACAGCATATTCTTTACCTTTTTAATGGATTTTGAAATGTTTTTATGTTTTATTCATTTTGGCCTCCCCAAGAGTTAATTCCTAGCTTCGTCCCCGAGTCCACAGACATCATCACACTGTTGCTTCCTATGCAACTACTATCATAACTACAATCAACATTTAAGTTCTATCAGCCTTTATGCTCTATATACTCATCTTTCTAGCTCTTCATCCACACATTTCCTTGTTGTGGTTGAACAACAAACAATATTTTTTTTGTTTCTGCCTCTCTCTCTCTAGATGTTGCCTTTCAAGCCATGCACTATTCTTTGTGCATTTGTGCTTCAAGCTTCTCTGGGTGCACTATGTCTGCCCTTTGTGTGTGTGTGCTTCTAGTTTATTTGTAAATTGACTTATCTCTCTATCCAGGAGCAAGATTTGAAACTGTCTGAACTAGAATCTGAGAATCGAAAAATGAAAGTCGAGCTTGAGGAATTCCGGACAGAAGCCACCCACTTAAAGAATCAGCAGGCAACTATACGAAGACTTGAAGACCGTAACCGGCAGTTAGAGCAACAGGTCAGGAGGGTTCATTATAATTACAGTATAAGCAACTACTCTTTATATTTTTACCTTTTTTCGGAACTTTTTCTATCATTGCTAGCTCCAACTATCTTGTTATTAGTTATAGAGGTTTCTTTGATAGTAAAAGCTACTGTGATGATTACTATTTGATTTCTCTAGAGCATTATTATTTTGAGTGCAAAAACAACCCAAACCTCCTAATTCATTTTGCTGAATATGAATGGATATATATCTGTTGAATACCATCATAAGCTGTTAGTCAGGAATGTTACTGTTTCAGTAGTTTGAAAGTACATGAACCTCAAAGTCTGACAATTAAATCTCCTGCAACTTTGTGCAAAGATGGAGTAAAAGAAATCAGTTGAAAGTTCAACATTGTGACATTTATAAATTTTCCATGTATGAAAGTAATGACATGCCGAAGCCTTAGCACCAAACAAGTCCAAATATGGAGCAGTTAGGCTTTTTTCTTTTGTACGGGTGTCTATGCATAGTCTTAGATTTTCTTAAATTCCAGTGCAAAATTCTTCATATCTTGCCAAAACAAAGGGCAGTGCTAGAAGAAAATGTTTCACCAGATTTTTTAAGCAATGCCATTATTGTCTTTAGAACTCTATGAACTGTCCAGTAAGTTGTAATTGTGGAAGTTGGGCCTGAAGCATTTGTCACTTCTGACTTTGATACTATGTCTCAGTATCCTTTCTTGAAGAATAACATTCTTGTTGTATAAAGTTTGTGCTTTTAACTACGATGTGGGCGCTTCTTATGTGTGTCTCTGTTGGGGAATATTTCAATCCTTTGAGTTGCAGGCTTCTGAGGCTCTTGTGGCCATTTCCTTCAAACAAAATTTTCAATGATTCTATATCCTATTAAGAGTGGAAAACTTGGTGTATTTGTTGTCCTATTATGGTTTCTCCTTCTAACGTGCTAAGTTTCTAATGTGTGTTCAGATGGAAGAAAAAGTGAAAGAAATTGTGGAGATGAAGCAACGGAGTTTGGCAGAAGAGAACCAGAAGACTATGGAAGTTTTAAAAGAAAGGTATTATCCTCTCTCTTGTCACACTGCAAGTTAGAATATGGAGCTGAGGCCATTATGCACGTATATTATTTATTTCTGGACATTTCTGTGCATGAATATCATGTCAGTTGAAACTCTGGTATTTGTCACCTTGTTAAGACCTTAATTATGATCCCTTTATTTCATGCAATGTCATGTAGGGAACAATTGCTACAGGATCAGCTACGTCAAGCTAAAGACAGTGTTTCCAATATGCAGAAACTACATGAACTTGCACAAAGCCAGTTGTTTGAACTTCGTGCACAATCAGGTTATGTGCTAATTTCAACTAAGGAATTATGACATAATCTGATTTCTTATATTGTTGACATCTTCTATTCTAAGTATTATTATCAGCGGACAATCTTATTTTAGTGTTTGTCTCATTTATCTGCCCGAAAAAGTATCTAAGTTTTTTCTGTAACAATTTCAGACGAAGAAGGGGCAGCAAAGCAATCAGAGGTCAATCTTCTGATGGATGAAGTTGAACGGGCTCAAACACGACTTCTTAGTCTTGAGAGGGAGAAGGTGCATTTTAGCAATCCTGCAGCTTATATTTTTAAGTGGATCCAACTTGTGCTTAATCTCATTTCTTACGTTGGTTTTCAGTTGTTTTAGGTTGTGTTTGAGTGATAAAATTTTGGAGAGGTTAAAATTTTAGGGTATTGGATTTTGTGAAAAAGTGAAGAGAGAGATTATTTTTAATATTTATTATAGTGAAAAGTAATAATGTGATGGAGAAAGAGAGATTATATTGTAATTTTTTATTGTGTTAAAATTTTAGAAAGTGTAAAATTTTGTTTAACAAACATAGCCTTAGTTTGTATTTTTTTTCTCTCCCCAATTTCTACACTCATTATTTTGAGTCTATGTTCTCTACATATTTCTTAATTTGGTTTCGAAGAGTAAAGGGTATCCAGTTGAACCAACAACTAGTTGTTAACATCCTTCCATCTATGAATTGTTCCATGTCGATCAATGAAAATTTTCTTGTGGTTTGCACATTTCATCCTGTCAACTCAAGGTAGTTTGTGAAGTGTCACGTGGGAAAAGGAGGTTTGACTTGCGATCATAAGAATTATTTTATCTAAAAGGTAACTAAACAATATATGCCCATTTGCAGTTTGTCTTCTGAAGTTATGTTTTCCTTTTTCTTTGTAGTTTTATTTTGGAATTTTCAAAGAGCTTGTAGCAGAACTTGTGCACGAACCTTGGGTTTAGAACATGAACTTTGGGTTTTCTTTAAACCCTTTCTTGAGATCTTTTCGCACCACTTTGTTAGGACTGCGTTAGCTATGCAAATACATGGAATCTTCTCCTTCACCGTGTGTTTCTTTCTTCACTCTTTTGAGTCCATTCTCAATCATATTCACCTACTGGATTGCCAATTTAGCGAAGTGCACATAGGCCCCTTCCAATAATTCAATTTATGGTCTTCATTGCTCCCTATTTGTTATTATTCCTGGGCACTAGATTTTCATGCTTTTTGAATGAACCCCCCCCCCCCCCCCCACAACCCCAAAAAAAAAACAGTTCAAAGAGTTGTATTGAACTGTCTGAAACCAGAGAACTCACAGCTTCACACCATGATGCACTCATTGTTACCAAGTCAATGGATAACTTTTTATTTACATCAACTGCCTTTTAAGCTAACCTGTTAGAACTCCTGAGAATTCATTTTTTTTTCTTTCCATTTTCCATTGTATAAGCTACCTTTTTTTTGTTTCAAATCTCTTTTGAGCACAAGGTTTTGTATTTGAGATGCTTTAGCTTTAATTTAGAGGCAAACCATTTTAAAGGTTTATGATAGACTTATTACACCTGGAACTTCATGTATAATGTTATAAATTACTATTGCTTGTCTTCTGGTCATTGTTTCACCCACCTGCAAGCAAGGCTGCTAGGAATTTGGATGTCGTATTAGAGTTGTGTATGGCAAGCCATAGTTTGCGATTGACCAATGAATGCATATTATTTATTGTATCTTGAGGAAAAATCACTTTGTACCCCCAAACTATAGAGTCAATGTTATATTATTTATACCACATGGGGAACTTTTGACGATTGGATCTTATTTTGAAGCAGACATTGAAGAATTTTGATAGTTCGAGTGCTCAATGTGACGAACTTGATAGTTTGGACCCCCAAAGTGACATCGACCCCATAGTTTAGGGTGCAAAATGAAGTTTATCCTTATATATTTATTCTCACACTTGATTGTAAACTTCCAGAAGCCCGCATAAGTTCTTTCTATCTGCTTTATTGTTACTAATGGTCATATTGCTGATATATTTGCATATTGAACTTTTAACTAGTGTTTTCTGTGGTAATGAATCCCATATTTTTCATTACAGGGACTCCTGCGCTCTCAATTACACACAGCAAATGAAGAAAGTCGAAATAAGACAAGGTGAAGTTTGTTTGTGTTCATATTCACTTGAACTATGAACTGGAGTTTAGGAAATCGATGATGGTGTAACTCGGATATATAATGAGTTAACGGTGTAAAATACCTGCCTGTCCAACGAAGGGAAACTAGGAAAAAAAATTTGAACTTGTGCACTTGCAGCCTTCTCCCTGTCTTCTCCTATGTTGGTTTGTAGATCTACTAAGTTTTCACAACCGAGCATGTGACACCTAGGATTATTATAGACCTGCGTGAAGTCCCCTATTGGGTGGGTTGATTATCAAGGCGTTGCGTTGGTGTTCAGTCCCACATTGTGGATGTATTAGGTGGAACTAAGCGCTATATACAATTCTAAGGATGTACTACTGTAACGAAAAATACTTCTTTTGGATCATAGCATACATATAGCTAGTATTTTCTTGGATGGTTACAGAGCATGTAGTTAAGCCCTTGATTTAAATGAGATTAGGGTGTAGAGGCTCATGAAATATGTGGCCATTACTTTTGGCCTCTGCCTTAAGGTTTTATGTAGCTTTCTGCTAACATGGATTGGTGTCCAGTTTGGGTTGGATATGTCTACTTGTTATTCCTCCTTCAACAACAATTTCCTCCACAATGAATAAACTTATATTACTGAATTTTCCACTTTTTTGCTTGTTCTTAAGTTTTTGGCCTATGTTTTTAAGTGCACAATTGGTTGCTGTCATGGCAGTGATAATTCAGATACTGATAATGCCCTTGAGAATTCCTTGAGCGCAAAGGAGAAAATAATCTCAGAACTGAACCTGGAACTTCACAATATTGAAACAACCTTGTCTGATGAGCGAGAAGAACACATCAATGAGATGAAGAGATTGAATGCTCTGCTCAATGAGAAGGTATGGTTTTTCTGTTGCTCATTCAAGGTTAAGATTGAATTATGTTTCGACATAACCATGAAGCATTTGTTCTCCATTTCACTTCGTTGAGAATTCTGCTCCTAAGACTAAAGGCTACTGCAACTTGCAATACTATCCCCTCATCTGATGTGTATTTTATTAATGCTTCCTGTATCTCTGCTATTTATTTTGTCAAGTTCCTCGCTCTTGTTGGAAATATAACTTGTTTTCTTTTACTCTTTCTTCATTAATTCAGGATGTTGTTCTTGAAGAGATGAAGAAAGAGCTTCAGGCAAGGCCAACAGAGAAGTTGATTGATGATTTGCGTAAAAAAGTGAAAATTTTGCAGGTAGTCCGATCCCTTCTTTGTTACTTAACAGTAGTTTGCTGTGCTTGGTTTCAGCTTTCATGAATTATGCAAGTCTTGGAGAAGTGAGTTTGTCATTTTAAACCTGAGTACTTCCGTTCTTGTTGCTGTTACAATTTCTTTTTTAATTTATTCTTATTCAACTCTAATGGGTCTGCTTTTTTTGTCTTTTGTGTTGTCTTTCTGTTAACATGCTACAATATCAACGTATTCTGTCCCCTGTCTCTGCCTCGTGCTTGTTCTACACATTGTCATACGTTTTACATTCCTTAGGTGCTTGAAATGTTTCATTTAAATCATTTGAATACTATTCATCAAAAAAAAAATTTAATCATTTGAATACCTCTTGGAACCCTTACACACTTTGATGCTTACCTATTTGTTGTCATTCACCATTATATGAACAGGCAGTGGGTTATAATTCAATAGAGGCTGAAGATTGGGAAGTAGCTACTAGCGGGGAAGAGATGAGCAAAATGGAGTCTCTTCTGCTCGACAAAAACCGGAAAATGGAATCGGAACTCACACTATTGAAGGTATAAAGTATTCTCTCAGTTCTGTTTTTTTTTTGTTGGGGGGGGGGGGGGGGGCGTTGTGGAAAAGAAGACCTAGATGTGGAAACTTATTTACAAGTAGACATTTTATGGTCATAAGTCCCTTCTTATTCCGTATTTTACCTCTCTTAAAACATTTTTACCCCTTTCTGCCATTCTCAGGTCAAACTTCATGAGAAAACATCTTTGCTGGAGACAGCTGAAGTCAAGATAGCAGAACTTACAGCAGAGGTTAACGAACAGATAAAACTGATACAGAAGTTGGAAGATGACATATTGAAGGTTCAAATTGATAGCTCCAGAAAGTATCTGAATTGGTTATTTGATCTCTAAGTGATATCTAGTGTTATTGTATATTGAGGGTCCAAATATCAATCTATGTGGCTTGTATTCCACATAAGATTCTGAGAAGTGGTCTTTGTAATAGTATTAGTTAGAGTATTGGAAGGTAAATAACTAGAAATATCTTGTTTACCCACAAAAAAACATGCATAGGCATAAATGTAATAGAAGGATGGCTTTACATGTTCCTGCATACCTCTGAAGTTATACTCTTTATGCTTATTGTGTGCATCTCATTTTCCTTATTTCTCACAATTTAGATAATAACTGAAAAATCCTTTGGTGAGTTTTTCCGTGTATTGCCTTTTGCATTCTGATTCTTTTCCTTGTAATCCAGGGCTATAGTTCCAAAGATCAAAAAAGCAATCTATTTGAAGACTGGGATCTTTCGGATAACGGCGTTTCTGAGCTATCTGAGGTACCTCTCACCTTTTCATTTGTACTACCTCATTTGTAAGTTTTGGAAACCAACAGCTGGGCTTCGGTATTTCATTGATAAGTGATGAATTTCTTGAAGAGCAAATAGGAAAACCAAGAAAACCATTTGAATAATAAGACGAATGAAAAATGGAAGATGTACGTAGGAGTGCTTCTGAAGCACTAAAAAGTTACAATAAAAAACTTAAAAGAGCAATAACAACTGAAAACAAAGAACACTGCTTGTACTTTGCTTTTGCAATTCTAGATAATGGCTTGAAATGATGCTCCTTTTTCCCCCCATGAATTTGTCTTGTTCATATTGGTTTTTTTGTTCAGAATACAGATCAAAAACATGTCTCAGATCAAGATCAGAGTTCAATGCTTAAGGTGATTTGTAATCAGCGAGATCGATTTAGAACACGATTGAGAGAGACTGAAGAGGTAGTTCATCTTTTGATAATGTTCACTTCTGGTTTCCTATCTTTATATAATACTGTTACCATTGAATTGTTGGATTAAGGGTGCAAATACTGGACTTCATTTTTCAATCGTAATAGGAAATAAGACAGTTGAAGGAGAAGATAGGGCAGCTGACCACGGAGCTGGAAAAGACAAAAGCTGATAATGTCAAACTTTATGGAAAAATTCGTTACGTACAGGATTACAATCATGAAAAAGTTGTCTCCAGAGGATCAAAAAAGGTGCTTCGCCGCAGTCTATCCTTTTTATCATAGTCATCATACTTTCAGTTTCTGGAGGCTAACATTTTTTGTTCTTTTGTCACTTTCAGCATGCAGAGGATCTTGAAGGCGGTTTTACTTCAGATGTTGAATCTAAGTACAAGAAGATATACGAGGATGATATAAATCCTTTTGCAGCATTCTCGAAAAAGGTTATTATTCTTGAGCTTCTGCAATAAACTCGTAATTTATTGTAGTATTTATCCAGATTGTGTACTCGAGTATCATGTGAAATTTAAGGCCTGCCAGGTTCTTGCTTTCCTTCTGTTCTAAAGTTGCTATAAATATAATGAAGTCTTCTAGTTATTCTCATATGCTTTTCAAGTCTTGGAAGATGTGGATAACTTGGGATAATAGACCATGTGAAGAAATGAAACTGAATTTGACGAATTGTTTAGTAAAACACCCTGGATTAAGTTACACTTTCCAAATATGCATGCCTGCTTTCTTGTTTGTGTCATATCCATTTGTAGTTCTTCTGTAGGTAGTATGTTTCTTTTAATGGTATTATTTGTTACCAATTTAATTTGTTTACTTGTACACAGGAAAGGGATCAAAGATACAAAGAGTTGGGTTTCCGGGATCGAATCACACTTAGCAGTGGACGTTTTCTTCTTGGGAATAAGTATGATCTTTATTCTTAAAGTTTGTAGTGTCGTTTATGGCATGATTCTTCACGTCGACTTTTGGCCCCTCAGTCTGTCATCTACCAGTTCAGCAACCAAGAAAAAAACTTTGGAGGACAATTATTGTTGGTTGCATGCGAGTTATTTGACTGAGATCTCTTCATATCCGTATGTGGGTATGCATGCATGAGGATATGTTTTTGTGCGTGTCTGACAGAAGACAACAGTTATTCCCCTTACCAAATTTCAAGAATTTGGCAGGTCAAATACTTGTGCTTCATGTTGAAAATAGACTTTTGGCCGTTCTTTCGAAAATATGAATCTTTCTTGTGTTACAATAATGATTAGAAGCAGGGACTAAGCCCTATTCTTTGTAAATTCCATGTCTTTGATGCTAGTTTCTTCGGGAAAAAAAGAAAAATTGCTTGTGATATTTGAATGAACCTCCACCACCATGTGTTCTTCGCTCCAGTATCTTTCGAATTTAAAATTTTCTTATGTTTCTTCCTCTTTCTGTAGTTCCAATATGATGCTCAGTCTGAATATAATAACCCAATTACTCTCTGCAGGTATGCTCGAACTTTCGCATTTTTCTACACCATCGGGTTGCATATACTGGTGTTCACCTGTCTCTACCGCATGTCAGCTCTGAGCTATCTCCGGTAACCATCGGTCAAATGCTTTATTTAGTTGGATTATTGTGTTGTTTATATTGAATCTTTAACACATTCTCGTTTTACAGCAATGTCCCCGCCCCCGGGGAATACCTTCTTGTTGATAAAAAGATGAACCTCCCACATGGGCGTTAGTCTCCGCCAATACTTTTCTTTTTCAGTATATTTTGTTCTTCCAAAGAAAACATAGGATTGACATCGTCATAAGAAAATGTCCTATACTCTGTATCATATATCACAAAAAGTGATGCTATTTCATTTTGTTCGTTCATTTACCAATTTGATAGTGCAATAAATGTTGTAAATTCTTTTCCTCTGCTTGAAATTACGTCCTTGTACCGCTTATGCGAATCCGAGTTTTAAAAAAAAAATGGAAATGAAAATGAGATCTCGGAAATTCAAAAAAATATATATATCGAAGTATCGGATCCAAGAAGCTGAATGTGGTCAACATTTGATTTCTCCTTCTCCGCTTGAATAGAAGCTGACCAATTTTCATATTCTAATGTTGGAAGTCCAAGCGTTCAAACTCCCATTCCCCGAACGCGTGTCGCGGTGTATGCTTACATGATTTCATAAACTCTTTTAGCTTCCATTATGAGAGAAAATAGAAATTTCTAGTAACTATTTTCACATTCAAATCTAATAGAAAATCTTGTGTTGGAATTTTGTGTAAAATGCGTTCCTTTGATCTCTAAATTAGATAGGATTTTCATGTATGAGACCTCTTCTTCTTTTCTTTCTCCTCCTCCTCTCTCTCTATCTCTATGTTTCAGTATGGAAAAAGAAATAACCTGACGCATCACTCTCCATCGGAGTCGGTTAATGGAAAATAACTTCTCTTATAAAAATTCACTAAGTGAATAATCTTTAACTTCCTAGAGCCACTACCTCGTTCTTTAATATTCAAATAATGTCTAATATTGTCCCATTAAATAAGTCATGGGGGACATTAAAAACAACAATAAAATCTTAAACCAAGTTCATATATTGTACTATGAATTGAACTGCGAGGAAGCACCTTGTACTCCTTTGAAACCATAGGAATTAAAAGTTCGATTCCAAAATTCTTATTTTTAATTACTTTTATCCAACATAATACTAAGTATGATCATACTTTTAATTTTAGTGACAATTTTTTTTACACCAACTAATTTGTATTACTTAACACTCCCCAATTCCTCTATCCTTCTCTCCCCTCCACTTTAAAGCCACACGAGAACAATAGTTGATTCATTCTTCTTTTCTCGTTTTCTAGCAGGACAGAGATCTCCATATTTTTTGTTTCCCTATTTTATGTGGTTAAGCTCCAAAGTAGAAAAGGGTCAAAAAAACTAGGAGCATCTGATAATAAAGATATATAATATTTCTGTTTTGGACTGTATTCATCAACCAGTCGTTGTAGTATAGTGGTAAGTATTCCCGCCTGTCACGCGGGTGACCCGGGTTCGATCCCCGGCAACGGCGATTTTTTGTCTTCTGCTCTTTTAGCCGTCCTCACCCACCAGACTAACGAAGGGAAATCCCTTGAACCTTCAAACGTCAAAGACCAAAAGCCCTCTTCTCGCTCCTTTTACTGATGCTTCTTATCCCCCCGTAGGGTTTGCTCCTTTCTCCTTAAACCCCAAAGTTATCCAAATGGTTTTCGTCCATTGAATCTCAAACGCTTTGTATTTTTGAAAGAGAGTGATAACAATAGTAAGCAGTATGAATTTTGGTGCTTCTTTGTCTTCAACGGCAGTCATACGTACTCCTAATCTCCATAGATGGAGGACCCTAATTCCGCTGCCTGCTTTATCCTTCTCCAATTGGAGGACGTCTCGGATTGCGCCTTCGGCTTCGGGCCTATCAGCGTCGATGTCTACGAGCTCAGCTTCGGCGACGGAACCGGCGAACATGGAAGCCAAGAAGCCCAAGCACCCCTGGCTCATCGTGGGCCTCGGAAACCCCGGCAAGAAGTTCCAAGGCACGCGCCACAATGTCCGTACGACACTTCTATCTGTCTATGTTAGAAATAAAAAAAATTATTTTAAATAAATGAGACACCAATAGAAAAATTCAATTGAATTTATTACATCTCATTTATGAAAATGAAGTTACAAAGGGAGGCTTATATTTATAAGCCTAAACACACACACACCCCACATTGCTAAGCAATGTGGGACTACTCATATTTCAACACTCCCCCGCAAACTCAAGGTGGACAAACCGACAAACCTTGAGTTGCGGGGGAGTGTTGAAATATGAGTAGTCCCACATTGCTTAGCAATGTGGGGTGTGTGTGTGTTTAGGCTTATAAATATAAAATTCTCTTTGTAACTTTATTTTCATAAATGAGATATAATAAATCCAATTTTACTTTAGATAAATGGGTGTGTGTGTTTAGGCTCCGATACCATGTTAGAAATAAAAAAAGTTTTATACTTGATAAGTGAGACATCCATTAGGGGAACACCCAATTGGATTAATTGTGTTAACTCACTTATGATTTAAAACATTACATGGAGGGATTATTTATAACTCAAAAGTCTCACATGCCCACATTGTCTAAGCAACGTGGGACTGCACAATTCTCAACCGTCTCTCTCCGAAAAGAAGACTTTTGGACTGTTTCGCATGATTGAGAGAATTTTTTTTTTTGTTCTACGAAGGTTGATAGCGTTGCAGTTGGATTTCAGAGTTTAAGTGGAAACTAAGTCCAAACTGTGAACCCTCAATCGTTTTTATACCAAAAGTTTTCAAAGTGGGTAACATGAGGGACACCTGAGGCCTGATAGTGTCGGAAGCTTGCGGAAGTTTTTCAAACTCTGCCCTATATAATATTTTCGGAACTTGTTTTATTTTGTTGTCCACAGCATTGTTGACAATTTTATTGCGTGATATTTGGTGTCGGGCTAGTTTAATGAGTGGTCAAGTGAGCTATAATCGATAGGCCGATGATGTTACAACATGCTCGAATTCTATACAGGTGGGCTTTGAGATGGTGGATGCTATAGCAGAATCTGAAGGCATTTCTATGAGCACCGTTTCCTTCAGAGCTCTGTTTGGAAAAGGTGTGCCTTCTTTTTGAATCGTTCTCTCTTTCTAGTACGACGTAAATGCACATATAAAAAGCATTGCGCAACGAATGACTGGTGAATTCAAGTTGATTGAATCGGAAGGTTAATTCAATATTACATTTTTTGTAGCTTGCTGCAAATATGCTTATGATAATTGTGGATAAGTTTTCATAGACTCATAGTATGTATGAATGCTTGAACATGGCACCTAGCATGGTAATAAAGTTTCTAGGTGGCCATCTTAGTTTTGTTGGTTTCCTCTGCCATAAGAAGTTCAGGGTTGTTTGTTTACCAAAATTTTGGGAATCTTTTGAATGTTAAAGTTTATTGGGGTTTGTGAAAAGTTTGAAATGTAAATGTAAAAGTTGAAAATTTTAAAGTATGTTTGTTTGGTTGGAATTTTTGGGGCCCCAAATTTTTGGGCAAACAAACATCCAGGTTACTACTGCGCATCTATTACATCATTGACCAGTCAGTCCCCCCTCCTGCCCGAAAAAAAAAATCCTTGCTAGGCAAGGCTGGGAAGGGAAACGGGAAAAAATAGAACTAAGGAACTTAGTGAAACCTTTTGCATTTATCTTTGGTTTAAATAAACATCAACTGCCAAGGATGCTTCACATTGAATTCATATCGGTTTCCTCTTAGTGTGATTTTAGCTAGGGGAAAACCAAAATGAAACATTTGATGCATGATTTTGCTGGTTTTTAGTAGAGCTTCTTTCTTTTGGTTGCATAGCATCAGGATATCATTTTTTGAAATCAAATCAGGTTCACCTTAAGTGTCCTTGATATATGGAACAACGTCCTGATATGCACTGGACAGGGCTATGAAATTATGTTTTTTTCCCATGAGTTTTGCTAGTTTCTAGTAAAGCTTCTTCCTTTTGGTTGAAAAGCATAAGAATATCATTTTTTGAAATCAAATCAGGTTCACCTTGACTGTTCTTAATATATGGAACAACGTCCTGATATGTACTGGACAGGGCTATGACTTCTGTTACTTGTCCACTAAGTAATACAATGATGCCTTAATCATGCATATGTTTTTTGAATTAATCTGAGTGATTATTCCAGGTTTCATTGGAGATGTTCCAGTTATGCTTGCCAAACCCCAAACTTTCATGAATGCAAGTGGTGAGTCTGTAAGTAAGCTCTCTCTCAGATTATCAGGTTTACCAATTGTCAAGTTTTCTTCTCCTAGTTATTTTCCTGTGTTTTGATGAGGATTAATTTTTGAAGGTTGGGGCTATTGTCTCGTATTACAAGATTCCGGTGAAGCAAGTACTTGTGGTAAAACAGTTTTCTTACCCACACTCTTTTAGTAAGTATGGCAAACCTTGCCAGCGATCTGGGGCCCACCCAATCTGCCCTGTTAGGGGATGGGCAGGGATTGGGTTTTCTATTGAACCCATGGAGGATTTTAGAAGGCAACGGGTTTCAGTCATGTTTCCTTAGGAAGTCGTTAAGTTTTTTCCCCTCTTCTTTTCTCCATCTCACTCAGCCAGCTGTCATCTTCCCCACAACAGCATCTTTCATCCATCAGTCCCTCTCTCCCTTCTGTGTCTCTCTGCAGTTCCTACTCAGTAAGATTTCCTCCCTCTAGTTCCTCTAGCTCCTCTGAAACCCCCATATCAATAGCTCACCCTTGCGTATTCTTCACCTCCTTTCCCCTCTACTCAAGGTCAAAGCCAACTCCAATCCCATTGGATTGGAGGTGGTGGGGAGGAGGGGGAGAGTACTGTAAATGATGAGTTCCTCAAGTGCACTGGACAAGGTGGTCCTCGCAGTGGTTAGGCTCAGTTCGATTCCGTTCCTCCATGGGTTATCATCAACGAGCACCACTCTAGGAACAGGCAGATCAAGTGGGTGTGCGGATCTCTTGTTTTTGCCTGGATGTTTGCACTTTACTGTCAGGGTGACTGGGGCAGGGACCAGGGGTGATATTTCTAGGCGGGTTGTGGACAGGGAATGAGGTCCCTGTACCCAAACTTCCCATTGCCATCCCTACAATCATTATTCTGTAAATTTAGTCATTTTACTGCTACTTTGTTGGTTTTCCATTAGTAATTTTCCGATCTGAACTTGTGATTCTTGCAGATTTTTGATGACTTGGATTTGCCATTTGCAAAGTTGAGGCTGTTGCCAAAAGGTGGACATGGAGGACACAATGGGTAGTTAATATGCCACTCTCGTTTTCTGTTTCTACTAATTTTCTGTTTCCCTCATGGATTTGAATCAGAACATCATGGAAGGAGTAAATACTGTTTCTAAATCGAGCTTAGAGTTTTCAATTTTATTAGTATACTCCTCTTGTAATTGGCCCAAGTCCGAATCCTCTGAGTAACCTAGTACTTGGGCGTAAGATAGCTCAAACATACAGGGTTTACCCATGCACTAGCGTAGTATATAGCATGAGTGGTTGGTCATGTGTATTGGGGTCTTATATTTATGCCTTTTCAGTTTGATTAGTATTCATCATGTACATTGATGTTTTAAACTGCTAGTGGAATCATTAGCATTCCTGGAAATTATCAATCAAGATGGAAAAAAAAAATCTTAAAAGTAATAAAATAAATTCTGGTTGAGGGCACTAACACAATTAATGGTTCGCTCAACTATTCCTAATTTTGGAGTCTTTGCTACACAATTGTAAGTATATGTGAGAATATTAGAATAGCTTTACTTTATATGTGTTTGTTTTTTTTGTTTAAGAAGATAGATGATACAACAATCAAGAAAACGTTAGTGTATAATCTTCTTTCCAAAACCAAATCCAACATCATCAATTTGCACACTTTGAGGTAAATGATTGTGAGTTGTTAAGCTCTATGCAAATGTACACTAGTGCATAGTAGGGTGCTGTACTGAATTTTCCAATTTGCCATTCAATAGAAGAAGTCTCCTATGAATCAACAGCTTTTGATACATGACTGGTAGGTTGAAAGGATATGTTTACTTCACAACCACTACCTCCTTTTTCTCTGTCTCTCCAGGGCCCAGGAAAAGATTAATTATTCTTTCCTGCTTTACGTTGCAGAATGAGGAATATCATTGATCGCTTCAAAGGGAACCGTGATTTTCCTCGTTTAAGAATTGGTACTTCCCTAAAAGCACTAAAACCATGCCTGTGTGCTCTGTCTTATTTATTTCTGTCATTGTACCAATTTAATAGGCATCGGACGGCCTCCTGGGAAAATGGATGCTGTCAACTTTGTTCTTCGCCCCTTCAATAAACAAGAACGGGAAGAGGTATGTAAAACTTATCATTGACCCATGGTTAAGGAAATTTTGTGTAGATATATTCATGATGGTTCAGTGAAAATGTATATTTCAGTTGGACTTCACGTTTCAGCATGGCCTAGAAGCAGTGCGGATTCTTTTGCTTGAGGGATTTAATAAAAGCGCCACATTCGTTAACAGTGCCAAACCCTTAGAACAACTTGGCTAACTCTTGTAACAAGTTGTCCATTTTTGGTGGTAAATGAGGGGCGGATGTTATTCATTAAGAAGATTGTCCATCCCAGTTAACAATCATTGCCTTTTGTGATTTCCCGTAAGTAACTTATAAGATACTATACAGATTTTAGTCCCAAAGCTAGTGGGTAAGATTGTCTCACTAATTTCTTCTAGGCAGTTCAAAGTTATGATTGTGAAGGTTAGTGACCTTGGATGCATTACTTGTTACCAGATGATTCCTCAAGTCCTGTCTTCGTCTTCTTCTTCTTTTACTCTCGCTCCCTTACTCTTTGCCTTTCGCAGTAAGTAAAATTGGTATATAAGAGGGCTTTGTGACTTATCAAAAAAAAAAAAAAGAGGGCTTTGTCTTCTCTGGTGATGCGTCTTGGAACCCCACCATTTCTTCCTAGTGGTACAGAATTTTGAGAGTCAAATTGTCGACTGCTAGCTTTCGAGTAACGTAGGAATGGAATCCTGGAGGACTCCATAATTGTTTGTGTTGAGTAAATTTTGCAACAAATTTGCTGAACAGGTTTTCCAGTAAGGAGAAACAGTTCCTGAATGATGATGATATGTCAGTAATGAGATTCATGTAGTAGAGATTTGCTGAGCAAATTGACCTCTCAGGAGGGACAGTTACTTGGGAGCGAACTCTAGACCCAGAGAAAACAACACAAGATACCTAAAAAACTTCCTCTTTCACCTTGCAATCCTCAATGTGGACAGGAAGTACAAGGATGCAACTAGGAAAACTGTTACTTTTACTGTAAATGGAAGCATTTGCAGCAATATTTTAAGCAACTAATTGCTTTCCTTTTGCAATTTCTTCACTTCATCTAATTGCCCTGACATCTCGTCCTGTAACCGACTCTCTGGTCTCTGCACTGTGAAGTACGGCATCCATCCAGCCTTGCCAAGGCATTTGTGTAAAAAAAAGACATAATTTGAAACCATTCTCTAGTTTTCCAAGTGAAGTTCTTTCTTTTTGTATTTGCCTATTTCCTCTGTTTTTGCTTGCTCTTTGGCTCAATAGCGATGGAGATCGAAGGTCTCTTGAGTTAGAATCCTTGGTATTTTTAGCAGTAACAACGGGCATTTGGTCTAGTGGTATGATTCTCGCTTTGGGTGCGAGAGGTCCCGAGTTCAATTCTCGGAATGCCCCCTTTTCTCCTTCTGGTTTTTGGGCAACTATTTGTAGGTTGGCCGAAATTGTTGTGTAATAAGTTGGAATGTTGGTCGGTTTCACAATGTACCGAGAAGAAATGCTGGGATCAAAATATTGGTCAATCATCCGCAGCATGAAAGTTATCAGCATTTTCACACATGCAGCCCCTTCTGACTATTTTTTGCAATGTGAAGCTATTACACAACCACATGAGCAGGTAAGAGAAGAAAACAAAAATTAAAATTACAAGGTTTAGGCCTTGATTAGTGGCTTAACATGCGATGTGATCCAGCTGGGTTAACAGTATTCGGGAGCGTTGCCAAAAGTACCAACTCTAAGATGGTGGAGTAGTTGTTTTATAGTTGACTTGCATTTCCAAGGGGCATTTTGCAAAGAAGTACGTTGTTTTTTGTACCGAATTCTGCTTCAAGATGCGTGTCCTACCAAGTACCAACTTCGTTTCCCCCACGTGACACAGTTTGTCTTCATGCAAAAACCCAAAAATGTTATCAAAGAGTCACGTCAACCTCCACCGGCTTTTGATAGATCTTTTTTTCCTTTTCTTTTAAAGAAATCATATTCAAATCAGAGGAGTAGACGAGGGGAACCAAAATGCTTTTGAAAATCCACTGGAGATACACTAAATTCAAATTCCAATTAAAATAAATTAAGGACAAAAGTACATCTTTTAGACATATCGATCTCCCCCCTGTCTCATGCACCTTTCTTAAAGAGAGAGATTCTGGTGATCTAAAGTGAAGATGTTTAAGTCTTTTGGTCAAGAGAGGCGATTTTCATATGTATCTACTCTAGGAAAATTTTATAAAGTTCGTATAAAGTGCAGGTTTGTGAACAAAGCACGTGCTTAAGGCCTCAAGGGTTCAAGTTGAGCATCTACCATTACCTTTCGTATTCATTCGTATTAGTAAGGAAGGGAAATTGCCTCCCGAGGCGTCGGTGAAATAGGAAGACAGCATGCCTTCTAAACGAGAGGCCGTTAGTTTATAGTAACAATATTGCGATTGAATTGAAGTATCCAGTGAGAAGTCGTTGTACGTATCCACAATTTGCCATAGCATTAAGCCTTCCAATGAGATTATATTGGATTAGATTCGTTCGAACTCGATAAACAAGCGGTGCCACGGATTGTCCTTAATTACCAAAAAAAAATCATCTTTGATCTATATCCCTAAACAATTGACTATTGCATATTTTTCACTTGATATTTCTTAAGTTTATTTTGGATAAAAAAAAAAGGAGATAAATACATTTTAAATTTCAAACTATTATTTTTTATCATGTTGCGTCTATTAATTATTGATTTTAGCCATTTTGAACCATATGTTAAATTTTTTTCATCAATTTAAATGAAAAATAATTTTTTAACATGTAAAATGAAAATTTTATCCCTATAATTTTTGGCGGATGACATTTTCTTATGAGAGTTAAATTATAATTTTAAAATGAAAAAAAAATTCTTAAGAGTAAGTTTGAATGGATAGTGCACAATATTTAAGATCAATAAGTGCAATGTAATACAAAATAAATAATCATTATTGTCAAACTAGAATCTGAATTATCAAAACTTTTTTTCTAATTTGAGATTTCCGTAGGACAAAACTCAAATAGTTTATACCCAATAATTACTCGATAGTTTTGGAGGTTTAAAAGGATTTTTTTTAGCACGTTAGTTGTAATTTTTCACAATAAACCTATACACTACCACCATTAACAATTGACCTCTCTCAAATTACACTTCTTTTGCAATTTATCCTCAAATTACAAATTTTAACTATCGAGATTTTGTCATGTGACGGTTAGATCCACAATTAGGAGATAAACTGCAAATAAGTGTTAGTTTGAAGGGGTCAATTATTAAAAATAATTATTATTGAATTAGAAATTTAGATTGGCAAAACACAATTTTTCCCTTTATTATATTATCGCACGTTAAAGGGGGTTACTGTTTTGGAACAGAAGTCCGTAAACGTAAATTGTGCAAATGCAATCAAAATCTACCTGTCATGTCAATTATAGAACGCAATCAAAATTTAGTTCAACTCGGCTTTCTAGAGAGAGCTCTCTCTCGAAAGCGCCCTTTCTCCGTTTCGTCTGCTCCCCCTCTATCCTATTGTCTCCGGAGCGGGAGGAGCCCACCCCTCTCCCCCCTTTCTTCCTTATGGGTTTTCCCTTTTACCGTGTCGTTCCCTTATACCTCCCTTTCGATCGCTGTTTGCTCCATCGTTTTGCAGCTCCTCATGCTTAGATCTATGCGGTTTGACGGTTTTGTGGTGGACACGTTCAGCACGGCTGAGCTCCTCAGCTCCGGGCGCCTCTCTACTGTTTTTTTCGGCTCCAGTACGACTGTGCGTGAAGATTCTCACGCGCACTGTCTTCTTTTGATCAGTTCGTGCTGCTCGTGGTTTTCCTCGGTCCTGTGTTATGGTCGGAAGTTGAACGTTTTAAGGGTTTTGTGTTGTGTGCTATGCGTTTTATTTGTTGTTTTTAATAATGTCATATCTCTGACTTTTTGTGGGAAGGAATCGAAGGATATCACAGCGTCTTCCTTGTTAAGGCATCTCCCTGTCGGCATGAATCTGTTAGCCATCTTCACTAATGGTCCTTTGTTGGATGCTCGGCAGCTTATGACTTTTGGTGTTTTCCTTCCGCTTGGTTGTGCTGTTATGGAGGAGTCTTTGGGACAGTAAGATTGTGGTGCTTTCTCACCCTCTCTTCGGGCGCTCGATCTCTCTGCCTGTGGCAGTCTTTGTATTAGGTCTTTGGACCTGCTTCAAAATTACGGGTTTTTTAGCCTATATGTATGTGGCCTTTATGGCTATATGGATTAAGGCCTTTGTGGCCATTCAATGTATGGCCCTTCGGACTCTTAAAATTGATGTTATCGACTTTATGTCTATGCGCTCTGTAATCGACTTTAAAAGCTTATTTGTATCCAGTGCGGTTGTAATCTTTTCCAATGAAATGATATTTCACCATTACTTAGAAAGAAATATCAATTATAAAAAGTGGTGAAATTTAAAAAATTAAATTTAAAATTTTAAAATTTTTAATCAAAGGAGCATGTCCAGTATTAGGGATCCCAGTACGAGTAGTAGTATTCAGTATGGGTCCCAGAAATTCAATTGCCACGTGTTGTTTAACGAGAGAACTGTAAAAAAAAAATTCAAGAGGCCCTGCCGACAATCACGGAGAAGGGCCCCAAAACCCGAAAGTAGGCTATGCATCAACCATGAAGTGCGTGTACGTCGTAGCACCATAATATATTTCTATTAACTACGTTGAAGTGGCCCCCACAAAACCCGCCAAATATTTGTCTGTTCTTGATGCCCGTCCCGGCAACTTTAAAAGAAAGTGTTTTGGACCTGTTCGTTTTCAAAAACAAAATTTATTTTTAACATTATAATTTTGATCTCATATCAGATATTTTAATATAATTTTTTATTATTTTTTATATAAATAAATACGCATAACAATAAAACTAAAACATCACTAACATTCAAATTACCGTCCTCTTTACTGTACCACGTGTCTGACATGCAGCCCATTTACAACGTTAAAAAGCCGTTCCTATTCATTATTATATGACCTTTATAATTTTGATATAATAAACGCCTCCCCTATATCGAAGAAAAATATAATTCATCACTAAAAAGTAATTTTAAGAAATTATTATCCAAGTAAATTCGAAAATAAATAAATAGCTTAATTACCGTTTAGGTCCATGTGGTATCCAACTTTTACAAAATAGTCATCGTGGTGTGACTTTCAACAAAATAGTCCCTCTGATATCCAACTATTACAAAATAGTCTCTGTGGTATGACTTTCAACACAATAGTATTTGTGGTATAGTTTTGAAACAAATTAGTCCCTCCGTTCAACTGTTGTTACCCAATTAACGGGAGAGTGTTGTACATACTACGTCAACACCATTCACGCGTTGACACGTGTTTTGTGAAGAAAAAAAATTAAAATTAAAAATAATTAAACTTACCACTGTCGACGTCCTTGAGAATGTCAGAGGCATGTTATATGTAGTTTCTCTTTTCAGTTATATTTTGTAAAAAATGATTTAATTTTTTTTAACAAGAGTGAATGATGTGGGATAGAAGTATAATCTGAGATGAATTTTTAATTTTTTTTTTCTTTAAAAAACACGTGAATGATGTTGACGTGGTATATACAACACTCCCGTTAATTGGGTAATGACAGTTGGACGGAATGACTAATTTGTCTCAAAATTATACCACATGTCAGAGGCATGTTATATGTAGTTTCTCTTTTCAGTTATATTTTGTAAAAAATGATGAGTTTAATTTTTTTTAACAAGAGTGAATGATGTGGGATAGAAGTATAATCTGAGATGAATTTTTAATTTTGTTTCTTAAAAAAACACGTGAATGATGTTGACGTGGTATATACAACACTCCCGTTAATTGGGTAACGACAGTTGGACGGAAGAACTAATTTTTCTCAAAACTATACCACAGGGACTATTTTGTTGAAAGTCATATCACATGGACTATTTTGTAATCACAGGCGGAGGGAGGGGGGGCGAACCGGGGCCATTGCCCCGGTTGGCTCCCCCCAAAAAATTTTTTTACATGACTTTTTTTTTTTATTAGGTCTGCCCCCCTTGGCCAACTAAAAATTAAATTCGCCCCCCTTGCCTGCCTAGATGAATCAGTATGCCCCCCTTAATTAAGCTCTAAGCAGCCTAGTACCTCAAAATCAAACTAAAAGAATAAGCAAAGAGATATTTATTTATGTCAAAACTTGAAATCCTACCTTAACTTGTTGACGTTGTCGTGAATTTTAAGAAGAATATTTCCTATACTTCTCCCGAGTCCTGATAATCGTTGTGTGTTGTAATCCTTGAAATAGATGTTTTCGCTATTCTAGTGCTGCTTTTCTTTTTGTTCTTTTGACTTTTATGTTGGACTTGGTTAAGAATTTGGATATCACAAATGCTGAGAAAAGGGGTGGTGTGCTCTTGTTGGATAAGTGATAATTCAATTATTCAAGTGTGTTGCGTGTCTATCTTTACCTACTAGAGAATCATTGGTTATATCATTTTATTGTCACTATCATCATCTAATTTTACATGTCTGACTTCTCCACATTTTATGAAAATCCAAAGTTGAGGTAAGACTCATTTTCATCTCTCTTTTGTTTGTTTAGGTCTGATTTTTCATAGCTTATGAGGTTAAATTGTTTTTAATTGTCTTTCTCTAAAGGTGAAATTTCTTTTTCATTGTAATTTGTGACGTTTGGATCAAGTTATAGATATATTTCTTCAAAATTTTAGCCATTAATTTAGCCAGGCAATGAACATTTTGAACTACGATTTTTTATGCTTTCTCATTTTGTAAGGGGAGTAGAATAGTTATTTGGATATTAAAATTGAACTTTTTGTCCAATTTTTTTTATATTATCATTTACCAAGTATGTATTCCACCTTGCAATTTCGGGTTATTTTATTGTTGATAGAGATTCCACTCCTGAGAAGCTCGTGTTCAATAGTACTGTCACACTAAAAAACAGCTATAGCAAGGGTGAGAAGTATCTTTTATGCCCTTGGAACTTGGATTCTTTTTGAACTTTAGATCCTTTGGCTTCTTTTTCCAATATGCTTCGTTTTGCTATTGTTTCTTTCAAGAATAATAGAAACACAGTAATCGTTTATTTTTCTCATTTATGTGTTATGTTTTCTTTTTACAGATCCCAACAAATTCAGTGGGACTTTTTGAGCATAGGGCACATCCTTTCTGGCAACAAAAGTAAGTACTTCATTTATGGAAGTAAAAAGTTATATTGCTGAAAATACTTTGTTTCATTTATGTGTTTTGTTTTACAAAGAATATATATAAATACTTTGTTTGTGTGATTAGTTGATGCTCTATTAGTATCTTGAACAACAAGAATTTAATCTTTAATGTCACCTTTCAGTATCAGCAAATAGTACGATACGTGTATTTCAAATTTTTTTAGTATTTTTAGTCCTTAATTTTTTATATTTGTAGTGTTAAGACATTTTTTTGCTTTACGTAGAATTTTTTTTTTTGTCATTTTTCCTTAAGAGTTTGCCCTCCATTGATTGGGTTTTTGGCTCCGCCACTATTTGTAATAGTTGGATACCACAAGAACTATTTTGTTAAAAGTTATACCACGCTGACTATTTTGTAAAAATTAGATTCCACATGGACCTAGACAATAATTAAGCCTAAATAAATTACTAATTTCCCATCACGCATTTTTTCTAAAAGGATAAATAGAACACACATCTCCTTTTGCTTTTTCCAACAAACGGCCGATGCGAGACGTGACACTCTCACTAGCTTAATGTCCCTGAAAGTACATTAAATTGCTATACATGCCACTGAAATAACCATGCAATAGCGAATTTATGAATAATTATGAGCCGCACCCCACTAGCCAATAGGCATTGCCCCTTTGAATTTATATTTTATATAGATTTGGCCCTACTTTAAAGGCTCAACCAACTTTAATGATATTTCATTTTCCTAAAAAAAGTACAATAAAGACTTCAACAGCTCTGTAAATACCATAATACTATGATACTCTATCCTTTACGAGGGATAAAATGGTAAATTAGTTTACCTTCTTCGGCCGCCCTTTTTAAGTTTTTGTTGCATTAACCTTACCTGCCCACAGACTCCAGAGCTACTAACATTTATTCGGCGAGAACCCCACCCGAGAGTTGGCCAGATCGAAACTGACACGCGTCCCCTGCTGCTGCACGTTACCAATAATTGAAAGAGACGACGTCGTAGGAGCGAAGGCAAAACAGAAGGTTCCTGACGAGTCCACCGGAATCAAATAATTCTTCGCCGGCAGGAGGAGGGTCTTATCATCAGAGAACCGAAACGATACCCTTGGGACTCTCACGCTCCTCATAGAAGAAAGATCGTAACACGTGTCAAACAGAGCCACGCCGCTTGTGGTTGGCAAGTGCCGTGTCAGCTGCACGAAGGCGTCGCGGAGTGCGTTGTAGGCTTGAGTCCGCAGACGAGTAATGGCGGTACCCGAGTCGACGATGATCCCGCCGTTTCCTGAAGAGTCCATTTGGAACACCGAGGATGGGATCGAGAGCGGTTGCCCTCCCACGCTCATTCCGGTGAGGCCAACGTAGTAAAACGTGCCGATTTTTCCGTTTCTGAGTAAAGCGGTCGACACCGAGTCAGCGGGTGGAGCCGAGTTGAACTCGAGAGTCGAAGACCTGCCCGAGTCACGGTCAACCAGGCAGTATGAGAACGACGAAGCCTTGATCTGAGAGGTAAGAGATAGTGAGCCCCCGCCAAGCCCCAGAAGTCCGGCAGCCCCGACGAACAAGCCCTCGTTGTCGTGGCCGCAACCCAAAGCGACCTTGCTCACTCCGGAGTTCCCGAAAGACAGCGTCTCCGTCACGAAATTGCCGACCGTGAACGACCCATCGCCGTAGGACACCTGATAAAGACACTTTTCCGCGCGACACCCCGAGACATCGAGGGACCCGCATTGCGGTGAAGTGCAGGAGAGAGCCTGGTAGGAGGAGGAGGAGCTCGGATCGAAGATTGGGTCGGATTGCTGGTAGCAGTCAGTGCATGGCTTGCATTGGAGCCAGTTAAGGTCGCTGCCCGTGTCGAGGACCATGTAGAAAGGCTTGGCGGGGTGTCCCACACCGACACGCGAGAAGTACTCGCCGCTGCCCTGGCTCGTCCCTGACACGATCGGAGTCGACAAGCTCTCAGGGAGAACCTCCGTTTCCATGGGTTCAACATCCGACTTATTCAAGCCGCTGAGGGCGAGTTGGAGCTCGGTAGCGAGCGACTTGACTCGGGCAGAGTCGCGCTCTAGACGGGAAAGTACAAGGCTCTTGTAGTCTTTGTGCGAAGTCTTGTAGAGGGAGTTTCGAGGATGAAGCTGAACTACGAAAGAAGAAGAATTGGCGAGGCTATGTGGTTGTAGTTCTTCATGTTGATCCAAAGGTTTAAGCTTTTCAGGGTCGTAGTTGAGGACGGCATGGGCTTGTTTGAGAGATGACGAGACATCGAGGAATGATTGAGTATCCTCCGACAAGCTGCGAGAGAAAGCCAATGGAAAGAAACAGACAGCTATAGCAACGAAAGCGGTGAAGCAGAAAAGGAATGGGCTTTGCGCCATTTGTGTGCTCTGTTGCAGAGTTGAGTCCCCAGGGAGGTGAGAGAAGAGACGAGGATGTGCGTTCAAGCGCGGGGTGTGGATATATTTGGAAAGGAGGGTTAAGAGTGTGTGAGTGAGAGACAGCGAGCGACGAAAGAGACTGCCGTGTACCACTCTTGCTGACGTTAGATTCGTTAGGAGATAAAGGCAGAGGTTGCATGGTATTTCAATGGGAAAGTAGTCCCGAAATTTAGCTATCGGTGGTATGCGTGGGCGGTGACGAGGGAGTGGCGTACGTACCTCGATAAATTTCCTCAGGTGGGCACGCATTTGTTTGGTAAAGGCAAACGTGAAAATTTTTAAACGATTACATAATGTTAACAAATTTACACTATCCAAACACTCCCATTCGTCTTTAATGGCGGAAGGTAGAACATTGAACTAACAACAGAAGAAGAACACCGTAGTTTTTCCAGGCCTGGCTTTAAATCATAGACAGAATGGTCCCGGGCTCAAACCTGACTGGATTAAAAGCTTATCTTGTGGAACATATAAACCAGGCGATGGGTACAAAACAGCAAAGAAAAGGCACCAAAGACTTCAGGATTTGAGGAGTTAAAGAAAATGGCAAAATAAGCATGTGTACTAACTAAAATATTAAAAAACAAACACAAAGATATAACGTACGAACCCAACAAGACATGTCACGATGTTAAAGCAGACAAAGATGTCAGTCCACCTTTTCACAGTTGAAACAGAATCTTATCCCGAAAATGAACTGCAACAGAAGCTTATATGTACCAAAAAAAACACTTTAACGAGCAGCTACATTGAAAGCTCTCACGAAGATCTGGCTCGAGTGTTCCATTTATTCTGACAAAAACGTAAACCACGGATGATTCAGTATTTACAGAGAATGTTGAGAGGCAAAAATGTCAACTTCTATCACTCGTCACAGGTGTGGCCGTATGGGGACTTCCTTGAGGTTTGCTATAAAGGGATTCGTTTTTATAAAAAATTTAAAATTTCTATATAAATATTTATAAAAAAAATGTAGAGATATTTAATTTTTGTTGGAGTTTATAAAAAAATGTAGAGATAAATAATTTGATGTAATTATTTAATAAAAAAATATTGAAATTAGGTGAAAAGTATAAAGAGAGAAGATTTATTATAATTTTTTAAAAAATGTATTGGAGTTTGTGTGAAAAGTTGTTTGAGATTATGTAAAAAATATCGGTGTTTGTGTATGAATTTTTGAAATTTTTTATGTTCATTTTGTAAATTTTGTTAAATATATTTATATTGTAAAATACTTTTGCAAACGAACATGCCCAGTGGTGAAATTTCTCAAAGATATTAAAAAAATACACTTTGCAATTTTGTAGTTTTGGGGTTCGAGACTTTACACTCTATTATTTCAATTTTGATACATTTCATTCACGTGATTTTGAGTTTCTTCAATTCGCACCTAGCTGTTTATTTATCCCTTAAAATGAATAAAAATCTCAATCACATATTTTCAGCGTGACACATTTGCCTATTTTTCAATATTAAAAAAAATAATTATATTTTGCATCCAAATGGGTTCTCTGAGTGTGTTCAAAATTTAATATGACGTTAAATATTTTTCAGTGCGAGTATACTGAAGTAAATTTGTGCCAACACAATGTATCAGGTGTGCGGAAAATTATTTTTAGTTATCTATCTAATTAAAAAAAAGTGAAAGTGTCATCTTGAGTTTAGGGGTGGTTAACGGTAGTGTAGGTGACGGTTTGGCAAAAATCGTCATTGTCACCGCAATTGACGGAATTACATAATTGACACCATTACCGCACCACTATGACACAATAACCACCATTGCCGGTAACGGTTATACGATAACCGCTTAACCGTATAACTGTTGTGCACAAAAAAAAAACTTTTTCCTTGAGCTTTCATTTTTTTCACTGTTTTAGGTTGTTTAAATTTCTAACATAATATCATAATCAATAATCATATCAAATGGACAAATATCATAACATATTCAAATATAATATCATAATCATTAATAATCATAACAAATATAAAGTTGTCCAAAAGTATAACATAATATCGTATTCAAACATAAAGACGAAAGTCTAATAAAAGTGTCCAACAATGTGACATAAACCAACTAACATATTCCAACAAAATCCCAACAAAAGTATGTCACATAATCAATAATTATCTCAAGTCTCAACTATGGGTAGTTAACGGTAGTGTAGGTGACGGTTTGGCAAAAACCGTCACCGTCACCGCAATTGACGGAATCACATATTTAACACCGTCACCGCACCGCTAAGGCACAATATAACCGTTCTTACCGGTAACGGTAGCGGTTTTAACGGTTAAAACGATAACCGCCGGTGCAAATGAACACCCCTACTTGAGTTATGTATGTACTAATCACGTGCCGACAAAGATCTAGGTAGGGATAAAGACATTCATTGATACAACCAGTCCAGACGAGGACAAAGTTAGATACCAAAGTTGTATCTTTCGTTTTCAATTGGAAACGTATTTGTATATCATTAAATTGGGACAAAACAACAAGATCTTGTTATCATTCATTTTATACCATATCAGAACTTATTTGAATGCATGGTTTTCTTTGATTCTCATGCTCTCTCTACTTCATATACCTTTCTAACTCCTTTATAAGCCCACCCAAAGTTCTTCAATTTTTGTCAGATTTCTTCACACCAACGGCCAACCTTTGGGAAGAAGATAGTTCGAATTTAATATATGGCATCGAGACAATCACAACTTTGATAACTGTTGTTCTACCCACTAGGATACGACATTTTCCTTCGGATCCTTCTATCCGGGCACCTATGCTATGCCTCTTTTTTCTCAACTCTACGTGTTTTCAAATCGAAGGTTATGTTCGTTTCCTACGTTTTTCAGGATTCAAATACATTCACAAAACTATCACCGAACATATTCAGAATTCAAACACACACGCAAATACATTTTACACAATCTCCAACAAATTTTTACTTTTTTATTCAACATAAATTTTATCTCTCTATATTTTTTCATATAACTCCAATACTTTTTTATTAAACAATTACATCAAATCATTTCTCTCTCCACTTTACACAATCACCAATAAAACACTATTCAACATAAATATTCACAACTTCTCTAAAATCCTACATTTTTACTCAAACCGAACATATCCTAAGATTCATATATATATATATATATATATATATATATATATATATATATATATATATATATATATATATATATATTATTGTTTAGAGTGAATTTTTATCCAAAAATATATTTTAATTTAATTTATATAAATGCTATAAATTTGAAAAAAAAAACAAGAAGTGGGTTGTCGCTCGCATAAATAAGAGAATGGCCCACGGGCTCAAACAGTGTCGGAGCCAAAAATGCAAACGAAGGTGCAAACTCTTAAGGAAAATGGCTACAAAATTTTTTTTACTACGTATTGTAAAAAAATATCTTAAGAGCTAAAATATCAAAAATTAAAGACTAAAAAATTTTATTGTTCAAGACACCAATAGAGCACTAACTAATTTATATATATATTCTTAGTAAAAACTAACACATAAATGAAACATTTTCACAAGCATATTCACAAATGAACACATAAATAAAATATTTTCAACATTTTCACAATCACACAATCATTTTTGTTGATGAAGCACAAAGGATCAAGAGGGCGGGCTGATAAAAAAAATAAAATTCGGTGTAAATTTTTTTTAAGGAGCCAACCGGAGCGATAGCCCCTGTTCGCCCCCTTGCCTCCGCCTGTGGGCTAAAACCTGATTGGATTAACACAGATGGGGGCATCCGCCTGTGGGCTAAAACTTGATTGGATTAACACAGATGGGGGCAAGGATAAAGCTTATCGCATTATGCGCGTGGGATTATTTAAGATATGAGGAGTTAAATGAAAAGGCAAAATAAACAAAACATAATATATAACATAATATATAACATATGAACTCAATAAAATAAGTCAACAAGACACGACATGTCAAAGCTAGCTAGCGGACAAAGTTGTGTCTTCTTTGTAACAACTGAAACACAAGCTTTAATGTTTTGCTATAAAAAAAAGATATTTTAGTCTTTGAATTTTGGTCATTTTTTAAATTTAATCCTTCACTTTCAACTTTTAAAATTGTACTCTTTCAATATTAGTTGTTTTACAAAAATACCCTTTTGTCATTCCTTCATCCAACTTCTTAACGGTGCTCTCAACCACATAGCAACGATGACACGTGGCATCACTTCAGCACCAAGTTAGAGGGACAACTCACATGAGCAACGGTGCTCTCTACCACATTAGCAACGATGACACGTGACATCACTTCAGCGTCAGGTTAGAGGGACAACTCACATGAGCAAAACGTCGTCGTCTTTTTCATTAATAGAAACGCAGCAAGAAATTACCCTTTTGCCCTAACACCCAATACATAACGTAACACTCATTTGAACCCACTAACTTAAACGGTGTCGGTCGTTTAATATACAATTCTTGCAAAGGTCCAAGAACAGCAATGGCTCAGCCTTCGTTGTAAAGGTCTTTGTCGAGGGAGTGGAGGTCACACAGCCTGATCTCTTCAACAATGGCCTTGTCGTTGTTCACGACCTCCAAAGCTTCTTTTCTCCTCTCTCGTCGTTTTCTTGCGACTTCGATATGATGACCTCACTCTCTTTCTCATTACATCCTGATCACGCGGCTACACACAAGATGCAACCCCCTTTCATGTGCCCATTGCTCCGAGAGGCCATGCTCAGGCTCCGCATCAACGACTTTAGCATCTTAGCGCTAGCCATGAAGGTCAAGTATGCTAAGCTCGTCGGCCTCACTATTAGGTGGTCTTGGGTCTTCTCAATCCCAAAAGCTAGCTCAAGAGGTGAGACTTTCTCTCACGCTTATAAACTGACTACCAAACTCTTCCACAACCGATGTGGGACTAACCCCAACAATCTCTCCCTCACACATTGGGTCTTGTGTTGGGTGAAGACAACTTGTTTCTCTCATAGACTATTGGGTCTGAGACTTGTTGGTAAACTCGAGCTCCTGATACCAGTGTTAGGTGGTCTTGGGTCTTCTCAACCTCTTGAGCTAGCTTTTGGGGTTGGGAAGGCCTAACACCACTAAACGCTGATATCGGAGCCAGGTTTACAAACAAGTCTCAGACCCAATAGTCCATGGGAGAAACATGTTATCTGTTCCTAACCCAAGACCCAATGTGTAAGGGAAAGATTGTTGGGGTTAGTCCCACATTGGTTGTGGAAGGGATTTGTGGTCAGGGATAATTCCTTCTATGTGAAGGAAAGCCCAATTGGGAGTCTTTTAATAAGGCTCAAAGCCCATTAGGGTTTTAACTTATAACCCTAAGAAGAAGTTCTTTAAGTCATACGGTTTAAAAAGAAGAGAGAGAAAAGAAAGAAGCATTTTTCTCTTTCACGCCCAGGTTTCATCAAATACTGGATCCTGCTTCGTCTGTGGCCCGATCGAGCTGATATTTGGAGGAACTGTTCACGATACAAGGGGATATAATCTGAACGGTGAAGATCAGATTTGGAGCTCGATAATAGTGGTTCGTACACGTAAACAGTAACCGAGGATTGGTTGGTATTTTCTTTAGCTTCTTTTTCCATTGTATTTGTCAAGATTGATATCATCTTAAAGATCTGAGTTGTAGCCTCTAGTTGTGACTAGAAAATACTTTGTGTACCCTTTATTTGATTTATAGTGGAGATTTGACTGGACTAGGTCCGTGGTTTTTTCTTCCTCACACCGTGGAAGTTTTCCACGTAAAAATTGCTTGTGTCATTCTAGCTTGGTGTGAGTGATTATCTTGAGATTATTTTTCAATACGTATAATTGTTGAGATTGCACTTTATTTGCTTTCATCTAGAGAGAAGAATTATTCCGTTGTTTGTTTGTAGTTATCTCTCTCAACACTGACCAACATGACGGCTTCAACTAAAATTTGTATAAGTCAAATTGGGTCTATGCTAATACCGCGAAGCTTCCATTTCCAAGCTATCCAAGATAAGTGGTAAGTATTTCAGGCAATAACCAAATGCCTATACATTACTATGTTGTCCCTTTTACTGTCTCCTACATGACGAAAGGATACTGACTCCACTGACCTGCTAGAAGGGAAGACACATCTTCTCTCACCTCTCTGCCACACATGGTTGGACATGGGATTAACGCTCTTCTTAGTCGAGGATGGGAAGGAGACACACTGAGGACTGAGGACAGCTATATATGTCTGATGGCCTTCATCTTGAACAAACTTAATCTGGTTTTTCCCTTAATATAAATTTGTGTTTGGTTTAAACCCCATGGATGTATGCAGGTTGGCTCAAAGACCGATTTCTTAGTTCAAGATGAACACTGTTCATGTGATGTAGGTATCGGTCTGTGTAACGGTTATGTTTCAAAGAACATGTATGATTTCATATAATAACCTATTTTACGTCAGTTTAACACTTCTTTATCTTTTCCTTCCATTTTTTTCCTTTTATATACACTGAGCACTAAAGCTCTTCACTGCCGTGTTTCCTGGCTTAATTGCTTTAACTTGGAAGCCAAGACCGACGAATCAGATCTTCCTCATAGTCTTTGATTTGGATATGCCCTTTTTTCTAAGCTTTGTTGAAAGACAGGTACACCATTATAAAATCAAGCCCTAACGTAGTACCAAAGCCCATGACTAATCATACTTTGAAAGAGTCTTTACGAAATTCTCCAGAAAGAAAACCGCATGTCATCATCCTCGAAAACGTACCAATGCACGTTGTAATATACATGCGCACGTCTTCCGCACCCAGTTTGCAACCACTGACTGCCCCGACCTACCAACTCTCTCTCTACCTGATCCGCTGCAACATGCATACAGTTGGATCGTTGTCATTGCTTTTGCTCCCAGTACTGTCTAGAGTACCATTTCCTTTTCTACCAAACCACCAACTCATAGAAAAGCAGCACGATGATAACTTCCAGTTTGTCGGGAAAGCAAAGAGATTTAGGAAAGACACGGAAATATCGGGCAAAAGCACGACGAAAGAAAATGGGGGTGGATTTTCTCGTTCTTTCTCCGAAAACTTGAGATATCCATGAAAGATAAACTGCGTTTCAAGCTGTCCGCCGTCGATGCGGTCCTCGCCGAGTCGAATGAATGCTGCGTTGCGTTTTGCATGTTAAGGCAAAAGGGTAATTTCGTGTTGTGTTTCTATTAATGAAAGAGACGAGATGTTTTGCTCAGGTGAGTTGTCCCTGTGACCCGGTGCTGAAGTGATGTCACGTGTCATCGTTGCTGACGTGGCAGAGAGCAGCATTAAAAAGTTGTACAGAGGAGTGACGGAAGGGTGTTTTTGTAAAACAACGAATACTGAGGGACTAAAATTTCGGAAGTTGAAAGTGAATGACTAAATTAAAAAAGTGACCAAATCATGACTAAAATATCAATTTCCAAAAAAAAAAGAACGAAGAAGCTTTAACGTGTAGGTTTTGTCAATCAGCAGCTACAATTGAAAGCTCTCAAGGGGATTGAGAACCACTATCTTTGTGTGCTCCATTAATCTGTAAAAAATCCTAGACATGACAATCAGTAGCTACAATTGAAAGCTCTCTAGGGATGTTCAAAAAATTCCAAGATCTGATAGCCCGATTGGGAATCGACCGAATATTTTGAATTGTATGCATTATTCTTCAAAAATATATAGCCCTAAGCTCAAAAATATATAGCCAAGAATGTTCTTGTCCTAAACAAATTAGCCTTTTATGCTCTAGACCTGCGATATAATGAAAAAAATCCAATAAAACTCGATCCCGAGTCGAACCTGATCTACTCGAGGTAGCTCAAATTTAGGGGTCAGTCCGAATCGGATTTCAAATTCCTTACTTCGATTGATTCGGGTCCGGTTCAAGGTGGGTGAAACCTGACCCGAAACTTAAAAAGCTCAGCCCTAATTTGCACACGATCTGGATGTGAGTCCTAGATTTCAGGATTAAGGCAACTCAAGAGGGGGGGGGGTGAATTGGTTTTCTAAAACTTTTCGGTATTGACCCCCCAAAGATGTGTTTGCAAGTAAAGTCTATTTTAACACAAGTATATAATATGCAATAAGAGTAAATACGTGCTAAAAGTAGAGATAAGGGTAAGAGAAGCAAACACGGTATTTTTAGGTGGTTCGGCAAACCCGCCTACATCCACCCCTCAAGCTCCTTCACCGAGCCTTGAGGTTTTCCACTATTCTCCAATAACTTTACACACTAGCTTCCAGGTGCTAGTGAACCGTACAAGTGTTTCCCCGGGATCAACACTCAAATCCTCTCAAGTGGTTTTTCTAGCTCACCACTTGCAACCTCACCAAGCTTGAGATATGCACTCTCAAAGCTTCTTCTTTAGTGAACAACCTCACTAAAGGAAACACCTCTATTGGATAGGTAGATGGAAGAACAACAAAACTCTCTTGATAGAGTAGATATGAAAATTAAGGCTCTATCTCTTTATTCACACAAAGACAAGGATATGAAAGTGTGTTTTGTGTGAATGCTATGAGAAATATAGAATAGGAAGGTGTAGAATATTTCTCAAGTAGTATAAATGATATGTGGTCGTTGGGTTTTCATTTTAGACGAAATGAAGGTGTATTTATAGGTCACATATGAAAACTAGCTGTTAGGGGTCGATTTGACAATTTTACCGTTGTACCGGTTGACCGCTTCATGTACCGGTCGACCGGTTCAAGTAGTCGTTGCCCAATAGTCATAAAATTTGAATGCTGTCAATTTTTTGTCCTACGCGCCCGGTCGACCGCTATAAATCATTTTCATCATCCGCTACAGACGGTCGACCGCTTCATGTAGAGGTCAACCGCTACAATTCATTTTCATAGACCGGTTCATTTAAAACCATGTTTTTTACCACTTTTAAACACCCAATTTTAAAGGCTTACTTCCCATAAGTATATGAAAGGTTTGAGAATATATTTGAGGTGTTTTGAAACCTTTAAAAATATTTTAATCTTTAAAACAAAAGATAAAACGGTTTATGCACGTTTTGAAAGATATGCAAGTGCGTGATTCAAATCCTTGTCAAATGTGAAATAAAGAGTTACAAGGATTATACCATATGGTCTTGAATCTTCACTTTAAGCTCCTTGCTTCTTCTTGTTCTTCTTTCTTCAAGGTTTGACTCTTTTCGTCAAGTTGTCTTTGTCTTTGAAGATGTCCATTTGTAAACTTCTTTCATTTATTGAAATCATCAAAATCTCGATTGTGCACAAAAGCCAACACTGGAAACAGAAAAAATTGTGAATTGCGATGGGAAAGATTTTCTCCAAGCGAGACCATCATATATTTTACTCGTGGCATGATTTGCGATGGGAAAGATTTTTCGGCCCCCAAAAAGGTTGAGAGTCAATGATGAGACAGTCATATCTTCTTCTTTTTTCTCTAAGCGAGACAATCCTATATTTACTCGTGACATGATTTGCGATGGGAAATATTTTTTGGCCCCGAGAAAGGTTGTTGAGGCTCAATAAGAAGGAAAGTGGATCCCGGGTTGAAGAGAAAAGAGTTGAGGCCCATTCTAATACAAATAAAATTATCGTCGACTAAAAAGATAGCCCTGAGGGAAAGCCCGACAGACCTCTTAAATGAGGATCACATCAAGCGTAAAAAGTAAGGTCTAGGGAAGTTTATCATCCGATTCCCTGACAAAGTTGATGCTAGAAAGAATTAAATTTAGCCATTAAATGAGCAAACATAACCATCTTCTTGAGAACCAATGGAAAAGAAGAATGGGCAAAAAGGGAATAAACGACCAAAGCCCAGTGCGACCCGATCCAGAAATAAAAGATGAAGGATATGTAGAGAAAGACAAAAGACAGAAGAGGTACACACGAAAAATACTATCTCTCATATTCTCTCGCATTGATAATCAAACCAAAGAAAAAAGGAAAGATCTTGGGAACAATGGCATCAGAGAAATCTCCCTATGGAAAGGACTATGAGTTCTAGCATGTTTATTTTGCTTGTAGGAAGAAGGAATGAGAATTTAGACCTTTCAACTCATCCCAAGTGCTGGACTTCCAGTTTAGTTCCCTCGGACTCTTGGCCCAATGGACATTGTGATGGACCGGTTCAAAATGGTTCAATCAATTTGACTTTGAAGAAATTTCTTCCCTAACTCTTCCAACATTAAATAGTGATGAACATATTGCTAACTTCAATACTCAATTTTCTATACAGATGAATCTTGATGTAAGTTACTTGGACAAATAATAACAGTCGTAATCCACTACTTTTTGGAGTATGGCCGGATCCTAAATTGGTCTCTATGATTTATTTTGTCCAATACTAGTCTTTGGAGAATCCTTCTTGTTCTTAAGTGATCGTTTGTTTAATTTGGTTAGTTCTGATTACGGAATATATCATGTGTGGCTAACATGATCATGTAACCACTAATTGCAAGCAACCATATATCCCAGGTCACTCCAACTACCAAGTTGGATTTAAATTAAAATCTACATCAATTGTCTACGCCACCTAGACCTAAAGCACTAGCCCATAACGCTATGATAGACATATTCTTTGTAAAGACAACGCACTTACGGTGACTTGGGGACATATGACTGCTTGACATTGTTGGTGACGTGTCTCTGTTAGCCATATACGATTTATTTTGTTAACAAGGCCAACTAAGTTGTCAGAATGGTGACTCTAGGACACAAAGGATTATCAAAGATTAATATAAGACAAAATAAATCCTAAAGACCAATTTAGAATTCGGTTACCCTCTAGAAACTAGTGATCTAATTAAGCTTATAAAAAGACTCCTAGTAGAGTTTTAATAATTATATATCCAAATATAAGATTAAAAAAAAAAGAAAAGATAGTTTAAGGTATTCAATTGCCAAGGAAGATAGTTTGAAGGAAAATTATAAACTAGGTGAGCTGATAGTTTGAAGGAGTTGAGTCTAATTTTATCTTTTATTTATTTATTTAGGTAACAAGCAACAATCCACAGCACCCCTTGTATAGCGGGCTTGGACGAATCTGCCTTAGCTTAATGACATTGGAGAGCTTAACGCCATGACAAATCCTGAGTACGTATAGTGACTCCTAACCACACATTATTTAAGTCGCAAATTTTGTTGTTACAGAGAATTAAACCAAGTTTGATCTACGCCTGACAACTTTTATTTTTATTTTTCATACCACAAAAAAAAGACACATTTTAGGATGAATTTAGTCTGTTTAGATTTTTATAAGTATGTTTATATAATAAGTTAATAACATTGTAATCCATCGTTTTACTACAACAGATGATTGTGAACTGGTGAACTATAAAGCCCGAGTACTATACAATCATGTTTGTAAAATAACATGATGGGCCTACCTTCGCAGGCTTAAAGGGGTTGTGAGTCAGTCCAACCGGAACCTGGACTCTCAACCGAGCTGTACTCGTAGTTGGCCGGTAAGAATTACGAGACTGAGTCGGAGAAACCCAAATCCCCCTTTCACGGGTCAAAATTTCGAGTTTCTTCTCTGTCCCGCGGTTCGACGGTCTTCTAAACCCCAACTGAGCTACAGAACAAACCAGGAACCCTAGCTTCCGGAATCTCTCTCTATCTCTCCCAAAGCTGCAGATATGTACGGAGGTGGTGAGTGCATTAATTTTCATATTGTTTTCTTTTTGAGTTTTGTTCACCAGCGAATTTTACTTGTTCTACTTTTTCCTTTTTGTAACTTTACAGATGAGGTGTCGGCTATAGTGATAGACTTGGGGTCGCATACGTGCAAAGCCGGTTACGCCGGCGAAGATGCGCCCAAAGCTGTGTTTCCTTCTGTAAGAGCTGCGAATTTGCGTGACCCGGCCCACTCACTCACAATGTGCATCTTTCTGAGCCTTTTGGCTCCTAGTCTTGGCTAGGGCTGAACAAAACAGGACAGTAGACTGAACCGGACCACAAAACCGGACTGAATTTATTAATATAAATAAAAAAATGTTTTTTTATATATATTTTTAATACAAATTACAAACTTAAAAAATTTAGTTTTAACCTAACTAAAACCTACAATTTTTATATGCTCTTTCCCCTTCGAAATTAACCTATTTTTTTAAAAAAATGAAAAAAATGAATAAAAAAATTGAAACCAGTCTAGACCGCATTAGACCGGTCCGGACCAAGTGGTCCGGTCCGCTCCACCATATAAGCACAACCGGAAATCTGGTCCGAAAACCGGACCGGATTTCAGGTTGTGCAGCCCTAGTCTTGGCCCTCAGTCTTCACAATTTTGACGCCTCTGTTAACATTTCTAACGTTGGTGGTCATTTAGTGTGAATGTTACTTATGGAGCTGTATTTTGCTGTTTCTCCTCTCCAAAATATTCCACAATGACATGTGAGCTCTGTTCTTGTGGCATGTAGTCTGTGTGTTGAAATTTGCCTACAAAAGGAAAGAAATGGAAATATGGAACTATATTTGGTTCCGCTGTTAAAATGGAATGTGGGTAACTGATACTAATGGTAGCAGAAATATTTTTGCCTGGATTTTTGTTGAGAGTAAATGAAATGGGATAAAATTGCACTCAAAGTTGGAAATTTTTTGTTTCTGATGTTATTTAGACAGTTATAGAAAATGTAGTGAATCAAGTACTTTGTATTTAAAAATATTTTGCATCGGCTGGATGTGGGTTTCAGCCTCTCATATTTTATGCCTTGAATTCACCAATGATGGAGGACCAGCTGATTGAATTTGTCAGATACTAATGGGTCTATCACATATAAAGTGAATATTGGAGGGTGGCTTTGGCTGTTACTTTTGGGGACAATATGTACATCTGTGATGCATGGACAGTATTGCTTGTGTTATGCCTATTCATTACAAACAGCACACATGTACCTGGATGACATGCTTGCACTACCAATTAGACTGTAATAGTTGCTGGCAGTGGTGCAAGAATTTGATAAGAAGTCACTGCTGCTTAATCTGCACTTTTTGTAAGATTAGGTGCAAAATATATTCTGCACAGGGGTATCAGTAATTTACTGGAAATTGTAGTGTACTTGTTCTTTTTAGTTTGGCATGTAAAGCAGTAAAAGTTAATGCCAATATTTGATTATGCATGTTAAGGTCGTCGGAGCAATTGATCAGATGGAGGTTGATGATCCTGAAAAAACTGAAAATAACTTTGGATCTGCTGTAGATTCCAAAGGCTCTGTTAGAACTCTTGATTCTGACAAAAGCGAGGGAAAACGGAAACTATATGTTGGATCCCGTGCCTTAGGTTTTCGCCGTGATCATATGGAGGTAAGTTTGTTAATTATTATCTGTAACTTTGGGATTTTGTAGGGTTGTTCCCCAAAAGTTTCATGGCTGAAGGTTTGGACTGTCTGTTCTGCTGTCTATTAGGTGCTGTCATCCATAAAGGATGGAGTTGTTGTCAACTGGGATATGGTTGATAGCATATGGGACCATGCATTTAGGTAAATACTGATTGTCACAGTGGGGGTACTTTTTCTCTGGTGTTCTTACTCCTATTTCTAGTGTTACGCTCTTGAAATGGAGATGTCTTGTCTTTTAAAATCACACTAATATGGTATCATTGCCAAATAATGGTAACTGTATGACACACTGCATTTTGGAGACCTACTAAAGCTCTACGTAATTTCTTTGTTTGGATATTATAATAGGAGATAATTTTAGTCATTAATACTCACCCATTATGTAGAATTGGAATAAGGTCCCATTATACCTTTAATGTTTCCTTGCGACATATTATATTAGAAGCACAACAGAGTGTTGCCATCCCAAATGAGATGGCATATGAATAATTGCATTGTCATTTCTCTCTCTTTGTGCGCCCTTGCAAAAAATATGTTTCTTTGTTAGCAGATCGAAGTCTATGTTTTTTGACTTGATCCAGAGGTTTTCACTAGCATTTAGTCATGCATGTATTTTTTGCATGGAATGTGATCTGAGACCAAGTCCTCTCTACTGCTTGGAAACAGTCCGAACATTTTTATGTAAGTTACTTGAAGGGTTTTCAATTTTCTTGTGGTTATTACAAAATTATTTAACTGCTCAAGCCAGTAAACTCTAGCTCAGTTGTCAACTCTTCTCCGTGTGAGAATTGGGTGGAGGCATGATTGTGAGCCCAATGCTCACGAGGGAGATTTTTTGATGTAGCACTCTAGAAGTGGGAAAAAGATTATATATGACCCAGCAATTTATAGTTCCATTCGATCTTATGCTCCTTGAATTGTTTTTTCCTCCCCTCTCTTTGAAATGGTGTTCTTATATGCTGTAACTGTTGCTCTTTTGCTTTAGGGAATGCCTATTAATTGATCCTAAAGAGCATCCAATGCTACTTGCAGAGCCATCATCTAATACTCAACAACAAAGAGAAAGGTGATCTTACATATGACGAGTGCTTCTCACTATCAACTCATTTTAGGGCAGTTTCAGGATTTTATTTAGAATTATGATGGTTATCTGAAAACTATTGATGTTTGACATACGAGACGTGTTGCTCAATATTTTCTTTGGGCATACATGCTAATGGCTTTTTATGTCAGTTTTCCAAATTATTGTCGGTCTCTTTTTGTTTTGCCTTTCAGAGCAATAGTTCCAAAGCCTTTTCTTGTTTTTCTAGAGTTGTCCTGTGAACTGAAACTGAGAGTTCAACTAAAAGTATCTGGCATCAACAATTTCAGCTGAAATTTGAAATGGCTAAAATTGAAGGCCTAGGACTTGCAAATTATCACTAACTTCTTCTTCTCTTAAGGAGTTGTTTGTGTGCCAAAATTTTGGGGTGTGAGAGTTGGTGAAAAAGTGAAAAGAGAGAATATTTGAATGAATTTTGTATATTTTATTATAGTGGAAAAAGATGACTTGGGGAGAGAGATTATTTTGTAGTTTTTTTTATTAAGCCAAAATTTTGGCACTCAAACACCACTTTAGTTGTGGTCCGGGATAGCTTCAACAGTTTTGGGTTCTGTCCTGTATGTACTCTTTGAAGCTGTTGATTGTAAGTGAACATCCAATCTATTTGTCTACTAGTCAACTCGTGGAACTGAGTTCTGAATTTCACATAGAATATCAGAATATAGTGAATGCGTTCTTCTGGTCTGGGATGACGAAACAACCACCACGTACTGATTCCATTGTGGAAAAAGCTTAGAAGAGGACAAGTTGAACTTTGTATCTCTGCCTCAGATGGGTTCTTTTCACTTAAGAAAGGATGATATCTGTTATCCAAGAGTCCTAGTTTTTTCAATAGGCAATCTTTCCTCGCAAGCTTTTTGAGAAGATTTCCCTGAGGAAAAGGAACGTAAGTTTTGTGAAGATTATGCTGTTAATATTGGTGACTGATGTTGTTTTAAGGTAAGTGAGGCAAAACTCAAGAGTAAAAGAAAACATAATCCTTTCACAAAAAGTGGGATGATCATGACAGGAGTTTAAGGTTTCACAAGAATCCATTTAAGTTGAGTTCTTTGAGACAGTGCCATTTGCAGTGTAGAAACGTGACAGGGAATATGAACATAGGTGGTGTCCTATTGGGCTACTAGGTTCTTTTGCATCTTTCAAGATCTGATCGATTATCAAAGAACAGGTGTAAGTACAATATATTGTTAATTTCTATTTGATACAAAGCATAATACATGATCGGTAGTTCTTGAAAGCATTTATTCAAACTAAAGCTATATTTGTAGTTTATTATTAAGGAAATTCCTTCATATTTAGTAAAAGAGTTTCCTTGTCATGCATTTGACAGGGCAGCAGAGCTTATGTTCGAAAAATACAAAGTTCCAGCATTATTTTTGGCCAAGAATGCTGTATGTCCCTAGTGGAACGATGCCCTCTCTTGAGCTTGTTGCACTTTTGATTTTAATATAAATGTGCTCTTTCCCAATCTTGTTATTGAGAAATCGCAGTATGGTAATTGATTGGACTACTTGTTGATGCCAGGTTCTCACGTCTTTCGCATCAGGGCGTGCTACTTCTCTAGTTGTTGACAGGTAGGACATTTGTTATTAATAGGTTTCATAGTCGTTTCTTTTGTGTGGCATTACCTTTCTATCTGCATGTAATAGTTATTTCTTGACATCCCTTTTAGTTTAAGCCATTTTGTACTTCATATTGCATAGCACTTTTGTGATTGTTATATGACGTTTCTTGCTATGAAGTTATAGTACTTGAATTTTAGTTGCTTGGGCTTGTCTTCGGGTTTTGATGCGGACACAAACCTTATCTTCTCATTCCAGAGTTACTTTTTCTTTTTCACCGTCTCTTAAATTTTTACAGGCGGAATGAAGAACATTGATTTGTTTTAATTTGTTGGGCTACAGGGTCAAGGAGCCTTAAAATATCATGAAGCTGAGAAACAAACACATGAAAAGCTTGGCATTTTGATACATATATATATATATGCTCAAAAGATGATTTATTGGATATTTACTGCAATATTCTCCTTTCCCTGCTCTTAGCAATGATGGAAGATGAATGGCTAGTTGGTTGGGCTGAAACAAAACTAGAATTCTTAGATAGTCCGTAGTGATCTCATACCTATTGTTTTTTTTTCTGATTAGATCACATACCCATTGACATGTTACTGTACAACCATTATTTCTGATACTTCCAATTGATGTTTTGAATTCTGTTCTTTTTCCCTGTTCTTTTCCTTTTTCTGTTTTCAAGAAGTGATTGATGTTTTAAGTTCCTAAAGGTGATTGACATATAATACGTCCTTAGCAATGTCATGATGTGTGGAAATAATCCCGAGTATATTCGGAATCATGGAAAGAAATAAAATCCCGGATGTTATGGAATAATCAGGGATAGCAAATATTTGGTGATATTCGGTAGTTTTTATTTCAAAGATTATTTCCTTATGTATAGATCTCTCTATAGCACTATAAATAGAGAAGATGCATGTATATCGAATTAATATAGTCAATAAAACAAGGATTTCTTCATGGTATCAGAGCCAGGTTCTTCATTCGTGGGTCACAATGTCAGAATCCACGGTCGATAGTGAAGGACCGGGACTTATTCCCAACTCTACTCCGGCAGCATCAACTACCATGGGCTCGACTGGAATTGACCATTCGTCCTTCCAGCTCACGGTGGAAAAACTCAACGGAAAAAACTTCCGTGAGTGGGCTCAATCTCTCACACTTGTCATCGATGGCAAAGGGAGAATGAGATACCTTACCGGCGAAACAAAGCAGCCACCCTCTACTCAACCTACCGAATTCCAGAATTGGAGGTCAGAGAACTCGATGGTGACCGCATGGCTGGTGAACTCCATGCAACCATCGATCGGTAAGACATATATGTTCTTACCCACTGCCAAAGACGTATGGGATGCCGTTCGTGAGACATATTCTGATGCCGGAGATTCGTCTCAGATCTTTGAGATTAAAACTCGACTGTGGCAATTGAAGCAAGGAGAACGTGATGTCACCGATTTCTTCTTGGAGATGCAGGCTCTCTGGCAGGAACTAGATCTCAGTTCCGATGAAGAGTGGGCATGTGCCGCCGACAGTGCCCGGTACCGGAAGACGCTTGAAGCGGAAAGAGTCTTCGAGTTTCTCGCTGGCCTGAATCGGGAGCTCGATGACGTTCGGAGCCGTATCCTTGGCCGACGTCCCCTGCCTTCTCTTCGAGAGACATTTGCGGAAGTCCGTCGTGAGGAGCACCGACGGAATGTCATGCTTCCTAAGAGCCTTCCATCTCACGGGTCCACCGAAGTCTCAGCCTTGGCCTCTAAAGGCTTTCGGTCTGGGCCCAGCCCAAAACAAAATCGTAACAAGCCTTGGTGTGACCATTGTAAAAAAACTGGTCACACCAAAGATACATGCTGGGAGATCCACGGCAAACCTGCCGATTGGAAACCAAGGCAAGGCCACCGTACTCATGGATTCCAGACTACTCTTACGCAACCACCAGCAGCCCCTCAAGTCGACCATGATGTCCCTTCCAACAGTTTCTCGGCTGAACAACTACAACAATTGCAACAGTTATTTTCCAAGTTTCATGCCTCTGGTCAGTCTCCCCAAAACCCTGCTTCCGCATCATTAGCTCACACAGGTAATTTTTCTCATGCCCTGAGCAGCTTTAGATCCAAACATCCTTGGATTATTGACTCAGGAGCATCCGATCATATGACTGGATCTTACCATCTGTTTTCGTCTTATTCACCATGTGCCGGAAATCTTAAGGTTAAAATTGCTGATGGCACTCTTTCGTCAGTAGCAGGAAAAGGACGTATTCAACTCTCTGATTCTATCATCCTAGAGTCTGTTCTTCATGTGCCTAATCTATCATGCAATTTATTGTCCATTAGCCAATTAACCAAATCCTCAAATTGCTCTGCTAAATTTCTTCCCTCTCTTTGTGTTTTTCAGGATCTATTATCGGGGAAGATGATTGGCAGTGCTAAAGAATATGAGGGGCTCTACTACTTTGACGACGCTTGTGTGAGTGACCACGCGAACACTGTCATTTGTGACTCTGCATCTGTTTCTAGGGATAGTGATCTTTTATTATGGCATTTTCGCATGGGTCATCCCAATATTCAATATTTGAGACGATTATTTCCTTCTATTATGTCCAATAAAAATTCGTCTGATTTTCAGTGTGAAATATGTGAACTTGCGAAACACCACCGTACCTCATTCCCAACATCTTCGTATAAACCTTCTCTGCCATTCACCATGATCCATAGTGATGTATGGGGCCCATCTCGTATATTCACTCGCACTCACTCGAAATGGTTTGTCACCTTTATTGATGATCATACTCGGTTATGTTGGGTTTATTTGTTAAAAGAAAAATCTGATGTGCGCTCTGTATTTATAAATTTCCATTCAATGATCCAAACTCAATTCCAAACTCCTATTAAAATTTTGCGCACTGATAATGGCACCGAATATTTCAATTCTTTGTTGGGAGATTATCTTCTCCAACACGGAATCGTTCACCAAAGTTCTTGTGTCGACACTCCCCAACAGAATGGAGTTGCCGAACGAAAAAATAGGCACCTTCTTGAAGTTACACGTACCTTGTTATTTACTATGAATATGCCTACTATGTTCTGGGGGGATGCCATTTTAACAGCCACATATCTCATCAATCGTATGCCTAGTCGGATTCTCTCTTTTGCCACTCCTCTCAAAAAATTTCAGGCACATTACTCCACCTATCGTCTTGATTCAAGTCTTCCGCTCCGAGTTTTTGGTTGCACCGCATTTGTTCATGTTCATGCTCACCATCGTAGCAAATTTGATCCGCGAGCTATCAAATGTGTCTTCATCGGATACGCTCCTACACAGAAAGGATACAAATGTTATGATCCCTCCACTAAAAAGGTCTTTGTTAGTTTGGATGTTACCTTCTTTGAAACTACATCCTACTTCCAAAAGCCTTCTCTTCAGGGGGAGCCATTACGTGATGAAGCTCAGTTTTTGGATCTTGATCTCCCTCATCTTCAACCTGTTCTTACCACTGATCTTGCCAGCCACACTGAACCTGTCAAAATCATCACACACTTGAACTCAGGGGGAGATGCAGCCAAACAAAATGACAGTAGTAAACTACTAGTTTATTCACGCAAGCCGAAATCAACAGAAGTGGAGAGCCTCATACCTGAAGCATCAAAAGAGTCTGAACCGGTAACAGATCCGACTACCTCTCCATCTGGTAAACCTGCTTCCTCTGATATTGATTTACCTATTGCTCTTAGGAAGCAATCTCGGTCATGTACTCTCCACCCTATCTCAAAATTTATGTCCTATAATGCTCTATCTACATCATTTCGTGCTTTTACTGCTAACCTTGACTGTACAGAAATTCCACAAAATATTCATGAGGCCTTGAACATACCCCAATGGAGAGAGGCGGTATTGGAGGAAATGAGAGCCTTGAAAAAAAACGAAACTTGGGAGGTAACGAACTTACCAAGAGGAAAGAAACCAGTTAGCTGCAAATGGGTATTCACCTTGAAGTATAAAGCAGATGGGACGATAGAAAGACACAAAGCCCGCCTGGTTGCCAAGGGATATACACAGACTCAGGGTATTGACTTCACAGAAACATTTGCACCAGTGGCAAAGTTGAACACAATCCGAGTTCTCCTGTCTGTTGCAGTCAATTCGAATTGGCCTCTTCAACAGTTAGACATAAAGAATGCTTTCCTCAATGGAGAATTAGAAGAAGAAGTCTTCATGACAATGCCTCCAGGATTCTGCAGAACTGGAGAAGAAGATCAAGTGTGCAAGCTTAAGAAGTCTCTATACGGCCTGAAGCAGTCACCAAGAGCATGGTTCGATAGATTTGCCAAAGTGGTGAGAAATCAAGGATACCAGCAAGGTCAGTCAGATCACACGATGTTCTTCCGGCAATCTGAAGATGGAAAGAAAACCATTCTGATTGTGTATGTTGATGACATCATCCTCACTGGAGATAATATAGAAGAAATGGAGAGACTGAAGAAAATACTTGCCACTGAATTTGAAGTCAAAGACCTAGGCCAAATGCGATATTTTTTGGGGATGGAAATTGCTAGATCAAAAAAAGGCATCAGTGTATCTCAACGGAAGTACATACTTGATCTCCTTAATGAAACTGGGATGCTCGGATGTAGACCAAGTGATACTCCAATAGAAGCAGGAAAAAGAAGAGAGGATGCTGGAAGACCAATTGAGAAAGAAAGATATCAGAGATTAGTGGGAAAACTAATCTACTTGTCACATACCAGGCCTGACATTGCTTTTGCCGTGAGTGTCGCAAGTCAACACATGCATTCACCAAAAGAATCCCATCTAGAAGCTGTATACAAGATTCTCCGATATCTCAAAGGATCCCTAGGGAGAGGATTATTATTCAAAAAGGAGGAAAACAGAGGGATAGAGATATTCACAGATGCTGATTGGGCAGGCTCTGCAGAAGATAGACGATCTACCACGGGATATTGCACATTCGTATGGGGCAACCTGGTCACTTGGAGAAGCAAGAAGCAGAATGTGGTGGCGAGAAGTAGTGCAGAAGCTGAGTTTAGAGCAATTGCACAGGGAATGTGTGAAGGGTTATGGCTAAAGAAACTCCTAGAAGAACTACATGTTGGGATAGAGTTACCGATTAAACTCTACTGTGATAACAAAGCAGCCATCAACATTTCCCTCAATCCAGTTCAGCATGATCGGACAAAACATATAGAAGTTGATAGACATTTCATCAAAGAGAAAGTTGAAGGTGGGATTTTTTGTATGACATATGTCCCTACAAAGGAACAAACAGCTGATGTCTTCACAAAAGGATTGTCTCGGCAAAATTTTGATGAGTTTATCGGCAAGTTGGAAATGATTAACATTTACGATCCAACTTGAGGGGGAGTGTGGAAATAATCCCGAGTATATTCGGGAATCATGGAAAGAAATAAAATCCCGGATGTTATGGAATAATTAGGGATAGCAAATATTTGGTGATATTCGGTAGTTTTTATTTCAAAGATTATTTCCTTATGTATAGATCTCTCTATAGCACTATAAATAGAGAAGATGCATGTATATCGAATTAATATAGTCAATAAAACAAGGATTTCTTCATGATGTTATGAGCATGTCTACCAACTTATCTATTAGTTGGAAGCTCCGCAATTCAGTTCTGTAATTTGGTTTCATGTGTAATATACACGCTATTGCATGGCCATTGAAAATTTGATCAAGTTATTGGAAAACTTGCTGCAAAACTTGCAAAGGGAATCAATTGAATTCCTAAAATAGTGGCGGAAAAATGGTTCGTGGAATATTCAGTTTGTCAGGATGGCTAACGATTGGGAGTTGGATGACTTTTCGGCGCTCTTCACCTTACTTTATTCCAAGGTTTTAAGGAGTAGGGTCGAAGAAAGATAAGATGGGTGGGTTTCAAGAATGGAGAGTTCTCGGTGAGATCTTGGTATAGGCTCCTTGTTGGGGGCCATGATGTGAGTTTCCCGTGGATACAGATTTGGAGGACCTTAGCCCCGCCTAGAGCATCCTTCTTTGTTTGGGAAGCTACTCTCGGGAGAATGACTATTGATAACTTGAGAAGGGGAGTGTGTTTGATTGAGTGGTGCTACCTATGCAGATGTGATGGGGAATCCGTGGAGCACATTCTGCTCGGTTGCTCGGTTGTCAGGGAGTTGTGGTCTCTATTTTGGATTACGATTGGGTGATGCCTAGGGGGGTGGCTGATGTTTTGCTTTGTTGGAGGAGGAATTTTGAAGACCCTTAGGCGTTGGCGATTTGAAGATTGATCCCTACTTGTATTTGGTGGAATATTTGGAAAGAGAGAAATGGGAGATGCTTTAAGGGTGCGGTTGTGTCCTTGAGTGTTTGAGGGGCAATTTTTTGCAGTCTTTGTTTTTGTGGGCGAATGCTTTATTGGGCTCTCCCTTTTCGGATTTTATGGATTTCCTTAGTTTTTTAGCTTGTATGGTCTAGGGGCTTCAGTATAGTCTTTTCTACTGTTTCTTCTATTCCCTTTTTCTTTCAGTAAAATTGCTTTATAAAATAAAAATAAAAAATAGTGGCGGAAAAAATGAGGCTTGTTGATTGGTGTTTCATTCCATTTTTCTAGATGGAATCAACAAATTTTGCATTCTCTAAAGGAATGATAATGTCTTCACCATCCCCTTTCATTGAACAAACCTGTCAGTTTGATACTTCTTATCTTGTTTGTAGGTTAATGAGTATGCACGATGTGCCATTGTATTTTTTTTCTTCTTTCCACTTGTATTTGACTTGTCTTGATATATGTTAGAAGCAAAACTAAAGTATCATGTTGTCTAAATTTACTGACTCCTCCAGTGGTGGAGGATCAACTACAGTGGCCCCAGTGCATGATGGTTATGTGCTTCAGAAGGTATTCCTCACTTCCCAAAAAATTCAAGAATGATTTACAACATAATTTATTTTGAGTATACTTTTTCTTTAAAATGTTTCAGCAAGAAAACATTGTTTTATCACATATCTGCAATATTAGACTCTTGCTAATGTCCCTGCATCATTATATATTGTACTTGTACAGCATGTTTAACTTGTTTTATTGTTGGTAATTCTTTGATCCCAGTTGTTACTGAGTCTAAGTGTTTGATTGAACTTTGTCTGAGTTTCAAAGAAGAAAAATAAAAGATAAGAAAGTTCTCTTTGGAACCATCTAAATTGGAGGGTTTTGTGTGGGTATGTTGGTGGGTAGGTTTGGCTGTTTGAATCTTTCTTCCCTTTATTAACCTTTTATAACTTTTACTTGGGTTTGACATTTGGAATCACTTCTCTCTAAATTATCCTGTCTTTAATGTCTAAGAGCAGTTTCTCAGTATGGACATGTGTGCATCATTCGTGTCTGTATACTACATTATGGTTGTCCTATAAAAGAATGAACATTCCATCCATTCATGTTCATTCTTGAAAGCTGTTTTCATGTGTACGGAGCATATATCTGTTAAAAAGGCATGGCACTCTTTTTCATTATTCATTAGAAGTAATTAGCCTGTTGGTCAATGAGCTTTGCCGTCCCTGTCTTTTGAATAATTAGACATCCGCATTTTTGCAGAATTGTGTAACTTGGGTCTAATATAAGTTTTTCAAAATTAACGTTCTCCTATATTTCTATTGCCGCCCCTCCCTTATTAAGGGACAACTTGAAATTGGTTAATGTCCTGTTTCACCATGTTAACGTTTTAATAAAGCTTTTCTCAGTTTATGACAGACTCTTTTGCCTTGTTATTATGTTTGCGAATATAGGCTGTGGCATCTTCTCCAATTGGAGGAGAGTTTCTCAGCGATTGCTTAATGAAAAGTTTGGAAAGCAAGGGAATGACGGTAAGTGGCTACAATTGATTCTGTCTTGAGAGGAGAGTCGATTGTTTCAAGTTGCTCGGCTTGTCTTTTCTTGTTACCTTTCCAAATATTTTCTTACCATTATATTATAGATAAAACCCAGATACTCTTTCAAGAGAAAGGAAATACGGCCAGGAGACTTTCAGGTATTTAATGATTCAATGGTTAGTTTCTTTTGTACGCATAACTTGTTCAACTCCTTTGTTTGTGGTATTGACGTGATGAGTATCGTCATTCACTCTCATGTCTTCCCTCATCTCCTCTATCTTGACTTCTCGCTGTGTGGAACCACTATATCTTAATATCCCCATGGCCAGCCTTAAAAGAAAAGGCCAATGTAAGAAACATTTCTTCTACAAACGTCAGACTCAAGTTACCAAAAAATCAGGATGTCTTTAACAGCATATTCACCTGGTCCAAACTGAGATATTAGCTCTGAAATATGGTTTTATTGAGCAAGAATATTTCCCTGTTTCCTATTTGAAGAATCTGATACGCTGCTTGTAATCAAAGGCCTCAAAAAGGTTGTCATGATATTACCTGAGAGAGGTGCAGTGTTCCATACCTTGACCCTTTTTCCTATTGTGGTTCTCAGTTTATTTACCAAAAACATATATGAGTTTCTTGGTTTCAGACTAAATATGTTCTCTCACTTACTAGAAAACTCAGGATCCTTTATTATGTCTTCCTTTATTATTTTGATTGCATTGCACTGACAGTTAATACATTTTCTTATCATTCATTCACATTGGCTAGGTTGTATGCCGTCTAGAGGCACAATTGTTAACATTATCCAACGATGTCATTCTTTTGACATTTTTAACCTTTTCTGAATCTCACAGACAGTAGACATTGATTTTCCAAATACAACAGAAACCTACAGGCTCTACTCCCAGGTCTGTGATTGATCCGGGTTTTTTGTTTAGATGTGGTGTTCGTTTGGAGCTATTACCTTTTTCTGTTTGTTTTCTTGTTGCAGAGGGTAATTGCTAGTGATATTAAGGAATGCGTGTGTCGAGCCCCAGATACTCCCTATGATGGTTTGTGTTCCTCATATATATAGCCATTCAACTGCTTTTGAAATCTGTCTGGTCATCTTATTTTTCAGATTCTAGATAGATATCCACAATGTATTTAGATGCACACCTCATTTGTTTGGTGTCTGTTGTTTGTCATTATTGCTTTGTGCTTAAGCATGTGATGTGCAGCAATTTGAATTTTCATGTGCATTAGCAGGCGGAACCAGGGGGGGCCAAATGGCCTCTGCAAATGGTTCAAAATGCTGATCTAATGTAATTTTCAATCTTGAGTCTAGAAAAGAAAACAAACGGAAAATATTTTTAGACGGTTCAACAGTGCGTTAACGCCCATTGCTTCCAATGGGTTTTGTGGGCCTGTTGCAACTGTCTTAGGAGTACTGGAGGTTGTTCGGCCTTGAAAATTGGAGATTCTTTCTCAATTTCCCAGAGCAGGTATCTAAAGCAAATTCCAAACGTGGGAAATCCCCATTTTAATGAATGTATTAGATCCGGTCTAGCGTTTGGTTTCAAAAGATTTTCTTTAGATTATACAGCTGTTTTGAGATAGGTTACTGCGTATTTGCAAAGTTTAATCCTTACTTTCCCTTATTTGTTCGCAAGACAACAGAAGTTAAAATGTCACTCCAAGTTTTAGTTTTGAAAGGCATACATGCAATTTCAATGGATAGTCATATATTGTTTGTTGCATAACTTTAAGACACTTTTTTGCATTAAGTAAGATTTTTTTTGTCATTTCGCTTTAGGAGTTTGCCCCCCTTCAAATTCAATCCTGGTTACGCCACTGTGTGCATATTCTCCCGGTTTTCTTCAATGTCTGAAAAATTTCTGTAACTCCTGCCAATGGGCCTGTACCTGATCTTCCATTCTCTTCCATACAATTTTTTTTTTCAAAATTCAATTGTTTTTTGGTGGTGCTTTGGGGTGGGAATGGCTGGTAGGTGACACTTGTTGTATTCTCACACGTTACTTTCCAGCAAAGTGCTTTCTGTATTTGTTTGATGTCGTAATTGTGCATCAATTGGCACTGAGAGGACTCAAAACATGTGCGAACACACGCTGGAAGTCATATATTGGTGACATTAATTGCAAAAGTTTGGTTATTGTTTGATGAAATGTACTAAAGGTGCCTCGTCTAGCACTATGTTTGAGACTATGTTCTTGGATAGTTATGCTTATGGACTTGTGAGAAGATAAATTTGCCTTCCTGGACTAAAAGGCTCCTTTTATGCACACTTATAACAGATAATCACTTCTCCTAGTTCCCCATTGTATTTCCAATTTTATATGGTCTGAGGACGGTGAGCCCACTTAAGGACTAATGAGATAATTAATCTTTTCATAAATTTGTTAAATTGCATCTTTGGAAATTTCCTAACCTAAGAAGCTAGGATTAATACTTCACATCAGATGAAGTAACACTTCAAACCTCAACAATCTTGTTAATGCATAGCATGCCAAATCTTCAGTGCTATGAAATAGTTTGATTTTTGAGGCTTCATACCATAGTCATACTATGCGATCTTATATAGTTTTCTTGTTATTGCAGAAACTGCTTATTCAAACATTCCAATGACACCATATGAGCTACCTGACGGCCAGTAAGTCCTGTACTTTTTTGTTAAGATAAATCAGCCTAAGTTGAATTTCCTGGTTCTTTTCTATTTAACCAGTTATGGATTCCCGAAGCACATGACATTAAAACAGTGTAATATGGTTCTGTATTGTTGATAAGGTACCCCCAGGGGTTGGGTCTGATGGTAAGGCAACGGCTTGAATTCTCACATGTCTCAAGTTCGAGCCCCAACATCGTCATTATCGCCCCTGACTTAACTGTGGTGTGTTGGGTGGGGTCTTGACATATGCCCCCAGGTTGGCTTGTAGGGCCGGGCACACGAAGTGGCCCAACCTTGGGAGCTCCTGGGTTATAAAAAATATATATATAATGGTTGATAAGGTGTGAATTCTAATATTGGTATCTGGTTATTTTATACTGTGTAACACAGGACAATTGAAATTGGAGCGGACAGATTTAAGATTCCTGATGTTCTATTCAATCCATCCCTGGTTCAGGTGGGTGGGTTTTTGTACAGGACGACAGTTTTCAATATATTTTCTCTAATAAGATGGAACTTTTGGGCACATAACTCATTTAGTTCCAATATTCTTTCATTCAACTGAGACCTAATATTTGTCTTTACGATGAACAACCTTATCCTGTCTATTACGATGATATGGGGTTGAGACAGTTAAGTCATTTGCTTATTTATTGGCTAATTTCCTTCGAATTGTAAAAATTCAATTGGTTCTATGTTATAAATTTCCTTTTCTCTCACATTAGTCTTGTAGTAATCTGAAAGATGAGTCATCTAGTGAAACACATGATAGTAAATACAAGTGGCTGTCTTTGTGGATCCAGTTTGATGTTCTGGAGATGTCTGATTGTTGTGAATATGAAATGTTAATCAAAGTGGAGAAAGTATTTTTATTATTTTGTTTGCTTCGTTTATGGGCTTCGGAAACGGGCATGTTGTCATCCGTTTAAGGAAATTTGAAGCAGCAGTTGAGGATAGTCTCTAAACCTTGTCCTTGATAGCTTGCCTCCTGTATGCTTACTTTCTTTACATTGGATGTCATATTTTGTGATTACAGTTTTTACAAATCCTTGTCGAGTATGCATTTTTCCTTGTTAACATTATGCATATAATCTTCCTCAGGCTTTAGATAGACATTGTTTAACCTTTTTCTTTTTGTAGCTAATCTGAGCTCCTATTTAGATGTTTTTTTGATTGAGTGAATGCAATCTTGTTGAATAAGCAAGAATGCCCGAGTATTCACATGGTACCTACTTGTGTCTTGTACAGTGTAGGGTAATAGTAATCTTGCTTGGGATAGTGCTGTTTTCTTGGTACTAAATATACTGGTCCTTCCCTTTTAATTTTCTGTCTTATGAATGAAATGCCGTTCCTTATGAGAAACAGATGAACATCTCCTTCAAAAGCTTGGCAAACCACGAATTAGAGACCCCTAAAGCTCTTTTTTTGATATTGATCTGCATTAATTCACTTCACTTTTGGCCTTACAATTTTCAAACATGGGAAGGATCAGTTACTTTGCTAATTCTTTAAATTCCTGTGATGAACACTTCACCGTGTTCTTCCTTATTGATCAGTTGAATTATGCAATAATTTTATTCCTAGATTGTCCAGAGCTCTAGCTAAGTGTAGTTTTGATTAATTATCAGCTGCATTAGTCTCAAAACTTACTTTGCAGGCATAAGTACATGTAATTGTTTGACCTTCTTTTAACTTTCATCTCATGACCGCCTAGGTCACTGAACAACTGCTTGTAAGATAAACATTGAAGTTTCTCAGTTTAGTTTGATAGGCACTTATCAAAAAAAAAAGTTTGATAGGCACTTGACTGAAAGGTTGATAGACATATGCAACACAGTTGAGCAGATATATAGATGTAAATGGTTTCATGCAGGTAGTTAGTTTGCTTCGTAGCTCTATATTCCCTTTATTACATCTGATTTGTGTCCGCTCTTTGAACTTTGTTATGAATGTAAACCTCAGACAATTCCTGGTATGGAAAATTACGCGGAGATAGCTTCTTCTGCCCGTGGTTTGCCACAAATGGTGAGCTCCTTTTACTTGATTATTCATGTAAAATTTGCATGTATTTGGGATTTAGTTATTTTCTTTAATCAGTCTTGGTTAATTAATTTTACATTTGTATTTATTTTTTCAGGTCATAGAGAGCATTAATAAATGTGATGTGGACATTCGGAGAGAGCTATTTAGTAGTATACTGGTAATGTTGATCAGAGGGTCAATTTATCTTTTTCATTTTATTTTATTTTCTTATTTGGATATCTTCGTTAAATCCCAGCTCCTGTCAATAAATTCATGTACCTTAGTTTATGCCGTGAAAATTCGGAGGGAGCGTCAATGACGTTGATTATTAATATGGAATACTTTTTTGGAATGAAATGAACAGAACAATATAAACAGAATCCTCATTGGAGTTGTTTGTTTGTTTTAAATCATGAAATGCAACTACTTACTGTAAACTTGTGTGTAACCTAGTTTGACTTGGGCATCTGGCAATCTCTTTTGATTGTAAAGTTCATACAAGTGTCAATTTTTTTTTCAGGTATCATGGTGCAGATTTCCTAGAACTTAATAAGACTGGTTGAATTGTGATATCTTACAAATTCCATAGGACTCTTTCGACATGTGAATGTGATTTAGAGAGAAGTGTATTAGACACTCATGAGCACACGCAAACTAAATACATCTGATAGAAGTTACTTTCATTGTACAACTTGGAGGTGGCACTGCATTTGGTTACTTTCATGTGAATTTGGTTCTGCTGTTTCTCTTTTGTACAGCTTGCCGGTGGCACTGCATCAATGCAACAGTTAAAGGAACGCCTTGAGAAAGACTTGCTAGAGGTATATTGTTTTCCTGAAGCACTACCTACAGCAGTTTTTGTTTCAATTTCTCCTTTTTTTTCTTTCAGTAAATCTCCAACCCTTGGGTAGGCTTTATGTCTCCGGGACCAGTTTGTGTTTCTTCTGCAAAATAACTTACGATCTGTTTGTTTGCTTGTAAAACTATTATTTTACGTAAAAAAAAACTTTTCATTGAAACGTTTTCAAGAAAAATTTTCTTTTCAGTGTTTGGTTATTTTTAAAAAATATTTTTTGATTTTGATATACTTAATGATTTACATATTTACAAAAAAATGCTTAATTACCGTACAATTCTATGTAGTTTACACTTGACATTCTAGTCCCTCAGGTATCGATTTCAACCGTCAGGTTCCTGAGGTAAGTTTTTTAGACAAATCGATCCTCATCCAATTGCTGTTAGCCAACCTACGGAATGACGCTTACGCAGATTTTAGATGTCATCTCAACGCAAATTTTAGGCTGCCCTGTTGCATGAAAGTTTTTCTCAAAATTTTAATATTTTAGTTTCTAAGGTGATTTCAACGTGAAGATCCCTGAAGTATACTTTTGCGATAAAATTAGTCCCCGCAGTTCAATTTCCGTTAGCCAACCAAGGGAGAAGTGTCCACGTGGCCTAGAAAGAGAAGAATATTAAACTATCATATGCAACCTTTAAATTAAATTTTTATTTAAAAAATATTATTTTTTATATATCATTTTTTATTTGTAAATAATAACTTTAATAATTTTGTCTTGGAGGGGTATTTCGGTCATTTTGCATGTGATTTAAAGGCCAAATCAAATGGAAGGCAAGAATTGATTGTTTTTTGAAACATAAGGGGCATAATATTTTGGAACTTGAGGGAGGCTTACTGATTTTTGCCCGTAGATATGAGGTGTACTATAATGTTCCCCCAAGAAAAAAAATTTATTTATGGAAAATTTGAGCTTAGTTTGTTTTCTGAAAAATTATAGAGTTTTTACAGTTAACTTGAAATTTTTTTACTTTGACCTCATTTTCAGGTGCTTGCCAAATACTTGAAAACAAGTAAAACAAATTTTGTAAATTTGTTTTACAAGCAAACAAATGGACCCTAAGTGTGATTTTGTTTTCCTTTAGTCTTGAAATTTGTCAAACTTATCAGCTACATTCCTCAAGGAAGCAATTTAAAATAACTTCTGTGATTTTGTTTTTCCTTGTTCTTAAAATTTGTCCAACTTATTTCAAGGGAGCATTCAAACTTCGTGTTAGTTGATCTAAAGTGGATCCCCTCCCCTTCTCTCCCAACATCATATACACCGCACTTCGGGATTATCAAGTAAGTTTGCATTTCTGAGATGTCATCCTATATGTGTAGGAGTCTCCTCAAGCTGCAAGAGTTAAAGTATTGGCTAGTGGAAATGCAATGGAAAGGAGATTCAGGTGAGATATGTTTTGCTCTCTCTCTCTCTCTCTCTCTCTCTCTCTCTCCTCGCGCGCGCACTGATAGAGTAGGGATATATGCTGCATGGTCATTCAAGCACGCGAGAATGGTGTGATAATGTCTTTGTTGCTTTGTGAACGGTTTGATGCTTCTTAGTTTTCTAATACGGATTCTCATTCAAACGATTTGGTCTCAACAGCATTTCCTCGTGTTGGTTTCTCTATTAGGAAATAATTTGTTATCCCTGAATAAATAGCGAAAATAAAAATATTTTACTGATGACTCTAGAGTAACAATCAGTACAACATTTGATCACTGCATCATGTAACCCCTTGATGAAAAGATAAGGAGAAAAAAGAAAAGAAAAGAAAAAAACATCAATCTTGGTGGGTTGGTGACAACTAGAAAATGGGATATGAGGTAGTGGCTTAGGACTGTGGGGAAGAAGTAATCTTTTTCTGGCTACCGTAGCATGTAAATTGCAGAAAAAGGACCATCTTCCGTATTCAACATCAATAGTTTCGGTTCGAGCTTAAATTTTAGAAATAATATTTGTTCATCATTTTCCTGAGATCTTATACAGAGTGAAAAAGCTTCATCATATTGCCATGAAAAGAACGTGTAGTTTCTGAGTGTGTCTGATTTAGTTAGCCCAAAACCTAATGTCCAAAAAGATAAAGGTTTTTTCTTTGGACCTATTTTGAAGTAAATATTATCCAAACCTAATAATCGCTCTTTATAATGTGTCTCACATAACTGATACTTTTTTTTGATAAGTAAGTTAAAATTTATTAATAAAAATATGTGTTAACAATACAAAAGACTATACTGAAAACACCTAAATCATACAAGCTAAGAAGCTAAGAAAATCAGGATAACCCGAAAAAGGAAAACCCAACACCACATTTGCCCATAAAAAAAGAGAGTGCAACAACTTGCCCCATAAGCACTCTAACGACAAAGCCAAATCTTCAAAAGATATACTATTTCTCTACCTCCATAAACACCACCAAATGCACAAAAGAATCATCTTCCAAACTGCCAATGTTGGTGGATCGTCAAACTTTCTCTTCCAACACATCAATACATCAACCACCTCTTAGGCATAACCCTAGAGATATTCATAATACAAAACACATACAACCACAACCCTCTAGTAACCAAACATTGAAGTAGAACATAATCCACCGATTTCTCATCACATCTACATTGATAACAACATTTGATCAAGCTTAAACCCCTCCTCCTTAAATTGTCGATACTCAAAACTTTCCCATGAGCAGCCTTTCACACAAAGAAAGAAACTCTTTTTTTTTTTATAATTAAGGCAGTTTTATTAACAAGAAAAAACGAAACACAACGGGCATACAACAGTACAAGAGAAAGTACTGAAGAAACCAAAAACCCACCCACCTGTGACCCATAGGCCTACAAAACACACCCTCCCTGAACCCCCCCCGCATCTCAAGCGGGACTCCTAACAGTCCACACCAAAGGTCACAAGCTTCCTAGCGGATGAGGAAGACCCGTCATAATTGACTGAGGACTTCAAACCCTTCAGCTCCCTGATCATCTTCCCCCCTGATTTTCTTGAACATTTCGAATGAACCGACTTCCGATCTCGTTCCAATGCTTCAAAGAGCTCCCTCATCTTTTCCTCTTGACCACCACAGGACACCCCAACCATCTTACCCACGGAGGAAACCATGTCCAGGATCCACGCCGGAGAATCTCCCCTCGAAGACCTCACTCCAGAGCACTCACCCACGGGCTCCAGACCAGCCTCCAAACCAACAGATGGTTTAGAGCTCTCACCACCAGACAACCCCCGGGACCCTTCCCCCCCTTCAAGCAACCTGAGAGAACCCCATGACACCCCTGAACAAGACCCCCCTCCAACGAGACACGGGCAGACGCAACCTCAGCAACAAACGACTGAACCGGCGCCGGCGAGTCGCCGGAACCACACCCAACCACCACAGACCTGGTCGACAAGGGCAGCACGTCCACCGGCGAGACGTCAGAACCACTCCCTACCACCACCGACCGCGACGACGAGAGCCTACCAATCGTCGGCAAAGATCCATCACCTTCAACCAACAGATCCGTCACCGGCGAGACATCAGAACCACTCCCTACCACCACCGACCTCGACGACGGAGGCATACCGATCGTCGGCAAAGATTTCCGGTCGACAGTGTTTATCGGGTCAACGATAACGTCGGCAAAAGAGGTTATCGGGTCAGCAACAGACCCATCCGGCCCAGAAACAGACCCACCCAGATCTGCAAACCCATCCGGCCCAGAAACAGGCCCACCCAGATCCACATCAGCCAATTGGTCCTCAAGCCCAGACGCAGATACCACCAACTGGTCCTCAACTCCCTCGGGTTTCAGTGAATTGACGCCACTCACAGGCCCACCTCCAACACCCGGCCCAGCACACTCATAACATTTTAGACCTACCCAGTCTGCCAACAGCCCCCCCGAACCCTCACCCAAGATAGACCCGATGAGCCTATTCAAATCCACCAGCAAATCCTTAAGCTTCAAACGGAAATGCATTGGGCAGCAAACCTCTGCCATGGCAGGAGTAGCCCCCGAATCAGACAAAGCTGCCCCCTCGACTGCAGTGTTCTTCCCTACCAACACAGTCGACTTCTCTTTGCCTCCTGCAAATGGAACGACACTTTGAACAGGAGGTACAACCTGCCCATGACCACCCTTCCTCGACCCCAACTGAACAGCTTCCGCAAAGGACAGCTTCACTCCTTGTCCCACAGCACCGCCAGCACCAAGATGACCCCCTACCGGCCCAAAGTGATCGACCACCCCCTGGAAACATGCTGCCATAGCCAACCAACCAGCTCCCTCTCGACCTTCAGGGACCATGACCACCCCTTTCCGGTGCCCTTCTCCAAACTCCATCACGGCAACAAATCTTCCCGCCTTGTTAGCACGTCGTTGAGCCAGGAAAGCCCTAGAGCCTTCATTGAACCGCAACACAACATCCTGAGCAGCATCAACTCCCAATAGCTGGCTGGCTAGAGTAACTAACCAGGCAGCCCCTAATCTCCCAATCGAAATGGCACTATGAGACTTGCGACTCCACTCCGACCATCTAACATCTCCCCTAACATCAACAAACACCTGAAATGACTTGGCTTCTACACGAAACCACCTATCTAAACCCCATCTTAAAACTAGAAGCAACACAACCAGCAAACAAGAATCATGACAACAACAAAAGAAAGCACAAAAAAACGAAAAAGGAATCTAGAGAGAAGGGAGAGCTTCTCTCACTAGAAAACAATCACTTTTTAATACAAAGAAAGAAACTCTTGAGGGAACAAAGGTCCTCTATTTTCATTCCACTTTGCTTTGCAAGTGCTGAGATAGAAAATTTATTTTCAGGTCCTTGTCGAGACAGGACATTCAGGTCTTGGATGCCCAAGTGCAGACAAGAAGGTGGTTTTCTCTGCAAAACTTTTAAGGAAGCACGTCATATCCTGGTATAGTTTGCGATGGCGTTCTTTCGTAGTTTAGGGATTGAGGCAAAGACTTTTAAGTTTTCGGTTAGCTCGTCGGGTCTTGTTACGTTGTCGGAGTTGAGTAGGAAATCGCAGAGTTCTATTCGCGTTGGACGATACGGGGTGGTTTGGTTAGCAAACTTTTTTGGCAAATTGGTGGAGGACACAGAGGACCGTGTTAAGTCCGAGAAGTTTAACGAATCTTCACGTGCGTTTCTGGCCCAGAAATGCTCGAATGAGAATGGTAGATATGTCGTTCTGGTTGAATTTGGGGACAATCGCCGGCGGGGTGCAGTGATGATCCCCGAGGGGCGCTTCGGTGTGGGTTGGCGATCATTTGCTCAGTCCTGTGAGGAGTTGCTTTCGGTCATCGGTGAGTTGAGGAGGAGAAAATCGGGCCTTGCTGGTTCGGTGATTCAGCCGGGGGTGTCTTTTGCTCAGATGGTGCGGCAGGGCTCGACGGAGAAGAAGGTGGAGGGAAGACGTGGGTTTCGTGAGAATCACGTCTGTGCAGGTCGTAGGGAGCGGCAGGTTGGTTTTCCAATGGGGGCGCATGCAGGGACGTATGCAGAGGTTGGTATGGTTTTTTCGGTTGAGGAGACTGCGGTGTCGGATGGGGCAGCTGGGGAATTGTGGGCGCATTTAATGCGCGTGAAAGCTGAGTTGGATTCTCTCATTAGTCTAGTTCATTGCCAACGGTGGGATGTGGAGCCCCGAAGTTGTGGATGTTGCGCTGTGTGTGGGGCTCAGGAGGTGGCCCAGGTGCCTGGGGCCCAAGTGCATGGGGGGCATGACCAACGAGGTGTCAGCGCTAAGGGAGAGAGGCCGACTCAGATGGGCTCAGATTTCGTCTCGGGCTTTGTCGAATTGGGTCGTGGGCCCGTGTTTTCTTGTGGCGAGGGAGGCCCGGAGTCTTTTAATACGTCGGTGGCCCAGGGGCCCGTCACCCAGCTGAAATGTGGTGCCAGTGATGGAGAGGGGCCGAGTCAGCCCACTCTGGGCTCTATTTCCGTCCAGGGTTCGTGTAAGTTGGCCCGTGGGCCCACTCCGGATGGTTTGGGGACCCTTGGTCATTTTCTCGTGGACGAGGACTTCCAACTTCCGAAGCTTCCCCCCTTCATCAAGGGCACCCTCCTCATCCAAACCGTCAAGCAATACAAGTTCATTAAATAAAGTCGTCTTCCGAATGCTAACATCCCCAAAAACCTCCTGATTCCAAACTTTGAGATCTGCCTTCAACGCCTTCAGCTTAGAGGAAAGCACAAAACTAGGAGACCCCCTGAAATCATAGCCTTGCCACCACTCCTTAACCTTAGCGACGAATCCATCCACCTTGAGCCACATATTCTCAAAACGAAACGGCCGCTTAGCGCCCCCAAACCAATCACAATCCAACAAAAGCGGAAAATGATCCGAAAATAAACGAGGCAATCGTCTCTGAGTAAGCTCCGGGTACAACAGCACCCAAGACGGAGTAACCAAAAACCGGTCGATCCTAGACCATGACTGAGAAGATCCTCCATGAGACCACGTGAACCGACCACCTGTCAACTCAAGATCCACAAGCCCCAATTCGGACACCAACTCCGAGAACGCCACCATAGCCCTCCTATTACCACCATCACCCGACCTCTCGCTAGGGAAACAAGTCACATTAAAGTCCCCCCTATGCACCACGGGAAATTCCACCAACCAGAAATCCCAGCCAACTCATCCCACAACATACTCCGGCCACTGTCACAATTCGGACCATAAACACCCGAAAAGATCCACTTCGCCCCATCATCCACGTTCTTGAGAAGCAAAGAAAGCGAGAACGCCCTACAACATGACTGTACCAACTCCAAACTACGAGAATCCCACAAACACAAAATACCTCCCGACGCTCCCACCGCCTCCACACAACACCACTGCACATGGGGCCCTCCCCACAACCTTCTGACTAAGGCACGAGAAACCGTCGCAACTTTCGTCTCTTGGAGACAAATCAAATCTGCTTTCCACCCTTGTAACAAATTGCCCACACGCTGACATTTACCCGGATCATTCAGACCCCTCACGTTCCAGCTGATTATTTTTGGCTTCATACAGACTGCAGAAGGTCCCTCCCCCCCTTCCTGCTCCTCCTAACACCAGAAGCACTCCCCTCATAGTTTACGGAACATTCCAGCAATTTTAATTCTCGACCCAGCTTGCCCCCAGATCTGCCCGGAGGCCTACTGCAATGACCCCTCTCCCCCTCTAAGGCGGTAAATAGCCTCAACAACTCCGTTTCAAACCCAACACACGATATCCCCACCAAATGTCTGAATTCAGTAACCATTGCCGAGACCCAAGAAGATGGAACACCCTCCTCTCGAGCAGTTTTCGGAAGAAGCACTCTCAAAGGCTCCGAATGCTCCCTAGCAACCTCTCCCTCAAATACAACCAACTCCCCACCAGCCTTGGAATCCCCCTCCAACGATGCAACCCCCCCTGCCGAACCAGAGACCGCGTCCCCACCCCCCAACTGGGCCGAGGTACAGGAGACCCTCGCAACATCCCCCATCAGAGACACTGCTGACCCATCAGCCCCCAATGCACCTGCACTGCTTCGGTGGCGGATTGTTTGGTGGGTAATGCTGGTTCTCTTGGTTGGGATATTCCTTTCATTCGACCGGCTAATGATTGGGAGTTGGCTGATTTCTCAGCTTTTTTCTCCCAGGTGTATGAGCTTGAGATTTGAAGAGGTGTGGAAGATAGGCTGCTTTGGATGGGGTCTAAGAATGGAGTGTTCTCGGTGAAGTCCATGTATTCTCTTCTTGTCGGTAGGAATGACTTGGCCTTTCCGTGGAAAGGGGTGTGGAGGTCGAAGTGCCCTGTGAGGGTTTCCTTTTTTGTCTGGGAGGCTGCACATGAGAGAATACTTACCACTAATAACCTTCGTAGACGTGGAGTGTACATTGCTGATTGGTGCTATCTTTGTCGGAGTGATGGGGAATCAGTTGACCACTTGCTTCTTCATTGTTCGGTGGCACGGGGGCTTTGGACTCATGTTCTTACTATTGTCAATTTTCCTTGGGTTATGCCGGAGAAAGTGGTAGACGTGCTTTGGAGTTGGGAGAGGAAGTTTTCAAACCCTGTTGCTAAGGCTATTTGGAGGATGATTCCATCTTGTGTTTGGTGGTGTCTTTGGAGAGAGCGTAACACACGTTTTTTTGAGGATGGTTCTTTGCCTCTCCCTATGTTGCAGGGTTTTCTTTTGTTCTCTCTTTTTTGTTGGGCTAATGCGGTGTTAGGTTGCCCGTTTGTTGATTTTCAGGATTTCCTTAGTTTTCTTACTTGCTTGGATTAGTGATTTCGGTATAGTCTCTTGTACTGTTATCACTTTTTAATAAAATTTGTCTTGCTTATCCAAAAAAAAAAAAAAAAAAACAAAGGTCCTCCATATCTGAGGCCAAGGAAAAAACTCAGCAGAACCACACTCAAGGAACTCATACAACGACTTAACGGAAAAGACACCATTCTTGGAACCCAACCAAAGCATCTTATCGTCATCTTCCCTCCTTGAAACCTTTGAATGAAGTGAAGAAAATATCTAATGTTACAATGTCTCATGCTGTATCGAATATCTTCCAGTAAATTTGGTTCTGCCCCGAAGAATGTTTTGGCACAGAGTGGACCTGTTTTTTTTTTCACCATGGTGTAAAGGTGATATAAGTTTGACGTGTCTGATCTATAGATTTCTCCAAGCTTGGAGTGTGATTAAGATGTTGATTTCCGTAAGCTTGAAGCATTTTATTTTCTGCTGTGATCCACTGATATAGAAGAAATGTCTTAATAATTGTTACTCAATATGTTCTGTCTGGAGCAACCGAGACATGAACCGCTTGCTGATGAACGTGAGGGTTGGATCTGATTAGCTTTCTTACCTTCGCTAATCAATTTGTAATCCATCGGATAATTTTTTCGTCCTTTTTTTTCTGTGTTGTCATCTTTCGAGTTTTGACCCCCTTCTTTTCTCCCAAAAAAAAAAATGCAAAATTCTTGGAATTTTTCTTCTTTGCATAGAACATCATGCTTATTTGTACTTTCGCAGTGTTTGGATAGGGGGGAGTATATTGGCTTCTCTTGGTTCATTTCAGCAGATGTGGTTCTCTAAGTCTGAGTAAGTTCTACCTTTCCACCAAGATTGTGGTTAGACCAGTGTATTATGTTGTGGGAATGAAAAATTATGGTCATGCTCACAAGATCATTATCAATTAATCAAAGATTTTATGGTTTTTATAGGTTTGTTCATCATTTCATTTTCTTTACTCGTTTGACAGGTACGAAGAGCACGGGGCTTCATATGTTCAAAGAAAGTGTCCTTAAGATGCAATCTTTTCTTACTGAATGGGAAGTTCCGCAGGTTTGTTTGCCTCTTGCCATGTTTGAGTCGAATCCAGGGCATCCTTCTATAATTTATGTCAATTTTTTTTCCCTTCCCTCAAACGACTAATTTTCTATGCTATACTGTCTTCTGCTTAGGTATAAACTCCCGGATCCTTATGTCCATCTCACTAACTCTCTCGGGCCTGTAAAAGCTTCAAAGCCTGTACCTGATACGGACACATATAACCCTACATTAACTCGAACTGTACGCTTAGCTTCTTAGTTGTAGGGCTCTAGTAAGTTATTTGTGGCAAATGGTTTGCCTCTGTACGTGGTTTGAATGCACCCATTCATTCCTCCAGAACATTCAATATTTTTCACATGAGACGGTAGCTCTCTAAAATATATAGTTGTAGATACTATCAAAGATGCTTTCGGATTACCTGGGGCCTCTCTTTTGTTTCCTTCCTCTGTTTAAGTGTCCATCTGCCTGATTTGAAGATCTCTCTGCAATTCTGGGTATGAAGCTCTCTAACCTCCAAAAATGAATGGTACCCATCTATGGTCTAACTTTGTGCTTCAACAATCTACTAGTGACTCATCCAACGGCGGCCCTTAGATTTCAACATCTAGCTGTTTCCTCGATTGCAATTAGAATGTTAAATTTAGTTATGAAAAAACATTCAAGTCTTTTACAAAGTAGCGGTTTTTTTTGGCATTCATTGGGAAAACTTTAATCTGCACCGAGAAAGTATGAGATTATTGTCATTTTGGGGATTTGAACTAGTAAGTTCTTTCACATCAAGTCTTTAAACTATTAAAATTTAACAATGTGTGACTTTAAATAAGATCCAATTATATCAAAATCGTGTTACATGATTCATTTATAACACAAGGCATGATTTTGACTGTCAGATTTTTTTAATAAATGCACAATAAATTTTGATAGTTTGAAGGCACAATGTGACAAATTCCGTAATTTGGATCACTTAAGTGGCATTGACTCTTTAATTTGGGGTACAAAGGTGAACACTATAATCAATTGATTGGTTATCTATTTGTTCTAAAATTATTGGTATATTCAAGAACAAATTAGTTCTTTAGTTCTCAAAGATTTATGTCTTTTCAAGATGGTTATTAGGGCTTAATGTGTCTTACTAAGATAAATTCAAAGTATATTTCGGTCTCTGCATCAACTTGGACCTAACTAGATGAAAATATTTTGTACGTGTTAAAAGTGAGAGTAGCAAAATGTTGTATTGAGTTGAATGAGTTCTAAATACTTTTTGAAACTACTACTGAGATAAAAGTTAACCAAATTATAGAAATCAACTTATATCAAAACAGCAAATTAGAATATTAAAAAAATGCAAAAAAAATCCTAAAATAAAACCTTAAAAAATTAAAAAGAAAAATGATGTCTTACTGGCTTTAAGGTGGTGTTTGATTGTTAAAATTTTGGGGTGTTGGAGTCGATGAAAAAGTGAAGAGAAAGATGATTTGAATTAATTTTTTTATATTTATTTAGAATGAAAAATGATGATTTGATATGGAGAGAATTTTGTGTAGTTATTTTATTGAGGTCAAAATTTTGGCTAATGAACACTTGTTAAAAAATTATTGGTAATTATAAAAAGTCTAAAATCATCGAATAACATTATTGCAATCATGGTGGGTTTTTTTTTGGCAAATTAACATTTGTTGTTTTAATATCTGTTTGAAACAAAATTAGTTTTTCTGAATCTCACGTGGCATGTCCTTACTGGCTAACATAAATAAAAGCATTGTAGTTTTCTTGGTTCTTAATTCTTAATCCTCTATTTTACTTATTACTTTATTAGTATTTTAGATTAATTATATAATTAATCTTTTAAGTTTTAGCCTCTTTTAAAGAAAAAGTTCATTACTTTTCAAACTGATCACAAAAAATGTTATTTCAAATGCCAAAAGACACCTTTAACCCTTGTCACGACAATAAGAAAATTAGACTAAAATAATTAAAAATAAGAAATTAGCATTTGATTAGGCTAGAATAGTGTTTGTGATGTTAAAATTAGGGGTTGGTAAAAAGGTGAAGAGAGAGAATGAAAAAAGTGAAAAAGTTAGAGAAAAAGTAAGGAGAGAATGAAAAAGTAAGTGAAAAAGTGAAAAAAATTAGTAAAAAATTAGAGAAAAAGTAAAGAGAGAGAATGAGTTAAAAATTTGGTAAAATTTTGTTAAATTTTTAGTGTTTGCAAACACTACGTAAAATTTTAACCTAAGAAAGTAATTACAAAATAATCTATCTATTTTCATCAAATCATCTATTTTTATTATAATAAATATAAAAAATATATTCAATTATTTGTCTTTTTATTTTTTCACCTCTATGTTCTAAAATTTTAACATAAACACTAATGATTAAGGATTAAAAATTTAAAATAATAAAAAATATTTAAAACCAAAAATACAAGAAATGTTTTTTAAAAATTAAAATTAATTAAGACTTGAAAATATTAAACTAAAAACTGAAAATTAAAAAATTAACAAACGCACTTGTACTCTTTAGAGATGAAATGCAATCCTAATTCAAAAGCCGAACCAAGTCGACAAACTATCCGACGACAGCGATCGGCTCACTAAACGCCAAAAACAGAACTGATTTGCGGATAACACAGAAAACCCAGTTTAACTTGATACCTGACGAAAGCTTACGTGGGCGGCGAGACTGCGATGCGAGGCCGCATTCTTTTGTGATTAGGGCTTTGCTGAATTCTAATTCACAGCTCGCATTCTTTTGTGGAATTCCTGAATCTATAATTACAGGGAACTAAAGGAGAGTGACTGATTGAGTGAGGGAAGAAGAAGAAGAAGGAGCAATGGGTGCACAGAGAAAGGGGCCAACTAGGGTTTCAGAGGACTCCGAGGAACTGGCACGCGTCCCCTTGCAGGCCATCCTCTTGGCTGATAGCTTCGCCACCAAGTTCCGTCCCATCACCCTCGAACGCCCTAAAGTATACTCCCTCTCTTTTCGCACTAACACCGACACACCCATGCATACATACATATGTATATATAACTATATGCGTAGTGATAATGGAATGCAGTGAAGGAGAGGGGCAATCCGGTTAGAATTTTTTTGTAGGATGTATTATTTGGAAAAAGTGACTTCTTCGTTGCATGCTTTGCTGCGTAAAAGGAAGAAGAAAAGGGGTTTTTGCTTCTTAATGCTTGAATCAGAGAGTTCTTTGCTTAATAAAGCTTAACCGCATGTAAGTACCCAAAAACAAAAAAAGCTTAATCGCATGTGGGTTAATTCAGACGGGTTAAAAACTTTTTTTTTTTTTTTGATATGTAAGCCAATCTTATTAGAGAAAAAGAAAGATGACAGTACAAGGGGCTATACTGACAACAACTAAAGCATACATGCTAGAAAACTAATAAAATCCGGAAAATCCCCGAAAGTACAGCATAAAACCGAATTAGCCCAAAGAAAAAGAGAGTGCAGTACAAAACCCCCCAGCCTAACCAAAGACTCCACCCTATCTTCGAAACATCTCCCATTTCTCTCCCTCCATAAACACCACCAGATGCAAGCTGGGATCATCTTCCAAATGACCAACGCATTTGATTTGTTTTTCATGACAACTTTTATAGGTGATGAGATGGACATTTTTTAGTATGCAGTACTTTTTTTTCCTTCTTCGACTCTTTTGACCTCCTATGTAGTCACTGACATGGGGTTTTTTGTTCTTTTGATTCCAATGATCGCCGTTATGCAACTGTTCGGTTGTTCAAGGTGTTATTGCCACTGGTAAATGTACCCATGTTAAATTACACCTTAGCCTGGCTTGAATCTGCTGGTGTTGAAGAGGTTATCGTTTTTTGCTGTGCTCATTCAAAGCAAGTGATTTATTTTTTGGAGAGTTCCGAGTGGTTTTCTCAGCCAAACTTCTCGGTCACAATGATAGAGTCACACCATTCTGTGAGCGCTGGTGATGCTTTGCGCTTAATTTACGAACGCAATGTGGTATGCCCTCAACTTTACTTCCCATCTTTTACCTTTTTCTCCTTAAGACTGAGTCCCTCTGTTTCAATCAGTGTTGGTTATTTGTTAGTTCTACCTGAGCTTGCATTTAGATCTTTATGTTTTGTAGACTAACAATTTTCATCTTCTCTGGTTTTTGAAGATACATGGAGATTTTATCCTTATTAGTGGTGATACTGTTAGCAACATGCCACTTACACAGGTGCTCCAAGAGCATAGAGAAAGAAGGAAGAAGGATGCTAATGCTGTAATGACCATGGTTATTAAACGATCAAAGCCTTCACCAATCACTCGCCAGTCTCGACTTGGTACTGATGAGCTATTTATGGCCATAGATCCTAATACTAAACAGCTTTTGCATTATGAGGACAAGGCAGATTATTCAAAAGGGGTGATAAGTCTGGATAAATTGCTGCTCATTGATAATGCATCAATTTCTTTGCACAATGACATACAGGTTAATTCCTTGAAGTCCCCCCTTAAATCTTTGAGTCTTAATTTTAGAATTGCTTGTGTGTGTAAGATCTGGTCTCAGAATAACTAGTCCTCTGTTAGTGCTAAATTCATGCTCCCTATGACTTTTGCTTTGGTCTTCAAACAAATACTAATTAGTCCCCTACTGATAGCTCTTTTCTCGTCATTTTTAAGTATTTCTTTTTTGGTCATGATAGCGGACTTATTGTAAATGATGAAGGAAGGAAAATGCCATGGTGGATTTACTCAGTGTGATTATAAAAAATTGCTCGAGTCTAGTACATGTTGGTAGCCAATGTTGCTTGACATCATAATGCTTTCCTGTTATAATTGTCTGACGAGGTGTAAGAAATGTTTCTTTGCGTCGTAGTATAGTTGTATATACATGTATATATAGAAGGTTCAGTAAGGATCTTCTGAAATCCCTGGGACTGATAATCCACATGGGCTGCTCGTTGTTTTTTGAAGGACATATTCTGGATTATTTCTCTCTACCTCCGTTCCCCTTTCTCTAGCGCTGTTTTTGAGGAACAGCTGGTTGCTGTCGATGCTGTCTTTATGCCAAGCATAAGAAGGCAATGGAAATTCTTAGTGATTAAATCTGCATTTGAACTCACCTTGTGATGACGTGAGTCAGTTCTCAGTTGATGCATTGACATCCTAACTGGGAGAAGTGTCATTTTGCTCTTCATTTGCATATATCTTTAATGGGAGACATGTGAAATGAATTAACAGTGAATAAATTTTTTGCTAAGACATAAATGAATTATCTGTAGGATTGCTATATTGACATCTGTTCGCCAGAAGTTCTCAGCCTTTTTACGGACAATTTTGACTATCAACATCTGCGGCGCCATTTTGTCAAGGGATTACTTCTTGATGACGTATGTGTTGCTCCTACCAGACCTCTTCTTTTAGCAAAACATAGTTACCTTATGTGTTATCTTATGTGTGGACATTATGATGGTATGCTGACATACACCCTCCTCCCTTGCACATTTTTTATCATATGTATGCTGCAAATACATGGAGATAGATGCACAAAAACTTGCACAAACGTATGCTAGTTGATTGCTCCCTTGCTAACTGATGTCTCCCTGTATTAGTATTGAATGTTTTCAGAGTGTAAATTGAACTTTACGTGATCACAAAATTTATGCTAAAATTTTATTTCATGTCTTAGCATTTGTATACAAACTTTAGATATATAGGATAAAGGGGTTGTAAATAGAATGGATGTGTGATTTTGGCACACTTAATGAGAATAGATTTACATTCTTTCAGACATTGACAACTATAAATTTTTTTTTAATTATTTGAGAAAGAAGTAATACAGTCTAGTGGCAGAAGAACAAATTATCAGGTTTCTGGAACACATCAACATCAGATTTTTTTTTTTAAATTTAGCGGCATTTGGAATTTCTCTTTTTATTATATCCTGTCATGTCATTATTTAGATGTTCTATCCATTTTTGCGCATTGTAAATAAACTTAAAAACATTATAGTATTCTCATGTTCCATGAATAACATTTTTGTGATTTATAATTTCTTCATTCTTGTTAGTAGGATGTTCTGCTAATTGGACATGTTGACTGTTGGTTTTGGCCTTTTTGATTGCAAACTCCTGGGGTATTCATTTGTTCTGTCAGATTATGGGCTACAAAATATTCACTCATGAAATCCACTCTAGTTATGCCGCTAGAATTGAGAATTTCCGCAGCTATGACACAATTAGTAAGGACATAATTCAGAGATGGACATACCCCTTTGTGCCAGATGTCAAGTTCTGTGGGAATTCTGCCACTAAACTGGAAAGACAGGGGATGTATCGAGCATCAGGTAACCATTGGAAGTTCTGATAGGTCAAAATACTATGTAGTTAGGGAGAAGTATTATATAGATTATGTTGTAAGTTCTATGTTACATGTGATTTGATTTGTTTTTTTTTTCATCAGAAGTAGTGCAATCCCGTTCTGCAGAAATTGGTCCTTTCACCGTTACTGGAAATGGTACCACAATTGGAAGTAACACTAAGATTTCAAATTCGGTTGTTGGGGAAATGTGTACTATAGGATCAAATGTTTCAATAGAAGGTTCCTACATATGGAACAATGTCGTCATTGAAGATGGCTGTAAGCTAATGCATGCAATAATATGTGATGGAGTGACTGTGAAGTCAGGAGCTGTCTTGGAACCTGGTGTAGTTTTGTCATTTAAGGTTTGTGTTTCGATATTCCTCCTATTCCTCTTATTGCAACTACAAAACTATTATTCTTCCCATGTTTTTTGTACTGTTGGAATGCTTCCCAAACTAAATGCCACAAGGTAATATCCTCGTTCAAATTCATGTGAGATTAAAAATTATATCCGACGGAATACACTAATTGTAAAATGAAATGTAGTAGTATTATTGTGGGATTCATCTTGATGCGTGACATCGTATTTGTATGAATTTGGGATATCAAATGTGCAATGTAAGCTACTTCTACTGATCTACTTGCGGGGGCCTGATATGGGAGATCAAATCAGCTATTATTTTATTAACTTTGAAATCTTCTTTACTTATCAAAAAAAAAACTTTGAAATCTTCTTCTAGCTATCAAGTTGAGTTCTGCCTTGATAACTAAGAATACTGCAATGGAGAGTATCTCAAGAGGACAGGAGAGCAATAAAGATTACTACTAGAAAAGCAGATAAAGAAGCTAATGAGAAAAACTTAAGGACATCAGCATTTAGGGCATACGACTCCTAACCAGTGGAACCCCTTTGTGGCTGAAAATTCACCTAATAACTCTTAACTAATTTAATTACATTAAAATTAATCCCGTATCTGATTCATTCAGTTGTCAACGTTAAACTCAATATTGTTAGTGCCTGTTTCCTTTTTTTCTTTTTGAAATAACAATGCAGGGTATAACTTTTTGAAAGTTACGTCCTTTCCTGATTTAGTCACACTAGTAGATTGTATGGTGTTTGACATTTTTTATCCACCAGGTTGTAATAGGGCAACAGTTCGTTGTCCCGTCATACTCAAAGGTATCTTTACTTCAACAGCCAACTAAGCAAGATAGTGATGAGGAGCTGGAGTATGCTGACAATAGCAGTGGGATTGTAGAAATTTCATGTAATTTTTTCACATCCCTTTTTTTTTTGATAACAGACAAAGAAACTTAAGAAATCCAGGAAATCAAGAAAAGGGCCCCCTAAACATGCATTAGCCCAAAAAAACAGATTAAGCATCAAACCACCCTGCAAACGCGCAATAGACAAAGCAGAATCTTCAAAGCAACGCCTATTCCTCTCCCTCCAAAGGCTCCACCAAATGCAAGGAGGAATCATCAACCAAATAGCCTTAGCTAGAGGATCCTTAAACTGTCTTCCCCAACAGAGCAAAACATCACCCACCCGCTTCGGCATAATCCAATGAAGATTAAGCATAGAGAAAACATGCTGCCACAGACCCCTCGCCACCGGACAATGTAGTAATACATGGTTAATCGACTCACCATCCCCTTTACATAAATAGCACCAATCAAGCACATAAAGACCTCTACGCCTCAAGTTATCAGTAGTCAAGGTCCTACCATGAGTAGCCTCCCAGACAAAGAAGGAAACTCTTGTAGGAACTTTAGAAGTCCAAATCCGACGCCAAGGGAAGGACACAACTCTGCCACCAGCAAGCAAAACATATAACGACTTAACAGAAAACCTGCCATCCTTGCTAGCCACCCAACACAACTTATCTTCCACACCACGATGTAACACCGTCGCATAAATGGTGGAAAAAAAAGACGAAAACTCTTCCAACTCCCAATCATTCGCACGTCTTACGAACTGAACATTCCAAACAATAGGGCTAACAGCATGATCCACACAATCCACCACCAAACCATCCGGAGACATGGAAAGGGAAAACACGGTAGGAAAAGAGATCCTCAACGGACGATCCCCACACCACACGTCATGCCAAAATCTCGTCCTAAGCCCATTCCCCACCACCACCCGAGTATGAGCCCTGAAAGACTCCGAACCCTTGCAAATATGCTTCCAGAGACTAACCCCATGGGATCCATTCGGAGTTAAAGTACTCCACTCCCCCTCAATAGCGCCATATTTATCCTTAATGATACGCCGCCACATACAATCTCTCTCATTAGCAAACCTCCATAACCATTTACCCAACAAAGCTTTATTAAACACAGAGAGATCCCTGATACCCAAACCACCACAATCAATAGGAGAGCAGACAGTCTTCCAATTAAGAAGATGGAATTTTTTACCCTCACCACCACTTCCCCACAAGAAATCTCTTTGTAACTTCTCCATTCTAGAAGCAACCTTATGTGGAAGAGGGAAGAGAGAGAGAAAGTACATAGGAAGACACGAAAGCGTAGACTTAATCAAAGTAACACGACCTCCCTTTGACAAGTACATACGCTTCCACCCAGCCAACCGTCTTTCCATCCTTTCCAAAATCGCATCCCAAATCTGAACACTCTTAAAACGGGCGCCCAACGGAAGACCCAAATACGTCGTAGGTAAAGCAGACACCGTACAACCCAAAATGGAAGCCAACTCCGCCCCATTACTGACATCACCAACAGGAAACACCTTTGATTTAGACAAATTAACTTGCAAACCAGAAACTGCCTCAAAACAAAGAAGCATGCACCGAAGGCTACGAAACTGAGATTCCTCGGCCCCACAGAAAATCAACGTATCATCAGCAAACAGAAGATGGGAAACACAAACTCCTTCCCGATTCACCCCAGAGGCTCGGAAGCCCGTGAGAACACCAAGTGAATCCAATCTAAACATCATACGAGATAGAGCCTCCATAACAATGGCAAACAACAACGGAGATAAGGGGTCGCCCTGCCTCAAACCACGAGAGCTACCAAAAAAACCTTCAGGTGAACCATTCACAAGAACAGAGAATTTAACCGAGGAGATTCAGAAATAGATCCACCGACACCACTGCTCTCGAAACCCACACCTCCTGAGAAGATACATCAGAAAATCCCAATTCACATGGTCGTAAGCTTTGTGGATGTCCAGTTTACACAACATGCCCGACTCACCTAATCGCAATTGAGAGTCGATACACTCATTCGCAATCAACACCGAATCTAGGATTTGCCTACCATGAACAAAGGCATTCTGAGAAGGGGAAATAAGCTTGTGCAGCACAAACTTCAATCTGTTAGCCAAGACCTTGGCAAGAATCTTATAAATACCCCCGACAAGGCTAATAGGCCTAAAATCTTTCAACTCAGCAGCACCGTCTTTCTTTGGGATGAGGACAATAAAGGAAGCATTTAAGCTTCGAACGAATCTACCAGAAAGAGCAAATTCATTAAACATCAAAAGCACATCCCCCTTAATGACATCCCAACAAGACTGATAGAAAGCTACAGTGAATCCATCCGGACCTGGAGCTTTTTCCCCATTAAGAGAATGAACCACCCGCGCCACCTCATCCTCCTCAAAAGGTATCTCCAACGCAATAGCCTCATCTTCGGAAATCGATGCGAACTCCAAACCATCCAGTAAGGGTCTCCATTGGAATGGTTCATCATATAAGGAGGAATAATACTGAACAATGTGAGCCGAAATGTCCCTCGGATCTTGCAACACGTCCCCGTCGACCTCCAACTGGGATATAGAATTAAACTTTCTATTAGAGTTCGCCACTCTGTGAAAAATTTGGTACATCTATCCCCATCCTTTAACCATAGGGCCCGAGATTTTTGTCTCCAACTCACCTCCTCCAAAGCAATAATGTGATCCAATTCCTGAATCACCAACAATCTCCTCTCCATCTCCTCATTAAGAAGATGTCCGCCTTCAGCCAACACATCCAAAGAAGCTAACTCTCTCAGCAGAGAAGACTTACGCACAGTAATATTACCAAAATCATCCTTATTCCAAGCAATAAGATCACGTATCAACGCTTTAAGTTTACTATCCAACACAAAACTAGGAGTTCCCGAAATCTCATAACTCTCCCACCACCCCTTGACCTTCTCCACAAAACCCTCCACCTTAAGCCACATATTTTCAAAACGGAAAGGCGTCTTACCCCTCCCAAAAAATCCATCCTCCAACAGAATAGGGAAATGGTCAGAATACATACGAGGCAACCGTCTTTGAATAATGTTGGGGAACATAACCTCCCAATCCGCACTAAATAGAAAACGATCAATCCTCGACCAAGCTTGAGAAGATCTATTATCCGACCAAGTGAACGTACCACCAACCAACGGCAAGTCCACCAGCCCAAACTCGGAAATGAGCTCCGAAAAATCCGCCATCCCTCTTCCTCCCCCACTCATCCCCGACCGCTCACTAGTAAACCGAGTAACATTAAAATCACCCCCAATGCACCAAGGAACACCCCACCACGAAATAACGCCCGCCAACTCATCCCATAGAAGCCTTCTCCCAACAACATCGTTAGGGCCATAAACCCCCGAGAACATCCACTTAGCCCCACCCTCAAGATTCTGGAACACAATCGAAAGAGAACAACACCCCACACTAACCTCCACCGACTCGAGCACCCGGGAGTCCCATAAGATTAAGATCCCACCCGAAGTGCTAACTGCAGGCAAACAAGACCACCGCACATGAGGACCACCCCACAGACTACGCACTACAGCCCTCTCAACCCCCTCCAATTTTGTTTCCTGAAGGCAAACAAGAACGGGTTTCCACCCCCTGATTAAATTCCCAATCCGACTACATTTGTCTCTATTATTGAGACCCCTCACATTCCAACTGAGAATCCTTGGCTTCATTGACAAATAAACATAGCCCTCCCCCCATTCTTACAACGGCGAGACGATCCTTCCCCACCATCATAATTAATACTAGACTTTAAGCCCTTGAGTTCTCTCAACATCTTACCGGTTGACCTCTTAAACGAAGGCCTACCCTTGGAACCTCGTTCCTTCTCCAAGGCAGCAAACAACTCCATCAACTCTCGCTCATATCCATCGCAAGACACCCCCACCATATGTCGGAACGAAGAGACCATACGCAATACCCACGTGGAAGGGTCTCCCTTCTCAGAACCGGGATATCTAACCTGCAACGGAGTCCATATGGAGTCCCCGCTGTCACTGTCAGCCCTCAACAACCCCCCAACTTTCCCAGATACCTTGAGTTTCATATCTGTCTCCAACGTAAGGACAGAATCAGAATGGTCCAAGCTACCCCCGCACTTCTCCATCAACCCGTCGCTACAACTATCCTCGTACACAGCAACACAATTCTGCCCCCTTCCTCCCGTATGATCACAATCAATGAGAGCAACTGAATTCTCATCCACCCCCTACCCCGAACCTCAGAATCAACATCAACATAATCAACACCAACCAAATGACCTAGGGACCCAATCTCCATATTAGAGGGAAGAATACACTCAGAGACAGCAGAGAGAGCACCTGAGGTCGGCGGAAAAGGCAGCATCGGCATGGGCTCCCGCAGAAGCTGGTCGGCGATGGAAGAAGGAGCTGTCGACGCCGGCAAGAACTCTGTCGAACCCTCGACGACCAACACTGACGTCGACAAAGGTTCTTCAATGCTCAATGGATCGGCGACGTCGACAGCGGCGTGGAGAGGCAGGGGACTTGGCGCTCCGATAGAGCCAACAGCAGCGCCAACGACCTCGTTGACCACACCAGGGCCGGCGAAACCACCACCCGTTCTCACCCGCTCCAAACAGCCCTCCCCCGAACCACCCAAGGCGTCCACGGCAAGCACCTGCCCGACGATACCCAGCCCAGACGTCGACAGAGCTGGATCGGTCTCCATTTCGAACGACGCACCCGACATCCCAGGCTTGCCGAAGCCCAACTCACGTGACAGGCCCAAACCCAAGCCATTTTGTTTATCCTGAACGACAGAAACGGAACCCACAACCGTGGGCTGCTGGGCCGAAAGTTTAAAACCGCAGACCAGGCAACTCACAGGCTTGCTGGGCTCCAGACCCAAGTTATTGCGTTGAGCCAGCCCAATTAACTTATCCAGCTCAGATTTCATACGCATTAAATGACCCCACAGCACGCCCTCTGTCCCAGCCGACCCAGCAGGCTCCCCAGCCGAAAGAAAACTTCCAGAAGACGAAAAGCCAGCACCTGATTCTGCATGCGGCTTTATTGGGACTCCAAACGACGCCTCCAAATGCAAATTGCATGCGTCAACCTGAGAGTCGCAAAGCACCCTCCCTTCCTCCACCTTCGTCTCCGGCGGACGAGACCGAACCAGCTGGGCAAAAGAGACTCCATTTCGAATCATCGAAGCCAGAGGCCTCTCTCTTTTGCGCCTGAGCTCCCCAAGGACCGAGATCAACTCTTCACACACCAACGCGAAGGATTGCCATCCGTCTCGCGATCTCCCAATCGGGATCATCACCGCCCCACGTCTGCGTCTCTCACCAAATTCAGCAATGACGACATAACTACCATTTTTATTCGAACAACCCTGAGCTAGAAAAGCTCGCGAAGATTCATTGAATTTCTCCGAGAAGTTGCTGACCTTCGGCGCATCCACCAAGTTACCAAACAAATTCGCTAACCACACTACTCCATATCTGCCAAACCTGATCAGACTTTGGGACCTTCTACTCCGCTCCGAGAGGGAAACGATCCCAGACGAACTGACCGAAAACTGAAAATATTTCGCTTCAATCACTAAACTCCGAACGAAAGCCATTCTGCCGGGACTTCAACTTCAACGATTTCTTAATAAACTGAAACGAAAAAATTTTCTCTTCTCTTCTCTCTTCATGACACTTCTTGGTTCATTCCAGACAATGAAAACTAAAAACTTTCCCTCACCTTTGCAGTCGCCATCCACATCCCTGAACCTACTTTTCTGGCTTGTTTTGTTAGACTACAGAATGTTAAGGTTATTGTTGGATAATGTTGGTCTATTCGCTTTATAAAAGTGGTGGTGCCTTGAAATGATGAGGAATTGTAGGGTTATTCATCATTTGTATGGAAAGAACAACTTGTTTTGCTGGGGTGCCTAGCACATTAACATGGAAACATTTTGCATCGGAGATAACAGAAGAAAAAAAAAGCTTAAATTATATGTTTCTATTTATTATTTTAAAAAAGGGACCTTATTTGTTAACTCATACATGTACATACTTATTACTGAGGAGAAGTTAAGATATCACTAATTCTACTTTCACCAATTTGAGCAAAACTTGGGGCTTTCCACCAGGGATTTTATAGTTTTGAAAGATTTTTATCTGCAAGATATTTGTCTGTTGGATGTGAAATGATTGAGACGCAATCATACTTGGTGGGGAGACTCCTATCATGATTTATCTGTCTATCTGTGTACATGTAAAGCGATTCTTATTGTGTTTTCTAAAGACTGAAGTATCAGAGCTATTTATATTTCTTTGCTGCTGTTTATCTGTGATGCGGATGTTTAATGAGTTCGCGAGAGATGGGAAGTTTGTTCGGAGCTTGAACTCCTCCTTCATTGTCCTTATTCCTAAGAGACCGGGCGTGGTGGAGCTCAAAGATTTTCGTCCCATTAGTCTTGTGGGGAGTGTTTATAAGATTCTAGCCAAGATTTTGGCTAATAGATTGAAGCTTGTTGTCGATAAAATTATTTCCCCCTCTCAGAATGTCTTTGTTCGTGGGAGACAGATTTTGGACTTGGTGCTCATTGCCAATGAGTGTATCGATTCTAGGTTGAGGGCGGGGGTGCCGGGGATGCTTTGTAAGTTGGATGTTCAGAAGGCCTATGATCATGTGAATTGGAAGTTTCTCTTATACCTTCTTCGACGATGCGGCTTCGGTGACAAATGGTGTAGTTGGATCTCTTTTTGTATCTCGACGGTGAAGTTCTCCGTTATGATCAATGGCTGCCCCCATGGTTTTTTCAGTAGCTCACGCGGGTTAAGACAAGGGGACCCTCTTTCTCCTCTGTTGTTTGTGATTGTTATGGAAGCCTTCAGCCGCATGATGGGGAATGCTGTGGAGCACGGTTGTTTAGAGGGTTTTGTGGTCGGAGATGGTGTGAGCATTTCTCACTTGCTTTTTGCTGATGACACCTTGGCGATGTGTGGGGCAGAGGTGAGTCATTTTCGGAGTCTCCGTTGTCTCCTCTTGTGTTTCGAGGCGGTGTCGGGGTTGAGCATAAATTTATCAAAGTCCGAGGTTATTCCTATAGGTGATGTTGCTTCTGTGCAAGACCTGGCGAGGATTTTGGAGTGTCGGGTGTCTTTTTTGCCGTTGACTTATCTTGGGCTTCCGTTGGGTGCTCGTTTTAAGAGTGTTCATATCTGGGATGGGATCCTTGAGCGAATGGAGGGCCGGTTGGCAGCGTATGTATCTTTCTAAGGGTGGTAGGCTTACCCTCATAAAATCTACTCTCTCTTGTCTCCCCACCTATTTCCTCTCATTGTTTCCTATCCCGGTTGCGGTCGCTAACCGGTTGGAGAAGCTTCAGAGGGACTTCCTTTGGGGTACTTGTGGGGGTGTGCCGAAATATCATCTTGTGAAGTGGGAGTTGGTGTGCTCTCCATTGTCCTATGGGGGCTTGGGACTCCGTAGTCTCAAGTTGTTCAACAGGGCTCTTTTGTGCAAATAGTTGTGGCGCTTTGCTAACGAACAAGATAGACTTTGGCGGGTTGTCATCGCTGCAAAATATGGGTGCGCTGCGGGCCAATGGAGTACTTGCCCAACCCAGGGGTCATATGGCGTGAGCTTGTGGCGTTTCATTTCCAAGGGATGGGCTGATTTTCATCTGCTTCTCAGGTACTCTGTGGGCAGTGGCTTGAGAATAAGTTTTTGGCATGAGTGGTGGTGTGGTGACCGCCCATTGTCTTTGGCATTCCCGGTTGTGTTTTCGTTGTCCCGGTGCAAGGAGGCTATGGTGGCGGATTGTATGGCAGAAAGGGTGGGCATTGTGGTATGGAATGTTCCCTTTGTGAGATATGCGAATGATTGGGAGGTCCACGAGTTTTCTGCCTTTTATTCTCTGTTGTACCGTGTGAAGTTACGGCGAGGGGAGGATGATCAGTTGTCTTGGCCTACCTCAGCGAATGGTGTTTTTACGGTCAAGTCCATGTATCAGTTCCTGGCTAAGAGGAATAACGTGTCTCTTCCTTGGAAAGGGGTGTGGAGGTCGCGATGCCCTATGAGGGTTTCCTTCTTTGTGTGGGAGGCGATGCATGGGAGAATTCTTACCATTACAACCTTCGGAGAAAAGGGGTCTACATGGCGGAGTGGTGTTTTCTGTGCCGTGGCGACGGAGAGTCGGTTAACCATGTGCTTCTTCATTGTCCATTGGCGCGCGGGCTTTTTAGCCATGTTCTTAGCATCACGAACTTTCATTGGGTTATGCCGGAGACGGTGGTGCATGTGCTATGGAGTTGGAATAGAAGGCTCTCTAATCCCGTTGCTAAGGCCATTTTGGAGATTGATTCCCTCGTGTGTTTGGTGGTGTCTTTGGCGGGAGCGGAACAATAGATGCTTTGAGGATGTTGCTTTGTCTATTGTGAAGTTGCAAGGGTTTATGTTATTTTCCTTGTTTTGTTGGGCCAATGCGGTTTTAGGGGGCATTTTTGTTGACTTTGACGATTTCCTTAGCTTTGTTGCGTGTTTGTATTAAGCGCTTTCGGTATAGATCCTTATACTGTTACCGCTTATTCTAATAAAATTGTCTTACTTATAAAAAAAAAAGTTTCAAACATCATGCTTTTTATAGTAGATGGGGCCTGGATTGTAGAAATACTTCCTTATCTCATCATTTAATTACCTCATAATTCTTCTGTGTTGGACTAGTTGTTGACTGTTCAGATGTATATAGTTTTAGGAATGCTATTGAGAATCATTGTAAGTTGTTTTATGTGTAGCAGTCACAGATGCAGAGGATCAGTCAAATGGGGCAATGTCATCCCAATCATTGGAGAAAAAATGTCAGCCTACAGATGAGGTTAACTGTCCAACTGCTTTATTATTTCCTCAGAACTATAAACTAGCCTGATGTTGTTAAAATATATCTTGACTTCCTGTCACGAGAGATTTTTTTAGCGGGGTACAGATGTCTGACAATGAACATTAATTTGTTCCAATTTTTCCGCTTTTGAATGTCAAAGAAAGCTCTTATGAGAATCATGCCTCTGTAGTCATGGTCTGATGTATCATTTACTCATACCAGTTACTGTTATTGATCAGCTTGGTACAGGTGGGGTTGGATATGTTTGGTCCATATGTGAAGGAAGCAATGAAGAAGAATGGAGGCACTCAATTGCACCAATTCCTGCAGATAAGCTTGCTGAGGCAATGGAATCTACAGAAGAGGATCTGGACTTGATCACTCAAAATGGTAGTGTTCTCCCGCCTTCAGGAGAGTTAAAACCTGACTCCAATGATTCTGATGATGATAATGAAGACTCTAGAGATGACTCTGTCGACTTTGAGAAAGAGGTGATTGTGTCAATCGGAAACAATGATGGTAGGGGATCCTCATTTGTACTAGGGAAATTTATTCATCTGTTTTCTTTTGCAGGTTGAATTGACTTTTCTACGGGCTGTGCATGAAAATATTAAAGAGGATCATCTAATCTTAGAAGTGAACTCATTGCGGTATGTCAATTTTATTGGTAATTAATTTTTGAGGTACTTAAATTCAGTCTGTAACTTGTGAAATTGTGGTCTTGATAATCGGCTTTCATCAAGTTTCATTTTCACCCTCTTCTTATTGATTTCACTCTTTATTTGTGGGTAGGTTATGCATATTATGGATCTTAAGCCCACAAGCTTACCCTCCACTCCTTTATTCTAGGGAAAGGAGATGTCTTTTGAGCTATAGCTAATTGGACAGTTTGTGTATATGGGGAAACAGTTTTACTATGTATCTGATTTATATTTATGATGCCATTATGTATGAAATAGTTAGACAAGTTTCATAACTAGCCACATTTATACTTGTTGTTTACTTTGGTTCATCAACTACTTATATTCCTAACGTGCTCAACAAACTATTCAGTCCCTCCTTCTCTCTCTTCTTCTCCTTCCCTATTTCCTTATTTTTCACATTTTTTATTTGAATAAGTATGTTATAAGGAATTGGGAATCAGCTCTGAAACTGGTAGCTATAATGTAAAAAAGTGGATCTGAGAATTCTGCCTTATAATCCTAGAAGAGTAGTTGGAATCATCCAATGTTATGGTCAATGAGTGAGAGGATGGAAGAACAAGAAAGATCCAATCAGCAAGTGTTGGAGATTTAAGTGAGTTCCTTTTCAGTTCTACATCATTGAAAAACGATTAGTCCTCTCCTGCCAAATTATCTGCATGATGCAACCCCCAGGTTTCCTTTTCTCGTGATAACTAGGTCTCCTATTCCAACTTGGAAAAGCTTCTATGACAGTCTGAGGCATCACTCAATACCCTGCAAGTAATGATGGGGCATGACCACAATGCGTTAGACACAATGTAATGTAACATGAGATGGTTTACTGTCTCACCACAACTGTTACTCCTGTGATATCTATCTACTATAATCTATCCCTTTTCTTCTACTTATTAGCAATTCTCAATCTTTTGGCCAAAGGAGCTTGCCATCCAAAGAATGCTACGTTTCATGGAGCCTTGACATTTGTACTGTCCAAAGAAAGAAAGAACCTTGAAAAACCATCTCATAAAAGAAAGAACCTTTAACAATTGATTCCTAGAAAGGCTACAACACAGGGAGAGTTCAATGCCTTCAAGAAAATGTAGACTGACTTAAGCTCCCAATTTCACAAAGATCTCTAAAATCTTTTTTTTTATATAAGTAAGCACAATATTATTAGAAAGGAAGAAAGAGGAGTCGAATACAGTACAAAGGTTGTACTGAATTCACTCAAGACATACAAATGAAAAAGCTAAGAAAATAAAAAAAGTCCAAAAAATGACCCCCCAACACAACATTCGCCCATAGGAAGAGAGAAAAAAACACTTCGGCTTGCAAACTCTGAAGCAACCTAGAGGAATCCTCGAAGCACCTCCTATTTCGCTCCCTTCAAAGACCACCAAATACACGAAGGAATCATCCTCCAAATAACCTTCTCTGAAGGATCTCTGTTATACATGGACATTGTGGATTAGTTAAGGGTTTAGTTGGGTCAAGTGAAGGATAGAATGATTTGTATTTTAGTGTGGATTTGTTGCTGTAGCGTAACTTTCTTTACCATTTACATGGCAGGTTGTCATTCAATAAAATATTCGCCGACTGTGCTGGAGCTATATTTTATTCGTTGATGAAATTGGCATTAGAAACTCCGCATAACTCACCCAGTAAGTTTTTCTTTGGGTTATTGATTTAATGTGTACAACCAGCCAGGTTGTTTCTGATTTGATTTCAAACAATGCTCTCTATGCTCCAAAGTCATAATCTCTTTCTGAGTTTTGATGCACATGTCGAAATCAGATTAAATAGGGTGTTAAAGTATGATCCATAAAAGGTTTGGACTTTTTGTCGCCAAAAATAGTTTTATATTTGATTTAGGGGTAAATATATTTTTCACCATCAAACTAACGTGTCTTTTGCACTTTGCACCCTAAACTACTATTTTTGTTACATTTCACTCTTTAACTACCAATCTTAGACACTTTGCAACCTCCAACTACCAATGATAGACACTTTGCACTCTCCATTCAACAATAATACCCCCAAAAATTTAGTGAATTGACAACAATACTTTTAATATATGCAAAGTGGGTCAAAGACGTTTCGTCATTTTAGTCTAAAAATTTGACAGAGCGTGTAGTTTAAAAATTTGACAGAGGGTGCAAAGTGTTTTAAGATTGGTTAGTTAGAGGGTGAAATGTAACAAAAATGGTAGTTTAGGGTGCAAAGTGCAAAACCTATGGTAGTTCCCGACTGGCCAGGGCATACTGGGCCCGGTCCTTCCGGGCATACAAGCCTTAAGCCCGAGCTTAAAAGCAGACCTGACACATCAGCTTTGTCGGGAGAGCAGTGTGCAAGGGATGAGCATACAAGGCCTTCAGTGATTCCCGGTCATCCAGGGCATGTAGAATAAACTTTGTTAGGACTGTCCGATGAGCCTGATGTGGCCGAGGAGGGTGGTAGGGAATTCCCGCCTAGCCAGGGCATTTTGGGCCAGGTCCTTCCGGGCACAGCGGTCATCCCGAGCCTTCGGGTCTCTTTCTCGGGAGCTCTGTGTGACGGAGAAGACTACACTGGTCATTCAGATCTCGACTCCGGGCCTCCAGGGAGTCCAGAAAATTTAGTCGTAACTTGCTCAGGGTATTCCACTGATGTTGACGTGGCAGTTGAGGGTGGTAGGGACTTCCCGAATGGCAAGGGCATAATGGGCCCAGTCCTGCCTCTCATCCGGGTCTTGACCCCGGGCCTACAGAATGGCCAGAGCACATTGGGCATACTGGTCGCCGCTATGTTGGGAGCCTAGAGTGCAGGGGATCTGCTTCTCGATCCTTCAGGTCTTGACTCCGGGCATTTAGCTGAAAGTGTCGCAGCGCCTGGCGCCCACCACCAGCCGCCGGCGGTAGCTCCCTCGCCGACGACTTCTGTGGCATGTGGAAACTGCGTCTGTGAGCACTCTTCGCTCCAGACTTCCTTACACAGTGGCACTGTTGCACGACATTTTGATGCGCTCTTTGTCGACGCTTCGTCCAGGGGAATTGAGATGCCTCTTTCCGAGAGTAAAGAGCCTGCTATGATTGTTTAGCCTCTGAGGATGCTCTTTCCATCCGAGGCGCATGCGAAGGTGTTGGCTCAGCTGCTCTTTCTAGTTGGGTCCTCAATATGATGTCTTCCTTCAGACATTTGGTTGGGGTTTCTTGTGAGGGGTATGACTGATCTGTTGCATTTGTTTGCTGCTTTAGAGAAGGATAGGGGGAGAGTGCTGGGAAATCAGTGGCGAAGTCAGGTGGGAAACTGGCCAGGGAGCTTCGGGCTTTGGAGTCTTCTGTGAATTATGATGTTACGAGGAGATGTGGGTTTTTGGGGAGGGCTGCTGATGATGTCTTATGAAGCCTAGAATTATCAGTTGGAATGTGAGGGGTTTGAATGATCGGGTAAAAAGCAAAGGCGTAGAAAATTTGTTACGAGAGTGGAAGGCAGATTTGGTTTGTCTTCAGGAGACTAAGGTGTCGCTTGTGTCTCGGGCCTTGGTGAGAACATTGTGGGGTGGGCCACACTTGAGCTGGTGTAGTTTGGAGGCTGATGGAGCTTCGGGTGACATTTTGGTTTTGTGGCTGATGGAGTTAGAGCTGGTTGAGTCCTGCGGTGGCTCTTACTCTATTTCGATGTTATTCAAGAATGTCGAGGATGGTTTTGTGTGTATCTTTTTTGGTGTTTATGGTCCGAATGTTGATAGTAGTAGGCTGATTCTGTGGGATGAGTTGGTCGGGATCCGCTTTAGAGTCTCTCTTGGTGTATTGGGGGGGATTTTAATGTCACCCGCTTCGCGAGTGAGCGGTCAGGCCTTGGGGACAATCAAAGTGCTATGATGGAGTTCTCCGATTTCATTGAGGAGTGCGGGTTGGTGGACCTTGTGATGGCTGGGGGGATGTTTACGTGGTCTAATGGCAGGACCTCTCAATCATGGTCTCAGATTGACCGTTTCCTGGTTAGTTCCTGTTGGGAGTCGGTGTATCCTGAGTTGTTTCAGTGCAAGCTGCCTCGATTGTATTCAGACCATTTTCAGCTCTTGTTGGGGAGTGGAAGGTTAGGGGGTGTTAAAAAAACCTTTTCGTTTTGAGAACATGTGGCTCAAAGTGGATGGTTGTGTAGCAGGTTCGAGCGTGGTGTCAGAGTTATGACTTTAGAGGGTCTCCTAGCTTTGTGCTTAATTTGAAGCTCAAAGCCTTGAAGAAGGATCTGCTCATTTGGAATAAGGAGGTATTTGGGGACTTAAACATTCGTAAACAGAAGTTGCTGCATGAGCTCTCTTCTTTGGATGACCTTGATGAGGAGGGTACTCTTGATGCGGAGGGGCATGAGAGAAGGTTGTCAGTTTCTCGGGATTTAGACCGTTTGATTGAATTGGAAGAACTGAGATGGAGGCAAAATGGCTGAAGGAGGGAGATCGTTGCACCAAGTTTTTCCACAGAGTTGCCAGCTCTAATCGGAGAGCTAATTGTATTTCTAGCTTGTATGTGGAGGGAGCTATTGTGGAGGACCCTTTGGATATTTTTGATGCAATCATTAGCTTCTACTCTTCTTTGGATGGGCTGGAGCTTGATTCTATTTCTCGAGATGAAGAGGCGTGGATGGATAGGCCTTTTGAGGAGGAGGAGGTGACCCATGTGATGAACACTAAATGGAGATAAGGCCCCGGGTCCGGACGGTTTCTCTCTTGCGTTCTTTCAATCTTGTTGGGAGGTGGTGAAGAGGGATGTCTTATTGATGTTTAATGAGTTTGCTAGGGAGGGGCAATTTGTTAGAAGCTTGAATGCTTCTTTTATTGTCCTAATTCCCAAGGTTCCGAGGGCCGTGGATCTTAAGGATTTTCGACCTATTAGTCTTGTGGGAGGCGTGTATAAGATTCTTGCTAATAGGCTGAAGAGTGTGCTTGACAAGCTTATTTCTCCTTCACAAAATGCTTTTGTGAGAGGTAGGCAAATTATGGATTTTGTGCTTGCGGCTAATGAATGCATTGATTCCAGAATGAGGACGGGGGCCCTGGGTCTTCTTTGCAAGTTAGATGTTCAAAAGGCGTATGATCATGTGAATTGGAGATTCCTTATGTATCTTCTTCGGAGGTGCGATTTTGGTGCCCGATGGTGTCGGTGGATTCTCTTTTGCATCTCGACTGTGAGATTTCCGGTGTTGGTTAATGGGTCTCCTGGAGGCTTTTTTAGTAGCTGTCGTGGGTTGCGCCGAGGTGATCCTTTTCCCCCCTTTTGTTTGTTATTGTGATGGAGGCTTTTAGTCGTATAATGAGGAGGGCGGCTTTGCATGGTGTTCTTGAGGGGTTTTAGGTTAGTTGGGGCTCGGATGGTGGGGTTTCTATTTTGCATCTCCTCTTTGCTGATGATACTTTTTGTGATGTGTGGGGCGGGGGGGAGCCAGATTCTAGCTAAATATGAGGTCATTCCTCTTGGCAAGGTGGAGAATGTGAGGGAGTTGGGCTGGTCTTTTGGGGTGCAGAATGTCTTCTTTACCTATTCAATACCTTGGCTTACCATTGGGTGCGTCTTTCAAGAATATTCAGATTTGGGATGAGATCCTTGAGAGGATGTCGAAGAAGTTGGCTAGCTGGAAGCGTATGTATCTCTCTAAAGGTGGTCGATTAACTCATTAAATCTACGCTCTCATGCCTTCCGACATATTATCTTTCTTTGTTTCCTATACCGGTGGTGGTGGCGAATAGGATGGAGAAAATCCAGAGAGATTTCCTGTGGGGTAGTGGTGGTGGTGATTATAAATTTCACCTTGTGAAATGGGATAAGGTGTGTTCCCCTTTGCAATATGGAGGGTTGGGCATTCGGAATATCAAGGAGTTTAATATGACTCTTTTGAGTAAATGGTTATTGCGGTTTGCTAAGGAACGAGATCGGTTGTGGAGGAAGGTGATTGCTGCAAAATATGGTTGTATGGTGGGTGATTGGACTACCATCTCTATTCGTGGATCTTATGGTGTGAGTCTTTGGAGGTTCATTCGTAAAGGGTGGGACGTCTTCAGCAAACATATCCGCTTTCGGGTGGGCAATGGCAATAGAGTGAGCTTCTAGCATGACAGTTGGTGTGGGGATAAGCCTTTGAGTATCGCTTTCCCTATTGTGTTTTTTGTGTCCCGGAATAGGAGGCTATGGTGGCCGATTGTCTTATGGCTGGAGCTATCATGTGGTATGGGATGCCCCGTTCTCTAGAGCTGCAAATGATTGGGAGCTGGAGGAATTCTCCTCCTTTTTGGCGCTTTTGTATGGGAAGGTCTTACTCAGAGAGGTGGCTGATGAGATGGAATGGTTGGGTGCTAAGGGAGGGGTGTTCTTGGTCGAGTCTATGTATGTGTCGCTTTCGGGTGGGGCTTCTGTGCCTTTCCCGTGGAGGGGCATTTGGAGGTCTTGGTGTCCGTATAGAGTTTCTTTTTTTGTGTGGGAGGCTTCACTTGGGAAGATTTTAACTACTGACAATCTTCGTCAAAGAGGTTTGTATATTGCGGAATGGTGCTTCTTATGTAGATGTGATGGGGAGTCGGTTGACCATGTTTTGCTGCATTGCCCTTTAGCTCACGGGTTGTGGTCTCATGTGCTTTGTATTGTGAACTTTCATTGGGTCATGTCGGAGACGGCGGTAGGTGTGTTCTGGTGTTGGAAGAGGAAGCTTTCCAATCCAATTGCGCATGCTATCTGGCAATTGATATCGGCTTGTATTTGGTGGTGTCTCTGGCGGGAGCGTAATAGTCGTTGTTTTGAAGTTAGTTTTTTATCCATCATTAGATTGCAAGGTGTATTGTTGTCTTATCTTTTCTGTTGGGCTAGCTCTGTGCTTGCATGCCCTTTTGTAGACTTAGACGATTTTCTCAGTTTTCTTGCTTGTTTAGATTAGTGGTTGCGGTATAACCTTTGTACTGTTTTCACTTATTCTAATGAGATTAGCTTATTTATAAAAAAAAAAAAAAAGATTTATCTTACAAGTTACATGCCCTGAATGCTAAACCAACAGCTATGTCATGCCTTTAGAAGCTTAGTCAATTGCTAATTGTCCCTTACTATAGCACCCTACTATTTTTTCTTCTAGGTGATATAGTGAACGTTTAGAGGAAAAACAAATTCCCTTTGGAGGCTTAAGACTGCTGCACAACATCTAAGGAGACTATTTCTCTGGGACTTAGTCTCCATGGTAGTTTGCTAAGTTTTTGGATATCTCTTGCCCTTATAATTTAGCTACTGCCAAAAGTTCCTGCAATCACATTTCTTTAGTCTTTCTTTCGATTACTTATTTAGGTCTTTCAATTCTCAGTCAAATCTACAGACCCGAAGTAAAGACACCTTTTCCGTTTGCAGTGGTCTTTTGTCTTCGAGAAAGTTTGTCTTTTCACCGATTGTATTAGGCTTTTGGCTTGAGGATTAATTGGTGTTGGCTCTGTCCAATGAGGCTGCCTGAGATAGGGTTGACATGTATACTCGAGTGACTATGTCATTGTTTCAGTCCTGATTTTATCATACTGTGTCTTGTTTGTATATTTTATATTTACTAATGTTGTACATATTCCTTCTGTGTGACAGATGTAATCTATGTATGACCAATGACATTTTATCTGCAGAATAAACAGTTGGTTCTTCTTAATCTACTTTTCAGGTGAATTATGCAATAACGCTCTGAGTGTAATAACAAATTGGAAAAAACTTCTGAAGTCTTACCTGACTGACATTGATGAGCAGGTTTGTGTATGATGATCATTCTAAACAATTGTGTACATTTCTTTGACTTGTAAACTCTTCTGGTTTTTTGTTTGTACTACTGAGCTTGGCATTTTGCAATGAATTCTTCCTCTTAAGCTCTTTCTATGATCACTGGCTGTATATTAGTTCCAATTATAGTCTCATCCTATGGAAATTCATGATGCAAAAGGGAAGGATATTTTCGGACTCAATATCTATTAGTTCTCACATATTGCATTATGAATTTGCCTTTTTCTTTCAGCAAATTAGGCAGTGATGGTACTACCCAAATTATAGAAATATGGATTAGATATACTTTTTGGTTTTTTTTATAGTAATTCTGTTATTACTTCTCCAGTTGAATAAATTGTTTGCATTTTACCACGTTTACCTATGTGCCAATACAGGTATTTCACTGTTATTCCGTTTGAATTTTCGTGTTCTCTATATTGTAATTTCCTTAGGATAGAACTTGATTTATAATCTTACATCTTTCTCATATGTTGCAGTTGAATTAAATAGATGTGTTAACATGGGCATGTGATTGACCTGATTCTATAATGTTATCGCATATTGTGCACCAAGTTCCCTAGCTTCGATGGTGTTCCTATTGAGCTCATTATTCCATAGTCAAATGGTAACAGTTTTTCATGAATACTATGTAGATCGAAGTGATACTAAAATTTGAAGAAATGTGCTTGGAATCTGCCAAGGAATTCTCACCATTGTTTGCAAAGGTATATACGTATTTATGTTTTCTGGTTATAATGTAGATGGGTACTATTGATATGCTCATCAGATGAGAATTAGGTGCTGCACTCTGCTTCAAGGGATAATTTTTCGTAGACGCTAAGGTTCCTGGTGATGATATTGCGGTACCATCAGGCACAGTATACAAACACTCATGTTTGTTGCTTGCATCATCGATGATGACTTTGTGGCAATGTAGTTTCTTCCAGAGCATAAGGCTCCAGGGTAATAGCTGGCAAACAACGTAATAAATAGAAGGAACTTGGTTGATGTTCCCACTTTATAATATATGTTTAATAGAGTGGGATGTTTTTTCATTGTAGAATGAAATGTAGGAGAAACCACACAATGCTCTTCAAAACTGCTGCAACTGTTGCCTTGCTGGACAGCTGATGTAATGAATGAAAAAGTACCACCACTACTGACAAATTAAATTTTCTTTTTTTTTTTCAAACATGACATGTCAGTTTATATTCATATTGAACATTGGTAGACAATGAGAAAATTTTGTAATCTGGCAGCTGGAGAGGCTAACTGTTTTGCAGTCAATTTGTGTCTTTTCCTGGGTGTTCTCTTTTTCACTTTACTCTTGAAAGTTGCAATGGTGGCCACTATATTTGGCTTATTTCTGGGAAATCTCCTAGCTCTCCTCGGGTTGGTTTCTTGAATCTTAATCCAATGGTTTAATTTTTTTGGGCCAACTTAGTGATAGGGTAAGGTAAGATATGAACCTTAAGGATCTATTCCTTCTTTCCATTTATCACCAACCTTTTGGGGTAGCTGTTATGAATGAAGTGGAGATGACTGAGGCAAGGAGGCAGGGTTTCAATGATGGTGGAGACTAAGAGAAGAAATGCTGTCAATTCAAATCTCAGATAGAAAGGAGGTCGCTGTGCTTTTTCTATCTACTCAAAAGGGCTATTGACTTTCCTAGCTCTGCAGTTGTTTAACTTTGTAACTCAATCAGCTCAAGGGACTGGATTGCTTGGCCAAAATGGGTCCCGTTAATTGGGAAATAATGGAAACTGTTTGCATTCTTTGTTGGTTTTGCTTTTGTCCCACCCTGTGTTTTGCAGAAGGATGCTTCATTTTGTTCAAGTTCAAGGAGTATATGAGTTTGATTTTATTCTACTTTTCTTATTCACGTCATTGTTATTTTCTTTTACAGATTCTATGGCATCTTTATGACAAAGATTTAATTCAAGAAGACGCTGTTCTAAAGTGGGACAATGAGAAAAAAGACGCTGATGATTATGATAAAGTTTTTGTTAAGCAGTCGGAAAAGTTCATTCAAGTAAGTAACTATTATTCATCATTAATTCTTTCTTTCTTCCAAAGTGAAGGAAAAAGGAAATCAGTTCTTGTTCTTGCACAGTGGCATTTGCTATACTCGAGATATCGGAAAGTCAAGATTCATGAATTATGCATCCCAAATGGATGAATGATTATCTTTTTTTTGTTGATAAGTAAGAAAAGTTTTATTAAAAGAGAAAGGAAAACAAAACAGTACAAAGGCTGTACTGAAACAGCTACAACAAGCAAGCTAGGAAACTAATAAAATCACTGAAGTCTACAAAAGGGGATCCCAACACCCCATTAGCCCACAGAAACAAGGTCTGCACCAGTTTTCCCTTCAAACATTCTAAGGACAGTCCCACATCTTTAAAGCATCGTCCATTCCTTTCCCTCCATAGGGTCCGCCAAATGCATAATGGAATCATGTTCCACACAGCCAACGCTAAAGGATTGTCAAACTTTCGCTTCCAACATTTCAGCACCCCTCTCACCCTCTTAGGCATCACCCAAGGATAGTTGACGATACTAAGCACGTGCATCCACAACTCTCTAGCGACCAAGCAATCAATAAGCACATGATCCACAGACTCCCCATCATTCTTGCAAAGAAAGCACCAAATAATCAGGCATAACCCCCTCCTCCTTAAATTGTCAATGGTTAAGACCTTCCCATGAGCCGCTTCCCGCACAAAGAACGACTCCCCAGGCGGGACAACGCTTTTCCAGATCTGCCTCCACGGAAAGATCGCGCCAGAACCCCCAGCAATGAACCCATAGGATGACTTAACCGAGAAGACTCCATTCTTAGCACCTTGCCACATCATTTTATCTTCTTCCCTTCTCCTAATGACCACAGTACAACAATGAGTAGAAAGCAGAAAAGTCTTCAATCTCCCAATCATTGGCGGTTCTAGCAAACTGAATATTCCACACTCCATAACCGGAATCGCCCTCCAAACAATCCGCAACCATCGCATCCTTGTGCATAGCAAGAGAAAACAAAAGGGGGAAAGCAAACTTCAAAGGTCAGTCTCCACACCATAGATCATGCCAAAACCTGACGCTAAGACCACACCCCACCACGTAACGAATGTTCCCACAAAAGAAGGTTCATCCGTTGCTTATGTGCTTCCATAGGCTCACACCATAGGAACGACGGATCTCATTGGTTCTCCATCCTCCCGAAACGCTGCCATACTTATCCTCAATAACAGCCCGCCACAAACTATCCCTCTCCAAGGCAAAATGCCACAACCACTTGCTCAATAAGCTCTATTGAACAAATGGAGTCTCCTTAAACTCAGCCCTCCACAACTCAATGGAGAGCAAACCCTCTCCCATTTGACAAGATGAAACTTGTGCTCGATTCCATCGCCTCCCCACAAAAAGGTCTTTTGGATCTTCTCCAATCTTTTGGCAACCCCCAAAGGAATAGGAAAGAGAGACAGAAAATAGGTTGGGAGGCTAGAGAGGGTAGACTTGATCAACGTGAGTCTACCTCCCTTCGAAAGATAGCTGCGTTTCCAACCTGCCAACCTTCTTTCAGTTCTCTCAATAATGTCATCCCAAATATGTCTGCTCTTAAAACGCGCCCCCAACGGTAACCCAAGATAGGTGGTAGGCAACGACGCAACTCTGCAACCCAAAATAGTAGCCAACTCCTGAACATTGTCCACATCCCCAACAGGAATAACTTCCGTTGGATGAATGATTATCTTCGATTTCACTTGCTATCGTCTCTTTATCTTAATAGTTGCATCTTCTATCTGTGTTTTATGGTTGCAGTGGTTGAGAGAGGCATCAGAAGAAGAAGACGAAGATGAAGATGCCAAAGATGATTAAGGAAGGAGTTAGTTCATAGATCTAAATTGGTGGGGGTCTTTTATTGATATTGAACTAATGTATAGTCTTTCGGGGTTGTTGCATTGTAGAGTGGGGATAAAGGTTTTGTCCAAGGTCTTCGAATTTGAATGACCAGTCAATCAGTCATCTATTCTAGGGATAGGGTACCAAAAACTTGGAACTTTTAATTTTTTTGACCTGTTTTATGTAATGTAATCTTGAATGCTAATCAAAGGCTTGAGAAATGTGTCTGGCTTATGCCACTTTTCCCCAGCCTTCAAATTGATTTCTTTTTTTTCCAAGGCATTCAGATTGGTTTTGTTTGTGTGGAGAAAAGTCACCGCTTAAAATAATTGTCATTTCTGGTGCTGGTTCAATTTATTGGCAGATGAAAAGTAACCTTCAGGTACGGAGAATACTCCCCTAACAGGTGAAAAATGGAAAATTACTTCTTGGAATATATATACCCTCATCATTTTTCTTATTACGCTTGTTTATTTACCAAAATATTTATAAGCACTCTTAACTTTTACTGTTGTACTTGCTAGATAAGTCATGATCCTCAATTCGGCCTGCCTTCATTATTTTGAATGTGATGCACTGTCAAGTGTACATTACCTTATCTTGCATTCGCATTGGCCTTAGTTCTATGTTGTCAAGAGGTGCAATTAGTGACATTAATAAATTATGTGATTCTTAAGACGTTTTAACTTTTTGAATCTCATTGATACTTCACCTTGATTGTCAGACTACATCAAAAAGTTACGAGCTCTAGTCCTAGGTTCATGATTGATCATGGTCTTTGTCATAGACCATTTGGGGAGTATAAGGTTCCGTCCTGCATTGATAGTATGTGATATCAATGTGGGGTTTGGTTCTTTGCTCCTCTAAGCTAGCTTTTGGGGGTGAATTCTCTTAATGCATATAACTTTTTTGTTGAGAGGTATCCTTTGGCTTGGATAATCTCTTTATCTTGTATCTATTGCTCTCTTGTGATAGAGGGTAATTGCTTGTGATGTAAAGGAAAGTGAAAAGAGAGGTCGTATTCTTTGGCTTGGATAATCTCTTATCTTTTATCTGATTTTTTTTCTGGTGACAGAGGTGTAATTGCTTGTGACATTAAGGAATGCATGTGTTGAGGCCCAGATGCTCCATATGCTGGTTCATATTCCTCGCATTCTTTCAACTTCAATTTCTTTTGAGGCCATCTCATTTCTTTAATTGTTGCCATATGCAGACATGCATATATGTATCTATGTGTGTGTGTGTGTGTGTGTGTGTGTGTATTTACATATATATATATATAAGTTATGCATAGCTTATTTGTTTCATGAAGTGTGTTGTTTGTCGATACTACTTTGTGTTAGCATAGCATGTGTTATGTAGCATATTTGCAAGTGCATTTTTCCCATGTTCCTCTCAATCTTTGAAAGGGTTCCCTAACTCATTCCAATATGTCCATCTTGTATACATATTCTTTTACAGAGTTCAATTTGATACTTTCTAGTGTTTTGGTGCTGGGATGGATGCTTGGTGACAAGTTGTATCCTAACACATTACTTTCCACAAAAGTTGTTTCTGTATTGAATGGACCCCCTAATTTTGCACCATTGAGCGCTGTGAGAACTCTGAACATGTGCTGAGAACTCTCCACTGTTGCAGGAAACACTTCGATTTTTGAGGCTTCAGACGCATTGATCATATTAGCAAATTTGACACAGTATACTTGTTACAAAAAGTGCCTCATTCAAATATTCTAATGACAACATGTGAGCTACCTGGTGGCCAGTAACAAGTCCCTGTGTAGGTTTTTTGTTAGCAAAAGGTTTCATTATCAGCAAATACACGAAGAAAATAAATTGCAAAGTGATGTTGGACTAATGGCGCTGAGGAAACATCATTAACATTCCTTGCTGGTTTGTGTAACCCTATGATGAAAAGGAAAAGGGGATAAAAAAATATATAAAATACACAGTAATTATACAGTTATACTGACTTCATTTTCAGTGATTTCAGTTTCAGATTAAATTTGTAGAACTAATTTTTTTATTAAACATTTTCCACAGTAATAATATGGATTGAAAGATTCATCACGTTGCCACGAAAAGAATGTGCAGTTTTCTTAGGGAGTGTCTCCTTCAGGTAGTCCAAAACTTGATTTGGCCGAAAGATGAATGGGCTTTCTTTCCTTCACAACCCCTATTTTAATGGCATAATTTAAAAAAAAAAAAATTCACAATCACTGTTTTTTCAGACTCCAATACTTTTTGATAAACTCTTAACAACATTTTCATAAAATTCTAACAAATTTTTCACTAATTTCAATAGAATCTACGCTACCTTCATCAACAAAAATTTTACCACTTTTTTTTCCTCATCCAACACACAGGCCTTAATTTGAGGTAAATATTAATTAGCCTCTCCGTATGAACACTCTGTACAGTCACACCTACTGTGATCCATAACCAAAACTCTTGACAATTACTTATAATAAAAGCTTAATTACTCCATCTGTCCTATAGAATTTCTAAATCTCAAACTGGTCCCTAGGGTATTTTCGTCCTAAAGTAGTCATTGTAGAATATTAATGTGCCAATACAACCATTTCTTGTCGACTAGCGTCTATATTTAGACAACAAACTCCTACGTGACTAACGAGGACACATCTTAAACAATACTAGATCTTCACATATCCATTCTCAATGGTTAAAAATTAATTAATATCACCTCTACGTGGCATATTTGATCGAGGTGGGACCTATGGTCTAACGTAGCGACATACATGAGTAACATCCATGATTTTTTTTTTTGCCATTGAAAACGGACACGTGAAGGTTTGATATTATTTAGAAAATGTTCCTGTTAATCACGTCGAAGTTTGCTATCAAAATGCATGCACCAGTCGATGAAAGAGACTGTATTGACACATTAATATTCTAGAGGGACTACTTTAGTACAAAAAAATACCCTAAGGACTAGTTTAATATTTAGAAATACCACAGGGACTAATAGAGTAACTAAGCCTATAATAAATACTATGTGCAGATGGTGAGGGCAATTGTGTCCTCTTTGCTACATGAAATGGGCCTCGCGCCCAATAGGTCTGTTGCTGGCCCTCTTAAGCTTTTTTTTTTCTTTATACTCTACAAGTGTATTATTCTCCCATTGCAATAAAATGTTGAATTGCCTTAAAAAAATATAAAATTGACTGATAAGTTTAAGATCCTTGATTTATTTTATAGGGAATGAGGAACATATATACGTTTAATTATTGGTAATATTTTCCTTCAGTAAAAAACCAAAATCTGCCCGACTCAAAACTTACAAGTGTGATGCAGTTTGTTCTAGTTGATGAATTGTGTTTTTTTGTTTATAAAATATTGGTTGCAGAACTTGTATATTGGTCCCATTTTCCTTTATGTTTACTTGTATAGTGGGATCACATTCTTTACCCTTTAAGTACGGGGAAACTTAACTCTATGCACCTAAAAGTGGATATGGGATGGAAGTGGGATTCTGTAGCCATTTAGAAACGCAAGGGTAAAGGAGAGGCAAAATATGAGCAAAAGTTAATTGATTATTTAAATACAATATCTTATCAAAGGAAAGAAAGGGGACGTAGCTCATATGGTAGAGCGCTCGCTTCGCATGCGAGAGGCACGGGGTTCGATTCCCCGCGTCTCCATCCATCTTTCGCCCAACCCAAACTCAACTGACTCGAGACCTTTTTTCCCTTTTTAGAACTCCAGACCTGCAAAGAACAACTTTCTGATCATAGGCATTAGGCATTCAAACATTGGCTTATAAGAATCGCTCTCTTCTTTTTCTTTTTTTCGTTTAGGCAACAGTGGAATTAATATCACAAGAACAGTACAAGTGTTCACCACATTCGGGTCTCAAGGCCGGTTACAATTAACAGCGGCAGGCAGGTTCAATTCTTCCGTTTTTAAAGGTTGGCACAAATCCCAATAGGCCACAGCCCAACTCGGGCCATGGAGAATCCAAAACAAAAAACCACCATGAAGAGAATCCAACGCTTTTCATTAAAAAGGGGAAAGGCTGAAGCCTAGATCTACATTCTACACAATCCCTGGTCGGTCATTGGACAGCCAGGGGGTGGGCTCTCACTCCTCCTGTTGCCCAGGAGAAAATGTTGTGAGGGAGAGGAAGAGGCAGAAAACAGGGGGAGGGAGTATAGAGCGAGGGCCTCTAGACTTTCGGGGGTTTTTGCCTGGCTTCGCTCGTAAGAATTGCTCGTTACGTGATTTCCTTGGTCCTTTTGTCTACATACATCTCATGCAACAACTTTTTGTGAATTTTCAAAGCATATTTTATTTGAGCCACATCCTCCTAATAAAGAGATAAGAGTGATGAAAGCTTCAACTTTCAACAGATATATAACTTTTTGAGAAAAATACATTTTCCGTACTATTGATTTGACACTTTACACCCCATATTATTTATTTGGTTACATTTTTGCTCCCTAACTATCACCTACTTCTGAATTGCACCCCAACATTATGATTTCCATCATTTTAGACGGAAAAGACGTGCACGTGACACGCAACTCATAGTTACATTTTATGTCCCTTTTATCCCTCGGGAAAAAATACACTTTTTCGCTCCCAAATATTGAGATAATGATACTTTGCACCCCATATTACTAATTTGGTGACATTTTACACCCCTTTTACCTTTTTATTGTACGAGTAAACATGACAGGTTTAAAGCTTCCTGAAAATTCTCATTTTTTCCTTTATTATTTTCTTTCGTCATATGTTAACCCTTCCCTCATCTCGCGTGAAGATCAATGGAACAAATTTCAACAGCTAAGACCCGATATCTTACTAGACCATTATGGCATCATGAGGATACAACTTTTACAGCCTCTTCATTAATCATGTCGTGCCATTCTTGTAGCTACCTCAACACTCTCCTACCATGGTAGCACATCTCAGGGTTGTACTAAGAGTACCCACAAGGTTTGCCGAACTAAACCATAAAATAAGTTACTTTGTAACTGACATAGATGAAAGACATTTTATATTTACTCATAAAATTACTTTATAATTAACGCATCTAAAAAAATGACGTCCGAAATTCAATGAATGATGACTTCAAAGATCAACACCACAATAACAATTTGGACTTGGTAATGTCGATGCGTTCAGTGTTGTTTCAAAGCTAGCGTTACTGCTTGAAGAGGACGTCTATCTAAAAAATTACAAAAAGTGATTGACATTCAAACTGCAACATCTTTAACGTTATTTCATATATAAAAAATAAAGGGTTCGAATCCCAGATTCCCCAATCGATCTAAAAATTAAGAGAAATCTATCATTGGGAACCACGGTGCTTTAGGGAAGGATTTAAACATCGAATAATCGAGGACCATTACGCACATGTGTGATACCATCATGGTCCAGTAAATTATTGTGGTCTCAGTTGATGAAATTGCTTCCATTGGTCTTCACGCAAAGATAATGGAAGGGCTAACGTATGTTAAAAGAGATTAATCAATGACAACATGAAAATTTTCAGAAGGTTTCACACCTGTTATGTTCACTCGTACAATAAAGGATAAAAGGGGTGTGAAATGTCACCAAATTTGTAATATGGCGTACAAAGTATTCCAATAGTTGGAGGGCAAATTTTTTTTTTCAAGAGATAAAAGTGACATAAAATATCACCATGAGTTACGTGTGTCACGTGCACGCTTTTCCGTTCAACATGACGAAATATCACCGAATCAATAATATGTGATGCAAAGTGCCAATACCTCATAGTTGGTAGACGGAAAATGCAATTTTTCCCAAACTTTTTTTTATTGTGGAACAAATCGATTAGCGAAGGGGAGAGAGGCGCAGATTAAAAACAGTGCTTTATTACCTGCTTAATGAATTGTAAGAAACTTCCCGTTTCTCATTGCACAAGGAAGTTTTCTACTCGATTGTGTCCCATCAGACAAGAAACATAAAACAGAATGCTCTTGAATAGCCAGTCAATGTCCGATACCCACACAATGCACACAAACTGATAACTGCGACCAGAATGCAAAGTCTATTTTGAATAGACAGCACTGATGTATAGCAGTAGACATGTTCCAACTTGGCAAACATAATAGCAAAGGTTCATCTTGATACCGACTTTGTCGATTTTTATGTACATATGAACAGACTTGTATTACTAGAAATGGATTAGAGCTGTTGCCTAAAATATGCAGTTCTCTGACAATGACACTACTCACACCCACCACTGGCAGGCTCAATTGAACTCAAAAGGCCATTTCCTCGCAGTTGCATGCAATGCTCTTCTGCATCAACTTGAGCACAGATGATTACCACGGCCATGCCATTATGATGTGCCTCTTGCATGATGTTAACTGCATTGTCAAGGGTCATTCCAGGGATCACCTTCATTAACACTTGGACAACATACTCCCGCTTGTTGAAGTTGTCATTGTGCAGAAGAACACGGTAAGGTGGGGCCATTTTCTTCGATTTTCTGAAAGTCAAAGCAGTGAACATAGTTGAATCTTCTCTAATCCTCTGAAGAAAAGCATTATCATCTCTATCTAGCCCGAATTCTGCTTGAGCTTAAACGATGTCAAACATACATAGTTAATGAAAAACCCATAAGGCACAACCAGAAAAAAGGGAAAAAAAACACCTGCAAGGAATGTTAATCCGACCGTTTGACTAATCTGAAACCAATTTTTTATTACTTACTCAACACATGAAACAATTAACCATTTGAAATTATGGTTTATCACTTTGCGATAATGAATAGACTGGTTATTCAACCCAAAGTAGAGATATTCCATAATTTACTCAATTCGACAGTCAGTGGGGAATTTCCACAGTTCTCTTCTTAGTACTACAATTACTAAAATGATCATGGTATGCTCGGGGCTCCACCTCTTTATTTAGAGAACTGGAAATTAACTTAACATTACAACTGCAATGAGACAACGAAGAACAAAGAACAAGTGACATAAGTTGAGCCCATATGAGAAGCCCGCTGAATTGAGAACAAGATAGTCAAAATATGGGGTGAAGCTAGGATTTTCTCAAGTTTGACATGTCAGATGGGTGTTTGACAAAACAAATCACTAGTTCATGTTGTCTTCAATCAATTTTGAAAAGCAAAATCAACCAACTTTTGAGGTGATTTAAATACATGCAATTTCCCTTTCTCTCTCTCTCTCTCACACACACATACACAGAGGCAAAGATATATAAGATGTCTAAACAAGGATTGATACCATACAAGAGGTGAGACTATATGTATAAACCAAGATTAATTTAGATGTACTTCGTAAAGAGAATACTTTAACCATCACATTATAGATGGAGTAGCATAAAGGATGGGCTTCCACATGATACAGAAAGTGATGCAAACAAGAAGGAAATGCTTTCTTTCTTTTTTTAAAAACAAAAAAAAATTATCTTACAAGTTAGTTTTGGTGGTAACTAGAATAAGAGAAGGGGAGAAAACCAAAATAATAGGTAAATAGAGAAAAACAGAAATCTGAAGTATTGAAGGTCTAACAATACCTTAGGAAAATACAGGTTTAAGTTATCAGTACGTACACTCTAATAATTGAAGGAAGAAGGTTTAGAAAAGTGCAGGTTTTTCTGGAAAGCTATTGACATCTACGAGGGTGTCTTTGACATCTATTGAACACAAAATATCATGTTTAAATGCTATGTGCCATATTGCATAAGTTATTCTACTTTTATTTTAAAATAAGATGCCCCCACTTTGCCAAAAAGCAAACATAAATTATGTTTTTTTGATAAGTACCAAAAGGCGAACATATGGCAGAGATCAAATATTGGCCAAATTATATGTTACCTCCCAATGGTTAAAGGGGTATACAAATTACTGCTCCAGATTCTCGACTGTAACTAAACCTCTGTGTGGTTGAAGAAAAATAAAATCATCATACTTTCCGTCTGCATCAATGAATTCCCTCATAAAATGAGAATGCTTGGCCTGAGCTGGAAAAATTAAGCCCTCAATAGATGAATAGAATTGATTTATTTCCATATCTAAGGACAAAAATGTTCTATTGCCTCTTTTGCCTCTTTCATGAAGCTTTAAACTACATCTAGAGTAAACTAATGGCTTAATTTTGTGGTTTAGGGCAACATATGCATGACTCATTGAAGAGTCTATTACTTATAATGGAAACTATTGAAATTACGTTTTACTTCCCATGAAAGAACAAGAAGGAAAACATACAGGTAAAATAATCCCAAAACTGAACACAGAGAGTTGTCAAACCCTAAAAAAGGGAATCTGCCTCTTTATTAGATGACAAAGGGATTCAACACAGAATTACCCAAAACTGAACACAGAGAGTAGTCAAAGCCTAAAAAAGGGAATCTGCCTCTTTATTAGATGACAAAGGGATTAAACACAGAATTACCCAAGAACTGAACAAAGAGTACTCAGAGCCTAGAAAAGGGAGTCTGCCTCTTTATTAGATGGCAAAGGGATTCAACAGAAAATTACCCAAAAGGTTTACTATAAAACCCTTTACACGCAGGGGTCGATATTAGCAACAACTACTTGAGCCAATGCTCCAGCAGCTCATCACCTTCATTGAAATGTTGCAAAACAGTCCTCATATTCGGCTTTCCTCAATCATTAAAGGGAGCTACAAATTTTACCCAAGAAGGTCTAACACCCAAGTTCCAAGGCAATTCTATCAGCAGAATATAATGAACCAAAATGTTTTCAACCTGGGCCGTTAATGGTAAATTGGTAATCTTCCCATATTGAAGATAGATGACATTGCTATTTAACTTGATCATATACATGCCAGGGTGATTAAAGAACATGACTCTTACCTCTATAAAGATGCAAAAACTTGGAATGCCCTTGAGAAACAATGGGTTCAGAATAACACACTAGATGTCATCTTAAAATTTATCCAAGATTACGGGTATCAAATAACTATCCTCAAAACTTTTTCCATATATGAAACCTTAATTTCACTCAACTTTCCGTGTCGGAGCCAAAGATGAGTGAGGAATTCAATCAGATTGCAAGTGACAAGGCATACAGTATACATGCCTAACAATTGGATTCTGTTAGTGTCTCCACTAGATGCTCTGTTCACGGCAATCTGTGGATGAGAACACTGGTTAAAAGGTGCCCAAAAAAGAAGCATGAGACTAATCCTGCAATATTTTGGAAGGAGGGAAGCACCATAGTAAAGAGCTGCCGAGCAAATTGTGTGCATATTACCTATCTACCATTACACAATTAATGTTAGTAACATGTATAACATGTTTGAATGGACTCCTTAGCATCCACATTTGGATGAAGGTTGCTTTTTTCCTCATATAGCTGCTTTGGGTATGGTTCCAATTGTCAATAATCCTATCAATAGCATGTGATTCTAAGCGGTCTTCTATATGCAATAGTGTAGCGGGTCTTGATCACTTGCTATCTTCATTGCTTGCTTGCTAGAGGATTGTGGTCTTTTGCTTTGAGAGTGCTTGGGTTTCAATAAGCAATGCCTCAGAAGGGAGTTGATGTATTTTGAAGTTAGAAAATTTAATTTGGACGACAAAGAAACTATTCTATTTTGAAAGGCAGCTCTCCTTTGCCTTACACGGAAGACTGGAGAGAGGCAAATAGTTGAGCATTCATTCCAGTCTTCCAAATAGTTGAACATTCATTGTCTGGGTTACTCCGATTAAAGTTAAATGGCCATTCTTACGGACCTAGTATTGGTATGAGTGGTATATTCCTTTTGGCAATGCTTCCATGCCCATCGTAATTGTTTAGGTGATCCTCTTGCATACACACTCTGTGCATCAGGCCTTTCCCCAACCCAATAGAATCTAGATTTTACTTGGAAGGAAAAGTAGAACAGAAAGAGAATGAAGAAACTAACCACTTGAGGAATAAATGCAGGGCCGCCATCTCATACGATTGGCTCTGGGCATTTGGTGTTGCACCGAAGAGGCAATGTATAAAAGTGATAGCAATCACTATGGGGCCATTGAAGTGGACAGTTGTCTCTGGAGTCCACAGTAACACCTAAACAGAGTTTTTTGAGAAGTACAAACAAGTTCCATTCTGTAAACAGGAAGAAATGGGACAAATGTGAAGCTATGGCTGCAACTTGGTTTAGTTATAAGGAGCTCCGAGGACAAAACTATGTTCAGACGATAGAGAGGGACAAAAAAAAGCCACTATTTAGCAAAAGGAATGACTTCCACATGGAGCTAGCTAGTAAAAGTGATTTGGACAGGCATCCTTAATAAGCTATTCACATAATTCCCTTGAATCCAGGTGATTTTTTTCTTTATAAGGTTGGAATTGATATTACTCCTCACAGAAAATTTCAGATGGAACAGGCTTTCCTTTGTTTCTTTCAGTTTGAAGCATCCCATGGTGTTTCCAAGGTTTCAAATGAAAGTGTGTGGGTTGACATTTCATCCTCGATCTCGTACATGCACGACCACACAGAAAAAAGAAAAGGGAAACAGAATCATTTTTGCCACTAGGTATGATTCCTATTCATAATTTATTTCTCAAAAGAAAAGCAATCACCTGATTCTATTTTTCAAGCATCATCAAACCAAAGAACTGATTCAATTTGGTTTTAAACCAATCCTTTGGACAAGTTTTGGTTTGTATGCGTGTTGTTTAAATAATTGATAATGAACTTAACCTTATTAAGGAAAAATGTAATAGGAACTTAGAAAACAGAATCTCAAATTGTTACGACTTCTATGTTAGATAAAAAAAAAATTGAAGAAAAGATAATCTAACACATGTTATATACTCTTCACAACTAGCCCAGTTCCATGATTTGCCACATACCACCTAAGCCATAACAGTTACTTTCTGTATAAAAGTGACACTAAACAACTAAAAATTCTATACGCAAAGTACCATCATGAAATGAATTTCATGCTCTTATATGTTCTAGTGTATGTGAGTATAGTCTGTACCTCAAGTCAAACTCCGATTCCCGGCCAGGCATTGTCTTCTCAATTGTGGGCTTCTCCAATAACCCGCCACCTTTCCCAAGCGCAGCGGCCGATACGGTCATCAAACTGGTCCGGTTTGTGCATTGCTTATGAACAGAGTACTTATCTCCTGCGACACAACTAGTACTAATCAATAACTCGATACACACACAACAAAAAGGAACGTCAAAAAAATGAAATTGCCATTATGAATTTATAATCTAAGAAATTACCCAATTTCTACATGGGCTCCATAAATCAGCACTTTATTTACTCAAGCTAAGAAGAATAGAAAAATGCAATTACCAATCCTTCATTTACCAATCACATTGAACGAGCTACACACAGAGAGAGTCAGAAGTACCTGGTTTCGTAGGGTTGAAAAAGTGGTTGGGTGAAAGAGGGACTCGACCGCATATTGCAGTTTCCATGGCCTCTCTCTCTCTCTCTCTCAGTTCCACCACTACCTACTCCTTCTAGTCTTTGCTATTCTGATTTCTTCTTGTTTTCTCACAGAATTAGTTGCATTTTCTAATCAAAGGAATGAAAATGCCACCAAATTTGAGAAGTCAGTGTGCATTGTCTAAATCAAGTCGGCGAGGTTGATCTATGAACTGCCTCAAAACTAGCTTAGAATATACTAGATCATGGCGATTTATGGTAAGATACGAATTAAACAGGCTCCCAATCACTCTTATATGCTTCAGATTCAGACTCTCATAGGAGACAACCGGGGGAATGATCAAGTTTAATATACTCTCTTCCGCTGGTGTATTCGCAGGTCGAGTATGAAGAAACCAAGTGTCAAATAAAAAAAAATGCAGTAATCATTTGATTTATCTGATGCTTGAAGTATGAGAAAAATACATTTTGCACCTCCCAAATTTAGGAGTACTTTGCACCTTACATCCTCTCGTCTTTTATTTTTCGTGACATTAAGCCTCTGAAGTTTTGATTCCCATCGATTTGCACCCACAATCTAAAGTAAAAGTCAAAACGGATAGAAAACAAGAAGAAAGATGCAAATTGAGAGGCACGTGCTTATTTTCTATCAATTTCGACAGACAGTTTGAACAAAAGGTGCAAATGTATGAAAATCAAAACTTTAAGGGATCAATAACACGAAAATAAAGAGATAAGGAGTGCAAAATGTTAATATCCCAAACTTTATAGATGCGAAAGGGCTTAGACAAAAGATGCAAATCGACAGTGAGAGGCACATGCTTATTTTTCGTCAATTTTAACTGGTAATTTGGATGAAAGGTGCAAATCGACAAAAATCAAAACTTTAATGAGTAAATATCACAAAAAACAAAAGAATAGAGAGCGTAGAGTATCAGAACTCCAAACTTTTAAGATGCGATGTATAGATATGTAGTGCACCACTTAGTTCGTTGGGCCACCTTTAAGATCCGTTATGAAGGCTAGCCCGTAGTACCAAAACACGTGATGAAATTACTTTGGATCTATAAAATTTTTGACTCTCGTAGCATTATTATTATTATTTTGTGTTTTAGGGCGTGACCCCTTGTTTGTAATCAGCTTCAGACTGGATCGATTTTTTATTTGGTGGAATGAAGTATCTTGATTAAAAAGAAAAATGTCAAATAAGATATCAAAATAAAATTTCATTCACGTGTGCCCCGAAAAAGAACGAGCAACTTATAAACAAACAACAAAATTTCAAAGCACCCAAATATTTTATTTGTTTGTCAAATGAAAATTTCCATTAACCAAACATGAAGTAGGACAAAATTTTCACAAATATTTTGAAGTTACCATTTTTATCTCTAACTTTCACGATGTTGTCCCCATTTTTTAATTTTAAAAAATTAAAAATATAACAAAAAAAAATACTTCAGAATCATCTATTTTCTCACTCTCTGTATTAAATTATCCATCTCAATCAAAATAAATATGAAAAAATTCAATAAAATAAACTTTTTTTCTAAACTTTTCACCAACTCTCGTAAAACTCTAAAAAGATTTTACATCCACCCAAACATACCACATTCACCGTCACTACCTTTTTACAATCTCCCTAAATTTGTATACCATATTCAAAATTTTCAATCGGCAAACATAAGTTTTTGAATTTGTAACAAACCTCCATATCAATCAAACATAATATTCACTGAAAATCCTTACTGAAACACATTTACTGAGTACTTGTACTTTCTCCACCATTTTCTATTTTCTTGAGGTCCATCATTGCCAATGTAATGAGGATCTCCACTTCTTTCGTTATATTCAACTCCCAGTAGGTATATACAGCAACAACACCAATTGCGATGTATGGCCAACTCAATACATTTTTTCAAGAAGCTCAACTCCAGATAAACATTTGCTTCCTTCGTAGCCTCCTTATAGCTAATCATCCTCTGAAATAGCAGTATACCCAAAAACACAGCAGCAAAATATTCTGTGTCTCCATGTGAAAGTGTTGTGGTGTTCCATTTAATTGAAAGTGGCATGTGTTGTTGTGGAGGAAAAATGGAAACATTAAGTACACCCACCAGACCAAACATACATTCATTAAGAATAAAAAACAAACAACTTGTGCACTTAAAATAATGGCCAAGCAATTTGTCAAAACTTCTTTCGCCGTAGTCATGTCTTCCCTTCAAAAGCACATGGGGCCAAGTTTGAAAAAGTCTTCCCACCATTGCCATTAGTTCAACTTTATCTGCATTCTTCATAAAAAATTCCTCACTGACATTACTGACAGCATAAAGAGTAGAACCAGCAATAACAAGCATATCTCCTTTAAGTGGGTTGCTCCCACCTGCTCGATCACCAGCATGAATATCCGAAAAAGCAACAATGACAAGGCCAGCAACACAAACAATTACACCAAATACCTTTTTGAATCTGTATTTTGTTTTCAACAAAATCCATGTAAGAACCATAACAGATAGTAACAACCAATAATCAAGAAGCATGATGCTTGTCAGTGACATGTCCTGATAGGCCTTCACCACAATAAAATTGGCTTCCACATCTACCAATCCAAGACATAAGTAGTAATACCATTTTGCCTTGAGTGGTTTCTTCCGGTGAAGCATAATGCCTCCATAGACAATTGCTAAGAGCACATAGTTAAGAAATGACTGCGAAGTTGGGGCATTAATTCCTCAAAGAGTAGTGCTTAATCTTGCGTCCCATGTGGGTACGGAGATCTCTCCCACTTCTTCAATTTCCTCCTCTAGCGTTTGCATCTGGCCCTTCCTATCTGGAGGTCTTTGATGTTGACGCCTCTTTTCTTCCAGATTCCCCTTTTTCTTCAGTCGTCTTGATACCCACAGCTGAATATGTCATAACCGTCGATGCTTACGGTGACCAAAAACAAAATGTGTTGCATGCTTTTGGAAATTTCGAATGCCTTGGACCTTGTAAATTCCATTGTAAACATAATTTTCTAGAGGGAGACGATAGCTTGAGATAGGTTTTAGGAAATTTTCTGCACCGGAGGCACCTTGCTTAAAATTTTGACCGGGGTTGAAGAGAAATCGGATGTGGTAATGAAATTTTTGGGAAATGCTAGGAGAGAAGCAATAGGTATTTGAGAATTTTGTGGCACTTACCCGAATGGTAGTATTGGCTTCTAAAGTCTTCCCTTGGTCGATTTCTTCAGGATCTTTTGTTACTTCGTTTTCTTCTGTCTTTAGAACTTCAATTTCCTCTTCAAGTTTCTCCAAGTTCACCGAGAGGGATTGCATATTTTGTCGCATGCGATCCTTGTCATCCATCAACTGCTTGAGTGTTTCCGTAATCTGTAGACATTGTGTGAGAAAATCCCTGGCAGGTTCGTTCCTCTGATACCAATTGTAACAAACCTTCATATCAATCAAACAGAATATTCACTGAAAATCCTTACTGAAACACATTTACTGAGAAATTAAGATAAAAGCTGATATTCGAGGCTCAGCCAATCCTCTAAACAGAAATACAAAAAAAATCTTAACTTTTTTTCCCTCCTCTTGCACTAGCTAGTTTCTTATATAGACTTGTAACCACTTCTTAAAATTGAAATACTGAAAGTACAATATTACCCTAATAAATGGAAATACGAAAACAATTGCACTAATGGATTTGTATGGTAAAGTATCATGATCTGGAATGTTCCTTCCTTGCAGCCCATAATTGCATCTCAGCCCATATCCACTAAGAGCCCTTAGGTAGGCACATTTAAGAATTGTTGATGAAGAAGAAGTTTGAGATCAGTAAATGGATTGCAAATCATTGCTAGCCAAATATATGACATCAACATTAAATAAGAGGGAAACAAACACCTTTCCTTGAGACCACGTAAATAAAGAATAGAAGTCTTTAGATTGATAAAATCTCGAGCTAGTAGAAACTGATTGAATTAAAAATAAAATCCATGTTGGGATGCTTCTTTCAAATCATATTAACTTACTTAAATTGGAAATTTGTGATCTTATTTTATTTATATGAAACCAGATAGGAGTAGTCTCTAACCTATTAGTTTCTGGTGGGAGCCAAATACTGAGTTATCTCTTAATGAGTGAATATTATTCAAGGTGGAGATGGTTGGATAATGTGATTCCTATTAATTAGTGATGATACTAATACTAAATTATGTCCGGCCCAAACTAATTTGGGCCGACAAGCATGATTACATCTCTCTGAGATCCAATGGCTACAATCAAGCCCATCTTGCATGCAGATCCAGAAGCGTAAATTGTTAGACGTGTTATGAGCGGTTGTCCAAAAAACCCGCTATAAATCGCCAACTCCATGATCCCTCGATTACGATGGTTGGAGAAAACGACCTCTGCGAAGATGTGAGAGACCGTCAAAGAGCGCACGATTGCACGGGACGAAATTCCCGTGTGAGTTCCAGCCAAAAGGAAGGGGAAGAACATGAGAGAAAAACTATAAAAGGAAGAGTGAACGATAGAAGAGGTAAGACGAATTCTGAGCCACCAAACTACATAACGCATACAGAAAAAAAGACTGACTTAAGCATCAGAGGTTAGTAACCTCGGTGCCCAAGGCTATTCTTGTGATTTTGCAAGAAAAATACATGAAAATCGAGACGCCTTTACTCGAACGTGTTGACCATAAACTAACTGATTCATCAATTATATTCTAATAGGTTATAGAGATGAAAGGGGCAAACTGGTCTAAGATTTCGTATAAATAATTTATGATGTAACTTTATTTTTTAAAAAAAAAAGTGAAATATAACATCCGCTCATGGACGTAAGCATATTACTGAACCGTATTAAATTCTCAATCTCTTTCTATTTTCTTTAATCTTCTCTGTACTGTACAAATCACAAAAGGGTTCTCCGCACCCTTGGGCTCTCTTGTGAAGTCACGGGGTATCTCATGTGGCGTGGATGCGTGCCATCCCATCCGTATAAAGGTGCCCCAATATGGGCTCCCTCGCGTGAGCCACCTCACTACTCGGCGAGGGAGCCCAGATCTGGCCTTCCACTCCATGGAGGAGCCCAGATCTAGGGTCCACCCCATGCCAGCCCTTGACAAGGTGGCTACCTTGGGCGTCCCCAATTATTATTTTTAAAATTATTTTAATATTATGTGAATTATTTTATAATTTTTGTATGTGTAAATGATCTTTTATTATATTAAAATGACGTGGCCTAGTTTTTGCCACATGTCACGCTTAATACGCGGGTTACCTTGTAATCTTTTTTTGATAAATTTTGAGGACTGTGTTTGATCAAACAGAAAACTAGAAAAGAAAAAAAAAATCATAATTCAGGGATGAATTAAAATTTGAAAAGCAAATAAAAGTCCTCTACTTTTTTTTCTCTCTTTCTAAATAAACTTCATTAAACCAGGGTTATGTTAGTTTTGAGTAAAAATGTAGGATTTTAGAGAAGTTGTGAATATTTATGTTGAATAGTGTTTTATTGGTATTTGTATAAAGTGGAGAGATAAATGATTTGATGTAATTTTTTAATAAAAAATATTAGAGTATGTGAAAAAGTATAGAGAGAGAAAATTTATGTTGAATAAAAAATTAAAAAATTGTTGGAGATTATGTAAAATGTATTGATGTTTGTGTTTGAATTCTGAATATATTCGGTAGTAGTTTTGTGAATATACTTAGAATTCTAAAAAAATTGTGAAAACCAACGTATCCCAAATTTTCTCCTTGATGTCACTGGTAAAAATTAAGTCAAGATTACAGAAACAGGGATATTCCCTGAAAGGTTCTCCTCTAATATCCATTTAGCCAAATTTTATGGGCAACAAAATTAACTTGACGCTTGACATGCTTAAAGGACCAGCGGTTATGACCGCAACAAAAATTAACAATTTCTGCAACAAAAGAACGAATACGCCTAGAAATCCTCCACTCACCTGTGGCGCAAAATGTTTTTAATTTCAGACATGAGGCATCAGTGGTCGTTGGCAGTCAGTCACATACTGTGGCGCTGAACAAGGAAGTTGAGTTCTGTCATAATAAATAGTTATTGTAGGCATGGAGTTTGATTTTATTAAGGTTTTCCTTTAGAATCGTAAAAGGATTGAAATTCTGATGTTTGAGAGCATAACACATAATTGGCAAAATTATTAGCTCATGGCTTTTTCTGATTTGCTGTGTCTGTTAGTTTCTTTTTCTTTGTTATTCATCTCTACTTACCTTAAGATCTATCCTCTCTCTCTAGTACTTCTCTGTGATAGATCTATAGATGAAATCAAATGAGGTCTTCAAACATCCCTACATGCCTATTAAACTTCAAATCTTAATCCCCACTGTTCCACCTTCACATCCTAATCAAACCTACCCATTTTTACATCAAATCCATAACCCAAGTTCCACAATTAGGTAGAAGTTATAGGAATTGGTCACTTTCTTGCACCAAATTGTCATTGGCAATGCGTTACCATGTCACATTCTACTAAAGAGTGCTTGTGATTCCAAAGCTATTACGGTTCTCCTTAAGTATGCCAATGATTGGAAACCAAACAAGATCGTAGCTTATTGATGCTGCGTAGAACATCACACAACTGGCTTTAGGATTCTAAAGCAATTTCAGAAAGATTATTAAGTCAGCTATCCTCTACTTTGGTATCATATTGCAAGTACTAATATTTAGACACCATCACGGGTTCAGGTGGATGTATTCGGAATTTCTTTTATTTCCGACCTTTTCTTGAAACTGGGTTCAATGATTGTCCGAGTTCACGATCCTAACATTGTTGCCTTTCCTTGGGGGAGGGGGTAATTTTTAAGGGCAATTGGTGCTAATTACTCATTAGCTGCTGTTGTGATTAAAAATTGTATGTCTCATATCCCTTGCTCGACTCTGACTTTTATGCAGAAACTAGGAAGCGATCACTTGGCCTTGGTTTCTGAGTTTTCTTTCCCACTGAGAACAGAAAAGGGCGAGAATACTACTACCGCGACAGACATAGCTGTCACACCATCCAGAGAAGAAAATGATTTGCTGTAAACAGATTTGTGTTGAAATTTGTAGAAGTCGTCTTCAATCAACCAAGAATACAAATTATGTAAGACCCATTTCCGTGGCTAATGCTACAAGCAAAGTTTTGGATTTATGGTTATATAAACAGATCATGGACGACCTCCATATACTTTACAGTTTAAAATGGGGACGCGAGTTCCATTATTGAAGTCATTTGTGAAATGACGTTGTGTAGACCATCGTGGAGTTTTGCTAAAATTTCAAGCCAAGCTAATTCCAATATAGATTACTTGGCCAAGCTAAGTCCAATTTGACACTTGATTATTTGTAATTGGTGGTGACGTGTTCCCATGAATTACACTACATTTATTCAAGTTGATGGAATGATTCTTTCAAAACACGAAAGATTATATAGAGATTAATTTGAAACTAAATAAGTCTTAGAAATCATTTTTATCATATCTCGGAATTTAGTGTACTAATTAAACTATTAAACGAAATTGTAAATATCTCTCGTAACATCTTTCTGGTGCCGATAATTTGAGCGTATCCGAGTGGCCTCCAGACTTAATAAGTTGATAAGGACAAATGCTCTCCGCGGACCGCCATTGTTTAGTTGCTGACTCTACACCTCTCCGCGTTCGAAAGTAAACCATTACTTTTTGGGGGTAACGTGGGAACGCAAACCAGAGCCACTAATGAATAATGCTGAATTGACTCTTATTTCTCCAGACTCGCATCACAAAGACACCGAGGATCATCAGGCCACTCGTTCCCAGAGGCTATTAGATTAAATTCAATTCAATTTGCTCTGGTCGACATAAATAGTGACGAGATTGATATCGTTTAAGGTGGTTCGGTTTTACTTTTTACTTTTATCGTTAATGAAGTATAAAAAAATTACTTAATTTTTCTTATTTAATATGATTATAAATATGTGTACAAAAGTACGAGAAAATATATTTATACAAAAAGATAAATCTCTCAAACTCAATTAAAACTATTTGATTCTAGCGAATGTATCAAATATTCTAATTGCTCTAAACGGTGCAATTTTTTGTGCTTCTAACCGTATCTAACGTTGCCACAACAGATACTGTTCTTCAATGAAACCACTAATGGGTTTGTTTTTCATGAAATTTTGAGAATCTAACGTTGCAGGCCGAATGAACATGGTCCATACAAGTGGACAACACATGTGAAACACAAAAAAGTGGGTCAAGTTTAGAAATAGTTGGTTCTGATACCATGTCAAGTTTCATCCCAAGATCAATTGACAAAGAAAAGAGGTGGTCCAATAGGTATATGAATGTGTGACTCTAACATTGAGATTTATTAGAGTTTGTGAAAAGTGGAATGTGCATGTGTAAAAGTTGAAAATTTTAAATTGTGTTTGTTTTACTAAAAATTTTCATACCCCAAAATTTCGGGGAGAAAAACACCACCGATAAGAAACTTGTCGAGGATTTCCTAGAATTGTCCAGATATTTTAATTGGGCCAATTTCTACTCTGATGATTATTTTTCACGTTTTAAGTGGTGGAAATTTTCAAACCACCACAATTTTATAGCCTCAAACGTGATAATGTCTACGCGTGATCCCTCAACGTGGCTAGCCAATACGTTTTAGGACTTCCACCCATTTTTTTTTTAAAAAAAAATCTTAGATTTTGTTCTGTAGTGAATTCTTCAAGGGAGCAGGAATTTTTAATATAAGATTCTTTTGAAAAATAAAATAAAAATAAAAAATATAGGATTTTTTGTTCTGTAGTGAAATCTTGAATGGAGTAGGATTTTTTAATGTACTTTTATCCATGTTTAAAACGGAAAAACATGGGACCAGAGGAAAAAAAGAAAGAAAAAGAAAGTAAAACAAAGCAGGTACACGGGCAGTGCAGAGCTAGCGGGCAGAAATTTGGAGTTTGTAACTCTGTACAAGTCGCACATGCTTCGTGGCGGAGAGGCAGAACATTCCGAGACCCTTTTTCCATTCTCTTAATCTTGACTGTCCACGTTAACAAGCGGTCGAGATAATTCTACTTGCCTTTGGGCGTGATACGTAATCCGGGAAAGCGACATATATAAGTGCCGGCTCAATCAGAGCCTACCACGTGGACTCCGCGTGCCTCGCTTGCTTCCTAAGGCAGGAATCGTCGCTGCGAGTTTCACCTCTCCCTCCTCTCTCAGCGCTTCCGATTTTCGGCTTTCAAGAAATTTGTCCTGTTTTTTGTTGCAGAAATCTATAAACCAGACTTTATAAGACGAGAAAAAGCTAACAGACAAATTAAATGTTGCAGCGGTTCGCTGACAACGTCCTCGCCGTCACCAAAGAGTGAGCCTCCTCCTTCTAGACTCTTTCTTCTCATTTCTCTTTCCCAGAATATATACAATCATACATATAAGTATTTTGATTTTAGAAGTTTGACTGCATAGGATTTTTTGTTTTGTTTTCCCTGATCTGTTTATGGACTGATCTTGGCTTGGGTTTTTTAGTACGTGTTTCTATGTAAGGAACCCTTTGATGATTGAAGGAGCTGGGTTAGTAAATGTAATAAGACATCTGGGTTTTTTTTTATTCTTTTCGTATTAACTTATTTCTTATGACTAGAAGGACGCAGATAGATTTTCTCACTAAACATAATTGTTTGCAGTTCGTACCTTAAAAATCGCTAGCAACTAAAATTGAGTTGTAATTTTGCTCGGTTTATTATTGGGGTGGGGTACACTGAGAATCAGAAGGCATGTGTGATGTGTTTAGTTCAATTAAGTTGAAGTCTGGGACCAATCTTAGGTAGTTTATGGGGTTTGAAGTCGCTTAGGCTTACTACACCACCGCATATGTCTTGAGTTGAGGCACTGAAATGGTTTTGTGGGTGAGTAAGGCACTGAAATTGTTTTTTTTTTCTTTTTTCTTTTTGGTAATTAAGGCACTGAAATTGTGGAACACGTTATTGCCCTCTTTCCTTGTTTCCCTGCGGGTTATCAGCCTTTTTTAGAATGATGGAAAAATTAATTGTTCGGCCTTGAAAAGATAAAGGAATAATCCGTGATCTGCGGTTTAGATGTCTCTGCTTGATTTCTCAGCGTTGCATGGTTTTATGTTCACGTGGCGCGTATCTGTCTGCTTAGGGATTTGAATATCATATTAATTTGGATTTAGTCTTTGCTATTTGACTTAAGAGTACTTATAATGCATGCTTGTGGGTAAACTCAAAAAGTTTACCGTTTATATAACTGCCTGTGATGGCTATGTTTGATCCTCTTCAGGAGAAGGCATTGATCTGGGTTTTAGAACTTCCAGAATAAACTACAGAAACCGTTTGACCATTTTTGCCTGTTTGTAATGGTTGAGATGCCTGTTAATTCTTTGTCCTTGTTGGAGTATGGATCAGAAAAAAAAAATTTCTTTTCTCCCTACTTAATCACCCTGGACTCATGCATGCTATACAGTTGCTTCCTGCTTTTATTGAATGCTAATGGAGTTTTAGCTTTTCCAGTGATGGGGATTTCCAGGTCATGTTGTTTTCCAAAATCATGTGTAATTTCCCAATGCTGTCTCCATAGCTGATGCTATGGTTGTTAGGTTGATTGCTTTACTAGTTATGTAGAATGTTGGTTCCACTGAGGCCTATATTTTCCCATGTCATCTTATACTTTATTATCCATCTTTAGGTGCCTTTTAGTGACTGAGTATTGTGTCTCGAGCATCTTTATTAAAGCATATTGTTTGGTCATCACACGAGCAACTTACTTTTTTGTTTCCCTTTTTATTCTTTTAGCGCAGGTCAGTGAAGACATTCACTTACGAATCTCTGAACAATATTGTAAGGCTGATCAATGGAGTGTCGGCACTTTTGTTGACCATTTTACCTGGGAAGGCTAATATCCTTGAAAGTCTCCATGGCTGGGAGCTCAGGCCAACCTTTCGCGGACCTCGATTTCCACGTTGGATGGAAAAGTAAGTTCTGAATATTGTATAATGGAGAGACTTAGCAAAAAAACCGGATGGAGAGAGTTGTTGCCAAGTAGTTTTTGACCAACTGAATTCTGAGTGTTGTATAGTTCCTTTTCTTCTTTCTGGTTCTCTGTGCAATGAGCTTAGTTTTCTGCATTTCTGGTGTGCACTCCGTTGCTCTACAATCTCCACTCTTCCCCTTGAAGTTGTGTGTTATGTCCCAACAGGCAACATCCATATCTCTAATACTTTCTTAGGTGGGCCATTATGTGCATTGTCTTACCTGTCTGCTTCAATATGGAGTAGATGAATATGCCCATCCCTAAGACCTTGGATTGGACTCGTCATCTAAGCTGTATGAAAAAATTGGTTTGTGTCAGGTTTTGTTTTATTGTTGGTCACCTATCTCCTTCATTAATATTCTCAACAGAAGCCCATGTCTGCTAGGGGCTGCTGCTCTGATTTTAAGACTTTAAATGGGGTCGTGTAACAACTTGCTTTCCCGTGACTGGATGATGAAATTAAATAGGGAGGTAGATTTTTTAGATATTCCTCAATCTGCCACATGGTAGGGTCCTCTTTGTGTCCTTTTTTGATCCGAGAAATCAGTAGTTTATGAAAGAGATTTGTGATGAGGGTTCACAGCCTGACATTTCCTATCTCCTTCGAACAAGTAAGGCATATTGACAAGACTTGAGGATAAAATAGTAGTGTGTTTCTTAATGTGTAGTGTAGTGTGCAGTTTTTAGTTGGCTACAAAAGCTTCTCTCCTTCATATTTATTGTTAGCACTTATCTCACTTGTGGATATTTCTGCTTTCCTTGATGCTATAGTGGCGTGTCCTCTTTCAACCAGTTCATCCATGAGCTATCTGTGGATTCTGATACATCAAGCCTAGATTACTCATCTGCTGAAGAAGATGGTGACCCAAATGTATATCTTTCATCACCATCATCTCAGGGTTCAGGAGTCTCTGGGGCCGGTACCTTCTCCAAGTATGTTACACATTGGATGGGATGGATTAGATGTATATTCTTTTGGATTCTCTTGCCAGCTAAATGGCTTCTGGGAATTCCAGTTTATCTTTTCTGTAATATATATAATGGAGGATCAACTGCCCCTGCCATCTCTGGAAGCCACCAGCCTTCAGATTTACGTCGGGTTAAGAGAGTGCAAACCCTCAGGGACCATATTGTCAACCGCACCACTGACAGGAGACGTGGAGTCATAGAGGTTTGTGCAACATCTCCTTTCAATTTTCACTTCTTTAAGTTGTGGTTGGTTGATCGTGTATGTTTTTCTTCTCATGGAATGATTGGGATGCATGATTTCCCTTTTGTTAACTTATCTTATTATGTCTACCAGGATCTTCATCTAGCAATCGAGATCTTCATAGAAGCTATTTTTGCTGTTGTTCATAAGGCAGTTCATTTTATTCTTTCTCCATCAGAGGCTTTTAGAAAAATATCAAGATGGGTTTTATCCTACAGTGAGGGTTCAAGAGAAACTCATGGAAGTGTTTTGGAAGCCTCTGTTTCTACAGCTACACTTGGGGAAAATGATCCAGCTCCTACAGAACGGAATACTACTTTTCATCAGTCTCTGAATACAGATGCTCGGACATGTCAGGATGTTATAACAGAGCTTGGGTAAGGGCTATGCTCTGCTAACTGTGATCAACATATGTTTCTTTCTGGAGTTACTCCTATTGTCTGCTTATTCCTTACTTTTGTACCTCTATTAGGTACCCATATGAAGCTATCCGTGTGGTCACTGCTGATGGTTATGTCCTTATTTTGGAAAGAATCCCTAGGTAAAAACCTTTGCATGCTCTAATTTTAGTGAAGTGTATGTTACCTTATGCCAGCAGTGTGATGTTGCAGACGTGATGCACGGAAAGCAGTTTATCTTCAGCATGGAGTTTTGGATACATCTATGGGGTAAGTTAACTCTTCTTTCTCTTTCTTGTTTAATTTGTAATCTGCACTGGTTAAAATTGAGTTCAGTTTAAGGTTGGAAATGTCTAAAAAACCACGAGGTAATTGAAGTTAAAGTTTTTTGGTGCCTTGCTTTGGAGCTACCCTTTCTATTACATTACATTTTTGTATATTCAAGCTTGAGTAGAGGTCAAGGAGTTGGAAAACTTGATGGAAGTTTGTTGAAACATCGATTATGCGGTCAGCTTTTCTGAATAAGCGACACTATCGACCATTGCAAAAAAGAAAAAAACCAGTAACACTATTGAGATCTTGACGTGGGTTAATGATAACCCAACATCAATCATTGTTTCAAGTTGTGTTTGTAGAAGAGTTTAAAATGTTGGTCGTGTCAGAAACAATTTTCCTTTGGCGCTTTTCTCTTGAGAGTCCATCTATATGTCATTGTTGGTGTACCTTGTGCCACCACTGGTGTTGTCTGTCATCTTGCCAGTTTTTTTGGTTTGTCTCCTTATTTGTGTACGAGATGCTATCAAGATATATGTGGTATTCATTCTTAACTGAGAGGCCTTTGTTGCACCAGAAAGAATTTGGTTTTGTCGATATTTAGTTAGTTCCCTCTCTAGGTTGTTTTGTGGTCGATGATCAAACAGAGTCTGAGTGTTTCTTCTTGGCATATGAACCTGACTTATCATTAGGCATCCTCATTAATCTCTGTTCATAAACAATTATCGTCTGAAGGTGGAATTCTCTTGACTGTCAGTTTCCCTTTTCCCTCCTCTTCTTACTCTTGGACCTACAAAGCCCCTGGTTTTTCAGAGGATAATTTTTTTGAAGTTGTACTTTCCTAATATTTGAATTCCCCAAAAATATCTTGAAATTTTCCTTCCAATACTGGAGGAAAGGAAAAGGGAGGGAGAGAGGTCTATGGGTCATTCTACCTCAATCCATGGATTGCATGCATGGGTCAGCTTACTGCAGATCTGACCTTAGGGGGTGACTCATGAAGCTATATTTAATTGGTTTATGTATCAGGCATTTCAGTCCATGGCAAATGTCATTGTTTGTTGAAGGGTACAGCTGGCACTCTGCATTATGCATCCTCCTTTGCTTCTCTCATATTCTACATTGTATTACTGTTGTTAAAGTTTTGAGAATTGTTCAACATAGTATGTTAGAATTCTTCCTTTGTACATTTCTTGTTGTCTTAATCTTCTGGAACCACTTTTCTTAAACTAAATAAGTATGGCTGTATGTCCTTTGGAGCTTGACTTTGTGCTGAGTAGTATCTAATTGAAGTTGGGAGAATGTATAGATGGACTTGGCTTGTTTGTAAAAGTACAACTAACCACCAATAAGAGGGCAATTTGGGAATGGATGCACCCATCCCTGTAGAACATCCTATCCTCAGCTTTTTCTTCGAGTCTCTGTTTTTAGACGCAGTATCAGATGATTTCCTTAACATTTTCTTCTATGTCCAACATTTTTGATGTGTGGTATGTGTACCATGCGTTTGACTTGAATAAATTAATTTTGTTTTCCAGTTGGGTGTCCAATGGGGTTGTTGGTTCTCCTGCTTTTGCGGCATTTGATCAAGGTTTGTTACATTTGCAGAGTAAGTGCAAGTTAAAGAATATGTCGATGTCTTTGAACTGTAAATATGCTGTTGGGTTCTTGCTCTGCAGGATACGACGTTTTCCTTGGGAATCTTCGGGGCTTGGTTTCTAGAGAACATGTTGACAAGAACATTTCCTCAAGACAGTAAGTTTGCATATTAGTTCCATTGCCTTTGTTTGTCAGTTATGAAATGATGTTATTTAATTGCATCCAAGAAAACTTACGGTTGGGAAGGTGAGGGAAGAGTGACTTCAGTATTTCCTAGTTGTTACATAATGTGGTACCACTTTACTTATAAAAAAAAAAACATAATGTGGTACCACTAGAGGTGCAATGATGTTGTGCCTAAACGTTAACATATATGTAGGTACTGGCGATACTCTATCAATGAACATGGGACTGAGGATATTCCAGCAATGATAGAGAAAATTCACCAAGTGAAAACTTCGGAGTTGAGGCTAAGCCGACCTGATCTCGAGCAGGAAACTGATGATCAGCTTTACACACTTTGTGCAGTCTCCCATAGCTTGGGTGGAGCTGTTATGCTGATGTATGTTATAACACGCCGGGTGGAAGAGAAGCCTCACAGATTATCTAGATTGGTTCTGTTATCACCAGCTGGCTTCCATGATGATTCTACTTTGGTTTTCACAGTGGCAGAGCGTCTTATCCTTATGTTGGCTCCGATTTTGGAACCTTTTGTGCCTGGCATCTACATTCCAACCAGATTCTTCCGTATGCTACTGAACAAATTGGCTAGGGATTTTCATAATTATCCTGCAGTTGGAGGGCTAGTTCAAACCCTAATGAGTTATGTCGTTGGTGGAGACAGCTCAAATTGGGTTGGGGTGTTAGGTTTACCGCACTACAACATGAATGACATGCCGGGAGTTTCATTACGTATGGCTGTCCACTTTGCACAGATGAAGCACGCTGGGAAGTTTAGAATGTATGATTATGGGAGTGCATCTGCTAACATGGAGGTGTATGGAGCTCCTGAGCCATTGGACTTGGGTGAATACTATTGGCTCATTGATATCCCGGTCGATCTGGTCGCTGGACGGAAGGACAAGGTAATTCGGCCATCCATGGTAAGAAAGCACTATAAACTAATGAAGGAATCTGGTGTAGATGTATCATACAACGAGTTTGAGTATGCCCACTTGGACTTTACGTTCTCCCACCGTGAAGATCTCTTGGCATTTGTCATGTCACGCTTGCTGCTTGTGGATCTTCCCCCAAAACAGTCATCTTGTCAGAAGGCAATGAGGTTGAAGAAAAAGAGTGCAGATTAACAGTTAATAGATGGTTTCTGGGCTATCCCAGGCATTCCTTTCCATATTCAGATTTTAGCATGCGTGTTGTTTCTGTCAGATGCAAGTTACTGTTGTTGTAGGCGATTGAGTAGGTCTACACATCTCTCACAGTGATAGAGGTGGGTGTAAATGTCAGTCATCTTTCCCATCAGTTTTGCTAAGGGAAATGATCTGCTTCTAAGTTTATATTTCGATTGTTTTTGTACTCAGAATGTCACTATGCATTGTAACACACTGTTTGAATTGATGACCGTGTTATGTGTAACCTTGCATTGGCAAAAAGGCTTCTTTTTCCTTTTAATTTTTGGCTTAATTACTTGTCGCTTGGTATCGTAAAATTCCAACTCGATATACCCACTTTTCGTCTTAAGTTAATCCTTAGGAAATTTAGGGAAGTTGAATTTGGTCATTAAGTTTTGACCCTCATGAAATTGTCATTGAGATCATTTTGTTTACTTTCAATCACTGAATTATTACCCTGGCAATTATTTTATTCCGTCACCTTTCTTGCTAGTTCACCTACGTTTTTCCACGTCAGCACTCAAGATAAGCTTTCAAGTTTAAACGACTTACAACATTCAAGTCAAGAAAAGTTGAACTGTTATGATGGGAACATAACGTTTTGGGGGTACGAATAAATATGTTATTCCTTTATCTCACCGATTTCAAGCGTTTTCTTCATCTGCCATCAGGATTCCCATAGCCTTCAATGACATCTAAAGTGGGTTAAATGTATGAAAATCAATTACTCAGTAACGTTCACTTCGCATAGTCTCAAAGATTTCATTGAAACAAAAACCAAACTCTCAAACAAATGCAAATCTGAAACTTCAGTTCAACCCCTTCCACTTCCGCACTGATCAATCATGTCCCTCTCTTTTAAGACATGACTTCCCTTAGCTCTCACGAACCCACGGTGGAATTTTCATAGTCAGGCCTAAGACACCCATAATCTCTCCATCAAAGTTCATAAATTTTCACCGTATCACAACTGTTAATGGAAATCCTATACATTTCCTTGTCGCTCCGTCGAAACCCAGATAGGAGAACTTGGTATGTGCTAGAAAGGTGGCAAATTTACCTTTCACCTTTCAGCTCAGCACAAGCCAGTGGGAAAACTTTTTAGCCATTTGTGGGTAGTTTGTACCTTGTTTATATGATTGTTGGAAGATTTGTTGCTTGCTTTAAGCCATGTGCTTTTGCAAGGTTCGTGAAGAGAGGCCCGACTTCATATAGCTTCTCTTGGGTTAATTATGTTGAGATTTGGAGCTCAGGGACCGATAACGCACAGTTTGCACTCACTGAAAATGGTAGGGCACGTTGGGGCAAAATTTTAAGATAGAGGTTAGGGGGTTTTCTGAGTGGGTTGGGGGGCACGAAACACGGACAAGTTTGGTGTTTTTTTTTTGGCTAAATTAGTCCGTACGTCCTTGGGGTTTGGCCTTTTCCCAGATTCGTCCTTAGGGTTCGATTTTCCCTACAGATAACCCCGGGGTTTGAACTCAATCCCAAGTTAATCCTGCCGTGAATTTAATGGACGGAAATACACACGTGGATAACGGCTTACACGTGGCAGTGACAGGTAAGTTTTTTTTAAAAAATTGGTCCAATTACATTAAGACACGTGTCAGAAAATAAATAAAAATAAAAAATATTTTAAAAAGATAAAAATATAATAAAAAAATAATAATTGTAGACTGCTCCTTTGACAGCCTCAGCTTCTTCCTGGATCTGTTCGGTGAAGGAACCCCGTTTTCATCCTCGCAGTCCACCATTGAAGGCATCCGGTTCACATCCACTCCTCCCAGGAAAGACCTCGTATCTTGGACGTTATGTGTGAAAATGTTCCAGACTCTGGTATCCATCTGCATTGAACTTTATGCACCTGCAAATGAAAATTATATATTAGCCATCACTGAAGGCTGCCAGGTACAATGTTGTGCTTTTGTACTTTTTAATCTCCTCATTGTCAACATGAGCTATGGTCTTCTGCACTTTATTTGGATGCATTGCCGTCTTTCGTCTGTCACTACTTTGCAGCTGACTATATGGGACTTAAGAATGAAAGAAAATGGTGGTTGTCTGCACAGTATTTGTGGTTCCCCAGGTGATGTCTTCTATGCTATCTGCGGTTCTTCAACTGGTAATATTGCGGTGGGCGGTGCTGATCGTACTGTGACAGTCTATGATCCAAGCCTTTGCCAAGGGCAGTACAAAATCAGTGAGAACTAGTTTAAAAAGCTCTTTCGGTTTCTCTATTTTCATGAGAGAGAGGGGGTTCTGGGGGGAGAGAGAGAGGGTTTCTGGGGGGAGAGAGAAGGAGCTCCTACCGATCCTTTTTTTTTTAAAGTTTAATTAAGTTTTTTATTACTTTTTTATTATTTTTTTATCTTTTTAAAATATTTTTTATTTTTATTTATTTTATGACACGTGTCTTAATGTAATTGGACCAATTTTTAAAAAAAAGCTTACCTGTCACTGCCACGTGTAAGCCGTTATCCACGTGTGTATTTCCGTCCATTAAATTCACGGCAGGACTAACTTGGGATTGAGTTCAAACCCCGGGGTTATCTGTAGGGAAAATCAAACCCTAAGGACAAATCTGGAAAAAGGCCAAACCCCAAGAACGTACAGACTAATTTATCTTTTTTTTTTCCCTGAACAATAGATTTGGTGGTCTTGACGTATCGGTCTTGAGATAAAGGAATAACATGTTTTATTCGTACTCCTAAAACGGTACGTTCCCATCGTAACAATTCAACTTGTCTTGACTTGAATGCTGTAAGTCGTTTTTAACTTGAAACTTGTCTTTAAGTGCTGACATGGAAAAATTAGGAATGAGCTGGTGAGAAAGGTTGACGTGTTCGGGGCTAATGAAATAGAGACGGAGGACCAAATAGTTACTGAGTAACAATTCAGTGGCTGGAAAGTAAAAAAAAAAAATTCAGTGGCTATTTCCTAAAATGGAGCAAAAACCAGTGAGCAAAAATTTAATTTTCTATTATTTTAAAAAGAATTTCACGAGGAGAGGGCGTGACTGGATCTGCCTCCTCTCTTCCGAAGGCTGAGGTTGGGAGGCACCCCTACACGTCGCCGATGCTTCGTAACTGGTGCAACTAAGGAGAGTTCACCACCTCCGTTACAAAACCTTGGTTTGTAAACCAGTGTAGACCACACTTTAAACTTAAAAAATGGGTTGTAAAACCAGTTTCAAGTACTGAAACCAGTTTTAAAACCCAATTCCAAGCATGATCAAATTAACCCTACTAACTATCAATTTTGTTACATTTCGTCCCTCAACTACCAATCATTTACACTTTGCACTGTTTATCGGTTAATTTAGATGAAAATTGCTATTTTGTTCAGTAAAATGAAAAAGTTTGTCCCTATACAAAATATAATTATAAAAAATTAGGAGGGTAAATCGGCATTTTTACTGGAAAAAATAGCAATTTCTATCCAAGTTAATGATAGGGGGTGCAAAGTGTAAATGATTGGTAGTTAAGAGGTAAAATGTAACGAAATTGATAATTTTTGGTATGAAGTGTCAGAAATCTAATAATCAAAGGGCTAAAAAAGTGTATTTAACCTTTTTTTTAAGTATATTAGAAAAGGTACAAATTAAGGGGTTATAAATTTTCTTAAGTATTTATTTGAGTAATATCTTTGATACATTTTTGGGCTTTTCCGCTATTGGAACTTACGTTGACACGTATGTACCAAGATTGCTTAGACGTGTTGTTAGGTTCTATTATGCTCAATTTTGATATTGTTTTGTAGTGGCGGCCCTAGTGTTGCAATAGGCACATATGACCAATATGATAAACGCCACAGTTTTTTTTTTGGCAACTGTCATTATGTATAAATGAAATGCACTAAACGTGCAACAACAAAAACGACCCATTAGTAGTACTCTTTTGTTTTAGCAACAAGCAGGAGTATCCGATACAATAACATGTTTTTGAATCCCTAAGAAACCACCACCAAAACCTATATTTTTAGTGGGAACAAAATTGATCTGTCTGGTTTTTTACCTAATCTAAAAAAATAATCTCTTTTTTGGATGAGAGTTGATGAATCTGGAGCTCTCCGTGCAGTGGCGGAGCCAACATTACAATCAATGGGGGACAAACTCCTAAGAAAATTCAAAGGGACTGGGGTGGGCTGCTTGGGCTTAAGGGGGCGGTCTGAAATTCAGTGGGCATTAAGGGGGCAAGCCTTAAAAAATTTATGTGTAAAAATTTTTTTTGGAGGGAGCCAACCGGGGCAATGGCCCCTGTTCGCCCCCCTCCCTCCGCCTGTGTCTCCGTGGATCGGGTTTAAATAGATCTAACTCAATTTTAATGCACTAAAGATAACTAATTTGGACAAATCTCTCACATTTGCAACGTCCCCTTAAGGCACGTATCAAGTAAGTCACATGAATAATATTGCTATGAAGATTTAAATTAGGGTATACCGACCATTTGGTAAACTTAGCCTCTAGCCATCTCGTCCATGAGCAGGGATGAATCTACGGGGGGGCCCTGGCCCCCCCAAAGATTTTGAAATTTTTTTTTTAACATTTTTTAAGTTATATTCAATTTTTGCTTATAATTGTATTCCGGACCCTCCGAAATTTTTTTTTTGCTTATAATTGTATTCTGGCCCCCTCGGAAAAAAATTTCTGGCTTCGTCCCTCTGTCCATGAGGGCTAAAAAGAGAGAGAGTCAAAAATATCAAAGTAAAAATACCTATTGACCAATCCTGAAGCTTCCTTTTGGATAAGATTCTCGTAATTAATTTATCTCAAAATACAATATTCAAAATCATTCTGCACATTATAAAGACTTTAAAAAACTCTTCATAAAAAAATGATATTTTCAATTATCATGTAATTCTCTTTCCAATATGTAGACAAATTTATGAAAACAAGGACGTTACGTGAAAATGTATGTGTATAACAAGCCATCAGATTGGTTCATTTTTGAGAAAATTAATAGTTTGAGAAAATAGGAGCAGTTTAGAGTTAAAGGATGGTCGGGCGTTAAATTTCGATGTCTCAGATGCATATAAAAGAGGGAAAGATGGGAATTGTAGGTTTGCATGAGCATATCGCTGCCTCTGCTGGAAAGCGGGAAAAATTTAGCTCAAGTGAAAGGGCCCACCTCACCACTTCCTTCCCCTTATCATGGAAGCAATCAAAGCAAACTCACCATGACAAGTGCTTCCTCCTCCTTACAACTTTTGATTTGATTCAACCTGCGGTAAGAGACGTAGAAAAAAAAAAACCTGCGGTAAGAGGATCTATTCCCAAGAAAATTTTGAGTTTTTGAGACGAGAAAATGATTAATTTGCACGAGCATTTAGAATTTAAAAGAAAGCGAAAATCTCCCAGAAGACCAATTCACCCATTGCTGATCGATTTAACCTATGATAAAAAAGATATATCTTGATTATATTTCATCTCTTCAACAAGTTTAGTAATGAGCATAACGACCCTATTGTTCCGATGGAGAGAAGAACCTATGATTAGCTTTTCAGAAAATTTTCAAAGGAACAATTTCAACGAAATCTTTCAATTTCTTATTTTACTATGTTCAACTTTATGTATTCCTCTATCCTCGTAATGAAGATTTATATTAGAGTAAATTCATAGTTAGCTCCTTATGTTTGGACAAAAATTAAATAGGTATTCCTAACTTCCAATCCCACAATTTGAGACTCATAACTTTCAAAACTTATAAATCTTCGCCCTTCATCCAAATTAGGCGTTAAGTCTGACGGGAAATAATGCAAAATAACCGAAAATATCCCCTATAAGGCTAAATTTTAAAAATAAATAAAAATTTAAGAAATAAATTAAAAATAAATAGATTATTGAAATAGAATTTCAATAGTTTTATTTAAAAAAATATTTTTTATTTTTATCCATTTATATTATGTATTAAAAGTTTTAAGTTTTAACGGGAAGGAAGGTTTAAGTTTTAACGGGAAGGAAGGAAAAGATATTGAAATAAATAATAAATAAATTGACATAAAAATGTGGCGATATACTCTGAGATGGACAGAGGACATTTTCGTCAACCCCACAATTAGGATGGCTTTCTCAGAGAAGTAGCCGTTGCAACTATCCAAACCATTAGTTGCAACGGCTACTCAACATGGTTTGGGAACACAAAGCATCGCGAAGAACAATTTTAGACATAATGAACGTCATTAAGTATATAAAGCATCTCGGTCATTTCATTCCCTCAATCCAAACGCCCTCCCTCTCTCGTTTTCTCTCTCTCTCGTAGAGAGAATCGCACTTCTCGAAAACTCTCTCTCTCTCTCTCTCTCTCTCTCTCTCTCTCTCCCTCTCCCTCTCCCTCTCTCGCTCTCTAACAGAGGAATCGCACATTCTGAATTTGGGCTGTTTTTATGGAAGAGGGATTCTGTATTTCTTCTTCTTCTTCTTTTCTGAATTTCAGTTTTCCTTTATTTCACTTGTGGAGATTTCAAATATTAAAATCAAAATTTCATACAGGGCAGAGGTGGGATTTTGACTCCAAATGGGACACTTATTTCCTTGAATGCTTCGAAACACAGAGACCTCTACTTGAATATACCCTCTTTTTACTTGAAATGGGAGCGCCGTAAGAAGGTTATATGCAAAGAACTCATGGGATGGAGCCTTGATGTAATCAGTTTGCAAGTAAGGCTCTTTTGTTATTACATTTTGTTCATTCGTTTTTTCTCTTTTTTTTTGGTCCTATTTCAATAATGTGATTTATGGACTTAGAGTCTCTGGTAAAACTTATGGTGGGTGGTGTGATTTTGTTAGGAAGTCGACAATTATGATGATCTATCAGACATTTTGGTGAAAGCAGGATATGCTGGATCTTATAAGGTCAATTTTTAACTTTCACTCTGCATTGTCATGAAGTTAGCATTTTTAGAGACGTGCAATTCCACATGAGCTTCATTTTTACCTTTTAAAATCAGTTGGGATTTGAAACTTGTTTTCCCAAAGAACTTTCAAACATTTCTACCTTCCAAAAGGTTTTGCAGTATGCTTGATCTAACAAATGAACCATCTATGGGGGTCTTCCACTTGATAACTGGACAGTTTCTTATTTGGAACCTGGCAACCTGTGCAAATGGAGAAAAAAGATGTCTTCACATCAAGTCTCTGAGTACATATGCGGTGTTGTTCTTGGTGAAACTTGAAAATTTGAAGCAAGTTGTTTGGTAGAGACGCACAGGAGATGCTGTTGATGGCTGTCTATGTTTCGGAAAGCAAATGAGTGAGTAGTTTTTTGGTGCGTTCCATGTTATTGTGTCTGATACTGGTTATATTGTAATAAAGGAACGACATTTGACTTCATTCTATCAGGTTCCGGTTATTAGAGGCACTGAGGCAGAGAGTATTGAATTCAAGGGGTTTGGTCTTCGCGATAATGTTGCTCAGCTTTCTGCTTTGAGGTATTAATTCTTGGCGTCTGTTGCTATATTCTTAAATGATTCTTGGTGCTTTGAAGTCTAACTATGTCCTGATACAGGTAGATGTGTAAAGGTGAATCAAGGAGAATACTGATTGGTAATATCAACATCCACGTGCTTTATAACCCAAGCCGTGGGGATGTTAAATTAGGTCAAGTAAGTCCTTTTAACTTGGTGTTCTATTAACTATGCATCTCTCTTTGATAATATAACTTTTCTTTTGTTCCTGGGTTTAAAGAGGGTGACTTAGATATTCCTCCAACAATCTTTCGTCGGATATGATATTATCCAATTGATCTCATAGCACCTTCACAGTTCATGAAGCTGATTTTAGACTTTGACCATATCAAAAAAGTTGACGACCCCAATGTCAGGTGTTAGTTGCCTTTGTACTCCCCTGTTCTGAGCAACTATTCCTGTCAAATTTTTAATATGTCAGAAGCTCAGTTGAAGAACCTGCAAATGATTTTTTGATTTATTAATGCACTCCGCAGGTGTGGTATTTCACATGATACCTGTATGGAGTTTTACTCCTTGCACTAATGATTTCTGATTCTTCTTCTTCTCATTGACCGAGTGCAATATACAAGTTCCTGTCATCGTCCCAGGGGAATTGCTTTTTAAGCTATTAACCTCCTTGACTATCTTGGTTATAGAATATTGTTCTCTGGAGAAACGCTACATCTTATGATCTTGTCCTGTTTGACAACTGTAACTTCAGTCGGGCATAATTTAGAGCTGTTGACATCGTACTAGAGGCATATACCATGGGGTTTGGATTCAATAGAAAATATCCTGATTCCTGTTAATCTTTTTGCACTGTGAACAGTGCATATATATAAAGGTGTTGTGTTAACCATCGAACTTCATTATATTGCTCATTTCAGATTATTTGGAAGTTGTTGGACGGACGAAGAGGCAAAAGTTGCTACTGAAATGCTGGGTGCCATTTACTTTGTGCATCCTTTGAAGCTTGCTAGCTCCTACGCCACAGTGAAGGTGAAATATAGTTCACTCTTTTAAACTTTGTTTTTTTTATATATTTTGTTCTAGTTTTTCTCCTTTTAATCTTTTTTTATTGGTAATTTAATGTTCCTTATGAAAATAAGTTTAGATCCAATATTCTTAGAGGGGTGAATAAGTATTTAAAAATTTAACAAACCTATATCTTTTCACAGAAAACTATCACTATAATTATCAATCAATTGAAAATACGAAATCTGTAAAATCTTAGAACAACAGTAAATTTACTGCAACACAATCTATGACAGAAAAATCTTATCTCTAAACTTGTTTAACTAATAATAATACTAGATCTTTAATAAAACAATCGAGATGACTAAAAAAAAATTTAACAAAATCACAAGAAACAAGCAATATTATCAAGCAACAAGATAAAGGAGACACAAAAATTTTGGTTACGAAGTGAAAATCTAATGAGGTAAACTTCCTCAAGAGATAAAAACAATTCGGGTGTGCGAAGGCTACACCAATCGATCAACTAAGAACGTCCAAACTTTATAAGATGGTGATCAAAGTATCCTTCACTTTTTCCAGATACTCCAAAAAGTCACCCAATAACCCTTCTTGGTCCGATGCTCAACACACAATCAACGACCAACAACTTTGGTTTGTTCTTCAGCAGATACTGACGAACTCGTCCATCCTTTAGTCTTCCAACAAAAAACTTTGTTGACTTCTTCACAAGAAAACTTGAGTCTTGGTGATATGTTCTTCTTAAAAAACACATGAAATATCGATTATTTTCGAACGATATCCTACAAAAGCGATCTTCCGCAAGAGGGAAGAAGTAGTTCTCTCCAACAATCAGATCAAAGAATAGAACCCATTTGGCTTAGAGAGAGAAATTGAGTACAAAGGGTCTAGAGATCATTTTTGAGAGGTAAGCAATTTCAATTACGTAAAAAATGATCAGATCAAAGAATAGAACCCATTTGGCTTAGAGAGAGAAATTGAGTACAAAGGGTCTAGAGATCATTTTTGAGAGGTAAGCAATTTCAATTACGTAAAAAATGACTGAGGCTTAGGGATTATGTTTATAAAGCGTTTAGGTAGGGGTAGGAAGGTAAAATGGATAAAAAAAGGAGGTTTCAAGACCTAAAACAAATTCTGTTAAAAAGCTCATCAGGCTAATTTGGTCTGACCATGGGCTAACCATACCACCAGAAATACTCCAGAACTCACTACAAAACACTCCAGACCTTCCAAATCCTCAGGACACCCTTCTAGTAGCCTCTGTCAACATCTTTAAGCCATAAGAACCTCAATAGACCAGCCAATTTGCTTTATATATTCTAAAAAGAAAATACATTTATTAAAATACTATTTTGCCCAAGAGAATTATGCCAATTTACATGAATCTAAGCTAACACAAATTTAATCTAAGTTCCGTTATCACCAAAAATAAAATTAGATTACAATAATATGCAGCCTAGTAAAACTAACAAAGTTCCTAAGTAACTTATCTTGTGATTCATGTACCTGAAATCACACTCAAACTCAACCGTGATCATTATTATAATCATTTGCAATAAATCAGTACATATAATAAGATCACAATATTGCATTAATACAACTTTCAACGAGAATATATGATTATTAATCACTTAGGAAGTTCAATGAAATTTTCAACACTCAATAGTTCTAATCTCAATAAAACTATAACTTTAACTACTTAAAGAATTAATCAAATATTAAAGACTATATCCAAATCACCTATAGAAATCAGATTAATCAAATCAAAGAGAGCAATGACTTAAAATATCATAATTTTAAAAACAAATGGATACATCAGAATATCCATTACAGATTAAGAAGTTAATATACTAAAACACAACCTTGAGTATAATCAAAACAGAACAATATAGTCAAAACAAATATAACAAATAACAGAAACTAATAAGAGAAGTTAGCACCTCTAAATTTCTTCATCCATTCTTCACGTCAGCAAGTCATCAACTCCATCAATAGTAAAACTCCCCTATCTCTGATCAGCAACACAACAAAAGAATAAGCTCTAGCTTCCCCTTTACTCCAATTCCCCTCGCCTCCTTTTTTGTCATGGAAGAAACAAATTAGTCAATCCTCCATATCACTCATGTTCTTCCTCATCAAAGGTAATATACTCATTATAGATGTATGATAGTAAAGTGAACAACCTAATTTAGAACTAACCTACGTACAAAATACCTAAAGGAGGTGAATATGCAAAGATTCAATAAAGACCAAAAAAACATATAAGAACAAATCAGTACATAATAATAAAAGCAATATGTAAAACAGAGAAATTCGGAACTCACTACAAGTAACTCCAAAGAAACTTAATCTCGCAGCAAAACAAATTTTACAGATTGCAATCAATTAAACAACTCACCAAAAGCCCAGATCTCAAGCAGTCACTTACCAACTACAGATCCTTGAACTTTTTTGTATAGAGTTCGTCAAATCTCAAGAATTCAAACTCACAACACAAAGAACAATCTTGGTTAGTAAGAAAATAATAAAAATTAATCAAGAACAATAACAAATAACGTAACACCGAGATTTGTTACAAAGAGAAAACTCCCTAAGAAAATCCTTAAGGAGGAAAACTTTTCGGGCCCGTAGGCCGTCCAAATCCACTAGTTTCCAATCGATTACAAAATGATTTATTGAAGCAACTAACCTAGTATATAAAAAACACTCTAAATCTTACTTAATTTACTGTAAACCGAATCTGTAAGGACGTAGAACCACCTTCGTCCACATGGAAACTCGAACGACTCTAGATCTCAAAGCACAAACCTTGAGTACAAGGCCATAGCTGAAACCTTCAACCATACTAATTCAGAACCTCTAAATCTTCAATCTCTTCCGTAGATTTTAGGGAAACAATGATAAATCGACGATCTCGTAAACCTCTTCATCTTCAACAATGGAGGCCTTCACAAAAATCAACAAACAAATAGCAAGAAAGAGATGTAGAAGCTGAATAGATTCTTGAAGCTAAGGAGTTCCAGGTCTCAGTTTTAGTCAATGGAGTCGTCCAAATGTCGGAGTGGAGTCGGAAAGTTATGAGCTCGATCTTCCTTGGGAGGTATGGAGCTGAGTGGATTGTGAACTTGGTTCGTAGGTTGCAGCTAGTTGCCAATACGGAGGAGGTTGTTGTTAGATTTAATGAAGCTTCTCGGGGCTTCTTGGCGCAAAGGTGCAGTAACAAAGCTGAGAGATTTGTTGCTATCGTAGAGTTTGGAGGGGGACGCAGGCAGGGAGTGGTTATGATACCAGAAGGAAATGAGGGAGTTGGTTGGAAGAAGTTAGCCGATGTGTTTCAGGAGGTAGTGTCTCACCTCAGTCAGCTTAATCGTCGGAAAGAGGGTTCGTTTGGGGCTGGAGTGCGTAGAGAGCTCTCCTTTGTTGAAGTACTTAGAAGGGACAATTGAGGGAGAGGTTAGGGGGCCAGTCTCCGGTGGTGGAGGGGGTTGGAGTGAGTAGGGATGAAGTGGGGAAGATGAAGGAGACGCATGACGTCTCGTATGCAAATTTGAACGCTGACATTTCATTTTCCAAGGGCCAGACTTTAACTGTAGAGGCGGCTGTCGGTGTAGCACTTTACGTGTCTGTGTGGAGAAAAAAGTTGTTGGGAATTCAAAAAGAAGTGGAAGAGCTACTTGAGATGATGGGAAGTGAGACTGGGTCGGGTATCTTGAATTTGGACCCTGACCACGATGTTGGTTTGCGGTTTGGAAGGGGAAGGGATCAAAGAGATGAGCCTCGTCTCTTTGAAGGGGCCTCCTCATCTTGGCTGAAACTTGGTGGCCCAGAGGCCTCAGTTGGGTTTTCGGGGGCCCTGGTTGTGATTGAAGGGGGTGGAGTTCACGGGTCAACTCCCCCTCTCGTTTCTGACGCTGTGGAACTCGGAGGCAAGCAAGGTGGTGCTACCCACTCGCTAGCGGCGGCTACCCACTCGCCGGCGCCTTCTGTCGTCGCTGGCGACTGCCCGGAAGAGCCGGGCTCGGCTCTTCCGGTGCTGGAGTTTACACCAGAAAATGTTAGCGTTCTCGCTGAAGCTACGATCACGGGTCAGCCCTTCGTCTGGGCTGAAAGCTGGTGGTTCTGAGGCCTTAGAAGGCTTATCGGGGGCTATGGATGTTCACGGGTCAGAACTCCCGCTCCTTTCTGACGCTGTCGATCTCGGAGGCAAGGAAGGTGGTGCTACCCACTCGCCGGCGGCGGCGGCTACCCACTCGTCGACACTTTCTGTCGTGGATGGCGACTGCCCTACAGCAATTCCGGCACCAGAGTTTATGCCGGAAAATAATAGCATACTTACTGAAGGCACGTTCGCAGGTCAGCTCTCGTCTGGGCTGAAAATTGGTGATCTGGAGGCCTTAGACGGTGTATCGGGGGCTCTGGTAGTGAGCGAAAACTAGCATAGTGGAGCGTTGTGACAACACGAGGGAGCGGGCTGTGATGGCTCCTTCTTCTGGGTCCCTCTTAGGTAGTCAGGAGGTGGGGGGAGTGTTCTCTTGGACCAGTTCTTGCGGTTCCTTCTCATGTTGTTAGTGTCCCTAGTAAAGTTTTGGAGGGTGAATCTCCGGCGTGGGTTTTGGATATGGTTTCCTCTGTAGGTCATATGGTTGGGCTGTCATGTGGTGGTCAAGAGGAAAAACTGAGAGATCTCTTTGTAGCGTTGGAACGGGATAGGGTGCAGCCTTGTTCGAAAAAGTCTCGGAAATCAAAGGGGAAGATGATCAGAGAGCTGCAGGGATTGAAGTCTTCAGTTAACTATGAAGGGTCTCCCTCGATCGCTTGGAAGACTAAGAGCCATGGGCTAGACTGATAGGGGGTTTGTTTGGGTGGTTTTCGGGTTGAGGGTGCTTTTGTTTTTTGGGAGATTTGTGTTGGGCGGGATCTTATTGGCTAGGGTGTTGTGTGTGGGTGGGCGTTTCTTGGCGTACTTTGGGCCTTTGTTTTTCTTTGTTTTCTTGTTTGTTTGTGTTTGGGTTCCTCAGTATATTTTCTTGTACTGTTGTTTCTGATGTTGTGTGTTCCTTGTTTTTAATAAGATTGACTTACTTATCAAAAAAAAAAGAGAAACTCTTTATTGGAAATACAATAATCTTTCACGTCGAAATGGTATGTCTAGCTCTCATTCGAAAAAGCCATATGTTATAACACCTTTCACGCGTGAAGAGTAAACAGAATTCAGCTTCTTTCTAACATATTCTAGAAACTAAGAAAAGGATAAAAAATGCCCCTTAAGATGACTCATGTTAAATGCCAAAATGACGTTACAATGAAGTCTTCAATGATCTCGGGTTGCTTGCCTTTATGAGCAGCACGACTCTTTGGAGGCTTTTAAGAGGATGGGGTCCGCTTCTACATCATTTATCTCCCCCTCCTGCATATGTGGTAAAATAATTATATTCAAACATCTTTAATATTCATGGAGATAATTTCTATACTTATATTCGTGGGCAAATCATTGAGATTTTCCCAATATTCTTTTTGTTTGAAAAAATAGGGATTCTATTTATTGCTCATCCACAGTATCCTTATAAACCTTCCACTTGTCCTGCATTCATAACTGTTGTTAGTTTTTTTATGAACAGGACCATTAGAGTCTTCAAAAAAAAGAGTTTCCAAGTAGTTTCCTAGCTAGAGATCATTTCCTGCTAGGATTATTTTTACCAACACCTTTCCAAACATTCATCTGTCTATTTTTATGATTGAAAGGATTCACTATTGATTTAGTAACCAATGTTTATCAACATATGATTACTCTATTTAAAAGCAACTCTGCTTCGACTAAGCTTCGTTATGGTTGTTTGATCATGCGTCCTCTCAAAACAAGTGGCAATGATAATTTGAGTCTCATAAACGTCCTACTCCCGACGTTACTAAGTCTTTGAAACTCCTAAATTTTTCTTCTACTGTGCAGTCTGTCATTTCTACCATACAATCAACCTTGGCCTTGATGATGTCCAAGGCTGAAATTAAACTTCTTCAACCCCTACTATTGAAGATGATGTTGCTACTAGTTTTGAGATGTGAACTGACTCTGCCCCTGATGATGGTATGTTGGCATGGATGATGCCGAGGTTATTGCTGATGAAAAGGACAGTTCCTCTGAATCTGAATAATAGCTACTGTTTTGGCTTCCTTCATGTCAAAAAGGACTACTATTTTGGAGGACTACGAATAAGTTGATTTATGGTTAACACTTTAGAGTAAATGCATTTCGAACTTCGCGTAATTCTTTTTTGCCGGTGTCCGACCTTACCGCCTTACCGCCGATGCTTAAATCATTATTTTGATATTTCAATCTCTCTATTCAAAATATTCGAAATCACTTCTCTTTTTCTTGACATTTTGCATTTATAGTCCTTTCTCCACGTTCTTGTGTTTCCGTTTTTCTAGGAATGTGATCCCTCGTAGCATTGTGTGCATCGTGTCTCGGGATGTACTCTTTGCATTTCCATAGTGGGCAGTTGGCTTATGCTTACGACACGTGTCATAGTTTCTCCTTCTTTTGGACTTGGTGCGATATAGGCCTAATGTTGTTGTTGGGCTTTTTGCGTGTATGATCATATTCATCCAACCCAAGGATTCACTTTCGGTATCATCAGAGTCACCTCATTCTCGAGCAGATTCATTTATAAATTGGGTTGCTATCGTATACAAACTTGTAAATCGAAGCTAATGTAACAATCTGAATTTTTATTAATGATCACATATTGGTCCGAAAAAACTCTTTGTTTGCGTAGCAAGTGTGGCAGAAATAGCTTCTATAGGTGATCCACCATCTTGTAATCTTCGTTAGGGCTTGCTTCTTTAGGACACTCCAGTCTATAATGGTGTTACGTATGACTCTCATTTGCTAAGCTTTGCCATTATGGCAATGACAGTTCGTCTTGCATCTCCTCCTTGGTGGTGATAGGCCAAAGCAATGAGCTATTTGGCCCTTGTGTTTCTTCCCTTTGCCGAGGAGTCTCCTCTCTTAGTCTTTGATTGTTGCGCTCCAACACATCTTTTTGCTACATCGGATTAAGAGTTCATGCAGGTTTGACACTCATTACATTTGTTATTTTGAAGAAGGGAATTACATGAAGTCTGAAGCATTTATTCTGAAGTGTTAACCATAAGTAAATCATCTGATTCGTCAGTTGTTATTCTCATGCTCCCATCCTCCAAAACAGTAGTTATCAGATTTAGACGAAAACAGTAGTTATCAGATTTAGACGAACTGCCATTATGGTGGTGATAGGACAAGGCGATGAGATATTTGGCACTTGTGTACATTTGCCGAAGAGTGGACCTCTTAGTCCTTTGACTGTTGCACTCCAGCACATCTTTTCGCACATCTTTAACAGTAGGGGGCTGAAAAAGTTTAATTTTAGCCCGAACTTGAGAAAGTTCAAGTCTAATAGACAAAAAATGGCAAACTACACAGTAGAAGAACGGTTTAGAAGGAGTTTCAAAGACTCAGAGACTCAGGTTGTGTTTGTATTGTAAAATTTTAGTGTTGTTAAAATTTTAGTGTTGTTAAAATCTTTTCGCACATCTTTAACAGTAGGGGGCTGAAAAAGTTTAATTTTAGCCCGAACTTGAGAAAGTTCAAGTCTAATAGACAAAAAATGGCAAACTACACAGTAGAAGAACGGTTTAGAAGGAGTTTCAAAGACTCAGAGACTCAGGTTGTGTTTGTATTGTAAAATTTTAGTGTTGTTAAAATTTTAGGTATTGGGTTTAGTGAAAAAAAGTGAAGAGAGAGATAATTTTTTATATTTTTTGTAGTAAATAGTAATGATTTGATGGGGAGAGAGAGATTATATTGTAATATTTAATTGTGTTAAAATTTTAAAGAGGGTAAAATTTTGGTACACAAACGCACTCTCAGTAAGGTCAGGAACGTCAGGAGTAGGATGTTGAAGAAGAGTTTTTGATAGAATCTTTGCCTATTGTTTTGAGAGGACTCATTCTAAACACAGAAGACGGAAATGTGCTGTCAATACTAAAAAGAAGACGCGTGATTAGATAGATGAATGTTCGGAAAGATGTTGGTAAAAAGAAGACGCGTGATTAGGCTTTCATTCTCTTGAAAGCCTGAGCCTGCAAAGAGTCGTGAGTCACATTGTTTATCATTTTCTTAATTTCTAGAATAAGTTAGAAAGAAGCTGAAATGAGGGCTAGACACAACATTCCGACGTGAAAGATTAGTGTATTTCCAAGAAAGAGTGTCTCCAAAAACCTATTCGGCTTCTACATCTCTTTCTTTCTATTTGCTTGTTGATTTTAATGAAGGCAGGCCCATTGTTCCCAAAATCTACCTGAGAGATTGAAGATTCAGAGGTTCTAAATTAATATGGATGAAGGTTTCGACTGTGAACTTTGGTTGTGCATTGAGATCTAGAGTCGTTCGAGATCGGAGTTTCCATATGGACTTAGAGGTTCTACATCCTTGCAGATTCGATTTACGGTAAATATTTTATGTTGTGAGTTTGAATTCTTGAGATTTGACGACCTCTATACAAGGAACGTTTAAAGGAACGTTCAAAGATCTGGGTCTTTGGTGCAATCAATTGGTTTTGTGCACCTGTAAAAGTCATTTTTCTACGAGATTACGTTTCTTTGGAGTTACTTGTAGTGGGTTTGGAATTTTTTGTTTTGTTTTACAGATTGCTTTCATTGTGCTGTACTAATTTGTTCTTATATTTTTTTTCTGGTCTTTATTGATTTGATTTTACTTAAGCTAGGTTTAGATTTAAAAAGGATATTTGACAATTTTTAAATATACATAGGTTGGGTATTTTAGAATGTTTAAAAAGCGTATTTTGTACGTAGATTGGGTCTAAATTAGATTGTTCAGTTTTAAACAAAGAAGACATTTATATGAAACAAACCGTATTTATACAATCTGTATAAGTCACTTCAAAAACATAATTTATGATATGAGGAGTTAAACATTCTAATTCTAAAACTATTTTTGTCACTTCCAAATCTATCCCCACTTTTTTCTATTGTGAAAAAAGAGGGAGGCCATGTGAAATGAAAATGTTTTTTAAATTGAAATCTAATGAAACTAAGTTTTTATGGGTACGCTGTCAAGAGTGTATATGGTATATCACTTAGCCATTTTTTTTTTACCATTTTCTCTCAAAAGCTCTCTACATCTCACTCTACATCTCATGCACCTTCTCTAGCCAAATCTTGGATTGTTTCACGTGATTCTTGTTGGGATTTGCTCGAAATCTTATTCCTCAATCTCTAAGATAATTTCCTTAACTTTTGTGAGATTTTGTGGATCAAAATCTGTAATAAAAAAGCGCATAAAATCAGATGAGCTTTGTTTATTAAGTCATTTAGAAGAAGATTCATTTTTCGATTCATTTGAAAATTTCGAGTTTCGTTATATTCTTTGATCACATTTTGGACCTTTTATCTCACACGAGTTGTTGCTACTTTGTTTCCTAAATCATTCTTATTGATTATGTGTTTAAGTATGGGTGAATCTTGCATATGGTATTTTGTGTATTTGTTGAAAATACGTTGTGTTATGCTGGAACTTTTGTTTCTAGATAACATGTTGTGCTGGAAATTTATTTTCAGATAATATATTAAGCTGTAAATCTATTCTTGAGCTTTGTTGATGAATTTGTGTTCTTGTTGATTGATTATCTTTTATCATTATGGAATTAACAAAGTGTAAATTTTTGAATGGTTTGAGAATTGAATATTATTCTTGTAAAGTTCATTGAGCTATGTTCTTCAAATTGGCATTTCCATGAGCTGAAAGTTATATTCAAGTTGGTAATGTTCTTGAAATTGATTAAGATAACTATGTTGGTTGAGCTTATTAGTTTCATATATAGTGATTATTTTGATATCGACATTTTGATTGAAGGAAAATTGATAACTGCTTTTATATTGTAGTAAAAGTGAATCTGTTGATGGAATTATGATACTCTGTTTTCAGAAAATATTATGTTTATTATTATATTTGGACAGATTTTTTGAGCTAGACTTTGTTTAATGTTTAGTTGGTACATGAAATACGTACAAGAAATTGTTCATGTCACAAATTATGTTTTTGAAGTGAAATTGTATATATTTGGTCTGTTTCATATAATATCTTCTCTGTTTAAAACTAACAGCATATAGTGATGATATTTCTATATTTTGAAACTTACTCTACTATCTTGTGTATAGTATCTTACCTCTGATAAAGGTCATTTGTTATTTGTTATATTTGTTGAACTATATGTAAGTTCTAGGATTAAGGAAACCCAAGAGGGGGGTGAATTGGTTTTATAAAACTTTTCGTTTTTAACCCCCAAAGACTTGTTAGCAAAGTGAATACTAACACGTATAAATATGCAACAAATATAAATGAGTACTGAATATAAATAGAGAGAAGCAAACACATGATTTTTAGGTGGTTCGGAAAACCCGCCTACATCCACCCCTCAAGCTCCTTCACCGAGCCTCGAGGTTTTTCGACTATTTTTCAAATAGTACATACACTCTAGGTGCTAGAGAACTGTGAACCGTACAAGTGATTTTTCGGGCTCATCACTCACAACCTAACCAAGCTTTGAGATATACCCTCTATATACCCTCTATAAGCTTCTTCTTTATTGAACAACAACACTAAAGGAAACACCGGAAACACCTCTATACCTTTATTGATAAAAAGATTAAAGATCAAACTCTCTCAAAGAGTGGATATGAAAGCGGAAAATTTTATCTCTTGATTTACACAAAAACAAGGATATGAAAATGTGTTTTGTGTGAATGATATGACAAATATAGAATATGAAGGTTTGAAATATTTCTCAAGTGATCTAAATGATATGTGGTTGTTGTGTATTGATTTTAGACGTTATGAAAGTGTGTATTTATAATATGAAAACTAGTAGTTGGAAGTCGTGTGTTAAAATGAGTCGATCGACCCCTTCAAGTTCCATTACCTAACGGTCATATTGTCAGAAGATCAACGGCTCTATTTTAAAATCAACCGATCGATCGTTATTCCAACCCATGGAAGACCGGTCGACTGCCCCATGGAAGACCGGTCGACTGCTCCATTAACCCGTCGACCTCAAATTTTAAAGACTTACTTCTCATAAGTATATGAGTTTGGGAGTTTGATTGTGGTGTTTTGAAATATTTAAAAATATTTTAATCATTCAAACAAAAGGTAAAACAATTTATGCACGTTTTGAAAGATATGCAAGTGTTTAGTGTTTGGCTCGTGTTTAGTGTTTGGCTCCTTGCATCTTCTTCTTCTTTTTTCTTCAAGTCTTTGACTCTTTCATCAAAACGTCTTTATCTTTGAAGATGTCTTTTTATCTTTGAAGATGTCTTTTTTATAAACTATCTATTTATTGAAATAATCAAAATCTCGATTGTGAACAAAAGCCAAACAATCTCCCCTTTTTTTATTTATTGACTCCCTTGGTTTTGAGATGACTCCCTTATCTTTTGCAACTGGACAATCATTTAAAAAAACTTGAGACAAAACATTAGTAGTAGCTATTTGGATTCATACAATCAAAACATAATCCAATTGAAAAAGAGAATATATAGTCAACAAAACTATTATACATATTTCATTTGGATTTATAAAGAGTAATACAATCAAAACATAATTCAATTCAAAAGGAGAATATAGTCAACAAAACTATTAAATGACACATAAAAACACAAGACATTTAAAAAATCTTCCCTTTTGTCAAACAAAAAGAGAATGCATGATAGAACACAAAAATTCATTTTTCATTCAATAGAACAATTTGAAGCTTTAAATGACAATCTTATTGAATTGGTATAAATGATGATTAATGGGGGACTCAAGAGTCCATTGCTATTAGTAGCCCACCGAGTGGGTTCGGTGGGTTTATACCAACCTCATACCTACAAATGATAATTTAAAGGCTAAAATGCTTCGTACGTCCCTAGGATATGACCATTTCCCAATTTAGTCCTTAGGGTATGAATTTCCCTTAAAAAACCCCTGGGTTTGGCCTTATTCCTAGAAGAGTCCTGCCATCAACTTAATAGACGGAATTGCTGACGTGGCTAACAGAAGACACGTGTTTTGCTAACATGACACGTTTAAAAATTACAAAAAAAATAATACGAAGGCACGTGTATAATTCGAAGCTGAAATCCCTAAAATGCCCCAAAATCCTAAAATATCTCTACTTGTGCTTTGTACAACTTCGAAGTTCAGGGAGATGGAGGAAAGTGTGATTCGCTATTGCTGCGGATATCTTTGCTTTTGCTTTGTTTCCCTGTTTTATTCTTTTTAATCTTAAGATTGTTTTGATATTCTGTAATTTGTCAGCCTGTTTCTTGTCGTCTTCTTTTTTCGACCTCTTTTCATCACATTGAGCTTCACTGTGGTCACTGTACGGATGTCAAGTTTCCTGTGTGCTTTTGTAAGATTGAATTGATTTGAGAATGCCATACGACCTGGTCCTTTTACTTGTATTTGCTGCTGCTCTGGTGCAGTCTCTAGACCCGGATCTCAACGACGACGTTCTGGGATTGATTGTATTCAAGGCCGGTCTTCGAGACCCAAAGGCCAAGCTCATATCATGGAACGAAGACGATGACAACCCCTGCAGCTGGGTAGGAATCAAGTGCGACCCCAGAACCAACCGGGTCTCCGAGCTCCTCCTCGACGAGTACTCTCTCTCTGGCCACATCGACAGCGGCCTCTTGAGGCTGCCATTCCTCCAGACTCTGTCACTGTTAAAGAACGACTTCACAGGGACTATAAACCCTGATCTTGGTCACCTTGGGAGCTTGCAAGTTATCGACTTGAGTCAGAACAAGCTCTCCGGGGCGATCCCAGATGGCCTTTTTCAACAATGCGGGACATTGAGAACGGTTTCGTTTGCCGTGAACAATCTCACAGGATCTATTCCGGACTCTTTGAGTTGGTGCTCGACCTTGGTGTCGGTTAACTTCTCGTCTAATAAGCTTACTGGGAGATTGCCCTCTGGAATATGGTTTTTGAGGCAGCTTCAGATGCTTGACTTGTCCGACAATTTGCTGGAAGGAGAGATTCCTGAAGGTGTTGAAAATTTGTATGATTTGAGAGCGATAAACTTAAGCAAGAATCGGTTCTCCGGGAAGCTTCCTGGCGATATTGGATACTGTTTTCTTCTAAAGTTGGTTCATTTCAGTGAAAATTTCCTTTCAGGAAGCCTTCCAGAGTCAATACAGAGACTAAACTCATGTACGTCCCTGAGTTCAGGAGGAAATTCATACTCCGGAGCAATCCCAGAATGGATTGGACAGTTGAGAGAGGCTTGGAAAATTTAATTGGGGATTTTGGGGGCATTTTAGGGATTTCAGCTTCGAATTATACACGTGCCTTCGTATTATTTTTTTGTAATTTTTAAATGTGCCATGTCAGCAAACATGTGTCTTCTGTTAGCCACGTCAGCAATTCCGTCCATTAAGTTGACGGCAGGACTCTTCTGGGAATAGGGCCAAACCCCAGGGTTTTTTAAGGGAAATTCATACCCTAAGGACTAAATTGGGAAAGGGTCATACCCCAGGGACGTACGGAGCATTTTAGCCTAATTTAAAAGGTCATTCTCAACCAAAAAATTTAAACACACAAAAACTCAAAGTTCATGATTTTTGTAAAAGTGTTAGCTTTCTTGGGTCTTTCGGTGTTAGACTTGGTTCCTTTTGGAACTCATGTCTTCTTGAGAGTCATGCTCCCAAGTTTCTTTAATGCACAATAAAAAATAAGATGATCATCTTTGTTACAAAAAGACTTACCTCACAAAATAATTCTTAAAATATTTTTTTTGAGGCTTGTTGTAGCCTAAGCCACTTTTGTCAAAGATGTAGTTTTACTTCCTTGAGTAAACTTTTCAATAATTTTGCTTTGGGAAACTATTTTGTTGTTCAAAGCAACTTTCTCATTTTCAAATTCTAAAGTTTTTTTGTTGGAATAAATCATTTTCAAACTTTAGAGTGTTTCGCTCATTTTTCAATAAATCAATTTCTTGTGAGATCAAAATGAGTTTCTTTTTCAAGGATGTATATTTTGAACCTAGTTTTTCAAGAAGTTCATCAAATGCATTTTGAAGTTCAGTATAAGAAGGTTTAGGTTCATCATCGGAAGAAAATACCTCATTGTCATCCTCAAATGCCATAAGGCACATATTAGCAATTTTTCCATCTTTTTCTTCTTCAGAGGAGCTTTCATCGTTAACATTATTAGTCCTTTCATGAGTAGTCTCTAGAGCATGTCAAATTTCCTTAGCATTTGTACAATAATATATTCTATTAAACTCACATTTATATAAAACACAATAAAGAATATTCATAACCCCAGCATCCAAAGAGATTTCCTTTTTGTCTAGGTCATTATAATTGTGGAAAGCCCTTCAACTTGAGTGTTGAAGATTGAAGTTGTCATTCTAACTTAAGATTGTTACATCTTTTATAAATGAGCACCTAGCTCTGATACCAATTATAAATCTGATACCAATTATGAATTGGTTTTCTATAAGTTTTCACTTTTAACCTCCAAAGACGTGTTTGACCTCAAGGCTCGGTGAAGGAGCTTGATGAGTGGATGTAGGCGGGTTTGCCGAACCTTCTAAAAATCACGTGTTTGCTTCTAAACCCTTCTATTATATTTAACACTTTATTTATACTTGTTGCATATTTATACTTGTGCTAAAGTAGTATTCACTTTTGATAAAGTGAATAAAGTGTTATTTATGCAACAAGTATAAATAAAGTGTTAAATATAATAGAAGGGTTTAGAAGCAAACACATGATTTTTAGAAGGTTCGGCAAACCCGCCTACATCCACTTATCAAGCTCCTTCACCGAGCCTTGAGGTTTTTCCACTATTTTTCAAATAGAATACACTTTAGCTTCCAAGTGTTAGAGAACCGTACAAGTGTTTTCTCGGGCTCACCACTCACAACATAACCAAGCTTAGAGATATATCATCTCTAAGCTTCTTCTTTAGTGAACAACCTCATTAAAGGAAACATCTCTCTTGATAAAAAGAGTACAAGATCAAACTCTCTCAAATAGTGGATATGAAAATGGAAAACTCTATCTCTTGATTCATACAAAGACAAGGATATGAAAATGTGATTTGTGTGAATGATATTAGAAATATAGAATTCAAAGGTTTATAATATTTCTCAAGTGATCTAAATGATATGTGGTCGTTGTGTATTGATTTCAGACGTTATAAAGGTGTATTTATATAGGCTACATATATGAAAACTAGCCGTTGGGAGTCGTCTGTTAAAATGAGTCGGTCGACCGCTTTAAGTTACCGTTACCCCAACGGTCATATTGTCAGAAGCTCAGCGACTCTATTTTAAAATCAACCGGTCGACCGCTATACCAAGCGGTCGAAAACCAGTCGACCGCTCCATTAGTCTGTCGACCGCTCCATTAGTCGGTCGACCTCCTCAACTTAGAACATAGTCATGTTCTTTTAAAACTATGTTTTTTACCACTTTTAAACACTCAATTTTAAAGACTTACTTTCTATATAATAAGTATATATAAAAATAAAACGGTTTATGCACATTTTGAAAGATATGCAAATATGATTCATAATCCTTGTCAAAAGTGAAGTAAAGAGTTACAAGGTTTATATACCCTTAGTTTTGAATCTTCACTTTTGAGCTCCTTGCATCTTCTTGTTCTACTTTATTCAAGTCTTTGGCTCTTTCATCAAAATGTATTTGTCTTTGAAGATGCCCGTTTTATAAACTTGATTCATTTATTGAAATCATCATAATCTCAATTGTGCATAAAAGCGAAATCATCACAATCATAATATATATATATATATATAAACTTGATACATATTGTTCTGTTTTGATTATACTCTCTAGGTTTATTATTTAGGGAAAAAAAGATTATACTCTTTAGGTTGTTGTGTTTATTGGTTAATATTGAAATTAGTGGTTTTACTCTCTTTGATTTGATTAATCTGATTTCTACAAGTGATTTGGATATAACCCTTATAGTTGATTAATTCTTTAGTTCTAGTTTTATTGGTGATAAATGATTATATATTCTTGTTGGATAATAGTCCTTATATGTACTGAGTTTGAGTGTGATTTTTGGTACTTGAATCACAAGACAAGTTGTTTAGGAACTTTGTTAGATATATATTTTTTGTGATAACAAAACTTAAATTAGATTTGTGTTAGCTTAAGATTTTGTCATGAAAATTGTCAAAGGGGGAGATTAGAATGTTCATGTTAATTGTCCATATTCCCATGGGCAAAACAATATTTTAATAAATGTAATTTCGTTTTAGAATGTATAAAGCAACTAAGCTGATCTATGGAGGTTCTTAAGGCTTGCAGACAGAGGCTACTAGAAGGGTGTGTCTTGAGGATCTGAAAGGTCTGGAGTGTTTTGCAGTTCTGGAGTATTTCAGGTGGTATGGTCAGACCGAGGTTAGCCTGAGGGCTTTTTAACAGAATTTGTTTTAAGTCGAAACTGATCTTTTATCCATTTTACCTTCTTACCCCTACCTAAATGCTGTATAAACTATTCTTAAGCCTCAGTCATTTACTACATACATTGAAATTGCTGTTAGAGCTATTTCTTCCCTCTGGTGGAAGATCATTGTTGTAGAGTTGGAAGAGAATCTATATTTCCTATGTGTTTTCTAAGAAGAACAGATCATCAAGACTCAAGTTTTCTTAGAAGAGAAGTCAAGAAAGTTTGCTGTTGAAGACTAGTTCGTCAGTATCTGCTGAAGAACAGACCACAGTGCAAAAAGATTAGTTAACCCAAACCCCATGGTATATGCCTCTAGTACGATGTCAACAGCTCTAAATTAAGCCCGACTGAAGTTACAATTGTCAAACAGGACAAGATCATAAGATGATAGGAAATGAGGAGAACAGAAATTAAATTGAGATGAGCGAATCTATGACAGAAAACGAAGAGGGCAGAAGTAAAGGATTTTAACTCAAATTCTGAGCAACAGTAGTTTGTGCTTGACCTGGCCCATTGCTTGAAAAGCTTCAGTTGCCCATTGTTAGATGGTTCCATGTTTTGTTACTTCTTCGGTCTTCCGTTTGCTTATCTCTCAGAGGACCTAAATAGCTAACTGTTCTTTCTCCTCAGTCATATATGAAGGCACAGCTGTGTTTTTCTGGCCAAAGTTCTCAACTGAATCAATACATATCTATATTATTTTAATTACATAAAATCAGTGCAGGAGAAAAATAATACGTACCTACCACAAACATTACTTATCCAAGGACAAAAACTTACCTGCTCATCAAATGAAATGGCCTCTTCATGCCTCTCTGGACACTCAGAACTTGAGCAGGATGACAACTTCTCTGGCCAGATAGTTCTCCTCTATCATACGATAATATTCAGCTGCGAAAGAGAAACCATTATCAATTTCAATCAAGCACCTCGGCCAATAAGGGTGTACTTTCATTTCTTGAAACGACTACAGTCGGTAGCATTTCTCCAGAGAACAAAATTCATTAACCAAGATAGTCAAGGAGGTTAATAGCTTAAAAAACAATTCACCTGGGACGAGGACCGGAACTTGTATATTGCGCTCTGTCAAGGAGAAGAAGAAGAATTAGAAATCATTAGTGCAAGGAGTAAAACTCCATTCAAGTATCATGTGAAATACCACACCCGCGGACTGCATTAATAAATCAAAATATCATTTGCAAGTTCTTCAACTGAGCTTCTGACACATTAAAAATTTGACAGGCATAGTTGCTCAGAACAGGGGAGTAAAAAGGAACCTAACACTCAGCATTGAAAATATTGAGAATAACTATGTCACTTACCGATCAACATTCCTTTTTCTTTTCTTTTGCTGTTCCTCTTTTCGTTTATTTTTCTCTACAAACAAATTTCATTTTGGGGTCGTCAACTTTTTTGATGTGGTCAAAGTCTAAAATCAGCTTCATGAACTGTGAAGGTGCAATGAGATAAATTGGATAATATCATATCCGACGAAAGATTGTTGGAGGAATATCTAAGTCACCCTCTTTAATACTCTCTGCCTCTAATAACCGAAACCTGATAGAATGAAGTCAAATGTCGTTCCTTTATTACAATATAACCAGTATCAGACAATAACATGGAACACACCAAGAAACTAATTACTCATTTGCTTTCTAAGTGGAAGGCACCAAAGTCCATAGATGGTTCATTTGTTAGATCAAGCATACTGCAAAACCTTTTGGAAGGTAGAAAATTTCTGAAAGTTCTTTGGGAGAACAAGTTTCAAATCCCTACTGATTTTAAACGGTAAAAATGAAGCTCATGTAGAAATGCATGTCTCTAAAAATGCTAACTTCATGACAACGCAGACTGAAAGTTAAAAATTGACCTTATATGGCCCAGCATATCCTGCTTTCACCAAGATGTCTGATAGATCATCATAATTGTCGACTTCCTAAAAAAATCACACCACCCACCAAAAGTTTTACCAGAGACTCTACGTCCATAAATCACATTATTGGAATAGGACCAAAAAAAAAAAGAGAAAAAATGTAATAACAAATGAGCCTTACTTGCAAACAGATTGGCTCCATCCCTTGAGTTCTTTGCATATAATCTTCTTACGGCACTCCCATTTCAAGTATAAAGAGGGTGTATTCAAGTAGAGCCTAGAGGTCTCTGTGTTTCGGATCATTCAGGGAAATAAGTGTCCCATTTGGAGTCAAAACCCCACCTCTGCCCGGTATGAAATTTTGATTTTAATATTTGAAATCTCCACAAGTTGAATAAAGGAAAACTGAAATTCAGAAAAAGAAGAAGAAGAAATACAGAATCCCTCTTCCATAAAAACAGCCCAAATTCAGAATGTGCGATTCCTCTGTTAGAGAGGGAGAGAGATGGAGAGAGAGAGTTTTCGAGAAGTGCGATTCCCTCTGCGAGAGAGCGAGAGAGGGGGAGAGCGTTTGAATTGAGGGAATGAAATGACCGAGATGCTTTATACTTAATGACGTTGGTTATGTTTAAAATTGTTCTTCGCGATGCTTGTGTTCCCAAACCATGTAGAAGTAGCCGTTGCAACTAATGGTCTGGTTAGTTGCAACGGCTACTTCTCCGAGAGAGCCGTCGTAATTGTGGGATTGACGAAAATGTCCTCTGTCCCTCTCATAGAGTATATCGCCACATCTTTATGTCAATTTATTTATTATTTATTTCATGTTATGAATATTATAATTATGAGTTATTATGAATGATTGTTACACCCGTTATACCTTTTTATTATCCCCAACCGTTAGTTTTCTCACCATTATGTACATTTTTAATTCCATTTTAATTCATTTTAATTCTATGTATCTTCTCTACGCCTATATAAATGAGTATTGAGATGAGTTGTAGATTCTATGTATCTTTCTCTCTTTGCTACGCTTTCTAGATCGTATTATTCTTTAGTTTTACAACACGTATCAGCACGAAAGTCTACCGATTGTGAAGGAAGTGCTTGAAATTACAAAAAAAAAAAGACGTGCACTTTCTTGTTGCAAAAGTTCATTCTTGAAGTCAAAAGGAAGTTGCATTTTTTATATCCTTTCACAAGCTCGTGATAAGTTTTTTTAATTTGACATTTTCTTCTTTGTTTCTTGGTGTAATTGGATTAATAGCTTATTCATCCATTGCTTGTTATAGATCATGTCGAATCTTGCAAAACTTGAATTCGTAGCACTTGATATTTTGGGCAACAATTATTTCTCTTGGATCATTGATGCTGAAATTCATCTTAATGCTAAGAATCTTGGAAATACTATTCAAGACGAAAATGATGAATCCCTGCAGGATCACACCAAAGCATTGATTTTCTTACGTAATCATCTCCATGAATAATTGAAAATCTGAATATCTTACAGTAAAAGATCTCTTTATTTTATGGAATAATTTAAAGGAGAGATACGAGCACTATAAGTCTGTAATCCTTCCAAAAGCTCAATATAATTGGATGCACCTGAGGTTGCAAGATTTTAAATCTGTTTGTGAGTATAATTCTGCTTTATTCAAAATCACTTCACAGTTAATCCCGTGTGGAGAAAATGTCACTGAAGAAGACATGTTGGAGAAAACATTCACTAATTTTCATGTCTCGAATATGCTCCTGCAACAGCAATATCGAGAGCGAAAGTTCACGAAATATTCTGAACTAATTTCTTGTCTTCTTGTGGCTGAACAAAATAATGAGCTTTAGATGAAAAATCATCAATCCCGACCCACTTGTTCTCAACCATCCTTGAAGCGAATGGAGTCTTACTCCTTGAAGTGAATGAGACATATTTTCAAAAAAAGAACTACAATCGTGGTTGTGGTTGGAGAAAGAATAAAAGGGGAAAACAACACAATAAGAAGTGGAACCACTAGAAGTGGAATAACAATTCTTCAACACCGAACCACCAGAAGTGGGGAAATGCCAAACAAGAAAAAGGCAAAGGGTTTTAGAATAAACATCAAAGAATTATGAAGAAAAATGTTAACGGTGTGGTATGAATGAGCATTGATCTCGTATTTGTTATACGTCAAACCACTTGGTTGATCTATACCAAACCTCTCTAAATGGGAAATGAAAAGAAACGAATTATGTTGATCATAATAACTCTCTTGATAGTTTTGACAGAGTTGATGTTACTCATCTTGGTATAAAAGCATGTTTGATTTTTCTTACACAAAAGGAAAAGAAAATTCTCAGTTGTAATTTTATTTGTACAGGTTGTTTAGTACAATTCAGTAGTTGGACGAGGGATATGGAGAGATTTTTAGAATGGCTATTAGCTTTTAACTTTGATGGTGGTGGTCATGATGATGCCGCTATTGCAGAAGGCCTTGCCGATGCACTTGTGGTTCGTACTGTGTATTTGTACCTTCTCATGCTTCTTACTGCAAAAATCAAACATCTACGTTATGAATTTATTATCAGATGTTTCCTTTTATGCCTTGAATCTTCTTTTTCTTTATTTAAATGGATGAAAAAGGAAGATAGTATATGTATAACCAAAGATGAGAGTAACTAAAAGACAGATCAGCATAAAAAGTCCTACAGAAACTAGCTATTTTTCTTAGGGATGCTAGGAATAAACTATATAAGCATAAGTGTTGGAACAGTGACAGTTAAGGTACTATCCTTTAGCTGCTTCCATTTTACCTTCTACGCATCCTGTTTTTTCCAGCCATCTAGCTTATGTGTCAAAATAGTAGTGTTCACTGTTTACATTTCATTACATATGGTTACTGCGACAGAAAGGTAAATATGTTGCCGTCTGGCTAACATTTTTGTGTTTCTCACTCTGTTCTCTATTCACCTTTTGATCTAGCTTTTGGTGATTATTTACTTGCTGGTGGCATATATGCAGCCTCCACGGGCTAAGCACTGTCATGACTGTGACAAATGCGTTCTTCAGTTAGATCATCATTGTGTCTGGCTAGGCACATGCATTGGCCAGGGTAATCATTGTCGGTTTTGGTGAGTTTATTCTTTGTGATAGGTCCTTCATACATAGATTTCACCATTGGATGAAGTGTGGTTTGTGACATTTCAGCCCTTCTTCACCAGCACTAATGCATGTCGATGGGATTGTGACTGGCAAAGCTACAGTGCTTTTTGATGAATCTCAGATGTTAATCTTTTATATTTGGGTCAAAATGGTCTCTTTGTGTGTTTCTATTCTTATCATTCTAATGGTAGATTATTTGGCACACACGAACAGAGACCTATATATATTGTTATTGAATTTATAAGTGTTTACTTTTATATTGTTAGTTTACTTGTGCACCTAGTGAATATTGAACCCACGACTTCACCCTTGACTTCTTTCTTACAAGAGGTCAAAGTATCCTTTGAACTGGTGCTTATTTGCTAAAGTTCAGAGTAATCGGATTTGCTAAAGTTCCGAACGGAAACATCTGATAATAAATTCATAACGTAGATGTTTGATTTTTGCAGTAAGAAGCATGAGAAGGTACAAATACACAGTACGAACCACAAGTGCATCGGCAAGGCCTTCTGCAATAGCGGCATCATCATGACCACCACCATCAAAGTTAAAAGCTAATAGCCATTCTAAAAATCTCTCCATATCCATCGTCCAACTACTGAATTGTACTAAACATCCTGTACAAATAAAATTACAACTGAGAATTTTCTTTTCCTTTTGTGTAAGAAAAATCAAACATGCTTTTATACCATGTCAAACCAAAACTGGATATTCATATTTGTTAGAAAACATAATTCAAATAATAAAATATTTCTTAAACTTTTTGAATAAGTTTACGAGTTCAAAACTTACTCTACACTCACTCCAATTTTAATTAAAATATTACATATTTGTGCCTCATAATTAAAGGAAAGTCTAACCTACACGTAAAGAGATTGTTGGAGAATATAATTTAAATAATAAAATTTTTATGCTTTTGGGATAATATGTACGATTCGCAATATTCACATGGTAGCTTACCACTATAGGGTCCACGAGCCTTGTACATTACCATCCCAAGCTCAACTATTTGACCAGACGGTTCCTGTAGGCAAACAAAACATGATATCAGTGAGTTGGGGAAACGATTACAGAATATCAACAAATATTAAGTACTAGATTCAAGCTTATTAATTTATCCGTACAGTAACTATATTGTCGGATATTTTAATGTAAATCAAATATATATTGTAAACATAATTCTGTATAAAATAAAATTTTATTGTGTATCAATTTAGGGATTTGATGCTCATATAGAGTGAAAATTTATCACTTGTTATAAATATCAGTTTCCTCTTTAATTTTTTTTTTTAAAAAAATTACTACCTTCAATTTAATTTATTTTTTTCTTGAGAAAGCATATGAAATTAAGCACGAATGAACTAGCTAGGTTGGATTTCTGTCGTTGCCTCAGAAGCTGAGAAAATTAGTGATTATAGAGATTTTCTGGTGCCTAAAGGGTTATTTTGGCTTTCTGGAACGATCAATCGAGGAAAATTTGTGAGGGGTCAAAAGAGAAAATTTTAAATTTTTATTAATATATATCTCATTTGAACACTTGATCATGAAAGGACTTATTTTTTTAAGTTGTAAACCATTGGGACTACTTTGTGAGACCCAACTAATCTTTTTATAGCAAAAACAAAATCAAGGTTCGTTATTTGAAAAAAAAAAACTGTTTTTCTTTAAATAATTTTTTTATATTTTTTTTCGTTTTGGCATGCCAAATTAATCTTTAATAAAATTAGCCCCCTAATTTTCAATCTTGGCTTCGTCGTTAACGTTCCTGCAACAGCTTAGATATTAATGAAACATACCTGGGTCGTTGACGGTCCACAGAAGTGCCTGCACAAATAGTTATACATATTTTTTGACGTTATTCACTAAAAATTTACAAATTAAAATAGAGTGAAATTTAGAAACTATATCAGGGTATGTGTTTTTTCTCGTGGGCAGCAATACTTTTACTGGCTTGAAACAACGGCCTTTGCTTACCATAAGAGGGAATCTCCGGTGGCCGCAAATTGACGGTTAACAAATCTAAGGAGGATGGTACGTAACACTATATAGGTTTACTATATATGCCTTCTAAGTTAAAGGAGTACTCGACTTGGACTTCCACAGGAGGTTAATTGGAGGGTCCCCAGATTCTTTCTTGCCCTCTTCTCTTTTTTAATTACCTTCTTCTATTTTTATTTTTATTTTGGCTTTCAGAAACAATAAATCGTGTGTATATAGAATATCCTTCTGCGCAATCTCATGCTTCCAAGGATCCCAACCTCTGCATGCATGGGACAAAAGACTGAAACAAAAACCTTCATGTACTATCTCAATTCCATCTAATATATAAGACTGCTAGCATGTCCTAAATCATCATCCCAAGGCGCAAAGAATATACAGTATCCTAAAAGGCCTACAACCCAAAAGACCCTGTTAGAAAAATTCAGCTGAGGACACATGCAAACCCCGATAAAGGACCATTTGCATGGCAACCCAAATTGTGCTAGCTAGCAGCGCATCATCTCATGCAAAATAATAGATCGAGTATATAGACATAAGCTAATAAACAGCTAATTTAAAGAATTCTTAAGAGAGAGACAGAGACAAAGATCAGAGAAAAGGTGATGATCAACCTGATGATCTTCTCAAGATAGTCTGAGAAAATGGTGCACCAGTAAGGACCCATGGCCGCAGAGCCGTCCACCACAATGACTAGCCGCTTCTCTGTCATGTATTCTGATTTGTCAGCAAAATGCTGAAGATTTGTGTCTGTCTATTCTGTAACCGCGTTTGTTGGCCGCCGGTATGTCGTTTTTTTAGTGAGAGAGAGTGAGTGAGGAAGGAGAGAGAGCAGAAGACCTGTGTGCGAGAGATTACAGAAATCGAGAGAGGAGAGAAAGAGCGGAGTCTCAGGCAGAGTTTCTAAGTTTTGGTCCTTTTTAAGGTGTCATTATCATCATTTATATCGAAGTATTGTGCCGGGTGGCAGCCTTCAAAGCGTATCTGGTCATGCAGACGTTACAACTGGATTAAGATTCTCTATAATTGTTTACCCAAATTATATGAGGTAAATGGTGTGGATGGAATAGAGCTAGATACATCTTGATATATATTCTTATTAATTCTCTCAAAATTACAACATGCAATTTAACGTGGGAATTGAAGAAGATTCTGATCCTTTACAACCTAGCAATGATTTCGAGACGGAAAACCTAGATATAGTGAATAATAGGTCACTGACTCATAGAGGTACTCGAACATGCATGTGCTAGTTAATTTGAGTACATCTTCTGCTGCATTAGTTATTTTCTATTTCAGAAGTGTCTGTATTCCCATTATACATGTGTTATTTAACCTAGAATTAATTGTTGAGCTCTATCTAGGTTCTATATGTACTTAATATTAACCATATCATATCAAGAAAAAATACTTTTGTCTTAAGGGATTAATCAAGATAGAAGTGATCGATTGGAAAGTTTCAACTTCATAGTAATCAATATTTTCCATCTTTTTTATTATTTCTTTAATTGAATATTTCTTTGAGACAACAAACATAGTTGTTAGAATTATGTGTCATCGATAACCAAAAAATTAATTCAGTCCTAATATCTCATATGAAATATAGTTTGGTGGAAGAAATTAATTGGGGCATATTTGCAATATTCTCAAATTTCAGGGGTCAATTACAATATGTTATTGAACTTGATTGTAATTAGTAGAAGCCCTAATTTTATTAGAAGAAGAATTCTTCAGTTTAATCCTACGGCTGGAATTTGAGATCCCTAAGGATCTTATGTCTTATGCTCTCTCTAGGGTTTCCCAAGGCCTATAAATATAATTGTTATATTTAAGAGGTTGGCCATCAGAACCTATTAGAGAAATCCCAAAACAAGAGAGTGACATAAGTCCCTTAGGAGGCCTCTGTGTTGTTGTTCTGAATTGCAGGAGCTTTGGATTAGATCGTAAAACGACTTTGTAAATTCCTGAATTCCTGTGTCAGGTAGGAAATCGAATCCGCAATTGTAATTATAATCTTGATTGATGTTTTGTTGAAAATATGTTGTTTGTTTTAATTTAATTCCGCATAAACTATCAATATTCACATATGAACAAAATATAGTGTTAAGTAGCTATAAATGACACATCATGATGACATAAATTTTGATGGGCGAAATCGTTCTTCCCTGGAGAGATCATATCAATATAGTTCTTTTAGGTTTTAATTAATAGACAGACATTACATAGATAATATAGCTTTATAGTTCCAAAATTATGAAGAGATTCTGAAGAGTCTCCTCTATGACCGTAATTAACGTACATGTATTTAGACCAACAAAGAAAGAAAGAAAGAAAGGAGGAGATGAGTTGTATTTGACTCTGGCATGCAAACTTTCTTATATGGATTAATAAGACCTGCGCCCCCTGCAATTTTGAGAGAATACAACAAGTGGTCATCCTTGAAACTTTACAATGTTCGCATTAAATAACATGTATTCCATCTATTACGTCTATCTCTTTAAGAATTATACCGTACAATTCAAATAAGGTATTGTAGAGGATTCTGATCCTTCTTATATGTCATATTCATGACTATTTCGCTCTATTTATTGCTACTATTGCGCAACGTGTATTACAACTACGATAAACTATTAATTATATATAATATCGAAAGAAATTATGTCTAGTTTAGTGAGATGAAATTAACAAAACAACTAGAAAGAAAAACTTTATAATATACACAACCAACTCTCTTTCCTTATTTTTTTGGGACGGATTTTAAAAAGTCAAATTTGTTGTAATGATGCCTAGGCGGTTTCACTTGAAAAAGAATAGTCTCCCATGATAATTGGTCATGTAGGAGCTATAGCAATCATTTTAACTCGTCGAAGCAAAGAGCTACTATGGAAAATGCTAATTAATTAACTTCGAGAAGATCAGCTTAACATAACAGGCAGGAAGAAACCAAGTAAGGAATATTGGGGTTAGTTTCTTTAAAACTAGTGGTTAATATGTTCTTAACGGTTGTTAAGTATAACACGGCATGGGTATTCTTCAACAGCAGACTAATTGTAGAGCAAAAGTGATATTCTTGTCTAGAGATCACTAGCGCTAGCTTGATGAAGAGCAATTGGTGATTAGAGGCCAAGATTAAATGACCAGAATATTCTAGAGAATATTGGTCCTATTAAATGCATTTGACACTTAAGCCATTAGGGTCATGTCTTTATTACGTTACATGATAATCAATTAATTTCTAACTCATTCGAATTATTCTCAACCAAGGTTATATATTTAGCTGTTGAACTAGTTTCCACTGTAAATTTAATTCATTCCCAAATTAATTAGCTAGCGCTAATAATTCATATTCAAACACGATCGTTGACAAGCATATATATATATATATATATCGTTTTTGAGAATTTAGTTCTAATTAATATTAAAAGACTCTTGACTAATTATTTTCTCTTGTATAATTTTTTAAATTGTAGCATTTGAATAAATTTCATGCCATCATGTAATATTCTAAGTTTGCATAAATATATATATATATATATATATATATATATATATATATATATAATCTTTTTTTCTTTTCTTCTTGGAAAATATATGAGCTGATACGCATGGAGCTGTGGAAAAAGTTAAAATGCGTGTGAAATATCATTAAGGGACTGCCTATATTAGTAAACAGCTTATCGTATGGATAATTTTCCAAATATCTTTCACGAAGAGATAGAGTAGGCGATATATATTATAGAGGGGAAAAAAAGAACGATTAATTACTATACTCGTCCTGCATGAGGATAATCCGACTTAATCTCAAACTGCTCTCTAGGGTAAGTTTCTTCCTATACTAGTCCATGTGGATTTTTTTGTGTCTTTTAAGTGTTCATTTTATCAACTCGAATGACCCATAAATAAAAAAAGGGGTAAACTCATAGTTAGCTCCTTATGTTTGGGCAAAAATCATAGTTAGCCCCATATTTTTGAATCCAACAATTTGATACCCATAACTTTCACAACCTATCAAACTTAGCCCCCCGTCTAAATCAGGTGTTAAGTCCGACGGAAATTCATGCAAAATGACCGAAATGCCCCTCCAAAGCTAAAATTTAAAATAAAATATAAATTTAAGAAATAAATTAAAATAAATATATTATTGAAATAGAGTTTCAATATAGTTTTATTTAAAAAATATTAATTTTTGAAAAAATATCATTTTTTATTTTTAATGATTTTTTTTATTTTTTTTAGTAATTTTATTTTGGAGGGGCATTTCGGTCATTTTGCATGAATTTATGTCGGACTTAACACCTGATTTAGACGGGGGGCTAAGTTTGATAGGTTGTGAAAGTTATGGGTATCAAATTGTTGGATTCAAAAATATGGGGCTAACTATGATTTTTGCCCAAACATAAGGAGCTAACTATGAGTTTACCCCATAAAAAAAATTCAAGGTTGTTAATGGGGACACATGTTAACAATTTGCCAATAAATATATGTTCCCATTAATTTCCAAATCACTTAACATACCAGGCTCTCCCAATATAAAAATGCACCGACTCTATAACAAGCAACCATTAATTTGCTGTGTATTACTGTATTTTCCGCTGAATTAGGAAGGCTAGAAAGAAAATGTACGAGAAGCTTCTAGCAATTAGCAATTCTAGCATTTTTGGATGCATAAATGACGGCCTGGAGATTTAGCTATATGTCAATTGATGCCAACAAGCGAAGGCCTTCCGGTAACTGAGCTCTTAACCCACTCTACAATTGGAGTTCACGATTTCTTTATTTTTTATACCCATCGATAGTGTTTGAGAATATCATTGGGCATGCACTTGCATTATTTGCTGAATTATACTGCTCAGAACTTTCATCAAATTTATCTTGTGCTAATCACTTCTATAATATTGATTGGGTCCAAAAAAAAAAACCGGGCTTTCTCATTCCTCTTGGCGGCATGTTGATTGTATGGCTTTTATTTTGGATCATTCTTCGAGGGTAAGGTGTATTAGGTAGGGGTGAACAGAACCGGACCGCAGACCGGACCGGACCGGAAAACCGGACCGGATTTCCGGTCCGGTCCTTTTTTTAAAAATGCGGTCCGGTCCGGACCGGACCGGATAAATCCGGTTATCCGGTCCGGTCCGGTCCTCTTTAATAATAAATGCGGTCCGGACCGGACCGGACCGCATTTATTAAAAAAATAAAAAAAAATATATTTTTTATATTTTTAATACAAATTATAAACATAAAACGTTTAATTTTTATCTAAACTAAAACTTAACATTTTTATATACACTTCCCATTTGAAATTAACCTAAAAAAAATTTTGAAAAAAATTTAAAAAATTAAAAAAATTAAAAAAAATTAAAACCGGTCCGGACCGCATTTAGTGAAACCGGACCGGACCGGACCACTTATAAGTGGTCCGGTCCGGTCCTATATTATTTAAGGACCGCAATGCGGTCCGGACCGGAATGCGGTCCGAAAAACCGGACCGCATTCCGGTTGTGCAGCCCTAGTATTAGGGGTGTTCATTTTGACAGGCGGTGACGATTTAACCGTCACCGTTACCGCTCTTACCAGTACCGTAACCGGTAAGAGCGGTTACTGTACCTTAGCGGTGTCAAATATGTGATTCCGTCAATTTGCGGTGACGGTGACGATTTTCGCCAAACCGTCACCTACACTACCGTTAACAACCCCTAGTTTAGACTTTAGATAATTATTGATTATGTAACATACTTTTATTGGGCTTTTGTTGGAATATGTTAGTTGGTTTATGTCACATTGTTGGACACTTTTATTAGACTTTAGTCTTTATGTTTGAATATGATATTATGTTGGACTTTTGGACAACTTATTACATTTGTTATGAGTATTAATGATTATGATATTATGTTTGAATAAGTTATGATATTTGTCCATTTAATATGATTATTAATTATAATATTATGTTGCAAAATTTAAATAGGTTATAATATTTGAATGATTATATTTATTGCTTATATATGGACATCAAATGGTTTTAATGGTACAAAAAAACCCAAGAAAAAGAGTCCAAAACACTGAAAAAATGAAATGTAAAAAAAAACTATTTTTTTGCCTAACGCTTACACGGTTTAAGCGGTTATCGTCTAACCGTTACCGTTAATACCGTCACCGGCAAGAGCGGTTATTGTGCCTGTGACGGTGTCAAATATGTGATTTCGTCAATTGCGGTGACGGTGACGGTGACGGTTTTTGTCAAACCGTCACCTACACTATCGTTGATTACCCCTAAAGTGTATAATGGAGTCCCTGAATGAACATTATTTTCGATCGAGGTACCTAAAGCCTTTAAGCTATGAGATGTTGATTCTCTTCGTTGTCTGTGTACGTACGTCTTTGCTTTCTACTCGCAATATCCCTGAATCTTACTTTAAGCGGGGTAAATTGGGGCTGAGGACAGTTTTTAAAATCAAAATTGTAGAATATATGATTGCATGAAGAAATAACTGCTCCCACAATTATCAGCCCCAGTCGCGGATTCATGATCCAATTTGAAGGGGCGAACACATAAGGCGAAATGACAATATTTTTTTCCCTATGTAATGTAAAAAGCGTCTTAGAGATAAACTATCAAAAAATAAAGATTAAAAACATTAAAAAATTTAAAACAAACGTACATACTATTTGCTAAGACTGAATATGGCAATTGGATCCTAATAATTTACATCTTATATATATAAGAAAATGATAGTTTGAGCAGTAGGAACTCTACGGAAATTCAAGGGCATGAAAAACCCAAAAAAATAAAAACCAGCTAAATAATTAATTCGGGACCCAAAAATATGAGTGAGTTTTCTATTTATTCTTGAAAAAAAATTAAAAAATTAGAAATTTCCCTATAGAAACCTCTATAACCCTAAGATATTATTCATGGTAATTTATTACTTTTTTCTTCTGAGCATTTATTATAGTTCTGAGATAATATTTGTTTGGATGCAAATTAAATATATTTGCGTTTGTAATTATAACACTTCTATTATATATATAATTGAAAATTAAGTCTTAAACCCGATTTTAATCACAAGAATTTATTATAACTAATTAGAAGGCTCATGGACCTGTGTAGAGATAAATGACTGATTTTTAAGTCGAAATAAATGGAGCCTAAATGAAGGGGAAAAATCTTTATAACTTTTCATATGATATATTGAAGGCAGAATTTAATTCAAGATAAATTCTAGACAGATATTGCTGATTATTCCTCCTCTGTCAGATGACACATATATAGGTTAAAGATAAATAGACTTTTTCTGTCATAATGATGATTACTGGCTGCTAATTAATACAAAATTCCAAGTTCGTTTAACCTCCAATAATGACATAATTTGCACAAGAGGACCAATCTTTGAAGTTCGCTGGAAGAAGACGAAAAACCCATATACTATTCTTGACCCTTTAACAATGTTAGTGAAAAAGTGGAGAGATATATAATTTAAGCGAATTTTTTATATTTATTGTAATGGAAAGATAAGAATTCATGAAAAAATAGAGATTATTTTATAGTTATTTTATTATTATTTTCTAAACAATTGATATAAGAAAAATACATCGCATATGCCTAGAATATTTGGAGGTTGATCTATTACTCAAAATTTTCACTTTTTTTGTTTGTTTAATTTTCACTATAGCCCCTGTAGTATTTACTTTGAACAAATTAGTCTCTAGGTACAATTTTAATGAGCCGGTCTCTGTGGTCTATTTTTCAGAAATATGGGTCCTCCAATCCACCGAAAGTTAGCCGACTGACAAAAGATCGACATAGAATCGGTTCATGCTATCCATTATCAGGGTTGGATAGCCTATCTCAGAACTCATACCTATTAGTGGGCTAACCTTTGATTAGGGCTGCACAAAACCGGACCGAACCAGATTTGTGGTCCAAATGCAGTCCAGTCCGGACCGCATTTGAAAAACCGCATTTATCCAGTCCAGGCCATTTGAGATCCGATCTGGACCGGACATGACCGCATTTATTAATTTAAATAATAAATATATTTTTTAATTTTTTTAATACAACTTTTAAACTTAAAAAATAAAAATTCTAAGTCAAAATTATGCATTTTCATGCCCTCCCTCGTCCCTTGAGTCCATTCCGGCCTTCCTCCTTTGAAATTAAGTTCTCCATTTCCCCTGATTTACAAAAACAATTTTAAAAAAAACATAAGAAAAATAAATAAATCGGTCTGGACCACTTTAGACTGGACCGGACCAGACCATTTATAAGTGGTCCAATCCGGTCCTTCATTTTAGGTACAACCGGATTTCGATCAAAAAATCAGACCGGATTTTCGATTGTGCAACCCTACCTTTGATGGACGATATGATTTATATGTCTGAAAAATGAACCACAGGGACTAGTCCGTTTAAAGTTATACCCTAAAGATCGGATTAATTTGTTAATAGTTAATACAACAAGGACAATTTTTATAATTAAACATTTTTCCTAAATCTTTAATTTTCAAGTAGTAGGACTTTTGGGATATTTTGGTACCAGCGCCTGCAGGTCATCATTTGTTTAACTCGTTTTTTTAAGTTGTGTTAACACATTAATATAAGAAGAAATGATTATATAACCATTAACTAAAGGATAGGCTCGATTAAAGGAGCTGTAAGATACAATATGGAATCAATGGAGTTTGCAAACCAAATTTTTGGGAATGTTATAAAACTTAGGAGGATTATAGTTTTATTAGATTTTGAGAGAAAATAATAAAAATATAATTTTATCGGAGTTGGTGAAAAAATAGAGAGATGATTTGAGTGAATTTATTATATTTATTGTATTGGAGAAAGATTATTTGAGAGAGGAGAGAGATTTTTATAGTTATTTTATTAACCAAAATCTTAGCAAATTCAGTGGGTAAGTTATTATTGCAAAAATGTATGAAATTTCTTTCTATTCTCTTCTTTCTGTGGAAAATATACGTAGTTTTAAAATTGTTTTGTTCAATGACCAAAAAATGTAAAATAATAAATTTATTTTCATGATCATATCAATATGATAAGAAGAAATCCCTTCAACAAATAACACGGAACAGGATTGTGCAATCCGAAGGACTGAGCCGGCAACCAAACGGAGCTAAGTCGATCATACTATAAGTAAATCTCTCCCATTAACTATTAAGTCTTGGTCGCATCTAAGTGTGCACTTAAAGAAAACCTACTGATTAAACTTATTTGGAGAGTGGCCGCATATATTCTTACGTAGCTGAAGCAATTCCATTTACTTCATGGGTTTATCTTTGTTTTGTTTCTACTGCTCAGGCCAATATACCTCATGCCGTTATGGCTATGCACCTCGTTGCTAATGTTAGAAAAACAACCTGATGCATAGCGGAAATGGTGGTTTTCTCCTTTCTCATTAAGAAATGCTCCGGATTGTTTCACCCGTCCAGCAACCAAAAGTGACGAAATCTCCAAAGGTGTCTTCAGCAAAGCAAGCCACCAACGAGATGCATAAAACGACAGAGTTTGGGTCTCAAAATTTTGGCCATTGGCCTAAATTAGGGCTGAAAACCGGATTTTTGGTCCGGCTAAAATAGAGGACCGGACCGGACCACTTATAAGTGTGGTCCAACAAAATGCGTTCTGATCCGGTTTCATTTTTTCATTTTTTTAAAATTTTTTTAAAAAAATTTAGGTTAATTTCGAAGGGGGAAAAGATATATAAAAATGTAGAGTTTTAGTTTAGATTAAAATTAAATTTTTAAAGTATGTAATTTTTATTAAAAATATAACAAATACATTTATTATTATTTATATTAATAAATGAAGTCTAGTCCAGTCCGGACCGCATTTAAAAAAAATAGGACTGGACCTGACCGCAAATCCGGTCTGATTTTGCAGTCCGATCTGGTCCACAGTCCGATTTTGATCAGCTCTAGCCTAAATAATTTTAAAATAATCTTTTTTCTCCATTAAATTATTTATTTTTATCAAAACAAACATAAAAAATACTCTCAAAACATCTTTCTCTTCACTTTTCACCAATTTCTATACACCAAAACCTCCAAAATTTTGGGAACCAAACACCGGATTCGAATGCCCAAAGGCAAACGTGTGTAATTCCTGTATTTAGTTCTAAGCGTTATGCCCGGAGAGAGTTGCCCAAGGCTATGCCCGAGTGGGGGCCTTTTTATTACAGCTAATAAGATGGTATACGTCCAAATCGATTGGTGAATTATGTTGGACGATTTGCATTTGGAGCTTCACTCTATTTGTGTAGTAGCTTTTGATGAATGTGGATATTTTCTCCATTTCGGTTTGGACAACGCCTGGCTTATACTGAACCCCATTCCCCTTCTGATGAAGGAGATAATGCATGCAGTTTAGCAGCCCAAAAGCTGGAGTTAAGTATTCCAATATTGATTGGGCCGCACTTATAAGGTGAAAGGCCTACCGCTTATCAGTATGCCTTTTTCTTCTTCCAATCCCCAATATTCTTAGATGCTGTTGGATAAAATAGCTCTTAGTACTCTCTTATTAGGATATCCAAGTAATAATTTTAGGACTGCAGGGGCAAAGTGGTATTTACATAGACCTTAATTTTGTAAAAGTAATTTTTTTTTTACTGCTATGGATATCCAAGTAATAATTTTAGGACTGGAGGTGTAAAGTGTTATTTACTTAGACCTTAATTTTGTAAAAAGTAAAATTTTTAACTGCTATTAGGGCTGTTCAGTGCCACCGGAAAATTTCGGTGGCACCGGCCCCGGCACCGGCACCCTGGTATAGGTGTCGGTGCAGTGATTTGGGGGAAATCCGGGGGTATTCCCGGTTCCCGAGTTCCCCGGCACCGGAAACCCGGGGGACCGGGAACCGGGTTTCCCACATTTTTTTTTCCTGTTCCAGGCTCCATTCGTAGGCTAAAACCCCCACAGAGAAACCAAAACCCTCGAAACGTTGTGGAGTTGAGCTGCTGTGTCGAAACGTTGCTTTCGTATCACACCGCCACCGCTTCCGCTTTGCTCACGTCCATGCTTTTGGTCTCTCAACGCAGCTACGGTTGGACCCCTGAAGGTAATTTCCCTTCGTTGCTTCATCCAATATATTTTTCATTCATTCATTTCCTTTGGATTTGGGCTTGATAATTTACCTCGGCGCTTTATTTGATTGTGTGTCTTGTTGTGCTGGATCTGCTTTGTATTTGCCAACCGCTCGTTGTTCTGGTGGCGCTGTAATTGATTTTCTGTTTATTTCATAAACAAAGTATAAACGATGCTTTAATCTGGATTTTGTTATCAAGATTTGGTTTGCGGTGTTGGTGATCTAGGACCTCTGGGTTCTAAAATTTCCGATAGTTCAAGATCTGTATACTGCTTCAGATGGGTGTTATGAGAATTTGATATGACGTTTGACCCAGAGTCACATGATAATTCATCAATGAGGGTAATCAAACTGGCACACACTTACATAAATAGGCTTTGAGAGCGAATTTGACCGTAATCATTGAACTGAACTTTCTCAAATCCCACGTTTTTCTAGCTTTCAGTTGCAGAGCTCCTTGCTTCTTTTTAATCCCTCTTTTTGTACACGAATCAGCACCTTCTTTTTTTTCTTTTAAATATGTTGACTTGTAGATTGTTGAGGGAAGAAAGGAGGATGAGGAATCCATAAAGGAATTTTAGCGTTAATAAAGATTACATAAATAGGCTTGTAGGGCAAGAGAAGACTAGATGAAGATCAAGCATCAAATACAGATTTCCTTGGATTTATTTTTGTTATGTACCTTGAAAGTGTTGGTGAATGTTCTCTTCAGTAAATTTGGTGGGAAGACCATCTTTTGAAAATTCATTTAGAAAGAGGAGAGATCAAATGCTATTTATCATAATTTTGGAGAGTTCGAGATAAATAATACAACTCTGCAGTTCTCCTAACCAGATTTCCTAAATGAGTTTTTAGTTAGTTCACTGCAGTCTTCAAACGGAACTATGTAGTCGCTTCCACATTTCGTTATTCTTTTACCACTAGACCAGACATTTTTCTTTTCCCCTCTAATGGTCTCTGAAATCCTTATATGGAGTTGGAGCTTCTGTATTTTGATTATGATCAGTATGTATTATTTGTGCAGTTGCCAAAATATTGGCTAAAATCCAAAACTTTCAAGAGGCGTGTGTGTCATCGACCATTGAACTGCTTTCTGTTCACTTTTCTCAATGGAGCTACCATATCTCTTTTCCTGAAGTGGCAACTATTCCTCTCATCCACCTTAGGAAATTCCATGAGATAACTACCATTGAGAAGTTCAGGCGCATGGTGAAGCGTTTTATTGATCAGGTAGTTGTTCTGAATTTTATAATTCAGTTGTTCCTTGGGTTGCTTCTTGACAAAAAAATTAAACTTGTCTAGCCTCTCTCTCTCAAACTCCCCACCCGCTGTGTGAATGCAGTTGCTGCCATGCTTGATACTGAACCAACTTTCTGCTGCATTGGATGTGAGGTCAGTATATACATAGAATTTGGCAAATAGCTATTCACCTTTGAAAGTTCTTTGAGTCACCTTATCTCGTTTAGATTATATTATTGATTTTGGATTGGATTAGTGTAGAGTTTATATTTTCTATGTGCGTAATATGTTAAAAATTTGGCTAAATATGAATGTAGGATTACCGGAAACTGTCACCGCTAAAATCGCCACCGTTAAGGGCCGGTTTTTGCCCTTAACGGTGTAGGTGTAGGTGGCATTTTTTTAAAAACCGGCATATCCGGTGTAGGTGCCGGTTTTGGCCAAAACCGGCACCTACACCGGGGTTGAACAGCCCTAACTGCTATTTGACCTATCTCACGTGGACGTAGATATATTGTCTTACCATTGGCTCAATTTTCTTGCTCCATTTTTGTTTTTTGTTTTTTATTTACAGTAAATTTTATTTTAATAACTTTTCACACAAATTTTAATATATTTTCAACTTAAAATTCTAGCAAATCTACTCTTTACATAAAAATTTACACCAAATTATTTTTTTATATTTTTATAAACGTTAATAAAAATTCAATATATTTAAAAATTTCTACTAATTTTTAAATAAAATTTTAATTTATAAATATTCATAATTCTATAAAAAAAATTAAAAAAATCTTAGAATTTCTAATAAAGCGGACATCCAGAATAAACCAAATGTAAGTAAAGGTTGGGATACGCTTGGGAATTGAATTAACGTCCTAAACCCGGTCCAATAACCCGGGTTAATTTCTCCAGCTGATGTTCTATACAATTGTTTCCAACCCAACCACCACCAAAACGGTTAAACCGCTCAAGCTCAACTGTATAGCCGCCGAACGGCCAAACAACCGGTGTAGAGGCATCTGACGCCGCTCGAGTTAAAAAAACAAGTGCGCAACTTTCCCGAGAAAATCGAGGAAAACACCCAGGATAAAGTGCGGGAAAAAATGGTGAGAGCTGCTTCGCAGAAATGGGGTTATGTTCGGATCATTACCGGCACCATTCTCGGCGGCGTTCTCGGATTCTATGTCATGCACTGCGCCGAAACTAGCTACAAGGTCAGCTACAATATAGTTTATTTTACTTCCTCCGTTTGGTTGCCGATAAATCTCGGGAGGAGAATAGATAATTCGACCTTCGTAAGTTGTTTCTGACAAATTTTTCTGATTTTCATGACTGCTGTGAATACAGGAGAAAGTGAAGAGAGACTGAAAGAGTATGAAGCCGAATTGAAGAAGAAAGAGCAGCTGAATGAGCTCGACGAGTCTCTGTAGTCGTGAGTCTTATTCAAATTTTCGTAGTTTCTGTGTAGTACTGTGTTCTTTTTTATCCGTAGTGTTTCGCTTCTGAGAAAATGTCGGAAAAGGGAAGGAAATGACGTCTTGGAGTTTATGGTTTAGGTTGTTTCCTCACCTAAACTAAGTGAACCAACTGGGGGCTGGTGGTTTTGGCCATAATAGCACCTTTGTGGTTGTGGTCTTATGATTTTTGAAATTTAAAGGACTAGGCACAAGCTGTGAGGCAAGAGATCAAGAGGGATTGCTGTATTGAAAGACGACTATATTTTCAAGCAATCCCGTCAGATGAAAAACAACAAGTTGAAAGATAATTCAGCTTTGATTGAGTGCTGAATTTGCACTGAGTGGTTTTTGATTGAGTGATTGCATTTACGGGGTTATTGGCTTTTTGGATACCTTCCTTGAATGTGCTTTTCTGTTATTAGAACACTAGTCAATAACAAGCTTCGGTTGTCAGATATGCACTCTTGCTCGTCTCCTGAAAGAAAAAAGGTAAAGAAGAAGAAGAAGGTTACAGTTGGCAGTCTTTTTGCTACTTAATCAGCTTGTTTCTCTAGAGGTAGCTTGTATGTGGAAATGAGATGAAAATCAAGTAGTCGGTGATAAACTGGGTTTAAATTTGTATACCTTATTGTTCAAATCTATCATGATATTCTCTTTTTATATATAATCATAGGTATGCGCACTATGAGCTTGCTGTGAGTGCTTTTTTATAAATTCCTATTCTTTTGGAATTTTTCATTATGTGCATGCCAGATCATGAATTAGTAACTGCATCCAATCTCCAAAAAGAATCCCAATTGTTTCGATATCAACTTTCGCTCTTTTCTTTACCTATCGAAGGGACGCACCTGATCTGATCAAATTTACCCTTCCGTTTTAGCAGCATACCGAATTATGCCCTCCCTGTAAACTCTCTTTACGGAGAGAGACTCTATCCATATACCTACTATTGTTCGCAGGTTGTTTTACCCGGACACTACCACCAAACCTGGGGGTTCCAATTTTCAAATTGATCTTGTTTCAACCAATGCACTTCCTTCAATTAAAAGGTCAGGATGTAATCACACCAGCCTCAAAAAAATTATGGAAGTTGTTTCTTGAAAAAGCAATGCTTCAATGGAATGCAGGGAGAAAAGGAGAAGATAGCCTGGAAACACGAGATTCAATATATATTATACGCTTTAGGTTTGTCCCTAATGAGTTTGATGCAATATATGGAGATCTGGAAACTATGCTTGAATTGAAGTCTTATTTTTTGGGAAGAGGAAGTTGAGTTCTGCTGGATATTTTCTTGGCAATTCCTGCAGATGAGCTATAGATGGTACCTCATAAGGGACAAGTAATAGGAATTTCTGAGACTTCAATGGGAGTGGACTTGCTCTTTTCATGAGCTCGGGTGAAGTGAACTGTCCTTATGTTAAAATCATCAACATGCAACCTTAACAATCCAGCCAAAACTATTTCCGTGGCTATTGGAGAGTTTATTATTGTATGCTTGAAGTTCTAAACTTCTCTTGGTGGACTGTTATTTCTGATCATCCGGTATGTAGAATGATGCTGAACTTGCACTCTGTTGCTTGACAAAGCTTCTCAACATTGCACTTAACAATTAACTTCTTATTGTCATTGTTATCCCAATTGGATTTATCATCCAGTTGTTTTTCTTCAGTTGGAAATCGGTTTTACTGTATTTGGCGTGTCAACATCTTTGAGAAAATAATTTTAGTTTGAAGTAGTCTCAAGGACAAGATGTTCTGCTACTTCAAATGGAAGGCTTGTGTTTGTGCACCAGGTTGGGGTATGTATGGTTCCCTTAAAAATATATGTTTTTTTCCGAGTCCTTTGCTTTTTTCATGGGCATATTTTATGACCTGAGTCTTGTGCTTGTATGCAACAAGCCTGTCTTACTTGACAGCATTTACAACTCCATACTAGACCCTCATGGAAAATGCCATGATAGGAAGTAAAAAGCATCCCGTGTTCATGTTTGTAAAATTTGCAGTTGATACAACTATGGAAGAAAAGGACCACTATGAATGATGCATAGCACACAATTTTTTGAATGGCATCTTAATTGAACTTCAATAGGGAAGTAGTTGACGTATCCAGGCACAATTGTATTTTCAAATGGAGATATATTTCAGTTGTATTCATGTATATTTCTTTGTCTTAATACTCAAAATAATCTAGTTTCTGATTGTTGTTTAATTACATTAATCTTGAGAGATCCGTTTCTTAGTAGTCATCTATATGGTTAGGTTCATCTTTTGAGGTTATTTTACTCTGAGGTAAGAGTGAGTTATAAGGACAAATTAAAGCAGAACATAACTTCCATGTTTGAAATCTTGCTTCAGGAGATCTTTACTTCAGCATATCCCCTAAAAATGGAGGGTTAAGCTATTTGTAGAGGTTGTATCTGTCCAGTTTGTGACTGAAATTTCATTTTCAGTTTAGTGAACTTCTAATTTAGTATCATGTATTTCAAATTTGACTGACTTATATAAGTGTTTGCTACTTTGAAAAACGAATAAAATGTAACATTCGCTTTAGCCTTAATATGAAAATTAAATTTCTGATATCTTCATGTCATGCATCCTAATATAACCTTGTTTCCAGAGATCATGTTTCATTAAATGGTTCCATAGGACAGGTATTAATGGCTTTCTTGCTTCGAACTGAGAAATCCCATACTTGTCTTCCCCTTTCATCATGTAATGTGAAGTTTTGCAGGGCCGTTTCCTCCCTCTTACAGACGAATGTTTGGCATTGCTAATTTTGTTCAATCCGGTTGGGTGAATTGGCTTGGTTGTGCACTTGCTTATTTCTTTAGCCTTGTTTCTATTGCTGCTTTGAATGTTCTGTTTGGGAGGAGGGGAACGTCAGAACCTTTATGGTAAATCTTGGAGGTTGGTCCAAGTCTTCATGACAATTAGTCTTTAGGCGGAATGTGTGTGAATTGTGAAAGGATTAACTTCCTTAATGGATTTACGAACTCTCCTGAGAACAATAGACTGATTTCCATATGGTGTCTATCCAATTATATGACTTAGGGAAGGTTGCAATCTTGTCACTCTTGTGGTAATGCTGGATATTTTGGTTCCTCGGCTGGTTTTATGTCCTCTCTTCACTCAATTCAAGCACTCCTAACTATTCGAGTTTGCTGGGTCAGCATTTGCTCACTCTGGTTCTCTCGCATATTGGCTGTATCTTAGCTTTTATTTTTACTCTGCTTTTATGCATACCCTGTACCACTTCGGGAAGCTGGTTGTTCTGTCTCCAATGCTTCTCTGGTGTAGAGGCTGTCTTTGGTGCTGCTCTCTTGTCGGGCAGCAACCGCGTAGTGCAATACTCAGTTGTTCATTGATAGGATCTAGAGATTAACTAAACAAACACAAACCAATATTTCAGTACTTCACTTCTGCTGTGGAGAAAATCAGTTCTGGTAGCTTAACAAACCAGACTTCCTATTTATACCCATTAAACTATGTCGGGAAACTACTGCATCGGACTGTTAACAAGTCTTCCGGATAACATCCTTCATGGATGAGTGCTTAAAGAGCTAGTTTGGATGCCCTTTTGGCCCATATATACTTGAAAATAGATTCTAGCTCAATGGGGACTTCACCATCATTGGTCACTGGTTAAGTTTTCAGCCATGGGATTTGAACCTCTCCAAATTTTTCTCTTCCCACTTGAAACATGGCGAATAGGGTAGATGCGAGACCTTTCAGGTAACTGCAACTTATGCGATATTGGCATGATTTTTTCCCAGAATCCAATAAGGCTGGTTAAGCTCTGGCAGGTTCGACAAAAAACTGTGTTGTCCATAGGGCAAATTTCTCTTTTCACTTAAGGAGAAGGTTAAGCAGGGCGAAAATTATTGAACATAATCATAATCGTATTGAGGGATGAAATCGCAACGAGAATCATAGTTTGAGAGTGAATTGAAACGAGTTAAAGTTTATTGGTATTTGAGAATCGAGTGTACATTTGATTAATATTAAGTATTTCTACAAAATTATACATGAGTCATCTTTTTTGTTTTTCATTTATTGTATTTCTCTTGAATGGACACGAAGCCTTGTTCCAAGTTGAGATATTTCTGGCTATATATTGAACCTCATTGGCATGATGTTCACCATCATTCAGGCCACAGACCTTGTGTGTTATCATAGAGCATTATCGTTGGTGATAAGAAAATTTCACCCTTATCTTTGGGGTCATTTACACTTTGCACCTCGATGTTTTATTTTTGATACATTGAACCCATTATCTTCCACATTTTTCACTATGGACCTCGTACCCAATTTGGCCGTCTAAATTGACGGATTTCATCAACACGTGAACCGGTCGACCACTACAAAGGTAACGTGAGAGGCATGACGAGCCGGTCGACCGGTTCATGTAGCGGTCGACCGGTGCATGTGTTGACGAAATCCGTCAATTTAGACGGCCAAATTGGGTACGGGGTCCACATTGCAAAAATGTGGAAGATAATGAGTCCAATGTATCAAAAATAAAACATTGGGTGCAAAATGTAAATGACTCCAAAGATAAGGGGGCAAAGTGTATTTATCTCTTTTTTTTGCAACCAAACAACAAATAAATAGGCCAAAAGCACAAAGGTATGCAATTATATTTTTTCCTTGCTCGTACTCTTATATTGGGTGAATGTGGAATAAACCTTGCAACAGATATAATCTCTCAAAATTTAAGCACGAAAATTGGTGAAAAAATAAAGAAATAAATAATTTAAGTGAATTTTTTATTTTTATTTCGATAAAAATATATTATTTTATAGATAAAGATTATTTAAAATTATTTTATTTGAGAAAAAATTTGAGATTGCTAAAATTTTGAGAGTCAACCACAACCACGCAATAAAAGAGTAAGAGCAATGAAAAAATATAATTGCATACCTGTGTGCTTTTGGCCTATTTAATTTTAGGACCTGTGCGTGAAAAATTTTGATCTTTTTATGGCCTGTGTTACCTCCATTTTATGAAATAAAGATGTCATTAAAACTAATAAATAAATTCATGTCAACTTAATTAATTATGTTTAAAAAATAAAAGAAAAGGAGATGCTTATAAACAAAATATAACAAGCTTATTTCACTCTTTTTAGGGTGGGTTTGTGTGGTAAAATTTTTGGTATTGGGTTTAGTGTTGGTATTGCGTTTAGTGAAAAAGTGAAGAGAGAGGTAATATTTTATAGTTTTTGTAATTTTTTATATTTTTTTATGGAAGAGAGAGAGATTATATTGAAGTATTTTATTAGGAGAGAGATAAAATTTTGGGTAAAATTTTAGTGACAAACGCAGCCTTTAGTTGGCCTTTTGCTTTCTTTTATCACCATATCGTACCAACTAACAAGTTCTATAAAAAAAAAAAAAGCTTTTCTGAACTTGCGAATAAATGCGCGGGAACTCCAAAAATAAACATTATATAACGTTAGGTATTCAAAAATTTGAGAGCGAGAGAGACGACTGACGAGCGAGCGAATGGACGATTCGGGAGCGATCCTCTGCCAGATCTCTTCCCTCAAGGACATGCTAGACCAGGTACGGTTCTCTCCAATTCCTTCCATCTCCATACCCGAAATTCAACCTAGGCCTCCATTAGCTACTTCTCGAGCAACCAATTGTGCTCCGAAAAATCATCGCCAACATCGCTGAAACATGTAGGTGAATGAGGAAATTGAATCAAACATTCAGATTACTCGAGAGATAGAATCGGAGATCGTCAAATGCTCGGAGATCGAGACCTCTTTGGCGGTAAGAGAATCGGAGCTGACAAAGACGCTTTACGTTACTCAGTTTGAAATCAATGGACTGGCCACCGTCACCGGTATTTTCGTTACTTCAATAATTTCCGTGCTTCTATGTCTATACTTTTTCTTCTTTTGACTTAAATGAAAATTGATTGAGATGAATGACTTTGTTTGCAAGACATTGTGACTGATGGACACTTTGCGGTCCCTTTGTACCTCCGTAAATAATTTGAAATTAAAGGAAATCTGTCAGACATATTGAATTTTGTGGTTCCTTCTCAGAGGAACGAGGTGAATTTAGAAAATTTAATTTCATAACTTCTTTGAAATATTTATTGATGGTCATTGACTGGTTTGGTTGAAGACATTTCTCAATTTTTCTGAATACCTACTCATCAAATCAGCAAAATCTGAGAATAACTTTGCAACATTGGTAATATCACAGGGGTTCTATCAGGCATCTTTATTCCAGGAGAGATTCTGTAACTCTGATAACTTGGAAGAGAGGTAGAGTTCGTATATTTTTTGTTAGTTTGTTATAGTAAATCCCAATTGAAAGAGAGAAGAAAGAAAATGAAAATATGACCCCTTGACTGGTGGCAAGCAGATGCAGATGCTGCGTTGTTGATTGTGCCATGTTGTATGTGTATGTAAGTGGTATTATTAAACCCTGTATGGTGGATCTTTAGTTCTTTTTAGACTCCCTTAAAAACATTAAGATTTAACTTTTAGACATAATATAGTCAACTAGAGTCCAAGATCTCCAGAGGATGACTGCTATATGAGTCATTTCAATCAAGGATTTTTTTTAATGTTTTTCGTATGTCATCGACAGAGAATTGTTACTTTCTCGATCTTCTGATTCCTATTTCCTTTTTCATATAAAGCTAATTCGAGGATCTCGCTTAATATCCTGGAGAAGGAGTTATATTGTCTAAGAATGGAGCAGGATGACTTGCAGAAAAGAATAAATGCCAAGCGGTATTGACAAAAAAATTTGCTGGTGTTGAATCATTGTTCTGATTCTATATGCGTTTTACGAAAGAGTTCTTGTCAAAAATGATGGGAACTTTCTTCTTGCATCAAATGCTGTTCTTTTTTCTTTTCAGTCTTGCTTCTTCTTTTTTTCTTTTCTTGCATATGCATCATGGGTTTGTGGTCAGGTAGGTAGGCAAGTGGATGCATATGGGGAAGAGAGAGAGACGGAACAGTGGATGTGTTATCTTGCATTAGCTGCTTGGCTTAAAAATTCTTTCTGCTCTATGTTGTGCTAATTTTAAGAATCTGGCATGACATGGTGATGTGGTCCTTGGCATTATTTTGACTCTTATTTTGATTAGACATAGGACTGAATGATCTGTTTCTGTATAGGGAAGGATTTATCACTCTGTGCCTAGAATTCCAGAAGGACATCGACAAAGGAGAAAGTGATGAAGTAAGGACTTTGTTGTCAGAGAGAGATTTCCAGGAAAATGAGATCTCTCTTATGGATAAGAAAAATAATGCGTTGAAGAATTCAATGGTGGCATTTGTAGACGAAATTCTTGAGGATCTTCAAAATGCTAATTCTGGTAATATTGATTTTGTTGAAAAACAATATTTGCATGAAGTTCTTGACCTACTTGTCTTTGCTTGGATGCATTATTCTGGAACCTGCTATGTCCTTATGTATGTGAATTTACTGTGCATTTTTTTGTTACCGAAAAAACTTTTATCCATTACATATCTGACTATGTATTGCTTCTATTGTTTTGTTGTAGATTAAGGGATTTAGTGATCTAGTTTTAGAAGGTGGAGGGTAAGAATGTACCCCAAAAGCATCTAGTTTATCCTTTGTACACTACATATAAAGAGCAAGGATAAAATAAAAATACAAGTTCTGTAGCTCCGTATATTTATTGATAGGACGAGTTGTTTTTTCTCTTGTAGTTTCCAAAGAAAGGAAGTTAGGTGGCTCTCTCTCTCTCTCTCTCTCTCTCTCCCAGATACACCGTCATGATTGATGAGATAACTCTTTAAGCCAAACAGTCATTTAGGGTTTTAAATTTTAAAATTAGATTGCGGAAAAGAAGAAGAAGAAGAATAGTTGGAATGCAACTTTCTCACAGATTACAAATGGTGCTGCAATAATGGTTGGGAACTGAAACTGAAACTGTTGTTCTAGTGATCTACCGGATTTGATCAGAGGATTCGTCAAAAGTGACCCACCAGAACGGAGATGGCTCTGCCTTCGTTTGTCCCATCCATAACATCTGTGTTTACTCAGACCAAGCAGAAACGTCTCCCTCTAACTTGTATGAAACCAAATCCACCATCCTCTCTTCATGACACTCCATATACTTAAAGAACATCTTAACTTCATTTACTTAAAGATCTTTAAAGTATCGTATATCAATGGTCATATAGAGATCTCTAGATTGGCTATCACCTTCAACCTGATAAAAGTTGCACCAAACTTTTGACATAAGCCTTCACCATAATCTTTGACAATGACAGACTTCTCTTCCTAGACTAACTGCCAATTTGGAGGCACATGAACATGACCACAAGGTTGAGGACGAAATCTATTTTTGTTACAAATACTTGCATTCTAACAATTGATTTCTGGATTAGCATTAGCCTAGCAAGAGCTTCCTGGTTAGCATGCAATACTTGCTATGTCTAATGCTGTTTTTTCATGACTTCGGCTTTTGGTACAACAATGATGAAGAACAAGAAGCTTTTTTTTATTTTATTATTTGGTTTAATAAAGAACATCTCAAAAACTACTTAATGATTTCTATGATGTATACTTTGATACTCTTATGTCGGATACTAGGATGCCAGGCTAAAGCAAAAAGACAGAGACTCTATTCTCTAAAGTGACTCTAATTTTCTAATGGACAAGGTTGCTACTAATCACAAAGGATTAGGACTCCTGATTCTTCAGAGATGAGGATTCTAAAATCCTGAGGTTATTAGAATACCCTAGAAAGGAAATTACGTAGGACTTAAAGTGACTAGAAAATTTGTAATAGTTTCACACATATTCTGCTCTCTGTAACGCAACAGTACAATTCAAGTAAGCAGCTTATTTTTCACCATTTGTGTATTGTACTGACATATTTAAGTAGGGATATAAGTGCAGCTAGAAACTGGATTGTTTCTAATGGTCTACAAAAAGTTAGTTAGATAGTGGGTATTAACAAATCAGATCAGCCTTTTACGCCCTAACTTAATGACCTTGCTTGTACTCTGTCATTGATTGGGTAATATGTTGCAAGTTGTTGCTAATGCAGCTTTACAAGTCGAGATACAGAATCGGCAACAGGAGAATGAGAAAGTGCTTAAGGATATTGAGGATATGAAGACAACGTTACTTTCAACTGTCATGACTGATGATGATAATTGGTAATCTTTTTCTAGGTTTAGTTGCCTAACATTTTTTTCGTTTTCTTACTTTTGTAGGCTGCAATCATATTTGGTTTCACCTCTAAACAAATACTTGGAAACCTTTTGTTGTTTACCAATATTCATGAGCTGATATGTTTTCTATTTTAGTGAATGTAACTCTTTGTTAACCACTCTTTCTGGAAATTTTGAGAGGTGATTAACTTTCAAGGCTAAACTATATTTAAGGTTGCTCATATATATAGGATAGGGGATGCTCATATATATAGGATAGGGGATCAAAATTTAAAGTAGTTGGTCCATCAGTGCTCTCCAATTCTGGAGGGAATTCAGATTTTTTTGTCCTTGTCTTACTCCTCGAGTGTAAGTTTGCCTCCAAGCCAACACTGAGTCTAGTAGCTTGGCAGTAAGGAGGTGAGTAGTGATTCACCAGAGGTATGCTGGCCTAAGGGCATCTTGGAGAGCGTCTCAAGTAACATTTTTGACATGTTAGCAATTATCGCTTCGAGGAGGTTAACAGGGCATAGTATGGGCGAGGTCTTAGGCCAGGTGTGGCAGGGCTATATATTTAACCCTTTTGTGCATCCAGGAAAAGTGTTATATAATGACTGATGCATAATTGCTTAACTTCTTATCAAGTTCACATGTTATGACATCTAAAGTTTCAGTTGTATGCCTCCCGATAAGCTCTTACAACATATGCACTACGTTATCCTTATGCATATATGATGTCTAGCAGACATTTGGTGACAAGACTAGATTTTTTTTTATTGAACTGGTAGCAAGTTCATCAACATTCCTGCCAGAGCTTTGAAGGTATCCATTTATGGTCAATGTTTTGCGTTTGTCCCTTCATATTGGGAAAGGTAAAAAGTGATGCACCAAAATTGGCAGGCTTGACTGGTTCGGCTGACAGTTCCCTTCATATGTCCACCACAGAGTCGGAGCTTTCAAGGTAAAAGCTCTTGCAGTGATGCAGCTTTTGCCATTTGGGGGGTCAGTTGGCATTTTGCAATTGTCATTGGGGAAGAGAAAGCAGTCAAACTATTGACTTTGACGAGCAATTGCGACGTGTCATTTGGATTTAAAACTGCTATTGGTTGGTAGATCCAGGCGCTTTGTCTTCAATTGGTGTACTGAAAAGCTTTATCTCCTATTTGTTTCTCATTGCGTAGGGGTCCGCCTCTGCCCCTCAGTACAAGTTTCGGTGATTTACAGGCGTCAGCTTGGCATTTGGCGTTTTAGGTAGGGGTCCGTTTCCGGCCCCAACTCAAAATTACACCATTCGACTAAAAATCTAGTCATTCCAAATGAATGCAAGTACATCTCCCTCGCCAAGAAAAGAAGACCAACGTAATTAGAAGTGACAATTCAACAAACAAAGCCATATGTAGCTGATCGAAAGTAAGTGGTCATAAACTAGATTGCCCTCCACAACACAGACAGTGCCCATGTCTCTCCCGTGAACATCACGTGTTCTCCTGATCTTGTCCGTACCTTACAGCTATGAGTTTTCCATTATCCCTTTTTATATCTGGACTTCTTCTCTATTATTCTGATACTATACAATCTCTGATGGGCTGCTTTCGGATTTTATATATCCTAAAGAATTCGGTGCCATTTTTTTTTTTAAAAAAAGGTACCAACCTCCTACAATATAGGTACTACCTGGTGAAGGGTGCTGAGCAAAATACTACAAAAAATTAAGGTCAACCATTTTTATTCGTTTGTATATTGTCTTCAGCAGCTACTTAAGATTTGGAGAACCGTCTAAGAAGCAAGATAGTTCTGTATAGCCAACCAAAACAAATTTTGATATATATTACCGAGGAATTTAGGTCTTACCATATGAAAAAAACAAAGATATTTGTGAACTATTGAAAAAATGGTCAAAAAAACTTTGTTGTTATTTGTGAATCTATTGGCTTTTGTGTTTTTTTTTTTTTGGGTAAGAGGACAAGCTACTGATAGCATCCTAACTGGACCATGGTGGACCAGAGGACCACCTCTGTCGTTTACTGTTTAACAAAAGTTGTGGATTCTCAGTAGACCACATTTTTGGTCTTATCGCCACTAAAACCATAATTGGACCACAATTGCCCTGATCTCTTCTCTTTCAAAACTGGGGTGTGTTTCTCTGTGTGTGTGTATGTGTGTGTGTGTGAGAGAGAGAGAGAGAGAGAGAGAGAGAGAATTGTTTGGTTCCTAACACACATTGTATCGTTAACGAGCATTGCATGCAAATGGGTTGGGACCCAAAGAGCAGGGGCTGGTTGATTACAGATGTTCTTGACGCCCCACGTTTGGTTCTTTAGTGGGGCAAAGGTGAGCGTGGACCGTACCCTGCCTTCCCTGTATATAAGAACTGCATTTCTTCTTGCCTTTTAATCGCCCAAAAGGGATCCATACAGGAGAGAAGAGGAAGAAGGAAGCCATATTATATTGAAGAACGAAGTGACAAGAAAGAAAAGAATAAACACCCACGTTAGAAGACCAGGAGATCATGAAGATGAAGGGTGCTATTACTATTGGAGACTCCAAGAGGAAGTTTTCATGTAAAGAACGTAGTGGTTTTCTCAAAGAAGGAAGAGGTCGGCTTTACATACTCAGAAGATGTATTACTATGCTTCTATGCTGGCATGATTAAGATGGAGTATCTGAACACACCTTGCAAATTGGAAGCTACGTACCTTTAACTTTTCCACCCTCGTTTTGCCTTTCATCTTTGTAAGATGTATATAGGAAAAAGGTTTTGGATTGCTTCGATATTTCCCCATTTGGATGGTCAGTTTGTTTTTCTTTTTCCCGATGGAGTATGTTTGAAGCAGTGATAAGTGGTCTTCAAATGTTTGTGGTCAGCCCAAGCTCTTTTTTTTTTCTTCCTAGTAATTGTGAATTTCATTTCACAATGAGGATTACATATATAGGTGCTGAATACATACGGATTTCTAAAGCCGATTACAGGTAAAGAGGCATAAATTCTATTACAATAATCTTTAGAGTTTAAAGGGTCATACATCTATTGGCCATAAATGTCTGAATTCAAATTGTCATAGAGGACTCATAAAGATAGGCCAAAAGCCTCATAGTTTAGACACGTCTAAAAATCTAGAGCTATCTCCTACACAAACAGCGGATGTAAAAGGTTATTATATGGTGTGCTCTTTGGAATTGTCTTTGAAAAGAGCAATTTGATAGGAGACAGGTCAAAGGCATCATGCAATTATTTATCTAAATTCATTTCAAATATCTACTGAAACTGGTTCAATGGTCATTTAGGTAATTTCAAGTCGACAAAACAAAACAGACATGAGATTTTTTTTTTTTTACCTTGAAAATCTAACTTCAAAAAACCATAATGTAATCTAGGGCAAATGATATTAATGATCAATTCAATCACCAAGACTCTTGCTTTGCCAACTTGTTGACCAACCCATACCTCGACCACCTTTGCTCGTTTTGTTTGTTGATATCGTGTGCCGAAGCCTCAATGCACTTTCCATGCTCATGCTTTTCAGTTGGCGTCTTTGGCTACTACTCCTCTGGGTTTCACATATATCAACTCATGTGTTGGAGGATTGACTTAAATTGAATGTCGTTTATAGAGGATGCTTCGAAAAGTGTCGTACACTCGAAAGATTATAAAAAATTCCAACCCTAAGCGTTAGCTCAGTGGTTACCTCCTCCTCATAGAGAGGGCACTGTTGTTGACAAAAAAAAAAGAACATAAAAAATTCCCTTTTCTCTTTTTAAGAATACGCTTGTTTACTTCCTATAAACTTCATAGCATTTCCAATAAATTGGCGCGACAAGAGTTATGTTTGTAAACCCACTCAATAGTTAGGATGCACTGGGGCCGTATAGATCAGGAGTATAGTTCTATGTTCGATTTCTCTAGAATTATCTATAAAAAAAAAGACTTCTCATTAGATATATATATATATATATATATATATATATATATATATATATATAACTTAATTGCGAGGCTAATTTGTGAGTCTTCAAAGTCTCTATGAGGTTTATGTGGCTTAAGCCCACCAAGTACGACCAAGTTAGGTCAAATTAGTCCAAAACTTATCGTTATCATTTTTTTTTTGCAAGTAAAAGGGGTAATGTCATATTCCGCCCCCTAAGGATGGAGTAAAATCAATCTCGGCTCCCTAAAACGGTGATTTACATTCTCTAACTTTCAAAAATCATCAATATACACCTTCGTCCAAATCAATCGTTAGTCAGAAATAAAAATATTGCATTTTTTATTTGGACGGGGCGTACATTCGTTACTTTCGAAAGTTATAGGACGTAAATCTTCGTTTTCATAATTAGGGCCCGAGATTGATTTTGTCACATACTCAGGGACGAACTATGACATTACCCTAAGTAAAAAGTAAAAAGTTGTGTATGTAAATTTTTTGGAAAACATAAAAAAAAAAAATGCACGTTGTACCTTTCAAATTACCGTCCAAAAATAGCTTAGTCAAAAGGCATGCTTTGCATTTAATAGATAATATATGAATCAAGATGAATGCATTTATCAACTTCGTCTCTCATTAACAATTTAATAAAATTGGATATCTCCTCCCTCGAATGGCTTGAACCATGTTATAGTGATGTAATATTTTTCATTACAGCCAATATGTTGTGCCACGACTCCTCCAACTTTTACAGGAAAATTTAGGGTAACATGTACAATCAATTAATTATATTTTATATCCACATTACTTAAGAAGATTCTAATTGCATAATTGACATGAAAAAAAAAACATGTTTTTTTATACTCTAGGATCAATATCTTAAAATTAAATACTTTAACATAATTGATAGATTAGTCAAATATCACATGCTGTAAATACGTATAATTACTATAATTTAAAAACGTTAATAAAATGTTGATAATTATGTATTCATAATCCCAATTAACTAGTAACGAACATATAATTTTATTTTAGGGAAACATATATTTTTCACTCACGAACGATTATTTATAGGTTTTTCACTTTGCACCTTAAACTATCACTTTTGAAACAATATTGCACCTTTTAATTACCAATCTTAGACAATTTGCACTCTCTGTCAAATTTTTTAGACTAAAATGACGATAATACCTTTGATCAACTTTGATATTAAAGATATTGTTGTCAATTCATTAAATTCTCGAGAGTTTTATTGTCGGACGGAGGGTGTAAAATGTCTAATATTGGTAGTCGGAGCGTGCAAAATGTCTAAAAATTTGACGCTTTCCTCAAATCTCTAATATGGATAGTTAGAAGATTCAATGTCTCAAAAGTGATAGTTTAAAGTGCAAAGTGTAAAAGTTATGTTAATTCGTGAGTGAAAAGTATATTTACCCTATTTATTTACTTTTTACCTAAGGGAAAACACTAATTCATTGTTGAAAGAAAATCTGTAAAGTATGGAGTGACCATACAAAGTGGTCATTTATTGCCTTGCAATGTCTCAAAAGTGATAGTTTAAGGTGTAAAGTCTAAAAATTATGTTAATTCGTGAGTGAAAAGTATATTTATCCTATTTATTTATTTTTAATTTACCTAAGGGTAAACACTAATTCACTGTTGAAAGAAAATCTGCAAAGCATAGAGTGACCATACAAAGTGGTCATTTCTTGCCTTCTGTATTGTATTAGTATTATACGTGCCCATGATTTTGGTTGCACTTCTTATAGTTGAATCCATGTGAAAATCCTTGTCCGACCAAAATTCAGAATCGTTGCCCAATTGTTTGTCTTGCTAAGAAACAGAGAAAAAAGATATGGCAATTGGGGGAGCGATTGTCCTGCTCAAAATAACTCAGCTATTCAGCTATCAGTTTATCATTAGCTTTAGGTCAAAACAACAATTCAACTATTCAAATGCAGGGGGTTAAACAATGTCAAGTCTCTCTTGATTTCTGTAGGTCTCACCTCAGGTATTTCTCTAGTGACTGACTTGGCTCAAAAGTCAAAACCTCAAGTAGCTCAGGAGAGAAAGGAAAAGTTCAAGTCAGCGAACCTTGTATATAAAAGACTGAATATATCGAATTTTTCTTATTATCAAAAGCAAAAAAAGGAAAAAACTATGCAAGACTAAAAAATTCATGAAGATAGAGTTATGCCTACATGAGTAATAATTCAGCAAATAACAATACACGACATCATTTAAAAAAAAAAATCAAATCCGGGATAAGTTGACATACCATTTGAGTTGATTGAGCATATGACGTGGCAAAAATGAGTCGAGATGACACATGACGCTTTTTTATTCATGTAGATGTGTTGAAGAATATCACGTCACCACTTTTGTTAGTTTTTTAAACGGGAAGTTGATACATGGGTATTTTGTAGACAAAAATATTACCATAAGGGTATTAAAATAATTTTCTACACCAGAAGGGCATATATGCAACTTAAGCATAGTACATATGTATTGAGTACATTTAAGCCTTACTTTTAATTGAGGTGTCATTTGATCTAGCACGATCATATGAGTGGTGGTCTTAAAATTTGTTTGGCCACGTGGCAACATCAAATAGGTGATGAGTTGGCGATATTGTTCAACGTTATAGGTTCCGTTAGTGGATTAAAGCTGAGCAGACACTAAATGTCGTTTAGACGGAGGGACCTAAATGTCACAAATACATTCCACAAGGGCTCTGGTGTTTAAATTTGTACCTCAAGGACCACGTTGTCAAGAGTTGGTACCATAAAGGACAGTAACAGTAATTAAGACTAAAAATAATAAGGTTTATACACAATTTTAAGAGGGAGAATATTATGAAGACTCTAGTAAATGATTTTGTATAGACAAATAAGGGAAAAACGTATTTTGACACATGCTGCAATTTATACTTACAAGTTATTAAACTTGACACGTTACACCTCAAACTACTTATATGTTTATAGTTTTACATTATGCTACAATGTGAGCATTACGATTATGTTTAGTGTTCACATGACATAATCGTAAACGTGTAATGTAAATTAAAAATCGATTGGTAGTTTTGAATGTAATGTTTTAAGTTTAGTAATTTGGAATGAAAATTACAGAAAAGTGTAGTAATCAAAAGGTACAAATTGTAATTTTTTTTCTAACAAATTAAAATATGCATAATAGTCACCGATATATTTATAAGTCATAAATCTTAGTGAATATCATTATACAATAGTCTCAAGTCCTATGCTTATGAGATGACATAAATTCATTGTTCATGAGATGGGATTAAAATACATTTTTTTTGTCCATTACTTATCAATATTTTTGGTTAATAAAATGACGATTTTAATTCTATATTTTTTAAATTGTGCTATTTTTTTAGAGATTAAATAGTTATTTTATTTATTAAAAATATTAATTTTTTTATCTAAATTAATGATGAGGGGCGTAAAATATATAAAATTAATAATCGAAAATAAAAAATAGCATAATTGATAGTTTCATAGGCTCGCATAATGCTGACGAGACGGAGAAAAAGAAAATTTGAGGGATGCGGATGAAATGTATTTAAATACCACAAAATAAAACCGCGGGACAACTGGAGGCTCATATAAAATCGAAGGGCACAACTGCAGTGCAAGACGTCGAAAACCGCGGTGGGTGTACCCAATTTACGATACGATGGTTAAAAGCTTCTCATGTTATTCCACCTGTGACGGCTCAATATTTATTTTAGAAATGAATTATATACTCCGATATTCTGAACCGTCGTATTAATTCCATAATATAGAAATCTCAGAATTTGGGCTGTTCGATTTTTTAACCTTTTTAAAATTTTTTGAATAATGAGAACACACAAATTGAACATATTTTTAACATTACTTAAAAATAATTATCGCATGCATACCAATAAAATTAATATCAACTAAAAATTCTAAATACAAGCGAACCGTTGTAAAGTAGTTAAGAACCCAATCATTTCACGTTCAGTAACCAGTCGCAAGTCCAGGGGTTCCACTGTTCTCCTTCCTCACTGCATCAGAAGCTGCCCGTCCCGATTGCCCTTCACCCAGGTAACCTCCTCACGCCGCCCCCCCCCCCCCCACCCCTCGTCTGGCACCTTCAACTTCATTTCCCGAATTTCTCAGAACTCGTCTCTACTTTTCACTCTCTCATTTGCCGTAGCTCCCATTAGATCCATCACTAATTTCTGTGTTCCTTATTCCTTCAAAAGATTGTCTTATTCATTTCATAGTTAGGGTTTTCCCATCTTTTGCATTTTCTTTTTTCGTCTCTCCTTTTCTTTTTATTGGCCTACAATGTCTTACTATAAGTACTCTCTCTCTCTCTCTCTATATATATATATATATATTGCTAGTCCCCTATATAGACATATATTGTTTATATTTGGATGTGTTTGCTCTTAAGTGGTGTTGTCCATGCCATTGAACAGTATTTGTAGATTGTTGGGATGTTAGCAATGAGCGAATGACTCCTTATGTGAGGTCGCAACTCGCCATGGCAGCAGAAACACTTCAAATTAGCCGTTTAGCGAATGGTGAAGCGGAGAACAGTCTTCGCGAACAAAATAACCAAATCCGTCGTCAACCCCCTAAGGAAAGATGTGCGAACTTGGGCTCTGATGGAACCGCAGCTGGGCCCTGTTGTGAGGAAAGTGGTGGAGAAGTTACCGATGTTATTCGAGTAGGTGGAGTTTGAGAAGTTTTTTCTGTTTTCTGTAATTATTATTCAAATTTTTTTTAGATGAGTTTTTTTTTTCTGAAAGTAGTGGGGACAGAGAAAGATGTTTAGAAAGAGAAACTTTTTTTAATAGATGCTCTTGGAGATTGTGAGAAGTAGAACATGTTTGGAAGAAAATGTTTAATAGATGCTCTTGGAGATTGTGAAAGGTATAGAATATGTTTGGAAGAAAAGTTTTTGTGAAAGCAAATGTTGTTGTTTTAGTTTTTTTTTGTTTTTCTATCACAGAGAACAATCCTAATGATGAGATAGAAAGTTCTATTGGCGATTGAAAATGGTTGTAGGTTTGAAAATATGTTTGGATGAAAAATTGTTTTTGAAACAAAAAAGCGTTTTTGAAATCATGAAACAAACATAACCTTAGTTGTCTTTTACATATTACAATGTGATTTTTCTGTAGAAGAAAAAGGAAAGGCGGCAGCCCAAAGAAATGACTTTCCAGGATATGTACAACAACCAAGGCTTTTTTGATGAGGATGATGACGAGGATAGTGACTGGGAACCAGCACAAGAGCATGTAGAAATTGTCAAGTGGTTCTGCACCAATTGTACAATGGTTAATCTTGATGACGTTATCCATTGTGATGTATGTTTACGCTTTCTAGCTTCTTTCTTAATATTAGGATTATATATTTGTTTTGTGTGCTGTTGTGTCCTTTTGGGTGAAGATTAAATTTGTCACACTTATTTCCTTGATTGAAACATATGGTCTCCTCCTCTGTTCTCATGTTTGAGTTCTATCTTTTGTGTGATTGTCGCATTTCTCTCTGGGTGAATGAGTCATAATTACAATGTTCAAAACAAACAAAGAATTTCAGAGATATGATTGTTTCTTTGATAGTGTAACTGCTTATATTCGAAGGATATGTGGTTGTCGATCAACCGTTTCATGTTATCTTTTTCATTCAGATCTGTGGGGAGCATAAAAGATCTGGAATCCTAAGACACGGGTTTTATGCATCTCCGTTTTTGCAAGATGTAGATCCAATAGTAGCCGAGTCAGACATAAAAGAAAGACTGAAAGGTGGGTACGTGTGCTTGGCTATTTCATGTTTTTGACATGGGTATCAACGATTGCAAAAGTTTTGTTGAAGTTACAGTGATTTTAAAGGCCATTGGTCTCTTAGAAGTACTCTGATTATGAACTCAACTAGCTGATTTGGTGTCAAAGTTATGGTGTTCTTGAATATGGCATAATTTTGGTTAAACTATATTTTGAATTAGATGGTTTGTTCCATACCCTTCTGGGTGGTTGCATATTGTGTTAGAACTCTTGATATAGTTTACTCTGGTTATAGGAAAATGTGTGAAAGTCATGTGATGGTTCTGCAACTTTACGAGTTGCAAAACATGTTGGAAAAGTTTAAAATTATACTTTTTATGCGGTATACATGCTCCACAGTTTGCAATGGCTATTACCGTGGCATATCTGCACGTATACTGTAGCTCGTTGAACATAATAATGATTATACATTCAGTCATTTTGCTCTTCGGTTTTCCTCCGTAATCAAATTCTCACTTTAAACAGCATCAAGAAGGTTGCTCATTCTGTAATGAGGAGATAAATCCTTTATTTTGACAGAACTTTGAGCATGTCTATAGAGTCTGTTATCACTTATCTCAATAGAAGACAATTCAAAAACTGCGGGGAATTGGGCAATGAGATTCTGGGTTTATCAGTGAATAATGCATTAGCATTGGATACCTAAAATCTTCTGTGCTAGCTGAAAAATAGAGTGAAAAATTGCAGCATTGGACACTGGTATTTGAGATTCAACTCAAATACATTGACTCTTTCTTTAACAATTGACCATCCTTAAAAGTATCGAAGATGAATTATCATCTGATTTTGCTACTTGATCGATTCTGCAAAACTCAAATGCCTAGACTATTGTGATTCACCCTCCACCTTATAGTTTTAAAGATGGATTATAATGCAATTCTGCTTGGTATGGGGTTTCATTTTTCACCGTTCAATTTCGGTTGGTTTGGTACCAGTGACGAAAACTCTCTCCAACATGTTGCAATAAATGACACTTGTTTTGTGTTTCCTATATGGTTTTTTAATTATCTTTTCTCTGCCCTCCCTCTTGGTCATCCTTTTGAAGCTATTTGATGCCCTGCATAAGGTAATAGTATCAATGATCACATCCAGAGTGAGAAGCCTCTGTTGGTACCAACTTGCACATTTGGTACTTCTTTTCCTCCAAGGTTGCAGATTTGGTACTTGTTCAGGGCTCGTGTTCTGCACTGCAACCTTATACCAGGCCAATCCATTCTACCAATTTGAGATTTCCTAGAAGACTCTGTGTCTAGCTTAAAGTTGTAATTACATGAGTGCTAATTCTGTCTCGATCCTATTGTTTATTGCATTACGATGATGTATCACACTTGTTGAATCACTTGAAATGACTTTATATCTGCTTTCTACAGCTAAGCTGCGTCTGTTTATGTTAGATGTTGTCATATGTATCAATAAGTTTGTGCTGCATAAGAGACTATTAGTAATTGGGTTTCTTCTTCTTATTCTTGTACTTCAAATCGATATGAGTATATTGTTGTCTAGCACAACTGTTTTCGGTTAGCCATAATCAGGTTTTCTGTGTCTATGTAGACTTGGGCATCCCAATGTCAACCTCGAATGATTCCACGGCAATAGGTTTTGATGAGAGAATGTTACTACACTCAGAAGTATGGCACTGCTTTTCTATATATCTCCTTCAACTTCTCTATGTTGCTTGTAGTCTCATGTACAAAGCTTTTATTTTTCTTCAGAGTTTATTGCTCTGAATTTACAATCATATGAGCTGTACTATATTTCTAATATATATATCCTTATATGGTGGGATATCTTAAAAAGGCACAAGGAAATTTGAATTTTTATCTACCAGGTTTGGTGGAGTCATATTATCTTTAAAGGCCATTGATAACATAATTTCAGTTCAAATTGGGTATATTTTTTCTAATTTTCTTTAACATCAATTTATGATGTGCTTTCAGTTTGTTTTGCCTAATCTACAGTCTGGATTCAATTTTGTTTTCTGTACACTTGAAGTAGTTTGGTTCTCATGCTGTCTCCATTTATTCTTCCTGTGTATCAAGCATTGAAATCTACATATTAAGAAGGCTTATGTCCATCAATGTGAAAAAAAAAAAGATCATTGTATCAATGTGGTGCCTATGGAGGGAACGTAATAGTAGGTGCTTTGAGGATTCAGCTTTGTCATTGGATCATTTGTAGGGATGTTTGATGCAATCCCTTTTTTTTTTCTGGGCCAATGCAGTGTTGTGGGGGGGGGGGTCCTTTTTTAGATTTTCATGATTTCCTTAGCTTTTTTGCTTGTATGCTTTAAGTGATTTCAGTACAGCTTTTTGTACTGTTTTCACTTTCTTTTATTTTTAATAAATTTTCCTTATAAAAAAATGTGAAAAAAGTAATTTACTTTTCAAACTAAAAACTAAAATCCAAATCTTTCTTTTCAGATACTTTCAGCTAAATGCTCCCCAGGAGCTTTTTTTTAGTAATTTGAAGAAGTACTAGCTCTGCAGCATGGAATTGAGATAAAAGAGTGTACTGAATGAATGTACTTACTAAAAACCTCATATATCCCTTTTCTTTGTGTTTCCCTTCCTGGCTGTTTGACCTACATTTCTGCCACATCTTTTCCATAGAGTTAAATTCTGGTCATGCCATTGCTGGAAATCCCAATTTTACAAAGAATATACCCTTCTTATTGCCTTCTCTGCTTGAGTCAAACATTTCACGAAAGCTCGAAAGCTCAAGTTGACATCCAAAGAGGCTTTGTCCCAACTTATCATGGTTTGAACATCTATTGACTTCGACACTTTATCAACAATGCAATTGCATGCATGACTTATAAGCCGCTGTAATGGCTATTTTAGGCCTAGAATTGTTGATTTGGTACGACATTATATGCAACGTTGCAGTTGGTATTTGTTCATATTTGATTGTACCTACTAGCAATGATGCTCCCCTGTTTCTTGTGTGTTAGTTGTTTCTCTTGGGGGATGGTATTGTAGATCGGGGCATGGACCTCAGAATACAGAAACAGTTGTGCATCACTGTCAGCTCTTGGTATCCATTCTTCAATTATTTTGGAAGAGAGTTGGTTTTATTCATTTTGGTTGGTCACAAACTCTTACTCTTTCTGTTCTTCCCCCGCCCCCGGCTCCCGAGATGAAATTCTATATTCCAAAAGCCAAAGTTTCATGAAAAAGTTGATTCATGTACTTATTCTTGGATACCTACTGAGATTGAATATTCACGTGGCCAATTCAAAATTCTTTGTTTTTGGGATTCCGAATAAATGTCTGCAGAATGATTCAGAATAACTTTGAGGTCCTATATTATTCTGTTCTGACTTCAGCTCCTACGCGATTCTTACCGTTTGTGGTGTTATTGATGCTAATGTAATACTTCACATTCTTTTTCTTTTGGGTTTGCTTATGCTAGAGTAGGTTGAAATGAAGTCACATCCACATCCAGAAAGGCCTGATCGTCTTCGAGCTATTGCTGCTAGCCTTGCTACTGCTGGTATTTACCTGTGTTACATATTTTGTCATTGAACCAGGGATTTTAATCTAACTTGTGATTGATAATTACCAGAGTTTTTATTATACTGACAACCTGTTAGTAAGCTTTCTAGTACTGGTTGTTATCTACTACATCATAATTGATAAGCAATTCACAACTGCTAACCTGTTCAGGTATTTTTCCTGGAAGATGTTACCCTATTCCTGTTAGAGAAATTACAAAAGAAGAACTTAAGATGGTAAGTGAACACCCTTTACCTTGGAGGCATGAGTATGTGAACTTATTGTCTGCCTGCCAATGGTATCTCCGTGGAGATTATCAGGGCTGTAAAAATTATCATCTGGGAATTGCTCAGACAAATGAAAAAGCATTCTAATGGAACCATGGAATTTCTGGCGTGCTGTGCTTTGAGCTTACTGTGAAAGAATTTTCTGTGCTGCCATGATATAAAGATTTTTTTATTTTCTGGCATGGGAATTTTTCTCTGTCTCTCTCCCCAAAAAGAGACAAAAACGATTTATCTTTTTTTGTAAAATGAATTGCAAGTCCTTTTAATTATTTGTTATACATTTTGGAATTAAAGGTCCACTCCTTGGAGCATATCGAAACTGTGGAACATACAAGCCGTATCCTAGCTAGGTATGTTATTTTGCTGGTCTTCAATTCTGTCTCATGCTCTTTTGCTTCTGGTTTTATGCTTCAACTTGTCCACACACTTCTGCTATTGGTCTCAGCAAGTTTGTCTGGATTTTAGTTCACTGCTGTAGTTCATGTGCTCTAAGATGAGGTAAGCGTTCTAAGTTTAAAAATGAGAAGAAATGTGATTGATTCATAGGATCTTAAGCGTAAATTGAGGGAAATTGCTTTTGAGGAATGGTGGAAGTCCTGTTTATTGGACAAGGCATGTTAGTTTTAGTTAAAACAGAGATGGATAATTGAAAGGGGAAAAAAGTGCTGATATGAGTGGTAATCTTATGATGGGGCATATATCTCATGGAGAAGGAGTATAAATCTGAGGAAGTGTAGAAGGAAAGGAACCTTTAGGAAGTGTAAAAGCATCGAAACATTAGACTTGACCCTCTTTTCTTGATACCTACACACAAATGATTCAGAAAACATACAACTAGTAATCTTCCCCTGCTCCCCTCTATAGGAAAGCTGGAGTAAATCCATCAATTCCCGTAGGATTGTGTTAATTGCTTGCTGACAGATTTCAATGTGAGATTCACTTTTTGATTGATTAATTATATATGATTGCAGTTATTTCACTCCTGATACATATGCCAATGAGTATTCAGCATGTGCGGCTAGGCTTGCAGCAGGTGTGTGTGCGGATCTGGCTACAGAAATATTTTCGGGGCATGCCAAAAATGGTTTTGCTTTGGTATGATTGAAATATTGCTTAAATATAGGGGACTTTGAGGTTATTGGAGTAATAGAGAACTATTGCAAACTTCACTCCTTTAAGTTTATTGTCTTTTTTTATGAGTCAGGTTCGACCTCCTGGTCATCATGCTGGTGTAAGACAGGCCATGGGGTTTTGCCTCCACAATAATGCAGCAGTTGCTGCATTAGCGGCTCAGGTTGCAGGGGCTAAGAAAGTGCTTATTGTTGACTGGGTAGTGTACACTCTTTACTGTGTCTTACTTCGTACGAATGTTTCTCATACAATGATAAGTTAATCACATTCACTAATGCATTCAGCTGTTTAATTTCTTTGGTTTTTTCAACTGTCTCAGTGTTCAAACTGAAAGCTGACTTTTTTTTCTTCCTGCAGGATGTTCACCATGGCAATGGCACACAGGAGATATTTGAGCAAAATAAGTCGGTGAGCTTTGTAATCGTTGAATGATATCTCACTATGCACATCACCTTTCTAATGAATTTCTGAGAGGTGGCAAGGCATCAGCAATGTCACTTATGCAATTGGGATGAAGATTTACTAAACTGTCTTGTGTGTTAAAGCTATCTGCCAACCTTTTACATTGGCCATAGTTCCCTTCAATTCTACAATTCATAAATAATTTTTTAGTTGAAAAGTCCCCCATGTTGGGACGATGGTGTAAAATGCTTCCCTTTACTCCATAGAGCCTTTCCATCCATTGCAGGGCTTGTGCACCGTTCTCGTTAGTCCACTATGATCGGATACCCATATACCAGGGCCATATAACCCCATTACATGACATGTTCCAAAACAAAACAATCCAGTTCTGAAAGATGAAAGAAATAATGAACTCAAGAAGGTTTTGTTGTGCAGTCATCACAATATGCTTGCTGGCCAAAAAGCTACCAGAAAGAACAAGCTGGAAAACTCAATATGCGCACTGGCCATAGCTTCATAACTGCCAAATATCATTATGGCTTCAAATTTGTGTGGCAACAGTACCAATCCAAATACGCTGAGTAGTGGGGTCCTGAGCTAAGATGTGGAACCTTGTAAATCTTAAAGCCAAAATGCCTTTAAAATCCTCCTAGGTGTTAGCCTACTGCAATAATTCTTGCTAAGAAAGATGTCTCTCTTGTAGCAATTCTATGCAAAAGTTGGACAATGCTCTAGGCTCTAGAAAGAGTAGCAGGAGCTACACTTTAATCTACTATGAGCCCAAATGATTTGACCCTTGTCCGACAAGGTATAGATAACTAAAGGTACTGTATCCTGCTTGCTTTGGTTCTACTTTTGTGGTGGCCAAGAAGCAGGAGCTTGAGCTCAATCAAGCATTGATGGCCATTTTGTTTTTCCCAACGGGGATAAAGGTTTTAGGTCCAATGGAGAGGACACCTACTTTTTGATTGACTTCTATTTCCCGGAGCTGAGGTATAGGAAAATGGCTCTGTGTCCTTCATCCTTTGGTTAGGACTTGGGACATTCTTTTTCATCGAAGACACAAGTTTGGTCCTTGTAAGGGACAAGCACTCATCCACGGTTTGCATTCAGTTATTGTTCATTGCTGAGTGATAGCTCTCTACTTGGCTGGAGAAGGTGATCTGGAAGGTTCTTCTCTTCCAGCAAGCAAGATGAGATGATCACTACTCCCAGTAATGGATTTCCGTAAATTTTTCCTGAACCAATGATGCCCTTTCATAGGATAGATTCTCAAACTTCTGGAGTGAGTTTCTCTGACTCTCTGTTGAGCCCCGTTTCTCCGGCCACGCAACTCCCTCTGACCTCCGTTGCTTCTCTCTCTCTCTCTCTCTGAGGAGAGGGAGGCATCTAATCATGTAGACAAGGGAGACCAGCTCTCGGTTTCTCGCGTTCGTTGTTCATGGTTCATCTTTGCTAGTCCATCTCTACGTTTGCTTCGTTTTTTTTCTTAGAGTGCGGTTTGTTTTTCGATAGGGTTCTCGTTGTGTTTTAGAGTCGAAGCTAAAGAATTCCAAGTTACAGTTAGCGATGGGGGAGTGATTACGTAGTCTGAATGGAGTAGGAGGAATTACAGCACGATTTCCTTAGGGAGGTTTGGTGCAGTTTGGATGGTTAACTTGGTCGGCAAATTGTTGGTGGCTGAAGCTGCTCGACCCTTTGCCCTGAAGTTCAACGAAGCCTCCAGAGCGTTCTGGCTCAGCGGTGCTGGAATAAGGCGGGGCGTTATGTCGCTATTATTGAGTACGGGGAGGGACGTCGCATAGGTGCGATAATGGTCCCAGAGGGTGTCGGTGGGCGTGGTTGGACTTTGCTGGCCGAATGTTTCCAAGCCGTTGTCGATTTCCTTGGCTCTTCTAGGACGGGTAGTTCTTCCAAGGGTGATGCAGGGAGAAGAAATGGAGTCTCCTTCGCTGACGCCGTCAAGAGGAAACCATAGCCGCTTCCCTCTCGTATGGCATATTCAAAATCTGAGGCCAAGCCGAAAGCTACTGGCAGAAGTGACGTTCAATTCACGCGTGGGGAGAAGCAGGCGAAGCATGCTGTTTTCGAGGCTGAATGTTCTAGTTTCAAGGAGGCTGCATTTAATATGCTTTCGGATGTTGTGAGTCCAGGTGTGAATCTATGTTCTCAGCATTTTCGCACAAGACTTGAGTCTAAGGGAAGAGTTGGACCGTCTCTTCAGGTCTTTAAGTTTGATGGGTGAGGCCAGTTCAGTTGTTTTGGCCCTTAGTTGTCCGGACTGTGGAGGTCCTGCCCTAAGCTCTGTGAGTCTATGTGTGGTCGAGGCGTTTGGGAAAAATCAGGTGGTTGAGGGGTCCGATCATTTGCCGGGCTTGACCCCGGGCATACTGGTCTCCTCTTTGTCGGGGGCCCAGTGTGAAGGAGATGAGCATGCCGGGCATACAGGTCCAGACTCCGGCAGCAGGTGTTGGTTCCGACACAGGAACATTTCAGTTTGCCGAGCATATCGATCTTGACCCCGCCATTCAGGGAAGCCTAGGCATACAGGGCATACTGGTCTCCTCTTTGTTGCGGTGAAGGAGAAGGGCATATCGGGCATGCCGGTCTTGTCGAATCTGTTGCAGCGCCTAGAGGCTTTAGCTGGTGGAGCCCACCACCAGTCGTCGACGGTCGCTCCCTCGCTAGCGACTTCTGTGGCAAGTGGCTACTGCGTCTGTGGGCCCTCTGTTGAGGTTGACGTGGAAGATGAGGGTGGTAGGGATATCCTGCCTGGCGTTGTCCCAGCCAACACAAACATGCCGATCTTCATGTTAGGAAGCTGCTTTTCGGAGACAGAACATGCTGATCTTCATGTTGGGAAGCTCCCGAGTGGGGTCCCGATGGAGGAGGTCCACATTGTGTTAGATGGGCAGTTCTCATCGTGTCGAGTAGACTGGTGCTGCCTAGAGGGAGCGGGCAGTGTTGGATCTTTCTTCTGAGGCTCTCTTAGGTGGTCTGGAGGTGGGGGATTATTCTTAGGGGTTGTCTAAGAATCTGGTTTGTGTTGAGAGCTCATTTGGACAAGATCTTGAGTCACTTTCTCTAGCGACGGAGAATGGCAAGCTTCTAAGCGATACAACAAGGGAATTGGTGACTGTAGACCCCTTGGAGGGCCGTCTCCCTAGTGACAATTTGGTGGGGCAATCTCTGGAGTGGGTCTTAGATATGGTTTCCCCTGTTGGACATTTGGTTGGGGTGTCGTGTAAAGGTCACGAGGAAGAGCTGAGGAATCTCTTTGCCGCGTTGGAACGAGATAGGGTGCAACTTAGTTCAAAAAAGTCTAAAAAACAGGGGGAAAGATGCTAAGGGAGTTGCAGGGATTGAATTCTTCGGTTAACTATGAAGGGTCTTCTTCGATTGCTAGGAAGACTAAGAACAAAGGGCGGACATTGTCTTTGATTCAATGATGCCCTGAATCTTGAGTTGGACTGTTAGGGGGTTGATTGATAACGCGTTTGTGGGGAGGGATCCATGGGAGGTGGAGTTTGGGAGAACGATGGTCGAGGTTGCTCATTGGAGATTTTGATTATTGACATCTGAAGGAGGTGGGGGTCTTTTCTTGCATGATTAGTGCTTCTTGTGCAATTGCGAGGGGGAGTATGTGGTTCATTTCTTCCTGCATTGCCCATTGGCTAGAGGGTTGTGGGCATATTTGTTTTGCTTGGTGGATTTTGTGAGGGAGATGTACATCTGTTGTTTGTTTTGTTGTCGCTTTTTATTTGGGCTTTGTGTTGTTGGGTTGTTAGGGGTTTTCAGTATAATCTCTTGTACTGTTGACTTCGTTGTTGTGTGTTCTTTGTTTTTCTTTTCTTTAATAAGATTGACTTATTAAAAAAAAAGATTCTCAAACTTCTGATAGATATAATCTTCATGTTTGCTATTATCAGTTCCGGAAGGGTGCACTAAATTAGTAATCCCTTTCATTTCCATTTAAATGCCTTTATCCAATTTTATTTTTTGAAATACTTTGAATTTGTTAGTACTTGTAATTTATTGATTGCTCTTTAGTGCTGATTAGTTGGACCGACTTTGTAGGTCTTGTACATATCATTGCATAGACATGAGGGAGGAAAGTTCTATCCTGGTACTGGAGCTGCACATGAGGTAATTGATTGATTACATTTTTCACAAAAACAGATGGGCTTCTTGGGTGCCTGGCCAACTCAACTATAGTTTATTTTTTCCCTGGTCACAATCTTCTGATAACAAATGTCATTTGTCAAAGAGGAAAATGGAAGTACGATATATATGTGTCACTTTTTTTCCTTGCGTGCTTGTGAATTTTTCACCCTTCCACATCCTCCATAATGCTGGTATTTGAATTAATTCATTTTTTACTTGAATATCTTGCTTAATCTCATTATAATTGATTGATTACATTTTTCACAAAAACACATGGGCTTCTTGGGTGCCTGGCCAACTCAACTATAGTTTTTTTTTCCGTGGTCACAATCTTCTGATAACAGATGTCATTTGTCAAAGAGGAAAATGGAAGTACGATATATATGTCACTTTTTTTCCTTGCGTGCTTGTGAATTTTTCACCCTTCCACATCCTCCATAATGCTGGTATTTGAATCAATTCATTTTTTACTTGAATATCTTGCTTAATCTCATTTCCGCAAATCGTTGGTTGTTTTGAGTACTACTCATATTTACTCTTAACACTTTGGTGGGCCTCCATAAGGTGGCGAGCTTGGTTTTTTCTGAATGTATGCTTGCCTTCTCATTTTCTATTGTTAGGCATTAGATCTATGATTAACAGCTAGTTGCGGTCTCTGTGCGTCGAGTTTAGAGAGGACAGGACACAAACATGATCCTCGCGGTATCTTAATGGACGATTTGAGGAGACAAGTACAATGAATTTTGCAACATCTAGAGTGCTAGGAGCCTTAGGTATATTATGATTGGCATCATGAATCAGCGGATAATACGTAAAATGATGAGCAATAGATCTATACTTCTTATCGCATTCACAGCCTGACGATGAGCAAAGGGACTTGTTTTTAACATCATGCTTGAAAGAACTATTACTTTCAATGATATTAAGATTAGTTTTGCGGATTTTTAAGGGAGAAGGCAGCTGGGTGAGTTTTTAGATTGGTGTAACATTGAAGAGGTGTGTTAGATTCATTCTCTGCTGATCTCAAACTTCAAGTCTGAATTTGAGAACCTCTTGGAATTTAGTTCTGTAGTATAATCAACAAATTCCCCTCATCTAACTTCACTCACTTGAAAGAGGTGTTCACTCTAATAAGGCATTCATGAGCTTACCTGAAACCTGTAACTGGACTAAGCTCACTTTCCCCTAACTATACTCTGGACAGCTTCTTGCTTCTTGCATGCTTTATTTAAAAGCGGTTTCACAGACTTTTCTAGGCTTGAAGCCCTCTCGTTTCACTCATTCCCGACTAATGTCAACCTTCACTAGTTCAGTATTATTGATTTTTTTGAACCAACTTCAATTTTAACCCTCATCAAATCCAGATACCAATCCAATGAGTTCGATGATCTTTTCTAGAGCTAGAGCAGAGTTAGGAAGGGATTGATGAATGGGATTGGTCTGAACTCTCGCTCGGGCATCCAGAAGGGGTGAATGTGAAATGATTGGTCAAATCAATAACAAGGACATATATATGTTGATTCAATTGCCCCAACAGTATTTGGTGGGATTTGATGTATACCAGTTTCAGTAAAGATTCAATAATTTCCTTCAAATGATGAGTACTTGAACAGATCTTCTGCACAGTGTCTTCTTAGCCTAGTTAAAGTAACCTAACAGTGTACTTTTTGATTTCTGAGGAAAGAAAAAAAAGGGGTGGAAAGATTTGGTTGGAATTTGAATATTAATTCTAGAATTGATTGTGAATTACGCTCTTGCAACTGGAGTAGTTTGGAATTGGATTGCCTGGGGTCATATAACATACCTGTTTTAAGCGAGCATTTGTGAGTTCGAATATATGTTCTCAGGGTAGCAGTTGATGTGAACGCCCTTTCAATTGAATGCTTTATGGTATTTGATGGGTTTCTATAGAGTGGGGGGCCTTAGTTTTGTTGTGTGTGCGTGTATGTTTCTTCTCAATCTCCATTAGCTGTCTCTCATTCATATTTGAAAAATAGAGTAAATCATAGTACAGATTCACATCAAACAACTCGCAAATGAGTACTGTTTGTGTGTTTTGACAAATTCATTTTGGTTGACTTCATTACCCACTCTTATCAAACAACTAGTACTTAGTGGCATTCGTTCTCCACAACTCATCATGCTTCAGGATTTTGTATTTACTGGTTTGCCCTTGAATACACTGCTGTCTGCCTTCCTACATTTCTCTATTTATCTGTACATGTCTCGCAAATTTGTTTCCTTGATTGTATTCATTATGCAGTTTAGTTGCTATTTGAACTTCAGCTAATGGTCCTTGAGAGATAATACTTTTGTTTCTTCAGGTTGGTTCCCAGGGTGCAGAAGGACATTGTGTTAATATTCCATGGAGCCGTGGGGGAGTGGGCGACAATGATTACATTTTTGCCTTTCATCATGTGGTGCTTCCTATTGGTTGTTACCTCCTATTTTCTTCTTCGTTTTCTTCTCTCTCCCTTTTTTACCCTCATTTGTCTACTGTTGCTTCAAGAAGTCTGTTATGAGTGAGTGGTGCATGATTGGAAATGTTCAACCTTTCATGTTTAAATAAGATGTCTTTTGGAGCGATAAAGGAAATATGGATAAACTAATGTATAAGGAGTGAATGGCTGTGAGGAAATGTTGAGATTATTATGTTCTTGTTAGTTCATATGTCGAGGATTGTTTTACTGTTTATCTGGGTTTGTTACATTTCATCATATATGTCTCAATTTCATTTTTCAGAGTACAGTCTCCACTTAAAGGTCGCCTTTCCTTTTATGAAGGAATTTTGTCCTTTTTTCTTTTAAACTTTTTTACCATCATTTTGGTGTAGAAAACTGTCGGCATTGCTGAGATTTCCATTTTTTTTTAATTTGTATGCACTTTGAAATTAAGAATGTGTTAATTTACTCCACTGTGATTAGTGCCAGAGCAATATTTTATTTTTTAATTAGTCGTATATTTCAACTACACTAAGGCCCATCATTCTGTGTATGACACAGCAAAGTTTGTTGTTGTACTGTACTGGAATAGCGAGGCTTGCGAATAATTTTTGTTGTAACTTCTTGGCAAAATGATGACCAAAGTGCACTGGATCCTAAAAAAATTATCCAAACCAGTTTGCCTTTCTTAAGCTCAGTATGATAGTTAATATTGATAACTACTATTATGTTTTTGTAAGATTTGATTGAGCTAAGATGTAGAATCTTGAAAGAATCATAGAATTGTGCTGTATAAAAGTGAAATTTTCTGGTGCTTATTACATTTGATTAGGCTTTTTATAAGTTCTCATGTTTGTCTTGCAACCTGGAACTTTCACTTGATACAGATTAATTTAAAATGCATATCTGCATTTTGTTGTTTAGTATAGTACGGTCATTCTCTATCTTGTAATGAGCACAATTTATCTGCTATTAATAACTAGCTGAAACGCATTTAATGGCTCATTCCAATGGAAAATTATTGCAGCTTCTGAGTTTGCTCCCGATTTCACCATAATATCGGCAGGGTTTGATGCTGCAAGGGGCGATCCTCTAGGATGCTGCGATGTAAGGATTTCTCTTCTATGCAGACTTAATATTTATACTTGTACTTAATTGACTTCAGATTATTCAATTAGATAAGCACTTTGCCATTATCTGTGACTTCCTATTATTTTGGAATTGAAAATGTGTTGCATAAATTTACTCATACAATTCTTAGGCAGTGAATGGTTTTTGTTGTTTTTGCTGTTTTAATTGGATGTCAGCAGTCCAGAGTTTTTCAGGGATACATTGTTTCTTCTTTGGTTCTTATATTCTGAAGTAATTTTGTTTTTGTAGGTTACACCTGCAGGCTATGCACAGATGACACACATGCTGACTAACCTCTCCTGTGGAAAGTTGCTTGTTATTCTTGAGGGCGGGTTCGTTGCTACAAGTTGATGCGTGGTTTTCTATTATTACCCCTTTCACTTTGTCTGAGTTAACTGGGATGGTGTGTTTGGTTGCAGTTATAATCTTCGTGCAATATCTTCTTCTGCTACTGCAGTGATTAAGGTGAATATTTCTCCCAACATTTGAAAGGTATTCTATTTTTGGTAGGCCTGACTACATTGACGCTTCCACGTTGGTTGGTTCTAGTTGGCCCTTAATCTTCTTATGATGCTGACCAAGCCATGATCTGAACCACTGGAACACAGGCACGTGAGCCTTAACATGTTTCGTGCCAACCCAACTTGCTATTCCTGCCTGTTCTATATTTGGTAGAACAGTGGGCATGCTTGTTGTGTGCAGGACTCATGGGGCGCTTTGGGTGGGAAGTTGATGAATGCCTGAGCGTCATGTCTGTTATAATGGTGACACAGTCTGCTGTGCATTTACACCTACTTACAGTAACAGAGATTACTGGATGGTTAATACTACAACAATCTGCCAAGTCCGGGGATGAGATCTTGGAATTTAGATGATCAGGGGCCAGCTAGAAACATTCCATGAAGTTTAAGAGGATATAGAGCGTTCTAATGCCAAATTTTTTAGTAGTGAGATCTTCTGGTCAACATCAATAACTTCCACTGATGCCGACCAATCTGCCTTAAGTTTCATCTGTCTAATATATATTTTAACCAGATTTTTTTCTGATGTTAGTTTGGTGATTTGTTCTACGCCTCTGCACCATTGAATGTCAAGCAAATTGGTATAACAATTCTTCTCAAGTGTGAGATTTTTCTGACTTGGCTTTTCTCTGAACAAGGTATTGCTTGGCAGAAGTCCTGGATTCAATGTAGACAATATTTTACCTTCTAAAGCTGGTGTGCGAACTGTTCTGGAAGTGCTTAAAATTCAGATGAACTTCTGGCCTACTCTGGGTTCCAAATATTCAGATTTGCAGTCACATTGGGGGATGTACTCTTTGGAAAAAAGAAGTGAGGATCTTGCTCTGTGGGCATCTCTTTGTGTTTATTTTCATAAACAACTGTTACTTTTAGGGAAAAATTACACTCACACCAAAAAAATTATCACCTCGCTTTCCATGTGATTCCAAACTACCCCTCTCAGCAATTCACCCCCTAAACTGTCAGTTTTTTCTTTGAAATTCACCCTTTTAAGTTGAGATCTCACCATTAAGACGAATTAAAATGTAGTTTTCCCATATTTTTTCCTCCAGAGAGAGTAGACTCAATTGAAAGGCAAAAACTCCCCCACCTTCCCCTCCTGGCCTCTCTGCAGGGGTTGTTTCTCTCTTTCTACATTCTGTAGAAACTGTACAAGACTTGGAATGCAGAGTTCAGGTTTCGCATGGCTCCTTTTCAAGTTTCTAATATATTCTCGTGTCTTTGCCTCCAGATAAACAGATTAAGAAAAGACCGCGAGCTGTGGCACCGTTATGGTGGAGATGGGGACAGAAAAGTTTGTTGTATCATCTACTAAATGGGCATATCCATGTAAAATCAAAGGGGTGTTGATCGATTTTGTAGCCTATTATTGACACGACCCTTGTAATTTTGTGGACACCCTTGTAAACACTCTAGTTTTAGGAGGATGCCTTCCTTTTATGCTGCTGGTGATACTTCCAAGGTGATGCTTGTTCCCTTGCGGCCTTAATTTTCTGAACTGTTCTCCTCGTACTCACCTCCACTGTAGGTTTCCTCTTCCTGTGTATTAACCTTTTTAGTGTTATGACAAGTACGCCAGGGATGGGGCATCTTAATAATAACTTAAAAGCAATCAAAATATGGTCCTATAATTTGATATTTTCTCCATTGAAAAATCAACAAAAAGGTCGCTGATATCTGTTTTAAGACGTTTAATAAATAAATTGCTTGTGACGGATTGCTTGAGACACAAGGATTGAGTTAACTTGTGGGTTGTGGACCATTAGTATTGACTCCTTTGGGAGGCAGATTTATTGAGATTTATTGAGATGTCACAAGGGGAAGTTGTAGGCGGACCCCTAATGAGCCATGGTGGATGTGGAGTGCGCGCGAGATGTCAGTGCAGCCTACGATACATGATGGAGGGACGATGATGGCCTGCATAACAGGAAGAAGAATGCTATAAGTATTGAATCGAGTGAGATCAGCTAGGCTTTTCAAAAGAAGGGGGAGCAGTGGAGAATATCCATTTTCCCATGAATTACACGACATCCGTCACGTCTAGAATTACATAAAAAAGTGTTAAAGAAACATGATAATCCTTACCTTTCGTCTCACTCTGTTTTGGTTAAAACATCTTTACATTTAAGGATTCTTTTTTTTTTAAGACTTACGTATGAAAATGCTATTCTTGGTTTCTTGTCGGTGCTCCAAAACGCATAATAATATAACCCCCCCCCCCTTTTTTTTAAAAAAAAAAGCCCCTGAATCCTCTCAAATTATCACCTTATTCTTTACTTTTCCCTCAATCTACTATTCTAGACAAGAAAAAAAAAGTTCTCTCAAACTATCACTTTGTTGTAATGCCTGTTTTTAAATTGGGTCTTGTGACCTATTTTCAATCCATGGTAGCAGCTACATCTTAACTCAAATGGTAAGCTGTAAAAATTAAATGTTGTAGAGTCTGCACTCCTCCAAGATAGGTAGTGGTAATCTGAGTGATAAAACTTAGTTTATCTTCATTATAATGTCTCGTTTGCATGTTTGCAGATAGATCTTAACTCAAAGAGTAAACTGTAAAAATTAAATGTTGTAGAGCTGCACAGCTCGAAGATAGGTAGTGGTAATCTTAGTGATAAAACTTAGTTTATCTTAATTATAATGTCTCGTTTGCATATTTGGTGCTTTCACACTAGAGATTAAACATTCTGATAAAATATTTTTTCAGTAGCCTACCTTGTCTCAAAAAGATTTCCGTACTCTCATTACTGATAAAGTGAATATACCTCTACAAGGTGAGATATCCGGGTTATTACAATTTAGAATCTCAATCGGAATACAATCAACAGGGTATAATTCCAAACATCATAGACCTTGCCGCCCATTTAGCCAGACCAGTCCCATGATGGTTTGCATCCATCCCTGTTGCATGCCGGAATGTCCAACCTTGTTCATCCGAACAATCCCATGAATAGAGTCAATGAGCGGCTGAATATGCCAATCCGGAAGGATATTCAGATCCCTACAGGCTTCAACAACAAAGTTTTCCTATGATTGCAGACTTGCTTGTACAAAGACTGGAAATTTTGAGTCCTAAAACGGTGAAGGCCATGAATAGCAGAAACCTCTGGCTCTGGTAGACCAACAGTACTGCAACTAATAGTGTAGGAATAATCTGTAAGCCGAGTTGATTGGAATTTGAGACCACAGTGCTGTGATCTCTGTTTATAAATGAGTTTTCCCTTCCCCAAACCTGAGGATTCTCGAAACGCTAACCTGAAGTACTTCTGACTAAAAAAACGAAAGGAATGATGTTATTGGTGCATTGGTGGAGGTGCCATTGGGTAGGCAACTGGGACAACATAGGGAGGGTGGGGATGAGGATGGTGTCCATGAGGAAGCATGACAGGAGTCCCAACAGCTGATGCCATATGCCCTGGAGGAGCAGCGACTGGATGCCCAACAGGGGCTCCATACATGCCCAAACCAGGCATATGCGCCTGAACCCTGTGCTTCACAGGTGGTCCTATAGCTGCTGCGCTTGAGATGTTCATGTTGGTCTGTTGGCCCGTAATTGGTGCCTGATGCGAAGCGACATCTCCATTATTCACGCTCGTTATGTCATGGATACTAGATCTTCTCCTGTCCCTATTCATTGAGTTCAAGCGAATGAAGTACTTCTGGGCATGACTAGCCACTTGTGTGGGAGTCCTGGAAATGACAAAGTTTCTCGAAATGCTTCTCCAATCCCCCTTGCCAAACTTGTCAAGCCCCAGTAGAAACAACCTAAAATATCAGAAGTAGGGTCACTGTCAAAGTCTGTCATACATAATCATAGCTTCTTTATCCAGATTTCACCTATAATTTGCCAAAGAACACAAGACACTTTTACAAGATACAGTATCCTGGATCTACTTCTACAGTTTTAAATCTAGTTGAATTTAACAACTTGTCAGCTACACCATGTTCCAACCTAACTACCTGTTGAACTCCCCAAGTGGAGAGCCAGCTTGACTTTACAAGCACACAAAGACAGTAGCAGAGTTCGTTAAATTTAACACACAAATTCACAGTCATCGAACTATACCTATGCTCTTCTTCTGTCCATGGAATTCCTTTTCGCCGTTCTTGGTCTGACCTTGACCCTCCTTTCCCTCCATTCCCGGCTGACTCATGTCCCAATCCTGAAAACCCACTTCCATAACCACAATTTGATTTCTTATCTGAAGCCGTGGCCCCAGAGATGCCGTGGCTGTCTTTATTTGAAGATGTTGTTTCCTCTCCTGCATAGTTTGGAAGTGGTATATGTCCTGCCTCTATTGCACTTACATCTTCCACTAGCATTTGGTAGTGCTGCTTCAATTCTTCCATACTCTTGCTAGGAACCACTGAAGCAATCTTCTCCCATTGCTCTGCAGAGTCCTCATCCACCCAATGCACTGCAATGGCATTTTCAAAAGCTTTATCTTCTTCTTTGCTCCAAACTATTGCACTTGACATGGTATAGCTTTGCAATTGTCCAACTTGAGTACGAAAAATGCTGAAAGTCTTATTGGGTTCAATTCATTAATAGTATGATTGGGTAAAGAAAAAGAAGAGAACGACGAGGGTGCGTAGGGTAAGAGGAAGTGGGTCAGAGTTCGTGTGTAGGATAAGTATCAGACTATCAATTCAAAGAGGACCACTTGGGCATTGAAGGGATGGGTACTTTGTCATGTACAATCATGTCATTCTCAAGAGACATTAGAGGAAGAGGAAAAAACAAGAGAGAAAAAAATGGGTTAATTACACAAATTTCCCACGAATTTATACATCAATCTCAAATACCTCCATAAATTCGAACTCGTTGCAACTCGCCCCCACAAATTATACTTTTCGTTGCGATTTCATCCCTCAATCTATTGAAGTTGTTATATCGAATGATTTTTCTCTCACTTAAACGACACGTGACCTTCTCCTTACTTGAAAAGATGAATTTGACCAGCTTGATTCTAAGTGAGTCATCTTTTTTTTAATAAAAAAAATCAGCTAACTATATATTATTTTTTTGCTCTACAAATTGCTAAAAACATTGTAAAAGATTAGGGAGGATTCAGACGAAGGTAAATTCGTCTTTTCAAGTAATGAGAAAGTCATGTGTCGTTTAATTGGACAAAAATCGTTCGATATAACAACTTTAGTATGTTGAGGGATGAAAGCGCAACAAAAAATATAGTTTGTGGGAGCGAATTGCAAATAGTTCGAGTTTACAAGGTATTTAAAATTGGGTTATAAATTCGTGGAGCATTTTTGTAATTAATCCAAAAAAAATCTAGTGACTGCTATCTGTCTCTGTAGCTGGTGAGAGACAGTTGCAATCATGGAGTTAGTAAAATTGGGAGAGGAGGCTCAGAGAATCTTTTGAACTACCATCCCCACATGTGGTCTCAACCACGCTTTACTGCATGATTCTGCTCCTCTCTGCATTGAGTTTTTCACCCTAATTACCATATCAATTATCAAAGATGCTTTTTAACAGTCTCTCTCATCAACATCTTGCATTTTTAACATTTTGGCTGAGAAAAACTTACATCTTCGACCTTGTGATCGACATGTGGGCAGAGAAAATGACTTTCCCAAATTTTTTTTCATGTAAAAAGCCTGGCCTACTCATGCTAGTGCTTGCAACGCGCTCTTGGGGAACATAGGGAATGGCAATCTTTTGGATCTCTTTTGCTCTGTATCTGTCTCTGTGTCTAGAAGACGTGGCCAATCCTCTATTTCTAGTCTTGCCTAAAATACGTCACATTATATAAGCGCCCATGTCGTCTAGCTTTCTCTACTTCTGAAAAGAAACAGCTAGTCATTAAGAAAATATTATAGAAACTGCAAAATACAAATATAATTTCCCACCTTTGCAATTTTGATCTTTTTAAATCAAATCTCTGAACTGTATATATTATATACAAATTCTGTGTGGATTTCTTGTTCAATGAACCGTTCCTTATCATTTCGGTCCTTCCTATTTTGGGACGTCTTTCAGTACTACTCCGCAGGCTTGGTCCTGTTCTAAAATTTGCGTAGAAAAAAAAAAATTCGAGTGCAATTTGCAAAAGTAGCTCAGGCTACCTTTTCAATATCGAGTCGATTCTACTGAAAATGTACTCGAAAGGATTTGGTAATTTGGTGTGTGAGTAAATTTCTTTCCATTCTTTTTGCTCTATTAGTACACACATATATTCCCTCGAACAAAAAAAACTAAAAATATGCACTTGATTTTTTCTTTTTGGGTGAAGAAAGATATTTAGAAGGTCTATGTGCACTAAATTCGGACGGATCGAAATTCAGTTTGGACACACTGTAAAATCTTAACATTACGGGTAAATCTTAGAGATCTAGCGTAGACTCATCCCCTTCACGACTCTCACTTAAACAGGTGATATGTCAATCCTCCGGTTTGAGATTTTGAAGAGTTTGGGGTTTGGAGTACGTCAATACAAACCACTAGTAGTGGATAATTGCCTGACTGTTTAAGCCAATTGCATCGATTTCTTCAAAGACGGTGTCAACAGGTCGCTGTTACAAACTCACCAGCACATATCAAGCTAGAGGGACCCAGTATTTGAGAGCAGAACAGACTACCGAAGACATCCACAGATTTAACCTAAGAAAAATATCAGAGAATGTCACCTTCAGCCAGTAATTTTCATTTGAAGAAATTCACAAATTTGTGGTCGAGATTAAAGATTGCATGTGGTCTTATTCAAGTCCTTCAATCTTTTCGGCTATATTTGTTTTAGATATCAAAACGTTTTTACTCACTTTTTCATCAATTTCAATATATTTTCAGTAATCTCAATAATTTTTCATCAATTTTAATACATTTTTCACCGATCTCAATAACTTTTTACAAAATTCAACAACTTTTAACACACTTTTCACCAATCCCAAGAGAATCTACACTACTAAAAAAACATAAACACAAAAACTATTTTGAGATTTAAGCTAAACATAGTTGAGATTGATTATTGTGTGAGTGTGTGAGTGTGTGAGTACACAACTGAGATTAGATTGTGTGAACTCTAATGGCTGAAACAATGTCACGTAAATTAATAAAACCGGGTCGGTTTCTCGGGTCGGTTTCATTAATTTACGTGACATTGTTTCTGCCATTAGATTTCACACAATTTAATTTTAGCCCTGTACTTACACACTCACACACACTCTCCAATCACACAATAACTTTTGTCAAATATAATCTTCGTTTGTCAAAAATAAAAAAGCCACATAATATTATTCCTAGTTAAAACATATATAGTTCAGATCTACCCAACACAATTATGATTTTTGTAAAAATTCCCTGTTGCATTAACTCTCGGTGAGTGTCACTACTAGTGTCACTACTTTCATCGATGAGACGAATCATACACAGAGTTTGTCTTTTGTTTTGTGCTGCTGCGTAGACATGCAGAGTCGAGAGTAGTACATGACGGCAACTAGGACAGACAAGCTGTTTTACATATGACAGATATAGGCTAAGGCCCATGTCCTAGTCCTACTATGTACTATAACTAAATTTATGATTAAATACATTTTGATTAATCGAGTTGTTTGCTAATTTTTGTTAAATGAACCGATAATTTATTTTCATAATTTTTTAATAATTATATTTTGTAAAAGATAAATTTGTCATTTTACTGAACCAAAATAATAATTTCTACTTAAATTAATGGTTTATGGTGTAAATTGTAAACGATTGATAGTAGAGGGACGAAGTGTAACGAAATTGATACTTCCAGGTGCAAAGTATCATAACCTCAATTATCGAGAGGTGACAAATGTATTTTTCTTATAAATTCATCTTTTGAAACAAAAAGAATGGAAAAGAGAATAAAACACGAGGAAAATTTATAGGAGCCCATATTTATGGGGTAAAATTAGAGTGTTCCATTCAAGTTTCAAGTTATCTAATTACGTCTCTTTTTTTTCCTAATTTATTTGTAGGGACGTTTCGATCTATCCATATCACTTACGGTATGGTCTAACGGGCCAAATCGAAAGTGAGGTGACAATTGTTTTTTTTTTTCGCAGCTTGAGAAGCATAATCAAACAAATTAGAATTTGAGGAGAACACTTTAATTATTTAAAGAGAAAATGCATTTGTCACCTACGAACTACAATAAATTTTGCACTTTGTACCCCAAACTACCACTTTTGAGATATTGATCCCTTTAACTACCAATTTTAGACATTTTATACACTTTCCACTCATGAACTACAATAATTTTTGCACTTTGTACTCTAAACTACCACTTTTAAGATATTGATCCCTTTAACTTTCAATCTTAGATACTTTGGGGAAATTGTCAAATTTTTAGACACTTTGCACCTTTCGTCCGACAATAATATCCCCTAAAATTTAATGAATTGACAACAATATCTTCAATATATATAAAGTGGACCAAGGACATTTGCGAGTGAAAAAAATATATTTTCTCTTTAATTTTATTAGGTCTTGTTTTTGTAACGAGGACCGAACTCGAATTGATTTAGCGTAACTAGGAATGAAAAACTAAGATACTTGAACTGACTTCACGACAGTAAGATTCAGAATGGTGTCCATCTCCTAGATACTATTCATCTAGGAATGAAAGTCCTTCCAACAATTGAAGTATAGTTTTTGATTCTATGAATATATTTTTTTTCCAAATATGGGGAACATATTAGTATCGGCACTAAATATAGAGGGCTCCAATGGGCCGGATACAAGACAAACAGGCTTAAGAACACATACAACAAATAAAGCGAGCTTAAAGGCCACACAACTAAGCGCCCAAATATCAACAAACCAAACCATAATCCATGGAAATGCTAACCTTGTAGGGTCCAAAGGCTAAAAACAGAAACTAACACACACCGCGGCTCCCTAATCCGAAGGCTCTAATAGGAACTAACCACCCCACACAGCGACGACGTTGTTAGCCATAGCCATGGGAGAGGCCACAGGTTCAGAACCCCTAGGGAAGAGGCGGAAAAACTGCTTGTATCCCAACAAGAAGAGTCAGCTAGGCAAGGGAAGAGCCAGGGCTTCTCCCCGACCGAAATCTCAGCATTGAAGGAGAGGGCAAGCGTGGGGAGAGGGGAGCTAGAGAGGAGCAGAGCCTCTCACAATAGATAAAAGAAAAAAGAGTCCACGGTTCTACCATCGAGCCTTGGCTCAAATGGCACCCCCCAACCTCTGAAACACTGCTGCTAAATTGCCTTAAAAAAAAAAGCTGTCAAAGTGAGCTCATTCCCATCTTTGGACATTTGAAGATGAACTGATTGGTCTAACCTCCCTGATATTCTTTTTCTTTTTGTGATCGAAGAAGTGGTCACTCTTCTTGCCAAGATCTCTTCAGGAAAATGAATCTTAATCTTCTCAAGATAACTTGAAAAGCTCCCTGTACTTGCTTTAACCAGTGTAAACGTTTGGGACAACGTATATTTTATGGGAAACATCACAGGGATCATACTGAACACTAGTTATTGTAAGCATTATTCGAGGAATTTTGTTCTGAAAATGGCACCACTTGCTTTTTTGGGCCTTCTACATATTTGGTTCCCAAAATTACTCATGGAAAAGACTTTATGGAAAAAATACACCTCGCTGCGAAGATTGTAAACATTGTTGAGACATAAGAACTACACTTGAGGTTTTGCATTAGTTATTCCACACATTCCTAAGTTCCAGTTTGATCCCGTAAAACGAAAATAACATGAAGCTTGAACTTTCAAGAAAGAGGCGAACATCAACCCTGTAGATTTTGAATGTTGGCTTCGTTTCTGGAGTTCTGATTATCTTATTTGTGCTTGGAACATGGTTACAGAATAGACTGGTTTGTGATTCTTCTGCATCTGTTTATTTGGAGAAGGATACAAAGTCAAAAGAACAATTCATACTTGGCCAGACCTGATTAGTGAGGAAAATTGAGATTGAGCGTAGCTACATGCATTGCATTGCCAATTACAAGTGCCCAAAGTCACAGGATTTCTCCCAGTCTGATAAGGAAGCTACCAATCACGTTTCCTGTTCTTCAGAAGCATGATAAGACCCTCCATACTGTAATCAATCTACCTTCAGCCCTGCCTTTTTTCTATCTGGGTGAAATGGAAGATACAACCCCAACATGTACTAAAGGGCGCCCAGGAAGTTTTGTCAGCTCAGGAATCGCTTGTAGAAGAGCTGCTCTTTGTGGGTTGACAAGCAGAAGCTGCTGCATGTCCTTAGGAAGCACATAGAAAACTTTCTGCAGGTCTCCCTTCAGTTTCAGGCAAGCTGTTGCAGAATCTGCACTGGACCTTCCAGATTGCTGCAGCTGAAGATTTCATTTGAATATATGAAAATCAACCCACATCTAACTGTATTTCACATGAAAGCAACCATATATGACACCCCAGTTAACACAGATGCCTAAACATATCTATAGTCCATTCTGGTAAATAAATGACATTTTTTTGTTGTAAAACAGAAAAAAAATCCCATAAACAGTGAAGTACACCATCAAATGTGTTTGAAAAATCATGCAAAGTGAATATTTATTCAATTCTTTTGGGCAAAGATTATACGGCAATAAAAATGGAGATTTAGGGATGCTAGCTAGCCAGCCTACTTGCAGCGCTACAACACTACGACTAATATTGCCTGTAGATGGATTAATATCACGAATGATTATCTTATTCGAAGATGTTAAACCAATGAATGTTTTAGATCTGTATCTTTTTGTTTCGGTTTCTTTTTTGGTGTTTGGTTTCGATATTTGAGTATTTTACTCCATAATTAAACCAATGTTGGCACATACGTACTAGACGGCTTAAACAAATGAGAGTATATATTTCGCAGGAACTTTTCTTCAACGACTTTCATAAAAACATCCTTAAAACATGAGACACATAGGAAGGGGCTGCTAGTCCCCCTTCTAGTAACTGAAGTGACACAAACAGCACTCTAAAGCACTCGCATTATCATAGTATGACATAACAGATATCTGAACCTAAGAATCCTCCAAGTTTTAAGCATTAACACCATATTAGTAATGCTAAGGAACCAAATTGAGTTGGGTTCCCACTGGCCCACCTATCGACATTCCGGCCAGACTACCGACAGAGGGGGAACAATGTCTGTCTGGCTCTGTAACTCCTTTGAGGGGCAGTGCAATTCAGCAATGAAATTTCGTTCATGACCCTGATCACCTCCTCCTCAACACAACCAGTATTGCACTTGAATCATATTGTTTACTAGGAACATGAGTTGAAAAATGTAACCAATATCCCATTAATTAGTTAAACTCTCTCGCAGTTTTATTCCTTATGCAGCAATAAGCACTTGATCGTGCTTGCAGAAAAAACATGATATACTTGAAGTTTACAAAAGATAAAGGCACATCCAGGCAGAAGATAGGATGTCATCCAAGGGGGATAGTTACCTGCATTTCTCCAAGAAGATGTCTTTCAATAGCATGGAATGAATCTACAATTTCCAACTCAGACATTTTGGATATAAGCTGTTGTATGTCTGTCTTCATCCTTGCCTGTCTCCACAGTTTATGTTGTTCTTGGTCAGCAATAGCACGCTTTCTTTGAAACCATGGCATGAAGTTGGATCCTTTCAGGAATCGCCTGAACAGAGAAAGGAAAAATCTCTATCTCAAAAAAAAAGGAACTTGAAGATAAAACTGAAAGAAGTAACCAGTTAAATAAACATAAAAATTTGACTTAAGACCACCATATTTGATGAGGACAACTTTAAGACAAGTGAAGGGAAGGCCTAGGAGCAGGAGAGGCTGGTAGTGAAGAATTTATGTGGTGGTAAAAAATAATCACCTGTACAAGTCCAGCCAGTTAGACTTCATTCTCTTTGATAAAAACTTCCCTGGACCTCTTGCTGACAAACTTGCAAGAAATTCTTCAGCATTAAATGGAGGGAGAGGGGGAGGGTCAACAGAAGGAGAAGAACCTTCCAAAGGTGTCTTAGTCCAAAAATATGGACCGAAAGGGGCCAAAACATTAGTAGTGAGTTCCAAGAAATGCCGCCGCAATATCTCATTGTTAACTACTGACATTGACTCCTCAACCCTGGGTGACATCCCAGCATCTATAAGCCTATTCAAGATAGAAGTATCTGGCTTTGTTATTGCAGCATAAGTGCTCCAAATGGCTTCCTTATGTTCCGTCATAAGACAAAGGGGGCCCATCTCTTCTCAAATTCACAGCACTTAACAGATTTGAAGGAGAAAACCTCTTCAAGGAAAGCTGTAGAAGACCAAATGTTTCTGATCTAACCGTAATTTTGCCAGCAGAAGACCTCGTTATAGGGGTAAGCCGGTTTGAATTAGCAGCAGGGCTTCCAACCGAAACAACGTGGGGGATATTACAAAGAGATTTAAGGAAAAAGAGGTTTGTCACACCCAAAACCATTGGAGGAAAAGTATCTCCTTCTTGAAGTGAGTTCAAGCAGGCAAATTCAGGGTCGTGGATGGTAAAATAAGGCCTAAAATCAACACTATATAGTAGAGGCGCAACCAAACTCACAAGACTGGCCACAGCCTCACAACACTGGGGAGGAGTTGGTGCAATGACAAGAATAGGCTCACCAATGAGTAACAACTCCCACAACATCCAAAGCTGCAATAGAAGCCCCCGGAATGTACCAAAAAGGTCGGAATCGTGGAAAAGACCCTGGGGTACTGACTGACTATTGGGAAGTAAAGGAGCGACAGAGGAAGCAGACTTCCAAAAACATTGCACTTTCCGAAGGCAAGCTATGAGCAGGTGGCAAGCTCACTTTAAGTGCAGCATTTCCTATAGGAAGCTCCATTAGCCTACCAGGGACAGGAGCAGGCCACATTGAGACATATGCAGCGATATGCTCAAGAGCTTTCCTTCCAATGTCAAAATACAGTGGACCCATGATTTGTAACAAAGGTCTAAACACATTGGAGTAAGGAAAAACAGACAAAATTACCACAGACTTCTGTTCTCCACCTCGCTTTAGCCTCTCATCATGTCTCTGTCTATTAAAAACGTAACCATACATGTATCTCGAAGATTTATTGTGATTGCTGGTATTAGATCTTCTGAGATTTCTTTTGTCCATGTACTTTGGAGTTAACTCCTTATCAACATCAGATATCTCCGAGAAAGAGACATTGGCCCCATCCCGCCTTCGAAACCGGAAAAAGAAGATACAGTCGTGAATACTTGAGCAGTTCTGGTGCTGGGAAACAGAATCCGGGAATGAGCTAAACGCAATTTCAAGTTCCTCACCCTGTGTAAGACAACCAGGTGGGTAACATTCTTCAATGAGCTGACCCTGCTCAAGATCAAATCTAATGATACAAAAGGCCACAACCCATTGCCGCAGAGATTCAGGATCAAGTTGTGGACTAAGTTCTGTCTTCACGGTAAATGAAGGAGATCGACTCATTTCTATAAGGTTCAATGCCAACTTTCAATCCCTATTATCTGCAGCCATCACTTCCAGCTAAAATTCTTAAGATTCTCTTTGATTGAAAAGAGCAATGCAAAACTTTCCCCCTCAAAATCTTCTGGTTTCCCCTCCACTGCAACACGTGCAATCACCAAATCAAAGCCTAAAAATCCAAAAAAGAAAAAAAATATGGTTATAGAAGTTTAAAAACAAACCCACAGACGTGGAAAGCTGTGTGGAAAGACAGTAATGCTTCAATGAAAAGCGGATTAAGACTACGTTTGTTAACAAAAATTTTACACCCTAAAATTTTAACACAACAAAAAATTATAATATAATCTCTCTTCATCACATCATTACTTTGCACTATAATAAATATTAAAAATCATCTCTCTCTTCACTTTTTCACCAAATCCAATGCCCTAAAATTTTAACCTTCCCAAAATTGTAACACTCAAACACAACCTAAAAAACGTATGTAAAGGAAAGAACTGCAGTTCTTTCAAATTGAACTCCCATCAACTGAGGCCTAGTGAATCTAAAAGCTTAGCTTAACAGAGCAACTCAACTACTTCCAACGCTTGAGGTTTATGAACTCTCTGACTCCTCCTGCCCCACCCCACCCCCCCCCCCCCCCACCCCCCCGCGGGCACGAGATAAGTACTCCAGGTTTACAAAATTCCGGCGCTTACAGAACCATAAGGCACATGAATCATTGCATTATCATTTCTTATTCTTCCTTTTGTCTAGAACCAGGTATGAATTCAGAAAGAAACACTATACAGCAGTCACAGTTCAGTTCCAATTTAGAGAGATCTGTCAATGGGGTTTTCGGCATTTTACCTGAACTCAAGAACCCAGATACTCTGCATGGACCAATCTAGATCAGCAAGGATTTGCTCCCCAATTCGCCAAGAATTTTACGGGTCTCTTACAAAATTAACAAACCGAAAAGAGAACAGGAATTTTGGTGGGTTGGATGTTGAAAGCGAAGGCTTGCTGTACCAGGGCTTTGTCTCTAAAACGAATTGGAGGGTAAAGAAAAGAGTTTAGATTTCGACCATATGAGTTCCCACTTCCCAAGGGAATCTACGTATCAAGGTCCCTTACTGTCTGACCAGGCCTTCCATTGGGAAACGAAAATGTGCTATTTCTCAACCTCCTCTCTCTTCTAAATATTAATGGTAGTAGTCCTCTTCTCCAGTTGGGTTTTGTTTTTCTATAAGCTATTTTCCGCAGCATACTTCTTATAAAACTCTTCCGAGCAGCAGAGAGTCCTTATCAAATACTATTAACAACCCATTCAAATGACAAATCTCTTATCTTCATTAATTTGTTCACATAATAAGAAGGCAGTGTCCTAATCAAACAACAATTTTTTTATATTAAAATCATAATTATTCTAAAATGTTAGCACAGTACATAAATAATTAATATTATTTTCAAGAGAAGTTTACTATTAATTTTTTTCCATATTGTAAGTGAAAATAAATGCAGCCGAAAAAACAGGATGAAAAAAAAAAGACAATCCATTTAATGGGAATCTCTTGGTGTTTTTTTCCCCCTGGTCATGGGACCTCTTTTTTTGCGAAGAAGACGCATCTGATAGGCATTGTGTTCAGTAGTTCTGATTGAAACTGCTTTGGAGGTGTTCGAATCTAATACGATGTGGACCAGGACTCACCCGCCGAAGACGTTGTTTTGTAAGATTAGTTAACCGGGCCAACCTAATTCGACAATGTCAATGAGTTGTGCTCTCGTTAGAAGTCCACGAAGATTGGAGTCTGTCTTAATAAGTTAATCCTATATATAAAACACGAGCAATAACATTGGCATACTGTTGGAGACGTAAACAAATAAATTACCTTTCTCTTTTGAGTTTTGAATACACAAAAGATCTTTTAAATCTCTAATCTCAAGAAATAGGATCTCGAAAATTAAATTCGAGCATGAGAAAGAAAAAGATTTCTATTGTGGGCCTAGTTTAAATCTACTACGATAAACCTATATTTCATCATCTTTTAAATTTAAACATAGAATAAATCACTATCTTTAGCTTTTAAATTCAAACATACTCTATCCCTTTTGGTAGCTTTTAAAATAGAAAATATAATTCAACCTTTATCCATTAAACTTTTATTTTTATTTTAAAAAAGGCTTCATTATACAAACAGTAGTATAAGGTTTTCACAAAAAAGATTCATGTGGTAAAAGTTTATACAAGTTTGTCTCTATGGTTAGTATATAGTAACAAAATAATCTTCCTTGTTTCAGTTCCGTTATATTCTTTAACTATTGATGCTGAGCTGAATTAAATATTCAGTCAACGAGTCATATGTTACTAGTTCAAAGCTCAGTAACGAGAGTTAAGAGAGATAATGAAACTAAAAATAAGGGTAAGTATCGAAATGGATAGAATCAGAATGATCAATTTGGGTTTTGTTCCGGTATTTACTAAAATACAATTTATTTTGTTTTGGTTCCATTCCGGTTAAAAATAATAATCGGAATGGAACTGTAACGAGACTGAAATTTTCGATTCGTCATGTGGGTGGACATATTTTTTTGGAGCCCTAACGTGGTAAAAATATTTTTTGGACCGAATTTTTTAAAGATTTTTCTATTATTCATCATAAATTAACAATACATGTAAACATTTAACCAAAATCTTTATTTTAAAATAAATTTCAAACAAATTTGATACTCATCATATGTTATATTTTACTTTGAGCACTATTTTAAACAAAAATAGAATAAAAAAATTTCAGTATTTTTTAGCTATTCATCATAAATTAAAAAATTTCATTCAAAATCTAGATTCTAAAATAAAAATTCTATCAAATTACATATCTTATACTTTATTTTGAGTACTATTTTTATTTTACTTTTTTTTTTTTAAAAACCGGAATTTGAAATTTAAGTAATTTTGCCAAAATTTCTGGTTTCGGTTCCGATTCTAGAAATTGTCAAAAATGACTTCAGGTTCTGGTATATGTCGGAACCGAAAATTTCGATTCTTACTGAAATTTTTACTCACTCTTAACTGAAATTGAATGACTATTTTGTTACTAGACAATGACTACATGGACGAATTTGTCAAACTTTTACCATATGGACCTTTTGTGAAAAGGAAAAAATACACTTTTTACCCACAAACTACCGGGACAGTAACACATTGCACCTCAAACTACTAATGTTAGACATTTTGGACCATAAACTACCCACTTTGACATATTGCGGCCTCAAACTACTAATATTAAACACTTTGCACCCTCCATTTGACAATAATACCCTTGAGAAATTAATGAATTGACAACAATATCTTCAATAATACAAAATGGATCGAGGGCATTATCGTCATTTTAGTCTAAAAATTTGATAAAGGGTGCAGTGTCAAAAATTGATAGTTATAGGGTGTAATGTGTCAAAAATGGTAGTTTAGGGTGCAAAGTGCAAAACCTATGATAATTTGTGAGTGGAAAATATATTTTCCCCTTGTGAAAATGTTATAGCACATAGATTGTTTGTATAATTTTAAGCCAATAATAAATAGGATTGAGCCTTTTTCTCTTCATATTTTAGTTCAAAAAATACCCGATTAACACACCTTTAAGTACCAACAAATAGAGATCACAAAAATTCAAAATTTAAGAACAACAAATAAAAGAAAAAGACATAAATACCCTTGCTATTCGGGTTGGGGTATCACCATTGTTCTCTTATCTGCAAAGCAAATTGTTTTGTGTTGTGGTTCGTTTGACGATGGTTACGGGCAGTGTGGTAAGTCTAGCAGAGGAAAATGTGAAGAATATTACAATCTTGCCATCTCATAAATACAAAACATCCCAACTGTGGAATCTCTTGGATTTTGGAAAGAGGGCAGAGATTGTCCTCTTTAGCCATTGGTTTGGGCCAACTTCTTCCTTGTCGGAAGTAGCTTTCAAGAGGAGGAATCTATAGCAATCGTTAAGCTTTTAATTTTGAGGATTTGGATTAAAAGGTCTGTAATCTGTATAGAGCTAGAAGCCTGATGATACAAAAAGGGCCCCGGGGTATAAATGTCCAATAACCTACGAAGGCTCAAAACATGAGGCCCGTCATAATAAGAAGCCCAAAAAATTTAGCGACCGGAGTTCTTTTTCTCAGCCCAGGAAGGGCCTTGTGAGACTCGATGAAGAGGTCGCACAACAGAGAGATGGATTTGCGCGCGCGGATCACTGACTTTTCAAAGCCTATAGGAGGATTTCACTGAACATTTGCTTGGGGATTCTTGGGCCCAAAATGGTGGGAGTCTTCTTGCATGGGGATATTGATCCTAGTAAGTAGTAAGTGAGTTTTCAGAATTGCACGAGGAGAGTCATGATCGAATCCGAATGTATGAGTTACTAGTGAGTGCATGAAGCGATTCCACTGCCGAGTTTGATGGTTCTGATAGCATGGGTTGGTTCTCAAATTTTGGGTGCGGCCTGAATTAGGAGCTGGGAAGGGATGGGAACAGTCAAGGACCTGACCAGGTATTGAGGGATCTCCCATCTTTAATGACATGGCACAAACCTGAGAGAAGCTCCATTGAGGGTTTTTTTTTCTTCTTCAAGGATGCATTTACTGATTATGGGCTTTCAATTTTGGGTACATGGGCTAAATATATGCCTTTGGGTAAGTCGAAAGAGAGTCTCCAGTACTGAAAACATTTTGGATTGTAGCGGCTCATGCCTTTTTATAAACAAATACAATGACAACGTCTCAATAGGAATATAGAAATATATATATAGGTCATCCAGCCTTTTTGTCTTCAAGCTTTCTGAACATCAAATTATTTATACTAATTTTTCGCATCTATTAGACACCACGAACTTGTGATCTTTTGGTAGAAGAAACGGGCCGGTCGGGGTCCAAAGCTAAAAATCAAAACTTCAGCCACGAATAATTTCGTCGTGGATAAAACATTTTTTTGCCACGAAAAAATAATTTTCGACCCTAAAAGTCACCTCACACACTACAAGAAAAATAGGATATAACAACCAAATTTTTGGCCACCATGTAAATGTGGTTACCAAAAATTGACTTTTAACAACTAAATTCCAGAATGACTGCTATTGAGACTTTTAGAAGCAAATTTAAGAAAAGGTTGTGAAAAGTCCTAAGCGTCGATATTTAGCGGCGAGTTTTATGGTTGCTAGAAGTATTAACGTTCAGGAAATTGAATTGGCCGCGACTGGAATAGCCTAGAGTAACTGAAGAGAAAAGGACTATAGAAAAAGTTAGTGTTCTTTCTAGATCTAGAATCTTCGTTCTTGAGCGCCTGACCCCTCTTTAACAGTGTGCTTCCTGGGTCGACTGGAGAAGCTCCAACTCCTCCTGTCGCCTCCTCTCCCGTCGATCGGTGTTTCACCGGCTAATTTGTACAGTCTCTTCCGATCTGCCTTGCCGGCCTGTGATGGTTATGACGAGGGTCGGACGATTCTGTAGGGCGACAACGTTGTCGATGGTGAACTTCACGGGGAAATCCCACTTGGGGTTTGGCCCGCAGTCTTTGTCAACTGGTGTATGTTGCTTGGAGGATTTGAGGTTTTGGTTGCCCTCGATTTTAATAAGGACGTCGACGTCCATCTTGGATATAAGATTCACATCCTTCAGATCCTTGGCCGACTTGATTACGAGGTCAAAAGACAAAAATTCAAACTGTAGATTTCTGTTCGAATTCGAAGAGAAAGGTCTTCTGTTCAACTTGATCATGTAAATCTGATTGCCTTTTACAACGAAAAATTTATCGTCACTAAAAATCTCACCCGAACAAAGTTTTTGTGACAACCGATATATTCCTTTGCAAATACTTTGGAGACATTTGACAACGACAAATTTTTTAAGCCTTGATTTCTCTTTTTGCAAGGCGTCACTAATTATTTGTTGGGTAATTACATTTATCACCCTTAAACTACCATGTCTTTTTCACTTTACACCCCAAAGTACCACTTTTGTCACATTTCCCTCAAACTACCATGCCCCAACAGTTTGCACCCTCTGTCCATAATTTCTGTCAATTTAGACGGAAAACTAATCACGTGTGTCTCACGTGACTTTTTCCCATTTGATCTTCCCATTTTTAGCTTCGTCCAGAGGGTGCAAAGTGAAAAAGGCAAGGTAGTTTGTGGTTGATAAGTGTAATTACCCCTTAAAAAAACTCGAGAAAATAATTAATATCTTTTATATTAAAAATTAGAAATTTGAGGAATAGGATTATTAAAGAATTCCATTTAAACGCCTTGAAAAGGGCTTGTGTTGCAATAAAAAAGGATCTTGGTTATTAGTAGGTTTTTGTGAGAATGGTTGGAGTCACAAAAATGATAGTTGGAAAGAGAAAGTTTTTGAAATTTATTCTCTTTGAAAGTGTGCAAGTAAAAAAGTATGTTATGATTTTCTTGGGTTAAGTTATGGACTATACCCATCTTTTATGATTTTTATCTAAATAATATATTATTTTTGGTGTAATTAATATATCTCCATACCAAAACAAATTTGGTTATCTCTGAATCTGGAAATATTCTTAAATTAAAAATATCTTAATACACAAATGTAATGTGAAATAGAAAAGAAGCAAATACACTTTCCACTGTACTATATAAACTACTGGGTCTGTGACACATTGCACCCTTCAACTATCAATGTTATACACTTTGCACCCTTCTTCCGACAATAATACCCCCAAAATTTAATAAATTGACAATAATATCTTTAATATATTCAAAGTGGGTCAAGGGAATTATTGTCATTTTAGTCTAAAATTTTGATAGATGGTGCAAATTGTCTAAGAATATTGATAGTTAGAGAGTGCAATTTCTCAAATATAGTAGTTTAGGGTGCAGAGTGTAAAACCTATGATAGTTCGTGGGTGAAAAATGTATTTTTCCCAATAGAAAAAGTATCCTACAAATTACAAATAAGTATCATTGCTTCACACAAGTCCAAATCTTAGAAAATCTTCTAAGATTCTACTCAAGCCCAAAATTACCAACAAAATAAAATGCAGATCGAAAAACTCATAACTAGCAATGAAGCCCTACCTATGAATCTGTTTGTGAAACTTGTGCCAAGATTCGTTGAAGTTGCTCTTGCATTTGCCAGCTTTGTGCCGCCTCCTCTTGCTGCTCTTGTTGTTGGAGTTTCTCCTCCATTTCTGATGGTTTGATTTTTAGTTCATCATAGTCTCTCTGTCTTGGCCCCATCTCTTCTACTGTCACTCTAGTCGCCTCTAATTAACTCGCGAGCAAATGAGATATCCCTTTGTACGACCGCAAAAGAGGATGAGGCGATAGACCTTACAAAATGACCCAAACCCTTAACATAGCCAGATCTGGTCTTAAGGATCGGATTGAAAATCTCTATGTCACTTGATGCACCTGACTCTGGAATATATTGAGATTAAATTATGAGTAGCATATTCTCCTACAATTATAAAGCTATGGGCTCTACTCATATCTTATAATAAAAATTTTAGACTATGAAATCATTTTACTTATATGATTCATATGTCAAAATAAATAAAATTAAACTCATATGTCAAATTAAAATGTGCTAATAATTATTTAGTGTACTTACAATCTTCCCGTCAAACGAATGGTTTCATGCACAAATGTGGTGTACTTTCAAATTTATTAATTTATTTTGAATGTTGATTCGACTACGGTGCGACAAATACAAGAACATTCATATGTAATATTATATATATAAAAAGTCTTATTTTCATGAACCAGTTACCTGATACAAAGGTTGAAAGAACATATCACATCATCAAATCCAATTTTCTTCACTTATACGCTCGTAAGGATATTGCAATGGTTCTTCCTTATTGTTGCACTTCTTAAAATATTTCTGCAACTTCCTCTCGAGTTTTATCTTGTGATTTTTTTAAAGCTCTATATAAGCTTCAGAATCTTCATAAACGATTCATTACAGCATATAGGGTGCGTTTGTGGTAAAAATTTTAAAAAATATTTCACCAATTCCCAATAAAATACTACAATATAATCTCTCTTCCATAAAAAAATATAAAAAATTATTTCTCTTCACTTTTCTACTAAATCCAATATCAAGACTAAATTCAATGCCAAATATTTTACCGCACAAACATAACCATAGAAAACCTAAAAAACCGCATCCACACGTCTCTAAAACCTGTAAATAGATATCACTGTCAGGCCTGCCCACATGGAGGACAATAATGCAAAGACAGGGACAGGGGCAGGGACATCGACATCCGTCTGACGAGTAGATCGGTATATATATATACTAATGTTGAAATCCAAAGTTTACGTTGTGTTTTTTTTTGGGCTTATAATACTTACTGATCATGGGTTATAATATATATATATACATCAACTTCAAGTATTATATTTATATATATACATCTTTTAAATAAAAGCACGAATTAATTTTCGCCACATAATGTCATTTCCCTAGTTACAAGTATAAATTAAAGGGAGATAGAAACTGGCATAATTTTTTTTAATAAAAAGAATAATAAGGATTAATATTTGACAATGTCATAATGCCGTGCCGTACATGTACACACGGTGATAATGTTTGTTTGTAAAATTTTGGGTAGTTAAAATTTTAAGTATTAAAAATTATAAAAAAGAAGAAATGAATAGAGATAATTTAAATAAATTTTTTACATGTTTGAGTCCATGAAAAAAATAAAGAGATCCGAAATTTGGTGAGATTCGCTCATGCTTCTCTTGTTTTCCTTCCAGATGTGCTGACTTTTCAAAGGGTGCAGTCAATGTCGTTTGATAAGGATAATACCCTTTGCACAGTTTGTTAAAAAAATTCCAAATATATTTTTTAGTCCTATTTTACTTTTATAAAATATTCATTGTCAAAATAAATTATAAAGAGAAAATTATTTTATAAATCGAAACAAAATGATAGCAAGGTGATAAAATTCATTTCTTTGCGGAATAAGGGGTTATTTTTACAGCACAAACATCTGTTCAAATATTCGTGAGAGTCGTGCGAAATTTAGGCTATGTTTGTTTCATATCTCAAAAAATTTTCAAAAACTTCTCACTCACTTTTTTATCAATTTCAATACCTTTTCACCAATCCCAATAATTTTTTCATCAATTTCAATACCTTTTCAACAATCTCAATGACTTTTTACAAATTCCAACAACTTTTAACACATTTTTCACCAATCCCAATAGCATCTACACTACTTCCAAAAAACGCAAAAAATAAAAACTGTTTTGAGATCTAAACCAAACATAACCTTAACCTCTTCCGGTTCCCCCGGACTCCCGGAGCCATGAAATATATAAATCTGCCCGTCAACTCTCCCAATAGCTTCTATCTACTTTGCATTTAACTAGCTAGACCGAAGAGCCCCACATATATGTACTACTGTCTCTTTTCCCCCGCGGAATCGAACGGCCATGAACCTGTGATATTCATCAGTGGTTCCAAATGATGAGATTCTCATCATCATCATGAAAAGCGCCTTTTGACCCAATGCATGAACCGGCCGATTCCCGCCGGCCGGGCAGAAACTACCTAATCATTTTGAAGCGAATAATTGGAAGAGCGATATATATTTTAAGTTTAGCATACAGATTATTATCTAGTTTTGTTCTGATTGCTGTTTTGCACCTATTATTCCAGCTTGGTACGGTTGTGCTAATCAGCTGCTACGTGGGAAAAGATTGGGTTCAAAGACAAGTTCGTTCAAAGATGAATAAAGCAACGGCTTAGATCTATCTTCCCATATCCAAGGGATAAAATAAAGACACCTCATTTAATGAGGTGAGACCGGCTTGGTTTGATTTTGGCTCAGCTTTCGCTTACAATCTAATTTTTTCCCACATAATATTTTGGAATCCTTTGTCTTGCAGAGCGCGCTTCCTTGTTCCCCCTGTTTTCTCTATATTCTATTGCACTCCGCATTTTCTCTCCAACTTTCATTGCACTCAATATTCAGTTTGTTGATTCTAGTGAGAATGAAAGAGATCGAAGTAGCGCCTGCAATATTCCTTTTGATTCGTTTGATTGATGGGAAAATGAATGTTTTATATGCCAACATCAAGAACCTGCATATTGAGCTTGCCTCTGCATGACACATTTGAATTTGCCGTTTGACTGAGGGTGCGTTTGCATATACAATTTTATCCAAAATATTATCTCTCTCCTAATAAAATACTACAATATAATCTCTCTCTCTCCCATCAAAAAATATAAAAAATTACCTCTCTTCACTTTTTCATTAAACCCAATACCAACACAAAACTCAATACCAAAAATATTTCAACACAAACACAACCTGAGTTGTTGGGGTTCAAGCATTAGATTTGTTAGTACATGTACTGTACCTAGTTTAAGAATCTGGGTTTTGATTATGCTATTGATGTGTTTCTATTATTGGCTAGTAAAGCTATGTTTCCGTCTCAACAGACCGAGAGATGTTCGTTTGGAAGAAATTTGTAGGATTCTGATAAAATTGTGAATATTTAGGTGATGTTAAAGTTGCATTGGCATGCGTGCAAAATTGTTAAAAGTGATTGATTTGTGTAAAAATGTAACAAAATGTTATATTGGAATACATGTGTTTTGTGATGTTTGGATTGTAAAAAAAACCGGATGCAAATCCTACAAAAAAGTGGTAAATGAACATCACCTTTCAATTTTTTGTTAATTTCTTTGGTTAATTCAAATGAGCTTGTGGGAAAGTGATCAATATCCCAACCTGGACCTTACAAACAACCTGCCCAAAAGCCCAATGTACCCACTTCCTTTTCGTCCTCGATATCCCCATGCCGATTCAAATGCAACACAGAGCATTCGATGGATGATGAGGTTTGACAAGGGAGAACATTTCTACCGCAAATCCTTGCTCAACCCTCTCTAAATAGATCATATTCACTTTCGAGTAGGGCATTTTCTTCCTCAAATCAGCTGAAAAATTCACACCTTTTGGTCACTAGCAGAACCGTCCTCGCCATAAAAGAAACTCCAGACAAAAACTCATCTTTGAACTCATTGTTTTTTTCAAACCAACAGTCGCCCTGGAACAAATCCAATTCCACCATTTGAAGAACACAAGGCATTAGATGAAGAGCGGAGACGAAGAAAATGTGGGAGGCGTGGGAGCTGTGTTAGGGAAGACGGCTCATTTAATAGATTGTGAAAAAATTGAGCCAAAATCAAGCTAAGCCGGTCTCACTCTCATTAAATGAGTTATCTAATTTATTTTAGACCTTGGATATGGAAAGATAGATCTGAGCCGTTGCTTTGCTTATCTTTGAACCCAATATTTTCCCCTGGTACGTACCTTGTAAAACTATATGGAATGGCCTTCAAGATAGTGGGACGCTGGGGGGACAGCTGTGACGGAGAAGAAAACGACACTTGACCCACTACTGATCCGTCTACTATTTAGAACATCATGGATGTATCAGTCTGAAGACAGTTTCTGCAGAAGACGGTTTATTCTGCCATGATTAGGCCTACCAAAATCGGTGAGTACGTACTAAAGCTCTTATTTGGACGGTAGGCTTTGGTCTGAATCTTTTTTTTTTTTCTCTAATGATGAATATGATCTGCTTCTATACATCGTAATAGAAGCAGGAGACACCATGCATATTTGCATGGTCGCTCTAATCGGGTTTGGATATAATTCTAAAATTAGAATCCTAATAATTAAGTCATAATAAATATATCTCAACCGTATCTTATAAATTACGAGTTACATCGATAGAAGATCTTCGGCTCAAATTCAGTACTTATTTAAAGAAAGAATAAAAAAGAAGCTATTGAACCCTTAATTCACTAACTAACTTGATCTCGATCGGTCATTGATGTAACTCATTTATAATAAAGTGGTTCAATGAGATCCCTATACTGTTAAAATCTTCTTACTCTTAGGACTGAAACGTTTGAATTCCGCTCTAAACAAGTAATATATGTAAGGAAAAACAAGAAGGAAGACAAGATTTTTCACCACAGAAACATGGGATAAGAATTAAGATTAGGGTGGGGAAGTCTCAAACTTTTGCCACTGCATTATCAAGCATGCATGCGTCATGTGCGATGCATGCTTTTGACAGTGCCAACTCGACTATGGAGGAATACATGTGATCACCTAGCTGGCCTCACCTTCATTTATATCCGCTCTACCAACCATAACTTAGGATTAAATATATATTCACATGCACCACACCCAAAAATCTGGCCTACTTCGTCCGTTCTAGTTGGTAAATAGTGCCTAAGGAATCTCATGTTATGTGAGTATCACTGGATTTGGATTCAAATATTCCTCATTAATTTGAAGCGTCACCATATGAAGAAAGAGATCTTTCTGCGTCCAATCATGGTCTCCTGCCCGTGATCAGTACGTGAAAAACATAAATATTCTTGAGTCCATGCACATCATATAGTGGGTATGTTTGATTGTCAAAATTTTGGGGAATATTCTTAAAATTTTGAGAATTTTGTGAAACTTGAGATTTATTGGGGTTTGAGAAAAATGTTAAATTTTTGAAGTGTGTTTGGGTTGATGTTGGAAAATTTTGAAATAATAATTATTAGTAATGATTGAGTTTGTTTGTTTGACTTTTGTGTATAATAAAAAGAGTTCAAAAAAAAGCCAACTTGTTTCCACTCTTTCGTTGCCGCCGAACATGATAGTTTTTTTTTATGGTTAAGCGCCGACCACATGAATTGTAAGGTCTGTTTTCATTTATTGTTTTTTTTCTTGCCCTCAACTACTGCTCATGCGCGCATTGCTCCTCTGTTTGTCCGCTTTTTTTGGTTAAGCGCCGACCACATGACTTTTCTCGTGCTCTGGAATTCACTGCGCAGGATTGGAGTTGCAGAGGTATGTCAGGTGCAGTCCGACAATGCTTTTGAAATGTCAATTTTAGCCCTCTTCATAGCAGAGTAAATCGGGCAGGTGAAGGGTAATTTCGTAAAGTCCGGAAGTTGAAGCTTTAACTTCGCGCAAATCTGGGGCCACGTGTTTCTTTATTTCCATGTCTGCCCTAACAATAAATAAAAGCACCTATGTCGATCAGGGGTAAATTTGGAAATGTAGCATTAGCTTCAGGGACAAAAACGTCCTTAACTTTGTACGGTTCAATATTTTCGGGTATCAAAAGTGTGTTTGTCTCACTCGAAGTATTGAGACCCCGATTTGTTGGTCAATCAAACAAGCCCAGTATCAGGGGCGGCTCTAAAGTAATTGGGTCTTAAGTTAAATCTCAAAATGAGGCCTTATAATATAATATATTTAAAAAATAAATTATTAATAAAAAATTAGTTAAAACATAATCTTCTAGCTTTTTGAGATGCAAAATTACTTATCAAAGTTTTATATTCTATAATTTTCAATTGTTAATATATAATTTTCAATTGATAATATGATCAATCCATTTAATCTTTCTTGCATCATATTTGAACTTAGATAGAATTTTATTAGTTTTAGTTTTGAAAAACTTATTTTTGCAGAAGCAACAGCTACATGTATTGTCAATAACATTCTATTAGCAATACTTGCATTTGGAAAAGATAGATTTTTAGTTGTTAATTAATGCATACAACTGTAAAAATATTAAATAAATTAGATGGTATAAACAGCTAGGAATTATTTTTGTTTTTGAAGAGTTAATGGTTACTTTAATCAAGGAGATTTAATAGACATTTTTTAAGATTTAATAGTTCCTTTTATCGAGGAGATTCAATAGGCCTTTATAGAATAAAAAATTAACTAACTAAATTTCTATACAAATATATATAGTTTCAACTTTAAACTTTTGAGGCCTTATCATTAAATATTTTTTAAATATACCTATTAAAGAAATTTTTTAATTGGGGCCTTCCTATTTTGGGGGCCTTAGGCAACGGCCTACCCTGCCTATACAGTGGCGGAGCCAGAAACCCAACTAATGGGGGGCAAACTTTTAAGGAAAAATGACAAAAAAAAATTTTTACTACTTAATGCAAAAAAATGTCTTAAGAGTATAAATAAAAAAAATTAAGGACTAAAAACACTAAAATATTGAAATACACGTACCGTACTATTTGCTGATACTGAGAGGTGACATTAAAGATTAAATTCTTGTTGTTCAAGACACCAATAGAGCATCAACTAATCACACAAACAAAAGTATTTATATATATATATATATATATATATATATATATATATATATATATATATTCTTTGTAAAAAAAAACACATAAATGAAATAAAGTATTTTCAGCAATATAATTTTTTACTTCCATGAATGAAGTACTTATTTTTGTTGCCAGAAAGAATGTGTCCTATGCTCAATAAGTCCTGCTGAATTTGTTGGGATCTGTAAAAAGAAAACATAACATATAAATGAGAAAAAATAAACAATTACTGTATTTCTATTATTCTTGAAAGAAACAATAGCAAATCGAAGCATATTGAAAAAAGAAGCCAAATTATCCAAAGTTCAAAAAGAATCCAGGTTCCAATAGCATAAAAATACTTCTCACCCTTGCTATAGTTTTTTTAGTGTGACAGTACTATTGAACACGAGCTTCTCAAGAGTGGAATCTCTATCAACAATAAAATAACCCGAAATTGCAAGGAGAAAATACATACTTGGTAAATGATAATAGAAAAAAAAAATTTAGACAAAAAGTTCAATCTTAACATCCAAATAACTATTCTACTCCCCTTACAAAATGAGAAAACAAAAAAATCGTAGTTCAAAGTGCCCATTACTTGGCTAAATTAATGACTAAAATTTTGAAGAAATAGATTTATAACTTGATCCAAACGTCACAAATTACAATGGAAAAGAAGTTCCACTTTTAGAGAAAGACAATTAAAAACAAGTTAATCTCATGGGCTATGAAAAAGCAGACCTAAACAAACAAAAGATAGATGAAAATGAGTCTTACTTCAACTTTGGATTTTCATAAATTGTGGAGAAGTCAGACATATAAAATTAGATGATGATAGTGACAATAAAATGATATAACCAATGATTTCTAGTAAGTAAAGATGGACACGCAACACACTTGAATAATTGAATTATCACTTATCCAATAAGAGCACACCACCCCCTTTCTCAGTATTTGCGATATCCAAATTCTCAACCAAGTCCAACATAAAAGACAAAAGAACAAAAAAAATCAGTACTAGAATAGTGAAAACATTTATTTCAATTATTACAACACACAACGATTATCAGGAATCAGGAGAAGTATATGAAATATTCGTCGCAAAATTCACGACAACGTCGACAAGTTAATATAGGATTTCAAATTTTGACATAAATAAATATCTCTCTGCTTATTCTTTTAATTTGATTTTGAGGTATTGGGCTGCTTGGGTTTTAAGGGGGGCGGGCTGATTCATCTAGGCAGGCAAGGGGGGCAAACATAATTTTTATTTGGCCAAGGGGGGCAAACCTAATAAAAAAAAAATACATGTAAAACAAATTTTTGGGGGGAGCCAACCGGGGCAATGGCCCCGGTTCGCCCCCCCTCCCTCCGCCGATGTGCCTATAGTTGGAGCCGCCCCTGTATACTACATAAAGCCGTCGATATTTTGTTGAGTTTGAGGTCGAGGAAGACTTTGAATCAAATATCTTCATGCATAATTGCGTAGGAATTACTCCTCTCGGAAAAGACTAGTACAAGATAAAAGCTAGCAAGCAAAATTGGAAGCACTTAAAAGTCATTGAGAAGATCGCTTTATATAACACATTCAGGTTGAAGCCATTAAGTCTTGTAATTAGTAGTGCTTCTAATAGCTTTAGGTGCAACCACATTCTCATTTCATTTTGCAGCAATAATATTTTGAAACGATGATCCCTATTAATACGAGCAGCTCCATCTCGGCCTCTGGCAAATTAAGCTGTGAACAAGCCGCGGAGTACTATATATGTCCCTTGTCGCTCAAAGTCCATCTCCATATCGGTCACCATGCAGCGCCAACAGGAGGAGCAGGCCGGGACGTGGTGGCAGAAGTACCCTACGTACCCCCTACTCCATTATTATATGCAGCTCTTATTTTTTCTCATCTGTTAATTTTTTATTATTTTTCTTGGTTTTTTTTTCTCTTTAGATTTTTGACTATTTGGCCTTTTTTTATTGTTTGTGGTTAACTTTTGAAAGCTAAGTAGGGAAAATTAATCAAGATGCACAACATCATTGTGAGGACTCTAAATGATGTCCCACATATACTAGATTTGACGAAAAATCTTATTTCTTTGGAAAATTTGGACTCCCTTGGCTATCGGTATTCATGTGAAGGTGGAATTATTAGAGTCAAAGGCTCTTTGGTGGTGATGAAGGATAAAAAGATCGATGACCTTTATTTTCTTCAAGTCAGAATGATGACAGGTTCAATTGCGTGTCATCTTCAAATAGCCTAGATTCAGACACTACCAAACTATGGCATATACGGTTGGGCCATATGAGTGAGCAATTATTAATGTATGAGCATTTTGAGTAGGTAAGGTTTGTTTTTTGATCAGAAGACTACAAAGCTTGTCTTTTGTGAGCATTCTCTTTGGAAAGTAATGTAGAATCAGGTTCAATACAACAATCCACATAATCAATGGTACGATAGATTATATTCACTCTGATCTCTAGGGTCCCTCTCATATTTCGTCTAAAGGTGGTGCTCGATATCTCTCCTCACATTTATTGATGACTATTTGCAGAAAGTCTTGCCCTATTTTTTTGAAGAACAAAAGTGAAGCTTTTGTCACTTTCAAGCATTGAAAGGCTCTAATAGAGAAACAAACTAGAAAGAACATGAAACTTTATGGAGGTTACTTTGATGAATTCTGCAAGAATGAAAACATTGTTAGACAGTACAGTTAGACATACTCCATAGCATAATGGAGTTACTAAACAAATGAATAATACTCTCTTAGAGAGAACATGTTGTATGCTTTCTAATGTCGGATTTTCTATGACCTTTTGAGTTGAAATAGTCATTAATACAGTTTGATATTTTGTGAATCGGTCTTCATCAATTGCGATTGAGTTGAAGACTCTAGAAGAGAAGTATGGTCTGACATTCTTGTAGTTAATTCACATCTCTTTTGTGTGAGAAAATTGGGGCTTTGGACTTTAGTTATTTATTATCACTCTTTGTACTCCACTTTTCTTATACTGAATTTCTTCTTAAATCTTGGTGTTTATGTGATTCCTAATTTTATTCTCATTTCTCTACTCCTTAGCGATCTTGAATATTTATTCCTGTCACAACAACAGAGAAACTGGTGGTGGAAATACTATGAGAGATCCACTGCAAAACAGGTTGGGAAAAAAGCATACTCCTCAAGCTATTCAGCAAAAAGTCCCAATCGATCATTTGTCATGTAGGCCTTCACAATGTCCACTTTCATAACACATCGTGATCAAAGAACCTTTATCTCTGTGGTAATTCCGAAATAGTTCTTGCACAAACAATACATGATCGCCAATTCGCTTCCCTCGAACAACAGTTTCGATAGTGTTCCAAATTAAGTTTGGAAAACCCCTAGCTCTCGCATAAAATATATACATTAGGCAATTGCTTTCTGATGATGTAGCCAGATCGATTTCTTGTTTGGGTTATACGCATTTTTTTTTATCTTTTTATGGGCCATGTCTATTCTATAATTGATTACCAAAAACAGAAACCAAATATACTTGTACCCATATATAGTGGGGGACAATAATTTTCATACCCCAAAAGTTGTCGGAACATTACTTAGAGGAGAAAATGTTCGAACGTGTATATACCAATTAGGTGGAAAACTAGAAGGTAGCTAGCTGCGTTGATCACACTCCAATATTTTAAAATCAAGAACTTTGGAACAAGTGGCTCATATATTAATTAAGAACTACTATATGGGAAGGGATACAGCGAGCAAATTATTGGAACTTAATTTCCAATTTTTCTACAATTAGGGTTTTAATATAATTTTAACATAGTGAAATTCCACATTCGTGGGTGAATGTGGGGCACGTTGTCGAATCATGACTTAAATCGTTGTATCAAGTTTTTTCATTAACTTGAGCTCAAACATCATGGTCAAGTTATAATTTAGTCAGTTAATTTCTAGCTAGCTAGAGAAAATTTAATTAATGCTTAATTTTCTGATCTCGAATAAATTCAAAACACATTTAGCTAAAGTCTGGTTGTAGTCTCAATTAGGTCAGTTATATACTCGATGGTTTTTTTAGATAACTGGTAAGTGTATTGATTTCCAAAAGCTATACAAGATGGACCTAGCCCAAGTAGAAAAAGAAACCTAATGCCTTACAAGGAGGACCTCAAAAACTAGAACAAAGAACTCCACAAAAATGTTGGAAACCCTTTAATTTGGTATTTTGGGCAGTTACTTATGCTGGACACTGATGAGCCTGACGGAGAAGAAGATGACGGAAGTAGCCATGGAATTGACAACACTATGGAAGATCAATTATGAATGCGTGGTGGCGTCCACACTGTTGGTGATACTTTTTTCCAAAATCATCCCCGGCCCATCATGCACATGCTTGCTAGCTGCTCTTTCTCCGTACCCCAGACGGAGCCTAGCTAGCTTGTAATTAATGTGATGGCCTTAGGATTGCACGATTGATTGGATGAAATTATCCTCACCATTCGTACGTGAATGATCGATCGATGCTAGCTTCAACTTCCGGCATATATGCAGGGAAATGAATGGTGTTTCAACCAACAAAATTGGATGAAGAACGCGAACATTTGCTTCGGAAACAACTATTAGAGAAAATTTTATTAAGAGAAGTACTTTCCGTAGGTGTAAGCTCTTACCATTGGGCATACTCTAAGAAAATTACATATTGAGAAGACGATGGTGAGTGACACACGTGCTAGCACCTTTCAGTCAAATTCTCCTCGCTCAGTCCGCAGTCAGATTGGGGATATCTGCTTGAGTATAATTGATTGGGCAGCGGATTCCGTTAAGGAACAACCTGCAGTCGATCACTTCCTTATCTACCAGTCGAAGACTTGAGGTATCAAATCACGCCCCCATCAAACCTTCCTCGCTCAATACAGAGAGTGCAGACGTTGACTGTGGTATACAGTGACAAAAGCCCATCTCCACCAAACCCCAAGCTCGCATTTCGCATGGAGGGTTTACCAAACATATGCAAGATCGATGCCCCCAAACGCACTTATACGCAACCCTTATTCCCCCCTTTCATCTTAGCTGCCCTCTAACTCCCCTAATTCTCTCTCTATATATTCCCATCTTTGTGCGTGCTTGTGTAGGATTGTGTTTTATCTCTTGAAAAGCGAGTGGAGCATTAAAATAAAAAGACAGTGACTGAAACATGTGTGGTTCCTCTTCTAATGTTTCCGAGGCTGGCCCAACCATGATCGTCGGCTCAACAGGGTTCATTGGCCGGTTTGTAGCTGAAGCTAGCCTTGACTCCGGCCGCCCCACCTACCTTCTTGTCCGGCCTGGACCAGCCTCTCCTTCCAAGACCTTTATCATCAAATCCCTGCAAGAGAAAGGAGCCATTATTATCCATGTGAACATCCATGCCTTCCCTAGCTATCTTCCATAGTGATTGTTTGTTTTTTCTTTTAGTATATATCGAACTACATATATGCATACACACACTGTATATCTCTTGGAGATGCATATCATGCATTACCTTTTCTCAACTAAGAAATGCATAAGCTCATGTGAGGTCAGACTCCGGAGGGAGGAAAGAAACTGGATATACATTTTTGAGGCGCCATTTTGACCTAATGTTTATATATATGCAGCTAGATATAGATATTTTTCACATCAGTTCCAACAAGAAATGGATCATATATATGCTTAGAAAGAAGTCGGAATGTGTTGTCTTTTAAAGCAATGTGAATGCTTATTTATGTATGCGCCCATGACGATGTTATGACTCCTTGATTTGATATTAGGGTTCAATAGACGATCGAGATTTGATGGAGAAGATTCTGAAAGGGCACAAGATTGAAGTTGTAATCTCAGCGGTTGGTGGCGAACGCATCTCAGACCAGCTCATTTTAGTTGAAGCCATCAAAGCCGTAGGAACTGTTAAGGTACGTAATATGATGTTATATCGATCAGTACATAAATTACTTGGAAATTGATACAGTCCAACGTTAAATCCTCAGGGCAGTAAAAGGGCCCGGCTAATTTGGCTGGTAAGTAATTAAGAAGGTGAAAAAAAACCAAAACAAAAAGATTTTCATATATGCTGTTAGAGGCCAGCTCAAAATTAGTGCCTCTACAATGCTACGTACAGTCCTATATATAGGTATATGCATGCTCAAGTTTGAAGGCGAGTAAAAATTTGGGCTTGTCCATAATTCGTACAAACTATTAAAGTAACTACTTTTGATTTGCACATGGGAAATCAGCAGATAGAATTATTGAAAAGCTACAGAATTACTTGAGAATAATATATAAGCTTAACACTAATTAAATTTATGTTCTCAAATTAATGAACTTTCCAACATGGAAAGCACTAGGACGTACTTTAAAAAAAGAAACAATTCCCCAATGAGTTCCTTTAAAGAGGATTATGGTCCTGCATAATTCTACTAGAGTTGAAAGTGCAATACAGAAAAAGATAGGCATAGCAAACATTAAATACATGCACATTAAACTTATAGAAAATTCTCATGCATCCACTTTACCAGATCAGTAGAGTAAAGTTTCTGGATTCTTAAATCAATGAGCTTTGCGAGAATAACTCGACTTTTGAAGATTGTTTTTTTTTGGGGGGGGTAAATGGTAAGTATTTTCATTAATCCCAAAATTCAAGATATACAGTAAGCTTAGAACAAGCAAAATGGTTAAACTTAGAACACCCTTGAGCACTAAATCATTTAACAAGCTAAATGATACACAAATCGTTGTTTCACTTTGACTTAGAACAACACAATAACAATATTAATTTTAGTTATCTCCAAAGAAAGTAAAACATTAATACCAAAAGAAAGTATGTCCTTGTTATGTATTGATACCAGATTAAAAAGTACCTAGACAGTCTTTGTCCCTTTAGATATGTAAATCTAAACAAAGGACAGAGACTTTTAGAAAAACTAGGGGACAATATCGCACTGTATTTGTTAGGTTCCTAACAGAATCTTATCCTTTGGTGAATAGCTGGTAAAGTACCTTTATTCAAACATCCTATATATATATATCAAAAAGGTGATAGAATCCTCCGATTAATTTAGATTATTCTTAATAACCATGCTTCAATTAATTAACATTTTCTATTACCAGATGGCAAACAGCAAGCCGGACAGTCCAAGTAAATTTCAGGAAATTAATAAGCAATTATGTTTAAGAAACCTAGACTTTCACAAGTTATAGTGCTTGCTCGAATAAGGCGGTGGCTTTATATGCCATGGATATACTTGTACCAACTACCAAACAGGGAAACATACACGAAGAAGCTGTACTTGCAATAAATTAAAGTCCTGAGATATTAGTCTCAAGAGACAGAGCATGACCTACGTACGGTGTGAATTGGTGGTATTCATGAGACGTAGAAATACTATACATTTTGAAACGATTGCCCATAAATGGTCCTGACATGAAAACAAAACTTCTTTGTTTCCAGAGGTTCATACCATCGGAGTTTGGCCACGACATAGACAGAGCTGACCCAGTGGAGCCGGGCCTCACCATGTACAGAGGGAAGAGAGAGGTCAGAAGGTGCATAGAGGGGGCTGGGATTCCTTATACTTACATTTGCTGCAACTCTATCGCTGCCTGGCCCTACCACGACAACACTCACCCTGCGGACGTTCTCCCACCTTTGGATCGCTTCAAAATTTACGGTGATGGCACCGTGAAAGGTACTATTTTTCTGCTTTCTGGTTTTTCATGATTCAGCTTGCAGAGAAATTATATTGGTTACATTTTTTTTCTGTCAGAGAAAATAATATATATAACCCCTCATATACCTTAAAGGATTCTTTATCAATGTTTAATAGTTAGATCTTGACAAGTCAATTGCCAATTAAAATATAAGTAATTTGGAGTCACATGACAAATAGAGAAATAGGTTAGGGTGTTTAATTAATTAAATGTACTTTTAAGACATTTGGCTTCACTTATCCACTATTAATAACTCAATATTTACCATGCTTAATTATAAAAAATAGCCAATATTTACTATTCTAAGTGCTGCTTGAAAGTAGTACAAAAACATTAATATAATATACGACATCATGTCGCATCGTAAGACAGCTTCCTTTCACCATGCATGGACCACGCATCCAGAGAGTGTAACTACTGATGCTTCGGTATTCTACTCCCTGGACCAACAGCGCCTAACACTGTAGAAGAAGAGCAGAAGTGACAACGCCAAAGCTGTCCTTCACACTTAATTAATTTACTCGACACATTCATAGAAATTTGACAAACCACAAAAGTTATAAGATAAATGGTTAATTACAAAAATTACTCACAAATTTATACTTCAATCTCAAATACCCCTATAAACTTAAACTCGTTGCAACTAAGCACCACAAACTATATTTTTTAGGGCTGCACAAAATCGGACCGCGGACCGGATTTGCGGTCCGGTCCGATCCTATTTTTTATAAATGCGGTCCGAACCGGACCGGACCGCATTTATTAATATAAATAAAATTATTTTTTTATATATTTTTAATACAAATTACAAACTTAAAAAATTTAGTTTTAACCTAAACTAAAACTCTACATTTTTACATGTCATTCCCCCTTCGAAATTAACCTAAAAGTTTTTTTAAAAAAATGAAACCAGTCTGGACCACTTATAAGTGGTCCGGTCCGGTCCTTTAATATAGGAGGACCGGAAATGCGGTCCAAAAATCAGACCGCATTTCTGGTTTTCAGCCCTAATATTTTTCGTTGCGATTTCATCCCTCAACCTACTGAAATTGTTATATCGAACGTTTTTTGTCCCACTTAAACGACATGTGATCTTCTCCTTACTTGAAAAGACAAATTTACCCTCGTTTGAGTCCTCCCCAGTCTTCTGCGTATAATGTTTTTAGCAATTTATAGAGCCAAAAAAATAATATGTAGTTAGTTGATTTTTTTTATTAAAACAAAAAAAGATGACTCACTTAGAGTCAAGCTAGTCAAATTTGTCTTTTCAAGTAAAGAGAATGTCACGTGTCATTTAAGTGGGACAAAAATCGTTCGATATAACAGCTTCAGTAGGTTGAGAGATGAAATCGCAACAAAAAGTATAGTTTGTGAGGGCGAGTTGCAACGAGTGTAAATTTATGGGGGGATTTGAGATTGGGGTATAAGTTCGTGGGAGATTTTTGTAATTAACCCTAAGATAAATTATCTTTGGATCGATTTTGTCTGTTCAATGGGGTTTCAGCTGACACAAAATTGATGAACCCCACCATCCTCGATCATGAATAGGCAAATGGTACCCCACATGAAACTGGCTTTCCACCTACAATTGATTTCTCGGAAGGATTTGGTCGCAAACTAATGATCGATGCAGTGTATAAAATAAGGGTAAATTACTCCACTAGTCTTTGGGGTTTTTGTGATTCTCAATTTAGTCCCTGTGGTAAGTTTTGTCCTACGACCATCCTTGTGGTTTGGATCAATTCCTAGTTTAGTCCTCCGCTAACATAGATAACGAAAATTGATGACATGACTAACATCTATCAATGAAAAACAAACGTGTCTTTGTTCTCACAACCTCAACACCATCCTTCAACCTCTCCTTTTCTATCCTCTGTATCACTCTCTCCGTTCCAACCACCCCGTCGCAACCCCTACCTCCTTGCCTCGCCGCCGCAGACCCCTTTGCATCCGAGCCCTCGACGCTGCCCGACCCTCTCCGTTCCCAGGATTTTCACTTTTAGAGTCGCTCAGCACATACCTTGTCTGCTTGCGGTTCACCCTCAGAGGTCTTGCTCTTGTCTGCGCAACTCCAACAGTTTCTTCTGTGCTGGCTGAAGTACAGGCAGAACCTAAGTTCTCTTCTTCAGGTTCATTTGCCTCATGAACCCTGCCCAAAACAGAATTACTTTTCTTGTGGAACGAAGATTCCCGCATCTTTCTCACTTTCTTCTCTGCGGCATTCCTTTTGCTAGGTTCTTTCTTGATGGCTGGGACTTTGGCCATTTCAGTTTCAGGCCTACTAACTTCCATAGCTGATGTAGATGATGTTGAAATGTTTTCTGCAAATGATTCTGCATTATTTGCTTTCCACCTATTATCCTTGCGTGGATTATTTGGTGCTTGTCTAGAGTCCTTTGCAGCAGCTTCACCCTTTGCTTTACTTCTCAATTTCTTTCTTAGCTCCTCTGCCTGAGCATCACTTTTTTTCTAGCTCCTGAATCGCAAAAAATAAATTAGGAGGATGTGAGAGAGACTCTGTGGATGTGAGAGAGAGAGTTGAGAAAACCTTGACAGAGAATAATAAAAAGTAGTAGGCTTATAGTACTCGTCGGAAGGGCTTTTGGTTCCTTTGATATTTTCTAAATATTTTGATATTTTTTATATTCGTGTAATTATTTTTAAGTTATCCTCGTTATTTTTATATTTTTCTGATTTTTATTTCTCAATTTTTTACTGACGTGGCAAAAAAATGACACGTGTCGCCACTTAAGTGGTTCTGACGTGTTCTCCGTCAGCCACGTAGGCAAAATCTGTTATCTTATTTAACGGAGGACTAATGTGAGAAACGTTCCAAACGCCAAGGATCTCTGTAGGAGAAAAATTACCCTAGGGATCAAGCTGGGAATTCGTCATACCACATGGACTATTATTAGGTAACACATGTATGGAATATTGATGCATGATGGTTGGGTTACATATCATGTGTGCCCCCGTAGCGTCATTCTAAATATGTCCTTTTCTTATTGTATTTTGGCAATTTTTACCAAAAATACATATATATAATGCCTGACTATATAAATTAATTAAGCTGCTTTGAATATATACCTTGGCCTCCATTATTGTGTTTAGGAATGCATGGTTAGCACACTTTTCGCGTGATAGACTTGATGGGTAGGTTATCCCCACCAACCGGGAAACTAGGGCGGGCACAAAACAGACACGTCTCTGAACTTTTCATCGCACATGCAGTAGTACTTTGGGTAGGGTTGCATATACGGCCAACTTCCATCATGAACCAAATCATGAACCAATGAACCAAAAGCCTTCGTGCATATATAACTGCTTACTTTCAGCTAACATGCATCCGAGTATGATTTTATTTCTTTTATTTTCTCTTCTTTCTTTCTGCCTTCAAGTACTGCGTGCGTGCGTGCGAACTTCTGTTTGTTGGTGGTCAATTTTGTCAGGATTTAGCTTTGCTTTCTCTTCTCCCTATGTTAGACACGCATGACATATATATCTCATAAAGGAGCATCTTGGGGCTAGGTCCGGCAGCCAGCTTGCTAGTGGTATCCAAGATTAGAACCAACTACTGCAGTGAGTGAGTGCTCAGAAAAAAAAAAAACTGCTGCAGTGAGCGGTAGTTAGCATCTTGGATGGTGATGTGCAGTAGGAGAAAGGCAAATAGCACTGTGACACATGACTTCTTGAAGTACAAATTAGCCAGAGAAGTAAAAAAGTTGTGGCCCTAGAAAGACATTTCTTGTGGGTACGCTTGCGACTTCTTGAAGTACTAATTAGCCAGAGAAGTAAAAAAGTTGTGGCCCTAGAAAGACATTTCTTGTGGGTACGCTTGCTTGCGCAACAGTACGTAGGAGAATCCTCAATCGAATAAAAAATCCACTAGAAAACGAACGAAGGGTAGGTTTGTATTGTAAAATTTTTGGTTGCAAACGCAGCCAACAGTATTGTTGTTTCAATAATTGTAAGCAGCTTATCCTGGCCAAAGCCAGATTCAATGCATCTACCAGTCCATTATTAATCCTATCCTACACATTGGGAACTGCTACCATTCCCAAATATTGGAACCTCTAGTCAAAATATATATATATATTTAGCTTTTATTATTATTAGATAAAAGTATATATATATAATGCTTTTTAAATTTTTAGTATAAAAATTAAACTAAGTTGATCTTTAAACTTAACAGCTTATTTTGTGGCGGGTAGCGACATTGGGAAATTCACAATAAAAACCATTGATGATAATCGGACAATCAATAAATCTCTACATTTTCGACCATCAAGCAATTGGCTTAACATGAACGAGCTTGCCTCTTTGTGGGAGGAGAAGATAGGGCGCACACTTCCTAGGGTCACCGTTTCAGAAGATGACCTACTTGCTGCGGCCAGAGGTAAATTAATTCCAACATCCTAGTTTTTTGTCCTTTTCTTTCCCCAGAATTCACTTACAAGAGACAGACAGACACCGATCCACACACCGCATGCAGGCAAGTACTATATATCCACAGTACTGACACAAACGTACGGTATATATATATATATATGTCTCCGAATGGCTTTAATTCCCTTGGTTTGTGCTGCATGCAGCTATGATTATTCCACAAAGCGTTGTTGCAGCCCTCACACATGACATTTTCATAAAGGGCTGCCAAGTGAATTACTCCATGGAAAAGCCTACTGATGTTGAAGTCTGCTCTCTCTACCCGGACGAACCTTTCAGGACCATCGGGGAGTGCTTCGATGACTTCTTCACTAAGATTAATGTAGACGTCCCAAAAGTGGTTGAAAAGCCAATAAGCAGCAGCAAAGAGGCCGCCAACATTGTGCCAAATGCGCCTAAACCAGAAGCCTTGGCCATCACTGCGTCGTGAACAAAAACAAAGACTTTTGGCTGCTCCATTCGCTTAATTAATTAACGTTTGATTAAATAAATCAATGTACTTCAAATTCTTCCCTTCTTAATTAGAGGGTCATGAACTTTTTTTGTTTTCTGTTTTCTTCTCCGCCTCTGAACGATTCGGTATCTTTATGGCAATTCATGGAACAGTTCAAGTGGACAGTTCCGTTTAGATCCTTGGAAACAGTTCAAGTTCCAGGCAATAAAAGCATGTCCCAAGTTATAAGCAATATATTCTTTCACAACTAGGGGCTCCACCACGTGTAGTCTTATTCTGGACAATGGAATGGGAACCAGTTCAAGTTCCAGGCAATAAAAGCATATCCCAAGTTATAAGCAATATATTCTTTCACAACTAGGGGCTCCACCACGTGTGTAGTCTTATTCTGGACAATGGAATGGGAACCAGTTCAAGTTCCAGGCAATAAAAGCATGTCCCAAGTTATAAGCAATATATTCTTTCACAACTAGGGGCTCCACCACGTGTGCAGTCTTATTCTGGACAATGGAATGGGTGCAACCAATATATTTCTTGCCAAATATTTCCTTTCCTATATATAGATTCCTCTTTCTTGGCCATTTCCTATAATTAATTAATCAATCAGAAGTTTTTCAGTATTTTGAGTCTCTTGGGGAAAAAGGAGGGGCAAGTTAAAACCTAAACATCATATACAGGTAAGCGCTCCTCGACAGAGACACGGCAAATTGGGCATTTTTTACACTTCTCACAGCAGGTACTGCAATGCATTGGAAACAAATGAGATCCGAATCAGAAAACAGAAAGAACAAATTATTGACCTTCATCAAGTTTGCATATTAAAAAATTAGGAGCATCTGAGTTAGATCGGCTACCTGCAAAGGACACGATGCCTACATGGAAGCAGGACCACACTAATCTCTCCCTCGAAGCAAATCCTACATAGAACCTTTTCCTGAACAGAGCACATCAAGACAACATTAATGCATTAGTGTTAGAGTCACCTTCTATAACAAGATGGAATTTGGGAAAACACCAGCAATCACACCGATATCACTTGACAATCCATTCTTTCAGAGCAACTGTATGGACTTTGGAGATCTAAGATCTATAATATTCATCAACCAGACCTTTTGCCATTCCTCGCAATTTCACATGTTTTCTTCGGGACAATTTGCTTGTAAGTTTAAATAATAAATTGCAATAATTATATAGAGTATTATCGAAACAATCCCTGTCAGCTTGTCATCTTGTCATCTGGACATCCAGATGATTAGCTGACAGGGGTTTCCTATAATAATCAATACACGTATACCACAACCGAGTATTTGCTAATCGTGTCAAAATCATCACCACCACTTTCCCCTACTTCATTCAGTTGCAGGCAACAATAACTTTACCTAGGGTCTGCATGAAAATTATGCACAATCACAATTCAAAAGCTCCTTTCAAAATCTTGAGAAGAATTGGTTAAACAAATTAAGGCCATAACTTGTGGATATTAGGAAGCATTTACAGTGAGGCACATTGACAAATGTTAATGCACATATAGTTGCCAGAATTATACCTCAACTCATACATTCCAAAAAATTAATTGTTGCAAAATAAGTTCGAACTCTAGAAACCACTCGTGGACAATTAATAATCCTATGAGGCAGTTCAAACTAGTCACGAAAGGAATGATTTTTCGATGGATGAAGTTAACGAATGCACAGGTTCACATTGCATATCCAAAATGTAGTTAAACTAGTGGGCAAGGATGAGAAATTTACATTTTTAAGTCTTTCATACTCCTGCTGGCTGTACTTTGTGATTTCTGCCTGCTCACCTAAAGCTGCTTGCAGCCTCCACACCTGAGATAAATGTGAATCATAAATACAGCATAAATGAAAACAGTACTTATCTTATGTATAATTTTGGAATTGGCCGATATTTGGTAGAAGTAAAGCAAATGCTAAACCAATATGAGGAAATTAAAATTTTAAAAAAAAATGTTTACTACAAGTGTAAACATGTGCATATGTACGAGTGTATTTGTAAATGCATGTCTAGAGAAACAATTATTCTAGCCCAAGAAAACATACAAATCCATGCTAAGATAATTGTGATCACCTCCTCGGCAAGATCCTTTTTAGGCATTTTCTTCACAATCTCAGGTGGATAACCACAGAAAGTGTTATAACTGCATGGTAAGGAATCAATGTCCAAAGATCAGCCCAATCACAGAGTGGAAAACCCTTCAATGAATTTCACATGAGAAAACAAAGTTATAGTGCAGCAGCCAGAGCCTTAATGTTCTAGAGATGACGTATGATAAACTAAACAAGGCAACCGTTTTGGCCTTCATATGAGTACAATTATCCAAATTAGAATTCTTTTTCCTGTCAAGCTATCAAAAGTCAAAATTTAATAATCCCTAGTGCACCTTTACCAGTGACTCTAGCATGGAATTATAGTGTGAAGAACATGACATAGACAATTACAACAGGGAGTAAACAATCTCTCAAAATCTGGTAGGAAATGGACACAAGTATGCCTTATCATTTATGACCTCTTTGGGAAACTAAAAGGACTATGTAGATGAGTGAACAACAAGAAAACGAAGGTCATGAGAAAAATGATTTGAGCATGTTTTTCAAACAGAGAATTCAAGTGCAAGTTTGTACATGCCATTAGAACAACTAGTTTATGTAAAACAGAATAACTGCCTTTTCCTTCTCTGAAGTTGATGTAGGATAAAGGACCACAATACCATATTTCATGTAGGAAAGCAGCACATGGACGTCTGTCCATGTTTGATTAAGATGAAGGGTGAAAGATTATAGCTTTGAAGTTCTAGGCGATGGGAACAAAGTAGATGGATAAAAATTCAAATTGGGCAAGGAAGGATTAAATTGCAGAGCGTTTCAAGGGGCTGGAAGGAGGAACAAAGTCGAATATTTTTATTTGGCAACAGGAATTTTAGGGTAATTTGGGCTGTTTGGGTTAGGAATATGTGGTGTAAATGCTAGAAAATTATTGAGTTATCTATGATTATGAACAGGGTAAGAAAAGAAATGTGGTTTGGGGTAAAACAAGGAAGAGATTTCAAGTTGGTTGGCTGTCCAGGGCTGTTAAAAGTGAATGGAAATACAGCAGATCCGGTTTAGTGAGTTTGGGGACTAATATAAGGTGGGTGTCTCTAGATTTCATCCTTCGAATTTTTGGAAAAGGGTAAGAAATCAAAGCGAGACTGTAAAGTTAAAGGCTAAATAAATTGCTGGAAATTAGAGAAAAGAACAAGATAGATCCAGGCATTACAGCTACTTACATAACGTTTGCATCAATTGAACTTAGAGCTATTACAGTTTAAGTAAAATCATACTAACCCAGGAGCCCCCTGGTGGAATAATCGGGCCTGTTCTTCTCGACTGCCTTCATCAATTGACCACCAACCCAATAGCCTATGATTGAAGATTTCCAGATTAGTCTTATAGCATTTGCACCAGTCAATGCTTGCATTTATTCAGTATGTTCAGAGTCTTGCTTGCTTAAAATATTCTCAAGGAAGCGGCAGAATCCTTACCTGGAACCACGGTGCAAGAACCCTAAGCAGTCATGAGCTCTGGCAGAAAACCAAAAATATAATCCTGTGCCGGCTCCACTTCGAAGTAAAAGTACAATTTTCTCCACCAACCTAGAGGCAGCAAATAGGAGACCTACACCTTGCAGTAGAAAAATAGGAGAGAAGAGAACCGGCAGTGGAATATGCTTAGCCTTGGCAGGTGTTTCCTGGAATCAGAAACCATTATAGGTCAATTGATAAGAAATCCCAAAGCCTAGCCATTACCGCAACTTAAATTTTTTTTGATAAATAAGCCAATCTCATTAGAAAAAAGTGAAAACAGTACAAAGGTTATTCCGAAATCACTAATTCAAACAAGCAATAAATCTAAGAAAATCATCTAAGTCTACAAAAGGCAGCCAACCACAGAATTAGCCCAACAGAAAAGGGAAGACAACAAAACACCCTGCAATCTATCAAGAGACAATGAACAATCTTCAAAACATCTTCCAACACCACAGCACATCAATCTCCAAATAGCCTTCGCGATTGGATTGGAAAGCTTCCTCTTCCAACACCACAGCACATCCATCACCTTCTCAGGCATAACCCAATGAAAATTCACAATACAAAGCACATGAGACCACATCCCGCGCGCTAAAGGGCAATGCAGCAGAACATGGTCAACTGTCTCCCCATCACATCTACACCCCTACCAAATGCCTGAAAAAAGACACCATATTGAGCACCCAGCTAGAGGGAGCAGCCAAACCGTCACCCTTCACAGTCTCCTCTGATGGCAAGAGCATCCTCAAAGGCTCAACTACCATCTCATTCTCCTCACTCTCACGAAGAATCATCTCATCTCCCCCTAGACGAAACTTCGACAAAGAGCCCATCCAAAGACCTTACAACAGCGACACTGTCTATGGGTTGCTGGAGCAAAGAAGGCTCCACCAGGGATGCTAATATAACCTGAATCTCTCCTGCAAGACCCTAGTCTCCCGCAAAAACTCCCCTCTCAACCATAGACTTCCTCAACAGCCCACAAGAATTAACATTTTCGGTCCCCTTCAACTGCAAAGATATACAATCCTCAGAGGCTCCCACGAAAACACCGAGCAGAACTTCCCCACCACCCCTATCCTCCACCTCAGCCACAGTCGAGGGCACACAGCCCTCCAACAGGGCCTCCCTTGGCTTCGGCGGCAGAAACCCAACATCAGCGTCCCTGCCTCCCATGGAGCCCGAATCTTTCACCTCAAAATGCGCCGATACCTCCAAGCCAGCATCTATCGAAATAGCCCCGACACCCATATGGCCCTCGACTTCCACCACAAAAATCGTCGACGCCTCCAACGTGGTCCCCAACAACTCCGGCAACTTGCAACCTACAGTCGGCACCCCTCCGAGAACATTATCGACAAGAGTCTAGCCGATAACCCCCAACCCAGGCGACTCTTGAAGCGAATCGGGAGTCCTACCCAATTGTCCCCCAAGCAACCCAATTTGCAACCCAGGAGAGGTTTCAAAGTACAAACCAAACTGGGCTGAACCCAGCCCACAGCCTGACCCAGAGGCAAGGCATCTCCCAGCTTCAACTGACGACTAGTCCACCGACTTCTAGGCCACCAATTTAAACCCACTTACCATACACTATAAATTCTCCATGGGCCCATACGCAGACTTACTACCCACCAGCCCAATAAGGTGATCCAACTCTCCTTTTACCTTCATTAAAGCCTCCCACGCGTTTTCTTCTGTTGCAACCGACAGCTTCGGTGACTCAATAAAATCACTATTGGGAATCACCAATTGCGCCTCCCTTTTATCTTCATTTTTTGCATGCGTGGCTGCAGGGATATCAACCGATGTCTACTTATCCCTGACAGCAGCAGCTACGTGCACCTTACGCTTCCCACGCTTGGCCACCTTCTCCGGCGAAGCAACCAGCACCGCCTTGGCAAAAGAAACTCCATCCCGTAAACCAGAAGAAACAACCTTCGCCTTCTGACAATGAGAATCACCAAGAACACGAAGGATTTCTTTGCACATCCTAAGCAACAAACGCCATCCCCCGCAAGACTTGCCCTCTGGCACTCTTACTGTTCTCTTCGACGGCCCTACCCATACTCCGCCACAGCCACATAACGGTCTCTTTTGTTCAAGCACCTCTACACCAAGAATGCATAGGATGACTCGTTAAACTTCTCTATAAAATCCCGACCTTCCTCCGCGTCTATCAATCTGCCCAGCATGTTCGTCAACCAAACAACTCCGTAACAGCCAAGAGAAATCGTGTTCTGAGAACTATTACTCCATTCCGTGATCAAGGTAATGCCATTATCACTGGTAGACAAACTGAACCTTCGCTTCAATATTAATATGACGCTGGAATGACATCTCTCACAACCCAAAGAAACTAAGGAAATCTAACGACAAAGCTAACAACGACAATAACCCAAAGCTCTAGAGAGAAAACCACTGCACAGTCTACCAAAGTGATAAAGCAATACGAATGTTACAGCAACATAAAATTACATACCTCTAATCGCATACAAAGAAGGATCTGAAAACCAATTATTGGAATCTTCATGATGTGGCCACCAATGTCTTGCAGACTGCACATTCTATCTTGTTGCTGATCCTCATCCAGAGAAACCTCTAAACCACTGTACCAATCAAGATATCTGATAGTCGTAGAAGATGAACTAGCTTCACTTGTGCGATAGCTTCTATGGATCATCGGATTAGACCACTTTGTACAAACAAGGAAGGCAAAGCATTCTGCAATTCTGTAATAAAAGAACAATTGTAATGTGTGATTCAAAACCTCATATCATATCAATGTCGAAAGCAACAATGCTAATTAGTAAACTGTAAAAATTACAAATGACATTCCAACACATACCCAAAATTTATAAATACGTCCCACCAGCCAAGCGCACCTACATCACCTGCCACATCATGTATACATGAGTAAAATGAAGCAATTAATTGATATACAGACAAAAGGATCACTGTTAATCAATCAATAAGGGGGAAAGAGCCAATGTGATAAACAACAGCAACCCCTCAACTTTTTGAATGGCAATTCTCAATTATCCAAAAATGAGCAAGAATCAAGAATTTTTGATAAGTAAGTCAATCTTATTAAAGAGAAGAAAAACAAAGAACATAAGAAGAAGGAGACGACAATACAAGAGACTATACTGAGAACCCCTAACACATACAAACAAGAAAACTAAGAAAATCCGGAAAACCAGAAAGGGATAACCCAACATCACATTGGCCCAAAGAAAAAGCGACTGCAAAACAAGACCCTTTAAACTATCCAAAGACTGCTCAAAATCTTCAAAGCATCGGTTGTTCCTCTCCCTCCACAAGATCCATCAAACAACAAGAGGAATCATTCGCCACACTACCAAAGCAATGGGATTATCGAACTTCTTTTTCCAGCACCTCAACACCTCGATCGCCCTCCGAGGCATAACCCAAGAAAGGTTCATAATGCAAAACAAATACGCCCACAAACCTCGAGCCACTTGGCAATGCAGAAAAATACGATTCACAGACTCCCCCTCGCATTTGCACAAAAAGCACCAATCAATCAACAAAAGGCCCCTCCTCCTTAAGTTGTCAATAGTCAATACTCTCCCATGAGCAACCTCCCAAGCCAAAAAGAAACTCTAGAGGGAGCCAGCGTCTTCCAACACTGATCCCAAGAATTTAAATAACTAAAGAAAATTCCTATTTAGAATCCTCCAACATGTAAAGCATAGCTACATGCACACAAGTTATCCAACCAACAACGAACAAAAGGAACAATTACATGAATAAAATAAAATAAAATAAGCATAATAGAAGGGAAGCCATAAAATGGAACAAGAGGGGAACACAACATGGTTATTGGTGCATGTAACAATAACACCATATAGGTGGTGTTCGGGGGTGGAAATTTTCACCCCTCAAAATTTCCACTCATTAAAAAATTATAAAATAATCTCTCTCCTCATCAAATTATTTATTATTATTATATTATTCATTTAAATCTTCTCTCTTCACTTTTTCATCAAATCCCATAAAATATCTATATTTTTTCACAAACTCCAATATCCCAAAATTTCCAACCCCCAAAATTTTTACTGCCAAACACCCCCAGAGACGTAATTATGGTAAAAATGTACCATTAATTGATTTTCAAACGTGGATACATATGAATCCTTGTCATACTAAAATGACTACCATTATTGGTATCAAACAAATAGCGATTTATACAAGCTAAATCTTCTAATCGATAATTGGGCCAAAGAAAGAACTTTAATTTTATTAGTTTATGAATCAATATGCTTAACACCCCCCCCCCCTTTCAAAGTCAAGATGCCTCAAAGGATAACATCTGAAGTTTAGATACTAAGTATTGGAATTGCACAGTGGTGTGGGACTTCGTAAGAAGATCCGCGATTTGAAGCTCTGAGGAAATGTATGGCATTGAACCCTGTAGAAAGTGATGGTGAACGAAGTGCCCTAAGTGAGTAAGGCTATTTCGATGTGTTTTGTTCGCTCATGAACACATCACATCATTGTGTGCTATTTTGATAGCACTCTTGTTGTCACAAAAGAGAATAGTAGGCCCAGAAAAAGTCACTCTCATCTCTTTAAGTAACCATCACTAAGCCGATAGAACATAGAATTCCTAAAACTTTTCTTACTGTAAATTCACAGAAATTAGAAGGTCTAGTCAATCATAGATTTAACAAAAAGATGGTTAGCCTCACAAGCTTCCACACAAGATCATGGGATCCAGTTTATAAACAAAGCATCATTAAGTCAGTGCTAAAAAAATGGATTCCTGAATAAATGTTTTGAGGGACCCGACCATAGAGTTCGAAAATTTTGTTGGTCCCAACCAAGATGATGCTTCTCTGTGAAACACAGGTATAGGACAGAGATAAAATGTGGATGTGTCTGGGCAACAAGTCACAGAAAGTGAACAAAGAATAAAGCCCTATTTTCCTACCTGTTCCCACCCATATGAGAAGGTTATGTGGCACATACTTCGTTCATTTACTTCATCAGCCTTACCTTTCTTAAAGAATACTTTTTTTTTTCTTGAGCAACATTTTCTGGGTTGTGTACAAAAATCTAATCAAAATAATTTTGTGTGTCAATCTAGCAATATTGCTTCTCTAAAGCACAACGAGGTCTTATCTTGCAAGAAAAATACAAAGTAGATTGAGATGGTCATACAACTGTGCAATCTATAATAAATGAGACAGCAGGGATCATACAATGATCAGCACACTGTAACATAAAGCTCATAAGGAGCAAAATGCATTATATGGGACTTATGCTTGAAACTCCAGGGGCGCAAGAAACATCACCACATAGCTTTAGGAGGGTGAAGACGGTAGCAGCAACAAAGAAGACCATGGATATCGCCACCCAAAAGTGCTACAAGCAGTACATTAGCAAGATCATTTAGTCCTTTCAAAGGAGCATCTTTAAATAAGTCTTGATAATACTAAAACATATAACATACAGGGAGTATGGAAACCAGATACAAGATAAGCTTACCCATTATGGACAGGGAAATCACATTTAAAGATGCAAAAAAAAAAAACAGATCTTGCTTGGTGAAGAAACTTCAAAAAAAAATATCAATCTCTTGTTAAATCTTCCAAAGATTGTCATTGATTTTGTCATCCAAAACTGTAATTAAGAACTATTTTAGATGCAGCTAAGGAGACCAGGCCTTTAACAAACAGTCATTTGCTCAAATAAATCCATTTCATTACATGTATTTGATCCTAGCAAATCTAACACCCACCCACCCCCAAAAATAAAAACAAAAAAGAAACCCAAACTAGCTTGTTTCTCCTGAAATATCCTTCAGTACTATCTACCACATGGCATAAATTTCACTATACAGTGTACCTTTCTTCCTATAAAGACTATAAAAGCGTTTAGACTACAAACATGTCAACCTCAACATCTAGCACCTCAGAACATTCTTTAATCCTCTTGTTTTTCATTTAGAAACTTCGCATTCTCTTCCTAAAAATAAACCAAATATAAAGTATGTTAAGCAATCACGATTCATATGACCTCTAATTCATTTGTACCCAATACTATTAGTACATGGCATCTTAGACAGTAACGAAGCTAGTTCAATAGACTTACAGGAAGTGTCTCCCACACAGCCTCATCACTCATGCTTTCTTCATCTCCAGACATCAGAGCCCTACACATCCTGTAAAAGTAATGAAAACCTTACAAAGAAAGGACTATACTTACAATAAGAAATTGAGATGCAAGCTCAATGTTCTTTAGCAACTTGTGACAGATTTTCCAAGGCCTTTGGGCCAAATCGCAGATCTACCTCCTATAAGTCTAAATTCCTGCTGGTTGCATGAGGTAAATAGCAAGCAAAAAAAAAAGGGCAATAGGAAAGAGAAGGCCAACAGTCAAAATAAGGCTAGTAGGACAGGATAGAGATTGGTTCTTCCAGCACTAATCTACAATTACTGTTCCATGAAATATTGGAACGCCACTTCTCTTGATATATGAACTTCTAAATGAAGAACTAGTTTATTCAAATAAAGAACACGAAAAAGTTAGGCAATGAACTGTTCCTTGCACATTCTTTCTCCTGCCTGGCAAAACCTTTACAACACCTAGAATTTGTTTATAACAATAAAGAGTGAAGAAATTACAGGATACATTATACAGCCAATGTTGTTTCGGTTTATCTCTCTTCATGTTTGCAAGATATTAGTTATTTTTTCCACAGAATTTGGATCAATTCGATGCTCTAATATTGCGCTTCTGAATTTAAAAATCCAATGGTCAACACTTCAAGGCTTAAACCTTTCATCTTAAAAAATACTGCGTAAGACTTATGCCATTTGAACATTCACCCTAATCATCAAACCAATATTACTAAGGGCAGGGCAGAAGGCGGCATTTTGATGGGATATCTCCTTTGGCAGCAGTATGACAAAGACAAATGGGAAAAAATAAAGGTATTGACACTCTTCTAGTCCTTTACAACTCTAAAACTATGTTTACACCCTTTAGTTAATGTTGTAAACAACACAGTTTTAGATCAGTCAAATCTTCGTTTCCGATCGATTCCTAATGTAGAAGCATCTAATGGAACTAAAGATGCTTATCATCCATTTGCATTCAGCAGGATTAATTTTTCATGTCTTTAAGTGGAACACCTCAACTTATCTTCAAAATGTTATTTTTCCTTCTTCTCTTCCCTTTTTGGGTTGACAAGTAATCTTCCTATTCTATAATTAAGTGCAATAGAGCCGCATGACAATCTGTACAGAAATTTGAATTCATAAGATTTAAAGGAAAAATAGTAATAAAAGCCACAACAACAATAATAATAATAATAATAATAGCAAAGGAGAATATGGTTCTGCAATCAAGCATATCCTCACACATCATGCATGAAAACCTAAGAATTCATTTCATGTTCTCTAGATGATGATTCTTGGAATTGAAGAGAGGAGAAAAGAAAGAAACTGGGGGCAAGATAACAGCAACTGCGTTCATTCAACTGCATGCATCATTAACGGTGTATTCTATTGAAGTCCAACAAAAATGAATTAGAGATGTGCATCCAATGAAAACCAAAAAATTATTTCCTCCTTCTTGCATACTTCTTATATATTGGAACTGACAAGTACAAGATTTATGACCTCCAGGAAGCAGTACTCCTTAGTAAAGTACAATAAAAAATAAAAACAAAAGAAAAATGATAAAGAATATACCTGAAATTGTCAACTAGAATAATTATTTCAAGTGCCAATAAGGGAAGCAAGGCGATCTTCAACTTTACAGCAGCAAAACCAGGAGCTGTTCAAAACGTAATGAATTAATTAGTTGAGAACTTGAACTGCAGCTATCATGTCAAGGATTAGAGCCTTTTACCACAATCAACCAATTACATGGTATACAGCCTAGGGCAGGATAACCAACCTTGTAAATTATCTCTGATGTAGTTAACAAGACAAAAACAAAACACTTCACAAGGCATGAAAGGAAAAATAGAGGCAGAATAACTGGAATGCATTAGAACTAGTTGTCAATCCCAATGGTCAGCAACCAATAACAGGGTGTCAGTCATTTACCATAAACACTCTCAAGATATATACAAAGGAGTAACTCAAACGCAACAAGCAGCGGGGTTGCAACAATTGCATGGCACGGTGCCCACTGTCCAAGAAAGAGAAATTTTAGTGATACACATTTACATATCCTGAGGATAGTTCTGAGATTTCCATAATCCCAAAACTACTATGGAAATCAATCTCAAGAACTGTAGAGAAGCATAACAACATACATGACGATTATGTGGAACTGATGGAGCAGGCAATGAGAATCTTCCTCGGGCAACAACTCCATGGAACATCCAAAGCGGGAAAAAGATTATCCTGCACATTGAGGACAACGCAACTGGTAACTAAATATTAAACGTGCCTTCTTTTTCATTTTGGTGGATGACAGGTTTGAGACGTAGAGTATCATAAACTCTAGATTGCAAAATGTGAGGTTTAAAAATTTTTCAGGAACTCCAATCACAACACATTAGCATGTAAATTAGTTTCAAAAGTCCAGTGGAAAAGGAGAGCTCCATAGACAAGTTTTGGCCTGTCGTCGACCACCTCACATGACAAAGTTTGGGCTATATTACTGCAACTAATCGTGGGCTAGTCACTGGAATAGAACAAATTTCCTCTACACCCAGCATAAATTTACAAGCACATTCAGGGCTAATAATTTAACAAACCAGTAAAGCTGCAACCTTCCACCCCCTCTATTATTTGAAATGTGTTCAGGCTATCAATAGAACATCAAAAACTGCACCACTCGAGAGCAGCTCCGCAAGTCAAAAAATAATAGCCGCAAGATCTAATTAACACAGAAAGAATTTGTGATGTCCTATCCAAGAGGTATGGCACCAACCTGATGGTTGTCGGCCCTCCTTTTCAAAAACAAGAGCAAGAAATGTCGAGCAGGTGTAATTCATGATGATTTCAAGGAAGATTTCAACAGATACACTTATTAAATCCCCCCTCATATATAAATCTTTCCAAATTGGAAGAAGCCAGTCGACCTTGGAACTCACTTCATGCAACCTTGGGAGAAAGGTCAAGCTGCTTATCCCTTTAGGATGATTTTCAATTTTTGACAGCTTTAGAGCTTTTCAAGGGTCATCATGCAACATCCTAGTGAACCAAGAAATTCTCTCGAAGCCTTCGTATCATGGTTTTTGGTTAAAATAGTTTTTAGAGTAAGTCATTTGTTTGAGCGGAAGCTTCATGCATGTGTGATTTTCTATGTAGGTTAGAGTTTCTACTCGCATAAGACTTTCATTGGTTTTTTCTGCTTTTATGTAACAAGTCAATTAGGATTCCTAGTTCTAATAAGTCACTATATGGAAGTAATTCAGGGTTTAATTACTAGAAGAGTGGGGAGTTTAAAAGTATGGAGGCACATAGGCCTTAGTTTGTTACTTTCTCTCCTATTTTGCCATATTTGTACTTGTTACTGGTGCTGTTCACAGCCATCAGCAACTGCAAACTCTCTCTTTTGTTTAAAGCTCTAACAATAATCTTTCAACCTTTCAGATCTGCAATCATCCCTCTAACATCATTAAAAGCACAACCTTTAGAGTTGCCAGAAAATAATTGCAAGTCATTCCCCCAGTTTCCAGCTCCTTTTATTCATCAAAATTCAACTTTTTCAAGCCCTAATTCAATCTAAAACATTCAAGCCTTTATTGCATAATAACAGACCTTGTGATAAGAATGTTTCCTATCCTAAAACTTAGCAGAAGCATGGGAAGATAAATTCGCTAATCCATCCTCCCACGAGATCACAGAGACCCACTCTTACCTCATCCTAAAGGACCCCTCCAGCCACTGTTAACGCTCTACCCTACAACTCAGAAGTCTGCTTCTACACGTCGTTAACTTAATAGGGTTGCTATTCAGCTGAATCTCGATAAAAATCTTAATACTTTCTCTGTCTCTGATTATGAAAATACTAATGACATACTTGGCATTAGCAAGTGCTTTTTGAAGCTCTGGCTAAAAGTTTTACAAAATCACCACTTGAATAGCTATGATCATCTGACTATACGAATTAACTCACTAGATAATAGTAAAACTCAAATATATTCAATAATTCCAAGGTATGCTTCTTGTCGATCTGGGTTACATCTTCTTGGACACTTTCTAATAAGCTTCCACATGCATGTTAAATGCTTTTCTGAGATGTTTAAAATTACCAAATGCCTTGGTATCCGATTATTTCTGGCAATTTCTAATAGGTTTTATTTTCTCATATCATCAAACCTCCCCAACATGACCCCAAAAGAGTATCCCCTTTTGACTTCTATGCGGACAAGTTACCCCTAGAAAATAAAATCATCCTTCAATTCTCTTTAAATATGATCTCCAATAGGTTCAGGTATTACTCCATGAACTGCAATTGTGATCACTCAAATTTGGAGAAAGAGAAACCTATCCAATACTGCTGAGACTCAACTTTACCCCGCATCTAACCAATCAATACAGCCACCCAAGAGCTCCTAGAACAGAACAGAAAACCATTCATCCTTAATGTTGATCTAAGCATCCGTCCTTAACTAATTCAAACGGATTTCACTTCACACATTTCCATATCTACTTACATTCTCCAATGAAATAATTTCGTTCAATTCTTTTAAAACACGATTCTATTGCCACTGGTTGCATGAAGGCCATCACTCACTTCTCTAGCAAACACAATTTCATCTCAATATCCACAAAATATTTCGCACTTTGGCTACTAGTTTTTTTCTCGTTCGAGGGCAAACAAACAAAAACGAAAATCTGAGACACTCTAAAATGGCAGAGCATTCATTTTTCGGTCCCATAATTGATGTCCTTCATGTGTTTCCCAAAGGAGAGTGGGTTATAGATTCGTGGGGTCAACTAAACATTCCACAGAAGCCATCTTTACGAGGCAAATAACTACTGATGGAAAACGAACAAAGCCAATGAGTTCCTACCTGAAAATTAATTCCCAAAAAAAAACTCATACAAAACCCACAAAATCATAGCACCTGTCCACCCCACTACCTTTTCAGAACAATCGAAGTCCTTTTATAATCCAATAAAAACAAGACATCTAAGAAGACAAGTACCAAAAAGAAAATAACAAAACAAACATTTTTCAAAATGGAACATGCATTCACATACGGAGAAAAATACATATATTAAGGAGACTGACCACCAAGAGTAGGAGACAACATGGTCGAGCTTGAGGACGAGTAAGAGCGTGAAGCACAAAAGCAGGCCGTGGGCTGCCACGGTCTGCACGGACTTCAATACTCTCCGCCAACTCGTCATATTATAGAACTCCAAAATCCTCAAACTTTAACCCACCCCCAAAATAAAAGAGAGAGAGAGAGAGAGAGAGAGGTATCGCAATTTCACTTCCAATATGAATAAGCCCTCAGACAATGAATATGTCTGTTCAAAGCTGAAAGTTGGGTCTTTCACAAGCAGGACGGAGGTTTCAGTTTTTCAGTGGGCGCGAGGAGGGAAAGGGATACACTTGACTCTTCTCTCTCTTTCCCCCTTCCTCCCTCTTTGATGAATATAAAAACAAAACGCATAACTGCGCTCTCTCTCTCTCCTCTCTATCTGTGCAGAAAGAATGTACTATAAAATTCCGTTTCACGGCAAAGCAAAAGCACGAGTGGGGGTATCTAGAAAAAAAAAAAAAAAAAAAAGCACGAGTGGGGGTATGTCTGTGAGTCCTTTGATTTGGGCGCTCCCATTTGAAAAGACTATCTTGCCCCTAGCTTAGTAGGTTAATTAAAAGAGGAAAAATTAAAAAGGTGTTGGATAAGATTAATAACTAATTATTCTCTCTAAAAATGTCGGACGTGGAAACTTCTAAAAGTTAACGCTATCTAGATTTGAATCCGCTGGGAAAATACAAAACAAACCTTATGGAAACGGGTCACTTTTTCAAATATTATATGAGTCCAAAAGTGACCCAAATCCTTCTTAATTTAGACGCTAATGCGACTTTTTAGGCAATCATTCGTCCTAATTCCTAAACAACCTTTCTAAGCTACGGTTTAAGCCGCTACTCTAACCCTTTTCCCCGTGTCTTTTGATTAGTTTAGGGATTGTTCCGTGGCACAGTTTACACCATATTGATTATAAACTATTTCGCAGTACCTCTGTCCTATGTAATTAGACTAATTAAAGAATTATGTGTCACTAATTGTGGATAATTAAAATAATCAGTGGTCTTGGTCAACGATAACTATGTCCGGTGGTTCCAAAGTTTACACTTTAGGAAAAGATAGTGTCATCCATGTGTTTTAACAATAAATTTTTCAAAATATAATAATAATAATATAATTTGATAATTTTGTGTAATGAAATAATGAATTTACCTTTATAAAAAATATGAGAGTACAATTTTTATTTTAATGAAGCAAAATATCAATTTTCTTTCTAACTAAGAGGAGAGGATACAAAGTCTAAACGAGTAGAAGTTAAGAGTCAAATTTAATGAAATCAATAGTTCAGAATGCAAAATATCAAAACTCCAATAATCGATGCACGAGAAGTATATTTGACCTAATATTAATTTTATTAAAATCTCATCATTGCGTAAATGATTGCGGTGTGAAAATAAGAAGTTGCTTAAAATATAGTCTCTATCAATCTAAGCTCAAAAAGTGACACATAAGTAGTGTTGTTCAAAATCACCTGTAAATTTTGATGGCACCGACATCGGGTTCTCGATACCCAACCTAACCGGTGCTTGTTCCAGTGGCCAATTTTTAAGAAAATTTTGGAGTTTTCCCAGTTTCTGGGTACCGAAAAATTGAGTTATAATTTGTTTAATTTAATTATATATATATATTAAACAATGTCGTTAATCCCCCTCCTTCCCATTTCTTCTTCATAGTCGCCCCTCCCCCCTCACTTTCTTCTTTGTTGTTTGCCTCTCTCTCCCTCTCATTCCCCTTCCTCTTCAAACTCCCTGCACATAGGCGGCATAACCAGCCTTCGTCGACCACCAGAGATACTCTCATCTTCTCCCCTCCTTCACGTTAACTTTTCCATATTTATTTGCAATTTTTAGGGTCAGCGAGTTCAATGGATTTGCAATTCCCACTAAGACTCTTTGAAAGTTTCTCCATTGATTCCTTCGTTCCCACATTGACAAGATTACCCAGCTTAAAGGGTTCTTACCTTAGTTTCTTTGGGGATTTGGGGAGTGAGACCACTACTAGATAGAGATTTCTTCATGATTCTGACTTTTATTTCTTGTTTTCATGTTCTCTTTGTTTTCTTTTTTTGTATGTGTAGGATCCAAAACAGAAGGTTCATAAACCAGTGAAGGGTGTTTTGAGATTGGAAATTGAGAAGCACCAGAATGGGCATACTGACTTGGAAAATATATCAGAGAGTGGGAGTGTGATCAATGATTCTGTTGACCCTAGGGACTGTATTGTTGATTCCACATTTAGAAAAGTTCCCCAGTAATGGTTCTGAAGGGCCTCAGAGTAGCAATTCAAAGTTGAATTTATATGGTGGGAAAGAAATCTCTGGAACCCATGAAAATCCTAATTTCAGCGAGAATGGCGTAAGTATAAGGCCCTCTGTTTTCTAATTTGTGTTCAAATGAGAAGACTCCATTGGGAAAATCTGTAACCATTTGATCCGGATTGAAATGCCATGAATATTTCCCGTAACTGTTTAGATATGTTCATGTGTCTTGATGTGGTGGTTTGATAATGTGATTCTTTTTGCAAAGAGCATGTCCTTCTCAATACATCAAACCAATTGAGATTTCTTCATGATTCTTTGGCAAAGTTTGCTTCTGGATTAGTGTTGTCATCTGAGGTTTCTGAATCTGCCTTTGAGCTCTAAGGAGGACTTACTGTAACGTTTTGCTTTATCATACTTTTCTTAATTACATATGATGTGTTCGTCTTTCATATTCTTGGGATACTTTTGTCGATTAATTGAAGAAGTCTTAAAATTGTGATGTAAACATATTCATGAGTTAATTAGATGTTTAAAGCATCCAATGAAATCAGCTGTTAAAAAGTATTCACTTAGAATTCAAAATAGTTGCATTTTATTAAATAAGCTTAGTCAATGTCTTGACGTTGCAAGCATGTCCTTCATGAATTTTTCTATTGCACTTATGCTCTCTTTATTTGCAAGTTCTTGCTCTCTTTTTTCAGACAAGACTCTGTTTAGCATGTCCTTCGTGAATTGTAATTTAATTTTTCTTCTCCTACTGCTTCAGTTTTATTTACTTTATAGTATTGTAAAATGCTAAAATAGCTCATTATAAATTTAGGTTAACCGAAAAATTGTCACAGTTAAAATCGTAACCGATAAGGGTCGATTATTGTCTCTAATAATGTAAGTGTAAGTGATCAATATTTAAAATTCGGTCTATCCGGTGTAGGTGCCAGTTTTAGCCATAATCGACACTTATACTGAGATTGAACAACCCTATACATAAGCCTGCTAGTAGTGATATGTTTACGTTCTTACACTTTCAGGAAGAGTGGACAAATTTATGAAGTGAGAGTCAAGTGGAAATTAAACCAAAACCTAAAGGATTCCTGCAATTCAAGGGAGGTACGTGTATAAATCTTTAATTAAAAACAAAACAAAATTTGAAGAAAAACCCGAAAATGAGAAGAGGAAAGGCTAATGTGGGAAAGCTCCGAAAAAGGAAGGGAAAAAGATGTTATTCCGTCTTTCGGCTAAAAAGATAGTGCTAATTTGGTCATTTCGAAAACTAACGTGTCGTCGTTCTAGTTTGAAAGCTTAAACATATTTGTGTTTCCAAAGATAGGCCGGGTCACGTTTCTGACATACTATTGAAAAAAGGGCGAGAGAATAATCTCGGTCCCCACAAGGGAACCGACTTCCCCACAAGGAAAGCCTGGTGACAGCGCCTGTAACGAGGTGTTAACCAATACCCAATGGTGTTGTACCACGTGTTTACGACTCGTGATTTTCCTTGTCGAGTAGCTCGTTACTGTTGGGTGATGGGGAGTCGGAGGCAACGGGCTGTAGGAAAACAGGTGATGTGGATGGACGAAGAAAAAGACAACCTAGAAGGCTGTCCACTCCTACTGCCCAATGGAGAAAAAATTAGCCTGACAGTTGGACCTTATCGAATCCCGTTATTCAGTTCTCCTACAGATGTCTGTATTTATGTACAAGTGACAGTTTGTCAAGGTGACTAGCCAAAAAAAAAAGATAAATGTAAAATCAATAAACGTCATATATGCAAAAATTGATTTAATCTCAATAATATAAAAATTATAAATTTAGTCCTTGTGATTTTTGAAATTGATAAAATTAATAGTGATAAAATCAGTTTCTAATGGAAGACCAACGATAAACGAAAATAGAATCACAAAAACTAAATTTATGATTTTCATATCACGGGGACTAAATCGATTTTTGCGTATAGCACAAGAACCAATTTTACATTTATCCCTAAAAAAAAGCAGTTCCCCACAAATATCACTGTTCATCCACAGTATCTGCCGACAGGTACTGTTTCAATTACTATGCACTTTCCCAAAAATACCCTTACTGTTCAAAAATATCGGAGGATATGTTTCGTCCTTTTCTCTTCTCTTTTCTATATAAACGATCATTCAGCTTCTCATTTCACGCATCGATAACTTCTCAACTTTCAAATTCTCTCAAACATCTCTCTCTCGAGCCTTCTCTTTAAACCGTTCGTTCTTTTCCAGATATCAACCTTATCTCTTCAGCCTTTTCTCTTCAAAATTCTACGCCTTCAATCTTTCAAATATCTCTCTTAATCCTTTCCTTTTCTCAAATACTCAAGCTTTCCGCCTGCCTTACTCTTTCAACCAGTAGTCTACCTTTCCTTCTCAATCATTCAATTTTCCGTCATCAATATTATAAGTTTGTTTTCAATTTTCAATCTTGTAATCTGTAAATGTATTGATTTTTAATATGGGTCAAGATCTTTTAGTATTAATTGTCATTACTTTACTGCTTAATGATACTATGAATACGCTGCTTGCATTTCTTTTCTTAAATATCATTTATGGTGCATATTTATGTTCTCAATATCTCTGCAACAATATCAATCATTTGGATGAATGCATGTATGAAGAATATGACAGTGACATATCAGTGGCTGGTTTTGATGATAGTATTTGTTATCTTTTGTTTGAGTTTACAGAATTGCATTTTGACATTTTTTTTGTTTGACAGAAGATTCTAAAGGTATTGGTTCACCATGGAGGGAAGTTCAAATGAGGGGAAGAATACATAGGCATTACTGACGATATGAGATGGTTTGACGTTGACTATATTTCTACAATTGAGCTTATGAGTTGTGTCAATGGCCTGAGTTACCTCCATGTGGGCTGCATGTGGTATTCCCTAGATGACGATCCGGTGACGGAGGTTAAGCCTTTGTTGGGTGACAAAGAAGTCATAGAGATGTAGCAAAGGGTCCGTAAAGAGCCATACAAAATGCTTCATATCTGGCTGGAGCATTTAGTGGATCTGCCCACCATTATTGAGCCCAATGTTGATCTAGGTGAGGAGACAGATGTGGGGGAGAGTGAAGACTTGGGTGAGGAAGAAAATAAGGTGGGTAATGTGGGAAGGGAGGTTGGTGAAGAGGGTTTAGGTGTTGTTTATCGCCCTAAGAGGAGATGTAGGGGCAATGTTTCGTGCCCTGTAAATGAGAGTGAGGGTTCAGATCATAACTTTAATTTTGATTCTGATTACAACGTAGAGGGGGATAAAAAGCTTAGTGACTTGGATGAGATGGTAGACAAAATTTCAGATGAGTAGGGTGATGATGTTTTAAATTCTGTTGGGACCACAATGTAACATGGAGTCATGTTACAAGATTGAGGTCTACTGTAGGGCTTACTCGCACTTCATTGGTGCATTGCCTGCCCCTGAATATTGGCCACGCTCGAGACATGAATAGATTCTGCCACCCCTTGTGAGGGTTCAACCTGGGAGACCCAGGATGGCAAGACGAAGAGAAGCTGATGAACCTGCCAACCTTTACAAGCAGAGTCAAAAGGGATATATTGTGACCTGTGGGAATTGTGGGGTGCTTGGTCACAATGCTAGTTGTGTCCTCAACTTGAGAATCCAAACAAGATGGTTTGGAAAAAGAAGACCAACCAAGAAGAAACCGCAACACCTTTGGTAACCATTTCATACATATAAAAAATTTAGGATTAAATGCATGTCATGCTCATGTGGTATGCGGTAATAGCAAATATGCCCCTGAGGTAAACAAAGTCTTTTTCATACCCCTGAGGTAAACATTCAGGAGCAAATATGCCCTTTCATACCCCTGAGGTAAACATAACGGAAGGGCATATTTGCTCCTGAATGTTTACCTCAGGGGTATGAAAATGACTTTGTTTACCTCAGGAGCATATTTACTATTACCGCATACCACAGGGCATGACATGCATTTAACCCAAAAATTTATTTTGTAGCCATCTTAAACTTGTTTGCAGTTATATCTAGCAATTTAATTTCAATAATGGTAGGGGTCCCAGCCTCCAGCTACGGGGAAGCGGAAGAGCAGAGGAAAGGAGACTACACCTTCAGTATAGACCACTAATTAACAGTTTATTAATATTATGTACTCTTGTACTAACAGTTCCACTAATTATCAATTTCGTACATGTTATTATCAAAACATTGATTTGAGCCATTTATCTTTTGAAAATCATCAATATACACCACCGTCCAAGACAAAATTACTAAAAATATTAAAAAAATGTATTAAAAATAATAATAATATATTTTTTAAATAAAAGTATTATATTTATTTCTTAAATTTTATTTATTTTTTAAAATTGTCTTAAAATGATATTTCAGTTATTTTGCATGCTTTTCTGTTTGACTTAACGCTTAACTTGGACAGAGGGCGTACATTAACGATTTTCAAAAATTAAAGAACTCAAATCACTTTTTTGATAATAGCGGGTACAAAATTGATTTTACTCTATTGATACGGGGCTAACCATGTCTTCACCTTTCTTACCAACTTTTTACAAAGCTCTCATAAAAAGCCAAAACATTCAAAATTTTCTTTTACAAATTCAATTTTTTTTTTAATTTTTTTTGCTTGCTAAACAGAAAAGCAAGAGACGCGAACAAATTTGTAGCCATCATTATAACCAGAATTGGAAAACTAAAGCAACAGTGGGAAGCGGACGTATTATACAATTCAGACAACACAAGTTTCTGGTTGGTTTTTGGTAGACAAGGTGAAACCACTTCCATGGTAACGCATTCTGCATATTGTTAGGTCGTCTTTTCAAGCAAGAGCTAACAGAAGATCATATATGGTAACGCATCTAATTTTCCAGAGTCTCAGCTGAATACAAGAAGATACAAACATGTAGCTGGTTAGATGTGCAGCACCACATGTACTGTTCCTTTTCAAGCATTTTTATTTGCATGTCGCATTAATCAAGACATTTTCTTCGCAAGCTATATTTATTCCAAGAACTTAGTGTTAGCAGTCAGGGTTAGACCATATTGTTCATGGGAAACTCAATCTTTCCAACTTTTCCTTCAGCAAGACATGACAGCTGTACTGTGCTCGGACCATCACATTGATTGATGTTTATCCTCAATTGTTTTTAGGGATAAATGCAAAATCAGTCCCTGTGCTATACGTAAAAATCGATTTAGTCCCTGTGATATGAAAAACATCGATTTAGTCCCTGTGATTCTCTTTTCGTTTGTTATTGGTCCTCCATCAGGGACTGATTTTATCACTTTCTGAAATCACAAGGACTAAATCGATATTTTTCATATCACAGGGACTAAATCGATTTTTGCCTATAGTACAAGGACCAATTTTGCATTTATCCCTTGTTTTTAATATCAATGACTGCTTCCATATGCCAATCACTATTCCTGTCCAATATCCTCCATTGTGCCAAACATTCTGATAATAAGTAGTGATTTCCTCAGAATTTGCTTTGGCTCAGCAATAAATTCTCACCAACTAAAATTGAAGATTGAGGAAATTCTAGCTGTCTCAAGTTAGCTAATGAAATTGATCTCTAAACACCTTCTATTTCCCAGTTATCTCCAGGAAAAATGTGCTGCAGCAATCGCTTCTACATCAACAAGGTATAGGTGGATGACGTAGTCATTATCTGGTATTGCTGAATGATAATTTTTTTTTTCCTTCACCCCTCCCAAGATATGTATTAACAGTAGAAGTGAAAACTTGACGAAGGCAAGGAAAAAATGGTGCCTCCCCAAGACAGTAGGGGACTGCCTATACTGTTAGCATGACAGTAAGTTTTCCTATTCTTTGTGGTGCAAAAGTTCTGTGCTACATGCACCAACTCAGTGGTATGGAACTTGGATTCAGAATACAGAATGATGCTATTTCAGTGTGTTTAGTTGCTGCATCTATGTCTTATGGCCACGATTTTACTCCATTTTTTTTTGCATTCTTAGCTCGTCAGCATAAAAATTGGAAGATTTGCATAATTGAGAACCAGGGTTGAAGCAACAATATTAGGTACTGCCTTGCCATGAGCACTGAAAGATCATTACAGATTGCACCTCTTCTCGAGCATCATTTGAAATGATTGTAGTAGGTGAGAAATCTTCCAATTCAGCAGCCTTTTCTCTCGCAAGAGCAACAACGCTTTCAGGAAAGTTTGCGAATTCTGTAACATGGATGCCAAAACTTTGGTCACCAAGCCCTTGGCTCAACCTTGAAAGCATGATCAAATAAAGGGGTTTCAGTGGATACACTTCTGCTTGACAACTGTACAACCACTAGCATTCAAAAAAGCAAGAGATAAAGGGAAATATAACAAGAGAGATAAATGGAACTATAATTCTCCAATCTTCTTAAAATGAGCTTGTAAAAATGCCAGATGATTGTAGGGACAAAGAAAACCAAAGCGGAAAGGCTTTTGGTGAGAAATTGTTCCAACGGACTTGTTCTTCAACAGAAAATTTCCAAAGTGAATTTAAGAATGCCTTTGCCAGTGATTATTCCCACCTATTTTGTCATCCTTGACAGCTTGAAACCCACCAGAATACTACATACTTGAAATTCTCATAAAACAAAAGGCAGGTGGAAAATTTTATCTGCCATTAAGAAGATTTCAAACCTAATTGGTGTGACACATATCAGGCATCACAAACTGGAAATAGACCGTAACGCAAAATTGCAGCACGGAAAAGCAAAAGAACATGCGTTCTGAACTTTATCTTTTTTCATGAAATTATTCTGAACCGCATATAGCAGCAGCATATAACAAAACCTTCAATAGAGAATTTTACTGGGAACCTTATTTACCTTTAGAAACAAAATAAATGAAGTCAAGAAACTGACATTTAGAAAGAAAAAGCAACACATACTGGAAATGATAGCTGTATGAGGCAGTTATCCATTACAAACTTATTTTGCCTTGACAATCATGCAATAGAAAATTGATAATTTATATAACGAGCCCTTGAGAGTTCCTTTCAGAATACAATGCTCTTTTAAATCTTTCCCCCACTTCCTCATTTTCTTGGAGTCTGGAAACAACCACTTATATCGATCCAAATATTCCTATTCTTATGCTAAGAAACAAAATATCACATTAAAAGTAAAAAAAAGAAGGTTATTGTGGAATAACCAAAAGATATCGGAGCGTGAATCTACCTTATACAGCATAGTCAGCTTGTGACTTGAGGAGTCAATGCGTGCACTAACATGATAGTTTGCCACACCAACGCTTTGCTTCTTACTGGGCTCATGATCAGGACTTTCATGAGCTAATGCAGTCAGTTCATGAAAGTGGGTCGCAAACAGAGTAGGTGCCTTGATCACTTCAACAAGATGCTCACAGATGGCCCAAGCCAAACCTGACCACCAGAAAAAGACTTCTGATAAGTCATTAATTAGACCCAATATGAAACCTAAATAAGTACCTCTCCTAGCATTATCAGATAAAACAGATATATCATCATTCAGCAACCAACAAACAAACAAAGTTATTCGTCCTAAAATTACTATTCAAACCATGCATCAAACATTACACTTCAAGAGGTCCTAATCCTAGTTATCAGAAAGAAAAGTCAATAAAGTAATAATGTTCTAGGAGTACTTTGAATGAATTTTTCCCCACAAATACTTCAATTTTCAGAATCTTCTTGGACTAGTATATAAGTCAACGTACAGGAAAAACGAATAAAAACAGGAACTGCAGTTTCTTCAAATATTTTGATAGTGAAGTGCCTTGAGAGTACCAGAACCAATAAGATTGTGGGAAACCCCTTGTCAACTTGTTTTTTCTTGCTCCTTTAAACATAATATAACATAATCTGAAATCGTGCAATTAAGTACATGTTTCCAAATACACTAGTCTCTTTGCAAAAAATAACCATCTGCACTTCAGAAATTTCAACTCAATCATAAATACATTGCCAGTCGAACAGATGGTCTACAATTAAGAAAGAAAAGGAATTTGTTTAAACCGAGCACGGAGAATGTGCATGAACCATATATGTAACATGACATTTTTTTTAATAGTCTCTTATGAGAGCATTGTTTAAAGCACTAATTTTACTTTATTCTTCTGAATAAGTGCTAAAATGAATGGCGAGTTTGGGCTGCTCATACCACATGCATATTAGTGTCTTGTTTAGAGAAAATAGAAATGTATAAAGTAACATGGACATCACCCAGCAAACAAGAGTACCAAACATTCCACATTGCTATGCTTATTTCAACAATATTGCCACAATAGATCATAGTTTTACATAATTAAAATATAGTAACACAGCAGGGTAAATAGTCAATGTAGAACACAATCAAGCAGTTAAAGCCCATTTAAAACAATATACTACAGTAAAAAATCTCCAAGCTGCATTAGGTGCATAATTTTCATTGAGGGCCTATTCGATAACCTCATTTGGCAATGAAAAAAATCAGCACTGAATCATTTTCTAGTGTGTTTCACATTTATGATTTCATTTTTTATTTATTTCATAACCCGGGAGATTGTCAGTTGGCCTCATGAGATACATGGGTTAGGTTGATGTAACCACGACTACACCTCAGCCATGAGTATTCAAAACCTAAATGAAGCATGAACCAAAGGTGCTCAATTTAGGCCACACCAGGAAATTGCCTCTCCTACAGTAGCCCAAGCCAAGCAACAGTTGGATAAGATGGCATACGGCCTGATAAAGTCATGCTTGGATGGCATAGTATTAGGGCACAGAAGCACATGCACGGTACCTACAGGGACCAGGTGGTAGTCAAGGTTCAGTTCTCTCATCAGCTACAACGTAAACTTGGCTTAGCTCAACTATGCATCCAACTGCATGAGGTCTGCCATATAGGTTGCAACAAAAGTGGCTTGATAAAAAAAGCTTTGTGGTGCCCCCACCATATGAGCTCTGCTTTCTTGTTTTTGAGGTATATACTTTAGTTGTTGCATTTACTAAAAATAATTTGTGGGCCTGCCACAACTACAAACAGGGTTTGTAAATCTTATTTTGACTATTCTCCATCTAAAAATCGAATATGATTTTTTTTGGGTGGGGGGCAAGAGAGAGAACAATAGATGCTCAAGATAGGTGACAAAACAATTAAATAGGCTTCAAGAAAGATACCAACCAAATCCATCATAAGTTGACGTCCCGCGGCCCAACTCATCAATGATAATCAACGACTTATCTGAAGCTCCTTTCAAGATTGATGCAGTTTCAAGCATTTCTTGCATAAAGGTAGAAACTCCCTGCAACTAAAATGACAAAGAACACAGTTAAACTTGTATGACGATGACATGTTATGCTTTTTGCATGGCAGCCAATAAATATTTTCTAATGTGAGAGAAAGCAGTCCGGCAATTGTTTAACAGATGTATGGCCAAACAAAGAAGACGGTCATTACTGGGGAATTAGTGTAGCAATAAAAACATGGTATAAATAAACAAAGTTGACAAATCATTGTCTGGATAACTTGACTAACTTTTCTATCCAAATCGAAATGCTCTGACAAGTATTATGCAATAAAAAGCTTATCAGTAACTCTGAAACAAATAAATTGATCACACCAGCCTACACTCCAAATATCAGATAAATCGAAATTTAAATAGCTTACAAAAAAAGAAAAGTGACCTGATTGGCTAAATCTAGAGGGGTGTGTTAAGATTAGGCTTTGCAACCCGATTGACCACAGACTAATCCAAGGGAACATTCAGTTCAAGCAACCTTAAAGCCAATTCTCTTTTTCTTATTTGTAATGCGTATTTTGATAGAGGTTTGTGTTTGTACCATTTTGGTGATTTCTAGAAGTAAGCAGCAGGTACTATATAGTACATAACCAAGAAGGGCGCTGAATTCATATTAGCACCCTATATAGGTTTCAAGTTAATGTCTTCCCTTTATTTACAGAGAGGACAATCTTGTACATGAACAATCTGAACTCGATCATTAGCAGCTTTGTTAATAAGAATTTGAAAACACAACTCTCACCACAGATATCTCAAACTGACCTCCATCTAAAGCTTCTAATAATCTTCAGTAAAAATTGTAATCACTATATGCAGGGCAATAGATGACAAATGAGTGTGGATCTGTATCCATCAGAGGTTTGGCACACTGTTGTTGTCACTGAATAGTGAAGTGAGCATGTACTTTAATTGCTTTTGCTATTGTTGCAGTACATGAGAATATATGTTAAATCTGAATCAGGAAATTGTTTCCTTTTGAATTTTCAGTACTTTTGATATGATAATCCTTTCTTCCTTTTAGTTGGTAGTGAATGAAGATACTATAAACATGCTGCAATAACTTCAACAATAGTGATTAAACAAAAATATAGTCTGTGAACTATTCTTATGATTGGTCGTAGAAGCAGAAAATGGAGAAGTGTTAAAAGTTCAGAATGAAAGGGGAAAGATATAACTGTTTTTGTCCTACCCCACCTAGGCATCACTTAGGAGCTTGGCTGACTAGTTTGTATGTGAAGCAATTGTTTCACAAAAATTGTACAAATGCTGCTGCCTTAATCATTCAAATTGAGCACCAAATCTATGATTGATGACAAAGACTATAGAAACCAAAAAATTCAAGAAAGTACTCCAGTTGCCTTTACTAGAAAAAATTTAAGTCGTGATAGATGAAAATCTACGACATAAGAACAGGGTGGAAGATCAGTACTAATAAATAGTATGAAATGGAATCCTTGTGGAACCCATTCATTATACCCTGCTCAATTTGAAGGAGCTAAACAAATTGCTACTGTCTCACCTGGCAGTCACCAGCACCGACACGAGCAAAAATGCAATCACGCACAGAAATGCTAGCTTTGTCACAGGGAACAAAACAACCAACTTGTGCCATTAGAATATTCATGCCGACCTGCAAGAGCAAAATATATATAGAGATACATGATCAGGTCAATGCAAATCTTCATAAGCAATTGGAGTTTGTAGGATCCAACAAAACAAGAAAGATCAATAGCTGTCGGCAACCATAATTGATAGAGGCATTCAATGTGATCATATAATTAGAATCCGTCTCTTAAGAAAAAGGATCTTATAGCTACATGGATGAGAGCAATACTTTCTTGCTACTGATAGAGAAGAAGCATGCAATTGAACAAAGCATCACACCTGTCGAATAAATGTAGATTTTCCGCCCATGTTAGGGCCAGTAATAATTTGGAACCAAGTTTTCCCCCTGACCTGATTTGAAAGGAAACCAAAAAAGAAGACGTTAACCACTTCAATTCGTGAGGGTAGAAAAAGAGAATCTTTTGTCAATGTATCTTATATATACCCACAAGTTTACAATCATTTGGAATGAAATTCACCCAGTCTTGAGCCTCCACATAAGGGTGTCTACTCACTTCTAAGATAATATCACCCTCATCCTATCATAGCCAATACAGCAAAAAATTTGTGCAGTGAGGAAGTGGGCTTTTCTTATATGGAAAATCTTTCACTGATCAAAGAAATAAAAAGCAGCAAATAACTAGTAAGTTATTACCGACGGAGAGATATTTGGTCTTGTGTAGGGAGTAGGACAACTTGAAGCTAAATCAGCAAAACTAAGTAAGACATCCAACTCGGAAAGCACCCAGCTAATGACCCGAACACCTGCAGAGTGGAAGTTTTTTCGATCACAAGAGCCCAGCAGATGCTACTAGAAATAATAAAGTATAACCACCTCAGAGAATGTAGCTGCAGTTTGAAGCACTCTGTCTACCAGCTCTTTCTGACAATTCTTATACTCAAGTTTCTTTTGATATTGATCACCTAATTTCTTAAGCTTTGTATTGGTAAATCTAACTCCATCCTTCCGGGTTTCAAGAGCAATATATTGAGTGGTGAGCTTTTTCCTTATTTTTGGCTCCTCTTTCTCGGTGATTCTAAACACATGTCCAAATTGTGTGTCCTTATCTAACTTTAATGCCTTGTCAAGAGGCAGATCAAGATCATTCGCAGCTTTTTTATGCAAATTATGTATTTGGTGCTCCAGTGACTCTTGTTCATCTTTCAGTGCAGACAGCATCGGATCATAACTTGGAGAAATCATGTATTCCCCATTTTCAAGTTGATCAAGGTCGACAGAAGTTTCCACAAGGCCAATGAACTTATTCAGGTCTTGTCATCAGTCCAGAACTCAAGAGGATCCAAATACCTGTCCTTGATCAGTGAGGAAAATTGTCCCTCATAGCATTCCAGGGCACTTTTAATAAAAGGAAGTCTTATACATGACTGCATCCAGACGAAGGGAAGCAAATTAGAAACAGAAGCTCTTTCAACTATGAGATACCACCTTGTAATGCGAACATGTAACTGTAAAATAAAGCAAGTATGTTGCAATTAATAATACTCCTGCAAGAAGGCACCAATCAGTTTTCCAACCATGTACAGAACAAAGCATTTTAAAGCTTGCAACCTGCTGAACATAGTAAAATACATCAAAATCACTGAAACTATTTCACCACCACTTTCAACGCGAGGCAAGATTCCAGTACAACAAGGCCCATACGATTCATAATGAAAGAAAGGAGGAAGTTAAAGAAAAGCTAGAAACCAAATACTAGGTTGTCTGTGAACAATGTTAGACAATGGAGGGACAACCCCAAAAAAAAAAATTACCTTTTGCATGGAGATGGAAAATACAAACATTGAAGAGCCATAGCAACAATAACAGGATAACCCAGACACTACAGAATAACAAGGATGTCTAATTGAATCTACCTGGTAAAGTTTCACTATATGGTGCAAACCAGCTCTTTTCTCTCAAGGTTGTGCACAAGTCGCTCAACATCTGAGATTATTTTCAGGTGCTGCCTCAGATCTTGATGAAGCAGTATCCTCCACAAATGTTTGTACCAAATCCAGTCTGCAGTTGATCTCCTTTACATCTAATAAGGGCTGCTTTAGCCACATTTGCAATAACCTTTTTCCCATTTCAGCAGTACAGGTTCTGTTCATGAGACCAAACAAACTGAATTTTTTGTTTGCATCTGTTTTACTTTCTAGGACATTCAGCGCCCTCATAGCAGCCGAATTTAATCTCATGTAGCTATCAAGATTGTATCTACAGATAGTATAATTTCCATAATTTCTCTCATCTGCAAGAAGTTCAGCATAAGACAGTAATGCCCCCAAAGCACCAGGAGCAAATTCGAATGCTGAAACTAGGTCTCGGACTGGTTCTTTAGAACCCTTGGCAAGCCTACCAAGATCCTCCACTAAATCCCTCGCTTTGAACTCAGTTTTCTTCCTTCCAGTTAACATCACACCACATCTGGTCAAAGCATCATGCAAGTTCCTACTTTCACTGGATTTGCCAATCTCGATAGGAAGAAGGTATTCCTTACAACCAAGAGCAACCAAAGCTGACTCCAGATTTGTAAAGTGGCTATTATAAAGAAATTCAGCCAACCCCAGTACACTCTCTTAGTTAGGTCAATGTAACCTAACCCAAGAGTGCACCCATTTTCATGGAAATTAGGCGATAGTGCAACAACAACAGGGGAATCCTGCATCTCATTGCTGGCAAACAAAACATCTTCAAAACCGCTGAGATTTCCAGGTGTTCCACTTTTGACCAGTCTCCAATTTAAACCACCACCCTGTTAGAGCTCAAGAGTATGGTTCGTTCTCTCTAGGAGGAGATCACGAGCAACTGTTTCAAACATGTTTTTACTAACGCTTACACTTGAGAGGGCATCAGATCTGACTACCCAATTGTCTCAGGCAAGTAGTAGTACGATAGTACGTCTTTGCAATAAAAGTTGCATTTTCACCATGAGCGGTATAGTAGTCCTGATTAATTTACAGAAACACATACAAATTGACAACCCAATAGTGCATAATGAAAGAAAAGCACGAAAAAATTAAATCATTCTTCACAAAGAGATAGGATTCCTCATTAACCAAAAAAAAATTTCTAGTTAGCAAGAAAGAGCACACACTATACTGATCAGAACATCTATGGAAATTGTGGCATCTCGGTCGAACATAAGTTTTTTTTTTTTGATAAATAAGCCAATCTCATTAGAATAAGTGGAAACAATACAAAGATTATACCGCAACTACTAATCCAAACAAGCAAGAAAACTGAGAAAATCGTCTAAGTCCACAAAAGGGTATGCAATCACAGAGCTAGCCTAACAGAAAAGAGAAGACAACAAAACACCCTGCAAACTAACGAGGGATAAAGAACTATCTTCAAAACAACGACTATTACGCTCTTGCTAGAGACACCACCAAATACAAGCCGGTATCAATCGCCAGATAGCCTGCGCAATTGGATTGAAAAGCTTCCTCTTCCAACACCACATCACACCTACCACCGTCTCCGACGTGACCCAATGAAAATTCACAATACAAAGCATATGAGACCACAACCTGCGAGCTAACGGGCAATGCAGCAAAACATGGTCAACCGACTCCCCATCGCATCTACATAAGAAGCACCATTCCACAAAAAACAAGCCCCTTCGACGAAGATTGTCAGTAGTTAAAATCTTCCCAAGTGAAGCCTCCCATACAAAGAAGGAAACTCTAGAGAACAGGACATCCCACACCACATGATCACCTCTAGCCACAAGACAATCGGTCACCATAGCCTCCTTTATTCCGGGACAAGGAAAACACCATAGGGAAAGCGAGACTCAAAGGCTTATCCCCACACCAACTGACATGCCAGAAGCTCACTCTATCACCATTGCCCACCCAAAAGCGGACAAGTTTGCTGAAGACATCCCGCCCTTTAAGAATAAACCGCCAAAGACTCGCACCATAAGATCCACGAACAGAGATGGTAGTCCAGTCACCCCCATACAACCATATTTTGCAGCAATCACCTTCCTCCACAACCCATCTCGTTCCTTAGCAAACCTGCATAACCACTTACTCAAAAGAGCCATATAAAACTCCTTGATATGCCGAATGCCCAACCCTCCATATTACAAAGGGGTACACACCTTATCCCATTTCACAAGGTGAAATTGAGACTCGCCACCCCCACTACCCCACAGGAAATCTCTCTTGAGTTTCTCCATCCTATTCGCCACCACCACCGGTATAGGAAACACATAAAGATAATATGTCGGAAGGCACGAGAGCGTAGATTTAATAAGTTAATCGACAACCTTTAGAGAGATACATACGCTTCCAACTGGCCAACTTCTTCGCCATCCTCTCAAGGATCCCATCCCAAATCTGAATATTCTTGAAAGGAGCACCCAACGGTAAGCCAAGGTACTGAATAGGTAAAGAAGACACTCTGCACCCCAAAAGACCCGTCAACTCCCTCGCATTCTCCACCCTGCCAAGAGGAATGACCTCAGATTTAGCTAGGTTAATCTTTAACCCCGACACCGCCTCAAAGCACAACAAGAGGCATCGAAGACTACGAAGCTGACTCTCCTCCGCTCACCCATCACAAGAGTATCATCAGCAAAGAGGAGATGCGAAATAGAAACCCACCATCCGAGCCCCGACCAACCCGAAACCCCTTAAGAACACGATGCGAAGCCACCCTCCCCATCATAAGACTAAAAGCCTCCATCACAAAAACAAACAGAAGGGGGGAAAGATGATCACCTTGACGCAGCCCACGAGAGCTACTAAAAAAAGGCTTCAGGAGACCCATTAACCAACACCGAAAATCTCACAGTCGAGAAGCAAAAGAGATTCCACCGACACCATCGGGCACCAAAACCGCACCTTCGAAGAAGATACATAAGGAATCTTCAATTAACGTGATCATACGCCTTTTGAACATTTAATTTGCAAAGAAGACTCGGGGCACCCGTCCTCTTTCTGGAATCAATAAAAAGGAGAGAGACCACTGCTTTTATACATATAGTAATGTTTTCTAATGACAAATTATTTTGAACTCAACCCATTGTATCGATGAATAAGCATATACATAGAAGGCATTTTTCAAGAAAGGTCGTTGAACAAACTTGATCATCACATCAATGGGCTTGCAGCCTTGGAGAGATAATGGGTTCAATCCACACTGAGTAGAAGAATATGGGGTGAAATAACCATGCTCTAATATCCATCACAGGGCTCTTTTTAGGAATATATAAACTGCCAAACACCTTATCAATTTCCTTTCAAGGACAGGACCATTTTAGAATCTAACATAGTACCTAGAAGCACTCGTAACCAGAAAAAGATGGAAAAAAAAGAAAAAGAAGAGGATCGGTAACCGCTTTAAGGAAAAGGCTGAGTTCTTGAGATGATAGGAAATTTCAATTAAAGTTCATCCAGATTACAAGAGAAACCAACATTCATAACTAACAAAAACAAACATCCAAAGGTAACAGGCACAGTACAATACGGCAAATATAGGAGGAAGAGTTCAGAATTTGGACTGACCCTGCGATCAAACAACCGTACAGCTCTTGGGTCCTGGAACGAAAACAAGCAGAATTCTTTTGGATTATTGAACAGCATCTATGTCTATCTTCTTTTTGCGTAACACAAAACTTACGTAAGTACCCATTATAGTTCAATCATTTGGCTTTAGGACTTCAGGTCAACATTTGAAACATGTGATACACTAATCTCCTTGCCTAGTTGAAACATGTACCCATTCTAGTTGATTCTTGTTATTAACTTATTCGTATATTATCACAGTTTATCCAAATAAGCGAATACGCTGATCTCCTTTTCTTTTGGGTAAGTGATACACTAATCTCCTTGCCTAAACCATTTTCTACGTTTTCTGTCAGAGTTGAACTTTATCATATCACAACAAATAATAGAAAACTCACAAAAAGCAAATTCATTTCCTTTTCTTTTTGCCCCATTTTACTAGCAACCAATGTAGACAGTGACAGTTTCCAGAGAACTCCCCCAACTTTGAACCCCAAAACGAGTCACACTTATTTGGGCACAGAACAAGAGAGTTACAACGGGTAGGGTCTTGAAGAATGAGAGAAACCCTTGAGCTTGCTTAGCATCTACCAAAATCACAAAAAGCTAATTACAAAACCTTATCACAAACGTCATCAACTAACAAAAAATACCAAGAAATATGAAACCAGCTCAGAGAAAATTAGTTGCAGAAACAGAAATTATTGAGCAAACCCAGGTTGTTGTTTTTTTTGTGTGGGTTTTTACCTAGTTTGAGTTCAGGAAGCTTGTTCTGCTCCTCAAATTTCTCATACATCGCTATTCTCTCAGGGTCTCCTTCCTTTCCTCTCCGGTTTTGCAATTATATCGTATACATTCTCAGTGACTGTGCATGTGGGGTTGAGATGGCGGGAAAGAAATTGGCGGGGTATTTTGGGGGCACGTGTCCTACACACGCGACAGGGGTGGACTGTGGAGTGGGTTAGTTGGACCGGAAGTCATGCACGTTTAATTTAGGAGGGGTTTCAGTTGGGCTGTACGGGCCTCCTAAGCCTGCCACGACTCGGTCCATTTTATTTTTGTTCATTGTGCAGACCATTCAGTATTTATTATGGTACCTCAAAAAATTTAGAATTTGAATTTAATTTTTTAAATTTACAATTTTAACATTAATTTTACACGTATTTTAATATAATTTAATATTAATTTTTTATACGCATCAATAAAACTCAAATATTACTTAAATATTCACATAATATTTAAAATTTTCTCGAACATGCCATTCTGAACTCAAAGAGTTGGGCCGAATCTAAATTTCATTTTCTCTCATGTTGTTCCTTAATTATGGTTTGTTTGGTACGTAGGAAAGGGAAGGTGGACGTAGTGCTTCCATCTGACGCTTCAGATGTATCAGTCTAGCGTTTAAAGCCTTCTGGGAAACCAATCTTTTGGGGTTGTGCGCCCTTGGGGAGTCAGGAAAAGTGTCCCACTTGAATACAGATGGTAGAGACCGCGAAAGTTTTGTCAGCAAGACCATTTAGACCATGTTTGTTTCGTTCTCATAAATAAAAGTTTTCAAAAAAATTTCAAAATTATTTTTTCGTCAATTTTAGGGTATGTTTGAGGGTGAAAATTTTGAGTATTGAGGTTTGAAAAATATTATAAAGTAATGATATGTTATGGGAATTGATGAAAAAGTAAAGAGATAGAAGATTTTTAATAAGTATTATACGATCTTAATAGCTTTTTACACTTTTCAATAATTTTTAATAATTTTTTTACAAACTACAGTAACTTTTAACAAACTTTTCACCAATCCTAAGAGAATCTACACTATTTCCAAAAAAATAAACACAGAAAATATTTTCAAAATAAAACCAAACATAACCTAGGCTCTGGACTACTTGTATGCCTTTTGCAACAAGACATTTCGTAATATCACTGGTAACTTAAAGGGCAATAGATGTATAGAGAGTTGGGTAGATAAGAAATTAACTAAATTTTGGGATAAATATGTTTTCTACCTTTTAATGGCGCCGGTTATTATGCGAGTGCAAAACCGTGTGAGTGTTCAGATTGGACGGTGAGGATCGCGTAGGTTATTATGGACGGTGAGGAGCGTGCCAACGAATTAATGAGACATACCCGCGACCCGACCACCACTTGCACCCACCCGTTCATTCGAATCCTCCCCCAAATTTCGTGCTCCCCAGCCTTTCTCCCCAAATTTCGTGCGCCCCAGCCTTCCTCCCCTTTCCTAATTAAGCTCTCCACCACTACCACCATCATCGTCTCTCTCTCTGAACTAAATGGCCTCCAAGTCTCTCCAATCCCTCCATCATCACTCTATACTCAAACGCTATATCACAGACAGTACTCCTCCCTCCACAGTTCCTTCCTCTGTCTTCCTCAATCCTACCCACACTTCTCTCTCCCACTCTCTCTCCTCCTCAGCTACCTTTTCCCTCTTCCCCACCACATCCTCCACTACTCCCTCCACCTCCCCAGCCATCTCCTTTGACGTCCTCCAACAAGTTCGGCTACAGCGTCCAAAAGAGAATATTCGAGAAAGCGGAGAGAGACTTCTCCAAGTTTTTCGTCATGGTTGGGTGGATGAAGAAGCTCGACACCGAGGTTGAGCAGTACAACTACAGGGCTTTTCCTACAGAGTTCACTTGGGAGCTCAATGACGATACACACCAGAGGGTCATTTGCCATTGACGAATGCTCTGAGAGGGACACAACTGTTAAAAAGCATTAATTCGTTGGGTGAGGAAGGCTGGGGTCGTGGGTGCAAGTGCGGGTCGCGGGTGGCTTCTCATTAATTTGCTGTCACGATCGTGACCGTCGAACACAAGCCACTCAATCCTCACCGTCGAATCGAAACACTCACACTCTTGTGCAGTCGCATAATAACCGGCGCCCCTTTTAATTACATGAGTATTGACACTTTATACTTCAATTTATTATTTTTATCATATTACATCAATCAATTATTAATTTCAAATATTTTATATTTTATGATGCAAAATTTTTAAAATTAATAATTGGTGGATATAATGCGATAAAAATAATAGATTAAGATAGAAGTGTTAAGATGTTTATAATTAAAAAGTACAAAATGTATTTAATCGTTAAATCTTTGATACACATAAATAGATTCTAAGGATTTCACCGCAACATTATTTTGGAGGATAAGCAAAGGAGGCCAACAAACTGATCACATAATCTCATCCCAAAAGAAAGCTTCTAGGATTGGTCTTGTAAAAGTCCATATTTTGTTGCCGAGTCAGAACGGGTTGGCTGTAGCAGGTAATAATTTAAAAGCTAGTCAAATATTCCCAGCTGCTTATAAGTCACTTCTACGCCAGTCTGAGACATGTACCTTTTTTTTTAATATAAGTGAGACATGTACCTTTACTTCCACGAAGTGGGGTTTTAAAGGTCATGTCTAGGACAAAAAAAATTCAAATAGAATATACTTAACATCAAATAAAAATATGTATCAAATTTACTATTTTTATTTTTTTTAAGATAACAAAAATAATTCGTTGCACTCGGCCTTCGTGCATCGGATGCAGACGGATTTTGCCCACCTAAAAAAAGAACCGATCTGGTTGGTTCAGACGATATTCGATTTTTTTGAATTATTACGATATAAAAGATTTTACAATCAAACATCATTTAATACTATATAAAAATAATTACAACACATACTAATAAAGTTAGTATTACTTAAAAATTCTCAAAATATAAAAATTTTCAAAAATCACCACAACCGAACATCCTCTTAGTAACTCCTGTTATGATATCATGTATTATAGAATCATTACTAGATTCTTGTAATCATGTAGTCTAAGATCAGTTTTTTATTTTTTATTTTAAAAACCATATTAAGTAATATTCTTAAAGCAATGCATTTATTTAGAGAAAACACTCAGTTCTCTTTGTGGTTCATAACGATATTAAGTAGGGGCTTAGTTCGGTTTTATAGGAATCTTCAATAGCTTAGAAGCTTTGAATTATTACGGGCCTCTTAATGCTGTTACGTCTAAGAAATTTGTAATTTATTAGGAGGGCTAACTTTAACTAGATCCTAATGATGATCCAATACTACAAATTGAAGAACTTAATTTATGTATTTGGGTCCTTTCTGCTTTTAGTACTATTACCTATTACTTAAAATTTTTTCGGCCGAACTCTTGTTTTATAATTATAATACATCTCAATTAATCTTTGGGTCCGATAGTCTCTTTATCTCAGGCAAAAGTTATTGTGTGAGTGAAGTTATTATGTAAGTGTGTGACTGGATGAGTGAGATTGGAAGTTGAGAAATCTAATAGCTAAAAAAATGTCACGTCATTTAATGAACCCGACCTGCAAAACCGACCCGGTTTCATTAAATGACGTGACATTTTTTCAGCCATTATATTTCTCAACTTCTAATCTCATCCGTCTACTCACACAATAACCGGCCTTTTATCCCACACAATCTGATAATTACCAAGTCAATGGCCTTAGTGGCTTCAAAAAATTGATAGCGCATATGAGGTCTCGAATATGAAATTAAACTCGTTTATTTTGACATTAAGCTTCAAAATTATAAATAATTATTGTGTGTTAGAGAATTAATACAAATATTGAAAAGAAAAATACGCCGGTTTTGTAAAAATTATATATAGGGTACGTAAAAATTATCTACACGTACCCTAGAACCCTCTGTAATAATAGCCGGAAGAAGCAAACAAAATCACTGTTATAATAGTAGACAATAAAAAATGATTGGAAAAACACTAAAAGAATAATAATTTTCTTACTTGTTGGATTTTGAGAGGGGGCCTGAGAACACCACTTGTTCGTGATTCTTCTTCAAGACTCAAATAAGGCTTTTATGCGCCAATGAGCTATGGCTCAAATGACATTTCCTCCTTTATGGAGGGTCCTGAACTGGGATTCAAAACCCCCCACCTCCAGGCACAAGCCTGATTTACCTAGAAAAAAAAAGGCTTTTATGCATAAGGTTCTTGTAACAGCATTTGAAAAAAACATCTATTTATTTCGAAATCAATGTGTTTTGAACTATATTTTCATTTTCCTTCTAAAAGGAGTTAAAATACAAAACAATTAAAATTAGGTAAAATAAATTATTAATTAATTAAAGAAGTGATCTGACCCAAGCCGATACAAACTCTATTCCACCAGTGACTTGAAGGCTATGTTTAGTTTGGTTTTGATTTTTTTTTCCTTTTTTTTATAATGATTACAATTTTTTTTTGCGAAATTTTTTAGGTGTTTGTGAGAATGGTGGTGTCAATAGAGATGATTTTTGGAAAGAGAATTTTTTTTCCAATTTATTATTTTTGAGGATGTGAACGTAAAAAAGTATATTTGGAAAGAATATTTTTATTAGAGGAGTTTTTATGGGTTTTAGTAAAATTTATTTTTAATGTTATTTTTCCATAGAAATTGATGTCATTGATTAGATAAAAAATTTTTATTGAAAATTGAAATATTTTTCATGTGAAAAAAATCGTGTTTAGATTATAAAATGTTTTTAAAATAAAAAAAACGTTTTGAAGACGCTTAAACAAACATAACCGAAGTTTTTCCACGAGTTTCTTGAATTTTGAAATCCCATGGTTTGCTGTCATGCATACTTTTTATTCTTAAGTTTCTTTAAATGTTTGGTGTGAGTCCCTTAAATTTAACTCTCTCTCTCTCTAGGTGTGTGCTTGCGTCAGTACTACATGCGAATGTAGTTGCTGCAGGCTTAGTGACATAGGTGTGGTCAGCACAAAAGGTTGAGATTGAAATTAACTTCTGGAACGAATTAGAAGAGTTTCTGTTCTAGTTATGACTTGATGGAAAGCTCTATGAGTCTAGTTTTCAACGCATCAAACGGCGTATAATTTAGATTTTTCTACAGAAAGTTATGGTTAAATTACTCCAAGGAGGTCAAGCAAGCAGCTAATTTCGAGGTTTAGCGAATTTTGGACGAGTTTGCTATTTTAGCTTGTTCTTTTGGTTTTTCAACATGTATTTTCATTTCCCTAAGAATATTTTATGTTTATTAAGTCTTAATTAACATTTTGAAAGTTGTATTTCTCATTTACTCATGCTTGGAGGGTTGTTCCAAGTTTTACTATTTAAATCCCTCTCTTGTAGTGGAAAAATTCAGATTTTAAGTGTTTCTACAACTTGAGCCTTAGGCTACTTGAAGAAGGATTTCTTCTAGAAACTCTTATCCTTCGGTGGATTCGATATGTGGCGAGTTACTGCTCTGTATTTCGTGTTGGATTACATTGTGTGGTGATTTTTGTATCCTTTGTGTTCTATTTGGGTGGTGAGCTTATTATCTATCCAAGTGTGTGAGTTATAGTGTGTTCCCGAGATACCCATACACTTTCCCAACCTTTCCACAAATATCCTGAGGTCTCCATTACTATCCAGAGGTGTTTATCTATCCCGGGCTATCATCTTATTCTCAAAGTTCCATTTCTCTCGAAGCATTCCAACGATCCCAAAGTGCTCACGAGGTGTCCCGCATTTTTTTCCCTTGTTAGTCTCGGTATCAAGTGGTATTAGAGCTTTCAGTTGTCATGTGGGTCGTCGTCATCGTGGGTCAAATGTTGATTCTGCTCCCGCTCGTGAAAGAGATCTTCATGATGTGAAAATCGCAGATCTAAGGAGACAATTAAAACAACTTCAGCAACGTCTTGAGCATTATGAGCCTTTTGATTCTCATCATGATTCGGATGGTGAATCTTCTCATCATGAGAATGAGAATCTTTTCTGTCGTGATCAAAATGAAGCATCATCGGAGGAATATGTTCATCATCATTGACGTCGTAGTTGAAGAAACCATGAAGTCCAATGTGATCAACTTGATGTGAGAGTTGATATTCCCGAGTTCGACGGAAGGATGCAACCAGATGAGTTTCTTGATTGATTACATTCGGTGGAGCGGATCTTTGATTATATGGAGGTGTCAGAAGAGCGAAAGGTGAAACTTTTTGCATTAAAATTGAAGAAATATGCTTCTATATGGTTGGAGAATTTTAAAAAAAACAACGTGCTCGAGAAGGAAGAAGTCGTATTGCAACATGGGGAAAGATGAGAAAGGTTCTTAAGTAAAAAATTTTGCCGGATAATTACGATAAGATATTTTCCTTAAGTTCCATAAGCAAAAAAATCTTTTGGTGGAAGAATGTACAACGAAGTTCGATCATCTCATGATGAAGTGTGATGTGACGGAGTTGAAAGAGCAAACTATCACTTGCTATCTTGGTGGGGTAAGATTGGAGAATATCAATATCGTCTAATTACAACAGTAATGAACCTACAATGATGTTGTAAAGCTAGCAATGAAGGTGGAGAAGTAACAAAATGAGGCTCATGAAAGTAGGTCGCAATTTGGAGCAAATGATGGTCATCCCAACTGAGGAAGCTCTTTAGTCCCTAAAGTTTCAACACTAAAATTTTCAGCAGAGGGAATGCTTTTTCTGCATCAGAAAAAGCATTCCCTAAACTTTCGAAGAATGAAGGAGGACCGAGTTTAAGTCTGCAGAAAAAGCATTCCCTAAACTCCCGAAGAATGAAGGAGGACCGAGTTTAAGTCTCGAAAATCATAATTCTCGTAAGTGTTTCAAATGCCAATGATTTGGTCATATTGCTTATGATTGTCCAAACCGCAAAGTGATAACTCTTATTGAATAAGAAGGGATGGACAAAGGTGATGAAGAATAACTAATGGGAAAGATGTAGAAGACAAGGAAGATGAATATGTCACTTATGCCGACATTGGAGAATCACTTGTCGTTCGAAGAAGTTTGAGTTCAGTCCATGAAGATTGTGATGAATGGCTGAGGACAAATATCTTTCAAACAAGATGCACTTCTCATGGAAAAATTTGTGATATTATCATTGATGGTGAAAGTTGTGAGAATGTGGTGGCTGAAGACATGGTGAAGAAGTTGACGCTTAAGACAAAACCTCATCCTCAACCCTATAGGCTTACATGGTTTCGAAAAGAAAACGAGATGAAGGTAAATAAACGCACTTTTGTTCAATTTTCTATTGGCAAGAATTAAAAAGATGAAGTATTATGTGATGTTGTGCCTATGGATCATTGCCATTTACTTTTTGGTAGACCATGAAAATATGATAAAAAAAGTTATTCATAATGGTTTCAAGCATACTTATGATTTTGTCAAAGATAGAGTAAGGATTATTTTGGGTCCTTTGCGTTTGGAGAGATCTCCCAAACCATATAAATGAGAGAAAATTAATTTACTCTCTATATATGATGTTGAGAAGGAATTGGTGTGTTCTAACGAAGTTTGTGCTCTTGTGGTGATGGAAGAAAATGAAGAATTGAATGAACCACCTCTTATTATGAAATCTCTTATTGAGGAATTTTTTGATGTCATCCCCGAAGAAATTTCATATGGTCTCACTCCTATGAGAGACATTCAACATTGTATTGATCTTGTACCGGGTTCCATCATTCCAAATATTGCAGCATATAGGATGAGTCCTAAACAGAATGAATAATTGCAAAGGCAAGTTGGGGAACTTTTGGCGTTTAGGCTTGGTGAAAGAAAGCAGGAGTCCTTATGCTATCTCCGCACTTCTTGTACCAAAGAAGGATGCGATGTAGCAGATGTGTGTTGATAGTAGAGCGGTGAACAAGATTACCATAAAATATCGTTTTCCTATTCCTCGCCTCGATGATCTTCTTGACCAACTTTACAGTGTTTCTATATTTTCAAAGATAAATCTTCGAAGTGGTTATCATCAAATTTGAATGAGGCCGGGAGATTAATGGAAGACCGCTTTCAAAACTCGAGATGGTCTTTATGAGTTTATGGTTATGATTATCTATCCGAATGTGTGAGTTAGAGTGTGTTCCCGAGATACCCATACACTTTTCCGATCTTTCCACAAATATCTCGAGGTCCCCATTACTATCTCGATGTGTCTATCTATCTTGGGATATCATCTTATTCTCAGAGTTTCATTTCTCTCAAAGCATTCCAACCTTTCCGAGGTGCTCAAGAGGTGTCTCGCACTTTTCTCCTGTTAATCTGGGTATCACTTAGGAAAAGGTCAATGTCAATGATAGATTTTGAAGAAGTCTAGTTATTAAGCTTCTGTAAGAGACTCTTGCCTTAGAAGCAATGAATCTTGCATGCCTCAAGGATTAAAGGGAAATAGGAAAAATGCAAAATGAAAAGATTTAGATGTATAACTAAAAAGGAAAAAGAAAATAAAGGTTTGAGAAAGTAATTAATTTGCTAAGAAGGGGAAGAGAGGGATAGAGGAGACAGAGCTCGTCCCTTCTCCTCTATTGCTCCATCTGAGATTTAGGGTTTCAAGCCCCTTAAAATCTATATTGGTGGTTACTAGGTGAAAGAAAAGATAAACACAGTGCATAATTGAAATATAATATGGAGATATGAGAGAGATAATAAGGAGAGGCAAAGATATAAGTGATTCGATCTAAATGAGCTACATCCACTCTACAAGTCTTATATAGCTGTATTTTGTATTATAAGTTCATAGAGAGTATACGTTAAAAGTCTCTATTTATAGAGACAATACAAAGCATGATATGAAGGATATTCATGATTTAAACATAAAATTTTGAGATCTTGACAATATCTCACATTAAAACTGAATATTTGATATCGTGATAATATCATATCAAATCTTATAGGTTGATTATGATATTATTTCTAACACTAGCCTCACTATGCTACTATTTGTAATGATCAAAGAAAGTGCTAGTCACATCTCCATAAAACTTTAAAATGACTAATTAATGTTCCTTTTGAAACTCTTTAAAGTCAGTTTAAGGCTTAATTCTACATAGTAAGGTTTCAATGTGAGACTTGACATTTCTAGAACTCATTTCTCATTCATAGGATTAGATATATACGATAGTAAGATTTTTAGATATTAGGTATTATGACAGTAATACTGTTGAATAATGAAATATCATTCTTATGTTATTTTTATTTTCTTTGTTGGATTGGGCTACACTCAATACTTTGTCTATGAAGCTAAGTGGAGAAAATAAAATATTTCAACAAAAGTTGTATTCCACTCACTTGAGAAATAAAATAAAAGGTTATATGAATATTTATAATCTACAATGAGACTTTACAACTTCTATAATATAAAACTCAAATGAATCTCACATAACTCATAATAGTAAATCTCATTTAACTCACACATAATGAGAATATTAAAATTCTCTAATTCTTCTTGTAACCTATGAGAATGTTAAAAGACATAAACCCTCTACGTTAACTAATTTATTGGAAATAAACTCTAATTAAGTTTAATAACTAAAACTCTCTCTTAAACTTAATTTTGTAACTTTAAGCAAACTCCTTATCTTGCAAAATATTTTACCCTTGAGGGGCTTGTTGAAAATATCGACAACTTAATCTTGTGACTTCACGAACTTGAGCTCCACCTCTTTTTTAGCTATACATTCTCGAATGAAATGAAATTTTGTCGATATGCTTGCTTCGATCATGAAAAATGGATTCTTGGCCAAAGTTATTGCCGACTTGTTATCCACAAAAATGTCTGTTGGATAATTTTTCGAGATACAAAGCTTTTTTAACAAAGATCTTAGCCAAATTGCTTGACAAACAAAACTTAACATAGCAACATACTCCGTTTCACAAGTGGATAGTGTAACAATGCGTTGCTTCTTTGAGGACCAAGTAAAAAGCCGCACTTCCCATGAAGAACAGAAATCTGGTTGTGCTTTTTCTTTCATCAACATCTCCAGCTCAATCACTATCACAATAGCCCAAAAGCTTGAAATCATTTGAAAATCAAATAAAGCAATCTATGTTCAAGTATACCTTTGATGTACCGAAGAATTCTTTTAGTCGTCTTCAAGTAAGAGAAAGTATGAGCTTCCATGTATTGATTAATACGTCCAAACCCAAAAAGAATATCTGGCTTTGTGCAAGTTAAATATCTCAAACTTCCAACAATGCTTTTGAAAAATGTTGGATCTACTTTTTTTTCCATCTTTATGCCTTGACAATTTGATACATTCTACTGGTGTACCGGCTTGCAATCATCCATTTTGAACTTCTTAAGAATGTTTAAGTATAACATTCTTGAGAAATGAAAATGACATCCTCCATTTGCTTTACTTCGATGCTAAGATAAAGCACATGGGATCAATATCCGTCATTTCAAACTCTCGAGTCATTACTTTCCTGAATTCTTCAAACATATTAAGATTACTTCCTATAAAGATTAAGTCATCAACATAAAAACAAACGAGAAATATATCTCCATATTGATTCACCTTTGTGTAAAGAACATATTTGTAGAGACACTTCAAAAAATTGTTATCTTGGAAGCTGTACTTGTCAATTCTACTATTCCACACCCTTGGCGCTTGCTTTAAGCCATGTAAATCTTTCTTCAATTTCAAAACTTTCTCTTCGTGCCCTTTCACATATAACCCAAAGGTTGTTGCACATAGAATTCATTTTCAAGAAAATCATTTAAGAAAGCATACTTGATATCGATTTGATGATTTTTTCAATTATTTTGAGCCGCCAAAAAAATAATGAATTGAATAGTTTTCAAGCGGGCAACAAGTGCAAATATCTCATCATAGTCGATTATGGGTCATTCACTATATCCTTTGGCAACTGGTCTTGCTTTGTATTTCTCCACTCCACCACTCAAATTCTTCTTTGCCTTGTACACTCATTTAAATCTAATTGATTTTTGCCCTTTTAGAAGTGTAGCAAGATCCCACATTTCATTCTTCTCTATGACTTTGATTTCTTCATCTATAGCATTCCTCCACCTTTTGTCCTGTGCTATTTATTCAAAGTTCATAGGCTCACTATCGGCAAAGAGACAAAAATAGTTAGATCATGTAATGTTTTCGTACCTCCTCCTAGATCTCTTGCCTTATGGTCCTTCACTTGAACTTCTTTCCTTGATGATGAAGTAGATGGACTGTGAAAGGAACATAGTGGTGTTGAAGGAGGATAGTGGTGTTCAATGTATCATAGGATTCAAGCAATGCCTTCATTTGAATGAACCAATTATCAAAATTATTTTTCGAAAGGAGAGAAAAATGAAAGAGAAAGTGGAATTAACCATTTTTCCAAGATCAAGAACTTGGCTCCGATACCACTTTGTTGGATTGGGCTACACACAATACTTTGTCTATGAAGCTAAGTGGAGAAAATAAAATACTTCAACAAAAGCTTTATTTCACTTACTTGAGAAATAACAAAAAGATTAAATGGATATTTATAGTTCACAATTAGACTTTATAACTTCTCAAATATAACACCCAAATAAAATCTTACATAATTCATCATAGTAAATCTCATTTAACTCCCACATGATGAGAATATTAAAAGTGTCTAACTCTTCAACTTTATAACCTATGAAAATTCCAAAATCCATAACCTCTCTATTAGCTAATTTTTTTGGAAATAAACTCTAATTAAATTTAATAACTAATATGTCTTTACTTTGTCATCTATATTAACTCCTCAAAGAAGATACAACTTTTGATTACTTTTACCGTAGATTTAAGTCTTATAAATTGAACCATTTAAATATGTCTCTCAAGTCATTCTCTTTAATTTGTCTATCTTAATGTTTCAATTGATAGTTGCGTTTATCTTATCAACCACCTATAATATGACATGTTGGTCTTATATATACAGTGTACTAATGGTGAAATCGACCAAGAACCTAATCATGTACTTCAGTAATCTATAACCTTCTTCACACGAGTAAACGGCACTTGAAATGCCAAGAAACCAATATGTATCTTTCCATCTAGACAAAGATAGAGATATAATTGTCTCAATAGGCAAAGGTGGTTTTCAAGCCACTTCAATAATAGAGTCTGTCAGCTAAAAAAGCCCAGCAGATGAACCAAATGAGTACTGTACATATATGACGACAAAATAGTGATGTCATGCTGTGCGAGAAATTGAAAAGAAAATTCCCATCTAAATGCCCCTCATTCTGCTCAGCGTTTTTGCTTCCTTCAACAGCTTTTTCCTGCTTTTATATTATTATTTTCTTTCACCAAACATCTTTTCCCCTGTCACGTCCTCGAATAGTTTTCCTGGAAAGCATTCACCTTGCGATGGTTTCTAGGCCCTCTTTCAGGCCCACGCAGTGGGATGGTCCTCCAAGTATGCCTGGCTGGAAATCATAGACCACAAGAGATATTTTCAGTGGCATTTAGATAAAAAGCAACACGGTCTTCCTTTCCCATCACCACCTGCTGAATACTGTGAAATTAATTGAAGCTTTAATAATTTGAAAGACCAACAAGGACTCATTGAAAGGTTTATGTGAAATTAGTACGTAATTCGGAATCACCAAATAAAGTCACTGAGCAAGAAATCATCTTCCTACAAGTAACCCAAGTTTTACCGTCTCTAGAGAATGTTACCTTCCTGAGAAAACTCCAAATGAATGCAGCAAACGGTTGTGAACCGAAGGAAACAGTGATAGATATGCATGTGGAGGGCTTCTTATTTCAGCCACGTCGGCGCCGGCATTAGGTACAGACCACCCAGATAGACAGAGAGCTCAACCAAGAAAGCACTTAGATTAACCATGTCTTTGATGGTTGTTTTTGGGTATATTCTAGGGCCTTTGAGGGGTGCTTTTTTTTTGGTATCTTTTCTAATGTCTTTGAGGTTTTCTGTTCTCTGTATGCTCTAAGTATCAGCCAATCCAATTGATGGTATGTTCATCGCCCTTTTCTTTCGTAGTTATCTACTCCTTGAAAGCAACGTTAGAACAATCCCAGCTATGCCATATAATGTGGTCCTTGTAATTATGCTGGTCTAAAGTGGTCAGGCTTCAGAGAGAGAGAGTTTATGTGTGTGTGTAAGGACTAAGGATGGTTGGAGATAAGTGGTGGGGGGAGGACGGCATGTCTATGTGGAAACAAAATTGGAGAAAAAACGGAAAGATAGTTGGGTTAAATAGGGCTTTCAAGTGTGGATGGGACTATTGCCATTTTGATATAAGGTGAGATGGGGCTTGTAGTTAGGGCACTCGGTGATTGGGTAGGTTTTGGAGAAGGTCTATGTATATGCCAGTGGGAAGTACAAGCACAAAGCAACTCTTTCTTGACAACGTGAGAGAGAGAGAGAGGGCTTTTCAAAGAAAAGTGAAACAGATAAGCGCGCATGGGAGGGAACCCAACGACATTCTCACATAGACTTGATAGATAGACATGGAAGGAGAGGGAGAGAGAGATAGATAGATAGGATTTCTCCTTTTGGTGAAAGGGACGGCCTCTACTAAGAAGCCCAGTCAAAGAATGCATTGGCTCTCATTGCAGGCTCACAGTGCATTCCCCTTGGATTGAAATAATTGTACTCCGCTTAAAACAGCTAGCTAGGTGTAGGTTAAAGTTCGTGCGTACGATACAGACCTACCAAATATCTGAAAAAAAGGTAAAAATTTTGCTACACATTAATCATCCAATAAATGATCATAGCCCGAACCAAACCAGCCCTAACACACTTGGCAGTAATTCTCACTAATATATACATACATATTCCCAAGAAAAAAAAATATACATACATATTCAAACATAAGGTTCGAGCACGTAGTGAAACTTAAAAAAAAAACGCGCACACACATACACACAAGGTTGGTGAATATGGAGTCCATGCAAGATCTTGGTAACCGAGGGGCCTGCTGAAAATTTTGGGGGTGGAGGAGTCATCAAGGTCTCACCTGAAAACAACCTTAAGTGGCACGATTTCTTGGAATTTTCTTATCCACTCATACTTCCAAATATCGCTTCAAGGAGCCGTGTACTGTTTGTCGAAAAGAAAGAAAAGATTAAGAAAAAGATGGCTCTTTGCCTGCAATAAATTCCCCCGTCCGGCTCCTTTACCTCCTCACCATCTTCTCTCTCAAACCCATGGACGTACAGTATTGTAGCTCCGCTGTCTTTCTCAACCTGTAGTCATTGCTCCAGGGAAGTAGTAGATGTACTATTTACCAATCTAACCCAAAAAAAAAAAAGCAAACACACATGTAGTATGCATTTTTAGACACATAATTGTATTATCCGGCTGTCCTTCTCAAGCTCTGGTGGGAAACAGTGAAACGGGCCGGCTGTCTTTCTCAAGTCCTGGTTCCGATTTGCAGCGAGCTAAAGCGAAATGAATTGCAAAAGATTGAAGCCTACGTCATTCTCATGCTGTAACAGTTCCAGTGGCCACCGTCACGTCTAGCTAGGGTTGTCCAGTGCAATTGAAATCACAGATGTATCCCTCAAACAGATGCAATATTGGCAATGACCCCATCTACTATCCTTACCATCCATTTTTCCAGCGACCTTTTCTAAATGACATCAGTATCTCCAGTCCAAAACAAGCTGGAGACCCTTCTCTTGTATCCTTCGACGGCCACTTCTCCTCCCCCTTCGAAGATTACGACGTTTTTCTCCAAAAATACCATGAACAGATTCATCATCAGCAAACCATAATGAGACCTGACAATGATATAACCGGAGCTGTCGCTAATATGGTGGAATCCAACACACATCACATCAATGGGGAAAGAGTGGCCGAGCAGATCCCGAGAAAAAGATCATCCAAGAGAGATCGCCACAGCAAGATTAACACTGCGCGAGGACCAAGGGATCGGAGAATGAGATTGTCCCTTGATGTTGCCCGCAAGTTTTTTGGTCTGCAAGACATGCTACGCTTTGACAAGGCTAGCAAGACTGTTGAATGGTTGCTGGTACAGGCAAAAGCTGAAATCAAGAAGCTAGCAAGGGAAGTGAAATGCAGTGGCAGTGTTGGTGCCTGCAAGAGTGCTTCTTCTACTTCTGAGTGCGAAGTCGTGTCTGGCAGCGATCAAGTTGCAATTTATAATGGAAATAATCAAGGCAGCGTTTCAGAAGAGAAAGCCTCGAGTTTTGCTGCAAAAGAGAAGAAGACTAGGCAGTGGCGGAAAATTGCATTTCACCCTCTTGCAAGGGAGTCAAGGGAGAAAGCAAGGGCGAGGGCAAGGGAGAGGACAAGAGAGAAGCTGAATCGTCGGAGGCTAGATGAAACGAAGTTACATGATCATGAAGTGACGGCCAACTGTGATTTGAGCCGATTCGGTTCTTGGAGTCCCTTTGAAACGGGAGAAGAATCTGGAACCCAAAGCCAGAACATGAACCCATCCTGGGAGTTACAACCTGAGGTCGAAGAAAGAAGCTCTCTTGAGCGAAATCATGATTTAGGGGCTGCAGAAGACATGGTTAATGATACTATTGGAAGGTGGAGCCCATCTCATGTGGTTTTCAATTATTCCCTGAACCATACTGGAATCCCTCAAGAGGTAAGTTCCAAAAATAAGTATACTGAATTTTGCGCAGATATCATGTGAGATTTAACTTATATAAGGTGTCGATCTAGCTATTTTGTGTTATGAGAAGCATGCATATATCTTCCGACGGATAGGGTTCGAGATGCATTACTACATGTTTGTGATTACTGACTAACTCATAGAATTGTTTGCAGCATCAATTCGGGGACTATCAATTCCTTGGCAAACCATGGGAAGCCTGCGACAATCATAGTCTATACTAAAGAGGACTCTCTCGTTTCGCTGATCATGCGTTAAGTGAATAATCATTTTCAGTATGATATGTGATGCTTTCTTAATTCTGTTTGAGATGTAAAATAGAGATGTATCTCTCATTGCGCAATTCTTGTGAACTGTTTTGTTAATGATAGTTCTGTCTAGCTCTTTCATTTCAGAATCTTTATCTTCTTGTCCGCTTCCGTTCTGAATATTCATAGAACTGAGTAGCTAGAATACGCACAGATAAACCATCCACATCATCAGGTGGATTAGCAGGCCTGATAGTGTAAACTATGAAGTCTTTTTATGTTCCATACTTCTTGTAGTTCGTTTCCGCTTTAAGACTTTACCTTCAAATTTTCTATATATGATTTGTGTTCTTACGTTCATGAACTGAATATATTTTCCATATCTTAATGTTTTAAGTCTATTTGTATTTGATAAGGGTTAGGGTTGCTCTGATCTGTAGAATATTTCTTTCTTGTCTGTGGGCTAAATATTGCTAAGTGCATTCTAGTGAATGATGAATTTGGTTTATCTTTTGAGATGTGATGGAATAGACATCTGAGTGATCCACTATCCACTTTCAGGTCTTGTTTTCAAAGTCCATTGAAACCTAGGTAGTGAAATTTCAACATTCCAATTATCCCATGACATGATAAACTGCCATAACAACATAACCCGTGAAAGAAAAATCCGAGGAAACTTTATCTGATAGATATACCGAGTTAAACAATTAAGAGGAGACTCTAATTTCCTGACGTGGGGAGGGGATCGATGTATGGTATGGCCATGGAGCTGTCAGGCTTTCTAACTCAGAGCATGTAAAAATCAATGATACTTTTATTATTCCAAAATAAGCATGATAAAAAACTAATGAAAGGTTGAACTCAATTGATATCTGATCAATCAACGAGGAGGAAGGAGAAAATATATATATATAAAAAATAGAATTAGTGCTGTTCTAGTAACAAGATAACATGACAGAATATCTTAAACCTTGAGGCACATGAAAATAGGCAAATCTACACATTCCTAATGAACGTAGGGCTTCCAAATATATATATCTTTTGCTTTTGCCAATGGAAGAAGAGTTTCAGGGCAAGTACTTCTGTTCCACAAAGAAGCAATAGTTCTTCTCATGACTTCAAACAAATAATAATTAAGTATTTATCATCATTGGTCGGCAATTAGTTATAATATTTATAGGAAAGAAGGTGTAAATATGCAGATCTAGTGGAAGTCAGAGTATTTAAATTTCTGTCTCATGTCTATGTTGCAATTCAGCTGGACTGATCAATTAGTACGGTTTATATATCCAGATCTCGCTTTTACTAGGGATATTTGTTTCTGATCCTGAAGTAAATCGAGGTGTAAATGATCTCTTATTTCAAGTATATTATGATAGAATTACATCTAAGGCGCTGGCACATCATTTTGTGGGTGTTATTGCAGTAATTTGTATTTGCTTATACATGGTATGTCAATATTTGAGCAGCACAAATCGGGAATAGGCCATATATATAGACTTTTATCCTAAAGATTTAATTCAGTTCGTATAAGTTATGCATGATTGTTTAATATGAGCTTTATAAAGTGATGATGGATGTATCAATATCTTAGTTTTCTTTCTCCTATATGTTTAATAAGTTTAAGTTTTCCTTTAATTGTACATTTAAATTAGAAATACTTGGTTGATAGCCAATGCCAACAAGCACTAGAAGAGATAATATCAATCTTGATATGTAAAAGATCCCTTTTTGATCTTAAAAAATGAAGGGAAAGTAAATTAGAATGGTTATATTGCTTAAGAAATCATCTTCCTCCCATTATACACATATAGCACTTCAACTATTTCCCTTAATTCTTTTATAACAAATGAAAATAAGTGCGGGAAAATAAGCAAGACGTTTCGGAATTCGAAAGATACATTTAATAGTCATTACTGTTCGTTAACCAAAAAGAAAAATTTGATAGCCATTCCTAAAAGGGGCATACAATGAGCTTTCTTTGTTTTGCTGTTATTAATTAATTCTAGAGTTGCATCTAATAGTCAGGCATTTGCTGATACAGTACTCTGATTGTCTCTCCAAGGGTGTAGCTAATTTGCTATTGCTGAGATAAGTTTTTGCAACCGCGTGAAACATAGGTGAAAACATTTTTACACATGCCACAAACTCAATTCATACACGGCTCATTGAAAAACTAGGGAGAAATATACTTTTCACCTACGAACTACCATAAGTTTTGCACTTTATACTCTAAACTATCGCTTTCAAGACATTGCACCCTTTAACTATACAAATCTTAGACAATTTGCACATTCTGCCAAAATTTAGACACTTTTGCATTCTTCAACTACTAATGTTAGACTGTATTTTGGCATCCTCCGTCTGACAATAATATCTCCAAAAATTTAATAAATTTACAACAATATCTTTAACATATGCGAAGTGGGTCAATGATATTATCTCCATTTTAGTACTATCTAACAATTTGACAGATGGTGCAAAGTGTTAAAGATTGATAGTTAGAGAGTGAAATACTTTCAAGTGAAATATCTCGGAAGTAGTAGTTTAGAGTGTAAAGTGCAAAAATTAAGGTAGTTTAAGGGCAAAAAATGTATTTACCTCAGAAAACTATTAGCTCAAACCCAGGTTGTGTTTAAGTGTTAAAATTTTGGGTAGGTTAAAATTTTTGGGTATTAGATTTGGTGAAAAAGTAAAGAGGTAGATGTTAATATTTATTACAGTGAAAAGTAATGATGTGATGGAGAGAGAGATATTTGATTGTAATTTTTTATTGTGTTAAAATTTTAGGAAGTGTAAAATTTTTGTAATCAAACATAGCCTAAAGAAGATTAATTTGGAGGTGTTGAAGTAACATTACATAACAGGAACGTAGAATTGGTATCCCAAGATTTCTCTTTTCTCTCTGTTAATGTAGAACAGAAGGTGGTTTTTTGAGGAAAGATCTGATGATGGAGATCGGAAATATGATATAATATTGTCTCTCAATGACAAAAAGTGTTTCTGATATTAATGTATCCCTTCTTTCCTTGAGGAGATTGGTAATATATAAATCGATGGAAAAAAATAAGACAATGACTAATTAACTATCTAGGGATGTATCCCAGAAAGCAAACTTAACCTTTTCCAAATGCTTATTATCAGAATCTGTTGTCGAATCATGGACCCTGTCTCGACGGATAAAGAAAATCGTCCAATTGAAAAATGCAGTCTATAAATTGCTTACGAAGTTCATGAAGATGAGCACTTTTGTTTGTCTTCTGCAAATAATCCACTGTGCTTATGAGAGAGTGGAACCCTGGATCAGAGAGAGGAAGAGTGAGAGATTTTTATCAGAAATCCCTTATCAATGTATAGGTAAAAGAGCTTACAAGAATTCTGTAATTTCCCTAAAACTAGAGAAAACTACGAAGTTTTTTTTTTTGGTGATGTCGACCTTCAGATGGTAGAGGCCGCCACTCAATTGATTCTTTCCACTTTCATGTAGTTTACTAATATTTCAAGACATGATCGCATGATGCACGTGTCAAACATCGATCCTAATTGGTATGTTGCAGCAGCAGTGCTCTGGATTATAGAGTATCATAATCGTAGGCATGATTTGCGATTTGCTGCTTGAATTATAGCCACCAATCATTGATGACTGACGACAGATGATGACAAATTTGAGGCCCACCTTTTCTAAGATGTACTGGATCCGCATGTGGTGTTGGAGATGGTGATCGAAATAACATGGTGGTTACTTCAATCATGCTCTGCCTCCATTCAACCTTCCTTCATATCCTAATTAATTTATTGCTTTCTTCCATCGCTATCAAGGAGTACTGGGTGCAATCCTCGTTTCTTTGAGAGTAAAGCTATGATTTACAACTGATCCACATCATATATGCACTGTCAGTTATACAGGAAAGTTGACAAAGAAGGGCAAACTGGGAGAGAGGGGGGGGGGGGAGGGGGAATCTAAAAGAGAGAATATAATAATATATAATATATACCTATGAAGTTTGTGAAGCTAGCGTTAATCCTCAGTGGAAGAGTATATACTGAAAACGTACCGGCCGGCTAGAAACATGTAATCACTGCTTAGAAAGGAAAATATTTATCTTTCTGGTAGGGAATTAGGTATTATTGTGGCTGCAGGGAAAGTTGGCATCGAAATTCGTCCTTCCCTTTACTCGATATCAATGCCTTACGGTACATGATCATCCGTAGTACGTACTAAGAATATGATATATCATGCGTTTGTCAATTTCTTACAAGCTGTGACGGTAGCGACTGCATGTAGTACTTAATTTATGTATCCCACCTGATAACACCTGACCAAAAGGTTCAAAATTAGTACATTTTCTTATCATATCAGATCAGATCATGAGTAACTGTACTTTAGATTGGGGAGCCTAATTACTGAAGATCACGTACATATATATCATGTCAACAAAATCATGAGGGGGGGCTTCGCTATAATTAATGTCTTAATTAATTAGTTTCTTATTCCTCAAATGCTTCTTGGGATGCATGCAAATATTGTTGCCATGAAAACAATGCTTTGGCATCCATTTCACTGCAAATTTCAGAATCCAAACTGATAACGTTAATCTCGAAGTCAATTCGATTTCGGGGAGTTCCTAAAGTCCAAAATACGATAATTTACCCACCCATAAAAAAATCACTCTTTAGAATATTAAGCATCCAATTAGGCCTCCGTCCTTCGGTCTAGTACTACTTTTTTCAGGATGCCTTACTCAAAGTACTAGTTTGCAGTTAGAGGTTTTCTGCAGAAAGTTGTCCGCATAACAGTACTACCCACACACGGGGGATTGTTAAGGCCGACCAAAAGCATTAGGATCAGCAGCAAATGTTGACTTACAGTCATTACCCTAAGCCAAGTTTTTAGGTTTAATGATGGTGATTTGACGTGGGCTACATTACACCAGATACCAGGAAGCACGAACTAAAGTGCA